>OX387379.1:39523440-44323440 GCA_947563715.1 Lycia hirtaria
GAATAAATCCAAATGTCACAATAATTATAGATGGAGACGGCATGCATTACAAGAGCGAAAAATTATATAAAATTATACATTACACCAAAGATATTTAATATATTACATTTAAAGCTAAGCAATTAAAATAATAATGTCAATTAAATTAAATTAAATGTCAAATGATATAAAATTTAGCTACATTAAAATAGATACATACTAAAAATTTTAGCTTGAACTAATAGTACAAGTATTTTTTGTAAATTTTTAAAAAGCTGTTTTTTTGCTGCTTTTAAGCGTGGCCTTAATAACCGGCCAAGTGCCTGTCGCGTCATGCGCAAAGTAGGGTTCCGTAGTTGCACATCATAATTTATGTGGACTTAAAACTGGGCCCTCTGTTTGATTTCCTGAAATTTTCATTTCAGGAGGTCTATATGTAAATTTTGTAAGTTGATCGACTATTACTCGTTAACTTGTAAAGACTACTAGCCGTGATAGATTTCCTTTCAATTTCATCATATATGCTACAAGCATGATTTTTATTATTATCTCCAAAGTCAACCGTTTAGCCGGTAGAGGGTCACTTGATTCTCTCAAAACATACTCGTATCACTGCAAAGCTTAATATTTCGCAAACGAATTCCTGACTACGACTTCCTACGTACCTACATACGGAAAGACATGGCGAATTTATAAGGGTTCGAAGTTGATTACGGAACCCTATAAATGCAGATATCATAAGATTTAAAATATTAGAACACAAAATGTTTGTGCCTAATGACTTACTTATGTGGCTAAATCAAGGAAATTTTATGTGTAAGGAAAAATATCTCTTAAATACATAATATTATCACTACAATTGTTTTGTAATTATGAATGAAAACATTCCAGATTTGTCGGTAATATACTTATCTCGACGGAAAATTAATTATCACCAAATTACGTAGGTTATATTTGTTTTTTTTAACATATCGAATCAATATGAACCCATCTTTTGCAAACTTATTATCATTACTTGTATGCGATTTGTTATGCAAACCAAACCTTATTTGTTTAGTGACGAACGAAATGTGTCGTACTGAGTAATATTTGTTGTTGTAGCAACAGTAATGTCACTGATGTTGCAGTTGTCCACATAGGCAACGGTTATCGCTTACCATGAAGCGAGCCGTCTGCTTTTTTGCAGCACCTTTTTTATAAAAAAAATAGACTCTGAAGGTACTTACAGTCTATGTCTGTGTCATACTAGCTATCAGAATCAGGCGTTACTTTCCGGAAATAAGTAAGGTCTGGCGGCACTGGTTTCTTGGACCACTAGATTATTGATTACCTCCCGTATTTAACCGTGACTCAAGGATGGGGTCAAAATGCGCAGATATCTCTCTCGCGCATCACAACACTTTTAAACCTATAAAATCATTGAATAGGGATATTAGAAGTGAGAGATAATTTTGTTTATTAGAGAATCATATATATATTAGAAATCATATATCTTCAACATTTTTGAAGATATATGACTGACTGGATTCACTTATTAAATAAAAAAACCGGGCAAGCGAGCGAGACGAACGGTAGTCGAGCTACTACAGACTTTCAAGTTTTCTCCCATTTTCAGAAGCAAGAACTATTGAAGCACCAACGGTGCTTTTGCTAGAGAATATACTATAAAATAATGTAACATACATATATACAGAATATTTTAGTTTAAAAACTGAAACAATCGTCTTCAAACATCATCATCATCATCTTAGCGACAAGAAGTCTACTGCTGGACAGGCCTATGTCCAGCAGTACACTTCTTGTCCCCCTTCTTGTAGCAGTAGACCCCCATGGATTTCCAAAAAGACCGGTTGGAAGCGATCTGCATCCAGTGCCTTCCTGCCACTTGTATGATATCTACTGTCCACCTTGTGGCTGGCCTTAAAAGATAAGCAGATCCTGGAACTATGCTTACAAAGAGCCTTATTAACTTTTAAAAGGCATAAATAAATTAAATTTTGCTTTAAATTATATTATCCACACTTTAAAAATACTTTTATCATACAAGTTATTCAGATTTTAACGCGTTTAAAATAAACGCATATTTGCGAATCGTTATAAATTATAGCATTAATTTTGGTATTTGTTTAGTGAAATCAAATACCAACCTGTAAGATGTTAGGTAACAATCATTTTCACAAAGAAAAATCCAATATCTATACTTATATTAAGATTGTAACGGGTCAAATTCTGAAAAATTTTGGTTGGAGGATACCTTCCTATCGATACAGAAGCCAAAACAGCAATTTTTTATTTTTTTGTCTGTGTGTCTGTCTGTACGGTGTGTCCAATGGACGCCGAAACTACTGGACGGATTTGGACGAAATTTGGCAGGATTATTACTTATACTATGTAGAAGGATCTTGCATACTTTTTATCCCGAAAAATTTGATAGTTCCCCTGGGATATAGAATTAAATTACAACTTTCAACATTACGAGTATTGCGTTGCTCATCACTAAATCTTAAAAACTACATAAGCTATAGCTCTCTTTAATATTGAAGATTAATTGGATAACTCCATGATTGGAACTGCATAATGATAACTGCACTATTACTTACGCTAGGTACGTAGTGAACAACAAAATATTTATAATGATATGATTTGTACACAGGTTGGTGTATGTGACTGCACAAATAGCAACTGAAGAGTTTCTAATAAACAGTAGCAGCAACAGTAACAGTAGCAGTTTCGTGTAGGTAATAACCTACACGAAATCTAGAACAAACAATCAAAGTAATCGGATTTATTCCTAAAAATCGTATAAAAACTGAAAAACCACAATATTATCAAAACGCAGTCATTAGTGAAAGCAACATACATTTATGTATATAATATAGATGCAATCGAAACTGCACAGTAAAATACTAAAAATAATTTATATATGTAAATAAATACATATATACATTATTTTACTGTAAGTCCTCTATCCACATTTATGACAAGCTCATATTTGTTATGTTTACAAGAGATTAATTATCTTGTTTTTATGCAGTAAATCAAAATAGTGAACCAAATAATATGTGTGTCGTATAATACGTAGGTTCGCGACGTCATCCGACCAATAGAATGATAACGATTATCTGCGCGAAATAGAATACGTCGTTACTACCCTCATTACGGCTCATCTGAAGGACATTTCCAAGCTCTCAAGACAACCATTAGCTATTACCAGCCACCTACGGTCTGACCCTCATCCAGATTTATTATAATTTATATTGCACGTTTCGCGTTATTATTTATTACATTTTACCAGTTGAGCCTGGCAGATGTTGCCTTGTTTTGATTACTGGCCGAAAGACTAAAATCTAATACACTTTTTAAAACTATACTATACTATCACAATACACAAACCACAGTAAATATCCCGTGAATGTAAAGGCTTTGTCTTGAGCTGGCTTACTGACTGACAGACCACTTATAGTCTGAGTTGGTGGTCCTAGATAGTTATACGAAATTTTAAATTAGCCTTCCTTGTAGTGTGAATATTCCCTAAGAAACAATGAGATTTTATGTATTGAGAGGTTATACTTATGGAATATAAAGTAAAAGCAAAGTAAATCTCAGTTCTCAGTATTTTCGAGGACAAGGTCGCATCCTTAAGGCCTTTTAGTAGCTTGGCCTTATATATCTTGATATTGCACTTTGTAAACACACAGGATGGTATTTTCAATGTTCACAAGTCACGACATCGCCTCTAACAGCGTTGTCCGACGTGTCAGGACTGAAGACGCGTCGGGCGATTACCTTAATTGAGCCTTACCACGCAGAGCCAGGGAAAACCTATCTATGTATCATCGTTGCTAAGAAATTCGCAGTCGATCATTGATCGACCACGTAAAACCGCGGGATGCGCTAGTATGTAGCAACATAATAAAATTATAGACTGAGATTTTTAATATTATGCCTACTTTTAAGGAAAACGTTCTGTCTGTACTGTCTGTAGTTATGATACTATAACCTACAAAATAACCAAAAATTATTACAGAACAACAAGGATAGCAATTATGATCTTGTTGTTCTGTAATAATCTAATGATCTTGTTATTATTGGTTTTTTATCGGATCCATTTCGGTGAGTGTGCATCTGGTCTGCATCATAATTCCCCCTTGCCCTTTTTAGTATCGGACACTCAGAAACACGAAAAAGCGTCACCGTTTCATGGTGGATATTCCAAAAACCGGACTGCTAGATTGACGAAAACGCTTCCTGAGTGGGTCTTTCCCGATATATATAATAATCTGGGTGTATTTAAATCACAAGTGAATCGGTTTCTTCTAGGTAAGCGCGCTCCATCGTAGACCGCAAGCGAGTTGGCGGTCAAGCGCAAACCTATTTCTACTTATAAAACAACAGGGCTAATTACTCATTAAAATGTGCCTTGTATCTTAAAATATTTGTAATTTTACGTATTTCCTACAGTTGGGATAGCCTGAAATGCTAGGCGTTCATAATTATAATAATCAATATCAAGATAAAATAAGTGTTAACAGACCTATTTTCTTTATCCACACAGATTCTAACACCACCGCGGTGGTAATAAATAAATAAATAACCAGTTCTTAGCCTACTTGCCTACCGAAAGAAATCACATAACATACTATTTTACCATTCGCATATTACGAGTACCATACGAAAGAGTTTCTCTTTGTCAAATGCCGACGTCGGTTGAATTGATTAATCAAATAAAATTTGATTTTTACAAGTGGTTGAACTAAGACAGATTGGGGCCACTAAATCCCGCTTTGGCCTCCATAAACACTTTTTTTACCTTTATGTAGCTAGAGCGACATGTAACTGTGATTATTGTTTTTTTACCTTTATGTAGCTAGAGCAACATGTAATTATTTTATTAGACTGAACACTAATTTAGAAATGAAACTAGTTTCGCTCTGTTGGTCCCTACCCTACAGAAACTGTTAATTATCGAGGTTTTTTTTTCAGGTAACCTGGGTTAAATCCGGGGCTAAAGCTACTGCCATATCAAATTAATTCAAACCGCCTACCATAGAGGATATAAACATATGTACATACAGGGCCGTAGTCAGGAATTCATTTCGGGGGGGGTTAAGCAATGGACGCATGGGTATAACTTATAGCCTTCTTATAGCGCGGGGGGGAATTTTAGTGGTGTTTTATAGTAATATGCTGAATTTCTCGTATTTGCGAATGCACAGTACTTCTATGTCGAAATAGTAATAATGCGCAAGCGCGAAAATTTTAGTGGTATTTTAATAGTAATATGCTTTATTTCTCGTATTAATGAACCCACAGTACTTCCATGTCAAAATAAAAGTATTTTTTTTAAGGTTTTAATATTAAATCATGGAAGTTATTTGATTTATTGATCGTGCAAGTCCTAGATTTTCGTGGACCAGATGAATCAAACAAGTAACTGTGTTAAAAGGAAATACCCGACTGGTAAAGAGCGACTTTAACGCTATCACAAATTATAAATACAACCATTTGAATGCATTGATTGCCAATTTAATATTCCTAAATATAAACATATGACTTTATAGAAAATTACAAACATACCTACAAGAACGCGCAAAAATTTTCGGTTAGTGGCTATTTTTAGTGAATTATTTGCTGGTATTAGAAAGTTTACGGCACTTTAATAATCATTACCAAATAAAGATCCATATGAAACAATCATGCGCGAGTGAGCGAGCGTTTCTTTTTTTATAAAATTATTGAAGCCTGGAAGAATTTTTGGTAATGGTTAGGATTTCGGGGGGGGGGGGGGGGGGTTGGACCCCCCACCCCCCCCCCCCCCTGCCTACGGCCTTGTGTACATACATTACATACACACACACAGTTAATAACTTTCGCGTGTACCTATAAAACTAGTGTAAAAAACTATTTACTAATGGCATCATAATTAATGAGGACCATTTTGTTTTTAAACTATAGTGAGATTTATGCTAGAGATCATTGACCGACGTAAATAGTAATCTCATTACTCGTTTGAAAGCAAGGTTTATTTTGTTTGTCATAACAAATTCGGGATACGATGCCCCTTTGAAACGATAAGACACGCTACACAATAAAAGGCCCTTTTCGTTTTCTATATTTCTACAAAGCGATCTAATAATGGCAAGCTTCTTAAAACCATAACCGTTATATCTAAATGTAGTCTGTAGAGTGTATTCGATGAGAGTAATAATAGAAAAAAGTACACAACGATTTAGGTCCAGTTTTTTTATGCGTACCTACTGCACAGCAGTGGAACTCCTTGATATCTTCTCTGTTTCCCGAGAAAAGTGACAGTTAAATCCAGAGCAAGCGAAGGATTCTAGGTTTGAATTACAGGTTGAAAACAGTATAACAGTATCTGTATGGAAAAATGCGTGTTGCAGTGGTGAAAATTGCTACTTCAGTACACTGAGCAAAATAACGCAAATTTATTTTTAACGTTCGCTTTGAAGCACTAATAATTAGCTATCCCAACCGGAGTAACTTCAAAACAATGTTGCATCATTGTTGTGTTTGAAAAATAAAAAGAATCAAAATAAAATGACGTCCCAAACAATGTTCCTTGAATTGATGTATTTGCAATCACAAAAATAATTTTCATCAGATATTTGCGTCGTAGATTAAGTACGGCACAATTCGCAAATGTTGCGATTAATGACTGCAACTAAAAATATAAACTGCTAAAATAATCCAAATAGAAACAGAATGCCTACCATCTACCTACCGTCTGTCTGTAATTTAAATGACTCTTCTCTCGTTTTCACTAATAATTTTCCAAAATTATTATTAATTAATACAGTACATTGAGTACAGTTTAACTTCTCTATAATAACTACAAGGTTTAGTTTTCTGTAACGGAATTATTTTACGTAAACAGACTTGTAAATTCATGAAAAAGAACAGAACATGAGACACACTAAATAAGGAAATATGCACAAGCTGAGAAGAACGCTAGAGATATTAGCGTAGGCTCTAAGACATTTTATATCATAGACCGATGCAACAATTAGAGCAACGACATTTAGGAAAGAAAAAACTGCCGGTAAGATAACTAGTTCTTATTCCAGTTTCATAAAATGAATTTAAATAAATTTGTTCTGGCAGGTGATCTTGAGAAAATAAATTTACAAGTTTTATCGTTTAGTGTTAATTGAATAAAAAAAGGAGAAGATTTTGATTTTATTTTATTTCATATCCGGTATACATACATAATTATATATTGATTATATATTTTTTTATCAGCTCTGTTTGTACAAACTGTCCCACTGCTGGGCGCGGGCCATCTTCTCATTGTGAGAAGGGTAAGGTCATAGTCTACCACGCTGGCCAAGTGCGGGTTGGCAGACTATATATTACCGGTACATTTACGCGCATCCTTTTCAATGATAACCATCCTTCTTGCGCATACAGGAAGTTCTCGGGTGGCTTAATGGTGGTCTATCAAAACTTAGTATATTATGAGTTTTTCACCTGTTCTAACGGTAATGAAGTCTGGATTTCAAATATTTATTTACATAAAAAACTATTAAAAAAAAAATCACACATTTTAAATAAAAACTACGGGTCACTCACGTCTGTTTAAGGCCGAAAAATCCGTTTCAACCGCATTCAGCGGTTTAAACATACATACATATATTATATGTACTTATGTATTATATATTTTTCGTCTTAAAACAGACGTGAGTGACCAGAAGTTTTTATTTAAATATAAAAAAAAATATTTAAAAAGTCCACTGGTAGTGGGAAAAGTGGCCAGAATGCAGCATTGCCACGTTGGATAGCAATGCTTACTTTTTGAAGCAAAGTAGGAGCCAGCATTCTGGTCACTTATCACCTCTACCAAGCGTTTAATTACTTAAATTATTATATATTATTATACTTAATTTATTAAATAATATAACATTTTCAAAACACATTTTCCTAAAATTGTACTAAGTAGGTACTTGGTACTCGATAAATACCAACCGTATGATCAACCATATACGAGTACCTGATAGATACCTACTTCAACCACGTGGACTCTGGAAGATTCATACCGACCACTTCGATCACTTCAAAATTCTACCATTATCTACTACCATTATTACTTGGGAGAAATTAAATCTAGCACAAATACGTCGTAAGCCACGGGTGTGATACGCAGTAGGCTAATCAGACACGCCTCCCGAAGTTCAAAGATGTTATTTTCCCGAAATCTACGAAACGTTCGATCAACTAGAAATTAGTAATGAAGCTTCTTATCAATATTTATATTTGTGTTAATGCTGACGTTAGTGCGACGTCTTGTTTTGATAATTTACTCATACGACGTGACGATGGTGCGTTAACAGAGACGACGTCATTTTGCGGTGTGACAAACCCACCTATATTAGGTACTATAGGCTTAACTAAACCATGGATGAATAACATAATACTATAATTACATTTGCAGATAAAATGAGGTGCTATTTGCACCTCATATTACGTCTAGCACTAAATTTTTTTTTCTAAAACCGCACAAGAGAAACAGATAAATTTCTATCATATAATACTTATACTAATTTTGAAGTGGCTGTGAAAAACTGATATTCCAATTGTGTGAACTACACCTTCAAGGAAAAAAAAAACAAATAAAAATTGTAGTCCATCAAAATGTACTACAATTTTTGTAATGTTAGCACTCTACCTGGGGAAGAGTACACACCACACCTTTTCCATTTATTCAACCGCTAAGCAATAGTGTACAAACCAATGTATTTTTTTTATACATTGATAGGCTTGCGCTTGACTTTCAGCTCGCCTGATATTGAGTGACGATGACGCTGTGGTCCACGATGAAGACCTAGAAGATGACCTAGAAGAATCATATTCTTCTAGCTAGCTTGCATTCCGTATACCGGGGATAATAAAAAGATGGAATAAGACAATTTAAGACTGGATTAATTGTAGATAATTTACTTACTTGTAAAGGTACGTACAGACTGGTGAAACATAACATGAAATATATCAGTCTACCTTTCATTGCATGTTCGGTGCAACCGTGGACGCATAGCACGCTCTCACCGCGCATTCACTACGAACCTCCCGCGTACGTCGTATAGCGTGCGCGTGAAATGCACATTTCGCGCGCACAAGACGTTCAAACTACAAGAAATTGTTGCAAAGTGTGTTACCTTTCATGATACATTGCAGCAATGTGTACGGCAAATTCTTTAATTGCATGATACATTTCATGTTACTTTTCACCAGTCTGTTTTCACCTTAAGTTACCGTTAAATTGTATACCTAATTGGCCCATGAAATTTAAGTATGGAACTGCAAATGCCATCCTCGCACCGAACAGAACTTTGGACTTGGAATAAGAATTTTTGATAATCTTAATCATCAGGCACCTAATATCTCAGTGACGAACGAGTTCTGTTTGGTACGAGGGTGGTATTTGCAGTTCCATTCTTAAGCTTGATGCGTAAATTATGAGGTGAGGTTTAGTATATTAGGTGTGCATTTTAACGGTTCCATTGATCATGTAGGTAACTCATTAGGTAAGGTAAGTTATCTACAATTAATCCATTCTTAAAATTTATATTATGCAATTTGATACGCCAGAAATATCTGTAGTTACATCATTTCATTTACATAACAGGCATTTGTAAATTTTCTTAGGTATAGTGGAGATGATGTCAATCTGTAAACTTTTATCATATTTTGGCTTCAATGGTTTATTGTTTTTATTTTACATTTCAAACAGAAGAAATAAAAAAATAAAAATTAACATATGAAATAAGAGACACGAAATAATTGAAATCATTTCACGCATAAACAAACGGGGGACTACCTACATCAGTTTATATTAGCATCGGGTAATTCTACCACGGTTAAAATGTTGTTCTTTTTATTATTCATTGTATACAACAAACAATATTATGGGAAACAATAAATATTCCATACTATTGACGCGAGCAACCGTACCACAGATGACTGTTTTATCCCATTATACATACCTACGTATTAGCATCATGAGACATCCGAAAAATCCGGGGCTATACTACATAATTAGGTAAATATTACGGTACCTATTTTATTACAAACTTCAAAAAGAAGGTAAGACAACCCCAGCATATGACATACAAAATATTAATACACATTTTATTTGCTTCTGACATTTATCTCTCACGGTTAGTGGTTTAGCCCCCAAAATTGGGTATTCCTTTATCACGAGTTTTTTTTTTTGTTTGTTTTTGGATAGTTATAAAAAAGTCCAGATCAGTTGTCCATACGCATCACTCTCAACTTAATTTCTTACGCTTACATAGGGAAAAGACAGAAAAGTGTTGGATATACACTTTAGCTGGCTTTCCAACTTTCTCGCGTTCATTGTTTTGGTATTGAATAATAACGATGATTAAATTAAATCATAAAATAATACTTATAATAAGTTCTACTTACTACGGCACGATAGAGACCATCAGAAATATGCTTCGCTAGCGAAACACTACAGCAAGTTTCCGAGAAGCACATCAAAAAAACTGGTTTGTTGCAGAGCTGGTAAAAAAAACACAGGTAAAAATAGAGGTAGCCATAAAAACCAGCATCAACTAAATAAATTCTTATAGAATAGAGCATCTTACAAATGCAGATTTCAGATGAAACAGGTTTAATTACTTAAATAAGAGGAAAATTTTGTTAAAACAAAAAAAAAACTCGTCTTTAATTGCATAAACTATAATAAAACTTACATACCTACTACTTAGAAGTGCGAAAGTTTGTAAGGACGGATATATAAATTATTCTGATCCGATTTTGAAGAAACTACAACGGCATAGCTAATAATGACAAATGTAGGTTATTATAAGCTATTTTACTATCCTGAAAATGAGAACAATTTCTGTAGAATAGCAGGTAAACCCAAGTACCTATAAGGCGCTGATAGGCAATAATACACAAGATATATTCAATATTTCTGAGCGCTTTACTGACTGAAGTATCTACAAATTTATAGACAGTTCAATAGTTAGTTCATAGATCTTCTACGGAACCTATAAAGGGTCCGTCTTAGTAATTGCACGCTTAAAGCGTGTTACAGGTGGCACCGCCGCGTAAATATCCAAAAAAAAACGTAAAAAATCATAATTCCAAATGGAATTTATACCTTTACATAACGCTCCATAGTGTTGAGTTCGGGTATACAATAAAAATATATATAGCCGTATTAAGGATTTCAAGGTATACCCGACTGTAATATTTTTTTGGGGTATACTTTCAAGTAGGACATTCCATTTTGATATACTGTAATCTATACCCGTTTTAGTGCCTTTCAACGAATACAGAGACAGACAAAGGGATGGTTATTTTTATATGTTAGGATTATACGTTAGGTTAGGTCAGGTTTTATAAAAAAACCCTAACCTAATCTAGGGTTAGGTTAGGGTTTTTATTTACTCGTTTCATTGCGGCCGGATATGTTTTAAAATAACTGCGCGGGCGTTTCCAAACTGAAAGTATACCCGAAGTCAACACGCACCAGTAACGTCACAAATGTTAGGTAAAGGTAGGCTTTAATGAATAGATTTTCGCTTTCTGGATTTGAAAATATACCCGACAGCAACACGGTCTCAGACGTCATAAGCGTTGTGTGAAGGTATAAATTCCATATACGCGTCACCGCCAACTTTTGATTGGTTTAAGCAAAAAACAGACTTTTCGAAAGTGTCGACCATTTCATGTGACATCTCCGTGCCAAACTGGTAAAAGTACCTATAGATAGGGATATGCGGGTTCAAGTCCCGTCGAATGTGTTTAATTTTTGAACTGTCTATAAATTTGTATATACTATGAACAAGATATACCTACATATATTTAAACTGAACTGACGATCATTAGCGCAAACTAAGCTTTTTTTTATTGTGCTCAATTATTTATCAACGCAAAAAAGGAACAATTACTTTTTTGCCATCTGCTATGATCGATAGACAGTATTATTCACTCGGGGGCAAAGAAGTAATATTTTTCGGGTGTATGATGTAAGTATGGGTTCACCCTCTATCATAAATGAACATTGTAGATCTTATAATGTTCCAACAACAGTCAAATATGGCGTCAAACGACTTTATATTTTTTTCTGTCTATATTGTAGGGGGAGGGGAAATGTACTAGAGCTTGTCTAAGTACCTACCTTTGTATGATGTTTGTCTATTACCACCTCTTATATACTAAACTTGGAAGCAGATTTTAAAATGCAAATAATATTGGCCGAAATTTCATTTGCAAAATATTAGGTAAATACCTACTTGTTGACTTAGGTAAATATTAGCTTTAAAGTTTACTGTTAAGTACTTATATCAGTTCGTTATTGACATTGGCCGAGACGAAGGCGATGATATAAAGGTGATAAAAAGGTTCAAGGCTCGACTCGAGTCATTGCAATATTAAACTTCACTCGGTTTTTCCATTCATAATGACGTTAAACAAAATAGTTAACTACTCTATACTAGTCCTACTACTTACTTTTGAACTAGTAATATTAATTTAAGAAAAACATACGTTTGATAGATATTCGGTTTACTTTCTATTCTCTGTGAATATTCGTACCTACTTACCTGTAAATTTTTCAATACTTCAGTAGTAGGTATGTGCATCAACTTGCATGCTATGATTTTTACCGACAACCGTAAAATCGTAAGGTTTACTTTCTCTGAAGGTTTTCCTGGATGCAGGCTGAGAAGTATTAGCGGCATTTTGTAAGTGTTGAACGGGCTGGGCAGCCGGGTCGCGACGCGCGCACGCAAGATAAGTTATATTATTACATCAGAAAACTTGGCGCGTGCCGCTGCCACTATATAAACTCCCGCGTCTCGCACACATATTCATTCAGCAACCACTGCTCATAAATGACAGAACAATTTTAATTTGTGGCAATGATCTACGCTCTCATGTATTGTATCAACATAGTGAAAAATAAACAGAATTACGAACAACTTTGGCATAGTGATAATTGGTGTAACGGCCACTCTCCCATATTCGAACATCAACAGAGATAACCCGAGTCCTTCAAAATCGAGTACATCGATTAAAAGGTAAATATTATTTGTTATTGATATAAACGTCGCCTGTTATTAATTGCATTATAATTATTACTTTGCATCTGAGTGATATGACTTACATCTCTCCGCTAGAGCTTGTTTATAGTTTCAAAATGCGCTTAAATCAAAATATTTTGAAATGCAAAGATAGATTTAATGACTTAGAATCATCGCCAACTCGCATTTGCGTCAATGGAGATAAAAGGTCATCACTGTGATTCGCGCGTTTCTTTCGATAAAAGCTCCAAATTATCTTTTGTTTTCTGGGGTCACGCGATAAGAAGTTGTGAAATGCCAACCGGCCCGCCGTTTCGTAAACTTCAATGGATACAAGTGATACTGATAGGCTTTATAAAGGAGGTCTTACAAATGCCCTGGGGTTAGGTGGTGGGATGTCTAGACGTGTACGTGCAACCCGATCTAAGCTAGCGGTATCGGATGTTGACCGCTCACGCTTCAGCGAGTTCGCGCACGGTTGCCGGCTAGCAACACCAATCACTCACAAATATTACTTACTTTCTGTTACGCATATTGCAAAAAGTCACCTATAAATAAAACTGAATTCACAAACTATATTTAGTCTTCACAGAATTTTACAGTAAAGTTAGTATTTATAGGAAATAATACACATTACAATTTCTCGAAATCCAACCCTATAAAAGTGAAAACACGGACACTAATATGGTTTCTTATTACTTTTACAGAGCAAGTCTTTTATCAGTCGCATCCAGTCTATACGGTGGAAGCAACGCAGTCATTCGTAATCTACATTCAGAGCGAACAGCTAAGCGAAGAAGTCAAGTATTAGAAGATACAAGTTTTTGAAGTAGAAGAAGAAATGGCAAAAGTACAGACTCCTCCAGAAATTAACCTGTCAGCAGCCATGCCCGTGGACCAAGAACAAGGCGATTTGAACCTGATAGCTATGACGATGGCGGCAGCACTGCGCTTCGTGAATCCGTGGCAGACCCGAGTGGTGCCAGGAGCTCCTGAAGCTAAAGACAGGACCATCACCCTGGCAGAAGTATCCCAACACGACACGCCGCGAGACTGCTGGGTGGTCATATACGACCGCGTGTACGACATCACAGATTTTCTTGATGAGGTTAGTTGATAAACCATATCATTTTCATTTCATAATAGGATAAAAAGTAAATAAAGGTCCACAATATGCCTGATGCAGATAAAGCAAAGTACATATTTTGATAGTAGATTCTAGAACAAACTTGAACTTTTATCGTCGGAGTTCATATCAGGTTTGATATAGACTGCTACGAAGTAGACATAATAATTCGCAAAATCAAAGCCTACCATCTATTTCCCGTTATTTGCCATTTTTATTTCATTTACCCAATAAATGTTCAAAAATGCACTCGTCTAACGAATCTGTTCTTTGTTCCAGCACCCTGGTGGCGCAGACATCATGCTGGAATACGCAGGAAGCGACGCAAGTACTGCATTTCGGAGTTCAGGACACTCCCGCATGGCGTCTAAAGCATTGGAACGATTCTTAGTAGGTGAGCTGCCCATGCACGAGCGCATGTACCGCCGTCCAGGAGGGCTGAGGCTCAGCGACGTGCCAGAGTAACTTGCATGGATGGAGCCAATCTGAGTAACCTCACCGAGCTGATGTACGGGCGGAAGAGAGTTACTGAAAAACGCATGCGTTAGAGCGGGAGCTCATGTGAGCGGGTTTTCGCAACTCCGCCTATCTGATTATTAAATACACGCAGACCCTTCAGCTCTGCGACAATGTGTACTTATGAAGAGGCCAGTTTATAGAATTTAACGATGATTTGGTAATTTTCTCACACTTTTCAAAGACACATTTTTTTCCATTATCTAAGTTATGTATTTCTTTAGTGTAGAGAAAGACCGACGGTTTGATTTGCATTTGAAGCAAATGGCAAAATATATTCGCCATTGCATAGAAAGAATAGACATCAGTATACAGTTACATGTTATAATAGAAATTTGTTAGCAAGGTAGTGTTCGCTAGATAGGTATTAGTAATTTATTAAAAGACGAATTGAATATTTAAAATAATAGTTTTATACCTTACCGCCGCTAATGGCTAGAGTCACTAGCTTGATAACGCTACATAGACAACAATAATAATTATATGAATATACTTAAACTAGAATGAACTGGCGTTTGTTTTGCGAACTTTGATTTGCAGCTGTTCACTTCGCATGTATCTCTTGAAAATCTGACATTTTCGATAACAAATAAACAAGATGTAAAGTGATTTCATAAACGCGGTGATTAAAGAAGTTTGTATTCAAAGGCTTTCCAAAGAGGCGTCTGGGTCTTCAAAAAATGAAGGCTTAAAAGTGCTAGAACCAACTTTTAAACTATATTTTTTTCGGTTTTAATCGTAACAGATTTTAAAACTAGACCATAGTCTGATTTTGGCCTATCCGGGAAAGTTTGCAACACGAATGCCAGTCAGTCACCTCCCAAAGCAATTATGTCAATTTTAATTTATAAGTGGTTGTCTTTAGTGACGCGTTACCAAGTTCGAACAACAATAAGATAATTTATTTAGTAATTGCTTTGACTATCTGTAATGTAAGTGTACCGATAATTTCAATTACATTAAGTTTATTAGCATGTTTAAATCATCGAACGTCCATTTGGCTTTCACCAACTTTTTTATATTCTAATTGATATCACTTGGTGACAAGACTTGTAAAATTGCAGTAGACATTCGTCTTTTACCTATTTTTTGCTTTTATTATATTTTTATGTCGTCATTCACGTTGCTTTAGATTACTCAGTATTAAAATATCAATTTGTAATTCGCTGTTTTATAACAGCGATAGGTATAAATTGAAGAGTTCCTATTGTTTTATCGTTTAATTAAGAAAATAAATTATACTATTAACCAGGCATGTATTTAATTTATCTCATTCCGAATATCATGTACTATTAAATTTATCTTTGACTTCCTCACCTTTGAATTTAGAGTATCGTCATTTGTCATCTCGGGATTGAATGACTATTTACTGATACATACGTGACAATGAAAAAAACACATTTTTATCAAAGAGAAATTGTAATAATAAAATTACGTAGAGGTTCTCCGGTTTTAATGTAAATCATAATTATCAGCTATACATATATATAAAATGTACTTAATTATCTAAAATTCTATTATTAATTCTATTAGCGTAATTCCACTCACTCATTTACTTATTGATTATAATATCTAATAAGTACCATAATAAAAAAATCTACTTAAGCTACGTAACTTAGAATAGTAGGGCAGGGATGAATTAAGAAGGTCAAAGGGGTATTGAAGGTTTCTGTGAGAGCTCAATTATTTTTATTTTATAAATAATAGAGCATGAAATATATACTACATATAAAATACTAATAGAAAGTGGTCAAAGGAGAACAGGGTATGTAAAATAATTTTTAGGTAAATACATAATCAATTATTTATTTTAAGCTTTTATTGAAAACTGAACTGTTTTCGATACATTTATGCGAGTGAGGTGATTTTATTTTAATAATTTTGTTCACCACGCGTTCCCGACATAGAAGGGCTTGACATAGAGACAACAAAGTGATCCTATAATGGTTCCGATTATTTTCCTTTAGAGGTACGAAACCCTAAAAACTTGATCAAAATCGGTACCTCTGTTTGAAAGCTACGGTGCAACAGACAAATTTATACAGATACATGTAACTTATTTTCCCCTCTTTTGAGACAGGATTTAAGACTACATTAATCGTGAAGGTATTAAAATTATTTTCTTAAGATAGTTTAAATATTTAATATTTATACAATAAAAATTACTTTACAAACTCCATTGAAAGTTTCTACGAAAATCCTATGACTTCGATATAGGCTTGAAATATGGTATTCAGGTAAAAATATTAGTTTATGATTATGAGGGATTATGAAGGATAAACGTTTCTACGGAAGTTCTGTGTTTTATAGACGGGCATTTGATTCAGCGCCTAGGTATATTAACGTTGTAAAATTAATAAACGCTATAACTACATAGATGGACTAATGGGTTGGATTAAGGTGGACAGGGGCGAGATAGACACGATTTTTTATGCGTACAATATCGCAGAAAACATATAAGTTACATATAAAATTAGT
Organism: Lycia hirtaria; assembly: GCA_947563715.1. Classification (NCBI taxonomy): domain Eukaryota; kingdom Metazoa; phylum Arthropoda; class Insecta; order Lepidoptera; family Geometridae; genus Lycia; species Lycia hirtaria. Next base: position 39,540,613 of record OX387379.1, read on the forward strand.
TATTGCTATACGTACACATAACGCCAGCAACTGCTTACACTTTTTTTCCAAATCTGAAAAAAAATATGTATTTTAGATATAATTTTACAAGACAAATTTAATTGGTTTGTCCGGGTTAATTTATTCCGAAACAAAAGTGGTATAACGTGTAATATTTAATTAACCAGCGATTAAATCTAGCGGCATGCCTACTGATATGAAGTCACTTTTCGAGAATATTCTTTAGTTATATTCGTAATAACATACACGGTATCATTAGTAATACTTTTTTTTTTGTAAATGTATAATTTAATTTTACGTTATTCGACCCGAATTTACAAGCGGCCATCTTGTATATAAGATGACGTCACATTACATCCATGAATTCCAATTGATACTAATACGAATTAAGTCACTATCTCGCTCACACATTTCCAGATTTTAAATATGTAAATTGCTTGAATGTATTTACAACAAATTCTAAGTAATGAATCCCGATAAGTACACTTGTGTACTTAATTTTTACACAAACTCCTTATTCTTTCAGACAATGTTTATTAAAAGATTTATTTATTGCTTTTGTGCTATATTAAAACAAAATAACATTAATTTTGTTTGAATATGCACTGAAAGAATTGATTAAGTGAAACATTATATTTTCCGGCGTCATTATAAATACCTAAATCAACCATTCTGATTCCTTGAATTTTGCTTCCCATTACAAGTAGCATAAGTAGGGAGAGGGACCTAGGCTCAAAGGATGCTCATGAATTAGATTCAACTGATGTCTTAAAAAAGTAGAAATTCGTGACCGAGATAGCGATCTCTATATGTATATGCTCTTGAAGATTAAATTGTAGAGATAGCTCACGTTCGATTGACTGTCGCGCGCGCTGAAATGCTCTTCTGTCTCAGATGTACGACAATAGTAGATAATGGGAATAATGCTCGAGATTGTTGCTTTACAATAGACGAGTTGGTGGTCTAGTAAGAATAAAGCTTTTATCAAATAAAAAATAGGCCGAACCCACGGAATGTTACCTATACATCTTGGTATGTATACTATAGCCACACGCCTATAGACTATAGATACACCAGTCGGGACTCACGAAATGCCAACTTCATAATTTAGCACCCACTACCAACCGCACTTTACTGTCAGCATATACAGCGTGATGTCCATATTAAGATAATAACCAGTTTTTAACAATTTTTTAACCGTCTTCCAAAAAAGAAGGTTAATTCTCAATTCAAATGTATGTTTTTTTTTGTTACGCGATTGCTCCGCTAATTATGACTTGATTTTGATGTTTCTTTTTTGTTTGGTAGACAATAGTTCAGAGGTGATATTTTTATAACAAAATAACTAGAAAAATGTCATCCAAGGAAACGAAATTGCGTATTATTACAATCCGAAATCTTTTTATTTCCATAAGAACTTTTTTTTTCATCAGCCCTGTTTACACAATCTGTCCCACTGCTGAGCGCGTGTCATCTTCTCTTTGTGAGAAGGGTAAGGCCATAGTCTACCACGCTGGCCAAGTGCGGGTTGGCAGACTTCACACATCTTTAAGAACATGGAGAACTCTCAGACATGTAGGTTTCCTCACGATGTTTTCCTTCACCGTTTGAAATTGGCGGCAATCAACAATACGCACGTAACTTCGAAAAGACAGAGTTGTGTGCCGCGGGATTCGAACCCAGGACCTGCGGATCACAAGTCAGACGGTCTCCCGATTAGGCTGCCGGAAACTTCTCCTGATTAAGCTGCCGGAAACTGCCTATTACATGCCATAACTGCCTTAATTTTGTTACCATTAGACCTCAAATGCAGGCCAGTGCTGTGTTACCAAAAAGGTTTTCCGCGCGCGTGTTACATATTAACAGATAATAGGAGTGAGTATTATTGAATGAAAAATCAAAACATTAAAATTCTTTAAATCAAAATATCAACATTTTCCATAGTCACAGTCATTTATAACTTTAGCTCATAGAACTTGTAAAGCTACCACTACTTGAATGCTTTTCAGAATGTGAAATCCTAAAGGGCACAAAGTTAATCGATGTGACGTCACACAGGAAGTAACGAGGGAGGAGGTCCGAATGTGTCAATAACCCAGGAAATAAGCGTCGCATGACGTGTGACGTCATTCAATGGCCTCCGTCTTGTGATGTGACATTAGATAATACTGTATTACTGAGTATTCTACTAGTTGGATTCAAATAATTGAAAATAATATGTTTTGAAAAATCAGTAATCATTTGTAAGAAAATTAAAAAAAATGTATCTTAAACCATTTTTGTGAAGCAGTTATACATAGTATAGAGTAGACATATCTTGTAGTACATTTGATGTTGGAGTGCGTACTGATTACCATACTATTGCCATACTATTGCTTATATATCTGTACATCGAATAACAATTTCTTTCAATGCAATAATTATTTTAGTTTACACTTAGATTTTTAAAGAAAATATTCTCATTTAGTTCTAAAATTTCTATTTTTAACCGTTATATTTTGCGATTTACAATTAAGGTATTTTCAAATTGAACTTTGAATGCCTATTTAGTTGTTATTGTATTAAATTATTCGTTCAAATCTATAAAGAATAATCTGAGGAGAAACCTTACAAAACAAAGGCCTTATTATCGTTTCAAAAAGAAAGGTCAATACTGGATAACCCGCGTTGCTACCTGATTTACCCTCGTACGACGTTTATCTACCGTCTTTAAATGTTATGATGTTTTGATTTGGTTTTGTTCGCTTGTTTTTCTCGTTTGTTTCATACCTAGTCTAGTTGACTAGTAGTTAAATTGCGTCAGTAAGATGTTTTGAGTGCCGTAATCAGTAATTTATTTTGTATCCAGGTTGTCGCATTTTTTTTTTCTACTTAATTTTATTTTTTTCCTGCAATTTTATGGAGAAAGTACGCAAACCATTATACACAATAACCATACAAGTGCTTAATGTTATAATTATTATCGAAGCAGTTGAAATTAATATTGAAATAAATATCTAAAGCAGACAAGCGTCAAGCGCGCTTAGGAGCAAGGTGCTATGACGCCCATATCTGCCAGTGTGATAATGTTGGCACAGTACTGACAAGGCTCAAAAATACAAGAGCCCAGCCCAGGGGGGGCATGACCCCCATGACCCCCCCCCCCCCCCTGGATCCGCTCTTGATACTGCACAATAATAAAATTATTTGCCGTCATCTCCAACGGTAGTCAGGCGGGAGCAACTAAAGTGAGAGAGATGGCTCTCTCTCACTTTAGTTGCTCCCAAGGCAGGAGTTGAGTGGAAGCGAGCGAACTGAGATCGGAACAGGAGGGGAACGTGGGCAGAATAAAAGCGGATTGAGAGATGAACGGCAGCAGGGCGAGAGTGGGGCGAAAAAGGGACGGAAGTTTATTTTTCATACAAATAGATCTACGTTTGACCACATAATCGATACAGACAGATTGTATGGATAATCATTGGAGCGAGCGGGACTACTCTCTTAAAGGTTTCTGTGGTGGGACGGAAACACGATGAGAGCGATTTAGGATCTAAATAGGAGCGAGTCAGATGCGAAGCGGGAGCGAGTTGCGGTGCTGGAGCGGGTACCTGGGTGTTTAATAAATGTTGATTTTTACTAAAAATTGCCTTTTTATTAATACGTTTACGTTTATTAAAACGTTACAGAAATTAACTCAATTCAAATTTTGTTCTTAAACGTCTCGAAGACCCGGGACTTTGATCGTGGGCTGTCTCGTGTCCCGGGACTTTGAAATTGTCGAGAATTCCCAAACCCTATTGGGACGCCACGTGCGTTAATAGTTTGACACCGTCTCATCTTCATAGTAGCCGGAGTAGAGCTGGCGTTGCGGCTAATTCGGCGGAGCAGTACAAGCGGCACAAATATATTAGTCTCGGTAGAGGTTACATATTTGACATTTTGGAGACGAGCTTTGGGTCCGTGGAGACCGGGAGCTCATCTCATTTACAAAAATCTATCTGAGCGCCTGATCGATGCGATACGTGATCAAAACGCTAGTGAGTATCTGGCCGAACGCGTAAGCATTGCCATTCAGACTCAGACCGCACCTCTCGTAAGTAATATCGCTGAGTAATATCTCAGCTTGACAACACAAGATGTGAGAGGTTACAAGTGCTTATTGTTATAGTAGAACCAGTCAAGCTTTATATTATAGTATCCTACGTAGAGAAAAAGCGCCAACGTCATCGACATGGCTGCCACTTGAGTTGTCCGCTAGTGACACTCAAACCTTACCTCGCGTACTGTCGAGTCGAGTTATACTTACAAGTGCTTATTTTTATAGTAGAACCAGTCAAGCTTTATATCATAGTATCCTACGTAGAGAAAAAGCGCCAACGTCATCGACATGGCTGTCACTTGAGTTGTCCGCTAGTGACACTCAGACCTCACCTCGCGTACTGTTGAGTCGAGTTATACTTACAAGTGCTTATTGTTATAGTTGAACCAATCGAGCCGTATATTGAAGTATCTTAGGTAGACAACAAGCGCCAAAATCATCAGAATGGCCGTCACTTTCATGGTCCATTCGCGAGGCATCCCACACTTGGACACCCTCACTTCGTCTGGTGTCACTGTCACCTGGGAACCAATATAAGGAGCTCAAGTTATAGAAGACAACACTTACAGAGACAAAACCACCGCCAGCCAATGCACCTGAATCCACGGTCACGAATAAATAAAAAAAAAACAAAAGCATCATTCAATGGAACTACAGATAAGATTACGTCCTATACAATCCTAAGGAGCAAACATCAAATATTGTACATTTATACGTAACTATGATAAAACCAAAAGGAACGATTAATGTTTAGCAGTTTTTGTATGCATGTTGCACCGCAGCGCCTATATAAAATATTGAGCCGATTTTGATGCCTGAAGTGTCAATCCACTCGTTATTATGACCCGAGTGGCATAGGCTGTATGAGTGTGTAACGTTACTGAAAATGCAATATGGCGGACTTGGTAACTGAATGTCACTAGCCAATTTTCATTTCGAAATATATACAGCGTGAGCTAATAGATTGGTATTGTTTTTATCAAAGGCACGCGAGCGATCGAGCGAGTTATAGCTCTCCTGCTCTGTACAAACTAAAACTTTGCTTTGCTCTATATAAATTCTCCAAAAATTTTCGGAAACACTTTAAGAGTGTAGAGTGAAACCCCACAATTATATATAATTGTTGAGATTTATAGTATCATGGATAGCCAAGATATTCTGAAATAACAAGAGATGGGGTTGAAAGTATGAACGACTGGTGACTGTGTAAACCTCTTACCAGGTAGTACTTGGGGTCGAGTCGATTCCTCCACGAGAACGAAGGGACGGTGTACTCGAGTAGCTCGATGCGGTGCACGTGCGTTGGCACGAAGCTGTGCTGTACCAAACAGCTGTGGTGCGTGTGACCACCGAATGCGGCGCGCGGAACAAGACTTTCTATCAGCTGTTCAGTGGATTCCTGTTAAATAATATCATCAAAACCAGATCAGCCTGCATCTCAAAACCAATTTTATTTTAATAAGAATTTGGCCTTTCTCACAGTCTTTTTACCAGACTGCGTAATTATGTTTTTGAGTGTATGTTTGTATGTAACCTGTATACTGTTTGGGTTCAGCCTGCATCTCAAAAAAATTTTATTTTAATAAGAATTTGGCCTTTCTCACAGTCTTTTTACCAGACTGCGTAATTATGTTTTTGAGTGTATGTTTGTATGTAACCTGTATACTGTTTGGGTATGGTATTGTGGTTAATGTCCAGCAGTGGACTTTTAATTAAGGCAATGATGATAATAATTAGTATTCTTACTTTCCGCAAATTAATTTTGATATTTAGATTATAAGTTTATTATATTAGAGTCTAATTTCCATTGTCAGCGCAGATATTAAGAGCAAGTGTACCTCGATGTTAAGTGTGGTACACAAGGTCCAAGATGTTAAGTGCAAGAGTACCTATATGTGAAGTGAAATTATACCCAGATGTTAAGTGTGAGATACCTTGATGTTAAGTGCGAGTATACCTTGATGTTAAGTGCATGTATACCTAGATGTTAAGTGCAACTGTACCCAGATGTTAAGTGGAAGTGGACCTCGTTGATACATTTGACATTTACAATAATGCTTTCTAGGTCTAATGTGCGACATTTTTTTCATTCGTTTTACGTAAATCCATTCAGTTATATAATATTTAATGTTGACATACGCGATGGACACGTACGAAATACGAACTATATAGTTTCAAAGTAACTTGCATCATTCACTAATAGTTGCTACCTTCGAAAGGCAGTCCCAACGCTCTTCGAACAAGTTATTCCTCTCAGGAAGCGGTGCGGCGTCGGGCTCCGTGCAAATACTGTCAGACTCCCGATATAGAGGGTAATGCTGAAATATACAAAAAATATCATTACCGATTTTAATTGGGTTGTATATCCCAGTACATGTTTACAGTATTTAAAGGGCATACCATATTGTACTGTTAATTTAAAAAGTCATAGGTAAGTAAGTAAGTTCGTATAGACTGAGTGGCCAGCCCTATTGTCAGAGTTATTAAGCCGCCGAAAGGCCTCTGACTTGGCTTGACGATTGCTGAACAACCGGGACCTACAATTTAAAGTGTCATCCGACCCACGGTAGCGCTCAGAAAGAAATGCCACTCACGGTCACCCATCCGAAGACTGACCGGTCCGTCCGTTGCTTAACTTTGGTGATCGTTCGGGAACACCTAGTCAAGCTACGCCACGAGCGCTAGTCATACGTGAATCCTGATATTGAATGACATAACTGACATAGTACCTAGTTGATGATTAAGGATATCTAGTCTAGAATGAGAACTAACCTGACACTCAAGTGTCAATTGGAATACTTCATCAGATGCTTATTAGTTGGTAAGAACCTGTCCTTATATATTTTTTCCATGAAAATTACTTTGAAATTATTTATATGGTGCAGTTATATTACCTGCATTATGATGGGTCTGCTATATCGCTCCAGCTTTATCTTCCCTTTACAAAGTGATGATCCACTGCTGCATTTCAAAATGTCTGCAAAATTTATAAATATGACTTTTAGCATCTAAATAATACACGTTCGAATGAAATCAAATATGAAAATAATCCTAACTGATAATAAGATAAACGAAAGTAACTCTGTCATTCTGTCTGTTACATTTCCACTACCAAAACAGTTGAATTCATCATCGTGAAATTTGGTACAGAGATATACACCATAGGCCATTAGCTTTCATCATCATCATCATCATCACCGTTTTTAATCACCATGCATGTAAAAGCATGGGGCACAGCTAATAAAAATATGTATATATATATACCTAAATAATGTTCATATAGTTAGGGCATAAGAGCTATATAGTCGCAAATCATCAGTGTCACTCAGTTAATAGTTCAGTGCAGGATGTTTAGAGTACGCGTAAATCTTTTTGAGGTTTCTGAATGCAAGCAAGAGACGCGGGAAGCGCGGGATTCGTACCATGCATAACAACGTACACAAATTCAGATCTTACGCAATATATAGGTAGAACACAATAGAATAGAAAATTTATTAATTGCAAACTGTGTTGGTATATAGGTTAGGTTTTAAATGTATCTTAGTTTCAACAGATTTTCCTAACAGACATGCATTATTATGTCTTATTAATTCTCAGGGCAGATGCGCGCGGGAAAGCCGTGCAGTGCAAACGAATAACGGCGCTTCCTTTTGCGTTCGCCACCAAGACCTCAAAAAATGTATACACACTATACTAACGAAATATACTATACTAAGACATAGATTATCACCAGCTATTCTGTCGATCTCGGCGCGAGCTCGCGAACACAGCGAGCACCCATCGCCCTCCATCGCCATTGAGTTGATCAGTACAAAGTGGTTCCCTCTAATTGACACAAGCCGCACCGGCGGAGAGGCCAGTCTGCTCTCAAACCGCTGCGCCAAGTGCGGTGTTATCCTTTCAACATACTGTAGTTAATTTTAGTAATACCCATAGAAAACAAATAACATAGTTAATTTTAAAACCAAAAGAAATTCAGCTTCATGTAGATAATGCAAACATTTTGAGTATTATACGTTCAACTCACAATGTTACGAATGCCACGAACGAATGCTAGAGCTTCATACGAATATATCTACTTAAACATCAAACTTGATCAAGTAAATTGCTTGAGGTCAAGCAGCGAGTATAAAACATTATGTGCACAAATATACCTGAAAACATTACTGTACTGCCTTTCTGAGGCTGTCAGATAAAAAAGGATGACTTGAGTAAAATAATAGCAGGTTAGGATAAAACAAGTATAACAATCTCATAATATACTTGATTTCTGTTCTCGACATCTCTGTTTTTTTTAACAATTTGTTATTATTATTAGTGACCGAGTCTGCAGAGACGCTTCGCTGCATTAACTGGGTAAATTTTCTTTCGTCTGTCAGTTTGTTTGTGAGTTTGTAATTTGTTTGTATGTTCGTACTCGCGTACAGGACGTAATTTTGAACCAATTTTGATGAAACTTGGCGTATAGGTTCTATGGATTATTGTTTTTTTTTGTCGTCAGCGATTTTTGATAAGAGGGGTGGTTCCCAAAAAAAGGGGGGAAGTTTATTGCGGCGTTAATGACCAACCGATTTTAATGATATTTGGTAGGTAGCTATAGTACACAATTATTACAACTTGTGGTTAAAATGAACAAAATTGGTCAAGTGGTTGTCGAGATATGACAACCAACTTTACATTGCGTGTAACAGTGAGGGCGCGTGGATGTGCTTGATGCATTATAGCACTGAATAATTTTCTTTTTGATTTTCTCCATTTATAAAATTATTATTTGTTTTTATAAGAATATAATTTTTTTTTTATGAAGGGCATCTAAACATATCCTATTTTATGTATTAGGTAATTATGTATTAAAACTATATTGATCTTTCAAGGTACTTAAACTCATGGAAATAATGTTTTTTGAAATAACGTCTGTAAATCACTTAAAATTGCAAAATCGGCGAAAATTTTATATACAGCCTCCTGAACCAACTTTATGTAGGTATTATGTACAGATGACCCAAGGTGAGCTGCAAATAAGTTCTCTCGCGAGGACTACTGTTCGTAAAACAACTAGTTTTTATATTAGATAGATCTGTGCTTGACAACCAACTTGGTTAATGATAAAGGATGGTGTAGCCGAGGATGGAGCTAGTTGATCTAGAAGATATCTATTCTTGAAAATTCTAAGATTGTATTGTATTGTTGACTGTCAGGACAACAGAGATGACAACAAATAATTCCATTCCTTTGCAGTATGCATCAAGAACATAGACCAATTATGCTGCATGTAAAACCTAGGTTTGCACATAAAACCAAAGCTATTGTACTAATGACCATGCTCAAGTACAACACCCCTCTGCTGAGCATGAATATGATTCATCAACATGACATTATCGGCATTGACTGGCATATCAGAAGAAATAAAGATCTTCCAACTAGAGTTCAAATAATATTTTACCCATAATGAAATCCAATATCATGATTTCCCACCACAGCATACATAGCTGTGCCTTCAGGTACTTTGAACAATGTGTGAAATCTTTCGACATAATCATCAAATTCTTTTTCTGGGCACCATTTTCCCTCATCAAATAGATCACCTGGGAAGGAAATGAGACAAAATTAGTTTTATTACTATTTCTACTAATACAGCAAATAAGAAATTTTTCTTATAATATAGAAAATGCAAAATGTATATATATATATATATATATATATATGGTGTAAAATGGTGTTTGCAGTTTGGGATAAGTTGTTTCTAATGTGGCTGGCTAGATGCTAATGTCAATGGAGCTGTGTGTTCTACAGCCTCACATGCAAGCTAGTCTTTATTATCAGTGTGGCAAATGCCTAGCACAAAAAATACATTTGCTGGTCCATCAATTTATTTGCTAATTTTTCTAGCTTTTCTAAACAATGTAGTTTTTTGCGCAGGCTGAGTTAAATCACAAATGATTTAGTTTATCTACATTTTATGTAAAAAAAACTTCTATGGGATATATTAAATAATTTGCTGCCAAATAAAGCTAGACAGTGTGGCTAGTTTAATCATCAGTTAGTAGCTAGTTGGTTATTAGTATCTCTTTAGTGCTCTAAATTATTATTTTTACTAATACCCTTGCTGCCAGACTGAATTCCTCAGATTTGCAATGAACACAGATGAAATATATAGAAATAAAAGTGCAGTTATTAAAACAATATATAGCTTAAACAAGAAATAACAAGATTCTTATTAGATATTAGAGAAGTATAAAATATATATTAATTAGATGTAATGTACAGGCTAACTGTTAAGTTGTTTATTGGTAACAAGAGTTAAGTGCCTATTCTTAAAAAGCTGCAAGTGCTTCTGCACCAAAAGAGATAAAATCTACATAATTGAATAAAAATAAATGTCTGTGTGTCAATTATGTAGCTTTTATCTCTTTTGGTGCAGGACAAAATACTGAAATGTCCAGTTGAAACATCAGATCTTGCCTGTTAGAAGGTAGGTAGAGAATTAGACTAAGTGTGATTTTGACTCACATTTCAAGTTCTGTTTCTCTAGTTTAAGCTTTTTTTTATCAGCCCTGTATGTACAAACTGTCTTACTGCTGGGCACAGGCCATCTTCTTATTGTGAGAAGGGTAATGCCGTAGCCATTTAGGCTTACTTCTGCAATTATTAAGTGGTACATTTTTTTAATAATAAGTACCTACCCAAAACAAACACTACATCAGGCCTGTGCAGTGTTATAGCAGTTTGAAAGGCTCTATGCATTTGCCACTCTCTGCGCCACTTATCGAACCAGTGCCCCTCGCGTGAACCTAGCAGGTGAGTGTCAGCTAGCACCATAGCATACACAGGCATAGTGTCAGCTTTTGGGTCATTACGAAGAGATGGCCAACCACACTAAAATAATTAAATAGGACACATATATTTATTAAATCTTTAGGAGCTATTTCAGGGTGGCCCATACAAAACTAGTCAGACAACTTATTTACCTGAATCTGCGTCACGTAATATATGAGGTATTCACAATAACAATAAATAAACACAAGGCCAAAAACAAAACGAAGAAATACGTTATTGAACCAATTCCTTCGTAACCGTCGAAGAAATAGAGCCATGATTTAATTATACTTTCAGAACACTTAGGTACATATAAATAGTTGTACCAACCCAATAGTATTTTTCACCCTAATCAACGACTATGGCCCATATTACAGCACAGATTTCCGTAAATTCCATAAATGCCCACATAAAGTAGCGTAGTCATAGAGGAATATTATCACGCACATACTGCTAAAAGATACTACATATCCTTTACATATTGTAAAGCCCCATAGAATTAAGATATGACGCTTATTATCTTTAACTGGTTTGTGCTATGAAGAAATTAAATTAATTTTGTTCTACCATTTAATTAGAAACAAATCAACAACAAATATCAACAATTCAACTAATTTGATTTGACAGTTGACAGCGTTTGACAGTCTGAGACATTATGACTTTTTTTTTCTCTTGAGGTTGGCATCATGCTTCCACATTTGCCATTTGTCGAGTTTATTGATATTGACTTTGACTTCTTTTCTTAATTTGACCTACGGGCATAAAATACCACCATTTTAGGGTTTCGTACCCATACATGAACCTCAACATGTTTTTATGACGTTTAGTGGAGTGGAATAGAGTGGAGTTGAGTGGAGTGGAGTGGAGTTTAGTGGAGTGGATTGGAGTTGATTGGAGTTGAGTGGAGCGGAGTGGAGTTGAGTGGAGTGGAGTGTAAACATTACAATAAACCAATCGTGTATTCATTTTTTCCTTTAGATTCTTACGTAATAAATATTACACAGGGGGGAGGGGATTGGCCTATTCTTATTTTTTCTTACAAAAATAGTTTTACGTAATAAATGAATGGCCCCTAGCCAATTCTTAAATGTCATACTATTTGAGCCTACTCTTAAAGGAGAGGAAGGATTTTTGATAATGACCAGGATATTTCGGGGGGGTTTGAACCACCACCCCCTCCCCCCTCCCGCCTACGGCCTTGCCTGTTGATCATGGGCGTATATAAGGGGGGGGTCCAGGGGGTCCGGACCCCCCCATGGCATTGGCCGAAAAAAAATAAAAGGGCTAAGTATCATAATGCCGGATTATCGCGGATGGCACGAATGTTACAAAATATAGATAAACATCTGATGCGCGGTTGTCATAACGACAGTTTTGCTAGAGATGCAGTATGACCTTAGTCCATCCTTTGCCCGCGCATACTACAAACGCGCATAACAAATCGAAACTATATATTTTTACTAGACTGCATAAGAAGGAGGGTAATGTTTTTCGAGTGTATGTATGTTTGTATGATTCTTTAAGACAGCCTATAGCCTGAACGGCTTGTCCGATATTGATGTGCGAGGTGTCATTAGATTTGTCTTCGCTTCCAGAATGTCACAGGCTATAATTTTTGTAATAATAATAATACATCTCTTGCAAAAATAAAAAAACGTTTCTAACGATCTATTTCGTAATAAACAAGTGTTTTTTTTTTAATTATTTTATTTAATTATTTTTAATGCGCATTTGTAATCTTTTACAGTGATTTTACGCATTTTTATTCTTACAAAAAACATACTTAATTTGCTTCGAAGACGCAAATAATTAATTATTTGTTTAATTAAGTATGTTTTTAAGCATTAATAATTATGCTTCAAAATTTTTCGCGCTCCCTTCGCTCGCGTATTGCCACATTTTAAAGATATGAAATTACTGAATATACTCATAAAAAAACGTCCATCCTAAATCTAGAATATAACATCGTTAAACATCAGGCGAGTTGGCGATCAGTCGTTGATCTATCTATCTTATGTAAACAAAAACACAAATATTCCACAAATATTTCAATTCGATCCAAGCCAATTTTATATAAAAAATACTTTTTCTGCTGTTTTTCTTAACATGCTGTGCTAATACAAGCAAATAATTCACCAAAAAATAATCACTAACCAAAAATTATTTTCCACCCGCAACCGCATAGGTTTGTTTGTAATTTTCTATAAAGTCATATGTTTAAATTTAGGAATAATAAACTGGCAATCAATGCATTCAAATGGTTGTATATATAATTTTTGATTTGTAAAAGTCACTCTTATTCAGTTGGGTATTCCATTTTTTCTTTTAACACATTAATATACTTGGTTGGTTCATCTGGGCCACAAACACCTAGGCTTGCTAACACGATCAATGAATCAAATTTCTTCCAAGATTTCATTTTAAAAACCTTAAAAAATTTCGCGCTCGCTTCGCTCGCGCATTATTACTATTTTGCCATATAAGTACTGTGGGCTCACTAATACGAGAAATAAATCATGTTACTATAAAAACACTACAACAATTTTCGCGCTCGCTTCGCTCGCGCATACTTATTAGCTATGTTTTATTTACTTGAGTCATGCAAATGTTGAGCGCTCGTTAAAACGAATTAAAACGGGTGAAATCATATCTAGTATAATATGAATTAATAATGTTCCGACGTTACATAAACACTTTATTTACAGTTATACGTTTGTCCGTAGCTTAATTTTCGTGTATTTTAATGGTTATAACTAAGATTGACATTTAGAAACTAGTACTCGTCTGCGTATAGTCTGCGCAAATAAAGAGGTAAATTTTTGTACCCGTGGACCCCCCCCATGAGAAAGTTATAGCTACGCCCATGCTGTTGATTGTATATTTTTGTGAGAAGTGTGAAGTATTCGTAAAATCGCTATAAAAGATGGAATTATTTTAAAGAATGCGCATGTAAAACGCGTATTATTTACAATACCTAATTCCAGTAAACTTATATCGCTTAACATCAGGCGAGTTGGTGGTCAAGCGCAAACCTATTTACTACTTTTAAAAAAATATTACGTAAAAGTTCGTTGGAGCTTACGAGAGATGTATTATCAATGAAAAAAGGATATGACACACAGGGAATTGAGACGAATCTAATGACACCTCGCACATCAAAATTGGTCAAGCCATTTAGGTTGTAGACGCTCATATAGAAATATATATACATACATAGAAACGTTAAACTCAAAACAACATGGCCAAAGCCGGCCAAAGTCTAAGTTGGCTATTAGCGAATAAAAAAAAAGTAATATCAAATTAGACAACTAATTGTCAATGTCAATTAAAAAAATACAAACAAAACAATGCATTGTATTTTTATATTATTTTCTAAAACATACATTATTTGATTTTATTACGTTAAAATGCTATTTTGATAATCAAATACTTTCAGATTACAATTTTGTGTATCAATATGTCTATTCACTGGAGTTCAGAAACTCTAAAATGGGAATATCGCGAATTACAAGCTACGGCGATGACCGTGGATTACTCTGGTAATAACGTGCTGCTGGCAGGTCGCCGGTGGCTAGCCATCAAACAGATCAACCAGGAGGATGATTCTGGAGACGTGGTGAAAAAGTACCCCCGACACAGTAAATACGACGCAGCTGGGGCAGAGTGGTGCCAGTCCTACGCTGGTCAGAAGTTGTGCGCTATTGCGGTATAGCTTCATGTCATTTACTTTCTCTATAGGTCCCGTCACAAATAAAAATTGCTCGGTTAAAATAGTGCTGATATTCGCGCAGCGTGGCCGGGGAAGACGAGTTGATTTTTGCGTATTCAAGATTAGCATTTTTAAGTGTGACGAGACCTGTAACTCCCATTTCTTTTTGACTGTCCGATATTGTAAGATTAACTAATGTGCCTGGTCCACAATTACCTGTTTTTGTCTTTTTAATAATATGTACCTGAATCTATTAAATTTCTTAAGTGCAGTTTCAGAATTGCACTCCTTAAATAATCTTTGTCTTCTCTTACATGTCGTAATAAATCCTTATATTATCCTATATGCATTAGAAAAATGGGTACACAATTTATACACTTTGAATTTGATAGGTGCAGCAGAACTATTGTGGACTCTGCTTTACACTACTTAGTTAATAATAACTAAGTAAAATCTTTGTATTTTGGACTTGTGATAAATATTAAACTTTCATTTTTAGAGCAACCAACGAGTTGATGTCTACGAATGGCGTGCAGGCAATGACCTTACATGTGTGAGCTCTCTTCGAGGCCACACCCGAGTAGTTAGTGATACCCACTTCCACAGACAAGATCACAACATAATAGCCACATGTTCCATAGACACATTTACTCACATGTGGGATTTGAGAGATGCCAGGAAACCCATTATCTCACTCTGTGCTGTTGGTGAGAATTTAATTAATAAATGTATCATAGAAAGACAATATTGATTCAACAGTAGTAACAGTAATACACTAGGGTTGTGGGTAATGTACTCAATCTGGATTATTTTAAAACGCATGTATAAACAGACTGCATCTTCTTATTCCATAATAGATGATTATAGAATATAAGAAGAGAAGAAAAATAAGAGAAATCACTTGCAATAATTTTTATTGCTTAATTTATTGTTAGATAGGTCTAGGCTATAAAGAAACAACAAAATGATTTGATTTAGTCCTATGTCTACTCTTTGATAGGATCAAAAATCTTATAAAACATTCTTAGAGATTGTCTTCAATGTATATATGACTTTACTTTTTAAATGTTTATTGTTCAAATATTTTAGCTGGTGCTTCACAAGTGCAATGGAATAAAGTAGCATCCCACATTGTGGCTACTGCCCATGATGGTGACATAAAAATATGGGACTACCGCAAATGTTCTGCTCCTATCCACTACATATCTGCCCACTTGTGTAAGATCCATGGTGTAGATTGGAGTCCTCATCATGAATACCAACTAGTCACATCTAGTCATGATGGTAGCATCAAATACTTTGACATAAACAATGCAAGAAGACCAGAGAATGTCATAATGACTAACTTCCCTGTTTGGCGTGCGATTTATACTCCATTTGGAAGTGGTCTTTTGACTATTGGAGTTGGTTGGGGAGGTCTGCCTAGAGTGGAGCAAGCTGGTGTAATAGGCATTTGGGTTGGAGGAGCATTGACACACAGATTAGTGGGGCATACTGATACAGTCCAGACAATGGTGTGGCGGTCTAACACGTCGCCTTCTAACTATCAGCTAGTGACGTGGGGAAGAGATCAGTCCTTGAGAGTGTGGACCATGCATCCATCTTTGCTAAAGATGTGTAATCATTATTTGCCTGATGACATGGAAAATGAAGAGGATACAAGTGACAGTAAGTTTAAATGATTTTATTCTTTGTTTGTTATCCCTACTTTTTTGGTCTCTGTGTATGTTTTACCCCACAAACTGTATTACACACTATACATTTCATTTATTGTGTGTATGGTTAAACATGTTATGAGAAGCTGGTGTATGCCATTAGCGCCGGCTATCTGCAGCCAAACCAACCCACTTCCTTCTTTAAAAAAAAAAAACATGTTATGAGAAATGGCTTTTATTTGATTTAACTGTGAAAACTATTCAAATTGCAGATGTTAGTTATGCTTCAACAGCTGGTTCAGTCAATGATGTGTCCATAGGGGACAATGTTAAAGGACAGGATATTGCTATGGTATGTCAAAGGCTTCCTTTTACATTCATATCAGAAAATGTACCTAGTACTACCAAAAATTTACCAAAACAGATAAATGCTCACCAAATTTTTGTAATTTTTACCAAAATTTAAGGTTCTTGTAGAAATATAACAATTTTTATTTTAACCTATGCAACAAGCAACATCAATTATCAAGCTCAAGCCTATTTTTTTATGCAAAATAGATCTACGATTGACCACCAACTTGCCTGATGTTAAGTGACAGTGTGGCCGAGGATGGAGCTTGTCGATCTAAAAGATATTAATATATTAAAAAGAGAACATTTTTTTTCTCAACTTGCATGTTTTGTGGCCGCAGTTATAATCTTAGTTAAGTTAAGTAGTGTTTACAATATTTAGAAAGCATCTGTCCATGTTGAGAAACAAAATGAATATAATTTTAGTGAGTGTTCAAAATTTATTTATTTTATTTTCTAGCCTATGTTAAAGCTTCATTACTAAACTTTGTGTCAAAACACCTGTTAACCATTTATCTACTTGCAGAATAAACTATCTTCCAAACTAAACTCATCAATAGATGAAGAATTTGAGTCAATACGTGAAATGGCCAATATTGAACTGACAAGTATAAGTGTAGACACCAGAACATGCCAGATACACTCAGAACGTAATGGCTACACAGCTAACCTCCAAGTAACGTTCCTAAGAGATCAAACTATACCAAAGTTTCAATGGTTATCTGGAACCAATGTTGACAGTCCCACAACTATAAAAATACTACAGAGTATTAATAGAACTGCATATCGGAAGAAGAAATCAGGGCAAAGGTGCCTATTGCATTGTGTGAAGACTTTAGCAACTTCTGTGGATGAGGTAAGTTATTAACTAAAGTGTAAATACAAGCAGAAGTATAAAAGTACATATACATATTTAATAAAAATTAAATACTTTTTGCTGATTACCACATAGGCCGCGGCAGATTTCAGAGGATTTAATTTTTGCCGCCCCTGGGGCGGCAAAAGTGTAAATCCGCCACTGATTAGATCTAGATAGCAATCACAATCATTACTAAAAATCAGGTCGAAAAAAGCACTCAAAGTTATTTTTGCACATGAAATGAAACTTGTAAATGTTGATGCACACTAACATTGTTTAGAAAGAGCGAGCGAGAATGACGATTTATGATCAAGCCAAGTTACTGGCACCCTAGTGAAGTTTCCGGCTGCTTAGTCAAGTTTCCGGTGGCTTACTGAAGTTTCTGGCACCTTAGTGAAGTTTCCGGCGACTTAGGGAAGATTACGGCAGCTTAGTGAAGTTTCTGTCGGTTTAGGAAATTTTACGGCAGCTTAGTGAAGTTTCCGGCGGTGTCGGGAAGCTTACGACAGCTTAGTGAAGTTTCCGGCAGCATAGTGTATTTTCCTTGCTGGAAATTGGAGTTACATTCCGCAGGTCCTAAGTTCACTTCGCACAGTTTTCCGAAGTTATGTGCGTATAGTTCTTAACGTTCTTGAATATGTATAAAGTTTATTTCATATTTAAAATTTAGTTCATTTAGCTACCGTGGACTTAGGCTCTATCCTAATAAGAAGAGGACCCATGCTCAGCATTGGGACAGTTTATACTAACGGTTGATTTTGATAGCCTTAAGGTTAAAACTTTGTAAAATGTAACAAACATGTATTATTTCTTCAGATACCGGTCAAATCAAACGACGACAGCGACTCTTTAAAGTCGAGTCAACGTAGCCAATCAGAGAGCGAGAATGCGGGCGACGCATGCATCCCTTTCCCGCGCACATGCGGCGCTAAATGGTGCGGAGTCAGCACGCTGGTCGTGTTCAACCGCCCGCCTAATACTCGAAGAATGTCCTTGAAGCATGAGACTGGAACCCCTAGATCTATGTCTTCGTTGTCACTGACGCCGGGACTGTTCGGTACAAGTTATACGTCGGTGTCGCCCCATGCGACCACTACTCCGTCGCCGACCAACGCGCCAGGGTTCCCTCAGCTGCATCATAGGCATCAATCTAATTCAATAACCATGTTTTACTTCCAGGACCGATGGGTAAGTTGACTTTAATTTTATTTTATGATGATGTGTTTATTGGTATGGCCGGTTTATTATGTTTCCAAATGATAAAAGATAATAAATTCCTGATTAAATGCAAACATCTTTATGCATGATTGCGTCGGTGGCGAATGATTGGAATTGGAGTTTATTTGGATAAAGAATCGTTTCGATTTAACAAAATAAGAACAGCATCGCCCTCAATGCCTCATTAGTTCTCTTTAGCTGAACAGACTTTACGGTTCGACATGTAGTAAAACACTAAAATCTTAGCAAGAAAATATTAGTACAGTTTGCTTAGTATATTAAATTATTAACAATACAGGTTTTTAGAGAGAGAGAGAGAGAGAGAGAGAGAGAGATTGGCATACTTTCGTAACTGTTATAACTGCGTTATTGTTTCCAGTTCAAAAGTTTTATCAGTGTCTTATTAATTGTTATTGAGAGTTTTTTTTGTTTTGTGTACCTAATGTATAAATAAATAAATAAGCCACTTTTCATAATAGAACTTATAGTATCTACACACATAGTTTTATATTATTTGTATATAGAAAACGCAATCTCGACGCACGGGCAGCATGCGCAGTCGCGGCAGTATATCCGGATGCGGTTCACCGCGGGTCGTGCTCTACGCTGCCACAAATCTATTCCCGCTCAACCGGACGCTGGCTGAGAAATACGTCATCAACGCCGATAATCCTGTTGGTATGTTACATAAATAAATAAATATTGGAGGACATTTTCACACAACACTATCTAGCCCTGCGTGCCTAGCAAAGCCTGCACTATGGGAACCAGTTGGCTGATAGAATACATGTATACTTTTTTTTTGTTGTAAATACAATTATGATTAATTATAAACACCCAGACACAGAACAAACCAAGAACAAGACAAGAAGGTGGGGATCGAACCAACGTCCTACGGCTCAGAGGCAAACATACTACCACTGAGCCATGAGGCCTGTCAAAATATAATTTATTTATATTAAATATATTTATTTACACAACACAAATAATGCATCAGACGTTCGAATGTCTTAAATCAGCGTTTATATATGTACTTATAGATATGTGCGAGCGCAATGCGAAGATAGCTATGTCTGAAGGCGAGCGCGAGGTAGCACACTCGTGGGGGCTGGCGGCACTGACGGCGCGGGCGCTGCGGGCGCGCCTGCAGGACCACTTTACTTCCAGCGAGGAGACCATGGGCTGGGCCGGACACCCGCTCTGTTTCAACCTGCTGCACTCACTGTAAGTGCTACTTCTAGTAATGCCACAGAAGACATTACATATAGAACCGACACTCTCCGCCTCCTGCCAATCTCGGGTTTCTCACCCGCTCTCCGCGCACACTGTGTTGTTTGGCGGAATTTGTCGATCTAGCCGTAAAGATTCTTAACTCAGTGTATTCGTTTGTCACAGGATATCACACTACGCAAAGTCTTCGAACGTACAGATGGCGGCGATGTTGGCGTGTGCGTTCTCTGTGTTCAATGATATGGACGGATCTAGCTCCCAGTCTTCAATCAGTAATTCAAGCAATGTAAGTTTATTTTTTAAATAATTTGAACAGATTTCATTCTAAATGTAATAAAGACAATTATGCCCACAATAGTAGGACGATATATCTAACATTTCAAAAATTTAATTAAGAATGATATTGCTGGAAAAGAAAGAAACATTTTTATATATGGTATCTGGCTCCATTATAAAAGTAACACAACAAAATAGGTATTACTGCAGTAATGCCCTTACAAAAAAATATGCAACTCACTTTTGTAAAAAATTTAAATGTGTCTTTTCCAACTAATGGGTGCAGGATTTTACTTTCGCCTTTTTTAGTCTTCCTGAATAAGGGTGCGGGACCGTATTTGTAAGGTTACTGTGTCTGTTTGTCCTACACTTAATCGGCTATATCTTTTGAACGGTAATAGATATGTATGTCTCAAAATTGCAAGATTGTAGGATTTACTTTGATGTAAATCAACAAATACAAAAACTGACCAAGTGCGAGACAAGCTTAGTGTAAATAATTAAAAAAAAAAATATCACACTGATCGACAAAATCACTGTAAAAGATTAAATCCGTATTCCGTATATCCGAAATCCGTATTCGTTAGAAAAAATCCAGTAAAATTACTTACTTATTACGAAAAATTAAAAGTTTACGAAAAACGCGTTTTTTATTTTTGCGAGAGTTGTAATATTATTATTACATAAAAATATCCTATGACACTAAGGAAGTGAAGACGAATCTAAAGACACCTTGCACATCAAAATCGGTCAAGCCGTTTAGGCTGCAGGCGATCATATACGAGTAGAAACATACATTACATACCCACATATACAAACATATATACACTTCAAAAACATAACCCTCCTTCTTACGCAGTCGGTTAAAAAAAGAAACGAAAAATGACAAGTGTATATTTGTTGACGTTGGTGTCATGTGACATAAACTTAAAATAAAATAATCAGAAGTGATAAAATCTCTTTGGATGAAGAAAATCGGTCTGTAACACTCGCTTATTTGAACTTGATATTAAGTATGGACATTTAGCATTTTTTTTAGCACTGTAGAAAATATGTGAAGTTATAAATATTCTTAGATATAAAGCACATTTTTGAGTAAATAGCCCTGGTGTCTGTGTTCATGTTCATGTATTGTATCATGCAAAGGACTACGGAATCCTTAATGTGCGAGTGAAACTCTTACTTTACCGGATTTGTTTTTATACCCATGTATAAATTATTTAGCATAATCATAAAATAGCATTAAAAAAAAAAACATGAATAATTTAAAATCCCAAAAATATCACTAATTCACATTTACTTTAAGATTTAATAAACACATACAATTTAATATTTAATAAACACATACAACTGTTAAGCCCGTTTCTAAACTTTACCAATCTGATGAATTGCAAATTAAACATTTTTTTGGAGAGAAAACTTCTCTGGGCGTGCTGAGCACTTTATTTTCTGGGTATTGAATGAGACTGAGCTCGTCACGCTCGGTTTTACCCGAACGAGAGTTACATTCGTTCGGGTAAAGTCGGCTCGAGTCGACTAAGGGAGCGAGAGAGATATAGTCACCGCATCACTGCTATACTGTTATGTCGTATTATTAACATCGCCTTGGTGAAGTTTTCATTTCTGTCGTGTGGTCTTAAGCACACACATTTTTTTTAAAGTGAAAAATACAATTATGCCAAGATACCGGCTTTGCCGAGTTTGGGGCCCACTGTGAAACCATTGTACTATTTTAAATCTGACTGGAAATAAATCTTTACTTTACTTACTTACTTACTTTACAATTGTTTAAATCTTAAACCATTGTATTAAAAAAAAAATTTTTTAATACAACAAGTTTTTTTTAGAGCAACGGCATATCCCCTTACAACACAATCCACCAGTACAGTGAGCTGGCGGACGGCTGGACTCCCATCGACTTCCGAAGTAACTCGTGCTCGGAAGCAGAGAACTTTTACACAGACTCCTACGTCTCTAAATCTGAGAGGAACTCCTCGTGCGTGCTGGACGAGGCGACGGTACATCTCTACCACTGTTTCAAGAGGGTGTATGCGGATATTCTGCATCGTTGGCAACTCATCTATAAGAAAACTGAGGTATGTGTGAATCATTATTGTTCACCATTTTGTCTCGTTATGCCCAATATTAGATGAATAACAGAAAAAAAAATTGTCTACTGAAGACCTCACGAACAGAAGTGAAAACTTGACAGTGACTCGTTGACTATATATCTCGCTGCCTTAGTCGATTCGAGCTGACTTTAATCACTGAAGTTGTGACTATAATAATATAAACTATTGTTGGACCTTTTCAGACAGAGCCATCTAGCCCCAAGCTATGCAAAGCATGCACGTGTACCAAATAGCTGATAGAATACTTATATATTTTGTTTTTGTAAATTATTTAATTTATTTAATATAAACGGGGCTGATAAAAAATAATTATTTAAGAGTCCGTAGTTCGACCGTCGTCGTTTGTAAAACTAGAAAACAACATAACAAATATTCGACAAAATTTCAATTTGATCCAAGTTAATTTTCATACATAAAAATCATTTTTAGAAATATTTACCCAAAAATTATTTTTATGTATGAGAATTAAATTGAATTAACACAAGGAGCTATGGAGAGGGCTATGCTCGGAGTCTCTCTGCGAGATCGAATCAGAAATTAAGAGATTCGTAAACGTACTAAAGTCAGCGACATATCACAGCGGATTAGCAAGTTGAAGTGGCAGTAAGCCGGGCACATAGTACGTAGAACTGATGACCGATGGGGCTGAAAAGTTCTCGAGTGGAGACCACGCATCTGCATAAAAAAGTATTTTACTAAAATTTGCTTTTAATCTCGTTTTTTCTTCATCAATTGTAATTTTCCGCCAATAAAGACTGATATTAAAGCTAACCACAAATACATCATTGTAAAACTATAGTTTTTTGGACCATAATTGGTAAAAATACTTATGTGTATGGAAATAATACCATCCAAACGCAAATAAGTCCATTAATAATAGCGCAAGTCTATTTTCGAATAAAAACAAGTCCGCGTTTTTCCACTGACTGGCTGGATTAAAGGTAAAGGTATGTGTGTCTTCTTCAGGTAAAGAAGCTGATAGTGAGTCGCGCGGGGTTGCCGGAATGGCGGGGGCCGCAGATCGCGACGGAGTGCGCGTGGTGCGGCGCGGCGGCGCGTGGCGCTCGCTGCTCCGCCTGCCGCCGGCTCGCGCTGCGCTGCGCCGTCTGCGCCGTGGCCGTGCGAGGCCTCGCCTGCGCGTGCGCGCACTGCGGACACGCCGGACACGCACACCACATGCTGCACTGGTACCTTATAACTTTAAGGATTCGATCAACGCGCGCAGCTATCTCTCTCGCGCATTTTTAAACATCTTTTTAAATGTATAAAATAATTGATTAGGAATATTAGAAAAGTGAGAGACGAATTTGATTATTTAAATAAATAAATAAAATAAATATTTGTGGATATTTCACACAACACCATCTAGCCCAAGCTAAGCAAAGCTTGTACTATGGAACTAGATGGCTGATAGAATACATCTATACTTTTTTTTTGTAAATATATACATATCATACATAGAAACACCCAGACACAGAACAAACATCCATGCTCATCACACAAATGTTTGCCCTGGGTGGGGATCGAACCCTCGACCTTTCAGTTCAGCAGGTAGACGTAAACACACTACCAACTGAGCCACAAGGCCAGTCAAATTTAGATAGGAGAAATATTTAAAAACAAGTTTTTCTTTGATATCTTTTAAATTGGCTGAGGAATAGAAAAATATATATTTTTACACAATTCCATTGCCAGTATAAATGATATCTGATTAAAACTTTTTTGTAATGTTTCTCCTATCTAAATAAACAAATTCGCCTCTAACTTTTCTAATATCCCTATTCAATGATTTTATATGTTTAAAAATGTTGTGATGCGCGATAGATAGCTGCGCGCTTTAATCTCGACCTTAAAATCTACCGCACCGCATTTTTTAAAACCTATTTTTATAGGCTAGCGTTTGACAATTATTCACTTGTCAGAAAATAATGATGAAATCACGTAATTTAGAGCTCGTTTGCTCGTGAGCCGCCTATAAATTTTTCAAAAGTTTCAGAAAATCGTCGCGTGATTGTTTGCCAGTGATTACGCGTTTTTCATACAACAGGAGAAAACTGTTTTGTACATTTAAACAAGGGCGTCGCCAGCCTATGGCTCAAGTTAATATTATGGAGGATGAGAAAAATATGAATTGTAGGTACAGGTATAATTGCACGGCCTTAGGACTTTGGTTGCTTTACAGTAGGCTACATTTTTTAAATCTCTAGGGCAGCTGCCCCCTCTGCCCCCCCCCTTGGCGACGCCCTTGCCTTTAAATATTATCCGATTTCGATCAATCTTTTTTATATGGTTAGGACCATTAATGGGTACGGTTTCCTTTTTTTCTTTTTTCAAAATTTACACTTTTAATTTTTGAACATCGAAACTAGAAATTTGAAAAAGGCAAACTTTAGATGCATAGGTATTTATTATAAAAAAAGAATCATCGACATCGGATAATGTTTAGGGGTAATAAACAGTTTTCTTCTATTTGTATGGGAGATCGCAAGACAACAGTTCTCATAAGAGACACAAATTTCTTGATGAATTTTATACATCTTAAATAAAACTTATCAAGATTTAAAGAAAACATAAAAACAGAAAATAAGTGTTTGTAATTCGTTTATTCACGCATGTGCAGCTTTTTTGTAATATTTTCCAACGGACCATAGGTACATACTCTTGACATTTTGACTTTATTTCAAACTTATAATAAACAGGAATATACATTTGCACACTCAAGGATTTATATAGAAAGAAAAACAATATTCTGTTTGTTTTTTCACAGGTTCACCCAAAAAGACACCTGTCCCACCGGCTGCGGATGTAAATGCTTGATAGATGGCAACGCGCTTTGGAAAGGCATCAAGTATGCATAGAGGCCAAGGTAAATCAACCTTTGCTTTTATTGTAATAAGAGACAATTTTACAATTTGACTTAAGTATGTAGTTATGCTATTTTGCAATTGAGAACTTGCAACTTTTTGTATCTAATATTTTAGCTAAAACTTTGGATTGGATGGACATGGCCATTATCCATATATAAATCGCTATATATATTAAAATATTGTAATTTATGTATTGAGGCGCTATTTGTGATAATTATATAAATAATTTAAGTGGATTGTTCAGCGCATTTTTCCATACAAAAGGAGAAACTTGATTTCTACTACTCCATATTACCCGAATCCGTTTTTTTTGCTGTTAACATTATCAAGATCGGATGAATATTAAGGGGTAGGAAACTTTTTTTAGGCTTCCGTACTAAGTATGCGGTAGCCTATTCGTGAGACTACGGTGTAGTGGGTTCTCAATTACACTTTTTTTTCGTATTCATGTTTTTTTGTATTAATCTCAGCCAGTTGTAAATTGATTTAACCTTTTTTTTATTATGCTACGACCACACATTCGATGAATTGCGTGGGAGGTAGTGTGGCAGGAGGACAGATATATAGTATAGCTGCATTACTAGCCACGCGCAATACTATGCTCCTCGTCTACTTATAGATTCGTTACTTGTCGGTTTTTGCGCATAAGCACAGAAGACGTGAATGAAAGTATTATGTACAGAACAGACACCTCTCCACCTGCGCCAATCTCGGGTTCCTCACTCACTCGCCACTCTTGCCCTGTTGTTTGCCGGAGTTTGGCTTTGGCATCAGCTGAATTGTCTGTCTGCTGAAGCGAGAGTTACGTACTTATAACGCTCGAATCCCAATTGACAACACCGGCGAGCGGCTGTTAGAACGACCCTAACTTTATACGTGTGTGTGTGTGTGTGTGATATTTACAAACTTGTTAAAATTTACAAAAAGTTGCGTATGTGACACAGAATTGTGCGCTGAAGGGACACTCCGCCTCCCACCATCTATGGCCATTTGGCCATAATGGGTTTGTTTGAGTAGCCATTGAATGAAGACTGTTTTTTTAACTATAATTATTCCAGTTGCATGGAAAAATGTGCGGTGTAAAGGCGACTATTTGCGTGCCGTTCCTCCTAATTATAAGATGACATGTTGGGTGCAATTTTAAGTTGTTGCTACATTTATATGTTTTGAAATAAGTAATAATATATTTAATCGTAAAGACTGCCACTTTTTTATGAATTGAAAATAAATAGGTACACAATTTTCTTAAAGAATTTTATTTAACAAACTTTTTACAATCTTAAAAAAGGAAAGGTGCTGGTAATATTTAAGATTTAGTGAACTTTATAGTAGGTTTAGATTTAGGTATTAGAATTAGGAGCCAATTTTGAAAATACCAACGACACGTAAGTAGGTTTCGTTATAATTATTACAATTTGCTAGCTACGCCCCGCCGTTTCACCGCAAGCCTACAGGAATCGATCATTTATCTATCCCTGTTCACTCAGGGAGTGCAAACTTCATATATTCATTCGATGTTTCATGCAAACCTGTTAAGGCTCCGGGTGTGCGCCGCAGCTGTCTTAATGCACTTTTGAAAAATGTACCACCTTAAGAGTTATGAAAGCAGTTTTCCAAATTTTCAGAACAATTTTTATTTAAGTTTATGTCGGATTCAGTAAAAGATACCAAAATAGAAAATACCTCGAATATTTTCTATATTATTAATCTTTTAAGTCGTATACAAATATATATGATTTATTTCGCAAAACGATGGATAGAGTTGTTAGTGTTTTAAATCTATCTATCTACTCATTCCGTCTCACGCCATATTATCTTCCTCTTCAGGTAAGCAAAATATACAAAGTATTACAGGAGACAAATCATCAACATGTAGATTAAATTTAAGTAGTCTGGGCGTGTCACAGTAAAATATTTGTAAAAGTATATTCAATTTATTGTTTTAAATAAAAAATGGGCGCGTGCGAGCGAGACAGTTGTAGCACTCTCGCCTGCGCTTTTAGCTGTACCAGCGTGAAAAACAAACAAACATGTACTTACAAACTCTCGCATTTATAAAATTAGTTTTAACTTTAACATGCAGGTACTTTTTTTGGTATATTCATAACTAGCAACAGTGTAGGTAGTTAATATCTAAGCTTTACCTCAGTCTCCACGAAGCAAAACAAGCTTTTGTACAGTTCTCTTCTATATTATGTAAATGCTAATATAACTTAATTATAAAACTAATTGGTCATTGATTGAAATAAAATAACACACGTTTGAGTTGTCCAATACGGCTTTCAAATTATAAATCTACTATGATACTTATATGAAATACTTGTGCTCAAATGTTCTAGCGCTCGTTCCACGAGTCACAACTGACGCGAAGGCTATAAATAAATCTATCCGGTAAATTTTCATCTCCCTTCACTTCGATTCTTTATATATTGTTAAGATTACACCGTATAGAATTCATTCATACTCCAGGTTTTTTTAAAGCACATTAAATATGACCGTGAATAAATGAAAACCAAGTTAGATTACGTTCCAAAATTGTCTTTAGAAACGTCACACAATTTATACAAGAGTCGTTACAATATTAATATTGTATATTAATTATGAAATTAGACACAATTATTGTGTTAAAAACAATGTATAAATAAATATTATTTGTAAGCGCTAAGTCGTACTCATAAAGCTAGAATTACATTAGAGCTACGGGACATTACCACGTAATTATAAGCCAATATTAATACATCAGACCCCGTGCATTTTATATGGAAAGTAGAGTAGTGGAAAGTTGTGTAGAGCTACAGGGCTATCATGGAACGTAGATAATACTAGATTGTATCATAAGGGAGCAAAATAATATTTTTACGGCGAGGACGCTTTTTTGAATCCAGAGCGAAGTGAGGAATTCTAGAGTAAAATCCCGAGTGGAGCGAGGGATTCTTTAGTAGAATCCTGAACGTAGCGAGGGATTCAAAGTACGCCGCCCGAGCCAATAATATATATTGTGCCTCTACTTTTAATCACCCTCTATGAGAAAATAAAAGGCGCGTCATATTTTATTGTAATATTATTATTTAATCAAACATAGAGAAACAACTAAATTGAAATTAAATTGTATCTAATAATAAAACAACTAAAAACTTATTCTTGAACACTAAGATGTTCCAAGTTCAAAAAGTGCGCGGCAAAGATAGGATTAAAAACTTATTTCTGCCCGCTAAAAGTTTCTTATAGAAAATACCACCTTTAGGTTCTTAGGCGCTGAACACTAAGATGTTCCAAATTCAAAAAGTACGCGGCAAAGATAATTGCGGCGCACTTATAAAGAGGATTAAAAACTCATTACTGCCCGCTAAAAGTTTCTTATAGAAAACACCACATTTGGGTGCACTTAAAGGCGAACCAAGGCGTCCTTTTCGAATAGATGGGATAAAAAAATAGTCTTTCCACCGTGTTACCTACCTTTCAAAGGAAATAAAGTATGTACTGACATTGCCAACTGATATAACAACCAGGATAAAAACGGTTTACCTACATTCTATGCTAGGCTAGCTTGTAGTCATACATTAGATCCACGTCCACGGCTTAATATAGTCCTAGCTTAAGGACCACATTTAATGTTGCCATACTGGGTTTCTTTAAAAGTGCTAATGCACGATACAATGTGGTACTGAAACCAGACCGCCATCTAATAAATGAGAGAGAGAGAGATGGAAATGTATTTTGCTTTCTATCTCTCGTTGGTTCGATGATGGTCCGGCCTCATGTGTGATTTTACCATCTATGAGTACTTCGACATATTTCGGTTCATTTAAGGCGACGTGAACTGTCTCACTCGCAAGAGACTTTTTTTGATATAGAATTATTGCATGTACATTTGCTAAATCACGTTAACCCCATGCAATTGCAATGTAATCAGAATTATTTTTATTTTTGTTACTTTGATCAAAATATACATCTAAACATGACAATCTTCATGATTCAACGTTTATTTATAAATCTGTCTAGACATCATAATAAAAATGTTGTGAATGTTTTGTAATACCGTTATCAAAAGGCTTATGTTCGCAAATTTATTAAAAATATATACATTAATTTAATGTAATAATAAAAAAAAACACGTGTGGCACTCGGAGACTGCCGCGGTAAAGCTATTGCATAGCATTTTTTATCAACTTATGTAATTATAATTATTTATTTATTTTATTTATGCAGTATTCCTAACACCCCCACTCCGACCGGCACAGCGGTGATACTTTTTAGTTTTTAGTTTTGCCATCTATCGATGAATAGCAGAACTTTTAATGACTTTTTGAAATATCACGCTTGTCTCTTTAGTTCTGCAAATCGCCTCTAGGTGGCATTGGTTGTATCGGCGTTACTGCGTTAGGTTATTTTCGTTACGGAATTTCTGGATTCGGTCTCCACGCTCAAGGCCCGCGATAGAAGCTATGCAATAGCTTAAAAACGAGTCTCGTACAAGCGAGACACCTGTGACACCCACTAGAGAGCTTTAAAGTTATATTAAAAACAAATAATATTAGAACGATTTATATAACATTGTATAAAGAGATTTAACGCAGTCAATATGTACATTTCTTATAGCAATAAAATTTGGTAACTACCTACAAAAGAGAAAATCACTTACAAGTATTTCAATACAAAAACGGGGAAAATTAGGCACTGATTGTTTAAGCGATCTAGGAGGGATTTCTAATTTGTTAAAAATCTACTTTTAAAACTAAAAACATTACAAGTACTTATTGTTGATCTAAGACTCGGTTACTTGTATGTGTAAAATAAGTATTTTCACATATAAGCTGTGCATATAAGTAAACAATAATATTAATGGCATTTGAGAATGATTGATAGAATTAATTTAGTACTCCATGACAAAATTAAATTGTAAAATATCGGGCCACAAAAAAAATCGCGGTGTTTTCAGGACTCTGCATTTTTGTGTGTTCCCTGAATAAATAATTGCAATTAAGTAGTCTTTCAATCAGCTCTAATATATTAATATTTTGTTCGGGAACCCGCTAGCTGCGTTGCTATACTTACAAAAAGTTGATTTGCAGAACCACTAACTCTCTGGCCACGAAATAATCGTTCAAAGCGTTGACGCAACAAATAAACGATAGAATAATAATGGGCCATTATTAATGGGGTAAGTATGTCATTTCTTAGGTATTTATTTGATGTTATTAATCGAATCTTTGGACTATTTTAAGACAGCAAATGCAATATTTTTGAGATCAATGTTAGTTTTATGTTTTTAATATTTTTAAAGTTTTGTAGTGGGGAGCGCTGTGACGTGTAAAAGTATTTACCGTGTATATAACGTGTATAACTACTAATACTTTTGGCTAATCTTTCCATATGAAATTGACAACACCTAGTTTATGTAGATATACACTGTTGTTTTTTATTTATTATATAATGTGACATTAAAAGCGGTCTAACTACATTTTTCGAGTCAATGGAGTTTGAAATAAAAAGGTATGAATTAAAAGAGAAGATAAGGCAAAATTACTAAGCCAACTATTCACACGTCACAGTGCTCCCCACAACAATACTTAAAAAATTAAAATATCAAAACAACATCAATCACACAAATATTGAAATTAGGGCCTTAAAATAACTCATAATAAAATCATATAATACATATACCTAAAAATTGACTTCACATACCCCATTGTTTAATAAAAGCCGGTATAGCTAGCGGCTGTAACTAGCGAGCTGTAACCGTAAGCGTTGCCTACGTGAATTATTTCGGTTTTCTCAGCTGTTAATATTATAACTTCACCAAATCGTTAATGCGATATTCATTAAATTTTGTAGGCAAGGTGTTCAATACAATCGTTAGGAAGTTATGAAGTTAAAGCAGTGTAAGGTCTATGTCTGTAACAAACTTCTAGTAGATAGTAACCTCATGCCTTACCTCTTATCGTTACCTCTATCATGTTACATCATGTGTCGCGACATAAGTATACCTATCTCTCTCGAACAACGCGTCACGTTCTGGGCGTCAACTTCGTGGCCAGGGCATATAAATATAAGTGATGTTAATAATTTGTGTACATCTTAAAAAAATAACACATGATATTTTTCAAACAAAAATAACAACTAAATACTACTAAAGTAACGGAATAAGGTCCAATAACAGCTTTGGCTATATCAGACTATGCACCTCTAATACTACCTTACTCTACTGCACCGATACAAACGCATGCACGACGCAACCGGTTCTCAGAGTCGGGTCGTTCTATTGTAGCAGCTAAAACAATAAACGTTTATTAGTAAAACATCGAGCTGACATTAGTACTACTTATACTCTTAGTACCTACGATAAGAGCGAAAAGTATGAAAAAGTACAAGATGAGAAAGCGCGAGCCATTATACATGTATACATGCTACATTCAGTCGATTATGCTTGGGTCCTCCACATGGTCGACCATGTTTGAAACCGATTCGGATTTTACCGTCCATTTCATTCGACCGTCATCATGAATGTAAATATCCCCGAAAGACCATATAGGCAAAATAAAAGGAATTCAGGTCTTTTAAAATTGTCGCCGAGTCGAGAGTCCAATTACATTTGCACTTTAAACTTCATCAATGATACCCAGACTCTTTTCACAATTAACAAGCCATATAATTCCACGTTCCAACCCATTTAATTATTTATTAACCAAGGGAAAACTCGAAATAACGCATTTTCTTGGCATTATAGAAAATGAATTTGATATACCTACTTAATGTAAATTGAGGAACCCAAATCACGGTCGCTCTTTCCTATCTTGCCAATTGGACTGTAAAGAGTGTGCAGTGCTGTATATAGGGATAAAACTGTGCTGACACGAGTGTGGGGTATGATAAAGATCTAAGTATTAAAATAATCACTTAAATACTTTTTTAAACATCGTATTATTAAAATGTAATCGCTTAAATATTTGATAAAAAAAAGTATTTACTTAGTAAAGTAAACAGTTATTGGGAATTTTAATAGAGGATATACAATGTTAATTGTTCAATTTTATGATTTGTAATACAAAAAAAAATCTTTATGTATTTTGAGGACACTACTGGACACTACTATATACTCTAGTATATAACTATATTAAAGCTAGGACCTAGATTTAGGTGGTCCATACAAACAAAAGCAAGACATTTCTGTGGATCATAAGTGCGAAACGATGTTTAAAGTATCTACAACAGTAAAAATCGTAGAAATATTGTTTAAGAATCAAGAAAAATTATTTCTCAAACAGAAAAGAAACAGTTCCACTTCCACGGTTTAAATGTGTCAGTGATCAGAATGAGATACAGTCCTACATTTATAACAGTAGCAAA
Source organism: Lycia hirtaria (assembly GCA_947563715.1). Lineage (NCBI taxonomy): Eukaryota > Metazoa > Arthropoda > Insecta > Lepidoptera > Geometridae > Lycia > Lycia hirtaria. The sequence continues at coordinate 39,573,151 of OX387379.1, forward strand.
GATAAATCGAAACCGTATATTAATTCTATTTTTGTTATGGTTAGTGTTAACTTCCGCATTTACTAAGTCTGCACACCAAATGAAGCCTTAATCTGGATTAAGCTGCTATATATCCTGGGATATAATAGTCAAAACATGGTTTAACAATTTCTTTCAAATCAAATAATCCAGCATATAGTGAAAAATACATATATACATATTTTACTTTTAAAGTTTTTTTTTTTTTTATTAATTATGGGCAAGTGGCCTTCATTAACTACAACAAAACAACTAATTTATAGTTAAAATTTCAAAACGAAAATTGAAATTCATAGATTTTTTTATGTGGTATATCCTAGATTAAATAAAATTATTATGATTATAAGATAAAACAATACACTTTTAATAATTTGACAGATTTTTTAGAAAATCAGTCGCACTTTTATAGAAGAAACACAAAGGAGAAGTAAGCTCCATGTTTATTGTGTCGTAATATAATCAATCAACTCTCGTCTGTCTGATGTACGGAGTGAGTATGATGAGCGTGAACCTGTTAGCAGCGTACCTTTCAAGCAGCCGGCGCTTGAGCTCGGGCGGGTAGGTCACGTATATGTAGTGGTCGTCGTGGTCGGGGTCGTCGAGGAGCGCTTCGTCCGACACGAGCCGCTCGCCGCGTGTCGGGGATGAGTGCGTCGTCATCGAGACGGACGCACTGCCCGCCACGCTGCCTTCTTCCGAACTGGAATCGTAAGATGAAACGCAGTTTTTACCCGACTTCAAATCTCTTCTGTCTTGTACTTGTACTTTAATTGCTTCTTCACAAGGTCTGCGTAGTAAAGTAGTAATTAGGCTTTCAACAAGTCCCGATTTGAATATCCTTGACTTCCAAAATGTCAATATAGAGCCTGCATTAGAATTCTTGACTGTATTTTTTTAGACTTACAGATTATTTTATGACACCAGCACCAATAGTAGTATTGCAGCGTGTGATGTTGGATTATAACTATAAATATAATATGCTCATCACCACTCCTTTCTGCATTTCATCATATAAACATGATATGACTATCACGGAAAACTCACTCGAAAACTATCCAAATGATATAGTAGCACATGCACAGGGCCAGTGCGAGGCCGGTGGCCAGGGCCAACAGTAATGGCCAGGGGAAAACGCGCGTCGTGGGAGCCGTGTCCTCCCAGTACCGGTCGCAGCTCAAGTACCAACACACAGCGCGCTGCATCTCGTCTGAAAACGAGATAAACGTATCTAAATCTAGGCAAAAGAGTAAATCCATGGCACTTGGGCCAAAATATGACATTGGTGGTAATTTCTCCACTCGCCCATTGATCAGAGCTTCTGGCACAATTTCAGGAAGACCTCGTCTTGGGGCATGACAATGTTGTGCTGGTTTGCATTTGTTAGTATGAAATCTGTATTGTAACGTACCTTCAAGCTCATTGAACTGATGCTGTGTTAAATGCAGTAGAAGAGTTGCTATGCAGGAGTGGACTATCTTTTCGCATCGCACCTGTGACAAAATGTTGCTATAAATTATAAATTATTTAAGGTTTGTACAACCACTCTTAGACCTCATATTGTACATTAGTTGTTTTTTTTTGTCTCTAACATATAAAGAGGGTTAGAAAAAAATTAAAAGACCTTAAGCGTTTGCAGCCGTGTTGGGTCACACGCAGCTCTTTCGGCTTGTAAGTCAGCCAGCCTCTTCTGACGACTGTCGGGTGGCAGTGAAGACTCCACGGTGTCAGCGTCACACAACTCCGCTGTTTGATTCGTGTCGCTATCTGCGTCATCCGTCCGTTTCTCTTCTTGCGTCTCTGATGAATAAAACAATATGTTCAAAATTGAACCTTTGAAAAACATACATGGTTATAATTATTACTTTATTCAGTTATTTTTTTCAATCAGCGTTAGTCATAATGAGTACACAATACTGGTATCATCACTGAGGTTTTCTTTTAGTTCAAAGCTCTATCCAAGAATTTAATACTAACTTCTCCTAAACCTAAAAGTTAGGGTGAGGATCCTTATTTTTTCAGGTTTAGGTGTATCCAAAATAATATAGAAAACAATCGATAGAAGTGTATCTTTTAGGTGAACCTGGGAAGTTCAAGATGTTTTATCTTACCATAAGTTTGGCGTTGATGTTCTCAATGTGTTACACCCATTTATTTACGCATGACAGTAAAGATAGTAAAGGCATGTCTACTCTTGGGTCTACTAGGACACATTGTCATACGTTCAACAGATTAGTAAGAATTAAAATTAGTCCTCTACAGAAGATTTAGACTGTAAATTCTCTTCAAATATCGATACTGACCATGTTCTCGGTCGTCAACATCCAACTCAGTTTTGGGACAGTCGGGCTCCTGTTGCGGCGGTGAGCGCGCGCGGTGCTTCCGCCGGGCTGGGACTCGGGCCACACTGCGGGTCGCGGGTGGCGCCAGCGCTTTCTTCACTGACTCCAGGTCCTGCCACACCTGGGATCATATACTTTATCGCAATGGCGTGTAAAGAGAAGCGGCTCTAATATTTGTGCTGCTGTAATGGATTTTACGAGCAACAAGACAGGCAACAAATGCAAAGGATTCCTCGCTAAGTATTCTGGAAATAATTATTACCTAATCGACTTGAAAAAAAGGATTATCAAACTGTTTTGCATTTAGTGTCTATTTATAATAGAAAATTTAAAAGTTTTTTTTATTGATATTGTATTTGATATACAAATTATAAAAGTATTTATTTTGTATTTAAATAATTTTTGTGAACTATTTTCAACATCTGTCTCCTGAGTATCATAAGCTGTAATTTATGATAGTGGATAATATTTAGAAAAATGCAAGAGCTACTGCAAGTTGAAATGAAAAAGTACGAAGTATCCTCCTAGTATCCTCTAAGTAACAAAGCTCAACTGGTTGTTGGGCTTCTGGTAAATTAATTATATTTATCTCATTCATCTCATATCTTAATTTGGTGTGATTACAGAGGTGGGATGCCATCATGGCAATATTATGCCGTCCAAAAGCCTCTGACATGACTAACGTTACTTATATAATTATTATGTACTTATATAATTTTTGATGTACAAGGAAACGTTTTTGTAAACCTCGTACATACTCTCAACATCATTATAAGTAGGTATATAATATGCATGTAATTTTTACCAATTTTAGTCTGATTTTCATTAAACTCCAATACCAAACAGAACTTTAGACAATAGTTTAAAACCCCACTACCCCACTACCATTGTCGCTCTGAGATCCTACATGTATCTCTATATGCCTAGAAATTTCGCTAGAAACTGTCCTTCAATCCGAAACACAATAGAGCTTGCACACATGTACTGGGGGCAATTCAGTTAATCAAATCCGATCCGTAACTGAACCTTATGCGAAGCATTTCCTGTCGGCTGCTATCATTTTTTGATTTAGTAACGTTCGAAGGAAGTGTCACGTTTCATCAAATGTGTCAATTGTATGACTTAGAAGTGACTGAATCAAAAAAAAATGGCGGCCGATGGGTTCACATATGGTTCAGCTACGGAGCGGTCTTGATTAACTGAATTGCCCTGCTGGTAGTGGTAGGATTTTTTTGCAGAGTTCGCCTGGGGTACTAAAGTTTGCCAGTTATTCAGCCGCCAAGCAGTAGGGTCTGTAAGTTCTACGCGAGATTTTCATAGGCAGATGCTAGTTACAACAATACAACATAGTATATGTTTATTAACTTGAAAAGCCGTCAAACGTGAAGTTTGATGGCCTCTGCATTGGTTTTTAACCCCCGACCCAAAAAGAGGGTTTAAGTAAGTTTGTGTATCTATATGTGTCTGTCTGAGGCATCGTAGCTTTCAAACGAATGGACCGATTTTGATCTAAATTTTTTTGTTTGAAAAAGGATTTTATCGAGAGTGTTCTTATCTATGTTTCATCAAAATTGGTTCAGGCTTTTTTTTATTGGGTTTTTTGTTTTTCTAAACGTCTCTACATTGCCTTCCTTGAAGTTATTTTACCTTTAGAGGGATAACATAAGAATAAGTTTATGTGTGTGCTTCTATAGATACCATCGTTGGTTATATGGATTAGTATCAGTAGTTCATTAGTCCGGTTCTTAGAGCATGCTCTAAGGTCCGGTTGACCGAACTTGACTTGGTTGAAGACTTAATTATGAGAAGTCCGGTTGGGCACATCACCCGGACTTTTGAGCTTCCTCTATTATCAGAAGTTCAGTGATGAAGAAACTTGTTTTTATATGTAATAGCTATTTAGGTAGTTGATATCACCTCAATATCAGTGCCGGGACCGACGCCGCCGCTGAGCAGGCCGTGTGCCACCAGCACCTGGCACCGCATTATGTCGCAGTAGTCCGCCAGACATACTGCGTCCTCCGCCTTCAAAACAACATTTCTCGTCAAACCATCATCCATCCATATTTATGTGGTATTAGATACGAACAGGAACTCCATAAAGTTTCAAGCAACCCACTCTGAAGACTTTGAAAAATTCTAAAACTGTGGATTACGTCATTGTAAAGAGAAATAGGAACATTACCTATTCCGAGTGTTGATTCAGGCTAAAAGGGAAGCAATTCGTTCTCCTATAAAGACCCCAGTGCCTGTCGCTGAAATAGGTCGGCCATCAAGGTGATTTTAGTGGGTCATAAGCACAAGTAACTAAGTTGTAATCCAATGCAGTCGGGTATGTTTGGAAGTTTTTCTTCCCCGTTGACTGTACCTTGTTAATCTGGTTCTTGTGTCGCTGGTCGAAGTGCGTGTCGAGGTGTCGCTCCTCGTAGAAGGACTTGCCGCAAAAGGCGCAGGTCCACTGCGAAGACCGGTGCTGCAGCTTGGCGGCGTGCTGCGGTGCGAATATGTCGCGCGCTGGATGGAATGGACACTCCAAGGGGAGTTTTACCTGTAACGTTAAATAAACAGTACGTAGAGTATTGATTTTTTTACATATGCGATCTACTTATATAAAAAACCTGTCTAACCATCAGATCCATGCCGATTACGCCTATTGCCTGTTGCAAGCGCACTGCGGTTTCACCCACTATTCCACAGGAACCGTTTATTGTTCGAATTAAATATAGCAAATGGGTTATTCCATGGTATATGTTACTTCTATTTGAAATTTCATTTTTTGAATTCGTTCAAAAGTTTTAGTGAGAAAGTAACAAACTAGCAAACTTTCATACGAAATTTCATTTTTTGAATTCGCTCAAAAGTTTTAGTGAGAAAGTAACAAACTAGCAACTTATTTAAAATATAAGTGAGAAGCAAATTAGTACATATAAATCATTGATATGAAGTGTCATGAAATTGCTTTACATTTTGTGTCGCTCTTTCTATATTCGAGAGACCGAAGTCATAGCTTTTAGTACTTAGTATTATTATATGTTCTGTGCTTATAGCCTATGGTTCAGCGCCTAATGATTAGGTCATAATCCATGACGATTGTTGTCATTCTCTGATATGAAAACCAGCCAATTTTGTAAGTAAAATTACTCATGCAATATGTGCGCGCACGTGTTATCCAATGGTCATCAGACTTGGTAGAGAATATTAGGCATATTCTTTGGGTAAAAAAGGAACTTACACATGTCAGCGTTTTCCTTCTCTGGACTATACAACCTTTTGCTTTCTTTCAAATTTGATTGGAAAGTTACTGTCAGTTGTAAACGTGATTGATTTCTTTCCCATGTGAATAAGTTGTATTTATTGTATTGAGTTTTCTCCACTACATTGTGTTTCTGTGGGTAATTGAAGCCTGTAGATATTACTACTGTCTGCTGAACTGAACCCGCTGCGGTGCCCATTGCTAGCTAACTTAGGACTTTGTACGTTACAAGGTATGAGACTTTTATTCACATGTGTAGTTGCATTGTATTACGCTTATAGGATAATATCTGGGCGACCGAGCTCCGCTCGTATATTTTATGACTGAAAATACAGGCACATCCGTGTTTACTAAAAATGAAACCTAGCTAGATCGATTTATAGTTCCCGAATCTACCTACATACCCAATTCCATCATAATCGTTGGAGCCGTTTCCGAGATTATTATAGATATATATATGTTACAGTCATAGCGACTAAATAACTAAGTATTATATATACATAATGAATTATTATCTATAATATATCATTATATATAATGACTAAATGGTCTAGACAATGTGATAATTTAACTATATCTGGATATTATTAATAATATCATGTCAAAGTAATAAATACGGCCCGACTTGCTTCCCCTATCCTCCCGCTTTCATGCCGTTACCGGGTAGATTTCAGCATTGCAACTGTACTGCTGAATGCGTTTCCAATAGTTTCAAGTCAAGCCTCTTAAGTAACCCAAACTCATGCGGGGCAGGACTCAAGCTACGGTGGTAGGAGCTATAGACTGATGACCTCCTGACAATGCGCGCTTTGTATCTGACCATTGACCCAACCATTTTTTTTTTTATTATAGTAGTCGTTAAAGTTAAAAACGTTATGTATATATATTGATATATTTATACTTTAACGACTACATTATAAATACTTGTATTGATCTCTGTGTTTTTTAAATTTTGTACTATGGTTAGTGAGCATTCAATTGAGTTTAATATTAACGTTTGAAAAGATTATCTTTGACAATATTAATCATAAATATGCTTAAGGCAAATTGAAATATAACTATAATCTCACCAATTCTTCCAAACATAGATTTAGTGTCATTATCACTTTGTCTAAATTGAGTAGATAATATATAAATTTTTTTTTTTGTGGACATTTCACACAACACCATTATGGTTGTATAGTATTTATATAATATACAAATTTGTTACTTTCGCTGTAACATATATATTGTATTTGTTTTATTCAAGCGTTTTCTCATTTTTTCCCCACATTTAATGTGTCTGTGTTGTTTATTATTATTGGGAAAGCAGCAGGGTCTTTAGTCTAGATCGCTATATTTTAGCTTAAAATTAAATATTATTATTAATTTAATTTAAATCGTACCAAACGACGTTTGGATATTGAATTTTTACCTTCGATCGTAGAAGGAGAAATGTATCTCTGTGCCTTCGATATACCTATTATGTTGCACTCATTGTCCCAATTTTTATTACATAAAACATTGCAACGATTCTGCTATTTTGACTTTTTGCTGAGTAAAGTAAACTCAATGGGTAACTTAGTCGAATATATATATATATGTTACTGTAAAAGCCTTAATATTGGTAAATCTTATGTTTTACCAGTAAATCTTAGGGTTTACCAACACGAGTCGGTAAATGTAAGAATATGTAAAAAAGAAACGATTTTATCGGGCTTTTACCATTAGAATTTAATACATGCTAGGTTTTACCAGTGACGGTTGGTAAATGTTGGTTTTGGAAATAAAACAATGCATAATAGACCAGTTTAGGCTAGGCCAAACTAGTTGATCCTGGTATAGGTATAAGCAATAATTTCTTCAGAGATTAGATTATGTTTTTTTTTTTATACAAATTTATTTCCGGCTCGCTCTTGGGACTTTCCTCGTTTTCCCCCTTAGCGCTGTCGCAGAAAATTTATTAGCAGCTGCAAACTTAAAGTGTAATTTACCTGTATTTGTAAATTATTATCTATAAATTTGTATTTAAAAAAAAAAAGTAACATACCTAATCTCTGAAGAAATTATTGCTTATACCTAAGACTGCGTTGCACCAAGCTACATCGTTCAATCAAACAAATGTTATTATATATGTTACTGTAAAAGCCGAATACAGTAACATATGCATTGTTTTATTTCCAAAACCAACATTTACCAACCGTCACTGGTAAAACCTAGCATGTACTAAATTCTAATGGTAAAAGCCCGATAAAAGCGTTTCTTTTTTACATATTCTTACATTTACCAACTCGTGTTGGTAAACCCTAAGATTTACCAATATTCGGGTTTTTACAGTAACATATATACTATATAATATGTCACATTCTGTGAGTTTACCGGTTTACCCGCACATTTTGTTTTCCTGTGATTTTGGGGGAAAATAACCTGTAGGTACCCTTATCCTTGTAATGCTAACCACTGACTTATTGCTTTTTAGGGTTCCGTACCCAAAGGGTAAAAACGGGACCCTATTACTAAGACTTCGCTGTCTGTCTGTCTGTCTGTCTGTCTGTCTCCAGGCTGTACCTCATAAACCGTGATAGCTAGAAAGCTGAAATTTTCACAAATGATGTATTTCCGTTGCCGCTATAACAACAAATACTAAAAATTAAAAAAAAAATATATTAAGGGGGGTCCCCATACAATAAACGTGTTTTTTTCGTATTTTTTTGCTCAATATTAAAAACGGTAACAGATAGACGCTTCAAATTTTCACAGAATATTTACTTGTATATTACCTTTCAAAATAAATAATTAAATAACAATAAAGTAAATATTAAAGGGGGGCTCCCATACAACAAACGTAATTTTTAAGCAATTTTTACTCGATCTTAATTAACAGGTAGAATCTTGAATATTTGTAAGTAAATATTTAGAAATATATTAACTATAAAAATAAATACCTAATCTAATACATAAAAACTCACAAAATGAAAATAATCCGTGCATCTGAAACGCGGTGCGAGCGCCGCGCCGCGCGGGTAGCGGGGGAGGTAACATCACGGAGCGAGCCATAACCGCGCGTATTCGCGCGAGCGTCGTCATGCTGCCCGGATGTGTATCGAAAACCTACCTATAAGTTTGCAATTTACTACTTGGAATTTCGTTGATTTCTCGTTATTTTATAAACAGAACTAAACTTTATAGTATTATAGATGATAGTATGGAACCCTTCGTGCGCGACTCCGACTCGCACTTGGCCGATTATTTTTAAAGACAGCTCTTAGAATATATTTCTGAAATTGAGAAATCACACTAATAACCTAGCTTAAACACATACGGTCTTACCGGAAAACGTTCTAAGCTTTGATCAGCGACTTAAATTCTAAGTCTTATCTCCGAATATATGATATATTACGTGTCAGCGAGAAGTTGACAAAATATATTGAGCATTGATCAAATATAGAGTATCGTTTTTCGGTTAGATCTGTAATTCAAGAAATGTATCTCACCTGAAATCTTTCTAAAACTGGGAGCCATTTGTTTTGAATAACTTTTCTGACGATTTTGGAGTTGTCACGAGAACAAGTGATCTTGAATACCGAGGGTCCCGGCCACGGGATCAGGGTGAGGAACAAAAGGGCCAGGACCTGAAACATTAATTAGGTATAGGTATAACTCGTTCATCCATAATTATAGTTCAAACAACTGAAAAACAGAGTACAAAATGCGCAATTTTGTTTTAAAAACCAAACTATTGAACTGATTATGATGAAATTTCTGTGGGATCAATCTGAAAGTATATCCTTAAAAAAACCTGTTTATAAACAACGGAGTTCAGAATCAGAATCAGAAAATATTTATTGTATAAATTCTACCAAACACTAAATAAAAAGTTATAACGCAATAACGAAATTAAAATAAAAAGTTTTTTTCCTAGTTTTTAATATTCAAACTTATAACTCAGATAAGTTGAATGTCTGATCTGACACCTCTAAATAGTTCCCGAAATTTAGAAGGTGTCGCAGGTTGTAGGCACGTTTATAATGAATGATCTATGTCAGTTTTTGTGACAAATTTTCTGCTACAGTTATAGCGTCTTATCGAAAAACGTTACTTAACTTTAAGTAATGCTTAACAATATTTTGTCAACTTCTGGCTAACACGTATCTAATGATACCTGCGGAAAGAAGACAGAGAACTTAAGACGTTGGTTAAAGTTAAGTAGCGTTTCTCGGTAAGGCCCATAGAGTTTAGTAATTCGTTTCCAGATTTAATTTCAAGTAAAAATATTATGAACAAGTAGATCATGGCACTAGTTTAATTACTGAATTTTATTCAGCATAAAAATCTAAAATGTCAAAAATTCAGATCGTTATTTGGCAGGCGAAAATAATATAAACAAATTATAATATTATCGAAATACGGAAATAGGTAATTATGTAGCTGGAGACCCGGATTAATAATGGATTAATAATGTATAATGTATGCCTTTGGTATATGCATAAAAATAATTTCTTGTAGTATTTTTTTATCGAGATTGTGTGTACCTATATTGAAGTAAGTTAAATCAGTACCTATGGATAATAATTTTACTGAAAATAACTAATAAAAAAATGACATCACCAAACCGTATTCAATTAATTTGTTATTTACTCATCTAGAAAATATTTATACGGAGAGCGATAACCACTTAACTACATTTTACTTTACAACAACAATAAAACCTTTAGATAATATTCATACCTTAATTATCATATGTGAGTAATTCATGATCCTTACTTACATTTGGTACTTCAATTTAAGGTTATGCTTGTGTTATTTAACTATCGATTTTCCAACGATAAGTTCACAAACTTAACTCCAAAATCAAATACACAGACGTACCTCGAGTGAAAACGACGTGGTCCTCATTCATATCTCTTATACGGCAAATGGTCAACGAAAATCTTTATACGATTATTGTTAAAATACGAGGGTTAGTTTTCGCGGAGTGACGAGCTGGTGTCTCTGTCGTATCAGCCAGGGCGCATGCGCTAAGGGTGCCCGACTTCCCTGACTTCCCCTATTGTACAAACTTCACAGATGTAATCATTTTACCTTTGACCTTATTAAGTAAGTATACTAAATCACGTCCCTTGGTATTTAAATTGGAGTCCAGACGTTATTATAAATAAATTTGTTCGGGGTGTTGTGGCTCTTCGATACCAATTTCAGAGGGCATTAACCCCGGAATCTGTGGAGGTCAGCTTTTTAGGGTTCCGTAGTAAACAAGGAATCCTTATAGTTTCGCCATGTCCGTCTGTCTGTCCAGGTCTTTGCTTAAAGGCTATTAGTATTAGAAAGCTGTAGTTTTGCATGATCATATTAATAACGCCGAAAGACGCCTGTCGTGTTTGGACACAATGTTCCCGACATCAACTGTTCCGGTTTTGACCCAATTTACGTATGAAAAAGATTATTTGAAAGGGTTAGATTGGGTCGTAGGTGGTTCAGTAAAATTTTTGAAAAATAATCTTCTAATTTAACGGCGAGTACATCACTCACCTTCGGTTTGCCGACGATATAGTAGTCATGGCAAAGTCGATGGAAGAGCTCAGTACGATGCTCGAAGACCTCAATAGAGTTTCCCAACGGGTGGGCCTCAAAATGAACATGGACAAAACGAAGGTTATGTCGAACGCTCATGTAGTGCCCACCCCAATATCTGTGGGGAACTTCACTCTTGAAGTTGTTGACGAATACGTCTACCTAGGACAAACGGTCCGATTAGGCAGGTCAATCGTCGTATCCAACTCGGCTGGGCAGCGTTCGGGAAACTTAAAAGCGTCTTCTCGTCCAATATTCCCCAGTCCCTCAAGTCGAAAGTTTACAACCAGTGTGTGTTACCAGTGATGACATACGGCACTGAAACGTGGTCCCTAACTATGGGCCTTATAAGGAAACTCAAGGTCACGCAACGAGCTATGGAGAGGGCTATGCTCGGAGTCTCTCTACGAGATCGAATCAGAAATGAAGAGATACGTAGACGTACAAAAGTCACCGATATAGCACAGCGGATTAGCAAGTTGAAGTGGCAGTGGGCAGGACACATAGCACGTAGAACGGATAGCCGATGGGGCCGAAAGGTTCTCGAGTGGAGACCACGTACCGGCAAGCGCAGCGTAGGAAGACCAGCCACGAGATGGACCGATGATCTCATACAAGTAGCGGGAAGACGCTGGATGCAAGCCGCTTCCAATCGGTCTTTTTGGAAATCCATGGAGGAGGCCTATGTCCAGCAGTGGACTTCTTATGGCTGAGATGATGATGATGATGAATCTTCTAATCAGTAGAATTTTCAACTAGCTTCAATTACAAAAATATTAATTTATAACGGTTAAACATAAGAGGTTAAAAATTACAAACGTAAGTATATATATATATACAACATATATTTTTATAGTACAGAATTTATATATAGACATGACACATTCCTGACAATGTCCAACGTACCAAAAGGTTTAGTTTCGAAAGTCCGTTGCACCTAAATGTGTATTGCTTTCTGAGTTCTGTCAGACCATCCGCTTTCCCGGTCGTGTAAACACGAAAACTGTGGAAAACGCATGGTATACCTATGTTATACAGGAAAAAACTTATTTCAACATATTTTAGTAAGTATATTATTTTACTTTTATATTATTCGGCTTCTGATTTTTGTAATCGACTTCAAAAAACAGGGTCTCTATTCGACTGTATGTTTTTTTCAAGTTTGTTGCGCGATTACTTTGACAATTATTAATTGATATTGGTACTTCTTTTTTTAATTTGTTAGATCATACTTCAGAGTTGGGCCCTTAAAATTTTTTTCAAAATCGGTTCAGTAATTTAGTTTTTAAAACAAAATTATTGGAAAAATTATTTCATCCAAGAAAACGCAGTCGTGTGTTGTGATGTGGGTTATTTCAGTTTTTAAACTATATTTTTTTTACACTAAATGAAATTAATTGAATTCAATTCCAATACAAAATTAAAAGTAAAAAAATAAATTTAAAAAAAGCAAAAACAAATAATATATATATGATTTGCGGTCCTAATCATAAAACAATAAATATCCGATAATGTTTAGGGATAAACATTATCGGATTAGGGATTAAATTAAGTAAACCAACAAATATTATTATATACTCTAAGCATTATTTCATTTTAGAGCGTCACAAACTTCACATAAAATGCATGCAACCGTCATGCCGTGCCCAACATATTTTTCGATGGGATGAGTATGTTTATCCCTATACTCTTAGCCCATCTTAGGGGTAACCTGTAACGTATAATGTATTGGACCATGTCTCCTAGTTATGTGCTTAAACTCAAATAAAAAATAAATAAACTTGCTCAAACTCTCGCATATTCTTCACAACCCGGAAATTTAGGAAAAACATGGTTGTAAATGCAATCTCGAAGGCGGCCATTAGGGAAACTGATTCAAAAACTTCATTGTAAACTAACGAGGCAATAAAACCATTGTAACGGCTGAAAAACATCAACACGGTTGATAGCAATTGTGTGTTGAAATATTTACTCGCAGAAATAATAGTCAGTTGGTGGACATCTGTAGGTACTTGGAAAATTTTAATAACAGAGGCGACAAATAAAAACATGTCTTTGTACTAAATGAAAATATATCATGTCTTAACTAATGTAAGTAAACAATAATTTGTAGATCTAATATTTCTCATCCTATAATATACCTAATTACTGCTGTATAATACGCATATTAGTTTTTAATTTCGAAAGAATTAAGACAAACTACAACGTTATTTATGTGTTCAGAGATTGCGGCTGCATAATTACGTGTGATTACGAATCTGTTAAATATTTACATTGTGATTCTAATAAGTGCCAAAATATTTATGTACTTATTTACCTAAATTTATTTTGTGAATATCCTGTTGATGTTTAAAAAATGTTACCTTTGTCATCATTTTAACTTTCTACTTTTAATGAAAACGAAGTGAGTACCAAAAAAAATACAATTCAAACTTGATTTGCTTCGACTTAAGTCTCTATCTTATAACTGACGAAAAAGCAATATAGCGAGCACAACTAAACTTTGAGTTGTAGGAGGATCGGTAGGTAAATAAGGGATCATGATCGAGACCGTAATCTTATTATTTTTATCGAAATCAGCTTGTCTCTTTCTTCAATTAGGAGAATCTTCAATGCCTAATAAGTTCGAAGTGTTGGTGCTGTCAAAAATAATTCATGTTCCTCTTCAAACTTTTGTACCTGATTGAAATCTAACTTTATCTTATTTTTAATCGAAATATGTTTTCGTAAATAATTGTATTAAAAGTAACATTAATCCAATTCTTACACATAGGATTAAAAATGCGTTCCAGGACGACAGCCTACAAATCCATATGTTTATACATTACTGGCAATCTTTTACAGTGATATTTGGAATTTGAAGGAGGTAAGTGAATATTTATTTTGTGATACATATAAGTTATATACTGTACTTACTTATTCAATTACTTATATAACTAGCAACATTAGTAGGTCATAAGTATTTTCCAATACATACATCTTCAAGTATCCTTTATTTCACGCAATGCTAAATCAATGCATATTACTTAATACAAAGCAGTAATCTTGTTTTTTTTTGTTCTAGAATGGGGTCCTGTATTTACTCAGTGCACATAATAGGCCTATTTTGTTAGTAGTTCAATCCATGCTCGCTATATAATGCTGAGACGAATCGATGACGAACTCTCGGATTTAAAAAACAAAACAAACTGACAACATTCAAAAAAAAACTTGTTTTGTTTGGTGCCGTTGGTACCATTGGTGGTCTACGTGGTCTTATCCAGCTCTCCACTGTTTCACTCAGACAATTCACTCCTCATAAGATCAGATAAAATACATATAAGCCAATTTAGTGATATTTTACGTGTTTCATCATGGTCAAACTTCTTAAAGAAACTGTAGCCCTGAAAAAAACTTTGGTCTTTATAACAGTTTTTGGGTTGAGACCGATAGAGTCAGCCCACCGCAACATGTGGAATATTGCAGGCGTCGAAAGTGATTATAACTCTTTTCTTAATGATAGTAACTTTGATATGGCATATACTTTGAACACCAGTGGCTGCACTATACCAAAATTGATGTCAGATGATTACTCCATAAGAGATTTTATCCATTATCCACGATATATTGAATGGTGCCCAGGTCAACACCGGCCTCTCCTGCAAAGCAATCAGACACATATTTGGGTAAACACCAAATATTTCAAATATTATGATATCAATAACAAAACAGAATTTAACTGTTGCTATAGATCATTTCATCGATCCGCTGCCATACTAGGTAAAGTAATTTACCTTGATTGTATAACGTTCAAGAAAAGTATAAAGGTCTCGAACGAGTTCGTCAAAGTAGAGTGTTATTACTATGATAACTTAATCCGCGAGGAGTACTTCGTATTCGTACCCAAAATGCCTTTTATTGAGATAGATAAACATCCATTAGAAATTGATAAAGATAAGGCAACATTCAACGTTATTATTTTGGGGCTAAGTTCAGTATCTCGGATCAGTGCTCACAGAACTATGCCTAAAACACTCTATCTTTTGGAGCAACTTGGAGCTGTTGAATTATTGGGTTACCACGTCGTTGGTGAAGGTTCGTCGGACAATGTATTGCCAGTACTGGCTAACATGATGTCGTATGAACTAAATATTACTTGTTGGCCACACACACAAGACATGTTTGATGTTTGCCCTTTCATATGGGAAAGATTTAAAAACGGCGGTTTCATCACAGCTTTCATACAAGACAATTCAAAATCGAGATTATTTGATCGAGACATGTTCAGTTTTTATGATAGATTACCAGACTACTATATCCATGACTTTATAAAAGAGTCTGAAATAAATGAAATACGACAACACTTGAACAAAGGAAACCATAAGAAGAAAACACGACTATTTAATAAACGTCATAATACACCTGCTGTTTGTATAGAAGATAAATTTTATTTTCGTCTCATATTGGATTACTTGGAAACTCTTGCGAATATATCACGAACGTCGAAACTATTTGGTTTATTCTGGGAATCGTCGTTAAGTCGGAATTTAAATGCGCCGATGATAATGGATGAAGAATATGAAAAATTAATCCAAAACTTGTATCAAAGTGGATATCTGAATGAAACAGTATTGATATTGATAAGTGAGGAAGGTATGCCTCATGGTCAAATACAGACAACGAAACAAGGTCGGTTAGAACAGAAATTACCTCTTGCAAGTATATTGGTTCCACCTGCATTTCGTGAACAGTACAATGTAGCATATCAAAACCTGAAGACTAATAGTGAAAGACTAACGACGCCTTTTGACCTCCATGAGACTTTAGTCGATTTGATTGACTTAAACGAAGTGGAAGACTATGAGATAGAACTCAGAAAACGTAGCAACTTAACTTATGAAAGAGGCGTGAGTTTATTTATGCCTATTCATAGTAACAGAACTTGTGAAAGTGCTGGCATTTATAATTTCTGGTGCACTTGTCATCGAAGAAAGAAAATTAACGTTAAACGTAAGTTTGTCCTAAATGCCGCCAACTATATCATAACGCACTTGAACTGGTTGCTCAAATTGTACCCACATTGTTCTAAGCTTGAGCTAGAGAGCATAATGGAGTTTGAAGAGTTGTGGCCAAGTTACGGTAAAGAGATCGAATGGCGGGAATTCAGGACTGAAATTAGAGTGACACCCGGGGCTGGGGAATTTGAAGCTTTTTTACGTCGTGACAAGCTCGGGTGGTCGCTTATGGCACATGTTCGAAGACTCGACGACTACAATGAGCCAGGAGACTGTTCTACGGACGACTTTATCAAATGGTATTGCGAATGTTAATGCTGTTTTGGTCAGGACCAGGAATAATCGACACCGAGTTCGGAGCCGGATCTCCGAGCTTGTTTGGCACGGATATAGATGTTTGTTTTTATAGAATAGCTTGTAAAAATAAGCCCACCCCGTTTGCGCATTATAAAGCGTACACACACGCTAGTTGACTTTTCTAAATAAAGCACACATATGTATGAAGTTAGAGTCGTCATCTGGATACGGCTTGCTCGTGACTTCAATCGGGATTAGAATCCTTGAAGCCCAACGTCTACCAACGAATGTGCCGTACAGGTACCGTACCGTAACTCCAGCAAACGATAGGGCGAGCGCGGGGAGCTCTTGAGGAACCCGATATTTTTTTTGCCAGTTGATGCAGAGACCTTTGTTCGCTTCGCTAAATGTCTCAAATAAAATTGTTATTGATTATGTGTTTTCATATATAAAAACAATTCTACTTCTAAAGAAATTAGATCTGTTTTTACCCAACTGTGCAAGAAGGAGGGTTATGTTTTTCGAGTGTATGTATGTTTCTATATTAGTTCTTACAGCCTAAACGGCTTGATTGATTTTGATGTGCGAGGTGTCGTTAGATTCGTCCTCACTCCCTGAGTGTAATTTTTTTGTAATAATAATGTAATTGTCATAAAATAATGAACTTTTTTGTAACCTCCAATGAACTTTTTCGTAACAAATAAATGATTTTAGAAAAAATATTCTACATAATGTTTATTTATTCTCCTTTGCATTTTTTTACATATCATTGTAACTTGAAACTCAAGACTCCATTCATGATTTCATTCATTAAAAAAATTAGAGATAGAATACAGTTTTCAGATTTATCATACAGTGATCATACATAATGCACCGGTAAGCGTGTCGGCTATCCATAAAAATAAAGAAAGTACAATTATAAATAGGTAAATGAACATGTCGAATGTATACAACCTACGTCATGTCATAGCATCACTTGACCGGCATCGGCAGAAAGACCCAAAGCCCCTGGCAGTGGCGCGCATGCGTGCAGCCTCCACTCTCCCTCGCTAAAACTACCACCACCGAGCACGTAATATCCTCTCGACTTCCTACCGTCTCACTCATTTGCACAATACAAGAGAGAAATGCAAACCCTGTGATATGTCTTGAAGCACATTGCTATAGCTAAGTACAACCCTGCGAGACACTTCAGTCGCAGTTCGCGGTTCCGCAAACTGCACTAAAATATCACAATGGTTTGATCGATGTTTGGCTTCCTATTTTAAAATATTATCCGTGGCTGCAATACTGCCGAAACGTTTTCTATTTTCAGTGAAAATAAAAGAATATGCATTTTGTCGTTATACTTATGTGATAACTAAGTGTTTCTTGAACGTTTGCTTGCACACTGAATGACAGGTAAGCTAATTTTGTTTACAAAATATGTTATAAGATCTGAGTATAAGTATTTAAATTTAAATACTGATCTATAAACTAAATAAAAACACAGAATTATTATGTTACATTATCCTTTAACTCCGTTGTATCAAAATTAAATAACACTTTGCTTTTTTTTTTTACTTTTTGTGATATTGAAATTTATTTATTTAACACTTTATTGCATACAAGTACAAAGTAACAAGCTGTACAATAAGAGGACTTAATGCTAATGTAGCATTTTCTGCCAGTCATCCTCATACTGAAAGACAGACAAATTGTGCTCTACATTTTAGTGTATTAATAGTTTTTAATCATTATGTCGTGTATTCCACATTTTAGTGATCCAGAAACTTCACTGGGTATGTTCGTTTAATTTTCAAACATACTTCACTACTGTACTATTGTAAGGCCTAATTTTTGCGTTATAAAGTACATATACGAAATCCTTTTACATAGTATGAGTGATAAACCTACCGAATTTCGTTCAAATCCGCCCAGTAGTTTATATAGCGTCGTTGAAACCCTCATATTTTATAATTAAAAAAGTCCATATTATCGTGAAAACTACTGAACCGATTTTGATAAAACTTACAGTGACTCCTAAGTTGAGAGTTGTTAAGTTGTATTCAATAAAAAAAAATGCAATACGTTTTAGTTTCTGCGTAATACGTAGACAAACATACATACACTTATGAAATTTGGCACACATGTTTAGAAGTTTGTATAGACTATATTTAGTTTTTATTTAGTAATAGTATTAATTACGATTTTAATTATACAATAATTATAAAATGAAATATTAAATTTTAAGCACAGCTTTGATATATGTGATTTTTTTTGCCGTACTTTATGTTATGCATCGTTGAATAGGTTCACTAAAACGAAGTAAGGTTTTATTCACTAGGTATTTTCTTCTCAAAGGAATTTTAAGTTTTATGTTTGTACTTACATAATTTTAAACGATTAGGACGGACAAACTGAGGGACCAAAAGTCTTTACATTAATACGTTATTAGTTTCTACGTTTTTAGGGTTCCGTACCCTAAAAACGTATTTCGTAAAAAAAGTTTTTCAATATTCGTTATTTAATATTGGTACAACGGAGGCTATGTTTAGTTTTATAGAAATAAGTTAAATTATTGTTTAAAAAAAAACTACTTTCTTAAAAAAACATAGATACACAAAATATATGATGCCACTACAAAAAATATAATCCCATATACTTTATTTGAACAAGCAATTCTTGTATATACATTTATGTATACAATCGACTCTCGATAATTTGATACCACTTGTCTAAGCTCCTAGGTCTCACCACTATTGAAAATCATTGGACAACGATAGACTGAAGTAGCTCACTCAACAGAAAATTACGGACTTCGTTTTAGAATTAATATTTGTGAATAATTGTACAAATGTCTAAATCACGAACTTTGATTAAACTCTTGTTTACTTGATTTTTTCCTCCCTTTCTCTTAGTTACTTTGTTAGTTACTCCTTACTCCTGTTATATTGAACCTGAGTGTCAAATTATCGAGAGTATATTTATATACTATATATATATGTTTCTTAATATCTTATCGTATTAAAGATTTTGATGAAATTTGGTATGTACGTAGATTCGGGGACAATAAATCGACCTAGTTTCGACCTTATTTTTTAGAAAACGCGAGTTCGTCCATATTTTCAGTCATAAAAAAATCCAGTTACTATTATTAAAATTGGCTGGCAGTGGTTGGAAACGGAAAGCTGAGGATAGTGCTGAATGGCGTTCAATGGGAGAGGCCTATGTCCAGCAGTGGACTTAAGTAGGCTAATGATGATGATTATTATTATTAAAATTGTGTGCCCAAGTACCGAAATTCAACGATAATTTTTCAAAACATTTTTTATGAATTTAAAACAAAACTATTTACATTAAAGTGAGGTAGTATAAAGGCACGCAACATTGTCCGATTTTGAAAAAGTGGTTGTCATTTTAAACAATAAACATTAGACCTAAATCGAAAGATCATTCTCTCCCTTGATGATTTATATATGTAGAAAAGATATTTGAATATCTCTTCTACATAAATAGTTCATAAGCTCATAACGTATCCATAACTTATTTTCAGCATGAGCCACCTGAGCTTGAGAAATCTGAAGTCAGTTACAATACGTTACCGATGCTTGGTGTTGTTCGCCACCGTGTTCATCGGCAGCTTGTTGCTTCTCTCTGTCAGCAACCACATCGAGGTCTTGCTGGTCAAAAACGCTTCCGTCGGTTCGCCATGGATCCGACGCAGGCACCAGATACCAGGAGCAGACGATAGCTTCACCATTAAAACCGAAGGCTGTACGATACCCGGTCTTCGGTCCTTCGATAAAGAAATCGAAAAATTCATCAGTCGACCAAGAAATTTGAAGCAGTGCTCGAACACGAGCTCTTTACTCGAAAATAATGACACTCATATATGGATAAATACAGATATGTTACAGTTTTACGATATACCTAGAGATGGAAATGTTAGTTGTTGCTATAGCTCGTTTTATCGCCCTTCTAATGCAGCAGGTATATGGATTGGTCACGTCGATGATAGGGTAACTTACCAACAGTGCCTTTTGTTCTCTGATTATATTGAAGTTCATCACGAATTTGTTAGATTATTGTGCTTTTATGACTATAGGGTGATTTATGAACAATTTATAGCCTTTCCGTCTAAAAACCCAATTTTATCGGTTAGAGAAAATCTTATCGAGACGCGCCCGAATAAAACCTCGTATAATGTTATTATCATGGGCATAGACGCCGTCTCAAGATTGAATTTTCATAGAACTATGCCGAAAACATTGGATTATTTGAAGAAAAAAGGTGCTATAGAGCTATTGGGCTATAATAAAGTTGGTGATAATACATTTCCAAATCTAATGCCAATGTTACTCGGAATTAAAGATACAGAGTTACAGAAGACTTGCTGGCCCAATACAGAAGCCACTTTTGATAAATGCCCTTTCATATGGAAACGGTTCAAGGATGCCGGTTACTACACCGCACTCGGTGAAGATAGCGGGACTCTTGGAACCTTCAATTATTTACGAATTGGATTTAACAGCACTCCTACAGATTTCTATCTACATAACTTTATGCATGAAGCTGAAAATTACGTGGGAAATAACAAACGACTAAATACGGTACTATGTATGGGTGACAAATATTTTTATAAAGTTTTGTTAGATTATATAGAAAAATTGACGTCTTTGCTGAAGTCTTCCAAACTTTTCGGATTTTTTTGGGAAGTCACTATGAGTCACGATTTTTTAAATTATCCTATGCTAATGGATGAAAGTTACGAGTATTTCTTTAAAAAGCTCGATGATAATAATTACTTAGAGGATACGATTCTAATCCTACTCAGTGATCATGGAATTCGATGGGGCGATATAAGGCTTACAAAACAAGGACGACTCGAGGAACGCCTGCCTGTCGCTCATATTCTAGTACCGCCTTCCTTTCGTGAGAGTTACAGATTTGCTTACGACAATTTAAAGTCGAACAGAAAACGTTTGACTACACCGTTCGACATATTTTCAACATTAACAGATTTGGTCGACTTGGATTCGATAAAAAACGACCGGTTAAAGATGCGTCTTGAAACCTCCTATGCGGACCAACGAAGTATTTCTCTATTTTTGCCTGTACCGGGGTACAGAACTTGTGAGATGGCTGCTATTCAAGACCAATGGTGCACCTGCCACAGCGGCAACATGTTGCCGATAGACAATGAAGAGTCTCGAGAAGCGTCCGCGCAATTAGTCAATCATTTGAACTCACTATTGCGAGACTACAGACAGTGCGCAAAGTTGAGGTTGGGAGAAATTTTGGAAGTGATTGAGATGGTAGTGGGAACACCGCGGGAGAACGAAGTGGGGTGGAGGGAATTTATGGTGGTGGTAGTGACGCAGCCAGGAGGTGGAGTGTTCGAGTCGATGCTGAGGCACGAGCGCGGCCGCTGGAGCCTCGCCGGTGGCGTGAGCCGACTCAACCTCTACGGCAATCAAAGCCGCTGCATTCACCACTATGAACTGAAGCTCTATTGTTACTGTCCCTAGTTAGGAAAATAACTCAAACGAGCTGTGATATTATTTTTTACGAATGATAAGTTTGATGTGAGTCGTTCTCCGACTAGAATTATATTAATATAACCAACAAAACAATACACTTCAATAGACCAGATTTAACAGTATTAGACAAGACTAATAAAACCGCTTATCTCATAGACATCGCTGTCTGCAACACACACAATTTACAGACAACACATACTGAAAAAATTGCCAAATATACAGATTTATCAATAGAGATAAACGCAGTGGCAAATCAATAGTACCAGAACAATACCAATAATAGTGTCGACTACAGGTGTAATACCCAAAACATTTCACGCTAGCATAGAGACACTTGATATCCTAGGTTCAGTCTACAAGCTGCTTCAATAAGCAGTCATATTAAGTACCTGTAGGATAGTAAGGAATTTTTTGTCACTAGAATAAACACATGGCTGCGGCCCGTGTAATATTTACCTCCATGATAGGAGAGAAACGGAATACGTTTGATAAATAATAATAATTTATTACATACAAATACACATTTACAACACAAATTAGATGAGATCGATAAAGTTATTGTTAATTATCTTGTAATGTCGTCGGTACAACGACAATGTATAAAGACAGTTTGGCTCAGTACTCTAATCGATTGAAGCTACTGAATTTTCATGTACCTACATTGGTTTTTGAGTGTCTCATATGAAGATTGTTGAGTGTGTGTACATACAACTACAGATAACTCTTTTTCTCCCCAAACATTATTCGATTTCGATGTTTTTTTAAACTGTTGGAATCATGAATTTTCAGGCTTCTGTTTTGATAAAAAAATACCTATGTGTACATAGCGTACATAGTGTACATAGTATAGATAGCGGTTCATTCATAGGTGCAAACCCATAAAAACAATTATAGAAATCGGGTAATGTTTATTGGATATGGCATATGCAAATGAATCATAACTGTCCTTGAACATTATGTGAGATCCGCATAGCATGTTTCTTCGCCACTTCACACTGTCACTGGTCATCTCTATTCATTCATTTGTCATTCACATCTTGTGCACACATATGACAAAATATGCACAAAATTTAGACTAAGTTTTTAAATTTAATTTAGTTGTTAAAGTAGTTACTTAACTCTCTCTAACATATCGAATCAAGACAGTAAACTGAGTAATATAATGTATATTTATATTTTGAGTTTTTTTTATCTTTTTATTGATAATCCATACAGAGTAACTTAATTATATACATAAAATACTTAAATGTATACACAACATGTTACAATTACAATAATTTTTAATGCAACTTATGTATACTTATCTGTTGGTAAAATCCTAGATAGATGTTACCTAATATCTTAATACGATTTATCTATTGGCAATGTAATGATACCTTTATAAGTAATATAGACCCCATTCTAGGCCGTAATTATTTACTTATGGTGATATAAAGGATACAACATCTTATTACCACAGTTCGTTCCATACAGAGACTATGACAATAAATTACGAAATAAACCTTTCTAAACGCTTAGTTCAATGTAACCTAGGTAATAAGATGAAGACGTAGATACATATCATAGAATTCTTCCTATTGCTGTTTAGCTTTGATGATTTAGTCATATCATAGCTCAAAGTCAAGGCGTATCTACTTACCATTGTATGTAGGTAATTATATTATTATCGATGACCATTGACCATTGTATGTAGGTAATTATATTATTATCGATATTACTTACGTACAGACTAGTCGAAAGTATTAATGAATCTAATTGTAGGTATGTTCATTAACCGGCTAAGTGCGTGTCGGGCCCTGCACTTCGGTTCCGTTTGTTACTAGATATACGACTAATAGACGAATTAACTAATGTTAGTTTAGTTTATGCTACTATAGCATGAATTTTTCACATCTCCGAAGTTTGTCATTTAGTTGGAGTGGGACAATTGACTTTAACAAAAATTATCACTTTAAAGCTTAATATTTCACAAATGAATCCCTAAATTTAAAAATAATTGGCCAAGTGCGAGTTGGACTCGCGCACGAAGGGTTCCGTACTATCATCTATAATACTACAAAGTTTAGTTCTGTTTATAAAATAACGAGAAATCAACGAAATTCCAAGTAGTAAATTGCAAACTTATAGGTAGGTTTTCGATACACATCCGGGCAGCATAACGACGCTCGCGCGAATACGCGCGGCTATGGCTCGCTCCGTAATGTTACCTCCCCCGCTACCCCGCTAAACCGGCGCTCGCACCGCGTTTAGATGCACGGATTATTTTCATTTTGTGAGTTATTATGTATTAGATTAGGTATTTATTTTTATAGTTAATATATTTCTAAATATTTACTTACAAATATTCAAGTTTCTACCTTTTAATTGAGATCGAGTAAAAATTGCTTAAAAATTACGTTTGTTGTATGGGAGCCCCCCTTTAATATTTACTTTATTGTTATTTAATTATTTATTTTGAAAGGTAATATACAAGTAAATATTCTGTGAAAATTTGAAGCGTCTACCTGTTACCGTTTTTAATATTGAGCAAAAAAATACGAAAAAAACACGTTTATTGTATAGGGACCCCCCTTAATTTTTTTTTTTTAATTTTTAGTATTTGTTGTTATAGCGGCAACGGAAATACATCATTTGTGAAAATTTCAGCTTTCTAGCTATCACGGTTTATGAGATACAGCCTGGAGACAGACAGACAGACAGACAGACAGACAGACAGCGAAGTCTTAGTAATAGGGTCCCGTTTTTACCCTTTGGGTACGGAACCCTAAAAATAGCTTTTGCTCACCTCCATTATTTTTAACTGACGAAAAAACGGAGGAGGCTCTCAAGTCAACGCGTATATTTTTTTTTTAATGTATGATCACGCATAACTTTTTACAGAGTAGTCTGGTTTTGATAATATTTTTTTTATTGGAGAGGTTCATCGAAATTTATCCCATATAAATTGGAAAAAAAATCCAACCCTAAGGGTAGGAAAACAGGGAAATTTAATAAAATAGGTATACTTACATTACTTTAAGGACTTAGTTATTAATGTTAAATAAAAAAGGTTTATTATATTATGCTTTTCAGTTTTTTCGGAGGTTAATTATTTTTGTGAAAAGTTTTTATTAGATTACATATAATAAATCTAACCTAACGATATCTCACACGATGGGGGTAAATGCGAAAAAATAATTCATGCCCAAACTTGACGTATAGAGAAGGTATCCAATTTTTTTTTGTTTTACCATCTCGGCGTAGATAATACCTATAGCCATACCAAATTACAGCTTTCTAGTAATAATAGTCTTTAAGAAAAGACGCGGACAGACAGACAGAAGAATATGACGAAACTATAAGGTTTCCTTGTTTGCTAGGGAACCCTAAAAATGTGCTAAGACGTGAGTGGGATAGCGATTTTCGTTTACCCTTTAATTTGTTCAAATCACGGATGATTTGATCAAATGCGACATTGGCACATTCAAATGCTCGCTTACCAAACTCCCACATAACGAATACTTACCGTCTTTATTTCTTAGGCTTGTTTTTTTCTTGGCATATTTTCGTGATTTCTAATGCTGAAATCGCCGACAAGGCATCTCAGTAATGCGCGCCTTGAACTAATAATGACCTCCATATTCAATAAATCCCATGCAATCGGATGGAATACGTGTAGTTTACCGAGCTTAAAGTTACCACGATACTAACTAATGAAAATGACTTAGGTCTCAGTAAACCTCATTACTATAAATAAAATCATAATTATTTGTAACAATGAAGTTTATTGAGCGCGTAATTTTTTATACAAATTACATCCCTTGGCCTTGTATACAAAATGATTTATTACACTTATTTTAGGGTTCCGTACCCAAAGGGTAAAAACGGTACCCTATTACTGAGACTCCGCTGTCTGTCCGTCCGTCCGTCCGTCTGTCACCAGGCGGTATCTCATGAACCGTGATAGTTAGACAGTTGAAATTTTCACAGATGATGTATTTCTGTTGCCGCTATAACAACAAATACAAAAAAAACAGAATAAAATAAATATTTAAGGGTATGCACCCTTAAATATTTATTTTATTACCATACAACAAACCTGATTTTTTTGCTCGATATTGATAACGGCAACAGGTAGACGCTTGAAATATTCACTGAATATTGAGTTGTACTATTCACTTAAAAAAAAAAAAATTAAATAAAATTAATATTTAAGGGGGGCTCCCACACAACAAACGTGATTTTTTTATAGATAATGGTACAGAACCGTTCGTGCCCGACTCGCACTTGGCCGGTTTTATTATTTCCCAATCACCTGATCCTTCTTACCTTAATTATGATTATGAATAGCTAGGTTTGTATTTTACCCCCTTTTTACCCGACTGCGCAAGAAGGTGGGTTATGTTTGAGACTCAAAACTTTGAGTGTATGTATGATTCAATATGAGCCCCTACAGCCTTACTGGCTTGACCGATTTTGATGTGTGAGGTGTCGTTAGATTCGTCTTCACTTCCTGAGTGTCATATTTTTTTAGTAATAATAATACAACTCCTGCAAAAATAATCATTTACGCAACGTAAACTTTTATTAACGCATTAACGTTGAATAATTTTTCCCATTTATAACCTTTTACAACGATTTTACGCATACTTTCTCACAAAAAACGTACACTGAGCAACGTATAAAGCGTAACGAAATCATAAGATAGTCTGTAAATCGCTCTTCTGCAGTCGGCTATTTTGTTTTTCTTTTAAATATAAATATACTTGTTCTAATTTTGAAGTTAAAGACCATAAATTAAAAAAAAATAGAATTCTTGCCTTGGTCCCAATCATGTATACTTATAACAGAACTGCAAATAAACGTACTTACGCGTAGGTAATTACACATTGAAGGTTTTTTTTTTTCAGTATGCAAGCAACATAACTCAAAGATATATTTATATAATTTTTGAAATCTGTGTCTGTCTGTCCGCTAGGATCTCAGTAGCTATATACCGAGTGTATTGACATACTTTTGACTTCTGACATTGACTGCTCTTTAAGGTGAACTGGCTGCCACCATAACTATGAACAATGATGGAAGCATTTGAGATGAAATCCTTATTTTTCATGAAACTGATCACTAATCAGATGTACAGGTAGTAAGTAATAAGTCACACATTACAACCATCTTCATACCAGTGGCGGTTGTAACACTTAAATATTTTTTTTTCTAGTTTTTTTTTTTTTTAACACGAATTGTCCGCGTTTGATCACCAACTCGCCTGTTGGAAAGCGAAGATGTGGTCGGAGATGAAGCACGCAGACTTAGATTTTATTCTACGACTTTCTCCGCATAACTAATATGCATATCCATGCCAAATTACAGAGACATGTTACGCGAAAGATACTTCGAATTTTGTTAACTGTTCTTTTGTGTGGGAACAGTTTAAACAAGCGGGTTACTACACTGCTCTCGGAGAAGATGAGCCAAACCTCGATACTTTCAACTATGATGACACTGGTTTCAGTATCGCCCCGACAGACTATTATCTGTACAATTTTATGACAGAAGCTGTTAAACAATGTCCAGTTTTCCGATTTTTTCCTATTTGACTCTAACACAATGCTTCTTGCCATATTTCATAGTTCTAGGTCAACGGGAAGTACCCTGTAGGTTTTGATTCCCTTGTGAGTGTCAAAGTGAAATGTGCGTTCTTTATGACATATTCGGCTATAACTTTTATTTACGAAATCTGAGAAATTTTATTTTTCTTTCTGCAGCAAGAGACTATGGATCTGCGTATATGGTTTTAATTTCAACACAATACCTTCACGCGTTCCCGAGATAAAGGTCTTGACACCCGGACGGACGGACAGACGGACAGACGGAAAACAAGGTGATCCTATAAGGGTTCTGTTTTTTCCTTTTGAGGTAAACTGATAAAACCGACTTCAAAATACGCAATTTGTTTACTTGGAGATATACCAGTTATTTTGTTATAAAAACCAAAGTCCTGAACCGATTTTGATAAAATTTATATGGGACGATCTCTGAAGTATGACCTACCAAACAAAAAATAATAATAAAAATCAATCCACAATTGCCGGAGTAATCGGTGAACAAACATACAATAAAAAAATAAAAAAACTCTGTTTTTATTTCGAAATTGGTAGCAATCTATGCTTATAATTTAGGTAACTACATAATTACGCAGGTACCAACAAAACCCCTAGTACCGACTACCGACATATTAATATTGGTACTGTCAACGTGGGTAACTTTGACTCCGCATCAAACATTGACCGTGGCCTTATAAGAAGGTTCTCGATTATTTTTTCAACAGATTACTAGTCAAATTACTTGATTAATTAATTTACAGTCGTTTTAATTACTAATCTCTTGAAAAAATAATCTAGAACCTTCTTAAAATGCCATGGTCAATGTTTGACGCAGAGTCAAAGTTACCCACGTTGACTGTAACTTAGGTGTTATTTTTATCTACCTACCATGTTTAATGTTTGCTGCATTAAATATGAATTTTCTAATTAGATTATTCAATAAGTAAAACTACTGTATTTACCTTACATATAAGCATTAGGTATTTAATCATAAGTGACTATGTTAAGCATTCAATGAATATGTTGGCATATCATAATCATGAATATCAAAGTACAAGTACTACTTTGTTTTCCATGTACAACATATCGATTTTATTCATATATTAATTTGGGTATTTATAATATATATGTACTTCTAGAATTAAAAATCTTACATGGGTTGTTAAATTGTATTTAATAATGTATGTAATATTAATAAACGAAAATAACAGTTTGTCTTTTTCTGTTGTTCCTTTTCTACAGATTTCACCACCACGTGGGTGGAATTTAATAATTAGAAATAAAACATAGGAGATTTTTTCTGGTAGATAAAACATTCGTAGGAAAAATCAAGCATTTTTAAATAAAAACTACGGGTCACTCGCGTCTGTTTAGAGTCGAAATATCCGACTATATACAGTACAGTGGGAGGCGCATCACCGACCGGTAGTGACATTTGCGCTGTTCCTTTGAAAAAGGCCGCCGAATGCGGTTGAAACATTTAGCCGCCCCGCCAGACGGTACTTATTTAGTGACGAATGAAATGTGTCTTACTAAGTAGTACTCGTATATACTATGGATGTTTGTTCTACTAGATTAGGCGTAGCTTGTGACGTCACAGTGTTCCTACTTCAAAACTTTAAACAAGTGTAAGTTTATAAAACTCAAAACCCCCGACAAAAAAAACCGGCTGAAGCTATTTTGATTTTGATACGACATATATACAAGTCAAATTTATAAAACCCCTCTTTTAGTGTCGGGGGTTAAAAATATAAATAAGGCATATATTAAATAATCGGCCAAGTGCGAGTCGGACTCGCGCACGAAGGGTTCCGTACTATCATCTATAATACTACAAAGTTTAGTTCTGTTTATAAAATAACGAGAAATCAACGAAATTCCAAGTAGTAAATTGCAAACTTATAGGTAGGTTTTCGATACACATCCGGGCAGCATGACGACGTGCGCGCGAATACGCGCGGCTATGGCTCGCTCCGTGATGTTACCTCCCCCGCTACCCGCGCGGCGCGGCGCTCGCACCGCGTTTAGATGCACGGATTATTTTCATTTTGTGAGTTTTTATGTATTAGATTAGGTATTTATTTTTATAGTTAATATATTTCTAAATATTTACTTACAAATATTCAAGTTTCTACCTGTTAATTAAGATCGAGTAAAAATTGCTTAAAAATTACGTTTGTTGTATGGGAGCCCCCTTTAATATTTACTTTATTGTTATTTAATTATTTATTTTGAAAGGTAACATACAAGTAAATATTCTGTGAAAATTTGAAGCGTCTACCTGTTACCGTTTTTAATATTGAGCAAATAAATACGAAAAAAACAGGTTTTTGTATGGGGACCCCTCTTAATATTTAATTTTTTTTAATTTTTAGTATTTGTTGTTATAGCGGCAACGGAAATACATCATTTGTAAAAATTTCAGCTTTCTAGCTATCACGGTTTATGAGATACAGCCTGGAGACAGACAGACAGACAGACAGACAGACAGACAGACAGCGAAGTCTTAGTAATAGGGTCCCGTTTTTACCCTTTGGGTACGGAACCCTAAAAAACGGCTTATATGATTTTGATTAAACATAGCCTAGATAAATCTCGATGAAATCCTCTTTCAAACAAAAAAGAGAAATTGCTCCATCTCTGTTTGATAGCTTCGATGCCAAGGATAGCCACACTGATATACAGATGCACGTCAAATTTATAACACCCATCTTTTTAGGTTGGGGGTTAAAAACTAGCTGCGCCCCGCGGTGTCACCAGCGTAGTGTTGGAAATCGGTAATGATGATGATAATAACCACGAAGTGGACAGAAGATATTATCATACAAGGGGCAGGAAGACGCTACATACAGCCCGCTTCCTACCGGTCTTTCTGGAAATCCATGGGGAGGCCTATGTCCAGCAGTGGACTTCTTGTGGCTGAGATGATAATGATGGTGATGTTCAGGGCTTAAAAAAAACTCTGTACTGAATTTCATAACGATTGGTGACATAACATAAGAGACAGACGACAGACAGAGTGCGAAGTTAATAATACGGTATAGTGAAGCGTTGACCGCGGCTCGGTTTCATTCAATATCCACAAAATAAAGTGCTCAGTGCGCTTAAACAAGTTTTCATTTCAAAATATTGAAGTTTGTTTCATAAAGTCTTATAGTAGTAAGTAAGTTTGTATAGACTGAGTGGTGAGCCCTAGTGTCAGAGTTAGTAAGCCGCCGAAAGGCCTCTGACCTGGCTTGATGATTGACAAACAACCGGGACCTACAATTTAACGTGTCATCCGACACACGGTAGCACTCAGAAAGAATTGCCACTCACGGTCACCCATCCGAAGACTGACCGGGCCGTCCGTTCCTTGACATTAGTGATCGTTCGAGAAGACCTAGTCAAGCTACGCCACAAGCGCTATTACATATAGTATCTAGTAAAACATAATTTTTCTATTTAAAAACCGACTTCAAACGCAACTTACTAAATACTTCACGATTATAAACTTTTTAAAGAGACCTCTCATCACTAGATTGTGACTAGAACATTTACAACTTGTTTTATTCAAGAAACTTGAAAAAAACCTAATACTTGACACTGGCAAATGCTTTAATGCGGGTCCAATACAAAAAAGAAGAAGAAGCTCTTTTTTTCTTTTGTCAAGAATGCGAATTGTCATTGAATGTAAAATGCTCGTCTTCGAAGATTAGAAATGTGCATATGTTTATACGATAAACCTTAATATTTGACACTTTTGGCAAGAAAAACGTGTAGGTGGAACTCTGCGATTCTATAATCTGACGCACTTACTCAGGAATACAATTAAAATATTTAAATTTTTAGAGATTATTCATAAACTAATAAAGCGATGTTTATAAAATAATTATGGGACCAATTTGTGAGCTTTCTCTATAAACCAATTCAGGAAACACAAAAATTGGTTCTCAAATGACGGAGTAATTCGTGTACATACATTAAAAAAAATATACGGTACGCATTGATAAACTCCTCCTTCTTCTAAAAATGAATACCTTTATAATACTCTAGGTACTCGTTTAAGGGAGCCAGTTTAAGAACGGTCATTGTAAACTAATGAAGCAATAAAACCATTGTAACGGGTAAAAAACATCAACACGGTTGTTAACAGTGGTTGAATAACATTTTCTCGCAGAAATCATAACCAGTCCGTGGAATTAGCAGGTACGAAATTTTAACAAGAAAGTTGACAGGTTCGTTACTTTTTATAATAATATTATGAAATATTTTGTTACTTTAACGCGCACTAAGCAACATTTTTTATTTACATTTCCCTTGTTTCATTGATAATGTAAAATGAGTTTGCATGTGCTCCAAGATACTCCTTTACCTGAATCAAGAGTATACGTATACTTACCTATATTGTTACTAATATAGTTATATTTATTTGTAACACGCGTGTGGTTGTGATAGTACTAAACTTTTTCATTATGACTAAATTAAGAATTATTGTTCGAAATATTGAATATTGTTTTTGCGATAAGGTATCGAGTTGAAGTTAAAGCCATATATTCAGATCCCTTGCTGCAGTTAGAAAAATAAAATTTCTCAGTTTTCGTAAAAAAGTTACAGCCGAATATGTCGTAAAAACGCACATTTCGACACTCACAAGGGAATTAAAACCTATGGGGTATTTCCCGTTGACCTAGAACTATGAAATTTGGCAAGAAGCATTGTGTTATGTACACATATAGGCAAAACACCGAAAACTGGACATTTTTAATTTAATCACAAAAAATAGTGTCTTTATGCAAGGAATGAGGGTCCAAATTTTAAAGTGAATTAACCATCTCATGTGGGATATCATATGAAAGAGCTTCATTAGCATAAGCTAAAACAGGGTTTAAAATATTTTTACGATGTATATTTTTCGGATTATGAAGGAAAATATAAAAAAAATATATGATTTCCTCCTTTTATCTACTAGTTTGTACGGAACCCTCGGTGGGCGAGTTTGACTCGCACTTGTCCGGTTTTATTGATATATAAAGTCGATATAATAATAATAAATTACAGCAATAGCAAATTCAGTTCCACTACTAGTCACACATTAAATTGGATTTTACTAAATTTCTAATTACTTGGATACTGAATTGATTTTAATTGCGCATTTATACATTTGTGCATTAGTTTATTATTTATTTAAAAACGACATAAGTTAAAATTACACCGTATTACAGAGATGTAACCCTGGAGTGATACCTATCGAGGATTGACAAATTGTTCTCAAACCCCATTATATATACTGTAAACGATACTATAACGACTTTTTACTCGGTTATCTAGTTCTTTGTTGTAGGTAATTCTGATTTCGCTGACATGGTATTTCAGTAATGCGCGTCTTGAACTAATGACTTGCGTATTCAATAAATATCATAGTTTCATGCTAGCGAACGGAATTCAAATACCGTATTCGAATTCATTTCTATTCCTGAACATTTCTAGGCTAGACTAACATAAGCAGTAAATTACAAGGTAGTGCTCTTATGAAAATTATTCTAAAAGTGTAAAGTATAACGTCAAAAACGCAAATTTTGTTTTCAGCATGAGTCGCATCGGAGGAAGTACCAAATCCAAGGCTAAATCTATGATTAGATTCCGATATCTATTTGTTATCACAACAATATTAGTCGGTGGCTCATTCCTCCTTACCTCAAAAGAAGGCCTCGACATAATATTTTACGCCAATAAATTACATCAGATCGACATCAACAACAACATAAGCGTGTCCGATCCCAAAGAATTGTTCACTATTAATACAAATGGTTGCAATATTCCAGCTCTGAAACCATTAGACAAAGGAATCAAAAGCTTTGTAAAATATCCAAATGTACGTAGTTGCCCTGACGAAAATAATGCTTTATTGGGAAGCGGCAGAAAGAAAATATGGGTCAGATATAGTGCATTTAAACATTATAAAATAAATAACGGAACCGACAAATTCTTATGCTGTTACAGTTCTTTCTACAGACCCGCCTCAGTTGATGACATCGAATCTACAAAAATCGATGAGAGATCCAAATACTCGATTTGTATTTTCTTTGATGATGAAATTGAAGTCAAGAATGAATTTGTTCGAGTAACATGCTCTGTAGGCGGTAGAATAATATACGAACAGTTTTTTCTGTTCGCACCAAAGAAAAAATTCAAGAAACACGGAAATGTTGCGGAAATTGTTGCAAATCAAAACAAAACTGCATATAACGTCTTAATTTTAGGGATAGACGCGGTTTCGAGGCTAAATTTCCACAGAACTATGCCAAAAACATCTAGTTATTTACGGAGTGCAGATGCTATAGAGTTTATGGGCTATAATAAAGTTGGAGATAATACGTTTCCCAATTTGATTCCCATGTTAATGGGTATTAAAATAACAGAGTTAAAGAAGACCTGTCACCCGTATGAAAGCGCTACTTTTGACAACTGCCCCTTTGTGTGGGAATGGTTCAAACAAGCGGGATACTACACCGCACTCGGGGAAGATGCATCCAACCTCGGTACTTTCAACTATGCAAAAAACGGCTTCAGTATCGCTCCGACAGATTATTACTTACACACATTTATGACAGAAGCTATTAAACATGTTGGAGCTAATAAAGATTTTAACTCTTATCTATGCATGCACGATATATACTTATATAAAGTTCTGTTAAATTATATAGAAGATCTAACCTGGAAATTAATAAACAAAAAACTGTTTGGTTTCTTTTGGGAGGTGTCAATGAGTCATGACTACCTAAATTACCCGATGAAAATGGACGATGATTATTTGAAACTGCTCAACAATTGGGAAACCTCAGAATATTTAGAGAAAACCATACTAATTATCTTAAGTGATCATGGTATAAGATGGGGCGAAATAAGGAATACCAAACAGGGTCGCTTAGAAGAACGATTACCATTTTTGTACATATTAACACCGCGTTCGTTTCGAAATAAATACAAAGTAGCATACGATAATTTAAAACTAAATAGCAAACGTTTAACTACACCTTTCGATGTCTATGCTACTTTAACCGATTTGATAGATCTTCAAAACGTAGAAGACGATAAGATAATACGGCGAAGCAGTGAATATTACGCTAAAGAAAGAAGCATCAGCCTCTTTTTACCTGTACCTTTAAACAGAACTTGTCAAATGGCGGATATCGACGATCACTGGTGCACTTGTAATAAAGAGGTCGCTCTGACACAGGATGACCCGCGAGCTTTCGAAGCGGCCAAAGCTCTTCTGCTGTTAATAAATGATATGTTGAAGGACTACTCGCAGTGTGCGCAATTAGTAATTTCCAAATTGATTTACGTGACGGAGATAAAGGTAAAGGCCAGTGATGTAGAGCTGGGCGAGTCCACCTGGAAGGAATTCATGGTGGTAGTGAAAACGAATCCTGGGGAAGGAGTATTTGAGGCCACTCTGCGTCAATATGGAGATGACCTAAGCTGGAAACTCCTCGGCACGGTAAGCCGACTCAACCTGTATGGCGACCAAAGCCATTGCGTAGACAATTATCAAATGAAACTCTATTGCTTTTGTAGGTAACTAAAATTTATTTTACTATCGCTAAATAAGAGTTACTAATTTTTTGTTACTTCGAGCATTTTGTTGCGTCTCTGCGTTGTATATGAGAGATGAAGGAAGTAGTCCCTGGGCACAATTTCTGAATTCTGGTGAAAATACAGCCATTGAAGATTGAAGATTATTTAAAATAGATGCCAGTTAAGATATGTCTATTACATTTACTTACGAGTAGTATCCGTGATATTTTTCACGTTACCGATCACATTTTTTTTAATTAAATAATATTTGAATTAGATTTATATGTTCTACTTAGTCGTTGAGAACCAAAGAAAGGGATAACTCTTTATTAAAATAAAATACCACAATACAGAAAATGTTAGAGTAGTGGGAATATTACTATGGCTATGTTTTTGGAGTAAAAAAAATATTTTAAGCGCACTTCATTTTGGGGTGGATGAGACTGAGCCATCACGCTCGGCTATGTAACGCTATTTCGGATAAATTTTACTCGAGCCTGCTAAGACAGTGAGAGAGATAAAGTCGACGCGTCACTGCTATATTGCAATTTCGTATTGTTAACGTCACGTCACCTTGATGAAGTTTTTGTTTCTGTCGTGTGGTCCTAAGCACACATTTTTTTTTATTGACAGCCTTGTCGCTTAATGCGATTCCTTACAGACAACCAAGTACGGAATAATTAAGAATAAAAAAGAACAACTAATACTAATTTAAAAAAATCTGGTTTAAACATTAATAAACCACTATCTCATCGCCTAGTTTAATTCTTTGAATTGTAAGAATAAGTCATAAATATCATTTTCATAATCATAACTTGTGAGCTTGTGACTCAAAAATTGTTGCTCCTGACGCAAATTCAATTGTTAAGTCGACAAAATGCGTGTCTGATGTGACCGTAGAATGACTTATTTGCTAATTAATTTCATTTGATTCAGCCATGACTGATTGTCCCACTGCAGAGTAAAGGCCTCTTTCCCCTCTTTTCATTTCTGGCGGTCGAGTGCATCACTGGTCCAGCCAATGCAGTCAAGCTCGTCTCGCCTTCTGTTTTTGGGCTTGCCGCGTGGCCTTGTGGCCTTTGGTGCCCACATTTTTGTGATTTTGGCCCCCACAGATCTTCGATCATACGGCAGACGTCTCAGGCTCAGTTCCATTCCTTTTATTCGACATCAACGATCTTTGTTTTGTAACGCAGCATTCAGTTCCTGACTCGGACAATTAATTTGATTCTCAGAATGTGCGCTCCATAGCTCATTCACAAACCTCGAGTTTGAACCTTTTATCCTTAGTTTATAACCAATGACTATAAGTGAGGATAGAGAGAATGCGTGTGACCATAAGCTTTTTATTTATTTAAAATACTTACTTAAGGAAATCACAATATTGTTAATGCTAATCATAATCATACTTTATTAATAACAATTGTTACAAGCCACCTTAATTTAATGAATAGAAAATAATAATACTTAATAATAATTTTATAAGAGGTACAATTGTAAACAATACCAATTAAATAATAATGAAAATAAAATAATTATTTATAATAAAATGTCAAAGTACCTATATACATTTCAAAACGGTTATAAATGTATATCATTGCTAAAAATTAATATAATTAACTATATCATTAATATAACAAAGAAACGAAACCATGTCCCAAGTTGAATCAATCAACCAATATATAGGTTAATATTAAATAGGTTATTTTCATTAATGTTTGATTTGAGATGATTTTTTATTGCTTGGTGTTTATGTTAAATAAAGTATAACGACATTAAGAGATATTCTAAACGAACAAAAGAACAAAATTTCCCATATAATTTTGGTTCCTTTTTTGAAATTAGGGAGTTTAAGAATTTTAATTAATTTAGTGGTGCCTTCAGAATTGACCACATCTTTCATGTATAGGTAAGCATACATTTAGTAGTTAGTGTATATTCAGTGAATAAGTAGGCATTTAATATCTTATACGTTTAAATCCAAAGCATTCATGTCATTATGTTTTCTTGATTTAATTTCTGTATTTTTGTCAATGAGAAAAAAATTTAAATATAACATGTAGGTACTTAAGTACATAATCCAAAGTTTTGACTGGCCTTGTGGCTCAGTTGGTAGTGTGTTTACGTCTACCTGCTGAACTGATAGGTTGTGGGTTCGATCCCCAACCAGGGCAAACATTTGTGTGATGAGCATGTATGTTTGTTCTGTGTCTAGGTGTTTCTATGTATCTTATGTATATATTTACAAAAAACAAGTATATATGTATTCTATCAGCCATCTAGTTCCATACTACAAGCTTTGCTTAGTTTGGGCTAGATGGTGTTGTGTGAAATGTCCACAAATATTTATTATAAAAAAAAAAAAAAAAGTATAAGTAAATTTAACATTTCTTAATAAATGTAGTTTGTAGTTATTAATGTATTAGTAGTGTTCATATAGGTTTTAATTATAAGATCAATTGTGTTTAGTACCTAGGGAATGTGCTTAATAAGGTAATGTATTATTTTGTTAATAAGTATTTATAGTAAAATAAATGCATTTATATACGAATAAGGTGGCTTTTCAGTATATAGATAAATTATCAGGTTAAAAAAAAGCATATATGTATTCTATCAGCCATCTAATTCCATAGTAGCTTTGCTTAATTTGAGCTAGATGGTGTTGTGTGAAATGTCGCCAAATATATATTTATTTTTTATTTTGTTTACTTACTTATATTTTAAAAAAACGAAATAACCGACTTACACTCCATAGGTAAAATGACGCGCTAATCGGTGACACATACGTAAGTTGACGTCTGTATATAACACACACAAGTATGAAGTTATGGTAGCCGTCTGATTGCCGTTCGCTCGTGACGTCAATTGGGATTCGAACGCTTGAAGCCCGCAACGCTTGTCTAGACTGACAACCGCACCGCAAACTCCAGCAAACAACAGGGTGAGCGCGGAGAGCGGATAGGTAATCAAAAAACATAGGGGGTGTGCGAAAACCATTTTAATTATGGGATCCGTTTGCGAAATATTAAGCTTTGAAGTGACTTTGACTTTGGAGATAAGAAAAATTCATGCTACTTAGTAGAATATATGATGGAATTAAAAGGAAAACTATCACAGCTAAGTAGCCTTTACAAGTTAACGAGTAATAGTCGATCAACTCAAAAAATCACTTAGAGAAATAAAAAATAAAAAATTCATGCAATTTTCATTTAAACTAAGTCAACTCGTATGCGTGCCTCTACGGAACCCTATTTTACGCGTGGTACGACACGCACTTGGCCATTTATTTAAAGAATTTATGACTCGCAGCGAACAAGTCAACACACTTAGAATACTTGGAGTTAAAAGTATTAAAGACATTTATAAAGTATGATTTATAGGGCAACGAATTCTGTGGAGTTTTGTAATTTCTTGAAATTAAATAATTTATTTTTATGTTCCTATAGTATGTAGGTAGGCAACTAACTCTTGCGTTGTTATTGGCAATCAATCCATATATTCCAACTGCAAATATGTTTAATGTACTAATAATATAACTACAAATTAAAGATTTTCGAGCGCAACGCTATTGTCGAATAAAAAAAACATTGTTAATTATCTTTACGTTAGAACATTTGTTTTAATTGTTTCGTTTGACTTTCATCGTTTATGAATATGAGTACCTAAGTACAAGTACATATATCTCTTCTGGGTACAAAAACCTCGATGTAGGTACTTGCGAGTTAAACTCCTAACAGTTTTGCATAGACCTTCCTGCTTTTCTGGTAATAATTTTCATTAAATGTAGTAACACAATTTTCAATTGTCTCTTGTGAGACGTGTCATAGACGGATAACACCTGTGGGTAACACGAGGGAATGTAGTATTTTTTTTTTCTAGGCAAACGCGCTCCATCGTGGCCCGTATACACCATACCGTCGCTTAACATCAGGCAAGATGGTGATGAAGCGCAAGTAACAGAAACCATTTTCTAACTCATCATTTTTGAGTCAGTACCCATAATATGTGAAATGTCCACAAAAAAAAAACCTGGTTATAAAATTGTTATTTATTGTTTTAGGTAATGTAAGACATCAAATATAAACGATTAACGTTATTATGAATCGT
The DNA here is from genome assembly GCA_947563715.1 of Lycia hirtaria. Classification (NCBI taxonomy): domain Eukaryota; kingdom Metazoa; phylum Arthropoda; class Insecta; order Lepidoptera; family Geometridae; genus Lycia; species Lycia hirtaria. Next base: position 39,612,373 of record OX387379.1, read on the forward strand.
ATCATTAGGAGTCTAAATAACATTATTAAACGGATGATCAAGTTTAGATACCTGTTTTTGATCACAATATTAATAGTGAGATCTTTCTTTCTGGCCTGGGAAAGAAACCTCGATATGATTGTCTTAGTCGAAGACACAAACTCTGATGAATGGTTCACTATCTACACAGAAGGTTGCAGCATCCCAATTCTGAAGGCGTTAGGGGAGGGTCCCAAACGCTTCGTCCAATATCCGTCTAAGTTACCTAGTTGTCCTCATGCGAATTATGCATTACTTGACAACAATGAATCCTGGATATGGGTCAGATACAGTACGTTTCGATATTACAAAATAAATAAAACAAACAAACTGTCGTGCTGCTACCGCTCTTTCTACAGACCGGTGGAAGTTCATGATATCAGATCTAATAAAATTGACGAACGATCTAAATACTCGAAATGTAATATGTTTAATGACTTTATTAAAGTTCAAAATGAATTCGTTCGAGTCACATGCTACGTAGGAAAGAATAAAATATATGAACAGTTTTTCTTATTCGCACTAAAGAAGAAATTCAGAAGCCACGGTATACCAGAAATTTTGATAGACCACAAAGAAACTACTTACAATGTTGTTATTCTTGGTATAAATGCTGTTTCGAGGCTAAATTTTCACAGAACAATGCCAAAAACAGCTAATTACTTACGAAACCGAGGTGCTATTGAGTTTTTCGGTTACAATAAAGTTGGCGATGATAAATTTTCCAATTTAGTTCCAATGTTGATGGGAAATAAAGCGTCCGAGCTAGAAGAAACGTGCTACCCATACGGTACTATAACTTATGATAACTGTCCCTTTGTTTGGGAGTGGTTCAAGCAAAAGGGTTTCTATACTGCTTACGGAGAAGACACGTTAGGCACTTTTAATTATCTGAGGGCAGGCTTCAGTATCGCTCCAACAGACTACTACCTACACACATTTATAGCCGAAGCCAGTAAACATGTTGGAGCTTACAAGAATGTTGGTACATTCCTGTGCATGCATAACAAATACTTCTATAAAGTGATTTTAAATTATATAGAACAATTAACCTGGCGCCTAAAATATAGAAAGTTATTTGGTTTCTTTTGGGAAACATCAATGAGTCATATCTATCTAAATTATCCAATGGAAATGGATTCTGATTACTTGAAACTGTTTCGCAGTTTAGAAGCCTCAGATTATTTGAATAAAACAGTAATGTTCCTGGTAAGCGATCATGGCATGAAATGGAATACGGCGAGGTTAGCGAAACAGGGACGCTTAGAAGAACGATTACCATTTTTATACGTTTTACTCCCACGATCGTTTCGTAATAACTACAAAGATGCTTACAATAATATGAAATTGAATAGTGAACGATTAGTCACTGCATTCGACATTCACACTACTCTATCTGACTTGATAGATCTTAAAAATGTCGAGAATAAAATGTTATCTAAAAGAAGCAGCGAAAGTTACAGTAACAAAAGAGGCATCAGCCTTTTCCTACCTATGCCAGTTAATAGAACTTGCAAAATAGCTGATATCGATGATCACTATTGCACTTGTCACAGGCCGATTACGCTGACTAAAGATAATCCATATGTTTTCGAAGCTGCCAAAAAACTGGTGATGTTCATAAACGATATTTTGAAAGATTTCCCGGAATGCGCAACGCTGGCTGTATCGGATATGGTAGACGTAATTGAGATGGAGTCCGGTGGCAAGGCGGAACCGGGGGAGTCTACGTCTACATGGAGAGAGTTCATAGCGGTGGTGAAGACTGTCCCAGGGGGCGGGATATTTGAAGCCTTGCTGCGCCAGAATGGCGACGATCTAAGCTGGAAGCTACTCGGCTCGCCCAGCCGACTAAACCTATATGGGAATCAGAGCCGGTGTGTCGACCACAATCAAATGAGACAGTACTGTTACTGTGTTACCTAGACGGATGACCAAATTAGTTTCGGCAGTTATTTTAATTTTAACTCTGTCAACACCTCGCCGAATTGTGACAGTAGGATTTTTTCTTTTACATTAGATGATCTACAATTGAACACCAACTCTCCTGATAGGTAAGCGCGCTCCATCGTAGACCGCAACGTCGCTTAACATAAGGCGAGTTGACGCTCAAGCGTAAACCTATTTCTATATTTAAAAAAAGGTGTGACCGAGGGTATAGCTCGTCGATCTAGAAGATATCTCTGCACTCTAGTCTTGAACATTCCAAATTTGTAGCTCTCAGGAAACGGTGAAGTAAATAACCTTTGTGCTACTAGGTTCGAAATTATGAATTAAATTATCTACGAGTACGTACCTACATATACATATAGGTATATGTAGTTTTCTACTAAGATCGGTAGTGAAATTCAGAGGTGGTCCCATATAAATTTTACTAACGGTTCAGTACTTTGGTTTTTAAGACAAAATAACTGGAAAATATTATGTCGTCCAAGTAAACGAAATTGCGTATTTTAAAGTCGGTTGTTTCAGTTTTTAATTATAATAAATAAAAATTATATATTATAAAAAGTTCTATCCCTAAACGTTATCCGAGTTCTTATACTCTGAATAAAAAAAAACAATATATTGAAAAAATCAAACCGTAAAAGCATACCTACGCCATAATAGTTTCAACCTTTCGACCATATAAAAAATATTAAGTATCGTAATTTGATAATGTTTAGAGATGGAAAACAGTTTTCTCATATTGTATGAAAATAAAACCGCACAAGTGCGAGTCAGACTCGCTCACCGAGGTTTCCGTACAAACTAGTAGATAAAAGGGGGAAATCATATATATTTTTTTATATTTTCCTTCATAAACTGAAAAATATACATTGTAAAAATATTTAAAAGCCTGTTTTAGCTTATGCTAATGAAGCTCTTTAATACGATACCCCACATGATACCGGTTAATTCACTTTAAAATTTGAACCCTCATTCCTTGCATAAAGACACTATTTTTTTGTAATTAAATTAAAAATTTCCAGTTTTCGGTGTTTTTCCTATATGTGTACTATAACACAATGCTTCTTGCCAAATTTCATAGGTCTAGTCATAGGTCTAGGTCTAGGTTTCATAGGTATAGGTCTAGTAGTCTAGTATATTTTTCGGTTTATGAAGGAAAATATAAAAAAATATATGATTTCCCCCTTTATCTACTAGTTTGTATGAAAATCTCGGTGGGCGAGTCTGACTTGCACTTGTCCGGTTTTTTTGCATAGAAAAACCTCAAAAATTTCGTTTTGAAGAAGAAGATGACGAATCACAGACACCTAATCTACGGATAAATCGAATACATATATTATAAGCGGATCCAAAAGGCACGGTGGCACATACCATGGGCGTAGCCAGATTTTAGTTTAGAGGTACCTTTAATTTTTTTCTAATAACGCATTGGTTATTGACAATTTGGTGATCATCTGGGGCTTGAGAGTGAGGCCCACCAATACAAACATAATACTTATTACTCAATAATTTAGTTTAAAATACTGAAAAAAAAAAGAATTCACAATACGCAATTCGTTTACTTGGATGATATTGTTTTCAATTAGCTTATTTTAAATAAAACCGGACAAGAGCGAGTCAGTCTCGCCCACCGAGGGTTCTGTACAAACTAGTAGATAAAAGGGGGAAATTATATAAATTTTTATATTATCCTTCATAAATCGAAAAATATACATCGTAAAAATATTTCATAATACTTACTTTTTTTTTCAGTATGAATCGTATAACGAGAAGTATGAAGATCAATACCTTCCTTATGATCATATTCAAATCCCTTATGATAATCATAACACTATTAGTTAGCTTTTGTTTCATTACGGTCACGAAAAGGCCAGAGGTAATTTTCCTTGTTGATGAAGCACAACAGGTTGACCGTCACAGAAGTACTGTGAACCATGAAGAATCGTTTACAATTAACACTGAAGGTTGCAATATCCCAGCTCTGAAACCTCTAGATGAAAGCATCATGGAATTCGTGCGGTATCCATCTACATTTCATCGTTGTCCTTTTGCAAATAATGCATTATTGGGAAACAACAGACGTTATATATGGATTAGATTTAACACCTTCCACTATTATAAGATTAATACTACAGATACAATATCGTGCTGCTACCGTTCTTTCTATAGACCAGCCGCAGTCGATGATGTCGAATCCTCGAGGATTGACGACAGGTCGAAATATTCATCTTGCACTCGCTTTGATAATATTATTGAAGCTAAACATGAATTCGTCCGAGTTACATGCTCTTTAAGAAAGAAAAAAATATACGAACAGTTTTTCCTGTTTGCGCGAATTAAAAATATCAAAAATCCTGCACACCTAAAAGAAACTATTTCGAATCATAACGAAACTGCGTATAACGTTCTAATTCTAGGAATAGATGGCGTTTCGAGATTAAATTTTCATAGGACAATGCCTAAAACAGCCGATTACTTACAGAGAAAAGGTGCTATTGAGTACATGGGTTACAATAAAGTCGGTGATAATACGTTTCCCAATATTGTTCCCATGTTGACAGGAATAAAAGAAACAGAATTGACGAAAACCTGCTACCCTCACATTAGAGCGACATTTAACAACTGCCCCTTCGTATGGAAACTGTTTAAAAAAGCAGGATACTACACTGCACTCGGAGAAGATGCGCCAAATCTCGGCGTTTTCAACTATGTCAGAACTGGCTTCAGTATCGCTCCCACTGATTATTACCTACATACTTTTATGACTGAAGCTATTAAACATGTTGGAACTGCGAGGGATTCGTATTCGTTCTTGTGTATTAATAACAAATATGTTTATAAAATAATGTTAGACTATATAGAAGATTTAACCTGGCTTTTAAGAAAAAAAAAGCTATTCGGATTCTTTTGGGAAATTTCAATGAGTCATGATTATTTGAACCGACCAATGAAAATGGATAAAGATTATTTAAAGTTTTATCATAGGTTAGAAGCATCAGGATATTTAAATAAAACTGTAGTGATTCTTTTAAGCGATCACGGCATGAGATGGGGCGGCATAACGTACACGAAACAGGGAAGATTAGAAGAACGATTACCACTTTTATATATTTTAACCCCTCAGTCATTTAGAAATAACTACAAAGAAGCATATAATAATTTAAAACTGAATGGTAAACGATTAACTACTCCGTTTGACGTTTATGCCACTCTAAATGATTTGTTAAATCTTACAAACGTTGAAAAAGATATACTAGATGATCGAAGTAGCGAAAATTACGCTGAAAAAAGAAGCATCAGCCTGTTCCTCCCTATACCAGGAAGTAGAACTTGCCAGACGGCGGATATTGATGAACACTGGTGTACTTGTCATGAAGAAATAAAACTGGCTAAAGATAACCCACAAGCCTTAAAAGCTGCTAAAGCATTTGTAGTGATAATCAATGAAATGTTATATATTTACCCACAATGTACAGTGCTGGTTATGTCCGATATATTAGATGTAATAGAAATAAAAACCGGCGATTGGAAAAATATCATGGTGGTAGTGAAGACTTTCCCAGGAGGCGGAATATTTCAAGGCACATTGCACCAGGGCAGCCCAGACTTGAACTGGAGACTCCTTGGGACCCCCAGTCGACTTAACCTATACGGCAACCAGAGCTGGTGCGTCGACCACTACCAACTGAAACTGTACTGTTTTTGTGATATGGTTAGATAATGTATGAAATTATGTCGATGTATTTTTTATAAACGGTCTTTGCTTTCTACAACATTAAAGTATAGACCTATTATAATTGCTGTTTAATTGATTGATAGGGCTCTTATGTAGGTACTTATACACTTTGATCTTTCGAACTGACATGTCGAAGCCCAGACGATAAATCAATGCTGTATGAACTTTTACAAAACGGAAGTAAAAAAGCTGGCCAAGTGCGAATCGGACTCGAACAAGAAGGGTTCCGTACCATTATCTATAAAAAATGGCAAATAACACGTTTGTTGTATGGGATATTAAATTTGAATATTAATACATCATCTGTGAAAATTTCAACTGTCTAACTATCACGGTTCATAAGATACAGCCTAGTGACAGACGGACAGACAGACAGCGGAGTCTTAGTAATAGGGTCCCGTTTTACCCTTTGGGTACGGAACCCTAAAATTGGGGTAGATACAAACCTAGGTACCTACATCGAACAACAAAATTCAAGGCCATATTACATAGACTCCCGGAGGTGAAGTAAACAGACTGATATACCTACCTATTTGGGATTCCGTGGAACCTTTTACTTTCAAGATTAATAAGGCCATAAGGATTTTATTTTTTACTAACAAACCTTTGTACTGGGGTTATATTACGGCAAACTTGTGTTACGTTTTCAAAATTTACGTAAAATTAGTTGTTTCATTTTTATGAATTCATTTCTATGCAATTGAATGACGAGAGGTTGCCTGCTATTATTATTTTAGTACATATTTCAGGGACCTCGCACCCGTTACCTTGGCCATCATAGAATCATACCCAGAGGCGGATTACCCTAAAGGCCGAAAAGTGTGATGCGCACATGTTTGCAGAGGCGGGGTACCGTAAGGCGCATTATATGGTATTAGTTATTACCCCCCTATGATCATCAGTGCTGAAAAGGGGGCGCTTGATTTTACTCGGCCTAGGGCGGCTAAGACTGCTAGTCCGCCTCTTATCATACCCCTACAGAACTGCAAAAAGTGGGTGGAACACCTTAATATCCTTCGAAGGCTGAATTTCGTCGTGCTTCTACGAGTAGGTACAACGTCAGAAAGCGTAGTGTTCAGAAAGTATGCACAAAGCCGTTGTAAAAGGTTACAAATGGGCATTCCTTATAATAATTCTGGTAAAATCACTAATTTTTTACGAAAAAGTTAATTAGATGTTACGAAAAAGCGCATTTTTTTTCAATCATTAATTTAATTAGTCATTATTAGTTATTCAATGAGGTTTAAAAAAAAACGTTTTACGTTAGGTAGCATTTCAAGCGTTTTAATAAGTTTTTTTTTTAATTTGAATGATTATTAAAAGTGCATTCCAAACGTTAGATTAGTTTTAGATTGCGTGCTTTTCTATTAATACATGATTTAAAAAAAAGGTAATTTCAAACTTCTGTCTTCAAAAATTGGTCTTAAGCTTTTATCATGTACATTGTTAATAGAAATGCTATGTAGGCGGTTCCCGACCACCACAGTTATGGCCAGCAGCCTTGAACCGGAACCAGTTGAGCTCGTAATTCGACTGAGACAGAACGTACGTCCAGTACTTAAAGTGGACGTGTAACAATTTAATAATGCCATACTGTGCCATTTTACAACGCAAAAATAGTAGCACTACAACAAATGTATAAGATGGAGGTATTTCATTTTACAGATACTTATGTATTATTTTTTTAAGAAATAAAACAATTTTGGGAGGATCACAAATTAGTTCTATTGTTACAGTCAAAAGACAACTAAATCCTTATCGTAATAAAGTATAATTTGCACTAATTGGGCTAACGCTACTCAACTCAACATGAAGTTGCAAAAGGTACTTTTCGACTTTAATGCTAAGAACTTAAGAACTTTATTAGTTAAAATTAATTTAGATGACATCTAGCGTGAAATGCAGAACTAGTTTGTTTCATGTTGATTTGCAATAAAATAAGTTTTAAGTCTATAGAAATCTAATGACAAAATGAAGTCTCAAGTTTAGAATTTAAGGCGTATTTTCAAATGAGCTGTATTTGACTATTGTGTTTAGTAAACTGAACTATAGAATGCCAATGTGATAATAATTACATTTGTAGTGCAAAATACGATAGATATCTTACTTGTGTGAGTTTGCCGACAGTGGTTCTGGGTAATACTGTGTTAGTAAGCCAGGGCATTTACATTTACTTCTGTCTTCTGTGGTTACAATACGTTCGTTTTATTTGTTTATAAACGTATTGGAATAGACGCTGTTCGTGCGAGTCCAAATTCCAATACACTAGGAAGAAAAAATGTCAAAATAAAATTGTCATTGTCAATATTGACTACAAATTTCCTAGGTTTTCGTCATTTCATTTGGTTTATTTTGTATAATTATTAACCGAGCATGAACAATATTTTATAGGATTATCGTTCTACTTAATCATATTTTATCGTAATGGCTTTATCTTGTAGAGCCATATGGAGAAACTGCAGTTTTACAAGTACTATAACCAAACCGGTAAAATGTCATCCCGTTAATTTTATAAAAAAATATCCATTAGGGGTTCTTTCGAGTGGAATTTGTTATAAAAATACGTATTCTGTAAGACCGTTCGATGAGGTAAAGCGAATAAATTTTATAACTCTACGACAATGCACGACACAAGGAGCCAAAGGTGCAGACAGTACTCCTCCAGAGAAAGTTGAAAAGAAAGGCTTTAAGGGTTTAGTACTCAAATTCAAAGAGATGTACAGAGATTATTGGTATGTTCTATTGCCTGTACATATGGCTACATCTGCTTTATGGTTTGGTGGATTCTATTATGCTGTACATAGGTAAGTTTGCAGTACCAGACCTTATTATCAAGCTACTCTTGAATTTCGCCGATTCTTTAGTTAATTTATTTTTTACAGTGGTGTGGATGTCATAGGTATTCTAGAATCATATGGAATAAGTGAATCACTTCTGGAACCATTGAAGAAATCAGGAGCTGGGTATTTTGCTTTGGCGTTTGCTATGTACAAGCTTGTTACTCCACTAAGATATGCTGTAACTATTGGTAAGACTTCATGCATCGACAATACCTGTTTTCAGTTTTACTAACTAGAATGAATTTTTCAATCATTGATTGATGGGCTTGCTTGAACCTGTATTTACTTATGATTTTTATATATTATATATATAAAATAAGTTATATATTTATGAGGAAAAACCTATTCAACATATTCCACAGTTTAGGTCTGAAAATAAAACTGGATCCAAAGCATTTCACTAGGATTTGTTGGAATATCTACTATGAATTTAAATTGTTTTATTGTGTTTCTAACCATATTGGCACTGAAAGCACCACTAAAACAAATTAAAACTATTATATTCGGAAATGGAACAAAAGCTTAGGAGTATATTTCGTTCTTTATGAATTGTAAATAGTTTAGTTATGTAGATGTTCATAGATAATTATGATGAACCATCAGATTCATGAAGGGAAGGATAAAATAACACACTTACTTAAAATATATTTAGGAAATAACAACAGACTAGCTTTGCATTGGTATTCTAATTTAAGATCTTAGTATGTTTTACTTTTCTAGTTTTTGAAATGTTATATGGTTTTCTTGGTAATTGTTTATTATTTTATATTAGTAAATACTATAGAACTTCTCGAATGGAGACCACGAACCGGCAAGTGCAGCGTAGGAAGACCAGCCACAAGGTGGATAGAAGATATCATACAAGTGGCAGGAAGACGCTAGATGCAACCGCTTCCAACCGGTCTTTCTGGAAATCCATGGGGGAGACCTATGTCCAGCAGTGGACTTCTTGTGGCTGAGATGATGATGATAGAAATAAATAGTTTTCAAAGATAGTTTGTACTCATCTTCTTGAAAACAAATAAACTGAATAAAATAGAGGCAGCCACATCACACATTTTGGCATGACAAGGCATTCATAATTAAGATGTATGTATTGTTAGATATGTAAGAAAGTCTGTCTTACAAGATGTTAATCTTGTTACAAGATGTTGTTGAATTCTAAGGTATGTACAATAAAGAGTTTATCTATCATGGAACATACGTGAACACTGAATAGATTTCTGTTGATATCAAATGATGAAGAAGAGCTTGCTACCAATGAGCTAAATGGGCAGTCTTCTTCAATAACTGCAGTATCTCTATTTACTTCTCAGGTGGAACCACATATGCAATCAAACGGCTGACTGCCATCGGTTGGATTAAGCCAGTGCCTTCAAGAGAGAGAATCAAGGAGATGATACAAGAAAAGAAGGACAACCTCCAAGACCGTTTTAAGGAAAGTAAACAACACTATCAAATACAGATGAAAGAAAAGCGAACTCAAGTCATTGACGAAATGAAACGATACAAAGCGGAAATGAGAAATATGAAAGATAAGGTGAAAAAAATGTAGACTATTTTAATGTCGTCTTTTATCTCTCTTCATGAATAATGGAATGTCAGTAAAAGTAACTCAATCAAAATATATCTGATTCAAAAAAAGAGGAGCTCAATTCAAAACTATATTTCTGTGTTGTTCCCTGATATCTTGCCCTGTAGTTTTTTTTGGCAATTTGTATTATCAGAAAGGGCCTCGCTTCAGAGACTGTCCCATATAAATAAGTGCCTGCTGATAGAATTCAGGTTTTCAGTTTTTTAAATTTTAATTTATAATACACTTCTTTCATGTAACAGCTGATATTATATTTTGCTTGTTAAGTTGTAATTAAGGAGTATTATAAAGGCAATTAAATTTTTAAATTATTTATTGTTAAATATAATAATCGGCCAAGTGCGTGTCGGACTCGCGCACGAAGGGTTCCGTACTATCATCTATAATACTATAAAGTTTAGTTCTGTTTATAAAATAACGAGAAATCAACGAAATTCCAAGTAGTAAATTGCAAACTTATAGGTAGGTTTTCGATACACATCCGGGCATCATGACGACGCTCGCGCGAATACGCGCGGCTATGGCTCGCTCCGTGATGTTACCTCCCCCGCTACCCGCGCAGCCGTTGCTTAGCAACCGCCTCGCGCTCGCGCCACCACCACACCGCGGCGCGGCGCTCGCACCGCGTTTAGATGCACGGATTATTTTCATTTTGTGAGTTTTTATGTATTAGATTAGGTATTTATTTTTATAGTTAGTAATATTTCTAAATATTTACTTACAAATATTCAAATTTCTTACTGTTAATTCAGATCGAGTAAAAATTGCTTAAAAATTACGTTTGTTGTATGGGAGCCCCCCTTTAATATTTACTTTATTGTTATTTAATTATTTATTTTGAAAGCTATTATACAAGTAAATATTCTGTGAAAATTTGAAGCGTCTACCTGTTACCGTTTTTAATATTGAGCAAAAAAATACGAAAAAAACACGTTTATTGTATGGGGACCCCCCTTAATATTTATTTATTTTGAATTTTTAGTATTTGTTGTTATAGCGGCAACGGAAATACATCATTTGTGAAAATTTCAGCTTTCTAGCTATCACGGTTTATGAGATACAGCCTGGAGACAGACAGACAGACAGACAGACAGACAGACAGACAGACAGACAGACAGACAGACAGACAGACAGACAGCGAAGTCTTAGTAATAGGGTCCCGTTTTTACCCTTTGGGTACGGAACCCTAAAAATGATCACTTATCAAAATCATCTTTATTTTGTAAAAACCTAACAAATAATCACATTTCCATCAAAATGTACATACAAAACAACTTTAAAACTAAATTTACATTAAGTACACAGAAAGACAGCACATAACTGGAATGTTTCAACTCATTTATAAATAATAATTTTTTGTGACAATATTTATTAATAACTAGAAATATATTTTTAAAAGTACCCAACATACTCCTTTTTTTATACAATAATAGCCAGGAGTGCTGTCAAGTCGTGTTTTTAAAATAGTAAATGCAATATAAGTTGAAGTTTTAACATCTCATGTTATTATAAAGTGGATATCAATATTCTATCAAATCCAGTTTAATTATGCTAAGGCTATAACTGAGTCTCATAACAATTTTCCCACATTTCGCAATTTTATTTTTAAACAGTAGGCACGTACTTGCAGTCATCATTGGCCTGTTGTCATCTACTTAGGATGATTATGTAGCATCCAATTCCCTATCACCATCATTCCCTATATGGGAGCGACAGATGCGGTCACATTTTTGCATGTGTTAGTTTGCAATGGAAATGGCAACTGGTTGCATTTATGTACTTGCAATAACATTGACATATTTTATATTGCTTCCTATGCAACTAAAATTGTCAAACTGGTTTCGAAAGTATATTCACTATCCTATCAGCCAATAAACAGTAGGCATTTCGAAGATGTGGTACTGAATATAATTATAACTTCATCTATTTTTGAACCAAATAAAATATGACTGCAAAATATAGCTTCAAAACAGTGACTGTTGCAATCTACCTGGAAATATTAATTAGCAATTTACAATTATTTTGTTGTATTTACTAAATCTAGCAATATCACAAAATGCCTAGTGAACAACATTGGGTATATTCTCGACTTTTAGAGACAATTCTGTAGTACTGAATACCTTTCCTTAATCAGGTTTATTTGCTAGAACTTGCATACATTCTCCTTTCACTAAAAAACAGGATCAATATTAATCTGTTTTAATACCTAGATGAACATTTGGTTTAGAATACTACTACTGGGTATTTCTTTGATGGAAGGAAACCTGCCAGATAAATCAGAATGAAACTCGAGCTTGAAGATATACCCTACTAACAGAGTCTACACCAAAACATACTTCAAAATTTTCACCTCTATTTCACAATCATTATTTCAATTGAAGGAACATTATTCGTGGGTTATCTCTTCGTGGTGTACTTTTTTAAGAGAAGTGTTGTCAGGCGATCCCTACAGTAAAATACGCGTTTTTCATACAACAGGAGAAAACTGTTTTTTACCCTTAAATGTTATCCGATTTCGAAAATTCTTTTTTTATATGTTTGGTAACAGATTTCCTGTTTTTTTTTTCAAAATTAAAACTTTTAATATTTTAACTTCGGAATTAACGAAATTTGAAAAAATCTAACCGTAGTCATGTATTATTTAAATCAGATAAAAAAAACATCGAAATCGGTTAAAACAGTTTCCTCCTATTTGTATCGCGCGATAACACTTATCTTAATTATTTAGAAATCTTTACAGGTGTGACAGTGAACAAGGGACATACTCTGAAGGGGTCATAAGAACTTTATGTATTTTTTTTAGGTATCATTGTACTCATTAAGGGCATAGTTGTGTCATTTTTTGCTAGTGCATTATGCATTTTGTCATAGAATAAAACTGTTTTTTACCCTTAAATATTATCAGACTTTGATTATTTTTTCATACGGTTGGAACCACTAATATATAGCTATGCCTCTCTGGGTTGATTTTTCAATTTTTTTTATTTTAAATTCAGAGTTATAACTATTTGAAAAAAAGCAAACCATATTAGCATAACCATTTACAATTCCAATCAGATAAAAGAGAGTTATCGATAACAAATATTTTTTAGAAGTAAAAGAAACGGAAAAGTGCGAGTCAAACTCGCCCACCGAGGGTTCCGTACAAACTAGTAGATGAAAGGGAAAAATCATTTTTTTTTATATTTTCCTTCATAAACCGAAAAATATACATCGTAAAAATATTTAAAAACCTGTTTTAGCTTATGCTACTGAAGCTCTTTCATATGATACCCCACATGATACGCTTAATTCACTTTAAAATTTGGACCTTCATTCCTTGCATAAAGACTCTATTTTTTTGTGATTAAATAAAAAATTACCAGTTTTCGGATTTTTTCCTATATGTGTACTCTAACACCATGCTTTTTGCCAAATTTCATTGTTCTAGGTCTAGGTCAACGGGAAGTACCCCCATAGGTTTTGATTCTCTTGTAAGTGTCGAAATGTGCGTTTTTTACGATATATTCGGCCGTAACTTTTTTTTACGAAAACTTAGAAACTTTATTTTTCTTTCTGTAGTAAGATACTATGGATCTGTGTATATATATGGTTTTAATTTCAACTCGATACCTTCACGCGTTCCCGAGATAAAGATCTTGACACCCGACAGTTGGACAGACAGCCAGACAGACAACAAAGTGATCCTATAAGGGTTCCGTTTTTTCCTATTGAGGTACGGAACCCTACAAAATATATTTTTTGTATGAAGAAGTGCGTGACAACTTTTCTCTCTAGAACAAATTTAATTATGAGATCAAACCTGAAATTAACCTCCATTTTTTTTGAATGTCGATAAACTTTTGTTAAACAGCTTTTTTTTTGTTTCTTGTTTCTTGTATAGTCAAATGTATCTTAATGAGTACAAGTACCTCATGAACTATATCTGCCATACACTGTTATGTTTCATACAATGAGCACTGGCGCATTGATCTAGGATTGACTGCTGTAAGACCGCACGGTAGCTTTGTCATCTAAATGGTCCAAACAAGCGTAGACGCGATTTAAAGTGGTGGTACAGCTCGTTGAAAAACTACACTCAGTCACCTTTATATTAAGCATTCCTAACAATATCTTTTTATAGGAATCAATAACACGGTTTATACCTTAATCTAAGCAATACTACTTGTTTAGAGCCTTTTGATTACAACACTTAATTAAAATAGCTAATAAATATTACCTATATATTAAAGCATAATTATGTTGACCTATAAAATTCAAATCCCATTAATGCAATGCCAAGACTAAATCTACAATATTATGTATTTCGCTCATACAGAGCAGGGTATTCATTAATCATTGAGCACTTCCTATGTACAAGTATTTATTTTATAAATATGTATACAGCAGCCTATGTTACATAATTAGCTGTTGTTATTAGAAGCTTGACTAATACTTATACTAAATGCTACAGATTTCTTATCTACTGCATCTCAATATCAGATAGCAAATGGACTATGGACAAAAAAACTTGTCATTTGTTATCTCATGACTGATGGAGATATCATTCCGTTGTCAATTGGTGGATGCCAATATTCTGTCGATCCAATTTACTCCTATTTTACATGTAATTACCATTGTCTATCATTACAAGCAATAAGACATATTTAATATCAGGTGAGTTGACAGGCAAGCACAGCCTTTATCACTGAATAAAAAACATTTGTTAGTAATCTGGATTTGACAGAATATTGGGATCTGTCGTATAACACCACATGTGCAAATTTTATAACCATCACTAAAATTGTCAGAATCATCTCGGATATCACCAGTAGTTTTTTCCACCCACACTTTGGCACATAGCCAGTACCTAAAAAATTTAGCCCACATAAAATTAAATCGGACGAGTTTACTATCCTACCTAAAATATAAATCCAAATGATTCATCAGCCTAGTATTTCCTTGCATATGCTAGCTATATGAGAAGTTATGGTGTTTTTCCACCAGAGCGAAGCTACATAGTTAAGGATATGTCTGAAGTCGACTAATAAGATCTTCATTTGATTTCCATAGTTATAATATGTGTGAAAATCGAGCGGTCCTATTGGTTGGTTTCGAACGCATCGCACTTCATACATTAAGATACTTGAAGAAGGCGATACTTCGGGGCTCGTATTATCCTACTGAAAACGAAAAATGTTATTCGATTTTTTTCGACAAATTGGATATTCAACAGCTGTTTCGTCGCTCTTTTGCAGAGATTGCTAGGTGACGCGACACGGGTGACTGACGGGCGACGAGACGTAGCATACCGTTATCAAAAAGTGAGAAACACTACAAATACGTATATATGAGATAGCTCCTTGACGACTCTTGTTCGAGACTCACGTCATCTAAAAGTATCGTAGTGTATGAATAGCCTAACTCTGATGACAAAATCACCCTTAATTAGACCTTGGCAATATCGCTTTATGTCTGTGGCACGTTTTGAATCATACCAACAGCGTTATCTAAATGTTGATTGTTACGAATCACTCTTAAAACGCCGTCAATCCGCGTTGATAAGCACATAATTATGTTCGTGTGAATGCTCTTTGGGATCACACATTGAGGTTATTCAGAACGTGCAGTAATTAACAAAGCCCACAACGGCGACTTAGTGGTTTGATTAAAATAGGCATGCTATTTTCCTCAATCCCATATTACAAGCTTGACTTAATTTGCTAGATAGCGCTGTATGAAACTGTCCACAATTATTATTGAGTAAAAAAAATATATGTCTCTTCAGTGTAGTTGCTTGGGTGAGAAAGTTTGGTAGCCAGTCCACGTTATTTTTTATCTATTTTGTTTGTTGGTAGAAGGGCAAGGAGTGAAGTTCAGCCCATGTACTGGTAGGAGGCTGGCGAGAGGTGCGGCGCGGGCGGCAGGCCAGGCCCGGTGGCCGCGCCGATTGTCGCCAGGTGGCACGCGCGACACATCAGTTTGCCTGCAAAAAAGTATTATATATACATAAATTTTACACACACATTTATTTTTCGTATTTTTTATTTTTATTTAAGCGCACCTTTTCAGAGAAATATGAAGGAACGAAACCTTTTTCGAGGGCAACTTTTAAATTTTGTAATTAAATAAAAATTGAAAATCAAAAATTCTAATCGAAAATCTGTTGTTGTTACATAAATATCTAAGACATATATCATTATATAGCTAACCATTGACCATCACAATTTTTCATCACTACGCGTGTGAAACCGCAGGGCGTAGCTAATAGAAAATAAACCCTCACCAGCTAGCGGGTAGCATCTCTTATCAGGCTCGTCCGTGAGCTGCATGCCGCAGACGCAGCACATGTAGCAGTCCACGTGGAAGTCGCGGTCCATGGATACCACGCGGACTGTCTCGTCGGTGCCCTCCACTGGGGTTATACCTGACACAATGAAAAAGAGGAAATAAGTTTTGAAACATTAGAGAATGGAATTAGGGAATGCACCCGGTTCCACAATCACCTCCACTGGGGTTATACCTGACAATGAAATAAATGTTGAAACATTAGCGAATGGAATAGGGAACATGCAATATTTTTATTTTTGTTTTCATTTTAAAGAATTCCATGTAGAATAAATAGATCACAAATATATAAAAAAATTAAATCATTGTAATTTATCGGAAAAAATGCGGTTTAAATTGACAGTTTAAAATTTCGCGCCAAAACGGACCTATAGTTCAGATGACGTCATTCCTGTCTGTCACTGGTCGTACTTGTTTCGTAGCTGGCTTTCATACATACGGAATTCATATTGAAAGAGTGATTAGAAGACTGCGCGAATTTGCTTTTCTAAAGCCGCATGCCTGTGTTGATCATTTTCTTCTTCCCCATTTAGACTATAGCATAATCATTTGTTGTGCGCTTGTCAATTAAAAATCACCTTTAGTTAAAATTGAATAAAAATAGTATTAACAAAGCATTGAATTTTATAGTTTTAGAAAAAATATACCTATGTTTAAATATTATATATATCGTTTCATTTTGGAAATACAGCATCTATCCAGAATTTCTTCGCAGCATTCATAACAGACACAATGCTGTTATCCTATGCATATTATAAATATATATTTCTTTTGATTTTTCAAAGTTTGGGTGTGTTATACAGAAAAGTGCCATTTTCCTTTCGCTAAAAACATTTGAAGCTGCACAATCTTCACTGGCATTGGCAGGAATGAACCAAGCTTTGCGTTTCATTAAGCTGTAACACGATAACCTTTTTTACGTGCTTTATGCTCCGCAGTAATTCGACTTTTTACTGTACATAATTCTCCATCTCTTTTAATTTGGATATAGCCGATTGCGTTATCGCCGTAAGATTCTCTTGTTGAGCTAAAATAACAGCTATGTGTAGAAGCCGCTGAATAAAATACAAAGTTTAACAACTATGATTTATACATACCGTAGTAATTTAGTCCCTTTCATTTCTACACTTGAAAACTCTGCACTTTCGACAAAAAAAGTTATAACCATGTCAACACTAACTCTTGGTAAATTCATGGAGTCTGCTTTGGTAAACCCAACTTCCTTTTATTAAAAAAACGCAATTAATATTCCCTTAAAATAATATCCACTTTTACAACCGTAACCTCAAATAAGTTATCATAACAGGAGTGACGTCACTAAACGCTGATTGGTGTTTTGAAATACGTCTTGTTTCAAGTCATTTTAAATTCGTAATTATTGTTAAAAATCAACATTATGTAAAATAAAAACGTTGCAGTTGCATTTCTTTTATATATATATTTTTTTTTTACATTTTAATCATTAAATTATCATAAATATTCTAATTGCATCTTCCCTATTAGGGAATGCACCTGGTTCCACAATCACCTGGGTATACCCGGGTATATAGACACGCGTAGAACCAGTTTAAGTCGAAACGCAGCTAAAGGTCGTACCGCACTTGAGTGCCGCTGTGCAGGACTGCGCTACGCGTCGCTCAAGTGCGAAAAAAATTTATGTACCGAAATGTCAGCAATCCATTTCTTTTATTTATTTTCCATAATGCGATCTTCTCCATATAACAAGAAATAACTACCAAATCCTCATCACTGTCATAGTCGTCCAACTTTTTACGTTACTCTCACGCGAATAGGCAAAGAAATGACGCGATCTGCGGCTTTTTGCAGTTATACGATTAGATAGATAGGTTCCGTGAAGCGCCATCAATGCCGATTCATGCGTTAAGTTTAGACGATTGACGATTTTAATGTAGTGCTTATATAATATTTTTACGGGAAGTGGGTACAGGGATTGGAAGGAGACACCGATATTTGCAAGCACGTTGTGACAAAAGCATACCTACTATCTTATTCATCTCTGCATAATAAACATGTACTAAATAAGGTTATGCAGATTTCAACTCTAAACATTCATCATAACGATAATAGTAATAGATAATTATTATGATCATTGTTATGGATTGATGGGATTTCAGTGTCACTCTAATGCATATCAGATGAATTATTATGAATACTTACCTTTGCCACAGCTGGCACATTTAGGAGCAAACATGCGGTGATAATCGTTGACGCAGTATATCTTGTTGTCGACATCCACTGTGAATGGAACTCCGTCGAGGCACTCATTGCAGATGCAGCAACGGAAGCAACCTGGATGATATGACTTGCCCATAGCTTGGAGGATCTGAAAAAAAAAACATATAATAGAGTATGCGTCAATCTTTTTGACATCTCTGATTTTAAGCGTATACAGGAAAAGGAAGGCGACGGGGGTAGCCCCTCCCGTTCGCATTCTCTGCGCTAATATGCCGACTGTGTGTTAGTGTGAGTACTTCATTTGTGTGCAATTGAGCTCAAACATATGTTTTACATATTTTAGTAAGCAGATTTTTTGTGATTGATAATCCAATCATTTCTATGATAAAAATATTAAAATTGGATAAAAAATTTGTGCATACGCAAAAACGAGAAAAAGAGGTGACAATCATGTGGCTTGTGACAGTCATCCTCGCTCACACCTTTGCATAATGACCGATTTTGATTTTTTATTTTATTTTTGATATGATCTAGACTACATATTATTTATTATGTAGTAGACAGTTGGAACAGCTAGCAAGTTGTGTTACAACTTGATATAAAATTATTCACTAAATCTTATTCCACTAAATAAATAGGAAACAATGTTCAGGTAACTCACCATTTCCATAATCAAGTGACCACATATTGCACACTTTTCGGCAGTTTGTTGGAATCCAGAATACTGAAATGAGAGTTTATTAACTTTGTAAACAAAAGTTTTTTTTTTTCCAGAAAGGAATGGAAAATTTTAAATTTTGTTGTAATTTCAAAGGCACATGAAAATAACCATGATTTAAGTTTTATGGGGGCTTTAAAAAAACTCTGTTTACAGATCTCACATATGGCCTTACCGAAAAACGTTACTTAACTTTAACCATCATCTTAAATTATCTGTCTTCTTTCCACAAGTGTCATTATGTGTCAGCGGGAACGTGACAAATATAAGTTAGGCAATGCTAACATTAGTTAAGTAACGTTTTTCGGTAAGGCCGTTATAGTCCATTTAGGCTACTTTTATCAATTTAATGAAAAATAATTAAATCCTAAACACTTATTTCTTAGAATATGTGGCTTAAGTGTTATTGATAGATAATTTCAGTTTCATGCATAGATTTTTCAGTTTTCTTGGTGGCTACATTTACAATAAAGTATCAAAAAAGCTAGAACTCAAGTAGCTAAATTTACATACCCTTAAAATGGTAAGTGAATTTCTAATACAACTTTCATATAGAGAAACTAAAATTTGTTCTCAGTTCTGAAATAACAATAAACATATCAAATCATAACTCTCCAAACACTCAACCACATACATTCACTCATGCATACACACCCCTCCCCCTACACATACACATATCCATAATCCCACATACAATTATTCACAATACAAGCTTTTAGGAGTTTGGAAATCCTAAGTTTCATCAATGAAATTGTAGCAAAATATGGCTAATATTAAGAAACTCGTGAATATTAGTTGTAATTTAAATGTTACTCTGTTATATGCCTGTTGTTGCACTAGTTTATATAAGAGCTTTGATAGTACTTTTAAGATGTGTACAATAAAGAGTTTATCTATCTCTGTAGAATTTTTTGAGTGATAAGTAAAGTTTGTTTGTTTGTTTAGACAAAAAAATAATTAACATCAAAATCCAGTCAGTAGTTTTACATGGTTGAATTGTTTGTTATTCAATCATGTAAAACTACTGACTAGATTTTGATTTTCAAAGATATATTCTTGCAATATTTGGCATTTATATTTTTTATAGTATATGTAGGAGAATAAGATGCTTTGAAATATTGCTTATTCATGTAAACAAATCTTAGAACATACAAAAAGCATGTTTGATATAATAATTATTCATAAGTTGCAACAACCAAATTAGAAAGCATCCAGCCATAAAGAAAATATCATTTCACTAACACAGAGAAATAAAAAGAAAAGATTAATAAACACAACACACATATAAAAACATAATAAAAAACAAAAATACATTTTTTCTCACCAAGTAGTCCTCTTCACAGTAGACTTTCCCATGCACATTGTAAAATGCTTTGCCTCGTAGCGCCCGGCCACATGAGCAACAGATAAAACAGTTGGTGTGGTATAGGTTCCCCATGGCTTGGCACGCCTGGCCCGCACCTGTCACTCCTGCACCACATGTGTGGCATATACCTGACAGTGACAGTTAGATTTTAATTTTACATGTGACCCTAGGTAATAGGAATGTCGGTGGATTTTATTTTAATCTTCTCATATATAAAATTCAATAGCTGTTCGTTAGTCTCTCTAAAACTTGGAAATGACTTTACCAATTATTATTTTTTGTAACGTTCATAATTGTCACTAGACAATGAAAAATGACAATGGCTTGCATGAAAAAAAAAACATTGTTACATGGGTGGAATCGTGCGGTACAGCTAGTTCATGATATAAAAGTTATTATAATTTTTATTTCATGACGCACAGAGAGTATCTATACCACAGAAGAAATCAAAAGTATTACATACAGAACGGACACCCTCCACCTTTCTCAGGTTCCTCACCCGCTCCCCACGTTCTCCCACATGCCAGACTTTTGCAGTGCAGTCCTATTCAGTCGAGATAAGTGTGCTTTTGATTCTAATTGACATCATGAACGAGCAGCAATTAGATGACAACCATAATTTCATACTTGCGTGCCTATTATAGATGTCAACTTGCCAATTTGAATAATAATAAAAATAGAGTACCAAATATTTATTACTTCTGTACTTGCCGGAGACTAGACGAGTAAAAGGAATTGGGAGGAGACCTTTGCCCAGCAGCGGGACAGTACTAGTAAATTAAAAAAAATTATAAATTAAGTTCTTACCAAAGTATTCCCCTTCTTCATCTTGCCTCTCCATCTCCTCTTCAAGTTGTCTAGTAAGCTCTTCAATCTTTCTCTGTGCTTCACTAGGTCCAGGCGGCCTTGGAGGAGTGATACTGTAAGGCAAGAGGCTTTTGCCTCTTCCACCAGACCCACGTGAGCCGCCAGAAACCTGCGACACTGAACTTGGTGTAGGGCTAGGAGCTGGAGACTGAGCAGGAGAACATAAAGATGTTAATCCAGACACCATGTTCCTTGATCCTATTGACTCTGAGGCTAATGAAGTATTGTCTCTCTGGTTAGCAGCTGTTAGAGCTGCTACTGATGAGCCTCCTGTCATACACACATAGTCAGAACCATTAGTCTCTTCCACAATCTGCATTCTATTGCCGGCAGGTTTACCAACAAATCCACCATTTGATATAGGTGGCTTTTCTTTACTAATGTTGTTGGCAATACTTGGCTTTGGATGAAAGAATTTAGGACTTGATGTAGCTGTTTGAACTTCAGTTGCTAGATTAGCTTTAGGTCTTTGTGCACTCGGAGCTATTGATGCGTAAATAGCTGTTGATGGAATGGTCACCACTTTATCGTCATTTTTCAGTAATGCACTCACATCAGTGTATTTTGGAGGGGCTGACTTCATGATAGTATAGTCACCAGTTGCATTATCCTGTGTTGTAGCAGTATAAGGTGGCGGGGGTGGGGCTTTATCTATTTTTCCTTTGTCACTTATCAGTGACATATTTCTAGCAACACTAGTGTTTGGAACTTGGGGACCGGGCATTGACCCTGTTTGAATAAACCTTTGTTCTGGATTTTGTTGTAATTTATACTCGTTTTTCTTGTCATTATCAGAACAAAGCATGTTTTCGTAGAGTAAAGGGTTGTGTTTAGGTTTCGAGTTTACTGGCACCTGTGGTTGAGCCTTACTGTAACGCGTGTCGTAATAGCCGTCTGAGACTGGCGGTGGAGGCGCCGGCTGGTATATCTGGTGGTAGTAGGGCAGTTGTGGCGATCGCCGCTCGCCGTAATACTCCACGTTTTCATACACTGGTGGCGGATATGGTGCATTCGGATTTGCAGGAATCTCGTATAAATCGTCCGTCTGGTAGCTCAGCGATCTCTGAGATATGGAATCAATGGATCGAGTGGGACTAGCCGGCAGAGCAGCTGTGTTTATATCCCTTTTGTTAATAGATGCGATGGTTTCCACACGTTTTGGTGTCGCGAACTTTGACGCCGCTATTACATTTGAGCGCTCATAGAAACTGTAATCCTGGCGATTAGTTTGGGTGTTGTCTAGTACGAAGCTTTCGATAGCGCCCACCGGACGGCTCTTTGTGAGAGTACTTGAGTTCGACGCTGAAGAGCCGTGCGCTTGCTCAGTACCATCCTCAACTTTGTTTGATAATTTCAAATCTTGAAGTCCAAGTATACAACGCTGATCGTCAGAATTACTTCTACGTGAATCCATGCCGGATGAAGTGCCTGCGGCGAAACTAATTATTCACTTTTTATTACAAATGAATAAACAACAAGTGAATCATCTCAAAAATCCTCACAAATTCTACTTTGAAACAAAACATGTTATCCAATTTTCCACAGATTATATTAAAGGTACCTACGCCTTTGACCTACTGTTGTATTTGTTAACAAGCAGCCGTTCTCGTTCTATCAACTTTTTTTACTACTTGGTAATACGGGTAATACTGAAAACTAAGCTTATTTTCTATTGGGTACTTTAGTTCATTGTGTTCGTGACACAGTATAGATTAGGTTCGTGACATGTTCGTTATCTGTACCATGAACCCACCATGAACCATCATCAACCATTCAATAGAGTTTTGGCGGGAACGTCTTAGTAACGTGTTGTTGCTTTGTTTTATTTTCCTAAACTTGTGTTATTTTGAACATTAATGCTATAAAATGGTGGTGTTTTATTCATTAAGTGTTCGATCAAGTGTGTGAGTGTGGGCAAGTCAAATAAAGCAGTGAAACGTGTGATTTTACGTTGTCGGCAAAACTCCATAGAAGCTTCTAGTAAAGTCGCCACCACTTTACTTAAGCAGGACTCGACTTATAAATTGACTATTTGTGACTTAGATTGTGACTAAAACATTTACAACTTGTTTTATTCAAGAAACTTGAAAAAATCCTAATACTTGACACTGGCAAATGCTTTAATGCGGGTCCAATACAAAAAAGAAGAAGAAACCATTAAATATCTCACTCTACATTCTTTTACGTAGACGTTCTTCTTCTTTTTTGTATTGGACCCGCATTAAAGCATTTGCCAGTGTCAAGTATTAGGATTTTTTCAAGTTTCTTGAATAAAACAAGTTGTAAATGTTCACAAATCACAATAGTCACAATCTAAGTCACGTATACAGTCAACTTATAAGTCGAGTCCTGCTTCAGTAAAGTGGTGGCGACTTTACTAGAAGCTTCTATGGAGTTTTGCCGACAACGAAAAATCACACGTTTTACTGCTTAATTTCACTTGCCCACACTCACGCACTTTATCGAACACTTAATGAATAAAGCACCACCATTTTTATAGCATTAATGTTCAAAATAACACAAGTTTATGAAAATAAAACAAAGCAACAACACGTTACTAAGACATTCCCGCCAAAACTCCCTACGTAGACGTTATCCGTCTACGTTCTTTTAGCTCATTCGTGTCATGCTGTCATCAACTGTCATG
The DNA here is from genome assembly GCA_947563715.1 of Lycia hirtaria. NCBI lineage: Eukaryota > Metazoa > Arthropoda > Insecta > Lepidoptera > Geometridae > Lycia > Lycia hirtaria. Next base: position 39,636,632 of record OX387379.1, read on the forward strand.
ACCAATGAAATAGGAAACCTATGGAAATGAAACGTCAACAAAAAATTCGTGCCACTGTGACGTCATCTGGCCGCTAAACATGGCGGTTTTAGTGCATATGGCGTTACAGTGCCATCTGCCCATCTCTAGCATGCTAAATTTTATCGTCGTTTCGTATGTTGCCGTCTCGTTCGCACTTGCTTATATGCCGGAAAGGGATGGAAGCTTTATGCTTTACTTTTTGACAAGACAAGTACCGGCTGAACTGACTGACAATGACATTTGGTGCGCTAAACATGGCGGATTTTCGGCCTCATTAGGTATTTACGTATATTCATGTTACACTTTATGTACGCACTGAAATACTGTTATATTGTTTTCCTGCGAGTTACAGTGCTGAGTAAGAACGAGATAGATATATGTTTATGTGTGTGCCTTCAAAATGGATGCTATTTATATAAGCAATTGTACGTATAGAACAATATGTCGCGTCCCTATTATATAGGTCAATGGTCATGACTCTCCGGTTATTTCATTCATTCTTGATTCATTCATTCAGTGCTTTCGTTCGTTTCGCACTTTCGACTTTCGCAGCGTCCTGGTTGCGAATGCGTACAATTTTGCTATTAATTTAAAAGTAAATATTACTCCGAAGGGCAAAAAATATACGGTTAACGTTCACGGAGAGGTCTCCATCTCTTCACTAACACTATGTACGATACCGAAGACGATCAATATGAAGAAGAAGATGTGGAAGAAATCTCCTCAGAACTGTGGCAAGAAGCTTGTTGGATTGTTATCAACGCCTATTTTGATGAGAAAGGTTTGGTGCGGCAACAATTGGACAGTTTCGATGAATTTATCCAAATGTCAGTTCAAAGAATAGTAGAGGATTCACCACCTATAGAACTGCAAGCAGAAGCTCAGCATGCTTCTGGGGAAATCGAAACACCACCAAAGTATCTTTTGAAGTTTGATCAGATATACTTGTCGAAGCCCACTCACTGGGAGAAGGATGGAGCACCTTCACCTATGATGCCTAACGAAGCTCGTTTGCGTAACTTAACATATTCAGCGCCCCTGTATGTTGACATAACCAAAACGATTGTAAAAGAAAATGAAGATCCAGTGGAAACACAACACCAAAAGACTTTTATTGGCAAAATACCCATCATGTTGAGATCAACTTACTGTCTGTTAAGTAATTTAACTGACAGAGACTTGTCAGAATTAAATGAGTGCCCACTTGATCCCGGCGGTTACTTTATCATTAACGGTTCAGAGAAAGTATTGATTGCCCAAGAAAAGATGGCTACTAACACAGTCTATGTGTTCAGCATGAAGGATGGTAAATTTGCTTACAAAACTGAGATTCGATCTTGCCTAGAACACAGCTCGAGACCAACATCAACTTTATGGGTCAATATGATGGCGCGAGGAGGACAAAGCATTAAAAAATCTGCAATTGGACAAAGAATCATTGCTATTGTACCATATATTAAACAGGAAATCCCCATCATGATTGTTTTTCGTGCTCTTGGATTTGTGGCTGATCGTGACATCCTGGAACATATAATTTATGATTTTGATGATCCTGAAATGATGGAAATGGTGAAACCATCTCTCGATGAAGCTTTTGTAATACAAGAACAGAATGTTGCACTCAACTTCATTGGAGCTCGTGGAGCAAGGCCTGGTGTAACAAAAGAAAAGCGTATAAAATATGCAAAGGAAATTTTACAGAAGGAAATGTTGCCTCATGTAGGAGTTTCAGATTTCTGTGAAACTAAAAAAGCCTACTTTTTAGGTTATATGGTACACAGGTTGCTTTTAGCTGCTCTAGGACGACGTGAACTAGATGACAGAGATCACTATGGAAACAAAAGGTTGGACTTGGCTGGACCTTTGCTAGCATTCTTATTCAGAGGATTGTTCAAGAACTTGCTCAAAGAAGTCAGAATGTATGCACAGAAATTCATTGATAGGGGAAAAGATTTTAATCTTGAACTTGCCATTAAAACCAAAATCATCACTGATGGTCTTCGGTACTCTCTTGCTACTGGGAATTGGGGTGACCAGAAGAAAGCTCATCAAGCTAGAGCTGGTGTATCACAGGTGTTGAACAGATTGACGTTTGCTTCTACACTGTCACATTTGCGACGTGTCAATTCACCTATTGGAAGAGATGGTAAATTGGCTAAACCTCGCCAGTTGCATAATACCCTGTGGGGTATGATATGTCCTGCAGAGACTCCAGAAGGAGCTGCTGTAGGATTAGTAAAGAACTTGGCTCTAATGGCTTATATCTCAGTAGGAAGCCAGCCATCTCCTATTTTAGAGTTCTTGGAGGAATGGTCCATGGAAAATTTGGAAGAAATTGCACCTTCAGCTATAGCTGATGCTACAAAAATATTTGTAAATGGATGTTGGGTTGGTATTCACCGTGATCCTGAGCAGTTGATGTCTACACTACGTAAGTTACGACGTCAAATGGACATCATTGTATCTGAAGTGAGCATGATTCGTGACATCAGAGACAGGGAAATCCGAATTTACACAGACGCTGGTAGAATTTGCCGTCCATTACTCATTGTCGAAAATGGAACTCTCCTATTGAAAAAGAAGCACATTGACAACTTGAAAGAGAGAGATTACAATAACTATGGCTGGCAAAATCTGGTGGCAAGTGGTGTAGTTGAATATATTGACACACTTGAAGAAGAAACTGTGATGATAGCTATGAATACAGAAGACTTGGCACAAATAAAGGAGTATGCATATTGTACAACGTACACACATTGTGAAATTCATCCTGCTATGATTCTGGGTGTTTGTGCCTCCATCATACCATTCCCAGATCACAACCAGAGTCCTAGGAACACTTATCAAAGTGCTATGGGTAAACAAGCTATGGGAGTATACATCACCAACTTCCATGTAAGAATGGACACTTTAGCCCATGTCCTGTACTATCCTCACAAGCCTTTGGTGACCACCCGCTCCATGGAATACCTGCGTTTCAGAGAACTGCCTGCAGGTATCAACTCAATAGTTGCTATCTTGTGTTATACTGGATACAATCAAGAAGACAGTGTCATCTTAAATGCTTCTGCTGTTGAAAGAGGATTCTTCAGATCTGTGTTCTATCGATCTTATAAAGATTCGGAATCTAAACGTATTGGAGATCAAGAAGAACAGTTTGAGAAGCCAACTAGACAGACATGCCAAGGAATGAGAAACGCCTTATATGACAAATTGGATGAAGACGGCATTATCGCACCTGGCATTCGTGTCTCGGGTGATGATGTCGTCATTGGGAAAACCATCACACTTCCCGAAAATGATGATGAATTGGAAGGCACTACCAAACGCTATTCCAAGCGAGACGCTTCTACGTTCTTACGTAATAGTGAAACTGGTATTGTTGATCAAGTCATGCTGACATTAAATAGCGAAGGGTACAAGTTCTGCAAAATTCGCGTCAGATCTGTCCGTATTCCGCAGATTGGAGACAAGTTTGCTTCTCGCCACGGACAGAAGGGTACTTGTGGTATACAATATAGGCAAGAAGATATGCCTTTCACATGTGAGGGACTCACTCCCGACATCATCATCAATCCTCACGCCATCCCCTCGCGTATGACAATTGGTCACTTGATCGAGTGCATTCAAGGGAAGGTGTCTTCCAACAAAGGAGAAATCGGCGACGCTACGCCATTTAACGATGCGGTAAACGTGCAGAAAATTTCGTCCCTGTTGCAAGAGTATGGTTACCATCTCCGTGGAAACGAAGTTATGTACAATGGACACACTGGGCGAAAGATTAATGCTCAAGTTTTCTTAGGGCCAACTTATTACCAGCGTCTGAAGCACATGGTGGACGACAAGATTCATTCCAGAGCAAGAGGGCCAGTCCAGATTCTCGTCAGGCAGCCCATGGAGGGCAGAGCCAGAGATGGTGGTTTGCGTTTTGGTGAGATGGAGCGCGATTGCCAAATAGCTCACGGAGCAGCCCAGTTCCTACGCGAGCGTCTGTTTGAAGTATCAGATCCGTACCGCATCCATGTATGCAACTTCTGTGGCCTGATTGCCATCGCAAATTTAAGAAACAACACCTTCGAATGCAAGGGTTGCAAAAATAAAACTCAGATTTCGCAAGTGCGTCTGCCGTACGCTGCGAAATTACTATTCCAGGAGCTCATGTCTATGAACATTGCTCCTCGATTGATGGTAATATAAGGAATTGATACTGTTTTGTAACACAGATTTCACTACACTTAGGAATTAAATTTATAAAAACCCAGTAGTCTTCTAAATTTAGTTATGAATGTGCAAGTGAAATCAATCTTTTTAAAATACATATGTTAGAAATGTCTATGATGTAATAAAAAACGATTACAATAATTGCAAGAGTTTTATTATCACAAATTGACAACATTAAATGCAGCTCTTAACAATACAAAAAACTTAATTTATGTAGGTACCTAGCATTTTCTAGGCGTGTTTACTTTGAAAGATATATCTGTAAAACTATTGGAAGTACAATGTATTGAACGCTAAAACTTCAACTAGCGAGTAGGTTTATAAAAATATTTATTTATAAAACAAGTATAAAATTGAAAGGTCCAAAGGCCACAAAAAACAACATGATTGATTACTTTACAGCAGGTAACTTTGATAAACTTTACATTCAATAAGTCTTTAAATTATAATATGTACATTTATCAATATAAAACATAATTTATTTAACATTATAACACAATATACAAACAAGCAACGCAACAAATAAATTAGTATGAACAAACATTGATTCTATAGACACTCATCATTTAATTCAATTCCATGTAAAAAGGTGGTTTATAAAAATGTAATAATGAGCTCAAAAACAAGCAAGAGAGCAGAATAGTGATATAGGAATGACTAAAGATAAAATTAAGTACCTAACATATTTTGTGCACTACGAAGGTAAAGTCATTGTGCAAATTTTGCTCTAATTCTTTTGTACTTACTCGTATTTTTTCCAAAAGGTTTTTTTTTTCATAATTGATTTTACACACAAATATATTTGGAGATTTCAAAACGACTGATAACTTTGAAACGCAGTTATTCTTACGATTATTATTACTGTACAACTTACGTATCTATGTCGATGCTTATGGCTTTACACGAAGCTAAATAAGAAATGCATCGATCATGTATTACTACTAATATTCATGGACGTTTACGGCATTTCGTAAGGCATTTGGCTGAAACACGAAGTAACTTTATCTGGTTTACATAATTAAAATCGGAGTTTTGGACAGACGGAGATAAATCATTTTAATTATGGTCTACCTTCTCTTTTTTCTTAGGCTCACGCAATGACATTATTAATATCGATGGGTTGACGCATGACAACCTACTCGCCTGATGTTAAGCGCCATTGTGATTTACGATGGAATGTGCTTGCATAGAAAAAAAAATATTACTTAATTCAAATTTTATCTATCAGGGAAGATCCATTCGGGAAGCATATTTTACATAAAGAAAGTGGAACTAAAGCGTTTTGTTCAGTTTTTGGAATGTCCATCATGGGAGTAGATGGCGCTTTCAGGAAATTTACGGAGCTCATAGGTATACTACCGTCTGTCCAACTCGTATAAAAGTCGTTGGGGCTGACGCTAAGTACAATAAGGATATAAGAGTATTCTCATTCGATAAATTACAAATTTGGCTGATCTTAAATATTCATCGTACATAAGATACTTTCTCAGCGTTAATAAAAGCTTACTATTTTCAAGTAAAACCTTATTGGCTAATATAAATTGAGATACGACATGTATCGATATAGGAAAATTGACTGAAGATACTTGTCGCTCTTTCGCCTTGTGTCGTAGATTTCCATATTAAAATAGCGCGTCATATTATTCATTAGTTTGTTCATCGCGATGGCGGCAGCGCTCTTTGTGGTTCCTGCTCTTCTTCTTTGGGCCGACTCCACTTTATCATGGTCTCTGGCGATCTGTAGAGGAACACTAGTTTGGCGAAGAGGTCCTCTTCTAGAGATAATTCGAGAGCCTCACGTACCTAAAACAAAATAGCAATTTGTAAGACGAGAACAAACACCGATCAACGACTAAAAATAAAACCGACATATTAAATAATGTCAAAAATATTAAAGATTGCATCAAAATGAGTAAGGGGGCGAGATTAATATAGTCAACGGGCCACTGCTATACTACTATTCCGTATTATTAACGTCGCCTTAATAAATTATACACTTCTGTCGTGTGGTTTAAGCACACACTTTATTATCTGTTACACCAGGTCCAGGTGCCGTACCACAAGCGTGGAAGCAGTATTACTTATTTCAGCAGTGTTATATGTTACTTTCACTTTTGTCTCGTTTCTACAATTGAGAGTGCAAGACGAAAAACGGTTAAAGTAAGATAGTCGATGTTGGATTTGTTACGTTTTATTCATTGAAATTAAACAATTTTTAAACTCAGGTGTCATAAAATTATGTAAAATATACGCAATAAATCCGTTAAAATTTGTTTGATTTCAATGTCTAACAATCGGGAAAATCTTAGAAAACATTGTTAGTTTTATTGTTTAGGGTACCTTCCATAGGGCACACGATAACGAAAATCTGAAGATGGACCCGAAAGATTTCCAGTAGAACTTTTTAGTAGAATGTTATAAGACAGTTTAGATAGGTCATTTAACTGTTCTTATAAAAAAAATATTACCCTCCTTCTTACGCAGTCGGGTAAAAATACATGTTCTTTTGTCATTAAATATGCTTGCACTTGACCGCCAGCTCGCCTGATGTTGAGCAACGCCGTGTTAAAATATTGTGATTGTAGTTAAAATTTGTTGAATTTGTGATCTACATAACTTGCTTTGGGAAATAAATATTCCAAAACGCGTCACGAAAGAAGCCACTTTACTGGTCACTTGATATGTACAGAAAGGTACAGCGGGCACATCGAACCCACGACCTAGTACAGCTCAGCAGGCAGACATACTACCAACTGAGCTACGAGGCCACTCAGGTGTGTGGTGTTTACCAAGTATATGTCGAGACAGAGCTGCAGCACGCGGTCCACGTTGGGCAGGTCGTCGAACATGATCTTGGTATAGATCCCGGAGAAGAATCCGCGGAGCACGCGCGACGCGAGGAACACGAACGTAGTGTACAACCCGATTATCCTGCGGAAACAACCAAACAACTCATTCTAGAAATAAAATAAATTTTAACCGATTTATCAATTAATCCAATTTCAATGAATAACAATCGCTAAAAGCTTAGAAAACATTAACCGGTTCTAGATTAACATCTATACGGTTGACTTTGGAGATATGAAAAAATTGCATTCTAGTAGACTATAATTATGATCAAATTAAACTCATTTACTCAGTAGGCTTTACAAGTTATCGAGTTATAATCGATCAACTTAAAATAATTACTTAACTAAAAAATAGTAAAAAAATAGACGAGTCAAAAATAGACAGACATATATTTATTTATGGAAGACTCATATGTTCGTTGTATCAAACAAGAGTCACGAGTCATGTTTTAAGGTCACATAAATTATGATATATGTAGCTACGGAACCCTACATTGAGCGTGACATTTATTTATTTATTACTACGCGGGTGAAACCGCGTATAACGCGTAAACCAGTTAAAATGTCCAACTTACCCACTTCCCGAGATGAAGTTGAGAGTTTCCGGGAACAATTTGTCGTTGAACGTATACATTATGAGCATATCGCAGCTGTTTAACGGAATCGTTGAAAGCGAGTCCTGAAAACAAAATGTAATAAAACATCATTTGTTATATATATATATATTTTTACATTTGTATAATTAATAATGTTTTATTGACACTTTATATTAAAGTACATGTAAGAAAAAACTAACTAACTATTTTGTCATATAGGGGATAAAGAAACGCTTAATTTTTACACAACTCTGAACTACAATGGCTATACCCGCACTTCTCGACACGAAATTGGCTCGAGCCAATCAAAAACTATAAAATTATACCGATGGGAGTTAGTTGAACTGATAGTTGAAAACTTTTTTGTTTCATAGAAAGCAACATTGCAAATGAAATTTAAGAAAAAAAATCATTTTGTTCCAAATAGATTTTCATATATAAAAATATGTTCGTGTCTTTTCCATTTAATTTTTAACCTCCGATCCAAAAAGAGGAAAGTTTCACATGTGTATCTGTCTATCGCATCACTATGTCGTACTCAAACGGATGGACTGATTTTGTTTTAGTTTTGTTTGAAAGAGGACTTGATCGAGAGTGTCCTTAGCTATGTTTCATAAAAATCTGTACAGCTGTTTATTTTAAAGTCGGGTGTTTTAAGTTTTCTAAACTTACTTGTTATGTTTATGAATTTTCTTGCCTCAAAATTATTTTTTTGTTAAACATTTGCAATGTTGCTTTCTAGATCGACGAATTTTTCGCAAGTCCCATCAGTGTTTTTTTATCATTAAAATTGTAGGCATACGAGAGAAAGATTGATGATTCACGAACATAATAGCGTTAAAGCGTTTTTTGCGGTACGTGTCTCTCGCGTAAAGTGGGATGTTACTGTACTTTGCTTATGTGCTTGGAACGCGCGACTATTTCTTGCGCATGCGCATCGCATCATAACATTTTCAAAAATATAAAAGGAGAAAACGTTATCAACAAAGTTTTATTTCAATATCTTTTATATTGGCACAGAAGTTCCAAAGTACATTTAAACTCCGATACCAAATGAATGATATCCGAATACTTTATTTAACACACTTCTATGTGTCTTTATAAATAAAATGGTCTTTCACTTTCATAATATCTCCACTCAATGATTTTATATGTTTAAAAATATTGTTATGTGCGAGAGAGAGCGCTATGCGCCCCGAGCGACAGAGACACGCAGTAAAAACGCTTAAGGGGGGGGGGGGGGCTTTAAGTCCCCCTTAAAGCGTTTTTACTCCGTATACCTCCGAAAGATGCGATAGAAAGGGACGCGAGGAAACCCTCGCGTAAAAGGGAGTGCTTATTTATACGCATAATCTGATGCTGCTAAACTCACGTGCGGCGGACAGTGTTCATGGACGCGCCAAAACATGGCGTCACCCTCGCGCTCTAGACGCAGTTGCACGTCGCGGTAGTTCTGCTCAGCGTAGCCTGGACAACGTACAACGAATATTACGCGTCAGTTTCACTATTCGTAGCGACTTATAAAGGTACATCACTGGTATAATTCAGCCATTACTAACACGATTTTTTTTATTGCACTACTGGGAATATAAGATGTCCCAACTCCCAACAGTACAATCAGCCGCCATTAATTGAACTAGTGGGAATTAAAAGTATCACTAGTTCAATCAATTGAACTGTCTATACTACTGGGAATAAATTAAAAAATATTGGTGGACATATCACACAAGCATAACCATATTATAGCATACAAGTAATCGTTTAAAAAACTATAAAAATCGACTTCAAAATACTCAATTCGTTTACTTGTATGACATATTTTTCCAGTTATTTTGTTATAAAAACAAAGATACGGACTACCTGCAAAGTATACCTTTCAAACAAAAAAGATTTTTTTCAAATCGGTCCAGGTGTCTTAGAGTAATCGGGGAACATACATAAAAATAACGATTCTGACGAATTTAGAACCTCCTCCTTTTGGAAGTATGTTAAAAATAGATAAGATTACCCCAAAATGCCATATTTAAGCATAGAATTTGTCTTCGCCGCTGCATTCTCCATGGATATCACAGAAGCGGTTTATAATTTGAATTGGGGTTTTACTATGGAAACTAACATGGTTTTCACACATTATTTTTTATTTAAAAATTAAGTAGGGGTGATAAGACCTGCACTGACGTCCCGCTTGGGATGTATTATATATATTTCCCCTAACCAGCGCATCCAAACCATCCAAGCTCCTTAACGTAACGGAGCACAGCCTTAGGTCGTTGGCACAACTTTTCCACCTTTATTGCGTCAGTATCAGGCACAGAAAAGAGAAGGCAATAGAAATGGCTTACAAAAACAATATTACGCAGAACCACTGTCGGCAAACTCACACAAGTAAAATATATATCGTATTTTGCACTACTGTGATTATTATCACATTAGCATTTTATAGCTCAGTTTACTAAGCACAATAGTCAAATACACCTCATTTAAAAATATGCCTTAAATTCTAAACGTTAGACTTCATTTTGGCATTAGATCTATAAATACTTATGACTTATTTCATTGAAAATCAACATGACACAAACTAGTTTGCACGCTAGATGTCGTCTGAATTAATTTTAACTGATAAAATACTAAAGTTCTTACTGATAAAGTCGAAAATTACCTAACGCAACTTCATGTTGAGTTGAGTAGCGCTTACCCAATTAGTGCAAATTATACATTATTACGATAAGGATTTAATAGTTGTCTTTTGATTGTAACAATATAATTAATTTATGATCTTCCCGAAATTGTATTATTTCGTAAAAAAAAAATAACACATACCTGTGAAATTAAATACTTCTATTTGAGTTTTTTTTGTAGTGCTACTATTTTTGCATTCTAAAACGGCACAGTATGGCATTAATAAATTGCTACACGTCCACTTTAAAGTAGTAACGTACGTGCTGTCGCATTCGAATTAAGAGCTCAACTGGTTCCGCTTTAAGGCTGCTGGTCATAACTGTGGTGGTCGAGAACCGCCTTCTTAGCATTTCTATTGCCTTCTTTTTTCTATGGTATCAGTTTCAAACATATAAAAAAAATCGAAATCATAGTAAGGGATAATGCTTAGGGGTCGAAAAATACTATGTAATGTTTTATGGAAACATACGCACTGTACAAAAGACAAACGTGGAGCTGACACCCAGACGAACAAAACTAACTCATATATATAATTATTTATTTACTGTGTATTATGAGGTCGTTTTGAGCGTCCGGATATAGGCAAGTTACTCACTTGCGCCCGGTATTTGGGGCATCAATTGATTGGCAGTTTTTGTGCTTCCCTTGTTAAAAACTTTCAGGAACTTTGGAAACAGCGTCGTCACGTTCAACCTGTAAAAATAACAGCAATGAGAAAAAATAATACAAATGCAAACATTAATGAAAATTGACAAATCGCTCATTATGGATAAGAAATTTAGTAAATTTAGCGGCAGGCAGATTTGGTACATTTTACATGTAGCGGCATTTAAGTTTATTACAATTACCATCTCCTCACCTGAACAGTGAATGAATTATTATAAGTCCTATAGATAGGGCCCATTCCTATCTATATGACCTATAATAATTCATAGCGGGATGGTTGAAATGCGCGTGAGTCTTCCCATATGGTTTTTATTTATGCCAGTGCAGTGTCTAATAATTTCACAATTTTTTTAATTATGAGTCAAAATGCTACTATACTTTACTATTACCACCCTCTATATCTTCGCTGGTTCGCTGCCGTGCGTTACATCAATGATTGTAAACCTTTTTTGTGTCGAGAACACTTATTATTATTATTTTTGGCGTTACCCTCAACATTTTCGTGTGATGAACCAAGCTGCTGCTTCATACTTGACCCTGAGCTTCATGTGTGTTACTTACTTATTGTATATCGTAAATATCAAGCTATAAATTGAAAAACTAAACCCCGATTGACGCCTTTTCCGCTTTGAACATTGTCTTGCAAATTATTTTAAAAACAACATATTTAAATAAGGTCATTTAAGTAAGAATACACATATATCCAACTTTATTTTCATATCACACAGGACGTATTTAACATGTTTTCGGTATTCTTATACAACGTAGGTTACCGGGGAGCATATTTTCTAAAATCATAGCCCTCCTTTTGCCATAATCGTCTAAAAATAAAACAAGTGGGATTTGACCCGCCCAAACATGGGCTACTAAAAGTTTCTCCATAATAAAATATTTAATCAAAGTACAATATCATCTTGTAAAAAAATACACAATTCATTAAAGCGCGAGTGCAGCTAGCATGAAAATTGTGATTTTAGTCCGAATATCCAGCCCCGGTCTACTGATCTAAATGCTTTTTTGATTGACCACCAACTCGCCTAATGTTAAGCGACGATTTGGCCGAGGATGGAACCCGTCGACCTGGAAATTATCTATTCACTCTAGCCTTGAAAATGCCAAGATTATAGTTCTCACGGAACAGAAAAGGCGGCGAAGCATTCCACTCCTGTGCAGTATGCATCAAGACCGTGAGTAAAGAATTATGGCATTTCAATGAGGAATGGGTAGTGATGTACTTTCTGCTAGGCCTGAAGTGGAATAAGGTCGTGAAAAAGGCCTGTAGTGGAATAAGGTCGTGAAACTCTTTTCACGACCTTATTCCACTACAGGCCTAGCACTTACCGCTTACTTATCACTTACCATATATCGGGTGTCGCGGTGCCGTTGAGCAATGCCAGTAGCTTCTCTCGCTCAGGATTGCGCTTGCCGTTCGGTTCGAACGCTTCGAGGAACACCTCGCGGTAGTCGTCCACCATCGGCGGATTGGGAACAGCATTCGTCGGGTGAGATATTATATACGTGAACTTCACTGACAGCGACGCGTCTGGGAAGTGAGGATAAAAATATAATTATCAGTTATCAAGGCCCCAAAGCTGCGATTTCAATTATGGCAAGAATGGCAATTGTCCAATAGGAGGTTTCTATTTGTAATCTAAGCCTGCTATCTTGACACCTAGTTCATTGGCAGATTTATTTAAATCTCACTGAAACATTCAGTTTTAGTTTAGAAAAGTGACCTGAAACTAAAAGATCTATGTCGTCAAGCCGTAATAATACCCAAATTATATATTAAATAGTAGATTGTTATTTGTTACACAGAGGGTAGAAAGGAACCACGCGCAAATGAGGTGAAAAGAGACAGCAATCATGTGGTTGTTACGTAGTCGTATTTTAGCTCTGTACCTGTATATACATACATACAATCACGCCTATTTTCCCTTACGGGGTAAGTAGAGCGTCAAAGACCATGAGGCCATACGATGCCACATTTGACCGCAGTTAGAGGGTAATATGGGAGGGAGAGGGTATTAGAGGGTTAGGAGGTATTGGAGGGTAAGATGTAATGTTGGCCTTGTGGTGACAGGGGGTCAGCCTATCGCCCACATAAGCAACAATTTCTCTCAAGTCGCTTAGCTGATTTCTACAGTATGCCTGGGAAGAGAAGCAGCTGGTATATTTTTCTTTTTCTCCCAGACCAGCATGGAAGCGTGTACCTGTACATACTGTTAATATATTCTGTGTTCAAACAGGAAACTCATTCACGTAGTGTGAGTTAGTGTGCTGTCGCGGTCCGACGTCACAAACCATAACAGCAAGACGGTCGCGAACGAGGCAAAAAGAAAATTTTAATAACATCATTCCTCAACGAATTATACACATCCAAAAGAATAAAATATTCCTAAAATCCTAATACAAACGCCTATATACTTAGAATTCAAGTATCTCTTACATGCTTTAGTTTTATTTGAACTAGCTTTCACACGAGACCGCCGTTAATTATTTGATGGCGAATGTTTAACTTGATCACGGCGGTAGCTAGCCAGCCGTACATTATAATATGGCTAGATAGATAGATATAAAGAAAGAAAGAAAGAATATACATTTATTCGACACATACAAGATCAATATTACAAAAGCATAAAAACACAAATTATACATGTGTAGGTACTCACTAGACATGACTTCATTCTCGAGCCGTCTAAGCTCCGGCGGAGAGATCGTCCACTTCATAGTAGAGTTGGGGTTTAAGGTGATCACTGCTATATCGCTGTGCATGTAGTTCGATAGGAACGTTTGCGCGGTCCGGTCACGCAGGAATTGGTTGCTTAGTTGGGTATAATCTTGTTCTGTATAGCTGAAAGATTAGAACATTTTCGTGATTCGATCTCTAATGTAAAAATCTATTTCAAAAAATGAAAACAGCGTTTGCGCTAACAAAACAACAAAAGCGTTGTTGCTTTGGCCACGCACCTGACTTTTGGAGGGTAAAGTGTTGAGAGAGAGAGAGAGAGAGAGAGAGAAAGAAAAAGATAAACATATATTACTACTGTCAATATCTATCACTCTCGCGGCAAGAGCCAGCTCCGAGCGGCTCGAACTATGGGCTCGAAGCGTTGTTTTCTGTCAGAGCAGAATAACGCCAAAGTCGTGATAAGTATGCGTTTAAAATAATTCAATTTACACTTCAGTAGATAAGGGACTTTTTTATGGGAGGATCGGGAGGACGATAAAAGATTTTTAAGCCGGTGTCAAAAGCTACAGGCCGCGATATTGGTCTTATTCGCTGAAGCAAAACGCTAACGTTTTGCTTCATGCATAAAATGCATAAAACATGTATTTTAGGCCGTATTTTTTTAACTTACACATCAATATTGTGCGACTGAGCCGACATCTGATATACAGGGAGGAATGGCCCAATACGTATCTTCACTGTCACGTCGGTGGGAGGATTTGGTTGACCGACCTGATAAGAAAAAATATAATTATAAAACACTGAAAACTAAAAACAAATAACGGATATAACGCATATATTTTACACAATTGTATGATCTGACGTTCGAACACTTTGCAGAAAGACGCTGTCACAGGTGAGTCTAGATGACAGTTGTGTATTGTTAAGAAAATTTACTATCTACTGCCAATTATTTTTATGCAAACCGTTCCCTATGCATGCTAAAGTCGCTTAAGGTGTCAACAGGTATCGTTTAAATAAAAAAAAGGTAATAATGTAAAAATATATACTATCACCCTTTTCACAATGAGAAGATGGCCCGTTCCCAGCAGTGGGACAGTTTGTACAAACAGGGCTGATAAAAAAACTATAAATCCGTTATAGATAAACCGCTTAACTCAGTCTGTTCCTCGGGTATGGGAGCGGTACGGGAGGGGTTATATTACGTCAGTCGGGCGTCAGCATTGCTATTATATGTGAAGCCTCCCGTGCCGCTCCCATACCTCAGGAACAGACTCAGTTAAGCGGTTTATCTATAGAATTTGTTTAATTTAAATTTTTCCCTTGAGTTGAGTTAGTAGTGTAATGATACAATGGTGTACTGACCGTGTTTCCGAACGCAAAGAATACTAGCGGGAACCATATGATGGCGATGACGAACGCCAGCACGCCGCCGCCGAGGAGGTACTTCGAGGTTGGAGACTTCTTGGCGCCGCGCGGTTGCGGGAACTCGTCCTCTACGTATCTCGAACACTGACCACATGTTAACATTAGTTTTTGTTTTGGAGAACGTCGTTGAGAGTGCAATTTTCAACGGTAGATTGGGCGTTTTTTGTACAATAGGAGAAAACTGTTTTGTACCATTAATATTATAATATAATTTTGTATAATTAATAAAATAATAAATAGTACATTTAGTTCTATTATTTAAACTATCCAATTGGGTATGTAAAGTTTTTTTTTGGTATTTTTTTTATATTTTTATATGATAGAATGGATCATTTAGAAAAACTAATTTCAATATTTTTTTATTCTGTTCAGCACTTATTTTTTAATATTTTTTTAAAGATAAAATCGTCCGTAGGAAAGATGACGTCATCGTACCTACTGAATAAGATGTTGTGATAGCCAACATGAACTAAAAAATACATATACGTCAACTTGACAGTGACATGTACCTATATTCATTTTTGTCTCTGACTGATACAAGAGATCATCGGTTTTTGTTGTGTTTTGAAAAAACAAATACGTTGTGTAAACATAAAGAATGAAAAAAAGAATAATTAATAATTAATATTGAGCTCGTTGTAATTAATTAATGTTTTCTAAGGTCTTCGCGATTGTGTTTGCGCATTGAAATGAAACAAATTCACAATATTATTCAGAAACTACAACTGTGAAATGTTTCGACTTTCGTGCCAAAAATCCTAATAAAATGAACCAGAAAAATGAACCAGAATAAAATAAATAATGTATAAATGTAAATAAAATAATCTCTTATATAATTACAATGAAATTGGTATATAATTAAACACAATAAAATCATTTCAAAAAAGAAGTTATGTACTGTCAATCACTTTTATTTCATATCCTGGCATTGTTCATAAGTTTTAGCTCTTTAGCTCCTCGGATTTTTGCGATGTTGTTCTTGCCGCTAGTTGAGATGAACTCCAGAATGATAAGATTATCAACCTTAGGTAAGTTAGCAGAGTCGGCACGTACAAAATTATCCATAATTTATCCAATCAGTAGGCAAACAGTTTCTTACAATAAAGCAGTGGTCAACGTAAATGCAGTATCAATCAAAACGGTAGGAAAGCAAGGTCGTCGTAAAGATAATGAACAGAATTAATTTAATACAAATGAATAGAGTAGCAGAGCACCAAACACACAAAATAATTCTTTTCTTTGTTTATTTATTTTGGTATGACAGTTGTCATAGAGATATTGTCTCTCTTGTCAATGCCAATGCTGTCAGTTACATCTTTTTTTACTAACTAAACTACATTTTATTTTACTACATTTTAGAGGTCGACTGAAGGTCAAATATTTTTTATATTTTCGCAAAAATTTGCGCGATCTCATCATTTTATGTGCCCTAAATAAAAAAATATGGTTTATAGACATATAATCTCGAAATGGTTTTGGAATCAGCATATGTTACATTTTTCTTTACATACCCAATTGCGATGATGATGTTTTTTTGCCTATTTTTTACAATAGTATTTTTTAACAAGGCAACACCGTTTTCATATTTTTTAATTTTGACACCCTTAAATAAGAGGATGCGAAGGACCTAAATAACTTACGTTTTGTTTAGTGCTAAATAGAACAATATACATTATTCTCACAACCATTATTTGGCCGACTAAAGAACACAGTGTTCACACCTTTTTAGTTTTTTAGGAAAACTAATTATATGCATGAGTTTAAATTAGTTTTACATTACATTTTGCGGGTTACTTGATTCTTTGCTAACGACTTCACTGGGGTTTTGTCGCCATAGCATAGACATTCAAAACTGTTATGTTTTATTTGTTGTCGGTCTCTTTATCCCTCGTACAGTGCTCACGTGGATCAAGATACTTATTTTCCTCGCTTTATTGACTTACTAAGAACAAACACAATATTTGATCGTCTATCGGACTTTTGTATAAGGTCAGTCATAAAACTTATACTGTACCTTGAGCAAGAAAACGCTGGCGAATATGTCCTCCATTTTGAGCCAGTCCATGAGAGTCATGGACGTATCAGTCCATATCCAGTCCATGAGCGTCCGCAGCTCGAATACGAACGGCACTGCCATGAATCTGCGAAAACATTTGAATAATAAATTTGTACAGTTCAAAAATTTCACGTGGGACTGGATTATATCAATCAGTACTTTCAAGCGTGTGTTACCGGTGGCGACACCAACCACAGTCTTTTTAACCAACTGCGTAAGAAGTTTGAACATGTTTTTTGAGTTTATATATGCCTAAAAGGCTAGACTGATTTTGATGTGCGAGGTGTCGTTAGATTCGTCTTCACTTCCAGAGTGTCATAGTCATATTAAATAGTGTCATTTTAAATACAATGCCTCTATACTTGTGTCAAAACGCTACGTAGACGAGGCAGTCGTGCCTCGTCTGAACGACTCGTTGGACTTTTTGAATGTGTTAATTGTAATTATATCGAGTATACTGACCCTCTGAAGAAGACCATGTTGAGGAACCGGTAAGACTTGCAGAGGAAGTTGCCGATGATGCGGCGAGGATAGCCGCAGCGGATCTGGTACGCAGACAGCAGCAGGTAGATGCACTTTATCATGTACCAGATAGGGGGCGGCGCGCGCGCGTTGAACGTTCTGGCGACAAGTAGTATTATTAAAATTAATAATTAAAATTCTTTGGTGTTTATTGACTTGTAAACAAATGTTTATAAATATATAACTTTGATTTTGACTTAAAAAAAACAGTCGATTACAAAATCTTCTATATATGTAGAGCCTGTTTGAAAAGAGAACTACGGGGCAAAATATGGGAACTGACGTACATCTCGATTGTGTTGCTAATCGAACAAAATAATGACAATGACAGCAGCGCCCTCAATGCCACATCAGTTCTCTTTTTGAACAGACTCTACGAGTCAAAATCGATGAGCCAATGATTTGAAATTTGAATTTCCCGCCGCATTCGTATCACGTTAAGAAACGTCGCACGATCTTTTGCCAGAAAAATACGCGGTTTTCATACATCACCAACCAGCAGTGGGTGGTTTTCATATAACAGTAGAAAACTATTTTCTACCCCTATTCAATATCCGATTTCGAAAATTCTTTTTTATATTTTTGGAACAATTGGGTATGTAAAGAAAAATGTAACATATGCTGATTCCAAAACCATTTCGAGATTATATGTCTATAAACCATATTTTTTTATTTAGGGCACATAAAATGATGAGATCGCGCAAATTTTTGCGAAAATATAAAAAATATTTGACCTTCAGTCGACCTCTAAAATGTAGTAAAATAAAATGTAGTTTAAAAAAAGATGAAACTGACAGCATTGGCATTGACAAGAGAGACAATATCTCTATGACAACTGTCATACCAAAATAAATAAACAAAGAAAAGAATTATTTTGTGTGTTTGGTGCTCTGCTATTCTATTCATTTGTATTAAATTAATTCTGTTCATTATCTTTACGACGACCTTGCTTTCCTACAGTTTTGATTGATACTGCATTACGTTGACCACTGCTGTTATAAGGAACTGTTTTCCTACTGATTGGATAAATTATGGATAATTTTGTACGTGCCGACTCTGCTAAATTACCTATGGTTGAGAATCTTATCATTCTGGAGTTCATCTCAACTAGCGCCAAGAATCCGAGGAGCTAAAGAGCTAAAACTTATGAACAATGCCAGGATATGAAATAAAAGTGATTGACAGTACATAACTTCTTTTTTTAAATGTTTTTATTGTGTTTAATTATATACCAATTTCATTGTAATTATATATGAGATTATTTTATTTACATTTATACATTATTTATTTTATTCTGGTTCCTTTTTCTGGTTCATTGTACTGCAGCATCAATGCTTCGCTCAGGAACATATTCTACGTTAACTTGTTCACACCAGTCTTTTAAA
This sequence comes from Lycia hirtaria, assembly GCA_947563715.1. NCBI lineage: Eukaryota > Metazoa > Arthropoda > Insecta > Lepidoptera > Geometridae > Lycia > Lycia hirtaria. The sequence goes on from OX387379.1 coordinate 39,655,747, forward strand.
GGTTTCCTTTACTTGAAAAAAATAGTTTATTAGGATTTTTGGCACGAAAGTCGAAACATTTCACAGTTGTAGTTTCTGAATAATATTGTGAATTTGTTTCATTTCAATGCGCAAACACAATCGCGAAGACCTTAGAAAACATTAATTAATTACAACGAGCTCAATTTTAATTATTAATTATTCTTTTTTTCATTCTTTATGTTTACACAACGTATTTGTTTTATCAAAACACAACAAAAACCGATGATTTCGTGTATCAGTCAGAGACAAAAACGAATATAGGTAGATGTCACTGTCAAGTTAACGTATATGTATTTTTTAGTTCATGTTGGCTATCACAACATCTTATTCAGTAGGTACGATGACGTCATCCTTCCTATTGACGATTTTATCTTTAAAAAAATATTAAAAAATAAGTACTGAACAGAATAAAAAAATATTGAAATTGGTTTTTCTAAATGATCCATTCTATCATATAAAAAAATAAAAAAAATACCAAAAAAAAACTTTACATACCCAATTAATGGATATGCCTTTACAGTTTGCTTTTTCAAAATTAAAACTTTTATTTTTTAACTTCTGAATTATAATTCACTGTTTTTAAAACTGTTTTTTTATGTTAAAAAGGTAGAAGCATAGACCTTTATGATTTAAATTAATGAAAAAAAAAGGAGCAGAAAACCGTTTTCTCCTATTAGTATGGGATATCGCGCGACAACATTTATCTCAACTTATTTAATCCATACCTTTCAGTGATAAAAGGCAGCACGAAGAACATCCAAATATGAACGCCGACTATTAGCCCGTATTGGAACAATATTTTCCCGAGTATAAACTTCCTGAGGTAGAGCGCCCGGTCGATAATGATGAGGCCGAACTGAAGGATCAGCATTATGAGAAACGGGATCGGAACTTTGTTCTCTTCTAGGTACGCCTGCACGCCGCCGTCGCCTTGGTGCGTCTGTAACGAACAAGATCTACCCAGTTAACACTTCACACTTGTCTTTTAGCATCTCAGTTTAACTACCTGTTCGTTCGTAGATGGTACGACCCCTCTAAGATTGATCGGAAATAATGAAATCCGGGATGGATAGTTCCGACTTCAGAGTTCACTAATATGATAAAAGCGAAAATAGCTCTGTCTGTCGTCTCTCTCTTACTGCTGGTTACCTCTTCGGCTGAACCAATCGTTATGAAATGTGGAACAGAGAAGAAGGACATTTGAAATATTTTAACATGATCATCGTTACCGTTCTTCATCACTGCGCGAGTAGCACCGCGGGGCACAGCCAGTATTTTATATGTCTGTTCGTAGATTAGATGTTAATAATTTTTCTATTGTATGTATTCCTTTATGCGCGTTGATAGTAATGATTAAAAAAAATCTCTGACACAGGGAATCCTAGTGGGAAGCTAAGAGTTATTTTAAAATCATAAATTAAAAAATCCACAACCAAAACTAGCTTCGAAACCCCGGCTTCGAAAACGGCCAAAAGGTTACAAATACAGTAACTGTATACTGTACAAACTATGTACTATACAAACAATGTATTTTTTTTTGTAATGTAATATTTTTGTTACAGAGTAAATTTTAATGATAGCTATAATGCGCAGCTAACAATCATACAAAAACATATAAAAACGCGGGAGGCACACGCGCGCACACATGCATGCGCAAGAAAAACACAAATACTCCGGGCGGAATAAGGGATACGCATAATTTATTTTTATTGGGTCATAAAAAAGCTAACCACAAATAGATGGATTACACAAAAACAAAACAAAAATGTTTTCAAAAATAAAAAAGTTCCAAGCATTTTAATTTCATGTAAGACAGAGAACAAACGATAGCGAATGATGACGTTATGGTTAATGTTCCCCGTACATCACTCATTAGAGATGCCGTGCTAACGGAACTATCTAATAAAGTATTGATACTAACCCCAAAAGCAGCGAATCCGAATATCACGACGAGGAAGTTGAAGAAGTCGCAGAGGAACATATACGCATATACGTCGGCGGTGACGCGCGCCCCCGGCTCCAGCATGCGCCGGAAGAACCGCTGCACCGGCCGCAGGTACCGTTTCACGCTACCGGGTACGACGAAACATGAAATAATTTATTTCACCTAACTGCAGCACCCTTATTCACAATCATTCGAAATCTGGTCGGAAACTACATCTCCAACTCTGTCATTCTATATGGAATTTATAGAGATGGAAATATGGTTTCCGACCTGGTTCCGAATCCGACAAATTGTGAATAGCCCTACAGGTCTAACTGAGTCTGTCCCCTGAGGTATGGGAGCGTCACGGGATGGTTGACATGTCCCCCAGGTCTGATTGTTTGTCTGATTGTATTGAATGTGTGCATTTTTTAACCTCTGTAATAGCCAAAAGTTTCTAAAAGTTAAGGATTTATTTTTTAAACAAGTGCATAAGCAAGTTCCTCGTCTGATGTTAAGCTTTAGGCTTGCTTATAATGGGCTCAAGGCCACATAGAACTTAGAACTTCAACACCCTGAACCCTGATCCTGTGTGGCAATACACTGCCCCATCACAGACATTTTATACCCGAAAATATCCCGGAAAATTGCCTTCAATCCAGAAGACAATAACGTTTGCACATACTGCTGAATAACAGTCAAAGATGCGATACTTCTTCAAGCGTACTCTACAAAAGAGTCCAACCACTAAAATATTAAGGAAATTAGCTTGGTCTAGTGACTCTCAATACTTACGATAAAACCATAACTTTTGGGAAATGTTTGTGTTTGTCTTCCAAAATAGTCGTAACTGCTATTATTGGCTCTTGATCGTCGTTTACCCTGCAAAAAATAGTAAATAAATAAAAAAATATAATTAAACCGACATTATATAGCAAGCAAAAGGAATATCGGTTCTCTGTTTGATACCTTTCAAAACTGACTGAATGAATTATGATAAATTTTGGTATAAAGATATTCCAAACACCGGAAAGAAAATGAAACATTTTACTATCATTATCAACGATATTTTCGTAACCATACGCGGGTGAAACCGCGAGTCAGTGCATGAAATTCTAGATAACCTGAATGTATTTTTCCGCGGGGTTATTAGGATTTCGTTTACGATTCAAGTTAGAATTTTTTGTCTCCAAAAACTGATTTCCATCCCATGAGTTCAACTACGGCAACACTGACCGTGACATCATGAGTTATCGACGTGTACGGTCTATTATTATGCCTCTATATCTGAGTCATGGCATGGTTTTATATTGATGTCAACTCACACGAAATGCCCTTCACCGTCCATCGGTTTCGAAGGACCGGCCTCGTTATCCTCTTCTCCGTCGTCGGGTAAATCTTCAGCACTTTGCACTTTCACATTGTGACGTTGTAACATCAGGCCCAGAGCATCGGCGTCCGGTGGAGTTGTTCGCCTGCAAACATTCATAAATCAACTATCGACCTTTCATATTTCTATACGATAATACATATTACTGTCCAAGATGGAGCATCATTACGGCAACAACAATGTGGTAAATTTATTTTTCTTTCTGTTTTAGACATAGTGCAGCGGCTTAGCAAGTTAACGTGGCAGTGGGCAGGGCACATAGTACGTAGAATTGACGGCCGATGGGACCGAAAAGATCTCAAATGGAGACCACGAACCGGCAAGCGCAATGTAGGAAGACCAGCACACATCACAGCCACAAGGTGGACAGAAGATATCATATAAGTGGCAGGAAGACGCTGGATGCAGGCCGCTTCCAACCGGTTTTTTTTTTTTGAAATCTTATGTCCCGCAAAAACCTAAGAAATAGTAATTTTTAAGGTTGTTTACTTTTAGAATTGTACCACGCAATAACCGTATACAGAGTAAATCGAGATACTATGGACAAATACATTACTTCTACCTACGATTACGATTATATTTACGTGAAATAGGAAAGGTGTAGTACAGTAATCGTCATCTCCTGATTAATATGTCGTATGCCGTGTCTTTAGTTATTTGGAAGCATTAAACTGTAATTAAATCTGAAGTTGCGTCTAGCGTTCTTAATGCCGACCACAACTTTTACGCTAACGTTGCATGTCACATAATTGTATATGGGAGACTACGGACAAATACATTACTTTTACATACGATTACGATTATATTTACGTAAAATATTAATTTTAATTAAATAATAAACTGATTTGTTTTTTTTAATTTATCTAAATGGGCATTACTTCAACGTACTATACGTGAATCTTTACGTGAAATCGTAAAGTTAGTAATAGTAACCGTCGGTTCATCTCCTGACTAACGATCTGTTTGAGCGAGATGGCGGGCGAGTGTTGTTTCGGCGACGCGCGCGGCCGCTGGAGCCGCTGCCAGACGAGCGTGGCGACGCGCGGGTCAGACCGGCTGGTGCCGAGCTCACGCATCGCGTCCGCGATCGTCTCTTGCACGTGGTACAGCCGGTCCACCAGCCGGTGACGGCTGGCTGAGCGGTACGAATGGGTAGGACACGGTCGCAATAATATCCACTTCTTACATACTAGAATCGGCCAGAGGTAATTTATATGATAGCCTTATATTACATTAAAGCTAAAAGCTAATTATTAGCTCGCACATACCCACATTTTTGCGATTGAGCGAGACGGGCGATGGTCGAACTACGGACTTTTAATATAAATTGCCTCTTCTGCGTACAAGTGTTAGCAATAGAGCCTCTTACATAGTAGGGTTGAATATAAAATCCCACATTTCCATAATTAGATAATTTGATATGTTCGTGTCGTATATCGTGAGAATAAATGAATGAACATGGACTGGTGAGCAAAAGCAGCTCGTAAATTCGACAAATTGATGCTCTCATTGGGTGCAATTCCGTACTTGTTCATTCATTTTGTTTCACGTTATCTGGCGCAGTTAGGTATGTTATTATTACAATATAAATCATATAGAATTTAGAACAAATATCCACTGAGGCCGAAAAGTTCTCGAGTGGACACTATGCTCCGGCAAGCGCAGTGCAGGAAGATCAACCACAAAGTGGACAGACGACCTCATACAAGTGGTAGGGAGATGCTGGATGCAGGCCGCTTCCACTCATCCGCTTTTTTGGAAATCCGTGATGGCTGAGATGATGATGAATATTTTGTAAGAAATTGTTAATATAGATAGTACAAAAATGATTTGTAAATGTAATACTCACGGGCCAATCTGATCGTGTAACTTCACGTATTTGAGTCCGACCTCATCGGCGCGACCTTCCTCGATCATTTGCGTGTCTTCAATCGTCAGAGGGTATTCTACGTCTTCGCGAAGTTCGATTTCCGGCGACGATTCCTTCCATAAGCCGAGGGACTTTAGCATGAACCTGGGAACGTGTGTGAAATGAAACATAATTAAAAACTGTATTAGAAGACAGATTATAGGCTTTATTTTATCTTGCCCAGGTGGTTTAAGCCACAGACATAGTAGATGGAGCATGCGACTTCATTTATGCGAAAACCTTGCGTGCCACATTTTTGGTACCGACTGTGACGTCACATAAACGATTTTGTGATGGAATGTTCCATCCGCGCAAAATCTATTCAACCCAATGCATCCGTGCGCTTGTACGCTAGTAACTAGTTGTCAAAATATCGAATCGGAATTATATATCACCTGAAATTAAATAAATCTTGGTCGTCAACTGCAAATTTTTATCGTACTTGACACGCTCGTTTTGACACGCTAGGTACATACACTTGGGGTATCTATAGAAGTCTATGGTTTAAGCAGTGGTGGGTAAATAGGCCGATACGGAAGTCGCAGTTATGACAGTATGTATTTATTATAATACTAGCTGTGGTTTCCAAAATTTCCCCGCGTAGCGTATATACAATAATTTCCTCATGAATAGTACATGGAAAATGAAAAACTAATTATACATAATTATGTATATGCAAAAATTACAAATAAGTCAAAAACAATAAAATAATTGGATTTATAACATTAGTAGCCGTTTGTTTACCCAGTTCAGTCACAGCGCATGAGTGAATGGTTTATTAATTAAATCATTTGTTCATTCATTCATTACATTACCTGTGCAAAAATATGATGAGTAGCAACAGCAAGTCATACAGAGCGTAGTTGGGTTGCCTCTCGATACCAATGATTCTCGGAGCTGTGAAGGGCATGTTATCCGGCGTGGCCTTTTGGTTCCATGGTAATATTTCGAATTGGAACATGCTCTTTATGAGGACAATAACCTGAGAACAAAAGAGTAACACCATCTTATTGTTTACTTCTATCGGACGGCGACGATAAAGTAACATTGTTTCGAAGTTCACATTCCAAATACCTGAACTAACCACTTTCTTAAACATTACACCAGGAAATATATTGTGAAAGTGTATCTTTCCTACATTGTCTTCAACAAGGTACAGATTCTGCATTTTAGGAAGCTAGGTAATACCTAGAACTTCCTAAAAGGCAGAATCTGTATATCACAACAAACTTTTGCTCTACAAAAATCCATTCACAGACCAGAAAATGTTCATATATGTTCAGGACCAGTCAAGAGGTTGCTGGGAAACAGTATACCTAGTATGTGAGACTTTAATCGTAAGCAAATTGTGAAAATTTCTTCTACTGAGATTTTTAAAGTATCAGGCAGGTTGACGGTCAAACATAGCTTATTATAGAATTATATTGACAATGCAAATTTAGAAAAAATATACTATTACCCGTAGCAGACCCCATATCCCAGACTATAAGACGTTGAATATATATAACAAGTTTAAAATTTACCTCTGTATAGGCAATGAGCGTGACCCAAAACGTTTTCGTCGGACGAGGAATGGTTAGCGTTCCCCATAGGAACACCATAAGTGGTAGTGGAATCGATAAAATTGTCGCCGATTGGATCTGAAACGAAATGAACAGTTATTATTCGCATATGTCTGCATTAGGGATATTGTTTCTTTTCAAGGGTGTGTAGGCTTCAAACAAGACTTCTAATTCGAGCATACAAGTTTAACGCCAGAGCCAACGTGAAGACTGATACTACAGTCACACACTCGACAAGAATCATAGGAACCAGTTGGAAGCGGCTTGCATCCAGCATCTTCCTGCCCCTTGTATGAGGTCTCCTGCTACAATATTGACGTTTATTCTTGCTGAAGGCGAAACCGAGCCCAAAGCGATAAGCGTGGCGAGAAGGCAACGTGTAGCCGTGCGTAAATAGTAGCACGAAAAGTGAAACGCAAGAGCTTATTGTGATCTAGTTTTTGGTCTTGTCTGAAACGTCCCCAAAATATTAATTATTATTATTACAATATAATTACCTGATTTATAAACACCATAATATAACAGACTATATCAGTATGTGCGAGCACAGCGAACCACAACGCATATCCTACATGTACGAACGGCGACTTTTCTTGTTTGAACATCGAGTCATCTTGCTCTTCCAGCGTTGTTACGTCTTTGCTGAAAAAACACACAAAGAATTCGATGAATTGGTGTTATGTATTAACAAAGAAGCATGTGAATTTATGTGAACAGAAAGCAGATTTTGCTTTCGATCCGTGCCGTCGACAAATCCATGCTAACCAAAATTCACCTTGTTTACTTGTACATGAATATATTACTATCAAACGAGAGCAGAAAGCCACGAATGTGTTTTTCTACTCCGATCACAATAATGTTTGTTTTTCCAGGTTAATATTTTGAATATTATCGCATTTCATTCGTTATTTGAAATTGTACTTAATTAACATTATTTATATTTATATTTATTTATATTTATTTATTATTTAAATAACTGGTTACGGGATTTTTACTGAAGTTTGACATTGTTTTGAGTTCCTGATATTTGAACTGTTTTCAAAAGATCACGTACGTGACCATAGGCGTAAACAGTAATACAAATGTAGTCATGTAGGGAATAACCGTGACAGTATACCTAAGTTATATGTTAGACCTTTTGTAATTAGAAAATAAAGTGTTGAAGTGTTGACTTACGAAATCTGACTGCCGTGTCGGTTTCAAAATAACATGAAGCTTCAAAATAACTTTGAAAATAATTGTAGGAGTTTGTAAATACATAAGTAAATATAACATAATTATACACATAGGTTTGTAAACAAAGTTAAGAAACAAAAAGCATTGAATATCTTTGTATGTGATCTGGTATAGATAGGTACAATTTTACCTATGAATACTATTTTCGTCATTTGTGATAAAAAAAAACATTAAAAAAATATATATATTAATGATTTTTTACAACCTCGAATTCAATTATCTCAGAAAATTACGTTCGTAACAAGAAAATTATATTATTACTAAACATATCTACAAATCCTTTTTTAAACTTAGTATGCAACATATGTATATCATAGACTAAGTTGATACAATACAACAATATATTTTCATTATTTTTCTACACCTTCAAACACAAATGTCTCCAAGTATATGTTGCCACAAAGTACGTTTTATTTGTATACCCTACTCCATCTATTAGCCAATATTAAATCACTGGCCTTAATTAAATACTTAATTTTCAAAATAGCGGTTGGTAGGTACACCAAAGAGACTCAATGCTCTTTTTAAACAAAAAAGTAGTTACGCATAAGAAATCGTGTAGAGTGAATAGAGTCGTCGAAATAGACTAGAGTAAATAGAGGTAAGTCCAAGAAAATGCATAATATTTATTCATGTCATATGAATCATGTAAAGTGGAAATAGGAGGAGCAAATGAAATATTTTGTTCATTCATTTATATTTCTTAATAAGAATTGTGTTAACGAAGGATAACTTAATCTATCACATAATTGTTTGCATATGTGATCGTTTACATAACCATTCCATAGCAAAAATTCGAAATTATACTTACCGTTCATAAAAATTATATAAAACTAACAATAAAAGCAGCGTAGCGTGAAGATATTATAATTGGAAGAATGAGATATAGATGTGAGGTAAATTTTTAAAGGAATTATTTACAAAAGTTCTTATCAAAAGCCCATCGCAAGGGACGACAAATATTGAACGCAGCTTGTACTGTATAAATAAGTATTTTGTGAATTTTCTTTGTTTGTGGCTCGAAGGATTATAAATAATATCTTTGTTCCGATCTGTGTCATTAGCAGCATTAATAGTCATTTGTTACTACAGAAAAATATAATGCATCACAGACTAAAAACTAATTGAAACTGTCCAAGCAGAAAATTTGTTATGTATGATTCTTTACTTTCTTCTATAGCTTTGCAGTCCGATTTTCATAGGCTATATTTTGTAGCTGGATGTTATGAAAGGAAAAACTATGTAACCAAAATTTATTTCTGAAATTTTTCCCATCGCACTCTACCAAGTGAGTCGTTATATAGCAGCCAGGAATCGACAGCTCGTAAAGTCTGGGCAAGTATTCATAATATAAGTAATCTAGTACAGTACAAGCGAACGTTTCCTGAAAAAGAACCTTGAGGTGGTCTGCAAACTAAACGCGCTCTCGTGTTCGGATGTGTCATCGTCGTCGCGTCGGTACGAGTCTGAGGACTCGCGCTCGGCGAGCCGTGAGCGGGGCGAGGCGTGCGAGCGGGACGCGGGGGGCGAGGCGTCCAGCCCGCGCTCCATGCTCGGCGCCAGGATGCGGATCTCCGGCACGCTTATATCGCTTAACTTACGACTGAAAACCGCATCGTGACAGCTAGAGTCCGCACCACCACTGGAGTCCGATGGCGAAATTTCGGAACTAAATTTGACAAGCCCGCCATTGCCCACCGGCACACAGAATACTTTAATAGTATGTACAGCCAGAATGCGATTGAAACGCCGCGTCTATCGGACTGAGTGGTGGTGCGGACAATAAACATATCCACCACACATCTGAGACTTATTCCATCCTATATAGGATGTTTGAAGGTGATGATTATTCCTACAATGCTCGTAAGAGGGATGGCAAGCTATTATAATCACGAACAAATAAACCTGTAATAAGCATATCAGCTTTGGATACCTTGTTTTAACCATTTATTCTACACCAATGCAATCGAATTTTTAGAACTCGTAGTTACCACTCTTATAATACCTTTCTAATGACCTTTTCATGTTTGGCAAGAGCACATTACTAATAAATTATATTATTATGATATGTTGCTACTAATGATCTACAATGCTTGTGCTTATCATGTAACATTTCTGAAAATGGATAAATGTCGTGACTTTTCATTTTATAATTGTATATCTGAATGAAATGAGTGACTTCTACACTATTCTAATTAGTCTTACTAAATGTAAAATCTAAGTGATATGAAAATAAATAAATACCAACCCCATTTCCACGGGCATAAGTAGGTTTGCATCGTATGCTTCCGCATCTTTACGCATACTAGGCGGCATGCAAAATTAATATAAGATAATGAAAACTACACAAATACTATAAATGGATTTCAAGCTCAGGCTTTACACTTACGTTATATTTACGGGTCAACGGTCAACAGTTACGAAAGCTCGAGACACGAGATACCATCCATTTTATCACGTACCCATCCATTCATAAATTGTACGTATTATGGAGTCTCAATATATGTAGACTACTGTAAACTGCGTTTCCACAGAAGCAGAGCAGAGCATGAATTGACCAATTACAATACATGAAATTTTTTACGTGGAGATTTCGAGCATTATAATTGGTCAATTTTGCACCGCTAAGCTCCACTCCACTCAACTCCACTTCAGTAGAAACGATATGACATTACAGTTCGTGAACGCGCCGATGCGCGAATCTGTTGCGTGGAGAAGCGACAAGTGAACCAAACAACGGCCGCACGCGCGTGAACGTCTTGTCGGCCGTAACCCAAGGAATGATACCTATAAACATCCATGTGATCGCGATCGCAACGTACATCAGCTGCATACTCTTCCACCTTCAAGTGTTATAGGCAGGATAAAAAACTTTTTTACTGAACAGACACACAGCGATTGAGTACGAGGCGTGAACACAACAACGTAATAAAAAAATATGCAAACGACACTTGTACTATACATTTGTCTATTATTCTATTTGCATATTATACATTTGCAGGTAGTTCCAACAGCATTGATCACTGTGACAACCCGCTGTGTATCTGAACTGAACCAATAACGGTTCCTTAACTCAGTTTTGAAAGAGATTCAATAAATGGGTCTAAAATACGTCTACTTAAAGTACTTAAACACAACAGATAGTGAAAATTTGATTAATTGAAAATATTTGCAGTGTACTCACTGGTGGTGTAAAGTTTCAGGCAGCGGCTCCCAAATCATTTGCGAGCCTTCTCGGAGACCGATCCCGAAGCCTTCTCTTTCCTGTAATTGCAGATGAATCAGATGAAAAACTATTGGAGAAATTTTACTCCATAATATTCAAGACAGCACTACAGTGCACTCATTCTTGAATAAACTATATCGTCATCAAAATGTATGTCTTATGACCTTATGTCACGGTCGCAATCTTAGCTTTTTCGGCCTAGCAGTTGTTCGCCAAGAGTCAAGCGACTTATACATATAGGGTTCATGGCTGACCCGAACAAACCCAATGTACTGGGCAAACTATGTAGATACTAATACAGATAGATACTAATACTACCTATGTAGATTAAATGTTTTCTTAGGTTTTATAGGTTAGGTAGTGGGTATAATCCCACATAACCCGGTTGCGAGCCCAACGTACAACGCAGCCAGGTAATATGAAAGATTTGCCCTCGTCAAAAAAGAAGATGGGTCACGTTTAGCTATCAGGGTCGATTCCCTGATAGCTAAACGTGACCCATCTTCTTTCATCAGACAGGGTAACGTACCTTAAGTATTTTCTTCTCAATAGAGAGCGTCCTGGATATGTACCGATAGTCGCGCGAATACTTCATCAGATGTCGCGTGAGAGACACAAGGAAGCTCGATATGAACGCCCAGATAGTATCTAGGAGGTTCTTCACCTTGTGCAGCAAGGTTTGTTCTTCTGAAAATTATATAACGCAAGTTAAACTGTTTGTTTTTGGTACGTGCACTTTGCCGTAGACGATATTATAGATATTTATTTGAAAACACGGGTTTCTCACGTCTATTTCTGAGCCGAAATCTCCGACTATAGTTTCAACCGCATACGGCGGTCATTTTCAAAAGGAAAAGCGCAGACGTAACTCCCGGAGTCGTCTCGTCTGGTACGCAGACATCTACGGACATGACATCTGCGGTGCTCCTTTTGAAAAAGACCGCCGTCAATACCGATCAACGATCAAGGTCCAAATTTCAGCAAGTCCGCATCAAAAGACGACCTATGACCTAATGTCGTTTCCGAGATTTAGAGAGGGCGCCTGCACCTTGGTCGACGGCAAGTTATCCTCACTAATATTACATAAGCGAAAGTAACTGTCTGTAGTCTGTCCCTCTGTCTGTTTGTTACCTCTTGACGGCTAAATGGTTGAACAAATACTGATGAAATTAGGCACACAGATTTTTAGGATCCAGCATTATTATGTATTAAAAAGTTCAAGTTGCTTCAGCTTATGGAAAAAAAATTTTTGCCCGTGAAATAACGTCTGTAAAAATCACTTAAAATTGCGAAATCGGCCAATATTTTGAAGGCTGTATATGCCTTCTAAGCCAATTTCATGAAGGGATTATTATGTACAGATTACCCAAGGTGAGCTGCAAATAAGCTCTCTCGCGAGGTTTACTGTTCGTAGAACTACTAGTATAATGTTAAATAACTGTCCCGCCTTTTTTCGTGAGTTAAATAAATAGAGGTACGTACCGGGTAAAGGTGCGAAGTCGTCTAACTCAGAAACTGGTTCGTCTTGGCCCCGCTCTGACAGGGGAAGGTCGATCGGGCGGCCGTGCGCCTCCTCGTCAGCAGGCGTTCTTCTAGCCTGATATCATATTGTATTCGTTCACTTCTATTTATATTTGTCACAAGTAAATCAAATAAAAACACTCGTATAGTTCAATCACAACAAAAAATATCTATATACAGCAAATTATGAAAGCTATAGTAAAGGCCTAGATTCACTGCCCTGAATATCCTAATTCTAACTTAATATTATAGAAGGGTACTAACTCTATTTATTTGTTACCCTCTTACGATCAAACGGATGAACTGACTGTTATGAATTTGGCACAGAGATAGCTGAGAATCTGGAGACCGACTTTAGTTACATTTCATCATCATCATCGTTTTCATCACTACGCGGGCGAGAACACGGGGCACCACTAGTATCTTATATCTGCCCCGGAACTAGAAATATGTTTTTATAAATGTGTAAATCTTTATGTGATTAATATTCAAAAAATATTGAATAGATGTCTTTATATTACCAAAGACAATTTATATATTACATATAATTAATAGATTTATTGCCTACATATTATATTGTACACAGCTTGATAGTTTTGTGATAACTTCCGTTACATTAATCTTTATCTGTAGAGAGACAATAGGGTTTATTTTTGAGTCAAATATTGTATCATTATATGATATACATATATATTTGTTATTGCAATCTAAACAAGGGCAGTGTCTTTCAGTAAGATTCGATGTACAAAATAAATCGAATGAGCTGTAATATTGAATCCAGAGGCTTGAGTTAGAACTTTGCTTCAGAAACTAGTAGCCTTTAACTAGAAAAAGAAAGACAACAATCTAAGAGCCTACCAGCAATAATATTATCAATGAAAGTTACCATAGCTAGGAGCATATTAAATCAAATAAGATCAAGATTACATGAGAAAAATAAAATTTTATGTTAACTTTCGTTAACAAGTAAACTGCAAATCAAAGTTACACATAAGAAAATATTATAATATTAAAACAAGTTAGTGTTAGATTGTTAATGTAAGTGCAAAAACATAGACTACATACAGAATTAAATAGACATTGATTACACATATTTCACGCAATACGAAAAAAAGCTTTACAAATAAAAATACGATTATTTTAGTATACCATAGAAAAATGGATTTAATATAGCAAAAGTTTCAGTTTGGGACGTTCTTATTGCAACCTGGACCCCAAGGCTGCTATTTGAACTATCATTCGTTCGCCACTCACTGATACGATTTAACGACAATTGTGACAAATCGCTAGACCTAGACCTAGAAATAAACTAACAAATTGTTGCTAAAGCAGCGAGTGGCGAACGAGAGATAGTTCAATAGCAGCCTTGAGGCCCTGAACGTCTTCACATTGATGGAAATGTAACATAGAAAGAGAAACACATAACGGCACCCGGGTAGAGAAAGATGTAATGCTTCGGAAACGAAACTAAAAGGCCTGTCACACTATCCGATTTCTCGGGCCCTGACTAACGGGTGAAGGGACCTAGGAGATCGAGACCCTGTCTCAAAATACACCATTCTCCCCTTGGCGACAGGACACGAGAAATAGGGTAGTGTAATAGATATTTTATACTCAGAACGTGGCATTTGAAGCTGATGATTGCCGCGGAAGAGATAGAGATATCACTATCTTTCTCATATCTACGCGGTAAACATCAACTCCTAAAGGTACGCTCCAAGCTCTTGGCAGTAGGTACATACAGAACTGACTATACAACACCCTGACTCAGGATAAAAAAATAAATTTAACCATTTGCGAATCTTTAAGTGCCCAGTCGTGCTTTATGTGCCTCGTACGTTTGCTTCATCAAATCCAAATCATGCAATAAGCTTGTATAGAGGACCATTTTAGCCGCCCATTTACCTGTACCAAGTCTTGTACCATTATTTCAGGCTGTAGAAGGAAGTCGGGTGTGTAATCGTGAATATGTGATATTGAGAATGTTGATAAATATTATCATTAATAATATATATAATTTGTAACAAATAATTACATAACTTGTATTACGAGTTATATATAACATATTTTCAGAATGCTTTGTAAATGAAAGGAACCATCCTTTGACAGTTTATAAATTTTAGAGTGTCTATTGGGTGAATTACAGAAAATAAAAATGTTGTATTATATGGATAATTAGAGTAAAAGAATTGACAACTTCGCACCACGTTCACGTGTATAGAAGGCGGAAAGTGACCAGAGATCGTCGGGGGTTTGACAAGCAAGTTTGTCATAAGCAAGTGGCTGATTGGTCGTTGCAAAAACTGCCAATCAACGGTCAATCAGCCACCTATTCGTACCAAATTTTGCTCGAGATTACGAACGAACTTTTACTCCGACGAACGCCAGTTATTAGTTTTACCTTTATTAGAAAACTTTCAGGCAATAATATAGCCACATAAAAATTTGTTCGTCCAATATAAGAGGATGTAGTAAATACTATCATCCCATAACATGCCAGTACTTCGGTTGTCGTCACTTTAGATGGATTAATCATATTTTCTTATTTTTATGTAGCTGAGTAAGCGACACGAAACTCTCTTGACGAACAGTAGTAATTGTTACGCTTGCGCGCTTCAATGCAGGAACTTCTACAATTCAAAATGAGGTGACATATTTCAGGCTTAGCACCTCATTTCCACTTTTATCAGCAGTCTTCGTTCCGGTGTATCTGTATTAAGGTATACAAAGGTAAGGTATACGAGATGAGAAGTCATCAAAGAGAGCTGTTTTTGTGTGTTGATAGAATAGATAATATAGAATAAGTAAGTGTTGTTATGTAATGTCGGTGCATGTAGTTACCTCGTGCGGGTACGAGGCGGGATAGCTGCCGACCGAGAGTCGAGGGCGCGGCATGACGGGCGCGGAGGCGCGCCGCATGTTCACCGCTCGCTGCAGGTCCGTCTTGAACGCCGTCGACAGCAGCTACCCACCGAGACGCCACAATAATACCACACTCGATATACGAAGCTATATCGTTCTCGCTCTACGAAGCACGACTGGTTGCGGATTGCGACGCTCGCGTGTCGATACAAGCCGATCGATTCAAACTATAACTCCTTCCGTAAAAAGCCTGTAGCAACCTCTCAATGCCAACATCGTATTTTCTGATTGAATTCAAAATATACAAATTTTGAAGGCGTCGTCCGAGAAAATATATAGAAATTTATATTTTTGGAGTGTCTCTAGTAAAAATCTGGTCTAACCCACGTCCGAGCTGTAACTATAACTTTTTTGGTATGTCCGGTAAGTATGAACGTTTCACTTCTCATAAATGGAACTAACGCCAATTGAAAGGAGATAAATATGCCCTAGAAATACCCGGGTCTGATGACTGATCACACAATTAATGAGAAAATATTTGACAAATGGTGGACAAACAAAAACAATTGATGCCATATCAGTAATTCAACGTTCAACAAATTCTAAAATTCAACGTTTAAAAGGATAGGTTTTGGCTATTTCAATATTTTGACTTTCAAGTCATTTCAATAATAAATATGAAGTAAATATTCTGAGGCTACTTCAAATTTAATAGAAATGAGGTATCGTTTTGAATCTCACGTGTGAGGCCCTTCAGGCGGCCTATTCGACTGAAGAAGCGGTGTCGGCTTATGCTCGTGAGCGAATGTCCAATATAGCGTTGTATACCGATTTAGTGTTGCTGTGCGAGAGTTAACACAATACAATTATGTTAGTCGCCTGAAGCTGCGTTGAGGAACGTCCCCGCCAAGCGTTATTATTTCTATAGACTCCACGTTTGGGGTTGCCATGCGGGACTGCCCGGGGGCTAAACGATACAACTCTAGATTACCATGCGCATTGCCCAATATGGAAATGATTCTTACTTAGTATATATTTCCCCACTTTCTTCAGGGTAATTTTGGGCCAAACGTTTACTTAACTCATATAACTACGACCAAGTGTATAATTTGGAATAATTTCATTAGATACTAAGTAAGTTGTAACAAATAGATGCGTCCCAATCGGCCCATGCTCCACAATCACAATAAAGTAGAACAAATCCCAACCTCTACCGTATCCAATCCCAATCAGTACAGAGGACAACACAGATCGGAATTTTGTCTTTTACTTTCTACCTGCCAGTATCGCAACGCTGTGTTGTTGGGTGTACGTTGTTAGTGTTGGAAGCGTACCTTTCCGATGCCCATCTTCTTGGGTGCTTCGTCGTCGGATTCCGATTCCTCGCGTTGCATAACGTCTTGGTCGGTGTCGTCAAATTCGTCAAACATGTAGTAGTCGCCGGATCGCACCGCTGTATACGGATATAAGTGTTAATTATTCTGTTACGTGTTGAGACGTAACTAGAAAATTGTTATCGCATTTAGTTGTAGGTGAAGCTTTTGATATTATTTTTACGGCAAAATCTGCTACATAATAATGTTAATCGTAAAGGTACCGCCACGGATTTATAGTAGTAATATAGTACCAACACTTTCATAGAACACTATAATTCTGTAGTATTTACAAATTAAGAACAAACTTATTTTTTCTAGTCACGTCTTTTGAAATGCTGATAAGCTAGCAGGCATCACGAATGCACGTTTATTGCATGCGTATTGATTGTTATATTATATAGTAGACATACATAGAATTGTGATTTATTTTATATTCAAGTAATTACATAAAATATTTCGATGTGTGTAAGTGTTTACACAGACATAATATTAAC
The DNA here is from genome assembly GCA_947563715.1 of Lycia hirtaria. Taxonomy (NCBI): domain Eukaryota; kingdom Metazoa; phylum Arthropoda; class Insecta; order Lepidoptera; family Geometridae; genus Lycia; species Lycia hirtaria. The sequence goes on from OX387379.1 coordinate 39,673,268, forward strand.
ATTTTTATGGACTTTTACAATGGTTCTGCAAAATAATATGAATACATCGATAACATAAAAATAACACACAACGTGCCTCAAATACAAACCAGGCGAAAAATAAAAATAAACATAACAAGAGCACATGCACGCAACAAAAAGCTCAAAGCCAGAAACCAAGCGGTGCCGAGGCGAAATCTGTCTCGTATATACAACGTCTTTTTACAACAAATATACCCAATAGAGAATGATGAAAGACAGTCCCCGCCATAGCGTTACAACTTGCCTAAATACCGTCACCGACAAGCTGAGGATATTAGTACCGCCAATACAAGGTTATTAGCGAGTAGGTCCGTGAAACGTTACCCTTCTGATGCGTTGCGGGCGCCCTATACTGCGGCCTGTCGCGCACTACAAGAGAAAAGCACAGCTCAACCGCACAGTTCACATCACACCATCGAGGCATAGAGGTTATTTAATTTTATCCGATTTTAGCACTTGTTGGCTGCCAAGACTCACATGTGTACCGGTTACAACTGAGACATCCACTGGGGTTGAATTAATAAAGCAAAGAAATCCAATTGTTATGTCAAATCTCACGCCAAGATTTAGACCGTATCTGAATAACCACAGAGTACAATGGTAAAGTCGAGATAAACTTTTTATTTATATCATTTTTATCAATTGCTCTGAAGAGTTTTTTTAGATAGGTCTTGAGCTGATATGATCCAGGAAAAAAATGTTTTTGTTATTTAACAATTAATTAGTTTGATCCATTTCATGGCAGAGGTAAGAACGGGGTCACAGCCACCTCAGTCACCATCCCGAGGACAATACAATTTTACCTTCGTGTCGTTTCGTGAACACGCGTCGATTAAGCGAAGAATCACTTCCTAAACGAATAAAAAATGTAATTTATAAAAAGAATAATCTGGAACAATATGCTGTACATTTTGTTTACAGTGGCACACAAACAGTGTATATTCATCAGTCGAAGAGTCAGAGTGGTGATAGATAGGAAAGCGATAAGATTTTTAGATGCGGCGGACACCTTCAAAATTATGCATATAAGTCGATTCAAAAAGTGCGAAGTACACGTCGCATCTAAACGTTCCATTCGCTTCACCTATAATAAAACAGCACACATAGTAGTTACACGTGTGATGAGAATGCGGCTCGGCACGACTCGACTGCGATATGATCGAGGTCCGTTGCTGCATGCTAGGGCTGGCCAATGTGTGCCGCCGACGAATAGGCGGTGGAGAGAACACAGGGTAGGATTCTTCAGGAGTCTGAGCACGCGGGACGAACTCAGAGTTCGGGGGAGATTCGAATGAAATGCGTCGGGGTTCTAGATACGCCTCTAACGAAACAGACGAGATTAGAGCGGAGGAAGGGGACGGTGGTCCGCCTTGGGAGCTAGGCGGGGGCAGCGCGGGGAGAGGTAGAGGCTGCGGAGGGGGAGGGCGGACACGCTCGGGGGAAGGCGGGGCTGAGGGTTCGCTGATTGGGGTGTGGAAGCCGCGCGGGGAAGCGGGCGAGTCCGGTGTGTGGTATCCCCGGCCCGATGCATCCGAATCGCCGCGAACCAGCGGCGCGCCTTCTGATTCTCCTTGTTGAGTTTCTTCATCCTCTTCTGATTGGAGCGTGACAAGTAAAATGTAAACTTATAGGGAATAGTTTATCACGATATACATTGAACTAGCAACTAACATTTTCTTCATCATACGTCTCACTTATGCCGGGAATAAGACCTCATATTGAACAGTAAATAAAACTTAAGTACCTGCGTCATGGTGTCGCCCTTCCTTTGCCAATACACCCTGTATTTTCTTCTGGTTTGCCTTTATCCTCTCCATTTTAATTTTAATTTTGTCCAAGATCTTCGATTCCGTTTCCTCTTGCATTTTCATTTGTTTTTGACGCAATTCTTCAATTAGCTCAGCTCCTCTGTAATATTACATATTATAAAACACATAAGATAGATCCATTACTACATACATCATAGAATATTGATCAGTAATTTTACTTAGGAATGTGTGTTTTAGTTCTATAATAAAATTCATGTACCTAAAACGAAACAAACCTTGAAGCGAGTACAGTGGTGGCTTTGCTTTCATCAATAACTCTGTAGAAGTAATAGCTGTGGAAAAGCCGCCTTTGAAGAATGAGGAAAGCGAAACACACTCCGTCCCACGCCAGTCCTATGTCTTCTTGAGGCACTGAACATGACTCGCCCATCTACAAATAAGAGGAAATATATTTATGTATGTATTTTTATCATCTTTTTACCCCAATCCCATTTTAAGTGAAGAGAGATACAGAACGGACACTCTCCGCCTCCAGTTAATCTCGGGGTCCTCACCCGCTCCTCGCACTCTTCCTGTCCTTTGTCGGAGTTTTCGACGTGAATGCCAGTCGAGAGAAGCGTGGCGAGCTTCAAGCGCTCGAATCCGAATTGACGTCAAGAGCGAGAGGCAATCAGATAACCATAACTTAATACATGTGTATATGTTATATACAGACGTCAACTTGCGTATGTGCGTCAGTGTTAGCGCGCCATTGTATAGAGTGCCCGACGTACGGCAGTATGTAACTATGTACGTTTCTTCCATTCAGTTCTATCATTCGTCATATCTACATTCACTCCTATTCTTAGTTTATTCATGTTTAGTTACGAGTACTTCATATAATTATAATTACATTATACTTTATTATAGTAATAAAGATATATGATTTCATTTGACTCTTTTTAGGCTTCCGTACTAAGGGTGCGGGAGCTTATTCGTGAGGCGTGTCTGTCTATCTGTCCTACACTTAAATTCAATAGATATAGAATAGATATAATAATAGATACAAATCTCAAAATAAGATCTCAAGATTGTAAGATTTTCTGTGATGTAGACCAACAAAAACCAATAACGTGCGAGACTAGCTTGTGTAAATATTTTTTAAAAGAAAAAGGGATATTATTGTACGAGATAAAACTTCATCTTTGATTCTACAAAAAATGAAACGAAAAATGACAAGTGAACGTTTCGTTGACAGTTGGTGTCATGTGATATAAACTTAAAATAGAGTAAGCGGTAGTGTAAAATCTCTTTGGATTAAAGATAATAGGTCTGTAACACTTACTTATTTGACCTTGATGGTGTGTAAACGCCTAGCATTTCACATTCCTACTGTAGAAAATATGTGAAGTTACAAATATTCTTATATAAAAAAGCACATTTTGTTGAGTAATTAGCCCTGGTGTCAGTGTTCATATTCATGAGTCATGAATGTATGGCTACATGAATGTATGACTACGAGTGAAACTCTTACTTTGCCAGATTTGTTAACTCATATCATCATTCACAGAATTCAACCATACGGTCTTCAGTCGTCATCCATTGCTGTAAACCAGTTATCGTAACGGAACGTTCATTCATTCATTCATTCATTATGAATGAATGAATGAATGAATGAAGGTGACCTTGGTCGTCGCCATCTTGATGAAGGTGCGGAAGTTGTTCCCTGCGAACTTGTCGACGCAGCCGATGCCGAGCAACTGCACGAGCCAGCACGCGTGCTCCTGCATCACCGAGCTGAACATGCAGCCTGGCACCTGCAGCAGCGCCTTCACCGTCACCACGCTCACGTTGTATCGCACCAGCCATGACCACCTGACGCGACACAACACATGAGTGATATTGTTAAAACAACCAATTCAAGCGAATTCAGTGAAGTGAAAGTGAAGTATGTGTGTGTGGGAGGGGGGCGAGTGTGTGACTGGGGGGGGGGGCATGTATGGGGGAGCGTGGGGGGAGGCGTGTTGGAGGAGGAAGAATCATCTCAGATTCACAGGATTCTCAGGTTTATTAGACTATAGTTATAGTTTAAACAAGTATAAGTTTAGGAAACTCAAAAACCCCAACAAAAAAACGGTTGATCCGATTTTGACGAAACATAGCTAAGAATTCGGACTCTCGATGAAATGCTCTTTCAAACAAACAAAAAAAACTAGACCGAGATCGGTCCATCCGTTTGAGAGCAGACAGACATATCCGTGGCATCGTAACTCTCAAACAGATATTATACTCTCACACAGATATACAGATACCCTCAGTAAATTGGTTCATTCCATAATGACAGGGTTTCTTAACCTGGAGTCCATAGCATGAGTGCTGGCGGTCAATTTCAGGTATGATAATAAAGTCAATACATGCTGCGTGTAATCATCATCATCATCTCAGCCAAAAGAAGTGCATAGCTGGATATAGTCACCTTCCCATGGATTTCCAAAATGACCCATTGGAAGTGGCTTGCATCCAGCGTCTTTCTGTCACTTATTTGAGATCGTCTTCTACCTTGTGGACGTCTGTTGTGGCTTGTAGATAGTGCGTGTCATCGATCTCAAAACTTACGTAGGTAAATCAGAAACAACCCCTTAATTCTAATCATGTACCTAGTGTTATTTTTATTATGGTGTAAATAAAATGTTTTTCTATTGTATTGTATTAATTCGATGCGCTTATCGAACGGAACCAATAGCAACCGTCAAACGATTTTTTTTACCTTATCTTGGTAAATATAGTATATATTTTTTTAGAATATCTTTTATTTTTCCATAAAATTTAATTAGTTGTCCATCAGATACAATACATTTTAAAAGTGATCCGTGACTACAAAAAGGTTAAGAAACTCTGCATTAAGATGTATAGCACTCACCACTTCAATATAGCGTCCTTTGGCCGCAAGTAGAAGTCGGTCCCCTGCCAGAGGAATATGAAGGAACCGATGAGGTAGCCCATGGAGAACAGGTTCACGCGGTTTGTGCCCGTCATGAACATTATGGCTAGCGTCACCCACAACATTCCGAGGAATATCATGCGTTTTATCACGTCCAACCAAGACCTGGGAATAAGCGGAAAAAATCAACACGATGCCCATAAATACACTATGGAAGGGAGAGTAGGAACATTCTTCATTAGAGTGAAAGAGAAAGATAATCATCCCATTGACTTATTACAAAGTAATTAGCTTTCTAGTACAAAGTATATCATTCTTTGATGTGATAAAGCTGAAACATTCCGAACATGGCCAAATGTAAGGAAATGGGATCTTTCTGCGAAAGAAGAAACAAAAAAATCAAAGCAACACTAGCTATTATCGACACTTGTAAAAGCAAGACGCGTGTATGTATTCATTCAAGGGCGACAAGCGGCAAAGATGATAATATATATGGACATATGGATATATGTACAACATAGCAATGACGTGGCTCGTATCAGGCTCGTGGCCAACTTCGTTTGAAACGAGTAAGTTACTCACCTGATGTGAAGTTTCACGCTATACTCATAACAGTCCAATGCTACCCAGAAATTTGAACTTTTTTGAACAGTTCGAAATCCTGTGTAGTCACACTGCGCGCGTCACTGCGATATTAGGTGTCATTCCGCGAGTCTTCAACGGACTATAGTAATTTTTAAAACATGGTCAGCATTAAGTACCTATAAGAGCTCTCACCCAACATATCCTAGGAAATCAGGCACCGGGTTGACGAAGTGAGGTGTCTCCCAGTCCTTGCCTATATCCTCGCTGTTGGAGCCGCCCGCGTAGTTGTCACCTATCGTCTTCTCTACTCTAAACACTCGTATCTGCCGCGTCGCAAATAGCAGAAGGAAATAGTCGAATATCAGCTTCATTGCGTGTGGCGGGTCATCAGCGTCGGGCAGATACATCCAAGTGCGTATATTGCCCCATTGCTAGAAAAGTGCATAACATTTTTATGAGTTTACCAAGTCGATCGGTTGTCATTGACCAGTGAAACAGTATGTCGTTCAACAAAGTAGATTGAGGAAGGTATGTGTTTTTTATAAAATGTATTCGTAAACTATTTTAAGAAACCTAGTTCAATATTCTTGGTATTAAAGCAATTTTTGCACCCAACAATAAGACAAAAAAAGGAGGTTGTAATTTAAAAAAAAATGGCAAGCAGTTCCAAAATAGACATTTTATACCTACATGATGATACGATACCTATACGAAAATGATAGAACTTTGTTTAAAATTATTCGTAACAAGTATTAAAACAATATGTATTAAATTTGTATCTGATGACGACTCAATGATTTTAACTATTGTAATATTATTTATTTATTTTATTAACTTACATCAGTCTTAATATTCCATGGATAGTTAATACACAGCTGCGGCAGAAATCCCACAGATATCATATACTGCAGCGGTATAATAAACGTTACGAATGCTGTAAATGGGGTCCACATTTTCGCTTGGCTCGGCCGCCGTATCGACACGAGCGCTAGCAACCATCCGGCGTAGAGAACTGCGTATACGTCCATACGGGACCCTATCACGCCCATTAGGCATATCAGGCTGATCTGAAACACAGAGTCCATGAGTCGCACGAAGCGTGTGTGGACGCGGCTTGATGCACAAAATGTTCTCTCATACCTTTTACTATTATTACATAGTTAACAACATACAAAACTCACCTCTACTCCGAACTTATAAAAGCCAAAATTGATTAAGAACTTAATGCAGTTAATTAAATTAGCGTCTGCTTCTTTACGCGTGATTTCTGGGAACATCCTTTTATCCTTAGTCACAGGTAATAATCCCAGCGACCTGCAAATAATTATTTTTTTTACAGCGTACTCAAAAAATCAGTAAGAAAATTATCAAGTTAAAACTAAAGCTTTAAAAAATCAAGAGTTTAGCTTTTTTTCATAAAGAAGAAAACAAACTGTATTTCTTATCCTATCTTCACGCATACAATGAGGTGCACATATTTTACGTATCCATTGTTACGCACGGACACGCTACACATATATAATTAGCTTCGCTTTCTATGAAAATGCAAGAGTATCAGTCCATTGTACGAGGGTTTAAAATATAAATGCGTAGCCTCTTCGTGAATATCGTTCTCAGCCATAAGTAAGTTCATATAGACTGAGTGGCCAGCCAGAGTGTCAGAGTTATTAAGCCGCCGAGAGGCCTCTGACCTGGTTGACAATTGCTGTTTTTCAGAACAAACAACCTAGACGTACAATTTAACGTGTCATCCGATCTACGGCAGCGCCCACAAAGAAATGCCACTCACGGTCACCCATCCGAATACTGAGCAATCCGTAAATTGCTTAACATTGGTGATCGTTCGACTACTAGGTGTACTCGAACGATCACCAATGTTAGGCTACTCTAGCGCTACAAAGGCAGCTACGAAAGCAGCAAAGTATATATATTATGTCCCTAGTAATTGGTGTGCATAAATGCTAAGTGCTAAGCCTCACTATGCGTGAGGCAGCGATTCCACTGAAACGAAGCGAAGGTTAGCGGTATATGAATTAACCAATACCAATGGACGAAATTTTTTGGGCGGAGATTTCGAGATTGATTGGTCAATTCAAGCACAGGTTCGCAAGGGCAAAGGTTCATCAGGGCAAACGCAGACAATCTAATGAAAAAAATCAAACCTGAGAGCCTGCTGTCGGTACGTGACCAGCGAATAAAAAGTGAACAAGGCTATGAGAGCGATGTATCCTTTCAAAATGACCACCAGAGGCTTTCCTTTTGTGGCCTTCATGAAACCTAACCATTCGGCGTTGTTGTACAGCGTCGTATTTATTGTACCGTCCAATTCCACCTATAAAATAAATAAATAAATAAAAACAATAAATGAAAAACGGTTTTCTTGCAGTGATATTTTCCTACTGTTGGACATGAAGCACTAATAAACAATCATCGTCCTACAATTATTTTACTTATAAGGCGCTCGGACAATCACTGTCAAAATTCCTTTCTGACATACTAAGCACTTTCGTTCCAACGTATTAATAAAAATGGCAGTGAAAAAGGATGCTCCCTGGCATCTGTTATCCCTATTAATTACTGGGATTATTCAAGACAAAAAATGATAGGTATCTCCTTGACAAGCATGCTACATCTTTAATCTTATGATTACTTCTCGTCAGATGAGATTGAGGTCAAACGTAGATCTTGTAATGAACTAGACCTGCTAGACTAACTCTAACTAGACAAAGTTGTCGAACGTGTGTGGGTATTTTTCCATTGAATTCCGTAACGACATTTCGATATATTGTGTAGCTTATATCCATGGTGTCCACGGCCGTATATTGGACAGCGTTCTAGCCTATGAATTTACCCTTCTAACAATGAGAATATGCCTGCATCCAATGGTATGTACATCTCATAAAACAGGCCTGATATGGCTCCAGATACCAATTGGGAACTGGTATCTTCTTCCACCTGCTTCCCAGCATAAAGAAATTACGAACTTTGTTGCAAATGTAAGATGGAAACTAAATGATACTTACTGATGTGCAGTTGACATCGAACAAGGAATGTTGTATGTAGTCTATTTGATATACCATTTTTGCCAATAAGTATACGCTGATTATCGTCGATATTAAAAGCACGCAGAACCTCTGCTTTTGAGAGCTCAGCCAAAGACCGGGAGCTATCATTATCATTATTGGTACGTGCATCGCGCATACCTGCAATACAATGAAAAATTATATAAAACCCTTATGTGAGGTCGAAACAGTATGTATGTTTTCTTCCTTTCGTCTCAACATTTGTCACATAATAAGAGTTCCGAATTTTTATTAGAAGAATAAAAAATAGTATCAAGGTCACAAAACCCAAAGATATCGAACATGGTATCGTACAAATTACATATTTTTTACAATATTTTCTAGAAAAATAAAGCAGGAAATCTATACATCAACATAATCAGTGTTATTACGAGTATTCTACTTAAGAAATCTATCAACATTTTTAAGGTCACAAAATTATGTAAAACATACGCGGTAAATCCGTTAAAAATTGTTTAATTTCAATGAATATTTTTAAGATTATATTCTTATTTAACGAATGATTGAAAACGGTCTTTTACGATAAAATAATATGGCGATCCAAGTCCGGCGGGGGTAGGGGTAGGGTAGCTTTTTTGACAAGGGTGAAATCGGAAAAAACAATGTCTGCCATCAAGGCCGCAATGTCTGCCACAATGTCTGCCGCAGGCCAAGGCAGTGCCTTGGCCTGCGGCAGAGTTATATAAGTGTGACCGCACTAAATCCCCTCTAAACCATTATTGCTAAATGGATGGCTTGCTCATGCCATTGCGACACAATTCCTTACGGACTTTGTTGGCATGTTGTCCTCAGCCTCCTTTGCTTGTAACCGCGTCAACCACTCCACGTGGTCATCCACCTTGTATCCGTTTGGATAATGGTTGGGATCCTACTCCCTACCTTCTAAAACCCAGAGCAAGTTCTTACTACAGGGGATACCAGTGCCGTACTATAGTGCTTTAACAACAGTGCTACCCAGATCATCATCATGCGAAATCCCGGTAGAATAGAAAATGGATACTATATCTTAGTAATAAAGACTACTCACATTTAAGCAACAAAGCAGCATCAGCGACAAAAATATGACTTTGATGAGGTGTATGTCCAAATATATGAATATTTTGTCTATCCACTTGTAGACGACCACTTTAGACCTATTGAAAGATCTCTTACAATAGTTGTAAAGGCCGCGATATCCTGTTTTGACCTCGGATGGTGCTATGTAAGACCGTGATTTCCTGTAGGGATGGAAAACACATATGTATAAATTTTTTTATTTTTTTTTTGTTATCAGCAATAATTGTATCATTTTTGTAATTTTGGAAACAAATTTATTTTACCTTATCTTAAATTAGATTTTTAAATAGATATTTAGAAAGCAGGTTCGAAGTTTCTATGACGTTGGTTATAGAGCCGCCGAACTTAAGCGGATTTAAATTTCACTACAGTGGTTTCTACAAGATGTCGAACCACCCAGCAGACACAGGCAGATATGGCGGCAAAAACTTGACGATATTTTACACTAGTTGGACTAAAAAATCTTTAGATGAAGAATAATGGAAGGACAGGAACGCCACTGCCCAGCAGTGAGACGGAACCGGGTCAAAACAATTAAATCAGTGAAAAAATTGTGCTGTACATCTACAAATTCGTGATTCCCTGCCGACATGTGTCAATACTACTGTCTATACGCTGGAACACACGAAATAAATAGGTGAGAATGTCAATATATTTCATTATCATCATCTCAGCCCCAATATTTTATTGCCCGTACAATCCGTACATACATACACACCTTTTTGTCATTGACGTAGACAGAGACTACAATTATTGTATTGCACTTGCTACGATTCCAACCCGTCTATTTCTTTCACTTTTATCGGTGTTTTCATACATGTTTGCAATGAGAACTCCTAATTCCAAAAATCAAAGTTCTCATTAGTCATATGTATATTCTTAGGTTCATTGTATGTTATCAAATACATATCCAGTGTTATAGGTCTGGTGGATAAGACATATTCGGCAATATCCACGTTCTTGATGCGTACTGCACAGGAACTGAATTCTTTGCCACCACCTCTGTTTCCTGAGAACTACAATGTTCGAATTTTCAAGGCTAGAGTAAATAGATATCTTCGAGATCGACACGCTCCAGGCGAGTTGGTGGTCAATCGTAGTTCTTTATATATATATAATAACCTTTTATGAGTAGAGAGATGAGTAGGTATTTCTGTGAGGCTGTGCTCGCGGTTCGGCACGGGACTCTGTGACACCTGCGAGTTAGTGTGCGGCGGCGATGACGGCGGGACTTCGCCCTCCAACGGTAACTGCGGCACCTGTGTACAAAGAGGTTTTGCTTTATACATCAACTTCCATGGCCTTGTTCATAGTTTAGCGTTAGATATAGATGTTATAAATTTGATAGTAGATAAATATTTCGCATAATGCATAATAATTAAGTAAATGAAGGGATCCAAACAATGTTCTTTTTTTTCGATCAAGGGGCCATCCATATGCTACGTCACACGAATTTCTTGGTTTTTTGACCCCTCCCTCCCCCTTGTCACAGTTGGCTTAGGACTCTTCGCACTCCTTGTCTCACAATGTCACACTTCGTCGACCCCCTCCCCACCCCTTAACGGGTGACGTAATTTATGAATGGCCCCGATTTTAATGTAATTATTTTCGACTTTAGGGTCCGGTACACAACTTTAACAAAAGTTTAATGCTTAATATTTTGCAAACAGATCCCTGAATCGAAAAATGGTTTTGGCACAACTAGGACATTTTTAATGAACTATCTAACGATACTGCACACCATGTGGTAGACGAGAAAAAAATTACATCTCCCACTTTTCTCTATCCTAAAAATGTTTTATAATTTTTTTTATATTACCACTTTGCCGATATGATTAATATGTGTACCTATACCAAACTAAATTCATTCTCGTGTTAATAATCTTTAAACTAAGCCGCGAACGGAGTGAAAACTACAAGGATTTTTAACTACGGAACTTTAAAAACGACAAGCAGCCTTTTGTAAGTATCATTCTGCAGTTGGGAGTAAATGCGCCTAAATGATATACAGCTTTTAGTCGTATTGAACGAGGCAAAATTATGGTAGAGATTAATACAAATTTCGTTACATGTTCAATAAACAGACTTACATCATCTCTCATCGTAGACGCCCCTTGTTGACTAGGTCTACCTGAATCAGTTTCCCTTGCTAAACTGTTTGTCCTGTAAAAGAATATAGATGTAATCGGGGAATTTAAGAATCCACGTGTTAGTAAAGTAGCTGGGTCTAGGCTAGACCGAATCAAAATTCAACGAGTTGGGTTGCTGATAGTCATCATCTCAGCCACAAGAAGTCCACTGCTGGACATCATGGAATTCCAGAAAGACCGGTTGGAAGCGGCTTGCATCCAGCGTCTTCCTGCCACTAGTATGATATCTTGTCTGGTCTTTCTACGCTACGCTTGCCGGTTCGTGGTCTCCATTCGAAAACTTTTCGGCCCCATCAGCCGTCAGTTCTACGTACTATGTGCTCTACCCACTGCCACTTCAACTTACTTATCTGCTGTGCCATGTCGGTGACTTTTGTACGTCTACGGATCTCTTCGTCTGCTGATAGTCATATGCTAGTAAATGATTTACTTAGAAAGTTTTCTTTTTTTTACCCGACTGCGTAAGGAGGGTAATGTTTTTCGAATGTATGTATGTTTGTATGTGGGTATGTATGTTTCTAAATTATCGCCTACACCCTAAATGACTGGACCGATTTGATGTGCGAGGTGTCGTTAAATTCGTGAGTGTCATAGGCTATATTTTTTTGTATTAATAATAAGACGTCTCGCAAAAAAAAATGCGTTTTTTCGTAATAAACAAATATGATTTTACTAGAATTATTCTAAAGAATGCGCATTTATAATCTTTTGCAGCTATTTTCGCATATTTTCTCACAAAAAAACGTACAATCAACAGCGTATCAAGCGTAACGAAATCGTAAGATAGAATGCAAAAACCGCTTTTCTGCAGTCGGGTATTTTGTTTTTCTTTTAATATTGATACTTGTTATTATAAAAAATATACAAAATATATATTTTTATTATTTATATAGTCATGGTCTCTGTTTATTTCAATTTCCAATCTATGTTTAGTTTTCTCGTTGGTAGCTTTTAGCATTCATAAATAGTGTCTAGGCATACAACTCCATGCTTTGTATGTGTGTTGATAACTGGTCGCATACATCTATACGGAGCTAACATATTTCACTAATCATCATGGAGTTTGATACTTATATATTTTTCTTCATGGCAACGGTACCTAACTTGTTTCTGTTAACTATGTTCCTTTAGAGATCGGTGGCAGGGTTTGCGAGTTTCCAAATTGTCAGGACAACGTGTTCTGTTCTCTATATGTGTTTACAATAATCAAGAATTATACACAATATAACGTTATTAAAATAGGAGTTCTCAACGCAACGTTATCGTCAAGGTGCAATAGCGCACGCGCTTCTTCTCGATAAAGACTACTCTGAACGTGAATGAAACTATAGTCGAAGATTCAGATTTCAAATAGACGTAACGAACTTTTAGTTAAATATGTAATAAGCAGCCTAGTTTTCATAATAAAATAGTAATCGAAGTGCTTATGGTATACAGTATTTTATGGTAAAGAAAAATAAAATTGTAATAGACAACTCTATAATATAGAAAATAATACCTTGTCCTTGGATCTGATAACGCCATGAAGTCTTTATGGAAATAATGCACCTGCATTATTGTAATTATAAGGAAACATGTTGGTGTTAATAATTTCACGAATAAATCCGCGGGGTGATATGGTTCTAGACCTAAATCGTGTTGTCTGGAAGAAAAAGTAGAAAAAAGTAATTAAGATAGAAAGACATAAATCATAAAGTTTTTTTATTTATTAACCGACGTTTTTTTATCAATAGGCTTGAGTTTCTCAGTCCACTCGCTCAAAAAGTTTGAGCTTAATCTTTACTAAGCTGTAATATCCATTTTCTAATTAGCCAAGTGTAATTCAAAAGTTACTTACAGTTTTTGGTTGATGAGAAGATAATTCTCTATCGTCACTGAGAAGTTGTCGAATTGATAAATGTATATAAGTATGAGATTGATCATTGAATATATGATTACAGTTATCCAAAAAACATACATCAGCCGTCGCCACCAATACCAACTTATCTGAAATTACAATATTATTATAACTTGTAAGTATTCTGTTAGAGTCAGCGCAATAGTCGATGGCCTCGACTTGTGGTGTAGTGAGCCTCCCATCTCATCGCGCACATACCTAAACCAGGACCATCGAGTTCTATAGACTATATTTATTGCTATTGGAAAAGTGAATATGAAAATGAGAAGGTGGAAAATATAATAATCTAACCGTGCACCCACTCGCAGCCCACACATTCACTCCACGCTATTATGTGTGTCATTAACACAAACGCAAACTTACGTCCATTTGACTATATATGATGTCGATTGTGTGGCAATCGCTTGAAGCATGTAACGCTTTTCAGAAGTCTAAGTACGGTGTGGTTTTGCCCTGAAGCGCTTGGAATCGTCAATATTACACATGCCTAGTTAACTTCGTTAGACTCATGTGTGCGAGCGCGGAGACCAAAGAGTAATGCCTGTAATCAATATGATTAGCCCATTTCCATCCTTTTACAGGCGAGGGAGAGGTAGGAGACCAGCCACGAGATGAATAGATGAACTCATACAAGTGGCAAGAAGACACTGGATGCATGCCGCTTCCAACCGATCTTTTTGGAAATCCATGGGAGAGCGGCTTATTTCTAGCAGTGGGCTTCTTGTGGCTGAGATGATGATGAGTGTGGTGCAAGTGTGGAATCTTATATTAGCGGGAAGCGGAGAGAGGTCATTCTGTATATACACTACCAGCTCACAGGGCCGATATACACTACCCACTTACACACACACAAACACATACCCTGACAACCTCTTACCTGGAACATGAGTATGAAGGTGAGAAAGAGAAACATGTATATGATCTTGAATATCGTCATGCGGTCTCCGGTGACCCCTATGACGAATAGCATTATGACCACCACGTAGATCCAGTAGCGGGCGCACAACGCGCGCAACCACTCTCCTAGTTTACGCAGCAGGCGGGAGCGATTCTCTTCCTCACGCTGGGCTTCCATTACTGTGGAAAACATACGAAATTTGCTTTTTTTCGTTTATTGTTTTACAAGGAGGAAGATAGTGTGTAAAGTTATGGGGAAAGCCTTTGCCCAGAAGAGAGAATAAGAATCTTATATAGAAAGAATTGTGGTTCTAATAGGTCTACCAGCATTTGAGGACAAATATGAGAAGAATAAGAACAATGTTTATAAGAAGCTTTCTATTTGTGTAAAAACTTTAATATTCGTTCAATTTTTGCTGAATGTTTCCGATTTTTTAACAGAATTTATACTGGTAGTACCTACGTTTTGTTGTACTACAGAGCGCCTAAGCAATATCATGGGAATAAACTAGGTAATCGTAGTTCATGCTAAGACTCCAAGAAGATCGTGTTTTTATACAAACCTAGTCAAAAGAAAGGGAAAATTGTCGGTGTATATCAGTACAAAAGTCAGCTTTAGTGCTGGGTATAAATCAAGTTGTTTGAACATGTGCTGGACGACAGCGAATAGTGGCGAAATGGAGCGAATAGTACCGAAAAGAGGTGAATGGTACTGAAAAAGATCGAATACCCACATGAGTTTGCTTGATCTTTACCCTAGTGATATTGGACATACCCCCTCGAGTTACAAGATGTATTTTGTACGAATATGGATACAATGCGATAGAAAATAAAATAGAACATGATTTAGAAAAAAAAACTTAGTCATTGTATAATCAGAAAAAAATAAATTCGAACAAAGGTCATTTAATAGAGTGCTTGCTGAATGAGGAAGGGTCACAGTTCAGTTATTAGAAGAATTAAATAAGTTAATCAAATTTACCGTTTGCCAGACCTGTTAGAATCATACCAAGATAATAAATTCAGTTACAGATTATCATTTCATACATTTTTTATTAAGCCAGTGGTGCCAATGATGCGAGTTTGCCCAGGGCGGTATGGAGTAATTTTAACTTTGTTATTTGAACGCAACATGTACCAATCCAAGTTTTTTTTTAGTATTTATTAAAATATTTCTTACGGGCGTAAGAAATGCCCCCAAATGGCTCGAATAATTTTACAAGATATAATATAATTTGCGACAATATCGGGGCGGGGCGAAGTTTGTTTTACGCACTTATTCATTTTCACGGAGCAGTTCATGAGTCAAGCGTGGTGATCATGAAGGAATGGCTCCTTACGAATAAAGAAATCCGGATGCGCGACTGCATCTGCTATTATGCTATAATAATCGTCCCAGTGTCCTCTTGCGGTTAAAAATGCGTCTGTAAATAGTGTTGTACTGACCGCTAGCGGCGGTGGAGACGGTGAGTTGTAGCGGCGCCGCCATGTCGGTGATAACAGCGGAGCGGCGCCGCTGGCGGATCTCTTGTACGCGCTGCCGTAACGTCACCCAGAACATGCACGTGAAGAGCGACTTGATCAGCAGCGGCACACAGGGCTCGTTCTCCGGACGGGACAACCCTATCTGCGCCAGGTTCACTTCCTGAACGAAACGATCCATCGGGTTAGCGATATGTACGGATGATATGCATGTGGAAGGTGTAAATGTAGAGATGACGTCTGACAGACTGAAGTGGCGAAAGGAAACGTGCCGTGACGACCCCACCCAGTGGGATAAATTCAAGCCAATTATGAGGGATACGTAATATAGATATAGATCATACATCTCACATTTTTAATCTTCATTTTATCTTACATTTTTCAAGTTTCAATAGTTGCGACATATACTGTGACAGCATGGAAACAATGTTTTAATACAACATGGTCATCACGTTTGCTTACGAAAATTGAAGTACTAAATTTGCTCAAATTGTCTACCAGCGGAGCGTCAAATCTGGACTCGATTGGCACAGGATCGAGGCAGATGGCATAAAAGAGACGCCTATACCCAGCAATGGGATAGAAAGGGGTGTGGATGATGGTGATGATGATATATCGTTATATAAAAAGCAATGAGCAACGGCATCAAAAAAAAAACTAAAATACGAGGTAACTTCAAATATTCTTCTTCACTCATTCTAGCTTCACAGATGGACGACTTAGGTAGCGAGCGACGTACGCACTACCGACTAGACTACAGGCCGGCGCTCGCGCACGCCGTCCCTTACCCAGTTGCACAAAAATCTATGGTAACTTACCGTTATATTCGAAGGCAGCTCGTATTCGTACAGGTTCATTCCATAAATATATTGCGCGAGAAGCAGCAGCATAGCGTAGCACACGAGCACGGGACTAGTCTTCAACATGAAGGAGCGTTGGTCGTGGCACAGCCACACGATGTTCGCCCACATCAGCAGGACGAATGTGAGCCACGAGTGGAACATTATACTCCACGCCATCATCGTGATCGTTGTCGCTATGTACGACGATCTGGAAATTGAAATAGGGAATGTGCATGATTTATTTTTATTTGGTCATAAAAAACTATCCACACATACATCCATTCCACAAAAACAAAATTAAAATACCTTCAAAAATAAGAAAGTTACAAGCATTTAATGTTAGACAGAGAGCACACGATAGCGAATGATGACGTCATGGTTCAAGTTCGCCGTAAAAATTCAAATCAAACTTGTTTCGTGAGAGATAGATAGAGCATCCCTACCCTAAAACTTTAAATGTTTATATCTCGGAAGTTTATTAACTGATTTAAATATTTTTTTAGTATATATGTTACATTTTAGCATTATATCAATTAAAACTATTATTCCTATGAAATAAAATTCATATATATTCCCTACTGTAGTTTTGAAAATGAAAGGTAAATAACAGGTCTTAGTTTTTAAAGTTAACTTACTCGTTAGCTACTTAGCTTACTAGACTATACTTGGGGCCATGTAAAAAGTTACTACTTTGACCCTTTTTTAGGGTTCCGTACCCAAAGGGTAAAAACGGGACCCTATTACTAAGACTTCGCTGTCTGTCTGTCTGTCTGTCTGTCTGTCTGTCTGTCTGTCTCCAGGCTGTATCTCATAAACCGTGATAGCTAGAAAGCTGAAATTTTCACAAATGATGTATTTCCGTTGCCGCTATAACAACAAATACTAAAAATTAAAAAAAAACTATTAAGGGTCCCCATACAATAAACGTGTTTTTTTCGTATTTTATTGCTCAATATTAAAAACGGTAACAGGTAGACGCTTCAAATTTTCACAGAATATTTACTTGTATATTACCTTTCAAAATAAATAATTAAATAACAATAAAGTAAATATTAAAGGGGGGCTCCCATACAACAAACGTAATTTTTAAGCAATTTTTACTCGATCTTAATTAACAGGTAGAAACTTGAATATTTGTAAGTAAATATTTAGAAATATATTAACTATAAAAATAAATACCTAATCTAATACATAAAAACTCACAAAATGAAAATAATCCGTGCATCTAAACGCGGTGCGAGCGCCGCGCCGCGGTGTGGTGGTGGCGCGAGCGCGAGACGGTTGCTAATCAACGGCCGCGCGGGTAGCGGGGGAGGTAACATCACGGAGCGAGCCATAGCCGCGCATATTCGCGCGAGCGTTGTCATGCTGCCCGGATGTGTATCGAAAACCTACCTATAAGTTTGCAATTTACTACATGGAATTTCCTTGATTTCTCGTTATTTTATACGATTTTCCGTTATAGATGATAGTACGGAACCCTTCGTGCGCGAGTCCGACTCGCACTTGGCCGATTTTTTTTTGAAGATCTTAGGATGTAAAGTTACATCTTATACGCATTCCAAATTTTAAGTCTCTACATCCTTTAGTTTCCATTCAAGACAAAGCCTTAATAGATATAAATAAATAAATATTGATTATAAACATTTTCACACAGCCATCTAGATATATTTTAAAGTTATAGCTTTAGTAACCAAAACCTATCTACATCTGTCTCTTAATTAGCTGTACGATTATTTTTTAGTAGAATCATTTTAATAGTAACCGTAGGTATTTATACGCTCTATATTATAATGCTCTTTGGATTATAGCCATCTGACTCAGTAATGGAGGTATAGTCAATGTAATGAAAATGAACCGACAAACGAACTTTTACCAATAGAGGAGGATAAAATTTGTTTTCTCTGATGTAGAACTTACCTGATTAAAACTTGGAAGAGTTCAAAAACAGCCGCTACAATGTCGTCTACCAGTGAAGGATGGTCCTCTTCTTCATCCATTAATGTCGAGTCTAGAAAAAAATCACTGATGTATACACACATTTAGAGGATACGGTAACGTTAAGGGCAATCATACACATATACATATTTTTCTTGAGTAGTTGATGGTGAACGTTGAGTTTTCAGGCTGCTTATCACCCGAAACGGTAATCTTTGTTCGCTGTTTCATGTATTATCTATATATATATATATCAATGACTATAGGATGTAGTTCAGTTTATGCACTGGTTTATTTTTAATTAACACGCTTTTATTAGGTCGACCTGTATGTAACTAACTATGTAATGAAATCTAAGGTAACTAATTTAACCATCTTCCAAGGATCGTAGCGTCATGAAAATTGGCAGCTGTATGTAGTTCTGATGACAATACAATAATATGGTACTGTCGAACTGGTCTGATGATGGAGCCGGAAGATATGAACTAGAACTTCATGATGGAACATGTGTTTGGATTTGTTAGAAAAGTCTTGTAATGAACTTTGACCACAATAATTTGTAGAGTGTTTTTTAGTTTTTAAACTGTAATTTATTTATTTGAGGAATATTTCCTCCAAAACGGGGGGGGGGACGATTATTTAACTAATTAGTAGAACGGAAAGCCTATTTACCTTCGTCGGGCACAACGACTGAACCAGTAGAGTCCTGATGCAGTTGCCTCGTGCCTGAGGCAGAGCGCGACCATCTCTTGGAAGGGCTCACGTTGCGCATTAGCTACAAACATTGCATTATATTCAAACATACGTATGCAAACCTTAAGAGAATAGGAATAAAGAAAATTTACACATTTTGTACAGATATTTACATAATCTGAAGTCTAATTTTGGTACACTCTCACTAAAACTTAACCATGTTTAATAGAACTAAAATTAGTGGCGCTGCTGTCCTTATTTCGTTGTTTTGTACAATACAAACGTTAGTTCCCATTTTTTGCCACGGTACTTCTCAGATTCTAATCGCTATAGTAAGAAAAATATAAAATCTTTAGTTATATCAAACCTGGTTTACCTTTAATCAGTATATAATGAAATTGGCCAATATCGAATCAATGTAACTAGCAAGAGCTAGTTACAGTCTCAGTTTGTGTAACTCTCATTAATAGGCTTTTACGCAGTTACAAAACAGTACATTTTAATCCAAGCTTTTTACAATTTGTAGTAATAAAAGTAAGATAAATAAAACCTAAATAGGACGCTACCTTATTAAATAAACAAAATAAACTTACCGTAATTTCATGCAACTAAGCAAACATTACAACAAATGACACATGAGCAATGCATGAACATACCAAGCGGTTGTTCACTATGATAACTGACCACGTAATGCACAGGCGTTGACAATGAACATTAGACTTTAATAATTTTACTTTAAAGTGAAATTTTCGACAATAATATTTACGTGTTACGGCGTTTTTACGTTGTCAATGTTCATAGAGAATAAAGCCCGAGTGCAAATAAAAACATATAAAACATTAATGGTTAACTGACACGCGTGTGATACTACAGCGTTTTAGACGTACTCTCTGCCCTTTTAGACAATTTTGAAATCTATTAACAAGTAAGAGAAACGAAATTAGAAATTCAAAATTGTCAAGGTTTGGGTACTTTCAGCATTTGGAATGTATAAGTAATTATAGCAATATGACGGTATGCGCGAATCGACCCAAGCATTGAAGGCTGTTCCCATATACTTATTCACGGCAAGATATATTTGTTGTTATCCAATTAAAGAAAGTTAAATGTTTTCCAATAAAAAATAGCTTCCGTACTCCCATTTCTCTTTATTTTCATTACTCAAAGTGTGCTTTTTTTATTAGAATATTTGAAACTTAACATATTTTCTAAAGTAGGAATAGCCTGAAATGTCAAGCGTTCAATACAAGTAAATGTTGCAGACCTATTTTCTCTATCGAAAGAGATTTTAACACTACCGGATCTGTATATAACCTCATTCTATCCTACAGTTTCTTCTGTTAGGCAGCAAGAAGCATGAAAAAGACGACATCGCTAGCTGCATTTTGTAGTATACATTCAAAAATCTAATCGGACTCTTTGATTTTACTTTTATTGTACCAACTTCTCAACTGTGACATACGTTGCCTGAAAATATATATTATCAATAAATATATAATGTCTTGAAAATACCAAGGTTGTAGTTCTCAGGATACAGAGTACGCGGCTTGGAGTAGTAAGCATAAATCGTTAAGTGCAAAAACGTTCAAACTATCTTAATGGGAATAAGATAGTATTGAAACTCTATGATGGGTTTATTTTTATTTTTTTACATGGAAAACGTTTAACCTGTAAATCTGTTTTTTTTTTTTTGCTATACTTTACTACAAATATATTCCTGCTTTGAATTGACTCCATTTAAAGCACTTTTAGCATACAGATAATAAAGTAATAAAAAATACCTACAGGGACAGTCTCACTGGGATTCCCACGGAGTGCTTGGGAACTTATGTATGAATATGCAACCTATAAAAGAACGAAAGCGGGTTGCAAAACAAAACCAAAAATAAAAAACAATTTTGAAAATACATACAACAGACCGTTCAAGAAATCCATAAACTCTAGTGCAGTAACATTTATAGGTTAGCACAAATATAGAGACGGTGTCTTTCCTTTACTTCAGTGCCTGGTCATGTGTGTGTGCTACTATACATGGTGTTTCCAAACTCAACGGCTTCAAGAAAATATATGTAATTTATATCAGCATATATCAATGACAGCGAAAAATTAAAATAAAGTTCCAAAACTAATGAATTATGTAATTTTACTACTAATTTTGGGGGGGAAATCAAGAACCTTCGAAAAAAGCTACGTACAATGTTTGACACGGACACAAGTTACCCATGTTGGCAGTACTAATATTAATTGGAATTATCTCATTCTTTCCCGACGTAACAACTCAGTCGCGGTGGTTATTGTAATAATAATACTTAGAAATAATGAAAAAAGGTGCTTGTCAAGTATCATGACTTAAGCTCATGAGATATCCGCCATGTAGGATGGTGACTCACGATCATTGTCCCAATCGTCGTATACCTATACGGCCTAAACGGCCTAATAGCGAAGAGCAACTTTGGCTCAATGTTCTTCGTTACGTCAAGAAACCAGTGCTTGTTGGTTCCTATGTCTGTAGCTCCTACTCCAGGTAGCTTTGAAGCCCAGCTACCGGCGGCACCCAATTTTATAATTTTGATAGCATTTTTTTTACTAAATAAATTCATTGAAAAAAGAAGTTAAGAACTAAGACAAACATTTATACACAATAAAAAAACTATTTTGATAATATTTATAGTCAGATAATTGCCGATAAATTTTGAAACATCCTGTACATTACATAAAGTAATATATTACTTAGATATTTTAAAGAAAACAAGATGCGAGCGATGATGAGTACTGCGTTAGTCCAACAATTCGAAGTATGTAGCAGATATGTATAGAAAGAGAACGAGATTTTAAAGCTATCTACAGAAGCCTATATAAATGTTTAAAAAAATCTAAAGCCGGTAAAGTATATACTAAATAGTAAAATAGTAAAAAAAAAGAAAAGTTTCAATTTTGGCTCTACGTGAATAATTACAGTATGAGTCGTGTAACAAAACAATTTTCTAACACGAAACATGCGTATAACGTTCAAATCGACGATGTTTTAAATACACATTCCGTTATTTATGTTTCACATTTAGTTTGTTTGATACTATTTCGATTTATTTCGAGAACAGATGAATAATACAGCGAGATTGCTTTCAGGATAGCTACGTACTTGTATGTGTGTTTCGAACCAGAAATATGCATGGCATAGTTATTAAAGTTAACGTCAAACACACAGAGTACAATTTTCAGTGTGTGTCGGTGTTTTGTGATTTCAGTAATTGAGGGATAATTTATATGACACGCACGCAGAATATGTGCGCAATTTACGCGCACATTAAACGCACGCACTCGGAGGGTATTGTATTTGTCGGGTAGATATGTTTAGATGTATGTACATGTGTATATTTTCACCTTACTATGCGTATTGTATAAACGTATCTGACCTAAACGTAAGCATTTCGATTAATTAGGTATTAATGGATTTTTTTAAAGTTCATAGTTACTGGATAACTGACATTATTACAGAAACAAAATGTAAATTTGTAGATAAAGGGTGAAAAACATTAGATAATTATTATGTTAAGTGTATCATTATTCAATGATCAATATCTTTTGTAAATTTTATTATATTTTCAGCCTGAGACACCGTTTGCTGAATCAATGATCCAATGATTTTTTCAAATACATAGTTAATCTATAAAATGGATGATGAAAGATTTTACTTTCTATGAGCGTTTATCGCCTTTTGTTTTGCAAAGCTTTGTGAAATTCCCCAAAATGCGGGAAATCTCAACTTCATGGAAGATTTATTTAGGTAGATTGGTGAGCGAGGTCTACTTGCTCGCATAACCACTAGTACATATAAACTATAAAGTTTTAAATATTGTTATACTTTGACATCTATTTTATTATGTTTTATTTATGGTTTTTAATATAAACAAGATAGTATTTTTGGCATAGATTAAGAACTTTTTGCTACGTTTTGGTTTGTAACTTTTAGCTTTTTTTATCTTTATTTATAAGTTTTCCGCTTGTATGCAGACATAACGGGACAGTGAGTACTTCAATCTATATATAACTACGTACTACGTCTACGGGCTAAATAAATGAATTTAAGTTTTATTACACGACAGGAACTAAGAAAATTGTAATCTACAATGACATGAAGTTTGGTGCCGCGGCAAGCTTACTCGGACTTTCTTAGTGGCGGACATCCACTTATCCTTGACGTTGTGTCGGCTGCCGCGGTGGAAGGACACGCCTCGCACCAGTGACCCGTTCAACTTGCCCGCTTCTACACCGGTTAGGGCGCTCTTTTTTTTCGGCTATATTCCCGTTTCGAAAGCACAGGAGAAAATCCAATACAAAACATCATTTGAAGCGCCGACTTATACAGGGTTCAATCGAATTTGAGCTATGCATGTACCGTATACTGAGATGTCGCGCCAGAAAAAAGAGTAGATGTTAGAATAGATCGGTAGAACTACGGTTTTCTTGAGCTTTCTATATCGCTGTCAGTCAATTGCGTTGTATCATCGATTTGATTGACAAAGATATAATATACATATTTTTATATGGAACTGAAATGAGCATGTCCCTCGCGTGTTACACTCATAACAGTTTATTTTCACCCAGAATTTTAAGCTTGGATAGTACGTAAACCTGTGTGGCAATACACTGCGCTCATCACTTTGAAATTCTAGATGTTAAATCTCACTACATCCGGAAATTGAGCTGGAAATTGAACTACACTTAAGGATTTCCATAACGCGCGCAGCTATCTCTCTCGCGCATCACAATATTTTGAAACATATTAAATCATTGAGTAGGGATATTAGAAAAGTAAAAAGTCAATTTGTTTATTTAGATAGGAGAAATATTTGAAAAAGTTTTTCTTTTCGTTAAATCTTTTAAATTGGCTGAGGAAATGAAAAATATAATAATGTTTTTTTCAATATTCCGCCGCCAGTATAAATGATATTTGATTAAAATTTTCATTAAATGTTTCTCCTATCTAAATAAACAAATTGACTTCTTACTTTTCTAATATCCTTACTCAATGATTTAATATGTTTCAAAATATTGTGATGCGCGAGCGAGATAGCTGCGCGCTTTGATCTCCACCATAACAGACTCTAAAATAATATCTCACTGTTTTTCCCGACGCGCGATCAAAGTGACCGCGTAACTATATCTGTAAATCAAGTGTGTACAAATTATATGTGACTCATAAAGTTTATCAGTCATGTTTTAGCCCTTTATGGCGTCGAGGTTTAGTATAATTTCTATTCAAGATACATTTTTTTTTTATTCGAAGATAGGCTTGCGCTTGACCGTCAACTCACCTGGTGTTAAGCGACAGTTACGGTCTACGATGGAGCGCGCTTGCTTAGAAGAAACTTGTTCACTCGCGATTTGAAGACACCTAGATTATATCCAGTCGGAAAGACCCATTCAGGAAGCGCATTCCACAGTTTGGCAGTACGTTTAGCAGTACATGCATAGCTTATTAGATTAATAACTTCAAATGCGTTTAAACCCAAAAGCACTGGTCAAATAAAAAAGTACCTATTCATCGCAGCCGTGATTGTAGCGGGACGTGTGAACATGATCGTTTGCTTCAACTAGCATTAACCTACTTCCAGCGCTTCAAATTAGCACTAATATCGTGTGGTGGGACTAACATAGCAGACCGGCATGGAAGTGACGAAGGCATCATAAAACCAGCGTTAAATCACTAATGCGTTACCAATTGAAAATTATTTGAAAAAATAAAGCTTACATTAAATTCGAGGGTTAGTCATAACGAGTTATAATTATGCTATAAGGTAGATATTCGTGTGGCACGTACCTTGGGCTTGAATAGTTCTCGGGACTCAACCGCGAGAACATAGTAAGTAACAAGTATTACAAATGGGCTAGCGATTGTAGCCCACATGTGGTCGTCTGACACTTCGTAAACGAAGCTTGTGGGGTTAGTGGAGTTCAATATTACCAGTTTCGTTAAGCCGAAATACCTGCAACATTTTTATTCTTGCATTAGTACATATATGTGCATATACGGGGGTGATATTAGTTAGCAAAGCCTACACGGATCGCTTCTAAATAGCATTCATAACAAACAAGTTTTGTTCTTCAACTTTGAAATCTTATATTTTCAAATTTCAAAGTAATAGAATCAAACTTATTCGTTAGTTATATCAGCTGTTTCATACAAAAGGTTCATTGACAGAAAAAAACTCAATGGCGTTAAACTGTTTTTTTTTTTTGTGAATTTTCGAAAGTCATGTGATAAAAATGATAAAATTTTAAAATGAAAACCCTTTAAAAGGCGTCTAACAAATTAAGTAATAAACGGTGCAAATATTTTGGATCCTAATTATCATCTATGTGTCAACTGCATTCGATATAACTGTGAATCATAAGTATGATCACAAGCAAAATTAACTTTATGGTCGTTCCACAATAAGGCATGGTTTTGCTTGTACCAAATTCAACTGAATTAGAATATTTAGATGATTTCCGTTTCGGTGTCATTGTCAGTCAATATCGCATTGAGCATTGAGTATTTAATTAAATTGTATTTAGTCTAACTTCATTTACAAGAAGGCCTTTTTAGACAACTGCACAATATAATAAAACTTCTTTATCTTTTTTTACATGAAATTGAGCTTTGAACACTAATTTGGTCGATACCGAGAAGAGCTCCTTATTTTGAGCAAAAAAGACTACATTTGTGTCGAACGTGATGAACTTAATGAGTAAGCACAAAGATATTATACAGGGTTATTATTAATATTAACATTATATTTTCATCATTGTCCTTATTATTAGCATTACACACAACTTTTTCCATAGGTACAACTCAATATTAGTGAGAAAAACAGCTGTAACATACATGTTGGCGGAGGTTATGTTCTTTGAAACAGCTAATTTTTCTTTTCGCAAATTTTGAGTTGTGTTCTATGGGCATAGAAAAAGTTCTTCATATGATTCAACCTTTCCGCTTAGTACAGGGTATCATAATAACCCTGTACATTTTACAATATAAAATTAAAGTAGTGAGTGATAGAAGTTTATTGAGACGATATGCGCTGCTCAGAATTATTGAATTACCAGATCATTTATGGTTTGAAAATTTCAAATAGTGTGGAGCTCGCGGGTTGGTTACGGTTGCCGTGAAAGGTTTGGTTCACAAATGTTCGCTACCAATTCCGGTCGGATTCAGTCAGCATTGTAATAAAACATGTGTTTCTACAGTGGAATAGAACACTTCAACATACCTAGCCATATCCATATCAGGCGGGTAGAGTTCAATGAGCCACGAGCATTGATAG
Organism: Lycia hirtaria; assembly: GCA_947563715.1. Lineage (NCBI taxonomy): Eukaryota > Metazoa > Arthropoda > Insecta > Lepidoptera > Geometridae > Lycia > Lycia hirtaria. The sequence continues at coordinate 39,699,908 of OX387379.1, forward strand.
ACGATCAAGCAGGCTATATGCACCGCCATGATGGCCATGATACAGCGGCCGATGACTGCGAACCCCTTCTCTAGGGGACGGCCCACAGCCCACGCGGTCGCAGACCCCATGAACACCAGAAAGTAGATGCCTGACGTCACGCTCGGACGCATTATACCGGAGAACATAATCATGAATAGACAGATGTATTTTCCTGAAATGAGACGAAAACTATAATTAAACAAGAGACACCCTGTCACAGTAAAAATTCCGTTAAGTCGCGTAAGCGTTTCCGTTCCAATTTCTTAGTGAGTATGGCTTAAGTGAGGAATGCGCTGAGTGTTTTTTTTTTTTGCATTTCCCCTGCCAGCAGCAAATGTGGCTGGAAAAGAAATGCAAAAAAATAAAAAAACAACAAGGAAAAGATCCATTTAAACATTTACATCATCATATCCACAAGAAGTACACTGCTGGACATAGGCCTCTCCCATGGATTTCCAAAAATATCTGATGAAAGCGGCTCTAATCTAGCGTCTTCTTGCCACTTGTATGAGGTCATCTGTCCAGTCCATCTATGACTGGTCTTCCTACGCTGTGCTTTCTAATGCGTGGTCTCCACCTTTTGGCCACATCGGCCATCAGTTCTACGTGCTGTGTACCCTGCCCACTACCATTTCAACTTGATAATCCGCTCTGCTATGTTGGTGATGGTGGTCAGTTTTTTAAACTATAATTATAAATCAAAAGTATTTGTTGATTTAAAATACCTGCGCTCACAACCATGGGATATTGTTGATATTTCGGATCCTTCTTGTGCGAGTGGGGCGGAGTGGCCGCGCAGACTTTCTTCACTATTAGATACACGGACGACGATATTCCTGTCATCACTAGCTGTAAATAACAACAACTATCAGCGGCAATAAATCTAATGTGCCAATCTCACTTATGAATGCCACTTTAAAATGATCATGTTAAGTAGTTCAATAAGGGCGGATCCAAATTTACTGTAAATTTGAATTTAACCCTGTTTCACTAACCGAATGGATAACGAAGAAACTCAATAAATTTCAAAGGTTTATTAGAAAAAAAAAATACATGCCACGAAAAAAATACATGACATTTATGGGCCTAATTCAGTGTCAATACGAGTAGCACAAAATTGGTTTAAGCGTTTTCATCTGCGAATATTGATGTCATAGACGCAGCTCGACCAAGGCGTTCGGTTGGAAATACCTCCTATTATTTTCATATTGTAACCAAGCATTGATTCAGAGGAAGGTCAAAAATAGTTAATTTTACCTCAGGCGACAAATATTGAACAGCCATCAAGGCATCAATGCCGGAATAGGTGACCAGGCCCAGGTTGAAGCCTATATCCTGGATAATAGGATACTCGTCCAGCAGAGAGCCGTAAGGGGCGAAGCCAGCCAACACGCTGTGCCATACCGCATGCGCCAGTAGCAGCAGCCAAGATACCAGCATTGTAAGCAGTAGGAACTTGCCTCGCCATCCTGAAACATTACATATCCTAGCTATTATTATAAAAGCGAAAGTGTTTATCGTCTGTCTCTCTGTCTGTTTGTTACCTCTTGGCTGAACGGCTGAACCAATCGTTATGAAATTTGACACAGGGATTCTTTAGGACCTAGAGGAAAACAGGCGATATTTTATCATAATCATTATTTTTGTCACTACGCGGGTGATACCGCTGAGCGCAGCTGATAAAATGGGACATTTGACTACAACTCACCTGATGGAAAGCGATGGAATGGTCGAAGATGGAGCACGCTTGCCCCATGAGATGCCTATTCACTCTTGTCTTGGAGATACCCATGTTATATTTACTAAGGAACCCCGAGGCTGTAAGTGCGTTTAGCAATTACTGCTAAAGAGTGGTTAATTAAGATAAGAAGTAGTTTAAATAAGAATCGTTCTTATTTAAAAAAAAGAGCCCTGAAATCGCTTTTCACTCAGGAAAGAAAGCTCATTCACTCCAAACTGAATGTACTGGGGTGGTACGTAATACAATGGGGTGCGTACCGTACTTTTTACCCGGCTACGAATAAACTATATAAATAATATCTAATTCATTTATTTGCGGGTTAAATAAACTGATGAAATCTGTGGATGAAAATCAAATTAACAAAAGCGCATCTTTTCGGCACGTAAAATGAAAATTGTACCCATAGTCAGAGTATTTCAAACAAATAGTCTAGTTTATCACATATGTCCGAAAAAACCCGTGTTTGGGCATTCTACGTATACAACAAGATTATACCTATACAAGCATTACCCTCTTTCTTGTACAGTCGAATAAAACTTGTAACAAATTTGACCTTCACGCAATAAAAAAGAACTCCGTCTATATGGGCTTGTGAGAAACAATAACAATACAAAGCCCAGCAAAGTGCCCGAACAATCGTAAAGGGGAATTAGGCAACGGCGCGGCGCCGTCGTGGAAACCCTCCTGCCTGCTACAATCGACATAAAAAATAACTGGGAAATACATACATCGTTCGTAAACTTTGTATTTATCCAAATTTAATGACGACTATACTCTCTATTGTCTTATAAAACATTGTAATTACGTGTGCCGTGTTATGATGTTTTGTTATAATTAACGGCATTAGCCGCGTACTGACTGAGCGAGGCAGACGTGCCTAATGCCATTTGCCTCGGGCGAGGCACGTCCTTACCGACCGAGGATTTGCCTCGCGCGACTGCCTCGCGAGGCTGCTAATTCAGTCAGTACGCGGCTAATGAGGTTCATGCACGCTAGAGAAATTCGAATTTTAAGTATATGTATAGGCGTATGCACTATGATTTCTAGACTATTTTATTCCTATGTGTGAGTGAGCAATCCGTTGATCCGAATTTATTGATATTTTCTTTTTGCCTCGTATAAAAAGCCTATTTTAGAATTTTAAGAGAATGGTCCGTGATGTCATGACCAAGACAGCACACTCACTCACTACATAAATAGGTGTTCGTGTGAGAGCACAGAATGCATCAATGTGTATGGATGCGTGAGCGAGAGGATGACTACGTCACAAGTTATATACATAATTGCCGTCTCTTTTTTCTCATTTTTGCGTATACTGATATCGTTGAATCTTCGTCGTTTTTCATCTAATTTTCATATTTCACAGAAATTATTGGATTATCAATCGCTACAAATCTGCACAAAGTAAGTGTAGGCAAGGGCTTCGCCAAGGGGGGGCAAAGGGGGCAGCTGCCCCCCCCCCCCCCCCCCTAGAGATTAAAAAAATGTAGCCAACTGCAAAGCAACCAAAGTCCTAAGGCCGTGCAATTGTACCTGTACCTACAATTCATATTTTTCTCATCCTCCATAATATTAACTTGCCCCCCTCCCCCCTGGGCCATGGGCTGGCGACGCCCTTGAGTGTAGGTAAAAATTTGCAAATGCTCCATTGGCCTACCTTTACAGACAGACAGAATAATATAAGCATCGGTTGTTAAAATAAAATGTCAAAACAACAAATCTAAAATAACGATTATTTCATTATTCAAAATTGTCCTCATAAGCAAATATAGCGAAGTAATTGTATTGTATCTACCAACGTTTGTTTTCCAATTCAGTTTCAACAATATATTATTTGTCTGTACAATGTTAAGGTCTAATAATTTTATTGTTAGTAATATAAGGATACATTATGCCATAAACACTAAAAATAATTATTTCGTAACTATGAAACAAAGGTAAAACTTATAACTGTACTTAATTGTATTATATGTATTACTTATATTATTTGCCGAGAGCTCATATCAATTTCAACAAGTATCTACTCGTATATTACAAGATAAACAAAATACCCGAATGCAAAAAAGCAGTTTTTGCAGTCTAACTTACGATTTCGCTATGATGATACATGATACGCTGTTGAGTGTACGTTTTTTTGCGAGAAAGTATGCGTAAAATCGCTGCAAAAGATTACAAATACGCATCATTCAGAATAATTCTAGTAAAATCACTTGTATATTTGTATACTTGTAGCGCTAGTGGCGTAGCTTGACTAGGTTTTCCCGAACGATCATCGATGTTAAGCAACGGACGGAACGGTCAGTCTTCGGATGGGTGACCGTGAGTGGCATTTCTTTCTGAGCGCTACCGTGGGTCGGATGACACGTTTAATTGTAGGTCCCGGTTGTTCAGCAATCGTCAAGCCAAGTCAGAGGGCTTTCGGCGGCTTAATAACTCTGACAATCGGGCTGGCCACTCAGTCTATACGAACTTACTTACTTGTATATTACGAAAAAGTTCGTCGGAGGTCACGAAAAACGCTTTTTTTTAATTTTCACGAGAGATGTATTATTATTATTACAAAAATATATAGCCTATGACATTCAGAGAGTGAAGACGAATCTAACGACATCTTGCACATCAAAATCGGTTTAACCATTTAGGCTGTAGCCGATCATATAGAAACCCACATACATAAATAATTACATACAAACAAACATACACTCGAAAAGCATAACCCTCCTTCTTACGCAGTCAGGTAAAAAATTACTATCTGAGCGCCTGGTGCGATGCATGACCAAAATGCTGTAAATATCTGACCCAACGCATAAGCTAATCCATTCAACGCAACAACGTGGCAATAATGGGTACGCTGCCAACTGGTAAGTTTTGAGCTTTTTGTCTGATTAGAATTACAAATAACTATGACGCTATGGTTACGCTATAAGGCAAAAAAAACCGCGACAACTATATGTACTATTCTTAAGTACATAATTAATATTATGTAGTTTGTATATTATTTTGTTGCAGTTTATAAAAGCACTCCGTAACATTACATTGCAGAATGATCAATCGGCGTCCTCCCTACTTTATCGCAAGTGTTACGGTGCCAGTGATAAGGCCCGACCTCAAAAAGAGTCAACAACATTGATTTCAGCAGACAGCAACACTTTCCTGAAACTTGCTGCAATTATTCGTTGCGAAACTGTTTACGTAATCGAATGTAAAACTTGGGTATATTTAAAACGGCTCGTTTTTAGGAGCCATCAAGAACGTGCAAGTGTTTTACTGTTTAAATAAATAAACGAAAACTTCTTACCGCTGAACGTCCGACTGTCGGGCAACTGTGCCAGTGGTGCGATTATGAACAAGAGGAGGTAGAATAATGATAGGCCGAATGGTCGAAGTGCTATACCTGAAACAAAAATTAATAAATCAGATGAAACGTTAGTTTCCGGCAGCCTAGTGGTGAGACCGTCTGACTTGCGATCCGCAGGTCCTGGGTTCAAATCCCACGGTGCGCACCTCTGTCTTTTCGAAGTTATGTGCGTATTGTTGATTGCCGCCAACTTCAAACGGTGAAGGAAAACATCGTGAGGAAACCTACATGTCTGAGAGTTCTCAATGATCTTGAAGATGTGTGAAGTCTGCCAACCCGCACTTGGACAGCGTGGCAGACTATGGCCTAACCCTTCTCACAATGAGAAGATGGCCCGTTCCCAGCAGCGGGACAGTTTGTACAAACAGGGCTGATAAAAAAAAAAAAAAAAAAAAAAAAAAAAGATGAAACGTAGAAACTTTGAAAACTTATCATGAATTGTCTTATTTTGTGAATGGCATCCTTACTAAGTGTCATCACATAACATGAGCCGAAGGTTGTGTGTACCCTACACATTCATTCCGCGCATCTGTGTCGAAAGTTACTTAGTAACTTTCGACACAGATGCGCGGAATGACCATGTACTGTGAGTCTAAAGCCGGGTTCACATGACAATCTAACATGCGTCGTTGAGCTTGTCAAATTCCATCAATCCATTCCATGTGCATATTTTAGAACTTACTAACTTAACGCAGATAATTTTTTATACAACAACTCAAAATTGTACAAAACACATTTGACAAGCGCAAATACGACTTTTCAGACTTAAAAACGTTCGGTAATGGATAGAGAACCTGCTGAGGCTTCTTTTTCAAATCTAGCTCATGTTAGCTTCTTCTCGTTCTATCAACACGTGTTATCTTTGAATCACAATTAGCTCAAGCAAAGGCGATTTATACCTACTGGTATACATTAACTTTGGCTCAAAGGACAACGTCTGGAGAACTGCACATGAGATACGTAAATCGTTTTGGACTGCGTCCGGTCTAGAGTGTTATATATTCGCCTATTTTTATTTTAACACCAACAACCTATGCATAACGTATTAAAACACGCAAAAAATAAAACCAAACACAAAAGAAAATGTCAATATAGGAAAACGCAATAAAGGGAAAGTCGTAGACACGATAAATCACGGGCAGTGCGGCGCCGCCTACGGCCTATACCTACGTAGACTTACACCGGTTTAGCGTTTTCAGCCTCGATTTTTCGTCTACTAGGCTTTCTACTAAACGCTTTATTAATATATCCTGGCCTTGAACCAACTTCCAGTCCAAAATTAACATCGGTAAATTGTTTATTCAAACAATTTTACAACATGGGTCGGAGTAAAATATTTGGAAACAGAATTAGCTGGTGCCGTTAGTTAGCATCAAAGGCTTGGAAAGTGATTCCTGTGGGATAGAGCGGGTAAAACTGAGGGAAACAGAAAATGCAATTAAATTTAATTAAGCGTGAACATCGGAAGAAAACGGGGGGAGACCTTTGCCCAGTAGTAGAATCTAACACGTTAAAAAAATAAATGGCCAAAACCGTGTTGGGACACACATATGGTAGGGTTCCATAGCTAATGTGGTAATCTAAAGGAAAACTACTTGGCGAGTATTACGGCCAATGGCTCAACGACTACGACTTAAATGTTTTAAATATTTATCGCTATATCTCGAAAATTTTTAATGACAGTGTTTAAAATAATTTTCATTGAAAGTTTTGAAATTTCGGCTTTTATAAAAATTTACTACAACATTTTGTAGCGGTTTACTAAGCCAGCCAAATGAAATGCGAGAAAATGTCCTCCAATTAATACTAGGATAATATATTTAATAAATTTATTTCTATAAATGACCTAAATAACTAAAGATATTATTATAAATAAAAAAACATATTACAGATAAAAAACAGAACTCAGGTCACAGTCCCAAGGCAACGTTCCCAAAAGGCTGGCGACATTGCCTCGTTGGATAGCAATGCTAATCCGCTGACCGAGGTAAGCGCCAGCCCTTTGGTCATTTGTTCTCTCTATCAGTCGCATAGCAATTTCATTATAAAGCTGCCACGCACTTGGGCCCCATGGACCTAGTTTCCACACCAAAAGGCAGAAATATGTAACCATCGCCAAGGGATTCATATTTCCGCCTTTTGTTGGATTAATTAATTTCCAATTAATTATATATTATTATCATCAAGTCTCTGAATAAAAGGGTACGAACTAGTAGTTACTACGAAACCCTAAAAATCATAATGATGTGGGTTGAGCAAAAAGCTCAGCTGTAAAAAATGTTTTAATTTTTTTTTGGTAACAGCTGTGATGTAATTAGCGTTATGCAGGTTTCCAAGTGAAACGCCGACCATGGGCCGCATTTTGGTCTATCACATTGAAAATTGGCCTCGTAGAAACGGCGTGGAAACGTTTCTTTGATCGTTAAAAATACGTTGATGTTACTTTAAAATGCAGCATATAAAACCAGAGCATAAAGAGGTATGGAACGCGCCATGATATATAGACATCTGCTTGGTGAATCGTGTGGAAAATGTTGAAATTCCACGCACTAGAATCAGAAACGTAACATACGCACCATTGGACAGGATACTTAACTAGACGGATATAGTAAAAGTTAGTCCAAGTCACTAGCTCAAAGGCAGTCACCGAGGGTACTTCGGCATTTCGCACCGCAAGCGGTTCGAACCGCGGTCCGAATCACCCAAGAGGTATTTTTGAATAGGTTCTTTGGCACCGCGGTGCGAATCGAGAGTGGTACCCGAGGACCACTCCTCGGGTACCACTCTCGATGACATTAAAGCAGCCCAATGGTCAAATGACGTTGTATAGCACGCCTCGGTTGGCTTTGACCGAGGCTTGCACAGGAACGCAAAGAACGGCGTATGGATGATGTAAACGAGACGTATAGCCTACTATACTAACAGTAGATGGACACAGGCGGAATATCCTAGATATTATAACAGCGTAAAGTCTTTATTACTACTACTAGCTACATTCTTATTATTATAACTCTTTGAAAGGTAACAGTTTCACGACCAAACAGCTGAGCCGATTTTTATGAAATTTGGTACAAAGATAACCCAGAACATGGAGTCAAATATAGGATCCATTTTATCATCACCATCGTTTCTCATCACTATGCAGATAAAACCACGGGTACAGCTAGTATAGCTAGAAATTATAAGAGAGCACATCGATATGTTAACCGCGATTGTGTTTTTAACGGCCTGAGCAATATTACGTTAATACCTCCTCACGATATCTAGTTACTTACTTATATGTTAATTTAACGAGATGCATACAGTGTTTTGAGTGATGCTATAGACAAGTGTGTAGACGTCTGCCACCGCTATTACCAACCGAAATGCCAGAGTAACATTTAGAATTCGTTCCAGTTTGTTTATACTGCGCCCTATATCCGCTTTGACCGCGCTTTTATAACAATCGCAAGTTTATTTTACTATGGGGAAAAAAATGTTTTTTTTTGTTACATTATAAAATAATGCGTCAGTCTTCACATTTATAGTCCCCATTGGGATATAGGATGAATGAATAGGACAAAATATTAACTAAGGCAGACCCCTAACAATTTTTTTTAAGTCATCATTCATCTGCCCGACCGGGAATCGAAATCGAGACCTTCCGCTCATAAGACGGATGTGCCACCACTAAGCCTAAAAATCTATAATAAACTATAACTATTACATATTGGATGCAAGTTACTCAATTGATTCAACAAATGAGGTTATTATTAAAATTAACTTCGAAAAAAAAACAGGCAGGTATTAAACAGGTTTTTTTATTTAAATATATTCAATGGCATCGTAAACAACCAAATACATACAAATTTCAAGAAGTTTGAGACAGGTTCAAAAGTCTTAAACGTTATTTAGGCACCTAAATGAACATTTAATTTAATTATGGTACATTACATAGAGTAACGACATTTTCTGGCTAAATTTTTTCTAGATTTTTTTATTGGTTTCAAACATGAGTACCAAAATAACTAAAAGTACTGTGAAAGTCGAGCTAAAGTCACCTTCACTTCGCCAAGGCAAAATCGGAATATCTCTGAGCACTTACGTAGTATTATCGACGGAAATCGAAATCATACGACAAAGCCAAGCAGTTGGGTACTCTTGACCTCGGTCTAAGAGACACTAATGTTCTAACTTTTAATAAATACAGCAGACAGGCCGATGAACTTTATATACTAATATTATCGTAATTTTGATGATAAACATTATTATGATGTGATAATGTAAATATAGGTCAGTCATTCATTATTCATTATCTCAGAATATTTACGTAATTTTTGTAGATTGTTCTTATTTCCAGACAGTTTCGTAATGTAAAGCGCTGTAGGTAGTAAGTTTTCTGTCTCGCTCGCGTACCATCGTTCCTGAAGATAATATTACTGAATGAATTTAGATAAATATTTTTCTAGTTTTTTACGCTATCTCTCTCGCGCATCACAACATTTTTAAACATATAAAATTATTGACTATGGATAAAAAAGTGAATCAAATTTGTTTATTTAGATAGCAGCAATACTTTAAAAAATAGTTTTATTCAGATAACACTTGTAAAAAAGTAGTAGTATCAGAGTAGTGAAAAAACATATTTTCTTCATCATCGTCATCATCTCAGCCATAAGAAGTCCACTGCTGGACATAGGCCTCCCCCATGGATTTCCAAAAATACCTATTTGAAGCGGCTTGCATCCAGCGTCTTCCCGCCACTTGTATGAGGTCATCTGTCCATCTCGTGGCTGGTCTTCCTACGCTGCGCTTGCCGGTACGTGGTCTCCGAACCTTTCGGCCCCATCGGCCATCAGTTCTACGTGCTATGTGCCCTGTCCACTGCCACTTCAACTTGCTAATCCGCTGTGCTATATCGGTGACTCCTGTACGTCTACGTATCTCTTCATTTCTGATTCGGTCTTGTAGAGAGACTCCGAGCATAACCCTCTCCATAGCTCGTTGCGCGACTTTTAGCTTCCTTATAAGGCCCATAGTCAGGGACTACGTTTCAGTGCCGTATGTCATCACTGGTAACACACACTGGTTGTAAACTTTCGACTTGAGGGACTGGGGTATATTAGACGAGAAGACGCTTTTAAGTTTCCCGAACGTATATTTTCTTACTCATCATTTAAAAGTTATTATCAAAAAAATAATCTAAATAATCAAATTCATATCTCACTATTATTAATATCTCCACTGAATGATTTTATATGTTTATAAAAATGTTGTGATGTGCGAGAGAGATAGCTCAGTGCTTTGAGCCCATTCTTTTCACCACGGGTTTTCTCAGTAATTTTATACCTTCAAATATTTTATTGCAATCAAAAATGTATGCGTATAATAAAATTTTAATTTTAATGAAAAATGCCAGCAATCGATTTTGGCGTTATTGATAGTTTGTCGTTCAAATAAGAATTTTTTTCACAGCCTAGATACATCGAAGTTGCGCCAGCCAAAATTAAATACAATATGTGCATTTTTTTTACATAAATTTTATAATTAGATCTACGATTGACCACCACCTACCCTGTTGGTAAGCTAAGACGTGTATATATAGAACATTTTCGGTGTTTATACAATGTAATGGATGCACAACTAAAATCATTATTATTTCATTTTCGGCTCCAAAGATACCTGGGTCCGTGACCTCTGTCAGATTTACAATCATACCAATTACGAATTGTTACGAGAAGATTACAAGATTATGTTAATTTACCTAACTTATTACTATGTTGTGTGGGATACTTCGGCGTTTCGCACCGCATGTGATTCGAACCGCGGTGCGAATCGGCCATGTACAGTTTCCGAATGGGCCTATTCGCACCGCAGTGGTTGGTGCGGTGCGAATGGCCCAAGACATATTTTGGAATAGGTCGATTCGGACCATAAAGAAACGCCCGATGCTCTTTTCGTAGGTCCGATTTGAACTTTGTATACCACGAGCAGACCAGCGACACGATATTGTGACATTAAAACTAAAAATATTTTTGGAAATAGTTTCGTATGTCCGAAAAATTACGATGAAAATTCAGAAACAAATGTGTGGAATTGACAAGTAGAACGACGCAAATCAGATTGTTATGAACCTCAATATGAACCCAGCTTTAAAAGGTAAAAAAATAAAACATGGCTATTAGGTAAATACTGTTTGTATTTGCATAAAGCCGGTAAAGGCGATGCATGCAGTCATCAATTTCAATTTAATGATAATGTTTTCGACATGCAATTTTCTCATAATACCATCAGATAAGTAAGGGACCGTCACGCAATAGTCGCAGGTATGTTAATATCATTACTTAAATGCATAGGAATTAGATAATCATAAAATTACAAAACAAACATTGGTAAAGCTTATGCAGGTGGTAATTAAATGGTTAAATTATACTTCCATAGATCAGTAGTTCTCAACCTTTATTCGTTGAGAAAGCATTAACTAAAATATTTTGAGCATAGACTACCAAATGCTCAGCTTGGTAGACAGTACCGCTCCCCTTCCTTTAATTACTTGGGTCATATTATGAAAAACAATTAAAATTCTGGCCAATAAATATCCAAAACATAAACTGAGATGTAATAAAACGTCTGACCTGTTGACTATAAAAAATATATATTATTTGAACTAATATAGTATATACATATTAATTCGTACGTATTACTTAATAAAAAGTAAAATGTATTGCTAACGCAGAACTCATCAAAACAAAGTATAGTAAAGTATAATCTAATCAATTTATCGATAAATGCGCAAAACGAGATAAAGTCCAGTATGCAACTTCGTTTATAACCGATGAACTTTGAAGCCACTTCAATTATATATAATTCAAAATCGAATAAAAATCAGTTTCAGTTGTCATTCATCGTTTTAAAGAGTATCTGGTATCGGTGTCACGATGGACACGAGAACAAACACATTCATTTGTAGATATATCTAGCCGTGGATCACTCATGTGATAAACAAACTGTAAACATCTGCTCAGAGCAACGAAATTCTATATTCGCCACGATACTAAACTTTAAAGTAACGTGTTCTTGCAAGAAAATAAATTCAAACAGTAACTGTGCTAAGAGAAGAGAGTAAAGCTGCCGCAAAATAATTATTTATTGAGTTTTATTTTATTTCATGAAACAAAGTGACGAGATGAGCAATTCACTTGGCTTGCATATACGGTCCAATATTCTACATAATTTACCATTTAGTCTAATGTCGAAATTTTAATAATTCTACTCGTAAACCTTTTCCGGAACATTCGGTGATTAAATAATTGGCAACGGTTCGTACTCAGGTCTATCTATGCTGGTGAATGCAGTAGGTATGCTAGACCCTGAGCCCTAAGTCTATTTACGATATTCCTATAGATTATAATTTCACTGTTATATTATTTTAAAGGTTTTAGTTTAAATTAATATAGTTTTAGTTTTAGTTAAAGAATGATGTAGACGCCTGTTAAAGGTATACATATCAGAACCTATATTAGAGATTACCTACTAAGTCAATGTAATATGTATACTGTTGGTGTTTCTAAAATAAATAAATAACTCTAATTAAAACAAACAAGAGTATGCACAATACAATGAAACCAGGGCGCGTTCTTTAAAAATAGAAATGAAAAAATAAATAGTACACTTATTAATAGAAAATTAAAACACCCAATTTTAAAACGTAACAAGCTAAGATATACGTAACAAATGAATATGTAACACTGATTTTACGGTAAACAATTTCTATGACACACTAGTACGGTAGAGTCAACGTCATACCTTACGATTACGAATCTTTTGAGAAGCATCTGTTTCACGTTATAAGCAAACAAAGATGACGAGTAGACATAGACAAGGACAAAACGTAATACAGTAGATACGAGTAAATATATTAACGTACAATTTCGACTCAACATTTCAAATAAAACCTTCGCGTTTTTAGGATGACTATTTTTTGGGCACGTTTGGAATGCCTACATTAACTTATATTATCCAGATATTTTGGGTAAAGGTAAACTTAGTCATTAGCATAAAAGAAAAATTCCACACGGAATTGTTTTTAAACTTAAGTTTCATTTCATTGGTGTCAGCTGCGCATTCAAAATAGCTCATATTGTCAGTGAAAAAATAGACCATGCTAAATAAAATTACATTTTACAGAAAACTCTTGGCAGACTGAATACCTCTAATATAAAAAAAAAAGATAAGCATGTGTACACTAATAAAAGATTAAGACAGACGTGTGTCGTCAGGATTAAGAAGAGAAAACATACTTTTTACACCCAAAACGAGAAAAGGTGTGATTTGTTTATGTGTACATATAATAATAAATAATAATATGTAAATCGTGACATATTTATTATTATTTGTATCGTGATCGTAGATCGTTCCCAACGACGGGCAGTGCTCGTCGACGTCACTATCCCATATGATGAGAATCTCGTGAAGGCTGAGAAGGACAAGCTCAGCAAGTACCTTGACTTGGCTCACGAGAGATAACCGCCATGTGGGTTGTTGACTCGACGATCATTGTTCCGATAGTCGTATCGGTGAACGGTTTAATTGCGAAGAGCCTCGACCAACATCTCAAGAGGCTCTCGCTTGATATGATAGTTGGATCAAGGGTCGAATACAAAAGGCAGTGTTTCTAGACACGGCAAGCATTGTCAGGAGATTTATCAGTTTGTAGCCTCCACCGCCAGCAATTAGAGCCTTGCCCTGCTGCCGGCGGTACCCCAGTTTTTTTTTTTTACTATGCATATTTTATATTTATATTGTATAATATGTATATTTTATATTGTAAAAAAATTAGACCTAAGAAATTAAATAATCTCCTTTTTTTGAAGTCGATTAATAAATAAAGAGTGTCTTATTTGTCTTTTACTCTTTATTTGTCTTTTATTAATAATGTTTATTTGAATCAAACAAAGTAATTTACATGATGCAAACTTATACATTATGATTTTACCATTATAAATATAATATGATACAAAAGAATAGTTCTGCTGTCATTTAAGTCACTAGCCACCGCTATAGGATTCCCTGTATTGTGATAACTAGGGCTCTTGGTAGGAATCAATGTTAAGGAAACTAAGTCTACATATTAGACAGTATGTAATTATTTTAACTTTAAGAATATAATTTAACATAACCATAATCAAATTATTCATACGGATTCTGCGTTAGCACTTAGCAGTATAGATTTAACTAATTTAGGTTGTTACATCGTCTGAAAGGAATATTGTGGCGTAAATTGGAGCAATGAAGTAATTGCATATACGAAACCCGAGGTGCTAAATCTGAATCAGCCTAACAATAAAATGAAATCATCATTCCTGGAAACCACTGAAGACAGTCACGAGAACGACGGAAATTTCGATATACCAACAAACAGCACACTGCATGTTGCTGAAACTGATGCTGACACAAATAACAAAGCTAAAAATAAAACGGAAAAAATTAAACACGAGAAACATGATGTGAATCGCGAATAATGTACGTTTACTTTAGTAGTTAACATACTGATTTATAGTGACGATGATATTCAATTTCGAGTAGATGATAATTAATTTTGGTTATGGCATTTCGGCTTCCCCGTGGAATGTGTTGCGTCATAAGAAACAGTAAACACGTGAAAAGATGTGTTACGATCTGATCTGTAAAGGGCCCCATATACGGTACGATTCGTCTATACGATCGATCTGATGAAAATCGTGACGATTGATCGCATCAAAAACGTCGCTCATACACGAAACGACTGGTCGTAACGATCGATCATTTACTTGTTTGAAGCTGAAGGTTATAGACGTGTTCAAATAATTAAATACGTGCCCCATAAAATGGAAAATGAACTTCTTTTCCTTACCTATGCGGCGGTAGCGTTGATTCGGATTCAAAAGAAAAAAAGAAAGCCTAGAAGAATGTGGGTTAAGAAATGGCTATTAAAGCGAAATCAGTATTCGCATGTAAATCTTTTAAAGGAATTAAGGTTCCATCCAGAAGATTGGCACAATTATATGAGAATGACGGAACCCACGTACCTAAAATTATTGAAACTAGTATCGCCTAGTAGGGCCATACACTGTCGATTCATCGTTACGATATTCATGATTGCATGGGTTTTTGTTGCGATTTCCGATATCGTCTTCGATTAAGTAAATCGTTAACGATCTTGACATACACCATCGATTCGTCGTTTCGATCGGTTCGATGCGACGGATCGTACAGATATATCTTACCGTGTATGGGGCCCTTAATGTTCTTACAAACGTTTCCTAACGTTTGTAAGAACAATACAGATCATAACAGTTCTTAATATCACACTTATCCATAGTATATACCATGGATAAGTGCAGGTTCGTAAAGGCCAAAGACTTGACTAAAATGTGTACTATTATATGACTACTGGTGGATTTTATCCTGCCAAATCCAGTTTATTATTGTCATTTTACTAACAGGACTATATATAACACGATACAATATTATAAGATCGTAACATCATGAGAAGAAAGAAAGGAACATACATTGGGAGCTTTTTCTATCTGATTTAACAAAGGGTGATCTGACCGCGAATAGTACTTTAACTATACTTACACGAAATGCAATCTCGCACTATATGTCAGTGTTACAGCAGTGACATATAATGACGATGATTGTGTGTGTTTGATGATGATTATTGACATGGTAAGACTGATTCTTGGAGTTGGACACAAATTGGATACGGAATATTACTTTTGCGGTAAGAAATTACAAATGTGTATCAGAGACGCTCCAATTACCTACAGTTTAAATTATTAAACCTTATTTATATTATACCATAAAAACATTGGATCATTTTTAATCTTACATAAAGACTAATAAATTAAACTACAAGATTAGATATGACCCCGTGTGACCGAGTGATATAAATCTCGGTACGCCAACCCATTTCGCAGTCAAAATGACTTCACTGTTCAGTTTGATAAAGATATAAATATGAATTATTTGCGTGGTTTTGTTCGTTATTTTCCTCAGTTTGAGTTTCATGAGTTATGCTTAGAGTACCTATTTGTCAAATGAAATATTAAACTACATATTTCAAAGTTGGAATGCATCGAGTATGTACCATCACAATATCGAAATAATAAATGACCTCGTAGCTCAGATGGTAGTATATCTGCCTGCTAAGCCGTAGGTCGTCGATTCGATCCCCACCCAGGACAAACGTTTGTGTGATGAGCATGGATGTTTGTTCTGTGTCTGGGTGTTTCTATGTATCATAAGCATTTACAAAAAAAAAAGTATATATGTATTCAATCAGCCATCGAGTTCCCATAGTAAAAGCGTTGCTTAGTTTGGGCTAGATATGGTGTTATGTGAATCACCACCAATATTTATATTATCTCCCTGAATGCCATAGACTTGATAGACTACAAATTTATACAACAACATTATAAAGAATTTTTATTTAAGTAAATTACACAGTAGCTTTTTGCATACTTCATAGCAAAAATGTACACTCAACGTCATATCATGTGTAATGTAAGCAAAAGTTGCACAACGAAAGTCGCTCTTATGCAGTCGGGTATTTAGTTTTTAACACGCTTTTATTACGACCTGTATGTAATGAAATCTAAGGTAACTAATTTAACCATCTTCCAAGGATCGTAGCGTCATGAAAATTGGCAGCTTTATGTAGTTCTGATGACAACACAATAATATGGTACTGTCGAACTGATCTGATGATGGAGCCGGAAGATATGAACAAGAACTTCATGAAGGAACATCGTATCATAGCTGTGTTTGGATTTGTTAGAAAAGTCTTGTAATGAACTTTGACCACAATAATTTGTAGCGTGTTTTTTAGTTTTTTAAACTGTAATTTATTTTAACCTATACTTGTTTAAATATTTATTTTTTATTTTAGAACAATACGATATTTCTACAAATAAAATAAGAGGCGAAAAAGAACCAGAGGACCGTTTAAAATTAAGTGCATATAATCCAGTTAATGCGTTTGCCGTTATTGGTAATACCAATGATTATGTAGACCCTGCACGACTTAAATACCCAACAACATTGTAACATTGAAATTGGAGTTTTGGCGGGAACGTCTTAGTAACACGTTGTTTGCTTTGTTTTATTTTCCTAAACTTGTGTTATTTTGAACATTAATGCTATAAAAATTGTGGTGTTTTATTCAATAAGTGTTCGATCAAGTGTGTAAGTGTGGGCAAGTGCAATAAAGCAGTGAAACATGTGATTTTACGTTGTCGGCAAAACTCCATAGAAGCTTCTAGTAAAGTCGCCACCCCTTTACTGAAGTAGGACTCGACGTATAAATTGACTGTAGTATTGACTTAGATTGTGACTAGAACATTTACAACTTGTTTTATTCAAGAAACTTGAAAAAATCCTAATACTTGACACTGGCAAATGCTTTAATGCGGGTCCAATACAAAAAAGAAGAAGAACATTGAAATTATGACAATTCAATTGTTCGAACGTTTTAAAAAGATAAAGCGGAAACATGTGATGAGATCATATTTAATGTAGGCTACCAGTTAGCCGGTTGAACTGAGGTGTGACCTTGTGAATCAGACGGCCGATATGGCAATGCTATTCCGCTGGCTGCCCAATACGATGCTAAGTACGAGTAGTTAGCTCCGACATAATTCACTGTCTGTACCTTCATTAATATTAACAAGATGTTATGTTAACGCGTCGAGACAAATCTGGCAGATTATAGGAGCCAAACCGTAGACCGTGTAAAATATATAGGTCTGTGAGCCAAACGAGAAATTTATACGATTATATAATAAATATACGATACGATATAATAAAACAATGGAATACATTCAGTATTCCATTGTTTTCATATCCAACATTTTTTTTCATGAAGGATAGTCGTCACTCACAACTACTTACAACACTATAATCAATGATGGTAAAACGTTCCTTGCTGAAGATCAACAGACAGATCTCTGAAGGTAAACAATAGATATTCTAAAATATATTACAAACGGAAGGAAGGAACAGAAAATCCTATTTGAGATTTCTAAAACTACAAAATGAGGGAATGAGCTTTTCGACGGTGTCGGATAGTGGTATGATGCATCGCCGAAGCAGAAATGAGATTTTGGAAAGCTTTCTGTTCTATAACAGAAAGTATACGGGAAGAGGAAGAAGAATAATTAGTAGATAACAATATACGGTAGATTTTCGCCATAAAAATTTCAACTCAAACCGTAGAAAAAATAAATAACGGATTGAGTAACCCGCGTGTATGCCAACTGTAGAACGATAACCCGTCCTATGACATCATCGGTACGTAGTCTCCATACCTACAGAGTGTTTACTCATACTAACAATTTTGATAAAACTATTATAAAAAATCTACGATCACGACCTATACGGGCAACAAGGCTAAAAACAATTCAAAACGAACCGTTTCTAATCACACTGATAACGTTTTGTGACTAAACCAGATTCAAGTCAAAATGCCCGTTTTTATATGATGATGCTTTTATTAATTAAAATAAACGAGTCCCGCCCATGAATGCTGTGAAAAGTGGATGCTATTTCGCAGAAATGTAGCTATTTAGATTTAGTTTTTTAATATCACTAAGTGCCGTTTTGTGGCATTATTGTGTATAATTAAACGTATTAGACGGCGGCGCAAGGCGTGCGTGTCCAGCTTGTCTAATCTAGGGAGTGGACTCTCTAATAAAGGTTGAAATAACGTGATGATGCATTCAAATGAGCCAATTGTGTAAGTACATGCCCTAAAAGGACAAACTACTCGGTGGATTAGAGAAAATCGACCATTATACTACTAATTCTGATTATTTATGTATTCCTTAGATAGCAGGACAAATATAAATTGTATTAAAAAACAAACACCCAGTAAACGCAATTAGTCCTATTGATGACACCAGCGGTAGCCACCGTCCACAGATAACTGCAACGCTCTGATGCTTTGCGAGTCAGGATGTAGGATGTTATTCGGAGGGCATTTCACTTCAAGCGCTTATTTCTGATTTGTTGTACGAACGAAAAATCTAGACGATATGGAATTACCAGTTAAATAAAAAGTAAGGGTGACCTTTTTAACGTCATTGAAACATCAATTACATATAAATAACTAGCGCGGGAATGAAAATCGAAGCGACGAAAACTTTTATAAATCAGTAGAATGTACATAAATAAATACTTAAACGTAATTAATTTCCAGGGATATCTGCATTAATCAAAACCAAAAAACTAAAAAAAATATTATTAAATCCATATTCGTCAGATAAATTGCGACAATTAGATGAATCTCAAAGTTCATCAACAATCAAGTAGATTTGATAAACGATCCGAGACAATTTGTCGAATTGGAGAAGAGGTCAGACCGACAATGACTGGTCGCACAAGTTTATCGAGTTAAAAGCCAAATCACATAAATATATTCTATGATGTGTTTTATTGAGAAATAGAATCATAAATACACCTTAAGTGTGAAGTTCTATTTTATTCTTGATCAACATGTCACCTATCTGATCGGCTTCTCTCAAGAAACTCCACTCAATCCGATCTTCAACTATTCCTGCTTTCTTCAACTATTACAGAGAGCCTAGTCTAATATTATACTCCGCAGGGTCAACTACAATATTTATGTATTTGCCGACACGCGGTCTCCATAGATAACTGACTAGCTTAACAGTTATCGGTCAATTTCGTTAACACCTCGTAATTGGCTATATCGGAAATTGCTAAAGATTACCAAATAGTCAAATTGTTTGATGTGGAAGACGAAATGGATAATGTTTAGGGCGCGGCATCAATGACCAATTTTGTAAACTGCCTAGGTACGAGTAAATTGTATTATTTTCTTGTCGGATTACACAAAAGTGCGTCAAAAATAAAACTCTGTTAGTTAAGAGCGCAAATCAAGTTTCTTTCACTTTCGTTTTACATGAAGCCAAATAACGCAAAAGACTGGTTTATTTCTGAATGTTTGTTCAGTGTTTGGGTGTTTCTATGTATCATAAGTATGTATTTACAACAACAAAAAAGTATATATGTATTCTCTCAACCATCTAGTTTCCATAGCTTTAAGTACTTAGTTTGGGCTAGATGGTGTTGTGTGAAATGTCCACCAATATTTATTATTATTATGACACTTTATTTTAATATAATCTCGGATCAAGCCCGGTCTTTTGCTAGGCATCAGTGGGGCCGAAACTAACATTGAGAGACTAACATAGAATTATTGTAAAATATGGAATTTATTATTATCTCCTTTATTTAAACTTATACATGGGTCAAGCCCAGATCTATGGAAGGCATCAGTGGGGCCGAAACAAAAAAAAATACAGTCGAATTGAGAACCTCCTCCATTTTTGAAGTCGGTTGAAAACGATCACTCAACAACGTATCAAACGTAACGAAATCGTAATTTAGACTGCAAAAAAGTTAAGTTACTTCTAGTTTTTATTTAAAACTGAGTGGATAAAAAGGGCTATACCCAGGTTTCTAAGTACTAGAGCCTAGACAATCTATTAAGTGTCATCAGTGAAATATCTGGGAGCGATATCCAGGTCTCGACAGAAGGCACATAAAGTGGTTTCGTAATTAAAATCGATGGTGAGATCGGGTGCGGCCCATTAGTTGTCCAAACAGCGTTAACTTTGACATTTTGTTACACTAAACACGAGACAAATTCTACATAGCTTATATTCTATGTCACTGACAACTGTTTATCAAGGTTTTAAATCATGCATTTCCTATAATTTTATGGCTTTTTTTATGATTTCGGTATTTTATGATATTATATAGACGTAGTTATAGATATGTCGTTTAAAATCAAGATTAGAAAGGAACCTAAGCTCACCAGTTTACTATAGCCGAACCGCTTAACTGAGTCGTCTGTTCCTGAGGTATGCGAGCGGCACGGGAGGGTTCACATGTAATAACAACGCTGACATCACGCGTCATTTGATGTACCGTAATATAACCTCTCCCGTACCGCTCCCATAACCCCAGGAACAGACTCAGTTAAGCGGTTCGGCTATAGTAGGCAATTTAAGAGCACCATTATCCCTTCTGCCCCATGTCTCCTCTGATACATACGATACAACAATTAAAAGGTAGGTATGAAATCAACTTCGACGAAGTTTTGTTTACATAGTTACATCTCATTGTGACGAATTGTCCATGGGTGCCCTGGTAACGTTGGTCGTAGCGTGAAACTCCAAGGAAATTTTAAATTTTTAAAGTCTTTTATGAGCACTCTAGTAAAAGCTATTGAAAATAATGATTTTATAATATGCCAATAAATTTGGCCGATTAAGCTGCAAATCACTACTGGACACATAAACATATTTAAGTATCCCCCAAAAAAAAACTGATGGAAGCGGCTTGCATCCAGCGTCTTCCTGCTATTTGATGTTGTCTGTGCATCTTCCTACGCTGCACTTGCCGGTTATGTGCTATGTGTCTTGCTCACTGCCACTTCAACTTGCTAATCCGCTGTGTTATTACTTTCATATATCTACGGATCTCTTTATTTCTGACACAGAACATATAATAATTTCTGAAAGACTCCGAGCATAGCCCTCTCCATATTTTGTTGCGTGATTTTCAGCTTCCTTAAAAGGCGCATAGTGACCACGTTTCAGTGCCGTTTGTCATCACTAGTAACACAGCCCAGTCAAAATCCGAATCAAATTTGAAATTTCTATACAAATATTTAAGAAACGGTTCCGTGTGAATAAAACTTGCACCGATTGAAAAAAAACGTATGGTCTATACCATACGTTTTTTCAAACGTCGCTTTGAAAATAAATTCTTCCAAGAAATACCTGGATCTAGCTACTCGATAGAGAAGATGTTTGATCAAACAATGGCATGCAAACAAACAACGCCACATGTTTAAAATATACAAAATTACTTCTTGCCAATAAGACAAATATATAAAATCTATACCGTGGGAGAATGTGAGAATACTGGCAAATCCCATGATTTACCTAACCCATGTTAGATCACAGAAAGTAAAATTTAAGTTGTTTATTCTATTTTAAATAGCCTTGGTTGCTGATATTGAGTAATAATAACGTAGCATGTAAAACACATAATGAGTGACCTTACGAAAACCAGATTTCAGAAATGCTTTTTAGTTAAAATGCCAAGATCCGAGTACACCTTATAAATGGTTGAAATAACCAGTTTTAATATCAATAATTATCGTAATAGCAATACAATAAATTTCAAATCCAAATTGCATAACAACAACGCTGTCCGTTTGTTGGTTTCCTTTTCATGACTAAACAGCTGGACCTTAGGGCGCAGAACATATAATTCTACTTAGAGACGAGCGCCATGTTTACCGCACGGCGTGCCGGCACTCGACGCCAGTATTCGTCACACGGCAGGGCCAGTAGCAGAAAAATGCGACGTCGCGGTGAGGCATAGTCGCCGATTTTCGGCGTCGATGGCAGGTCTATCACGAGATGCGCTGTGGTTTGGATTTGCGCGGCGCCGTCGTCGTCGCCGTTGACCGGTGTTAGGAATCGCTGCCAGCGCTGTGCTGTAAGCAAGGAACCGGCCCTACCTTGTACCTAAATAATAGCCACTAACAATTACTGTACCAATCCTACTGCCTATGGGCCGTGAATAAGCCTGCTGCAATCCAAAACTACATAGAATGTAACAACAACACTAAGTACGGGTGTTCACTACCTCACTAGAATTCCGTTACAAACACTACTAAGGTTCATCAGTTTACTCGATGTCGACATTGACTGTAACCGTAATAGAGAGGTGCATATCATTAACAACTGCTTGATTACAGTAACAAAGTTCATACACCAGTCTAAACGAATGTATGATGATTTCCTAAAATTATAGGTAAACCTATAGCCTAAAACTATAGCCTGTTTGGAGGGATTGATATCAAACTTGGAAGATAGTGTAATCCGCCTCGATACACAGTAGCGAAGCTACTGAAAAAACTCACATACATATATTTTTTTTTTCGGAATGAACCTTATCAGAATCTTACATTTGGAAACTTATCAGATTTTAATTTCGCGCCTTACCAACATAAAGTAACAGGTATGAGTGATATGATAGTGATAGGTGGAAGTGTAAACAGAGGGTCGGCGCGGCGCAGTAATGTTCCAAATAGTTGGATTTATGGGCCACGAGGGAATTAGGGTCAGGACGCGCGTCCTTACCCTAATTCCCTCGACTTACGATTGCGACACGCATTTACTAAAACAATTTCGACCTACCCTCTTTTATATTTACTACTTCACGCATAGTGCCAATATCAAGCGAAATAGCGAATCAGTGTTTGGTACCGGCGTGAAGTTGGCGGCCAAAAAAATCTGCCATATATAACCCGACCAAATTAGCGAGGTCATTTTCAAAATTTTAAAACTGAAACAATTCTTGATTTTTACAGTATATAATGAAAACTTGTAACTGATAACTGATAAAGAAAATTACTTCGGATCGAAATCTTCGTTTGATATCGTGTAATTTAACCATTTTCTCGCTATAGCGATGGCTGATATTGTATAGCGACCTGTAGGGCATTCCAAACTGCTGAAAACTACCTGAAACGCAAAGTGATTGATACACAGTTTACCAAAAGTAGAAAACAGCTGTTGCTGAAACTTTTCTTAACTCTAAAATAGACAGGTAAACTTGGAACTTGGATTTTCAAAACGTAAGTTTCTCGTTGATGATTTGAGATATCTAAACCCCTGAAAACTGAATCATTTCTTGATTTTTCCAATGTATAATAAAACCTTGCAACCAAACAATCTATGCACAAAGTGGCTACAAGCGAGTTTAATCGTCTATTATGTCTTTAATCCGAAGATAGAAAATTTTTCATTTTCAACATCGATTTTCATACAAAAGTTGTATGAGTTTCCCCTGAAATTTGGTTTTTTGTGTACGCCAAATCAAAGCATTTACATATGTACATACATGTTAAAAGCCACAGAGTGGCTAGAACACTGCTTGAGGTCGAAATCTTCGTTTGATATCGTGTAATTTAAACATTTTCTCGCTATAGCGATGGCTGATATTGTATATCGACCTGTAGGGCATTCCAAACTGCTGAAAACTACCTGAAACGCAAAGTAATTGATACACAGTTTACTAAAAGTGGAAAACGGCTGTTTCTGAAACTTTTCTTAACCCTAAAATTGACAGGTAAACTTGGAACTTGGATTTTCAAAACGTAAGTTTCTCGTTGATGATTTGAGATATCTAAACCCCTGAAAATTGAATCATTTCTTGATTTTTCCAATGTATAATGAAACCTTGCAATCAAACAATCTATGCAAAAAGTGGCTAGAAGCGAGTTTAATCGTCTATTATGTCTTTAATCCGAAGATAGAAAAAATTTCATTTTCAACATTGATTTTCATACAAAAGTTGTATGAGTTTCCCCTGAAAATTGGATTTTTGTGTACGCCAAATCAAAGCATTTACATATATACATAAATGATGAAAGCCACAGAGTGGCTAGAACACTACTTGAGGTCGAGATCTTCGTTAGATAACGTGTAGTTTAAACATTTTCTCGCTATAGCGATGGCTGATATTGTATAGCGACCTGTAGGGCATTCCAAACTGCTGAAAACTACCTGAAACGCAAATAAATTGATACACAGTTTACTATAAGTGAAAAACGGCTGCTGCTGAAACTTTTCTTAACCCTAAAATAGACAGGTAAACTTGGAACTTGGATTTTCAAAACGTAAGTTTCTCGTTGATGATTTGAGATATCTAAACCCCTGAAAACTGAAACAATTCTTGATTTTTCCAATGTATATTGAAACCTTGCAACCAAAAAATCTATGCAAAAAGTGTCTAGAAGCGAGTTTAATCGTCTATTATGTCTTTAATCCGAAGATAGAAAAAATTTCATTTTCAACATTGATTTTCATACAAAAGTTGTATGAGTTTCCCCTGAAAATTGGATTTTTGTGTACGCCAAATCAAAGCATTTACATATATACATAAATGATGAAAGCCACAGAGTGGCTAGAACACTACTTGAGGTCGAGATCTTCGTTAGATAACGTGTAATTTAAACATTTTCTCGCTATAGCGATGGCTGATATTGTATAGCGACCTGTAGGGCATTCCAAACTGCTGAAAACTACCTGAAACGCAAAGTAATTGATACACAGTTTACTAAAAGTGGAAAACAGCTGTTGCTGAAACTTTTCTTAACCCTAAAATAGACAGGTAAACTTGTAACTTGGATTTTCAAAACGTAAGTTTCTCGTTGATGATTTGAGATATCTAAACCCCTGAAAACTGAAACAATTCTTGATTTTTTCAATGTACATTGAAACCTTGCAACCAAAAAATCTATGCAAAAAGTGGCTAGAAGCGAGTTTAATCGTCTATTATGTCTTTAATCTGAAGATAGAAAAAATTTCATTTTCAACATCGATTTTCATACAAAAGTTGTATGAGTTTCCCCTGAAAATTGGATTTTTGTGTACGCCAAATCAAAGCATTTACATATATACATAAATGATGAAAGCCACAGAGTGGCTAGAACACTACTTGACGTCGAGATCTTCGTTAGATAACGTGTAATTTAAACATTTTCTCGCTATAGCGATGGCTGATATTGTATAGCGACCTGTAGGGCATTCCAAACTGCTGAAAACTACCTGAAACGCAAAGTAATTGATACACAGTTTACTAAAAGTGGAAAACAGCTGTTGCTGAAACTTTTCTTAACCCTAAAATAGACAGGTAAACTTGGAACTTGGATTTTCAAAACGTAAGTTTCTCGTTGATGATTTGAGATATCTAAACCCCTGAAAACTGAAACAATTCTTGATTTTTCCAATGTATATTGAAACCTTGCAACCAAAAAATCTATGCAAAAAGTGGCTAGAAGCGAGTTTAATCGTCTATTATGTCTTTAATCCGAAGATAGAAAAAATTTCATTTTCAACATTGATTTTCATACAAAAGTTGTATGAGTTTCCCCTGAAAATTGGATTTTTGTGTACGCCAAATCAAAGCATTTACATATATACATAAATGATGAAAGCCACAGAGTGGCTAGAACACTACTTGAGGTCGAGATCTTCGTTAGATAACGTGTAATTTAAACATTTTCTCGCTATAGCGATGGCTGATATTGTATAGCGACCTGTAGGGCATTCCAAACTGCTGAAAACTACCTGAAACGCAAAGAAATTGATACACAGTTTACTATAAGTGAAAAACGGCTGCTGCTGAAACTTTTCTTAACCCTAAAATAGACAGGTAAACTTGGAACTTGGATTTTCAAAACGTAAGTTTCTCGTTGATGATTTGAGATATCTAAACCCCTGAAAACTGAAACAATTCTTGATTTTTCCAATGTATATTGAAACCTTGCAACCAAAAAATCTATGCAAAAAGTGGCTAGAAGCGAGTTTAATTGTCTATTATGTCCTTAATCTGAAGATAGAAAAAAATTCATTTTCAACATCGATTTTCATACAAAAGTTGTATGAGTTTCCCCTGAAAATTGGATTTTTGTGTACGCCAAATCAAAGCATTTACATATATACATAAATGATGAAAGCCACAGAGTGGCTAGAACACTACTTGAGGTCGAGATCTTCGTTAGATAACGTGTAATTTAAACATTTTCTCGCTATAGCGATGGCTGATATTGTATAGCGACCTGTAGGGCATTCCAAACTGCTGAAAACTACCTGAAACGCAAAGTAATTGATACACAGTTTACTAAAGGTGGAAAACAGCTGTTGCTGAAACTTTTCTTAACCCTAAAATAGACAGGTAAACTTGGAACTTGGATTTTCAAAACGTAAGTTTCTCGTTGATGATTTGAGATATCTAAACCCCTGAAAACTGAATCATTTCTTGATTTTTCCAATGTATAATGAAACCTTGCAACCAAACAATCTATGCACAAAGTGGCTACAAGCGAGTTTAATCGTCTATTATGTCTTTAATCCGAAGATAGAAAAAATTTCATTTTCAACATCGATTTTCATACAAAAGTTGTATGAGTTTCCCCTGAAAATTGGATTTTTGTGTACGCCAAATCAAAGCATTTATATATATACATAAATGATGAAAGCCACAGAGTGGCTAGAACACTACTTGAGGTCGAGATCTTCGTTAGATAACATGTAATTTTAACATTTTCTCGCTATAGCGATGGCTGATATTGTATAGCGACCTGTAGGGCATTCCAAACTGCTGAAAACTACCTGAAACGCAAAGTAATTGATACACAGTTTACTAAAGGTGGAAAACAGCTGTTGCTGAAACTTTTCTTAACCCTAAAATAGACAGGTAAACTTAGAACTTGGATTTTCAAAACGTAAGTTTCTCGTTGATGATTTGAGATATCTAAACCCCTGAAAACTGAAACAATTCTTGATTTTTCCAATGTATATTGAAACCTTGCAACCAAAAAATCTATGCAAAAAGTGGCTAGAAGCGAGTTTAATCGTCTATTATGTCCTTAATCTGAAGATAGAAAAAATTTCATTTTCAACATCGATTTTCATACAAAAGTTGTATGAGTTTCCCCTGAAAATTGGATTTTTATGTACGCCAAATCAAAGCATTTACATATATACATAAATGATGAAAGCCACAGAGTGGCTAGAACACTACTTGAGGTCGAGATCTTCGTTAGATAACGTGTAATTTAAACATTTTCTCGCTATAGCGATGGCTGATATTGTATAGCGACCTGTAGGGCATTCCAAACTGCTGAAAACTACCTGAAACGCAAAGTAATTGATACACAGTTTACTAAAAGTGGAAAACAGCTGTTGCTGAAACTTTTCTTAACCCTAAAATAGACAGGTAAACTTGTAACTTGGATTTTCAAAACGTAAGTTTCTCGTTGATGATTTGAGATATCTAAACCCCTGAAAACTGAAACAATTCTTGATTTTTCCAATGTACATTGAAACCTTGCAACCACAAAATCTATGCAAAAAGTGGCTAGAAGCGAGTTTAAACGTCTATTATGTCTTTAATCTGAAGATAGAAAAAATTTCATTTTCAACATCGATTTTCATACAAAAGTTGTATGAGTTTCCCCTGAAAATTGGATTTTTGTGTACGCCAAATCAAAGCATTTACATATATACATAAATGATGAAAGCCACAGAGTGGCTAGAACACTACTTGACGTCGAGATCTTCGTTAGATAACGTGTAATTTAAACATTTTCTCGCTATAGCGATGGCTGATATTGTATAGCGACCTGTAGGGCATTCCAAACTGCTGAAAACTACCTTTAACGCAAAGTAATTGATACACAGTTTACTAAAAGTGGAAAACAGCTGTTGCTGAAACTTTTCTTAACCCTAAAATAGACAGGTAAACTTGTAACTTGGATTTTCAAAACGTAAGTTTCTCGTTGATGATTTGAGATATCTAAACCCCTGAATACTGAAACAATTCTTGATTTTTCTTATGTACATTGAAACCTTGCAACCAAAAAATCTATGCAAAAAGTGGCTAGAAGCGAGTTTAATCGTCTATTATGTCTTTAATCTGAAGATAGAAAAAATTTCATTTTCAACATCGATTTTCATACAAAAGTTGTATGAGTTTCCCCTGAAAATTGGATTTTTGTGTACGCCAAATCAAAGCATTTACATATATACATAAATGATGAAAGCCACAGAGTGGCTAGAACACTACTTGAGGTCGAGATCTTCGTTAGATAACGTGTAATTTAAACATTTTCTCGCTATAGCGATGGCTGATATTGTATAGCGACCTGTAGGGCATTCCAAACTGCTGAAAACTACCTGAAACGCAAAGTAATTGATACACAGTTTACTAAAAGTGGAAAACAGCTGTTGCTGAAACTTTTCTTAACCCTAAAATAGACAGGTAAACTTGTAACTTGGATTTTCAAAACGTAAGTTTCTCGTTGATGATTTGAGATATCTAAACCCCTGAATACTGAAACAATTCTTGATTTTTCTTATGTACATTGAAACCTTGCAACCAAAAAATCTATGCAAAAAGTGGCTAGAAGCGAGTTTAATCGTCTATTATGTCTTTAATCTGAAGATAGAAAAAATTTCATTTTCAACATCAATTTTCATACAAAAGTTGTATGAGTTTCCCCTGAAAATTGGATTTTTGTGTACGCCAAATCAAAGCATTTACATATATACATAAATGATGAAAGCCACAGAGTGGCTAGAACACTACTTGAGGTCGAGATCTTCGTTAGATAACGTGTAATTTAAACATTTTCTCGCTATAGCGATGGCTGATATTGTATAGCGACCTGTAGGGCATTCCAAACTGCTGAAAACTACCTGAAACGCAAAGTAATTGATACACAGTTTACTAAAAGTGGAAAACAGCTGTTGCTGAAACTTTTCTTAACCCTAAAATAGACAGGTAAACTTGGAACTTGGATTTTCAAAACGTAAGTTTCTCGTTGATGATTTGAGATATCTAAACCCCTGAAAACTGAAACAATTCTTGATTTTTCTAATGTATATTTAAACCTTGCAACCAAAAAATCTATGCAAAAAGTGGCTAGAAGCAAGTTTAATCGTCTATTATGTCTTTAATCCGAAGATAGAAAAAATTTCATTTTCAACATTGATTTTCATACAAAAGTTGTATGAGATTCCCCTGAAAATTGGATTTTTGTGTACGCCAAATCAAAGCATTTACATATATACATAAATGATGAAAGCCACAGAGTGGCTAGAACACTACTTGAGGTCGAGATCTTCGTTAGATAACGTGTAATTTAAACATTTTCTCGCTATAGCGATGGCTGATATTGTATAGCGACCTGTAGGGCATTCCAAACTGCTGAAAACTACCTGAAACGCAAAGTAATTGATACACAGTTTACTAAAGGTGGAAAACAGCTGTTGCTGAAACTTTTCTTAACCCTAAAATAGACAGGTAAACTTAGAACTTGGATTTTCAAAACGTAAGTTTCTCGTTGATGATTTGAGATATCTAAACCCTGTAGCGATCAGTATCGCTACTGTTATTTAAAAATCTTCTTATAGTATTCTTCATGCATTCCAATGTAAGGTTTCACAGTTTTCCAATGACGAATCCGCGAAGCAACACAACTACGTAGAATTCTGAGAACAATAACACTTATTTATAACATCACAATATTCACTGTTCTTGGTTTGCTCTTTCTTTTCAATATGATTGTTACCTGCTTGAGTTTATATCCTGTTTTTAGTAATTTTGTTTATTGAATTCCGAAGTCGATTTGTTTTGTTATTTTCTGGCGTCGAGAGTAGATCGGGGATTTGACGGATGACACTGACAGCCACGTTTCGCAAGACATCGACTGTTCTAATTGCAAACCATAAAGGCTAAGTGTCGTACCGCAAAATACTATCTGCTCTCCAAGCGAATCTATTCGATGTTTTTAATCGTCTTTGTTTTTCATATTTTATTTTAAGAAAGCATTTCAGCAGTGTTTTCCTTAATGCTAGTTTAGCATTTGTTTTATAATGTAAAACAAATTGGTTTCGGACACTATTCTTAAGTATTTTTTATGTTGTAAACTTATTCAAAAGAAAACTTAATCGATTACCGCATCGACTGAGTGATTGAAAGCGAAACATTTTTTTACTCGACGGAGGGACATCCCACCACTATTGAGATGAGTTGGGAGGAGTCGAAATGGAGATTTGGAAGAAGGCTTACACTTCCGGACATCGGCTGAAGAACAGCTCTTTCTACTGAAGATCGAAGAAAGGACGCTCCGAGGAACGCAGGCGTGATCTCGCCCGAGCAGGGCTGAGCGACATCCACAACCTAGCTTCTGAGACGACCTTTGGAGAACCTGAGGAGGCGTGATGAGACATCCCGTCGTCTAGGTTGTATTTTTATTCCCGAGGATCACCGTCATGGAGGATCCTTCTTGACGATCAGCCCGCCATTAGCCTGCTGTTCAGGACGTCGTGGAGCGCCCAGCGCCCGACGTCGTTTCCACGTGCGTGTCCATTGACCGCATGCTCACTCTATCGGCGAGGAGCTTACCATCGGCGCGTGCTTTGACCCGCCGATTTATCATCACCGTCAAAAGTGAATCTCACGTGAGTAAAGCGATCGATCGATTTTTATTTGCGTAAAATGGCCATTAGTGTAATATCTGTGCGCGTTCGGAACCTTTCGTATCCACGCTTACAAAGTTCTTGAAGAACTTTAAACTGTATTTTTGTAACTAGAGTATTTGTAACCTACATTCAACCTATATCATGATTTTTGCTAAATATAACCTTCATTATTAATTCCAACACTTTTGTTTCTTTTGTGAGCTAAAACCCATATGTAAGCCGGCCGAACAGCAAGAGGACCCTTGAACTAAATGTTCAATGGCTCTCCGCTGAACCCTATCTAGGTAACCTTTTTTATCTACTTAACTAAGTAATTCCCTTTTTTTTTACTTTTCGTAGCAGTGCGGAGAAAATCTATTTTTCACCCTCACTTTTGCCTCTTTCGAGGTAAAAGTCTTTTTTTTTTAATTATTTTTTTTTTGCACGCTACAATTGGCGCCCGAATTTAATGTTATTGGACTGCTGCATATGGTTTTTACGCTCACGAGAACATTTCTTATGTAAATTTAATTCAGTCAGTAGAAATTTTCAATACTTGACATTTTTTCCATGTGGGTAGCCGCACGTTTTTTTTTAATGTGTTTTTTTTAAATATCGGCTACATTACTGTGTTTTCCACGTTGTATTGCAAGTGTGTTTCTGCAAACATATTTGTCTGGCACTTTAATAAGAGAAGCAAATTATAACTCATAAAAATGAACAGTGAAGATGAGTTTCTTGATGTTGGGGATGAGGGTAAACCCGGATTCGTAAATACAGATAGAAGGGGAAATAGGGAGGCGCATGAGCGTCCACCAAGCACAGATCCAGTATCTGCGATTTCAACTCAAGCGAATCCGATTTTACAATCAACTCAAATTCAACAAGAAAGCCAGAGCAAGCAGAACCACGCTTGCCAACAGATATTTGTTAAGGAAGATGCAACCTTAAAATTATAGAATATAAAATATACAGGCGACTCAAGCACGGCAGAATTCTTCTTACGCATCGAAAATTTTATGCGTAGTAGACAGACTACCGAGCAAACCGTAGTACGTTGTTTCGCTGATTTGTTAGGTGGTGTACGAATTAGAAGAGTGTAACACAAGCAACATAGGTAAATATCATGCTAAGGACATAATAAAGGTTCACAAGGGTGTATAAGTCAACAGTATTTTTTACCCAATTTTTTTCATATTCACCGTTCTAAACTTAAAAATTTAAATTTTAGTTTTATGCAGCAAACTATTTACATATTAATCCTCTGCTACTTAACGAGTCTGTCACCGTTTAAATTTTGAAAATCTGTACAGTACTTAGACTTACCTCACAATAATAGAAATTAAGTTTTCATCCCGGAGAAGAAAAAATTAAAAAAAGGAAATTCATTTCTATACACAATACAGGAGAATCAGGGATAATTTTACGAGTCTTTCAGCGTTTGGATTATGAAAATCGGCTCACAAATAACTTAAAAACAATTAAAATCAAGTTTTTCAACAATATGTAAACAGTAATGCTGAACCAAACAACATGAAACAATTATGTTGAGCAGGTGGATAGATTAGAACGTTCACTCAAATAATAGTGAACATTTAACGCTATTTGAACTTATAATCATTTATAATATCATTTTAAAGCTTTTTCTATTTACCCAACAGCATCAAAAGATGTTCTGTCACCTTTTTATCACATCACTCAATTTTTTTGTTTTGACAATTGACAACAACATTTTTATAAAGAGCATGTGAACTGTGACCTTTGTAGGCACAGTATTTTACTCGACAGCATCAAAAGATGTTCTGTCACCTTTTTATCACATAGCTCAATTTTTTTAGTTTTGACAATTGACAACAACATTTTTATAAAGAGCATGTGAACTGTGACCTTTGTAGGCACAGTATTTTACTCGACAGCATCAAAAGATGGCCTGATGGCAATTTTAACCTCTCCGACATGACTCTCAAGGCTATAAGTTTAAGTTTTTAGATTATTCAAGTCAAACAACATATAATATGCATATGCAAATACTACTCATGGAAAATACTTTTATGTGACCTTTGTAGGCACAATGTTCTTATTTGGTACCATGTGACAATAAGTCAGGTATCAATTATGAACTTTACAGTAGTACACTGAGACGTCAGTAATATAGAATTTTTGCAATAGTACACCAGGGGACCAGGTTACTATTCATGAATTATGGACAATACTTGTAAATAGTAGAATAGACAAGGATTTTTCTTAGATATAAGTAATAGATTAGGTATCAATTTTAGTATTAGAATAGAATTAGGGGGGTACCGTTCGATAGGCTGATCACCTATTTTACGGAGTACCATCAGCTTAGTAAGTTTGTAACTTGAGTTACATTTCGGATTGACTGCTTCGGCTGGTTTTTTCCATGACTAACTAATGTGGCTTGCATATCCATAGATAAATATGATGGTTTTTTTTTAATTATTCACAGCTCCCTATAGGGGATCTTAATAAAACACAGCCTTGATAGCATTTAGGAGGAGTTTTTTTATTTAGAAGTTTATTTTATTTAGATATTTTTTTTCATGGTTTCCGCGGCTGTTCACGGATAACCACGGTTATCCGTCTTTTGCCGTGAAGGGAGGTATTGTAGCGATCAGTATCGCTACTGTTATTTAAAAATCTTCTTATAGTATTCTTCATGCATTCCAATGTAAGGTTTCACAGTTTTCCAATGACGAATCCGCGAAGCAACACAACTACGTAGAATTCTGAGAACAATAACACTTATTTATAACATCACAATATTCACTGTTCTTGGTTTGCTCTTTCTTTTCAATATGATTGTTACCTGCTTGAGTTTATATCCTGTTTTTAGTAATTTTGTTTATTGAATTCCGAAGTCGATTTGTTTTGTTATTTTCTGGCGTCGAGAGTAGATCGGGGATTTGACGGATGACACTGACAGCCACGTTTCGCAAGACATCGACTGTTCTAATTGCAAACCATAAAGGCTAAGTGTCGTACCGCAAAATACTATCTGCTCTCCAAGCGAATCTATTCGATGTTTTTAATCGTCTTTGTTTTTCATATTTTATTTTAAGAAAGCATTTCAGCAGTGTTTTCCTTAATGCTAGTTTAGCATTTGTTTTATAATGTAAAACAAATTGGTTTCGGACACTATTCTTAAGTATTTTTTATGTTGTAAACTTATTCAAAAGAAAACTTAATCGATTACCGCATCGACTGAGTGATTGAAAGCGAAACATTTTTTTACTCGACGGAGGGACATCCCACCACTATTGAGATGAGTTGGGAGGAGTCGAAATGGAGATTTGGAAGAAGGCTTACACTTCCGGACATCGGCTGAAGAACAGCTCTTTCTACTGAAGATCGAAGAAAGGACGCTCCGAGGAACGCAGGCGTGATCTCGCCCGAGCAGGGCTGAGCGACATCCACAACCTAGCTTCTGAGACGACCTTTGGAGAACCTGAGGAGGCGTGATGAGACATCCCGTCGTCTAGGTTGTATTTTTATTCCCGAGGATCACCGTCATGGAGGATCCTTCTTGACGATCAGCCCGCCATTAGCCTGCTGTTCAGGACGTCGTGGAGCGCCCAGCGCCCGACGTCGTTTCCACGTGCGTGTCCATTGACCGCATGCTCACTCTATCGGCGAGGAGCTTACCATCGGCGCGTGCTTTGACCCGCCGATTTATCATCACCGTCAAAAGTGAATCTCACGTGAGTAAAGCGATCGATCGATTTTTATTTGCGTAAAATGGCCATTAGTGTAATATCTGTGCGCGTTCGGAACCTTTCGTATCCACGCTTACAAAGTTCTTGAAGAACTTTAAACTGTATTTTTGTAACTAGAGTATTTGTAACCTACATTCAACCTATATCATGATTTTTGCTAAATATAACCTTCATTATTAATTCCAACACTTTTGTTTCTTTTGTGAGCTAAAACCCATATGTAAGCCGGCCGAACAGCAAGAGGACCCTTGAACTAAATGTTCAATGGCTCTCCGCTGAACCCTATCTAGGTAACCTTTTTTATCTACTTAACTAAGTAATTCCCTTTTTTTTTACTTTTCGTAGCAGTGCGGAGAAAATCTATTTTTCACCCTCACTTTTTCCTCTTTCGAGGTAAAAGTCTTTTTTTTTTTTATTATTTTTTTTTTCGCACGCTACAACCCCTGAAAACTGAAACAATTCTTGATTTTTCCAATGTATATTGAAACCTTGCAACCAAAAAATCTATGCAAAAAGTGGCTAGAAGCGAGTTTAATCGTCTATTATGTCCTTAATCTGAAGATAGAAAAAATTTCATTTTCAACATCGATTTTCATACAAAAGTTGTATGAGTTTCCCCTGAAAATTGGATTTTTATGTACGCCAAATCAAAGCATTTACATATATACATAAATGATGAAAGCCACAGAGTGGCTAGAACACTACTTGAGGTCGAGATCTTCGTTAGATAACGTGTAATTTAAACATTTTCTCGCTATAGCGATGGCTGATATTGTATAGCGACCTGTAGGGCATTCCAAACTGCTGAAAACTACCTGAAACGCAAAGTAATTGATACACAGTTTACTAAAAGTGGAAAACAGCTGTTGCTGAAACTTTTCTTAACCCTAAAATAGACAGGTAAACTTGTAACTTGGATTTTCAAAACGTAAGTTTCTCGTTGATGATTTGAGATATCTAAACCCCTGAAAACTGAAACAATTCTTGAATTTTCCAATGTACATTGAAACCTTGCAACCACAAAATCTATGCAAAAAGTGGCTAGAAGCGAGTTTAAACGTCTATTATGTCTTTAATCTGAAGATAGAAAAAATTTCATTTTCAACATCGATTTTCATACAAAAGTTGTATGAGTTTCCCCTGAAAATTGGATTTTTGTGTACGCCAAATCAAAGCATTTACATATATACATAAATGATGAAAGCCACAGAGTGGCTAGAACACTACTTGACGTCGAGATCTTCGTTAGATAACGTGTAATTTAAACATTTTCTCGCTATAGCGATGGCTGATATTGTATAGCGACCTGTAGGGCATTCCAAACTGCTGAAAACTACCTGAAACGCAAAGTAACTGATACACAGTTTACTAAAAGTGGAAAACAGCTGTTGCTGAAACTTTTCTTAACCCTAAAATAGACAGGTAAACTTGTAACTTGGATTTTCAAAACGTAAGTTTCTCGTTGATGATTTGAGATATCTAAACCCCTGAATACTGAAACAATTCTTGATTTTTCTTATGTACATTGAAACCTTGCAACCAAAAAATCTATGCAAAAAGTGGCTAGAAGCGAGTTTAATCGTCTATTATGTCTTTAATCTGAAGATAGAAAAAATTTCATTTTCAACATCGATTTTCATACAAAAGTTGTATGAGTTTCCCCTGAAAATTGGATTTTTGTGTACGCCAAATCAAAGCATTTACATATATACATAAATGATGAAAGCCACAGAGTGGCTAGAACACTACTTGAGGTCGAGATCTTCGTTAGATAACGTGTAATTTAAACATTTTCTCGCTATAGCGATGGCTGATATTGTATAGCGACCTGTAGGGCATTCCAAACTGCTGAAAACTACCTGAAACGCAAAGTAATTGATACACAGTTTACTAAAAGTGGAAAACAGCTGTTGCTGAAACTTTTCTTAACCCTAAAATAGACAGGTAAACTTGGAACTTGGATTTTCAAAACGTAAGTTTCTCGTTGATGATTTGACATATCTAAACCCCTGAAAACTGAAACAATTCTTGATTTTTCTAATGTATATTGAAACCTTGCAACCAAAAAATCTATGCAAAAAGTGGCTAGAAGCAAGTTTAATCGTCTATTATGTCTTTAATCCGAAGATAGAAAAAATTTCATTTTCAACATTGATTTTCATACAAAAGTTGTATGAGATTCCCCTGAAAATTGGATTTTTGTGTACGCCAAATCAAAGCATTTACATATATACATAAATGATGAAAGCCACAGAGTGGCTAGAACACTACTTGAGGTCGAGATCTTCGTTAGATAACGTGTAATTTAAACATTTTCTCGCTATAGCGATGGCTGATATTGTATAGCGACCTGTAGGGCATTCCAAACTGCTGAAAACTACCTGAAACGCAAAGTAATTGATACACAGTTTACTATAAGTGAAAAATGGCTGCTGCTGAAACTTTTCTTAACCCTAAAATAGACAGGTAAACTTGGAACTTGGATTTTCAAAACGTAAGTTTCTCGTTGATGATTTGACATATCTAAACCCCTGAAAACTGAATCATTTCTTGATTTTTACAATGTATAATGAAACCTTGCAACCAAACAATCTATGCACAGAGTGGCTAGTAGCGAGTTTAATCGTCTATTATGTCTTTAATCCAAAGATAGAAAAATTTTCATTTTCAACATCGATTTTCATACAAAAGTTGTATGAGTTTCCCCTGAAATTTGGATATTTGTGTACGCCAAATCAAAGAATTTACATATATACATAAATAATAAAAGCCACAGAGTGGCTAGAACACTACTTGAGGTCGAGATCTTCGTTTGATATCAAGTAATTAAAACATTTTCTCGCTATAGCAATGGCTGATATTGCATAACGACCTGTAGGGCATTCCAATTTGCTGAAAACTCGATGCTTGTATGAAAATCGATGTTAAAAATGAATTTTTTTCTATCTTCGGATTAAATACAGAATAGACGATTAAACTCGCTTCTAGCCACTTTTTGCATAGATTTTTAGGTTGCAAAGTTTCAATATACATTGGAAAAATCAAGAATTGTTTCAGTTTTCAGGGGTTTAGATATCTCAAATCATCAACGAGAAACTTACGTTTTGAAAATCCAAGTTCCAAGTTTACCTGTCTATTTTAGGGTTAAGAAAAGTTTCAGCAGCAGCCGTTTTTCACTTATAGTAAACTGTGTATCAATTACTTTGCGTTTCAGGTAGTTTTCAGCAGTTTGGAATGCCCTACAGGTCGCTATACAATATCAGCCATCGCTATAGCGAGAAAATGTTTAAATTACACGTTATCTAACGAAGATCTCGACCTCAAGTAGTGTTCTAGCCACTCTGTGGCTTTCATCATTTATGTATATATGTAAATGCTTTGATTTGGCGTACACAAAAATCCAATTTTCAGGGGAAACTCATACAACTTTTGTATGAAAATCAATGTTGAAAATGAAATTTTTTCTATCTTCGGATTAAAGACATAATAGACGATTAAACTCGCTTCTAGCCACTTTTTGCATAGATTGTTTGGTTGCAAGGTTTCATTATACATTGGAAAAATCAAGAAATGATTCAGTTTTCAGGGGTTTAGATATCTCAAATCATCAACGAGAAACTTACGTTTTGAAAATCCAAGTTCCAAGTTTACCTGTCAATTTTAGGGTTAAGAAAAGTTTCAGAAACAGCCGTTTTCCACTTTTAGTAAACTGTGTATCAATTACTTTGCGTTTCAGGTAGTTTTCAGCAGTTTGGAATGCCCTACAGGTCGATATACAATATCAGCCATCGCTATAGCGAGAAAATGTTTAAATTACACGATATCAAACGAAGATTTCGACCTCAAGCAGTGTTTTAGCCACTCTGTGGCTTTTAACATGTATGTACATATGTAAATGCTTTGATTTGGCGTACACAAAAAACCAAATTTCAGGGGAAACTCATACAACTTTTGTATGAAAATCAATGTTGAAAATGAAAAATTTTCTATCTTCGGATTAAAGACATAATAGACGATTAAACTCGCTTGTAGCCACTTTGTGCATAGATTGTTTGGTTGCAAGGTTTTATTATACATTGGAAAAATCAAGAAATGATTCAGTTTTCAGGGGTTTAGATATCTCAAATCATCAACGAGAAACTTACGTTTTGAAAATCCAAGTTCCAAGTTTACCTGTCTATTTTAGAGTTAAGAAAAGTTTCAGCAACAGCTGTTTTCTACTTTTGGTAAACTGTGTATCAATCACTTTGCGTTTCAGGTAGTTTTCAGCAGTTTGGAATGCCCTACAGGTCGCTATACAATATCAGCCATCGCTATAGCGAGAAAATGGTTAAATTACACGATATCAAACGAAGATTTCGATCTGAAGTAATTTTCTTTATCAGTTATCAGTTACAAGTTTTCATTATATACTGTAAAAATCAAGAATTGTTTCAGTTTTAAAATTTTGAAACCATGTAATAATGAGCAGAATTATTTCTAGTGCCCTAGGCTACTAACTTAGACAATCTAAAAAGCTACTAACCATAAACTGACAATCAGTCGCCATCAACCAGACAGTGTACACAAATCTCACTTGAAAGATCCATCTCACTAGGCGTGCTTACGGTTTTCGACCGTTCTATCACTTAGCAAGGTAGATATGTAATCAACCTAGCCTTGTTATATAAAAATATGTCATGAAAATAAATTGCACACCGGGGATATAAAATTCAGATCACGGCCCTAGTTCTGTCGATAGCCTTGAATAATATTTGTATTAATAGGTGTTCTGTGGCTTGAATGAGGAATCTCAAATTTTGAGGAGTGATGACTTCATACCGGCGCGTGAAGCGTGGCGCAAATACAATCAGACAAGGGCATCAACCTGCTTACGAATATATAAGTCATGCAATATATTACAAAGACGCGAGCAATTACAGCAATAGCATCTCACTGCAGACTGCAAGCGGGTTGGTTAAAATGTTAACTGAACAAGCGAGCGAATTGGTCTATAAGATGAACCGACAATGAATAAATTTTCTTTTGGTGTATGTAGTGTGTTTGGTAGACGTCAGAGTTTTGTTTAGTACACAACTCTCTAAGCATATACGGCCTATCCGTAAAAATTTACTCAAATTGGAATAATGCTCAACATACATATAATTATATAGTCAACTTCTCGCTGACACGTAATGACATTTGTGGAAAAAGACAAAGAATTTGAGACGTTGAATGAAGTTAAGTAACGTTTTTCGGTAAGGCTGTTAAGGTCTTACCGAAAAACATTACTCAAATTTGAGCAATGCTCAACATTATTTTGTCAACTTCTCGCTGACAAGTAATGCCATTTGCGGAACAAAGAATTTGAGACGTTAATTAAAGTAATATTTTTCGGTATGGCAGATTAATTATTTGAACATAGCGTATGTCTAGTGTAAATTTTGGTGTGCTTGCCAAATCAAATAAACAAAACCTTCGCATATTTTACACACACGCACGGAGGTGTGGGATTTGGCAAAATAAAAGTTTATATGGACAAGATGTGACAAAACTAATAAACTTAAAGGATTAAAATATGTCAACAATCGACAATTTACAATTAATAATAATGGTAAACAACAAAAAATTTAACCAATTTCTGTACTTTCTAAAATCAAACATGTTTCATGACCGCCCGCAGCGTGATATTAATTCTACAACATTGTTACTTTGACTATGTAGGATGGAAGGCGGAACCGAGAATTCATATCCTGACAAGATTGTCAAGTGATTCAAATCATGTGCGTGTGCGTGTCAGTCGATGTAAATTTCGCGGTTAGCGGTTCGGCAATTAAAGGGCTCCGACAAGGCCACGGCAAGTCGGTCATCGGGTCAGAGAGCTGGAGTACGAATGGCGAGGACGCACCCAGAACTAGCACGGCGCGCCCAGACGGAGGGAGGATACATTACTCCTTCCCGCAATGCGGCGACGCGTGGCTTCCATTCTAATGCCTCCTCAAAATACAATTCTTAAACTAAATTCTAAATTTGTTTTATGGAATCAATAAATGAAACCGAAAAAGTACGAATTCGACTCACAAACCAAGGCTTTCGTACTCACACATGCTGATACTAGGGTTGGTAAGTCGGCATAACGAACTTCGCAACTTAGCAGCTTCTTTATCGACATATTAGGGGCTGCATCCTAACTTCCTAACTAATAAAATAAAAACGAAAGTACCCCGTCTATGTACCTGTTTATTAC
The DNA here is from genome assembly GCA_947563715.1 of Lycia hirtaria. Lineage (NCBI taxonomy): Eukaryota > Metazoa > Arthropoda > Insecta > Lepidoptera > Geometridae > Lycia > Lycia hirtaria. The sequence goes on from OX387379.1 coordinate 39,741,090, forward strand.
CTTTTCACGATTAAACGGCTGGTCACTAGGAAATAACTAAGTCACTGGTATATAAAATATAATAAGCTGAGATGGCTGAGAACCAGGAGATGGACAACTGAACATAAACTATATTTCATCATCGTCACCACTACGAGGGTGAAACCGCGGTAATATCTGGTATGCATATTTTTATACAATTAGTTACCTGATGTGTCCCGTATTTTATATGTAAATCTGGAATCTCACAAAGCAGATTTAAGCTAGGACAGACAAACCATCATCATCATCTCAGCCATAAGAAGTCCACTGCTGGACATAGGCCTCCTCCATAGTTTCTTGCATCCAGCGTCACCCAGCCACTTGGTCCATCTCGTGGCTGATCTTCCTACGCTGCGCTTACCGATCCGTGGTCTCCACTCAAGAACTTTTCGGCCCCATCGGCCATCAGTTCTACGTGATAAGTCACTGCCAATTGAACTTGCTAATCCGCTGTGCTATGTTGGAGACTTATACATGGTTACCTGGAAGAGATCGCTCTAAGCGATAAGGCCGCCAATTAAAAGCCTAGCCATTATCTTATTTTTCTATGTATCTTTTTCCGTGTATACTGTGGTCTTTTAATAAAGAGTTATCTATCTATACGTCTACGGATCTCTTTTTCTGATTCGATCTCGTAGAGAGACTCCGAGTATAGCTCTCTCCTTTCCATATATTACAAAGTACTCTTTGCTCTCTCCATAGCCCGTTGCGCGATCTACCGCTATCATCAAGGCTATTAATAGGCTCCCATTTGCACCCTTTATATACATGTTTTATTATTATTTTATATATGTTCAGTGCTTTTACGAAAGCCTAAAAACTACTACGTTTCATATTCTACTCAGAAACAGTCTTAATACTTTGCCGGTTTAGTCTTACGTAAGCTATTTTGATCGGAGTTAGAAGACTAAAGCAACCACTGAATGGACAAAAAACTCACAACAAAAAAAATGATTTCGCCGGCCGGCACAATGACGTAAGGTTTATTTTGGTGATATAGCATATTAGTACAGCCATCCATGCTAATATTATTAACACGAAAAGAACGTTTATATATGTTTTTTACTACTCTATCACCGATATAATTTAGAGCTTGTTATCTCCACTCGATGACAACCATTAACCATCAACATCAAGTGAAACCGCAGGGTACAGCTAGTACATAATATTATTAAAAACAAGGCGCGGTGTGGTTCGCATGCGTTGCTGAACACGGCTGCCATGCCGGTCGAGCGCCGGCCGGTTCCGTGGTTGCGTCATGTGGCGCTACGTATCGCTATGAGGGTCATAGGCAAACCCACACCAAGGACTCAATAAGACGCGTCTATGCACCTGCAAAGTTGGTTATGTGAATACCAGATTTGAAGATGTTCTTCAAATCCTTTCTTAGTGGAAATTTACATTTTACATAGAAGACATACCTACTCCAAATATTGTGCCAATGGGATGAGCAGTATGGTCGATATGTTATCTGTTAGTCACTCAGAAGATTTTAAAATTTTCGTGCCAAATTTTTTCATAGTGTTTCTTAAATAGCGTATTGAAGTTAACAAATCAGTTCCTGGATTTAATTAATGCCACAATAAATAAATTATTCTAAAAATTCCATCGGTATGTTTAATGTTTATACCTATGGAATTGGACAGCCACAATTACATTATTATGCTGTTAAAAAGTGTTATTAATACATACAGAATAAAGTTGCTGTGAACCCAGCACAAATTGAAATTTCCAGAATCCTACTGGTAGATAAATGTATGTCTGGAATATTTTCACTTGATTCAGTTAAATTTTGGTATGGTATGCAGGTGGAACTCTAAGACATCCGAAATTTACATACAAATGAAGAACAAGAAATAATAAATCAAATAAGTACTTTCAGTTAAAGTAACATCAAAAGTACTTACTTAATAAGGTTACCATGCCTGGTTTACCACAGTTATTACCATAAGAAAGCCATTTCTCTTTAATATACACTTTATTCTCATAATATATTGTATTGAATTGAAATTTACCATAGCTATGCTTGAAAAGTTAGATAAAATGAATTATATTTACAAAAAAATCTGAAAGTTACAGATGTTATAAATTATAGTTAACCTGATATCTGTAATCCCATAAGTGCTATCATCATCATCAAACATCACAAATGGAAAAGAGTGAAACATACACAAAAAACATGCCTAATGCTTATTTCATTTTTTTTGTTTGCTTTTGTGGCACAAATGTTTCAGTATGGATAGAGGCAACTTGTATTACATAAATACATTTTATTAGTGCCTGAATTTAATGGATTATCCATTTTTAATGCCATATTTTTAAGCTTGTAAGGTTATAAAGCAGAGTGAAGTAATTTCCAGAGAATTTCTACTAAACAATGCATGGAATTCCCATTTTATGTGAATGTGATATTTTGTGGATATGAATTAACTCTTTCACATTCACACCAAAATTCAAAAAAAATCATAACAAAACTTACAAACTAGTGAAATAATAGGCAACCTAATCACTAAAACCAATCACTTCCAAATAACTTTCATCATTGATCACCTTGGTCAAAATGACATTATGTTATTTCAAGTATTAGTTGTGAAGTAAGTCTCAGGAAAAAAACTGGATTTAACAGGATATTGAAATAAGGAGTCTTTAATTAGAAGTTGATGATAATAAAATGTAGGGTAGGCACTTACTGAGTAGAAGTCCTGCTGGAAGGACCAGTCTGACCATCACCAATGTAATGTATTTGTGCATCATGGTTGCTGTCAACAAAATAAACATGTTATATCATAACTATTATTATAATTCTGATTTCATACTGTCTTAGAAGATGGGATAATATTTTCAGATGTATATTTTTATACTACCATTTATTCTATAAGACTTGACCCATTTTAATGTGTGAAGTGTTTTTAGATTCGTTTTTATCTACCAGGTTTTTCTTTAACTTAAACTAAAAAGTTTAAAGTGCAAGATACACGTTATACCACAGAACTAGAAGACAGAAATATAATATATTTCTGTCTTCTTATACCTACGTTATGGCTAAACTCGACTAAAGTGTCTTAGGCACACTTTCAGTTACCTTTTGTTTAAAATATGGGCAAAACAGGAATACTATTACTATGGGCAAAAAAATATTTAATTAATTATTTGAAACCAATACATGGTTTCAGAACCATGTTTACCGACTTACCTTCTATCTTCAAAAAAAAATCACAAACTATAGAATAATTTAAGTCATTTCAATTCTTATTCAAGCACAGCCACGATCAATAAAAGTTATTTATTGTTCGACTTTTCTTTCCAAAATGTTTTATTCGCAAATTCGTACATTTTTACAACATTGTTGTTTTTCCAAATAAAAAACACACAACCACTCTCTTCACATGGAACTGACAACTGAAACAGTGTTGCCGACACTCAGTCAAAATAAAGCTGAAATCGATTCAGATTCACCAAATTTTACTCATCTATGAAAGAAAATATATCATCATTCCGCAGTGTTGTGTAGTTCCGTTTTGTTCGGAATAAAGAAGGATAAAAATTTCCGAATGACAAAACTCTCTAAAGCAGCGGCTAAGTAGTGATTCGCAGGAACAACTATACCCCTTCAAAACATTCGCGTGTTTGTAAAAACCAATTCAACCCTGACAATTATGCGTTACCTAAAAAACCAACCAATGAAAATCGTAAGTAATAAGTTATTTCTAAGACCTCACAAAATTAATTTATGAACAAATTGTTTAAAAATATTTTTTAAATATAATCCTTTTCCAACATGGGTTTTTAGTTTGTTTAAAAACTGCTATGGTGGTTGGTGCCTACATTTACAACTTATTGAAATAGACTTTTTCGAACGCATTAAACACAACATATTTTCTAAGGTTTTCACGATTGTTACGTACTCATTGAAATTAAACAATTTTGAATAAATATCCGTCGTACATTGGCGATAGATCCGTTAAAATTATTTTATCCAATGTAGTCAATACAAGTTATTGGAAACCATTGAAGCGTCACCTAGTGAACAACGTAAGAAGTAAAGATTTTTTTAAACTCTTCTTTAAATAATCTATTGCCGATGAACACGGCAATTGCTATAATAATGGTAACACAGCTCAAAGTGGTTGTTTTTCTGGGGCTAATGGACCTGTATCCACGGCTAAATTAATTTAAAAAAAATGGTTGGTTTTTAGGGTTCCGTACCCAAAGGGTAAAAACGGGACCCTATTACTGAGACTTCGCTGTCCGTCCGTCTGTAACCAGGCTATATCTCATGAACCGTGATAGTTAGACAGTTGAAATTTTCCTTTAAGATGTATTTCTTTTGCTACTATAACAACAAATAGGTACTAAAAAATAGAATAAAATAAATATTTAAGGGGGCTCACATACAAAAAAGGTGATTTTTTTGCTCGTTTTTGCTCGATATTGATAAAGGCAACAGATAGACGCCTGAAATATTCACAGAATATTTCAGATATATTTATTGTTCAACTGTGTAACATTCATTTAGATCTTACTTAATAATACATATCTAAAGTATCAACAGTCAAAGTACATTGAGAACATACAATTATTTTATACAGTATACTTATCACGTGAGTTTAAAATTAGGAAAAGAAAAAAATAAATAATAACCTCATGTCATAGCTACAAAAAAACTAGCGTCAAATTATCACGTTAAAATAACACAAATTCATTAGGCAATGTCAATTGAAACGGTGACGGAAAACATCATAAGGAAACCTATATGTCTGAGAGTTCTCAATGATCTTGAAGATGTGTGAAGTCTGCCAACCCGCACTTGGCCAGCGTGGCAGACTATGGCCTAACCCTTCTCACAATGAGAAGATGGCCCGTTCCCAGCAGTGGGACAGTTTGTACAAACAGGGCTGATATGATATGATGAAATGATGTCAATTTTATAAAAATAACTACAACAAAATAAGTATGAGTGATATTAGCAAATTAACTAATTCATATTACAGTTTATCTTTTATAAATTCTTGTAATGTAATATGCCTTAGATATAAGCAAATTGAATAAATTTCTCTTAAATGCAGACATATTCTCTGATTCTAGTAATGCTTTCGGTAATTGATTGTATATTTCCGGTCCCATACCACAAACACCCTTAGCAAAACATGCAGTCCTATGTGTATGGCCCTGCTTATTTTATTTTTATTTTTTGTATTTTTGTAAAAGCTGTACATTTGTAAATTATTCCTAATAAACAATGAAATTTTATATATGTAAAGGCATGGCATTGTCAATATTTTTAATTCAGTGAAGTATGGTTTGCATGAATCTGTCGACTTCAGGTGACACATCGATCTCAAGCATTTCTTTTGGGCTTTGAAAATATTTTCTCGCTCCGAACAGTTACCCCAAAATATTATACCATATCTCAGTGTTGCCGTTACATATGCATGGTAAGATATAAGTACTGCTTGTAGGTTAATTACTTTGGTTGTATAAAGGACATATGAATAGCTGTTGAGTTTAGAGAGTACTGCATCTTCCAGTCCAAATTAGAATCTAACACTGTAAACCTAAAAATTGTGTTACTGTTACATCCTGAATATGATTGTTTTGATAAATTATATTATATGTCAGTTTCTTATATTTATTGAATGTCATGATATTAGATTTGTCAAAGTTAATTTTTAAATTATTAGATGTCAACCTGTCTATTATATTATATTAAAAACATATAATATTGAGTTATATTATTCACTTTAAACTTAATATATATTTTATAATTTTATATTATATTAAAAACATATAATATTGAGATATATTATTCACTTTAAACATAAATAATCAAATTATATTAAAATTAACATTTAAGGGGTGCTCCCATACAACAAACGTGATTTTTTTGCCGTTTTTATAGATAATGGTAGGGAGTCCTTCGTGCGCGAGTCCGACTCGCACTTGGCCGGATTTAATTATACATGACACTGACATTAACAGCTTACGACCTTCTTCTTCTTCTTTTTGTCCCTCACGGGGTTTGAACTCGCGCGGTTTGCGCAGTTGCCATTTTCAAGTTTCGTAAATATTAACGTTTTAGTATAAAGTTAGGGAAACGAGACACGCGAAAATTTTATTATTAGGTTAAGATAGTCAGGAGAATTAGGTATTAAAGGAAAACAAATAAATATAATATATTTTAAAGAATGTATAGCTTGGAAATGTCAAAACAATTTGATATTTTAGTATTGTCACTGTTGGTAGCTTTGACTCTGTGTTAAACTTTGTCTAGCCGGTTTGAAGTTCTTGATTTGTCCCCAAAAGATTAGTAGTCAAATTAATTGATGATTACGAGAAAAATATAAACGACTGTTAGTTTATTAATTAAGTAATTTAATCACTAATATAGAGGAAAAATTAGGAACCTCATGGCTCGTTAAGGCTTAATACTCGTACAGAGTTTGACAGGGGTTCAAACTTATCCACGTTGACAGTACCATTTTATTATGTCGAATTGTCGATTTAGTGACGCTATTTATGTAACGACGGATCATAGCCGGTTTTTTTAATTACTAAACTTTTATTTCAATAGATATGATGAAATAATTATTACCGCATGTATTATTGCTATCATATATTTTTATGATATAAATACATAGTAAAGGGTACTAAAAATTACGATTTTTTTTTATTTTATAATTTCGCCTTTTCCGGAATAAAGTACATCACTATTGGATTTTATTTTTATTGCGAATTAATGGCGTAGCCAGGTGAGTTTTCTTGTTTATTTCTTATTTCATATTGTTCCATGGTTTTCATTTGTTTTGTCTATATGTTTTTTCATCGAGCAAAATATTTAATCTCCTGCTAAGTCAAAATTTTTTCAGCTGATCCGTTTTTATTGCATGAAAACCCAATTCAACGAGTAATGAACACGTATTGGATTTGCTCCGAATTTATTCGCTAGGATCATTCATTGTCATCACTTTCACTTTTTGCTGTAATAGTGGTTCAATTGTGCATCGAGGCGCAGTTGCCATGGATGAGTGAGTTTCCCAATAATTCCTCTCATACGATTAGTTTCGTGTGATTAAATTACTACAAGGTTACTCATATCCTCTAGTCATCACAAATGTGACGATCATTGTTATTAGGCTTACGGCGATTTAGGATTACATGTTACCTTATTTACAATAACAAACCGTTAGGATGTTACTTGTTTTGCACGCTGGCCAGTTAAGGTTTATTAATAAATCCATCCTAACTTCTCTTTTTATTTAGCACCATGTCGACCCTAACGAAAATGACCCGCACGGTTAAGAAACTGGAAGTCCCCAGACCCCTGAAATCAACGACCAGCTCCACACACAACCGCAGCTCCATGTTGGACGTCAAAATAAACTCTGGTAACAATTTTACTGGCTAATAGCATGACCTTATTAGTATGACTTATTTACATTGAAGTTGAGTTAACATTGGAAGTTTTGACTATTTTCTTAAGGTCTTGACATGGATTTAAGCTATGATGTGTTACCTAAATTTGGTAAGCTATAAAGAGGTAGTGAGTTAAAAGGCTGTTTATTATTTGTGTTTATAATTTTTCCTTAAATTATTTTAAAAAAAACTTAATTCAGTTGCATGACAAGACTAAATGGAAGCATTGGATTTGGATGTTATATTGTATACACTTTTCTTGCTAACCATTCAGATAATAAACAGAGTTATTTACTTACTTAAATTAATACCTGATAAGGAAACTTATGATTATAAATAAGAAGGCTTGTATGAAGTAAATCTATTTTAGGAATTTTGTCTTGAATAACACTTTATTATGGCCTGTGTTTGCTCTCGCTCCTCATGTGACATTTGTGCCATGGCACACACTTTTCTCTTGGGCTGATTGTAGGTATGAAAAATAATGCAGTCTTTTGACTCGCTTCAAAAAACTAGCAAGGAACTAGTTTTATAACAGCTTTTCTGCAGTTGGGTATTTTATCTTTTAATATAGATTAGAATGGAGGACTGCAGCCCAGGATCGGATAAAGTGGAAGGAGGGTAGGGAGGCCTTTGCCCTGCAGTGGGACAGCATGTAGGCTTATAATAATAATAATATATACTTGTTTCATACAATATCTTACTGTACATGTTATTTACTTACTTGAGTCTTGTAAAATAAATATCGCATGGCATCTGTTTACCTGACTACGGTGAAACAAAATGAAGGGTTATATTTTTGACCAGTATGTGGGTATGTATGTAAAATATTGAATGAAGTTATTCCTCATAACTTCTAAACTACTTATTTAAATTTGACAAAAAAATGTAATGTGGCTCTGCAAAGACCCCAAAATACTTTAAATAAAAAATAAGTTAAAAAACTATAACCTGACTACTTAAAAAATCAAGCTCTTAAAAGTATGAAGCACATGATTTTTCCTGTAGTCTGGTTTTAGTTTTTGAGCTTATTTTTTACTAGGGTTCTGTAATAAACAAGGAACTCTTTAAGTTTTACCCAAAGCTTTGCTCAAAGACTAATAATAAACTAATAAATGTACTAGAAAGCTATAATTTGGTGTGGATATGCATTAGTTATGCTGAAAAAGTCATGATCAATCAAGTCAAAAAGTCAATTTACCGCGGATCGCATTAATGTTGACCATTTTTTTTTCTTTTTTTGGGAGCTCATAAAAAACCACGGTAAATATCCTGTTAATAATAATAGTGTTTTAATGAATGACCGTGATAGTTTAATAAAGTTTTTGGTTATGATTAGTTATATAACAAGGTCTGAAATACATATAATACAAAACAAATACAAATACAAAACATCACCATAGATATTTTTACTCCCGTTTATCTTTATGAGCTTCTTGAGCTACAGTTCTCTTTGTAATTATGTCAAATGAATGTTTTGCTTTCTGTTTTTATGTTAGTCTGTGCACTCACTATAAAATTTATCTTGTACAAAAACCTTTTACGACTGGATTATGGTTCAGCAACGCATCAATATTCTTACACATAATTATACATCAAGCAAATGAAGCACTAAACTCAATTTGTGTACAATTTTATGGATGCTTGCATGTGTAACATACATGTTAAATTGTTGCAACTCTGGTGTTTTCCTGGAGATCTGTCACAGATGTCTGTTTATTGCAATAGTGTTGTGTTCAGCTTGTACATTTAAACTCAAGTAATTTGTGTGAGTAGGACAGCACTCTTCCAATCTTGAGTGCTTATCCATGACAGACAGTTTTTTTTAAATGTTTTATTTATTCAACAAAATCTACAGTCCTGTGTAACATAGATTAAATAACATATATATAAGGCTTAAGGCCAATAATAGATTTACATTTTATGTTTAATCTTATGCAATTTCTTTCTTTTAAGATGCATCCAGATACTAACTAGTACTTTGTTACTGTAACAATGCTAGTGTAATATCACACCTTGGTTTATGGCAAAAATTCACAATTATTGTCTGGCTGTCTTGGTTACCTACACTACAAATCTAGAATTGGCTCGAATGAATTTTACAAACTATGTACATGCTATGATTACGGTTACTGTTCGATAGTGAGTACCCAGCCTTTAATGCCCGTTTTTTAATTAGTTTGTACTGATTAGGTTATTTTGTTTGCAGTCGATGAACTGATTGTGTTGACAGAATCGGTAGCTTACCAAATGATGCAGGGAAACTATGACCGTGTACTCCAAAGTAATGTGGCCACTATGTACTCTAACCTCAAGCTCTATGGCGCTCAACTCGAAGAATTCTATAAGGACTTTCTCGATAGGTTTGTAATATTTGTATTTTATCACTTGTATTGTGTACTGTTAATGGTTGGTATAAAAAGCTGCTATGCCATCACGACAACTGAAAAATACGAAAAATAATATATTATTCTCTTTTTCTTGTTGAAAAGAAAGAGAGAGCCAGCCAATACCGCAGGTGCGTGAAAATGAAGAGTACCTACTATATCTTTATATTAATTGTTTTCAGATATTTTGTTGTGTTCCGCAACGGTTCCCAAGACGAACGATTGGAAAAGAAAACCAGACTCCATCTACTCGAACTGATTGAGTTGCGCGCCAAATTGTGGCAGGGAACCTCTTTTATGAGCCAATACTATAGGCATCGTGGCACTCATGCTGAGGTAAGTGTAGATTGTAGGCAACCAGTATTATTCCAAGATAACGATCTTTATATGCAGGAAGTCCCTGATTCTGGTCTATAATGTATATGTATATTTTTCAAATGTGATTAGGTATCTATTGTGATTTTCATCTCTCTTCTGGACTGTATAACAAAAAATGTAGAAATCCGACAACGAACAAAGATCGAAAACGTTAGATCGATCACAGAGCTCAAGTAGAGATGGGCGGGACACTTGGTCACTAGAGAAGACGAACGATGAAGTAAAACAGTCAGAATAGTGGCCGCGAGATGGAAAGCGAGCACCTGGCAGACCTCCAGCTCGCTAGTCAAATGATATACTGATATCCACAAAGGCGAAAGAAAAAAGTCATAGGACCAGAAGGGTGACGTGCTAAAGAGGAGACCTATACTCAGTTGTGGCTGGTTAATGGTTGATGATGATTATGTGTCTGTTCTGATTCTGAATGTTAAGGGGTCTATATTTTAAGTAACGTATGAGCTCGTGCGGTATTTTTTAGAAATCTTCATGATTCTGATTGAGATTAAACACGGTTGATGGGGTACCGCAACAACAACGCAACGCAGAAATTTGTAACGTGCCGCAAATTCCAGTGTTACGACTTCACTACTTGTTGACGCCAACTTCAGCTTATTTGTAGAACGCTTGGAAATAATAATTCTGGCTGTTTTTATCTATGGTACGCCCGCCAAAAAAGTCTGTAGCTCATGGTAACCTCACAGTACGGCAAGAGAACGCTTTGCAGCACCGCAACGCAACGCTCACCGGCGCTTTGCGTTGCGACGCCGCGTTTATGTGTTTAGGCCCTAAGTGACATACTAGAAAGCATTTCGCTTTCAAGTATCACTGCGACTATGTGCTAAACCAAAATGGCCAGTTATCAGCACCACTGTTACAGTCATAATTATAACCGAACATTCATATTAACCCTGTTATTGAAAGGGGGCCCTCCCCCTTACCTTCGTATCATTGTAACACGCATGTCACGAGTCGATACACTCGGCGCGTGTCGTTTCTTTGAGAAAGTTAGATTGTCCATTTCTATCTCTCTCTAAAACAGCGGCACATTTTGATAACGTCAACTTATGGGCACGGTATTAATATGTTATTGAATAGCATCTGTGATGATGATGAATAGCATCTGTATATTTTTCCTACCTTATCATTATACTATTGTCACAGAATACTTAATAGTATGTACGTATATACTAATCTCCCAAAAAACGTCAGCGTTCCGTTAATTATTGCTAAATTTTTGGCTATCGAAGTCGATATGACTAGATCATGGTAAAACATTCACAACATCTGCTAAAAATATCGTGATTCAGACTCAGACAAAATTACGAAGCTGACCTAGTTTTCGTAACAAAACGCACAAATACGAAAAAACTACTGTGTAGGAGTTATCGCGATATGGAGGTGTGATAGCGTTCTTCAATATTTTGTGTTTGCGTTGTTATCAACATATTTTTTTTATTACCATGAGTGAAATTGATAAAACTATAAGTAACAAGTAATATCATTAAAAGGAATGTTGAGAGAAATACCGCTATGTATCTTATTTTTTCAAGGAGCAAACTTCTTAATTTCAACAGTTATTTATAATTTCGAAAACATAAAATACAAGCAAAGCTGTCTAAGGTTTCAATCATATTTTATAAAAGTAGACTAATCGAAATTAAATAATTTTAGGGGTAGAAATAAGTTCTCTACTTTTGTATGGACAAATGCTCTCTCAATGATCATTGTAAAATAAAAATATAAAACCTAACTGCAAAATATAAAGCTCAGTAATAGACATAAAGACGTATCGACCCCATCTCATAGGTTGATTCGACTAATATGTACTCGTATATACGAGTACTTATGCAAAATAGATCCAAAATAGAAACTTCTTATTCTCGGGCAGTTGGCTTCATGTTCTTGAGCAGTTGGGTAAAACTAGTGTCAATATTTCCTTGGTGCTTCATTTGGTAAACAATAAATTTAAGGACTACCGCTTAACCAATGACAAAGAATCCATTTGTATGCAAATCACTCGCAGATGTCCAAAACATGACATATTGCTACATTTGCTGTCTACTTTATTATGTTTCGGACAGCAAAGCTATAGCGAAAAGCGGATCGAATCCTCATACGATTGTTACAATGTTGAATCATATGTTTGAATGTTGTGTGAAGTTGTTTATCACACTTGTTACTTCCACATTCTGCTCAAAAATGCTCAAGTCATCCAGTCTGACGTCAGTTCTAAAAATAAACCAAATTTTGAGTCTGGACAATAGAGCTGGTTGATGATGGATTGCCTAAAACTTCTGACGATTGAATGCAACTTGTAGTCTCGTATATCATGATCATCACACTTTTTCTAGTCACTTACTGAGTACTGATTATAGGTTTTCTTTTGATCATGGAGTACTATTAAGGGCCAATACCAGACATACGGTGCGAAATTAAACTTTCATGCAGTTTTGTTTTCCTTGTAGCTAGCCTGAGTGACTAAATATTGTGAATGATTAGAATGTTTGCGACTCCAGATTTAAAGACATTCTGTTTATATCTATTGAAAAAAAGAAAGTACTCTACGGTTTAGCAGAACGCACTGTGAAAGTGGAATTAAAGTGTGTGCGAGTGGTTTTTTCGATGTTGTTTGACTGTTGAGCTGGAAGTCTGCCAAATTGTCTTTTAGAACTATCATTAACCCACAATTATTAATATTAAAGCATTACCGTGTTCCGGATTGGAGGGCAGTATTTTCAGTGAAATATCTGGATACGTCGAAATTTAATATCTAATAACTCAAAGTGAGAAGCGCAGTGCGTTGCCACTTGCCACACAAGGTTTCGAACTGGTGAAGTCCATGCAAGCATGAACCTTAACATCAGACTTTGAGATCAGATACTTGCTCGTCTTGTCACTCAGTTGTATATTATAAAAAAAAACGAACAAGGCGAGTCTGACTCGCCAACCGAGGGTTCCGTACAAACTAGTAGATAAAAGGGGGAAAATATATATTTTTATATATTTTCCTTCATAAATCGAAAAATATTTGAAAACCCGTTTTACTTGTGGTAATTAAGCTCTTTCATAATGACACCACATGATGCGGTTAAAGTACTTTAAAATTTGGACCCTCCTTCCTTGCCTAAAGACCCAATTTTTTTGTGATTAATTTAAAAATGTCCAGTTTTCGGATTTTTTCCTATATGTGTACTATAACACAATGCTTCTAGCCAAATTTGATAGTTCTAGGTCAACGGGAAGTACCCCATAGGTTTTGATTCCCTTGTGAGTGTCGAAATGTGCGTTTTTTTCGACTTATTCGGCTGTAACTTTTTTTTTATGAAAACTGATAAGTTTGATTTTTTTTCTGCAGCAAGATACTATGGATCTGCGTATATGGTTTTAATTTCAACTCGATACCTTCACGCGTTCCCGAGATAAAGGTCTTGACACCCGGACGGACGGACAGACAGACGGACAACAAAGTGATCCTATAAGGGTTCCGTTTTTTCATTTGAGGTACGGAACCCTAAAAAAGATCAAGAACCCTAATCACCTAGCTTAGCTTAATCAAATGTAAGCACGTAATGCCTAATTCTTAAAATGGCACATGAGTATTACTGATACTGCTAATGTCTAGTTCTGTTGGAACTTGGAATCCGGCGTGTCCCTATTATATATTTTCTAGTCGCACCACAGTGCCTTCACAATAAATTAATCCTAAATTGACATTTAAATGTGGTTGGCGCATTAGTGATAAGTCAGTAAGTTGAGAAGCACTCCTATTCGTATTGTAATCGTATTAATTTCACTAAACAGTTTTCTAAAAAAAAAATGCATGCGACCTAATGCTATGCTATCCAGACGGTTTGTCCCCGCCTTAAGTAAACCATTACCACACGTCGGACACTCCATACAAAGATGCGCTATTTAGTGACACATACGCATATTGACGTCTTTAATAACACACACATGCTATGAAGTCGTCTGATTGCCGTTCGCTCGTGACGTCAATTGGGATTCGAACACTTGAAGCCCACAACGCTTGTCTTGACTGCTAAATGAAAGCGTCGTGCTGCCAAAGTCCGGCAAGCGACTAAGAGAGCTAGGGGAGTGGGTGAGGAACCCGAGGTTGGCGGGAGGCGGGGAGTGATCGTTCTGTATGTAATACTATTAACGTCTTCCGTGTCTGAAGTTTCTCCATAGTACTCCTACCGGGGTAGGTGTTATGACCGTCAACCATGGACAGCTATCCGACAGTGTGTCGTTATATCGTGTACTGATACATCTCGTCTTGCTAATTCGCTTGCGCGATTCAGATGTGAAAGTGTTCGTATAGGTAGATGCGCTGAATGTAGAGAGCGAGATTTTGGCGGGAACGACATAGAATCATGTTGTTGCTCTGTTGTATTTTCCTAAACTTGTGTTATTTTGAACATTAATGCGATAAAAATAGTGGTATTTTATTCATTAAGTGTTCCATCAAGTGCGTGAGTGTGGGCATGTGAAAAAAAGCAGTGAAACGTGTCATTTTACGCTGTCGGTAAATCTCCATAGAAGCTTTTAGTAAAGTCGTCATCACTTTACTGAAGCAAGACTCAAAAGTTGAAAATGATTGTTTAGGTTCGTGATTTAGACTGTGACTAGAACACTATATACCTTGTGTTATTCAAGAAACTTGAAGATATCTCACTACTTGACACTGACAAATCGCTAATCGCGTGGTCCAATACAAAAAAGAAGAATGTAAAGAGCGAGTGAGACCGCTACATAATTTTCAGCGTATGTTTTGCGTAGCCACTCCTGGTGCCGACAATGGAGGGGTCGGGTATGGGTGGGTCGGTGTCGCCCACGCTGGCTGCGCCCGCCGCCGAGCCGCCGGCCCTGCTCGGCCCCGGAGAGGTCATCAAGCCCTCGGGCAAGTTCCCCAAGCCCACCAAGATACCCGGCAAGAATTACTCCAAGGATGAAGTCGTCATCAGGAACGCCGACTCCGGGAAAGGTAAATTATTCTCTGTGTTCACTAATTGTTCGGAAAATGGTTGATGTTTAATCTATCGTGGAAACATCTTCGATAATAAAACTCTTCGTTAAAGTTCATCAAGGTCAACGACTTCCGACTTTGTAGATAGTCGATTCTATTCTGTTAATGTGTTGTTCCCACTTTACAAATACAAATAGTTTTACTGTTTACTTTACAATATTATATTATAATTAAAAGTGTGTTAGCACCCGAACTAGAAATTCTGTGTCTCGGGTGCTAACGTCTTCCTACGTGGCTTTCCTATGCTACTTTAGTGGCATGTTTCGTCCGCGTCAGCCTCTTTTGTGTAAATTACCCCATAAGACTGTTTATGCATACCTCTTAGACCTTGCAAAGCATCAGCAACACCATTGGTATTTCGGTTATCCATATATAGACAGTGTTTATTACACCATCTGCCAAAATGTTTGCATCTTTATGAAAATAAAAGAACTTACTTTGTGAACTTGAGCTGACTAATCAGCACTCCACCTCTTACTTTTTTAGTTTTTTATTTTAGCCATCTGAAATCTCAATAATCTCATTCTTTTATTGCAAAAAAAATAATGCTATTGTACGCATAAATTATGATTTTACGTAGGTACAATGGCCTGCAAGGTCGAAAGTCGTTGAATGAGTTGAACAACGAAGTCGGTTAATAAAATTGTTTTCTGTTTAGTGAAATACATTTTCACTTAATTAGCTGAAGCAATTGAAAGCGCCTGTAGCGACAGCTCGTTTTTTTTTTCAATAAACTACAAATTTACATATGTAATAGATTAAGATTTCTCAATCTCAATACCTAGTATACTATGTGCATGATACTTTAAGAATCTATTGGGGAGACAATGCATGACAAAGTCAATGTTACGCTTATCTGTCCCGAGTTAATTAATACAAATAAATATTTGTATTATTTTATTGGTGCATGTTGATAGCAGATTAATTCAAATTGAAGATGCTGGTTGAAGCAAAAGCTTGATTTTTTTTAATATTTTCAAAAGAAGAATTAAATACCTAATTAAGGCCTTTAACACAGCAGCTACGTTTAAGTTTTAAGAGTTTGTAGTTCGACCATCGGGCGTCTCGCTCGCGCATATAAAATTTTTGAAGATACAAAATGACTGAATGAACTTATAAAAAAAATCGTCTCACAGAACATTAGAAAGCAACATAGGTTTATTTTTTGTAAGTTTATTCAGTCATTTTATAACTACAAAAAGACGCGAGCGAGACGAACGATGGTCAAACTACAGACTCTTAAGCAGAGTACAATAGCATGACAATAAACTTTGGATGTATTTAGAAATATTACAGTGTTCCTCAATTTTGAGTTTATGAAATGTGAACTAGATTCAACGGATCAATAGCGTATTTTTATTATAATTTTAACACCTGAACTTGTTGCCCTTTGGTATGAAAATTAATTAAAATTACTGCTTATTATTTATTTTTTAATATGTTTCCTATTTACGCTAAAGTTGCTGACCCTCACAATGTCTATAGATTTTAATGATAACTGCCAGGGTTAAGATTTTGTTAATTTGATGACGGGATCCCTTGCAACCATGGAATGTCAGGTCTTAAGATGATGCAAATTAAACAGTGGGTAAACCTAATTTAACTTCCATTTAGGTATACAGTGTAGTCAAAGAAATAAACAACTATAAAATTGTGAAACAAAAACTAAATACTACGTTTCGTTCATATCTAGTTTCACGGCTGCGTTAATTGACGAACACTGTACACGAGCATTATAGGAAGAGTCAATGTTTGCGAGGAGTACGGTGGCGCCTCCTGAGAGTCTGAAGTTGTGTTGTGGTGTTTACAGTGATGGGTATCAAGGGCAGGAGGGTGCACATGATCGAGGAGCTAAGTGACACGATTATATCGTTTCAGCGAGGTATGAACGCACGGTGCCGGTTTGTGGCGCTTGCGCATGTGTGGCGGGCTCTTCCCATCTCTTTCCCCCTATATCTGCCTTACACTCTAACTCTTTACCATTTATCTAACACTATATCATCGGTGTATGTTGTTATTTAAGTTTGGATATAATATTTATAGATATGAAAACGTAACAATAATTGTGAGCCCTTACTAATATGAAAATATATTTTTAGGGTTCCGTACCTCTAGGAAAAAACGGAACCCTTGTAGCATCACTTTGTTGTCCGTCTGTCCGTCCGTCCGTCCGTCCGTCTGTCAAGACCTGTATCTCGGGAACGCGTGAATGTGTCGAGTTGAAATTAAAACCATATACATATGTACATCCATAGATCCATAAAAACCTAACTTTTCAGTTTTCATTAAAAAAGTTACAGCCGAATATGTCGCAAAAAATCCATATTTCGACACTCGCAAAGAAATCAAAATCTATGGGGTACTTCACGTTGACCTATAACTGTGTCATTTGGCAAGAAGCATTTTCATATAGTACACATAAAGGAAAAAATCCGAAAACATACATGTACATTTTTAATTTAATCACAAAAAATTTGGTCTTTATGCAAGGAAGGCTGGTCCAAATTTTAAAGTGCTTTAACCGTAGCATGTGGGGTGTCATATTATGAAAGAGCTTCATTAGCACAAGCTAAAACAGGTTTTAAATATTTTTACGATGTATATTTTTCGGTTTATGAAGGAAAATTTATAATTTCCTCCTTTTATCGACTAGTTTGTACGGAACCCTCGGTGGGCGAGTCTGACTCGCACTTGTCCGTTTTTTTTTTAAATATTGGTTATGGTACCGAAAATAACCAATGTGAAAACGGATTCATAATTTTCACCACCTTATTAATCGCATTTGGCTTTGAGCTTGGAGTAACAAGTAACGCGCCTGAATATCTTGGGTGCGGTAATGTCATGTGGATGTGGTGGTTTCAGTGAGTCCCGGCGCTAAGGAGCGCCTCGTGCAGATCACCGGCCCCAATGAGGAGAACGTCAAGTGAGTACGGTACACGAACATGCAAACAATACTACAAAACTTACAAAATCGTATCTAGAGAAATTCGTTTGTCGATAAATTATTTGAAAAATCTTCAATAGTAGCGTGTTAAGCATAATATGTAATATTGTGAATTAGTTTTATCATTGACAATTTTTAACAAGCATGGTATATAATGCTAGAAAACCGCTACTGTCGGCCTATTTTGTAATATTTTGTTTGTAGCTGTTTTGCTGTCGTATGGAGATGTTTCATACATAGTATCATCTTACTGACCGTTCAGATCGAAACAATGGTCGAACACATGCAAACTATTCAATTCCTATTGGGATGGCTTGTTATGTGACTCAATATGTGCAGCCACGCGAAGCACCTGATCGGCGACACGATACGTCGCAACGCGTCGCCGGTGCGGCTTGAGGGCGGCGTAGAGACTGCGCACGGCGGATCGCGCGGCTCGCTCGACTCGCCTGAGGACGAGGCGCCTGTCGCGAGGGAGGTACGTACACATTCACACTCACTCACATATACTCACTCACATATACTCATACACGCGCATATCATCACACGACTGATCGACGACACAAGCCGTTGCAACCCGTCGCTGATAGTTCGCTGATGTTACTGGAGAGAGTAGAGAGAGAGACATTAATTGAGTTGTGTGCTTGATCAGTCAGCAGCATTAATAGCTAAAGCAGCATGAAGCGAAGATTTCTCAGTCGGCTGTGTGATGATTTTCCATGTCTGAGAGCGCGGTTCCGAATCTCAACAATAAACTTAGGCTTTTGGTGATTGAAAACATTGCGATGAAACTGCAGCTAGGTGATGAAGATTTCCAGTGTATGGCTGACTGGCTACTATCCTCAAGTTGAAAAGTTGGCGCCGAGCACCTAACGATGTTCCGATAACCTCACTTGAAAGTCAGTTCTCATTTCAGGCTAAGTGTCTATACCATCTGGGTTGGACCATGCAGTCACTTAACGCCAAATGAGCTGTGGTCAAAATACCTAGTCATAATAGTATATAATTGGTTGATTATAAAAAAAAACTTATGAATGACTAAAACAAAACGAACCGCATCTGGCAATTACTTCTAGTGTTCTAACTTTAAATCTAAGTCACATTCTCAAAGTTTTGACTGAACTATTTAATAAATGAACTTTACACTGAGTGATACGTCAACAAGAGGCATAATCCAACTATGGTAGAACACATTTGTCGTGCTCCACATATTTGTAATGTAATATAACTTTGTTTTAGAAATCTCCTCACAACAACTCGCGGGCTCTACTGCACAGTTTCTCCACTAACGACGCGGCACTCGGGGAGTACAAGTACACGGTGACTTTTGGTCAACATTCCATTAAGATCACAGGACAGAACCTGGATCTCGTCAAGGTAAATGATACAATGGTGGTTGGTTGCTAAACCCGAACTATGACATTGTTACTCGCGTTTTCATAACAGAAATGTCGTGCACTCATCCATATAAAAGGAAAAAAACTGATGTTAAAATGTTGGCAAAAAAGCAAACCTTAGAGGCATAGCAGCCAAGGGCGTCGCCAAGGGGGGGCAAGAGGGGCAGCTGCCCCCCCCCCCCCCACCCCCCCTAGAGATTAAAAAATGTAGCCAACTGCAAAGCAATCAAAGTTCTAAGGCCGTGCAATTGTACCTGTACCTACAATTCATATTTTTCTCATCCTCCATAATATTAACTTGCCCCCCCCCCTGGGCCATGGGCTGGCGACGCCCTTGATAGCAGCTATTGATAGTTCCAACCATATAATAAAGAATCATCGAAGTCACCTAGGGAACAACATCACAATTGTTCAATAAAAATGTCATGTTGATCCAAATAAGTAAAAAATTCTAATACATACACTACAAATTTTTCGGCCCCATCGGCCATCAGTTCTACGTGCTATGTCAACTGCCACTTCAAATTGCTAATCCGCTGTGCTATGATTCACTCGCGGTTCACTCACCTCTGTTTTGAGTCGAAAAATCCGACTATAGTTTCAACCGCATTCGGCGGTTTTTTTTCAAAGAAGCAGCGCAATAAAGTTGAATAATGACTTCATTGTTGAATAACGAAGAATGTTATTAATTGTGTTGTATCCGCAGACGGCCAAGCTGGTACTGGACGAGTACTTCGAGAGCGTGTCCGGCCTGGAGGCGATGGGCGCCGGCTCGGGCGACTTCTTCACGCTGTCGCAGCGGCCGGCCGCCGCGCTACTGCTGCACGACGACGCCGCGCTCAACGGACACGACGACGACGTGTTCGCGCCCGCCGCTGCCGCGCCGGCGCACAACGACGCGGCCGGTCAGTTCACACTTCACTATTCACTGAGCACTTAAACGACCATCGTCCGTCTCACTCGCACATACCCACATTTTTGAAGATATAAAATGACTGAATGAACTTATAAAAAAATCGTCGTTGTATATTCGACAAAAATTACAATTTGATCCAAGTTAATTGTCATATATAAGAGTGGCCAGCCCTATTGTCAGAGTTATTAAGCCGCCAAAAGGCCTCTGACCTGGCTTGACGATTGCTGTTTTTTAAGAACAAACAACAATTATTAATGTAAAAATCATTTTTAAGTATGAAAATTAACATGGATCAAATTGTAATTTTTGTCGAATAATTGTGATGTTTTCTAGTTTTACAACGACGATTTTTTTATAAGTTCATTCAGTCATTTTATAATTTCAATAATATGGGTATGTGCGAGTGAGACGACCGATGGTCGAACTACGGAGAACTACGGAACTACTCTTCAAGAGAGTTAACACTTTAAATTGTAAACATCGTCATCGTCGGAACGTCAACCAACGTCAAAAATCAACGTCAACCCGGAACATCGTCAAGCTGGGTCAGAGTCCTTTCGATGGCCTAATGACTCTGACTCTAGGGCTGGCTACTCAGTCTATACGAACTTACTTCGGGAGAAAGGCGGCGGGGCAGGGAATTTTAATTTTATCAATGTATTCTGTATATTGTCGAGGCAATCCTCAGCGAAGAGGGAAGAAGCAAATGTACGAAGCTCCCACCACCATGTGGGATGAATAGCTTGGAAGAGAGAAAGAGATACTTTGTATATGCAATCGAGATTACGTATATGTTTCAATGCTTGGATGGTTTGCTCCGCGGATGCCGGCGATCGCATTCCGAATATTAAAATTTAAACCTTATTTCGATTTGATAAGTTTAAAATATACATTGTTAAAATTTAAAATCCTCTGTTCTTCCGTCCGTGTTATAGGTACAAAGTACATATGGTATGTTGTGTATGATAATAGTAAAAAAAAACTATAGTAAATGTACGTTAAACTGATTGCATATCGCGGTTTCATTAGCTCTTTGATATTATTATTGCATTATACATACATCTAGTGGTTTAGGCTGTAGGCTGTCTTGAATGAGTCAGTCGCATACACATTGTTTTTTTTAAAATGATGTATCTCTTAATTTAGAAATTAAAATTTTGAAACGGGAGTTGCTTAAACTTGTTCGGCACTGCATATTGATGATCCCAATCATATTAAAAAATAATGAAAAGGAGACAATATAAAGTAGAAAACAGTTTCTTCTTGTATGAACAGGCTTAGAAAACTCAAAAACCTCTGACAAAGTAAAACGGCTGAACCGATTTTGATGAAGCATAGCTAAGAACACTCGATGAAATCCTTTTTCAAACAAAAAAAACTAGATCCAGTCTGTCCATCCGTTTAAGAGCTATGATACCACAGATAGACATAACGATATACAAATACAAATGCTCTGATATCGTATCGCCATGATTACATGTATCGTAAACAATATCCTAGGGATAGACGGTGTTTCAGTAGAAGACTTGACGCACAAAATGATAAATACAATACCAAATTTTAAAAAGTTTGTTCAAATTTCAAGCTTGAAAAATTGTCAATTAGCCTAAATCGATAAATGGCAATATACTCGTAATTGTTATTTCCATATATAAATACTCGTTTTGAGACTTGACTGTTATCCAATGTGAAAACAGTTGATCCCCCTTAAGGTGATGACTGATCGGCGCGATATTCGTCCGTTGCAATCAATCGGTCAGTTGATTCAAGGCCGTCACAGACATAGCTATAATTTATATTAATATATTTTATAGCTAAACATATTACCATATATTTTCTATACAAATTTTCCAGTGACCGCACACGCAGCTAATATAATATATATTTCTATGACGTAACCAAACTATACCGTAATTTATATTATTGCATATTTTTATATTATCGCATATTAATATAAATTATGGTATAGCAAGACATATTTTGAATATACAGCATGTTTCAAGAGAGTTTTGGCAGGAACGTCATCGAAACATGTTGTTGCTTTGTTTTTTTTCCTAAACTTGTGTTATTTTGAATATTAATGCTATAAAAATGGTGGTGTTTTATTCAAATACAGATACATTTATTTCCATAAACTTAAAAAACATTTGTAACTACCCTCAGTTTAATTCATTAAGTGTTTGATCAAGTACATGAGTGTGGGCAAGTGAAATGTAGTAGTGAATCGTGGTCATTTTACGATTTTTACGTTGTCGACAAAACTTCATAGAAGCTTCTAGTAAAGTCGCCACCACTTTACTGAAGCAGGATTCGACTTATAAATTGACTGTATACGTGTCTTAGATTGTGACTAATTTTTGTGCCTGACAGGGCAACTAACATCTCTAAAGCAACATCAGAATCGTCGTCTGAAGAACTGTCAATTCCAATAACAATGCACTTGTTGAATTCATAATTACTGTGTTTTAAAATCACCCTTTATTGCAAAACACGTGCAAACGCCGACCATCAATGAAATGAAGGCAAAATATATATTATAGTACGGTATATTAATATATATTATAGCTGTGTCTGTGACGGCCTTCATTGTTTAATCAATTGTTAATTGATGACGACTAATTGATTGCAATCAATCAGTCGCTTATTAGTTAATTTGGTCGCGACCTAAGTCACCATCAGATCAGTCACCACTCTTAAAGGGTCACAATACCATGTGCATGTCTCAAATTGCATACATTTTCTAGTTCCAAGTAAAAATTAATTATATGGTTTAATTATTTGTTTAACAGATCGCAAACTGTCCCACAAATTTTGAATGCGGTTGATAGGATATGAGCTTTTTTTTTTCAAAATGAAATATACTTTGAGAGGCATGAAAGTAGTTAGAGCAAGAGACGAGAGTTTGAAAGCATGTTAGTATAGATTTTAACCAACCTGTCTAATATATCTCAAATGTAGGTTTCTTTCTGAGGCTGACTGAAGCATGTCTAGTTTTCCATAACATTGGATGTGGAGCCATTTATTTATTTTTTTAGCCATTACGTATGTCATGTTTATTTTGCAGTATTTATTAGAATCATTATATTATTTTGTTGCGATTCAGCGATTATGTAAAACTATGTATCTATTTTTTGTCACTCATTGTTTTTATTTTCCTAGTCATGTTCACCTCGATCCACGGTCGTGGCAGTGTATCTTCCAAATTTTTTGCACATACATTTTAACAAACATTCTTAACAACAAACCATTTTATTAGTCGCTAATTACCTGCCATTACGATATGACTAATTAACCCAAACAAGTATTTATACAGAAGCAACTTCGCTATATATTTTGTCTAAAAGCATGCAGTATGTGATAAAAGTATCATGTGTATTTAAAGATATATATTTATTACCAGAGATTTGAAATTTCATTCATTGGCGAAGCTAGGGCTTCTCCCTATGGGGGCAGCGGTCCATCATTGATTTTGACAATATTGATTTTTCAGTACTGTCAATTTTGCGAGGGTGGATAAGGAGATTTCAACTATGCGCACTGTCTACCCTCCTGCCTATAGCTATGTCCATGCATTTATCTCTATTGTCAATAACTTTTTTTAAATGTACTTTCCTGATAAATACTATTTGAAAAGGGATTAGTTTATCAATGATTAGAATTCTCGCTAAAAAGCCAAAGCTTTCCAGCAAAATTTTCGATGAATGGATGATGCATGAGATAAAATTTATTGTGCTGATAAAATATACTTGCATAGCTTCGTTTTATCTCGACTTGAAAGGGAGCGTTTCCCATATAAAAATATCACTAGGACACTTATCACTCTTGATTTTCAGAGGTGCCTGAATATGCGATTAGTAAATGTTTTATGTGCACGCAAAACTATTTCAAACGGTGAAAAAAATAATTATTATCCATGGATGGAAAAGATTTATTACTCTAGCAAGTGTAGTTACGGTTCAAAGATGAACCGTAAAGTGACGCTTGATTAAGAAATACTTGATATGTATTGCTAATCGCATATCTTGCCACTTGTTAACTATTGATGTATGAATATGGAAAACGTTTAACGTGCGAGTGTAACCGAGGTGTCGTGTGGTTGCTTCTGTATATCGTGTTGGGTAGAGTGGTACCGTCGGCCGTGGCGGGTGTCTGTGCGCGTGTGTAACTGGCGTTGTGTGCAGCCGGCGGGGAGGACGCGACGCCGCGCCGGCCGCGCTTCTCGCGCGCTGCCAGCACCGACAAGAACCAAGGTAACACAGGTTCACACGCGTAATGACGGAAACGCTAAACGCCAGCTACGTGCTGATCCGATACGCATTCCACCATATTTTGTTTACAAAAATACACATAAAACCGAAATGTACGGTAAATGCTTATTCCTTACGCCAACTACATCCTGGTCCGAAACATATTCCACCATATTTTGTTAGCAAGTAAATATACATAAAAGCAAAATGTACGGTAAATGCGTTGTCCTTTTTACCTGCTTAGCTTACCTTAGTAGTAGTACCTACTAAGTTTGCGTTTGACCACAATCCCATCTGATGAGAAGTGTTGATGAAGGCAAAGATGTGGCAAGCTTGCCTAGGAAATATTTTTTTCTTGAACACCTTTGAATAACCTCTGGGTAAGATTAATTTGTCTCGGAAATTTACGTTGGTGTTTTTTTTTTTAAAACAAATTTTATTTTTGCATGCATGTTTTTAAATTTTTATTGTGTTGTTTTTTTTCTATGTTCAATATCGTATATGTTAAAAGTATCGGTTGTGGTGATTTGCGTTTTTGAACATTATGCGTTGAAAAAGAACCGATCACTTAAGTAACTCTCGAGTACAGCACTTTCAGCTTTGCCCCTGCAGACATTTGCGAACTTGCGTTTTGCTACGATCAAGATCATCTCGCCCGTTTTGTTAATTGCATTTTTATGTCCAGTTCGTATACACGTATGTCGCATGTTGATCGCAAAATAACGCAGAGTGCGTTATATATACTGTGGAGGCAAAAGTAAGCAGGTGAAAGTAAGCACGCTCCAGATTTTCAAGAATAGTAGTAGGTTGAGCCGATTACATGAATAATATGAAAAATAACAGTATTATGCCGTATCTTACGTCTGTCATGACTGCTATTCTTGATGTGAAGAAAGGTTATCATGGATTTTTGTATTACAGAACAGACAGGTAAATTTACGCGCATTATCTGTATTGTGCCAGTATGGGTTTCGCTGACGTATTGGACGACCTATGTATTTGCAGATTATTGTAACAATCACGTAATAAATGTACATAATCGTATTTTTATACACCTTGTTCCGCTTTATATTTATTTTAAACAATTCATTTTTCGTGCATTTTTATACGTTCAATGTAGTAACAAATAGACTTACTGTATTCACATTTTATTTTTCAAGATCATGTCACTAACATTTATGCAACAGTCAGTCATAACCGCAACCGCAACGTTTGAAATGCCAACTTTATATTTTGTTACATGTACAAATAACCTGTTTTGAGCTTTTGCAATGAATTTTAACAAAAATAATGTGTCTGAGTGCCTACGCACGCGAGTTGCATTTCGCACTTGAACTGCACTTCGGTAGAACAACTACACGGCAAGCCCGCATACCGACATTTATGTAACGCCATCAAAATTATAATCTATTAGACATTTTTTTTCCTGGTTTTTGTACAGGGATTTTGTTACTGCACAATTTTTCGGTTTCTGTGGCTGTGAAGTTATACGCGTATCTCGTCATCGGCTAAGAATCTAATCTAAAGAATGGACATTAACGAGCACTAGCGAACGATAACTCACCATTTTTGCATTAGATAGTACAGAGTTGCATTATCTGTACTTTCTACAACCATATTAGATATTTTTGAAAAGCTGATTCTTCTCACTCCTGACGTTGAAGGAAGCGTATACGTATAATAAGGTATAGTGATAGTGTTCAGTCGTGTGTTCGCTCGTTCTCTCTGTACCGACTACCGACCGTGTATAAGCTGACAGTCGCAGGCGGTCCGTCATGTATTCGAGGCGTGTATCGGTGACGTGTGTTCGTCCGTCAGGTGGCGGCGGCGGGTCGCGGCAGAGCTACACGTACGAGACGCTGCTGCAGTACGCGGACTCGCCGCTGAGCAAGCCGCCGCCGGCCGGGCTGGCTGCGTTCCCGGCCGAGCTGGCGCGCAAGGTAACGCAAGCGGGCCGGCGCGCCGCGCACCGTGCGCCCGCGCCGCGCGCGCTGCCCGCCTGGCCGCCACTGCATCACCCCAACTACCTGGCGGCCTTGCTCTGCCGCAACTTCTACTGAGCGTAGGCACCGGCGAGCAGTGCGCGGCGCGCCACCACCGCCCTCTGTTGTCGCCAGACCCGCGCACGATCACGCACGCATAATTTGAAGGAAAAGTTGAACTTTTGTTTCGGATTTGTTTTATTTTTGACGTGATCTCGCGCGCGGTCCGGCGTCACCGCGCTTACACGCGACGCGCCTCGATACGTCGTAGGACAGTTTCGACGCCCGTAGGCGGCGTCGCCTAAGAGTGGACGATTAGTTTTCCGGCTCCGTCTGAGGCAGCCCGGATTAACTTTCGTATATTTCGGATTCGTTTTGAGATTGGACGTATCGGGGCGAGTCGACGTCGCCTTGCATTTTTCGAGCTTGTTTAGATGCGCCTCCACTTTACTAATGATCTGCGCCGTTGTAAATTTTCAGGGTATGGGGGAAATTCGATGCCTCTATCGCTATACGCATGTGTTGCCACCTCTTGCTTTTTGACCACTCGTGTTATCGTTAAGATTAAATTAGTTTAGGCTCGTATCGATTAAGCGACCGATCTCAGTAGCCGTAAGTTGACCGTTAATAGTTAAGACTGACGCTAGTGCTATATAGGATGCGGCGGAGCCGGCCGAGAGGTGGCGGTGACTCGGAACACGGCGGGGAGTGAGCCGATCCGGCGATTCATTCATGTCTAGCGAACATATCACACTCACACCTCTCATCACACCCTCTGTGTTCACGCACTCCGTGTTTCGATCTCATGCTTGTATTTTATAATCAAGACTGATTATCTAAATTATAGTGTTATTTTGAAATGAATATTTTCATCGTTAGTTAAACTAGAACCCTTTTATTAGAAATGTTTATTGTCTGTTGAATATTGATAAATCTTTTACATAGATGCTAGTTTTGAACGTGTTTACGATGTTTATTAGTGCAATAAATTTGTGATGTCTCTTTGTTCATGCCGCTCGGACAGAACGAGTATTCGCGAGGGTTTCGCTACAGATAGACCCAGTGTACGTACCTGTCGAAACGTAGCCGTCCCGTCTCGTTGTGTTTCATAATGTTCGTTATCGTTTTATACTCTAGTAGGCATAAAATTGTCCGTATCTCTAATCGTTTTCATTGTCGACTTCTGATATTTTTCAAATATATCTATTTAAAAATGCCACCTGTGTTTGCTTACCTCCGCATGTCCGATCTAACGTACCACGTCGTACTAACAGGGGGGTTACTACAATCCTAAAAGTAATCTTAATTCAATATTACTTTGATTTGTCTTACTCTGACAACTATAGGAATAACGAGACAAAAGTCAAAGTAATATTAAAATAAGACTGCTTGAATGCTTGTGGTACGAGCCCAGGAGTAGGTCCGCAGTACTAACATACGCTTACACCCGCAACCCGCATACCTAGAGTGAAGGAGGTGCGTAATGTTGTAGTGTATCGACAGAGTTGCCTGGAGTTCGACAGCGCCAGCTACTTGAAGAAGGTGCGCGCGGCGGCCGGCGCGGGCACCACCGTGGCCGCCGTCGACGCGCCCGACTCGCCCGAGCCAGAGTAACGGCGCCCGCCGGGCCCCGCTCGCGTCGCACGCACTCCGCTACCACCACTGTAGGCTTGTAGGCACTCGTGCGAGCGTACCCTCGGCAACTACTCATCGCAGCTCTTCAGCTTAGGACGCACCCCGGTATCTTCTTAGTCTGTTAGGAATTGAGAGGTTCACGCTATGATAGCCTCGTTTCGAATTCCGTCCGCCTCATCACTATTTTATTTTCGCTGATCTATTTAAGCGGACCTATTTTTAAAGTATTAGCGCACCAAAATATTTATTTGAAAGTCGGTAAGTACGGTATATTGTACCTCATTAATTGCGAATATTTTTCATGAAATCAAGATGTGGATCTGATAGAAAATTGTGATACCCTATCTGATTGCTCGAAGCGTATTTTAGGTAGGAAAGATCGTCTCCACAGTAATATTTTGATCTCCCAAATGAAAGCTTCGAATGATATCAGTGTAAAACTTTTAGTGTACGAAACCGCTTTTTTTTATTTTAACAAATCGTAAGTAAAAATCGAAGCGAAGTATTTCGCCGTCTTAATATCTTCCGACTGTAGGTTGTGTCAGTTGGAGCTAGATTTGCTGTATATATTGACTCTGTTAGTTTCGGAGGTCATAGAGTGATTCCATTTATTTTAAGAAGAATGCATGCATTTCTCTCGTGTGTTTGTACTCATTTTCAGACTTTTTAGTGTCTAGTCTTGACGAGTGGTAGTCGATTCTCACTATATCGTAAGCTTTTATATTTCAGAGGAAGCCTGCCAATCTGATAATATAAAATATAACTGATTTATGAGAGTTTATATTGCTTGTAAATTATTACGTTACTTCATTGGTATTATTTTATTATTTGTTAAGAATTCAATTTACATTTGCTGTGCACTAAACCAAATATTGTTGACTTTAAAATAATTATACTAATATAGTCGATTTGCAGGCTTTCTTGTATCTTAGAATGTATGAAGTAGAATCTTTTTAAAAGCAAAAGTATATGTAGAGTTATTAAATTCATAGTTTATATTAGTCACTTAACCACATAATATATTAGTTTATCACTTGCTATAAGAGAAATAGTGACGATCTTGTAAGTTGGACACTTGAAGAATCCCTTCAATCGCATGATTTATATAATAGAAATATGGTACTTCCATAACAGCATTGCAACACCTCTTATCAATCAGTCTTTGGAACTCGTAAAGGGCCCTGGTAATTACTTGCGTCAAACATGTTAGAGGTGGCGTCACCAAAGCTATGGTATGCTTCCAGAAGCCACCCTAAAACATCCACCAGTGGTGGCCATTTGAACAAACCATAAATTTTTGACCCAACAACCGCCTAGGTGGTCGTTAGATCTTGAGAAAATCTCCATTTTCGAAGTCTGTTAAAATATACTTTATATGAGCTTAAAAACTTGTGACATTACAAACGGACTTCTATTTTATTTCTATATAAATATAGACTTATGTATTATATCATAAAGACCAATCGGCCTCACTGTAGTTTCTACCACTGGCGCCAGTTTCAGTGGCGGTCGTTGAAATTAATATAATACCTGGCATCCTTTAATGCTGAATGGGAAGGTTGTGAATTCGGGTCCCTTCTAGTGCAGACTTTTTTAATAATTTATAGAGATATTGAGACAAAGCAGAATTAGATAAACCCTTTTAAATCTGCTGAAGATTGTGTGTGATATATACTATTGCTAGGATATAATAGGTAAAAATGTACCTAAATAATAATGAACTAAAAGCGAGTGATATTCTGATATTTATACACAATTTTATAACAATAACTATACAGTAATATTGGTGCTTCATCCATGGGAAAAGTATTATCGTTGGATTTGTAATAAAGGTTTATGTTTACTTATTGTTTTTATGTATTTTAAGACATGGCTATATTATTGTAAAATTGATGATATACTAAATTTTCTAATATATAGTCGTTTTATTTATATCCTATGTAATGTATAATTATATTTAAAACACACCACTAGTAGTCTCGGGGCAGTAAGTTCAGTAAACAGATCTTCAAAGCTACAACATATAAATATATTTAACATAGAAATTTAAATAGACAACTGCTTGTTCATAACAATATTATATTTACAAAAAATACACTATCCTGGAGATAACAAGAGTTATGAACATAACGGGTTAATTTTTTATACTTTTAAATGATTTTTTTACAATGATAGAATAAATTATTATGAGTTATTGTAATCAAAAAATAAAATGTCAGCTATTTTATAAAATGCAACGTTAAGGTTCGCACACTTTAAGACAAACATTATAGAACAAAACTCAATGCACTGACGGATTTTGAGTACATTAATATAATACTATTGGGATCGTTCGTTATGAATAGCTCCGACGAAGGCTTTAGCTCGTTTTTGCATTTTATTTTAAAAGTAAGCTAAACAAAATGTAAAATAACCCTCCTATAACCATTCAGATTTTATCTTTAGAGAGGTTATACTAATTGAATATGAAGTAAAAGCATGACAAATCTCAATTCTCAGCATTTTCGAGGATCACAGAACCACATCCTTAAGGCCTTTTAGTATCTTGGCTTTATATAGCTTAGTGTTGCCCTTTCTAAACACAGGATGGCATTGTCACTGTTCACAAGTCATCTAACAGCGTTGCCCGACGTGTCACGACTGAAGAGTCAGACAGACGCCTTACCTTGAGGCTTGCTACGCAGAGCCGGGGAACACCCTATCTACGTATAAATACATAATTGCCTATAACTGTAATTTTTACCCGACTGCGCGAGTTAAAGGAAAAAGCACGGGCATGCGATGCGGTCCGTTCCGACCAGCTCCACAACTCGTTGGGTTTTTATGCTGCGATCCGCCTTAATGTGCGCGTACCTTTAATTGTAATTCTATTATAATCCAAATGGAATGCCCTATCATTACAATCACCCTATCAAAAAAATGTACTACGAATATTATAATTAGCCCGCTTAAACTTATCCATAACGCCAAGTGCTGTCATTCAAACCTTAGATAAACATATATTATCACAAGATGAGTTCTATGCTATGCAGTTACCACTTTCACCTAAAATCTAATTGTGAAAAATATTCAAATTGAAACTGCTAATTGGTAAAAATCTTAATTGCTTAACGGTAAAAATCCAAAGTGCAAATCGGTATACAAAAAAATGTCCATAAGGAATGTAAGCGTATCGTGTGTCTTTGATAATTCTCCAACCACGAAACTCGCTGTGCGAGCCCTTTGTCTTTTGGCATATAATACATAGTATTTGACATGTATCTCTGATGACTCTGATGTTATAAATAATTCGATTTTATAATGCTTCAAGCATTGTTTCATGGTTGGGGCATAGTAGGCCTCATCCAGAGTCCCTAGGGAACAATATATGCCCTGCCCGCTAGATATATAATTAGCTGAATCCACTCTGGACGAGGCCATAGTAAATAGCGGTTGATTTTTAAATGCATGCATATTTTCACCATATTTCGTGTGTATTTTTAGTTGGTAGCTGTTGGCATCTATTGAGCTAGAATGGTATTCGTACTGGTTAGATTCTCTCCGCTAGTTTATCAGTAATATTAGCAGATCTAGATCTCGCGTGTTGCATTATATCCTCGGCTAGGTCTTCCACTGTCGTGTATCGGCATTTTTGGAAACTGAACAAGTCTGTGATGAAACCGACGATTTCCGCTTTGAAAGTTTCGCACACGTCACGTAGTCTCTCCCTCGGGCCGAGGAAGCCCCACACTAGCACCGGCAATAGATGTTCCGATATGGAATAGAAGTGGGCCATAAAGCCGTTGGGATACAGTAGGTAGCGTCGCTTCGCTTTGATTACTGACCAAACTGCAGTTGTTAAGGCCTGCGAAAATAAATAATAATTTTATAAAAGGCTAGGTTAGGCTTTTTATTTAGATTCCATATTTCGTTTAATTAAAATATATAACTGCAGGATGGGAAGTGGAAATAGACAGAAATACTTGACAAAAGTTGCGGTCTAGACGTCCAGTTTTATAGCCTAACTAAAAAAAAATCTTGAAATCTGTTCCTTAGTTCCAAGAATTGCCCTGCATAAACTCTTTCTAAATTTTGCCTTTATTAACCTCTTAGACAAAAAGAGGGGTGTTATAAATTTGCCATGTGTATCTTTATATCTATGGCATAGCAGGTCTCAAACGGATGGACCGATTTTGATCTATTATTATTTTTGTTTTAAAGAAGAATTGATGGAGTATTCTTAGCTATATTTCACCAAAATCGGTTCAACATTTTTTTACCGACTTCCAAAAAGAAGTAGTTTGTTAATTCGACTGATATTTGTTTTGTACGTTTGTTCACCGATTACTTCGCCAATTATGAATAGATTTTTGATGATTCTATTTTTTGTTTTGTAGCTAATACCTCAGAGGTGGTCCCATATAGATTTTATCAAAATTGGTTCAGTACTTTTGGTTTTATAACAAAATAACTGAAAAATATCCAAGTAAACGAATTGCGTATTTTGAAGTCGGGTTTATGTTGAAGGTTTTGTAAGTTTCCTAAACTTGTACACAACGGAATGAAGATTGTATTAAGTATTTAGGTAAGCAGTTACTCACACTCTCCTTGAAGCCGTCGGAGAGCCAGCGGTTGCGCACGACGGCGAGCACGGAGGAGGGCGGTGCCGCGAGATCTTCGAACGCGTCCAGCAGGATGTAGTCCAGCACCACGTCGTAGAACGTCAGCGCCTTAACAACAACTTATTAAGGCGGCACAGCAATACTTAGTTCGTATCGACTTCAAATAGGAGGTTAACAATCTTACCAACTAAACTCTTCTTAACTAAATAACTCCCATCATTCGTAAATCCATATCAAAAAATATTTTTTGTTTGAAAGGATATTATTATTTTTATATATTCTCTCAGATTGGCTCCATAGAAACTTCAAAATCAGTCGAGTAATTTGGGTTTGAAAACAAGATTGCGCATTTTGCAAAAAAAAAACAGTATTTTTAGACTAATTATAATACAAGTTTATTACTACAGATTACAACCGAGAAACATTGTTCTTTAATAAAGCTTCATAAAAGCACAGGACAGTTAATTTGTTCCTTTGCCAAAAGTCGCTAAGATTGTTCCAGTCAGTCTGTTATAGTTCTGAAAACAATTCAAATCATTCCCTTATCAGACCGTATACACTAGTACATAAACAGCTATAGTAAAGTTGCATGGTGAATGAGGCTCATGCTCATAAAAGCGTTATTTGAATTCTAAGTAAATAGACGTATGCACTAAGACTTGTAGACTATTTTCTTTTTAAGGAGTAAAACTTACGAAATACCGAGTTATTAAAGTTTTATTTTTGCCTCGTTTAAAACTCGACCGCCTTGCGGTTAGGATCTGCGACGTCAGAACATGTCTGCACACTCATACTACATGAGTGTGTACTGTATACATATGCCAATAGTAAAGTTATTATGACATACAACAACCTCTTTTAAGTTTAGCGCAGGGTACCATGAAAATATATAACGAATAATGCAGTTTCCGTTTACGCGTGCTAGAGACGCTGTTTCATTCTTCATACATTTTATTAAATAATTATCTTTGTCTGACAGAGGATTTGTTGAGTATTCTAGAGTGTTGTAGAGTATTCTAGAGGAGCTTTGTTTCATCAAAATCGGTTTAGCCGTTTTTTTTTGTCGAGTGTTTTGAGTTTTCAACTTAGCGTTATGATGGCCTATAATTAATGAACCGAATCAAGTAAAAGGACCATAGATAAAACCTCATAAGGAGAACATAATGAAAATATGTCTGAACATTTTTGAGATAAAGCCGGCAAAACCAAGCATCCTAGAGATTTTTGACACATACCTTTACATTTTTACTCGTTAGTTCGCCCTCTATCGTTTGCCAATTAGAAGGGTCTGTCGCCCATGATACCATCTCTTCATACGCGACCAAGAATTCTTTAGGTTCCTGTAATAAAAAACATGCAAACTTTTTACTAATACAATCAAAAACAGTTTGTGTTCGTACCTACGTAGGTAGACACACAGTTTTGATTTAATTTTTCGGTATTACGTGGCAGTAAGTAGTTCGTAAGTAGTGTAGTTCGGTAAGTTGTTATCCCTTTTCAGTTGGATTGGATTGTTTTGGAGTCGATTTAATTATTATTTTTTAAGACTGAAGAAAGTTTATAAATGTGTAAAGTACAAAGAAGCCTAACGAACCTAAGTTAATAGTTGATATATAATGTTTGAATTATAGATAGGTTACCAAAACAATCATCCATGCTTAGCAGAAATGTTTGACGTATGTGGGGATCGAATCCACGAAGCACACGTAGTACCACTGGGCTATGAGGCCTAACTGACCTTATCAGCGAAGAGCAGCAGGTCGGTGAGGACCTGCCGGCCGGCGTCCACGAACCAGGCGGCGGCGGCGGCGTCCGAGAACACGCGTCGGAACGCAGCGCGCAAGCAGTGCAGCTTGCAGACGAACTCGGAGTCAGAGCTGCACTGGACCACCTCCGTGCGGAGCGTTCTGCCCGACCACATCACGATGTAGAGAACATACGATGTCATGTGAAATGGATCACCAAAATAATTAGTAAATTTTAAACAAATACTTGTTAAATTTGTAGATTAGTTTTTTTTTATTAATCTATGCTATCCCACTGCTGGGCAAAGGTCCCTCCCATTTCTCTCCACAAGTCACGGTCCCGCGCCATCTGCTGCCAATCTTTTTGGAATTTGCCAAGATCGTCACGCCAACGTTTCTTAGGTCTACCTGGACAGCGTCGTTCATCTGGCGTCCACTGCGTGACGATCTAAGAGATTAGTATTAATGTTTTTTTTTTAATGATAGATTATTGTATAAGATAGATAGACAAGATAGATCCATGATTGACCACCAACTCAGCTGATGTTAAGCTACGGTGTGGCCGAGGATGGAGCTCGTCGATCTAGAAGATATCTATTCACTCTAGCCTTGAAAATTTTAAGATTGTAGGTCTCAGGAAACAGAGACAACGGCAAAGAATTCAATTTCTCTAAATTATACGATGTTAGGTAAAATGTATCACCAAAATATTAGTAAATTGTAAGCAAATACGTTTTGAATTTTCAATGCTAGAGTGAATAGATATATCTTCTAGATCGACAAGCTCCATCCTCGGCCACACCGTCGCTTAACATCAGGCGAGTTGGTGGTCAATCGTAGGTGTGTAGTGTGTACGCATTTGAAAGGAGTGAGATGGTCAGTATAGTTGTTTTGTTGTGATCATTCTATTTACCTGTAAGGTATACCAGCTTCCAATTGTTTGACAGCTGCTTGATACAATTCAAAGTTTTCTAATTCTGGTAAGGCGTCTGTTAAATCGTCGAAGTCTCGTAGATCTGCCACCTGAAATAACGGACTTATGTCAAGATAGTAAACTGTTGGCTGTTGCCATTATTTATCAATACATTTTAAAATAAAACGTGAGCATTTTTCAGAATTGTGGTGAGGATCGAAACCAACCGAGTTAATATACTACCTACCTACCTTACCGAGTCCTCGCCGTTTGATCGTGTGAGAGAGGAGGATTTCTCTGTTCATTTTTAAAACTACACAATGTTGTAGTTAACGTGATTATTTTTTAGGGTCCCATATTTCATAATTAAAAAAAACTAAACTTATTGAATCGCTTCGTTGCCCATCAGTCTTATAAAAAAACCGTACTGAATCAATCGCAAGTAAATCAAAACTGTATATAGCATTGTCATGATAGGCAAAAGTAAGGATTCACAGCACAGAAAATATCCGGGAATTGAACTTTCCACAAGTGAGATTTTTATGCTGAAAAGCACATCATTTTCACTATTCACATGCCCAGAGGCAGAGGTGAAGTACATACATAAAATCACGCCTATTTATACCCAACTACGGCGAAGCAAAAGGAAGGGTTATGTTTTCCCTCACAGGGTAGGAAAGCATTAAACACCAGGCCCCAAATTTGATTGTGATAAGAGGGTTAGATGGAGGAGAGAGGGTATTAGAAGTTTAGAAGGGATAATAGGGTAGGATGTAATGCTGGCTTACAGTGACAGGGGGTCAGCCTATCGCCTACACAAATGCCAATTTCCCTCAAGGCCCTGAACTGACTTACAGTTTGCCTGAGAAGCAGCTGGCACATTCTATGTTTTTCTCCCAGACCAGCAAGGAAGACAGAGGTGAAGCGATGTAAAATATTTGAATAGTAGGAAAGTGGTCATCAGTAGCTGGTGGTTCAGTTACCTGATCTTCTGCAGAGGCAAAGGACTCCGCGCTGGAGTAGTGGTCGCGGCGCGTGTGCTCCGACCCGGTGTGCGTGGAGAGGAGCCGCGACCGGCGGCCGCCGGACGCCGCCGATGGCTCCACGCCGCCGCCGCCGCCAGACTCCGAGCGGAACAGCACCGATCGCTGGTCGAGGAATAGCAGCTCGCACCGCTCCTGAAATATACGGATACCTGAATGAATATTCATTGTAGGTAGATCCAGCTTTCAAAAAAAGTTGTCACGATCACCTAAAAATGGACCAATAGCGAGTCAGATTACGAATGGTAGAAACAAATTCATATTTTAGAACAATACACAGCGAAGTTAACATTAATGAACCTATCGCCCTCCTAGTGAGGGTGTAAGTGAAAGTGAATTGCGTTTTTTTATTCCCCAAAGCAGAGGGATGTTACAAGTTTGACGTGTGGATGTGTATGTGTATTTCTATCAATAACATCGTAACTCGTCACAAATCAAACTTTTCAGTTTTCATAAAAAAAAGTTACAGCCGAATATGTACCAAAAAACGCATATTTCGACACTCACATTGTCATATAGGATAAAATCCGAAAACTGTAGATTTTTAATTTAATCACAAAATATAGGGTCTATCAGTAAGGAAGGAGGGTCCAAATTTTAGAGTGCTTTAACCGTATTAAGGGGGGATTATCGTTTGAAAGAGCTTCAGTAGCACAAGCTAAAATTGGACTTTAAATACATATTTTTACGATATATATTTTTCGGTTTATGAAGAAAAATATATATAGTTTAGTTATAGTTTCTCCCCTTTATCTACTGTTACGGAATCCTCGGTAGGCGAGTCTGACTCGCACTTGTCCGTTTTTTTTGTTGTAAATATACGATAATGTTAGTATATAGTCTGTGGTTAGTATACATATATCTACGTTTGACTCGCCTGATAGTAAGCGACGGTGTGGCTGAAGATGGGCACATATATCTAAAAAATATCTATTCATTCTAGTCTTGAAAATTACTATATTATAGTTCGCAGGAAACCGAGAAGGGAGCATGTTCCACTCCTGAGCAGTATGTA
The DNA here is from genome assembly GCA_947563715.1 of Lycia hirtaria. Taxonomy (NCBI): domain Eukaryota; kingdom Metazoa; phylum Arthropoda; class Insecta; order Lepidoptera; family Geometridae; genus Lycia; species Lycia hirtaria. The sequence continues at coordinate 39,778,753 of OX387379.1, forward strand.
TCAAAATTTGCTAAATGCATACCTGCAATAAGTACGCATTCTGCAGGAGATCCTGTATCTCACGACAGAACTCTGCCTCCTCGGGCGAGGTAAGCGCCAGAGTTCCCGACACGCCGCCTCGCGCTCCCAGAGAGAACGCGGCCAGCGCATCCTCCCAGTAGTTTATACTAGTCTCCAGCGCTTCCATGCCTATACACAAATATATATTATATATATATTAACAGAGATTTAAAAAATATAATATAGTAAAAATAAAAGTAAATGAGGTGTAAAGGACCACAACAGACAATGGAGTGTACTTGGTATCTGAAAAATGCTCAATATAGATTTTTTTTCAGTTACATGCCTTCATGTTGATCGTTTATAAGTGACTAAAAAGAGTATCTGTAATGGTCCTTTACAACAGAAACTAGAATTATGTTCCATACTCAACTTACGTAGTTAGCAAATGTTTTGAATACCACTGTACCTAACTTTACATAGAAATACTAGTTACGAAGTAGGTTTACAATATTCATACAAATAATTCTTACAGTTTAATTATTATAGTTCAAAAAGCCCACCCCTGACTGTACCCGATGCAAAGGTGCCCATGACACTCGCCGCATTACCTCGTTGAATGGCGATGTACAGCCTTTGCATCAGGTAAAATCCGGAGCGAGGGTCGCTACAAGTCTCCCTTATCCGCTGCCCCAACTCCGAAACCAAGCTTTTGGCTTCAGCGCCCCAGCTGCCCATGGTCTCCACGGCGATGGGTACAAAATGATACCGCGTCATTAGCGCCGCGTAATTTTCACGCTTTTTACTTGCAGCATCTTCTGCGGCAGCTGCTGGCGACCGGATGGATCGACTCAAATGACAGGTGGCGAAAGTGCACACCCAAGTAGCGTCCCAAATTAAACACTTGCCATTCTTTCACAGCACTTAGAGAAATAGAAAAAAAATATAGAAATATAAATTCAGATAATTATATACCATATAATCAACATAATACAGTTAGCATTATTTATTGTATGATAAGTGTACATATTATTGCTTATTACAAAAATAGATTACAACTTTAAACATCTTTTAATTGTAATATTTCTAATGAGATCATTAAGCCATTCTAAAGCTTACATACTAATAATAAATCTCGTCCTTTGGTTCCATCCCATTTTGCATAGGATGAAGTTGTCGTAAATGGTGTAAGGCTTCATGAACGCCACTATTTAGATCTTGTACGGTTCCTGCCATTGCTGAGACAGCATTTGCTATCCGTTCGTCAAGTGCAGCTCGCCTTTCTTCTTGAGATCTCATTACTGAAGCTATTGATTCCAGAGCTGCAGCCATTCTCTCTTCTGCTGCAATCCTCCGCTCTTCAAAATCTAGAGCCCATTTTGGTGGTGGTGTGACTGTCCTATGTTCATTGTCTGAAAATTAATACATATTGATTTATGAACTTTGGACCAAAGTTATACTGTATGCTTCTCGAATGAAGACACAACATAGTTGCAGTAACTATATTTTTGCACTTAGTGGGACTGTCCTAGTCACCAAGTAATAAATGATTTGCCATTTGTATCATTATTTTAGACTGACTACACAATGGAAGTTCGGCAGCCTAGTCGGGACTGTCTCACTTGCGTTCCGCAGGTCCTGGGTTCGAATCCCGCGGCACGCACATCTGTCTTTTCTAAGTTATGTCCGTATTGTTGATTGCCGCCAACTTCAAACGGTGGAGGAAAACATTGTGAAGAAACCTATGAAGATGTGTGAAGTCTGCCAACCCGCACTTGGCCAGCATGATAGACTATGGCCTTACCCTTCTCACGAGAAGATGGCCTGCTCCCAGCAATGGGACAGTTTGTACAAATAGGGCTGATAAAAAAAACAATAGAAAAGCAGGTTGTTGATCACTTAAAATCATCAACCACATGATTTCCATCAGGTGGTCAAAAACTTAAAAAAAATCATTTAAACATAAAAAATAAGATTTTTTATGGACAAGTGTAAAGCTTAACAACAGGCGAACAATTTGTTTCTCTTGTCTCAGTTGTATAAAATAGATACTTATGTGTCAAAAGTAAAACATATTTTTGGTGATATGTTTTTTTTTTTAAAAGCGATTGGTTCTATGAAATTTTCATCTACCTAACTCAGTGTTTTTTTAGCAACTCTAATATTTAATATTCTAACCAAACCTAAACTGCTTATTAAAGTTAGTTTTTCATTTGTTTGATCAAAAATAATTACTGTGACAATAATCATGTTCCATCATATTATTATCTGATTTACCACATACACATTACAACATTTAAATTTATATTACTTAGTTTAGCGAACCTGTAGGTCCTCTCGAACAACTTGTAACTGATCTTACACTACTCAGTGGCACAGAATGAGCTTTTATATTTTCCAGAGGTTCAGAATCAGAGTCTTCTGCAAGGAAGTTTTCCGTTTGTTTTGAGGATGAGACCGAAGCAGTCACCGTATTACCAATGAGGTCCAAGACTCTGATTTCAAATTCATTGAGAGGGACGCATCTGTTTGTACTACCATCTGATGTAGATTGGAATCTCCTTGCATCTGCTGCTTTTTTTCTGCATTTGTGTCTCCATTGAAACCAGTACTGGAAAGATAAAAAAGTTATGGATAAAAGCAAGTAGAATTTGTAAAATGTATTAATTCAACAGGTTATGTGCATCCATTACTCATCCACAGTGAATAGCCTATTTTGTGAACTGATGTATATTTAATGCATGCATGTAATGCAAAATATATACAGATATTTTTATTTGCAATAAAAACAACCACATTTATAAATAAACACATGAAATAAATAAAAACTAGTCTATTTGTCACAAACTGGTTTCAATTCAGAATATCTATCATGTACACTAATTAGAATCATTTGACTTTATTTTTACACAAACTGTATCCCAAATGGTGAGGGAGGGAGACGGTAGGTTTACCCACATAGTCACAATGAGATTCTCATTCTCATGATTCAGATTCTTAGCTATCTCTGTATCAATTTTTCATTAGTTGTGTCATTTCATTGTGAAAAGGTAACAAACAGACAGAGATATTACCCTTTTATAACATCAATCATGATTTACACTTTGCTCATCATGCAGAAATTTTTTGATTATCAAAGTAAGTTGTAAATAGGACAAGGAATTCTATAAATAATATACAGAAACATACGTATGGGAAAAAAATTACCCCTTTCCATCCTTCAGGCGTCTTCAAAGCGCCCGATTCTACCGCGTTGAGCTTCTTAGCAACAGCCACCCATTTCTGCCTGGTGACCTGCTGAGATACCGGTGAACCCGCAGGCAAACCTTTGGACATTTCCTTATTCGCCTCCAGAAAATCCATCAGGATTTCCTGCTGTTGTCTCAATATACGACGAGGAGGAGCCATCATGTATAATACCCATCAATTCATGGTTATTATGCTATGGTTACACGATAACATTTTGATTCAGTTTTTTAGGATACACATATAGTATATTAAGTATAATTATTTTAGAAGTACATTGAGGCTACCAGAAATCGCGAATATTATTTGTTTACACTAGAAGAATTGACAGAAGTTTTGTGACCCCTAGGTCTTTCGATGGGCACGCCTTTTTAATTTATCAGAGAATATACATCAATATCTAATTCGTAATGGCAACCGATCCATGAGCTCGGTAGAGTATATTTTTTTCTTTGTCCATGAACATGAGATCCATCCAACCAATCCACCCACGATGTTTGGTTTATTTCATAGAAGAGAAGACAGAAGTAAATAGAAATGGCTTAAACACAGTATTACGCAGAACCACTGTCGGCAAACTCACACAAATACGATATCTATCGTATTTTGCACTACAAATGTAATTATTATCACATTGGCATTTTTTAAGTAGTTCAGTTTACAAAACACAATAATACAGCTCATTTGAAAATACACCATAAATTCTAAACGTGAGACTAGGTGAGAATTACAATTGTAATTTTGGCCTTATCTCTATATACTTATAACTTCTTCTTCTTTTTTGTATTGGACCCGCATTAAAGCATTTGCCAGTGTCAAGTATTAGGATTTTTTCAAGTTTCTTGAATAAAACAAGTTGTAAATGTTCTAGTCACAATCTAAGTCACGTATACAGTCAATTTATAAGTCGAGTCCTGCTTAAGTGGTGGCGACTTTACTAGAAGCTTCTATGGAGTTTTGCCGACAACGAAAAATCACACGTTTTACTGCTTTATTTCACTTGCCCACACTCACGCACTTTATCGAACACTTAATGAATAAAACACCACTATTTTTATAGCATTAATGTTCAAAATAACACAAGTTTAGGAACAAAGCAACAACACGTTACTGAGACGTTCCCGCCAAAACCCTCTCTCTATAACTTAATTCATTGCAAATCAACATGACACAAACTAGTTCTGCATTGCACGCTAGATGTCATCTAAATTAATTTTAACTGATAAAGTTCTTAAGATCTTAGTGTTAAAGTCGAAAATTACCTAACGCAACTTCATGTTGAGTTGAGTAGCGCTAACCCAATTAGAACAAATTATACTTTATTACGATACCATTTAGTTGTCTTTTGACTGTAACAATAGAATCAATTTGTGATCCGCCCGAAATTATTTTATTTCGTAAAAAAATAATAAAATAACACTTACCTGTAAAATGAAATACATACATATCTGATACATTTTTTGTAGTGCTACTATTTTTGCGTTTTAAAATGGCACAGTATGGCATTATTAAATTGTTACACGTCTACTTTGAAGTACTGACGTACGTACTGTCTCAGTCAAATACGAGCTCAACTGGTTCCGGTTCAAGGCCGCAGGCCTTAACTGTGGTGGTCGGGAACCGCCTACATAGTATTTCTATTTACTTCTGTGTTTATTTAGTTTGGTGTACCTACCTATTTCTTTTATCTTTCTCGTATATATATATATATATATATATATATATATATATAGCGTTATCAAAATATACGATTGCAGCGCTATATATATATATATATAGCGCTGCAATCGTATATTTTGATAACTGATGTAAGGAAAGGAGGTTTGTTTCTAGAAGAGGCCGTGGGGCAAGTTCATTCTTGGCAAGTTTATCTTTTAAATTGTATGAAATTATTCCAACAGTTAGCGCCATCTAGCGATGAGTAGCTAGACAATGATTTTTAAGTTTAAAATTAGCTGTATAGATGTCGCGTAAAGAAAATTTCTGACAAGATAATCTCAAAAAAACTTTTTAGGCACGCGCACGATTACGGTGACTAAAAAATAAGCAGCTTGAGTATATTATAGCACCCCAAATGGGACGAGTGCTCCCATCTCGAATAAGAATATTAGCATTTAATTTACTATCAGAGAGTTTCAGTAGTAGTGTTCCGGCTCCATATTCAGGGGGGGGGAGTTACCACATCAACCTCTGTCATTTGATTGAATTACCACCCATTTCATTTATTTAAAAAAATATCTCTGAACCGAAAACATAACCCTCGTTCTTACGCAGTCGGGTAAAAATAGCAACAGACATCACAAGGTTCCCTTCGTGGTAAGCAATTTATTAGGGCGTTCAGGGATTCCAGTCAGATTATCGGCTTATGTCTCAGCAACGGTTAATTTACCGGGAATTTTGGTAATTAATTCTATGAAAACCGTCGCACAGTTTTCCATGAATACAGGTGAGCCTTGAGAACGCGCGTTTTAGTTTTTAATTACTTGATGTTTAGTTGGGTAATAAAAATAGTACCGTAGGTGCCTTATCTAGGCACCTACCGTACTATTTTTACCTATAAAACACAACACTGGCGCTGGTGGCTAAATAGGCCAATTCGGGAGCCGCAGCTACGGCCGCACCTCTGGCAGGTATGATTGAACGTATGTCGGAGGTGTCAAGTTGGTATGATATGTTATGTCTGCGCGTACGCTTTTGCATCATCTTCATTTGAATGCATTACACCCTATGCCAATCGAATCAGTTTAACGTGTGACTGAACGCCATTTTATTTCCATGGCCATTTTTTCAAATCTCCTTTAGCTTTAAGACTATCTCTAATAAACATTGGTCTCACAAACTTTCAATTTTTTTATTATTATTGGAATTTTTAACCCCCAACTAAAAAATAGGGGTGTTATATATTTGACGTGTGTATCTGTGGCATCGTAGCTCTCAAACGGATGGACAGATTTTGATTGTTTTTTTTCTTTGAAAGAAGATTTGATTTGACAGTTTTCTTTTCGTCAAAATCGGTTCAGCCGTTTCTGATATCGTTTTTTTTTAGTTATTTAAGCTAACTTGTTATAACGTCATATTATTTGAAATGCTGTACGAAGTGATGGATTCGCTATTTCACATCGCTGGAGAACCAACAACAGCATGATTATTACTTAGGCCAAAAGAACTCAAAGTACATACATATTATATAGTTCCGATTGAGTTGAAAAAAGAAAACTAGGAAAGTGCGTGTCGGGCCACGCGAAGTGTAGGGTTCCGTAGTTGTACATTACAATATGTGGACTTAAAACAGGCCTTCTCGTTTGATACTATGAACATACGAGTAAAGTCCAAATTATATTAGAATAAGATAGATCATTTTATTTCTCTAAGTACAGTCAACTACAGTGCATAAGTTTTATAGGATTAAGTATAACTCGTTAACTTGTAAAACTTACTTCAATGTAGTATATTAGTAGTTTTCTTTAATTTCGTCATAATATATTACTGCCATATTTTTTTTCACAGGTTGTAGACGCTCTTGACTCTAACAAAAAATACCACTTTTAAAGGGGTTAATAGTTTGCAAACGGATTCCTAAATTTAACAAGTATAAGTTTAGAAAACTCAAAAACTTCTGACAAGTATCTATGTTCAAAGAAAAACAAAATACCCGACTGCAGAACAGCAATTTTTTCAGTCTACTTACGATTTTTTTATACATTGTAGATCTACGATTGACCACCAACTCGCCTGATGTTAAGCGACGGTGTGGCCGAGGATGGAGCTTTCTTTACGCTTGATATGCAGTTGAGTGTACGTTTTTTGGGAAAAAGTATGCGTAAAATCGCTGTAAAAGATTATAAATGCGCATACTTTAGAATAATTCTAGTAAAATCACTTGTTTATTACGAAATAGTTCATTGGAGGTTACGAAAAAACGCATTTTTTTATTTTTGACAAGCGTTAAGCGGTCAAGCCGTTTAGGCTTTCATATAGTAACATACATACATACACACATACCCACATACATACGTATATACATACATACGTATATACATACATACAAACATACACTTGAAAAACATAACCCTCCTTCTTATGCAGTTGGGTAAAAAACGTTTGCGATAGATAGCGCAGTAACTATAGGAACAAAAACCAATAGTTGCGTCAGTGATAACAAAAAATGATGATTGATGAAGGTACTATTAACTATAAATAAGTTAAATCACTACCAAATCTACCAATCACTATCACTAGGTTTTTACCACCATTTGTTTAATAGGTATCTGCTTGATAAGCCTGGATATTTTGTGCTTATAACAGGAATACAATACAATTATGCGATTTTATAATATAGAATTGACCGATTGACCAATTACCCACCTCCCATTTAAATATTATTTAATTTTTGAATTTGTGTTGCCTAATATATGTATTTGCTTCAAGTGTAATCACATAACTATGGATTCCGATCTGAAAATAAATAAATTTTGAATTTTATGAATTATAACCTATTGCGGAAAATGTTCATACGAAAGCTTTTAAAAACAATCCAATGTTCACAATGTAGACCATCGCGGCAGGTTAGTTTAGTTTAAGTAAGTATATTACCTGAGCAATTACCTAAGTAGGAAGTCTGATTTAAAACAAGTGAACTAGGGTTGTCCCCCGAGGGTAGCCGGCGTAACTGCAGGGTTTGCAGGAAAGTAGGGGCGCCACCGCGCGGCGGCCGCAGCGGCGGCGGCGGCGGCAGAGGCGGCGCGGCGCGGCGTAGTGGTGCGAAGCAGAGCTGGCGCGCCTTCACCGCCCGCAGCCTCGGGTCGGGCCGCAGCGTTACTCCCTAGCCCAGTCTGTCGGCAACTCCGCACTGCGACATACGTTTCTGTATTTCGTACCAGTCCCTAACCGCGGTATTCTAATTACAACATTTCAGAACAGTGACAAAACGTTTCAGTGAGTGCAATCTTGTGAACAAAACGAGCTCTTCTTATTCTAATTCCTGCGCAGTTTTTATTGAGACGAGGTAAGAACGTCACAATTTTTGTACATGCAATTTTTTAAATTTTCACGAATAAAATTTGGCTTTTTGTTGTATGAATTTAATTAATATACAATATAAATTGTCCTTAATTCTTCGTTAAACGCGTTAGAATAGACGAACAAAGCAGAACATTAGAAATCGTTTTGTCGCTTTTTTCTATCGCTCGTTTCTTTTACACACGCAATGTTTTTACCGGCTTATATCTAAATTCCGACTCTTCGTTACTTAACCATTCTTGACTACTTAGTTTTAAGTTAAATTTAGTTTTAAGTTAAAAGTAACATCTACCTAGACATTAAAGTCGACAATTCAGAGAAATTCTCAAGATAGAACAAGCGCATCAATCAAAAGCACCAAAAGTACAATTAAGGCACCATTAATAACGATCAGCGTGAGATCCGAAACCGTTGGAGGAAGTTCTCGTTCAAATCCTGCATCTACTAGTCCAGTGTATGGAGGAGGACCCCCTAACACGTTTCTTGAGAACCGGTTCAATCGGATACATGGCTTATGGCTTATGCAATCGTTTCTGACTAATCGACAGATCAGACCAATATTCCATTAGGAACACGAGCTCGAAGCCTTACAGTGTGCTTAGAAATTTGGAATATGACTTGGGTATTAGAAGTTAGTAACTACCGTTGATTATTCGTTTGTAAAGTGGTAATTTTTGTATAAGTATACACACATAACATATTTGTAATGACTTTAGGCCAAGATTGGCAAAGATCTCATAAGTAAAATAAGAAAGTCAATGACAAAGGAAGTATAATTCTGCAGACACTTTTAATGCAGACAATTTTAACAAACAAAGGAAGCTATTATGTACCTATTTATTATATATAATTTAAGATCTAAACGTAGGTGATTAAAATAAAATATTTGTTGATGGTTGTTATCATGAAGAGAGCCTTGATCCCGTCGCTGACTTTGATATTAATGATGATGAGGGCACCTACAGTAAAATTGCCAAATTGAATGATGTGGACGTACATAATTACGATAAAAACAACAACTATTTATAGGTAGAAACAGTGAGCTCATATAGAATACTTTACATGTTATGAAATATTTTATGTGTGCTCTCTGACTGCAAAGCGAAATTAATATCAAAACCTGAAATCTGTGATCAAAACAAGGATTATTTTCAAATCGACAATTCGTTAAATATACTTACTTAGATCACATTTTATTAGCGCCTTTTTAGGTGCAGTTCTTAATAACACATAGCCAAGAGGAATTCTAGATAAATACTTACCTATAAGTACCTACATTAAATAAAATACTTACATTCATATCAAGCAAAGATAAGAATTCGCATTTATTTATACGCTATTGCAAATACCAGAAATACCTCAATGGGAATTCGAAAGAAAAACTCGCAGCTGCATCGCGTCGTGGTGTTATAGGTACGTTAAACTGATAAAATCGTATCACATATGCCACAACAATAGTTGCATTCGCATTGTAGCCGAATTCAAAAGCCCCAGGGAATTCCGGGAAACATTCACGCTATATTTTGCACATTTACGATCACAATGAAGTTTTAGAGATCGCATTTTCGGTTCATATATTTGGCAATGCATTGTTGATACTTGATTGTTGTTATGTAAAACATAGATAGGTTGATTGTTGTGATATAATACCTATTATATCACAACAATCAACCTACTCGTATGTTGGAACATCCTTTGACATTTTTCTCTGGGGAAATACCTATGTCACAGAATATTCGAGATCGAGATGTAAGGAATTACATTTTGATCAAATTTTGGCAAATAAAATAATGTAAGTTAAGTAGGTACTTACTTAATATCAATTATTAAATAAATAAATTACACTCTGCATCATATTAATCCAGTTAAATTATTATTCTATATTTTTCATTTAATTTTTCTTTATTAATATTTAGATGCATCCTGGGGATCTACGATCAACAAATTATTTCTTAGCGATTGGTTGTGCCTACACTTCACAGAAATACTTTCATGTCTTTAGCACCAACGATTTAAGCTGCCCGTTGATATGTAATGTCACCCAGTCAAGACTGAATACATTTTATATACATTATATGAGCACATTATAATAAAACGTACTTCGTGTTGCTAAGCGGTAAATATAAAAAGTAGGAATTTGGAATTATTAAAACCGATTTTATTACCAGTTACGTGACCTGACGATCTTACTACAAATATAAGAAATGAAGAAGAAAAAATATCTGTAATACGTAATTCACTTCATGAACAATCAGATATGAATGAAGTAAAAGTAAACAAAGCAACAGTATCGAATGGAATGAATCCTCGTGGTGGGTCAGCCAGCCATCGGCACGACACCGACCAATTGGCGTCAGCGTATCGATTGCCGTTTCCAACTACGTCACGTGAGCATCCAATACTAAATGTACCTAAAGTTCATACACTGTTCTATCTATAGAATAGAACCGGAATGGAGACAAGCTTATGATATTGTCAAACCCTATTCAAGCTCGTTACGAAGGGCAATATCAAACCAGACGTCACACAAGGGCTGGAGGTGGCTAAATTGTCTCCGTCGTGTCTCCGAGATGGCCATTTCCGCTCGTCCCACCGCTTGTTTCCAGTTATGCATAATGTTCTTCCCTCACCTCTAATTTACATCTTTTCTCGTCAGTGTTAAAGCTTAAACTAGTACTACTTCCGTATCATTAAACATTAAACCAGCTAGATTTGTCTATGAATGAATAGTGATACAGAAATTGAAGATTGAGATTCTATTAAGAAGATTAAGTTCGCCTGAACTTTAATTTGTCCAAAATCTATAATAATATTAGGTGCTACATTTCAATAATTAACAAAGATTAAAATTCCACCGGGTTATTTCATAATTAACGACTGCTCAGTCAAAATTCATTATCGGCTAGGTATTAATTTCAGTTTAATATTGTCGGGGCGCCCTCGGGTTATAGAATTTAAACGCGTATAAATCCGAGAACCCCAGCACTGCTGGCCTACTTAAATGGTTGCAGGCGTTCCGGGCGGAGACATTTTCGCGACGCAATAAATAGGCGTGATGTCGGCTGGAAAATTGCGTAAATTTTTAGGGCGGGAAACACCCCAAGAAACATAATCAGCTAAATAGCCAAGACAAGGGAAGTTTTGGAACTCGTGCCGCGTTTACAAGAAAAGTGGCTGTTTGGGGACTAGACCCTGCCGGAGAGTTAATTATGAGCTTAGGTAGAGGACTATGACGAGATTTTGGGGAATATAAAAACGATCACAAGCAAAAAGGAAAATATACAGTTTTTAAACCAAATTATTTAGGTAATTCGTAGAGGAACCACAAAAAAACCGGCCAAGAGCGAGTCGGACTCACGCACGAAGGGTTCCGTACCATTATCTATAAAAACGGGAAAACAATCACTTTTGTTGTATGGCCTTAAATTAAATTTAAAATTTATTTTAATTTAATTATTTATTTTTAAAGTGAATAATATAATTCAATTTTCTGTGAATATTTCAAGCGCCTACCTGTTGCCGTTATCAATATCGAGCAAAACCGAGCAAAAAAATCATGTAATCATGTATTTATTGTATGAGATCCTCCTTAAATATTTATTTTATTCTGTTTTTTTAGTATTTATTGTTATAGCGGCAACAGAAATACATCATCTGTGAACATTTCAACTCCCTAACTATCACGGTTCATGAGATACAGCCTGGTGACAGACGGACGGACGGACAGACAGCGAAATCTCAGTAATAGGGTCCCATTATTACCCTTTGGGTACAGAACCCTAAAAACAACACAAAATTAGTACCAATATTAAAACAGTCGCGTCGTTATCAATTTTCTGCACCCTTATTCTAGACAGCTAGAGTAAATCCTATTTAAAAAAAAAAAAAAACAGAAAATCGATTGGCTTTGTTTGCGTGACAAGACCAGACAACTCAATCTATGCAGTTTTTTTCTTTGATTTTTTAACACCTGCCCCAAGCATTCGATTCGCTTAGTAACAGTAACAGCGTCGCGACATTCGCCACGGGTGGAAAAACAGACAACGAATAAGGAAAAAATGTAAATTAGATCGCTTTACGCGAGCCAACTTCTGTTCAACGGAAAGTCGAAAAGCCATTTTGCTGAGGTGCAGATAACATTACCTTTGCACAGAAACACGGAGTGGAATCGTGGAATCAATTTTTTTAGTGTTGGTGGCATGGCGCCCGTTACAACTATCAATTTCAAATTTCGACTCATTTAGGGGCAATTAGGAAAAAAGTTGTATCATTTAATATTCATTTTCAATTCAAAAATAAGTTAAGTACCATAATAAGCTAATCTTAGTGCTAATAATAGAGAGCCCATGCACACCTCTGGACTCAGCTAATCAACATCAGTAACGAAGGACGCAGGTTTAATAAGTAGCCATGACCTCATCTCCATCTAGGTAAACAGATGTTTAATAAGATAGATACAGGTAACGAGGCCACCTTACGTCCCCCGGGTGAGGGTAGACGAGAAAAGCTTTTTGTAATTTAGCCTAGCGACATCGCTACGTGACATTGTGACACGAGCACGTCATCGTCTCTTCATGTTCCGTGCGAATTGCCGTTTTCTCCGTTAAAACGTGATACTTTGATACTTTTACAGGGTCGTAAACGGATTTTTGTGTCCCCTGTGCCTTTTTGTTCGGCGACAAACATTATGTTTGTTATTTCAATATACATAATTATATAAATACGTGTTACAAAACTTTATTACTCAAGAATATCCCAATACTATTGCAAATAGTCTTATCTAGAGATTAAAACGTGTCTTTACTAAATAAAACAATGCTTATGTTAAATGTTTTCCAAAGCAATTAAACGATAAAGTATCTGAATTATGTCCAGTGACAAAATAATCAACGAGGTCACGACACTAACGAAGGGCTTGGGGGTCTAGCCCAGTCGAAGTGTTTGATAAGGGGCTGTATGACAACAACGTATGGACAAGACAGTTGCAGAGATACGGTAAGATAGTAAATCTGTCGATATTAAGAAATTTTGATGACCATCATAAATTCCGCAATGAAAACGAAAATAAGTCAAAGAAATGTTAATTTAATGATAAAATTAATTCTTGTGTTATTTCCTCGTCATAAGAGGTGATTGCTTAGATTAGACCTGTTTGTGCTATAACGTTTGACGGTGTGCAAGACCAGGTACTGCCGGGAGTCTGTAGGGTGATTCTGGTATTCGTATGCAGGCCGCGCGGTGCGGCGCCGGATCGATACGCGCCCGCGCGACGCCTCCCCTTGGAACTCGAGTACAAGTGCGAGCATTGCGAGGTGAGGTCTGCCGCAACAAACACACTTGCCAGACTTTATTAAATTCTTCTTTGACTTTAGTTTCTTTTCCTTGTCGTCGAAGCTTTGTGTTTGGTCAATGACATTACGTATGCCTGTTAAATAAGTAAATCAATGCTGAACTTGACTGTGCGTGTCTATCTATTTATTTAATGCAATTGAGTGACGACACGAGCATGATGCTTGTCTAAATTTAAGCGTCACGCTTACCTGTAACTAACCAATGGCAGAAGTTGAACCTGTGTAACAATGCACTACGCTCGTCACTTTAAGCTGACATTACGTTGACGTTTAATTTCCCAGAGTGAAAAATGTTTGCATTTCGCAATGTCATTTTTTTTACGATATCTTAACAATAAAAGTGTTTTGGACCTTATTTTATCTTTTTTTTTTACTTAGTTCCACTGGTAATCTAATACAAGTTTTAATCCTTGAATACGCTTTGCGTGTAGATCTAATTTATAAACAAAACCACACTCCTTATTTTTTTGCGTAAAACATGCAGTTTCAAATGTCTTACAATTTTGCAAGTCGGAAACCTTAGTATTAAGATCACCAATCTACTAAAATATAGAGTACGATATCTTACTTAGCTCGTGTTACTTCAACTTTCGCTGTACGGTAATTTGCATTGCAATCTTTGGGTACTAGACCATGTCGTGGCATTACTGAGGTAGGGTTATTAGGTATATACCTACCCATAAGCCGCCCAAGTCGTAAGCCAAGTCGTAAGTGGAAACAACCTCACAATTAGTATACACAGGTACGGCAAATATATGAAATCTGAATGTAGAACCTTTCATTTATTTATTTTTCCTTTGTTTTAATTTAATATTAAACCTTATCCTATATAATACCTAAAATGTGTTTGCTCATTATAATGTATGCTTTGGACTATAGTCCGGTTCTGGTCGATTACCACGTGTTATCTTGTATTACGTAAGACTATATTCTGTTTTGTATAGTTAAATAAATAAATTAAAAAAATGTTGAGTAAGAAGTCGTCCAAGTACCCACAACATCATCGGTAATCATGAATTTATTTCCAACCGGCAAGACCTTATTTGCAATTATAATGGATCAACGCAGCGTAATTTCGCGTGGAGTGTATTCAAGATAAGGCGATGACATCATCCGGCTACAACGACCAAGGGAGAGTATAAAAAAGCGTTTGTAGTGTTAGACAAGGCGAATCCAACCAACCGGAGCGCTTGAAGCCGCGGCCGGTGACCGTATGGCCCTGATCTTGACGGAATCAGCGATTATGACCTTCCACGACCGTGCCACATGTAAAAATATCCCAAAGATACTTATACTCTAACTTAATTTATTCAGCCGAGTACATGAGCGTAGGCGTTTTAGACAGAACTATTCGTAATGTGCCAAATATGTAAATCCCAAGTCATTTTCGAGAAACCTTAACCTTGATTGCAAGGGCCCGCAATCTTGATTTATTCAACGCCGTTTAGAGTAAAACAAGTTATTTATAATTAATCACGTAACAAGCGTGGGAGTCCATTGCCATGGGCCTCATAATATTATGTCATACTTAGTAATAATTTACTGTAGGCGGTAAATAATACAGAATGTAGGGAAGGCCCGAGCCAAGTCAGTCAAGACAACACAGACCCTCGTTTCATCCCTTCTTGGTATAGAATGTACTAACTGTTTACTAATAGCTTAATGCACTTCCAATGGCTGTCTGTCGGACGTCGAGGGGAAACTTAGGGGTGTTTCCTTTATAGTATGATGGCTACGCATATAAAATTGCATGTTTTACAAATTTTTATTTAGTTTCTCGCAGCATTTGCACGGTGTGGTGTCATATATGTTCTCGGAACCGATAGTAAGACAACTTCCACTGGTCCTATCACAAAAATTTGGTATGTGTATGAAACTTCGATAATAAATAATTAAATGATATACTTAGGTATGTACATAGTATCATGGATTCTCAGGCATAAGATGCATAATTTTGCCAAATTTTTTAAGTCTGCTGCATGATTTGATGATGGAGCCAAAAGGTTGGTACTATGTAAATAGGGCGAATTCTGTGGGTTGGTATTAGAACTTCCTAGTGGTAAACGTAGTTATTGTAATCTCTTTGGTGGTAAAAAGCATATTTGACAAGATATAACTCATTTATAAGCACTTGTTATTAGGCACATACGATAACGAGCTTCTAATGAGGGAGCCGAATAATAGAAAGGTTTCTCGAATGGTAAATCGTTCAAATTTGGGCTCATTATTAGGGTTCCGTACCTCAAAAGAAAAAACGGAACCCTTATAGGATCACTTTGTTGTCCGTCTGTCTGTCCGTCTGTCCGTCCGTCCGGGTGTCAAGACCTTTATCTCGGGAACGTGTGAAAGTATCGTGTTAAAATTAAAACCATATACGCAGATCCATAGTATCTTGCTGCAGAAAGAAAAATCAAATTTCTCAGTTTGCGTAAAAAAAAGTTACAGCCGAATATGTCGTAAAAAACGCACATTTCGACACTCACAAGGGTGACCCCCTTGAAACCTGAAACCGTACTCATTTTAAAGTTCTTTAACCATATCATGTGGGGTATCATATGAAAGAGCTTAATTAGTATAAGTTAAAACTGGTTTTTAAATATTTTTACGATGTATATTTTTCGGTATACGAAGGAAAATATAAAAAAAATAAGATTTCCCTCTTTTATCTACTATTTTGTACGGAACCCTCGGTGGGCGAGTCTGACTCACACTTGTCCGGTTTTTTTTTATTTTTAAATTTAACAAATGTGTAGGTAGTTAAAAGGATATTTCTATAAAGTTTATGTAGGTTTTAACTAAGCCTTATTATATACATAATTACATATATTTAATTTAAATACGATAGTACCTGGGCGACCAAGCTCCACCCGGATTTTTTATGACTGAAAAAACGAGAAAACCCGTGATCACTAAAAATGAAACCTAGCAAGATCGATTTATCGACCACTACCTACAGACCAAATTTCATCAAATCGTTGGAGCCGTTTCCAAGATTCACATTATATATATACATATACATATATATATACTATATATATATATATAAGAATTGCTCGTTTAAAGGTATTGGATTGGATAGATAGATTAGATATAACAAAATAAAACCTAAACACAAAATATACTAAAACTCAACACTAAAACTAATTCAACAAACCATTGTGCCCAAAATGCTGATAGTGATTATTTCATTTTTAACCGACTTCCAAAAAGAAAGAGGTTATCAATTCGGTCTGTATGTTTTTTTATGTAGCTTAATATTCAATATTAAAAAATTAAAACAAAATAATTTTCCCGTAACGATAAGTAGTTAACAATAGTTTGTAATTATGACAAAGGACCCTGATGTCTGTGGAGTTTTTTTTTTTTTTTTTTTTTTATTCAATATCAAGTATTTAAGTTACAAAGATCAATCATATTTTATACAGATTAAAACACCCAGATAAACGTACACCACACAAAAATAAGTTGTGGCCTAATTTAAATATGTAAATTCTCACCGCGTGGGTTTTTTTTCTACCACCCAATATGGTAAAGTTAATGCAGGAATGACTTTCTATTGTGATCTATTTATAAGGCACTGTCCGACGGCAATTGAGTCTTCGCGTTGATCTTGTTCTGGATAATGAACTTGTATTGTGATTATCATAATTGAATCATCATTTCTTTCTACAGGCAGAAAAACTGGATCGTCTGTGCAGTAATTGATTGAATATAACTTCATAAGAGGAGTTTTTATTGTTTTCATAGTTAACAATTATCGTATTAAAAGAAAAACAAAATATTCTAATAAAATTAATCTAATAACAATATAAGAATAACAATTACAATATATTAATTATATCGATACTGATTGGCAAAATAGTACACTCCAAATTCCACAAATACTGAATTCATTCGTTCACATCGTTACTAACCTAACCTAGGTTATTGTCTGTCCACATCGCATCCACTGCGGTACTGTTCACAGTGTGCATATCAATTTGCCACTGCTATGGGTGTGTGTATTCGCAAATTGCTACAGAGATAATAACCACAGGGGTCCATATTGCTTTTGTCACCACTCCATTCACCGAATCAGTAAGCTCATCAGCAATTTATTTTACAAAACTGTTTGTTTTCATCACATCTTGTTTAAATTGAGATTTTTTTCTGAAGGTCCAGTTTAATTCTGTTTAAGCAGATAATTTTGCAGCTGTATTCCACATTCAATGTGGAATCGTTTCTATCCATTCGGCTTCTTAAATCGTTTCGTCGATAAATAGTTAAACGTCCGTACCCAGCGAGTCTCGTGCCCGTGTACCTGGATGCGTTCTTTTATTACTTGTTTTTTTTACGCATCCCGGCCATTGCTCCCCATTTTGGACGACCCTTTGGCCGAACAACGATTAGAGTAAGGGGAGCGCGATGCAGCTGCTCTTTTTCTTTTCAACCAAAGTCTTGTTATACGGTATAAGGAAGTCACTGGGTTGCGAAATGCAAGCAATTTTCTTAGAAAAAGCAAATAACGCATAAACTTCGAATTTATTTTCATGCTTACAAAATTTGAGAGGGAGAAGTTAATGATCCGTGATTCGCAATAGATTACAGCAATAACGCTCAAAATATGCTTATCATTGGAAATAAAAGTATCTACTGAAGCATATAACTATAAGTAACATTAACACGAAGTTCTATTTGTACTTATGAAAGTAATGTTCAATTACTTTCATAAGTACAAATAGAATTTCTTCACTGGGCCATGAGCATGGTTAAAATTGGATATCTTACTGACAAGCTGACCAGATACCCCCAGTTAGAAAGTTGAAACAGACAACAAGTTGCATGTGCAAAAAGTCGTCGAGACGCATCTGCTGCCAAAGATGATGACGCAACGAGAAACTCAATGTGATCCCCAGTTAGCTACTAATCAACTTTTTCCCGAGGCGCCAGACCTCGAAAACGACGACCGCGACGCGACGAATAGTTTCTACAGCACAAATACGGGTAATTTACTCGTCTACAACAAACCGGCAGGCGGCAAGTCGTGTAACATACCATGCCATGCTTGCCGAAGAAATCGTGAGCAAACCTCAAAAGTAAATGTTGTTTTTGCTTCGCGACAGAAACGTGATGTTTTACTTGTTCCGTATATTTTCTGTGAAACTCTATAGTGGTAGGTGGTATGGAGTTCATGGCCATCGGAACAATCGATGAATTCGCGAGCGGGCAGAGTGAGGTGAGGTCCGGTGGCTGGGAAATATCGAGCTCAGACTCACAACCTTGACCAAATATTGACTTTTAAAATAGCCACAAAAATTATTTCAAATCTGTTTAGTGTCTCTGCGACTGGCGCCAACGTATTAAAAATAGATTGTCTAACTAGTTGATTTAGAATTCCATAGACCATAATACAAACCGACATCCAGTCAGACAATTTATGTACAAGCAGCAGGGGACAATAGAATTGGATGAAGCGGATGAAAGTGCTGAACGTAGAGAAATGGGACTAAATTAATCTCTTCCGTAGTGTTAGCTCAAGGGATACTAGCAGGATATAAAGGGAATTTTTATTTAAATGAACATGCCGCTGGAAACTGTATACGAGTATATTCTAAGTTTGGTATTATTTAGGTTTACTTGTGCCGTAAAACTGCAATTTAAGGATAGGATTTTATATACACTAAGTAGATAAGCAATTAAGAACAAAATAACTATGACACAAGGAAACGCCGACTTTAACAGGATAAAAATAACTATCGCGAAGAAAATCGAAACTGTCTGTAGACTAATTATTGAAACGCGAATGATATTAATTGAAACTGTGGTCAAGGCGTGAAGAGACAGAGAGGAGGGTAATGGAGTAGTATCGACACTAATTAAGCGCGGCAAAATTAATTACACAAAACCAACAAGCGGTTATCGTGGTTAACGAGAGCAGCAAATCAAATGAGTAGGCGCCAGGGTTAAGATATTGTTACACACAAAAAACGTCATCTGTTATACGTGCTTTATTACAAGAATTGACTTTGGGATAATCTAAATCTTAAGGGAGGAGGAACTGAGAAAGAACAAAATTTCACCACCGGACGAACTAGTTGATCGAGAGTTCTATGGGAAATTATAATGACCGACTAAAAGGCACTCACTAACACTGACTAAGTAATATATTTATTGTATTTTACGGAATTAAGAAACACGTTTGTAATATACGGTACTCGCCAAAAATACTTAATAAATAAAAGAGAAACTAAAGAAGATTAATAGTAGAGTAGGCAGTGAAAAGTTCAGCGTACTATCCTTCTAGTGCTACGGCAACAGACTAAACTGTTAACGACATGGAACGAAATGTACGGAACTCGTCAAAATCAATCAAATGAGCCCAAACGGATTGTGACAAAAACATTTTGTTTATTTTGTGTATGATTTTTGTTTTGTGTTGTATGTTTTTTGTCACAATAAATTTATGTCTATGTCTATGTCAAACTCGAGAAGTTTCATAATTTAACTTTATTCTGTATGGTCAGACCAACGTCAACATGTATAATTATGGGAAAACAAACCAAATGACCAATGAGGACATTACGAGTACTGTAATTCCTTATCCACCATCTATGATACATGGTAATATCGTCAGATGAGCTAAATGGTATCAAATTAATATATTATCCATGGGGATTGCATATACTTGCAGTTTCAAATCGATAAGAAAATATTGAAAGTTACTTAGTTAAATTTAGAATCGACTTCCAAGATTTGTATTACATTGTAAGTTTGTTAGTTTATACAAGTGTAGCTTTATTACGAGTATAAACGGTTTAAAAAGGAAGGAAAAGAAAGTATAACAGGAAGGAAGGCGGCCGTACGTATTTGGTAGCAGCTTCATCTCAACCAGCAATTAGTATCGAGGTAATTAGTCCGGCGTTTTACTCTCTATATATGGAGCCCTATAGGATATTTGGACTTGATTGAAATTCTTCGCACGAACAAAGATGGCAGGTGCGTGAATAGTACAATGTCAATGTAACGGCGGGTTTCCGGCGTGTGCGCAACCACGTGCTATGCCCAGGCGCACCCGCCTCCATATAAACAAGCTGTTATGGTCCATTTAGTGTCCTATTACATCGAAAGGAAATGTAAACATGGTGTAAGGGCCAAATCTACAAGAGATAGTGAGAGTTTTATTAGCCAACAGAAAGTTACATTTTTAATTTAAAAATAACTTAATTCTGCTTGTTTGTTGTTTGTTACATATTAATTTCAATACAGTTTTTATCGTGTTCCACGTAGATAATAAAACTAAATCGGTACTTTCAATAATAGAAATAATGTAATATTGGAGGACTTTTTCACACAACACTAAACTAAGCAAAGCTTGTACTATAGAAACCAGCTGGCTGATAGAATACATATACTTATACTTTTTTTATGAGTACATACTTAATATAACCAGACACAGAACAAACATCCATGTTCATCACACAAATATTTGCCCTGGGTGGTGATCGAACCCACGACCTGCTCAGAAAGCAAACTTAATACTGAGCCATGAGGCCGGTCAAATAATTAACAAATCATAATATTGTACCTATTTATATGTATAGATATTATATACATAGTATATCTTACCGAAATTTAAAATAATGTATAATTATGTAGGATTTTTACTTATTACAATTAATTTTAATGACACTAACGTTAAATCTCTTCATATTTATTGTAACACCTACAATATCATAATCTTTTCTTATTGATTGATAATAGATCGTAAATTATTCCATCTATAAGACCCGCACCATTGTCGTAAACCGGCTCTTATAGGTCATAATTCAATATCCGCCCAAAAAGAATTCTATTATTTGCTCAGTAACACCACGAAAATGGCCTTGACGATGAGAGTATTCGTAATAATACGAAGAATATTTTTAATGAAAAAGGTACGTTGCGAGTGAGACGGAGTGGTTTTTGCTGTGTCATTCGAGTGAATTCGTGAATTTCGAGGATTGTAAGCTCAATCAATTGAAATTTTTAATTACAACAACAATTGTAATTCAATCACTTGTCAAAATTACCATAAGGTGTTGCTACATCAATATAACTGTGCTATTTGATAAATGGATGGATGTACCCGATAAACGGACATCAGACCTAAGGTGATGGTTTTTGCTGTGACATTCGAGTGAATTCGTGAATTTTGAGGATTGTAAGCTTAATCAATTGGAATTTCCAATTACTAACAACAATTGTAATTCAATCACTTGTCAAAATTACCATAAGGTGTTGCTACATCGATATAACTGTGCTATTTGATAAATGGATGGATGTATCCGATGAACAGACATCAGACCTAATGATTGATGACACGACGAAAGTTATGTTATGAGTTAGTTCATGTTAATAAAATTCATGCTAACATCGACCACGCATACAGACGTAGTTGCTACGGAAAATTTCGTCTGTCACGGCAGAATTAGTTCCAGACATACAGTTTCGCAACAATCGTCCATAAAGTAACGTAAATTCGCAATTCGTGAAGACAAACAGACCAGAAACAACCATGTCGATATCGGTATTGGACTCGTTAATATACATTTTCATGCTAACAAAATGTTATCTTGACGTTTGAGCTTTAACTTTAACATTGACGGCGGATTATTATTGGTTCTGGATTGTCTATTCTGCGCAGAATTAACTAAAAGAAAAGGTAAATTTTAATTTGCGGATAAGCCGATTTGAGCCAGTATGCTCGTAAAAGTATTCAGTCTTAAAAATAACAGATTAGGTAATACAAAGGCAAAGTCTTTATTCCCTGACTATCCAAGGACGTCGGGATCAATTCCTCGTCCAAGGTTGTAGAAAGGTCTCACCGGGCCCGGGGAATGTCCTTGGCTTTCAGAATTCACCCGGCCCGCCATCTTGCTATATTTAGAATTTTAATTAAAACGAAATTTTCTTGTCCGTTAAGCATTAAGTACTCAAATGTAATAAAGCTATTATTTTGTGCTGTGACTTTTTGATAATTAAACAAATACTTTTGTAAGTTTTGAATATACAATAAGTAAGTACCTACATCTTTTATTATTTATCACGTTCAAATATGTAAAGGTAGGTACTTAAATAAGGTGTGAAAAATAAAAGATGTAGGTACTTACTTATTGTATATTCAAAACTTACAAAAGTATTTGTTTAATTATCAAAAAGTCACAGCACAAAATAATAGCTTCATTACATTTGAGTGTAGATACTTAATTATTAAGTTCACGAAGCCAGAACAATAATTGTGCGACGCAATTTTACTTCCGGCAGGAAGTAGCCCATCCCTTCTTTGAAGGGCAGACCGTTTGTGTGATTGCGGTAGAATACAGTATCAAATTATACTTTCTCACTAACGAGCCATAATTGAAAATTAATGGTTTGAAAGTGTTATGATGGCGATGGTGATTCTGGACGAGAACGTTAATCAATTTGTTTTGACAGTAAGCGGACGTGTTTGTAAACGAAACATCATTCGGCAGAAGTTGAGCAAACATATAATTCATTAGTTAACTCGTTAGACCCTCTCGCTATAGAATAATCGTGATCTCGAACTGTCATTCGACGAATCAAGGTTAATCCAAGGTTAATCGGATTTAATTTTAATGGGAATTTACATAATGAAGCAAAAACTTTCTGCAGCCGTTACGTTACGCAGATATTTCGTTCGATGAACATTGAGGTAGAAGAAGCCGCATTAACTGCAACAATGGTGCAACACTAAACGCAAAACAATCAATCTGAGAACCTTCCATTAAGTATGCACAAAGGAATATAACTGGCGAAGTATTGAGGCGGACAATGCACCGGTAACGGGACCAGGTACTAATTATTGTGAACTGAGAGCCAACTCTTCCGTTAACTGCCGCGCCATCATCGAGTTCTACATTCTGAGACTGCAAGAACTCATGATTTACAGTTTGAAACACAACAAATGCTTTAAGAATACAGATTCAAAAGTTGGAAACCAAAGCAAATACAGAAACATGAAGTCACCCCACGTACAATGTAAGTACGAGATGCAAAAAATGTAGCAATTTAAATTCCACAAAAGGTCTCGAATATTCTGCTAAAAGCTTTTCTAGTATTCAACGTCAAGCTCCAGACAGCTGCACGATAACGGTACACGATTTTGAATTTGCCTTGTCATGCGGAGACTCAATTGTATCGCTTTGATGGAATTGAAGCAACTTTTTGTGTTCCGAATAGAAAAAGGAGCTAGCCGGATATCTGACTTCAATGGTCACAATCTGCTCGAAATTCCTTCTAGCTATAGACCGATAAGAATGCTTTACAATAAACGTGATACGACTACTAGAGATTTATAGCTATTTCTAGTCACGAAGTTTAAATATAACACGTTCTACTTTATAAATTATCTCGGGCCTTATAATCGATATATATAGCATTGATAACATCTATGGGAGCAGCACGTTTAGTATCCGAACAATATTTACATTTATCATTACTGCTACAAGTAATACACTAAAATCTACATATCGTGTTACTAAGATTTGGGTTTAACAAAACAATATGTTTAGATAAAATACGGGTATTATCTTGTAGAAAATCTATTTACTATGCAAAGGATTTGTCAAGTTGACGACGTGCTTTATGTTTGTTGTTCAATTATACAAATTACGGCCAACTTTCCGACATTGTCTTACTGACTTGAATACTAATGAACAAGCGGGCACATCTGACTGAAGTCTATGATATATACTTTATGCTACTATTCCAACGAAATGTTGGAGTCACACATACATTTTCAAGTTTTTATATTTCTTAAATTCATATATGGTAACGAAATAGAGACAGGATTTGTAATCAATTCGCTGCAATTAACGTGTGTTGTAAATTAAACTATAGCAATCGGTAAACTAAATCAATCAGGTAGGCCTTCGAGGTAGGCGATAAAATTGGTTCTATATTTGGACAGTAGTTATTAGCAGGATATTAACCATTAAAAAAAAATAAGCCAAGCGATATTAAAAATTCAAATAATATATATATCAACGTTGATAACAACACGTATTAAAAGATAAACAAATACTAAATAAATAAATACCAATGAAACTCGAAAAGTGACGACAAATCTAACGGCACCTCGCACATCAAAATCGGTTAAGTCGTCTAGGCTGTAGGTGGCAGTTGCGTAGTCAAGCAAAAATATTAAATTGAGTATTAGTATAAACATATCCATCGTGAGATTTGTGAGTAATCGGAAGCATAAGACTCATGTCGAGTGCCTCGATGTTTACGTTTCAATAAAGGTGCGTGCCATAAGAAGTGCTCTTTGCCATCGACAATGTTGTCCAAACGAAGCTTAAAACTTGAGCTTGTGTAAACACACTGAGATTGTTTCTAAACACGTTTTTCGACAGGTGCTCAGAACAACGAATAATTACATTGTTTGTAAAGATTATGAGAAAATTGAGAGGCTTTTAAATGGAAATGTTGATGGAAAAGCGAAATGCTTAAAAGCATTCAACTAAAATCACTTAAGATGAGAATAACAAACTGAACTGTGCAAAATTATAAAAACAGAGCATCTTAATAAAATATTTCTTAAGTTTTTTATAATGAAATATTCATCATAACGAAAGAATAAATAAAATTTTATATTATGAATTCCAGACTCTGTATGTAAAGTAGGCACAAATGCAAATCTTCATAGGAGACATGTTGAACAAGCACTTGGCTCACACCACTCACACTTTGAAGTTACACGTACGAGTTCGTAGCTTCAGTCGAGAGATCTCATCGCAACCCAACCGAGTGCAGTAAACTTTACCTTTGTTGCCAGACGAAACTACTACGTGAACCAACTTGTCTTCATAATGATCGCGTAGGAATCCTTTACTTTTGTCAAGAGTGCAAGACAGACTATTCAATGGCATGAAAGACTCATTAATTAAAGAGGTCAAAAGTTTTCTAATAATAGCAGTTACGAGCATATATCAATCAAAAGGGAACGGAACAAATGTCAGGGTAGGTGAAATGATTTATATGCTAGCTTTGATCGTAAAGGCACCACTCGAAGCTTGAGAGGGCACGCAGCCTACCGTCTAGTGCAATAAACTCGATGATTTTATTGTTATTGCTGGTTATAATAAACCTCTTTATTATTACGTCAAGGTTCATTCAAAGATACTCTTAAACGGTTTCTTCTTTTTTATTCAAGACATTCGTGGCGTAGCTTGACTAGGTGTTCTCGATTAATGTCAAGCAACGGACGGACCGGTCAGTCTTCGGATGGGTGACCGTGAGTGGCAATTCTTTCTGAGTGCTACCGTGGGTCGGACACCTTAAATTGTAGGTCCCAGTTGTTTGTCAATCGTCAAGCCAGGTCAGAGGCTTTTCGGCGGCTTAATAACTCTGACACTAGGGCTGGCCACTCAGTCTATACGAACTTACTTTAATCAAGACACCCGACCACTTTGATCCAATAAAACGATACAAGAATTTACAAGAGAGATTTTTACCCGACTACGGCAAATCAAAAGGGAGGGTTATATTTTTGGCCGGTATGTAGGTATGTGTGTATGTATGTTTATCTGTTCCCTCATAACTTCTAAACTACTTATCATAATTTGACAAATGAGTTGTGTCGTTAGAAGCGTCTTGGTTGTCTGCTAGTTATAGGCTATATTATTATGACGTCACATTAAATTGAGTATGGCGCCCTACAGGGGGCACGAAGTCAAGAACAAAATATTTTTTTTCGCCCCACCCCATCATTTATTTATTTATTTATACAAAAAACTTTCAGAAACTTACAGTCTAAACCAAAACATTTCTGAAGCATTTAGATTATATTTTACTTACGAGTAAATACATAGTTCAGGCAGGAGTTGTATACAATTTTGCATTATCATTTTAATATTATTGCAAAATAAATCAATGTCTGGTTGGCGGATAGTCATCATGTGTTGTATCATTGAACAAAGATTTTGAAATGAAGGTAGGGTTTAGTACATCATATTTTTGTCAAGCGTGCCGTTTGCGAGACATGTTCCGTCAAAGTCATGAAAACTATTTTTTCACCCTAATACGACGTTGCAAATAAGCAAATGGGAAGGTTATGATTGCTATGTGTTTGTTGATCGGTATGTACGTATATAAGTATGTATGCATTTATGTTAATTTGTTTCCTCATAACTTCTAAAATACTTATCATAATAATTTGACAAAAAAAAATTACTTATCATAATAAATTGATAAAAATGTGATGTGGCTCTGCAAAGACTCCAAAATAAGTACTTAAAATAAAAAATAAGTGCAAAAACTAAAACCCGACTACTTCAAAATCAAGTTCTAAAAAGTATGAAACAAGAAAATCTCATCTCATCTGATATTATTATACCGATTAATAAAATAAAATAACCTTTTTAATTACGTGTAAATAAACTTACACTAAGGAAAATTTTGAAACTGGTACATACATATATACAGTTAATTGTCATTACATTTACATATTACATATTACTCATCAATCTACTTACACAGCTAATTGTTATTTATTATCCATAAATCTAAGACTTTTGTATACTATATTCAAGATTATTCATTCTAAAACATTCGAAAATTAACGAAAAAATTAGCTATTCCATAAATAGGTTTTGACGTCGCCAGTCAATGAACTCTTTAGATGGAACAGCTGATTTCTTCATACATTTTCGAAAGTAGAACAACGGTTGTCTGTTACGAATTTACGATTTATAGAAGCAGCCCATAAACATAAGACAGTGCTAGGTAATAACAACTTACCCAGCTTAAATAAATAAATATTTTGTGGTAATTGCACACAACACCATCTAGCCCAAACTAAGCAAAGTTTGTATTATGGAACTAGATTATATTTACAGCATTTATTTTCAATTTTTTATTTACAAAAAAAAGTATATACATATATAAATTTTTTTGGAAATATATACATATGATACATAGAAACACCCAGACACAGAACAAACATCCATGCTCATCACACAAAATTGCCCTGGGTGGGGATCGAACCCACGACCTACAGCACAGCAGGCATACATACTACCAACTGAGCCACAAGGCCAGCATACCAGTATACTGATTTAGTCTTAACAGATAGGAAGCAGCGATGCAGAACCTTGCACTATATTTAATACTGCATGATTACAGATATTTCATATCAGTATATCGAGTAACCTGCAATTGAAGTGTGACTCCCGCTAGGGCATGGTCCGACGGTCATCCATCTCCTGTTACTAGATCTATGCCAGATACAGTGAAGGGTTTCTCTATCTAACACCTGATCTAAAACCTGGAAAATCGATTTAGTGAACGTAAGTTTTTGGAGTTCCGTATTCAAGGACCGTAAGTCCACAGACGGACAGATGATGGAGGCTACTAAGCCCCCGTTAGCTGTACGTTTGTCTATATTTTGAATTGATTAAGATTAACAAATATCTATGTATATTAAAAGAAAAACAAAATACCCGACTGCAGAAAAGCAGTTTTTGCAGTTTAACATACTATAAAACGTACAATTTCGTTCCGCTTGATACGCTGTTGAGTGTACGTTTTTATGAGAAAGTATGCGTAAAATCGCTTAAAAGATTATAAAAGCGCACTCTTTAGAATAGTTCTAGTAAAATCACTTGTTTATTACGAAAAAGTTCCTTGGAGGTTACGAAAAAACCGCATTTTTTATTTTGGCGAGAGATGTATTATTATTATTACAAAAAAAAAATAGCCTAAGACACTCAGGGAGTGAAGACGAATCTAACGATTCCTCTCACATCAAAATCGGTCAAGCCTTAGGTTAGCCTTAGTTTAGCTTAGTCAGCCTTATTTTAGGCTGTAGGCTGTCATATAGAAACATACATAGACATACGAAAAACATAACCCTCCTTCTTACGCAGTTGGATAAAAAGGTACAACGATAAATTATATTTGTGGGCTTACTTGCGATGCGCGGCTATCTCTTTCACACATAGTATCGTTTTTAACCCCCGACCAAAAAAGAGGGATATTTGATGTGTGTATCTGTATATCCGTGTGTATGTGTGTCTGTCTGCGGCATCGTAGCTCTCAAACGATTGAACGGTTTTGATATTTTTTTGTTTGAAAGAGGATTTCATCGACAGTGTTCTTAGCAATGGTTCATTAAAATCGGTTCAGCCGTTTTTTTTGTTGGGGGTTTTCGAGTTTTCTAAACTTATACTCACTAAAGATATTTATAAAATCAGTGAGTCTGTATATTATTAAAACGAATGTTCATTTGATTTATATTGGCACCAGAAATGTTTTGAACAAAGTTTTATTCAGTTATTGTTATAACGTATAATTTATTTTGGCGACGAAATTTGAAAATAAACTTATAAGTATTTTGGCACTATTTGGCCAATTTAAAAGATATTGTAAAAAACCCTCGGAACAAAATTCCAAGTTAAGGTTAAAGTCAATGTATGTGTATTATGTATATAAAAATGTCAACCGAGGTCGCTAATGACCTTAGATGTTAAAAAGCGACCTAAAATAAATAAATAAAAAAAAAAAAAAAAAAAAAAACCAAGTGCAAGTTCTCCGACGAGAGCAAGTTTCTATTCATGAGAAAACTCACAACATGATTAATATTACTTTTAATGTGGTGTCAATAAAGTGTTATTGATTGATTGAGTGATTAAATATTTAAAAATCTGAAATAATATTTTACATCGAATTATTATTATAACTTTGGTATTAGTTTTAGGCCATAAGGTGGTAGCAGGATAAGGAGATAAAGAACCCTCGTTAATCGAATTCGCAGTTGGCCAGTTTTAATTTATGTACTACAATACTTCATAGACTCAAACTATGTTAAGCACGAGTCATTATAGTTTATTAACTTTAAGTGGAACTTAAAAGTTATGCAACCTCTTTTGTAAACAAGCATGCAGTGAATCAGTCACACAACAACATAAATAAGCGTGGAAATGAGTCGACCTCGTTAAGAAATAGTTTTGTCTCGTTCTTAGAATTAAATCCATACCCAAAGGGAAAAAAAAACTTAATTGAACTAAAACGCATTACGCCAAGAATATCGTGATTCGTGATTCAACGAAGTATATGAGAAATTCGCAGAATTTTCATTCAGTTACAGTTTTGAATCAGCTTCATTCTCAAGTAGCACATGTACAGTCATTCTCTAGAGGAAGTTAATTCTAAAGTACGTAGGTTTGCGAAATGGCACTTTACGACTTGGTTATGTAATGTTGGTTTATCGGTTAGAAATGCTGATAGAGTTGGTGCGAATCCAGCACACAGCTAGCGATAACGAAACGTAAAAAAAACATTTACGCAGTGCATGTGCAAGACCAATTAAAATAAATTGTACAGAGGCACTATTGAATACATACTTTCTTGATAGACTTAAGCTGAGCAGCAAAGCAGCATATAAAAGTAAGAGCAGCACCAGAACAAACCTATTTCTAATATAGAATCGGGATAAAATACTCTAAAAGACAACATGTAATGAACTTTTCATTCATTTTACCTGAGTAACCAGTATTCCTGTTTGGAAGAAAAACTTTACTTTTTGCTACATGCAAAGTTTTACCAAGATCCTCAGGGTTATTAGTTACATTTTTGTATTTTATTTTTTGTAGATACTAGAGTTACAGGAAATGGCGACCTGGAGAGGAGCCGCATAGAAACGAGTCATCATAAAGTAAAACATCGCTTAACATTAAGTGCGAGTCGGACTCGCGTACGAAGGGTTCCGTACCATTAATAATATTCCGTTTTTATATAAGTTTTCTAATGTATGTAGTTAGCTGTAAGTTTTCCCTTGAAAATAAAATAATCTATAAAAACGGCATTAAATCACGTTTGTTGTATGGGAACCCTCTTAAATATTAATTTTATTTTAATTTAATTAGTTATTATTAAAGTGAATAATACAACTCAATATTCTGTGAATATTTCAAGCGTCTACCTGTTGCCGTTATCAATATCGAGCAATAACGAGCAAAAAATCACGTTTGTTGTATGGGAGCCCTCTTAAATATTTATTTATTCTGTTTTTTTAGTATTTGTTGTTATAGCGGCAACAGACATACATCATCTGTGAAAATTTCAACTGTCTAACTATCACGGTTCATGAGACAGACGGACAGACAGCGGAGTCTTAGTAATAGGGTCCCGTTTTACCTATTGAGTACGGAACCCTAAAAAGCAACAAAATGCGCCTGCACTTCACGTTCATTTAAAAACTAATTTCCCCAATAGAACGCTAGCTCCCGAGTCGTTTGTCAACATAGGAAATAAATAGGAGAAAAAAGCCGATGCCAACAGGTCCCCCGCATAATTGACGTGTTCTCTCTTTCACGAGAATTCCCTACATGCTCTTATTGGAAACTGGATGAAGGCCGCGTGCCACAACGACTAGCCTTCAAACGGGAACTGGGTCAAGTTTACACTCAGCTTTGTATCTCACGGAACCATTGTACACAATTAATTTATAAGCCACATGGATGTATAGTTGGACAAATTAATAGCTATCTATTCAGAGCAATGTACATTAGCACAGCACAAGTGTAGCACTTTATTCAACATTATTATTTCATGTAATAGTACAACGTACGTGGGTTTAATACTTTGATAAATTTATTTTAGGACCCTTGTTGAATTCACCATATACTTCTACAGATACCCCAAGAGTGAACACCTAGAACTGGCCTATACTTCTATATGTACCTAGCGTGTCAAAACGAGCGTATCAAGTACGATAAAAAGTCGCAGTTGACGACCAAGATTTATTTAATTTCAGGTGATATATATATACTTCTTACAAGCTCGCGGATGCATTGGGTTGAATAGATTTCGCGCGGATGGAACAATCCATTACAAAATTGTTTATGTTACGTCACAGTCGGTACCAAAAATGTGGCACGCGAGGTTTTTATATAAATGAAGTCGCATGCTCCATCTACTATGTCTGTGGTATTCACCCATCCACGACTTACAAGGAGTTAATGGCTCTCACCACGTGGAACGCGGGGCTCCTTCTGTGTTATTGTTTTCATTAATAAATATTCAAAACGGAATATTTGATCCTTCTCGAGTATCGAATCATTTGAAATTTTGAAATCTTCAATAAATTAAGATATATTCAACAGTCAACTTTCGAGTGTTCTCAAAGAAGCCTGTGTAAATATTTCCTATTGTTATGTGTGACTTGAGCTTATCGTGAATTTTATCATGAGTACGTGACTTAAGTATTGTGAGTGAGGTCATTTACGTCTTATAGCCAAAGGGGTTAGTGTATGCAAGAGTATGGAGAATTGAAGATGGCGCTGTGACCGATGACTCAGAGATGCGCTTGCGTTCATCGACCTGCCACTAATGCTTCTCGCCGTTATAATTTATATTGCACCAACACCCACGCAACCTTTATGTTTGCATAGGAACTGAACTTTCGCATATACATGCGGTAACATTTATTCAGCTTCCAGTTCGAAAGCAAACTGAATTTCCTCTAAAATGAATCATCCATCTCGATATACATTTAAATGTTTAAATGACTGAGTCATCGTACGATTGTAAAATGACGTCATTAAGTGAGTAACTACGTAAGCAGTACTCGTAAGGAGGCTGTACCAGGCTTTTAAAATGAGTCATCTGACCCTGCAAACTCGATAATGTAGGAACTTACAATATGTAGGTGTATGCCACACGAGCGATGAATGTAGCTAAATCCCCTAGTATCCTGGTACCGACCGCTAACAGCATTTCATATGCAAACGATAAACTCTGCCCAGACTGGTCGTTCATTGTTTGCTCAGCGTAAATGTTTTTCATTGGGGGAGCACGAACTTAGTCTATTGGTCGTAATTTGAGGCGGTATAAAATTCCATTGTGTTTCTGCGGTGAAAGTATTTTGCGAAACCTTTTACCGCGTTTTCTTTTTTCAGCGATACGTCGCAAACAGGCAAATACATCGAGTAAGTAGAATCAGAAACAAGGTTGCTTACTTTAATATATTTAAGGTAAAAACAGATTCTATTCTTACCCGACTGCGTAAGAAGGAGGGTTATGTTTTTCGAGTGTATGTATGTTTGTATGCATGTATATGGGTATGTATGTTCCTATATGATTGCCTACAACCTAAACGGCTTGACCGATTTTGATGTGCGAGGTGTCGTTAGATTCGTCTTTCCTCCCTGAGTGTCATATGCTATAATTATTTGTAATAATAATACATCTCTCGCAAAAATAAATAAAACTCGTTGTTTTGTATTAACCTCCAACATACTTTTTCGTAATAAACAAATGATTTTGCCATAATTATTCTAAAGAATGTGTATTTATAATCTTTTATAGCTATTTTACGCATACTTTCTCACAAAA
This sequence comes from Lycia hirtaria, assembly GCA_947563715.1. Taxonomy (NCBI): domain Eukaryota; kingdom Metazoa; phylum Arthropoda; class Insecta; order Lepidoptera; family Geometridae; genus Lycia; species Lycia hirtaria. Next base: position 39,811,743 of record OX387379.1, read on the forward strand.
AACGTATACTCAACAGCGTATCAAGCGTAACGAAATCGTCAGTTAGACTGCAAAAACTGATCTATGTGAGCATTGATTGAATTTTCAAATTTTGCATTAACATAAATCTGCCACATTGTGTTTGTTCGATCAATATTGTTACGATTTTGCAAAATTCTATGCATGAGTATGTTAACTGTTGAAGAAAATTTAGGATGAAACTTATATTCAATTTACCAGTTAATTTGTTAAAAACAATTTGTTTAATAAACTAAGATTGTGCATTACAATAACACTGCTGACGACTCAGATTAATGCTGAGGATATTCGTCAATTTGATTAAAATACGATAAAAACACATAGCAAACCAAATTACCTACACCATGGTAATAAAGACAGCTGAAAGAGATAAGATATAAAATTCATCCAAACATGAGTTTCACAGACTAGGAAAGAACTACAGAGGCTGAAGTATCTGTCTCGAAGTCCACAGTATAAATAATAAGTTACTCTTCCCGTCTCTCTAGAGCAATTCCCGGCAAGGAACTTAATTAGGGAGATATGGCACAATGTTTAGGTACCTATTTATCGCTCAACAGTTTGTTCAGCGGGAGAAGTTAGGCGGCAGTAATTAATACAGAGTTGGAAAGCTCCGGCCCATATAAACGCAAAGTTAACATGCAACCGATATTATGAGCAAACTTTCAACCCAAATAATAACGTATAGCTGTAGGAGAACACGGCTGCATAGAAATTTGAATCGTATGTGCGTCATCCAAGGTCTAAATAATTGGAAAATACAATGCGACAGAATTAACCCATACGTGCGCCATAAAACTAATTGAAATTCATAATGTGAGTATAGCCGTTAATATAACCATAACCGGAACAACTGCGAATGACCATCTCTTCATCTATGAAAATGTTTTCAAAGCACGTACATGGAGGTGATATATCAAAATGCAATTATAAAGATATCACGATGTTGTTCGACATTGAACAGAAAAGAATATAAATGAGACTAGCCATGTAAACGTATTTTTAAACGAACAACGTTTCAGACGTGATAAAATCAAACGGATACGGGTCACGAAAACAGATAACGTACAAGAGAATATTTACATTTTCCTTGAGAGTTCTCGAACCCGAGTTCTTAGCAATAAATATGTAATGGTACCGCCTGAAATCGATTGCACCACCCTGAGGGGTGTTTTTATTACTGAGAAGGTATGACATCAGCAAAAAATCGAATACTCCTATTGCATAATACTCGTATAGGAATGGCTTACTAGTATTATTACGTTAAAATATTATCAGTAATTTTAGTTATTTCCCGAGGGAATTGACTGCTTGACTTGACAAGTAAAAGCATCGCTTCATATAACGGATTAAATAAAAACTACGGGTCACTCACGTCTGTTTTGAGCCGAAATATCCGACTATAGTTTCAACCGCATTCGTATAGTCTATACTATACTATAGTATAGTATACAGTAGTAGTCAGTACAGTAGTAGTAGTGTAGTAGTGTCTATACTATAGTTTCAACAGACGTGAGTGACCCGTAGTTTTTATTTAAAAATATATATGTAATATGTAGTATATACAAAAATATAAACGAAACGGTTTAATTAACCAAGAAAACAACGTCTATATAAATACGTATAATTATATGCTAAAATATTTTTTGGAGGATTAAATATATATTATCCACAAGACTTTACAGTTATTATGTAGGTTCATTTGAATATTATTTTAGAGGAACGTGTCCGATCGTAGCTAAGGATTATCTGGGAACGGGATCCAATTTGAGTTTCCGACCAAATTGCTTTCTAATCGTTTATCGCACGGGCTACCCGAGAGAGGCTTGATACCGACGAAGCGTTTAATGAAATATTTTTTCCGAGGGAAAATTGTTGGACATAGATATTCAATTACGAAATGGACGGTTTGGGACTGAAGAGGGTATCTGTTGAAAACACTGGTTGGTCTGGTGTACCAGAAAGCCTAATGTGATTTTCGTGTAACATTAATATTCTATCTAGTCATAAAGATTTACAATAATCAAATACATTAAATTTTCAATTGTCTACGAAACTAAAACAAACATAAGTTTAGAAAATTCAAAAACCCTCGGAAAAAAACGACTGAGCCGATTTTGATGAAACATAGTTAAGAACACTCGCAATGAAATCCCCTATCAAACAAAAAAAAAATAAAGCTAGATCAAAATTGGTCCATATGTTTGAGAGCTACAATAGCACAGACAGACACACAGATATATAGATAAGATACATAGATACACACGTCAAACTTATAACACCCCTCTTTTTAGGTCAAGGGTTAATTGATTTACTAAAACTGTATCTCCTGAAAAAGTTGATTGATCTCCTGAAAGAGTTTATTAGATTCAACTTTTTCAAGAGATACAGTTTTAATCTAATAAATTATGTTTGAAAAGAAAATTATATTGATGTAATTTCACCAGTCAATAGTTTCCTAATGAACAACTCAATTTGATCATCGAGGTCTCGAGACCAGAAGTCGAACTAACGAGCTACTCTCCCCTCAGCAACCATCCAAGGGTACTAAGGTCTTGAATAAATAAAACGCAATTAGACTAGGGTGGAACCATAAACACCCCTATGGAAGCTTTACCCAAATAAAAATGTTATGAATTCTATGTTTCTTTACTTCAAAAGTAGGGGAGGTGTGATTTACAATTTAGATGTAATACAATGAATTGAAATGAATACGTGTTCTCGTAAACGGCTTCAAATTGGTATAGTAGGCGTGTACACGTACGATTAAACACGATGGAACAAATGCGGTGTAATCGGTTCACGTGAAGGGATAACTTATGAATTGGTGTCGAATGTTCAGTATGTTTCTTCCTGTCTGCTAATCCCGAGCTCGCCGGTAGCGAAAGCTTTGAGCACGTGCGGGGCGTCGCCATGGAAACGATGGAAACTACGCAGTTCCCACACCCCCATGCAGAGGACTATATAACATGGAATTTACTGCAGTCCAAAATGTAGAGGGCGGTTATTTATGCCATCTTAGTCAAAATAATGTTATAAGCCCTCGTAAGAATAATTTGTGACGTTGCGGGGTTGCTTAAGGCGTAAAAGTGGCGTAACATTGAATATTAAACAACTTGTATATAAGTGGTTATATTTTCGTTCCAGAAAAAATACTAGGTATCTTGCGGTGCGAAACGCCAAAGTACCCTATTATACACAACATTTTGACGTGACAAAATGTTCTGTATAATTTGTAAACCGACTTTACAGACAACCATTTTTTTTTACCAAAACTGTGGCTGTAGTATACTGTATATAACGACAACAAAATGAACGATGTAATATGGAACCAAAACAAAAACACAAAATATATCTCATAGATCCTCATCAAATCAGTGGCCCGTAATAATAACTCTATAGCACAAATGGATGCGAGATTTTGTGAGCCAATTTGGAATTGGGCGCGTGGGGACTGCATGAACAACCGCTTTATCGCCCGTCAGAAGATATATATGACATATTTGGAGGCGGGTCCAACTCCAGAGCATCCGATAAAAGGGCTTTATTGTTATTATCAAGGCAAATCAGCTGTCCAGTAAATGGAAGGGTGTTTTCAGAAGGAAAATGAATAGCAGCTCTGAACAAAGTTAAGCTTTTCTATGCTTCGACTCTCAAAAACTTTATATAAGAAAATAAGATAAAACTGTCAAAGGGAAAAAAGGTTAGGTTAGACCATTTTGTTCCACATCCCTTGTCTTTACTATTTGACCCCTGTCAGGGCGATGGCTTGCCTATCAACGTCCCCATCGTTATTGGAAATACAGCTTTTTATATTGCGGTTCTTTCAACAATATGAAATCACATTGCAAAAAAGTGAGACACTGAGAACACAAAATATTCAACTTAGAAATAAGGAAAATGTAAAAAGAATCTAAGAGAGAAAATTTAGAAGAAATTAATTGACTGTAAGATGTAATTTCGCATTCAAAGGTAGTAGAGTTCGTTTATCACAAAGAGCAACAAGGAAACTTCTCTAGCTCCAAGTTTACAAGTACGTAGACGTGTGTGGCTAATGGTCCATTAACTAACGAACCGCCTGATACCTCGTCGTCCGGTCGTCGGCAAATCGTCTAATGAAAGGAATTGGCCTATCGATCGAAATATTTCGGAACTACTTGGTCGTGAACTCATTTATGAAGTTATGATGCACTTAATATCTCTTCTTTCTCGTCGTACCAATTAAGTGCTTCCTGTGCACTTTGTAATTAAAGTGGAGACGTCGTAGAAAGGAGGCGGTGCCGGTGTCTTGTTTCGATGCTCTTTGTTGCTTTACAATGGATGCTTCGCCGTAGAAGGACGAATCACCACCGCATAACGACTGCATTATGAGCACTCGTCTGAACTCGTATCCAGATTGTGAAATGACGCATTCTCTCAGATAATCTCATAAACGAATAATTCAAATATTTATTAATAAATGTTTCGAAATGAGTAAGTCTTATTAAGATGTATGTTAATGAAGCTGACATATACATACGGATTTCCGTTTCCTCAAACCACAAGCAATTTGGTAATAAAAACTTATGATTAATTCCCTGCAGCCTTTGTTTACTTATAGAAGATAAAGAAAATCCAGAAAACAACCGCTGACAATTTTCTGTTACAGGGAACTTACACTGACACATAGACACACACAGTTATTGGTTGTTTTAACTTAAGTGTCTATTTCAGAAAGCCTTCTCAATTATCTACTTCGTGTCGTGACTAATCGCACTGGCAGCTGGTTAAGTTAAATATTATTCTTCGTTACAGCTGTCCCTGAAGATTGTTAAAAGAAAAAAAAAAGTGGTCTCTACATCAGCCAGCTGCTTTGCTACTTTATATCTTTTAGTTGCATTGCGCCTTATGATTTCATCAAATTCCCTTGAAATTAACTAAATATACCTTACCTACTAGTTGATAGTAGTTGAATAGATACTAGTTGTATTTTGCTTAGAATAGGTTAAATTGAAATCAATTACTATTTGGACTTTCTTGCGTAAGCTGCTTTAATTGAGGAATACTACGCACAATATAAATTAAGAACAAGGTCTCTTCTTTTATGAATTAAAGTGACAAAAATACGTTGCGTGTTATTGAAATATTATAGTACGATATGTTTATTTATTTTGTTTTTAGATATTAATATTGTACATAATAATATGAATATCAAATTACTTTAAATCAGTGACCGTATCTGTTATTGTTTCAGATTCCGTATTCAGCAGTGGTCTTCCTCCAGTAAAAGTGGCTGATTTATAGTCTCTAGAATAAAGGTATTAATGCTGTCATTTTAAAATAAAATATGTCTATCTATAACACCAAGCAATATATGCATTAGCATTCTCAAGGAATGACGCAAATACGCTAAAGTGCATGAGATAATCTGACTTTTAAAACTCATTAATATAATATATGCAAATTGAACAAGTCTATACTTTTCTCGTGTATATCAAGAGTCAAGAGCATGACAGACTGTACAATCAATAAAATCATGCATAACGTGATCTCCCGGTTAATCGGCTTTAGAAGCGGCTGAAGCGTGGCGCACCCGCAAAAAAGTCGTCAATATCGTCGACTCAATGGAATGTTTCGGCAATGTCGTCAACGATCTAAAAATAGTCGCACCACGACATCAGAAGCCCGTTCTAGAGTGCCTACAATCATCCTGTCAGGACGAAGGATGGACTACGCAATTGGACTCTCCTACAAGTGCCTCAACAATATTGCTTGGTTGTGCAACAAGCTTCAATGTGCATTGTGTATCTAACGTTTATTAGGGTCTCTGTACGGTACTTTAGGAAAACATTAAAACATACATCTTTTACTTGATCTTGTTTATAGAAAGTAATAGAGCGGATTTGGTCAAATAGACATTTAGAATATTAGTCAAATTGTTAGATACGGTCATCTTGGAATTCAGAGAATTTTGCCACCTGAAGAATTTAGTGTCCAAGTGCAGTAGAATTAGGCCAATGTGCCGTCAGTATATCATAACTGCTATTACCGGCAATCAGTCGGCGACCTTGTCGCTCGTTGCGCGAATCGTGGGGAGGCGCAGATTGCCATCCTCCATTCCGGCATCCGCCTTTTGCACATCATTATATACAATATCCCCGCACGAAACACAAACACTCAGATGAGCTCTTTTGTACTAATTGCAAAAAACGCCTCTTAAAAAGTTTATTTTGGATAAATATAAATGTACATAGTTCATAAAACTGAAACAATCGACTTCAATATACGCAATTTTGTTTTAAAACCATACTACTAAACCGATTTTGATTAAATTTCTATGGGACCAATTTGAAAGTACATCTTTTCAAATTAAAAAATATATTTTTCAAATATTCTGTTTATATATGACGGAGTTATGCGGTAACAAACATAAAAAAATACAACAGAATTGTTAACTTCATTCTTTTTGAAGTGGGTAAAAATATGGGTAACAAAGCTAAAAGATCCGAGTTCAAATGGATAGTCAGTCAAACGATGATATTAATGAAGTAACCCTCAACCATTAACAATATACATTACCTACAGATTTGATATGAGCAATGAAGAGTGCAAATAAGTCATCAATCAATATATTATGTAGAACTTATAAAAATAAATAAAAAAACTTAAATTTTTATTCATTTTTGTAAAACTTCAAAGCTTGCACTAAACTATTTAAAGGTGTAAGAAGTAATGTTACGGCACTTTGAAGAGAAAGTCAAAACTTCGGAACGTAACGCGTGCCACTCTCGGGAACTAGTTTGAGTCAAGTGCGTAAACAAATAATAACGAAGAAACAGTCATTGGAATACGTATTGTTGCGTGACTATACATACTAGATATATTTTGTGTTTGTCACATTTTTGTGTTCATGAATGAGAAAATTGAATGAATATCATTTTTTTTCTTATTACTGGGATAGTTGTTTTCCAAGATGCACATTTACATAGGTGCTATTACCATCATAATGGCCACTTCTCAAACACTTAACAAAGCGTTAATTTCTGAATGAAAGTTTACAATCTCTGAAAACGAAGTTAATAATTACACGTTCTATAATAAACGTTAGCAGTTCTCGCAACTATTCTGCCGATTAATCATCGATCGGTGTACAAATTGCTACTTCTGACTCGGCCACGAGGCAGCCAGGTGCGATGATACCAACTACGTCCTCTTTATCCTAGAGTTGCTAATTAGCCCCTCGTCACTTGATTTATACCTCAACTTTGTCTTCGGATAAATATCGCTTAATTTATTACCATCCGCGTTTGAAGCGGAAAGTAGGTAAAATATCTAATATGTATTTCCGTTTGGGAAATCTTACCATTGAAAACAGTATGCTTACAGTACTTAAACCGTATCTTGATGATTGTAGTAGTAATTAAGAATTAGGCAAGCCTAGATTTCTTGTCTTGGTTTCCAACTGACATTAGATTTGACTTCATTAGTTTTCTTAACGAGGACGCAATCGTTAAAATAGTAAATAGGCGTGGTCGAGGTGAACTACAGACATTTATTTACCCGATGAATGTCTGTGGGAATTAAATTTCAAGTTCGTCAATAATGCATTACTAATTATAAACGGTTTCACAACACGAGAAAATGATGAAACTAAATCCTGTAAATCAAAATGTGGCTTTACAAAACATCACGTTCTTCGGGGAATATTGAAAATGAGTCAAAACGGAAATTACAGTCCAGTGTGCAGCTAGCTGTTATTATTTTAATGGTGTATGAAGCTATATAAAATGTACAATCCCTACCAGTACCAGTACTGTGACACCTTCAAACGTCGACACGGTTAACGAACCTGGATGTGCTGCGCCGATGAGTTGATAAACATTGTCCAACGGAACGGAAGCTACCACATTCATTCATTTACTAAAATTGGCGGAAGTTAACTGTTCATTAGAAACGGCATCTAAAAAGTGCAACATTATCTACACAATAACTTATAATGCGAGTTCTACCAATGACCTTTATTACGATAATTGAGTAAGAAGAGTTAGAATTAGCTTCGCAATGTAGGGCAAACTATTGCGTGACGGACGTGGGCAAGTCGTTCCCACTGCAGTGACACTACTATCTACGTCTATAACTACAGTTAGCGCCATGCTACCTAATCGTTTCACGTCAGTGGTACCCACCGAGTTCTCGATTAGAATCGGTGATAAACGTAACAAATTGAATTCACGACCTGTAATGGCAGCGGACACGCGAATTATTTTAAAACGTATTCAAAGCTCATTGAAATGCAGTCTTTGCAGATAAGCTCTTCCTGTCACGAAGGAGATAACACAAGTAAGTAAATACAGACACTTGTAAAGTTCATAATACATTTTTAACGGTCAATATTATGAAAGTCGTAAATACATGTCGGAATCAGATAAGAAGGTTTGTATCTATAATAATGAAACAACTTCAGTGGATTCACGTTTATTGAGCAATCATTAGCTAATTGTATTGTCAACGAAGTTGTTGGGAACAATACAACTTGTCAACAAGACGAGACACGAGCCCGCATAGCATCCTATTGTTTTAAGAGCTTTGAAGAACACTTCTATGTATACTCTTTGACTCAGTCACTGTGCGCGACGTTCGGTCAATATCTACATCATCTCTCGTGTAAACAATAGTGACATTTGACACCAAAATGTAATACCGACAGATATCTGCTGGTATAATTACGAGCGCTCATATTAATCAAAAGTGTCTTAACTCATACAGATAACGCGATAGTATCGATTCATCGGCCACTTGTGAAGATTGCAACTTTGAATAGGTACATTTAAACAGCGAATTAAAGCGGAACATTCTTGGAACTTCATTGAGATAAAATCTCAGAGGCGCCATAATGCACGTTGCTTGTGGTTACATGTTTTTCACGCATGGTGTTCCCACGGCATCAGCTAGTTCACGCGCGAGCGCGCGCACGCAGCGGCCCGCGACACCGGCCGTGTCGCCGGTTGCAGCTCCAACAAAAACTGGACAAATCGGAATTGGAATTCAAATTACGCAAACAACTTAAAATAAAGTTCCTTTCTCAAATGATTTGTTGATACATATAAATGTTAGACGTAAACGTTTAACGACATCGGGAGATAAATTATTATACAGTTAAACAAATGTTACCAGTTAACGAGAAACTGCGGCGCCATGGGGAGCCGTTTTCAGTGCCTTAATGCGAAAACTCATATAGCCCGCATTGGATCAGTAACTGCATTGTAACTCGTACAAGTACCATATACTGTCCTCTTCCTGATAAAGATGATTCGTAATGGATCTGACCCGATCCCTACACTTTATCGCAGAATCTTCTAGTTCATTGACTTTTTGCATAATTGTTGTAGTATAGGTTAGCTTCGACGCCTTTTTCCGGTTCGTCGTACTTTGCTTTTTCATTTACTATGAATTTGCTACCGCTATTGTAAAAGCAACACAGACATACCTAGTTAGAAATAACTGTACCTAGAATATGGTACAAAAACATTCTCCTTGCCGTTACTTACTGTAATACACAATCAAATGAATATTTTATCTGATTGTGCACATATTTAGGTATTTAAAGTGAATGACTGATATAACACTACGATTAAATTAACCATGAAAGTATGAAAAGTTATAATTATACCTATTTAAACAAATGGTTCACGTATTCCTGATAACAGTTTAGTGAATGGACAATAGCTTCAATTACAACATTGTGCATCGGTTTAGAGAAAGGCAAACGACGGCGTTCGTTTCATTAGCTATCGAGATGAGGCAGGGTTTGATAACGAAGCTATTACCAAGATAATTGCCTCCCTGCACTGTGTTGAGGACCGCCCTGCCAACGCTTTCGTATACACTATTACTCACAGAACCGCAATGTCTTAAACCACATGACGTGACAAATGCTACAACTATAAATAGACAGAAACTGATGGCACGAGCTGAAAGTACTCAAGATAATTTATAATATAGTAAGAAAAGTATACCGCTAACGGTTCCATGTCGTCTTCGTGAGGAATGCGTATGATTTGACAGATAAGCAGCAACGAGCGACGTGATTCCAGCAAACGTAAAGTTAAAAGCAAAACGCGTAAGTATATGTTTAACGAAGTAATTCTTCAAATGTCCAAGGGAACAGGTTCAATTTTGAACTGGTTAGAACAGAATGCAAAGACATAACCTTTGTGTCAGATATCAGATCTAATTGAACATGTTCGCCTTGTGTAACGGCACACCGGTACAGCAGCGTTACGATCACGACACACTGAGATTATTTACCGTTACAATAATAACATCATCAATTTAATAGACATACTTATGTTATGGTGTGGTGGTTATTACAGTAGCTTACAGTAAGAGTATTAAATTAGTGCAGTGTACGTGTCCGCGTCTGCTCGGAGCCCCTAGCTGGCGTTGGAGCTGAATATTTGCATTGTAAACGGCAGTGTACAACTGGGTTAAAAGCTTAGTGTAGTCTCGCAACGTGACTGGGGAGTCTAGTTAGAATAACAATGGCAAACAGGATATACTTAGGACCAATATTTACAATATACATAAATAACTATACGAGGAAAAGGAATAGAAATGAGATGCTTTCGGAGCCTTACGCACAGAGTATGCAACGAAATATGTTACAAGAAAGAGTTATATAAAACCAAATCAAAATAAAAAATAACATGTTCGGTTTAGTTATGAAAAGTGAAAAGAGAGGACAGGTAAAATTTTTTTTTCATTCATGGAAAACCAACGACATACAAATCAAAATAGCAGAAGATAACAAATTCACAAATGCCCAGAACAGTTTTCACCTACGAGAACACACATGTACAGGTGCCTACTTAAAAAAAAATACAAATAATAAGTAGAAAAGTGAATCGTTCATAAGTTACAGCTGTTTAACTGTAGGACAGACAGACAGACACCGTAACCTCACGAATAGTCTCCCGCAGTGTCCCACACCGGTATCTAGTAGGTACAGAAGCCTAAAAAGAAGTATCGATTGACACCACATAAGTCAAATTGGGAAATTCATTATGTTATGCTTTCACACATATATAAACTGTTCATCCCTGCATAGTCTAGCAACAAGTACGTATATTAAAAGAAAAACAAAATACCCGACTGCAGAAAAGCAGTTTTTGCAGTATAACTTACGATTTCGTTACGCTTGATACGCTGTTGAGTGTACGTTTTTGTTGTGAGAAAGTATGCGTAAAATCGCTGTAAAAGATTATAAATGCTCATTCTTTAGAATAATTCTAGTAAAATCACTTGTTTATAACGAAATAGTTCGTTAGAGGTTACGAAAAAACGCGTTTTTGACGTGACAACGTCTAATAAATTGATGAACGCTAGCTGCATGCACGAAAAAGTATGACTCATTGTCCCGTTACGTTACGCTCCTTGTCCCGTTACAACAGCGCGCAGTGGCTGAGGATGCGGGCGGGTGTGCGCCGCGCCCGATCGTCGCTACAATTATTATCATTCCTCGGAGCTCGTGCGCGGACGTATGTTGTCACTTTAAACTATCGTCCTTAAACCGACTTTACAGACAACCAATTTTTTTAAACGGTTTTATTTAGCTTACCCTGTTTGTTTGGTTTAAATTTAGTAACCGAATTTTGACCCTCTTCCCGTTGACAGATTAATCTGATATTTGGTACACGCCTTTAATTTAGATGACAATACAATGAAATATATGGGGTATCATTCTAAATTCAATATGCCACCGCCACGAAATGGCGGTTTTCATATTTTTTCACAACCCCTACAATATGGGAATCAAATGAAAGGGATTCTACAGTAGAATACAGTAAATACATTACCTATATCATTATATATCTTTTCAATAAAACCGTTTAAATTAAAAAGTTTTTTAAGTATTTATTTATTTTTACAAGAGATGTATTATTATTATTACAAAAAATATAGCCAATGACAAGCTCTGGAAGCGAAGACGAGTCTAATGCCCTACAGCCAAAACGGCTTGACTGATTTTGATGTGCGAGGTACATCAAAATCAGTCAAGCCGTTTTGGCTGTAGGCTGTCATATAGAAATATACATATATACATACATACTTACATACATACACATACACTCGAAAAACATCACCCTCCTTCTTACGCAGTCAGGGAAGCAGGCAGTGTATACACTTGCTACATTTCTAAGCCGATCTTTAGCATAGACGAGCAATTCGGTTTTCTTTCAAAGCTCCTTGCAGTCGACAGTAATCCGCTCTAGTACTATCGATTGCATGTAGGTAATGCGATTACTGTGCAAGCTGTTGCCTGAGGCTATTATATTTTCTTGCTTGAGGTGATTTGCTCATGTACAATAAGTAACTTAGAGATTGATAGGATTTCCTTTTTGGCAGTTTTGTAAGAAATATGAGTAGACAGACTAGTTGAGCCCACGGTTTCATTCGTTTTCCACAGAAAACGTTCATGGTTTCGGAATAAAAGCCTATCCTTTCCTATCCTTTGCAATTCAGCCATCTCCTTTAAAAACTTCATATTCATGTAGATCCGTTAAAACATGTTTTAAGCCGACTTCCAAAAAGGAAGAGATTCTCAAAAGTCGGAATCTTCTTTTTTGTATATGTTCCCCGATTATTCGACAAGATTACGAGACGCCTGGACAGATTTGGTAAATTATTTTTTTGGTTATAAGGTATACTTTCCATGTGGTCCCAAAGAAATTTCATAAAAATCGGTTCAGTAGTTTGACGTTTAAAACAAAATTGCGCATTTTCCGGGTTTTCAGTTTTTTTAACCATAATAACTTAGCGTGTAAGAATAACAAACATACTCACTGACACACAAAGTATCCCATTTACAATATTACTGTGATAGTAATTTTTAATGCTATTATTATTTTTGCTCCCGTTACTTTACTTTCTACTCAAAGCAAAGTAAATGTTACGCTCAGTAAAGTAAGGTAGATACTAGTAAAAATATGATAAATGATCTCTGACAGGACAATGCTAAAGCGTCTCCGGAGCTCAGAGATGAAGTGTCATCCTAAGAGCTTTCTCTAAAGATAACAATGCACATAAATCATTTGTAAATCGGAACTAAACCTCTATAACTGACACATGTCATAATTTAGTACAACCGAGTAAATGAAATGGTCATTTAATGAACTAGCCATAACGAGAAGTGGTCGAATCGAGAACAGGTCATAAGTAGAAAAAGACAAATCAATATAATGTTTTAGATCCCACGGTTTTAAAACTGATAGAGTTGTCCCTGAATCTCGCAATTAGTTTAGAAACTTGGTCTTTCATATAGGAAATAATAATTTCTCAAGGTCTTGTTTATAATAATAATTGAGTATTTTTTTTGTAGTTATTGTTGTTTGAAACTAGTAAAGTACTTATAGGTACGTATAATAAATAAATATATTTTTATTACATGGTACTTTGAAAAGTTGTGTATATAATATGTATTTATCATTTCTATAAAAATATGTATGATTAAATCGTTAATGACGATAATTCCGGTTTCATACATTAATAGTTTACAAACTAAATCTAGTATTATAAATCTGAAAAACATACACTAAGACATCTTAAACGAAGATCATTTTTTTCTCGTTTTTTTTTGTGCATAATTAATATAATTATGCACAAAAAAGGCAAAACCTTTAAAAGTGTACAATGATTCACATTCTTGTTGTCGCGGATGTAACAAGACAATATCAAAGACAATTTTCAAATCAGATGAACCCACGGAAAACCCCAATGAAGCGGTCGCAATTTTCAAATAACCTCATACGTACAAACAACAGCGACGATGCAAGAAATTATCTAACAGTTGGTGTAATAACATTGACATTGGTAAAGACATTAGCCTTGTGCTCAATTAATGCTTAAATTATGACTAATGAAAACTATGTACCTGTTTGTAATTATTTAAGTAGCATTCAGAAGGCTGCGGCTAATGCGACAGTCGCGCGAGGCGATGCGATTGGTAGTAAAAAATATCGCGAAAACGGCTGCAGGGGTTCACTGTGCAGCACCAATTTGTGCACTTTTGCGCGCGTATACATAGGTTCCTCGTGACAGTCGCATCAGTCGCAGCTCTCGGAATGCTTTACCCTACCTTTAGGTGTCCAGCTACATTAAAACGTGACCTCAGTGAAGTCACATAATCCGTTGGACATCGTAAAATTTTATGGCCAACTACCACAACAATATCTATAGAACAAAACACAGCGCTGCCTTTGAGCGTTATGATGTCATTGGCAATAACCGAATTTAATACGAAAACATTGCCAAGTTTAAAGAAATTTAACAACGTTGACCTAGTTGTAGGAAAACTATTATTCTTATGTATTTGCATAACATACATTGGCAAACGTATGTATGTATATACAAACATACGTTTGCCAATTTTCCGAATTGTGAATTTTCAAAGGATAGCTCCAAAACCATTTTATTACCTATTTTAATAATGTTTTTACGCGAAAACTTAACAAAAGGTCAAGTGTTTAGAGATTTATTTGTAATTGTCTAGTCTAAGCCACGTATGTATCTATAATACTTTGTATTGTTATATAATATGATTTTGCTAAAGGTATCGTTATAGTTCGCGCTTACCTTTTGAAAATCGTAACAGGTAGCAATGTTTATTATGGTCATGCGCTGCATTTTGTTGTCGAATACTATTTCCTTTAATTAGTACAATGATCTACAAAATAAGTTTTAAAAATATCTCGCTAAATCAGATAAGTCCGTGTACGTGTGCGGTCCACGCATATACAATCATTTACCGGATAGTAGGTATCCGGAGTGCATCCTCCTCGAACATTTAAGTAAATTAAAATTCCTGCTTCAAAGCAAGCATACTTAATGAATATATGGAAGACAAGTTATAAGTACTTTTGTACTGATGTAATTATAATTATTAATTTTATTTTATGTAATCCATTGATTTGTAAATAATAGTTTACCAATAAATGATTTGTGTTTGATAAAAATAAACAATTTCAAAACAAAAAAGACGTGTGGCACTCGGAGACTGCCGCGGTAAAGCTATTGCATAATAGCTTTACGCGCGGTGTGTTAGGTTATTTTCGTTACGGAATTTCTGGATTCGGTCTCCACGCTCAAGGCCCGCGATAGAAGCTATGCAATAGCTTAAAAACTTAACATTGTTCGTAGACATTAAGACATCAACAATATTAACAACCAATCAGTTAAGCTTTATTGCTCAAATGCGTTTCTACTTTCTAAGGTTTAAGTTACGTGGCTTTTTAAAATGTTATTATCATTATCATAAAATACTTATAGTTTACGACATTGGGAAAGTCAATTTAACGACCACTTACCCATCAATATAGATCAAGCCGTCTAGATTACAGGAGGTAATATATTTTTCATCCCTCCATCTCGGAAAGAGTATTTTTGCTCTTCGATATCTGAGTGCAAAAGCCGTTTTTATCCTCTAGAGAAGATAAAGTAAATTCAAATTTAGAACATCGTGTGCACTGAGTTTGTGAATTCAAAACATCATTTAGTCATTTCCTCGCTGAGGTTGGATGAAAAGTTACGTGTTGCACTCGAGTGCAAAGATTTTTCACCTCGTGCTCTTTTGATTCCCTCGCTAACGCTCAGGATTCTAATTTTTAGAGTCCTTCGCTTGCTTGGTCATCAAAATTGAGCACGCGGTTAAAAGCAACTTTGCACTCTTGTATAACAAATAACAATAATGCCATTCCATGGAAGTATAAAAATATTAAAAGAAAATCATTTTCAATCTCTTTGGACGTATAAAGTAAAATTATGATATAACTTCAAGCACACCTAAACATGTTCAATCATTAATTGTGTATCACAATAGATCCCAATTCTTACTAGGCTCAGCAACATGGAAGCGAGGAAGTTTGAAACAATTTAACAGGCAAATAAGTACTTGCCTAATATAGCAAAATCAAAATCATCGTTGGAAAAAAATGTGATCAACCTCCTTTCTAGGCAGATAAAAAGTATAATTATACATTTATATTAAAAGAAAAACAAAATACCCGACTGCAAAAAAAGTAGTTTTTGCAGTCTAAATTATGATTTCGATATACTTGATACGCTATTGAGTGTAAGTTTTTTCTGAGAAAGTATGCGTAAATCGCTGTAAAAGATTATAAATACGTCACTTGTTTAGTACGAAAAAATTCGTTGGAGCTGAAGAAAAACGCATTTTTTCACGAGAGATGTAGGTATTATTATTATCACGAAAAATATAGCCTATGACACTCTGGAAGTGAAGACGAATCTAACGATACCAAGGCCATCAAAATCGGTCAAGCCGTATAGGCGATCATAAAAAAATATACATACAAACATACATACGCTCGAAAAACATAACCATCCTTCTTACGCAGTCGGGTAAAAAGAAACGACAACTAAACAAAAACAAATCGAAACTGCTCAAACTAATCGTTAAAGTGAGAGTAACAACTGACAAGCGTCTGGTTTGTTTTCGATTCAGTGGCGAGAGACAAGTGGGAAAACTCAGACGGGAGATTTCCTTGTTTCGTTTGAAGCGTTTTCTCCCCTCGCATCGAGTGTTCGTACACAAGTAGGCGCGATGAAGGTATTGTGTCGGAAGGCATTGTATGGGGAGTTTAAATCGAGTCATTAAAGCCTACCGCAGAGTAATTGTCTGTGTTACCCTTCTACATGTTATCACTCCTAATTCCTCGAGGGAGATCGGAATCATGTGTGGGAGGTTCATGAGCGGAAATAATTTTCATATTCTGTATATATGTAGTTAATTATAATATTATTAACCGACTTCAAAAAGGAGGAGGTTACTAGTTAAATTTTTAATTTTTGTTTGTTTTTTAGATTGGTCCCATAGAAATTTTATCAAAATCGGTTTAGTAATAATTAGACTTAAAGGTCTGTGGTTTAGTACTTTGGATTATAAACAAAATAACTGCAAAAATATCACTGAAATTAAATAACGGATTTATCGCGTATATTTTACTTAGTTTTATGATTTGACGTTTCGAGCACTGTTAGGTGTCCGTCCGTGGTCACAGGTGAGACTAGATGATAGTTATCTTTTTCGCCATGAAAATATTAATTACTACCGCCAATCCCCTAAAATGCATAAACTTCGCTGCAATACTTCTTGCAGCCTGTAGTCTTGTACTGTGTAGCCTAAACGGCTAGTCCAATTGTTATGTTTAATCTGTTGTTAGTTTCAACTTTTCCACCTTAGTGCCATAAAGCAACATTTCAAAGGATATTTTTCATATACAACTTGATAATGTACTAGTTATAGCTTAAAAAAACTGAAATAACCGACTTCAAAATGAGCACTTTTGTTTTAAAAACCAAATTAATAAAACGATTTTCATGAAATTTCTATGAGACCAAGCTGAAAGTAGGTAGTTTTTCAAATGATGGAATATACGGTAACAAACATAACAAACCACCTTCTTTTTGGAGTCGGTAAAAGCAATATTGCAGATATTACACAATCTGCGACAAAAAAATGTGATCATAAATAACGGCAAACGATGATAGACAGTAAGTAATACAAGGCCGATGGAGAGAAAAGGGGATAATCGATTGTGGTGGGTGTCATATTGGCAGGCGCACAAAGCTTGTTCGGACACGGTGGTTGCACACCCACAATAGGGCTCACTCTGCGGCCTGCGCGGGGCTCCTAGCTAGCCTGACGGAATGCGACGAACAATGTGCTGAAGTCACGTGTTTGTGCATTCACTTAAATACACATAGAAAAAATTAAAATCTCACTTTTGTAATCATCATCATCATCATCTCAGCCATAGGAAGTCTATATCCACTGCTGGACATAGGCCTCCCCCATGGATTTCAAAAAGACCGATTGGAAGCGGCTTGTGTCCAGCGTCTTCCCACCACTTGTATGAGGTCATCTTTCCATCTCGTGGCTGGTCTTCCTACGGTACGCTTGCCGGTGCGTGGTCTCCCTCCACTCACGAACTTTTCCACTACCACTACTTTTACTTTTTCCACTTTTGTATAGTCCCTAACCAATGATTATATTATGTTTAAAAAGGTTGTGATGCGCGAGGGAGATAGCTGCGCGCGTTGAATGGTTCAGATAGTGTGGAAAATCGTAAGGCGTAGGTACACAGTTTGGTTCTTATAAATATTTCATCGGAATGTAATAAATAAAACGTCGTCTCCTCCGTACTTTAACGTCTTCTGTCATTTACAGTAAAATATGTTCCGTGACTAATCCAAATATAGTTTACGATTCAACATCCCTCCATCGAATTCGATTTTTCCCTATTGGATCTAATAAGAACAGAATGGGGCGACCGGATTTGTGTTACTCCAAATGCACCGTGTCAATCTCCAATTGAACTTATTAAATCTACCACAAGTGTCGTCCCGGTAATACCATGATTTATTCGTTAGTAATATAGGTACACGCATGGGCGTCGCCAGCCCATGGCCCAGGGGGTGGGGGGCAAGTTAATATTATGGAGAATGAGAAAAATATGAATTGTAGGTACAGGTACAATTGCACGGCCTTAGGACTTTGCCAATTTTTAAATCTCTAGGGGGGGGGGGGGGCAGCTGCCCCCCTGCCCCCCTTGGCGACGCCCTTGGTTACACGTCATCTCACTTAAATGGGGGTTGCCAATATTCGTTTTGGTAGCAAAAGCAACACTTCTGTCTTGTTCAGACTTATCAAACTTTATTGAAGATTTAAAATTAGAAGAATTAGTTTTAAGAATTAATGCAAAACTATTTTTTGCATACTTATATTTACCGTAAAATTAAATATTAATTCTTAAATTTTCATTTCTTACTTCACTAAGTATATTTTTTAAGTTAATCAACTTTACTCGTGCTTACTTAGCCATCCTAGTCAGTTTACGTGTTTGTGAGATATCCACATTTATTTTTTCAAGATTTATTCTACTACTTTCTCGGCATAACTAATATGCATATCGATGCCAACTTACAGCTTTCTAGAACTAATATTCTTTGAGCAAAGTCGCGGACAGACAGACAGATGCACAGACGGGTATGGCGAAACTATAACTGCCTTACCGAAAAACGTTACTTAACTTTAAGCAATGCTTAACATATTTTGTCAACTTCTGACTGACATGTAATGACACTTGCGGAAAGAAGACAGATAACTTAAGACGTTGGTTATAGATAAGTAAGGATTCGTAGTTTACTACGGAACCCTAAAAACGAATATGTACTCTAAAAATAAATAAATAAATATAAATATTTGTGGAAATTTCACACAACACCATCTAGCCCAAACTAAGCAAATAACGGCTAAACCTTCAGAAAATATGTCTGCAACATTTTGTTCAACAAAATAAACGTTGTTATGTCAAAGGTTATTCCCATATCAGCATCTCGGTTCCCGCTCGAGGCAACGAAGCTAAACACGACTCACCTTCGGTAACGTCGTCACGTGAAATGAGATTACAAGTTGGAATATTTTTATCAACAATCCATCTCACAGTTTTTTTTTTAAATAGTAAAAAGGTGCTGCAAAAAAGCAGACGACTCGCCTGATGGTAAGCGATAACCGTCGCCTATGGACAACTGCATTATCAGTATAATTAATGTTATATATCTAATAATACTTACTTCAACATCATGTTGAAATATAATATAGATAGATATAATCTGGGTGTCTTTAAATCGCGAGTGAATTGGTTTCTTCTGGGTAAGCGCAGGCGAGTTGGCGGTCAAGAGCAAACCTATTTCTACATTAAAAAAAAATATATTGGCACAAATGGTTCGAGGAGATATGTTAACTTCTGATGGATATTTGGGTCCTTGTGTGTTTTATTCGACTGGGTGGGTTAAGTTTGGTCGACTATATATTAATTTCCATACTACTCGCAGAATCGAAACGACCAGTGATATAATAGTAATAAGAGTGTTGTAAAAAAAATTATCTCGTGATATATTTGATATTAGTTACAGTTGAACTAGAATCTATACAAATATATACATATACAAATACAAATAATTTTTAACCGACTTCCAAAAAAGAGGAGGTCCTCAATTCGTCAGAATCTTTTTTTTTAATGTATGTTCCCCGATTATTCAAAAACACCTGGACCAATTTGAAAAAATATTTTTCTCGTTTAGAGGGCATATTTGTACAGGTTTCGTGTACTAAGCCGCGGGCAGACAGACAGACAGACAGGCGGACATGGCGAAATTATAAGGGTTCCTTGTTTACTACGGTTGATGGACATTTCATACAACACTATCCAGCCCCAAACTAAGCAAAGCTTGTACTATGCAGATAGCTGATAGATTACTTAAATACATTTTATAAATACCTACATGCTTATGTTATATAGAAACACTCGCCCTCAGCCACAGAACAAAGATCCATGTTCATCACACGATTTCCTGGGTGGGATTTGAACCCACGACCTACAGCTTAGAAGACAGACGTACTACCAACTGAGCTGTAAGGCAAATCAAAAGACCAAATTAAATGAGTTTGAAGAACTATGTATAAATACTATTATAGCAAACTCTTCAGAAAAATAGAATATAATGCCGTTATTGCACGTCGATCTTTATTGTACGGCAGACGCTGTTCAATAAACTCTATGTACTAATAGCTATGTTGGGCGAGCAATTGATTAGTTAAATAGGTTACTTCATTGTATCGAATCAAATGCAATACGCTTGAAAAATGTAATGAATAGTCGACTGATCTTATCCAAAAGTTGTGCAATGTCAATATCTGTAGCCAAATAAATAAAATCAAAGCCAAAAGAATTATAGTAAAATATTCTTTCTATATAACCATACGTACACGTTATTTACGTACTAGTATACGTAATAATTCACTTCTGAGACCTATTTTAATGTTGTTATGGGGGACTTCAATGCGAAGCTGGGCAGGAAATGCGAAAGTGAGTTGAGAGTGGGGCAATTTGGATATGGACAACGGAACCCCAGGGGACAGAGGTTGGCCGACTTTCTGGAGAAAGAGGGACTCTTCATGATGAACTCTTTCTTCCAGAAGCCACTTCATAGGAAATGGACCTGGTTGAGTCCCGATGGTTCTACGAGAAATGAGATAGACTTCATCCTGACCACCAAGAAACAAATATTCAATGATGTCTCTGTGATCAACATGGTTAAAACCGGAAGTGATCACCGAATGGTACGAGGCACTTTGAATATTAATGTTAAACTTGAGAGGTCCCGTATGATGAAGTCTACACTCCGACCCACTCGCGCCCATATCCAAAACCCCGAGAGCTTTCAGCTCGAACTATCAAATCGCTTCGAGTGCCTGGAGAGCTGCGCATCGGTGGATGAGATCAATAACAGGTTTGTGGAAACTGTCCGTACGGTGGGCGCGAAGTTTTATAAGCCCCACCGTACAAACAGACCGCAAAAGCTGTTGAGCCATACCCTCGACCTCATGGCTGAACGACGCTCATTGCAACTGCAGTCTTCCGGTGACGCCGAGTCATATAGGCGGCTCAATAGACTCATATCAAAGTCTATGCGACACGACATCCGTACCTTTAATACTAATCGTATTAAAGAGACGATAGAGCGGAATAAAGGCTCCAAAGTGTTCGCAAAAGACATGTCTATTGGGCAGAGCCAGTTGACGAAGCTGAAGATGGAAGATGGCAGTATAGCGTCGACTAAAGCAGAAGTCTTGAGGGAAATCGAGAGGTTCTATGGACAGTTATACACATCGGTCGCAAAACCTGTTAGCAGTTTGGGCAAAGATCCAAGAGCCAAACTGACTCGACATTATACCGAAGATATCCCGGACATCAGCCTGTACGAGATTAGGATGGCCTTGAAACAGCTCAAGAACAACAAGGCACCGGGCGACGACGGAATTACATCAGAGCTACTGAAAGCGGGTGGAACACCGGTACTGAAAGTCCTTCAGAGGCTCTTCAATTCCGTCGTGCTTGAAGGTACAACGCCAGAAGCATGGAACAGAAGCGTGGTGGCGCTGTTCTTCAAAAAAGGAGACAACACTTTGCTGAAGAACTACAGACCCATCTCGCTTCTGAGCCATGTCTATAAGCTGTTTTCAAGGGTCATCACGAATCGTCTTGAACGCAGGTTTGATGACTTCCAGCCTCCCGAACAAGCCGGTTTCCGAAAAGGCTATAGTACCATAGACCACATCCATACGCTGCGGCAAGTGATACAGAAGACCGAAGAGTATAACTTGCCCCTTTGCTTAGCGTTTGTGGACTATGAGAAAGCCTTTGATTCGATCGAGACCTGGGCGGTGCTTGAGGCTCTCCAGCGATGCCGTATTGACTATCGGTATGTCGAAGTGCTGAAGTGTTTGTACAACAACGCCACCATGTCAGTCCGAGTACAAGACCAGAACTCAGAGGCAATTCCATTGAAGAGAGGCGTGAGGCAGGGAGACGTTGTCTCTCCGAAACTGTTTACCGCCGGTTTGGAAGATGCCTATAAGCTTCTGGAATGGAAAGGGCTCGGCATTAATATTAACGGCGAGTACGTCACTCACCTTCGGTTTGCCGACGATATAGTAGTCATGGCAAAGTCGATGGAAGAGCTCAGTACGATGCTCGAAGACCTCAATAGAGTTTCCCAACGGGTGGGCCTCAAAATGAACATGGACAAAACGAAGGTTATGTCGAACGCCCATGTAGTGCCCACCCCAATATCTGTGGGGAACTTCACTCTTGAAGTTGTTGACGAATACGTCTACCTAGGACAGACGGTCCGATTAGGCAGGTCCAACTTTACGAGGGAGGTCAATCGTCGTATCCAACTCGGCTGGGCAGCGTTCGGGAAACTTAAAAGCGTCTTCTCGTCCAATATTCCCCAGTCCCTCAAGTCGAAAGTTTACAACCAGTGTGTGTTACCAGTGATGACATACGGCACTGAAACGTGGTCCCTAACTATGGGCCTTATAAGGAAGCTCAAGGTCACGCAACGAGCTATGGAGAGGGCTATGCTCGGAGTCTCTCTACGAGATCGAATCAGAAATGAAGAGATACGTAGACGTACAAAAGTCACCGATATAGCACAGCGGATTAGCAAGTTGAAGTGGCAGTGGGCAGGGCACATAGCACGTAGAACTGATGGCCGATGGGGCCGAAAGGTTCTCGAGTGGAGACCACGTACCGGCAAGCGCAGCGTAGGAAGACCAGCCACGAGATGGACAGACGACCTCATACAAGTGGCGGGAAGACACTGGATGCAAGCCGCTTCCAATCGGTCTTTTTGGAAATCCATGGGGGAGGCCTATGTCCAACAGTGGACTTCTTATGGCTGAGATGATGATGATACGTAATAATATTGACTCTATGAGTAACAAACCTTGAGAGATCACCGATAGGTACGAGAGACTTACGTGACGCACAAATAATTCAATGTAGGCAAGCTAGATTTTGCAATATCGTACGAAGCTCGGACATCCACCAACAGTCACAGAACAGGAGGTTACGCCTCTTATTGTGATGCAAAGTTGGCTCGCACACGTTGTTGCTTTTTCTACAACTACAACAAGCGAGATGATAACGGGTGCGACCAAACATTTTATCGCTTTAAGAGATGAGCGTAGCCCCCTAGAACATAATATGTTGGTCGACGTATATTTATACAATTTCTTTTTATACTTGGTAATACTCCTTCTTACAGAAACTTGAATCGCTCGATCGATTAATTTGTGGTCAATGCGGTTAAACGCACTTATGCCTACGACATAAACATATATGTTTTATATTTTGATATTTACCTACATATTTCTTTGTTACAGATAGAAGCATGGAGAAATACAGAAGTTGTCAAAGTGGATGGTGGGTGGTGTTACTGACTGCAACACTAGCTGTACCAGCTATGGCAGAAGCAGGCATTGGCTTGTACAACGCGAAGTTGAAGCAGACAGTGACATCAAGTACCCTGAGATGGTCTAATCCGAAGAAAGATAGCATGCAGAATTTTGTGCCTGGAGCACAGTCTGACCAAGGTTTGAATTTTTTTTCTGAGTAGGTGTGCGTTTGACCACACTAAGCAGTTCTAGAGATAATATAATGTTTGAAACGTCGCGTCAAGTGGGGAGTATTCATCAATTTGACCGTCTCTAATTATGTGTGATAAAATTAGATGGAACGGGTAGGATCAAACTGTGTAGTTACCGCGCAAAATTAATGAATTACATGCGAAAAAAAGAAATCAAATGGTTCTACTGGCTAAGAATACAATTGTGAAATAAAACAAAATGATAAAATTTTATTTTTGCTTCGCAGGACCTACATACATCTGCAGGGCTCGTCATCAAGGTGATATGAAGCTGGGACAACTCAAACCGAACTACACGTCTTGTTCTGTTTCTGGAAGCAAGTACGAATTGTTCGAAGTGCTTGAAAATAGTGAGAATGCTTCATTAATTTATTGGGTGCCTTGGTTGAAATTTCATCCAAGACCTAACGGCGCTGTCGCGGTGGACTCTTCTTTTGACTCTGTATTCATCGGACGATCCAAGTTATTTGGTGAAAGCTCACACAACATTGGAAAAATAGAATATGGAATTTCAACTGGTCTACTGACTATTTACAATGACACCACTAATGAAATAGAAACACATACTAGTGGAGAAATTTTACTAGAGGTGGAGCCAGTAGGCTATAAATTAGAAAACGTTGAACTTGACATTGCAACAGAACACGTTCGACAACAAGATCCTGAAATTATAGGTGAAAGAGTTTTAAGAAACGATGGAGACGATGCTGCTACCGTCACAACTGAAATTTCGTACTTCTTTAATCGCACTATATCTTGGGGTCATGGACACGGTATTGCTATTGGGCTAAACACATCTATTGAAATGGCTGATGGTACATTATTGCAACATATCCAATGGGCTAATCTTTTCTCAGAAGAAATAACGGATATGTACAAACTTGAACGGTATTTAGAACCTGGAACTGCATGCAATGTAACATTTAGGGGAAAGAAAACAGATCGCGATGCACAATATACTGCTAAGTTGATAACATTTTACGAAGGAAAAGATTCACGGTCCAGGCAAATGCGAGGACAACGTATTGAAAACACCTTGGAAGTGGAGGCTGTATACGGCGAGATATATTTCCTAAGCAATAACAGCTTGGTACCAACAACAACAACTACAACTACTACGACGACGACAACAACTACGACGCCTCCACCGGAAACAGCACCACCTTCACCCGAAGCGAACGATATCCCAAGCGCAATCAAGAAAGGCGATGCAACAAACGAAATCGACAACGGCGGCATGTTGGGTGATAGTAGTGCAGGCAACGTAAAAACACCTCCAGCTAAGGAAGACAATCTTAAAAGCGCTGTAGTTGGTGGACTCGGTAGTAACCAGACAGGCGGAGCTCATACAAAGAAATTTACTATAGCGTTACTCATTCCACTTTTTGCGCTTTTACTTTAAAAATGATAATAGTCGTGTCTTGTATATAGATATCAAATTATATCACTAAAATTTACAGTAGCTTTGTCGTTGGTGCATTTGGCAACTAGGCTTGACGCTATTATTCGTTGTATTAAAATTGATCGAGTGGAGTAAGATAACACTTGATGTAATTTGTAAATAGATTTTTTCGTTTCTAAACATTCCTGTTGTGTGATTTCATTCCAGTGTGTACATTAAAGAGCCAAATTAAATCACATAACTGTAAATAGATATTTGTAAATAGTTACGATACGGAAGCCGCAGAGCGGTGTAAGGATTTTGTCATTATAGTTCATAGTGACGGGGTTGACATAATGGTGATGACGACGAGCGAGTAAGATACTGTTACCAATGACATCTTGTAATAACAAGCAAGATTTATAGCAACAAACCATAATAAACTCCTGTATGTGATACTTTAAACGGATATCAAAATTAATAATCACATTTCCTGTCTAACGTGCGTTACCGATAAAGATGTTGTTTATGTACTAAAGTAAGCCTAATAATGATACATTTTTATCATTTGTTTACAAACAGTATATTGTACTAAAATGATTTATTTCCCAGATAATTCAGCTTTTTCATTACTTACGCTCAATCAAAGAAAAACACATCATTTAAGTGGTACCTCCTGTTTTATAGTATTTAGTAAGTTTTGTTAGTGTTATTTTTAAGTTGCAAGAGTTTAAATTCCAGAATTAAAGATATTATTACTTTGTAAGTTTTTATCAGATACCTAATTTATTTTGTTTTTTATTGTTTTATCGGTTAAGATTAAAGTAATAATTTAGGGAGCCTTTTAAGAAATAACAGCTATTGTAATGATTGTGGATTATAGTTTTTCGCCTAAGAAATTCTATAGCAGATAAGAATCTCTAATTTCTTATAACGTTTGAATCCCTCCGTCTGATTTACCATTTACTTGTAGTAGTCTATAGATGTCAGGATCATTAGTTAATCTAATAAGAAACGTTTGTTAGTATGCTTAGCTGTGTCGAAGTGTATAAGAAAATATATTTTTGTATGAATTGATATCAGTGTAAATGTTCGCATTAATTATAAGTGAACCTTCTTCACCTCTCACATCCTTTTCCCATTATTTTTAAACTTTTTGAATTCTAAATACATAACTGATTCAGAATTTCATCTTCTCATACTATTTTATTGACGTTATAAATATTATGATGAATGTCCCACCTAGATTACCATATTAAGTAAGTCTAAGCATACATATATTTTTAGTATAAATATAGTAGTTTCTTTGAGCTTCGAATATATTTTTTCACTTACAATTAAATCTTAGAACTGATACGAAGGGGATGTTAATATAATTTATGTAACTATATAACCTGTACCAGCAATATATAGTCCTATATGAAATATATATACAATTTTTGACTTCCCAAAAATTCTACGTCAAGTAGTATATAGCGCTTTAAATCCCTGTTAAATATTAGAAAACTTCTGTAATATTAAGGCAGATTATATTTGTAACTAAGGAGAAATAGGACAGGCTCGAGGGTAGTATGAATCTCATGACGTCTACATTACTTTGCGAAGCATAATTGTGATGTCTCATGTAAGTTTTATTTGTTTAAAATCATTAAAGTGTAAATGAAATACTGCTTTGTTTCATTTCTTGTATAACAGCAATCCGATCTGAAATTATGTAGTTTTATATTATAGGTTTCATATTTTATAGAACACCTTCCACTTTCTCGTATTCATTGTAAGATATGTACAGCAAGTTATCGTTTTAACTAAGGCTACATGCAATTAAATGCTATATAAGATGATATAGAGTAAAATTTATACGTATGTAAGTAGTATTCAATACTATATACTTAGTTTTCAAACAATATACATACATATATGTGTCTAAACACAAGATACAAAGGTAAAATTACTAGTATTTGTTTATTACAATTCTATATACCATATACAATTAGTACACGCAGACGTAAAGGTTTCTGTACTAATTATTTTCAATGTTAGGTATTCTATAATCTTTATATACAGAACTTTAACAGCTCTTTTAGAGGTATAATTTACTTATTAGACTATTGCGTGATTATCGTGCGTGACGGTTAAAACTGACGCACGCACAAAAATTTCCCAGATATATCAACAGCTGTTATAGTTAAAGCCACAGACAAAAAAAAATTCACTAACATCTAAAGCCTAGTTAAAGCTGTGTTCATAAATCATAGCACGCTTTTTAATTAGGTGACAGACGAATAGTCGATAAACCGTGGACGTCCCGGACTCTTCGGATAGTCATGTTCCGTTATACACCTGTCTAGAAAACTTAAGGAATGCGCCAGTCAGCAGACATGGTTGATATAAATGGATGATTAATTATTGGTAAGGTAGAAAGGCGTAGATAAAACTAGACTTTCTAGTGACAACCATAATTAGTATATGCAGTGAAATAAAGTGTGATGAGATGCGCGTGACTGCTTGAAATAGAAGCATAGGTAAGTACTTATAGATTGCAGAATGAGTATATAAATAGCCATGTCATTAAAAGTATGTTCTAAATATAAATGTGTCGAAATTTATTATATAGCAAACTTTTATGACCTATATAAACTTTTTAGGAATAATCATTTTCAACTAATAAAATAAAAACTATGGGTTACACTTCATTCGAACAAAAATAATGACTTTGTAGCTTAATATTTCGCAAGAGGATCCCTAAATTGAAAAATAGATTTCGCACATTGTTCTTTGATTCCCTATCCAGTGATACCCCACACAATGGGGTAAATAAGAAAAAATAATTTTACCTCAATTTACGTGTGCAGGAGGAAACCCAATTAATTTTAAAAGTTTATTCTAAGACTTTCGGCTAATAACTAATATGCATGTTCATGCCAAATTACAGCTTTGTAGAACAATAGTCTTTGAACAAAGCTGCGAGCGGACAGACAGACAGACGGACATGGCGAAACTATAGGGGTTCCTTGTTTACTACGGAGCCCTAAAAATGTCAAAACGAGTAAAAAATATGAGGATACAGTTACCAGTTTTTTCACGTCCCAAAAACGAGTTAATTAATTTACATTTTCGTAGAACATAAACTGGAATGACTGAAACATTCCTATACGATTTATTTCTCAACAAAATGTTATTTCAATAGATTTTAAGTATTTTATACAACGCTTATATAATAAAAAATAATAATAATCAAAGGCTAGTGCAATAACAAATATTTAAATGGAATATCATGACATAAGAGATATATGTAGGTATAGTTTTCTAAGATATGTACAAGGATGTCATACTGTGACTATTACTATAACAATAAATGTTTATTAATTTACATGGTACATA
Organism: Lycia hirtaria; assembly: GCA_947563715.1. Lineage (NCBI taxonomy): Eukaryota > Metazoa > Arthropoda > Insecta > Lepidoptera > Geometridae > Lycia > Lycia hirtaria. Next base: position 39,840,574 of record OX387379.1, read on the forward strand.
ACTTATTTTTCTGTTATTTTCTTCATGCAAATCGACATAAGAAATCATATACTTATTATCCAAAACTAAAACATGCATAACGTATAACCATGAGTACCTACTACGCAAACCATGTGATATGTCTGTCATGAAATAGAATAGAATAGAAAAAGATAATTAGCCTTAGCTATAATTTTATTACAACAAAAAAATATTGGCAAGCTGCACAAATGCCACAAACTTATAATATGCACTAGGATTCAAGGGGCAGAGACGTCTGGTGCGCCTGTGTGTCGACATATTAATATAACTAGAAGGGTAGTCTATCTTACCAAAATCTGATTCTAAGTATACATGAGTTACAAATTGGTTTATATCAATCAATAGGGGTCAAGTGATGTTAAGAGCTCTTGACGTAGAACGGAGAGGATGTCCTCGAAGATAAGTAATTAGGGACATACTTATGTATATTTAGTTCATAATTAGTATACTGTGCCAGTACCCATATGGTATATAAGTACACAAGGAAACTGAACTTAGGCGAACAGTGAGCTGGCAGTCAAGGGCAAAAAAAAAAGTTAAAATTTAAGGAGCAATAGTTCTCATAATTTGTCCTATGAAACCGGTCTGAAACAGGTGGACACACATTGGCGTATCTAGAGATACTTTCTAGGGTGGGCCTGTCCTCTAAGATCTCTATATACTTAGATGGGTAACCCAAAATCTTGGGGCGGGCCACAGGCCATTCTGGGGTGGACCTAGAATATATACGCCCATGGGACACAAACAAGTCGTTCCAGCAATTTGAACTTCACTTGTCCGAAATCCTGAGCAGCAATGAATTGCACTCCTAAATAAACCTCTTTATTATGCATCTATGCATACTTCGTATGAAACATTACTTATTAATCTAAAATACAAAAATGTCTGAAGTGATACAGATGTGGCGCTATTCCAGAAAGACAAATAAGTCCTATCACTACAATACATCACAAGACAAGAAACACATTTTATGTCTGCATAAAGTGAAATCAATAGGACTTAAAGTAATACCTATACAGGCAAGTAAGTATATCGACATTTACGACCTATAACCTAACATTATGTAGTTGACCTGCATATTCTATCAAGAAACGAACCTTACATTGTTAGCGCATAAAATGCCTAAAACAGTCTCGATATGGGTCATCGTAAAAGATAATTCCGCCATTGGAGAATCCCTGCTAGTTGGGGGCCGTGGCTCGCGACTTTCGAAGAGGGTTCCACTACATTTAGCCGATATTGAGGAGATAACAATGGATGGAGGAGAACTCCAAAATAATCTATAGTGGTGCTTTATGCGATGTTGACTGTGGATGTTGATTTTAAGAAATTGAGATAGGCCCGAATCAAAATATCAAATAAAGGAAAAAATATACACCTACTTAATTACTTCGAAAGAATCTCCGATATAATCACGACCCTTAGAACGGTACCTTAAGTACAAAATATTAGCGAGTATATTAGAACAGATGGTAGGAAGAAGGCACACACTGTATTCTTAGAACTTCCTACTCACAGACTTTAGGATTAGGAAAAAAAGAGAAAAACGCTATACTTAACATGATATTTAAAACGTTAGAGAAAATGAAGAATGTAAGTAGGTACTATAGGTACTCGAACATTATTTTTCATCAAAGCGTGACGCATTTTTACATAACATTTTGACGACACTATTTTCGAAAATTTCATGAACACGATGCATTTACAGTATCTTCATTATTAAGGCATCTTTTCATTTAATTAGTTCTTGCTCCGAGCGCAATGAACCATCATTAAGTTGCAAGTATTTAGCAAACTGAGCAATAAAAACGTATACATACAATTATACATTTACCTACTTGAGGTGAGCACTATGCCAACGTCTGGAGCCACCTTTAGAGATTATGCTTCATCTAGCCTAGGCTATAGTTGTATGGGTAAATAACGGAACAGATGTGTACTTTCACTCCAATCCTGATATTTGTTTAGCTTGCGTTTATTAAAAGACGGTAATCGTTATAAAATTTTCGCCAGTTACGTGTTTTCTTATCGCATTCTTGTCTTATTAAAATTGGCTGGAAATAGATTAGAAAATGTCATTGAGCGCTCATTCTCAAAGGTCAGATAATACTGCCGCGTCTAAAATAGCCGGGGACCATCGAAACTTCGCGACAATCCTATCGATTTAACATTCTATGCAGTAGAAATTACCGGGATAGTGTTGGTGTTGGATTTGCCTTGACATTTCATACGAATTACGAATCCTGTGACGAGGCATCGTAAACGCAAGGCATTGAGCGCTGAGAAAGTTCACGGTTCTGACATTTGGTGTATAAATTGCTTCTGGGCGAAATACGAGGGAAGTTATAGGCCGAAACAATTTTGATGGTGGTCCAACCACCTACAATGGTCAATAAAAAGACCGTGTTTCGGCGAAGACTGTACAATGGCGAACAAACGTACGTACGGAGTCATAAAGTTACGGCAACTTGTTTTATAGACGAATTACAAATATTCTCAAGTTCTCAACATTTACGGACACAAATAACGGATGGCTGGTTCACTCTGTTTTGCTTTTCATTCGCCTAGTGTACGATTTATAGATATCACATTGAGAAATTTTTAAACACAACCGGCCTAATGCGTGTCGAGCCCCACGCGCAAAGTAGGGATCCGTTGTTGCACATCATAATTATTTATGTGAACTTAAAATGGGGAATTGGGATACTAGGAACATACGAGCTAACTTAATATGTTAGTTATTTATTTTAGTTTATTTGCACGAAAATTTCATTTTTAGGGTGCCGTACCTCAAAAGGAAAAAACGGAACCCTTATAATATATAATCACTTTGTTGTCCGTCTGTCCATCCGTACGTCCGGGTGTCAAAACCTGTATCTCGGGAACGCGTGAGGGTATCGTGTTGAAATAAAAACCATATTCGCAGATCCATAGTCTCTTGCTACATAAAAAATCAAATTTCTGTTTTCGAAAGTATAAAAAAAGTTACAGCCGAATATGTCGTAAAAAACGCACATTTCGACACTCACGAGGGAATCGTACCTTATGGGATACTTCCCGTTGTCCTAGAACTATGAAATTTGGCAAGAAGCATTGTGTTATAGTACACATATAAGAAAAATCCGAAAACTGGATATTTAAAATTTAATCACAAATAATTGGGTGTTTATGCAAGCAAGGAGGGTCCAAATTTTAAAGTGCTTTAACCGTATCATGTGATGAAAGAGCTTAATTAGCACAATTTTTCATTTTATGAAGGAAAATATAAAAATATATATAATTCGCCCCCTTTTTATCTGCTAGTTTGTACGGAACCCTCAGTGGGCGAGTCTGACTCGCTCTTGTGCGGTTTTTTAACTTCTCAAGTACACTTTTTAAATTGATCGACTATTACTCATTAACTTGTAAAGGCTTCTTAGACAGACGGACATATAATGGCGAAACTATAAAAGTTCCTTGTATATTACGGAACCATAAAAATGAGTATATTACTAGAAATGAATTTTGTTACGGAATCGGATAAACCAATATAACATTGAGAATTGTAAATAAATCTAATAGCTTAGTAAACTATAGTAGTAGCACAGTTTGAAGTGGTTGATAATGTTGCTGATGATGAAGAAGCACTAACATAGTCGTAAAGAAACAAATTGAAACTAAAGCAAGAACAAAGCTTACACAAAATACCGTCGCTTAACATCAGGCGAGTTGGTGGTCAATCGTAGATCTATAATGTATATAAAAAAAAACAAATCATAAAACTTTTAAAGGAGATTCCGAAAAGGGCGCGTCGAGTTATCAAAACATTCTCCTTGGAACTATTGGGAGTCAGGTGGCCGTAACGATCAACATGTAGATACGTCGGGAGTCAGGTGGCCGTAACTGGCCGTAACGATCAACATCGATACGATAGTGCTATAGAAAAAGTTGAGAAACTCGATGAAAAGAAAAAAATAGCATGGCACGGACAGAATGTTTCATTGTATGTATTTTATATTTACCATATATTATGAAACTGTACAGAGTTGTATCTAAGATTTGTGAATTGTATGTAGTAAGTACTACTATTTCTTATGCGTTTGTATCTTTAAGAAATAATAGATTTAACAATATGCACACATTTTAAGTAAAAACCACAAAAATCTCACCTCATACTTTTTCTTTCCGTAACTCACCTCAAAACAATTTTCTTGTGTGGTGAAAGGTTAATGAAACTTAAAATAAATAATGTACTTAATTATTCCGAATGTCAATATTTTGTGAAATCGTCATAATTTCACTTCCTATTGCTAGCACAAAACAAATATATGTCCTAGGTAGGGATCGAACCTGCAACCCAAAATTAAGAAGACGTACTACCAACTTAAGCTGCGAGGCTGTTAAAGTTATTTTGCAAGCAATGGTTAATGTACCACCACCGAAAGTATGAGTGTGCTTTGCCGCTATCTCTGTTTCCTGAGAACTACAATCTTTGGAAGGCTAGAGTGAATAGATATCTTCTAGTTCGACGAGCTCCATCCTCGGCCACACCGTCGCTTAACCTCAGGCGAGTTCAAGGCTAGCCTTGAAAATTCTAAGATTGTAGGTCTCAGGAAACAGAGATGGCGGCAAAGAATTCCATTCTTGTGCAGTACGCAACAAGAATGTGGATCGATATCGCTGAGTACGGATTTTCGGCATTTCAACGAGAAATTTATCAGGAAGTAATGAATCGTTCATTGTTTATACGATTTCAGCGCAACTAGATTGTTTTTTTATAGGTAACTCTTGCTATCGACACTTCATACATGCGGTTACTCGTATATGTACATAACCAACCGATATAGTGCTGTCTGGAGGGACCACAATCTCTGCACGGACTCTACATTCCATGTCGCTTACAGAAGACAGAATTATGCACAATTAGTCATACATAAATACATAAAACATTTTCTTTGTAGTTTTATAGTATATACAAACCCTACAGTAAATATAAATATTGAAGAACATATTGCCCTTATTTGAGATTAAAATGAGATTACGGTCACACTGACCCGTGCGAAATCCTTGGATAAATCCAGCCCCTTTCATACACAAGAACCTAAATCATATTTACATAAACATTCTACAGTACAGAAAGAAAGGAACATAAATCAACCTAGAAAGGCAAGGGTTCAATATTTCGCAACTACCAACGAAAGCAAGTCGCAACACAATGCGTAATTTACTTAGCGGGCATGAATGAAGCTGAATTAACTGTTTGAAAAGGGACTGATGGAACTGAAAACATGAAAAGTCAAATTAGAAATTCGTATAATCGGTTGGGGTTGAAGGGAAATCTGAATTATTCAATTCAGATGGCGCGGTGATCACTTAGGTGATAGATCATTGTAGGTACGAGTATGTATATTACATGTATATAATTTCAAGCAGATATGTACAATATTGTACTTGTTAAACGATTACTATTAGTTTATTGTGAATTATTCAATTCAGATGGCGCGGTGATCACTTAGGTGATAGATCATTGTAGGTACGAGTATGTATATTACATGTATATAATTTCAAGCAGATATGTACAATATTGTACTTGTTAAACGATTACTATTAGTTTATTGTGAATTATTCAATTCAGATGGCGCGGTGATCACTTAGGTGATAGATCATTGTAGGTACGAGTATGTATATTACATGTATATAATTTCAAGCAGATATGTACAATATTGTACTTGTTAAACGATTACTATTAGTTTATTGTGAATTATTCAATTCAGATGGCGCGGTGATTACTTAGGTGATAGATAATTGTAAGTACGAGTATGTATATTACATGTATATAATTTCAAGCAGATATGTTCAATATCGTACTTGTTAAACGATTACTATTACTAGTTTTATATGCATAATGAATGTGACATGGCACAATGATTATAAATAAATTATAATTATATTATTTTTTGGTTTCATTTTTTACTCGACCGCGCAAGAAGGAGGGTTATGTTTTTCGAGTGTTTGTATGATTATAAGTATGTATGTATGTTTCTATAAATTACCTCCTACAGCCTAAACGGCTTGGCCGATTTTGATGTGCGACGTGTCGTTAGATCTGTCTTCACTTCTTATGTGTCATAGGCTATATTTATTATAATAATAATACAAACGAACTTCTTCGTAGTAAATAAGTGATTTTACTAAAAACCATTCTAAAGAATGTTTTTATAAATTTTAATAGTAGCTGAACCAACTTTGAACCTAATTAGAAATCATAGTGGAGGCCCCTGTTCCATATTTGAACTGTCTTTTGTGCATACAGCGTCAACTTTTTATAACGTATAAATACAAAGGGGATCGAGCATTTTTGTTCGTTATAGAAGGAAAACCAACAAATAACAACAAAAAAATTCTTAGACATTTCTATACTTTAAAAATATTTCTTATTATTTGCGATTGCAAAAAAAAACAACCTTCACCACATCTGAGATAAAATCATGCACTAGAATACGTAACGTGTCCTAAGTTTGGAACATCTTTGGAAGGAACAAAAACAGGGTGTTCCTTTTACCGGGGGCGTATTCAGTTCTCTTTGTGAAGACATTTCAGCTCTGGCGCTTTCAAAGGTTCGTCTGAAGGCTTTAATTATTTCTCGCACGCAGTGAGGACAAGAAATAAGGCCTTCCCCGCGTGTCTGGGGGACGCCCCGAGGGACACGTCTGTTTGCAGGCGTGCAATGCATCAGTGAGTTTACGCTTTAAATGATCTTTTGATGAAAGTATTAGAAGGCAGTTTTGCTGAAAATTGTTAAAATACCCTAAATATTAGGCACTATAATAGTTAACGGACCTCAAAGTTGAACATCTACTTTGGGCCATTCATTTATTACGTAAGACTATTTAGGGGGGGGGGGGGGGGAGTCTTGATAGTTCTTACGTAAGATCACAAAAATGCGTAAAGTTCAAATGCCAGTGGCAGATCCACTTTCCGAGGGGGTTTTGAGCCCCTGGACTGAAATTTAAATCTTATGTAAGGTGAACGATTAAAACCAAAGTTTATTACTAAAATAAAAATTTTGATTTAGTTCCTTTGTAAGTACAAATAAACATTCCTAAAAAGGGTTACTTATAACTTATAAATATTACACTACACAGGGGCGGAGGTCGGCCTATTCTTATTTTATGACACATTGGAACTGGACATTTTTAATTTAATCACAAACATTTGGGTGTTTATTCAAGGAAGGAGGGTCCAAATTTTAAATGGCTTTAACCGTATCATGTGTGGGGGGGGGGGGGGGGGGGTATTAAATGAAAGAGATTAATTAGCACAGCTAAAACAGGTTTTTAAATATTTCTGCGATGAAAATTTTTCGATTTATGAAGGAAAATATTTAAAATAAACCTTTTATCTACTAGTTTGTACGGAACCCTCGGTGGGCGAGTCTGACTCGCAAAAACTAGCAAAAATATTCTTACGTAATAAATTAATATGGCCCCTTTCTAAGCTGTAAGTAGGTTGTGACAAATATTTGTGTGGTGAACATGGAAGTTTGTTCTAACTCAACATGGAGTGTTTCTATGTTACGTAAAAAACATACAAGTATTATATCCGATATTTTTGAGTGTTTTACACATTTATAGACAGTTCAAAGATTCCGTCGGATGTATATAATTTTTGAACAGTGTATAAACTTGTACATACAAGTATTATGTCATCTATTTGGTTCCTATTAATACAAGATTGGCTTAGTTTGTAACTAAATACCGCTGTGTGAAAGTTTCCGTATATACTTATTTATTAACTTACATTTACTATTGGCACAAATATACTACGATATGTACTCTACACAACACGACACCAAACAATATAATTTAAAATAAACTACATATTAACTATCAAGGAACATTAATAGTTACTAGGTACACATTCGTAATTATTATAATATAATTATTGTAATTAGTAAATTTCCTTCCTTCCTCTAAAGCCGGGCGCAGCCTAATTTTATGTCGTATTTGCACCTGCCAAATAACGTACGAGGCACGATACAAAAACAACTTTGTAAAATTTCATAGTTGTCTTAACCGTGAAACAACTAAAATATAAGTGGCGCAAAAACTCATGTTAGTTAGATTGTTAATAAAAATTGTCTGTGGACTAAGAACCCAGGCTTACCCAAAAATTAAAAAAAAATTGGAAAAATTTCGTCATCAATCACCCATATCCAATCAATATCGGCCGCTTCCGATCGGTATTTTTTGAAGTCCATGGGAGAGGCTTATGTCCAGCAGTGGACTTCTTATGGCTGAGATGATGATGATATACCATTATCACGACTAGACGGCGGGAACGACACATATCGCAAACGACATAATAGTAAAAACTTAGTAAATAGTATAACAAAATAATATTTTAGGGCCAGGGATTTCTTTGAATTCAGTGCCGATTGAGAGCTATGATGCCACTGACAGATACACAGATATACCACAGAAGAGAAAAAGAGATACACAGAGACACATGTCAAACTTATATCACCTTTCTTTTGGGTTGGGGGGTTAAGATATAAATTTTTGATTACATTAATTCAACTAAGAAAATTGTTATTTAAATGAAAGTATTTTGAAATACCATTGTCACAATTTCATCCCAATCCTAATGATCGAAATTAATTATATAGTTAAAACTGAAACCCACTTCAAAATAAGTAATTTAAAAAACCAAACAAAAAACATCCAAATAGGTTTATAAATGACAGAATTATGCGGTAACAAACACTAAAAAAATGCAACCAAACAGAGAACCCCCGCATAATTCTGACAAACACTAAAAAATATGCAACCAAACAGAAAACCCCTTCTTTTTTGAAGTCGATTAAAAAGGGAGTGTAATAAGGGGCCTTTTCGTCAAACGGCTGAAGCAATCGCTATGAAAGTATAGAGTAGTTTAGTACAGAGGAGAGATAGCTACTTATTATTAAAAAAATCATAAATACGCGGGTGAAATCGCGGGGCGCAGCTAGTTTATAAATCGGCGATTCTTGTGAAAATTAAAACTACAAATAATAATTATTCGTAGTTTGAAGGGATTCTTTTCAGATTAGTCCCATTAATTGGTCCCATAACCGATTTTATCGAAATCGGTTTAGTAGTTTGGTTTTTAAAAGAAAATAACTGGTAAAATATGTTATACGTGTAAACGATATCATGATTGTTATGAAGCCGATTGTTTCAGTTCTTTAAACTATACAAAATTATCCTATCATAATTCCAAAGCAAGTGCGAATTACTCCACACAAACGGGTTTACTACTATAATAAGTTTGTATAATATACATATCACTAACATCTTCTTAAAAAAGTGCAAAAAGATTGGGCTCGTCCGGGATTTGAACCCGGGACCTCTCGCACCCTAAGCGAAAATCATACCCCTAGACCAACGAGCCGGTTGACATGATGGTTGAAATTCATATACTATTTTTATATTATATATATTTAGAAAATTAATGTAGATGGCGTTAGTATCTGTATGATAAGAGATAGATAATGCCATTATTATATGACTGAGAAGTAGAAGTGAGTTTTTTAATTATTATTGTGTGTCTGTAATATATTAGCCTAGAACATAATATGAGTTAATAACGAAATATCTTATATACTGTGAGCCTTAAATAAAGCGTCACAAGACACGCATGTAGTAGGGTTCCGTAGCCAATGCCATAGTAAAAATACGTTTAAAATAGCGAGCATTATTGGTTAGGACGATTTTGAAAAACCGGCCAAGTAAGTGTCGCGCCACGCGAAAAGTAGGGTTCTGTAGTTGCACATTATAATTTGTTTAAACTTAAAACAGGCTCTCCTGTTTAGCACTATGAACATACGAGTTAACTTATGTCAATTTAAATGTTATAATTGCACGAAATTTTCATTTCTAACTTCTCAAAGTTTTTTTTTCAGCGTAAACTTAAAAAAATACATCAATTATTACTCGAACTTGTAAAACCTACTTACCCATGATAGTTTTCCTTTGAGTTTCATCATAATATGCTACTAGCATGATTTTTATTCAATGGGACACTTGACTAACAAAAAATATTACTTAAAAGCTTAATATTTCACAAAAAGATCCCCTAAATTGAAAAATGGTTTTGGCACATCCCCAACTCGTTTCAGTTACCTACGTCTTGAAAATTTCTCGACAAGTTTGAGAATCATGAAAAACTCAAATTAAAGAGAGAGAGAGAAGCAAGGGAGACAGAGCAGAGAGCCACGTTTACGTTTGACATATAGCACATCTGAAAAAAAATTGGTATGTATTTAAGAAGGTATAAATAACCGACACTTAACCGACCGGAATAAAATTTTTATTTGTCATAATTTTACTACAACACCATGACTTTTCAGCAGTCTATAGAAGACACGGATTTGTCAAATTTGGTCCGTGTAGTAACAATCTCTGAATACAAGTATAAGTTTAGAAAATTCAAAAACCCCCGACAAAAAAAACAGCTGAACCGATTCTGATGAAACAGCTAAGAACACTCACGACTAATTCACCTTTCAAACAAAATAACAAAATCGAAATCGGTTCATCCGTTCGGGAGCTACGATGCCACAGACAGACACACACACAGACACGTCAAACTTATAACACCCCGTCGTTTTTATTGTGTCGGGGGTAAAAAATGGATAAATTACTTATTAACACTATTAAATTCCACAGTGAATTTATAAGGGCTCCTCGTACCACTAAGGAACCATAAAAGCAAGCGTTTTCGATTCAATGTGTTGTGTTGAAATATTACATAGCGTATTGTACAATAATGCAATAAAATAAATTAGTTAATATATTATAAAGATTGTAAAATTAAATAATCAGTAAATAAAAAAAATAAAAAAACAGTTATCATTTTAAATTAAAGGTCCCCGACCCGACCCTGAATCACTTTGCTGCGTAGTTATTGTTTTGTGACTCACTGGCGCCAGTAGCCAGCTAGTAACTAAATAGGTATACCTAAATTTTTTGCGGTAAGATTTGCAATAAATGAGCAATTACGTGGGTAGTAATAGGTACATAACTGTAGTAGTATCCTAGTACCTAATCTGTATTAGGTATAGATAGATCGTAGATTATTAATATTACGAGTACCTACTAGGTATCAATTATTCAATTTAATTAAATTTCAAAAGATCTTTATTAATGATAATCATAGATAACAAATAATTGTGTACAGATACCAGTGTACATGGAGATAGGTACCTACTAGGCATCAGTCTTTTGATTAACTTTATTTTTTATTGACATAATTATAGTTTAAAAAAAACTGAAAAAACCGGCTTCAAAATACGCAATTCGTTTACGTGGATGATATTTTTTCAGTTATTTTGTTATAAAACCAAAATACTGAACCAATTTTGATAAAATTTATATTGGACCATCTCTGATTACCTACCAAAAAAAAAAAAAAAAAAAACATAAATGGCGGAATAATAGCTGAACAAATACAAAAAAAAATGCAGTCGAATTGAGAAACTCCTTCTTTTCGGAAGTTCTTGTAATGTAACTATATTTTATAGTTTGACAGTCGTAACTTAATATTATAAAAAGCGAAATTAATAGTACTGAATAGAAATTAATACGTATATTCATTCGCTAATTAATACTTTTATAAATCTATAAATGATTTTGAAAACACATCATTAAGTTTTTTTTTTATGTAGTAATAGGTTTGCGCTTGTACCTCCAAGTCGTCTGTTAAGCGACGTAACGGTCTACGATGGAGCGCGCTTACCTAGAAGAAACCAATTCAAACGCGATTTTAATCAAGAAGTGTATTCCACAATCTAGCTGTCCGTACTACGAAAAAGGAATTAAAACATTTCGTTCGGGTTTTTGGAATAACCATCATAAAACGGTGACGGTTTTTCGTGTTATTAATTTATTATTGTTATATTCTTAACGAGTTATGTACCTGATCGCCTACATATTTAGCAATCAAATTAAGATAGAACGTGCTGACTTGTAATCTCAATTCCTAGGTATCCCGGGGGATGTGTCAGTAGGTCAGGCGTGATTCGAACGGTAAACGCTGTAAATCCCGAGGGAATGCCTATATTGCGGTAACTGACGGCGCGATCGTTCGTTAATATTAATCAGGCTTGCATAATAAGTACGCAAGTACTACATTTTCTTAATTAAAAAAAAAAAAAAACAGAATATTAACAACTATAGAGTATGGTAAATTACCAGTTTCGCATTTCTCAAAGTGTATTATATAACAACAAAATAAAAAAAATATGACGCAAAAACACGGGCTCGTCCGGGATTTGAACCCGGGACCTCTCGCACCCAAAGCGAGAATCATACCCCTAGACCAACGAGCCGTGCTTAGAATGTTCAAATTTTGCGATCGTTTTCCATGACCTTGATAAAATTTATTCTGACCAATTCTGAAGGCACCACTAAACTGACTAAAAATATTAAAATAACTTAATTAAAAGACGAACGAATGCCTCATACAATTTTTGTTCCATTTTTGAATGTAGTGATTATATGAATTTTATCTTTTTACGCTTTTATTAGGTCGACCTGTATGTAACTAAATCTAAGGTAACTAGTTTAACCATCTTCCAAGGATCGTTGCGTCAGAAAATTGGCAGCTGTATGTAGTTCTGATGACAATACAATAATATGGTACTGTCGAACTGATCTGATGATGGACCCGAAAGATATGAACTAGAACTTCATGATGGAACATCGTATCATAGCTGTGTTTGGATTTATTAGAAAAGTCTTGTAATGAACTTTGACCACAATAATTTGTAGCGTGTTTTTTAGTTTTTTATTAACTGTACTTTATTTAATAGTGCCTTCAGAATTGTTCACAATATTTATATTCGTATCTCAGCTTAGCCACTGAAGACTTTAATAGTACTACTCAACACAGTTGTCTAGTACATCTCTGATGGAAAAGAAAGCACCTTTGTCTCTATATATATAAAAATCAATTTCTGTTCGTTTGTCTCGCTAAAACTCGAGAACGGTTGGCCCGATTTAGCTGATTTTAGTTTTGAAATGTTTGTCGTAGTCCAGGGAAGGTTTAAACGTTGAGAAAATATCGGGTCCACTCACACGGCGTACTTCGTATCACATAGGTGATACGAAGTACGCCGGGTCATCTAGTAATATAATAAATATGTAAATAGGTACACACAATAAAATAAAGCTGCACCCAAACGCCGTAGATGGGTATTATATAGGCGTTACGTCATCCGCCTGTCTACCATCCAGGATTTCAAGCCGCTTGGGTGAAGGTGACACCGCAATCAGCACGCGTGCATCTATCATCGTTAGCTTCTGACATCACTACGACGAGCGACGAAATTGATACTAACCTAGGTAACTGTGTATTTTTGATTATGACGAAAAATATTTAGACCTTTAAAAGATAGGCTAGACTTATTATTAATAGGTTAACTTGTGTTTTTTAATTGATGTGGTGACTGGTGAATCGGGTGTACGACAAAATAAGGATTTTGTTTCAGCACCAGCACAGTATTAATTAAACCTTTATTTGTACGTGTACGTAATCAGCTAAAAATAATGAAAATAGCCTCCCATTACTTATAAACATGGGGTGCTTCGAGTTTAAAATATGCAATGGCTTTTCCACATTGTATATGAATTTAAGTTGTATTTAAATGGTATTGAATACAAAAAGTTCAATGTAGGTACAATTTTTATTCAAAAAATATATAGTTAAAGTTCTACCTCATTCAAATCTACATTATTAATTTTCATGGTAAAAATTTAAACAACTATCGCTATCTATACTACACGGCAGCCACTATTGCGAAACTAGGGTAACAAAGTACTTTTTCTATTCACTGATAGATGGCGCTTTAAATTTTTAATCAAAACCTCTCCACTCTTACCTCACGCACGTTATTATTTATAAAATTGTCTCTAGCAATATACCTCAATGAATCCACAAAATTTGCACATTTTACAGTTAACTTAGCATAATACATTTATTTAAGTACATACTTAATCTAAATACTTAACAATAAAGTTTTCAACCATTCGTCGTCAAAGTGGTATTCAAAACATTTGTCTTAGTAAGAAATCAATTTTAAATAGACATTAAAATCTAATGTCTATTTAAAATTAATTAATCTGCGATTTCTTTCACGTATTTAAAATAATTATGTTTAGATTTATAGTATTGCTACTCACCAAAAGATGGCGCTGTCATCCTAAAACAAAAAATAATTGTCTCACCCATAACGCCGAGTTGCTGGGGGGAAAGTGGAGCAGCATCGCCACCTCCTGACCCGATGGAACCCGAAGCGAGTGACAATCGTTCACTGAATCCTAGAGGACTGCTTCGACCACTAGCTATTGAGCCCATACCTGGAAAACGTAGTCAAAATAAAACCTAACTGTACTTCAATCTGTACTTTCAATAACTATAGCAGAAAGTAGAAGTAGAAGAATGGTTTTCAATTAAGTAGATCGTATTTTCCTCGACCAATCGTCACTAGTGACTTTTTCAGTTTTATGTATTTTTCAATAACATAAAACTGATTCCTACCTCTAAATATTAACTAATTTGATCGATGAAACATAGCTAAGAACACTAAATAAAATCCTCTTTCAACCAAAAATATTAGAATAAAGCCTAGTTGTCTATACGTAGAAAAAAAATCTTAGAGCCACAGTATAATACCACAAACAGACACATAAATACACAGATAAAAAAACTTATAACACCCCTCTTTTCAGGTTGATGGGATTATGTAAAATATATGTGATAAATCTGTTAACATTTATTTCATTTCAACCAGGAATCTGTAACTTGAAAGTGTGCTTCACAGTCATTTTATGGTTTAAGTAAACAATTGTATACTTTAAAATACTACAACTACTATAGAAATGATTATGGGCATTTTCATCATATGGATATGTAAAAACCTTCACAGATTACCAACAATTTGATTTACCTCCATTTGGACTCCTCATTCTTGATATCCTTTTGTTTATTGCACGTTGTATTCTTGGATTGAGAATAGGTTTAGCTCTACGCCTCGCTAAATACCTTGATAAAACTCCTACTACCACTGCACTTGTTCCGACTACGCCTAAACTCCATAGTACTACCTGCAAATTTATGGTTCTCTAGTTTATCAGACAAATAAAGTATTGAGGTTTTTGGGACATGAACTTTTTCTTTGTTACATTTACTCCAGTTTTAAATTCAGTACCTATTTCCAGTTAGCTTCATATCATATTAAGTTACTTGATGAGTAACCATTGACGAGTAGATATAGTAAAAAAAACTACAAATTCAACCTTGTATTCCATTTGTAACCTTCACAGGCTCATTATTTATGTTATAAAACCTAATACATTTACAAAATGTACTACAGGAATTTACAAAACAAGATCAAGAAATAATAACCTCATATCTCAAATTATTACTACACATCGGTAAATAATAATTACTTTAATTGGAATTCTTGTAAAATTGCATACCTTTTGAGAAGTGGTTAACTGAACTTCGTTAAAAGATATAGCTCGATGCCAATGCTTTAATTTATCAATTAATGGACTGGCTTGTAGTAATAGCTGCATTATTTAACACAAATACTGAGTAACACTTAATATTTACAAATATTCCGCTTATAATATGAGATCTTATAGGTTATCTCAGCTGTCAAATCTATTTGTGTTACGCTCGAATAGAAATATGTGGTTTGTTTTGTGTACTATACTAAAATAATATTACATTATCCATCTCATGGATAAGCCATACTATTAAATCCAAGAACACTTAATAAATATTTGTCTTAGAATTAATTGAAAAACAATCATTTAAATATTCGCGCCTGTCACTTGCGCGATTATTTTTTTTATGCCCTACGGGCAGGCTAAGGCCGTTTAGCCATACTGCCTTGGCTTGACACTTGATTTGACGTGCGACAAAGAGAATACCACAGGTTACAGGCTTAGAATAAACCATAGATGGAGGAATCTAATGTTGCTATACGTGTAATCCTCACTTCTCAAATATTACTGAAAGTTAGTTCCAATAATGCCAAAAATTCAGCGAGCGTGCGTTGCACAGGGTGGTCTCTAGTCGCTGATCGCCACGTCTTGTCGCTGACCGTGTAGACGCTTGTCACAAACCACACGAATATTGATGCCTGATAGGAAGTTTTCCCACAATTTGGGGGGATTTCTAGAACAACATTACCACTTTTAGGGACCGACTATGTTGTAGTTTTTTTAAAATTTCAATTAAGTAATCGGATTGCTGGAAGTTACCATCAATCTTACCTATTGTCTTATTGTAATATGCATACTGTTGGTGTTTCAAAAATAAATAAATCTTAATTTTGAGGTAGGAACTTGTTCTCTTTATGCCCTTATTCATTCAGTCAAAATAGTCAAAAAAAATTATAAGCCATAACTCGCCTATAGCTGAAAATAGGTATAGACGTTAAATAAACCATTACTAAATTAAATGTCAAAAATCCCCTTTGATCCTACTACTTCTGCAAGGGTTCGTACCTCAAAAGGAAAGAACGGAACCCTTATAGGATCGCTTTGTTGTCCGTCTGTTCACCTGTCCGTCTGTCCGTCCGTCCGTCCGTTCGTCCGTCCAGCCGATTCGATTTGTATATCTCCGTCTCTGTCATTTCCATAGAGAATGACAGAGACGGAGATATACAAATCGAATCGATTCTGAAACCGAATGGGTTCAGTACCCTTATTCTAGTTCTAATCGGTTGTCGATTTGTCAATTTTGTCGGTAATGAGCCGGCTACCGAATAAAGCTCCATTCGACTCCAATGGGTATTCACAAATTCGAATTTATGCCCGTCGGTCCCATTTTTAGTATAGAAAGCTCGAGAAACCAAAGACAATCACCACTCATCCTCAACTGGATCCGCCGGGATTCGGGTAGACCGATTCACAAACTCGAATCCGAAGGAGTTTGACATATAAATTCGATGGCTAATTCGATATCGCTCCCGACAGGTTTATCCTGTCGGGAGTGATATCGAATACATTTTACTAATACATTTTAATAATATAAGAGCACTTTTTTGATATTTTCAATTACTATTTTCCATAATTTGACATAATATATTCACCTAATAGTCAAATGTACCGATTTTACGGGTTTTAAAATTCCCCTAATTATGATTTCCAAAGTTTCAAAATGTAATATTTTATAGTTGGAGAGCTTTGTCAGATTACACGCATGGCGCTCTAAATATATTAAATATTTTATACTTGTTACTAATAAATGGCAAATACATTGAATGCACGAGTACAGAGAGAAAATAGAAGAACTTTGAAATCACACACACACATGCACACACGCAACCAACAAGGTATTTTCGAAGCATGCTTCACTTATTGAAGCTACAAATTTACTAAAGAATTATATGCCATAATAAATATGATGGATCAAGTTATATGTATATTATGCAATAAATTACATATTTTGTCAGTCGCTGGTCATAATTAAGCATTTTTTTACTTCTATCACGAATCACCTATCTAAAAACATGAAACTGACTCTGAAAACTAGCTTGTCTATGTTATCCTATCGGTCACACGAGGTCATTACCGATTTGGTACCGACTGGTGCCATTCGAATTTGTGAATAGGGTTATCGAAGGTTATCCATTCGATTCGGTAGGTTTTTCGCGGGAACTTAAATAAAAATGTCACAGTTTTCTTTTATTATTATAAACTTGTGTTATTTCAAATAAAGATTTTGTAAAGAAGATGTTTTTTTAATCTATTAGTGTTCGTTTACGCGCACGAGTTTGAAATGAGAGTGATGAAACATACTTCTTCACGTTGTAACTTACAAAGTCCTTAACAGCTCCTAGTAAAGTAACCAAGTCATGACATGAACTTGATTCACTATCAACCGAGTATCTCGTCATAATCTAAGCCAAGTAACTTGAGATTGTGACTAAAACTTATATTATTTGTATTTTTCATTAAACTTTTAACATATTATTTTGGCAAATGAGCCAATCGTGGCCAATAAAAGAATAAAAATCTAGACGGCTGCAATTGTCAAATTTATAAACTTTTTTTAGTGACTTGATACCGCTAAGGATTTCGATTCACTATTTAAAAAAATCGATTAAAATTCGATTCTTTTGCGTTTAAAAATTTTAATTTTCAAATAAAAGTAAGAAAATCGTATTTTTTTACAGTTTAAATCAGGGATCAGTCAATAATGCGAGGTATTAAAGAAAGTCTATTATATTTTGCTGGGGTTGAAGTAGCACACATTTATATTTCTAACCGATTTCAAAAAGAATGAGGTTCTTAATTCAACTGTATGTTTTTTTGTTGGCAATATTACAAATTCTAAACCGACCTATCGACTCCATAGATAAAGGAATTTGATGTTCTGTGATAGCCGTGATAGTTTGTAAAAAGTTGAATATATTTTTATTTGTTGTTACTAGGAGAGCATCCGGTGTCATTCCTCCTTCTCGCTTTCGACCTACACTGACTCCCGTATTCCTTTTTCCGGTGGACGTTCATTGTAATCCAAATCATATTAATTATCGTACATCATCCTAGCAAATACTAAGTTATATTATTCGAATTGTGTAACATTACGTCACTTTAGTGCTTGTTTAAAACAACTACCATACAGAGAGAGGAGCGTGGGAGAGAAGTGTGTGGTTCATGTTTGTCTTTACGTTGCTCATTTAGCAAACAAATGAATAAATTTTGGTTTGAATTTACTTATGAAATGAAATTTATTTGCAAGAATGTAGGTAAATAAGGCCTTAGAAATTAATTACAATTTTCCATTACATTCGATCATTTCTCAAGTGCAAATATTTAATAGTGGATCAATATCATATAAATAATATTAAATTAGAATTGATAATAGTAGGTATACTATATATTATGTAAATTACATCAAACATGTATAACTCTGCCGTCTTAAAAGTAGGTACTACAGTAGTAAAAATACAATAACGTGACGAAAATTACACTTTCACGAAAATGACATGCAGCATGAGATAAATCTAAAAATCGGTTTTTCCAAGTCAAAAAAACAATTTCCGATTAATCGATTGATAACCGACATGTTACGTGCCGCTTTCAATCAATGGAACCGTTTGGGATGATCAGCTGATACCTTATGGAATGGAAATGTCAAAATTATTCGATATTCGAGAAACCTGAATCGCTAATTCCGCAAACCGTGTGAAATCCTTCGAGATCTCTCTCCATATCGAAGATCGCATCGAATCGAATGTAATCTGCCCCCGTATTCTGAACCCATTCGGTTTCGGAATCGATTCGATTTGAATATCTCCGTCTCTGTCATTTCCATAGAGAATGACAGAGACGGAGATATACAAATCGAATCGATTCCGAAACCGAATGGGTTCAGAATACGGGGGCTGTGAATAAGGGTGCAGAATACGGTTGAATATCGTGTTGAAATCAAAACCATGTACGCAGATTCATAATCTTTTGCTGCAGAAAGAAAATCAAACTTCTCAGTTTTCGTAAAAAAAAAGTTACAGCCGAATTTTTTTGCAGAAGTAGGATCGAAAGGGGTTTTTGAATCATGGTTTATTTAAAGTCTTTATAGTTCCCGTCACGTAAAAAGAACGCTCTTTTTACGTGACGGGAACTATACCAATTTTCAGCTCTATGCGAATTATGGTTAACTTGAATGTCTATTTTGACTGGACTATTATACTCTTTTTAAAATACTTAACTGCAGAAAACCTGTTTTAGTAGTCTAACTTACGATTTTATTATGCTTGATATTCTGTTAAGAGTACGATTTTTTGTGAGAAAGTATGTGTGATATCACAGTAAAATATTATAAATGCGTATTCTTTGGAATAAATCTAGTAAAACCATTTTATTTATTTCGAAAAAAATCGTTCGAGTTTACTAAAAAAACATATTTATTTTTATTTTTACGAGAGATTTATTAGTATACAACAAGTGCTTAAGTATCTAATTCTATATTAAAAGAAAAACAAAATACCTGACAGCAGAAAAGCAGATTTTGCAGTCTTACTTACAATTTTGTTACGCTTGCTGCTGCTTGCTGTTAAGTGTACTTTTTTTGTGAGAAAGTATGCTTAAAAACGTTGGAAAAGATTATAAATGCTCATTCTTTAGAATAATTCTAGTAAAACCACTTAAAAATTAGAACAGAGTTCGTGGGAGATTACAAAAAACCGCATGTTTTTGATATTTTATTTTATTTTAGATATATTATTTTTATTCCAAAAAAATATAGTCTATGACATTCTGAAGTGAAGACGAATCTAACGAAACCTCGTACATCAAAATCGGTCAAGCCGTTTCGGTTGTAAGTGGCCGTATAGAAACACATACATACCCACAAACATACATACATACACTCGAAAAGTATAGCCCTCCTTCTTGCGCAGTCGGATTATCAATTACTATGGAAACAAAAATAATAAATCCCGCTATATTGTTAAAATTTTGTATTGTTAATCCGCAATGGCGCTAGTTTCTGAGAGTTTCAAATAAAGAGTAATAATTTTCTATGCTCTCAGCTGTCAGATGGCTGTCAGATACCAGAAGACGCATGACGGAAGGAATGAAATCTTTCATTAATCTATTATTTTTTCAATGTTTTGAACCAAAGTTTGAGTGTGAAAGTTGTCTGAATTATTTTAAAAATAATTCAAGAACATTACAGAGAATATGTAAATTATATATACTTAATGGTATAAAATTAAAAAATGGAAGTTTCGCAGCAATCCGTACGCAACCAAACTTTACAGTGTTCCGTAGAAGATCTTCCAGATGAAGTTCTCGAATTCATTTTGGGATTCTTGCCTCCGTACAGAGATTTACAGAATTGTATGGTTGTGTGTAAAAGATGGTACATTTGTACTAAAAGTAAGTAAAATTATGCATATTATTAGGACTAGTAATTTTTATATTTATATGCCATCGAAATTAATATTTCTCTTTTGTACTTTACAGGTGTGCTTCGTCAAACATCCACTAAACTGCTCAAAGCCATAGGAGAGTTTAACATTCTCTGGAAAAATGTGACAGCCCATGATATGGGACACACAATAACTAGAAGATTTTCACATGCTGCATGTGTCTTTGAAAATAATATGTATATATTTGGAGGATGCACAACTAATGCTACGTCTTTCAATGATCTCTGGCAGTTCGATTTGTCCAAAAGGCAATGGGTCAGACCCCTTGCCACAGGCACTTACCCGGTACCCAAGGCATATACTACAATGGTCCACCATAAAGACTCTTTAATAGTTTTTGGTGGTTGGACATACCCATCTCTCTCACATTATTACAATCAACTAACCATGTTTAATGAAATACATTTCTACAATGTGCAGTCTAACAAGTGGCTGTTGATGAATTCAGTAAATAGCCCTCCACCAATGGCAGGACATTCAGCTTGCATGAAGAATGATGAGATGGTTGTGTTTGGAGGCTTAACACAGTCACCAGCTTTTAACCATGAGATACAATGCTCAAATGATGTTTGGGTGTTGGATGTGCCCTCTCTCACATGGAGGAACCAGCCAACTACAAAACCTAGACCTTCCCCTCGCTATTCTCAGTCCATTATCAAATTAGATACTGAAAGATTACTGGTTCTTGGAGGAGTACAATCTTTACATAACAGATTTGTGTACAATGATTGTTGGATTTTAAACATGACAGGTCCAGTGTGGACATGGAAAGAACTTGCTGTGAAGAATAAAGAATGGGCCTCATCCAATATCTGGTGTAATCCTGCATGTAGAGTTGGGGACAAAGTTGTCAGCTTAAGTAAAAGTAGAAATGGTCTAAATGGAGCTCGGCCATTAGTTACATCTGCTGTAAGACTGACCACTCTCAACAGGCCAGAAAACCCTCCTATATCTGTAAGAGTCGAGCAAAGCTTACAGAAACCTCTCGGAACAGATCAGAATATAAATGGTAAAAGAGGTGAACTGCCACGAAGACCTAATCAGCCAAAACCAGAGCTGGCCAATCCAGTTGCAGGTCCTAGCAATGAGTCTGGGGCTGAAAACAATAATGGAGCAACTAGTCCTAGTAATACATCTAGTTCTGACGTTAGAAGTTTTGGTAGGAGAGATTCACCTATAAGAGGCACAAAAAAGGTAAATAAATATACAGGAATATAAATTTTGTTATTACCCAACTGCATAAGAAGAAGGGTGTATGTATGTATGTTTCTAAATGATCACCAAGAGCCTAAATGGCTTGACCAATTGTGATGTGCAAGGTGTCGTTAGATTCTTATATAGGCTATATTTGTAAGTTAGATTGCAAAAACTGCTTTTCTCCAGTTGGGTATTTTTTTATATGTATTTATATTAGATGGATAACTCTTTATCAAAAGACCACAGTATATTACTTTTCTCGTATTGGTATCATGTGTAAATTACACAAATATTTTACTGTAAATGGCTAATATTTTGAGTGTAATACAAGTTACATATCCTAAAATTATTAATATTGCCACCGGCTTGGTTTTCAGTTAAGCTTTCATTCAAATAAGCATTATTAGTTTAAAAAAATGTTTTAAAAATGAATGCCTGAATAAAAACTGTATGTTATTACAGCTGGTTGAAACCTATTGACCCAGTTTCTGAAGTTACTTAAAAACGAAATGTTAGAAACATACTATCTGAGGATATACATCTTCTTTTTAATAGACATAAGGAACGTTACAACAAAATGAAATATTTAGTTAGTTAATATTATTTATATAAATTTAATAAAATACATATTTTCCTCTGAATCTTTTCAGGAAAGAAATTTGAGGCTAGTCCGGCAACTACAAGAAGCTAATCGGTATAGAATGGCAGCATTTGCCTGTGATCCGAGTCAGGATTCCATATTGGCTGAAAATGATCTCATAAATCAACGAAATGTTGCTCGTCTGCAAAACAGAGGAGAGCCTAGAGAGCCATCACCACCGGCAGAACCACCTGTGAAGCAACCAGAAGTTAAAAAAAATAAAAGTACTCTCACTTTGCATGTTCTTGATATATCTACAGTTGTAAATGGAAACTCATTTAATTACGTCTCGTGGCTCTGCCCACGTTTAGGTGAAACCAGTGGAGCTCCAGAAGAGCTTATTATGTATTCACTTGTAAAAGGAAATGGTGAATTGATCATGTTCGGTGGGGTTACCAATGGTTTAAGTGGCTCTAATAATTATACTGATATTAATAATATGTATTCTAATTCTCTGTATACAATCACATCTCCAAGAGATATTATATAAAAGCATTTAATCTATTGAATCTTATTAACTTATAATGGTAACTGACTTGTTTCAATAATAATACTAACATTAATCAAATCAAATCTTATACCTACATTTTATAATCTACAGTGCATGTAACCTGTTTTTTTATTATATTAATATGTACTTTATAAACAGTGCCAAGGAATGTGTATTATTAAAAGAAAAATGATTAACATCAGGAGAGTTGGTATAGATAGATATCTAATATGAAAAAAAAAACAACAGCAAAATGTGGCCTACGACCCTCAGTAAAAGAATGCAAATCTAACATTAAACCAATTTTAATGTACAAGTTGTACATCAAAATCAGGTTTAGTCTTTGACTTTATTACAAAAAATAGACAGTAAAATTTCAAATACTAAAAACTTTGGGATTTTGTGTAAAATCAGCAGTTTCCACCCTCCTTGAAATCATTATTAACTATAAATAAAATAAACAGATATATTTTTTATGACAAAAAATGTTATCAAACTTGTGCAGAAAAATTTAATCCTATTAGAATTGTATAGCGCGTACTTGCGCGCTCTACGTCGCGGATATTTTTATACAACACGCAGGTTACCAGGTAGGTAGGTAGTAGGTTGGAGCAAACTCGGTTTTCTCCACTTTGGACAAATGTACTCCATGCCATGGGTTAGGAAAGTTATTATTGAAATATTTATTTTTTGTATTTTTTTGTTACTGGTGAGTATATGAGCAGTTATATTGCAGTGCTATTTGTTCTTATATGAGCAGTTATATACGAACAAAGAGCTAATATGAGTTTTTTTTGTAGGTTTATAAGCACTACAACAAGTTTCATTAAAGTCTGTTTAGACGTTTTATCATGAAAGAGTAATAAACGTATATATAAACTAACTTTAGCTTTAATAATACCTACTAAAAAACTTATGAATAGTGACTGTACATGAACTATGAATATTATACCGACATTGTCACAAAGAGAGTTAATTTTTTGTGATTTTTTTAAGTTTTTAAGTATATATTGTATCTTTTCATCTATGAAAGAGTGACTTTACTTTTAGGCTACATGTATTCGTATTTGTCCAATGTATAAGCTATCTCCATACAAATTTCATTCAAATTCGTTTAGTCGTTTCAGAAGGAAGGAATAACAAACTTGGGTTCCGTATCTCAAAAGAAAAAAAAATGGAACCCTTATAGGATCACTTTGTTGTCTGTCTGTCAAGACCTATCTTGGGAACGCGTGGAGGTATCGAGTTTAAATTAAAACTACACACACAGTCTCTTGTAGCTGTGAAAAAATCAATCTTCTCAGTTATCGTATATCGACGTAAACGGCTGTAACTTTTACAGCCGTTTACGTCGCAAAAAAACGCATATTTCGACACTCACAAGAATAAAAACCTAAAGGGTACTTCCCGTTGACCTAAAACTATGAATTTTGACGAGAAGCATTGTCTTAGAGTACACGTAAAGAAAAGTGAGCCGTATAATGTGGTCAAATGAAAGAGCTATAGAAGGTTTTTAAAATTATTTTTACAGTGTGTAGTTTTCGGTTAATAACGTAAAAAAAACATCTCTTTCCCCCCCTTTATCAATGACTAGCTGCGCTCTAAGGTTTTAACAACTTAGTTTCCGGTTTTGCGGGATTTCCGGTGAGTCTGACTCGCACTTGTTCGGTTTACTCTTTTTTAAAACAAATGACTTGAATGTTAATGAAGTCGGTTAAAAAGAATCTGTTATTATAGCCGTTATTATACATACATGCTTTTTTTTCGTGTAAAAATTATAACCCCTGGCATGTATGGCCAGTCCAACGCTGTATTTGCTTGTAGTATATGAACTGTTCAGGCAAAAATATAATAGATATTTCTGTTGCAAAGTTTCTAGATATTGTTTGTTAGGTACACAAGTTTTTTAATCTCAGTCAAATTGTCAAACTCATGAATTGATTGTATGTGACTGAACCCTACTTTGAGAGGATGGTGTTATGCACATTTTTAACTAGCTCTACCTACCCCTGAACACAAACTTAAGTTTTCCTAAATCTGTGACTCTAAAATGTAATTTATGATTGTTTTATACAAAATGAACCAAGAATTCATCTCTGACTACATTTTTGGTATGTTCCGTCCGTTCATTTCGAGTCCCGCTTACATAGATGGCTGGCCTTGTGGCTCAGTTGGTAGTGTGTTTACGTCTACCTGCTGAACTGAAAGGTCGTGGGTTCAATCCCCACCCAGGGCAAACATTTGTGTGTTGAGCATGGATGTTTGTTCTGTGTCTGGGTGTTTCTATGTATCATATGTATATATTTACAACAAAAAAAAGTATATATGTATTCTATCAGCCATCTAGTTCTATAGTACAAGCTTTGCTTAGTTTGGGCTAGATGGTGTTGTGTGAAATGTCCACAAATATTTATATTTATTTATTTATTATTATAGATACTGTCCACGTCGCATCACGCTAGTGAATATAACCGCGCTTCGAATTCCCTGTTCATCCCTATATCTAACGTCTCACTACAAAGAGATACCATGAGTATTGTCAGAAAGAGTATTTGAAAAAGACTGAAGATGAATTTGTTACACTTTCAAAATTAGCATAACATACAACATCACTTAATAGATTAAAACGTCATCATCTCAGACACAAGAAGTCTACTGGACACAGGCCTCCCCCATGGATTTAAAAAAAAACGATTGGAAACGGCCTGCATCCAGCGTCTTCCCACCACTTTTGTAAGGTCATCTGTCCATCTCTTGGCTGGTCTTCCTACACTGCGCTGGCCGGTGCATGGTCTCCACTCGAGAACTTTTCGGTCATCAGTTCTATATATAATTCCTTTTAAACAAATTCTCAGATCGTGTCTTTTGGAAGGCATCACTGGAGCTTAAGCCAACACTGAGAAGCCCTTTTCAAATAAGATATATTATAAAAAATACAATTAGTGGTTATATGTGAATGGTTAATGAAACTATTGTTTTATTGTGTTAGGTGAGATTTGACATTAACATGACTCGGAAAGTACTCATTTTTCATCTATTTAATTCTGAAGTTATAATAAAAAAAAAACTAATTAAAAAAATTTATGGCATGCGATAATATTATAGTATTCAGTTTTCTTCTACTACTACACAACAATCTAAAATGTATTTTTGCTGAACATTTTACTAGATTTATCACAAGCTGTACAAAATTTAAATATCATGTATGTGTGTAACAACTTGATTAAATAGATTTTATTCTAGATATAAACGTGTTCTGTGATTTCTGTTGTATATATTAAAACATTGTATTATTTAATTAAGTTTATTAAAAAGTTGGTTGAATATACTCAAAAGCTTTTATGATTAATGTTACCAAGCTAATTTTCACTTTCCTTAACTAATCCTCCAAATACCGCGGCTGGAACTTTCTTTTTCTGAACGGGTTCTTCTTCATCATCATCATCACTTTTTTCTGAATCCTCATCAATATCAATTTCATCAGGATTTACCACCTTCTCTCCACTCTCTTTTAGACCTTGTGTTTCCCCTCTTACAAACATAATATTGCCCTTATTTGCTACTGCCATCTCAGCTGCTTTAGCTTCTAGCATCCGCATGCCATCTTTCATTCCTGGAGCAAGATCAGACACTGTTCCTGCTGAACCAGCAGCTGAGCTTAACATCTGTGCAGACATCATATTCACCTGAGTGTTGTATGTTGCCTGAACACTCCTCTTTATTCTGAGCATTTCTCTCATAGTATCTTCATTGCCATGCCTTACTTCAAATTCTTTCCAGGTGCTCCAGAACTCCGCGGTGATTCTGGGGTCGCACATTTGACTACAATGCCCGTAAATTGCTCTTGCCCTATCAATTTCGCCAAGGCGCGTCTCCATTTCAGCAAAACGGATACACATTTCTCGTGCCTTTTCTTCAGGAAGTGTCTCAATGGCTTTTTCATAAATGGTCCGAGTTTTAGGAACACCATATATTTCAGCAGCTTTTTTAATGTAGACATTGAACATTTCAAACATCTGATCAGGAAGAACTGCTGTTGTTGCCCGTTCGTAAACAGACATAGCATGTCTGGCTAAGCCATGCTCTTCTTCTAGTTTGGCATACAGTAGAAATATGGACTTGGCAAATTCAGGTGGGCAATGCTCAAGACATTGTTCAAATAAATCCCTGGCCCGCTCTAGCTTTGATCCTCCATATCTTTTCAAAAACTTAGTTAAGTATGTATTCCAGATATCATAAACATTGGGCCATCTAAACAATGCAATCCCTTTTTCATAGGCTCTGAATGCCTCCTCAAAATAGTTATGCTCTTCTAAGAATAATCCATAATTGATAATAATCTGTGGTGTTGCAATTTTTAGTTCAATAATATGATCATATACTGCTTTGCATGATTGGAAAGTTCCAAAGCTCTCTTCTAGATCTGCATACATGGACCATACCTTCAATGATTTATAAAGACGCATCTGCACTGTTTCAGAATCATCATGGTATGCCACTTTTCTCTTTGGTAAAACTGTTGCTCTCTGCATCAGTTTCAAGGCTTCTTCATAATTTTCATGTCTGATTTCCATTTCAGCCCATTCACACCAGACTGATGCTAAATCGTCCACCTTTGCATAGCTGACTTGTGTAGCTTTTTCAAAGATTAGTCTTGCATCTTCTATTTGTTCATTTTTCTCATAAAATTTAGCAAACCCTACCCACAAGGTGTACAGTTTTCCCACTGCTAATTTAGGATCAACAGTTTGTACTGCTTCAGTGTAAGTGTCTATGATTTCATGTGGTTTATCTTCATACAATTTAACTCTTTTATGCCACTCTGCTACATTATGAGGATTCTGTCTCAGGAGAACAGAATTGAGAAGCAACAGTCTCCTTTCCATAAGGTATTCAAACCTGGCTAACCTCAGTTCAAGATCAACGTCATCATCTTCAGTTGGACTTGGTTTCTTGGCAACTTCTTCCATTTTCTTGCTCAAACTGAGCTCTTCAAATTGAGCATAGGCATCAAATACTTGGGTAAAATCTCTTACAGTTGTAACTGTTTGGATAGCTTCCTCATAAATATCTCTAGCTCTTTCGAACAGGCCACTTCTAACATAGTAATCTGCAAGGGAGTTCCACAGGTGGCCTAACTGATCTGTGTACCTTCTGAGGCCTCCTCTAATAATAGCATCTACATTGAGAGAGTGAATTTGATCAGGATTTTTAGATATCAGCTCACAGAGCTCATTCCACAGCTGGTGGTTGGATTTTCCATGCTTTGATTGAAAGTTTTCATTATTGACTATTTGAGCTAGTTTTAAAGCAGCTTCATCTAACTTATTTATAGAAATGAGATAGTCTATATATTCTTCTGCATCTTCTGGGCACAGCTTCAGATATCTTCGGAAGACTCTGAGGGCAGTTTCAGGTATATCATGTTTTTTCAGGAAATTCAAATAAAGTGGCCATATTCTATGATGTTGAGTTATTGGCAAGGCTCTCAGAGCACAGTCAAATGCTTTTCTAGTAGCTGTTATTTTACATTGGTCTGTTAGGAAGGTGCAGTAATCCATCCACAAGCGAGGCATCTTGTGCATGAATACTAAAGATCTTTCAAAGCAATTGTTGACATCTTCATAACATGGATCT
The DNA here is from genome assembly GCA_947563715.1 of Lycia hirtaria. NCBI lineage: Eukaryota > Metazoa > Arthropoda > Insecta > Lepidoptera > Geometridae > Lycia > Lycia hirtaria. The sequence continues at coordinate 39,869,533 of OX387379.1, forward strand.
GTTATGCAGCGTCCTCTTATTTGAGACCTTCTTAGTTTCAAATAATTATACCACAGTTTGAAAGATCCTGGTAACTCTTTTAGGGCTCGTTCATATATCATGTTGATTTCATTTTTAGGTGCTGCTTTTTTATGCTCAATGTATCGAAGCCAATGCTTTACAGAAAAGGGGTTTCTTAATATTTCTTCTTCATAGGGTAGGTCTTCTTCACTCTGGAACAAAACATAAGATGACATTATGAATTTAAATCTCTGTCTATATATTGATGGAATAACTATATAGACTGATAGCACTGGGGTATTGTGAGGTCATAAGTTTCAAAAATTCTAGTTGCTAATTTCTTGCCTGTCGACAGTCATACCTATGAAGCTTATTACTGCGTTTGTATCACATGTGTCACATGCATTTTCAGCAATAGTATGATTTGTGGTTGATATTTTTAATTCAAATTAAAAATGGCAAAAGCTATTTATAGTTTAAAATATGTAATTATGAAATTATATTTATGTAGTATAAGTTCTTTGTCCAATACAAACTGACATAGAGTCTAAAACGCATAACACATTATTTAACCTATTGTAATATTATTTTAGAGCTAGTTGGGCACCATATTAGGTACTTTTTAAATTTTAGGATTTTCATGAACAGAGATTACACAAAATGCCTATGTACATTAGTTACTACTTCGTTATTATCATGAAAGTATTTTTTTTTAATTTATTTCCATTTTCGTCCAATACTGATTGAAAAAACAATTACCCAAATTACTACCTAAGCAATTGCATACTAACCACCACTAGGTACACACCTAGAATGACACAAACTAATAGGTATATTAGGTAGTTGGGCAAATGGTTCGGAATATGCGAAATACAAACTACTATGTTTTTGAGCTATCAAAACATAGTGCGATCGATCTAATATACTTATCGTCGTTTCATCCAATTAGGTGAATAAACATACATAATTGCAGACAGGATCCAAATTTAATCAGTGGGAAAGAAGCACGTTAGCTCCAGCTGAGCGAAATAAAAACTTTGTTATCAGCCTTAGTGTCCCACTGCTGACCAAAGGCCTCATTTCCAAAAGAAAGATGTAATAGAAGAAAATGAATGAGCAAAATTTTAGGTTAGTTGACTAGTAGTATTAACTTACGAAGAATATGTCTATTTCTTTTCCATCTAATAGAGGCATTTTCTCTGTTTTTGTTGAATATCAATTTTATGATACAAATCTAAAGAGAAAACAAAACAACTCTGAAAGAAACGAAATTGAACTACTTTTGATGAGTTTGGTAGATACAAACAAACACTGAGTTTTGACAGTGATAAACACAAATTTTGATATAAATAGTCTTTTTTTTTAAATTGGATTTGGACCCGCTTATAGCATTTGCCAGTGTCAAGTATTAAGATTTCTTCAAGTTTCTTGAATAAAACAACAAAAATTATAAATGTGTTTGTTGCCCGTGCTACTACCAATCTTACTAGAAGTAGTATGATATGATATGATATATTTATCGATAATTTTATATAAAAAATTACATGTCATAATAGTATTAACATATAAAAAATAAAAATTGTTCAGTGTTAACAATCATTACAAAAATACATTTTTTGAAATAGTTATTAAAATGGTTAAACATCTGGTCAACAATCTAACAATGGTCTTAAACATCATATTATAACGAAATTATAATAATAAATAATAAAATAAAATAAAAATGTTACAACAATATGTCAGAAAAATAAGCAATAATAACAATGTCAAAGGTAAAAATTAAATATAGTATATTATGTACCATGGGCGTAGCTATAACTTTCTCATGGGGGGGGTCCACGGGTACAAAAATTTACTACTATTTGCCTCTTTATTTGCGCAGACTATACGCAGACGAGTACTGGTTTCTAAATGTCAATCTTAGTTTAAAAACATTAAAATACACGAAAATTAAGCTACGGACAAACGTATAACTGTAAATAAAGTGTATAAGTAACGTCGGAACATTATTAATTCATATTATACTAGAAATGATTTCACCCGTTTTAATTAGTCTAAAGAGCGCTCAACATTTGCATGACCCAAGTAAACAAATCATAGGTAATAAGTATGCGCGAGCGAAGCGAGCGCGAAATTTGTTGTAGTGTTTTTATAGTAACATGATTTATTTCTCGTATTAGTGAGTCCACAGTACTTCTATGGTAAAATAGTAATCATGCGCGAGCGAAGCGAGCGCGAAAATTTTTAAGGTTTTTAAAATGAAATCTTGGAAGTGATTTGATTCATTGATCGTGTTAGCGAGCCCCTAGGTGTTTGTGGCCCAGATGAACCAAACAAGTATATTAATGTGTTTAAAGAAAAAATGAAATACCCGACTGAATAAGAGTGACTTTTACGCTATCAAAAATTATATATACAACCATTTGAATGCATTGATTGCCAGTTTATTAGTCCTAAATTTAAACATATGATTTTATAGAAAATTACAAACATACCTACGCGGTTCCACCTACGCTTGTAGGTGGAAAATATTTTTTGGTTAGTGATTATTTTTTGGTGAAGTATTTGCTTGTATTAGCACAGCATGTTAAGAGTTGTTCGATTTTATTAACGAAAAAATATTTTTTATATAAAATTGGCTTGGATCGAATTGAAATTTTTGTGGAATATTTGTGTTTTTGTTTACATAAGATAGATCTACAACTGATTGCCAACTCGCCTGATGTTTAACGATGTTATTTTCTAGTTTTATTCAGTTATTCCATATCTTTTAAATGTGGCCATGCGCGAGCGAAGCGAGTGCGAAAAATTTATAAGCATATTAATGCTTCAAAAACATACTTAAACAATGTAAGTTTTTTGTAAGAATAAAAATGCATAAAATCACTGTAAAAGATTACAAATGCACATTCTGTATAATTCTTTAAAAAAACACTTGTTTATTACGAAATAATTCGTTAGAGGTTACGAAAAAACGTTTTTTAAGTTTTGCAAGAGATGTATTATTATTATTACAAAAATTATAGCCTGTGACATTCTGGAAGCGAAGACAAATCTAATGACACCTCGCACATCAAAATCGGACAAGCCGTTCAGGCTGTAGGCTGTCATATAGAATCATACAAACATACTCGTACATACACTCGAAAAACATTACCCTCCTTCTTATACAGTCGAGTAAAAATATATAGTTTCGATTTGTTATGCGCGTTTGTAGTATGCGCGGGCGAAGGATGGACTAAGGTCATACTGCATCTCTAGCAAAACTGTCGTTATGACAATCGCGCATCAGGTGTTTATGTATTATTTTGTAACATCCGTGCCATCCGCGATAATCCTGCAATAGGATAGCACATTTTTTTTTTGCCAATGCCATGGGGGGGGTCCGGACCCCCTGGACCCCCCCCTTATATACGCCCATGTTATGTACATAAAGATGAGGTAGTTATTCTACCTTCGGAATGAACTCCTCGACAGTGTATGGCGCCATTTCAGTTAAGAATATTTTTAAAGTATTTTTAAAAGCTAACAACGACTTTACTTCGCGCATGGGTTTGGGTAGGGCGTTGAACAGCTGAACACCAAACACCCGCGTACACTTTTTTGATTTGGTGAGGCAGTGCCTCGGAGTGGTCAACTACAATGCATCTCTGCGAGTACGCTGGTAACACTGGTAATTGAATTACCCTTCTTACTACTTTAGTTGAAAGTTGTTAGAACAGCAATAAAAAATTGCCCGTGTTACTACCGTAAAACTAAAACAACATAAACAAAACAAAATATGACGAATTTGTATTTTAAACAAAATGTAAGTAGGTATTATGCTTATGAAAAAAAAAAACAGAAAAATCCGCTTCGGCCGCGTACGTAACTTGTACGAAACATAATATTCTTGGTACGAAACTGGTGTCGATCGGAGTTTTTTTCCGTATTCGTAATCACGGTTTCGTAGCAGGAAAAATACATTTGCAAATTACATAGTTTCGAGACCGGAATTTATATTCTTTGTACGTAACTTTACAACGAAGTTGTATCACGTTGCTTGTTTCGGCGTAGCGAAAAATTTCTAAGAGAAGTGTGGTCGCGTATTTAAGCTACCGTAGTAAACAAGGAACCTTTATAGTTTTGCCATGTTTGTCAGTCTGTCTGTCCGTTTGTTTGTCCGACTGTCTGTCTGTCCATGGCTTTGCTCAAAGACTATTAAGTAAGTAGTATTATGTAATTGGAAAATGGATATGCATAATAGTAATGCTGAAAAAGTCGTAGAATAAAACCTTGAATTTTTTTATTTCAGGTAATACCTTCCTTACACGTAAAATATTTTGTCTCATCTATCCAATCGTTGGATATGTAATTAAGTTGACGTTGAAGATCTATCACTTTTGTGAAGAAAGTACTAGTCTAGAATCAAGAGTTCACTTCACTTCTTGGTTTAGTGGCCTCATTGACTTAAATAATTAAGTCACGATTCTGCCAATGTTCGTTTCATGCTAGTTTCGTAAACGGCGTCTTGCGTTTATAAGAGTTTCCGTCGTCTATCAGTTACGTTATAACCAGTTGATTTTTCTAAAAGAGACAACAACACAGTGTTAGTAAGCATAGATTACTTATAATTACTTCATATATAGACCTACAAAAATATCTAAATATTGTTAGTTACACACAATATTTACAACCGTATATTATTTGAATTTATATATTTACATAAAATATGGATGATTAATGGGGTGTATGTATGGAATAAAAGACATTTCATGGAGGTAGGGCGAGGGACTCTAGGAGGGAGGATATTATACAGGGAAATACGTTGTTTAGGGCAGTTGAAGAATATGTGGTCCACGGTCCTTTCATCTAGGCCACACTCACACATTGAGTGGTCCCTGATCCGCAATTTTGCTAGAAAGACTGGTGTACAGGCGTGACCCAGGCGCAGGCGGCATATTGTCGAGGTAGTAACTTTATTCACGTTTCTAAACTTAAAAAACCATGGGGTTATAGGAATCTCCGGTTGAATGTCAGCATAATATTTTCCTTTAATTTTTTGGGAAGTTTCCCACTCTTTAGCCCAGGTTGTTTGGAGGTGGAATTTAGGAAGAAGGCATAAGTCATGAGAAAAAATTTTGAAATTATCTAGGGAACCTATATGGGAAGCGGCCTTAGCACATGAATCAGCCGTCTCATTGCCCGGTATTCCAGAGTGACCTGGGATCCAAGCAAGAACAATACCAATTCCTGCGCTATGGCATTCAAAAAGCTGTTGTTTAATTTGTAGAATGAGAGGGAAGCGACCAGAGGTTCGAAATGGGTTGGACAGAATGGCTTGAAGACAGCTTTTTGAATCAGAAAAAATTATAGTGTTGTTAAGATTATGAGATTTGACAAAGAGGATAGCTTCCAGGAGCGCAAGGGCTTCACCGGTAAATATAGAAGAAAGGGAAGGAGATTTAAAACTTAGACATATTTTTGAGAATGGGATCCACACTGCCGCACCCACTATACTACCATTCGACAGTTTAGATGCATCGGTAAAGATGAGATGCCATCCTCTGTATTCAGACTCTATTCGTTCCCTAAATATTGCAGGTGGATTAGTGTCATCTTTATTAATGCCAAAGTGGGTCAAAATGTTGGGTTTGAATATTAGTGCCTCATATGGTGTTAAGAAAAGAGGGTTAGAAGAATATTGAGCAATAGGGTCTGGGATAGTAGTGAATTTGATATAGCTGTACACTAGACAGGGAATATTCGCCGAGTACCTCGAACCATATAGACACAGACAATCTAGTTTTGGAAGAAGGGGGTGGTTCGAATTTTGAATCAATTTAAACAAAAATCTGTCTGATAGAAATTGTCTTCGCAGAATTAAGGGAGGCTCGCCACACTCGACCTGCATTGCATTGATGGGGGAGCATTTCATAGCACCCAGGATAATGCGAAGACATTTAGATTGTACTTTGGAGATTCTTTTCAGGCCTAACTTGCTGCTATTATTTAAAAGAAATGTTCCATAATCCATATGACTTCTAACTATAGAATTAAATAGTAGTTTTTGGGAGTATGGGTGGGAACCCCACCAAACACCAGACAGTGATCTTAGGATCTTAATGTTCTTTTCACATTTTTGTACCACATAATCATAGTGTTGATTGCCCATCATCTTTGAATCTAGTAGCAATCCTAAAAATTTGGTGTGTGAAACCTGTGGGATAATTTCTTGGCCAATAAGAATTTGTACTGGTGGAGTGGTTCTTTTTTTGGTGAAGACAACAACTGAGCTCTTAGAAGCAGATAAGGACAGACCGTGGTCTGACAAGAAGTCTCCAAGAGAAGAAAGAGCCGAGTTTAATCTATCTGACGCTTCTTCCAGAGATCGGGCCTCTGTGTACAGCGCGAGATCATCTGCATATTGCAGTAGCTCGCAAAATGGGGTTACGAAACTCTCGAGATCGCAAGTATAAAAGCTGTAAAGAATGGGGCTCCAGACCGATCCCTGAGGGAGACCCTTCCAGACTGTTCTCGGAGGTTGAAGTTGGTTTCCAGCTTTAACAACGATAGACCGTTCCATAAGCATATTGCTTATAAATCGTACGAGCTTAACCGGGACGCTCAGCTTAATAAGTTTATTCCTGAGGACGGGAAGCACGACGTTATCATAAGCTGAGGCTATATCCAGAAATACGCCGACAAGAGATTTCTTACTTTTGTATGCAACATGGATGTCTGTTGTTAATATGCTTAGGCTATCCATCGTTCCTAGACCTTTTCTAAACCCAAATTGAGAATTAGCTAGGATCGAGTTATGTTCAGCAAACCATTCCAATCTGTTTTTAATTAAGTGTTCCATAATTTTGGCTAAAACTGAGGATAATGCGATAGGTCTGTAGCTGCGAGGATCTGAAGGATCCTTGCCTGGTTTCAGAATCGGGATTATAATTTGGGTTTTCCATTGCTTTGGTACTACGCCATTCTCAAAGAAATGATTAATTAAGGTTAGGTAGGTCATTTGGCACTTATTAGAGGATTTAGTTAAGAATGAATAAGGGATTCCATCTATACCTGGAGAAGAGTCTGTCAGTCCGTTGAGTACTAGAGAAAGTTCATTGAAGGTAAAAGGGCAATCAAGGTAGTCATGGGATGGTAGAGGAGCTGGAGGAGAGGGATACGCATCCAAAGGTGGTACAAATGGGGGGGCGATGGAGTCTGAAAAAGCCTCTATCCATGATGAGGGGTCATTACCCGAGATATTTTCGGGAGTAGTTGCGCACCTGAATCTCTTTATCTGTTTCCAAACTAATGACGAGGGAGTTCTTGGGGAGAGGCTTTCACAGAATCTATTCCATCCAAGCTTTTTCTTTTTAGAGGTAAGTCTCCTGAATTTTGCTGCTGCTTTTTTATATTTTATGAAGTTTTCAACTGACATATTTCCTTTGTATTCTACTTCTGCTTGCTTGCGTTCTGAAACAGCAGCAGTGCATTCTGCGTCCCACCAAGGAGTAGAAATTCTACCATGTTTGGAGGGCTTTTTGTGGGGAATATGTTGATCTGCTGATGAGATGACAGTATCAACAAAACTATTATATGAGGATAAAGGGTCGCTTATAATAGGGGAAATTGGAGATGTATCTAATTTGTTATCTATGGCAGCTAAGTATGCAGACCAGTCTGCAGCCGTAAGTTTATATTTAAGGGACGGGGAAAAGTTGCAGAATGGAGTGGATTTGTTAGATATGCCCATGGATATAGGGAAATGGTCACTACCTGAAGTGGAAGAGAGAACTTTCCATGAAAGGGAGAATGAGATTGAAGGGGATACTAGAGTGAGGTCAAGCGCGCTCTTTGGATCTTGTAAGGGGAGAGCCCGACGAGTTGGAGATCCGTCATTGATCACACATAAGTCAACCTCATTGAAAATATCCAACAGCGAGCGTCCAAAATTATCACAGTGGCTGGATCCCCACATTATATGGTGAGAGTTGAAATCTCCCATTACAATCATGGGAGAGGGAATGGAAGAGAAAAGAAGAAGAAGGTCGGGAATAAGTGAGGATGTAGGACGAGGTATGTAGATTGAAATGAAGGAAATATCCGAGGATCTGATACCAACTATATTGATACCAGGGGAATGGGTGGGAAGGGATAGTAATGAAAATGGCAGGGAGCGCTTTATGAGTAAAGCACTGCCCGCATACCCATCAGGCCTGTCATCCCGCAGGCATGAGTACCCTGATACCCGAAAACAGGAACCAGGGACCAACCATGTCTCCGAGATGGCAATGACTGTTGGATTGATCTGGGTTATTAAACAGATTAATTCATGTTTCTTTCGGCGTAAGCTCTGAGCATTCCATTGTAGGATCTTGAATAGGTTCTTGTCCATATTGTTGGGTTAAGGAGACTAACTGATTTAATTGTAAGGCAACGTTGGTCGGTAGGGGAGAAGGGCTTGTTATAATAGTGTATATTAATTGTGCTAATAGAGATTCTAATGTATTCTCCTGTGAGGAGGAAGCATCTGTTTCAACGTTACTCGTCAGTGCACTACCATTCGGCATTGCCGATCTAGGTTCTGAGACAATTGATTGATGTGCGCCCTTGTTGTATGACTTCCCTAATAAGATTTTAGGGCGTGTATTATAAAAAGTCTTAGTGGATGTTCTTCTGTTATTTAGTTGGGAAGGGATAGAGGCTCCTGAGGCCTGAGAAGAGCTTAAGGGGAAGGGTGATTTTTGTAGAGTAACCTCTGCATACGAGCGAGAAACTTTAGGGAACTGGGAGGCCGATTCTTCATATGATATACTTTTTTGTGCCATAACTGCCTTGATTGATTTTTGTCGTTCGAATTCAGGGCAGAGTTTATTATTCGCAAAGTGGCGTCCAGAACAGTGTAGACATAATGCCTGACTTTCTGGGATTTTACAGCTATCTCCGTCATGATCTTCAGTACATTTGAAACAGCGAGCTTTCGATCTGCATTGATTTTTAGTGTGCCCAAATCTGCAGCAAGCGTGGCATTGTATTGTGGGATATTGGTATTGTTCCACAGGTAAAGCAGTGTAAAAGGAAAATACTTTTGGTGGTAGAATTTGACCATGGAACGTCACCACCACAGTTTGTGTTGGGACCCATGTGGTGATCCCTTCTACCACTGTTTTTCTGTTAAAACGTCTCGCTTTAATTATCCTGCCACAGTTAAGGGGAAGTTCGATGGAGTTTACAAATTCCGTCATTGATAGGTCCGTGGGCACTTGTCGAATTATTCCCATTCTAGTGACACTGTACGTCGGGATTATCGCTGTATACTTGGACGCGGCCAAAATCGGCATGGCAAGAAAGTTATTCGCATGGTTTGCTGATGTAAATTCTACCGAAACTTTATTTCTGCCTACTCGTTTTACGCCATCAGGCTTGATGTTACCAATTTTATGTTTTTTTAGAAATTGGCCAAATATAATTGGTTTGATTATGGTACCCGATGAAGGATCCAATTCGATGCGGGAGACGTGTACCAGAAATGGGCCTTTGTCGGAAGTTGTGTAAGCTAAGCTCCCGACAACAAGACTCGGATCAATATATTGGGTATCTATTGATGCTGAAGGAGAGGAAATATTTTTTGAGGGGGAAGCATTTGCCTCCGCGTCCAGACGTCGTTTAGCCGCTAGCTTACTTATTGCTTTAGGCGGTGGATCAGGTACAAGGAGGTGATCCTCCATGGTTTTGAGGTTATTTGCCTTCCACTATGCCAAATATCTATAAATCACCCAAATAAATATATCTTACCAACACCACACAAAACGGACAACACAACACAAAGTTTAAAATAATCAAACTGGCTTAAAATCCCAATTTAAAAAAGAAAAACCCCGGGTCGTTTACTCGCTAAGCAATCCGAACGCAGAATCCAAACACAAATGTCGAATCAATAGTTGTAAGATATAGACATCTCAAGTTTGACAGCTGTCATTTGAAATGAAGTTCTCAATAAGATTTATCACTTTTGTGCAGAAACTCGTCTAGAGTCAATAGTTTCTAAGATATAGACGTTTCAAGTTTGACAGCTGTCATTAAAAATGAAGTTCTTGGCGAGATCTATCAATTTTGTATAGGAACTACTAGTCTAGGATTAATAGTTACCGAGATATGGCCCGTCAAGTTTGATAAATGTCAAACTGACAGCTTGACAGTTGTCAATCTGTCAAGCCTTCAGTCAATTATTTGAGAAGTTAATCAGGTGACAGCTGTCACTTTGACATCTGTCGCGAAATTTTTATTGCAAACACGTAAAAATAATTTTATATAAAAACTGTAAAATATGTGTATTTGGTTGTACATTTATGTAGTGAAGCAAAGAAGTTACAAATACAGAAGAACACATATTTTATCGAAACGTTCAGTTTCGTACAAAGAATAATTATGTTTACTTCGTAATCAGTTACATAACAAACACCGTGATTACAAATACGGAAAAAAACAAAAAACTTCGAAACTAGTTACGAAACAATAGTTACGTACGCGGCCGAAGCGGGAGAATCGAATTTCCTGTTTTTATTTATTTTGTTTGGTTAAATACAATGATTTTTTTTTTCATAGCATAATATCTACTTACATTTTGTTTAAAATACAAATTCGTCATAGATATTTTGTTTTGTTTTTGTTGTATTAGTTTTACGGTAGTTACACGGGCAATTTTTTATTGCTGTTCTAACAACTTTCAACTAAAATAGTAAAAAGGGTAAGTCAAATACCGGTGTTACTACTATCATAATAGTAAGATTGGTAGTAGCACGGGCAACAAACCTTTCACTTCTGTTTCGTGTGGACCCCCGCCCCACACATTTTTTTTTACCTGTGGTATTTAAAAAGTCCTCCTAAGTAAGCACTTTTTTGATTGGTTGAGAAACCAAAATAATGAAATTCAAATGTATTCGTTGACCAATCATACGCTTGGTATCTTATTCAATAGATTATAAAATAATTGCTCATTGCTGTGATTGCTGAAAAAACAACAATGGCGGCTGCTTCATTGCCGGTATTCTAAGTGTTACTTTTTCAATAAGATAAAATCGCGAGTCCAATGTTTCTCATTTATAATGTCAAAACAAGGAAAAAGAAAAATAACCGTTGAGTTACCTAAATCAAAAGAACTTGCAAATAGACCCAGTGTTTTCGAGCGTCTCGGTACTAAGAAATCCAGTGCCAAAAAAACAACTGAACATTGCAGACAGTGGGCTCAACACGGTACTTGTGCTTACGGTAAAAGTTGTAAATTTGCATCAACTCATACCTTGATTAGTCCATCTAAACAACGCGCTGCAATCAAAGACAGTGAATTAAAGCGTTCAGGAAAAGATGACCCCAAAAACAGGATTCATTCGGTGTTGGTTCTGAGACGAGGGCGAAGTCCCGACTGTGAAATCGACAACTGGGATCAAAATGACCTAGAGTACGCAGATACTGACGTGCTCGAGAAACGGAGGCAGCAGCTCCAGCGTGAATTGGAGTTACAGCTTAAAATGGACTCTGGCAAAGACATGCGCAAAGACAAAAAGAAAGCCGTGTCTAGTACTTCTTCCTCTAGAAGCTCCAGTTCCTCCAGCGTGTCTTCCTCTTCCTCAGATGGCAGCTCCTCCTCCTCATCATCTGATAGGTAAGAATAGTCACATTGTCCCTAAACAGATTATCTATATTACATGACACAAATTTATTACTTATTTTAGTTTTAATTCAATGTAGTACATGATTGCAGAAAGGAGAGTCCATTATTATATCTAATTCATAATTTACCTTCAATTGTGGAATATATTTAAAAGTTAACATTTACCATATAAGTATTATATTTTACATAGTACCTGGTATATGTAAAATACAGATGTGTACAGATATACATAAATGATTGTGGTAGTATGAGTGACATATTTATTCTGACTAATAATTTAGTATTGATTTTAATACTTGAAAATATTGCTGAGCAATTTCATAATTTGGGCATCACATTGACAATGTGTCAAACATGTAGATCTAAATTTTTGATGAAAACAATGAACACTGAAGGGATCAACGCATATGACCAAAAACGCAAGAGGCCAATAGACGCATTTAACCAGATACATGCATGGCCAGCAATTGACCAAAACTTAAGTATGCAATTGACCACAACTGAAATACTCAATTGACCATAATTAAAATACGCGACTGACCAAAGCTGAAATACGCCATTGCCCAAAACTAATCAGAACCCTTAATTATGTTAAATATAAATTTTTGTGTATGATAGAGGTTTAAGTGTACCTTTCTAGTCTTACCTATGTCGAACTACTACAAAATTGTTAGTTTGGCGAGTTACTCTACCCTAATATTATAAACTAGCTGAGCCCCGCGGTTTCACCCGCATGATGATGAAAAGTAAAAGTGACAGAGCTGTCAAACTTGATAGACTCTTATTGATAGACTAATAGTTTCTTCACAAAAGTGATAGATTGGATGAAAATTATTATTATTATTTATTTCACTTATTTTCAAATTTCAAATTTCAAATAATTTTATTGTGAACATGGGTGTACAGAGTTGGAAAAAAATAACGAACTAGAACGCCATATTCCGCCTAACGGCATGCACAATTTAAGAATATGTTAATAACTAAACTAAAGAACTGAATTTTATAAAGTCCAAGTGTCTTGTCAACAGTAAAATGATCTGTGTAATAAAACTGTGGTAATAACATAACCTAACACTACTTACAGTACATATACAAATAAAGCCATTCTCTGAAAACAAATATCACATTATGTTCATCCATATTACACTAGAAACATTTTGTCTGATATTAATATGCATGCCAAATCATACTAATTTACAAAGTAAAGTAATTTGTTTGATTACTTAATTTTAATTTTTAACTATATAAATATAAACTTATAAAAAAAAATCATAAATTTTGTAAAAAAAACTTAAAACTAGAGTGCCACACTGACTTGGTTGTCATATATTATATTTAGGAATTTTGACTCAAAAAGCCATAGTTAACCCATTTCATTTCAAAATAAAAACTGCAAGTGATATGCCAATTTTGGGCATTAAACAAAACAAAACTAGGTGAACCTGCTAATAAAGACACCTATATGATATATTAATTATAGTTTTTATTCCGTTTTTTCCTTCTGAGGTACAGAACCCTTATAGGATCACTTTGTTGTCTGTCAAGACGCTAAGGAATCGAAACCTATGGGGTACTTCCCGTTGACCCATAACTGAAATTTGGCAAGAAGCATTGTCATATAGTACACATACAGTATAAAATCCGAAACCTGTACATTTTTAATTTAATCATATAAAATCAGCCGAACATGTCGTAAAAAACGCACATTTCGACACTCACAAGGGAATCAAAACATATGGGGTACTTGCCGTTGACCTAGAACTGAAATTTGGCAAGAAACATTGTGTTATAGTACACATATAGGAAAAAATCCGAAAACTGGACATTTTTAATTTAATCACAAAAAAATTGTGTCATTATGCAAGGAATGAGGGTCCAATTTTAAAGTGAATTAACCATATCATCATCATCAGGTTTTTCATTATTTTTATGATTTATGTTTTTCAATTTATAAAGGAAAATATACATAAAATATATAATTTCTCCCTTTTATCTACTAGTTTGTACGGAACCTTCGGTGGGCGAGTCTGACTCGCACTTATCCAGTTTTTTTAAACTGAAAAACCAACTTAAAATGCGCAATTTTGTTTTAAAAATCAAACTACTGAACTGATTTTGATAAAATTTGTATGGGGAAATGAAACATGAAAAATTCTATATATATGTACTATAGAATTTTTCATTTTTCATGCTACATAGTCCATTACTGAATCTCATTTCTAACCATTAATAAAAAAAAAAGGTTTTTAGGGTTCTGTAGTAAACAAGGTACTCGTTTTGTCATGTCCGTTTGTTTATCCGCGGCTTTACTTGAAAACTATTGGTAATAGAAAGCTGTAATTTGGCATGACATACATATTAATTACACCAAGAAAGTCGTAGAATAAAATCTTGATTTTTTTTGGGGTACTTCCCCTACATGTAAAGTGGTGTTGAATTATTTTTTCTCATCTACCCCAACGTGTGGGTATCGTTGGATAGGTAATCAAAAACACTGGGAAAGTACGCCATGTAAACCATTTTTCATATTTAGGCTTCCTTTTGCGAAATATTAAGCTTCCAAGTGACAATTTTATTACAGTTAAGTGCAAACTATCAAACTAAGTAGACTACAAGTTAACCAGTAATAGTCAATAAACTTAAAAAATGTGCCTAAAGAAGTAAGAAATGTCAATTTTGTGCATAATTAAACACATAAGTTAACTCATTTGGTCATAGTATCAAATAAAGACCTTGTTTAAGTTCACATAAATTATTGTGTGCAACTATGGAACCCTACATTGCGCGTCTCACGACCCGAACTTCACCATTTATTTAAATTAACACTGATGTATTTTTCTTTAGCGTCAGCGTCTGAAGAAAAAGATGCTGATGCAGTTATTTTAAGTATATTTTTAACTTTTCCTTTACTAGGGACACTAGAAAGAAGACGAAGAAAGGTAAACTCAAACGTAATTCGAGTTCTTCATCAGATGGCGATGTACCTTCCAAAAAGAAGTTTGTAAAAAGCGACACAATAAAAAAAGATAAAAATGACACAAAGAAACCAACTCCAAAAAAAGATGACAGGTCACTAAAAAAACCGGATACTAGCAAAAAGAAAACTAGTAGTAAATCAACTTTAGGGAAAAAGTCACTGTCACCTACTAAAAAATCTGGCGGGACTCCTCCGATTACTTCAAAAGCTCTAGCCAAATCTTCCATTAAACATGGCAAATCGCCTCCTAGGCGGGAACGCAACCGGAGCGCATCACCGCACTCAACCAGGGATAGGGACAAAGATCGCAAAGACAAAGACAAGGATAAAGAAAAAGAGAAAGATCGCGATAAAGATAGGGATAAAACTAGGGCTCGTAGCAGATCTCCTAGAAAAGTGAGATCGCGGTCGCCTCGTCCTCATAAAGACCCGAAGAAAAAAGAAAGTTCAGAAAGAAGCAGACCAGTCTCACCCAAGAAACGACGCGATGGAAGCACACAGAAGAAGCGATCTTTGAGCCGTGACCGAGACAGAGGTCGCGACCACAAGGATAGATCATTGGAACGGCGGAAAGATAAGCATGACGATAAAGATAGGCATGACAGGAAAGATAGAGGACGAGACAGGAAAGACAAAAGAGACGATAAACGGCGAGGTCGCGACAGAGGTCTAGGCGGCAGGAGCACTGATAAAGGCTTGGAGAAACCGAACAAACCAATGGAACGACTTTTACCAAGACCTGAGGAGCGGTTAGCGGCTCTTGCTGCTATATCTAATAGGGCACTTGAGACAGACAAAAACTCGACGACTTCAAAAGATAGACAAGACACTCATTCTGAAAGAGGTGGTCGTAAACAGGACAGACATGAAAGAGACCGATCGATCAAAAGAGATCGCTTGGACAGTATGGATAGAGATCAAGCAGACTACGAATTGGGCATGGATCGTCCATATGATAGCGAGCGTGGAATAGATCACTACGATCGTGTCGACGATCGCTACGAAGGCGGCAGAGATGACGACAGGTCGCCAGGTTATGGGATGCAGGGTCGGGACAGGCATTACGATTCGGGATATGAAATGGGCGGTCCACCGCGTGGATATCCTGAAGATGACGAGAGGATGTATGGCGACCGTTTAGGAGATCATAGAGATATGGGTAAGTTTGTTATTTCATGATGAAAATCATACCTAGTGTCATTACATTTAGACACAAGTTATTTTTATTGTGATTTTTAATTTCTTACAGGTTATGATGATAGACATCCGCGACGCGATCGATCTTGGGAAGGCCGATCTGCATCGATGGATCGTGAACGGTATATTGCACATCCACATAAAGAGTGGGAGAATGAAGATTACCGCGGCGGGGGAGAATGGGGCAGAGAAAGACACTGGCCCGTTCATGATCCACAGGTATTTCTATTTGGCCGTCATTAAAATTATATGCAAACTCCTTTAAACTTCCTAAAATCCTTTTCCTCTCCATTTCCTAGATGACGTTGTACTACCAAACATTATATATGAACGAACCGATTGATTACCGTAAAAGAGACTACAAAACTCCTTGCTTCATCCTATCCCATATCTTCCATGGCTGTCCTTATCCACACTTTGGTATGTTTATTTTGGTTTATTAGTTGGTTATAACATTTTTCATGAATACTTTATGGGTGTGGTGTCTTTCAGATGAACGAGTGGGGTGACAAGGATGCAGAGATAGAAGGCTGGCATCACAGAGGGCATCCTGGGCCACATCGTGGTCGAATGCATGGTGAGCAATTTTATATTTTCTGGCATCATGCTTGTTGGTCGAATTCCAAATATTTAATAAGATCGATTGATTTAAAGATAAATATTTTAAGAGATGAGATTCTCTGTTTCCTGAGAACTACAATGTTGGAATTTTCAAGGCTAGAGTGAATAGATATCTTCTATATCGACGAGCTCCATCTTCGGCCACACCGTCGCTTAACAATTTAAATCATCATCATCACTCATCGTCACATAAATCGTGAATGAATTGATTTCTTCTAGGTAAGCGCGCTCCATCGTAGACCGTAACTTCGCTTAACATCAGGCGAGCTGGTGGTCAATCGTAGATCTATCTTGCGTTAAAAAAAAGTAATATAGATTTCCGGGACATTTTATAATTCATTATACAAATCGAGTTACACAGACGTAAGCACAATAAATTAATAATTTTAACTTTTTGTATTGAATTTTTTTGTAAAACATTTTATCCTGCTAAGAATAATCTGGGTCTTTTCCAAACAAAGGCAAAAGTGTGTCTATCTCAGACCACTTCGTCATTTTGATCACAACTCTAAATGATGTGGAGATGACGTTATAGATCGAACATACCTATTCTTATGAAGTCGCAAAGATGCCGCTTAAGAAACTAGGATTAAACAGATTTTGGCAGAATTATGACAATAGTCGCTGAAGCCGGCCAGCAGTCATGGTCCTGACCAAGAATTCAAGTCAAGACAAACGACAAACACTACGAAAATATATAGCGACAGGGGCTATTGCATGGTTTTTGATCAAGATTGAAGGCTTACAGAGATAAGTATTGTAGCGTTAGATTGTGTAGAGTTAGCAGCTTGGCTCTTCAGATTCAGTCAGATCTCATCTGATATATTTTTGTCAGTGAAAGTGGCATGACAATGCGAGACATGTTGGGATATTATTTATTTGATGGTAGAAGAAGATAATCCTATATCGTTGCAGAGTTATAGAAGATAATCCTCGTAATCGTAATTGTTGCAGAGTATGGGCGTGGTATGCGCGGGGACATGAAGCGCCGGCCAGCGCGGGGGGAGCCGCCGGCGGGGGAGGCGAGCCCCGCGCCCGCCGCGCCGCCGCCTCGCGTCGAATCAAACGACGACGACAAACCCATACCGGACGACCTCAGCGAGATCAGTGACGACCCCGACGATATACTCAACAGGGAAGACGTAAGTCAATACCAGTTTTTAGAAATAAGGATTGTGTGTACACCTTGAGCAGTCATGCTCACCATCGAAGGCTCCTTGCGGCGGCGTCGTGTGGCAGCTCGCTCTCTTCCCTAACATATGGTTTAACTGCATCAAAGATTTGGGGGTAAATTTCGATCGCAGTCTAACTTTTCATGATCATATATCAGAACTCGCAAAAGAGTTTTACCGGCGCCTTGGCTTCGTCCTACGGAATGCTAGAGACTTTAAAAATCCTGAAGTAATTAAAACATTATATAACTCCTTAGTTAGAAGCAAACTTGAATCGAGTGCTTGTGTCTGGAAACTCTATCATGTCACCTACGCGCAAATGCTTGAAAAAGTCCAAAAGGCCTTTTTAAGGTCGCTGTATAAGAAAATTTATGGTTACTATCCGTTTCTGTACCCAACTAAATTCCTGCTCGGTCAGCTTGGTTACAACTCTTTGGAAGTAAGAAAAATGTTAGACCAGCTAACTATCTGCTGTAAGGCGCTTAGGGGGTCCGTCGATTCTATAAGTCTGCACGACTTGCTATGCGTACTGTTCGTACCGGACGAGCCCGGGGTTCCAGCAAACAGACGTGGTCGCCCACATGACCTGTTCCACGTAGATCGCGGTCGCACAGTAGCAGGTTCTATGTCGCCTCTGAATCGTGCCCGTCGCCATTTAAACCCACTCCTTGCTGCCAACCTTGATTGTGACATTTTTTATGATAACTGGAAGACTACTGTGAAAATTTAATGGATCAATGGGACAGGTGTAAAAAGCCTGACGATTCATTGGATTTTGACGGTAACCTCTGAGTTTATTGACTCGGAACTCTGAGTACTTACCCGAACGGTATATTTTACTTTGTTTGATATATCTTTTTTTTTGTATTGACATGCTAGGCGTATTGCCCATTTGGTTGGCACATGCGTCATACTCGTGATCGAGTGCTGCTTGCGGGTCGCTGGTTTGCTCGTGGTATACACACAACATAGTAATAAGTTACTTAAAACAAAATAATCTTTCCGTAACGATAAGTAGTAGACAATAGTTTGAAATTATGACAAAGGTCACATACCTTGGTGTCTGTGGAGCTAAAAAATAAATTAAAAAAATGACAATACTAGCTTAAGATATTTCACAATAACCATTGCAGAGTCCATTTTTCTATTGAAGGGATGTAATAGGCAAACGGGTCTCCTAATGGTGACCTAATCACATACCTTTAGTAGATATAAACCATTCTGAAATTTAAACTTAACACTAACATAACTTCTTTACCATTTTTGTTCATAACTTATGATTTATTTTATTTGTTGATTTTGTTTTTGGTCTATCCACCTTGTATTTTTTTTCGATGTACTAAGTATTGTTGCTTGTTCTAGATGGGTGATCAAAAAATTGATGATGACAGTCAAACAGCATTGCCAGAGGAAATTTCTAAACCTGAAACTGCAGAACGGGATTCTACTCAAGTAGGGTTTTTTCTTCAAGTATTTTAGTTTTTAACCCCCAAATCCAAAAAGTGGTGTTATAAGTTTGATATGTGCATCGTAGCTTTCAAACGTATGGTTGGGTATTGATCTAGTTTTTTTGTTGCTTGAAAGCTATTTTAATAGAGTGATATTTCATCAAAATCGGAATAGCTGTTTTTCATGTTGGGTGGGTTTTAAAGTTTTCTAAACTTGTCTAAATGTTATAATGATTGTGTTAATCAATATGCTATTTGATAGGATACAAGTGGTGCAGCGGACGATAAGGATTCTCAAGATGCTAAGGATGATGATGATAATTTGGACTTTGAGGAAATATCTGATGGGGAGCTTGAAGAAGAACGTACAAGAGGTAAGTCTATAATGAATTCAATACGGAATAAGCATGAATTTTATTTCATAGGTAATAAATTAGGTAGGTAATTTCATATATAATAGTTGATAAGTAAAATAATTGATAATATAATAAAATATAATAAATATATATACTCGTGCTCCATCGTAGACCGCAACGTCGCTTAACAACAGGCGAGTTGGCGGTCAAGCGCAAACCTATTTCTACATAAAAAAAAACTTAAAAAAATAATTTCGATCGGTCAATAAACTTCCGAAATATAAACAATTAAAGTTTTAGGGGAGGGAGGGGAGGAATGATTGATAATGTAACAAGATATGTGGGTGTGGATAAATTAAATGACGATTATCAGAACGGCTACTTTATATTAGAGAATATACTAAAAGTGCTGTAGGTGTACTACATTTACAGTAACACTGAATACTTATAACTTCACCATACACTCATTATGAGTCTCACTCACGCAAGTATCGCGCTGTTTGGAAGATCGCTTCGTTGTTAGCTTGTAGATCATAAGAGAAAACTAAACTGGGTTGAGATATGGACCCGTTTCTATACCGGACTCAAGTATCTCCAACATAAAAGACGATATAATTATCCACATATCATGGATACTGTATATCTCTTAATTCTATTAATGTTAGAAAATTGTTGATTATTTCAGCTGGACTAGGCGATGCGCTCGGAGTGGACTGGGCCAGCCTAGTCGCCGACGTCCGACGCCGAGAACAAACCACCCCATCGGGAGGCGCCCGAGACCGCTGGAGGCCCGAAAAGGTCCTCACCAGAGTCGGTCTCTCCGTACAAATGGCCGGGAAAGATCTAATACAAGGCATAATGGAGAAAAACGCGAACACTCTCCGAGCGGAGAAGAAGGCCCAAGAACAAAAGGAGAATGGGGAAAAGGAAAGCGTTGAACATAACGGTACTCACGAGAACGGGGAGGAGGAACTGGAGCTTCTGCCAGATATTAACTCTTTACATCCGGTTGCTTCCATACAGGTTAGTATTTAAGGAATTCCATTTATTCGTTAATAAGCGTGTGGCTCTTGTTGGTTAATTTCAATACTTCTCTGCCTTTCTCGGTATTATAAAGTTTGATGTGTGTTGTGCATCTGTATATCTATTTGTCTGTGGCATCATAACTCTTAAACGGATCAACTAATTTTGATCTATTTTTTTTGTTTGAATGAAGACTTGATTGAGAGGGTTCTTAGTTAAGTTTTGTTAGAATCGATTCTGCCATTTTTTTATATCTGCCATTCTTAGTTTTCTAAACTTGTTTAGGGTTTATTTTTTGTTGTGTTGACTTAAAAGCTTGATTTCTTTAAGGGATAATAAACTTAAGTTTTAATATTAGTCTACGTACGTTCGTGACACAGAGCGCCTTGACATGGACAATAAAGTGAACCTATAAGGATCCGTTTTTATTCTCTTGAGGAATAATTTCAAACTTCAAAAAATTAGTGGTTTCGCCAAATATTTAAAAGACTGTCTTCTTCGTTTCAGGTGGCAATGGAGAAGCGAAAGCGTCACCGAGCCGTCCTATTCGGTTCAGGGTGCGAGATCACGCGAGGGCTGAGCGCGCGGCGCGACCTCGCCTTGAGACGTTTCCTCTGCCACTTGCCGGCCACCGAGCGCACGGGACAGTCGCGCGTCACGCCGCAGCCCGCCCTCTTCCAAGCAGCCAAGGCTCTGCTCATGCAAGGATGACGATAACCGCGAACCAAACTCGCCCTTAAGTGCTATATCACTATCAATAATAATTATATTTTCCTCAAAATATAGGTATGCCATTTTTAGGTAGTTCTTTTATGCTTTTATTTGAATCTTTGAAGTATTTTAAGAAAATAATTTATCATTTTTGCGATTGAGGTGGCGTTTGTATTTTTAATTATTTTCAAAGTTTTACATTTGTGACATCAAACCCTTCCAAACAATCAATCAAACTTCTTTTTTCAATCAAACCTTGAGTATATTACATCAAAACTATTTTTGTAATGAAAGTCTAGGTGTAAAAAATAAAGAGAAATACATTCTTCACCAAGCAAGGAGTTACTGTTACATACGGTTTCGAACGTAATTTTTAGATGACCATATTTCTACAAATGGTCGAGATAATAATGGTATTTTATACAGTGCAAAAATTGAAATATATCTAAGAGGTTTGAAGGAAATACGGATCTTTTGCCAAACGTTAAAGTAGGGTTTTGATGTCATAGATCTTTGTAAAGTAATACACAAATAGAAAAGAAAAAAAAACTACAAATCAAAATTGCTTCAATGGCAAAAATGTTTAAGTTTGTTTCTTAAAACCATTCTAAGTTTCAAACTAAAACAAACGCTTAAAAATATTACTTTCACATCCAATTATCACGAAACTGTGATGAATGATAAAATATTGAACAGGTACAGAAATCGTGGACTGTAGAAAGCATGGAGTACTGTGGTCTGTGGTAAATGTGATGTTATTTAAGAATAATAATAGATTTTGATTGTTTTTAGTCGAATTTCAGTTTGTACTTGTAGTTTCAAGTATATAGGACGCACTAATGTAAGAAATACAATGCTACCGACACATGTACTGTATTTTATTTTATGTTAATAGTTGGTATGTGTGGGTCAAATCCTGTAATTGAAATTTTTTCCCATTCTCAATCAATCTGTTATAGGATTTGAGCCATACTCTCAAATCCTATAACAGATTTATTCCCAACCGACAGAGAAATGAGATGTTTTC
Source organism: Lycia hirtaria (assembly GCA_947563715.1). Taxonomy (NCBI): domain Eukaryota; kingdom Metazoa; phylum Arthropoda; class Insecta; order Lepidoptera; family Geometridae; genus Lycia; species Lycia hirtaria. The sequence continues at coordinate 39,891,718 of OX387379.1, forward strand.
TCTGTCAGTTGGGAATAAATCTGTTATAGGAAGACAAAAATCTATGGATTTGTAGAACCTGTATACCAAGTTTTGTCAAGATTAGTTGTACAGGTATAGCGCTTAACTTTTTTTTATTAATTTTTATTCGAAAATAGGTTTACGCTTGACCGTCAACTCACCTGGTGTTTAGCGACAGTTATGGTTTACGAAGGAGCGCGCTTGCCTAGAAGAAATCTATTTCGCTCGCGATTTGAAAACACCCTAGAGCTTAACTGAGTTAACTGAGCTTAACTGAGTCTGTTCCTGAGGTATGAGAGCGGTCCCGTGCCGCTCTCATAGTTGACACATAATAGTAATGCTGACACTCGGCTGAAGTCACGCGTCATTTAATGTATCGTAAATACACCCCTCCCGTGCCGCCTCCCATACCTCACGAAAAACTCATTTAAGCGCTAGACTTGTATTAAGATAATCTAAAAAATATTTTTAGGCCTGCATTTAATTGATGCAATGAAGTGTTTACAGTGATAACAAAAAACACTAACTCCACCATCTTTCCGACTTTTTTCTTGACTTTCCGTCAAGTCCAGTGGCATTTTCCCGGGCACATCTTCAGATTTTCCATAATATAATTATGTAATGGATGGTACCCAAGATAATAAAGCTGATGAGCACAACTCGTCTATTTTAGCACTTTACATGAGGATGTTCCAGTCTCTATATCCATTATCAGATCAGCTAAATGTTACATTATTATTGCATTGACATCGGATTTACAATAGGTTTAGGTATGTAAAATTTCAGCTCAATCAGAAACAGGGTAATGGGTTAAATTTAATTTGCAGATTAAATACACCGTATCGGTTGAAACTAGTTCAAGTTAGTAAAAATACGTATGTACGAGTTCCAACATCTAGACAAACATCCGGAAAGATGAAAGCTTAGCAAAATGTGCCAATTGATGCAGATACCCTAGCTCGTTAGGTCAACAACATTGATAAGACAAAATCACATGTTAATCTTTGCTAAATTTAGGCATGAGTTAATCCTGCCAATTTCGTTTTAATATTTATTGAGTGTGTAACAGAATCACCAATACATTTATTTATTTATTTAGTTATAAAGTTCACACTGACAATAAAAATCATACAAATAAAATACAGCTGAATGTCACAATAATTACAGGTGAAGTCAGCATGCATTAATAATAAGCGAAACATAAAAATAGATTAAAAATAACAATATCAAGCTATTGAATTACATGTCCATAAATTAAGTGAAAATAAATAGTAAATGTATGTCAAATTAATAAAATTTAAAACATTGTTATTTCAGTTTCAGTTATTTAGTGGTATCATTCTAAATTCAAAACGTCGACATCAAAGATGTCGAATCAAAATTGCTCCGATCCCTCAAGAGAACAAATACTCCTTTATTTAAAAATCACAATGTCCAATTTTTTGCTGTGACAAATCTCTAAATCCTTTCTCGTCCGACCTACCTTCTGAGCCTAATGTTTGTCAACGATATTTTATCTCAATATAATATCAATTTATATCCCGTCACGTAGAAAGAAGAGAAAACAAAGAGGTAAACGGTAGTAAAATGTTATTTTTACGTGACGAGATCTATAATAAAATTCTAGTCAGCGTTTTCGCATTCGTCCGTGTTAAAATAAAAAAACTTATTTGTCTAATAAATAGTAAAGGATAGAATTTTTCAAGTGTATAATATCAATAAATAATATAATTTACAAAATATTTATTTGGCTATATATAGTTCCTACAATTAGTAGGTTTCTGTAATTTGGGGTATGTTTTTGACGAGGAATGATACATCCGCTCCCGACAGATACTCTTCTTTCATGCGATCTCTGTAAAAAGTTCAAAGTTGTTTATTCGTTATAAATTGTGGATTACAAGTTCTTATATTGTTTTTACAGCACACAATTTTAACCTTAGGTTATAGTTAAAAAAAATAATTGGTAATCCATGTACCTACCTAAGTCAAATTAATAGTTCAAGTAGTATTTTAAGCTCATAGAGAATTATAATAAGAGTGCAAATAACTCTAACTCTCTCATCATTATCGCAGCTATAAGTAGTTCACTGCTGGACATAGGCTTGACATAGGCGCCCCCCATGGATTTCTAAAAGACCGATTGGGAGCAGCTTGCATCCAGCGTCTTCCCGCCACTTTTATACGCTTTGAGAAAATTGAAAAAAATTGTAAGTATAATCTCGAAATACGAAACGAAAAAAAATTATACTTACTTCGTAAACAGTACTGCGCCGGATACACCTTTTATAATTAATTTGTTTTCATCGACATCCAGCATTGACCCCTCCCTCAGTCCTAGCACCGGTCCTGCATGATCCATCTCCATATATTCCCAAATTCTTTCGTCTCTAGTCTCACCCTTATGGGTATCACTTTCCATCTCTATATAATGCGGGTTGATGTTAAAAGGAACGATGCCGATAGCCTCAAAACTCGGCGGCTGAATAATAGGCATGTCATTTGTCGTATGGATGCTTCTCGTAGCTACATTTGTTCCTGCGCTGGTGCTGAGATAGAGCAAATGCCCTTTATCGACTCTGTCTTTTATAAGGTGAACGAGGTTGTTCGCATAAAGACGGCTGAGGAGTAAAAATGTGTTTCCACCTCCGATGAATACAGCTTTCGAGTTCATGATTGCCTCAGCCGGGTCGATGGTCTTGTGGATGCCTGTGACGTTAAAGCCCCATGGATCCAGAATGCTTTTAATATTGGCCGTGTAGCTGTCGTAGTCGTTTAGAGCGTACGGTATGAATAATAGATCTTCCACGCATTTTCTGTAACACAATACATATATAATATGTTATAATTAAATTGTATGAGGAAAAATACTGTTAGGTACCTATAATAAATATAAATATAAATATTTGTGGACATTTCACACAACACCATCTAGCCCAAACTAAGCAAAGCTTGTACTATGGAACTAGATGGCTGATAGAATACATATATACTTTTTTTTTGTAAATATATACATATGATACATAGAAACACCCAGACACAGAACAAACATCCATGCTCATCACACAAATGTTTGCCCTGGGTGGGGATTGAACCCACGACCTTTCAGTTCAGCAGGTAGACGTAAACATACTACCAACTGAGGCACAAGGCCAGTCGAATAATCATATAATACTTGCCCGTTTCCAAAATGTAGCCTAACATAATGGCGCCTAGTAGAAACTAATTTTAGGTGTCTATGGCCGTACCCAGTTTTTGGTTTATGTTTTTAGAGTTCTGGGGCGAATACAATTTTTTTTTCATTGTCGCCTCAAAATTGTGAAATATTAAATGGAATTCGGCAAGCGGAAGTTTGTTTTTGTTTAGATGTAAGTAATACATTACTGTGGCATCAGCTAGCGTACGCGTTTTTAAATTGCCTATTATAATATCAGTAGGAATTAGAAAATATCAACATTTTGGGCGGATTATGGCGGTTATCTATAAATGTAGAGTTAGAATTATGATCTGCAATTTTTTTATAATATTGTCAAGATAAAAAAGGGATTCGGTATCTAAGATACGTATTACAGATTGATTGACAAGCATTCCTTGACGTTGTGTAAAAATATGAAAATATTACAAAATTACTACCAGTTACACTCCTTATAGCGGGCTTCTCAGCTTCTCTTATTTTTACAATATGAGTCTCGGACGGCGGACCGAGTGCCACTTGATGATACTCTCTCTCTTTCTAGGAAAACACTCGTATAGTGAAAACTCCGCTATATAGATAACATGATTTTCACCTTGTAATCGCTTACTTGAACTGTGAATGGCCTTGTGGCTCAGTTGGCAGTATGTCTGATTGCCGAGCTGTAGGTCGTGGGTTCGATCCCCACCCAGGGCAAACATTTGTGCGGTGAGCATGGATTTTTGTTCTGTGTCTGGGTGCTTCTATGATATATTTACAAAAAAAAGTATATATGTATTCTATCAGCCATCTAGTCCCATAGCACAAGCTTTGCTTAGTTTGAGCTAGATGGTGTTGTGCGAAATGTCCACAAATATTTATATTATTTATTATATTACCTTTGTAACTTAATTTACCATCCGGTAAAATGAATACTAATATCAACTCTATAGTTGGTATAACATGTGTACATGATTAAGTCCTACATATAAAGAAGGACTTAGGTAATCCGAATAATCCTAATCCTAACTAATAAGTAGGTACCTATTATAAAAGTGAAAGTAATCGTGTGTCTGTTTAGTGTTTATTATATTTTCACAACAAAACGCTTGAACCAATTGTTATGAAATTTGGTACAGATATAGCTGAAAAACTGGAGACGGCCATAGCCTCAATTTTATCATCATCGTTATCACCGTTTTTCATCACTGCGCGGCGCGCGGGTGAAACCGGAGGGCACAGCTAATAAAGATATGAAAACTCATAGGCGCGATACTAAAATTATTCTTCCATAATTTGTTAGGAAATTTTGCTTTAGCTATTTATAGCACTTACTTTTGAAGAAAAGTTATTATCTCCTGTTTAGCAAATGCCAGCTTCGAGTAGCCGTGGCAGTTGGCGGAAGAGAGCAGAAGAGCTTGCCGACGGGATACCATTTTTTCTGTGTTCAATGAGCTCCATACACTCCACAATTGAGCAACGCTTTGAACGGCTGGATGGTAACAAATACTCCTATAAAGTAACAGATAACCGTAATACTTCATTAAGTATTTAATTTATATCTTATCATCGTCTATATTAAAATGTGTCACTGTTTATATCTGTTGAAAAATATATGAAAAATGTTTTGTTGCACTAAAATGATTCAATGATTACTAGACTATTTTCCATATCTTATCAATCGGACACTTCTAGTAATAGATTACGTAACTCTTTTACTTGGCAGGATTATACGTCAAACTATTGTTTGCCAGTGACCCGGCCTGAAGTTAGTAAAAAGTCACACTTTACAGGTCTTACTTCAGGTCTTCAGTGCAAACAAAACCTACCAAAAAGTATTGTCTACCTACATAGGTAGTACGCACGTTTTGTAAGAGGTTTTGGTCAAAACGAAGTTCCATTTCTCGTAGGCTCGGTTTCAGTAATATACAAAGTACTCTAAGGCTCGGTAGTACTCTGTACTGTCAAGTACCTAAGTGATCAATGGTACGCGCCTTATACTTAATTCTGCGCAGTGCGTACTTAATGAATTTTGCTAAGATATTCTGTTATATTTATACAACTTAAGTCGACGGTCACTAAATATGTCCAGAATGGTTACGCTCAACTCTTTTAGCGATGCAAAGTAGGTTTGTGCTCGTTTTTATCTTGTTTTTTATTAATTATAAGTATAAGACAAAAGTTTAAACGACACTTCTTAGGTTTAATCATCTTTCACTCCATATTTTTTTTCTCTTGAGGATTATAATGACTTAATGAATACTTGACTATAACAAATAAATAAATTTAAATGAAACAAATTTTATATCGCGTATGTTTAACATATGACCTGAAGTTTCATATAATGTCTTATATTCGTATAATAGCAACCGCGAAAACATTAAAAATAAATTGAAAGTTAAATAGGTATTTCTTCAAAAACTGGTTTTCTCACATAGACCTACTGTACAATATTTTTGGATTATCTATCTGATTTGAGGCGGATATCCGCAGTTTAAGATGGTCGGGTTTTGGTTTGAAATTAATTTATTATAGGTACTTATTAAACTAACTCCCTGCTGCAGCATAGCAAATAAAACTTACTTTTTCGTAAAAAATCTTATTTATTATTTAAAATTAAATGGTAACATTACGAAAATAAGTCGGGCACCTGTTCTAGATGCTAATTTATACAATTTTAAAATTAGTTATTTATTTTTAGCTTAAAAACTCCTTCTAGTATTGGTAAAGCACCATAGAAGGTAGATCACAGGCGGGTACAAGTTCAAATGTCTAGGATGAAGAATCTCTCCTGTTGGGGTTTGTCACAGCCAGGGCCGAGGTAGCGGCGCCGCAGCTCAAGGTCGGGCGGCGCGGAGATGTCGCCTTGGAGGATGTGGTACGCTTGTTCTATTGAGCTCTCGATCTCGGATTTCAGCTCCTTAAATGGACACGAAAATGTTGTTAGTAACTGTTTGATTTGTGACAAGACGCGTTTGATGGTACCTAAGCACAGACAGAGAACTAAATAAGTAATTATATTTTTAAATATCAAATGATTCGCTTTCTTTTAGACAAGCGTGCTGCATCGTTTACATTTCTTTTTTTTTTATTTTTGTTTAGTTTTATTAAAGTTATAATAGGCTATTGCACAAATGACCAAGGCTGCTGCACAGTCGTCCATAGCGGGTGGGAGAGCGAGAATAGTAACTGAGAACATAGTGAGTGTGGACAGTTTATTAAGTCACGGTAGAAGTCTCAACGAGACTTATTGCCGAGATTCCTCGGCGTGAGTCTGTACGGGGCACACACTATCCCCAATTTTTCGGAGTGTTCCTGTACCTTTGGCGGGTCAGCTTGAGCTCCTGGGATTAATCCTTACTCCGACGCTTAACTACGGAACCTACCTTGAATCAAAGGCTAAATTGGCTGGTAAAAAGCTAGGCGTTCTGAATAAGGTCCGGCGGTACTTCACACCGGGGCAGCTGCTCACCCTGCATCAAGCACAAGTTCGATCGTGTATGGAGTACTGCAGCCATCTTTGGAACGGTGCTGCCAAATACCAGCTCTAAGCTCTAGAATCGGTAGACCGGCGTGCTGTCCGACTCATTGGTGACGATAAGCTAGTTGCTAAAAAGCTACTCAGTCTGGATAACCGCCGCATGGTAGCAAGTCTGTCAGTTTTTTTACAGGATACATTTCGGAGAATGTGCTTCTGAGCTGCATGACCTTATTTTACCATCTCCTTTCTACCACAGAACAAGTAGAAAATCAGCACACTACCACCCATATATTGTGGATTTACCCAATATTCGTAATAAACGGTTTAATTCTACGTTTTTTATCGGAACAGCAAAAGAGTGGAACAAATTGCCGGCTTCTTTGTTTCCTGAGAGTTACAACATTGGTCTTTTCAAGGTCAGAGTGAATTGGTATCTTCTAAGTCTGCGTGCTTCATCTCCGACCACATCTTCGCTTTTCAACAGGCGAGTTGGTGGTCAAACGCGGACTTAATCGTGTTAAAAAAATACAACCGTAAGTATTTCGAGATATAACAAGTTCTTGTTAATGTCATACAGCTGGTTGCACGTCACGAGTTCGATTTATGGAGGCCTTTATGTTTCTGTTTGTGTGGCGACTTATGTGGTGTGTGTGTTCTATCAGTGTGATGTGAAAATAGAGCAGAGTGTATACGACTTACACAGAGATCTATGTCGCGCCGCCCACGCTCTGCCGCACTGGCAGAGCGTGGGCGACGCGACATCCGTCGTGTGGTGCATCCATCAGGGATGCACCTTCCGCCGCGTGCTTCACAACCAAGCTGAGAGCTTGGTTTGAAAATGAAATGTTTTATGATTACTTTAAATTGAAAGATTATATTTTTTTTTATTTTGTTTTAATAATGAATATTGTGTAATTTTCTAATTATGTTATTGTCTAGTTGATATGTTTTTTGGCATACTTATTAGATATTCGACGTGTAACTCAGGAGTTATAAATAAATTAATTTGATCTGAGCAAAGGTGTGTACTCGTAGTACCTTCCCTTCATAAAACTCTGGTGTTACGCCGTACGCGCTCTGTCCGCGTAACGGACAGGTAGAGCAGGGTGTTGAATACACACCCTGCTCTACCTGTCCGTTCCTTCTCACAACGACATACGAGGGACGTGTAGATAAATTAGGGTATATACTCACTTCACACAGAAGATAGACAGGGTCCGATGTATAGTGTGGTGTAATAGGTCTTTTACTCACTTCATACAAGTCTGAGGTGCGACGCAAGTGCTCTGTTTTCATGCAGGCAGAGCAGGGTGTGTCTGTGTACTGTACTCACTTCATATACGCCTGTGTTGAGATGAAAGCGCTCTGCAAGCACAGGGGGCAGGTAGAACGGGGTGTGTACTCACTTCATACAACGACATGACGTTCATGTAAATTAGGGTACCTATATGCTTACTTCATACAGGTCTGTGTTACGCCGCGCGCGCTCTGCTTTCATGCAGGTAGAGCAGGGTGTGTCTGTGTACTGTACTCACTTCATACAGGTCTGTGTTGCGCGTGTGAGCACACGCGCAACACAGACCTGCCAGCGCGCCGTGCAGGTAAGGCAGGGTATGTACTCACTTCATACAGGTCTGTGTTGCGGCGCGCGCGCTCTGCCAGCGCGGCGTGCAGGTGGTAGAGCAGGAGGCCGCGCAGGTGCGCGTCGCCCGCGCCCAGCGCCGCCACCGTGCGCAGCGTGCCACGGCACAGGCTCTCCTTCAACGCCAGGCGTGACTCCGATAGCTCTGGAAGTATTCCCACACGACTATATAATCATCACGTTATGGCGTATTTTCCTCTTGTGTCCTCGAGCATCAAGGATTGGTGTGCAATACAATTACAGTAAGTAACTAAATATTACAGTCCTCATCATAATATCAGCCACAAGAATTCCACTGCTGGACATAGGCCCTCCCTATGAATTTTCAAAAAGACCGGTTTGCTTCCAGCATCTTCTTGCCACTTGAGCATGAGGACTTCTGTCCACCTGGCTGGTCTTCCTACACTGTGTTTGCCTATGCGTGGTCTCTACTCCAGAACATTTCGGTCCCACCAGTCATAAGTTCTACGTGCTATGAGCAAGATATATTCAACTTCCTAATCCGCTGACCTATATCGATTACTTATTGATTATGATTGTACGCCTACAGATCTCTTCATTTCTGTATAATATTAGATACAATATTCCGGAGGAACAGAAATATTTCAAATGACATTGTTGGTCATAAAGAGATTTAACATTTTACGCGCATCTAGTGTAGGTAGGTATTAGTTGCATTTGTTACTACGCAGGGTTTGGAACTGCTAAAATTAAGAAGTAGAAGAAGAAGCAGCACATTTAACTTTTACTGGGTAAATGTAATGCTTATTTACCCTCACACGTGCCTAGTTCGCCTCGTCACTCATGGAACAAGACAAAAAGAGCAAAAGCTTAGGATAAGTCGCGCGATCGATTCCAGCTATATCAGCGCTTGCTAACTTTATTACAATGTCTAATATGTAAATCATGTTCTAATTAGATGAGAGATTACTACGACGATGATATAATGTAATTATATGTGCTAGTATGCGTTTTAAGCAGTGAAGGGAATCTCGCCAAATTTCACCAAACCTTACATAATGATCTTGTTTATCGATTATCGAATTCACATCCGTCATAATTTGGCTCGGAAGCATGAGAAGTAGTTGGCATTATCGTAAACAAAGACCTTCACCGCTAGCCGAACGGCAAGGCGCCAAGTCGAACACGCAACGAGAATTCAAAAGAACCGACTAGAGAGCGCAGTTATTGTTTACTAATACGATCAAATGGTGGTAGTAAATTATACACAAAGGATCACTACTTTACGTCACTATTTCACGTCGACAGTGCCAGAAGCCAGAGAGATTTATCGTCACGTCTGGCTTTGGCTTTGATAATAGAGAATAAGACGATTATGTATGGGTTAAGTATGGAAGTACTAACGGTACAGGTAGACAAATCCATCTGGTGACGACGTGAGGACGAGCGTTTCTCGCGGCTGCGCCCATGTCAATACGCGGTCAATACGACAACTGCCCTCGCGATATAACCGTCCCCGATTTTATTCACTTGTTGCGTAGTTCGCCGGGACACGCTATTCTGAACTCACACTGCAATACTAACTGCATAATTTATACAAGCCTTTAAAATGGTTCTGCGCACTTGTTTCTTCAGTGACGCGGCCGTGACTGGACTAGGTCGCTCATGCACAAAGGAGTAGGTAGTTTTTGGTATTTTTGTTATGCGTACGTTTACCGTGTTTGTAAACTTTGTTCTTTTCTGCTCGTAATGCCGATTAATGGGTACTTTTCTTGAGTTAATAATGTTTTGATACTTTTAGTTAAGAAGATATTAAATTAAGACGAAATTTAGAGATCACTGCTCTTAAAGACGTCACCAGAATACTAATATTAGTGTTTTTATGCGGAGAAATGCGAAAACATAGATTGAACAGGAAGACGCTACATTGAGGTGTGGGTCTATATCCGACCCATTCAAACGCACTGTCCCTTCTTGGTCATTTAATTTTGAGATCAGAACAGGGAACAACTAAACAATTGGTTGTACAAGAAATGAAGTATGTATGTATATGAATAATATAATGATAATAATAATATGATATATTTCTACTCAGATGTGACGTGTGAGATATACCTATAGCCCGTGAAAGCCAAATTGCCCCTCCCCCTGCATTTATAAACTATCTAGTAGTAAACAATATCAAAAAATAAAAAAAATTATTTTGAACACTAGCGTACTTACAAATTTTATGAAAATCGGTTCAGTACTTTGATAACAAAATATCTGAAATAATGTCACCTAAGTATAGGAATTGTGTATTTTGAAGTTGTGTATTTTTTTCAGTTTTAGCCCTAGCCAAAAATCATACAAGCAGTTAGGACTGATCATAAAGTGCACCAAGAAAATAAAATTAGGTAATAAAAAGTTACGACGTACTGCGGTATTTGATTATTAAAGAAAGCTTTTGAAATAATATATTTTTATAAGACTGCCAGGTTACTAACCCTTAACCTGTGGAGGACGGGGGTTAGGGGGTTTCCAAGGTAAGATAGAAACGAGCGCTAATCAACTTTGCACCGACGATATTTTCTGCGCCAACGACATAATTCTAACGGGAGCAAATATATACCCCGAAAACAATGAATTGAATGTAAATAAATAAAAGCTACAAATATTTCTCTAATATGTAATGATTTATAAGACTGGCTGTCTAAAGTTCAAGGCGTAAACAAAAGATGACAACGTAGTAATAGCGAAATGTTCCAGTCTTCTTCTAATCAGCTTATGTTCTCGTCAATAACATTTTTAAAAAGCTAACAAATACATTTTCCTTGGGAAATCCATGTCTACATTTTCGGAGCTTCTAGGCCCGATCCACAACAAGCTTTTACAAGTAATCAGGCAAGCAAATCGGCAACGGCTGGGTACAAAATTTTTTCAAGAAAATTGGATTTTTTACTTCTTCAATTGATACAACGACTGTATGGATTGAAGTTATTTTGATTGAATTCATAATGTTCATATCACATCCCTCTGTCACATTGAATTGAAGTATATTGATTAAAGAATTACTCTGTTCTTTACGTTTCAAAAATCAAAATTCCACCTCAATTTTTCAGTTGACAGCTTCATACAGGAATTTTCTATAAATTTAAATAATTTTATTTGTTCAATACCATACGTAAGAATAGCCTCAAAGGGCCTTTCACACTTCAAAGCTTAGAATTTTGTAACCCAGTGGGAATCAGAAAGTTCACATTTTTGTATAAAAATCTATGAATGTATGACGTAAATGCAGAAGCCTAGAAATTACACAACAAAATGTAGTCTAACCTCTTGAGGACTAAACGGCTCAACCGATCGTTACGAATCTTGGCACAGATGTAGCTGAGAACCTGGAGACGGACATATGTTACATTTCATTATCATCATCGTCACCCTTTTTCATCACTACGCGTGTAACTGCAAGGCACAGCTAGTACTTATAAATATCAATGATTTGTGTGCTTTAGATGTATGCGTGAAACCTATTGTACGTAGCAGGCTCGTCATGAGTGGTAAGTATTCGTCCTCAATGCTCACCTGCCGTGTCGGATCCCGGCGTAATCACCTGCGTCACACATAAAATATGCTACAAACATTTCTTAATTAAGCATGTAACGTTAGGAAAAAAACTATTAAGAAATGTAGCGTATGAGACAAAAATTAATCTAACGACACTACTTTTTTGACGCGCGTTTTTTCATACAGACGGTCAACTAATGTAGGAGAGTCAACTCGAAACAGACGTGAGTGACTGTACAGTTAAAATGTCTAAAAAATAAGCCGGTTCCAATAAAATAAGTATCTACCTATATAATTCTATTTTTAGGTAAGAATATGAACCTTGACATTATTTGTTCCTACCTATGTAGATACCTAACCGCGTAATGTCCTAGAAATATTATCCGGTTAGGTAGCATCGTTTTGTACCTAACTCCGGGCTAAACATGTAAAATAGTCAATAATACACTATTTAAGCATATTATTGACTACTTTACATTTTTATGTCTCTCAATATTTATAGAAGGTAACTGAAATAAAGCTATGTAAAAGTCTGATCTCTAAACTTTACGTTTCCAGCCACTATAACTTGCTTTATTTAATAAGTGCCAGTTATTTCAAAATAAAAAATCTCGGTTCTGCGTAAGAAAAGTTTTTCTTCTCTCAAGAAGCACGAAAATGCGACGTCGTTTATGATGGCTATTCCAAAAACTTGAAATGTTTTAGCTCCATTTTTATTGTGTGTTCCGCCAAAATAATGTGGAATACGCTTCTCGTATAGGTCTTTCCGAAAATATATAATCTAAAATCGCTGTAAAAGATAAAAAATGCGCATTCTTTAGGATAATTCTAGTAAAACCACTTGTTTATTATGTAAAAGTTCGTTGGAGGTTACGAAAAACTTTTTTTTTATTTTTGCAACAAAAAAAAATATAGCAACTTTGCGACGATGATGCTCCATAGTTTTGGAGCTTAATCCGAATAATAATACGGTCTAAGGGGTCTATGATGAATGTTCGCTGATTTAAGCCACGTTTACATGTTTATTTCGGTCAAATAATAGAATTAAAAATAACAGCTATTGTTAGTACATTGTAATAGTATTCTCATGAAGAAAAAATTGGTTGTCTGTAAAGTCGGTTTACGGACGATAGTTTAACGTGACAACGTCATAACAAAACATTGATGAAATTATGATGATGATGATGATGTAACGGAACAATGAGCATAATGGGACAATGAGTCATACTTTTTCGTGAGTGCAGCCGGCGTTCATCGATTTATTAGACGTTGTCACGTCAAAAGAAAAAATATTTTCCAAAAGTAATTTCAATAATTTTGTATCTAAAAAATGCTGCGGGTGAGTGAGACAGTGGCGCCACCCTAAGTCGATAGTGAATGAATATCTCAAGCACAGAACAACTTTGTTCACTGATGTCGAGTTTATTTTAAGAAGACCAGCCACAAGATGGACAGACGACTTCGTACAAGCGCTCCCATCTGGTCTTTTTGAAAATTCATTGGGGAGACCTAAGTCCAGCAGTGGACTTCTTGTGGCTGAGATGACGATGATTTCTAGAATATGTTTTTCCGACTCATTGCGATACATTAGATATTGTATTCGCTAAGCAACGTAAGATAAATCAATAAAACGTGAACGTAAGTATATCTAAATCGTATTGACTCTGGAAGCCTATTCCGCCAACAAGCATTTCAGCAGTTTATTTTAAACCATGTGTCAAAGAAATGGTGTACTTGTTGATGGAAAAATGAGTTTGTTTTCAACGATTTAAAATTATTATAGCTAGAAACTGACATTATGTGACCACGGATTCGCTATTATTATCATGTAACGTATCTAATGATATAATCTATATTTTTATAATGTTCGCGTTTACGAACAAACCAGCGTTCTTTTTACGTGACGGGAACTATATATATTCAATTCACGGATATTCTTATTCATAGTGGGGGCGATAAGTCCTGCACTGACATCCCGTTTGGAGTGTTTTGTCTATCGAGGTCACGGATATTTTGACATGTATACTGATAAGTTATTTCATGTCTTATATAGGAGTTTGAAAGTTTCTCTATGGAGCACAGTCTACCTAGATAGCCTACGATATCACTAACTTCCCATTTTAATATTTGACCCATATAATAATGTTATATGCTCAATTTAAGTGGGCTTAAAAGTCTTACTATTGTAAGCCGAACTTTGTAATTCAACTTCATAGATATTATTATATCTATGAATCTGAATTACATAGTTCGACTTGCTTTTGAGTGTATCTATACAAGTTTGATAACTTATATGTATATTAGAAACCAAGCACTTTGCGAATATTTTTTTCGTACCTAATTTTTCCAGTTCGTATTAATTTCAGCTATATAAATATGTATACCGGTTGTACTAGTGTGTAAAAACATAATGGAGGACAGTAGAAAAAATCTTTTTGAAGAATTTTGTTTCGTTTGGATAAAGATCCAAATTCATCCAGTCATCGCTCCGGACTGGTAGCGGAGACAAATACATACGTTATTCCCTCCTTGTCAGAAATTACTTAGACGCTTCCATAAAGTGTCTTATGGTACCGTAAGCGTATGTTATGTAATATTGGACTGCACCTACGTGAACGTATCCCTTGAATCCCTACGGAAGTGTCTTTTTTCATAGAATTTTAAAGAATTGTACGCAATCTATGCAACTTCCGTTAACGATATACGAGTAACAAGCGAATCTTATGCATTGGTAACCCACCCACCCAGTGGCATCACTGGGTGCCCAAAAGACAGGCTTTGCCTAGTTTGGGGCCCGATGCTAATGCTGTAATATAATTTGCCCCTGTAATACTTCAATAAATATATATATATATATATATAAATATAATTAGAGGGGTTAAACTAATTAGGTAGGTGGGTGGCTGATTAGTTGGCAAAAGCAAGTAAACGTTAATTGAAGACAGCTAATTGTGGTAACGGTATATTTAGCCAGAAAATCTGAAGTAATATGAATAAGATTACCGTTCAATTTCACTCCTGTGACCCCGATTCTCAGTGCTATTCGCATCCGTAAGTCCACAAAGATTTGACTCGAAAAGGGTACGAACTTCGCCAACCTTTCAAGAATAAACGTCTCTAAGCGAAACTGATCATCCAGGTCTAAAGTTCCTACTAAGCTTCCTAAGACAGTTTGCACTACACTTATCTTCGAAGCATCAACAGTGGAACAACAATTGTCACAGCTCCAGTCCGTTGTGGGATCTGTTGGAGAAATGGGGAGAAGAACTCCCAGACATTCTTTGTTTAAGCACTTCAGAGCTGCTAAATTCGTTCCCATCTCGGTCTTATCTTCACATCTCCTGCATTTACACCAAAATTTCTTGGTCTTGTACAACTGACACCGTCGCGCAGGCGTACCCCATAAAAGTCCTGTGTAGCAAGTCAAAATTTCTTCACCAACATCGATGTCTCTCGATGCATAAACAGACATCGTGTGGTCTTTTTTGAAGATATTCCTCGTGTTGGGGACGCAGCTGTGGTTCAAAAACGACGATAATGGATATAAGCCCCGCAGTGGAACTGTCTTGTTACAAGGGCTGCAGGAAATTCGGAATGAATTTATTTTGATTACCGAGTTTACGAGTGACATGAACTGTAACTGCTTCTCAGGTATTGCCCATACGGAGCGCAGCGTCTCTATTTCATCGTCCTTAGAATTGCTTTTCTGCAATAAATTTAACAAATATTTCTGCTCTTCTTCGAGTAACATAAAACGCAAATAAATCACACCACTAGATAATGTTTCTGAACAGCATTTACGTTCCGGTTTTAGTTTCCAGTTGTTTGTGATGAAAGTACATAAAACTCCGTGGTCTGTTGACGATTCGCATTGTTTAGAACATATTAACAATTTACATTTATCACATTTGGGGCAGGATTCGCGTAGTTTGTGACACACTATGCAGAAGGTTTTATTTGCACAATCTGCTCTTGGTCCTAAAACGAGAGGTCTGTTCTGGAAGATGAGGGATCCTTGTAGAATTTTTGTAGACGCAAATACTCCTCGGCCGCCTAGAGGGGACTCCTTGATGACCCAGTTCCGCTGGCTCGAGCCGTGGTCAATGTGTGTCTGTACTACTTTGTGCTCCATGTCGTAGTGTTGAGGTTGCTCCAGGTACCATGGTCCAGCGGCGCTCGCGGCTGACTGACGCTCATCCAGCAAACATCGGTGTGCCATGACCTGTTATGAAAATAGCTACTGGAAGCTGTAAATCTATAGAATCAGCTCACGTGTCGAATCTGACGTAATGGTTAGATTTATGTTTACTCTAACTACGATTCGTTCAGAAAGCTCGGTGCGTTAGTTGAAATAACACGGAAAAATTATGGCTGAATAAACAATTATGTTTTGACGGTAGATAATTTAGTACGCGTATGAATGCTTACATGATGATAATCAAACGGTGTTTGTGAAATTTAAGGTTTTTGTAGGAGACCATGTTTGTTAGTAATATTTATATATATACATATATATACTTATAGAAAATAATATTGATGTCAGATTAATAGGCTCTTCCCCTTTAATACCTACATACAATTTTGGATTGTACGCGTGGTTTGATAAGTAATCTGGTAACAACAACTTATTCGTTTTAGTTTCACAATTCACCCGATTGTCTAAGATAGAAGATTTTTTTTCGAGTTTAACATGTACTTATACAGTTAATATGTTTATGTTTCTATATTATTCCTGTATACGTCCTCTAAACTTAGTTGGTAGGAGATATGACTGCTATATACTTACTGAAGTACGCAACCAATGCTATCGTAAAGGCGCGAACGAACGAACTACGACAATCGTACTGGCTATATAAAATACATAGAACATAACAAAATAAGAAAAAAAAAAAGAAAAACGCGCAAATATTGAAATCATCAAAGAAGATGCAATAAGATTTTGTTTTACAAAATATAGTTCTTAAATTTTTATTGAGGGTATTATTTTTTTATTGCTAGTTTGAACTTGAACTTGGTTTTGAACGAAATTACTACGATGGAGCGCGCTTGATGGGAAGAAACCTATTTTACTTTCGAAGATTATCTTTTTAACCGACTTCCAAAAAGAAGGAGGTTATCAATTCGGTCCGTATGTTTTTTTTGTATGTGTGTTCACCGATTACTCCGTCATTCGTGAACCAATTTTTTGTGTTTCTTGAATTGACATATAGAGAAAGCTCCCGAATTGGTCCCATAATTATTTTATAGACATTGCTTTATTATTTTTTGAATAATATTTAAAAATGAAAATTTTCATTGTATTCCTGAGTGAAGTGCGTCAGATTATAGAATCGCAGAGTTCCACCGACACGTTTTTCTTTGCAAAAGTGTCAAATGTTAAGGATTATCGTTTAGACATCTGCACATTTTCTAATCTTCGAAGACGAAGCATTTGACATTCAATGACAAATCTCATTCTTGACAAAAAAATAAATGAGCGAGGGTGAAGAGAGGTTTCTTTAAAAAGTTTACAACCGTGAAGGATTTAGTAACCGTAAAACCTTCTTACTCCTCATCCAATGTGTATAAGGTAAAAATAGAGTTACTTCGACGATGAAGCGTTTTGTTTATTTATTACCCGACTGAGCATGATGATATGAACTTTATGTATCCTAATCCTGTCTAATATACAAGTAACGAAGTAGCGTACTTTGAAGTCGGTTGTTTAAGTTTTTTAAACTATAATTATAATTATTGAAGTTCGCGTAATATAATTGGTAAAAATGTAGATTCTAAATCCATGAGTCTAAATCATATCTTCCTTTATGTTGCTGTAGGCAAGTGTGACAAGTGCTTATCTATATAAAGAATCCGTAATTCGACCATCGTCCGTCTCACTCGCGCATGGACACATTTTTGAAGGTATAAAGTTACTGAACGAACTTATACAAAAATCGTCGTTTGTAAAACTAGAAAACAACATCGCAAATATTCGATAAACATTTCAATTTGATCCAAGTTAATTTTCATACATAAAAATCATTTTTAGAAATTATTAATGCAAAAAATATTTTTATGTATGAACTTTAACTTAATAGACTTTTAAAAATAAAAGTATAAACTTGTAAGTACGGAGTGTGTAACGCTACATACCGTTTGCGCATGCAAAACGCCAGCTACGAAATTTGTTCGTGCTCGACAACGTTCAATATGTATGTTACTGTAAAACCCCGAATATTGGTAAATCTTAGGTTTTACCAGTAAATCTTAGGGTTTACCAACACGAGTCGGTAAATGTAAGAATATGTAAAAAGGAAACGATTTTATCGGGCTTTTACCATTAGAATTTAGTACATGCTAGGTTTTACCAGTGACGGTTGGTAAATGTTGGTTTTGGAAATAAAACAATTATGCTAAATCTCTCGTATTTGTGAACTTCTATGTCAAAGTAAAAGATTTTTTTAAAGGTTTTTAATATTAAATCATGGAAGTGATTTGATTCATTGATCGTGTTAGCGAGTCCTAGATTTTCGTGGACCAGATGAATCAAACAAGTAACTGTGTTAAAAGGAAATACCCGACTGGTAAAGAGCGACTTAACGCTATCAAAAATTATAAATACAATCATTTGAATGCATTGATTACCAATTTAATAATCCTAAATATAAATATATGACTTTATAGAAAATTACAAACATACCTACAAGAACCCGCAAAAATTTTTGGTTAGTGGCTATTTTTAGTGAATTATTTGCTCGTATTAGAAAGTTCACGGCACTTTAATGATCAATACAAATAAAGATCAATATGAAACAATCACGCGCGAGCGAAGCGAGCTCGAAAGTTTTTGAAGCATTTTATAAAATTATTGAAGCCTGTTTTTTTTTATAATGGCCAGGATTTCGGGGGGTTTGGACCCCCCAAACCCCCCCCTGCCTACGGCCATGGTTAGTCATTTCTAGGTCTAATAGTTTAGAATGGAGGGGGAGGGATACAGTATTTTCACTTTGGGCGGGCTATATCTCGAACATATTACATTTGAGAAGAAAAGATACATGATAGATCGTTGTAAAAATTATAATTGCGCATTCTTTAGAATAATTCTAATAAAACCACTTGTTTATTACGAAAAAGTTCGTTGGAGGTTACGAAATAAGATATTGTTTTATTTTTGCGAGAGATGTATTATTAGAAAAAAATATAGCCTATGACACACTGAAAGTGAAGACGAATCTATCGACACCTCGCACATAAAAATCGGTCAAGCTGTTTAGATTGTAGGCGATCTTATAGAAACATACATACATACAATCATACCCACATACATACAAACTTACATACACTCGAAAAACATAACCTTCCTTCTTACGTAGTCGGGTAAACACGACCTTACACAGGTAGTAAGAAGTTCCTGTGCACATAGTTTACCACAGACTTCTTCATTACTAGAGACCAGATTATATGCAACATAAAAAGCTTGAAATATGCATTAAAAATGGGTAAAATATGCATGAAAATTGTTAAAATATGCAACATAAATGATGAATTTTAGAAAAGTAAATAAGGGAAAAAATGCCATTTTATGCCATGCTTATTAAAATATGCAAATGCATATAATCCGGTCTCTATTCATTACAAAGGCCATGCTAATAGTTCTAGTTAAATTTAATGATATCGATAATGTTTCAGGTTCTGAAACGAGCTCTAATAAACTAATTTTGAAACAAGCCTGTTGTGAGTACCTACTGTCCTTGGCAATATTCATGTTATTGAAAACAATGTAAAGTACCTACTTACCGCAGCGGATAATTAACGCGAATTAAACCTATTTTTATCCTTTATGAAGGTGAATACATTTTAGAACATTATTACAATACGAGTTCATGTGCTAATTCGAGGTATTAATATAAAACGTTTATTTTGTAAGCACAACTCTTTACTACATTTTCATTCGTTTTTTTTTTAAACTAGTAAATACTTTTTGGTTAGTGCCAGACTTATACGATTTTTAACCAACTTACAAATAGAAAGAGGGTCTCAATTCGACAGTGTATGTTTTTTTATTTTTTCATCGATTACTTAGCCAATTATGAATTGATTTTGACTGTTATTTTTTGTTCAGAGGTCGTTCCATATAATTTTTTATCAGAATCGCTTCAGTACTTTGGTTTTACAAATTCATTCGAACAAAAGAACTGAAAATATGTTATCAATGAAATTAAGTATTTTGAACTAGGTTTCTTCAGTTTTTAAACTATAATTATTCTATATCCTGTTTTTGAACGCCTTTGGGATATGAATTTATTTTTTATATTTTATTACTTATACGTATATTTATTCTTGTATCTATTTATGTAACGTTATCATAAATTTTTCGGGTCTGTAATATAAGTCATTAAATTTTCCGATGCAGTTTACTGTAGTAATTTAGTAAGAAGCATAGTCAATGCAATCTCCTTGAAAAATACTATTTCTGTTCTCCTTGTAAGTTTCTTGCCGCTGTAACAACGTCAGGCAAAATAACCGTTCAACTAAAAGGGAATTAGAAAAACAAGCAACTATAAATTTAAAAAAAAACTGACTGCATTAAAGCTATTTTCGTAACGAATCACTTATTCATAGGGGGCTACGTAAAAGTAAAGTTTGAAAAAGTTTTTTTTTACGAGAGTTGCATTATTATAAAAAAATATTTACCTACAGATTAAATTACCAAATTTTAATTTCTTATTTAATTATTATTATTAGAAGCAGGTATCTATATTTAAATAAAATAAAAACTTGACTGCTTAGGAGCGATTTTAGTAGTGTAGCCTCGATGACACTAGGCTAGTTTACGAGCTTCTAGTCGGCGAGTTTAAAAGATGAGTGAGCGAGTAGCGAGTGTCGATGATACAATCAAAAGCAGATTGTAAAAAAGCTTCAATGACACGTAGCGAGTTTACAAGCTGCTCGCGAACTCGCTGGCTTGTAGCATGTAAACTATCCCAATGTCATCGAGGCTAACTCCCAATCAACTGTAACGCGTGACATTCTGTATAGAAACCTATTTAAAGACCATGAAAGTCTAATTTTTATACGTCTTCATTCTGAATTGAATAGTTAGGTACATATGCAACTAGATTTCATCCCAATGTTGGAAGAGATCGCTTTTTCAGAGCGATAAGACTGCCTGATGTTTCACTAACATGTAAGTCTTTGTTTTTACCCGGCTGTGAAAGAATGAAGGTTATGTTTTTTGAGTGTATGTATGTATATACTTATTTTTTTATATTACGTCCTACAGCCAAGTTTAGATGTGCGAGATGTCGTTAGAATGAATTGTCTTCACTCCCTGGATGTCATAAGCAAAATTTATTATAATAATAATAATACCTACAACTCACGCAAAAGTAAAAATAAATGCGTTTTTTTATAATCTCCAATGATCTCTATTTCTCTTTTTTTTCCCCCTTTGTTTCAATTTAATACCTAAAATATGTTTGCTCAAATGATGTATACATGCTTTGGATTATAGTCTGGTTCTGATCGATTGTCACGTGTTATCTTATATTATGTTAGGCTATATTCTGTTTTGTATACTTAAATAAATAAAATAAAATAAAATAGATCTTTTTGCTAACTCACTGCGTTTTTTTTTGTAAAACTGATGTTTAAAATCGCAAAAATTGTGGCTCAGTTGGTAGTGTGTCTACGTCTACCTGCTGAACTGAAAGGTCGTGGGTTCGATCTCCACCCAGGGCAAACATTTGTGTGATGAGCATGGATGTTTGTTCTGTGGCTGGGTGTTTCTATGTATCATATGTATATATTTACAAACAAAAAAGTATATATGTATTCTATCAGCCATCTAGTTCCATAGTACAAGCTTTGCTTAGATGGTGTTGTGTGATATGTCCACAAATATTTATTTATTATTCATTTATACACAATGTAAAGTGTAAGGTACTTATTAATGTAATTTGTGTTTTAGTTATAGTTAAGGTGTAAACAATAAAGAGTTTATATATATATATATATATAATACTCTTTTTAGGGTTCCATAATTCTACTCAGATACTGTTATTATTGCGTAAACGAAATTTGGCAAGTGGTATGTGATGAAATTTTTGTCAACTTCATCTCCTTATGTGTGGGATACAGTTCAACAATTCTTTTAAGATGAGGCTAAGACTTCATATATCATTTTCTTTCCAGATGTGTTATATATGCGAGATATATGTTGCTCGCCTAACGTAAAAAAATTTAGTCATCCTGGATTCCTATACCAAAAAAAAAAAAAAACAACCAAGAAATGTATAATTTACGTGTATGGAGAGTCACTCCTATTTTTAAGTTTTTTAAAATTTTACTACGGCATCTTATAGCACTTTTACTAAACAGTAAACATATCTATCAGCCAAATAAAATTAATCTAGTGGTATTAGTCATAGAAATCGTTGTGACATACGGACATACATATAGACAGACAGACGGAGACGGACGGAACCCTAAGAAGGTGTTGCGTGCGAGCGAGATAGCTGAGCCTTAAAACGTTGGGTCACAAAGTCATGTTAGGGCTTAGAAATATAATCAAACAATTGCAAAGCATTCGTAAGAGGTTAAACGTCGTCGTTGGAATGAGGTAATTTTGGCCTTCCGATCGCCGTTCGGTCATCGTGGTGTATGCCATCTTCTTTTATTAAAATAAATAAATAAATATTTGTGGACATTTCACACAACACCATCTAGCCCAAACTAAGCAAAGCTTGTACTATGGAACTAGATGGCTGATAGAATACATATATACTTTTTTTTTGTAAATATATACTTAAGATACATAGAAACACCCAGACACAGAACAAACATCCATGCTCATCACACAAATGTTTGCCCTGGGTGGGGATTGAACCCACGACCTTTCAGTTCAGCAGGTAGACGTAAACACACTACCAACTGAGCCACAAGGCCAGTCAATAGCCGTCGGCATTAGCCGTTGTTACGAAAGTATTGGGATAAATATAGATAATTAATAAACGGTATTATGGAACGATTGCTAGAGATATTGCTAAACATCACGCAAGTTGATACGTGCTTATCTTATATTTTAAAGTAGCTGATATCTCACAATGATCTGTCAACTGATTGTATCTGAAACAAGACTAGTGGTGTACTTTATGCATCTCAAGATGTGACCAACGGAGAAAATAAAGTACTATGAGCATAAAAATAAAACGACAAAGCACGAGATATCACACACTAGGCAAGCGTCACAAAAATAATAAGAACTTTGAGACTAATTTTTTAGATTACTTTCGAGTTCACGTACTGAAAACATTTTTAGATTAAATTTTATTTCACTTGTATCGGAAATTATCACAAAATTGTAATTAATTGCATGTACTTAAAGTACTACGTATTAACACGATCATAGTATCTGTACAGAGAGAACGGAACGAACCTTCATATTTGTTTAGAGTGAAGTAGATTATTTTGGGTGTAACACTGAATTTGGCTAGTACTTTGGTGACGTCACAATAAACAATTTTGAAGGTTGGCCCCATATTCGTTCCGAAATAATCCGATCATGTACTTGTACTGAGTCCGTAGTCCGACCATCGTCCATCTCACCCGCGTATACCCACATTTTGAAGATACAAAATGATTGCATGAAATTATAAAAAAAATCATCATTTGTAAAACTAGAAAACAACATCACAATTATTCGGTATGCGCGAGCGAGATGGATGGTTGAACTACGGACTCTTAACTAGGTAAATAAAATAAACATGTTAGATTTAAAATTTGTTACCAAAAAATCTTTACCGTGCCATCGATATCCATCTGTATCTCCAAACGCTATAATCAGTCTGCAGTTGAGATCCACCACTATTTGATTAGTCCTCGGAATGAATTTATTAATTCTGTTTATCAAAAAAAATTCGAGTTCACCAACGTTGTCGAAGTTCAGGGAACCCATGAGACTCCCGAGAGCTGCTTGTATAGCACATATATTGTTACTTGGAACGCGTAAGCCGCATTCTATGCACTTCCATGAGGTCGACAATTTTAGAGGTTCCATGGGCAATAACACTCCGGGACACTCCGAAGAGAAGCAATTGAGGGCCGCAAGAAGAGTTCCACGCTCGGTCACGTCAGCACATCGATCACATTTGCATAAAAAGTGCTTAGTTTTGTAGAGGTGGGTCCTGCGAGCCGGCGTACCCCACAGCATTCCGGTGTAGCATGTGAAGATCTCCGATCCCGTTGGAATAGGCTTCACTGCTTTCAAAGTCATTTGCAGATCTTTATTGTAACTGTATCTTGTATTTGGTACACAGGTGTGGTTCATAAGCCCCGACACAGGGTATAAGCCACGCAAGCTCATTTTGGTCTCGCCGTACGCAGTAGCAATTTGGTATGCGTTTGTATCTAGTGCGCAACAAGCTAGAGTCATTAGCTGCTCCTCTTCTTCAGGGATTTCGAAATATTGTTTTAGGTTCCTCACTTCATGTCCGTGTTGAGGCTTCTTGTGAGCTTCGAGGCACGACATAAACAGTTTTTGTTCGTCGCTCAATAATAGAGCTCTGATTGGTGTTAGAGCTCGGCACATTATCGCTTCGTCTATATCTTCAATAGGTATCTTATTGTTCCATTCAGAAATAATGCGACAATCGTCGATATGTGTAGCTGTATTTTGACACTCTTCTGAACATAGCACCAATGCACATCTCGGACATTTGAAAAACGAATCGCAATCTAATTTGCAGCACACTGTACATCCTCGCGGGAGACCGGCACTGGCGCGCGGGCCGTATACTAAGGGATGGTCGACGAACAGAACCTGCCCGCTACCGATGTCTTCCGTTGCGATGAGACCGCGGCCCCCGAGCGAAGACTCGCCGAGAATCCATTTGCACGAATATTCGGAGCCGTCCGTAGAGTTATAAAGTCCGAGGTGTTCCTTCACCATTTGCGACAATTGGTCCAACGACAACATCCTGCCGCGACCCACCGATGACGGCACTGCACTGAGCGATCGTCGCGAATAAACAAATCGGTTATAATAGATAACGTTCGTCAACGATCGAACGAATAAAAACAAAGCCAAAAACGTAAATAAGTACGCGTTCTTCTCCACAATGAACCGACTCCGATAGAGATGCGTCGACGCCGTGCAAAGTACCTACGTACCTGACGTGCTTTTTTCGGACGTTGGCAACTCATACGTTTATATTTTCAGGTAAATTCGTTTATACATTTGGGTTATATATTTAAGAACCGGTCGCCCGAAAGGTACAGTCACCTGGGCGAAGTTCGCCGTACAAATAGTGTGAAAGACGGAGTCGTGACATCTGGGAAATATTGTATAATACCTATGGTATAAATATAGGTTGTCTTGATGACTATTTTTAATTCGTCTGAAGTTAAATATTGCGATGGCTGCACGATGCTCACGGTAATTTACGGACGGTTGTTTTTCGTAAACGACTAGCTGCCTAGCCGGGCCAGTTGGAGATTAACCAGAATCCTAAAAAAGTATGTTAATTGTTCACGATGTTAATTGGCACGAAATTGTAAACTTCGATTTTTTATTAGAGCGCGTGTGTTTCAAAATAGATTTGGATAATTATTTGGAGTACCATTGTAATATCAAATCTAATAAAACTATTTAAAAGTCAAATGAGTTCTTTCAAATGTATTTGTACCTACCTACGAATACATAGAGGTAGGCGTAATTCTAGACATTACTACGAGAACAATACTTTTCCAACCAAGACACATTAGAACCATTAACCACTTGGCATCATATTTAAAATTGTAATACGAGATCATTAATCTGGATCTTGTGCACGATTCCGCATAATTGAGTAAAATTGGTAATTGGATCTTTAGAGAGCGAGGAAGCATATTAATTCTTGCAATATTTCTTCATGCATAGTACCTATCCAATCCCAAGTACCTACGTTCACGCCCTCAAAGACACGCACAAAGTGTCGTCGGAACTAGTAACTCGATCCAGATCCTTTGTTAGCAAGTCTC
Organism: Lycia hirtaria; assembly: GCA_947563715.1. Classification (NCBI taxonomy): domain Eukaryota; kingdom Metazoa; phylum Arthropoda; class Insecta; order Lepidoptera; family Geometridae; genus Lycia; species Lycia hirtaria. The sequence continues at coordinate 39,917,518 of OX387379.1, forward strand.
GGCGTTGGTTCGACAACCTGACCAGTCTCTGTGACCGCTTCTCCTATGTGGACGTTCATCTATACGGCAACAAATAAATCTAAATGCACATCAAATGTAAAATATCCTTCGTACCTTCGGTGCAAAGTGCCCAGTGACCAGTGACTGTTCTGAAATGCAAATGTTCGATTATCATGAAGACGAGTGCCCTTGGTTTTACTTCGATGGTTCCTATAAGACGCTGCTCGGCTCTTGTCTTTTTGTATTTGGTCAGTGTAATCAGTATTTTTTTTCATCAGCCCTGTTTGTGCAAACTGTCCCACTGCTGGGCGCGGGCCATCTGTCTCATTGTGAGAAGGGTAAGGCCATAGTGGTAGACTATGGCCAAGTGCGGGTTGGCAGACTTCACACATCTTCAAGAACATGGAGAACTCTCAGATATGTAGGTTTTCTCACGATGTTTTCCTTCACCGGTTGAAGTTGGCGGCAATCAACAATACGCACATACCTTCGAAAAGACAGAGGTGCGTGCCGCGAGATTCGAACCCAGGACCTACGGATCGCAAGTCATGGTCTTCCCACTAGGCCCCCGGAAAGTTCAGTATTATTAATTAAGTTCAATTTTCTTGTTGAATTATGGCATTTGTGTTCACTATAGATATTTTCGCCAGGTGTGTTCGGGGTGCTGCTCAACGGATGGCTGTTTGTTACCTTTATCCACAGTCACCTGCTCACATTCAAAAGTCATTTATTGGTACTCAACCTTTGCGTGGCTTCGCTTGGCAGAAATCTTCTTGGATTTCCATTCGCTGGATCTTCGGCTGTCGCTAGAAGGTTTGTCAATCTAAACACTATTAAAGCGAAAGTAACTTCGTGTCTCTGTTCCTCTGTTTATTGGTTACCTTTTCACGATTATGTTGACTGAATGGATTGGTCTGAAATTTGGTTTACCTAGAGATAGCTCGAAACCAAGAGACGGACATAGTAGTCTAAGATCCCGCTATAGGACGACCTTCACCGAGCTGGTTAATGGATGAAAAGTATTTTATATTCAATTAAATATGTCAATAAATGTATTGCAAATGGGTTGTCTAAAAATTTTCAGTTCAGAATATGATAATTTTTTTTTTTTTACTTTTCACTGATTTGGTTAATAGACAAATTCAGTATATTTATGTGTAAATAATCTTTATTTTAATTTAACTTTAATTCATTAACCAGACTGGTGCAAGTTACTAGTATCGATTTACCTGTTTATACCTGCCTACCCAAGAGTTGTAACGGGAAAAAAATAGTCAACCTAACGCTTGTATATTCTATGGGCTTCATACTGTCGATTGGTATTGAATTTGTAAATTAACAAAAACCAGTGAAAAGTAAAAAAAAAATTTATTAATCATTCTGGACTGAATTTTTTTAGACAACCCATTAGCAATATATTTATTGACTTATTTAATTGAATATAAAATACTTTTCATCCATTAACCAGCTCGGTGAAGGTTGTCCTATAGCGGGATCTTAGACCATAGACCAAATTTCATCTACATCAACACCGTTTTTATCAGTATTTGGGTGAAACCATGTGACGTTACTAGTTTATATCAATTATATCTAAACGTTAACATCGCCATCATCATCCACAGTCTTACTTTAGCTGCTGCTGGGTATGGATGTATCTTCGTCTACCTGCATCAGTCATGTGTTAACCTAGTTAAGAAGTCGTTTTTTTTTAGTTTTTTAAAAGATTACTTGTAGGTTTCCAGTAGGATTTCTTGTGTTGAGACTTAATTTGTACATAGATAGATAGATAGAACATAATATATATATATATATAACACACTGGCAAGCGCAGACCAACCACAAGACAGACAGTTGACCTCATACAAGTTGGAGGAAGACGCAGGATGCAGGCCACTAGCATGCGGATAGTCCATGGAGGAGGTCTATGTTCAGCAGACTTCTTGTGGCCGAGATGAAGATGATAACATAACACGACTATGTTAATTACCAACGTTATATATTTCAGATGGCTTTTCGGCCCCGCGTGCTGTCAATTATTCGCATTTCTGAATCAATTCTTTGGTGTCTTTCAAATGATTGCGATATTCGTCATAGTGTTGGAGAGATATTTATTAGCAAAACATTACAGACATGGTTAGTATTTAATTTAGCTCTGTATTTATATCACGATTCAATGAAATCGTCGACAGATTGGCTAATAAAAAGCTTTATTCGCTCATGATGCTTAGCCTAGGGTTGCCATACGAGTATTTTCTGGGATCCTGTTGGGACATCGATTGGGAAACCACAACAGAAAATAACAAAGTTATGATGGTGCAAAAGGCAGCTCCTCATTTAAAGCTCTCTTCTAGAATATCTAAGATATATTTTTTTTAAATGGTACTAATCTAGCAAATTGTATCGTTATTATTGGTTAGTGAGCATGGAGTACCGATAGTAATTGTTGGACCGACAAAATATATATTGTTGGTTGATTTTCACGGCACCAAAAAATATACTGGTTAGGCGTATTCTGTTCTAGTTGGATTGAGAACTCTTAGTTTTTGATTAGCTTCGATTTTACGCCTTGTCAGAAAGTCGTGATACCATTGATAATACCATATACCATGTGATACCATGACTGGCCTTGTAGCTCAGTTGGTAGTGTCTACGTCTACCTGCTGAACTGAAAGGTCGTGGGTTCGATCCCCTCCCAGGGCAAACATTTGTGTGATGAGCATGGATGTATGGGGCTCCCCTTTAATATTTACTTTATTGTTATTTAATTATTTAATTTGAAAGGTAATATACAATTAAATATTCTGTGAAAATTTGAAGCGTCTACCTGTTACCGTTTTTAATATTGAGCAAAAAAATACGAAAAAAACACGTTTATTGTATGGGGACACCCCTTAATATTTAATTTTTTTTAATTTTTAGTATTTGTTGTTATAGCGACAACGGAAATACATCATTTGTGAAAATTTCAGCTTTCTAGCTATCACGGTTTATGAGATACAGCCTGGAGACAGACAGACAGACAGACAGACAGACAGCGAAGTCTTAGTAATAGGGTCCCGTTTTTACCCTTTGGGTACGGAACCCTAAAAAAAGACGTGTGGCACTCGGAGACTGCCGCGGTAAAGCTATTGCATAATAGCTTTACGCGCGGTGTGTTAGGTTATTTTCGTTACGGAATTTCTGGATTCGGTCTCCACGCTCAAGGCCCGCGATAGAAGTTATGCAATAGCTTAAAATCGACACTAAAGCTAACAACATCTCCATTGTAAAACTACACTCTTTTCGATCATAATGTGTAAAAATACTTTTGTATGGAAGTCTAACCACCTTAACATTGTTATATTTTCAGAAAAAACCTTGCATATACGATATTACTGGAGTCTAGTCGGCGTGAGCTGGATAAGCGCCACAGTTTTTGCCATTCCACCGCTGTTTGGATACGGGATGTACTCCTGTGACGCCACCGGCACCTCCTGTTCCCTTCTATGGCCATCTCTATATTCTGCGAGGCAGATGGGCTTCGTTGTACCTTATGCCATCTTATGCGCTGTAGTGCCCATTGTTGGAATGTGAGTAGCTCGAGTTTGATTGAATATAGAACAACTCCGATTCTTCATGGTCATTATTTTCATCCTGTGAGACAATTTAAATAGCGTTACAGCCGTTGGTGACGACTTGGAGCATATGTTATTTTTTCCTTGTGTATTAATTTACGTTTAAACTTGCATAAAGTACGATAAACTCTTTATTGTTTACATTTTACAATTGTACCTTGGATGTACTTTTTTTCAAGTTTCTAATTTGCCACCTCGTATCTTTGCTACTCGTGCCGTCATATTACTAAAATTACACCTAATAAATAAGACATATACTTATTTCATTTTCTCATTATAACAGACAAACGCAAACGTAGGCACTTGTTTCTATAGTGTGCAAATTTTGCAGGTTCTTCTATATGGGAAAAGCTGTACGCCTTGAGAAAATATTCTACAAAGGTGAACAGCAAAGGGAACAAAAATACCTTACACAGGTAGGCATATTTTCGTTGTTTATTCACATTTACATTTTAGTCAGTATTTTGAAATCAAAGTTTATTTTGCGCAGAGTATCCACGCAATTTGCGTAGCAACGTTAGCGTTATGGATTCCTGCTGCTTTGCTAGTTGGATGGCAGTGGTTCCCAATGCTAGTACTTGGTTATCGGACCCATGTTCCACCAGCACTGGCCATGATTGCACCGATTGCTGCTGAAGTAAGTATTTTTTAATAACGTATTAATTTGCTTATGAATAACTCTTCTTATGATAAAACAACAATTGTCGCAGAAGAACGTCGAAGTAACTATTTTAAATACCTACCTAAGAAGTTTGATACAGTCCTTTTAAACTAAGGATACAATTTTGTTTTTATTCTAATAGTACGTCTCGAGAAACATTTTTTTACCGACTTCAAAAAAAAGGAGATATTCGGTTGTATTTTTGTTTATGTTTGTTACTTCATAACTCTATCATTTATAACTCGATTTGGAAAATATATTTTTTTATTTTGAAAAGGATTAGCTTTCAGATTGGTTCTATAAGAAATTTAATCAAAATTGGTCTAGTAGTTTGATTTTTAGGGTTTCATACCTTAAAAGGGAAAAAACGGAACCCTTCTAGGATCACTTTGTTGTCCGTCTGTCCGGGTGTCAAGACCTGTATCTCGGGAACGCGTTAAGGTATCGAGTGGAAATAAAAACCATATACGCAGATCCATAGTCTCTTGCTGCAGAAAGAAAAATCAAATTTCTTAGTTTTTGTAAAAAAAGTTACAGCCGAATATGTCGTAAAGAACTCACATTTCGACACTCACAAGGGAATCAAAACCTACCTTTACTTCCCGTTGACCTAGAACTATGAAATTTGGGAAGAAACATTGTGTTAGAGTACACATATAGGAAAAATCCGAAAACTGGACATTTTTTTATTAATCACAATAATTTGGGTCTTTATGCAAAGAAGAAGGGTCCAAATTTTAAATGGCTTTAACCGTATCATGTGGGGTATCATATAAAAGAGCTTAATTAGCACAAGCTAAAACAGGTTTTTAAATATTTTTGCGATGTATATTTTTCGATTTATGAAGGAAAATATAATAAATTATATATATTTATATTCTCCCTTTTACTTACTTGTTTGTACGGAACCCTCGGTGGACGAGTCTGACTCACTCTTGTTTATTAAAACTAAAATAACTAGGAAAATTATATCGTCTAAATAAACGAAATTGCGTTTTTTAAAAACTGTTTTTTTTTTCTTCGGTTTTTTTTACTAAGTATAAAAATTATTATTTTCGAATTCCTTTTAATTGTATTATGTATTAATTATATGTAGTGTACCTATCTACTGCAGCGGCCAATAAAACGGCTATTGATGGATGAATGTGGCGTGGAAGCCCCTTGACGATCATAACATCTAGTGATTCTAGTGGCCTATCATCCAGTCCAAAAATGACCAGTTCGAGCCGAAAACATTATTTTTTCACTTATTGCTACCTTTTTTAGTTATAAAGTTTTAATTTGTGACAGCCAAAAATTTACATAAAATCTTTCGTAATTACTTTCTTGATAACTTTGTTGTATTTTGCAGTAAAAAGGTGTTCCCATTCTTTAAACATGAGCTTTCATAGTAATTTATTCAGCCTATAAAATATACCAGATACGTATTTTCACATTAGCTTTGTCGGTCCCTGTACTCACTGTTCACTTATATTACTAGTAAAATAATATTAGTCACTTACCAACAATTTCGGTTTATCTCGAAGAAAGTTGTCGTTATACTTCCAAGTTTTCAAGCAAACATAAAACAATCATTAAGGGTCTTACCGAAAAACGTTACTCAAAGAGCAATACTCAACATATATTGTCAACTTCTCGCTGACACGTAATGACACTTGCGGAAAGAAGACAGAGAATTTGGTAACGTTTTTCTTTAATGCCGTATTTCTTTAATTTTCAGGCAGCTACATCCATACCAGTTCTGTGCTATATCACAGTCGACGAACGGCTTCGAGCAGCTCTCCTGGGACGTATGAGGAAACAATACGCTTTGTTGAAACCTGAACGAGCGAAGAAATACAAATACGAACGTCCTTAGCACATTAAAGGTGAAAGAGAGACTCGACAACGCTGGAGGAAATGTACCCTCATTAAAGGGACGGGTCAACCCCCACTCGTGCCCTACTTACGAACTCCAAGATGAGGGAAGACAGTTATACTTATTCAATAGTATAATGCTGAAAGCAGTGTACAGAGAAAACAATATCAGACTGATTATTGACTTAAATTTGTGTTATAATTGCCTTTATTACCTATCTATAAGATGAGAATCAATAAATTAAAAGAAAACAACAGTATTTTATTGTTATGCCTGAATCCCAAGAAATGAATATGAAGATACTCATAAAAAAGTTACTCATTACTTTTCATAAGTTAAAGATTTTATTAATATAGACTTAGATATATCATATATATTTTAAGTAGGTATAAATATTGCAATCCTGGATATAGTATTTTTTATTCACCTACATAGCTTGAATGAAGAGAGCGAGACGGTTATAGCGACAAAGGGGTGGAAGGTGACTTAAGAGAGAATTGCGCAGTTTAGAAACCTCTTTCCACATTTTTGGAATGCCACAACGTAGTTGGGCGTGTATTTTTTGAGGATTTGTTTCGTTATTTAGAAGGCAAGAGAGAAGAAAATTAACGGATTATTGTGAAGTCAGATTTTTGCAAGATTTGTTTCGTTATTGTAACTTCATGTCCCTAAAAAGCTATTCGGGCAATGATTACATTAAGTGAGTTTAGTGAATTTGTAATATGAAAGATAACGTGCTTGCTAGCTCACCTACAAGCAAGTTTTTAACCCAACAACAATACATAACAAAGTGTTTAACAGAGCATCAAAGAACACGTTTTGGACGAGAATAGGGGTGTAATATGAGAAGCTAGAGTTTCCTATTTTATTAGCGTGTGCTTCTTTGCATTTCAGTTGTTGCATTGCACTTTGTAGATGCACTTTGGATAACTTCTTGAAAAAACATTTAATTAAATTATAATATATATTTATATATAATAATTATATATATTTATTGTCTTCGCTATAACTGTGTATGATGGAAAGAATAGAGTGCGTATGGAAGGATCTCTTTAACGACAGTGAAAGAGAAAATTTAAATGAAGGATTATTTTTAACAGGTAAGAAATACATATCTAAAAATTATAAGCTTTATAACGCTTCGTAATATTTTTTGGGGTCAAGGTAGCATTGTTATTTAAGATCATTTCGTGTCTTAACTACTTATCAACATCATTAGCCCACTTTACATAATAGTATACACGATACGTAGACGCACAAGTCACCGATATAGCACGGCGGATTAGCAAATTGAAGTGGCAGTGGGCAGGGCACATAGCATGATAGCACGTAGAACTGATGGCCGATGGGGCCGAAAGGTTCTCGAGTGGAGACCACGCACCGACAAGCGCAGCGTAGGAGACCAGCCATGAAATGGACAGATGACCTCATACAAGTGGCGGGAAGACGCTGGATGCCAGCTGCTTCCAATCGGTGTTTTTTGAAATCCATGGGAGAGGCCTATGTCCAGCAGTGGACTTCTTATGGCTGAGATGATGATGATGATGACATAATAGGTGTCTCCAACTGCATGCCATTGAGCCCAAATTTCAGCGTTCCGCTTCGATCCACTAATCTTATGTCGTATCCTAGTTATTATATTGTTCTCATATTAAAATTTATTTCTTGTGTCATGTTCCAGGACTAATTTCATTTATTCTGGGATTATGGGTAAACTTGGCAATTTTAACGACAAACCTGAGCCTTAACCGCAGTTACAGGAACTTAGCTAACTTTACGTTAGTGGCGTGTATAAGAAAAATATTGGTATTGATAGCTCATTTTCCTTTATTCAGTTTATTTAAAAGGTACGTTTATTACAATCGTCCATCGTATAAAGTTATTACTTAAAACAACAGAAAATCATACTGAATATTTTCACCCCAGCCCTACTTAACATTTAACTTTGATCGTTAATAATAGGAATTGTTTCCAAGTTAAACAAGAACGATTGATTGATTATTCGTTTACATTTGATTGAACATTGTTGTATTTGATTTCAGCGAAAATAATGATTCTAAATTCTGCGAGTTATGGGCCTGCCTGGAAACTTTTCTAGCGGTTTTTGAAATTGAATGGCTTACACACGTTTGCATTGAACGTTATGTCGTTGCAAAGTATACTACGAATGGTAGGTATAAATATGATACTAAACTGAAGGTGTATTTTTTAGAATTTATAGTTTTTAGGGTTCCGTACCTCCAAAGGAAAAAACGGAACCCCTATAGGATCACTTTGTTGTCCGTCCGTCCGTCCATAGGGGTGTCAAGACTTGTATCTCGGGAACGCGTGAAGGTATCGTGTTGAAATTAAAACCATATACGCAAATCCATAATATCTTGCTACAGAAAGAAAAATAAAATTTCTCTGTTTTCGTACAAAAGTTACAGCCGAATATGTCGTAAAAATCGCACATTTCGACAATCACAAGGAAATCAAAACCTATGGGGTACTTCCCGTTGACCTAGAACTCCGAAATTTGGCAAGAAGCATTGTGTTAGAGTACTCATATAGGAAAAAATCCGAAAACTGCATATTTTTTTAATTTAATCACAAAAATAGGGTCATTATGCAAGGAATGAGGGTCCAAATTTTAAAGTGAATTGACCGTATCATGTGGGGTGTCATATGAAAGAGCTTCATTAGTAGAAGCTAAAACAGGTTTAGAAATGTTTTTACGATGTATGTTTTTCGGTTTATGAAGGAAAATATAAAAAATATATATGATTTCCCCCTTTTATCTACTAGTTAGTACGGAACCCTCGGTGGGCGAGTCTGTCTCGCACTTATCCGGTTTTTAACACGCTTTTATTAGCTTCACCTGTATGCCTGTTTGTTTGCTTGTAACCGACTACTTTAGACTTGATTTTGACCCACTTCTAACGGTCAGATTTCATTTAAACTTTGTAGACTTATCGAGGACCGATGACAATACAATATTATTGGCGTGTTATTCAGTTTTTTAAACTGTAATTATTTTCAGGATGGCTAACACAAAAGTACCACTACGTTCTCTTCCAATGCCTCTGCTTGTTCTTCTCAAGTTTGTACTCCTTTGCTCCACTACTTGGTATCGGCCGATACGATTTTGATTTTCCCTGTTCTTTTTTTACTTTTGACATGATACTTCCGGAATCTTGGAAGCGGTACGTTGTAGTGAGCATCTACATACTGCGAAGCATCAAGCCAGCCATCGTCATGTAAGTATTGATATATAGTATTAAGTGTATATATATGTATTGTATATGTATTAATACGTGTATCTTCTCTTTCGGTTTAGCCACTTCTTAAATAACGAATGTCTATAATTTGTCTGAAGGAATGCTATTAATGTCTTCTCCGTTGCCACGAAAAGTTTGATCATAACGAAAAACAAAGCCGACAACTTACCATATAATGACAATCCAGCAGAATATATTTTACCGTGGCCTCCGAAGTATGCTGATGGTGTATGTCTCATTGTACTTCGAAAGTTTTAATTTTGAAGTTACAAATTCCTCTTCTAGATAGAAAACAGAGCTTTTTTCTAGTTTCTGTATTAAAACCCGACTGTACTACGACTTTATTGGAAAATTTATTAACGTAGAAGATAATGTAATGATCAGTGTTTTTATTATGAATATTTATTTTCTTTCTTCTTAGGTTTATGATGCTCATTTGGGCACGCATATTGGAAAATAAATTTGTTAGTTCAGACGAAACACATGAGCAAGTGAAATTCACTAAGGTAAGATTTACTATCATCATCATCATCATCTCAGCCATAAAAAGTCCACTGCTGGACATAGGCCTCCCCCATGTATTTCCAAAAAGACCGATTGGAAGCGGCTTGCATCCAGCGTCTTCCCGCCACTTGCATGAGGTAATCTGTCCATCTCGTGGCTGGTCTTCCTACGCTGCGCTTGCCGGTACGTGGTCTCCACACAACAAGACAAGATTTACTATATTATTGATTAATTCTTACCCACACACATTTAATAGTCTAGTCTAGTCAGTTGTAAATGCTACTCGCATATAGAATGACATACTGATGTACGAGTAAGTTGACCATTGGTTTACATGCATGTTTTTTAGAATGTGGTTAAAATGACCGTCGTGAATCAAATTTGCTGGTCACCAATAGCTCTGATCAGAGGGAGTGTGATACTGTCCCAATTGATTTCTCCGCATCCAATAGTACCTGTGTCTGCATTTTACATTAAATGGGCGATGATAATTCATTCGGTGAGTTTATTAATGATTAATTTTAAAGTTATGATCACAAAAAGTCATCGTTTCGTGGTGGGAGTTCCAAAAACCAGAATGTAACGCTTCAATTATTGATAACTATGGCTATGCAATGGCCTGAAATAAACGTTTATTATTATTATTATTTAATTTCTTTTTAGTGCGTTCTGTTAAAAACACTTCATGAGTATAGAAAAACACTATCTTGATATATATAATCTGGGTGCTTTTAAATCGTGAGTGTTTAGATTTCTTCTAGTTAAAAGCTGGTCCATTGTGAACTGAAAGTTGTCGGTCACGCACAAGACTTAGCTTGGGCCGGGTTGTGCCAAAAAACTTGATGTACCTAAGTACCTACTTGATATTTTCTTTATTGTTTGTATGTTTCTCGTTTTGTTTTTTGTCACAATAAATTAAAGAATATGACATGTCTATTGTTATAAATACTAATACCTATGCAGCATGCTTATGTATTAGTGGTTAGCTTATGTATTAATCTAGCTATATACGTGGTATATAGCTAGATTGATTTTTAATGAAGACATAGTGTCCAGTGCGAGTTTATACATCTGAACGATCACTTTATTCAAATAACATAATGATATATGAATAATGTCATCTGGAGATAATCTGCATGGTTTGATTATATACCAAGTCCAAACTCGCATTAGACTCACGTAAAAACATTTATTTATATAAAAAAAAAATATAATCCCACTTTAGCTTTAAATGGATATAGCGCAAAACCCTGTGATAATAAAAAGCACTGCTAATGTTTTGCATTTTGGTTTTCAATTCAGATGTCTCCTGCCTTGACTACTCTGGTATTGTTTGCTACCGACAGCAAAATACGAGACAAAATGTTACGTCTACACTCTTACAAAACTGCGGATCAGGATGAAGACAAACGAGAGTAGAAGAACAAGACAAGATCATAGATTCGAATAAGTATATTTTAACATTAATTGCAATATAGAATAGTAACATTAAATGTACACGGGAATCGCATTACATACGATTATAATGCCAACAATATAATACATAGTGACAAATATTTGTACGAAGAATATCAGCAGTCGAGTTATGATACAGTATGATTATCTAATTCAGTTAATCACGATGTAATATGTACAATAGTATTTTTATACATAACTAATATGACACAGGAAGAAACAGATAAAGTGTTAACCAAATCTCTAATGAACACAACTTGGAAGATTCGCTTCATTCGCTACATTCGCTTTCTAAAAATAAAAATTTACAGCTAATACCTAAGAAAATAAAATTTTGTTTGATTTCATCTCGATCACAAATCGCTTTGATTTTACTATGTAGGTATGTATTTATGTGAGTTAGGGTTGCGTCAAATGTTGATCTAAGCACGATTGGTCCACGATAAGGCGTTTTAGAGCGAAACCAGCAATTCATTTACTGTAATTTTACATATTTTCAATCTATATTTTAAATATATTAAAGTAGGACTTAAAATTAACTATCAATTTACATGAATTTCGACATCTTTAGCGAGGCAATCCTGTCGTGTAAAATAAAGTGTCCTGTTTAACCACTTAAGCTACCTAACACTACTATATAGTGAATTTGTTGCAGTTCTTCAAACAAATGCCTAAATCCACTCACATCACAATTTTTTTCTTATAGATTACTTAATATAAATTTCTTAATGCACCATTTCATTAGCACTACCTAAACAATCACAAATCTAACACACTGCATAAATTGTACGTGGAATGGGACCGGCGTCGGCCGGAGCGCTCGTTGCATTCATCCATCGCTATATTATCTAAGAACTCCTCTTCATCATCTAAATAAAAAGTAGGATCTATTATTGTAGTTTTGAATACCCTGTTGCTGTAAGTGTCCTCCGTAGAGGTAGTGGAGGATGGCGTAGAGGGGCTGTTCAGCACTATGACTGGGTAGCCACCCCGCGGTGCATCCTGCTATATCTGCTCCAGGGCTGTGTCTTGGTACGCAGACTTGCTGGACCACCTCTCGAGCATGGGTACGGCAAATAGAATAATCCCACTCAAGGCTATCGCGCCTCCTGCTACGTAGAAACCTGGTGCGTATGAACCCGTGGTATCGTACAGCCACCCTGAAAATTGATGAAAATTTCAATGGAACCAATTAATAAATTGGGAAAAATCCAATCCAACAACTAATAGCATAATTAGAAATTAGTAGCATAAGTAAGCAAGAATTGTTATTTTTAAATCGCATTTTTAATTTCCGGTCAATCGCCTTCTATTTAATTTTATATAAGTTTTAAATATTCATACACACACATACACACTTATAAAACGGAGCAGACAAAATAAGAACAAATTTTAGTTATTTCTTAAATATCTAATAAACCTATTTTGGTGAGTCTTTCATATTTCGAACTATGTCGTGTTCGAACTATGTATGGGTCGAATCGAGGCATGTCTGTTTGAATTGCACGTTTCGCCCTGAAAGGTGGGGGTAGGAAGTACCACCCGTAATAAGTATACATATTATATTACACGTGACAGCTTCCATCTGACAAATTATCTTCCATCTCAGTATGCCCAAGAAGAGAAGCAGCGTGCACATTCTATATTTTTTTTCCTTTTCCCAGTCCAGAATGGAAAAATTAATGGTTTTCTGTAGATAACACAAAAAATATAGATACCTGCAAAAGGAGGTCCAATAAGTGATGCGATTCCTTGGAACAATAATAGTAGTCCAAATGCATTAGTGAGTTTCTCTAGTCCAAGGAGATCAACAAGTACCACTGAAGTTAAACCCACATAGGCACCAATAGTGAAACCAAACACAGTTGCATAAGCTGCTAGGCCCCAGAACTCCCAACACACCATAGACAGTGCTGTCGCTGAAATAAAATTTCAAAGGTCAGCTCATGCATAAGAATTTAGTAAAGTAGTGCACACTTTTGATACAAGATATTTATTTAATGTTTACTCTGGAGTGTCTTCTATTGAGCAAGGCCTATTTTTAACCAACTTCCAAAAAGGAGGAGATTCTCAATTCGTTGGATTATTTTTTTATGTATGTTCTCCGATTACACAAACACACCTGGACCAATTTGAAAAAATATTTTTATGTTGAACGGGTGTATTTCCCAAGTGGTTCCATAGAAGTTATATCAAAATCGGTTCAGTATTTTGGTTTTTATAACAAAATAGCTGGAAAAATATGTCATCCAAGTCAATTGCGTATTTTGAAGTTTTTATTTATACTTTTTGTAGTTATTAATTTTTTAGTTTTTAAACAATTACTTGTATCTTTTTATTTATCGAGCATCTTTGATCCTGCATGACATTAGAATTCATGTCCGTCTCTCCATTTCTTACCGGACTTAGTACGTGGTTGTCTTGTGGCATTTAGTGGTTACATCGTTAACATTATGACTTTGGCAGCAAGTATATGAAATAATTCTAACTGATATTATAAATGTGGAAGTACGTATATTTGTCTATTTGCTTGTTTGTACCTTTTTACGCTCAACAGTTGAACTAATCACTATGAAATTTGGTATAAAGGATACATTTTTTATCCATCCCTGTTATTTAGCAATAACCGGGATTTCGGCGGGTGAAAACGCGGAACATATCTAGTAGATAATATTGTAGATACTTACCGATTCCAGCAATAGTAAGGCAAGTATTATAGGCCGCCAATCGATTCACCCATGGCATATCGCTAATATATCCTAAAACAATCCTTCCGACTAAATTTGCTGCTCCAATAACTGAAATCAAATACTCAGGATTGGGAATACCCATGTGTTCAGCCATAGGCACAGTATAAACGTATGGAATATAAAAGCCAATGCTTGTTAAAAAGTTCGAGAGTACGAATAGTATAAAAATAGGATCTACAAGAAGGGAAACGTCTAGCATTTGTTTCAGAGCAACTATGAATGCTGACGCAGATGATTCAGACACGCGTCGTTTGTCGTAAGTGTATCTAGTAGTGTCAGGTGTAGCTGCTCTGATCCTCGACAGACTTGTTCTACTGCCTGTGTATAATACGTCTGGTTTCATCATAATCCCACTTCCATGTCTTGAAATGTATCCTTGATGCTTGATCTCTTGCTTATTCAGAGCAGGTTGTGATAAAGTTAGTCTGCCAACATCATCATCTCCTTTGCCGTTGTCTCTTATAACGTTTTCAGTACTTTGCGATCTGGCTAGTGGCGATTTATTGTTTTGCGGTATCAGCATTGGTTGTGTGACAGATGTATCGTTGACAGCTACCATAGGAACTGGTCGGAACATGATGCCTAAGGGAACACAGTTCAGAACGATGCCGCCTATGATTACCATGGCCCCTCGCCATCCGTAGGTGCTGATTAACGCCGAAGTAATGGGAGCGAATAGGAAAGTGCCTAATCCTGAGCCACATACTGCAATACCTGAAATGTATGAAAGGTAAATAAGTACTCAGGCCTTTCAAAATTCCAAATTTATTTGTAAATATAGAGAAAAAAGCCAAGTTCGTTCCCACTGTTTCTTTAGCACTTGCTTTACGTTAGGTAGGTACAGTGCATGATTTTTCAGTAGAAGTGTTATGAAAGAGAGCAAAATAATCGGTAAATATCTGATTCTAAAGCGTTCATCATCATCATCATTTTAACCACAAGAAGTCTATTGCTGGAAATAGGACTCTGCCAAATATTTCCAAAAAATACCTAATGGCTTGCATTGTTGCTATAGCGTTATAGCTTTTTATTGCTATAAATCTACGTTGTAATATGCAGTCAGCTGTATTCCAGAGGGCATAGAGATCTGCTGTTTTCATTAAATATAAAGCTGTTATAACTCGTTAATAAGCTCTAAATGTATCATAAATATAAATGCCGGACCATCTGTTCAAACTGAAAATATAATGCAAGACAGGGAGAGCTATATGTAAACCAAAGTACCCAATTTTAGTTACAACACACCAGAAGCCTCCTTATTCTTTAATATTCAAATTCGTCATACAATAGGGAAATAAAGTTTATCTTACCTGTGGCAAGACTCCTTTTCCTTTCGAACCACACCGTGACACTAACGATGGCAGGAAGGTAGATGAGGCCAAAGCCAAAGCCAGTCCCGATGCCGATGGTGAAGATGAGTGTTAGCACGTTCTGTGCGAATGCTGACACCATGACACAGCCCGCTGCCAACAGCGCACCCGCTACTGTCACCACGCGGCAGCCCCAACGGTTCACGAACGAACTTGAAATTGGACCTGGAATTTCAGTTGTTTTCGATCAAGTTCTCTTTAAGTACAAGAGTTTTGTTAGCTATGCCACTGTTGTTGCTGTGTTGGCAGACGATGTTAAGAATAGAGAGTGGAAGGTAAAGAAGACTGACCCATAACCCTCCTCCGACTCTCTCTCTAGCTGGCATCCAACGAGTCATTCAACATTATATACAAGGGATCGATAGTTGGCATGAGAAAAGAGAAATAGAGCAAGAGACAGAAATTTTACGTTACTTTGTAGATCACGAACTTTGAGTTTCACACTCTGTAATTTATGTAACATATTTTTGTTGTGATTCTATAGTGAAATTTAGATTTTATATTGCTATAAAAATAGTCCTACAACAAAAGAGACATGAAATAAGCATAAAATGTCCACAAAAAATAAATTTTATACATTCTAAACGACTATGTAAGTTTCATTGGGGTCGTAAGGTCGCCATAGGGTCGTTCCTTAAAACTAGGGTGATAAATGTCACAGTAACGTTTCGATAGTCATAGCCAATCGCGCGAGATCTTCGCATTCAACCATATTTATTTATATATTGTTAAAATACATAAAAGAGCTACAGCATTCTGTGTATGTTTAAACAGCATTAGGTAGTAAGCGTTAACCATGGCAGCAGTTGGCAGCCATTGCCTCGATATATCAAATATTGTCGACAAGCCGCGTGTCTTCCGCGTAGGCAACTCGCGATAATCGCGTTGGTCATGACTTTTGGAATGCTACCTAAAATGTAGAAGATGTATACCTCAATGTACCATGTATATCACTAGTTATACGGGAATCTCCACCCACGCTACGCGATTACTGTTAAAAATAAAATCGGCGTTCGTCACATGAACCTTTGAAGGGTTCGGAACGTGATTATCATATCGGCTTTCGATTTCATGACGTCATTGACACATGTTATGAAAGTGATTGGTACAAGACACGTGCTCTCGTTTCTATTATCTCTGCGTAGTATCTATGTAGAATGAAATATCGCATACTTTGTCTAAAGTTTACAATCGGAAGATCTACTGAATGAATTTAGACTTTACGATTTACGATAACGGTTTTATCACTTTATTGCTAGTATCTAATGAAACCCTAATTACAGTAATGGGAATGTGATAATGAGCACATTTAAATATTATTATCGTTGAGGTACAGTACTAGTAATATTGTCCGAACCAAAGAGTATATATTATGTAACTCTAATAATAGTAATGAGTATAAGTACTTAGTAATAAACACAGACCGACAGAGACGATAAATATATATAATATAAGGTCCGGGTAGGTTATTGCAACTACCAGGAAAATGCAACTAAGTAATTTAAATAATTTCGCGCCGTTTGATTATTATCTACGAATAATGCCATCTAAGAAACAAAGCAGGGATGCTTTGTTTCTTAGATGGCATTATTCGTAGGTTCAACATCAACAATTTTATCATGAGTGACAGATTTCATTTTTTGTTCATATATAGGCTTGCGCTTGATCGCTAACTAACTTGACGTGAATCGATCGTTACGGTCTACGATGAAGCGCGTTTGCTGAGAAGAATTTTAGCTCTCTCGATTTAAAGATATACATCATTGAAAGGACAGCCATGCCATTATGCGAATATATCTCGAGCGTGCGATTCAGAAATTAAACTTCTAATTCCTACAAAAAAAAAACAAGAAATATCTTCCAGTAAGTTGACCTCTTCCAAACGGCTGACATAGGTAGGTATGCCTCGGGCCGCAATCTTATGTTATACGTAGGTAAAGCTCGGGTGGCCGAACCTTGGCGCTATTTGCATGAATTGATTACCGCGGGGGTGGCTCCTCCGACCCAACACTTGGAATAAGATATGTTCATCTCATTTGGTACCAGCTCAACTTGAAGCTTCGTCCGAAGATGAGAGAAACATAATTTTTTATATTATATATTTATTTTAAGAAAAAAATTACACCCGTACTTTAAAATTGATAAAAAGCAATATTCATTTTCAAAGAAAGTACGTAAATAAGTTCTTAATGTTGAAATGTTATCAAGAAATGTAATTTTTTATGTTACACAGTCTCACCCAGAACTTTGGACTTACATTTTTCAAAACCATATGTGACAATGAACTACGCCTATTGTTTTGAAATTTTGTTGAAAACACCGGCCTTCGATCCGGGATACAGTACTCTTAACCCGTAAAATGAATTGGAAAAGATGCATGAGTCCGGTCATGTCAGTCCGATTAAAAAAAACCGGACAAGTGCGAGTCATACTCGCCCACCGAGGGTTCCGTACAAACTAGTAGATAAAAGGGGGAAATCATATAGTTTTTATATTTTCCTTCATAAACCGAAAAATATACATCGCAAAAATATTTAAAAACCTGTTTTAGCTTATGTTAATGAAGCTCTTTCATAAACTCTTTCTTTCACAGAATACGGTTACAGAACTTTAAAATTTGGACCCTCATTTCTTGCATAAAAACACTATTTTTTGTAATTAAATTAAAAATGTCCAGTTTCAGGATTTATTCCTATATGAGTACTCTAACACAATGCTTCTTGCCAAATTTCATAGTTCTAGGTCAACGGGAAGTACCCCATAGGTTTTGATTCCCTTGTGAGTGTCGAAATGTGCGTTTTTTAGGACATATTCGACTGTAACTTTTTTTACAAAAACTGAGAAATTGTATTTTTCTTTCTGCATAAAGATACTATGGAATGGATCTGCGTATATGATTTTAATATCTACTCGATACCTTCACGCGTTCACGAGATAAAGGTCTTGACACCCGGAGGGACAGACAAACAGACGAACAGACGGACAACAAAGTGATCCTATATGGGTTCCATTTTTTCCTTTTGAAGTACGGAACCCTAAAAAAGACAAAGAAACAAAATACCCGACGAGCAATTTTTACAATCTAACTTACGATTTCGTTACGATTGATACGCTGTTGGGTGCACTTTTTTGTGAGAAAGTGTGTGTAAAATCGCTATAAATGGTTTCAATGAACATTATTTACAATAATCCTAGTATAAGCACTTACTTATTACGAAAAAGTTTATTGGAGGTTATGGAAAAGTGCATTTATTATTTTTGAGAGGGCCGTATTATTTTTAATACAAAAATATATAGCCTCCGACACTCAGGTAGTGAAGACGAATCTGATGACACATCCCAAATCAATATCGGCCAAGCCGTATAGGCTTAGCTTTTATTTGATTTGATTTGATAACCCTTCTTACGTAGTCGGGTAAAAATAACGCTGGTTTGTTAGTAAATGCGAACAAACTGCGTTATTTTTACGTGACGGGAATTATAAAATAGAGAGCGCTTATTTTGAAGAAATCTGTATAAATATTTGCTCTCCTTTTATTTACCACAGATAACCACTCAGGTAGCGTACCTATTCCTAAATTTAGAGGTTCCACAGTTTCAAAGTTGCCACAAAGACCAAACCAAACTTTCTCCCACAATACCCAATTATTATTTAACTATATATATACATATATACACACATAAATATATATATATATACTATATATTATCACGTCTACATTAAATATACGTTAATAAATTTTTATATAACTGTGGGGTTACTAATAAATGTTTGCTTTTGTATTCGTACATGTGTTTATAAAACTTAAAGCTGATTTACCTGAGGAGAGAGTGATTCCCACCAAGATGGAGACAATCCATGCAGTTTTGCTCTTGCTTTCGCCGAAGTAGGACAGGAACTCAGTGTAGAATACGCCGAATGAATACGTCATGCCGTCAGCTGTAACGGAACAGTTGAAGATGATCAGATAAATACTTGGATAAAAGTTGCTTAACAGCATAATTGCTTGCAGTTGTTACGGAAAATTTCGTTAAGAGTTTCTTACATCAGAAGACAATTATTTTTTGCTACCCTTAAATATAATTAGATTTCAATGTCTCTTTTTAGACTTCCGTATGCAGGAGCCTATTAGTGAGGCTATGACGATTGTCTGTCTGTCCTACACTTAAACGCCTGTATCTTTTGAACGTTAACCTACAAGCCTAAAATTCGCAAGATAGTAGGGTTTCTTTGATGTCAATCTACAACTATGGTCAAGTGCGAGTCGAGCTTGCGTAAATATTTTTGAATAATATATTTGTGATAAAATCTCCTTGTTGATTCAACTAAAAAACGAAAGGAAGAATGACAAGAAAACATTTTGCTAATAGTTGGTGTCACGTGACAAACCTTAATTGTTTTTTTTGTTGATGTTGGCATCATGCTTGCCCATTTGCCATTTGTCGAGTTTATAACCTTAATTGTTAACCTCATCAAATTGCAAATGTGCAAGCATGATGCTAACATCAAGCAAAATAAAAAAAAAATGTTTTGGTTAATAATTATGCCGTTGTATTATAAAAGCAGTACTACAATTTCCATTGATTTTATTTTTATAGCCTACTTAACGGTTTTTTTTTTTAATTTAGTTGTATAAATATGGCACTTCCATGCCTTTTTTCACATATTCCACACCAACCATTTAGGTGGCTGGAGTAACAACCACTTTAACAAAAACGTATTATCTTTTTAAAGTAAAAAACGGGTTTTAAATTGAAAAATGGTTTTTCCACGCCTACAATATTTATGAATTACCTACCTAACCTACCCAACGACACCCCACACTATGGGATAACCAAGAAAAAACATCTCCACTTTATGGGTAGGTACCATATAAAAATGTTATTTTACTACTTTGCCGGCGTGATTAGCATGTATATTCATATCAAATTAAAGCTGAGTAGTACCAAGAGTTGTAAGCTAAACCGCTGATGAACAAACGGACGGACATTTTGACTACGGAACTCTAAAAAATTGTATATAGACAGTTTTCTAATAAAGTAGGCTGACATGACAGACATACTTCCGCATCATACGGTAGACATCAATGGGCATAGAAAGCATCTAGGGCCGCAAACAAAGGCTTCCTATCGCCAATGGATGTGCGCGACGACTTCAAAGATGTCTGCCCGACATTAAATACATAAAAGTGCTAGTCTATATAAATGTGCCACAAGGAATACCTAGATAAAAAATAACAAAAGAATCTTTGTGTGCGAAATGTTTTCTTACAAAAACTAATAAAATCATAAAGAAAGCTGTGTAAATAAAAGAAAATTTAATTTGCAGGCTTTGTACGTACGTCAGGTACATTTTTCTTTTCTAAATAACTTTTTCATTTGATCTTTTCAGCGTACCGAGGTATAATCTTGCAAATGATATAGAAATAAGTGTTTTACATCACTAAGTCGTTCTTTAGGAACTTTACGTTTGGAGGAAAAATTGGTTTTAGCTATTTTCATAGACTATGGAAAATAGACACAATACTGTGTCTGACTACTGACTTTTTTATATTCCCGTAGAAAGCGGGCAAAATAAGTTGTGTGAATATGTTTCAATAAACGCGGCGATTACGGTCAAAATAATATATTTTCAACCGACTTCAAAAAAGGAGGAGGTTCTCAATTCGACTGTATTTTTTTAATGTTTGTTAACCTCATAACTTTCGACTGGGTCAACCGATTTTGAAGATTTTTTTATTTGAAAGCTGGTGTTTCCCGTATGGTCCCATTTCAATTTGGTCCAGTTCTGACAATGGCATCCATGAGAAGTCGGATGCTTCAGTTTTTTAAATTATAATTATTATCAAAACACACGATAATTATAGTTAAAAAAACTTAAGCAACCGACTTCTCATCTTCATCTCTCAACTATCACGTCTTCTCATCTCATCTCATCTTCTCAACCAAACTAACTTAAAAAAAACACTATGAACAATATAAATATGTGTTATAAAGTTTAGGTAAATCTACAAGCAAAACTAAGAAACTAAGAAACTTAGACACTAAGAAACTTAGAAACTAAGAAACTTAGAAACTAAGAAACTTAGAAACTAAGAAACTTTAGTAAATCTGAGAAACTTTATTAATATTCGTATAAGAATATTTATTGGGTGCGTTGTACGCGCGCTGAGTATTAACTTCTAAACAAGTTTAATTATTTTTGTTTGATGCCAGCATAGGTAGTTAATCCCACGCATGGAGAAGTTTCACAAAGATTTTTCTTGACTTGGCGCATTATGCTATATACATACTTATACCTATTGCGTTAGTAATACAGTGTTTTTGTATGGATAGGTACGACTCTATAATAGATAAATTTGGCCTCAAGTAAGACTAAACATATACTAGAGTACAGGATTTGTAGTACTCGTAGTTTATATTTTAGGACCAATTTCAATAACGGTCAAAACGCTTTGGTTTTACTTTTGTGTATACCGGTAAGTTGTGGAATATTCTTCCCGAATGGGTCTTTTCCAATGTGTATAATCTTGGTGGTTTTAAATCGCGAGTGAAGCGATTTCTTCTAGTCAAGTGCTATGTTTGCGGCGAGTCAGAGAACCAGGGTTCCGTATAACTAAATTATGATTAAAATTTAAATCGTCATGGTAACTCGATTAAAATTCATTTATCTATAAGTAGCATGTTATTTGGTTGAACGATTTTAAACATTAGGATGTTTGAAATCGTTCAACCAAATAACATGCTTCATAGGTTGAATGATTTTAATAATTCGGGTAAGCTGCAAGGACTTTCCATGACGTGGACGTAAAGTCTAAAACAAAATTCACAAATATGGTGTCTTGGGTTGATCGATACTCATATACCAACAATGACAAACTTAAAGATTTCGATCTAAAGACTTTATGACGCTGCATTAAAGAGTTTAGATTGAGAAGTCTAGGGAGGGATGTATATTTGCCGTTGAGAATTATTTTGAAAATCGAAATTATTTTAATTTAATTAGATCTCATTGAGTTCGAACGTTTTTGAGAACTGACGCTACAGCCTGTTGATAAAGGTAAGCAGTTTAATTTCTGTTGCACTGTCACTTAGCTAAATATATCTATGTATAATATACATATAATAGCTATCAAATGTTACGTTTATATTATTGCCATAGCAATAATTGCCCTGAGTGGGTCTTTTGAGTGAGTGGGATTATATCTAACAAGATATAATCTGGGTGTCTTTAAATCGCGAGTGAATTGGGTTCTTCTAAGATAAGCGCGCTCCATAGTAGACCGCAACGCCGCAACCGCAACATCAGGCGAGTTGGCGGTCAAGCGCAAACCTATTTCTACATTTAAAAAAAAGCAATTCTTCCCCAGTATTACATAGAAAGATGTACGCCATACGATACGTAGTTAACCTCGTAATCTACCACACACTTAGACCTTACATTCTTTATGTTATGCAGAAAATTAATACGCGTGGAAAAGAAATATCGAAATCCATGAGTGTGCAAATTCTTTGAAAGAGAAAGATACATAATAATAGTATGATTGTGGAGTTATATTTCGCAATACAATGCCATTTTGTGCGTGGTATACAGCTATGTATTTCTATGAAAAGTAGCTCAAGTAAACCTGTTAAAAAGTAACTACTTTTACATCACGTTAGTTTGAAGTGAGAAAAATATATACATAATAATATACATACATAATATATTTTTGATATTCTTGATAAAAATACATAATAAGAATATAATGATGTATTTTATTTCACTGTTTTTTTTTATCGGTGAAATATATTTGTATAGTATAAGTATGATAGTACCATACTGGGTGGATTGGGAAAACCCCTAATGCCCACTTATGGTATATATAATTTAACAAATAAGAATAAAATAAATGAATACTATAGCTAACTTATTTTTATTTTTTTACGCAAGATAGATCTACGATTGACCACCAACTCGCCTGATGTTAAGCGACGGTGTGCCCCTGCCCGAGAATGGAGTTCGTCGATCTATATTTATTCACTCTAGCCTTGAAAATTCTTAAATTGTAGTTCTCATGAAATAGAGATGGCAAAGAACTCCATTCCTGTGCAGTACGCATCAAGAACGAGGACCGATATCGCTGAGTAATGATTATTGACATTCCAACAAGAAATGTGAGGTAATTCGCCGACTTTTTAAAACGCTTTTATTAGGTCGACCTGTATGCAACTATGTGATGAAATCTAAGGTATCTAATTTAACCATCTTCCAAGAATCGTAGCTTCATGAAAATTGGCAGCTGTATGTAGTTCTGATGACAATACAATAATATGGTACTGTCGAACTGATCTGATGATGGAGCCGGAAGATATAAACTAGAACTTCATGATGGAACATCGTATCATAGCTGTGTTTGGATTTGTTAGAAAATTCTTGTAATGAACTTTGACCCCAATAATTTGTAGCGTGTTTTTTTTAGTTTTTTAAACTGTAATTTATTTGATAATAATTATGTTGACTCTGAATGGCAACTCACTTTTTAGGGTTCCGTACCCAAAGGGTAAAAACGGGACCCTATTACTGAGACTTCGCTGTCTGTCTGTCTGTCTGTCTGTCCGTCCGTCCGTCCGTCCGTCCGTCCGTCCGTCCGTCCGTCCGTCTGTCACCAGGCTGTATCTCATGAACCGTGATAGTTAGACAGTTGACATTTTCACAGATGATGTATTCTTGTTGCCGCTATAACAACAAATACAAAAGACAGAATAAAATAAATATTTAAGGGGGCTCCCAAACAACAGGTAGACGCTTGAAATATTCACAGAATATTGAGTTATATTATTCACTTTAAAAATAAATAATGAAATTAAAATAAAATAAATATTTAAGGGGGCTCCCATACAACAGACATGATTTTTTTGCCGTTTTTATAGATAATGGTACGGAACCAATCGTGCGCGAGTCCGACTCGCACTTGGCCGGTTTTTTATGTTACTCTTGCATATAACGAGAAAATATACCTATAGAATTGATGTAGATGGAAATATAAAGATACTAAATAACATACTGCTCAAAAGACCTTTTGCAAAAACATTAACAAGTACATATTTTACATAATATGAAATATCTTGTTTTTGTTACACGTAAACTGATTACAAGTGAGACGAGATTTATGTGTTCCAATATTTTAATCTTTAAATATTATGTTTCTTTAATGCGCTGAATTAAAATGAGTAAAAAAATATTCATTCCATTTTACTTATCCGCAATTTTTTTAAGTTATCGATATAATATATATAATATTTACATAAAGGAAATAAACAAACAATGTATCCTGCTTCGTAATTGAGTCCAAAGAATAAAAGTCGTAGGTACATAAAATGCAAACAACCATTTTAAACTGACTTCCAAATAGAACGAGGTTCTCAATTCGACTGTATGTTTGTCTTGTATGTTTGTTACTCCGCCAATTACGAATTATTTTTGATGATTATTTTTTGTTTGATAGGTAATACCTCAGAGGTGGTCCCATATAAATATTATCAAAATCGGTATAGTACTTTGGTTTTTATAACAAAATAACTGAAAAAATACATCTAAGTAAACGAATGCGTTTCAGTCAGTTTTCTAAACTATAATTATATTTTAATTTTAATTACTATAAGGCTACATTATCTTTTTCTACATCTCGTATTTTATTTGCAGGTTTTAAACATGTTTATTAGTGTTAGATAACATGTATAAGACGGGAATGTACGGTGAAGTATTTGTATTTTATCAACGCAAATAAAACTGTAGACTGTGTATTGTGTAAATCAAGTTTTCACCGAAGCAATCTCTCGTTTTGATTGATGATAGCTCCATGTACAAAGGGCGTGCCTTATCGTATTGATTTAGGTATTGGCAATATCGCTCAACTGGAAACGAACGACTTTTATTCAAGCACAATAGCGAAAAATTTAAACAGTTAACTCAACAGTTGTTGTTAACAGTTGTTACCTTCATTTATTACTTATAACAAGTAATATTATTAATGACATACAAAATACCCGACGGAAAATTTAGCTCATGACATTTAGGAGGTAAAGAAAATTCTAAAGACGACACGCCCAAATAAGTCATTTACGCTAAAGGTAATTATACCGTATATAATAGTTAATACGGTATTTATTGAATCAGGTTTTACTTTGCGGTTTATGTTCAAATACCTAGCCTAGTGTGTTCCCGCTTCGAGGTCTTCGAAGTAGGCAAGAGTACCAACTTGAAGACGACAAAGCGGAAACACATTAGATTTATAAGTTAGATTTAAGTTTTGAATATACAGTATATTAATATATGCATATACATGGAAACTTACATACTCATACAATTTACGCATTATATTGGGCTCTATATCCCATTCAATTTGACGGATATTAAAGTATGAAGTGCCATTAAAAACCTCATACATCCGGGGTGATATTGGCTACATTACTACGTTTTACAAATGTGTTTTTGTTTGTTTATCTCTCTCGCAACAGGATGACAACAGATCGAAACGTTTTACATTTGTATTGGCACAGTATACTTAGTAGTACATTTTAGTAAGGGTGGAGGGGAGGGAGAGGACCTTTACGTCCCGGAGATTTGTAAAGCTCTGTTTTCACCAAGAAACTTTTTGACCCGTGACATAACGCTCTAAGTTCCGCGATATCGCCAGGGACATCTGAGCATATTGCCTACAATTTTTGTGCGGCGCGGCAAAGTCAACATTACCGCAACTTGTGGCGCCAGACATCACTAGAGATATTATAGATTTAACCTATTTTATTTTCTGTAATTGATGATTATTTGTAAATAAATGACATTATTAACACAGGATTTAACCTATTACTTTTTACCTGTTTTTAACCGCTTACTTTTGGTAAAACACGTTGTTGTTTACCGCGTCGAGCCTTTGTCGAGGACAATTGTGCTAAATCAGTTGTAGAAATCATGTGATGTGGAAGGTAAGGCAGTCGTCGTCATAAATACTTATTAGGAAATTACCGGTTTTCTTCTTCGTCAACCGGTCCTTGTTATCTCTTTCGGGTAATATACGGTTAGTCTCAATAATGGAAAATAATACATTGTACGAGTACTTGCATATCTGGGTTGATTTACTATATATAGGTACTATAAAAATCACAATAAGCCACTGTACTTTATCGTAAATACACATTACTTATCATTATGCAATAAATTAATATAATATCATTATCTCCAATACGGACTAAAATCAATAAAGATAAGGCATTGCTATGGAGTCCCCGAGTATTAAACCATGTCATCAAATCTAGTTAGTAATTTCAAAATCATTAATTATTATTAAGTACAAGATTGAATCAACTTCGAAGTCACATTTCATTCACATTCATCTTTATGAATTTTACCAACATGAGTTCTGAACTAAGCCGAGAATATCTAGTATTCTAGAGGCAATCGTTTAGGCCGCGTACGTAACTAGTTTCGAACGATATTATTGTTGGTAGGAAACTGGTGTCGATCGGAGAAGTTTTTTCCGTAAACGTAACCGCGGTTTCGTAGCAGGAAAAAATACCGTGAGTGAAGAATAAGTAGCGTGAATATTAGCAATATATAGCTATGTATATTCTATTATGTTATAGCATATGTAGCTGTCTAATTGGAATAATAATAAATTATCTTATCTGTCTTATTGGTCGATCGATATTTCCATCGATGTAGCTTCTGACTTGTGGTGACGGACTTTACCTACAAATACATATAATTATTTACTATTTTTACTTATCTATCTTCTATCTATCCATACTATACCTACATACAAAGATTTTAGTATTTACAAAGTCTCTGCCTACATAATACATAATAAAAATGTAACGGGCCAAAATTTGTACATAATGTCTTTAAAAAACTTTAGCTAGTTAGCTTCTAAAGTTGAAAATCTATCGAATCAAAGACTAAACGAGGTGTTCAGGCAACTTCAATCCAGGTGCTAGGTGAGCTTTCTATCTTAACACACCGTCACAACACATGAGTGTAGTCAAGTGCCTAGCTCTTCAGTTAGTTATAAAATAACTCTACCTACTATATACCTATAAAATTAAATTAGGTAAACATTTGAATTAATGAGTTGAAATACTTAATGAAAACAAAATGATGAAATTTGGTATACGTACCTAGAGACTACAGAGACTCTGGAGAAGGACAAATACTACACTTCATCATCATTATTACCACTTCATCTTTGGCCACAACTTCGTTTCAAGCGATTTGATGGTCAATCGTAAATCTATTTAATGTAAATAAAACAATCTGTTTCTATCATCTCGTCGCGTCGGTTGTTTTCGCGATTTAAATAAATATTATTGGACATTTCACGCAACACCATCTAGCCCAAACTATGGAACTAGATGGCTGATAGAATACATATATCCTTTTTTGAAGTCTCCAGCAGCCTAGTCGGGAGACCGTCTGACTTGCGATCCGCAGGTCGAATCCCGCGGCACGCATCTCTGTCTTTTCGAAGTTATGTGCGTATTGTTAATTGCCGCCAACTTCAAACGGTGAAGGAAAACATCGTAAGGAAACCTACATGTCTGAGAGTTCTCAATGATCTTGAAGATGTGTGAAGTCTGCCAACCCGTACTTGGCCAGCTTGGCAGACTATGGCCTAACCCTTCTCACAATGAGAAGATGGCCCGTTCCCAGCAGTGGGACAGTTTGTACAAACAGGGCTGGAAAAAAACCACATATGTTTTATAGAAACACCCAGACACAGAACAAACATCCATGCTCATCATACAAATGTTTGCCCTGGGTGGGCATCGAACCCATAATCTTACAGCTCAACAGGCAGACATACTACCAACTGAGCCACAAGGCCAGTCAAACAAACAATTACAAAAATTGCTTGCCCAAAAAAAATTAAATTGTGTAATTTGCTAAGCCTGTATAAAAAGGTCGTGAGGTCGTAACGGTATAGGGACGGTAAAGGCCCGGTCCCGACCTTTTGCGAGTAGACAAATTCCCCTTTCGCAAATGGGCTCCTGTCACGCGACCAACCCTAGTCGGTTACGGTTTCAGAATTGCTTAAAAATAACTTGAATTTGTGATTTTGCTTTTATTTATCAACATTGAATGAAGTCGGGCTGATTATGTGGAATTATAAACTTTTGATGTTTTATTTTCTCTCCTATTTAGCAGGCATATCTCCACTATATATTACACACTCGATTTAAAAGTTAACAAGAAAATACAAGACAGTATAGGAGCTACTTTCGTAGCAGGTACGCTACGAAAGTGGCTCCTACGGTCCTTACGGTCGATATGATGTTGAGTATACCTTTTCACGAGAAATTATGCGCCTCTGCACAAGCAAGCCTCTCGGGTCAAGCCCGAGCTATTATTATTATTATTTATTTTTATTACTAATGCTGTTATTATAACTTTTTTTGGCTCATTAAAATTATTTAAATGAGCATTTTTAGTTCTTTCGAAATAACGAATTAGAAATCTTTTGTTTGGGAGCTTACAAATAAAGTATATTATTTTATTTTAAGCGAGAGCTACTTTGTATTGTTCCAAAAAATTTGCCTATCATTCCGGAAGTAAAGAAGAATATAAAGACATCTGGCACATCCAAACCAGTCAAGCACTTTTAAGCATTCAGAGCTAAGAGTTAATATAGAAACATATAAAATGAAATATACATACATTTATAACCGAATAACATTACCCTGTTTCTTGCTTAAAAAGTCGAAAACAAACAAGCCAACGAAGGAAGTTACGAAAGTCTAAAGAATCTTTTGCTAATACAAACTAAATATCTTCGAAATTTAAAAAAGGAATTATGTTAGAATGAATATGGAACAGATCTTATACCTATAAGTATCTAATTCCTGTCTTGAGAGAGGACAAGTACCTGTTATGTACCTGCAAAAGTGATTTCCCGGAACACGACACTTGGCAAATCGATTTACTGACCTAAAAACCGCTACCGTTATTTCCATAAAAATCTCTGGAGAACATTTTCGAGGTCACATCTATATCGAGGGTGGATAATTCTTAGGCAGTTACTACTACACACTGACTGTAGGTAGAATACGTGACTTTTTAATTGCCGCAAAACAAATAAAGAACTGATTTTTAGTTTTCTACTATGATGCCGTATGAAGTGATAGAATTTGCTATTCGTGTGTGTTAGTAGACGTCAGAGCTGCACACCATCTAGCGAGCATATTTTTTTTTTCTTTTTAAACACGATGTATAGTTTTGCGTCTTTTGATGTTCTTGTGTAATAATAATTATTTTCGTATATTATCCACCTAAATTATCACTCCTATGAAATAAAATTAATGCATATGCTCTATTGTATATATCTATACAATAGAGCATATATGCATTATTTTTTTATGCTACGAAAGTAGGTAATGAAAATTAAAATGCTTTAATTAATTTAA
Organism: Lycia hirtaria; assembly: GCA_947563715.1. NCBI lineage: Eukaryota > Metazoa > Arthropoda > Insecta > Lepidoptera > Geometridae > Lycia > Lycia hirtaria. The sequence continues at coordinate 39,947,429 of OX387379.1, forward strand.
GTAAACTATGTTAATACTTAACTATAGTGTTCATAAATATCAGCAATGTCATTGCGCTTAAGCTATAATTGTATTGATAAATGATTCGTAGTGCATAGGTCGTCCGTGCAGTGCCTTTGGGTTGATAACATGCGATGACTGTTATAGATATTTTCATTGCGTATTTACTTAACTATGCAATGAAACTTTATATTGTTTATGAAGGAAAATATAAAAAAATATGTAATTTTTATATACTAGTTTGTACGGAACCCTTTTCGAAAAAAAATCGGATAATTTTTTTCCTATATGTGTACTAAAAAGACAATGCTTCTTGCCAAATTTTATAGTTCTAGGTCTACAGGAAGTACCCCATAGGTTTTGATTCCCTTGTGATTGTCGAAATGTGCGTTTTTACAACATATTCGGCTGTAACTTTTTTTACGAAATCTGAGAAATTTTATTTTTCTCTCTGCAGCAAGAGACTTTAGATCTGCGTATATGGTTTTAATTTCAACACGATACCTTCACGCGTTCCCGTGATACAGGTCTTGACACCCGGACGAACGGACGGACAGACGGACAGATGGACGGACAGACGGACAACAAAGTGATCCTATAAGGATTCAATTTTTTCCTTTTGAGGTACGTTACCCTAAAAATAACAATATGTGATATTTTTTTACATTTTCACTAATTAGTATCCACAGTACTGTAGCTTAGTCACTAAGTATATACTAATTTCATAGTAAAATACAAAGATAAACACACTAACCGTTAGTCTGTTTATCTCTGACAACATTTTAACTCATTAGGTCAGCTATCGTGTTGCCAAACGCGTGTCATTAAAAAAAAACACGAAATATTTCAATACTTATGTATTATACAAAAATATTATGATTGAAGAACAAATTATCGTGAAGCCTTATCAGTTTTATTACATATAATAAGCAAAATGTTATCAATGAATCTGGATGTAATTTGTTCTTGGTTAATGAGCCACGTATATTAATAATAAAGCGATAAGTGGGCGTCATCACGCGCTATTAAGATCATTTGGCAACGTGCCAGTATTATTTTGATACACATATTAAATACAGATAGATATTTTGGTCAAATGGTTTTACGTATACCGCAACATGTTTACATATTTACAGCTGATCAGGTCCGTTTTCTGACGCTTGTCCATGAACTTGCCCGGTAGTTTTTTTCCATAGAACATAATTAGGGTTTCACGTAATTAGAGGACGTCGTCATCATCATCGCCTTCGTCGACCCACCGCTGGACATATGCCTCTTCTTTATCACGCCATTTTCCGGTCCAGTTTATCGATCGATCTCGTCCAGTTCTTGATTTGCCCTGTAACTTGACGATATCGTCTCTTTATCTGACTGGTGGTCTGTCTACTGGTCTAGTTGCTCCTCTAGGCCACCATGTGATCGCCTAAGTCCACAGGCCATCTAGTCGCTTTGCAATGTGTCCTGCCCACCCCCACAACGTAATTTACTAATAGGGGATTACATATTTTACATTTATGATGTTGTTCAATGTTGTTTGAAAAGGTAGGTTCAAGGTAAATTGGGATGTTATTGAAATTGTAAAACTATACCACGATCATGAGGCAAAAAAATATATTGTTAAAAGGAAGTTTTGTTATGTTCTCGAATTTGTGCAGTGCTCAACATATTTTGTCAACTTCTCGCTGACACGTAAAGACATTTGCGAAAAGCAGACAGAGAATTTGAGATATCGATCAAAATTAAGTAGATAACGTCTTTCGGTAAGGCCGTTAATCTTTAAAAAAATATTTTTGAAAGGAAATTACAAAGAAGTACACGAATACAAGACCAAAGTGCGAACTTAATATGTTCCAGAACCTTCTCAAACAACCATATAAGTAGCTACGATCTCACGTAATATCTTATTCTTACGTATGAAAAGGCTACCTGAAAATGTCGGACAGTTGATAAACCGCTGCTCATTCGACGTGATAAGGGCCACATTACCTTGACCGGGCATGACGTAAACCCGTCAGTGACCGACGTATACCGTCGTCTTCTGTCACGCGAGTTTCAACCATTCCTGTTCTTATTCGAGATGGGGACGATAAGTCCTGCACTGACGTCCCGCTTGGGGTGTATTGTGCATTTCCCCCCGCCAGCATCTACCCAAGCCAGCCTAGCTCCTTAAAATAATATAGGCAGGCCTTGGGGTGCTGACGTAATAGCTCCAGTATACCATTCCTGTTGTATTATGACACTTATCCTGGAGATGAGTGAATCCATGAATCTTTTATTCAATCCTGATCTAGAGCTACGTACTAATGCTAATAATTTATTTTTGCCAACAAACGCGTCAGACTCGTTAAGTTTTTTGAGCAAGTTCTGCCTCAAGTCTAAAGCTATGTGCAAATTTAATCTGATTAACTAAGCCCACGAATTGTTTTTTAAATACTCAAGTAATATTTATGTAAATTATCATAACGATATACTTTAGCATGTGGAAAAAAATTAAAGATTCATTGAATTTCAGAGGTGTGTTCGGTCTTTTCTATCAATATACTATGTTTTTAAGAGACATAGATTTAAATTGAAATAAAGTAAATAATAAAGAATCTGTGTTAAAAGAAAAACAAAATACCTGACTGCATAAGCACGTAATCAAAAACATAAATACAACAATTTGAATGGCCAATTTATTAAAGTTTAATATTTCTTAATTAAATTTAAACATATGACATGTATATTTTTGTAATCTCCTTTTAATTTGCTTTGTTTTGATATCCTACTCGATAGGTTTATAAAAAAATAACGATTTATAATTTAGCGTCAAAAATCCGCCATTTAGTTTTTTTTTTATTAAAATCGCCAATCTAAGGACATTTGGGGTTTTTAGATAAATCTAACGATACCTTAATTATTATTGATAAATGTCGGAATCTATTCAGCCGTTTGGAAGATACTAAATGATGGTAATAAAGAAATTTACAAACAAAATGTTACATAAAAGATATGCGCGATAAACATAACCCTTGGCAGTCGGGTAGGTAAATAATAAAATATGAAATTTTACTCCAGAAATTTCGACATTAGTGTCACTCTTCTAATTACAACTTTTATCTTATTCTTCAAACATACATCATTATTATGTACGAATGTAAGTACCGAATGTTATCGCTAAAGCAAATACCTGCTATGGAATTGCTTAAAACGCTCAGAAAACAAAGATAAAAAGTTTACATTCGCATTTGAAAAACTCTTATTTGTGCCATGAAAACCTAAAATCGTATGAGTAATGTGGGAATTGTACATTTTGTAAAACAAAATCAAAGGATTCCGTATACCTCAGTCTCTCACCTAGCATTCGCTTGAAACAAGAATTCAACATTGTTACAATATTGCTTTATTGACTAACGAGTAGGTATTTGTATGTAGTGTAACAATCAAATATTCAACTTGTGTATTACGTTACAGTTGCGTATTGAACGTATGAATTAACGTTTTTCATTAAAGTTGTAAGAAAACAGATATACTTTCCAGTATAAAAACCACTATACACTTAACAGTTTTTCAGTAATAAAAATGAAATCTGAATAAATTAAAATGAAAAAAAGTCGGCGCTGGCGCCGTACTTCATTATTATTATCATACGCATGCGTGAGGCCGATGCACTCCGAGAGTAACGCGATGAACCACAAGAATGAACTAAGCCGTTCAGAGCTTGAAGAAAGAATGAAACTCTGAACAATTCAGTTCATTCCGTTGCGCTTTGAGTGCATCGTCTATTAAACTAAACGCACCCTGAGTCCCAGGGTGCGTTTAGTTTAGACGATGCCATCCCAGGGCCTGTTTGGAGTTTTAAAATAAGAAGCCAAAATTGTTATTGAAATACTTTTTCCCACAAAACTTTACTGCGGTAAAGACTTTACAGCTTGCTTACAGCAGTTTTTTTTTCAAACTAAATTAATATGTTCCGTATACACTTCTCTTTTCGTGCTGTATTGAAACATTTGTATCACTATGCGCAATGTAATGCTCGGACCTCCTTACTCACAGATGTAATGCTCGAATCGGAACTATTACCTATAAATGCATTAGGTACAAGCGAATTCTCCCAGTGAGGAAACGCCTTTACGGATCAAATAACAAGCAGGTTTGTGTGAAACTTGAAATTAGCCACTTTAGTTGATGTTTACCAGTTAGTTTCAAGGGTTTATTTACTGTGTTGATAAGCTCGCGATGTTTTAGATGTTTCCGCTTGTTTTCGCCGAATTAAACCACAAGCTGTTGGGTATCAAGTACATTTCTGACCCGATTTACTAACTTTCGAAATCAATTAATTTTAACAACGAAATTAAATTTAAAACTATCATGTTTATATTTGTTACACTGTTTCTATTATCTTTACTTGAAAAATGTTTTATAGCGAGGTTACAATAAAGGCAAACAAAAAAGGTTAGTGGGGTTAAAGATAAAACCACAAAGTGAAGTCAAGGCAAAATTTGATGTCACTAACAATTTATTACCTAGGTACGTACATTTGAAAGGGCATTACTTACTCATGTCAAGTCATATCACTACTGTAAACTATCACAGTAAATCCTTGCAGATAATAATTAAATTGATGATGAATAATAGCTTAGTAATGTACCTAATATTTAAAACTCAATAAAATTCAAAATCACGCTAAATAATCATCTCATATTTACCTACAGATAATAAAATATGTTTTTTTTACCTACTACCTATAGTAGGTAAGGTCAATGTTGGGAAGTCCGTCTAGGCGGTAAGTCCGTCTAGCGCCAATAACTGCCATTTTTGAATAGCTAGCTCCATATGGCTCGGTGGGTAAAGCAATGTTATGGAGCTAGTTCCATCTAAGAACCATAGATGTCCCTAATTTCATTATGTAGGAAAATATCCGCATTTTTTTTCGCGTTTTGAACTTGAAGTTTCAGTGTTGCGTCTCTTCAAAAAATAAAGAAAAAAGTGGAAAATTAAAGGAGTTTTTGGAGTTTCTCTGACTAAGTAAGTCATTTAATAATCCATAAAATCATTTCTGGAATTGAATTCATTATTAACGCTTGAATTTCGTAACTATTAAGTACAACAAATTTCTAACTTTAAAATTTAACAATTGGGAAGACCGTCTAGCATGAAAAGAAAAGTCCGTCATATGCCGGTCTTGCCTCAACGGCAGATATTATCAACCTTTTCAGCAGCACATATTTTTAAAATGAAGGAATACGATATACTTATCTAATATATTGTTAGTATTTGCTTGCCATTTAGAAGTTAGGGTCCACTGAATACTATTAATTGGCTTATTGATATTCAAGCTGTACTATCCGCTTATCTACGAGATGATTTGATAAAGATGAGGAATGCTCAGCAGTGGAACTACTAGCACTACGTTTATCTGTAATATATAAATATAATAAATACACCTAAATTCAGGTTTATTGCACTTTAAAATTTGGACCCTCTTTCTTTGCATAAAGGCCCTATCTTTTGTGATTAAATTAAAAAGTACAATTTTCGGATTTTTTTCCTTTATGTGTAAAGAAGGGGAAGTAGCCCATACGTTTAGATTCTCTTGTGAGTGTCGAAATATACGTTTTTGCAACATATTCGGCTATAACTTTTCTTACGATAACCGAGAAGTTTGATTTTTTCTCTACAGCAAGAGGGTATGGATCTGCATAATTATATACTTAATTTTAATTTCAGCTCGATACCTCCACGCGTTTCAGAGATACAAGTATAGACGGACGGACGGACTGAGGGACAGACGGACAACAAAGTGATCCTATAAGTGTTCAGTTTTTTTTTCTCTTGGGGTACGGAATCCTACTAATCGCATGTTTTTTCAAATTGTGTGTGAAATTGTTTACAACCTCTGTCACTAAAATTATGCCGGTCTTACCCTAAAGTCAAATAAAATCCATTTACTTTGGAATGTAAATCTTATGTAAATACGCATAAAACACATATTTCAACGCCAGTTTTGCATCACCGTTTACAGATTGGCTTACAGATTATGGTTATATAGCTACTAGACGGACTTACCTCAAACTGGATTGGGAAGTCCGTCTACACGATGAGTTTAAAAAAATGCTATAAATGTAAAGATCTAATGCATTTAATCTTATTTTTTAGACCAAGGTAAATGAATACATTACCAATCTTTTCCAACCACACAAGTTACTTTGGGAAGCGTATCTTTATTCATTATGTTGAATTGAATTTAAATTTTAGAAAAGTATGCCGGACTTCCTCACACTGACCTTACTTAAATACGTCTTTATAAACTATTTGTGTTTGATATCTATTTTTGAGACAAGAAATAAGATGAACTCGATAAGCTATGTAAATAGGTCCACGAATTCTGTGCCGATAAGGATATTTAATCTTAAAACCCGATTCCTCCATGCATGTAACGAAGTTCTTTCTCGGTGGAAATAGGTAGATGTTGCCTTTGAAGGCTTCATTATAAACATTTAGTCAAAGAGGCTAAAACAAAGTGGCAGGTAATATCTCTTATTATTCTAATTATATTCAAAAGGAACTCTAATTTTCTCGGCGTATATTTTATTTGCTGTTGTAATATATACTTGTATTATTACTGCGGTTGAAAAGCTGGCGAAAGTAAGGGACTTCTTTAGGCGGATTCTGCAAAATAGTCTAACTAAACTACGATGTTTTCCGCTTGCTGCATCAGAACATTATCTTATCAAAATTAAATAATAGTAAAATATTTAGCAAAATCGACAAAGGTCACGGACCCCGGTGCCTGTGGAGCTATAAAAAAAAAAAAAAAAAACGCGTGGGTGGCGCCGCTATCGCTCTCTGCACTGTAAAAATAATCTATGACAAATAGGTTAAACATAAAATAAGGTATACTTGAATTTTAACGAATAAAAAAATACAATGGGTGTATTATTGCAAAGTGCAGCCAATTACGCTGTTGCTTGCACCATCCTGATCATAAAGGTACTTAGTGTAATGAGGAACAATGTTACCTCATTCCTTCTTCACTTGTCTAGTAGCCAAATATTTGACGCTGATAAATATTAGCTCAAACTTGTTTGCTTTCTCTATCTATTACTTATTTGTTTATGGCAAATAATGAAGCTTGATTGGATCTTGGCGTTCAAATATAATCACTGAAAACTAACTCTTTTGTTACATTATTGTGTGGTCAGAATACGTGTTACATGGATTATCCATCGTCATCAAGAGATTTTGTTTTATTCTCATATACGAGTACTCGTTATCACGTACAAAGTATTTTTTTGGGTTCTGTATTCAATTACGACCCCTTGTAGTTTGGCCATGTCCGTCCGTCTGTCCGGGGCTTAGTTCAAATATTATTGGTACTAGAAAGTTGTTATTTAGTATGGGTATACATATTTATTACGTAAACAAAATGGTATACCATTTTGTTTGTCCCACAGAATAAAATCTTTAAATAATTCAATATGTTTGTAGTATCAAACAAGTAGTTCTATTATAAGTTCGCATTATATAGTGAAGTGCAACTACGGAACATTACCCTGCCCGTGGCCCGACACGCACTTGGCCAATTATTGATTTATGATTTTTGTGAAGATGTGAACTACATTATCGTCATTTAAATGACAAATTCAATCCAAGTCACTGTCTGAAAGGCCACCCGATTTCACGTGCCCTGTCGCCAGGGACAGAGTTAGTACCTAGTGTATTATGAGATAGGGTCTTAATCTCCATAGTTCCCAGACAGAGAACCGATAGACAGGGTACTAAATGGTACTACAGGGTATAAATCGGGTTGTGTAATAGGCCTTTAGGTGAAGCAAGTCAAGTAAAGTCAATCCTTTGTTGTGCCTTATTAAAGTGGTGACTTTACTTTTTTTAAATATTTTGAAGTTCCTACACAGTAATAAGTTAAGTTAATAAAAAACTGTTATCTTCCCGTAACAATTTGTTGCTAACAATAGTCTGTAATTCTGACAAAGGTCATGGACCCCGGTGTCAGAGGAGCTGAAAATTAAGTTATAAAAATCTATAAAATAATAGAAAACAGAAACATTAAAGGTGGTATAAATTACTTACTGACGATGTGAACCATGAAGGATGCGAAGACCACCATCCACCCCCAGCCTCCATCTGGTGGGGGGGCGAGGCTCACGGAAGCTCCCGGCGAGTCCGGAACATGAGTCCCATTCCCCGCCTTCCCATTCTTAGAATTCTTCGTCACTCCGTTAGACATCTTTGGCACTCTTTTGCTTTTCAACTAAATCTTAAAACTATCTCTGAAGTACTTTAATATCACCTTTATAGCCCTTCTACGGTATATATACTAAATATTTGATTATTCCGTATATTGTCGTTAAGATATGTTATTGGTTGCTTAATAATCACTTCCTTTGTGTATAGAGGCACTGTTTTACAATAAGTTGTAGGTTCTTATACTATAAAGTTTGGAAATGCAATGCGGAAGATAGAGGGCAGGACTATTTATATGGAAATTGTTATCTTTGGTCGTAGACCATTATCTTGGCATCTATCTGCAGTTTAATACCTCTGTGTTGAATATGTAGGTTTTTCGCAGTTTGCGAAGCATTTTCTGGACAAACAAGGCTCCAACTGGAACAAATGAAAAACAGAATCAGAAAACACAAACAAAATCAGAAAAGAGTAAGGTTATTACTTAATAAACGCATGTACCTAAACATAACCTAATAAATGTGTCGTTTATTCATAAAATAAAATCAATTACTGAATGTATGTAAGTTTATTACATTATTTAAGAACTGTTTAACCGATTTGTCTGATATTTTCAACCGGCTTCAATAAAGAAGGAAGCTTCCTTCTTTGAGAATTGTGAGCTCACAATTCTCTTGTATTTTTTTTTCAAATGACTGATGCGTCATAGCTCCTTCATTTATAAGCCAATTCGGATTTATAATTTTAATAAATGATAAAAAATTGGTAAATTAACGGGACAATGAGCGTAACGTAACGGGACAATGGGTCATACTTTTTCGTGCGTGCCGGCGGCGTTCATCGATTTATTAGACGTTGTCACGTCAAAAAATTGAAAAATACCGCTAATTACAGCTTTTTCCTACTATGAGCGAGGGTATCTTCTGAACACCACTATGAATATGTATGAAATACAATAATATATTTATTACTAAAATATGCCTGCCTGGAATCAACGTATGATTTCGTCCCGTTTGCCATCGAGACAGCGGGACCTTGGGGCTCAGAAGCCAGGGAATTTGTTCAAGATCTAGGGCGGCGAATGCGAGAAAGAGGTCGCGACCCGAGATCTGGGTGTACCTAGTTCAACAAATTTCCTTGGCCATTCAGCGTGGTAACGCTGCGAGCGTGATGGGGACTCTCAGATCAGGGTCTGCATGCGTGGGACTTGCAGCCTTACATTAATATTAGTTAAGAATTAGACTTAATTTTATTATATTATGTTAATATATTTAGTATGTGTAGGTATTTTATATATTGTTTCCATATTGTTTTTGTACTCTCTTATATGTCTATATATTACGATAACATATATTAAATAAATAATGTAAATAAAAAGAACTATTTATTACATGTAAGTTATTTATCTAATACACGATACATATAGAATAGTATGTCCATAGCAATTTTAGATGAAAATATTTTCTTATTTTATACTTTTAATTTTTTAGTAGTCGGGATTTAGTTTTTGAAGTTATTTTTTATTCGAAATTGTTAACTCAAAAATGAGTTTTATTGTATAAAAATTGACTTGGATCGCATTGAATTTTTGTCGTATATTTGTGATGTTATTTTCTAGTTTGTCAAACGGTGTTTTTTTTTTAATTCAATTCAGTCATTTTATATCTTCAAAAAGTGGGTATGCGCGAGCGAGACGAGCGATGGTCGGACTACGGACTCAACTCATTATAGCCACGTACGTTACGTAGTTTGTTAACCGACTTCCAAAGGAGGAGGTTATCAACTCGGTTGCATTTATTATGTTAGTTACCTCATTACTCCGTCATTTATAAAACCAATTGGTTTTTTTTTATTTTATTTATTTGATATGATTCAAAATTGATCCCAAACATGTTATGAAAATCGGTTCAGCAGTTTGGTTTTTAAAACAAAATAACTGGAATAATTATGTTATCCAAGTAAACGAAATTGAATACGAGTATGAAGAATGTTTAAATAAATAAGAAAATATAAATAATAAAAATGTTGGCGGAATTTCACACAATACCATCTAGGCCAAACTAAGCAAAGCTTGTACTATGGAGTCTATGTACTATGTACATGGTCTGTTTTTTTCAGTATTTCAAACTATAGTTACAAATAAATGGTTCGAAATGGGGTTCGAAAATATTATATCACCGACAATGATACATTCTCTGGAGACTTGTAGCTAATGCGTAGAAAATAAATATGATCGATCGATAGCAGTTCTCGTAGATTGTGTTGATATCGGAAGGACAAGTGATTTGTTGATAGTTGGCAGTATTTTTGGAGTTATCTTTTATGTAAGCTTTTATCATTGTTGTTATGTTTGTGCATGGCAACAAGTGAGTATTTAGGTCGTTTTTTAGGGTTCCGTACCTCAAAAGGAAAAAATAAAAACCCTTATAGGATCACTTTGTTGTCTGTCTGTCCGTCCGTCTGTCAAGACCTGTATCTGTGAAGGTATCGAGTTGAAATTAAAACCATATACGCAGATCTTTAATAATTTAGTCAGCGGCTTTCAAAGTCAAAAACTAAAATGTGATTTGCAAAAAACTTCAACTTTCACATGATCTTTAAAAAAAAGTTAACGTTCTAGGATTTAAAATGCTATTTAAAACTTCTTTATTCCATACTCAATACAAGGGCATAATAAGTTGATATAAAACTTATAGGCTATTAACGAAATATGAGATGAAAGCAAAAATCATCCAAATAAAGAAAACTGTGATATCATCGAAAACTGAGTAAGGCGCGATATGGACATTCTAGAAACAGGTATAAAGTAATACAAAGTAGGCACTGAAACTTATTAGCGTTAAAAATCAAGAATAATCAAGTAACACTGAGTAACAAGGGCGTCGCCAGCCCATGGCCCAGGGGGGGGGGGGCAAGTTAATATTATGGAGGATGAGAAAAATATGAATTGTAGGTACAGGTACAATTGCACGGCCTTTGAACTTTGGTTGCTTTGCAGTTGGCTACATTTTTTTAACTTCTGAGGGGGGGGGGGGGGGGCAGCTGCCCCCCCTGCTCTCTCTTGGCGACGCCCTTGCTGAGTAATATAATTCGTTTATAGAAACAGACAGCAATAATTATAGTTTAAAAAACTGAAAAAAAACAACTTCAAAATACGCAATTCGTTTACTTGGATGAATTTTTTTCAGTTATTTTGTTATAAAAACCAAAGTACTGAACCAATTTAGATAAACTTTATATAGGACCACCTATGAGGTATTACCTCCCAATCAAAAAAATAATCATCAAAAACAATTTATTATTAGCGTAGTAATCGCTGAACAAACAAAAAAATATACAGTCGAATCGAACCTCCTTCTTTTTGGAAGTCGGTTAAAAATGACCTACACGGCTAATAGTTTGATTGAGAAATAATTAGTCTCAATTGATCTGTATATTGGTACAACTAAGAGTACATTTTATTGCTCATTACAATGAACACCTGCATTGAACACGTATATATCAGTCTTCATTAGTGTTCTACTCGCAATTTTTAGGGTTCCGTACCTCAAAAGAAAAAAAAGGAACCCTTATAGGATCACTTTGTTGTCCATCTGACCGTCTGTCAAGATCTGTATCTCGGGAACGCGTGAAGGTATCGTTAACTTCTCAGTTTTCATTAAAAAAAGTTACAGCCGAATATGTCGCTAAAACACATATTTCGACTTTCGCTAGGGAATCAAAACCTATGGGGTACTTTCCGTTGACCTATAACTGTGAAATTTGGCTAAAAGCATTGGCGTATAGTACATAAAGGAAAAATCCGAAAACTGTACATTTTAAATTTAATCCCAAAAAATAGAAGGAAGGAGAGTCCAAATTTTAAAGTACTAGTATCATGTGGGGTATCATATGAAAGATCTCCATTAGCACAAGCTAGAACAGGTTTTTAAATATGTTTATGATGTATATTTATCGGTTTATCGGAAAATATAAAATTTCCCCCTTTTATCTACTAGTTTGTACGGAACCCTCAGTGGGCGAGTTTGACTCGCACTTGTCCGGTCTTTTATTTTAATGGTTGAAATAATCTTAATGTAGATATTATACTTCGTAAACATAGTTATGTATAAGTTATTTCATTAATCCACAACTTGGTGTATTGGAATGACGTTATATTTCAAATGGTCAGGGTAAGCGAGACTGCTCACCACCGGTTATTATGACCTAAAAACTTAACTCTTTACATTTGCATGTTGATATGACGGTATGTTAATGTTATTCTGTGATGACAGTAACGTACGTCAATATTTACTATTTGCCAACTAATCTTCCTCCAATACATAAATGGTTTCATCATCATGATCTTCTCAGCCACAAGAAGTCTACTGTTGAACATAGACCCTGTGGATTTTTAATTCGACCCAATCGCCATCAGTGCTACGTGCTATGTGCCCTGCCCATTGCTACTTCCACCAGTGATCTCTTAATATCTGATTCGATCTTGCAGAGCCAGACCGAGTATAGCCCTCTCTATAGATTGTCGCGGGACTTTAAGGAAATTTATTGTTGTTAGTTGATTTAAATTGATATATTTCTATACATACTATACAAAGTACAGGTGTATAGCTGAAAATAGCTTACCCTAATAATTCATCTACCAAACGTCCATTCCAACCAGAATTATAACTAGTATAATATTAACACTTAGGAGTCCGTAGTACGATCATCGTCTGTCTCGCTCGCGCATACCCACATTTTAAAGATATAAATAATGCATGAACTTATAAAAAATCATCGTTTATAAAACCAGAAAACAACATCACAGAGGGGGTAGGACTTAATAGCCTTTGCGAGTTTTTCGTGGTTTGCGAGTTATTTTTACATCACAGATATTCGACAAAAATTTGAATTTGATTCAAGTTAATTTTCATACATTAAAATCATTTCTAGAAATTACTAACGTAAATACAATTTATATGAATGAAAATTAACTTGAATCAAATATCCGTGATGTTGTATTCTAGTTTTACAAACGACGATTTTTTTATAAGTACATACATGCAGTCATTTTATATCTTCAAAAATGTGGGTATGCGCGAGTCAGACGGACGATGGTTGAACTACGGACACTTAAGTACTATACTTATATCGAAAAAAATATAGAAATCTAAAATACAACTCACTAGTATTTTCACCTAGAATTTAGGTAAAATAGGAAAAGCTATTTAATAATATGAGCTATGTATGTTACCCTTTAACTGGCAAATAAAGCACTGAATTGAATTGAAGGGGTACAAAATGGTGTGCGGTACTGTTTCAACATTACCAGACCACACCATGTTTCTCCTTACTTTTTTATGGGCGTCTTTTTTTTTATCAGCCCTGTTTGTACAAACTGTCCCACTGCTGGGAACGGGCCATCTTCTCATTGTGAGAAGGGTTAGGCCATAGTCTGCCACGCTGGCCAAGTGCGGGTGGGCAGACTTCACACATCTTCAAGATCATTGAGAACTCTCAGACATGTAGGTTTCCTCACGATGTTTTCCTTCACTGTTTGAAGTTGGCGGCAATCAACAATACGCACATAACTTCGAAAAGACCGAGGTGCGTGCCGTGGGATTCGAACCCAGGACCTGCGGATCGCAAGTCAGACGGTCTCACCACTAGGCTGCCGGAAACTCCTTTTTTATTACTACAATATTATAATTTAATAAAAACTGAAACAACCGCTTCAAAACGCGCAGTGTCATTTACTTAGATGACATTTTTTTCAATTATTTTGTTTTAAAAATCTAATTACTACTAAATCGATTTTGATAAAATTTATATGGAAACGATCGGAAAGTATATGCTTCCAAATAAAAAAAAAGGATTTTCCAAATCGGTTTATAAATTATGGAGTCATGCGGTACACAAAAAGCAGATAGATTACCCCAGACCGATAAAGGTCTAAAGATAACCCACAATTGCCTTACCTGGTCCGTACCTACACCCCCCCTTTCCTTACACATACACACACACACACATTCACACATAATTACCGCAGAGACCACAGCAATTTCCTATACACACTTGGTAAAATCATTAAATATTATGTATATTTTTAACCGACTTCTTATTTTTGTATGTTTGTTTTGCGATTACTCCGCCAATGAAGACTTGCTTTAGATGATTTTTTTTTCGTTTAGTAGGTAATAGTTCAGAGGTGGGTATATGGGACCCCATATAAATTTTATCAAAATCGGTTCAGGATGTAAATATGTCATTCAAGTAATGAAATGAAATTGCGTATTTTGAGGTCGGTTGTTTTAGTATTTTAAATTATAATAATTATTATATCTCGTAGTTATAGGGAACTAATTTTTTGAGCTGTTATTTAAATATTCGAGATGTTATTATGATCAGTTCAAAAACATATTGAGCAGTTATTTAATTTAATGGCGATTGATTAATTATTGCGACAGTAAAACATGGACAGTAATAAAAAATCAATCAGTCGGTTATTTTATCATACAATGTCAATTCTAAAAATAATTGAGCAGTCCAATAACTGAATGAGCGGTAAAAATTATGTAAAGTTATCTATGTATATATGTAGGTATAAGCAATAATTTCTTCAGAGATTAGGTTATGGTTTTTTTTATACAAATTTATAGATAATAATTTTCACAATTTGTTTTATTTAATTCCTTCAGTCAAAGCAAAAGTAATTTAATTTTTCATTACTATTTAAGTACTGTTTTTTTTATTTTATTTTACCACCTCATTGTTTATAGAATTGCTTAGAATGAGATTTCTTACCGACAAATTCCGATTTATTACGTAACCGCTCGTTCAATAATTTTTACCGCCCATTTAATTATTTTCCTGCTCAATTATATATTCACTGATCCATTTCATTATTTTATATTACTCATTTTTGTTTACTTTACTGCTTAGTTTTAACTGCTGAACTAGTTATTAAACGTGCCACTTATCATTTTTATCTTACCAAAACTGCTATTTACAACTGCCTCTTTAAATCAGTGCCGTAGTTATATACCTATGTAAATAGGGCGAATTCTGTGCAAGCAATCATATACGTAATATAGCTATAATCTCTCTGTGATTGTGACAAAAGTTTGACACGCCGTGTCACGATCGTGCCTTCGAGGTCTTATCGTCTGAGATAATAGGTCGTATGTCGAAGTCATTACAAGATAATGGATGAATTACATCAGACTCTGGAGATGATAGTATTCATCATTGACCACTAAACAAATTTGCCAATGTTTATTTTTGCCCAAACTCGAATAGCAGTATATCGCATTTCTGAGATAAATATTTCTAGAGTAAATTGAATGGCTATTTATTTCAGCTATTTTCGTAACCTTTACTCGGAAAGTCGAAATATTTTAATGTTATATACTTGTTTACTTTCAAAATCTGAAAGATATTTCAGATTTTGTGAGTATACCTAAACAATAATAAAATATTAATATTGTTATGTTAACTGTGTCATTTGTTATGAGTGTATATTTTCATGGCCCTGTATAGGTAATAGGGAAAACGTGGAATTTTCACGGTATTTTACTATAAAACTGACTATTCAGTTTTCATAGTAAAATACCGTGAAAATTCCACATCGGCGGACGTAAAATATTTTTGATTTTACCGAAAAACGTTATTCAAATTTGAGTAATGCTCAAACTATTTTGTTTTGTCTTTATAGAACTTAACTATTATAATATTATGTGCTTAGTATAATGTCATCCTAAAAAAAAGTTTAAAGTAATATTGTATGTCCGTGATGGACAAAACTGTTGAAACTTATTTTTAACCGACTTCCAAAAAGAAGAAAGTTTTTTTGAAGTGAAAACTTCTTTAGCGGCGTTGGGCATTTTTGGGATGGGTAAAAAATTACAAACTCGCGTCAGGTGTCACGTGACCTGATCGAAAATTCGTAGTTTCCTAAGACGGCTCAGGGCGCTTGCTAGTTCCAGACCAGCGTACTAGATGGCACTGTATAGTCTAGTTCCAGACCAGCGTACTAGATGGCGCGTATGGTCTAGTTCCAGACCAATGTACTAGATGGCGCTTTTGGTATTTTATTTTTTAGTTTTCACTTCTGCCGGCACTCCCGGAGTGCAACCCGTTGTTTTTTTGTATGTTTGTTAACCAATTACTCAGCCAATTGAGTATTAATTTTGATGATTCTTTTTGGATTTGGTAGGTCATGCTTTAGAGGTTGTCCCATCCATATAAATTTTATCAAAATCGATGAAGCACTTTTGTTTTTATAACAAAATAACTGATAAAATATCATCCAAGCGCTTGTAGAGAAGTCAGCAAGTCGCGTACCTACATATATACGTATTTTATTGCATATTTTGAAATAGGTTTTTTCAGTTTTTTTAAACTATAATTAATATACTATCACCTTTGTACACATATATACAATCAATATTTTCTGATTTCTTCTCGCTGACACGAACTAATATTTGTGGAAAGAACACAGATAGGTACTTAACTTGAGACGTTGTTTAAAGTTAAGTAACATTTATCGGTAAGGCCGTTTGTTTTTAAATTCATAGCCCACATTTATGTGTTACATATTGTGTACCTGTACCGTTTAAACAATATTACATTATTATTAGTACGTTTAGATATCGTTTTACCGATAAATTCTCAATAAGCGCATTTTAGTTAAAAAGTGTTTTGTTCTGTTTTCGTGCGTGAGAGTTCATAAATATTTTTTTTTACTAAAATAGGCTTATTAGGCGTTTATGGAAATAACGGATAGTCTTCAATTCGAAACTATCAGTTATTTCCATAAAGTGTTTTCACCACGATTTGGTTCAGTTGTAAGAATTCCATTTAATTGTTTTTGTACATTTTATTGTACGACAGATATAATTTGGGTTTAAAAATAATACATACTGTCGAACATAGAACCTCCTCCTTTTTTGCAGTCAGTTAAAAACGCCAGTGAATTAGTTTCTTCAAGAAAAGCGCAATTCGCCTAGCTTATCTACGATTAAAGAAAATAGTACCGTTTGAAGAACAAATTTGAATGAATTTGTCTGTGTCTCCACATTATAACTTTTGTTACCTACTAAGTAATTGATAATAAAACTTGTCTAATTTAGTGTAGATTTTCCCTGTCTTTATGTTATTGTATACCTATTATATTCCACTATGTCATCGTTATTACAATTTTAGTATGGAGTTATGCATGTATGTGTACGATTAATTACGTATCTACATGTAATTGAGGTCAATTTATCATGTTTATATGTAATTGCTTAGGACAAACAGTTGAGTGTTGCACAGGATCAACAGTAAGTATTACATCGCTATCATGTTACTAAGGATATATTGCATTTGCAATCAACTCTTCTTATCACGCCGTGGCCAGAACTGATAAAAATAGCATAACAAAAGCGCCTTTATCTTCGTGCGAATAGCGCAGCTGTAGCTTTAGCTTTACTATGGAACTAACGTGGTAGATTTAGCTTGTTTGCTAAATAGGACAAGTTGGTATAGTGGCGTTATTATCGTCAAAGTAGTGTGTGGGATAGAATGTGACGTTTGGTTTAGATTGAGTTATACTCGTTTAGTCCAGAATTAACCACAGTCATACCGGCTCGACTCTAAGTACGTAGTACAATTTGGTAGTGCCAGGCTATGACAAAAATATAAAAATACTTTGAAAATGTAGGTGTGTCGATGCCCGAACACTAAAAGCGAATGAAGAATTGACGGACGGCCGGCGCAAGCGGCAGATGTCGCCACTCGCCACCGGATATGTATTACACTATTACATTTTGTATTTTTAAAGGTTTTAGCTCTAAAAAAGTGTTCGGTGCCCAGCACATTGAAAAGTGGACTACCTGGTGAAAACATATAAAATCTCAAAGAATGCAGCGACGAAGTACAATACAAATCCTCCAACCCACTACCATTTGGCAGTGTACCCAGCATGCTGTCACCATTGCCAAGTTGAATGGCAATCCTTATGCCTTGGGCCAGATACCTTCTGCTTGAATGCGAATGAATAAGACTGAGTATACGATGACTCAGTTCGATTGTTGCTTCTGTCTTTAAAATATAGCCTCTAATAAGCCTTTAAAAATTTAATGTTAAGTACATTTCACACACTAACATGTGTCCAGCCATGTAATTTATTATAGATGGTACACAGACAGATCGATAGGTATTGAATAGGCACTAAATTTGACTGTACTTTCAAAAACATTCCCCTCCAGACAGAAGGCTAAAACGATGTCCTATATCTATTACAAAAATTGCAGTAGGTACGTATAACTAGATCTCTGTCTGTGTTAACTTTTCGTTGCTTTATCTAACAAATCTTGTTAAAATTTAGTATACAGATAGATAGTTGAGGTATTGGAATAGGACACAGGCTACATTTTATTATCATCTTCATCACTATTTTCCCTTTCTACGTAGGTGAAACCGCGGGGCACATTTAGTAAAAATTAATACACTTCAACTAAATGCAATGCGTAGAAAACAACAATTGCTATGTAAATACTTATTTTACTTATAACCTACTTCGATTAATGATGCCAAGGCCACATTTTATGTAGAAAGTTTTTTTGAAAAAAACTCTGATTTAGAGGAAATCTTGCAGCCAGCATTGAAGCCGAACGCTGAGCAGTAAAATTTAAGCGCAGTATAATTTAAAAATATACTTTTGGCACAAAGTATCTTGTGTGCATGAGAGTAATAAGGATGCTTATGAGACACGTGTATTCTGTTGACACTAAATATGTGTGTGTATGTGATTTCATGCAAAAGTGCCGTATGTGAGTGTGATCAGCAATAAATTGCCGTTGTTTGTTGTCTTCGCAGTGGGTCATTATCTTGCGTTCATCGTGTGTCATTGTTCTGTATATGTTGACACTGTGTCTGTTATTTAATTTATGATACAATGTATCGGTATGAGACAATAATACAATTAATTAATTGCGAACATTGCACTTGTAAATGAAGCATCGTTGGAATTGCATACAGTTTTATCAGTTTTTGATTATAATTGTTTAAATATTACTACGTTTTAATCGATGTCAAAAACAGGAGATTCATGAAATAGATCTACGATTGACTACCAACTCGGCCGATGGCAAGGTGTGGCCGGAGATAGTCGATCTAGAAGATAATTTTACCCCTGAAAATGTGTTGGTTGATTGAAATTGATTTCGATGGAAGAAATTATTTAATAATCCTTTTATAATTGCTCACTCACGCAGGCTGTTAAAACAATTCAATTGACTGCTTCGTTTCATAACGTAAAATATGAAACTATTATTTCAGCAATCTTTTTTAAGTCCTGTCAACTAAATCAATTTATTTTACTGAGTTTTTTTTTATACACTATAGATCTACGATCGACCACCAACTCGCCTGATGTTAAGCGACGGTGTGGCCGAGGATGGAGTTCGTCGATCTAGAAGACAACAAGTATTCAACAAGTATTTGACATTCTCTTAGATTCCTGTAGGAAATTATTATATGTTGACAAATAACATTGATTTTATAAAATTTCCATAACATTTATCAAAATACCTATATAAGTGGTAAAAAGTAGTTAGGGTTTATTTGTATTAATAGGTCTTACTATACAAATAAACCCTAACTACTTTTTACCACTTATATTTTTACCACTTATATTTTGGTCTACCAAGACCTAAAACTAGTTGGTAGGTTATTTATTATAAAAAGAAGAAAGAAAGAATACTTATCTACATTACATTATAATATAATGATTATGTTGAACTAACAATACACTCGTCATTTGCCTATTTGTCCTAATAGCTTTATATCAACCATTATAAATCGGCAAGTGATGATTCATTGCTCGCCGAATTCTTTGCCATCAACAATATTTATGTATTATTAAGATGAGGGTATGCATGTGACGCGTGGAGCGATATCGATAAATTTATTATAACAATTTGCAATTTTGCAATTTTAAAGCGCTTTCGCTGTTATTTTAAAACGCAGTAAGTACTTCTCCGCGTGGCTCAGATCAAGGTCAAGGTCAAGGAAGAGTTGAAGTTGATATCCACCCACTCTCCAGTAGTGTAGATGTATTGGATAATGATGACTATGATAATTGTGTATTAGTAGTGCCTCTTCAAGCAATCCTCACGAGCACACTAATAGTAGGTAGGTATACGCCATGTTTATAAAACTCAATAATGGCTAGAAATATTTCGATGTATTCGAATATAGGTAAAACAATCACATGTCGCTTTTATAGGTAAATCACCTTATAGATATTTCTCAACTATCATCGACAGTAATAAAAACTGATTCTAAAGAAACAATCCAAAAAAAACTAAAGAATGAAATTTCATTAGATACATAGGTACGTCTATACTAATAAAACAAACAAAACGCTTCATTGTGTCGCTCCACACAAACACAATCGTGTGCATACAATTACAAAATTTAATTGCATTTGCTTGTTAGGTAAGCACATAAATTACTACAAATACCGTAGATATATGTACCAAAGGTTACTGGAACTCTACGAAATTGTAATTATCATTCGGCTTTATCTGAAATTAGGTGACTGATTGCTTATTTAAATAGAACCACTCACAAATATTTTAAGTGTCTTAATAATGTAGCAGTAATTGGAAATTAATATTTATTTAATATAGTCGTAATTTGAGGTGCTCTAATTTGTTTGTTGTCGTTTAATTCCGGCAGGTCAGATTCGATGTTCATGCAATTCGATGTCAAAGCACCCGAGCCAAGAATAGTCACCATGTGGGCTGCCTACACATTATGTTTTCCGACAACTAAATGCATATCAGCTGTTCCACGCATGGCATAATTTATAGATGCACCAAACAAAGAAAACACTGAAGTTATAAAAGAGTTCACTTTGCGCAAAAACAAAACATAAGACGGTGTAAAAGAGTGAAAATAGCACACGTGACATTGCATTTCACGTGGGAAACTCACCTTAGCGCACATAAATACGTTTAATTAAATCCAATAAGTCCTTCAGTAGTTCTGTGGTCACTTTAATTCAAAAGCACGATTTATTTCTCGCATTCGTGTCGAGAGTAGAATTTTAAATTAGCGCGTCGCGACGGGCGTCCGCTCTCATTCACACTCGCCCTGTGACTGATACAAAAATAACGATATCAGAGGAAACGAGGGCCAGATAAATGATTCGATACATTTCTTCAGAAAACATAATAAAGACCATTGTTCGATCGGAGATAAAAGAACATGTGTCTTCTAAAAACTTCAATCGATAAGACGGTTTACTTACGGTTTTTTGCATGACAGTTACGAGTAGGTAGATAGATAGAATATATACTGATACTGATTGAATCATACCCAATTGCACTCATTTGCATTTATCCTGCATTATAAATATCCAACCATCGTAAAAAAATTCTAGTTACCCGACAGCGCAAAATGTTTGGTAGTAATGTTTTTCGGATATAAATGTATGTATGAATATTTCTATAAATTATCTCCTATAGCTTAAACGGCTCAATTGATTTTGATATGCGAGGTGTTACAGACAATTTTTTTTGTAATAGTAATAAAAGCCTTGCCCCACTACCGGCGGTATCCTAGTTTTAAAGTTTTTATAATACCCATTTATGTGTTTTTAGAAAATAAGATTTGCAAAAAACAATAAAACATGTATTTTTAAGTTGCCTCCTGTAACAAAATTATATTTAATTTAATTTATTTTTATTATATTTAAATAGGTTTGGATCTGGGGTTAAAATAAAAATAATGATAGCTTGAAAAACTGAAAAAACCGACTTCAAAATACGCAATACAAAACATACGCGACTTGCTGTTCACTTTTTACAGGCACTTGGATTATATTTTACCAGTTATTTTGTTATAAAAACCAAAGTTGTTTAATTTTCAAAATAAAGATTATTCCGGAAAACATTTACGTACACAATGTGACAAAGAAACCGACACATATACGTGTTGGACGATTAACTTCAAATAGGTAGGTACCTAATCTTACAAGATTATAAAGGGTCTTGAGAATAATAATTTGGCAATGCATCTCACTGCATACAATGTACCTACATTCAAATTTATACAGATTTTTCTTTGATACTATAATTTGTCTTTCTTTACCTTTTCAACCGATTTCAAAGAAGGAGGAGGTTCTCAATTCGACTGTTCTTAGGGTTCCGTACCCAAAGGGTAGAAACGGGACCCTATTACTGAGACTCCGCTGTCTGTCCGTCCGTCCGTCCGTCCGTCTGTCACCAGGCTGTATCTCATGAACCGTGATAGTAAGATAGTTGAAATTTTCATAGATGATGTATTTCTGTTGTCGTTATAACAACAAATACTAAAAAACAGAATAAAATAAATATTTAAGGAGGTTCCCATACAACAAACGTGATTTTTTGCTCGATATTGCCGTTAGCAACAGGTAGACGCTTGAAATTTAATGAATATTGTGTTATATTATTCACTTTAAAAATAAATAACTAAATTAAAATAAAATTAATATTTAAGGGTAAGGTTGTAAGGGTTTTAGGGTTGTATTTCCCATACAACGAAAACCTTTTTTTGCCGTTTTTATAGATAATGGGACGGAATGATTCTTTTTTATTTGAAAGCTGGTGCTTTCCGTGAGGTCCCAGTCCCATTTCAATTTGGGCTAATT
Source organism: Lycia hirtaria (assembly GCA_947563715.1). Lineage (NCBI taxonomy): Eukaryota > Metazoa > Arthropoda > Insecta > Lepidoptera > Geometridae > Lycia > Lycia hirtaria. The sequence goes on from OX387379.1 coordinate 39,970,278, forward strand.
CTGACAATGGCATCCATGAGAAGTCGGTTGCTTCAGTTTTTTAAACTATAATTGAATTTGTTTCTTCTAGGTAAGCGCGCTCCATCGTAGACCGCAACGTCGCTTAACATCAGGCGAGGCGGTCAAGCGCAAACCTATATCTACATTTAAAAAAAATATGGATGAAACTAAACTAGATATGTACCCATTTTTTACGAGATAGATCTACGTTTACCACCAACTTGCTTGATGGTAATAAGTTACGGTTTGGACAAGGATGAAGCATGTATGTATTCTCTCTAGCCTCAAAAATAACAAAGATTTCGGTTCTCAAGAAACAGTAAGATATTAAGCAGAACTTGCCTTTAGATACAACATCCGTCGAAAGTTGGCAAAAATTGTCTTACGTAATAAATGAATGGCCCCATATCGAAATCAGTCTTACTTGCGTTATTTTGTTAACGGTTGGTTCTATAAAGCTTTTATTATTATTTCTTCTATCTAGAGCTGTGATTGGCTAGCATGATTGTTGTAGTGGTTTGCTTCTAAATTCATCGACAGGCGACAGCGTGACTCTACTATCATTGCCACGAAGTCATTAAATGATAGAGACCCAGATTCCTATCTGCGACTAGAAAACAAAGCAACGGCTGAAAATAATTTAGCAGATGAAGACACTTGACACTATATTGCATTGTCTAAGGAAATATTAAATTGATAATGTATATAAGTATGACCTAATTCCACCCTCCCCATTTCACTACATGACTAGCAGAAAGTAGGGAAATAAATGGTAATGCGCCGGCATTTCTCAGTGAAATGCTAAAAGTCCGTACTCAGGTATGTATATTGGTCCACGTTCTGCATGCGAACTGCACAGAAATGGAATTCATCTTCTCTTAATTCTTCCACCATCTCTGTTTTCCTCTCTGTTCTTTGTTGTATCTCTGTTGTTTTGTTTTCCTTAGAGCTATTTTGGAATTTTCAAGGCTAGAGTGAACAGATATCTTTTAGATCGACGAGATCCAACTTCGGCCACACCATCACTTAACATCAGGCGAGTTGGCGGTCAATCGTAGATCTATATAATAATTAAATATGAACTTAGCTCTTTAAAATTAAATGATTGAGCTTAGATACCAAGGTACGGCTACTTGTAAATATAATTTTATTTATAGGTAGTTTATTCAAAAAATAATATACTAAAATAACTTATAAGTTATATTTAATTAATAACTAATAAGTTATTTTAGTACTGGGGCTACCGAGCTCCACTCGGATTTTCCATGGCTGAAAATACGAGCAAACCCGGGTTCACTAAAAATGAAACCTAGCAAGATCGATTTATCGTCCCCTAATCTACCTACTAACCAAATTTCATTAAAATATTTGTAACCGTTTCCGAGATTCAGATTATATATTTAAATATATATATATTTTGCTCGTTTAAAGGTATTAGATTTATATTTATAGGTAGTCTATTCATATTAGTAATAATAATACACACATTATTAAGCTAAATTGGAGTGGAGCGGGAAGGGACAGATGGTCCAAGGCAACCAACTTCAAATTTTGTAATTTTTTTAATGTATTCATTTCATTCACGATTTCAGTCTTTACTAATGAACCGATTTTGTAAAAAAGCTGTTTCTTAAAAAACTCCCACTTGTTCTATAGAAATTGTCATTTTATTTGAGTATCTGTAAAGAACATATTAGAGAATGTCTGCGATATTGTTTGACCTAGTAACAGGTGTTATTGGTAATATCTATACCTACCTGTCAAGAAAATTATCTTCTATATGTCTAGGTAAATAGAATAGATTTTATCAAAGTTATTTTACAAGGTATATTGATAACTACAGTAAAAGATAAGATTTACAATGATTGAGAGCTGAAGTCACTTATTATGGAAGCCCATAGTCGTAGGCAGTCTATAGATCGTTGCGTGAATTTGAGGTTCCTTATAAAGCTCTATGGAAGCTCAAATTCACGCGACAATCTATAGAGTGGACCAATGTTGGCATCTTTAATTCTCTATACGATATCGAATCAGAAATGAAGAGATCTGTAGAAGAACTAAAGCTACCGTAGCAGATTAGCAAATAGTGGCAGTGGGCGAGACAGACCATTGGAGTTTTTGGCGGGAACGTCTTAGTAACATGTTGTTGCTTTATTTTATTTTCCTAAACTTGTATTATTTCGAACATTAATGTTATAAAAATGGTGGTGGGTATTCATTAAGTGTTCGATCAAGTGAATAAGTGTGGGCAAGTGAAATAAAGCAGTGAAACGTGTGATTTTACGTTGTCGGCAAAACTCTTAGTAAAGTTTCTAGTAAAGTCGCCATCACTTTACTGAGGCAAGACTTTTGAAAAGACTGTTTACGTGACTTAGACTGTGACTAGAACACTATATAACTTGTATTATTCAAGAAACTTGAAAATATTTCAATACTTGACACTGGCAAATCGCTAATCGCGGGGTCCAATACAGAAAAGAAGAAGAAGAAGAGACAGACCATTGGGGTACCCGTTCAGACGCATCAAGCGTTTTCGTGCGACCAACATAGTGAGAACAGCACGAGTGTGCAATATTCTGCGGGCCTCGATTTTCCTCAACCAAGTACAACATGGGGGTTGTTTAAGGCTATACGCATTTTTAAACATATGAAATGATTAGGGATATTATAAAAGTGAGAGATGATTTTGTTTATATAGGAGGAATGTTAAAAAAAAGTATTTCTTTGTTCTTATCGTAAAAGATATAAATGATTCCAAAATCCAAAACATATGTTTTTTTTTTCAAAACTCCGCTGTTACAATAAATTATATGTGAATATATATTTTTTAAATATTTCTTCTTTATAAACAAACGAATCATCACTCACTTTTATAATATTTTTACTCATTTAATTTATAATTTTTTATATGTTTAAAAATGTGGTTATGCGTGAGCGCTTTAACTTTTTCGCTTTGATCGAGAAAAGTTAATAGGTATCTCCTACGCTTGAGTGAACTTCGACCTCATAGTCATTTCCTGTCAGCGGAGATTGTGGTCAAAAACATATAATAGTTCGTAAAAAAACGTAAACACAGAATTGAAAGCCGATGTGGTTGAAATATTCTCGAATGGAGACTACATACACGAACAAACTATCACAGGTATATAGTGACTCAAAACGAAAATATGTCCAGCAGAAGTGACGTTGTTGTTGAGTCTGAATTTATTCACAAGGGTTCTGTCGTTATTTTTTTTTTTTTTTTTTTTTTTTTAATAATAATAATAAATAATGTTTATTTACTGAAAGAATACATAAGACAAATCATTAATATTAACAATAATATATGGCATGTAGTCTTACAAAATATTTTCCAATGGTCCCCAAACTAGGCAGAGCCTGTATCTTGGGGGCCCTTTGTCTACGTGTTACTTTTAGAATTTGCGCACGACTACGAGATTTATCTGATTATGTATATAACCTCGCTCATCTTATAAATTAATACAATATTCTCGCGTAGGACGATAGCCCAATTGTCCTTCGTTTGGATTGCGGAGTATGACTAAATTCAACAGAGAACAGACGGCTTGATTGAGAAAGTATCTGAAATTCCGTGAAGATCGAGTGCTACTCGTATTTTCAATGAATGTTTTTGATTTTTGATACCATTGTCATATAACAGTTAAACTTACTTCAATAAAGATTTATATTTATGAAATTCTTGTTTTTTATTGGATCCGTGACATGACATCCGTTTTTTATATGACTTACAAAAAAAATTGGTTTTAATTAATTTTTTTGTATTTATACGATATCTTTGTTAATTACGGAAATTTTGATGACTTTTAGAAAAAAATAATTATACAGATATAGAAGACCGATCCTTGTTATGACGCAATATAGCGCAAGTAATCTTGCAAGCCGCTTCCAATCGGTCTTTTTGGAAATCCATGGGGGAGGCCTATGTCCAGCAGTGGACTTCTTATGGCTGAGCTGATGAATCTTGCACAGATGCTAAATGTGTGTATATCAACCTATAGAAACTTATAGAGTCCAAATTGTTTTATCGTGTTGTTCTTATATCTTCTAGCGTGTGGCAAAGTGCAGAAAACATTCCGGTCGAGTCGGCTGTTCGTATATGTAACTTAATTTTAGCATTTTCTTAAACCACAGAGTGATCTGGCCTAGCCTATTAGTATATGAAAATCTTAATATTTTTAAAGGCATATATAATAAACTTAGTATGTACCTTATCTTTTATCTTGTGCATACAATATAATATTACGTAATTATATACATTACTTATTTATTACAACTTCATAGCATACCATAATACAATATAAGTTGCAGAACTTATCGAGACAGATTTGAATGAATATGGCTTTTCCAAGTTTACTACTTACTAAAAATACTTTTCTACTTACTACATACAAAAAATATCAGATCTATAGATATATTGATATATTAATCTTTAGATCTATTTACTAAAAAAATCAGATTTCGGATGAAACGGACCCGGCATATTCAGTAACATTTCGTTTCAACTCCCTATTTTCATCCTATAGCTCTGTTTAAAAGCAGTCAGAGCGTTGCGCCGCCGCGCCGTCGTCGCTACGCAATAGAAACTATCTCCGGCTTGAGATAGTTCCGGTTCCTGCATCCAAAATTGAAAATAAGCCGTTTATTTCAAGCGCGAACGAATGGCCCCGTCGTGTGGTCATAAAATATGTTAAAACCATTACAATGTGTTTAACTATCTTTCCTCTATAATAGCAAACATTTTATTTAAAAAATATTTTTATAACCTGATATTGTACTCTTCCATGCTGGACTAGGAGAAAAGAAAAACATAGAATGTACCAGTTGTTTCTCTTTCCGAGTATACTGTAAAAGTCAGTGAGAGAAATTGGCGTTTATGTGGGCTGGTGTGGCTGACCCCCTGTCACTGCTAGCCAATATTACATCTTACCCTCTAACCCTCTAATACCCTCTCCTTTCCATCTAACCCTGTAACCAAGGTCAAATGTGACGTCAAACTGCCTCATGGTCTTTGAATTCTGTGACGCTCTGCCTACCCCGTAATAGGCGTGATTTTATGTATGTATGAAATTATTTGAAGGTTATTAGTGTTTATATTTTGTTGCATAAACAAAAATAAATAAGCATGAAAATACTACACCAAAATAGAAGATTTGAGTGATACAATCATCACCATCACCATCTCAGCCACAAGAAGTGCACTGGTGGGCATTAGCCCCCCGAACCGCTGATTTTCAAAAAGACCGGTTGGAAGAGGCTTGCCTCCAGCGTCTTCCTGCCATTTGGAGGTCTTCTATCCACCCTTTCCTACGCTCTACGCTTGTCGGTGCGTGGCCTCCACGCGAGAACTTTTCGACCCATCACAATAATGTTAGTATTTATTAATTGCGACTAGATGAATAAGTATCTTCTAGCCTTCTTCATCGTAGACCGATAATGTGAGTTGTTCAAACTAAAATCTATTAACGAATAATAAACCATTGATTTATTATGAAGGGCTAAGTGAGTCATATTGGTGCGGCCTCATTCCCAGGCTCAGTTGACTGTCGCGCATAGGAACGACGACGGACGAAGGTGGACCGCTCGGTAAATATACTTAGAGATTTCTTACTTGACCTACTACTTAAGTACTCGGACAAAATCACTTAAACGAATAAAGTGCGAATATTAAAAAGAATATTTTAGAAGAGCAATAATAGCGCGATAACAATGGTTCAAATATTAGTCACGAGCTCTCGTCTTTTTGCAACAGCAAAATATATTTTTCACAGAAGTTTTGAAGGCCAGGGTGAATAGATATCTTCTAGAATAGACCGACGTGCTCCATCCTTGGCCACACCGTCACTTACCATCAGGCCAGTTTGTGGTTAAACGAAGATCTATTTAGTATAAAAAATAAGGTTCTAATTTATTAGGACAGATATATACGGAGTGAGAACAAAACCGTAAAGGTTTCTTGTAGTAGCTACAACACACACCAAAAAATGACCCCAGTAAGTGTTTAAACGTCCTGGCATTCAATAAATATTGAAATTACAAATTATAAGCAAGTTTCTTAGTGTCCTAAATCAGTGTTATCGGTTGGCGTGGCAAAGGTTGCCTTCATATTAGGCATGCTGCGCGCACGCAAGGTTATATTGGACACTTGTAAATTAATTGCAAACGGATATTATTACTATTCCTATTGCGAAAACAAACAGTTGACTGTTTGGAGTAGAACCACAGGTAGAACTGAGAAACCTTCGGTTGTTTTTTTATGGTCAATACGCTACTTACCCATGTGACTCAGGGTCAGGGTATGGTTGAAAATAGCAAGCATACCTCATACCTGGTCATAAAATACTTGGCCTCCCTGATAGTATAACCATAATTTAATATTTTATGACTGGCCTTATGGCTCAGTTGGTAGTATGTCTGCCTGCTGAACCTGTAGGACGTGGGTTCGATCCCCACCCAGGGCAAACATTTGTGTGATGAACATGGATGTTTGTTCTGTGTCTGGGTGTCTATCTATCATAATTATGTATATATTTACAACAAAAATAAAAGTATATATATATATATGTATTCTTTCAGCCATTTAGTTCCAAAGTACAAGACTTGCTTAGTTTGGACTAGACGGTGTTGTGTGAAATGTCCACAAATATTTATTATTTATTATTATTTAATAAATTTTAATACAATAAACAAAGACTGTAAATGAAAGTACTTTAGTTGGTCGCTTGCCTACTAAAGTTCAATTCAAGAACATTGAACGTCAATATTTCGCAATCCAGAGCGGGGATGCATTGTGCTTGACATTTAATTACTTCCTAGAAAAAAAATGTCAAGATTTTCTTTAATAGAAGAAAGGCTTTCTTGTCAGTCTACAAGCCGTGACAAGCGATAGAGTCATTCAACCTTAACGGGCGTGTTCGGAGGCAGATCGGCGGGTAATGCGATTACCTACGAATGATTGAGTCTCTCTCTCTGGGAGCACTAACTGTGGCGTATTCTGTGGTTTAACAACTGTATCAGCTGTGTACACGGAGTTCACGGCTTACTTAGCTATTTAGTTAGCTATTTGTTGTTGTTTGTAGCTACTAATGGTTCTAGGAACATTTTGCAAGGTCTGTTTTCTTGTATCAGTACAGTATCTTGTTGATGTCTCTGTGGCGGGACAGGCCAGCTGTTGGCGTGGCGACGCGATGGCGTCCATCCAGCGGGGGCCGCCGGCAAGATTGTTCAAACAGAAACAATACAAAATAATGAGACAGACGTATATATATACTTTAATACACCATCCTTTCATCCATATTTTCTGTACAAAATAGTTTCAATTCATCTGCCAGGCATCCTATGGCGGTTTATTTTTTTTATTCTTTGTGTAGATTAATATTGTTATTTTTCGTTAATCCAATTATCGTTAAAATTGGCCGTTTAATGACGTTACTGCGAAACTCCTCCTTTTTACCTTCATTTACACTTCTAAACATAATATTCAAGAATCAAGTTTTATTCACAGGATCAGGTCTGTCATTTATTCCGAATATAATCAAATTTGAACAATAGACAACATTACATGCGTGCGTGCTTGTGGGTACATACATGTACCCACAAGCACGCACGCATGCACGGTACACACGCACGCACGGTATGCACTTACGCATGCACGATTCGTACCCATACATAGCACTCACCGCAAATGCATGACACCTTTAGACACGTCTAAAGAACGATTAATATGGAGGAGATTGGGAAATGGATAGATGAAGGTAAGTCTGACTGGTATGGTGTGCCTTAGAGATAAAACTCGGAAAAGGTTTTCTGGCAGACATAACTGAGCTGCGAGGCCAGTCAACATTGAAAATATTGTTCTAGTTCCACATTACATAAACAGACTTTATGGAAAATTGAGACGCTAGTGATTTATTCCACTCTATGATTCATATAGACATGACAAATAACTCACAAGGATTACATAATACAGCAGTAAGCAATGCCGCATTGCTGTAAAAATATACGCATATTCTGTAGTTATATTGGTAAAATTAATATATAGTTTCTCACAATAATTTACATTAAAGTTTATTTGGTATTTTATCCACGTGTAACCTTATTTTGTCACGTGCTGTATTGAAATGAGTTGCCATGTTCAGAGTTTCGTTCCCCTTTGAGAACTTAGGGGCTTTAAGATTTGCCTATCACGTGGCTATTACAAGAGAATGAAGTCACGTGGTAAGGTCTCAATAAACCTTCGCATGTGCGAGGAAACTTAGAACAAGTTAAAATAATCAAATCCATTATTCTAAAACATCGCAAGTTGGAACGGAGAAATGGCAGATACGTTTCGCATGTTTATCATAGAAAACAATTAGCATTTATACCTAGATTGCGACTTTAATATTGATAATTTTTTTTTTTAATAATCAAGTTTAATGAAATTTGTACAAACATAATGTATTATGTAATATGTAAATTGTTTGTTAGGTACTGATTTTATTATGCTTATAATCGTAATTAGCAAAGAAGCACGACATTTTCTTGCTAGTTTAGCAATATGCCAGGTCGGCATATTGCTAAACTGGCTATAATATCCACACTAAAGACAGATTCTTTAATTCATACAACAATTCTAGTAGGCAATTTTCAATTTTTCTCGGCAGTTTCCTAATTTTTGGGCTATAATTTTATTCGAACAATTAAAATATTAACTAGTAGTTTTACGAAGTACAACTTCGCGAGTACAAAGTCTGTATTCGTGAGACCTACTTATATTCACAAATAATAATGCATAAATATCTCTTATATTTTTTTAAATGTCTCCTACCTAAATAAACAAATTCATTTTTCACATTTCTAATAACCCTAACCAATGATTTTATATGTTTACAAATGTTGAGATGCGCGAGGGAGATAGCTGCGCGAGTTCCGCTCCACCTTAACTAGTTGTGTTAATTTAATTGTAATTATTTACTGTATGTGATAATTGTAGTTGTTATTTATTGATAAGCACATGTTTAATTTTAAATAAAAACTACGCGTCTCTCTCACGTTTGCTGCTCCTTTGAATCAGAACGCTGAATGCGGTTGAAACTATAGTCTGATTTTTCGGCTTAAAACAGATGTGAGTGACCCGTAGTTTTTATTTAAAATGTGTGAAAATCACGTTAGTTTACTAGTCACAGTACACATGTTTAATTCTACTTGCCTAAAAGCTTAACTTCACTAAAACATGACTGTTCATGTTAGCTGTGATAGAATAGGTATGCATCAGCCAGGATCTAAAGGCAGTAGTATCAACTGATACGAGGCCGGAATGAATTATTCATGCTAGAATACCTACATTGCCATTACTCTTTCCTACATTGCCATTCGTGGTCACAAATCCACTGCTAAGCATGGTTACTTACTAAATGTATAGAATATTTAGTTATTCAGCACGGTAGGTACTTAACTAAAACTTTTTTTAATCTTTACTTATTCTAGCAGTTTTTTTAACCTGAGAATAGTTTCTTCATCTACTGGGACTTAACATCAACAACAAAAACATTACTGATAACGATGAAGTATTACGAAACTATAATTTACATAATTATTATAAATTTCCAATAGTTTTTAGTAAAATTTCTACGGCACCAAAAATAAAAGTAAAAAAATCGGCAGAAGCTGTTTGAAATAAAATAAAAAAGTATTACAATTGATTTTAAACAAATACCTTTGTATTTATTGTACTATGCTGGAATGTTTTATTACTAAAAATGTTCAAATTTTAGAAAATTTCAAACCCCAGAGGATACAATTCGGATTTCCATGCTTGTTCTTAGCCCTCAAAATACTGATTTAGTTTACGTTACTGATTTATTGACCAGCCACGATATGGACGGATGACCTCATACAAGTGGCGGGAAGACGCTGGATGCAAGCCGCTTCCAATCGATCTTTTTGGAAATCCACGGTGGAGGCCTATGTCCAGCTGTGGACTTCTTATGGTTGAAATGATGATGACTGATTTAATAAGGTAAATAAGGATACCTGAACGGATAGTGCATGAATTAAATAAATAAATAATTTACTTATTATACAATAAGTAAATTATTTATTTATTTAATCAAAAAAAAAATATTAAATATTTTGACGTGTTACCAAGTAAGCAACTATGATTTATTGAAATTTACACCATAGCCCATGAGTCAGCTACGTCGGTCACATCATGTGGCATCTTTATGTCGATATGCAAAGTCAGATAAACTGATAAGAAACATCAGAAGGATTTGATAGATCTATTTTAGAAGTTTAAATAGGACTAGATTTATCAATGTGTTTATACCTCAAGGCTTAACGTGAAATGTTTTGAAAATGCAGTGTGAATAATTTAAATAAATAAGCACATATTATAAGTATTATTTGCCAGAATATTTGACATTGATCGTTTTTTTTACTCACGAATAGAAATTTAAAATTATTAGTAGAAACATACATTACATAGAGCATATGGGATAAAAATACTTACCTAATTGCTTTAAAACTGCTGCAAATTCCGAATCGATACACCTTTGTTTTGTTTCCGCCTCTACGTCTTGTCTTTTTAAATCCTCATTCAAATCTAATTTACACTTAGACATTAACCTAGGCTTAAATACTGGTAAATATAGTAGAGATCTATGTAAGGAAGTGGAGTTAAAAGCGTTATTTTTCAATGTTTACGTTAATAGGCCGTGAGAGGTTATATTAGTTCTCGATTAAGCCGCGCGCGGCGCTCATGTCCGCCGGCGGGCGTAGGGCGACTGATCCCGCTAGGGCGGGCGGGCGGACACCAAACCGCACTCAATGTTGCCAGCACTGTCTTAAAAAAACCATATAAAAGTTCAATAAAAGTATAAGGATCTGCGATTGCATATAACATTTATAAGTTTTGCTTGTCTTGTTTCTATATACACCATAGACCACTACAGAAATATTAAGACTGTCAATGTTTATTAAATCGACAAATATTTGTTTGGCACCGTCGGTCTATAGTTCTGTATCTAATTATAAATACAATGTAAATAGACATAGACAGAAATTTTGTAATTTACTAAATATAGATGGGTATTAAGTCCATCGGAGGCCTGGGCCGGAAAACTAAAACTAAATGGATAAATTTCTAAACGCATTCAGTTTTATCCATATATTTGTGGACTTAATTACGTACATATATGTAGTCACCTAGTTGTTAATGTAATTATTGACTTAGTGGTAATTTCCTACGACTTCATAGGCGTAGAAAAAAATCTATTTCCGCCCCGCTGCCGTCCACCTGGGTCTGTTCACATGTTTTTATTAGGGTTCCGTACCTCAATAGGAAAAAACGGAACCCTTACAGGATCACTTTGTTGTCCGTCTGTCCGTCCGTCCGGGTGTCAAGACCTTTATCTCGGGAACGCGTGAAGGTATCGAGTTGAAATTAAAACCATATACGCAGATAGTATCTTGCTGCAAAAAGAAAAATACAATTTCTCAGTTTTCGTAAAAAAAATTACAGCCAAATATGTCGTAAAAAACGCACATTTCGACACTCACAGAGGAATCAAAACCTATGGGGTACTTCTCGTTGACCTAGAACTCTGAAATTTAGCAAGAAGCATTGTGTTACAGTACACATATAGGGAAAAATCCGAAAACTGGTAATTTTTTATTTAATCACAATAAAATAGTTTCTGTATGCAAGGAATGAGGGCCCAAATTTTAAAGTGAATTAACCGTATCATGTGGGGTATCCCTTCATTTCAGCTGAGAACCAAAACTTTTTAGGCGAATTTTGATTAAGTACAGAGAGGCCGCGCAAAGCAACGTTGACTGTCTCAAACGCCGGTGGTTTACTGACTACTACAAAATGAACGGGACGCTCGCTCGGATCCGAGTGGGAGGCGCCGCTACTATAGCCCTGCCTCACTCGGATCCGAGTAGTGAGCAAGGAATGTGTTCAATATTTTTACGATGTATATTTTTTGGTTTATGAAGGAAAATATAAAAAAAATATGATTTCCCCCTTTTATTTAGTTTGTACGGAACCCTTGGTGGGCGAGTCTGACTCGCACTTGTCCGGTTTTTTTTTTATACATAATTTTGTCTTTATGTTATAAAATATCCAAATTTCATGTATTTATTATGCGAGTACAATGAAAAAAATATTGTATGAATCTTTGAAGAATCCTTCTTCATAAATTCATACAATATTTTTTCGTTCCTTCTCACAATTAGAAGATGGCCCGCGCCTAGAATTGGGACAGTTTGTATAAACAGGGCTGATAAAAAAAAAAAAGAGTAAATTGTAGTGACATAGGTAAGTAAGTAGGACACACGCGCGAGCGATGCGTGTGTGTTGATTTTTCACCAAGTTCTAAATGAATTGGTAATAAATAGTCTATCATTCAGGGGCCTAAACTAAAAAAAAAAATGTCTACGCCTGAAAATCCTTCAAGGCAAATACGTCTGGAGTAGATCACACCATCCACACTCACAAAATTTGCTGAAATAAAATACTATTTACGAAACTGTAGATCTACAGCTAAAATTGGAAAGATGGCTACATTACCGTATCTGCTAAATTAAAGTAACCTCTCACACCGGTATGAATTGAAGCATAGAGTAAGCGAGACAGGCGGTTCTTGAGCCTCGATTTCACGCAGATCCATTTAATTTACTTAATTTTGAGTACGATGTGACTTAATTTATGTAAATACGAAGTACGTGTTAAATTAAACATACAAACGTTGTTAATGTATTTACACATTAAATTAACCATATAACAATTAAGAATATAACATCGTGACAAGTAAGTTGAGTTTCCGGCAGCCTAGTGGTGAGACCGTCTGACTTGCGATCCACAGGTCCTGGGTTCGAATCCCACGGCACGCACCTCTGTCTTTTCGAAGTTATGTGCGTATTGTTGATTGCCGCCAACTACAAATGGTGAAGGAAAACATCGTGAGGAAATCTACATGTCTGAGAGTTCTCAATGATCTTGAAGATGTGTGAAGTCTGCCAACCCGCACTTGGCCAGCGTGGCAGACTATGGCCTAACCCTTCTCACAATGAGAATGATGACCCGTTCCCAGCAGTGCGACAGTTTGTACAAACAGGGCTGATAAAAAAAAGTAAGTATTATTTAGACTCACGATAAACGCAAACAGAAATTCGTAGTAAGAAAATTTAATTACCGGTTAAAAAGGCAAGGTACTAGCTTAATTAATTTTCTTAGAGTGTTAGAGTTACTGGCAATTACATGCAGCAGTAAAAAGTTAATTAAAGAGCAATCGAATTGAAGAACAATATTAAATTGTTCTTTAATTATTATTATATGAATTCATGAATATGTCATATATTCAAATAACACAAATCATGTTGAAGTATTTAATATTCAATCCTATGTACATTTTAGTTTACTTAGATTTATCAAGTGCGACTGAAGAGAAAAAATATTTGAGTAAATATGACATGGAAGGTAAAATCGTCGGTGGCTCGCCTATTCACTTGTCGGTGTTACCTTACAATGTACAGATATTTAACAAGGGCTCAATGTGTGCTGGGACCATTTTGAACAGCTGGACGGTACTGACTGCAGCTCACTGCTTTGATATTAACAAGGACATTGATGACATGATTGTCCAAGTCGGTGAGTGTCGTACAATAGTTACTTTATCTATATAAAGAAAACTAATCACTGACGTTCTCTTGATGGTACATCAATGCTTTCAGCCTCAATCGCATTTGGGTCTTCGTATTGACGTCAAACACCGTCAATGCTGTAGTAATCATTTAAACCTGAGCTAAAAGTATCAATATTATAAGAAAAACAAATCATTGACAGACTCTTGATGTCAGTTACCGTCAACGCGGTTATGGTAATTAATAAGTAGCGATCAGCTCAATAAACAACATACTCAGTGGCCATAAATCACACACTTGTAATTCGTCACGAATTCAAATTCCTCGATAAAAATAGTGGCCATATGCGAGACAGAGGGCAACTTATTTTACCATACAACTCCGTTGCTCATCACTCCCCCCTCACCAAAAGAACCAAAAATTGACTTCTGTATATTCAAGGTTACCGCTTTTTATTCGTGACTATAGCTGATATCACAGAAAATCAAATCAAATCGGTTTAAATTCAACAGTCTTCGTTTTTCAAACATTATCTCATTTACAGGATCTAGATACGTATACGATTTTAATGCGGAGCAATTCTACATTGCTGACTTAGTCTTGCACGATAAGTACAATCACACTGGATTGTTCGCTTGCGATATAGCGCTGGTCTTCCTGGAGAGTCCCATCGAGTTTAGTGAGGTGAAAAAGAAGGCCATACTGGTCACACATTCGAGATGGATGGACCCGCAAGAGAGGAATTTTACTGTTTCTGGATGGGGATGGACACAGGTAAATATTAGGAAAATAACCGTAGTGATCGAAATTTTGGCAGACTAGTCTTAACTAGGCTGCCTAAGCTTCAATCACTAGACCGTCTGAGACTATTGCGCCATCAAGCAGCTGTTTAAGTTGTAGAAGGTAAAACAGGTAAGTAAAACAAGCATACATACTCACAAACCTCCTCTTCCTCTAATGCTCCCGACACTGGTGTTGCAGATGACTATTGTCATCATGCTGTTTCTATTTCTAACGTTCCCCAGCTTGGTGTATTGCCCCGGAGACTTTTGTACCCAAATTTTGACACTGGGCTGGTCCATCTTATTACGCTGCGTCTCCTGGGTATTTTACTTTCCATTTTACTGGTCATAATTAGTCTTTGGTCTTCCGGGAAATGTTTCCAAAATATTAAAAACACTTAAAAAATATTACGCTCCTTTTTGCGCAGTTGGGTCAAAATCAAAAAGAGTTCGGTGATTTTCAATCACGATAAAGCCACAGCGTATTGTTACCGTCATAATCCCATTAATACGCCCAAATAGGTAGTCTTTCCATTCATTTCGGGGATAAGCTAATTAAATCCCTTCCGTGAAACGAATTGGACAATTTGATTAGGTTCAAACAAAGTATTGGGATTTCTTGAGTCAAATTGGGAAAGCTGTATATCCCTACGATTATCTTTGGATCTAGACATAATATTTTTGAAGTGAAAACTTCTTTAGCGGCGTTGTACAATTTTGGGATGGGTAAAAAATCTTAAACTCGCGTCAGGACACGTGACCTGATCGAAAATTCGTAAGACGAGTTTTCACGTCTGCTGGCACTCCCGGAGTGAAACCCGTTGTTTTTTTTTTGTAGAAATATGTTGACCATGACATTTTATTTTCCCGATTTTTGATATACATTGTGACACATAGATTTAAAGCGTTTATCTCGTTTTTTTTATTATATGCCTATGTCCAGCAGTGGACTTCTTATGGTTGAGATGATGATGAGTTACAAACTTACCGAAATGGATAAAGTTTAGGAGTGGGAATTGGGTAAATTGGGCTTTTCTTTCCGTATACAATGGCAAGGTCAAAAATCTTCTTAAAAAATGAGGTTTTCTATGATTCTTTAGATACCTTACAATTTTCAGTACGGAGGTCCAGTGTCCAAAGAAGGTCTGTTAATGGCGCGGCTGCGATTCATTCCATCGCATGAGTGCAGCAAGATTCATAAACTAAAGGTGACACCAGACATGTTCTGTTTATATGGTGATGGGGTCAGAGACACCTGCAAGGGCGACTCTGGAGGAGGCGTCTCTTGGAGAGGGTAATATTGGATATTTTAAATTAAAGAAAAAACAGCAGTATAGAACTGCTGTAAGCATTTTGTATGGAACATCACAATAATGCTTACGGGGGGATTACACTCATCTCTCATAGTGATGCAAAGTTGGCTCGCGATCGTTTTAATTATGATTTTTCTACAATTGAGAGAGTGACGCAATAGTTTAAACGAACCTACTTTGAATTGTGATATTTTTAACAGTCGCTTCAAATTTGTATCAATCTTTTAATCGCAGAAAAAGCAAGATAAAGCAGGTGCGAGCCAAGTTTGCATCGCTATAAGAGGTGAGCGTAACCCCCCAGTGGTCTCTTTGTTTATGTCGTTTCTTTCAATTAATCATTGCACTAGGTTATTTGGATATTTACTGTATATTTATTGCAGCAATTTTTACAAGTAAAATTACGCATTTTACATACAAGTGGTGAAAACTAGGCTGTTTTCTACCCTTAAATAATATCCGATTTCGATAAATCTTTTTGGAATAACTATTCCAAAAAGATCTGAATTAAACTGAATTGAATCGAAACCGTTAATGGTTATGGTTTGTTTTTTCTTCTTCAAAATTTAAGTTTATGTTAACTTTGAAGTTATAACGAAATTATGATTTGAATCAGACAAAAAATAATCACCTCAATCATAGGGCTAGAAAATAACTTTTTTCTATAATTGAAGAAAAACGTACCGCGCTACGGTTTTCTTAAGGCATTGCTCAAAGCGTGCAGCTTTCGCATCACAAAATATTTGAACACTTATAATGACGGAATGGAGATTTTACAAAAATGAGAGATGATTTTGATTGTACGTTTATATACGATAAATATTTTTTTAAAGTTCTTCTTCGATATTTTACAAATGAGTTGTTCCAAATGTTTTTTCAAAACTCCGACGCCAAAATAATTGGTGCTTGAATAAAATTTTGTTCAAAAATTTCTGGTGTCCAAATAAATTAAATAAACCTTCATTTCAGGCTTCAAAGGGCAAAAAGGGTGTAGCCTATTCGTGAGGCTAGGTCGCTGTCTGTCTGTCCTACACTTAAATGGCTGTATCTTTTGAATAGTATTAGATACAAGTCTAAAAATTGGCGAGATGGTCAAGTGTGAGACAAGTTAGCGAAATTGATTTTTTTTAATTATTGTGCGACAATTACAAAATAAAACCTCCTTGTGATTCTACAAAAAATAAACGAAAAATAACAAGATAACGTTTCTTCGACAGTTGGTGTCATGTGACATATACATAACATAGATTAATCGGTAGTGTTTAGTCGTTTAATTTATTCATCTTTATATCTTCATAAGTCATCGTCTTACGTGTCCTAAATATGCTTCTTTTTCATAATAATTGTTCCAAAGTCAAACATCGCGTTTAGGTAAACATTGTAGCAAACAAAACAATATTAGGTACCTAAAGTTGACAGCTATTTCCAAAGTTAAAATGTAACCTTCCATAACCCACATTAAATTTTTATTTTTGTATCTGCTAACAAGGTACGGGAGGGTACGATGTCGTGTCAGTGAAGTAAGCCGTTACATTATAAATGGGAAAGAAAATAGGTTCAATCCCCGTGTCCTCGAACAAAAACAGTTCATGGCCATGAACAAAAACGTTTGACGATCTAATCGCTTGTCCTTTATT
This sequence comes from Lycia hirtaria, assembly GCA_947563715.1. Classification (NCBI taxonomy): domain Eukaryota; kingdom Metazoa; phylum Arthropoda; class Insecta; order Lepidoptera; family Geometridae; genus Lycia; species Lycia hirtaria. Next base: position 39,987,654 of record OX387379.1, read on the forward strand.
GAACACTACTAATTTTTTTTCCGTTTTTTTTTTGAAGTGATAACTTCTTTTGGAAGTGTAAACCGATTCGTTACGTAACGCGTTACGGCGCCAGTCGGTCTGGCTTCCCTTTCTCTCACGCATACGGCGTTAAAGTTACTTCACTTCTGTCACTCACTTCATCACTTCTGTCGGGCACTACTGAAATTTTTTAGACAACCCATTTGCAATATATTTATTGACATATTTAATTGAATATAAAATACTTTTCATCCATTAACCAGCTCGGTGAAGGTCATCCTATAGCGGGATCTTAGACTATATCAAAATATCAGATGTCAGAGGCCTGTTCTTATAAAACACTGATACATTATTTTAAATTAGTACTTTAATCTGTAAAACTTGGTGTCAAATTCAGAGATATATTTAAAACATAACAGGTAACGGAATAGGAAATTCACTGAACAGAATATAGATTTAGATTCCTTTTCTCTTTTCTATGAGGAAATTATGGAATGCGTCACTATTACAATTCTCAAACAAATCAAAAATGGTTGTCTGTAAAGTCGGTTTACGGACGATAATTTTACGTGATAACGATGCGTCACAAGCCGAACGCATAGGCCGATCGTGCCTCTCTATCGCTTGTTCCGCGCTCTCGCTTGCACGCTCGGCTCAGGCGGAACGTGACAATGAGTCATGCTTTTTCGCGCGTGCAGCCGGCGTTCTTCGATTTATATTATGAGACGTTATCATGTCAAAACTTACGTTAGTAGTTTGTGAGCTATGAAGTCTTATTTCGACAGATGTATTGTACAAAATACAACGTAAAATTTTTGAAAGAAAATACATTTTACAAAACAGCCTATTTCGAAACTGTATTCGTCTTCTAATTGAACACTTTTTAATATTTTGTACGTTTCACAGGATGATAGTTGGTATAACATCCCATGGCGATGGATGTGCGAAGAAAACGAAGCCTAGCGTGTATACAAACGTCTATCACTTCAAGGACTGGATAAAACAAGAAGTATTGAATTATGTCAACATGAATTGCAAAATATAGCTTGTATTATTTTATTATATTATTGCAGTGAGTAATTGTCCTTGTTAAAGAAGTATTTTATTCAGAATATTGTTCACGTAAAACAAGATAGACATGTATTTTATTGTGACAAAAAACATACATAAATTGACAAACAATACACATAAGAGCGCGATGGGTCGAAGTGCGTCCGGCAACTGGATCTCAGATAAGTACAGCAATTGATTTTTATGACATACCTACATAGATTTATAATAAAGTTATTTGTAATTTGACATAAATTATTACGTTTGCCAAATTCCATAATAAAAATACGTTTCTCTGAATTTTTGTAATGTAGCAAAATCACTTCTAAGTTTAATGTCATAGCAAAGATTATTTATCAATATAAGTAAGACAGATTAAATTAATCATCTTAGCTCAGCCATAAGAAGGCTACTACTAAATATAGGCCTCTCCCATGGATTTACAATAAACATCGATTGAAAGGGACTTGCATCCAGCGTTTTCTTGTCACTTGTATTAATTTAGTATAACAACAGAAAATTAAAAATGTACACATGGAATTTGGCAAGCCCAACTACGACATGTCAAACGTGTAGTTTGTAAGTACTTGTCTATAAACTCGACAAATGGCAAATGTGGAAGCATAATGCCAACATCAAGAAAAAAAAGAACTTGTCTGTGTTTCATTTTGACAGCGAAGATTCTTTTGAAGGTGTTTATTTTCTGAACGCCTCGCGCCAGTTTTCGCCGCTCGATGTCTCATCATAAAATTGATTGACTTTTACTGAATTTGAGCAGTGTTTTGTCATAAAACGTTTAGCGTTTAGTATTATCCAGCTGAAATTATTTGAAATTCAATAACATGTACTTATAAATTTGAGGTTGGACTATTGACATTGGACAACGGCCAATATGCTGTCAGCCGGTTTGAATCGATCTTTAACCAACCACTACTTGTATGGAGTACGGTGTCGCAGGTAATCCGTATTTGGCAGAATATTGACAACCGCTATAAATCATTTATTTACTTCGATGTTTCTACTGAGTATGCATGCATGGTATGCATCAACTCGGGTCACAAAGTGACTGCTTGAGAAATGCGGGTCGTGAATATGAGAAATGAGAAAGTCACATAGGACTTTAAGTTTGTTCGTTAAGATAAATAATTAGAATTAAATAGAAATAAGATTTTAAAAAAACTTTCTGATGAAAAGTTGTATTATGGACATAAAGTATACGTATATTAACCCTTTATGCACTAGTATGGTAAAGTAAAAATTGGTAGAGATGCGCACATCACTATATTTAGTTGCAAAACTGAACAAAGCTTGTATTACGAGAACTAGATATATTTGTTATCTTGGGATTTGTGAAAAATAACTAAAAAAATTGTGGGCTATGGGCTGTGCGCATAATAAAAGTAAATAGACTAAATAAGTACAAGAATAATTAAAAATATTAAAACTACTTAAAAATAACCCATACAAAGAACACATAAAGTGCACATAGCAATGATTTTCATTTACCCAGTTATATAAATACATAAAATTATTTTGATGTCAATATTCGATCTTATGTGCGCCAGAAATAATAAACGTGTCTCGGCAATACCAAAGGTACTATGCATGCAATACTTAAAATGTTGCAATGCATTGTATAGTTTGGTTGTTATTGCTGACAACGTTGCAGAGTTTTATGTTCAAATTGCTGCTATCCCTAGATTGTTGTAATAATATTGCTCGTTTATGAGCACTCTAGTCTCGATATAAAAATGCTTTCTAGGATCCAAACGTGTAACTAAGCAAAATCGCAACTAACTTGTAGAAGTAAGAAACATTAGTCAGCACTGCTACGTAGGGCTCCTTCCGGTTAGTTGCTCCGTACGATACAATACCGACAAGCCTCTCACTTAACCTGGCTGGACCGCCATTGTCTCTCAAACTTCGCTCCTGGAAACAAACAAGCTTAAGTTAAAAAAATTAAAACCCCCGTCATAAAAAAACGGCTACACAGATTTTGATGAAACATAGCTAAAATCGCTTGAACGTATACTCTTTCACACAAAAACTATACTAGATCAAAATCTGTCCATCTGAATTTTAATTGAGTAGAGAGTGGCCGCGCAAAGCAACGTTGGCTACCTCAAACGCTGGCGGTTTACTGACTACTACAAAATTAACGGGATGCTCGCTCGGATCCGAGTAGGAGGCGCCGCTACTATAGCCCCATTCCACTAGGATCCGAGTGGTGAGCAAGGAATGTGTTAAATATTTTTACGATGTATATTTTTCGGTTTATGAAGGAAAATATAAAAAAAATATATTATTTCCCCCTTTCATTTAGCTTGTACGGAACCCTCGGTGGGCGAGTCTGACTCGCACTTGTCCGGTTTTATTTATATTTTCCTTATGTCCTGCAAGTTGAAACGCTCTTTGTGGGCCGCAAAACTTCGTGGGCCAATGTTTTGTTATATTCTATTCTGCTACCTGTTATTCACTCACAAGTATTATTTGATTAAATAGTCACACATTTCTAAGAGTTAAGATAAATTTAATAAATATGGACAGGAAGGACCTGATATCCTAAATACAGGGCAACCTGTTAGGAGTTAGTGCTCAGTCATCTACTCAACTACTAGATTAGAATGAATATACTCGTACTATTAGACTAAATGGTAATTTGGGGTAAATTAAAACGTTTATTTAATGAAATGACATAATTGTATACGCGAATATTTATTTACTAGATGTTCTGCATAATCCAAGGTATACTGAAAATTCATCATAAAATATTATATGTATAAATTGTTAAAAAAACCCTTAAGTGTAACAAAGTTACTTTCTTATTTGTTTTTTTTGTCTCCTTCAAGCAGTTAACTTTGCAAAATACCCCTCTTCTTTTTTTTAATATACTTATAAGATTTAGTCTTTTTGCTTGTAACATAATATCGAAATAAAGATTTATTATTGTTATTAGTAGGTATATTAGATTAGGCTTAAAATAATCTATACTTCCAAAAAGTTTCTTATACTATTACTTAGGAAATAGGTAGGAAGTAGGACATTTATTTTGTCTACTTACCGGAGCATACTTGGCACAATAATTAGAATGAGTCATAAGGCCTGGGTAGATCAATTGGCATTCGCTATCGCTGAGTATTGTCATGTCGGAATACAAAAGCCCGTTGGCGTACTTTTGTAACTGTTGGTCCTAGAAAACAACGAAAAATTAGAGAGGAACTAGACTGGGATAAGTGAGTAATGTATTCTGTATCTTTTTTGCCGACTCAAATTGTTTTTAGGGTCAAATTAATTAAGACTATTTTAGTACACGAGGTTGTTGATATTGAGAAATACGCAAAGTTCAGAAACGAAGATGGTTGGCAAGTGACTACCAGCACATGGTCATCAAATTAATAATATTGTACGTTGCAAGACCTAATGATACCCGGAGCGTCTGTGCATGTGCGATTTGTTTATAATCACAAAAATATCCTATACCTACCTACATAGGTAGGGTAAATCTATCATCCTTGGTTCTCTAAAATAAAATAAAGAGATTATCTTTGTCAATTCGAATATGTAGTGACATCTATGAGGAGCCTCTTGCACTAGATGGTGTATGAAGAGTAATCGGGTAAATTCACCGTTCTTGGAAACAACTATTTCGTTTGCGATGGAAACTTATGTGGAACAAGGTTCCAACTAGATTGTCACTTTTATAACAGAGGGCGTTAGCTGTCTAGTGGTTGAAAACTATTAAAGTCTTCTGTGCTATGTGTTTGGTGCTATGGGTTCTAATGTTTTATTTTCTTTTCATTTTTTTTGTGAAAAGATACGGCACTCTAGCATTTTAGCATTAGCATTTACGAGCAATTGTATTGAAAAAAAATACCGCATATCCGGTAACATCAATGACAGCTCCAGGCGGCAGTATCTTATTGGGTTCTCTTAAAAGTATCTTCTGCACTTTTTTGCTAAATTTTACGTGATCCTGAAATAACACTTTAGAATCTAGTATTACTTATTAGCTTAACTATGTTATAATTATAAGTAATTTAGTACCCTTATAAAAAAAACAATAAAAAAACTTCTGTTAGTGAATTCAAGCAGTTCAGAATTTTGAATTTATACAGGTTTGTAACCTGCACTGATTGTATTGACAGACTAAAGTCTTTCCAGCCAAAAGTTTAAAAAAACAGGGATTCTTGTTTGATACTACAACCTAGATGCTTTAATTGCTATGAAAATACACTTATCATTTTAAGTGAAATTTGCACGACGACATTCTTTCTTCTTCTCTTTCTTTTTTACTTCTCTATGTACAGTTTTTAACTAATTAGGTATCTATACGTAATAGTTTTCCTATTAAATTCGTTTCATTAAAAATTATGCTACTGCAATTTTTGTTCGCATACTGGCAGGGAGACAACACTTGACTAACAAAAAATAAAAAACCGGACAAGTGCGAGTCAGACTCGCCCACCGAGGGTTCCGTACAAACTAGTAGATAAAAGGGGGAAATCATATATTTTTTTATATTTTCCGTCATAAACCGAAAAATATACTTACATCGTAAAAATATTTAAAAACCTGTTTTAGCTTATGCTACTGAAGCTCTTTCATTTGATACCCCACATGATACGGTTAATTCACATTAAAATTTGGACCTTCATTCCTTGCATAAAGACACAATTTTTTTGTGATTGAATTAAAAATGACCAGTTTTCGGATTTTTTCCTATATGTGTACTCTAACAAATTCCTTCTTGCCAAACTTCATTGTTCTAGGTCAAAGGGAAGTGCCCCATAGATTTTGATTCCCTTGTGAGTGTCGAAATGTGCGTTTTTACGATATATTCGGCTGTAACTTTTTTTTTACGAAAACGTAGAAACTTTATTTTTCTTTCTGCAGCAAGATACTATGGAGCTGCGTATATGGTTTTAATTTCAACTCGATACCTTCACGCGTTCCCGAGATAAAGGTCTTGACACCCGACGGACGGACAGACGGACAGACGGACAACAAAGTGATCCTATAAGTGTTCCGTTTTCCTATTGAGGTACGGAACCCTAAAAATAACACAAACGGATTCTTAAATTGAAAAATGGTTTTTAAACACACTTTTTTTCGCTATGTATTTCGTTTCAAATGATATAATATCGTTACTTTACACTGTAGAGTGTTATCTCAAAACCATAGGGAAAAACTCCAGTCAGAGTAGCGGAAATCCCGGTAGAAACCCGCGGCGCAGTGGTACAAATATCTCAGTGTAGTCTCAGTGACATATGTACAGACAGATGTAATGCATATGCATATATATATTTATATTCATAAAAGACCAGGTTAAGATGGTAACTGATAAACCAATAGCCCAGACAGTAAAACAAGCAGACCGTCTGGGAAATCAATCATATTATCTGAAGATGGGTCATTGTTTGTCGTACACAATTGTAAATACCTATTTGTAACAAACATTGACAAATACAATTTGTTATAGATAGATAGGTAGATAGATTCATTTATTGACATATTGAAACATACTATAATTAGTCACAATATTTTGTACACCAATACTTAATAATAGTAAGCAATATGTCCCGTCAATTCACAATGTCTGTTCACGTCTGTTTATGCTGTATCCACCAGAAATGGGAAACTGAGCAATATGAAGTGTAATGTTAATCTGTAGAATGTTAGAGGATGCTTAGCTGACTGTTCGTCTATTGACTGGTAGCTCAATAACGTTATCTCCCTACACCACCTCGCACACATTTTTCACTCTTGTATCTAAAACACATTCTTAGGTAGGTACTTACATATATGTGTACAATTATTACGTTTTAATTTATTTATCAATATTTAAGAAGCCCCTATATGGTCGAGTTATTTGAATTGTTTACATAACATAATATGTTAGGAGGTATCGGAAACCATATTTTACATGTTGTCATTTTTGGGGAAACAAAAAAATCAATTGATGTTAATGTTATTTTAATGCTTTAGTTTTAAATAATTATAACTATCTAGTTAAAGATGAATAAAATATATTTGACCAATCCATTCAGTAGCAACATGTACTTGTTTATGAAATTTCGTGTATTATTTTATTTACATATAATTCATTAATTTATTCATCCCTCACTCTCGTTTGTCCTACTTATTCCTTATTTATTCCGCATCTTATGCACAATTTTATCTCTGAATCTGTGTGTACAAATACCTCATTTCGCCAACTTTTTGTTATCAGCTGCGCTGAGCGAAGCTAGATATCAAAGTAATGTTGGTAGATATTTTCCTCACGCATCTGCCTCGCTCGTCTGTAGTTATGGATATTCAGCCTTTAAACTTTCATATAGTCAAGTGAGGCTAGATAGCTTGTAGGTAATCGGTAAGTAATTAAAGTAATTACATAAAATGTTTCAAAACTTACTTTCAACATCAAAATTGCGATGTCGTTGTCAATAATGGTAGCGTAACCGAAATACTCGTGGCGTTTAATTTCAACAGCTTCAATTACTTGTCTGTCAATTAATTAATTAATTTTAATGCATGGAAAAGACTTCGACAGGCAAAGAATATGGACACCAGGTAATACATTCGGGGGTCAACTGAACCCGCTCAGTAAGATTGACGCAGGATCCCATGTTTTTACGATTTAATATTTTAAAATGAAACTAAAACTTGGCGTTTTATTTTCAATACGACGACGTTAACTCATACGGTTATAATTATATATAATATATATATATATATAAGGTTTGGAGATATTTCTCACCGGGGCAGCTATTGGCATTTCACGTTGAAAAACCAAAAATCCGTACTGCACAGAAATGGAATTCTTTGCCGCCATCTCTGTTTCCTGAGAACTAAACTCTTGGATTTTTTAAGGCTAGAATGAATAGATATCTTTTAGATTGACGAGCTCCATGCTCAGCCACACCGTCGCTTAACATCAGGCGAGTTGGTGATCAATCGTAGATCTATCTTGTATAAAAAAAAACTTATGTCCGTATCCGTATTCTCGGGTATTTCTGTATGTATAACAATCGGTTCACCCGTTTGGTCGTGAAAACCTAATAAACAGACAGAAGACAGAAGTTACTTTCCCCCTTTTTTTTAGTTTAGGTAGTTAAGATTTTATCGTTCTATAAGTGGCAATGTAATGCAGTCTCTGAGTAGAAATCATGATCTACTTTATATTTTTACCGTGGTTTGTATTTATTTTGAGTTCAGTAATCCGTGGACATGACTCATGAAACTGCGCCGAAATATCGGGAACTCAAAATAAATACAAACCACGGTAAATATCCCGTCAATAAGGATTACAATGTAGTGAATAACCATGATAGCTTAAAAAAGTATAATGTACTTTGTCCTTCACTTAGTTTTAAGTACCTACCTAATGTAAAGAGGTTCGTTAATCTCATACCGTTGTACTCACCCAGCTTCGGTAACAGTGTCGGTGCCAGTTTTGATCAGCACCCTTTGATTCTTCCATTTAACGAAGCAGCTGGCTGCTGTCACCACTATCTTGCTCAGTATCAGTACTCCGGAACAGTATAAGTTTTGATACGCGATCAGTACATGGCATGGGACGTCGTTTACGATAGGCTTGGTAAGTTGTTCGGTTTGGTGCCTGATAAGAGGAGGGTGGGATACAACTTTTGTTAACTCACTAGTGACTGGTTTGAATAGTGACAATAATACTACTTGTACTATTATAAGCGAACTCTTTTTGTACCTGAAACATATTACAAACAATTATTTTTAAGGCGCATGCGGTTGTTATTTCTCTGTCTCGCTCGTGCATAGCAACATTTTGCTGCTAGGCGCGTCGAGCAGGCCTAAGATGCGTGCCGTGACAAAATTCTCTCTACACTATTCCTTGAGCAAAAAAGAGAGTTATAGAACTCCATAATCTTGTCACGTTCTAGCACGACAAAAAGAGTTTTTTGTCTTAGGCCTGCATGTGGCGACGACGCCGGCAATGTTAGGTATTCGCCTAGCGGCGCTGGCGGCAGGGCCTTCTAATTGAGCGAAGCATTTTGGGCTCTGTTTTTAACCGGGTTAAAAAAGAAGAGGTTAACAATTAGGTTGTATTTTTTAATGTTAGTATTTGAAAAATCTTTTCCATTCCAAAAGAATATACCTACTTTCAGATTGATCCCATAGGTTTTTTGACAAAATTAGTTTAGTAGTAAGATTTTTTTTAAACACAATGTCCGAGAAAAGTATTTCATCCAATAAACTCTTCTGAAGTCGGTAGAAAAGAGAACTTAGTGAATAAGTTTTATTGACTTACCCAATTTACAAAACAGAATAAATATTATTAAAGAATTTATACTTAAATGTATAAATTATGTTCTAGACTATGAATAAAATTTTAATATACTTTGTCGAAAGCCATAAAACTGTTTTTGCGCGTCTGACTATGTAAATGATCTCTTTGAAAAATGGAAATTTTTCGTTACTTACACAATCATCGAGTCGATATGAATTTTACTAGGATGTTAATTCGGTTCCGACCGTGGCTTCTGCATAATGGAGGCTCCAGGCCGCTTGTTACCCAGAAGACTCGAGCTGTAAACCGAGACTATAAGCAAAGGAATGGTAGCAAACTGATGAAGCCGACCATAGATTTACAAATATTCGTATTTGTACATGCGCATTTTGAGCTCTAAATTGTAAGAATTCTCTTGTTTGGCTTCTGTCTCTCTCATACTCCTAGTTGTAAGATCAAGACAACAATTATGTTGAGCCAACTTTCAAAAATAAATTTGATTTTAAATATATTCAAATCGCAATTTAAACACACACATGCTTTAAATTGTTTTTATTGAACCTGTTTTTGATAAAACTTTTACGAGACCAATATGAAAGTATACACATTTCAAATAAAAATAAAACCAGCCAAGTGCGAGTCGGACTCGCGCACGAAGGGTCCCGTACCATTATCTATAAAAACGGCAAAAAAACACGTTTGTTGTATGAGAGCCCCCCTTAAATATTAATTTTATTTTAATTTAATTATTTATTTTTAAAGTGAATAATAATATAACTCAATATTCTGTGAATATTTCAAGCGTCTACCTATTGCCGTTATCAATATCGAGCAAAAACGAGCAAAAAAAAAACACTTTTGTTGTATGGGAGCCCCCTTAAATATTTATTTTATTCTGGTTTATAGTATTTGTTGTTATAGCGGCAATTTCAACTCTTATCACGGTTTATGTGACAGATTACAGCCTGGTGACAGACGGACGGACGGACAGACAGACAACGAAGTCTCAGTAATAGGGTCCCGTTTTTACCCTTTGGGTACGGAACCCTAAAAAGATTATTTTTTTAAAGTCGGTATATAATTCGTTTGTTGCCCGTGTTACTACCAATTTTACTACTAGTAGTAACACCGGAAATTGAATTACTCTTCTTACGACGCAGGACAATAAAAAAAAATACAAACTTACTGAATACTTTCTTTTTTTTTGAAGTCTGTTAAAAAGAGCATCCACATTTACGGACACAAATCAAAGTTTTTCACCATAAATTTATATATTATTTACTATGTAAAAAGAAATTAGCCTACGCTAGGACACACAAAAATATAACTAAGTATGATACTATGTAGTTTTAATAGAGTTTTCAATAGATGGCGTTGGTTTTCGAAGAATCAAAATCAATTATTTAGACACATAGCATACGTCAGAATACTATATCCTTACATTTTAAACCAATGGAATGAAGTCCGCCTTTGCAACTGCAATTCGCAATCATAACTCACCAGGACGGATTCGATATCGCGAGTTATTATCGCTTTCGTAAAAGAGAAAACGAGTTTCTGATGTACCAAGAAAATATTTTCCGCGCCGACCAATAAATATAGACCCTTCTAACCCAAATTTAAGGCAAATAGTCCTGTGGCAGACATTTTTATACCTGTTATAAGTAAACTAGACGTATTTCGCTTATCGCGTAGTATATAACCAGTGTTTGGTACATTGAGTTATGGCATTTTTACAACTTACAACGTAGGCAGATGGAGATCTCACTGTTAAATAAATATGGCTTATTTATAACAAACAGGAAATGTTTGTAAATATTGATGATCTCTGTAACATTTTGATATTTATTTTTTGACAGAAGCTTTTTATCACACGTTAGATCACAAGTTACAACTCTTCCTACACTCTTTACTAACAATCTACCTAAAGCCTAAGTAAATTACAGATAAGTCCGTCAGTAAGTAAGTAAGATAGGTATTCCGAAAACACGTACGAAACGCTTTAGCTCCACTTTCATTGTGCGTACCGCCAAAATGTGGAATGCGCTTCCTGAATGGGTCTTTCCGAATAGATATATAATCTAATTGTCTTCAAATCGCGAGTGAATAGGTTTCTTCTAGGCTAGCGCGCTCCAGCGTAGACCGTGACTGTCGCTTAACACCAGGTGAGTTAACGGTCAAGCGCAAGTCTATCGTCGAATATTAAAAAAAGTCGAAAAAAGTGTAAGATCCCGACTGTCATCAATATTTTATGTAATCATATGTAGGTAGGTACTTTCATAAACACTGAAGTTAGAAAGTTCTTAAAGATTAGGACAGACGGACAGAACGAAATTAGTTCCTTATACTTTTTTTAATGCATTTTATGAGTATTTGATATTAAGTTTACCTTGATACCTCCAGGCGTTCCTGAGAAAAAGGGTCTTTACACGGACAACAAGTGATCCTATAGAGTTTCCGTTTTCGCCTACTGAGGTATGGAACCCTAAAAACCTCTCTTCCTTCGGTTTAAAACCTTACCTTCTATTTCACAAACGAGATAAAATATATTGTAAGCAATAATATAGAAAAATAAGACAGACTGATAGTTCTTTAGGTTAATAATAAATGAAACTCTAGTGGTGCTAATGGCATCACGTAATGTGCTTCGTTATTTATTTACCAAACCACGGGAGAGATGGAGCAGAAATATTTACTTTAATAGGAATAAGGTTAACTGTAGATTAACTGTATTAAACTGTAGGTCCATAAATTAAAAGAAGGTGTATGTAAAGTCTTTATGGAGACGGTTATGTTTTTTGGTAAAAAATGCTTTTGTCTACCGTTACATTACAAAATATTACCGTTATATTATAAAACTCAAACTGTTTAATTGGTGAGCTGTAAACTGCTAGGAAAGTTATATGACATGGCAGTGTTATTAATAGACTAGAGGGCGCCGTTTGTTTACCCACCTCATCGGGTAACAAGATGTGTCTATGTGAATTACTATTAAAGCACTTTTGGTCTTTGGTCAAGAAGTAATCGCTTAAAACCCAAAAAAATCGGTTTCAAATCGGTCCCGGTGTCTTCGAGTAGTCGGGAACATACATAAAAAACGATTCCGACTAATTCAGAACCTCCCCCTTTTTGGAAGTCGGTTAAAAAAAACTTACAATTGAGCACCAAAAATCTGCCATTTTGATTTTTTATTATAACACGGGTTTTAAGACAAATCTAACGTTATATTAACTGTCCAAATCCATCCAACCGTTTGGAAGATACGTGGTAATAAAAAATGTACAACATACAAGATACGCGCGAAAATTTAACCCTTACTTAGGGCAGTCAGGTAAAAAAATATGGAGCCTTAAATTCTATAGAATAATAAATACGGCAAAGTACAAGCTCTTGAACAGTTTTTAGTATTTGTAGATTTACATCAAAATAAACCCTATAATCTTGTTAATTTTGAGACTTTTAAACCAAATATATCAAAATAGTTAGTATTTAAAATACAAACGTTTAAGTGTAGGACAGACAGACACACAGACAGATACAGTAGCCTCACGAATAGGCTCTCGCACCCTTAGTATGGTAGCGTAAAAAGTACATAGAAAATGAATTTCGTATCCATGTAAGTCGTAGTGAGTCGTACGTATCTATATTTTCAACTTCAAATGTTTTATTTTACTTTGTGTGGTACGTATTTGTTTCAGAAAAGTAACAACACATATGTTTAAATTCTCTCGTATGCTTTGTACTCGCATCTGTTTTTGCATTTGTGTCACGTATTTGCACTTGGAAGAAGCCGTAATACTGAGCTAATCGACCTTTGCGCCTGAAAGAACAAAACCAGCTTAGTTCTTGTCTATTGTTACGTACTTCAGTTTTATGGAAAAGATCGAACCCGTCTTTAACTCATGGTTTCAAATTTCAATAACAAGAAAAATAATCATTCATAGAAATCAGTCGTAGAAATCAGTTTGTATGTTAAACGCGCATTTATGATCTGAATGAATCTGCAAAGTGTGCATCTATCTCTTTCACGCATCACAAGATATTTAAACATGTAATATCATTTTTTTATTTATTAAGGGCAAAAGTGCCTTTATTAACTACAGCAAAACAATATACAGACTCAACTAACTAAACTATTACACAAAAAGCATATCGATTACCCCAGACCGATAAAGGTCTAAAGATAATCCAAATGCTCAAACCCACTACCAGTTGGCAGCGTACCCAGCATGCTGTCCGCATTGCCACGTTGAATGGCAATGCTTATGCGTTGGGCCAGATACGCGCCAGCATTTTGGTCACGCGTCGCATCGATCAGGCGCTCAGATAGGGATATATTATATTTTATATATATCATTAGTTAGGGATATCAGAAAGTTGAGAAATTATTTTGATGGGAGAAATATTAAAAAAAAGTTTTTCTTTGATATCTTTTGAATTGGCTGAGAAGTACGAAAATATATAGTTTTTTCACTACTACGTCGCCAGTATAAGTAATACCTGCTTAAAACTTGTTTTAAACATTTCTTTTATCTAAATAAACAAATTCATTTCTCACTTTTCAAATATCCTCATATTAGAAAAGTGAGAAATGAATTTGTTAGGGGTAACCAATGATTTTATTTATATGTTTAAAAGCGTTGTGATGCACGAGGGAGATAGCTGCACGCGTTGATCTCCACCTTAAGGGGTTTTCGTTAATTTCGCAAAAGCACATTGGTGGTGTTATGTAAAACCACATTTTGCTCCGAAAATAAACAATAACTCATTAGAGAAACTTGAAAGAGCTTCATTAGCCTCTTTCATAAAAACGGACTAAAGAGTGACGCGAACGTCTCAGTTCTAAGAAGATTACGCGCCTTTGAAGCTTGCTCACAGCTTTCACCTGACAAAATATTTTCAAATAAACAGCATCAAAGTTAGCGTATTTAAATGTAATTTAATTTACTAAAGATTTTTGTTTTTAAAATCGTACAACCGGTTTGTAAGATTTTATTTCCAAACGAAGTATGAATGATATTTCAATGTTAACGTGCTTTATTTTAATTACGTATATTTTACATAATTTTAAGCTACAGCTTTTACATTTCAGCGATTACTTCGACAATTATGACTTGATTTTGATGATTCTTTTTTGTTTGTTAAGTCATACGTAACAGGTAGTTTCATATACCTACATCTTATCAAAATCGGTTCAGTACTTTGGTTTTTATAACACAATTACTGAAAAATTTAGATATCTAAAAAACTAATTGCGTATTTAAAATTCGGTTGTTTCGGTTTTTTAAGCTATGATTATTTAAAAATCATTTACGCAAGCTTGACCAGTTCATATTATTTGGTGATTTACATCAAAGTAAACCCTAAAATCTTGCCAATTTTGAAACTTGTATCTATTACCGGTCAAAAGATACAGACGTTTAATAGTCTAGTAAAAATAAGATTTGTGACAACATAAAAGACAATTATGTAATTTGTTATATAAATGAATGGAATGGTGTTTTGAAATACATTTGACACAATTTCAATTTCATAAAAGCTAATTTTGTTACCTTTACACGCTCAAACGGCTGAACCGATAGTTATGAAAATTAGTGTAGAGATAGATTTAGATCTGAAGACGGACATAAGCTACTTATCATTCACCGTTTTTCATAACAACGCTAGTGAAACCGTGGAACGCAGCTAGTCTATCGGGGATTATAATTTCAAATAATCACCCCAGTAGCAAATACTGTGATCTGCTCCATACAAACGGATTTATTTTTACAAGACTTTAGGTGTAGAACAGAGAGACATTGTAGCCTCACAAATAGGTTCCCGCAATCTTACTAAGGAAGCCTAAAAATAGCTTTCCTTGAAACCAATGATGAAAAATTATGTGATTATGATAATGAGAAGTAGTCATGTGTCGCCTGTAAAGATGTCGGTTAAGCTACAATATTTTTCAACACTCTTGCTCGTTATTCAACCGTTTTTTATGGCCGAAAAGTATCCTATAAAACACGCGTGCTTTTGACTTTTCTATTACGCACTAGTGTCTTAACTTTACAGTTTTTTTTTATTTCAACAAAGAGTTTTTACTTAAATTAAATATTTCAGTTATAAACAGGTATTTTTTTCCTCGCAAGTGTGTTGAAAAACGTCGTATGAAACGTGTGTGTATTATGGTCATTACACTCTCGGCTCTATTACGCCCTCGCCTTCGACTCGGGCTGCAATTCCGCCTCGACTGTAATAACCAACTTAGCACACTTGTATCATAATGTACTATTAACTATCTCAACTAATATTATAAAAGCGAAAAGTAATCTATCTCTCTTTGGATTTATTACCTTTTTACGACTAAACGGCTGAATAAATCCCTATGAAATTTGATACAGATGTAGCTGGAAAAATTAAGACATATAAAGGATACGTTTTATCGCCATCATCATCACCGTTTTTCATATCAATCCAGAACAGCTAGTAACAATAATATTTAGACGACACAAAATCAAAATAAGTGAAAACAAAATCTAGCACGGATTTTTATAAAAAGCTTGAAAATTTATTTCAAAGCAAAGACTATGATTATTTTAACCGACTTCTAAAAAGAAGGACGTTACCAATTCAGCTGTAGGTATGTTTTTTTGTATGTTTTTACGCGATTAGTCCGCCTATTGTGACTTGATTTTGATGATTATTTTTTGTTTGGTAGGTAGTTCATATAATAAAATAAAATAGCCTTTATTTCCCAACAATTAATTACGTTTAACAATTTATCATAAATTTTCTTCAGTGTTCTTGGGCACCCAAATCTGATAAAAGGCCTTCTCTTTGCGTTGCCATTCGAAGCGGTCTCGAGCCAATCTAGTCCAAGTTGTGCCTGCTACCTGGACTATGTCATCCAACCATCTCCTCTTAGGCCATCCTACTCTCCGTATTTTTTGGGGAACCAGTGGACAAGTCGCTCGCTCCATCTTCCATCTGTTGCACGAGCGAGGTGACCTGCCCACTTCCACTTCAGTCTGCACATCATTTTGATTGCGTATATTATTTTTTCGCCTTTTCTCAACGTGTTTGACTCGTTTAGTGAAAGGCCCAGCATAGAACGTTCTGCTGCTCTTTGAAAAGTTCCTATTTTATTAATTAATTTCCTGGTCAGCGCCCAGGAATATACACAGCCATACAGTAGAGACGGTAAGATTGTATTATCTATCAATCTTTTCTTCAGATGTACTGGTATCTTGCTCTTAAATAAGGTCATATAGATACATTTTATCAAAATCTTAGTATTTTGGTTTTTATTACTAGAAAATGTGACCCAAGTAAACGAAATTGTGTATTTTATAAATAACGATAATTTGAGCTAAAATTAACATTATTACGCAATTACTGGTTATACGAGTATAGTAATATCAATTCAAAGTGAGCTGATTTTATAATCTTATAATTCTTTATTTAGGTTAAAAGAAAATGTGTCTACTATTAAAGCAGGCGTAAACAATAGTTAACTACCTAAGTCCTCAGACACAAATAAATGTTAATACCAAGTTCATTACTTTAGTTAATCTTCCAGAACTTTCCTAACTCCATCTCTGATTGTGGTTAACGATCGCGACGTTCAAGACCTTTGATAAAAAAGTCCCCAATAAAACAAAGATAGGACGCCGAGATAGCAAAGCCCTTATTATCCTTTCTCCTTGACCTCCTTTTTATTGACAATTGTAAACACACGAGTGAAAGATATAACGTAGTACGTACTAAATACACAAACAAAAAAATATGTTTACATAGTTTAAAAAGGTATGGACACATGTATAAGTACTTACAGTATCCTATACGGAGTATAACAGTGACCGACCGTAGCACCTTAAGGGGACAGTGTACTCAGCTGTATGAACGACTTTTACTATGAGACTAAACCTGAAATCGCTATAAATATAGAATAGCTTTTCCACGAAAAAACTAATGTGCAGATTTTAACAAAAACATCTTTTTCATAATATATTACATTCATCCATTCATTTTTTCAAGTCACTATTTATTAAGAAACAGTATTACGATTTACTAGTACTAAAAGTTGTATATATGCCGATTTATCTGTACAATGATCTATTAAAGAATGTCCTTCGTTCTCTGTTTCAACCTCTATAATATTGGTGTGAACCACAGGTTGTGTAGTAGTGTCTACGTCGTAGGGGGGCCGATGTGTCGTAGCTTGCGGCAGTCACGCTACGGCGACCAGCGGCTACGGACCGCTACGTCGCACGGTTCAGATTCCAGCTACGACGAAATGTTGTTGTCGTTTGCTTTGCTAGCGCTCCTCGCTTCGGCCCAAGGACGAGCGGTAAGCACCAATTTTACTCTATTACGAATTCACCTACCTATCAAGTTTGTGTATTCAGTGCAGTATTCCATGCGGCACTTTTTGTTTGAAAGTTTCATGATAAAGACAACGTCGCAACTGTGTTTTTTTAATTGTCCGTGCGCTATTTGTTTTTTAGAGCTTATTTCACTATTTAGTTTTGTTATAATATGTACATACATTTTGTTGTCATTATATGGACGTATATTATAATAATATTTTTCAATTAAAATTTCATTAACTAATCATACATTAAATTTTCGTAAAATAAATTAGGTAATACATCTTTGTGAAATTGTATCCATTATTATGGAAATTCTTACGTTTACTATAATAATCTTCAAAGGAAGTTTCGCACATTGTTTTTCCCGCTCCATATATTCCCTGATTCACGTTTATGTCGTCCCCGCCAAATACTCGTATATATACTACGTGCAGGAACATTATGTTTCTTGGCTTTTCTTTTTGTGTAACTTTTTATGCGGCTTTTTTTTTTTGTTTTATGATTGTTTTGATTACCTAGATTGGATACCAATATTAAAAAAATAATAATAATCGAAGGACAGAATAGATTATGTTGCATGTGTATGTTTACTATTACAGACTGTTTTTTTTTGTTGATGTTCCTCAACAGTCAAAAAGAATCCCTGATAATAAAAGTTTTAATACTTTTTTAACCTGATAGACCCCACTGCTATGTAAAGGTTTCCTTTTTTGGCTTCTATTTCTCCCGCTCCGTTGCTGTTTGGACCAGTCAAGACAAAATGTGTTCAAGTTATCTCGCTGAGGCTAAGAACAAAATTAGAAAATAAATAAAAATACAAAATAATAAATAGTATTGAAGCTAACTATAAAATCTTAGTTGATGCTTACAACATTTTATTAAACCATAATTGAAGTAGTTACTTTCTAATAAAAAAAAAACAAAATTGTTTCACAATCGTCGATGATATCGGGGAACTAGTATACAAAAAAATATAGTAGAATCGAGGACCCCCTTTTTAATCGCGTTAAACGTTTCGCAACGTCGCATTGATATTCCGACCAAAAAATAAATTTTAGAGACAACATTTATGATATTTCAATAATCGAAAACATTAGCACATTAAAATGTAAATTAAGGCTTTCATAAAGCCACACGCAGCATTCGCCGCTCTTTTAACAACCCGTCTCTCGATTCCGTATACACTGCTAAAATCGTGTTCATTAAACGAAATTAATATCGGGTATAATTATATTCGTGCGTGCGTCCATATTAGCTTTCCTACAGAACACGTTTGTACTCCCCAAGGGGTTAATTCCGCCACGAACGCCATATACGGCCTCATTATGTTATAAGGGGCCATATATGGCCGCCTTAAGCACCGTCTCAAACTATAACGGCTTAGGAAACAACTATACAAAGTGTTAAGCTCATTGTTAACATATAATCGCTTCTTGTTGAGCTTTCGAATATCACTTCAAAGCTGCTCTTTTGAATGTTACAAGGTACTTGTGAAGTGTGAGTATCATTTGTTACTTATTTATTCAAATAATTGAATTACCTAACAAAATTGGATAACTATTCTTAACTGAACCGAAAAATCTGATTATAGTTTCAACCGCATTCGGCATCCGCATTCGGGATGTTTTTCGGCTCAAAACAGAAGTGTATATACCCGTAGTTATTATTTAGTAATTATAGTTTAAAAAACTAAAGCAACTGACTTCTCATGGATGCCATTGTCAGAACTAGACCAAATAAAAATGGGACCACACGGGAAGCACTAGCTTTCAAATAAAAATAATCATCATAATCGGTTAACCCAGTCGAAAGTTATGAGGTAACAAACATTAAAAAAAAACAGACAAATTGAGAACCTCCTCCTTTTTTAAAGTCGGTTGAAAATGTGTGAAACCCACGTTATTTTCCATTCTTAATTGTTTTTTTATTGCCGATTAAATTTCATTAAAAAATAAAAAATAGATTAGACTGTAAAATTATTTATTAATATAACTGACCAAATTTTTTCCATGGCAGGCTTTTTAATATCATTGACAGCTTTTTGGTTGATCAATTTGAACGTCACGTGCAAGTGTTGCAAGGACATAGTTGTTTGAGTTAATAACGAGACTTTCATTATTTTTAATTCTTTGAATACTCGCATGTGCCTATAACCTCAAAATACTGTTAATTAAAAAGACACAAGAATAATTTGACAGTCACTCATACATTCACATTATTTCCGACTTAAATCTTAACATTTTTAAAGCTATATGCGCCATGACTACAAATTTCCATTAAATAAATAAAATTAATTTATCAAAACCCATACAGTTAAAATCAAATAATACATACAAAAGGATGTTCGTTAAATTTAAATCGGATATTATATTTAAATTCATTGAAATATATCTTCATTTACTTTAAAATCCTTATCAATAAATCCGAACCGTCAGCGTATTTTTATCCTTTTTACCCGTTGAATATTTAAGAAGAGAAGCAAAGCCGCAACATCATCACTGCCTCCTGCATTAGTCCCTTCCGTTTTCCTGTGGCAGACTAGTCTCGCGGGGAACATGGAAAAACTTTTTAGAGCTCATTACGTATACATTACTCTGGCAACCCCGGGGACGACGAAAAGTCTAATTAAAATAGAATTAAAAATTGTTTGCAGCAAACACAGTCTGCCTCATTCTACAATTTGATTCAAATTTTTTCTCTAAATTTTAGAGGATTTTTGAGGAAGTAGTATTTTTTATTATCACCTAACATGAGAAAACTTATACAAAATAACAATTTGGGTAGCACGTGATGACGTGGCTATAATGCTGGCCGATAGATAGAAGGTTATTTTGAAAGCACTAACGTAATTATTATGAGAATTCATATTGTCTGATTTTGATAACAAGATAAGATAAGCTGTCAAACATTAAAGTTTGACCAGGCATAAACTCAGACGCTCCTGATCCTAGTTCCAAAGCTAGATACTCTAAATTATTTATTTATAATTTTCAAATAAAAATATAATGCAACTCAAAATAGTTTTTTTTACAGGCAAGTGCCTTTATTAATAACAACAAAACAATATACATACACAAAAAGCATATCGATTACCCCAAACCTATAAAGGTTTAAAGACAATCCAGATGCTCAAACCCACTACCAGTTGGCAGCGTACCCAGCATGCTGCCCGCATTGCCACGTTGAATGGCAATGCTTATGCGTTGGGCCAAATACGCGCCAGCATTTTGGTCATGCGTCGCATATACTAGATTTATATGAGAATACAACAACGCAATGACTAACGTAAACTACATTTTCTTAATTAATCGATATGCAAATGGTTCCACCGCGCTAATTTTACATAAATTTAAGTCTTGGCGTTTATTATTGGTGACCGTTACAGCTGTTTAATTTCAATAAGTGAGTTGACGGTCAAGTGCAAGCTTATCGTCGAACAAAAAAAAAGTATCAATCGCGAAAACCTAATTTATATATTATCATTCTCTTGACTATAAAGCATAGACTTTCAAAATTACAAAAATATGGGCTTGGAAGGTAAATCGATGCAAAAAATTGTCCGCAAGCCTGTTGTGACTCAGCCTGTCAAATAACAACCCTAAATTTGAGGCTCGACTCGTGAGACTTGATTGATGAAAACAAAATGATTCAATATTGAAGGAAATTGAAAAGTATTACCATTTCAATCAAGTCGGATACTTTACTATAGTTAGTAGCTACTATAGACACGGCTGCAATATTGTCAAGTTGGACGATATTATTTTCAACTAATTGAAATTGATAGTAAAAATATTTTTAAGAAATAAGTGGCTAAGACCATGTCGAGACACGCATATTGTAGGGTTCCGTAGCTAATACTGTAATCTAAAAGAAAATTACTTGACGAATATTCTTTGTTAAGATATATTTAACGATACTCCACACGATGGGGTGGGGTTGAAAAAAACTTGTTGGACTCGGAAAAGTGGCATATGCATATATCACAATAACAATATAATAGTTTGCTTTTTGCTGATAGTAAAATTATAATTAGATTTTATTAGTATTTCCGTTTCTCAAAAGGAAACAAAACACAACCCTGATGGGATAAGTTGTCTCTCTCTTTTTTAACCGACTTCGAAAAAGGAGGAGGTTATCAATTCGTACCGTATATATATTTTTTTAATGTATTCACACGAATTACTCTGTCATTTGAAAACCAATTTTTGTATTTCGTGAATTTGACATATAGAGAAAGCTCCCAAGTTGGTCCCATAATTATTTTAGAAACATTGCTTTATTACTTTTTGAATAATCTCTAAAAGTAAAAATATTTTCATTGGATTCCTGAGTGAGTGCGTCAGATTATAGAATCGCAGAGTTCCACTGACACGTTTTTCTTTACAAAAGTGTCAAATGTTGTGGTTTTTCATATAAACATCTGCACATTTTCTAATCTGCGACGACGAAGCATTTGACATTCAATGACAAATGTTATTCTTGAAAAAGAAACGAGTGGGTGAAGAGAGGTCTCTTTAAAAAGTTTACAATCGTAAGGGATTTATTGCGTTAGAAAAGTAAAACCTACGTATAAAAGTAAAACCTAAGTATAAGGAGAAAATAAATTATTTCAACGCTTGAGCGCCTTGTTTAATTATTATCCTTACTAATATTACAAGTAAACAAAATAACGTTCTTAGAAGTCGGTTGTTTCAGTTTCTTAAACCTTAAAATTATTTTCTAACTGTTCCTTTTTCTAAACTCTTCTTGATATGCAATAGATTCAACATACTAAAAGAACACAAAACTTATCTTGCTTCATCTGCTTACCAAGCTTTTGTTTATTTTATCAATAAACCTTCACAATATCAGCTCCGAGGGCTGCGCAAACTTCGCAAAGTAAAAACTTTACTCCACCCATCCCGATAGGTACGTCCCGATAGGGAATTGGATGCATTGTCTAACAAAAGAGTATTTTTGTGTAACTATGTATAGGCAATGGGTATTTTTAGGATTCTGTACCTCAAAAGGAAAAACGGAACCCTTATAGGATCACTTTGTTGTCCGTCTGTCCGTCCGTACGGATGTTAAGACCTTTATCTCGGGAACACGTTAGGGTATCGATTTGAAATTAAAACCATATACGCAGATTTATAGTCTCTTGCTAAAATCAAGTTTCTCAATTTTCGTAAAAAAAAGTTACAGCCGAATATGTCGTAAAAAACGCATATTTCGACACTCACAAGGGAATCAAAACCTATTGGGTACTTCCCGTTGAAATTTGGTAAGAAGCATTATTTTATAGTACACATATAGGAAAAAATCCCAAAATTGGACATTTTTAATTTAATCACAAAAAGTAGTGTCTTTATGCAAGGAATGAGGGTCCAAATTTTATCGTATCATGTGGAGTATCATATGAAAAAGCTTTATTAGCACAAACTAAAACAGGTTTTTAATTATTTTTACGATGAATATTTTTCGATTTATGAAGGAAAAAATAAAAAATATATAATTTCCCCCTTTTATCTACTAGTTTGTACGGGACCCTCGGTGGGCGAGTCTGACTCGCACTTGTCCGATTTTTTTATTTAAAAGAAAAAATAAAGGCTCCTTTAGGACGCCGCCTGATACCTATGACGAGGTGCAAATAGTGTATGCATCACCATGTCTTGTATCACCATATATATATAACGAAACATCTGTATAACATACACGGCTTACAAAATCTTTGCTTCAACCTTGTTTAATCAAATGAACCCAATTTATATTCGTACGTTTCCGGGAAGGAAAATCCGTTCAACCATTACCGAGTTAAGTGGCAACATTAACGAACATAGATCCCACAAAAAAGGCTTGAAATGGCTTATATGGGAAAAAATCCATGCACAGCTTTTGATGATTTCAATGATAATGCCATCTTTCATATCAGTAGTTATTAGTTTGATGAAGACTTTTAGTCATAGTCTAATTGTAATTCTAATTTGAGTAGGGGGCGATAAGACCTGCAGTGACGTCCTGCTTGGGGTGTATTGTGCATTTCCCCTAGCCTACCCAGTAAGTCATAGTATTATGTAAAAAAATATAGCTATAATAACATTGAAATTAACGTGAAAAAATTGCTTTAGACAGTAGATTCCGCAAGAATTGTTTATATAGTTTATTAATCGACTTCAAAAAAAAAACGAGATTATTAATTTGTATTGTATGTGTGTTAGAATTGCACAATTTTCGCATATGTGTCAGTCTCTGCGGGCTTCTAAGCACGTGTGCCAAATTTCATAAAATGTATGTATGTATGGAAGGGTGTATGTGTGTATGTATGTATGTTTGTTCGTGTATTATATGAAACCTAGAAGTCATGTTGCAAAAAAAATGCAATACGACATCTAGTTTTTAGTTTCAATTTTCAAAATCAGTTCAGTAGTTTTCAAGATACGGACTTTTAAATGTTAAGTATGAACATTAATAATTAACAATAATAATTAATAATGTATGAACATTACAATGACGCAATTCAAATTACTAGACGAATTTGAACGAAATTTAGTTTTATTACTCATACTATATAAAGGATCTAGCATCTTTATTAACATCGAATCGAATCTTATTGATCCACATTCTTGTTGCGTACTGCACAAGAATGGAATTCCTAGCCACCAATTCTGTTTCCTGAGACCTACAATCTTGGAATTTTCAAGGCTAGAGTAAATAGATATCTTCTAGATCGACGAGCTCCATCCTCGGCCACACTGTCGCTTAACATCAGGCAAGTTGGTGGTCAATCATGGATCTATCTTCTATAAAAAAAAAAAAAATGGTTTTGCAATGTAGTGAAGTGTGTTTGAAAATTTAACGAACATACATAGTGAAGTTTGTGAATCAAATTTTTAGTTTCAAGCAAAACCAGTTAAAATGACCAATAAACATGAAAAAATAAAAGTAATTTAAAAAGTAAATCGACTTTCACTCTATCAATTTAATTAAAAGGGAGAAATAACAACTGTTACATAATACCTAAAAATTAAATGAAATTTGGACCTCTACGTAGCTAAGTAGATGTACACCAACTATTTTGTTGAGGTCGGTGCTAGGTCCTAAATGGTCACCTACAAAGTCCTAGACAGATAATATAGTGTACCTACTTAGACGTAGACGCCCAGTTTTGATTTAATTTTGCGGTATTACGTAACAGTTATTATTTCTCCCTATTCAGTTTAATGGATTGTTATGAAGTCGATTTTTAAAAAAATACTTTTATTGGTTATTCAATTCAATTCAATTCAATTTATTTCGGACCATAGATTATTTAAATAACACTTGGTAACGTCAATTACAATATAGTTTTTTACAATAATAATAATTACAATTCAATAACATAGCGGCTGTAAAAAATGGCCTTGTCAATTACCTAGGTGCAGCTGTAAAGGGGCTTTGTCAAAAAGTCAATAAAATAGTTAAAAATCTATTGTACATTACTGTACAAACTTAATGATTTTTCCAATGGAACTTCTGAGAATGATAGTAGAATTGCGAAGCTACATAATTTGAAGTAAAAAAAGAATATTTGAAAAAATCACTTCGTAATAAGTATACTTACACTGGATTTAATTAGTAGCTCAAGAAAAATATCTACTGACGTCAGATTTAATGTCAATGCCGACTCTCTTTGGAATAAACCAAACGAAACAAACTCGTGGGATCTATCTATAGAATTAGTTCCACTGACCACTGCATACCATAATCCAATTATCAGATTAGGTCAGCAGTACTATGGGAAATTATTTTACTTCAAATCGATACGCAAAATTTGTGCGTATCAAAATTGAATTTCAATATATTTACGTATCTAATTTAGTTATATAAGTGAAACTTATTATACTCTTTATTCAATTTACATCTTAAATCTAAGTTTTTTACAATAGAAATACAAAAATATAAATATTATAAAAAACTTAAACCTAGGGTGCCGCCGGCAGCGGGATGGGGCTCAAGCTGCCGGTGGTAGGGGCTACAGAGAGAGGAACCTCCTGACAATGCGTGCCGTGTCCAGGATGACTGCCTGCTGTATCAGACCCTTGACCCAACCGTCGAGCGAGAGCCTCTGGAGATGTTGGTCGAGGCTCTTCGCTATGACACCATTCACCGAAACGACTATCGGGACAATGATCGTCGAGTCAACATCCCACATGGCGGTTATCTCGTGAGCCAAGTCAAGGTACTTGCTGAGCTTGTCCTTCTCGGCTTTCACGAGATTCTCATCATGTGGGATGGTGATGTCGACGAGCACTGCCCGGCGCTGAGACCGATCTACAATCACAATATCATTGCAACTTATTGGCTTATTGGCAACAATAAACTTATTATTATTATTATAATATTTAACGGAAAACTAGTGTAATGAATAAGACTTATTACATTATAATCTTAAATGAATTCAAAATAGTAGTAGTTTTTTAAAAACATGTCGTTTTTTTTTTAAATACTACAGTTTGGAGTCGAAAAGTCCGGCTATAGTTTCAACCGTATTCGGCGGTCTTTTTTAAAGGAACAGCGCAGAAGTCACTTTCGGTCAGCGAGTCACGTTGCTATGTATTTTTCTTTTTGACTCAAAACAAACGTGAGTGAGTAGTACATTTTATTTTAAAATGTGTGAAAACCAGTTTAGTTCCTTATTAAAATCGTTACTTACAGTCACTTATTGTTCTTAGGTGAACATCAGCAACACCTGGGTGCTCCCAGAGGAGGGGTTTCCTGTGTTCTACCGCTACTTCAGGGACCGCATCTCCTGGTATGAAGCGGACGCTGTCTGTCAGTTCCATCATGCCAATCTTGTAACAGGTTAGTAGTATTTTGAAGTGAAAACTTATCTTCTTTGGACGGTAAAGAATGAGGCTGAGCCGTCACGCTCGGATATGTAACGCTAAAAAAAAAAAACGAGAGAGTTATACATACAAAAAACTACAAAATATTTTATTTCTAAAAGATTACAATGCTACCATAAGAAGGTAAAATATCCAGGTGCTTGTAAGCCCCCGCACTAGGAGAACCTGTATCCTGTACATGTAATGTATAGACGTATGTATTGTCAACGTGTCACCGCTACAACGTGTGTACGTGCGTGTGCAACGTTGCTATTAATAGCAGTATACTGCTATTTCACTTTATGAGTTTCAGTATATTAAGCTAAACAAATTTGGAGGTTAATAAAACAAATGGCAACTAAAACAAAACGGGAGCTTCTATATTTACACGAGGAAGCAGAGGGTTCATCTGCGTCGTCCCCCTACGGGGTCCATGAAACTAATTTTAAATCTTGTTTATAAATAAAAAAGTATTGTAAGTATTTTTTACTGTAAATGTATCAGTATAGACGCGTATCGTGACTTGTGAACAGAGACAATGCCATCCTGTGTGTTTAGAAAATGCAACACCAAAATATATAAGGCCAAGATACTAAAAGGCGTTATGGATCTTAGTAATCTTATCCTCGAAAGTGCTGAGAACTGAGATTTTCTAAGCTTTTACTTCATATTCGATGAGTATAACGTCTCTATAGATACACTCACACTTATCTCTATACAACATTTCACAACAATCGGCTCAGCCGTTTAGTCTTGAAAAGGTAACAAACTGAGTTACTTTCGTTTTTTAGGGTTCCTTAGTAACTATGAGGTATCCTTATAATTTCGCCATGTCCGTCTGTCTATCTGTATGTTTGTCACAGTCATTTTTCTCAGAGACTGTCATAAACAAAATTTGGCGTGTAGATATATACTGTACACCCGCTTTGGAGTGGTAATCTATACATCATGAAAAGATGAATTTTTGAGATGTCTCAATGCTACCTTTCCTCGACTAAATGGTTGATCCGATAATTATGAATTTAGCAAAACGGAAACTGACGCGGAGAAACAAAATATTATTTTCCCCCGAATAAAAACAAACTTGAACTACTGAATACACATAGCTGTTTCCTGAGAAAAAGGATCTTGAGATTTTCCAGACTAGAACGAATAGATTTTGTCTAAATTGACATAATCCATCCTCAGCCACACTATTACTAAGTCTAAATTAGTAATCATCAACGAGTTGGCCGTCAAACATCAAATAAGTATATCCTTACCTTATAATAATCCTAGCTAGCTGCCACCGTAGCTACTTGGCTGGTCTACCTCACCCTACCCTCTTTGAATATTAACTTTCAAAACGATCCGGTCGTCGGCGCCGGCTCCCAGATAAACTTTGTCTTAAGCTCGATGGTCTGGTTCACCAATGGATGCACTTCACGACTTCTAATAAGACAGTAGTTTTGGACAACTGACATAATTAAGTATTAGCAATAAGTCCTCCTATTGTACAGCTTGTTATTTGTAATTGTGTGCAATAAAGTGTTAAATAAATAATTTTAACGCTCTTTTTATCCCTCGAAAAGGGGATACCACATTAAAGATTTTTCGTTAAAGCAAAATTAAAAATGTGTTAACAAATATTAGAAAACCTGCTTATTGTATGGAAATTGAGGAAATATAAGTGTTTTCAAATCGTAATTGTATCGATTTTTTTCCTGGTAAGTGCGCTCCATCACGGTTGGTTAAACAAATATATATCTATAAATATAATATAATGTTAATGCTATTTGGGTACGTACAGAAGCTTGAAAAATAAGCAAAAATACATTAATTATAACTATAACTATTTACTCGTAAATACCTATAAGTAGGCATAATGAATATTCCTATCACAGTTCTAAGTAAAATGAAAGCGGTGAGACATGCTGTTGACTGATAAAATTTGTAACTGCAACTCTGCCGCCAAAAAGCTTTTATTGCTTTTAATAATATTTCTGAGACAAATGCTATTTACTTAGCATTAATGGATACTCTGTTTTCATACTTTTAAAAGGTGCTCCATTTCATTTTTACTAAGGTTAGTTATCGTTGGCCAAATGGCATATTTAAAATTATGGCGCCAATTCAAGCTCTTAACGGGCTCGGTCTTGGAAATAGGTTCTTGTGGTATAATGAGACCTTACATACTAATGATCTCTTGAAGATGAGTCTTGTTGTTGCTACGTCTGTTGTGTGTGGCACAGAGCAGCTAACAAGCTTTATGAATCTAGCTTTGCTTATGAATTATTCAAGAGCAGCTTTTGATTAATGTGATGCTCTCAAGTTTTGATATTCATACCTATTTTAACCCCCGTCGCAAAAAGAGGCGTGTTGTAATTGTACGTGTGTATTTGGGTGCTATATATCGAATATACCGATTTTTTTCTAGTTTATTTTTGAAACAAGATTTGATCGAGAGTATTCAAAGCTATGTTCCAGTTCAGCCATTTCATATTCATATTTATTTTATTCGTAAAATATTATTATTTATATGTCACCATAATCTTTAGTATCTGAGGTACTTGAGTATCTACAGTAAACAAAATAATTACTCAAAAATAATAATTATATTAACAATAACACAAATCCGGTTTCATAACATCAAAAATATCATTGCAATAAAACCTCCAAAAATAAAATAATTACAATATCAATAAAGAATGTAAAAATAAAAATGACAAAAGTGTAAAAATGTCACAATTCAAGTAATCTTGTAGAAAATTAAAATCATTAAAATTTAAATTTAAATCATTTTTCATGTCGTGTGGCATGTGTTTCTAAGTTTTGTAAACTTCCTTGCTATACTTGTGTAGACTATTTGCTTCTACTTTGTAGTGCTTAGACTGAAAGATATCTCAACGCATGAATCGAACGATGCTTCTCACTTCTACATCGGAATGAAACATCAACCGGAAATATTGCCCTCTGTTTAGAGTAGTCGGGTAAAAACAATGGTTGGCGTAGTTTTCCTTGTACGCACACGACTCGTATACTATTTCTAGTCCCGTAAAATATTTGTCAACGCTGAATTTCGTGAAAAAAGAAGCTTAGAAAGAACGCGCTTCGACAAAATTCAATGCAAATAGCTCTGTCAATTCAAGGGTGTCCGTACTTTTTCTACATTTTGCATTGAGTTTGGGATATCAAGATTGCAGACATCTAAATAGCTGACGATATAAAAATAAATGGATAAATATGGGATTGCGAAATAAGCCATCTATTCTTTAAACGAAGTATTGCTGTGCTGAATAAATTTAGATTTATGTCTGATAAAATAAGAAAAGTATGTGTCTATATATATTTTTAAATTATTTTATTTTAGCAGGGTTGTTTGCTACAAATATAAAAATTCCGTCACACTTAAAACTATACGAAAAGCTCAGACCAAAATAATATGAATATGCATTATTGATCAATGCCATTCTTAATTTTGATTCTCTACATATCTAAACAGGTAAACTACCAATTATCCGAAATATATTTGCTTGCCCGAATTCGTTTTAAAACTGTTTGATTCTACATGTTTTACTTGACAAGATTTTATGATTTATGGAATCAACTTTCTCTCATTTGTTCGAACAATTATTAGGTTAGGTTCATTAGGTTTTATTTTATTATATCCAGAAACCGAACGTACATAACATAATAATTGATTTATCTGTTATCAGACTTTCAGATATATCAACTATTAGCTATTACTATTAGCTACTAACTCAGATTTCTATTTATTAACTTTCTCATTATAAAAGTTCAGTTATCAGACGAGTAGTCAAACTAGCTTCCTGGATTTTGATAGTGTTTTTTGAAAAAAAAAAAAATGCTATCGATATTTCGTAATTCGGATTTATTAAAATTAGGTAATCCACACAACCTTGTGCGGCAATGCACTGCTCTTGCCACCATGTGTACTCTAATGATTTTGATTACTGTTATCAATATGCTACCCTATTCTGTATATGGTAGAATTTAAGTGTATGTGTGAACAACAAAGTGTTATCTAACAATCTATCCAACTTCCATCGCAGTAAATGTGAGCTATTACAAGTATAAGCTTAGAAAATTCAAAAACCCCCGACAAAAAAAAACGGTTGAACCGATTTTGATGAAACATATCTAAGAACACTCCCGACTAATTCACCTTCCAAACAAAAAAAAATCGGTTCATCCGTTCGGGAGCTACGATGCCACAGACAGACACACACACAGACACGTCAAACTTATAACACCCGATCGTTTTGCGTCGGGGGTTAATAATAGGTATGAAGGTCGGCGCGCCGTAGATCCGGGTGGTCCGGGTCATGGATCACGAACCCTCGTCTATAAGTATCGAGTCGACGAGATTTCGCCACCATCCAATACAATGTTATTTTCTCTGTTTTCCTTCACACGTAAACCGTTTAGAGTTCCCGCACATTTTTCACTGGAGACAGACAGAGTACCTATGTGAAGGATAACCATATTTATTGCTAGTCATATAAATGTAAGATTTTTTGCTATTTCCTCTATTATGGAATAAAAAATATATATATTTTTTTAACGAATATACTCACTTGGTTTCCATTAGGGAACTGGCATGCCAAGCCAAACGGCGGAACGGCGGATTTTTTTAGAAAACGAATTCTATAGAGTTGGTTTCGAAAAAAATCCATCAACAACGTTTTAGTAAATTGTTTACATACCTATTGATAAAAAACCTGAAACAACCGAATTCAAAATATGCAATTTCGTTTGCAATATTTCATATTTTTTTCCAGTTATTTTATTTTAAAAACAAAAAAATTTAACCAATTTCTAATAAAAACTAATCTGAAAGTTTAACTTTCCAAATAAAATAAAAAAAAGATCTCAAATAGAAAGAAAAATAATTTTAATGATTTATAAATGACATAAATTTGAGGTAACAAATATAAAAAAAAAACGTGTGAACGGAGACTGCCGCGGTAAAGCTATTGCATAATAGCTTTACGCGCGGTGTGTTAGGCTATTTTCGTTACGGAATTTCTGGATTCGGTCTCCACGCTCAAGGCCCGCGATAGAAGCTATGCAATAGCTTAAAATAAAAAAAATACGACTAACTTGAGACCTTCTTACTTTTTTTGTGGTCAGTTGAGAAATAATAGATGGCTAGAAAATCGTTGTTAAAAGTATGACTAGCCTATTTAACTTTAATCACGATTTTGTGTAAACTTCCTAAAAAGCTATAAACTTAACGTTTTTAGTAACAAAATAATTTCCTATTTTTATTTGTTTGGTCTTTCAACTCGTTACCCTTCAAGCAAATGAAGCCCCCAAAATCTCTAAAACCCTCATTGGCAACCGAAGCCCGAAGATAATGAAATTCACTGGAATCTCTAAAAAAGAAATTCCTATGCAAAACATTCGGGCTCGATGGAAATATCACTCTTAAGCTAATCTGATAGTGATTTCGGTTTCGAAGATTTATAGATCTCTAGAGCTCTCTCTGATAAGCCGCTATATCCGACGATAAAACTTAAATAAAACTTAATCGACAAAAATGTACTTCAGATACGTTTTTAACGTTCTTTATTATATAAAGTGTATTTTATAGTAAACTGTTTTGATGATAATGGATGTAAAAGCTCTTCGTAGGCCTTCGTAGACGTTTTAGTGGCTTTCTGGAGATGAAGGGCTCGCAGTTAGGCATGGAAGCAAACCACCGGAGGAATTTTAGACGTTATGATCCTTCTAATTCGGGTAGCAACCAGAGCAGCCGAGTATTCTGTTGAGATTAAAAAAAAAAGTAGCTGATCGGCTGCAACTGTACAAGATGTGTAAACAGTTTTTTTACTGTTGACGTCAATCACGTGGGTGTAAAGTCTAAAACAAAATACACGAATATAATGTCCTGGGTTGACCGACACTCATATACCAATAATCACGAACACTCTATGTCGTCGCGCTAAAGCCTAATTTAGATTGAGAAGTCTAAATTTCTAGAATTTTGTCGCTTCGAATTATTTTGAAAATCGAAATTATTTTAATCGCGTAAGGGGTCTAATTAGACCTCATTGAGCTCGGACGTTTTTCACGACTGACGCTACATCCCGTTGATCATTATCAAAGGTTGACATTTACGTTCTTGGTGGGTTTTTCGTTTATGTTAAATGTGCTCGTGTTCATTGACTGAATCTGAACGTTTTTTCAAAGCTACATCCACATACTTTTATGCGATAAAAAATCACCGCAAAGAAAAAAGTTTTACTAACAATGACAAGTATAATGGTAATGCTAGGGGTTTCAATCTGTAGCCCTTCGGTGGCACCCTAGTTTTTTTATAATATTTGTATTTTACATTGTATAAAAAAAAGGTAATACTAAGAAATTAAATAAATGTAAAGAAAATTAATATTAGTTAAAATAAATTAAAAATTCGGCATAGATATATGTACATACGACTTACGATTATTATAAAGGAATAGAGCTTTACAAAAGCCAAACCGTGAAGCCCAAGTCGTCACGTCCAGAGTTCCAAACCTACGAGGGGTGGAGCAAACCATCCCTCGCACCCTTCACGCCGTGACTTGAATGAGGAATTACGGCCTTACCAAATAATCGGGTCAAGGGTTTGTTTTTGACATATGAGAGTTCGCCGAAATCCACAGTTTTTGTAATAATGCTGGGGACACTATTTTGGAATAGGTTTGCTATATGTATCAAGTAAAAGTATACGTACGTAATTTTATTAGATTCATTCCTTTCGAATGATTTCTAGGATTCTCATTTTTGTTGTTATGTAACTTTTCTGTGACGACAAAATTAATTCCCAGAACGTGTATGACGTGTATCACCATAATGGTATTAGAGATCAAATGTTTTAACCAATATATAATAAAAAGAACTCTCAATTCTCCCTAACGTTTATTTTAAGAATATTCGGCGATATTTTTACCACATAATTCGATTCCAATGAGTATTTATAAATTACTTATTAAATACTTTACTTATTACATATTAAATTATAAATATATTATATATTATAAATATTAGAAATTGACTACCTCATTGACTTGTACACAATTTTGATCTCGTCATATAAAACAGCTAAATCTTATTTTTGCAAAGGCATATCTGCACACGTAGGCATCTCAACTCATTTATTAAATTCTTCATGACGTTGTTGTTAACTTCGATGTTTTTTTTTTTATTTGATAATAAATGTATTTTATAAAAAAAACATTAACTTAGTTTGAAGCCTTTGAAGTTAGTAGTAAGCTGTTAGTTTTTTGTTAGTGCCTTACTAGAATACTTTTGAATATTAAAAGAGACTTGTGCGCGGCATTCGTTTGATAGGCTTTGCGCCTAATATATAACTGTTCAAAACTAACAGATTAAAATTGTTTGTGGCAAAGCAATGCGCACGTCACTCTGATATAATAAATAATATAAAAGATTGTTATGTCTGGGAATTTTGGCGGCAACAAAGCCGGAATACACTACTCGTTCCTATATTTTTGCTCTTCACACCGGAACTTCTTTACGGTTTAATACCTAACTGGTAAAGTTGTGAGTACTTTCCCAAACATTTCGTAAATAAGACTTTATGCTATAGCATTCAACAAAAGGGTCCTGCTATATCAAGAGTTACGCACCTTGTGATCTAAGATACTTAACCATTAGCAAATGTTCTGGAGCACACCTAGTATAGAACATTTGCAGCTATTTAGATACATATTTACTTAGGTATGCTACTTATGAAACGTAAATAAAAATACCAAACCAAAATACTAAAAAACCAAAGTAAAGTAAAGTACCAGATGAGACGTCCTTCGGGAGTGACGTCTGCGCTGCTTCTTTTGAAAAAGACCGCCGTATGCGGTTGAAACTATAGCCGGAGAATTCGACTCAAAAATAGACGTAAGTAACCCGTTTGTTCAAAATAAAAACGTAAATAAAAAGAATAAAGGAACATTCGGTTTCAGCGCA
The DNA here is from genome assembly GCA_947563715.1 of Lycia hirtaria. Classification (NCBI taxonomy): domain Eukaryota; kingdom Metazoa; phylum Arthropoda; class Insecta; order Lepidoptera; family Geometridae; genus Lycia; species Lycia hirtaria. The sequence goes on from OX387379.1 coordinate 40,022,135, forward strand.
CAAGCTACGCTGTGGCGCGCGACGTGTAAAAGCCTTGAAAGTAAACTCCCCACAGGCTAAGCGGGTAACTCATAACTCGCAAACTCTCAAAAGAACCATTTGTCTGTCCGGAAAAAGTTCAAAATTATATTTCTCGGGCCAATTTCCGATTGTAATTGAAACTTGAAATGAAATATGGCGCTGGTGTTATTTCGACACGAGTTCACAAAAAATGTTTGATTAATTCATTGAATTTCAGATTGAGTTGAGTTGAATCCTCGTAAAATTATACAGTACGTGATATTGCAGTTGGCACTTGTAGAATAGAATTACTATTTCAATAAAGTCAGTTCTGTTCTGTATAAGTACTATACTTAAAAAAACTGAAATAACATACTTCAATTAGCACTGAAAATGGTTACTTTATATATATCTCTTGGAAAATAATTTCTAATGGAATGTTTTTATGCGTATAAATAATACCTCAAGGCATCTCATAATCCACTATATACTTACAGACGTAAGATGGGACTCGGCCTACATTCTTGTTACGCATAATGCCGAACAATATTGCTCACAAGGACTGCTTCCCTTGTGTTCCTTTGTTTTGTAAACAATGTTGTTTAATGCTTTCACTGCTCAATTATTAAACCATTGCCGGTCCGTACTTAATAACCGCTGGCCTTGATTTTAAAAACAAATACGAAATGGAAAACGAGTGTACATTCATTTGTTTTGCTGTTCTATTATGTGTTCTGGATGTTAATCTTTTTTAACTGACTATACAGGGTACGGTTTTTTTAATGCAAGATAGGTCTACGATTGACCACTAACTCACCTGATGTTAAGCGACTGATATTGTTCATAAGGATAAGGTGTTGTTTTGTTTAGTAAACAAAACAATGTACATTTAATATATAAACAACATTGTTTTGTTTACTAAACAAAACAATGTTGTTCATATATTAAATGTGAACTGGAAATTAATCTTATAATTGGTATAGTACTTTCTGTAGCCTAGCAACGTCAAGTTGTTTTAGCTCGACGTTGATACGTTTTTACCTACGGAAAATCAAGCGCGCAACTATCTCTCTCGCGCATCATATTTTGAAAATATTATAAAATCACTGAGTCTTCTTATAGAAATAAGAGACAGTTTTGTTCATTTAGATAAGATAAATGTTTTTCTTAGATATGTTTTAATTTGGCTGAGGAGTTGATACGATACTTACGGAAAGTCAAGCATGCAACTATCTCTTTCGCGCATATGTCATCAACTCAACTATTCATAACATTTATAAACATATTGTAAAATCACTGAGCGGGGATATTATAAAAATAAGAGACAGTTTTGTTTATTTGATAGGAGAAATGTTTATCTTAGATATCTCTTAATTTGGCTGAGGAGTTCCAAATTAATATGTTTTTTTAATATTACCTTTTCTTGACAATATTAGGTTAAAAATAGTTGTTTTAGTATAGACGTGATGTGGCCTGAGTTAGAGTAGTAGCAATGGCTATCGGGAATAAATATTATGTAGATTATTTCCATGTAGGTAAGCTTATTAATTTCATCCTGGATCAAAATTCTAAATAAAAATAACACTAGTACTAATAATTACTACATATGTAACATTTACTACATATGTAACATTTACTACATATGTAACATTTACTACATATGTAACATTTACTACATATGTAACATTTACTACATATGTATGTACATATGCAAATCCCGGATCACTTAATTCATTAGAAAATTTCATGCATTCTAAGTTTTACTACGATTTCAATCCTGAAGTTTCGTTGTATGTTGTATCGTTTCGATAGGCTTTGTGCCCAAACTAGCCAAATGTTTTTGGGTCACGAACTCTGAAACCAGTAGGACATTTGGCAAGTTGTTTATTGGCCATCACTAGCACGATACATTGTTCGTGAAGAGGCAGTAAGCTATTAATCTCGCTATAAAAGACCAGCCCGCGACCGACTTCCATTAATAAATGATAGGACACTGGTCAAGAATGGGATTGGAAACTGTACAACGGGAAGTGATTTACATTGTGACAGGGTTTACGCTACCCATGCCCTAAACTTTAGATTTTAAGGGTCTGAAGGGTGACAATAGAGTTTATTATCTACAGCTTCTCGCGTTACCAGTTTTTTTAAGGACATTATATACTTCGTCTCGAATCGAATATACTTAACAAAGTTATAAGCATTTCAATTTGACGTCAGACTAGACCTTCACATACGTTGGCGTCATCCGGCACGTACGCCGTACAAATTCTATGAAAGCATGACCCTTTTTCGGGAGTCGGGTAACAATAGTCATTTCTCGAGATAGGAGCTAATATTTATTATTTAAGACTATTTTTGCTAGTTTTTGACCTCCCCCCCCCCTCTATATAAGAAAAAATAAGAATAGGCCGACCGCCTGTAAAACCTGTAAGACCCTGTAAAATATTTATTAAGCAAGAATCTAAAGGAAAAAATGAATACACGTTTGGTTTATTGTAATGTTTATTTTTCAACGTAACAATTTTTAGGAATGTTTATTTTTACTTTGTATTGAATCGCTTACAAAATTAACACCAATTTAACAAAAACTGATAACTTTGTAGGTATATTTAGACGAGGAACCCCGAAATGGGCACCAGAAACTCCAGCATTATCTGTTAACTTTATGTATTAACCAGCCCCAAGTTCGACTTGGCGACTTGTTAGTTCCATCATGATTAAGTTCCCCGGGTCCTGTAGGAGCCGCACCGGGTACGCGATGCCGTCCATTTATTATTTAAATCCGAGTGGACTAAGAACTGCGATCCGTTTATGTAAATCGATGGTAATGCGCTTTGTTTGAGGGTTGTTAGTGTTGCTTTGTAGACTTTGTGACTGCCGCACTTGACTTTATGTTTAAGTCCCGTTTGAATGCCAGTATTGTCAGGCCAGATGAACTTTCAAAAAAATCTTTGATAATGCTATAATACATACGACCTGGAGGTAATTTTTTAATGGCTTGAAAGTTATCACTTTTTCACGATATTTAAGGATTTGTTGGCTCTCAATCATTCCCGGCACTCGTTAACGCTACAAGTTTAGTGCCCTCAACGCTACAAGCTTAGTGCCCTCAACCATTACAATTTTTATTATATCAATAGTAAAAAAGTGAATAAAGATAGCAGTGTCCTCAATTCTACATTTAGTACACTTGTCTTTTACTTGGGGTACTTCGGCGCTTCGCACCGCGTGTGATTCGAACCGCGGTCCGAATCACCCAAGAGCTCTTTTTGAATAGGTCCTTTCGCACCGTGGTGCGAATCGACCAATATCATTTTGGAATAGGTCGATTCGGACCGTAGTGAGGAATAAAACAGTTCTCTTTTTGGGTGAGTGGGTAAATTCGAGCAGAGAAGATTATGTAGTTTGATTATATATTCGATATTTTTTAAGTGTTTACAAACTTAAAAAAGTTACAGGCCTGGCTGAGTAATTGCACGCTTGCAGCGTGTATTATAGGTGGCGCTACCAACGCTTGATTTGCTTAAGCAAATAAATGGTCAAGTGCGTGTCGTGTCAACCGCAATGTAGGGTTCCATAGTTACAAATCATAATTTATGTGCCCTTAAAACAGGGCCTCTTTGATACTAAGAACATATGAGTTAACTTATGTCAATTTACATTAAATATTTATTTTTGACTTGTCTAAGTAATTATTTTAAGTTGATCGACTATAACTCGATAACTTAGCATTGATAGTTTTCCTTTCAATTTCATCATGTAATCTACTAGCATAATTTGGGGGGGAGACACGTGACTCTAACAAAAATCATCACTTCAAGATAATTTTTGTTAGAGTCGCGTGTGTCCCCCCCAAATTTAGCTTAATATTTCGGAAACGGATCAAATATTCCGATACGCAGTGCCAGTCTTCTGTAGTGTGCTCATTACTAAGATATTTCGCTAAGCTTTTGCAAGTAAAATTTACATCAGAATTTATCGTGCAGTTTGAACTCAGTAGGTATTACAAAAATACCAAAGGAAAGTCCCTCTGAAGCCTCTTCGGTTCGGCGCACGTACACAAAACGAACACTAAAGAAACACTTTGTAAATTTAGAATGCATAGGTTTTTTACGTCTCGTAAAGAATACTTACCTACTCACGGAAATTCACTTACCTGTTTCTAAATATTTGAAAAGGTTACTCTTTGTCTGTAAATAGATAAAGCATTTGGCGCAGCATTGAAATTTTAATTTGAATATGTATTTATAACCGACTTCAAAAAGGAAGACGTTCTCAAATTTACTGTATATTTGTTACTGCATAAATCCGCCATTAAAAGATAAAAAATATATATTTTGTTTGCATAGATATACTTTCAGTTTTATTTCAAATTTAATCAAAATTGATTCAGTAGGTTTTAGGAAAAGTCGCGTATTTTGAAGTCGGTTGTTTCAATTTAATAAACTGTAATAATTATTTTAAATTGACTTCAATCCGTTCAATAGAGGAGTTGGAATATTTCAATGGAGATTGTCTGTTTTTGTGATTTGCTATTTTCGACATCAATGATATTTTTATTAGAAAAGAGTACCTCGAGAGCCTCATAAGAATTTCAGTGGATTTTTAATTAAGTGGTTTCCTAAGCAACTACTATAATATGATTATTTTGTGCAAGCACGTGCTAATGTAATGTCTCCCTAATGATTTAATTTTGACAGTATGTCTGCTGTCTGTTGAACTGCTTAACCCTCCATGCGCATAACCATTTTAAAATTGTTTTGTTGTAATTTTATTTCTATTTATCCGGTGCAAAAAGAGCTAGTTTATCTATACAAGCTTATGATCATAAAATGACATATACATTTGGCATTGTGGTGTGAAAACTCACCGAAACCAAATAATATTCCAAGCGAATTCATCGTGCTAGCCAAACTCCAACTAATCTGCGTTACTGCTAAAAAGTATCGTAAAATTCTGTCTGAAAAATTGGCAATATATTCTCACTGTGATAACTTTTGATTCGTGCATTGGACCGTGGATTTTCGTGCGTGGAAATATATTTGCGCCAGCTGGAATATCATTTGGTTGATGAACGCCGAACACCGGCCGATACCCGTCAAAAGCTTTTCAATATAGGCCGCGTTTTGATTTGGTATGATATGATCTTGGTTTTATTATGATTTAACGCATTTTTTTTTTCTATGGGATTGGAAAGCTAGTCATTTATTTGGCTCACATAAGATAGAATGTAGTCCAATGTTCAACTACTACATAATTCATCGTTGTCATCATACTGCAATCTGTCGCTCCGCCCTTCGTAAACTTATCTCAAATACGCAATTATAGTCTAGAAAACTGAAACAACCGACTTCAAAATACGCAATTACGTTTACTACGTTGATATAATTTTCCAATGGTTTTGTTTTAAAAACCAAAGTAATGAACCGATTTTAATAAAATTTTATATGGGATCACCCTTGAAGTATGATCTACTAAACAAACAAGAATCATCAAAATCAATTCATAAACGGCGTAGAAATCGCGTAACAAACATACAAAAAAAACATACAGCCGAATTAAGAATCTCTTTTTAGAACTCGGTATCTTATATTAAAAACTAACATGACACCCTGATTTACAATACACAATGAAGCTACAAAGTAAGTATTAACAATTGAAAATAAATCAATATTGTTGGACATTTTCATACAGCATCATCAAGCCCCAAGTAAGATAGATGAGAAATAAATCTAATTGGAACGGCTAATTTAAGTACTTAGGTATAACAGGTCTCATAGCTCAGTGGTATTACGATTGCCTCCTGATTGGTCGTGGGTTCGATCCCCAACCCAGGGCAAACATTTTTGTGATGAGCATGGATGTTTGTTCTATATCTGGGAGCTTTTCTATGTATCTTAAGCAGGTATGTATTTACATTAAAAAAGTATATAATGTATCTATTCTATCAACCAACCAGTTCCATAATACAAGCTGCTTATTTTGGGCTAGATGGTTTTGTGTGAAATGTCCACAAATGTTGTTTTTTAACACGCTTTTATTAGGTCGACCTGTATGTAACTAACTATGTAATGAAATCTAAGGTAACTAATTTAACCATCTTCGAAGGATCATAGCGTCATGAAAATTGGCAGCTGTATGTAGTTCTGATGACAATACAATAATATGGTACTGTCGAACTGATCTGATGATGGAGGCGGAAGATATGAACTAGAACTTCATGATGGAACATCGTATCATAGCTGTTTTTGGATTTGTTAGAAAAGTCTTGTAATGAACTTTGACTACAATAATTTGTACTTAGCGTCTTTTTTAGTTTTTTAAACTGTAATTTATTATACAAAATAGATCAACGCCATCAAATGAGATATTTTCGCAACGCTACACCACCGGTAGTGTTTATATTTCAAGCTTGCCGCGTATACAATATTAATCTACGCTTGGGTTGGTTAGTGCCAATTTACTGCTCAGATATCAAATAATTGCTTGGTTTCGTCGAATAGTTCGATACCTACGCAATTTAATGGAAGCCAAAATTTTAAAATTATTGGTACCTAAGTTTGACAAAATATTTACACACATAAATGGTAAGAGCTGCTGCCTAAGTGAGACTTCCTCAATATAATTATGTAATCTATGTCTTAAAATTCGTGACATATTTATCCTTCATCGTAGACCGCAATGACGCTTAACATCAGGTAAGTTGACGGACAAAGGCAAACCTGTTAATGAAAATAAAACAAAACATACAGACAACTATAATTACCGCTAAATAGAAGTGTGCAAGCATTGAAGCGTTTAACAAGCGTTGAAGGGCAATTAAGCAAAATTACCAGATAGCTTATAATGACGAGCGTAATTCATTGCTCCACAGAAATTTGAACTGTAATAATAAATTGTTACACAAGAGTCGAAAGGAACCTATTTAGGCACGAGTTGCTTTGGCACAGTAGCGTAATGTGGGCGTCAATAGTTCGAGTGCCTAAATAGGTATTTCACACGAGGTATAACACTGTTTTTAATTTTTTCGAATATAAGGATAGTAGGTAACCAAAACCATTCATATGATGAAATAATTTTATATGAATCTGTAGTACGGTATGCACACGGTATGTATACGTAAATAGCTCTCGACAAAACAACTGAAGATCGAATTGCCGCTTTCAAACAGGAACGAAAAGTACTGTTTTCATCCCTGGCAATTCAAGCGTACTTTCCGAATATGAGAAATGAAATAATAGATTGTTGCACAAGTTCGCATGAAGTTACCTGAACGAAGGGATGAAAACAGTATTATTCATTAGGAGAATCGTTTTTCCATGCTGTCAAATAATTAAAAAAATCACGTTCTGTTTTGAAATTTCTATTGGCCCATGTCGATACTTTTTTTAATTCTTTTTTCCTCACAGAGATCTGAACTCGCGTGATCATCGCATTTGTCATTTTTAAGTTGTGTCTTTTATTTTTTAGTCATGAGTGCCGATTCTTGGGACTCGATTCTCGAGTCTTAAATTTTGAGTCTTCTTTTGCGTCTTGCGTGTTTAATCTTGAGTCTTGATCTTGAGTCCTGATCTAGAGTCTTGAGTCTTTTTTACTTTCCTTGTATTGAAAATCAGAATGTTTAACCTCGGGTGAAAGACCCATTTGGGCACTCGAACTATAGGCGCCCGCACTACGCTTGTACAACAAACCATCTTGTGCCTAAATAGGTTACATTCGACCCGTGTAACAATCTACTATCAAATAAAGGTTAGCATTGAACTATTATGGGCAACCGTGATCCTTAACATCAATGACCGGTTTGTTTGCTTCGTCACTCAGTAGTATAAAAATACACAAATCTGTATCTTGAATCATATTATAGATATTTTAACAATGAGAATAACTCTATATTATAAACGAATTTCCACTAGTTATTATCAAAAGGTCACACTGCCTGCTTCACAAACTAACTAACTTACTAACACTAATGGATCCAAAATTACATTACATCCACTATCTTCTCAGAACATGCCGTAATCAACGTGATATTTGTCGGGAGTACGGACACTCGGCCACCCATAATCTGGTTTATTAGCGGGTATAAAAACAAGGCGCGCCCCATTGCCGCTACGTACCCTGTCCACTCAGTATGGGTGTGCCGCGTCGATCGATTCGCCTATTTCAGTCAGTGTCTACCTCAGGCCTCCTTTCTCCAAATTAGTTTCCCAAGTCTGTGGTATTATTCCAAGTTTGAATTAGCAATAAAAAAGTTAAAGACCGTTTAGATTTTCCGGGTTTCATACGAAAAAGGCGCTCGTAAAGTTTTTAATAACTTCGAGGGAGGCACGGCTCATTATTTTATTACAAGGAAAAGTCATTCTCGTTATCACATCCAATGAAAGTGAGTTTAATTTTTAATTATATTTAGAATTTGATGACAAATAATTAACTGAGTTTTTCGTAGAAGCGTCGTCATTCATAGATGAACGGCTCGCTTTTAGCCTGATATAGTCATCTGTCGCGAAATAATAAAACTGTCTTGAGAATACTTTGTATTTTTGAAAAATCACCAAATGAGTAAAAGAAATGAGAAGACGAACCACTTAAAGCTTTGGACAGATTACAATTTTGTATTGTATATTTAGGAAATGAGTCCACTTATTTGTTTATTTTTGCTGATACTATGCTAAACTTTAATTTAAAATTTTATTGCGACCGTGGCCTGGATACAACGTAAGAATGTTTATGATCATTAAATCGCGTTCACACATAGCTTGGCTCAATTCACAGGGTTGACACGTCTGTGGATATAAAAACCGTTGTTCATTGCGCATAAATTTAGCACGTAGAATGGTTGTTTTGCGAATCAATTTCTAAATTTTCTTAACATAATATATATATTATTATACGCAATTAAGATGTGCTCTTATTTGATCAACATAAAAATAAAGTAGGTTATAAATATGGTTTGTTACCTTATAACTCAAAACAATACATTCTGTACAGTAGCATACGACCACGATTATCCTATGAACACCAATATGAATATGTATGAAATACAATAAAATATTTTTTACATTTTCTTGTTTCATAAGAGCGTGATTTTTCAGTAGTCAGGTTTTAGTTTTTTGATCTTTTTTTACGATAGTGACTATGTCAGCTCGCAGATAAACTACCTTTTCTGATTATATTATTTCCTTGACTTCACACACACTCCATATTTCATAAAAAAATCTTCGAAAAATATTTTAATTCGTATATTTTGATAACCCTAAGGTTCTCCGTAAGTTAGCTATAGTATTACGATCACAGCCGTCACGCATTTTATTGAAGAGCCATCCATCACTAGCGGCATTGTTATAGTTCGATAAAGAGAATAATATGTTATAGAATATTTTATACGACGTGTTCTACGGTTTCACAATGTTTTTATCCCTTTCAGGGGTTGAAAGTTGTATACTTTTTGAATATCTCGTTTTTACAGTAAAAAACGAGTTATTGTTTACATTTGTATTCATAGTAAAGTTGGACAAAACTTAGATTTATGAATTAGTCATTTTATTGAAACTAAACAATTTTTAACGGATTTATCGCATAATTTTATGACCAAACGTTTAATTCCAATGAGTACAATCGCGAAACCCTTAGAAAACATTAGTAATTTTGATTTCTTTTTTCTATGCCTTAAATATTATCCAGATGTGCTCATCGGGCTTCTCGTGACGAGTACGTAACACACTAACGTTGACATTAAAAAAAACCGGACAAGTGCGAGTCAGACTCACTCACCGAGGGTTCCTTACAAACCTAGTAGAATAAAAGGGGAAATTATATTTTGTATATTTTCCTTCATAAACCGAAAAATATATATCGTAAAAATAAACTGAGAAGTCTGATTTTTCTCTCTGCAACAAGAAACTATGGATCTGCGTATATGTTTTAATTTCAAGTCGATACCTTCACGCGTTCCCGAGATACAGGTCTTGACAGACGGACAGACAAAAAAGAGAAATACACAAAAGATTATTGAAAATTTTAGCAAAAAAAATTAGCATGTGACTTAGCTTCCGATATTTACTTGTCAATTTTTAATTAAATCGCGTAAAAAATATAAAATAACAACAATTCACAACAAACTAAGTATGTTACACTGTTACACTTTGAAATAATTACTTTTTTTGGAGGGGCACAGGTATAAATCCTATTGTATTGAATAGATGAGAATGTATGTCACTTAAGTAAGTAAAGTAAAAGTAAAAAAGCCATAATGGCTATTACTCCATACTCATGTATATTGTAACAAAACCTAATTATAATGTCGCTTATGCTATATATTTAAATTTTGCCGAATTTCAAAGTTTTGTAATGAAAAGAAGCTCACTTTGAAAAAAAAGTAAATCTATTATTATATATTGCCTATGTCATGTAACACCATAACAATATGTTAATAATTTTTTCAAATATCATTTCGTACAAATAGGTAACATATATAATTTTTAATCTACAATAAATATGCTAAACTATTTTTTTTTTTTTTTACATATTTTATTTAATTAAACGTGAATTTCAGGACATTAATCATGTCCGTTTGTTTTAAAACGGTTTTTTGAATAATGATTCAAAACGAAAACAAATGTTTTTCATAATCCATTCGAGTGGAATATAGAGGGGACACAAAGCCCAAAATTGGCTGTACGATTGGGCATTTCATTTGAACTGAGTCGTTAACTTAATGTATGGGGTTTAATATTGAAACTGGTTTGACATTAGATCAGGTCCAGGTGAATAAAGGAATCTTTGTTTTTGTACAACCTACTTAGGTTTGATTAAAATAATGGTTCAAGACTTATCCTATAAAACTAATAATATGAATAATATAGCTGCGGGATTTATCATTTAATAATATTAAAAAAGCGAAAATAACTCTGTCTCTCTCTCTCTCTCTATTCGTTACCTTTTGTGGAGCAAACGGCGGAACCAATTGTCATGATATTAAATACAGAACGGATTCAATTTGATTTTCAATATCGTTGTTCATCATTACACAGTGATGATTATTACAGTGATGATGATGATGACAAAATGTTGCATATGTCCGTCTCCAGTTTCTCGGCTATCTCTGTATCAAATTTCATAAAATCTCTTCAGCCGTTTGCTTTGCTCGTGAAAAGGTAACAAACAACCAGAGAGACAGACAGAATCACTTTTGCTTTATAATATTAAATAGGATATCCCGCAGCATATCATTAAATCAACAATGTCACCCATGTCTACGTACACATTTTATTTTTTAACCGACTTCCAAAAAAAGGAGGTTATCAATTCGACCTGTATGTTTGTAATATTGTCAGAATTGCACAATTTTGGTATATATTAGTCTATACCAGCTTCTAAACATGTGTGCCAAATTTCATAAGTGTATGTATGTTTGTCCACGCATTAGGCAGAAACTAGAAGTCGTATTTCAAAAAATCTTTTTTGTTGAATAAAGTATCTTTCAACTTTCAGTCACTGTAAGTTTTATCAAAATCGGTTCAGTAGTTTTCGAGATATGGGCTTTTGAACACTTTATTCGTTCATCGCAACAGAGCAGTGTCTACACAATAATAAATACTATTAAAAATGAAAAAATAAAAGTAACTTAAAAAAAATAAACCGACTTCAAACTGAAAAGAAAGAAATAACTCGAAGAAAATCAAAACTGGGTGTCTACCTAAGTACGTACACCAGCTATTTTTTTGCGGTCGGTGTCCTTAAAGAACTTAGTTGATGATAGCTTAGGGCCTGACACCGACCTCAAAAAAAAATAGTTGGTACCTACGTATCTACTTAGGTAGACGCCCAGTTTTGATTTTCTTCGATTTATTCCTTTCTTTTCAGTTTGAAGTCGGTTTAATTTTTTTAAATTACTTTTATGTGACAATTTTATATCTGGAACAGAGATACAATCTAGATCAGTCCCCCTCGTTATTGTGCCGGACACGCAATATGTGTAAATGACAGCAGTAACGACATGCCACGTAAAGCCGGACACTTGAGTCCGGTCGCCGGACGCGGCCCGGCGGCCGTCCGGGATCGGACGCACGACGACCCTTAATCGCTGTCACCGGGGACATGGCCCGTATTGATTCATTTTTGTGATTAATTGAACTGAATGTCTGGCTTGTGATAAGTTGATATCTTTATTTTTCATAATTTATCTTAGCATGTTGAAGATACCCTTCTCACATATTCACTCACTATTTTTTTATTTTTTTTAATCGGTTAAAAATGGAACGGATTCAAGCCACTTCGTACGTACGGGTTACGTAAGCCACAGAAGACTTTAATAGTACTACGTACGCAAGCCTAAGCAATGCATTAATTATAGTTATATTGATATGATATAATTAAAGAAAACCCTTGGATTGTAGCGAACTATGTGATCACTTAAATAGTCTAGCTAGGTGTAAGGACAAAAAACTGTATGAAATTTGAATTTTCCGTCCCATGTCTGGCATCGGCCCTTAATATTGATCAGTACAATGACCTCTTTTCGGATTAGTAAAATGAACCATAATAATTATAAAATGGGTATAGTTATCTCTACCCTGAGGATTAAACCGGGGCTAATTAATTAAGTGAAACAACTCGAAGGTTTGAACCGGCGTGTCCTGCGGCTACGCTCTGTCGGACGGTGACCGGAATACAGAGCGACCGGACGAACGCAAACAACGTCCGCCCCTTAATTGCTGTCACTGTAAACATACACACCCATATTGAATTATTTTACATGTGGAAAATGCTTACAAATTTTACGCTTGATTTTTTTTGTGATCCACGCCACTCTTTTATGCCTAGAGAGAATTCAAAAATAGAAGGTATAAAAGAGTGGCGTGGACCACAAAAAAATGCCTAGAGAGAATTAAAAAAAATATGCGCGTACAGGACCAGCATGATAAACGTGAAATTAAAATAACTCTTTACTTAAATAATTACAAAATACAATGATAAATATTGTGGACGTGCAACGTATGTGTGGTAACTCAACTATTCAAATTACTCGTATATGTAGCGACTACAGACATGAAAATTTTTCGCTACGCGTAGCGATATCTATGCGCGTTACTAAAATACAGATCTTTTCTCTGTTACATGTTTGTTTTTTCATGTAACGAAATGTGCTTAAGCTTGACGCTTCCTAAAAACTTTACTCTCTATTTTAGTAGTCTGTCCATTCATCGATTATCAAAACGGCATCAAAGAAGGCCACTTGATGCGGACCTGCATGGAACCGGCTTGTGGCAAGCCAGGCGTCACTCTAGTGCAATTCCCGTTCATTGCCCGTGTTACTACCAATCTTACTACTAGTAGTAACACCGGTAATTGAATTACCCTTCTTACTACTGCAGTTGAAAGTTGTTAGAACAGCGAGCACAAAGTGTGACTGACGGATGATTTACGAGTTGCAATACGACATTGACATAGATACTCGTATTTCTTTGTAGAAGGCAACAAGTCGTTCATAAGCATTTACCCTATCCCAAATTTGTATTAGATAATATATTATGCGTATTTTACTTATGTTATACACAATATATTAATTTATTAAGAATTTGTTTATTAATAAGTTATCCTAATCTTTATTGGTAAGTACATATTATAATGTCATACGCATTATATTACTATTATTATGTTGTTGTTGTTGTATTGTTATTTTATAATTATGTTGCTTTTATCCACCCTAAAGCTGCCTGGAAAAATCGTTCTAAGCGATAAGGCCGCCTTTGTATTGTTGTTTTTTTTTTTTTTTTAAGTTTTATAAATGAGATGTTAAGAAAATTAAAGTTTTATTGTACAATAAAGTTATATTCTATTCTATGTATGTAGATGACAAAACTAGAACAAACATTCAAAATATAATCTATTCTATGTGCCCGCTAGAAATCGGTTCCAGCTCAGCATACTGCTAGCTGCGAATAGCCAGCGACGGTGAGGCCACCCTCAGTTAACATACACGAAAAAAAAAACAATTTAAGCTAAAGATTCAAATAAACAATAAATTAGAGATAAGTACAAAAATATGGAAAGGTAAGCTTTGATTTGACGAAAAGTTTTTATTTAAGTTTTTTATCAATTGAACTGGTTTAAAATTAAAGCAACACACTAGATTAAATTGTAATGCTAAATGAGATACTGAATACTATTTGTATTGCACTGGTGTCTACTAATAAAAATCATCGTATCTGGTGGTCAATAATAAAACGTTTTAATTCCATTCAATAACGTGCAAAGTATGCAGGTTCCATATTTCCTAACGGTCTAGATCTCGACACGTTTATGTACTAGAGAAAAGAACTATGTTTTAGAAGTAACAAACATATTATGTACTTATGCAACATACCAAGTTATAAATGTTCTGCTATTTCTAAGCTAACATACGTTACAAATTTTATGATTTTCCTAATTATTATCACATCTTATTTTGAAACATTATATTATATTCCGGCAATAAATTTTAATAAGCTAGTAGTTAAGCTTGTAAAATGTAGATGTATAATTTTACTATTAACATCTCCAGGATTAAATTTACACTGGAGATGTTTACACTGTAATCCTTTATGGTCAATAAAGATATTTTAAAATTAAAAAAAAAAAAATTATGCAACATAGGCGTGTGTGTACCTATGCAATGATCTTGAAAAAAATAATCCTGTACGTGTATAAATTACAAAGCTTTATTAATTCATCAGCAACAAAGTTACAAAGCAAAGCAACTTCGCCTTGCATCATTTCCCAGGGGTGAATAATTCTGGAAACAACCCAAAGTCCACTTACAACAGTCAGAACAAATAACAACTAACGGGGGTTCCCGTTCGTCCGAGCCCACCTTGACGCAAATGTAAGCCGATAATGGTTATCCTAGCAATTTACATAATACCTAGTTTGGCCACGATATACGGCAGTCCCTTCCTGACCCAATCAAGATTTGCTGTTACAACCATTTTGTGTTTGTATAATTAGCTAGATAAACATTAGTTACGGGGGTGTAGTTACGGTAAACAATAAATTTTATTATGTGTCATGGAAGAAGTAAATATTTGTGGACATTTCACACAACACCATCTAGTCCAAACTAAGCAAAGCTTGTACTATGGAACTAGATGGCTGATAGAATACATATTTACAATTTTTTTTGTAAATATATACATACGATACATAGAAACACCCAGACATAGAACAAACATCCATGCTCATCACACAAATGTTTAACCCTGCGTGGGCATCGAACCCACGACCTACAGAACAGGAGGCAGACATACTACCAACTGAGCCACAAGGCCAGCCAAATGAGAAGCTGTATTAATAATTTCGAGGTTCATAAGGCTTTTTTCTTTATAATTTACAGAAAATATTCGACTGATGTTTCAACACTGCGGCTTCAGGTCGAAACTGGCTCAAGGTAGACTTTAAGCTGGAGCGGAGCGCAAAATCCGTGTTTTCTCTCTTGTGTGCAATTTATTATAATGTATAAAAAAATATAAATAAGTAGGGTACAACCACAGAAGATTTTAATAGCGTTTTACTCCACAGTATATACCTCAGACGTAAGGACGTTTTTGTCTTGGGTGAGCTTGAATATCTCTTTACACTCCGGATTCTAGTCTTAAGTCCTTCACTTCCCCCGAGATTTACTCTCGCTACGCTTGGAAGTTAACCCTAGAATCTCTCGTTACATTCGGGATTCAATATGGCGTCCGTGACTTAAATATTGCTTCATTCATCCCTTTGTTGCATAATATACTATTACATAATTCTTTCTCTGTATGAGAATATCGTAAATTATGCCAGGCTAAATGTACCTAATTAATCAAGTTAAGTTTATCTCATTTTATAAACGCGAAAAAAAACAATCATTATAAATCGTACGATAAACTTCACTCAAATATTTGCGATGTGTAATTTTCCTCCTAAACATTCCCAAGTATCAAACAGATTTATCACAAGACAAGGTACTAAATTTAGCGGGCCGTAAATCTATTAGGACCCTAGCGGGCCGAGGTGTTCGGTTGAATCACGATACAGAAGAGAACAGAGTATCGCTACTCTGGACAAAACTAAACGTACCTATTACTCAATTACATGAGCTGCGTGAGGCACAGAGCCATCATGGTCATCACCTCCGGTATAAATAAACTTTATGCCAAATCGCTAGAGCAAAACTGTAGCACACGAAGACTAAATCCGCATTTATTTTTTAATTTTCACACCAATACCTACTCTTTAGCCTTAAACTAATCAAAGCTTGTACCTACTACCGAAACTAAAGTTTTTTCGTTGTAAATATACGTAGGTGACGTAAATGCGGAAAGACTAGCGCGGGTCATACGCAAGTAGCGTCATGCTGAACTACTGTTTTTTTTAACTTCTTAGTATCTTTAACTTATCATATCATCGGAAAAGGTATATAAAATATTAATAGTATACTGATCGAACAAACTGAACAATAAGAAGATAGGTAGGCAATATGCAACCCATACATAAAATAATTAGACAAACGACTTTTTCACTTCAGTAGCTCAAAAATGTAGGTTTTGCTGCCTGAAATCAGTGAACAAAATCGCATTTTGCTGACTGAGTGAGACAAAGACACTGAGTGAGACAAAATGACTTTTTAATTATTTTTTTTCAGAAAGCCGCGAATATCTTATTCCGCCTTGGGTTAATCATACAATTCGAAACATTCACACTCTATCTCTTTCCCGCCATTAGAAAGAGAAAGAGAGACAAAGACCAGCCCTTTCGAAGTTCCGATTTTGAATTCAACCTCAAAGACAAACAAGTTCGGAATTTCGTACTAACTAAAGAAATTTTGCAAAAAGATAATTATGTCTTTTAATGTAATTTATTGAATTTTTAACTTATTGTTGTATTTAAACGAACATAAGTATTTACTGCAAATAAAACTGATATTTAACCTGTATTTTTTATTATCTCCTAAAGTGTTCTCGCTGCTGGAGTGAAAAGTTATGTGTGTTACACGAGAGCAAAGTTTTTTGCATCTCGTGCCTTTGAATCCCTCGCCTCACTCAGGATTCAAAATCAGCACTCGCAGCAAAAAACGACTTTGCTCTCTTGTTGCACAAATAACTATTATCGTGTGGGGTACGTCCAAAGTTGATTTTTGAGAGACATTTTGAAAGACTTTTTTTTTATTATTGTCGACAGTCATTCGTACATTCCGTAATTTATGTCATTAACAAGTATAAATTTAGAAAACTCAAAAACCCCCACAAAATCAACGCCTTAACCGATTTTGATGAAACACTTTCGATAAAATCTTCTTTAAACAAGTATCTATGTTAAAAGAAAAACAAAATACCCGACTGCAGAAAAGCAGTTTTTGTAGTCTAACTTACGATTTTGTTACGCTTGATATGCTGTTGAGTGTACGATTTTTTGTGAGATAGTAATAGTTAAAATGCAAATACATACAATTACCACAAATAGACAGACAGATACACACTTCGAACTTATAACACCCTTATTATATGTCCTTCTAAAACACACAGCGTTGAGGTGAAGAAAGCTGTTGTAAATTCGCTTTAAATTGCTTATCTATAGGTTAACTCACTGGATATGTCCGTTGTTTTATACTTATCGTCACCAGTAGGCATCTGATAAGAACGAGGTTTGACCCGAAAATCTGGCAGATGGCGCCTCTTCATTAGCGTTGTAATTTATAGCTATTGAAAATTGTGCTTTTTCGTTTTAAATAACAAAAAGTGTTTAATACGTGTTAAAACATAAAAAAGTTCATTGTAACACGCTCAGGCGACATTGTTCGCAGTCGTGTATGTATAAAACCACACAGCGCAAGCGTAAACGGCCTGTAATAAGACTGGCCAAGTGACCATGCCGGCCGGAGGCCGGCCGGTATATCTGCATAGCACTACCACTTTCTCATTGTTATAAAGTGGAATAGCATCCGTACTCTTGAATCTAATTTTTCTCTCATTTCGGACAAACTTTTTTCTCGAATTTTCTCGTTTTATTTATGAAAAAAATAATCATTTCGAGTTGGTTCGTAACGAGGGTTTTCTGAATTATGTTAGTAGGTATGTGAAATGTAATTAATTAATTGACTTAATTGGTGGTTATTGCCGTTTTGTTGAATAAACTAAATTAGAACTAAATAATTTACTTTACCAACTAAATAAATAATTTTCGTTTGAATTAATTCGGTATATCCTATACCTACTTTCAGATTAGTTTTATAGAGTTTTTATCAAAATCAATTTAATAGTTTAGTTTTTAAAACAAAAACTGCGAATATGAAGTCGGTCTTCAGTTTTTTAAAGTATAAATATACATCGTTACAGTTTTGGCTACTGTTTATATACTATTCACACTATAAAATATTGCCACCATCTCCCCTTGCTGGATGTCCGAGCCTAATAATCTTTTTCCGCCATAAAATAAAATACCTCTAAAGATGCCCGCCAAACGGGGAAATGATGCTTTCCACCCGAGAGAAATGTAAGATCGCTGCCAAATGCGATGTTTTTAAGTATTTCTGCGCTCGCTTGCTGCATAACAACAAATGGCAATAATAATTGTCATTGTGACAAACATCTTAACTTCTTCTAATAACTTCACTTGTAATAACGTAAATAAATCTTGGAATTGAAATTTTATCGACTTTTAGGTTGGTACAGCTTCCACATAAAAGTATTTTTACCAACGATGGTCGAAAAGAGTAAAGTTTTACAATGAATTAATTGTACTTAGCATTAAATATGGGGTTTTATTGATAGCAAATCATATTTGTTGAAGAAAACAGTAGATTCATAAAAAAAACATGTCGAAAATTATAGAGAAATATTCATTGATATTTTTGCTACAAATCTCACCTTTTTTCTTCGAAAATTAATTTGCCACCAATAAAAACCAATATTAAAGCTAACTACAATTATTTAATTATAAAATTATACAATTTTCGACCACCTTAACACATTTTTATTAACTTCACTTGTTAATTACTATGTAAACAAATCTTGTAAGTAATTCAAACATATTCGACTATATATTAAGGAGTATCGTTTTCAAGCTTTGCCATTGCGTATATGTAATACCGATGCAAATATTTTGATTTGGTTACATTGACTGATCTAAAATATCATGGAGATAGATTCTTCAATAATTGGGTTACCATGAGCTAGTATAGATTTTTTTTGACTGACAGTTTCTATACATTGCACTTGGATACGAAGGTATGTTGATGCGTCTGTTTTTAACCGCAAGAAGGAGGGTTATGTTTTTAACTTTTTAGTCCATTAGTTGAAAAGCGCTTTTTAAACTATAATTTATTAACATATCAAGTCTTTATATTCATTCATGACCAAGTTCAATAGGGATCTAAGGAGTCTAATTCGAAACCTGTTTTTCTTTACTAAGTGCGGGAGTCAAGTAGGTCATAAAAAGCGTACTGAGGAGCGACTCAGGGCCGATATCAATATACAAAGTCAGTCAATTTTCTCCTACGGAGATAAATTACGTCAATCCGTAAATTGGCATATCCTGTGACGGTCTGCACTCGTATTGAAATCAGCCGCAGACTGTTGACCTTTATGCCGTCAGTTACGTTAGTTAGTTTTTAGCAAAATTTTAAGAACAGGTTTTAACTAACTGAGCAACTACATTCGTTATTGTTAACGTTATATTTACATGTAAATACCAGTGAAAACAGTGCAAAGTTTATCTCCATACAATGTCTATTTGTTACAAGTCAGTAGTCTATCTCTATACAAACACAGCAATTAACCGGAGCGTTAACTTACGGATTAGAGCTGGGTACGTGTTTACATTCAATCTTCCGGAATAGACGAAATCTTACTGGAGGTAACAAAACAGAGGGTAATATAATGTACGCCTATACATGCATCTAATTCATGATAATATAACAACTGTAATGGATCAAAATCTGTAAATTAAAAATTTTTGGAAAATTATGATGGGCATATTTTTTGATGGCAACAGTTTTTTTTTTGTTTTTGTCTGTCTTTGCGGTACTCATAGGACGCCGAAACTACTGAAAGGATTTGGACGAAATTTGACTGTAATATTACATATACTGTGTAGAATTACCTGGCATATTTTTTTTTCTCAAAAATAGAAGTTAAAAATATTATCATTATTGAAGTTTACTTGAACATCAAACGAAATTGCCAAGTTAAGTCCAATCAAACACGCAAACAAAGTCGCGGGTGTAACTACTCTATCTACACATACGTTTTAATAAGGCAGCAAGGAATCAAAATATGTTAATTAAATATTTTTGGAAAATGTTGATTGGTGGATAAGGCTTAAAATGTTCAAATTTTTTCAATCAAAATTTTCCCATACTTAAGTATTATTCTATTTAATTTATACCAGCAATTTTCTTTATATTTATTTGTCCTCCACTTTGTAAAGTGTACTTAATGGACGCCGAAACTCCTAGCTGGATTTGATGTAATTCTTGCGGAAGGATATAGCATAATTTTATCCCAAAAATTAGGTGTTTCTTTTAGTATTAGTGATCTTTGCTGGTAAATTAAACAAACTTACCAAGTGAAGTTATGTGAATCAAATTTATAAGTTTACGCTCAATGAACGATGCCAGGGGTACAGCTAGTAGGAAGTATTGAAATCTTACTGGAGGTAAGACAACATATGTATATGGTAATATAGTTATTTATACGCCTCGTGTGTAGGAAGTATTGTTTTCATAATCGATATCGTTGAAATTAATTGGAGTGCGATGATGGGGGTAAGGTCGGGTAGCTAGCTCGTTATGGACGCTTAAAATAATTTATTAGCAGACCTTTTCTAAATTGTTACTCCAAGTAGATATTATATTGCTCCAGGACGATATAGGGATATTTATAGAGATTTATATTTAAGTATAAGAGCTACGAAGTAGGAGAGTTTTTTTAATGTTACGTATATGATGACCAAAATTAGTAAAAATAATGAACCGTCATTATTCAAAATTATTAAATGAATAAACATTTAATAAAAATATATTTTGCCAAAGGTACAAAGATATTATTAGGAGGAACAAAATTAATATTTAAAAAAATAATAGGACAACAGTATAGAATAGTAAAGTCGGCAATTTGACGAACTGGAACTAATGTAGGTACCAGAATGTGACAATGTTAGTTTTTTTACTTTTTCGGGCTACTCGTTTATGCCTGTACGCCCGGACACGCCCGTGCAAAAAAAGATAAAATATTTAGACTTATTTTTTTTTATCTGAGAATACAATGACTTTGTGCTTAACAACTTCAACTTATAGGTGTGTACAAAAGTAATATAAAAATATACATTCTCACTAAAGTGTATATGGTTTTAATATTCTTCGGTAAACTAGCTAACTGGTCCCTAACTATGGGTCTTATAAGGAAGCTCAAGGTCACGCAACTAGCTATGGAGAGGGCTATGCTCGGAGTCTCTCTACGAGATCAAATCAGAAATGAAGAGATACGTACGCGTACAAAAGTCACCGATATAGCACAGCGGATTAGCAAGTTGAAGTGGCAGTGGGCAGGGCACATAGCACGTAGAACTGATGGCCGATGGGGCCGAAAGGTTCTCGAGTAGAGACCACGCACCGGCAAGCACAGCGTAGAAAGACCAGCCACGAGATGGACAGATGACATCATACAAGTGGCGGGAAGACGCTGGATGCAAGCCGCTTCCAATCGGTCTTTTTGGAAATCCATGGGGGAGGCCTATGTCCAGCAGTGGACTTCTTATGGCTGAGATGATGATGATGATGATGAAACTAGCTTCGGTTTCGGAAACGGATTTGCATAGATATGCAAGAACTGTGTAGTTTATCCGAAGAACTCTCCTGAATACGAGTTTGCGCAGTTTCTCCGGGGATTAAGAGGGTCTAGAGATCGATGCCTGGCTGAAGTATCGACTTCAAACTTTACAGGCCGAACTTCCTAGTGTTTTGATATGACGGAGTTTGTGTTAGCGTTTAGTTGTATATGAAGATTCTTAATTTAAAGTATTATTATAATATGCTTAATTAGAAGTATTTGTCAGACTACAAATACTTTTCAAAACGCACGGAATTCAAAAGTGAAGCCAAATTTTGTAAAACTTTATAAGCTAAACATTATTTTGTAAGCCCTGTTTAGCTTATAATGGAGAACTTATAACAACAGTTGGTGATGATGACTGGCCTTGTGGCTCAGTTGGTAGTATGTCTGCCTGCCGTGTCTGTTGGTAGTATGTGCCGTAGGTCGTGAGTTCGACCTCACCCAGGGCAAACATGTGTGTGATGAGCATGGATGTTTGTTCTGTGTCTGGGCGTTTTTATGTATTATATGTATATACTTATATTTACAAAAAAAAAGTATATATGTATTCTATCAGCCATCTAGTTCCATAGCTTTGCTTAGTTTGGGCTAGGTGGTGTTGTGTGAAATGTCCACAAATATTTTATTTGTTATAAAGATACTTCCTGAAATCTAAATCTACTTTAAAATAAATATAATGTTGTTTTCATTCGTATTTCCTTAAAATAACTTGACCTGACTTTCGATTTGTTGCATGCTCCGAGGCGTATCTTGTGTACTTTGATAAAGGTGTTCGGTAGCTTGTAGTTTAAAAAAAATATCTACTATTTACTTACGTCATGGAGTTAAACATTTCTCCGATTTAGTTTCCACCACGTTACAACAACCCAAACAAAAATGTAGTAAATAAATCCGTATTCAGCGATATCGATCCACATTCCTGTTACGTACTGCACAAGAATGGAATTTGTTGCCGCCTTCACTGTTTCCTGAGACCTACAATCTTGGAATTTTCAAGGCTAGATTGAATAGATATCTTCTAGATCGACGAGTTCCATCCTCGGCCACACCGTCGCTTAACATCAGGTGAGTTGGTGGTCAATCGTAGATCTGTAATAAAAAAAAACGAATAATTTTCAAGAAAAACCACTCATATCATCAATTGATCAACAGGGATTCACTGCGGCAGATAAACACACGTCATAAATCATTCAAATGTTTTTCCACTTTAGGGTAGCAGCTATAAAAGTTGACATAACCAGCGGGAATTTATAGCCTATCGTACGTAATAGCGTTGGTTCAACGAGAAATCGACGGAAATTCCTTAGCTATTTCCGCAAATATGGCCGGAATAGAGATGCGGGCAATAACTATCCAAGTTTTATTACTTTCTACGATGGAATACAAAATAATCTGAAAACAATTTAGGTATTTTTGTGGTTTCTTGTATGTGTATAACTATCTGTTAGTGTAACGAGAAGTGTAATAATTCGAAGATAAGCAAGTATGGGATTTACTAGCACATATTGCTTAAAAGAAAAGTAATCGTTAACTCCTCACTTTATCATCATTGTCTTCATCTCAGCCATAATGTCCACTCCTGGACATAGGCCTCCCTCCAGGATATCCAAACAGAACGATTTGTAGTGGCTTGCATTCAGCGTCTACCCGCCTCTTGTCTCGTAAGTCATCTGTCCACCTCGTGGCTGGTCTTCCTACGCTGCGCTTGCCGTTGCGTGGTCTCCAATCGAGAACTTTTTGGCCTCATCGACCATCAGTTCTACGTGCTATGTGCCACATCAACTTGCTAATCCTCAATTTATACTAAACGATATTTTATACTTAAGAGTGGGTCTTACTTTTGTAATCTGGATGTCTTTAAATCGTGACTGAATAGATTTCTTCTAGCTAGCGTACTCCATTAGATCGCAACATCACGTTACATCAGATGAGTTAGCGGTCAAGCGCAAACGGGAATCCCTCCCTTTCTCCTATGTCGGGGAACTTCATATCTTGGGTTTCCCATCTCTAAGAAATGTTTTGCGCTGAGAAAAATGGCAATACCTAATTCAAGTCCAGCAAATACTCACGTAGAACAGGTATGATCTGATTATATTGCTTTATGGAGGGAATTCCGCGTTGTGGTCTGTTATTTCTGTTTCTATTTATTTCATTGTGTACGTCAGCACCTTTGTAGCAGGCCCATTGTAGATATATTTTATTAAGGTGGGTTATTTTACTATTCGATCTTTGGTATATTTGTTTGGTCTTTACAATGAAGAATATGTTTTAATCTAAAAGACAAATTTTCATCTTTTCATCAGTTTTTTTTAGTAAATAAATAAATAAAAGTTTATAATTATTTGTATTTTTATAAACTTTTATTTATTTAATAAAAACAAGTTTTTCAAACTATTCTGTAATATAAACGTTTGTACGTTTGTATTTAAATAAAAGTTATTTATTTACAAAGAGCGTGGGCGTGGCTTAGTATAAATTTTGTGTAAGTAATTTTTTTTTATTTTTTTTAAATAATGCAGGGCAAAAAGTAACGATGACTAAAATAGTTCCAAGCTAAACATCTCCATTACTTTCCATTTATAATTTCGATATTCGTTTTTCGGCTCCCTTATCTAAACTCCCGCACCCACCACCATTCTCCCCGCATACATATTTTTTTAGCGAATAAGTCCAACGATGTGGTCTATGATGAAGCACGCAGACCTAGAAGATACCTATTCACTCTGATTCTCACTAAGAAAAGTGGTTACAACCTGACAAATTAAGAGTCTGTAGTACGACCATCCATCGTCTGTCTCGCTCGCGCATACCCACATTTTTGAAGATGATAATTTTTCTATTAAAAAACCGACTTCAAACGCAATTTACTAAATCCTTCACGATTGTAAACTTTTTAAAGAGACCTCTTTTCACTCGCTCTTTTTTTATTTTGTCGTTTGAAAGCGATTTGTCATTAAATGTCAAATGCTCGCCTTCGAAGATTAGAAAATGTGCAGGTGTATATACGATAATCCTTAATATTTGACACTCTTGCTAAGAAAAACGTGTAGGTAGAACTCTGCGATTCTATAATCTGACGCACTTACTCAGGAATACAATGAAAATATTTTCATTTTTAGAGATTATTCAAAAAGTAATAAAGTGATGTAGGTATATAAAATAATTATGGGACCAACTTGGGAGCTTTCTCTATATATATGTCGCAAAAAATAGGGCGAATTCTGTGGTATGTCGATTCAAGAAACACAAAAATTTACTCTCGAATTCCGGAGTAATTCGTGTACATGGTCCTATGTAATAGGGCGAATTCTGTGGTGTACATACATAAAAAAAAATATACGGTACGAATTGATAACTTCCTCCTTTTTCGAAGTCGGTTAATAAAATGACTTTAATCGTCGTTTGTAAAACTAGAAAACAACATAATAAATATTCGACAAAAATTTCAAATTGGTCCAAGTAAATTTTTAAACCTATAAATAATTGTTAAAAATTACGCAAATAAAAATTATTCACGCAAAAATTATTTAGTACATATGAAAATTAACTTAGATCAAATTGAAATTTTTGTTGAATATCTTGTTTTCTAGTTTTACAAACGACGTTTTTTTTATAACTTCATTCTGTCAATCAAAATTTTAAATCTTCAAAAATGCGCGAGCGAGACTAGCGATGGTCAAACTATGGATACTTAAGCCAATTTCGACGAATCTTCTTAAAGCCATCTGGAAGTTCTAGTACTAACTTTACGGCTTCATCATCAGTCAAACTAAACGGTACCTTAAATTGTATTGTCATCGAATTTAAATAATATTACATTTACTCAGCACGATTATTTGCACCTATTACATCAATCTTCGATCACATTTAAGATAAGTAGGTAGATTAAGTATTAGAGTTTGCAACTATTAATTTCTGAGAAATAAATCAAATCCACTAAGTACATTTCTAAAATTAAGTATCAAAGCAATCAAATAATGTATAATATTCTCAATTACCATTAATTAGTTTAAGGTTTCATAGCCAACTAAAATTTTATTACATTAACTTTATAGTCTCCAAATCGACCCAACTGACATTTACCATTCACGTTCCAATTACGCGAAATCTGCGCGCTTTCAACACTCCGGTGTCCCGTATCCCGCTACATTACTATAGGTACGTGAATTATTAACGTTTTCGTACCTTAATCACCGAATTGTTCAATTCGGATACAATCGCGCCTGATTGACAGCTCATTTGACGCGCCAAATAACGCGACGAAACTATCCTGTTAGGGTTGTTACATCACCGCCGCGCCGCCGCGAGCGTGAATCGGATTTCGGTCGCATTCAAATTGAGATGAAATTGAGGTCATTAAGTCTCGCTCCGAGATAGAGGTTTTCGCAAATATATTACGAACTCCCTTAAGGTGGAGATTAAAGCGCGCAGCTATCTCTCACGCGCACCACAACATTTTTAAACATATAAATTCATTGTGTAGGGAAATATTAGAAAAGTAAGAGGCCAATTTGTTTATTTAGAATCTAAATATACAAATTGGCCTCTTACTTTTCTTTAAATGTTTCTTCTATCTCAATTATAGATAAAAGAAACATTTAAAAAAAAGATTTGATCAGATATCATTTATACTGGCGACGGAATAGTGAAAAAACATATATTTTCCCTCTCCTCAGCCAATTGAAAAGATATTAAAGAAAAACTTTTTTTTAAAATATTTCTCCTATCTAATTAAATTGGCCTCTTCCTTTTTTAATATCGTAATATCCTACTCAATGATTTTAAATGTTGAAAAAGGTTGTGATGCGCGAGAGAGATAGCTGCTGCGGTGTTACGGTCAATGCGACTAACGCGCACAGCAATATTCAATACGAGATAAATAAACTAGGTAGATTAAAAACAGATAGTATTTTGTGGATAGCGATTATTGAAGAAAATCAAGACAAAACCACGCGCAAAAGCCACTCACTTTGGCCGCGACATCGAAATACTACCATTATAGCAAGAAAATAGCACCCAAAATATGCTTCTACCACATACCTACCTATATTTGCTCGAGACAAAGGCCTTTGTTATCTCTAATTAGAGCTTTTGCGGTTCTGCTCGAATAGTTTACGCGGCTCACCTAAGCTATTTTCTCGACGTAAAACTAATCCCATCGCCATACAAAGTAAACTACGAGACCCGATGATTGGCTCACGGCGAGCGCTATTGAGTCTGAAGAAAGAAAATCCCGATAAATCCTTTCCAACTCATAACAAAGGCGGATTAGCTGGCTCTGTAATAACACATTGTGGTATTATCCACGGGAAGCGCTTTTTACTTGGGAGCCGTTTCTCAGCGAGAATACGCAAGCAACTTTTAATTAATATTCTCCTCATAATTCTCAACCCTTTCGTAACTCGAATATTAAACTTTGAATTGCTTCTGTAATTATACCTATTACCGAAGACAAGCAAATATAATTGCTTGAAACTATATACTTTTACTCGATTACAGTAAAACAAAAAAAAATGTTTTTTTTTTTTTTTTTTTTTCTTTGTTTCTTGGCATCATGTTTTTGCTTAGCACATTATATAAATTGTTAACTTCTGCTGCCAGGACCAACCCACTCCCACTAAACCTTCAAAACCCTTTTTCCAAAAAAAATATTTATTAATTGTTAGTTTTAGCAGTTTATGTATCTATTAAATGTTTTAGAAATATCTATAGAAGTAATACGTTTAAATGAGAGACGCATCTAGCTTAGTGAAGCATCTCTTGATACTAGAAAGCTGTAATTTGGAATAGTTTAAATATGAACAATGCCTACAAAAAGGTAAAAAAAAAAAAAGTTTATTCCCCTACATGTAAAGTGGGAACATTTTGTTTTCTCATTTACCCCATCAAGTAAAAGCTCGTATTAAAAAAATGTTTCTGAGATAAGAGATTTATATATCAACTTACTTGCATTTTACGTACATTTTATAATTAAAAAGTGAACGTACAACTTCGTCTCACTTCCAGTAGGTAATACTAGTATTCAGAGTTCCAGTTTTTTTTTTCTCTAGCCATAAACGACTGAAACTTTTATACGTTATGGTGTAGACATCTGGAAACAAGCCAAGAATGTGATAAAAAAACATTTTAAGATATAATTTCAAACAGCTGTTAAAAATGAGATTTCGCCTTATATAAGCCATTGTTACGTAAAACAATAGGGGTATGTGAAACTAAAACCCTTTTGCATATTTAGTGAGAACTTGTTGTTAAATTTAATTGTTTTAAATGTTTTCAGCGGTTACCTATCGGTAATAAAAATTATGAAACATCGATTCTTGTTTCCCCGAAAACGATTTTTTCTTTTCAAAAGCTCATTTTACAACGAGTCTGATAACCGAATCGAAACCGAACCGAAAAGTTTCTGTGCATAATGAATAGAAATGTAACTTACCTAAACCAAATACTTTTTTTAAAATGATAAACTACAACACAACAATATACAGACTCAAATAACTAAACTACTACACAAAAAGCACATCGATCACCCCAGACCGATAAAGGTCTAAAGATAATCCAAATGCTCAAACCTACTACCAGTTGGCAGTGCACCCAGCATGCTGACCAAATACTTGATATACCTATCTGATAACTGAACTTCTGTAAATAAAGTTTCCAAATCAGAAATCTAACGAACTTAATTCAATAATTATTCAGGCAAATGAAATTTATGAAATCAGAAGCTCGTATCAAGTAAAACGTTTGAAATCAGACAGTTCTGTGAGACGGTTTCGGCTATGAAAGATTTATACAAATGTATTTCGGTTCATAGATTTTTTTTTTCCATTTTGATCATAAAAAAAATCCAGCTAAATTTTATACCATATTGAGACTTATTGGATATTGTACTACATTATTATTATTACCAGGTCTTTTATAATTGATTCTAGTTGTCGTTTTGTTTAATACAAACTAGGTCGATGTAATTGTAAAATATTCAGTTTCATTCAAGGTCGAACGTCTACTAAGACTTAGATTTAAATATTAAATTTGTATAAGCCATTTTCAATGTTAGTACGGTAAAAGTGGTTTTCAAGACGGGTTGTCGTGAATTCTTGGTTGTATTTTCAGCAAAGTGGCGAAGCGCTTGTCTGCGCACCTGTACTGTGCATCGTAGTGAAGTAGATTCCCTCAACCGCCAAGTCAATATTTGCGACGCCATTTAACTCTTCCTCCGCCGTACTGCGGTGTATTTTCTTCTCGATGTACATAATTATATTTATTTATAAAACGTATAGTTTATATCGAGTTAATTATTTTTATTCACGTAACATTTTAGTAAATAACAATCGTTATTTAATACTTAGTAGTTATGTGATAAAGATTGTATAAATTATATTAAGCTATTCACTAACCCCTTAAGTATGCATCAATTTCTAGTTAAAAAATCGATCCGGCAAGAATGACTAGAATATTTCTTATTAACTTTTGTTAGATGATTTGCATTTTTGATTTATGATTGACATATAACTCACCTGATGCTAAAACGATGGCTTGGGTGAAGCTTGATGAACTAAAATATATCTATTCACTCTATATTTGAAAATTCCAAGATTGTATCTCTCAGGTTCTTAATTCGTACTGCCCAGGAATGGAACTTGTTCCTGATAGTAATGGAACGCATCAACAATATGGACCAAAACTGTTGAGTACGGATTTTTTGACATTTCAATAAGAAATGGTTGGTGAGCTGATTTTCTGCTAGTCCTGCATTAGAATGGGGGGGTGGATCGAGAAAATCGAGAAGCTCTATAAAGCGCATACTTGTGTTTTTTTATGGAGTTAGTGCCTTTATTTACTACAACAAAACAATATACAAACTACACATGCTTAACTAAACTACTACACAAAAAAGCAAATTGAAAATTATTTTTATAGTTCTATTAGGCGTTTGTGACAACTAATCCTATTATGTATTATGTTTCTGGTTTGTTGTAATGTGTAATTGTAAATCGGTCTGGGGTAATCGATTTGTACATTTACAATTACATATTATACATAACATATAATAATAATATGCAACTATACTCTAATGCATTAATATACGAATGCCATGCCATTACCTTAAATCGCTTCTTTTTCTTTTTGTATTGGACCCGCTTAAAGCATTTGCCAGTGTCAAGTATTGAGATTTTTTTCAAGTGAATAAAACAAGTGGTAAATGTTCTAGTCACAATCTAAGTCACGTACACAGTCATTTTCAAAGTCGAGTCCTGCTTCAGTAAAGTGGTGGCGACTTTACTAGAAGCTTCTATGGAGTTTTGTCGACAACGTAAAATGACACGTTTCACTGCTTCATTTCACTTGCTCACACTGATGTACTTGATCGAACACTTAATGAATAAAACACCACCATTTTTGTCGCATTAATATTCAAAATAACACAAGTTTAGGAAAATAAAACAAAGCAACCACAATGTTTCGATGACGTTCCCGCCAAAACTCCCTAAATCGCTTACACTCTACTATAAGAAAATTTATCGAGGCTTTCATAAATAAACAGCCAGTAAGAAATCATTGGGAGCTCCATGCACTATCCGATCCCCAAGGAGACACATTTGCCGATTTATACCTTGCCCTAGTCAATATATCCTGCAAACCCTTGAGATTTTTCAGGCAAAGAGTTTTTTGGGTGAAGAATATTGGCACTCGCACATATATTATTCAAGCAACACGCTCGAAACTCCTTCCTATTGGGTATTCGACCATTCTCTACATGTTCCTTTTCCATTTGTGTTTTACTGGAAAAGTACCACATAAATAATGATGAGAATAGTGGGTTGGATTGATCTACGTTCTTTGCTGTTACAAAAGACAAATGTCTGGCTGAATATTGTTTCGTAACTGGAAGCGGTCGATATAATGCATTTTTTTATATTTTTAGTTTTTTGTAGTGATCTTGTTAGTCATCTTTCAAGTATTTTTGTGGATCTGGTAAGAGATGATATTGCCATATCAGTAGTGGAACAGAGATACTATTTTTGAAGTGAAAACTTGTATAGCGGCGTTGTGCATTTTTGGAATGGGTAAAAAAAAATTAAACTCGCGTCAGGTACCACGTGACCTGATCGAAAATTCGTAAGACGGAGGGAGAGTAGACCGCCAGCGCGGCGTAGGAGAGGAAGTGATATCCCCCTCTCTTTCTATTAACGTTTTCGCTGCTGCCGGCACTCCCGGAGTGCAATCCTAACAATGATATAATTTTTTAACATAGGTAAGTATACTGTCTCAGAGAATTAAAGAATTAATTAAAATGCCGGCTTCATTGTTTCCTGAGAGAAACTACATGGGTATTCAAGGTCAGAGTGAATAGGTATTTTTTAAGTCAGCATGTTTCATTTTAAATTACAATGTCGCTTATCAATAGCCGAGTTGATAGGCAAACGTGAATTTATTCGCAGTAAAAAAATAGTAACCATTGCTGGACAAAGGTTTTACATTTGTTTCCTAGAATCCAGAATGAACCAGGTGGCTCTTAGCTTATTTATTCATCGACAAATATAACTCGTTGGGCATTAGACTAGAATAAAATTAGACTACTTATTTATAGCAAGCTTTACTCACGAACATGGCTGAATAGATAAACCTACGAACATGTTGTAGGTATCAAATAGAAACCCGCATATATCAATGCAGCCTAAACGAGCGTAGGATTATGAAGGAGACAGCGTGTCGATACCCTCGAGAGCACTGCAGTTGTCTACTTGTGTACGCTAAGCCTTACAACGACCTCTACAGAACATGCTTATTAGCTTTGTATTATACGAGTATGTATATGTGATATGTATTTTTGTAGTTCTTTCTTATCTTAAATTTAGTAAAATATATCCAAGGCTAAGTACGGAGTTATTTAACAATTTTGCCTGAAAGCGAGTCAAATTAACCTTAATGAGGTATAGTGGGGGTCATGATGAAATCATTTGACACAACGCTGAGTTGACAGATGAGGTTATATAAAAAAACATACAGAAAGAGAGAGAGAGAGCGAGAGTTAGAAAGTTATATCCAGCAGAAGGCCAAAAAGGTTGTGGATAATAACTTATGAATATTATTAGTAAGTATAAAAGTTCGGTGGAGGAAGTTTTTTGATCCGCAACGAATGTTAAAACTTTATTATTCAAACCTTCGCCATTGTCACGTTTACGAACTTTCAAAATAATCTATTTTTACGCGAGATTATTTACTTGGGGCATTTACTACATAACACTCTCCAGTTTTTTTTTTTTTTTTTTTATCAGCCCTGTTTGTACAAACTGTCCCACTGCTGGGAACGGGCCATCTTCTCATTGTGAGAAGGGTTATAAATTTCCAGTTATAAATTTTTATCTACTAGCGTTAGTAGTAGCGTATTTATTATACTAGAGTGTATAATAAATAAATACATAAATAAGAGAATTTCTAAAAGAACATCATTTGTTTAAACAATTACAATATTGTGTTGTAGTGTTTTCCTTTCTTTGACTTTTTCAGATGTTTTTTGTAGTATATTTATAATTATTTATCATGTTTGACTATTTATTGAAGTAATTTAGTGATAATTAGTATTCGATGCATTAGTCATATTCACGTTCTATTATTTTTAACCGACTTCCAAAAAGGAAGAGGTTCTCAATTCGAATCTATTTTCTTTTTTGTATGTTTGCTACGTGATTGTGATTTTGTTGATTCTTTTTTATTTGATAGTTCATACTTCAGAGGTGGTCCCATACAAATTTTACCAAAATCGGTCGGAACTTTGGTTCTTAAAACAAAATAACTGGGAAAATTAAATCATCCATGAAATCATATGAATGATATGTTAACGAAATTGCTAATTTTGAAGTCGATAGTGTCAGTTTTTTTAAATCTAATACCTTTAAACGAGCAATTCTAGTATATATGTAGGTATGTATATATATAATCTGAATCTCGGAAACGGCTCCAACGATTTTAATGAAATTTGGTTTGTTTGATTAGGGGACGATAAATCGATCTTGCTAGATTTCATTTTTAGTGAACCCGAGTTTGCTTGTCCTTTCAGTCATAAAAATCCGAGTGGAGCTCGGTCGCCTAGGTACTTATTCATTTAATCAACACTTACTTCCTACCTTTCTAATGCTATTTATCAAACAGACTCAATTTATTTCATACAAATAAAAACAAGTATAGGTGCTCGCATGTGCGGGAAAAATTTATCCATTTTACTGATACCAAACTTCGCGGCGTCGCGTCGTTGCCATAACTTTTCTAATTCGCATCGACACACCATCGAAACAATATAAAAGCAATTTTATTGACATGTCCCGAGAGCGTTTCAGTATTGTGACTATTATTCTGTGCCAATAGTAGGTATTCTAAGCGTGGCACCGTAAGCCTTATGGTACTATACGAATGCGGCGGGAATTTTAGATTTCAAACAGTTTTTTGTTCTTGTAGCCAAGTCAGGTATCTATTTGTTATTGATCATAATGTTTGCGACAATCTAAGATTATTCTTTATATTATCTCGCTATTCTTTCTTAGCTATAAATTTTTTCTGTTTTTTTTAAATATTGACATATGTAATTTAATTTTAATGACTTATTATTAATTTTAATGATTTATTATTAACTGTACTTATATTGACTTTGTAAAACTTTTTGTAAATATCATTAGTGTAATTCGCGACAACGCGGTACTAATTTGACTAAATAAATAAATAAATTCTGTTTACTAATAATACATTTTGTTGTTTATATTAGCCTATAAATCTATTTTTAATCATTCAAGCAACTACTTGGGATATGTAAGCAGCGAGGTGCATCATTGATTGTAACATTGACGTGATAATATGAAAAACAATCTAAGATTGTCGCAAACATTGTGATTACTTATAATAATTATCTGAGCCAAAAACAAGGACAAAAAACTGGAATTTCAATTTCTTACCGCAAGCCTACCGTTAGCCCGTGTAGCGAAAACAAATAATGTTTATGGTTGGCCCTTTGTAAATCACAGATTAAATTACTAAGAGTTATAAAGTTACCGTAAGAAGACGTTGGATACAAGCCGCTTACAATATGTCTTTCTGGAAGTCAATCGGAAAGGCCTGTGTCCAATAGTGGACTTCTTATGGCTGAGATAATGATGATGATGATGATGAGTTACTGAAATGACATTTACTAACGTCAACGTGGGTAACTTTG
The DNA here is from genome assembly GCA_947563715.1 of Lycia hirtaria. Lineage (NCBI taxonomy): Eukaryota > Metazoa > Arthropoda > Insecta > Lepidoptera > Geometridae > Lycia > Lycia hirtaria. The sequence goes on from OX387379.1 coordinate 40,056,176, forward strand.
ACTCCGTGAATTGTCATTGTACATAGCTTTTTACGAAAAGTGTAACATGCGAAAAGTGCTAATAGTGCTAACTAATTTGACTACTCTAATATTTTGGGAAAAAATTAAGAACCTTCCAAAAAGGCAATGTACAATGTTTGACATAATATTATGATGATAATGTACAGTTTGTGAAACAAACTTCATCTATTTGGCCAAAATTGTTACTGTGCCCGTCAAAGTTGGTACGACAAACATCAAATATTGTAATTTATTGGCAGAACTGGCATAATTGACAAAGAACAATTTGTCCAAGTTGACATGTTATGGTAAACAACTTGTCACCGTTTTATATAAGATTCTAATAAGATATTTTTCGCCGGTCATTGAAGATTTCACCTTAAATCAAAATTAGAAATAGAATGCGTACATTTTTGCTGCAGAAGTTTCGACTCTTCTTTACGTATATAGATTTAAATTCTCTTTGGCCCAGGCTACCCTTGTGAACAGATCACGTGCCGCACCACTAAGCGTTGATTGGTCGTTTTGCAGACTGCCGTCGCCGTCTTCGTGACCACTTTAGCACGAACAGTTTTTATGAAAGTAGTTTTTATACGTGAAGAAAGCCTACTCAGGATGAGTACTTGCACGTGCAGCTGTGAGATGTGTTAGTTCAAACATAGGTAAAAAAACTTCATTTATGAATCTGTAAATGTAAATATTTTAGTTCTAACCTCTAAAGTTAGTCTGTTCAGATAAAGAACTAATGCCGTTTTGAGCACGCTGCAGTCTATGTAAATAGGGTGAATTCTGTGGCTGCAGTCTTCATAATTTTTTTTAAATCAAACCTTCGTTCTCGCAGTGTGTGTAGCAATAGTTCTATATTCAAACTGACCTTAATAACGCAGTTCCTTTGCTAAGAACGGGTACGCAACGTACGTTCGCTTTGTATAATAATAAAATTAAAAATATATACGCTACTAATTGATATCCTCCTGCTTTGTTAAAGTTGGTTAAAAAATGGAAACAACCGACTTTAAAATACGTAATTTCGTATACTTGGATGATATAATTAATCTAGTTATTTTGTTATAAATTACTAGACCTATTTTGTTGAAATTTCTAATCTGAAAGTTAAAATTTTTTTTTTTTTTTAAATGACGGAATTACATGATAATAAATCAAATAACGTAAGTTTTATAAAAACTATTATGAAAATGCGAATTTTTAATAGATTTTACAAGAAAAAGAATATTTAAATTTAACCTTGAATAACATACCTACATGTTAAGTCAGAATTACACATATTAGGATAAATTACCTAAACTTTATAAGAATAGCATAAATAAATTTATCTAATCGATATTATTTAAATTATGGTATTTTAATAAATTTGAATTACATCTGTTTTAAAACTCTAACCGTTAAGACAAGAATAATGAAAAATATCAATACCTACCATTAAAATAAATAAAAGACAAAAAAAATGTTTATACTAAAGTTGTAGAAAATTTTATCCTCTACAATATGTATCATACCTACATACGAATAGCATAAAACCCATAGGAAAACAGATATTTGCAATAAATTATAAAAAAAAATCGCTGTTTTGACCTTTAACCCTGGAATATCTATAGTCGCGGAGACCCTACGATAAGTGGGTTTTGAGACAAGTTTTTGGGTGCCAAAATAAAGGTTTATACAAGTTTATAGCCGACTATCTCTTATTCCGAGATTCTTGCCCTAATTTGACTAATTTTCCTGGACTAAAATCAAGTTTGCTAAAACAATTTGACAGCTTATTAAACATTAATATTTTTATGTGACGCCCATGTTTTTCTGCTTTTATTAACCTAGTCTTTGGGATGTACAACTTCTCTTTATTTCTTAAATTGTACATGCTTGTCTTTATTCTTCTGTAAATCAGCTTCATGTATTACCATGTATTCAATACATAGACTTATATCGAATACACACATTAAAATACATAAGAAACACCAAAGTATTTTTTTTTATACAAGATAGATGTACAATTGACCACCAACTCGCCTGATGTTAAGCGACGGTGTGGCCGAGGATGGAGCTCGTCGATCTAAAAGATATCTATTCACTCTAGCCTTGAAAATTCCAAGATTATAGGTCTCAGGAAACAGAGATGGCGGCAAAGAATTCCATTCTTGTGCAGTACGCAACAGGAATGCGAAATGAATGTGAATAAATGGTTATTTTTAGTAACTTTTAGCCTTTTAAATAATTACATAATTTTTCCATAGTGTCCAATGAGATTGACGCGAAGAATCTTTCTTCAAAGCTATTTCACGAATTCCGGAAGGGTCCGGATTGTAATGAAATGCTAATTTAAGCTGTGTAGCTACTTCTCCGAACTATTTCGGACTCCAAACGTATTGTAAGATCAAATGCTGAATCGTATTTCTGCAAGTTTGGATTACTTCATTCCAATACGACGCCTACTCAGCTTTTAAGGTTACATCGTCAAAAGGGTGTATACAGAACACGAGTGGATGGTTTCTCAATTTTAGTCAACATTTTCATTAAAATCATTTTCTCTTTATTTTGGGTACTGTGCTTTGATTTTGCGAGTTCATTAGTGATTTTCATGAATATTCTTGTACTTAAACATAAGGACACTACATAAAAGTAATTTAGAAAGTATTTTACATCAGACGTTTATATAATGTTTTTTTTTTAGAAGCTCCGATTATAAATATATCCAATTCCATTTTTAACTTAAGATTTTCATGTTTGGAAAATGCTACATAAAGATATTCAACCATAAGAAGTCCATTGCTGGACATAGACCATGGATTTCGACTTGCATCCAGCGTCTTCCCGCCACTTGTATAAAGTCATCTGTCCATATCGTGGTTGGTCTTCCTACGCTGCGCTTGCCGGTACGGTGTCTTCACTCGATAACTTTTCGGCCCCATCGGCCATCAGTGCTACGTGTAGCATATCAGTTTCAGTTTTTAAGTTACATAAAATTATCTAGTTCGTTTTTTTTTTTTTACATTTGTTATACATCAAAACGAATAAAATTAATAAATAAATAACACAGACACAGAACAAATAGCCAAGTTTAGCAGAAATGTTTGCCCTGGGTGTGGATCGAACCTACGACCTACAGCTCAGAAGGCAGACGTACTACCATTGAGCCATGAGGCCTGTGAATATTTCTTTTAAGAATTTCATCATACTAATCTTAAACTTCGTAGACAGTTGTGAGTGAAATAAAGCAGATCCTGCTAAGTTCGTATCTCAAGAATAAGAAGCGCTCGAGTCTAGTCTAGACATCGGTACCTATAAGCTGGCATCGTGGCTCCTGCGGTAATTGCGTTTTAGTCTGACTTCAATTACCTAATTAGTCGGTTATACACGTGGGACTCGTTTTGTGAAGGTACAAGTTCACAAGTCATTATTATTATAGTCTTCATATTGTTAGGGGCAGTCTTGGTCTTACTTATAAACGCTGAATAAGCGCATTTTAGTTAAACAGTGTTTTGTTCCGTTTTCACGCGTGACAGTTCAGTTTGTGACAGAAAGTGACAAATATTTGTTTAGTGAATAAGATTTTAACATGCGTTTATAAGTAAGACGGAATATTTGCGACAATTTAAGATCATCCTCAATAATATCACGTTATTTTAAATATAAGTAATAATAAGTTTTATTGGAGCATTTTTTTTTACAAATTATACATTTCTTTGGCAACAAATCAATTTAAAATATAAATTATCAGATACAGACACAATAATAAATACAAACAATTAGATTAAATTAAAACAAAAGTAATATGCAGGAATTAAATTTAATAGTTAATAATAATTTTTTTTATTATCTTGTATGTATAAGTTTTAACTGGACACTGGCCTCTGCACTAGGATTCCCTGTATTGCAGAGACCAGAGATAAGTAATGCGCCTCATTGCCTATCTAACCCTAGAAACTGACTGAATTTGTAAAAATAGATTTCTAGACTTATTTATGTACATAAATAACAGGATGATAGTATTATTGGTAAATAAATTGATGTTATAATAAATAAACCATATTTTTAGATTGTAGGAAACATTATTATCACTTACATTAGTTAACTAACTTGGTTACAAGGACAAAAAACGTTAGAAATTTTAACTTCCCGCCGTATGCGTGACGCACTACCTCAACGAATAATTTATTTTGATACTCTCTCAAAACAAATCCGTTCCTTTATGTCATATATAAGGACCCTTATAAATTTGAAATAAAAAAAACACTGATTAGTTATGTGGATGAATGATGATAATATTGTATAGGATTAAAAAAATCTTGGTTAGTGACAATATTGTGACATATGAAATTAGTTTAAAAGCTGATACCCACATAGTAGGTAATATGCGGTACCATGTATCTCTGTCTTTTTATTACGTTTTCATGGCTGAACCGAACGTTGTAAAATTTGGTACAGAGATAGCTGTGATTCTGAAGACGGACACAGGCTACTTTACAATATCATTATCATCACCGTTAATCAACACTACGCGGGTGAAACTGAGGGGCGCAGTTAGTAATTTATATAAGTGCTGTCAAAGACGTTTGATAAACCGGCTTCGGGGTCCGTAAGTCCCCGGTGAAGGGCTCTCAGTAAGATACAGTGTCCACTTTATTTAAGTAAGGTTCAGTGTAGACTGCCCCGAGTTAACCACAATGTTGATTGCAAAGTTTTCTCAGGCACAGAAGTGTTCTCTATCTCATGATAAAGACGTGTCAGTACAGTAAACAATGTTTTAGTTGGTGTGTCGAGAGTTTTCGGCTATATTCGGTGTTGGTTATACACAAACAAATAAACTTTTATATGCTATCGAGACTTCGGATTTCTTTATTAAGCTTTGCGCAATTTGAAGGGTGCCTACATGTAATTTCGGAACACTAAGTATCATTTAATATTATCTAATTTATTCTTTTACTGGGCCTTTATTGACTACAACAAAACAATATAAAAACTACACATATTTAACTAACTAAACTACTACAAAAAGCAAATAGATTACACCAGACCAATAAAAGCTTAAAGATAATCCAATTGCTCAAACCCACTACTAGTTGGCAGCGTACCCAGCATGCTAGCAACATTGCCACATCGAATGGCAATGCTTATGTGTTGGGCCAGATTTTAACGCACCAGTCAGAATGGTTAAAACGCGTCGTCATAATTTATGAGTTCGGCATTCATAATATTTTGGGAAAATTTACACCAACAAAATACTAAATTTATGTGTTTATAATAACTGTTTATTAAAACTACAAACTAACTAAAACTACACACTTAAACACTAACTTTTAACTTTTTTTAACTTTTTAACTTAACTCTCTCTTTTTAACTTTTTTTAAACTGTATATTATATTCGTGCAAATAAATTGATTTGAATTTGAACAGCAAGATCATCAAATTTAATTTTAATTAATTTAGTTTATTAATTAAAACGGCCATAGCCAATTTCATTAATTATTACAAGTAACATTAATAATGTTGTGTCAGATATGAAAAGCTTAAATGTCAGTTTCATAATAAAAAATATAAAAAAAGCTGAATACAGTAGTAAATGTAAAATAAAAATTATTATACAATGCTTTCGCAATATGTCGAACATGAAAGACATATTCCGACATCAAATTCGAAACACATCGCATTCAGGGTTAGCCTTCAAAATTTTCATTTTCTTGTTTCAGTGGATACGACAGCCCAGTACGATGCTGTTCGCGCGTATTTAAAAGAGCTTGACATCTCGAGCGCTGTCTGGGTCGGTCTCATCCGAAGCAACCCTGATGGTGACTTCACCTGGACGTAAGTACCTAATTATAGTCTGTTCAGTTAGAGAACTAATGCGGCATTGAGAGCGCTGTTGTACTTATTTCATTATTTTGTTCAGTCGACACTACAGAATACCACAGCCATTAGTTCCTCTATTTTCCACGATAGCATCATAAGTCCAAGTTATTCCACCCACTCCATTTCACTCCACACATCCATTTCACTACAGGACTAGCAGAAAGTCGGTGAATTACCACCCGTTTTTCGTTGAAATAGCAAAAATCCATACTCAGTGATATCGATCCACATTCTTGTTGCATACTGCACAAAAATAGAATTCTTTGCCGCCATCTCTGTTTCCTGAGACCTACAATCTTGGAATTTTCAAGGCTAGAGTTAATAGATATATTTTATAACGACGCACTCCATCCTCGGCCACACCGTCGCTTAACATCAGGCGAGCTGGTGGTCAATCGTAGATCTTTCTTGTATAAAAAAGTAAACATACTGTAGATAAGTGTATCATTAATTTTCCTATTAATAAATAATTTGATATAAAAAAAACATTGATTCGTCTCGTTCTACATCTAGCAAACAGACATGTTTGATACTATTTTTATTTAAGATTGGTAAATCATAGACGTTGAAGGATAGCAATATCATTTTTTACGTATTTTTACAAGTACCACTTTCCCGAAAAGATACAGGGTCCAGATGAAGATTACTGTTCTTGAGAATTTAGACTAACTTCAGAACCCCAACTCCGCCAAACTGTGGAATGCGCTTTTTGAATAGGTCTTTCCGAAAAGATATAATCTAGGTGTATTCAAATCACGAGTGAATAGGTTTCTTCTAGGCAAGCGTGCTCCATCGTAGACCGTAACTGTCGCTTAACACCAAGTGAGTTGACGGTCAAGTGCAAGCCTATTTTCGAAGGAAAAAAAATAATTCATTGATACTTACTAACCCATAAAGAGGGGTGTTATAAGTTTGATGTGTGTATCTGTAAGTACATATGTATGCGTCTGTGTCTGTGGCATCGTAGCTCTCAAACGGATGAACCGATTTTAATCTATACTTGTTTTGTATTGTTATATACAGGGACTATCGCGGGTTGAGTGGGGAAGGGTACTGGAGTTCTGCGCCCGATGCGCGCTCGGCGCCTCTTTGTGCCGCTGCTGACCCCGCAGCAGACTACCGTTGGGAAGCTAGGGCTTGTGGTGGACCCACTGTCGCCTCCTTCATATGTGAACTTCCAGGTAACTTTAAATAAAATAGTACAATATTTCCTTGTTTATAGAAGCTTATGGAATCTATAGCAGCTAATTTTCTTCCCACAGTACCCCAGTGGGCGCTTGGCAACGAAGGATGTATGGTTCGAGCCTTACCTGCGTTAACCATCCTTTACTTGCCTGAAAGCGCTGCGGTTCAACTCACAGCGGATTGCGGAATGGCAGGCGTGAAAAAAGTGCAATGCACTGGAAATGTGGTAAGTTATTGTGTATGAATAGATCTTCTTGTTACAGTTCCTTATTTTCTCCGAACTACAATTTATTTGTCTTTCGCTTATAAACAGACAAGGTGTTGATAAAATATAGATCTATTTTTTATAAATGAACTATTTTAGTTATCATTCATGTTTCTATTCCACCGAACGAACTTGTTTTATTCACAGAAACGTGATGATTTGCTGAAAGAACTATCTTGTGCCGATAAAGAAGAACTATCAACAGTAGGCTTTATATCAACTGGATCTAGCTGGCCAGCCACATCTGATTCCACAGTCACGGATCAAGATACAACTAATGAAGCTTCAACAGAAGAAACTATTACTACTGAACATGAAATTGATATCAATCAGTCCCCTGTTATCACTGCAACATCTTTACCACAATATATTTATCCCAAAACTCAATATAAAGCACCAATAAAAGTGGTCAGCGTTAATAAATTAAATAATATTATACTAACCAAAAATATCAACTTAGAGGAAAATCAGGACAATAATTTGCAAAGCAATGTGGTTCCTAAAAGAGTAGAAGAAGATAATATTTTGACAAATGATCAATTGGAAAAATTAGAAGATGAACGGCATAAACAACATAAAATGTTCCACGAAGAAATTGCCAGAGTAGGTAATGTAGACAATATATTCACTCAACCAACAGACCATTTCATTCCTCCATTAGTAATGGCAAAGGCTAAAATAAGTGACGACATGACCGTCTTATCGCTAGCTGAAAAACATGCTCAACAACTAGCTGAAAAGCAATTTAATAAACAAAACTCAAACAATGCCGTGTTTGATCATTCGTACTCAGATAATTATGGTAAATTATTTACCGAAGACATTGAAAAACCTTTGATATCAACTATGAAACCTACTAAATGGAAAGACAGCAAAAAAGAAATTTTAAAGAATCATTCACCAAAGAAATACACGAATGAAAAATATAATGATGTTAAAACTAAAACATTGAGAGTAACAGAACCAAAATCAGGAGATATATATAAACCAACTCCAAGGTTAGTTTCTTTTACATCTACAATAAGCACTACTAAACAAACTGAAACTATTAGTACAACCGAGAAAACTCATTCAGGAAATATTGGAAAAAGTGCTATAACAGATGATTTTGAAATGGATTTGACCGTAATTTTAAATGATGCTTCTTTGACTAGTGAAGAGCAACTAAGCTTTGCAGGCGATGTTGCCAAGTTAGAAACTATCGAAAAAGCTAAAGTAAATAACACTCATAGCGATGAAGAAACCATAAATAATCTTAATAATATTACTTCTACATCAAAATCAAAAACAGCGGATAATCTTACAAACCATGAAGTTATTAAAATTACGATAATATCAGACGACAATAATGTAACCACCACAACAGTCTTTGAAGTTACAACAAAAATGCCTGTTTTTAAAGACAGTTTACCAGACTTAACTACAACTTCTTTTTTGTCAACTCATCATAAACAATTGAATAGTACTGAAATTCCTGCTACGACAAATCATAAAAAAAGTGATGAACTAGTAGATGAAAATGAGACTACAACAGTTTCGGTTACACATTCTACTACGTTCAATAGTACTAATTTAGTAACTGGAAGCATATCTACAGTGCATCCAATATTTACTTCAACTGAAAGTAAAACCAGCACAGAAGTTATTACTACAATAGAACCACAACATGCTCTTAATAAAACGGAACACTCACTAGACGAAAGAAAAATAACCACAACAACACTGTTGCCTGTTACAGTAATCGAGTTGGATAGTAATAATACGAACACAAAGAATATTTTTAAAGAATCTGCTGAAAAATCCGAACTTAACAGTGCAGAATACCATGAAATACTGATGAATATGACTCATCATCAACAAAGTGATGAAGAAGAGACAACTGATGGTGATTTCCAGTCACCAATACTTTCCGGTGTAATGGAACCGGCGCATCGACCGCCTCGGACAAGGCGACCGCAGCAACCAAACCGAAATAAGTTTAATCCGTTTCGTATTTTAGGTTAACTTTAGATGCTTTATTTGACTGCCATTATAGGAATTACATAGATGACTGAATCTAATGCAATTAGATTAGATAATCACGGTCACGACATTTTTATATTATTGTGATGGCACAGTGCACTTAGATGATTGGTATATTTTTAATGTTATGTTGGTATATCGCGTTACACGTTATCGCGTTACTAGTGTCAGTTAATAATATTATAGAGTAAATATGTTACTTTGATCATTTGTTTGAGTTTTAACTTTGTTAATTTGTTGATTGTATGCTTCAATATATAGAATTAAATGTAACCTAGTCAATTCGTACATTTGTATTTTAGGATTCACATAAATTATGATCACATAATATTCGAAAAGACAACAACGATGTAATCAAAGGTGTTAATGTGTTTATTTCTTTATTTTATAACAAATTTTAACATCGTCATAATCATTTTTTTTTTCTCAGCCATTACTGTCCCGCTGCAGGGCAAAGACCTCTCTTCCCCGTCATAATCAATAGTTTTAGTTTTAGTTTCAATAATAGATATAATTATGTAGAAGTAATTAATCAAACATTAGTAAAACATACAAATTACATGTAATTCACGAACCATATCATTTAGAATAAGAATACAATTATTATTTTATATTGTGTATTGTCTATATAAAATTATATATGCAGCACGAATGAGTTTTAAGAACACTGCAAAAAGCTAGGAGATGTTACGTAAGGTTAAAAATATAAAATCTACAACCAAAATAATGTTCATCTTTATTATTAGTACTTTAGTATGAACGATGTAATTAACATAAGTTTTCTAAATAAAATTTATTAAAATGTGAACTGTGTTTTGTTTCTTATCAAAGACTTTAACAAATAGTTTAATGTATAATTAGCGTAAATTTAGGGCCTGTTTAATTATTTTTATGTAGAAATAGGTTTGCGCTTGACCGCCAACTCGCCTGATGTTAAGCGACGTTGCGGACCACGATGGAGCGCGCTTACTTAGAAGAAACCAATTCACTCGCGATTTAAAGACATCCAGATTATATCTATCGGGAGAGACCCACTCAGGAAGCGTATTCCATATTCTAGCAGTCCGCACGATGAAAGTGGAACTAAAGCGACATAATTTTCTAATCATAACATCAAAATAACTTTAAGCCACTTCAAATATACAAGTCCGAACTCCGAGCATAATGGAAACACTCCACAAAGCGACGCCGACAAAATACATCGTCGTCAACTTGTGGAAACTGCCGAGTTCATTGAAGTTGATATAAGTAATATTGATAAGCGCTCTTCAGCAGAAATTGGGTTGGAGTTGCTCTTTAGTGACATAATTCAATAGAATTAAACAGGATCTGAAATAAGTATAGTGTTGAAATAATATATTTAGAATATATTCTGAAATATCTTCATGACATATATCACGTTTTAAGAAAATGCTCATAATTTAAAAAAAACTTCAACAGTCAAACTCATATTACTTCTAGATTTGAGTTTAAATCAAGTAACATTTGAATGTTACAGATATGTAAATATAGAAAAACTGAAAACCGACTTCAAAATGTGCATTTTAGAAATCTAACTACTGAACCGATTTAAATTAAATTTCTAAGGCACCAATCTGTTTTTTTTTAATCGGTTTATATTAGACGAAGTTATGCGGTAACAAACATACCTACAAAATAGAATAGAATTGTTAACCTCCTTTTTGAAGTCGGTAAAAAGCGTGATGTTTTTTTATGAGTAGGCGATGCGCATCTCATCCGTCATTTATAAAAAAAAAGTGGACCGTCACGGGACTCCCGACAGATGCAAAACAAAAGGTAATGATGAACAAGCGGTGAACAATGCACATGTCAAATAAAGTAGTGTAGCTATAATAAAAGTAAAACACACACAATGAAGTCGAAAGCAGTAACGTAGTGGGATTATGACGACATGAAAAGCGTCATGTCATTTCCCGTCACGGCCTACTACCAAGGCGTACCAGTAGATGTTTCACATCCAAAATCGCGTATTTTCTGTATTTTACTATTGAAGATCATCAACTTAATTCGGCAATAAAACACTTTAATCATGTGCATCTACATATATTTCTTATGGTTTTCTGACTCAAATCCATCATCCATCAGTCTTCTAAGCTATTCAAAACAATCTCAAATTCCATTCGAAGTATATTGATCGATCTGTTGTAATAAACTTTAACGATACTGGTAAAATATGGCGATTAATAGTTGGCAAACATTCATTGTAACTCCAATATTAATGCCTCGGGCAAGTGAAAAGTTGGAACAGACCACCCTTTACCCTACGGTCTCGCTCCGTAACTTTAGTCTTCCTTTCCAAATTTGTTGAGAAACTTTTGACCTCTGGGGCATTGGGGGAATTAACTAATCAATGAACAATGGATTGAGTTATATTACAGAGTAGAAGCAAATTATATACTGATACCTAACTTACGAGTACTCGTATAGAAAGTTTATACAACCAATTTGTCTGTTATACGTGTTCAAACTTCGGATAAATGCTTTTTATCTGACTGCTTGAAAGTAAACAATGTTCGAGCGTATGTAAGTATGTTTTCATCGTTTATCTTCCATAATCTTATTAATGACACTGCTGGGTGGGTAGGTATAGGCTTCTCTCCTTGCCCCGTCTGATTTATATTTTTCTTCATCCTATGGTTGCCTGGAAGAGATCGCTTTTAGCGATAAGGCCGCCTGTTGTTGCACTAAGTTGTCTATTTAAGTACTTTGTTATTACTTTTAAGGTGTGTACAATAAAGAGTTTATCTATCTATCTATAATAATATCTGTCTCGGTCCTGTGACTTGTGTGTGTGTGTGTGTGTGTGTGTGAGTAGACGACATTTTTATTGCCTGTCTGTCCGTAGTCAACGTTTTAAACAGCTAAACCAATATTGATAAATCTTAACAAAAATACGATATTAAGTAACGGAACATATGATACTTTATTATCCGACTGCCAAAGAAGTGTAATATTTTAAATGAGTGAGAGTATGCATCTTTGGCTCACCATACAACCTAAATAGGTGGATAGATTTCGATTTTATGTCAAATATTTCGGTAGGTGTTATATGAATTGTAATAATAGTAGAAGTAAGTTACAATGAGTAAATAAATTAAAATGGCATGTATAAAAAAATAGAAGGAAAGTTTCGCACATTACCTAATATTTTTTACATTATTATTTATCCTGCCAGACCAGCGCTGGTTGGTTGCGACTAGCATCTTGCTGAACTGCGGAAACGAGTTGTGGCAAAAACTTCTCTGATTATTGGTTGTTTGTTTTTCTCATTTTGTTCTATATACGAGTAGGTATATTTTGTGTTTTGTCACAATAAAGTATAGTCCATTATCCATTGTCGTAAAAAAATACCGACACCGAGCGCATTATTCTTACCGTAACTACCGAAAGGAAATTCGAGCTGTATTTGCTTTTAAGCTGATATGTGATGTTCCTCGTTTAACAAACTGCTCGTCTTGATAACTTAGGAAAGGGAAGATCCGCAGATCCTAGGTTCGAATCCCGTAGTACGCATCTCTGAAATCCGGGACGTCCCAGGTAATCATCGTGAGGAAATCTACATGTCTTAGTGTTCTCAATGTTCTTGAAGATGTGTAAAGTCTGCCGACCCGCACTTGCCCAGCGTGGTAGACTATGACCTTACCCTTCTCACAATGAGAAGATGCCCCACGCCCAGTAGTGGGACAGTTTATAGAAACAAGGATGATATTGATGTAGGTAATATAAAAACAGTTTTAGATAAGTAAATATTTACTCTTATCTCATCCCATATAAGATCCCATCCATATAATAGTACGTTCAAAGCATCCATTTCAAAAGATAATCTTTCAAATCCATTACCCCTTTTACGTAAATAATAAAGAGGAAAAAACACGACAAAACAAGATATCTCTCTCCCAGATTAATACTCATAGATCTTAATGCCCGTTAATGGAGAAATACGGTCTTTATTAAAGTGAAGTACATGAGAAGTCCATAAAAATAATAGCCCTGGCGGGTAAGCTGTTCAGGAAAAAGTATACACCTGTTTGAACACTCGCCTGCGATTTACGACGAAAAACTTGAAGAGAAACCCCTTTCTTTTCAAGCCCTTCTGGCCAAATCAATTACTGTGCAAAAAGGTTTTGCATTGCTGTTTTTACTAGTTCTTTTTTCATATGAAAGCCAAATTGTTTGGGCTTACATGGGTAGATAATTTTTTTACAAACAAGTTGGTAACTAACAATGCTAAATTATTAATTGAGTTTCAGTTCCGATATAAGAGAAACGTTGGCTTTTTGGGCTTACATAGAAAACAATTGCGTGATGATATTAAGTACTGCTTGCAGTATAGTATAAGTAAGAGATGACATTAGACCAAGACATGAGGGACTTCTTATACAACGGTTGGAAAGCGCAACTTGCGCTAGTAAGTGGTTAAAATCGTGTTGAGACATGATAGGGTTCTGTAGCTAATGTAATAATCGAACATGTATAAGTTTAGAAAACTCAACGGAGTAAACTGAATGGAGATGGCGAATTTATAACAGTTCACGTACAGAACTCTAAAAAGTAACAAATACGCTATAAACATTGATATTGCAATAATTGAAGTTCACTAACCTGATAACCTGAACAGTAGGGTCGGCCTAGTCGGGAGACCATCTGACTTGCGATCCCCAGGTCCTGGGCTCGAATCCCGCGGAACCCACCTATATCTTTTCGGAGTTATGTGCGTATTATTGATTGCCGCCAACTTCAAAACAGTGAACACAATTTCAGGCTCATCCTATCCACATACCGAAAATGGTTTTCTCGCGATTACTAGATTTTTTCCGACGTTTATACGTTTTGACAGTGCCTTTTCCCTTTTTTCAGGCGGATTACTTAGACTCATGATTCCCAGAGAAAAATCTTAGGAGGTCGGGATGCTGACACCGATTTAACGTCCAAATCTATGAATGCTTGCGAACAAAATACTAATATAGCTATATGAATTATATGTATACTACATACGTACATACATATAAGATCCGGGGAGGTAATTGCAACTACCGCGAAAATGCAAGTAATTTAAATAATTTCGCGCCGTTTGATTAATTATTACGAATAATGCCATCTAAGAAACAAAGCAGGTGGTTTGTTTGTTTCTTAGATGTCATTATTCGTAATAATCAAACGGCGCGAAATTATTTATATTAGTTGCATTTCCCCAGTAGTTGCAATTACCTCCCCGGACCTTATATAACTTTCGACTACTGTGTGCTACGCCTTCGCTACGGCGGGAGTAGCTATATCTAAATATTTATATAGTAATGAATCCCGTTATTCGTACTAATTGAGACAGGTGTGCGATATTTAGAGGTATCGATCTCGTCTCGTCTGACCGCCTATTGATCTTTGTCGCTCTTTTACCTACCTATCTTATTTTATTTTGGGGTTCAACTATTGGAAGCACCCTTTGTCTTACTCACTCGCATGTTCAGTCATAGCTCAAATTATATTTTTTGTCTATCTGTCATGCTTGCACATCTTTTTATGCCACGTGACGCCAACACCATCAATCACCCCGGAGCGTGGGAATTCGGTCTGTGGAATGGAATTACGTTTGGATTTACATCGTTTACCGACGGTTTCCGTATTTACCATTCCATAAGACAGCCCTTTATTATTGACCGAATGAGCGAAGCTAACAAAGGTCAAAAGTTATCTTTAATATAGGGGTTTAATAGCGGTAAATCATATTAGTTGAAGAAAACAGAAGATTAATAAATAGCAAATTTTATTCAAATAAATTTTATCGAAAATTATGGATGAATGTTTTAATTGGCATTTTTGCTATTAATCTTAACTTTTTTCTTGAATTTGCCTAAAGAACAGCCGGAGCACACCTACTAAAAAGTATAACTTTAAAAATACTTATACTAATACTAAAAATACCCAGTCATCATTTTATGGTTTCATAAGATACAATTCTGTATAACTATTGGCACATACTTATACCGAAAAAACTTAACATTGAAAATACACTCCAGGGCAGAAATCTTAAAGTCTAATTTTCAGTGACATCGGAAACGCGTTACGCTATCACTGATCTTTAGCGAATAATCCCCTTAATATTTTGTAGGTCCTCCTGTAGATAAACTTTAATTAGGCAAATTGTAATAATTTATATTATTACTTAACGTTATGGCTTTCAAATACGATTCCTTAATGGTGATTAAGTGTTTATTGGCATTTTCTGGTCCCGGAGGAGGAATTAGCTCGGCTAAATGGCATTGTTATGTTTGATATAATAATGGATTACATAATTAAATTACATTTATTATACTCACATAAAATACATTATTTTAGCCAATTGCCAAAATAGAATATAGGAAACGGGTTAGGAGTTAGATGGTATTCACAATCAGCCCACTTTAGTCCAGCGCTGGACATAGACCTCTCCCATTGAACGTAACTCAGCCCAATCTTCATATTTCCCTGAAATAAATGGCGAGTATAGCTCATTCCATAGCGCCTGAGCGCCTTTTTAATTTGTTACCATGTCAATTATAAATATACATGTTTAGGCACCTGTCATGACAGGTAGGACGCACATTTTGATGGTTAAAATAGTAGATTGTATAACAAGGGAGAAAAATTATGTTTTCCATCAAAAATTATGTTTGTTTGAATTCAAAGCGCAGCGAAGGAGCGTAACATAGGAAAAACTATCTCATGCCTAAATAGGTTGCGAAAAACTATTGTTCATTGTGAAAGTTGTATATTCTTATAGTCGGGTAAAAATGGATTAAGATCTAATGTCGGAACCGCTTAGCATGGTAAGAAATTTCTGGTAACTCTTGCATATCACAGCATAAACATTAAATGCAAGCGTCATAACCCGCTTCATTCCCGGCTGGCTCATGAATTATTAACGCAGCCTAGATAAGCTTGAGGTGGCAATCTTGCGCCGATCCGACCGTGTAACGAGGACATGCCGCAAGGAAACCCTGAAATTAATGTTAGTTATTTTTAAGAGAAAATTGCTTTTAAACAGTTTCTGAAAAACAGAACAAGGCTTGAATTTAAAATCTTTCAACAAGCATCGAAGATGTGAGGAGGGAGGGTACTTGATTCTAACAAAAATTATCACTTTAAAGCTTATTAAACTTGGAAATCCGATCCTTAAATCGAAAAATTTTTTTTCGCACACCTACTTTAAATAACGATCCAACCACAATATAGGATAGACATGAAAAACATTCATCCCCACTTTACGTGTAGGCAAGGTGCCCTAAAAATGTATAATATAAAGTAAAGTAAAAATGTATAGTATAAAGTATGAATATAATATATCAATACTTTGTTTTACCACATTGTCGGCTTGGTTAATATGTATATTTATACCAAATTATAGCTTTCTAGTACTAAAAAACAGAGGGACATGGCGAAAATAAGTGTTCCTTGTTGGTACGTAACCCAAAAAAGGTATAGTGTGCGAGTGAGACAGCTACACCACCGGACTTCACGCTTTAAAAACATAGTAGTCACGGCAGTATTCGCCAGTACCATTACGCGTTTTTCATACAACAAAAGAAAACTGTTTTGTACCCATAAATAATATCCGATTACGATAATCATTTTACCGTTAATAGATATTCTTTTACGGTTTGATTAAAATATAAAACTTAAAGTTACTACGAAATTTTAAGATATCAATAAAGGCTACCTTTTATGATTCTAATCAAATAAAAATATATATCGAAATTGGATAATTTTTAGGGTTCCGTACCTCAATGGGAAAAACGGAACCCTTATAGGATCACTTTGTTGTCCGTCTGTCCGTCTGTCCGTCCGTCGGGTGTCAAGACCTTTATCTCGGGAACGCGTGAAGGTATCGAGTTAAAATTAAAACCAGATCCATAGTATCTTGCTGCAGAAAGAAAAATAAAGATTCTAAGTTTTCGTAAAAAAAAGTTAAAGAAAAATAAAGACTCCAAGTTTTCGTAAAAAAAGGTTACAACCGAATATATCGTAAAAAACGCACATTTCGACACTCACAAGGGAATCAAAACCTATGGGGTACTTCCCGTTGACCTAGAACAATGAAATTTGGCAAGAAGCATTGTGTTAGAGTACATATATAGGAAAAAATCCGAAAACTGGTCATTTTTAATTTAATCACAAAAAAATAGTGTCTTTATACAAGGAATGAAGGTCCAAATTTTAAAGTGAATTAACCGTATCATGTGGGGTAGCATATGAAATAGCTTCAGTAGCATAAGTTAAAACAGGTTTTATATATTTTTACGATGTATATTTTTCGGTTTATGAAGGAAAATATAAAAAAATATATGATTTCCCCCTTTTATCTACTAGTTTGTACGGAACCCTCGGTGTGCGAGTCTGACTCGCACTTGTCCGGTTTTTTAGGAGTTAGAAAATAGTTTTCACCCTTTGCGCACAAAGTTTCTCTTAACATACGGCCATCTAAAATAGGTACACCCATTACAAATATTAATTTTGTGTGGTTTCATTTAGGTAATGTCTGTCTGTTTGATTTAGGGCTAATTTTTCAATCCTCAGAAAAAGTATCTCTCATATAAATTTTAGCTCTATCCCTTACTTTCACATGACTTAAGAAAAATAAAGCAATATTTTAATGGCACTGATTTAAAGAGGCAGTTGTAAATAGCAGTTTTGGTAAGTTAAAAGTTATATATGGCACGTTTAATAGCTAGTTCAGCAGTTAAAACTAAGCAGTAAAGTAAACAAAAATTAGTAATAAAAAATAATGAAATGGATCAGTGAATATATAATTGAGCAGGAAAATAATTAAATGGGTGGTAAAAATTATTATCTATAAATTTGTATAAAAAAAACCATAACCTAATCTCTGAAGAAATTATTGCTTATACCTATAAACATAGATAACTTTCCATCATTTTTACCGCTCATTCAATTATTGGACTGCTCAATTATTTTTAGAATTGACATTGTATGATAAAATAACCGACTAATTGATTTTTTATTACTGTCCATGTTTTACTGTCGCAATAATTAATCAACCGCCATTAAATTAAATAACTGCTCAATATGTTTTTGAACTGATCATAATAACATCTCGAATATTTAAATAACAGCTCAAAAAATTAGTTCCCTATTTTAATTGACTTATAGTTTTTATCTAAATTAGCCCTAAATGTCTTATTTGTACTGGGTTTTTACGAATTATACATTACACTTATGACTGACTTGTAGCTGTTATATCTAAAATATCTCATTTTGTGCCATTATTAAAATGCTAAAATACACACCTACAACGCAGCTAATCTTGAAGAATTACTCGGCTCCTAGCTTGTCAATTTAGTATGTCCCCATTTTCCTATATACTGACGCTTCCATAAGCACAAATGATTTTACTTTGCCTCCCTCGAGAAAACGGGATTAATCCGAGGGCAATCTTGAGGCAAATACGTCAGTAGGGCCACATAATATAACATGGCGCAACGCTGATGAGTCTTCTGCCAATTACTTTCTTATTTCACGAAGCTTTACGGATATAGATATGAATAGATAGATAGCAGTACATGTTTATGGTAACCCATTTTTCGGATAGGTGAAATTCTTTTTCATATGGTGTTATTATTGTTGTTTTATTAAACACGGTAACCTATTATGAAGTTTCCGGCAGCCTAATCGGGAGACCGTCTGACTTGCGATCCGCAGGTCCTGGGTTTGAATCCCGCGGCACGCACCTCTGTCTTTTCGAAGTTATGTGCGTATTGTTGATACGGTGAAACGGTGAAGGAAAACATCGTGAGGAAACCTACATGTCTGA
This sequence comes from Lycia hirtaria, assembly GCA_947563715.1. NCBI lineage: Eukaryota > Metazoa > Arthropoda > Insecta > Lepidoptera > Geometridae > Lycia > Lycia hirtaria. Next base: position 40,075,339 of record OX387379.1, read on the forward strand.
GAGTTCTCAATGATCTTGAAGATGTGTGAAGTCTGCAAACCCGCACTTGGCCAGCGAGGCAGAGTGTGGTCTTACCCAATGAGATGATTGCTCGTGCCCAGCAGTGGGACAGTTGTACAAACAGGGCTAATAAAAAAAAAAAAAACTGTTTGATTCATACCTGCCCGAATCCGTTTCATAGAACTGTTGTGATTCCAGACGTTTTATTTCGCACGAGTTTCTGGTAATGTAAGTTTGTTAGCCATAAGTTACATTTGTTAGAAAAAATTAGATTAGATTCGTTAGGTTTCTCTTTTATTGTATCTTCAAATATTCTTATCTACAAAGGTTTAGTTATCACATATATCATTATAGATTAGGTTCGTCAGGTTTCTATTTTTTGTACATAGAAATTTTAATTTTAGTTGAATATTCGTCATCATCATCATCTCAGCCATAAGAAGTCCACTACTGGACATAGGACTCTCCCATACACTCCCAAAAGACCGATTGGAAGCGGCTTGCATCCAGCGTCTTCCCGCCATTTGTATAAGGTCATCTGTACATCTCGTTGCTGGTCTTCCTACGCTGTGCTTGCCGGTACGTGGCCAGTGCACCACGCGAGCCGTCAATTTGAGTTAATCGTCCTTCCAAAAGGTTCTGCTTGCTTTTATCCAGTCCTGAAAAACCCGCGCGATCTCCCTGTAATATCGCATCACGTGGGATTGGAAAATGACGTGGGATCCTAAAATACTGTTATCTCGGTATTGCAAGATCGGAAGTCTTATCGTGGCCATAATATACCTCATGGCCTAGACTAAACTAGAATAAACTTTAAGTCATAAAATTTGACTTATCTGGGTGGATAGCCCAATGACGCCGTGAGCATGTCTTCTGCGCCGCAAGCTAGCTTCTTACGGGTATTGTGCGGATCGAGCATAAATCGGGTGCGGTAATTCGCACCTAATTACTTACTAGACTAGGGTTGAGAACAGGTCAAATGCATTTAGATGACTCTATCTTTATATTTAATCCCTAGTCCCATAAGCATTTTAAGCTGCTTTATAAGCATACTCCTTAAGTATATATATAAGGAGTATAAAGTCAACACCATAAGTCAAGATTACGTAACCCAACAGCGGGAGTGTACATGTCGCTGACACAAGCTTTGCGATTTATGCAAATTACTGTAATTATCCAAATCCTTCCCAGATCCCTTAGCGTTAAGCCAGAATCAGTTTTCTGAGAACCCCCGCATGTCGCTGTTACCTTATTAATCCCTAGGTAATCGGGGTAAATAGATACCTCGATAAAGATACAAGTACCTACGAGAAACTTTGCTTCGCTCAGATAAGCTCACCTCTAAACAAGTTTTCTATGATGTAGAATATACTAGACCAGCGGTTCCCATTAGCCGGGTCGCGACCCGGTACCGGGCCATCAAAATAAAATTCCGGGTCGCAACATTCCCGCCTTGTTTTGATAAATAATTTGACACAAGACCATTGATAGATTTTTGGTTATCTTGTCCTCAATACACAAAAATTAGCTCATCAAGCAATAACTTTTTTAATGCCTTTTGGCAGAACTTATAAATGTGAAACTGTGTTTTCAACACTAGTTTACCTTAAAAATAAATATAGAAACCGACTTGGAACAAGACCTTAGGATAAAACTTTGGTCATTTTCCGCGAACTTGGATTCTTTGGTAAAAAATAGCAGCAGCTCCATATTTTGCACTAAAATTTGGTGACTAAATAGGCGATACCAAAATATGTAGTATTAATAAAACATTTTTACTATTCATAAATGTGTATTATTTTACATAATGGAACCAGCTTGGGTTTAAAAGTATTAAGTAGGTCACGAAGGGGCAGTGTGAAAATTACCGGGCCATGGCATAACAATGTTTGGGAAACACTGTACTAGACTAACCTAGACTAACTAACCAAAACTGGGGGGCAATTCAGTTATTATAAAACCGATCCGTAACTGAACCTTATGCGAAGCATTTCCTGTCGGCTGCTATCTTTTTTTTTGATTGAGTAACGAGCGATGGATGTGTTACGTTGCATCAAATGTGTCAATTGTATGACATAAAAGTGACTGAATCAAAAAAACTATGACGGCCGACGGGAAACGATCCACATAAGATTCGGCTATGGAGCGGTCTTGAATAACTGCATTAGGCCCCTGGGCTTTAAGTTCATCGCACAACTACTAAAACAAACAAAAAGAATATCGCGCCATATTTACTAACGGGGGCTTATCCCGGTTCCAAGCAGTGTTTAACACAACAACTAATCGTAAGGCTTAAATTGTATCTCATAAGGTCACATTTAGTGAACAAAAAAAACATATAGTCGAATTGAGAACCTCCTTCGTTTTTGAAGTAGGTTAAAAATAACGGCCACTATTTACTGAGGGTGATTTTGTATGTAACTTAGTATTTCATATATTCTACATCTACAACAACGGACATTCCTAATTTCATATAATTTAATAGAGGAAAGTTGAAGAGGACATCTCTTCAACTTCATATTTTATTAAATTCGATTTGAGAGTAATGAACAAAATTCTAATCATTTTTACACTTCAAAGATGACTTCCCCTGTTCAGAGAAATGTAATTTAAATGATGGGCAGGCTCGTTACGTTTTTCATTGTTGATATTATGAAGTGTGGACCTGGGATTTATGAATAAAAAATGAGACATTTTTCTCCGTCGTCATAAATTACAATCTAATTTGACTATAATTTTGTTGTTGTCAACGGTGACAGGGTGACATTCGGAGCTTGAATAGGTAGATATATATTGAGAGACTTGCTTTTGAAACGTAGTTCATTATTTACCGACAATCTAACAAAATGTTATTCGTAATATATTTTTTTACGCAAATAAGGCCGCATTTGACGACCAGCTCGCCTGTTGAAAAAAGACGATGTGGTTGGAGATGAAGAGCGCAGAATTAGAAGGTGATTATTATTATTAATTATTTTTTAATAATTTATTAATTATTAATCACCTTCTAATTCTATTTATTTTTTACGGTAGGTAGCTAAATATTGTCTATTAGGAGCGCACTCCATGTTCACCCGTGTAGCGATGATAAACCGTGATGATGATAATTATATATAGCCTATAATTATATCCCTGTCACCAGGTCTTTAGTTATCTCTGTATCAAATTTTAGAAAAGTCGTGAAAAGGTAAACACATAAATACGGAGTTACTTTCGCTCTTTGATTTTAGTCTCTCAACCAAAAAAGATCTCAGCAACAACTGGCAAGATTTTGTTTCGTCTGTCCGGATGCTGGTACGCGCGTAGTCATATTTTCCAACCAATCTCTACGAAACTTGGTTACAGGTGCCACAATTTTATAGGAATCATAAAAAAAAACTTTCCGCGGTTCAGCAAGGTGGTTTCAGGAGGTAAACCGTGGAAAAGAACCCTAAATCTCCGTGAAAAAAATGTTTTTTTGTGAAATGCCATTTATAAAAGCACTCGGTGAGCCCACGCCCAGGTGTATTGCATACCTGCTGGAGAGGCAAGTTTGTATAGGGAAAATCTAGAATTGTTATAATTCTATATAAAGATCCATATTGTACCTACAAACTGCAAATAAATTATTTGATTTGATATCTCCCTCCCTCGTCAATACCAATGATATCTGAATAAAACTTTTTAATACGTTTCTCCTATCTAAATAAGCAATTCTATTTCTCACTTCTCTAATATCGGGGATATTAGAAAAGGATTGAGTTCCCACTCAGTGATTTTATATATATATTTTTTTTTAATGTCGTGGAATATGATACGCGCCAAAGCGCGCAGCTATCTTCAGACTCTTCAGAAAATTAAGAATCTTGGAATTTTCAAGGCTATAGCGAATAGATATCTTCTAGATCGACGCTCTCCATCCTCCGCCACACATCAGGCGAGGTGTTGGTCAATCGTAGATCTATCTTGCATAAAAAAATCTTATGATGGGACTCAAAAGCCCCACCTTAATGATGATTATGTCCTTAGGCAATTTAAATGAATAGGTATTTTACGTGAAGCAATTTGAAATACGCAGCTGCAGTGGAAATAACTCGAGCGTCGAGCTTGCATTGCGGAGTTCTGGACTGAAGCGAGTGAGTGGCCCAATGATTGAGTTTCTCGTCTTACGGTATCAACATCTAGAAATTGAATTGAGGACGCTTCGGAAACCATTCCAAACAAAAATATAAACATGTATACTTATATTAATAGAAAAACGAAATACCTGGTAGCATAAGTGCTATTTTTGTGGCGTAACTTACGCTTGGGCTACGTTTGATATGCTGTTGAGTGTATGGTTTTGCGAGAAAGTATGCACGAAGCCACTGTAAAATGTATTTAAATATCATAGAATAATTCCTGTATAATAACTTTTTTACTATGAAAAAGTTCGTTGGAGTTCACAAAAATAAATAATTTATATTTTTTGCGAATCAAAATATCATTACTATTATTACGAAAATTGTAGCAAATGACACATGTAAAGTAAAGAACAAATCGCACATCAAGATCTGTCTTATCTATTAGTCTGTCTGGTCTGTAGGATATAGAAACATACATACATATCCAATCGTTTATGTAGGTATACTGTTTATATAGGTATACTGTGTATGTATGTACATACACAGTATACCTACATAAACGATTGATTTATTGAAGATAAGTTTAAAGATAGTTTGTATATATAGTCTGGAATGGGCACTAGCTCTCAAAATATCAAGATAGACTTTACGCGTATCTACATAAGACTGAGAATAGTTTAAGTTAAAAATTATACCATTACATCTTGTTAAAATCTAAGAACATATAATATTAACCATGGAAAATAAGTTACATTATGACTAAATAGTCATATCATCAAATGATTTCTGTTTATTAACTAGGTTCAGCCATATCGTAAAATAGCTAACAATTTATTGACTATTTCATAAAACGTTCAATTCGACAATTTGGCCACGATATATTTACGAGTAGAACGTGACAGCACAGCGAGCTAGTCGCTTCATTTTATACCGAATTTTCCATGTATGCCTGCGGTTGCAATCGCGTGATAATGTGATAACGTTATCTAGACGTGGAAATAGTTAAAACGTTTTAAAATCATCGCGAAATAAAGTGATAGTGTTAGCTGCGTATTCTTACGTTGTAAATTGTAAACATCGACTGTGGACTATAAACTGAATAGTGTAGTGATATAAACAATAATTATTGAGGGAACAGTGCTAAATAACTGAGAAATAAGTGATAATCAAAATAAAATAAACTGATTATTTTTCTATTACCACCCTCATTAATTTTTATTGTAGTGAACAAATACAATCAATGGAGTGTTATTAAACCAGTGCTAAAAGTGTATGAGTCACCGCTAAACTGTTTTTGACGATATTGGCTTACAAACGCCGATATTACAAGCAAAAATATTTTAATATTTTGCCTGCGGTCACGTATGTACCTAGATATAGTTAGACATAAACATTGCAGTTGAGACCGCTACAGACCTGCGGCTGCAGCGAGTGACTCATTGCATACCAATCTTGCCGTATATTGTACCTACTCATTAACAGCTGTGTTTCTGCTCACTAAAGTACACACATTTAAGACGATAAACCATTATTATCGTTTTTTGTTTTGACCTGCCATCATTACAATGCAGTGCGCTGGCTGTTGTACTATCATTCCGGCCACTGAAGAGAGCATGCATTGTACAATATCTAAGTGCAATAAAATCTATCACCTTCTATGCGCGGGTGAGAAAAAGGCAGCTGAAAGCACCAAAGGCGCCTGGGTATGCCCTGAGTGTCGCTGTTCAGCGAAAAAGGGTGGCGATATAAGCCTGACTCCTGTAGGCTTTTCAAAGAAATCCCAGGATGCTAATGTCACCATCCGTAAAAAAGTAGTCTCTGCGTCGTCCAAAGCTACGGAAGAACAAGTTCAACACTTTAAAAAAGGAGAAGATGCCCCAACTGAGGATGTACATGGTCTTCGGCAAGAGATTCTGTCGTTGCGGCAGTTGCTTATGCAATCTATTGCTGTCACAAAAATTAATGATGCTCGGTTAGAAAGTCATGCGGTTCAAATGCAACAACTACAGGAAAAACTGAACCACTACGAGGCTGCGAATACGGCTTTGTCCTCGGAAATGAAGAGATACGCTGCGCAAATAGAACTCCATACGTCTAATAAGTGTTCAGCAGTTTCTAGCGCATCAGTTGTGCCAGGAACTCCACCCAAAAACACATCTTTTTCTCTTAAAGAACCAGATGTTACTCCTTTGAGAACAAAAAAGCAGAAGGAGAGGATACAGGGAAAGGGAAAGGTTGAAACCAAAAAAGTTGCTCCCACTGCCCCATGTCACTCGGTTAATCGAGACAATGGGTCGCCACCGCGACGCTCACACGAGCCCGTCAATATCCTCGATACATCACCATCCATCAAACCGACGACACCAGGGGACACCGAACGTTATCACGGCACATCTACAAAGCACCAATTAGAAATGAGTACTATGCATAAATCCCATCTCGATGACGAAAGCTGGACGGAAGTACGATACAAAAAACCGCGCCAATCGGTATCACTGCGCTGCGTCGCCGGGCCTACAGTGACGTCACTTAAAGCGGCCGAGCATCGGAAACACTTCCATTTATGGAATATGCTATCTGGATTAGATGAAATAAAGAAATATTTGAGCGATCTTTGTCCGCAGAAGGCAATTACCGTTGAACAGTTGAAGACGACTCATAATTATAACTCATTCAAAATAGGAGTACCTGAGGACTGTTACGATAAATGTTTCTCAGTAAATGTTTGGCCTGAGAATGCGCGAGTGAAAAAATGGATCAACTACAGAAAACGTTCTCCTACCTCGGACGGACAAACATTTCGTCGCGGAGTCGGCGCCCTGTGAGCCGCGCAATCAAGAATCTCTCATTAACGTATTCTATCAGAATGTTAGAGGACTGAAGACAAAGCTCCGAACATGGTATACAAGCTTGTCACTCTCGGATCATGTGCTCGTCGCGGCTTCGGAAACCTTCCTCGACGGGTCAGTGGGGGACGCCGAGGTAGTACCAGACGGATGGACATTGCTTAGACGAGACCGTGCTTCCCCTTGTGGGGGAGTTTTGCTAGCTGCGAGGCCGGGTGTTACCATATGTCGGCGACCTGAGCTCGAGTCTAAACTAGGAGAAGATCTTTGGGCGTCTGTGACATATCGCGGTGTTTCTTTTATAGTTTGCGTCGTATACATTAAACCAAAAGCTATCGACGCCGTGTACATGAATGTATTTAATAACGTAGAAACATTTTTAACTGATTCAGACACAAGAATTTTTATTCTTGGTGATATTAATATGAATAGTGCATCTAATAATATAAAAAATTATTATTGTTACTTTTTAGGGTTCCGTACCCAAAGGGTAAAAACGGGACCCTATTACTAAGACTTCGCTGTCTGTCTGTCTGTCTGTCTGTCTGTCTGTCTGTCTGTCTGTCTGTCTGTCTGTCTGTCTGTCTGTCTGTCTGTCTCCAGGCTGTATCTCATAAACCGTGATAGCTAGAAAGCTGAAATTTTTACAAATGATGTATTTCCGTTGCCGCTATAACAACAAATACTAAAAATTAAAAAAAATTAAATATTAAGGGGGGTCCCCATACAATAAACGTGTTTTTTTCGTATTTTTTTGCTCAATATTAAAAACGGTAACAGGTAGACGCTTCAAATTTTCACAGAATATTTACTTGTATATTACCTTTCAAAATAAATAATTAAATAACAATAAAGTAAATATTAAAGGGGGGCTCCCATACAACAAACGTAATTTTTAAGCAATTTTTACTCGATCTCAATTAACAGGTAGAAACTTGAATATTTGTAAGTAAATATTTAGAAATATATTAACTATAAAAATAAATACCTAATCTAATACATAAAAACTCACAAAATGAAAATAATTCGTGCATCTAAACGCTGTGCGAGCGCCAGTTTAGCGGGGTAGCGGGGGAGGTAACATCACGTAGCGAGCCATAGCCGCGCGTACTCGCGCGAGCGTCGTCATGTTGCCCGGATGTGTATCGAAAACCTACCTATAAGTTTGCAATTTACTACTTGGAATTTCGTTGATTTCTCGTTATTTTATAAACAGAACTAAACTATGTAGTATTATAGATGATAGTACGGAACCCTTCGTGCGCGAGTCCGACTCGCACTTGGCCGATTATTGACATATTGTAATCTAATAGATTTTAATGGAATTTTTAATTCTCACGGAGGTATTTTGGACGTAGTGTTGGCGCAGGAGTGCTCTGAGACGGCGACGGCGGCGCAACCTGTTTGTGTGCGAGAAGCCGCCGAGGGCTTCGTACCTATCGATGTATTGTACCATCCTGCTCTGGAGATAATGCTCCCTTTACGATTACATAACAGCTGTGCACGGCTACAGCCTAGTAACTTAGATACATCGCGCGACTGGAACTTTAAAAAGATGGATATACCTCTTTTTCACTCATTGCTTGCCGAAACCTCTTGGGCACCTGTACTTGAATGTAGTGATGTCGCAACCGCTACTGATATTTTCTATGATACTATCTATACATTATTTGACTTAACTGTTCCTAAAAAGAAAAGACAAGTAGCTAAATGCAACAGATTTCCGGTTTGGTTTGATGCAAATATTATAAAGGATATTCGGCGTAAAAAGAGATTACACAGGATGTGGTTGAGGTCGAAATGTAATACATCGTACAAGTTATACACAGATCTTCGTAATAGCTTGAAGAACCGTATCTCAGACGCATATAAATCGTATACTGCTCTTATCGAAGAAAACTTACGGCTGCGCCCTCAGCATTTTTGGAGCCACGTGCATAGACTCAGATCCAAGGGTGGTTTCGAACCCTGTGTCTCGTATCAAGGTGTTTCTTTTACTGGGGTTGAATCTGCAGAAGCGTTTGCAAACTATTTTTCCAGCGTCTTTTTAAATAACACGCCACTTTTAGATGTTGACGAGTGTTCTGCATTAGGCTATCAAGGCGGTTACGTTAGTTTACCCACGGTGATCCCCCAAGATATCGAACGAGCCCTGAATAAGCTCAAAATAGAAAGCTCACCTGGTCCGGATAACTTACCTAGCTTTGTCCTTAAAACTGGTAAAAAACATTTAATTCTTCCACTACACCATATTATAAATCTTTCGCTTAAAAATGGCAAGTACCCCACACAGTGGAAATTATCAAGGGTAACCCCCATCCCAAAGAATAGTAAAAAAAACGTAGTAGAGGAATATCGTCCAATCGCAATTCTATGTGCGCCTGCCAAAATCTTTGAGTACATTCTGCACAATGAAATATATAGCCAGGTAAAACAACAGATAGGCGAAGAGCAGCACGGATTTAGGCCGGGCCGATCAGTAAATTCAAACCTGTTGTGCTTAACAGACTATATATCTAGCGCTATGGATCGTGGATCACAAGTTGATGTAGTATATTTCGATTTTCAAAAGGCCTTCGATAAAATTGATAATGATATATTATTGCATAAGTTATCTACGTTTGGCTTCACTCGCGATTTCTTAATTTTTATGGCCGATTTCTTGAGGGACCGGTGTCAATATGTGAGGCATGGTACATATGTATCTCAACCATATTGCACTAGTTCTGGTGTAAGTCAGGGTTCTGTCACTGGTCCGTTACTCTTTCAAATGATGATTCACGACCTACCTAATGTACTATCTACTGCCAAATGTCTTTTGTATGCGGATGACCTTAAACTATTTTTTGAAATTAAATCTTCTAGTGACTGCCTGAAATTGCAGGATGATATCAATCAAATTTACGAATGGAGCGTGAGAAATAAAATGACATTTAATATAAGTAAATGTAACGTCATGACCTTTGATCGTAAAAGAAATCCAATACAGTTTGATTATCATTTAAACAACGTACCTATAAATAGGGTTAACTGTATCAAAGATTTGGGGGTAAATTTTGATCGCAGTCTAACTTTTCATGATCATATATCAGAACTCGCAAAAGAGTCTTACCGGCGCCTTGGCTTCGTCCTACGGAATGCTAGAGACTTTAAAAATCCTGAAGTAATTAAAACATTATATAACTCCTTAGTTAGAAGCAAACTTGAATCGAGTGCTTGTGTCTGGAACCCCTATCATGTCACCTACGCGCGAATGCTTGAAAAAGTCCAAAAGGCCTTTTTAAGGTCACTGTATAAGAAAATGTATGGTTACTATCCGTTTCTGTATCCAACTAAATTCCTGCTCGGTCAGCTTGGTTACAACTCTTTGGAAGTTAGAAGGATGTTAGACCAGCTAACTATCTGCTGTAAGGCGCTTAGGGGGTCCGTCGATTCTATACGTCTGCACGACTTGCTATGCGTACTGTTCGTACCGGACGAGCCCGGGGTTCCAGCAAACAGACGTGGTCGCCCGCATGACCTGTTCCACGTAGATCGCGGTCGCACAGTAGCACGTTCTATGTCGCCCCTGAATCGTGCCCGTCGCCACTTAAACGCACTCCTTGCTGCCAACCCTGATTGTGACATCTTTTGTGATAACTGGAAGACTATTTTAAGTACCTCCTTGACTTATTGTGAAAATCAATTGGATCAATGGGACAGGTGTAAAAAGCCTGATGATTCATTGGACTTTGACGATAACCTTTGAGTTTATTGACTTGGTACTCTGAGTACTTACCCGAACGGTATATTTTACTTTGTATGACATAATTATTTTTTTGTAATGACATGCTAGGCGTATTGCCCATTTGACATTTTTGTATTGACATTTTAAATGATATTGTATTTATATAATGAATATTTTGTAATCCTCAGACATTTGTTTAAGACATTGTTTAAGAATAATTTTTGAATATTGTGAGATAATTGTAATTGGTCTTTTTCCGTTTTTATCTCAATAAACGAATTTATCATTTATCATTTTATCATTTATCGCATCTGAAAATCCATCAAGTTGCGAGACGTACAGGATACTAACCTAATAATTGGGTTCCTTCCCGCGAAGTGATGTTGGCGGCTCGGAATTAGATTGAAAATACTTGGGAACCCTTTCACTGTATATGGTGTACATTCATGGTTCGGTCACACATGGTCCATTTTATTTGTGTTTGTTGTTCGGAATGTGAAGTAACTCCAATTGATTATTTATCATTTGGAGTCAATCAATTGATCATCAAAGTTTAAAATGTGCTTATTACCTAAGCGCAATCTCATTTAGAATAAATAGCGAAAACTACAAAATAAAACGACTGAGCCGATTTTGATAAAGCATAGCTAAACATTCGATGAAATCCTCTTTTAAACAAAAAAAACTTAGATCAAAACCGTCCGTCCGAGAGTGATCCGTTTGAGAGTTATGGTACCTACCAAAAATATCAAAAAGAGTTTTTTTAGGGTTCCGTACCTCAAAAGGAAAAACGGAACCCTTATAAGATCACTTTGTTGTCCGTCTGTCGAGACCTGTATCTCGGGAACGCGTGAAGGTATCGAGTTGAAATTTAAACCATATACCCAGATCCACAGTCTCTTGCTGCAGAGAGAAAAATTAAACATCTCGTTCTTTGTCCTTTTCGTCATAAACCAAAAATTACTCATCGTAAAAATAATTAATAAATTACAGAATTAAAACTAAAAAACACGCTACAAATTATTGTGGTCAAAGTTCATTTCAAGACTTTTCTAACAAATCCAAACACAGCTATGATACGATGTTCCATCATGAAGTTCTAGTTCATATCTTCCGGCTCCATCATCAGATCAGTTCGACAGTACCATATTATTGTATTGTCATCAAAACTACATACAGCTGCCAATTTTCATGACGCTACGATCCTTGGAAGATGGTTAAATTAGTTACCTTAGATTTCATTACATACAGGTCGACCTAATAAAAGCGTGTTAATTAAAAACCTGTTTTAGCTTCTGCTAATGAAGCTGTTTCATTATGATCCCCACATGATACGGTTAACTCACTTTAACGTTTTTCACAGCTTCAAGGGACTACAGATCTACGTATATGGTTTTAATTTTAAATATCTCCATGAGTTCTCGAGATGGAAAGGCTTGACAGACGGACTGACGGACAACAAAGTAATCCTTATAAGGGTTCCATTTTTTTCCTTTTGAGGTAGCCCTAAAAAATGGATGAACCGATTTTGATGTAACATGTGAGGTGACAAAACATGCATCACTTGGAGTTTTCGATTCATATCATACGAAACCTCCCTAACTTCTTCGAATCTGACTGTCAACACTTCAAAATATCGACCTCTTACTCACCAGAAGTACAAAATTATCCATTGTTCCAGCTATTAGCTCACCCTCTCAATCTTAAGAGATTTTGAAGGAATACTTGACCCGAACCGCAGAATATCATTGGAGTATGTACAGCATACCTAAACACAATAACAATTCAGCAACATACAACATCGATAGATGAGTTTATCTGTATCGACAGCAGGGCTGTACGATTTAAATCGTAAACATACGACTTTTTGGCTTATTTGCCGAGATACAATCGCTAGATTGAAATCGTACGACTTTTTAATACCTGGCCAAAGCTATTAAAAAAACAGAATTGGCAACATTTTTTCGGGAAATCCTCTAAAAAAATGTAATTTTCCGGTTTTATTGAAGGTTTAAGTTAACCCGATTGACTGTACGACTTTTTCGTTTTATTTTTCCCTGATATACGACTTTTTTGTAGCAGATGTACGATCACCCCTTTTTTATATCTGGCAGCCCTGATCGACAGATACAGGTAAGCCCTTCCCTCCAGTATGTGAGTTTGTGGTGAACACAACCATCCGAGTACCGAGCATGCCAATAATTGGGTTCCCTCGCGAACTGACACCGCCGGCGAAGCCTTCAAATTAGATTGGAGATAGAAACCCTTTTACTTGAAGCTTCGAGGAGGATATTTCAAAACTGTAACGAAGTTTGTGTGTGCCTCTACCTAGAACCTGCCTGTCAAATTAAATTTCATACTTTACTTACATAAATAATTAAGAAAAAAAACTATATTAATACTATTTACTAGTATTAATATAGTTTTTTTCCTTTATAACGCCTATCCTAAGTGTCAAATAGAATTTTGAATAGTTCAAACCCTAAAACATAGAGGTATTAAATAATATATACTTCAAAACGCATAGAGGTACTATATAAATACACTTCAATATTGTCATCCGTAATCTGTTCGTCATCGTAAAATATTTTTTTATGTCTGTAAATTTCACTAAAAAGATTTCTTATTATAATAATTTTGATTTCTTTTTCTTTTCTTTCTTATTAATCCATAGCACCTAGACAGCTAGAAATCTTTCAGTCTAAAAATTGCACTACAAAGTAGAAAGAGGTAGCGCTTCCAAAATTCAAAAGATATAAAGAGAGAGAAAGTTGTTGTACGTGTAGTTTTAGAATAGAATAGAATAGAATAGAAATAATTTATTGAATAACTGATACAATTACATTTTGATATTGCGCAAAGATGTTGATGCAATAATAGTTATTGCATCAACATATGCAATAGTAGATATTATCAGTCTACCCTCATCGGGCATTCAATAATACAATGTCATTTGAAGCATTTTTACAAATAAAATAATTATTAAATTTAATCATAATAGTTATTAAATTAAATATAAAGATATACAGTAAAATATATCTACATATAATTTTTATCAGACTTCTTGACCCCCGACTCAAAACGAAGGGTGTTATAAGTTTGACGTAGATATGTAACTGTATATTCGTGTATATGTATATATGTATATCTGTCTATTTGCGTGTCTGTTTGTCGCATTTGTAGCACTGATTGTATCTATTTTCTTTATTTGAATCAAGATTTAATGAGGGAGTTCTTTGCTTCGTTTCATCAAAATCAGATCGGCCGTTTTTTATGTCGGGGGTTATTAAGTTTCTTTGTAACATGTTTGCCGGTTATGATTCAATTTCGACGACAAAATTTTATTCGAAATAAAGCATATCCAATTGGGAATGTCATTGATCTAATGTAAAAAATCCAGTAGAATTTCGATCCTGTAGTGTAAACCATCTCTAATTCTCCAAATATTTTATTCGGATTCCTGCTGATTGAAGTTGGATTTCTTTCAGTTTTATGTACCTATCAGAATGTCTGAATGAGGCAATTAAATATATAGTTCAATGAACACTAAATATTGCTCTTTTACGAATAAATTGTTCAAAGGAAATGTTTAATCAAATTATACGAATCAAACAATAACAAAATAGTGAGCTGCTAAGAAAAAAGTAAGTACTCCATTTAGTATTGTAATAATAAGCGTTTGTTTTATCAGACTTTTGAAATTGGAATTCTAATAAAATGCGAATTCAGTAAAGTTGAAAAACAAAAAGGAAAAGATTTAATTAGAGACGAGTTTCCAGTTTTTCCGTTAGAAATATCATTATGAAGGCGCTTCGCAGTTCACGGCTCTCGAGCATCGAAACCTTTATGTTTGTTGTACAACTTTTACGGAAACTTTTGTGTAATGAAAAGTAATAAAATCAACCTATTTGTTCGTTTTCTACGAGTAATGTATACAGGTTTGTTTACAACGTAAAGGATAATGGGTAGTTTTGTATGAGATCCGGCCCCAAAATGTAACATTTATTGTAGGTTCCATCGATATACAAGCGCTGACTTTGAATACGCAGAATTCAATTTTTTGGTCTGTTTTGGGGGTGTCGCCCTGCGAAGTTAACTGATATACCTATTACATTTTAAATATTTCAATCCATCTAAAATTAATTTGACATCAAAAATGGCATTAGATAAATCTCATCCTTATTTTAAACGCATTTATTTTTATTAACAAAACAATTTGCAAACTACACAGCTTGCAAATTGTTTTGTTGTTGATATACGTATTATACTAAACATAATATTTATTAAATTAAAAATAACTAAAATTAAAAATATATATATATAAATTTAAATTAAAAAAAACATAACCCTTTGATAATTTTAAAACAAAAACTCATTACATAAAAAAGTTACTTATAAGACCAGTTTCATTTCGTCCAAGCAAAAAACTCTTTGACAACAAACCCATCCATTGTCCGTCACACTCAGTAAAGTAAAACACAAATTTACATATCCAATACCGAGCTTTAATTCAAGCCCCTTTTGTAATCCAAGCCGAGAAAAGGTTGGCCATACCTTTTCTCAAGTTCGATTATTCGCGCGTCAACAATGCCCTCTCCTTTGTCAATCTTCAATGTGAAATATGAAAGTAAAGAACCAAATACAAGAATAAAACTACCTACTTACCCAAATACCCCG
Source organism: Lycia hirtaria (assembly GCA_947563715.1). NCBI lineage: Eukaryota > Metazoa > Arthropoda > Insecta > Lepidoptera > Geometridae > Lycia > Lycia hirtaria. Next base: position 40,090,692 of record OX387379.1, read on the forward strand.
ATTGTACTGTTTTGTAAATGGGACGAATATACAAAAAAAAAAAAGATATAGACGTCTGAAAGGCGATATTACCGCTTAGACAATTTCTTTTTCGATAAAATGACGGATATGTTATTTCTTTTTTATAAGAAGATCCCGAAGATGCGTGTTTATATTTCAGAAAAGAAAAAATATGCAAAGGTGGACTTTTGTCTGTAGGTAAACGTATTCCTTTGATAAAAAAGATTAAAATCTTGCTAAAGAACCCTCGTCAAGATCTATCTCCCTGACTTTACTCGAACTCGAACGCCGAAATACACCGTGGTCTCTCTACTGTAAACTTTAAGATATAATAATTGGAAAGCTTGTTCACTGTCTTGAAATTTGAGCGTTTGTTGAATTACATAACAGTTGTTACAGGATAACTCAATTATTCTGTTGATACAAGACTAGAATATTCTCGAGATTGATTGTGTCAGTCATATCAAAATCTCAAACTGCGTGATTTACTTAAATGCGGGCTGAATCTAAACTAACATTAAGAATTCGCTCAACGCGCGCAGCTTTCTCTCTCGCGCATCACAAACTTTTTAAACATATAAAATCATTGAATAGGGATAGAAAAGTGAGAGCTGAATTTGTTTAATTAGACAGGAGAAATATTTAGAAACAAGTTTTTCTTCGATATCTTTTAAATTGGCTGAGGAATAAGAAAATGTATGTTTTGTTCTAATTCCGTCGCCAGTATAAACGATATCTGATTAAAACGTTTTTTTAATGTTTCTCCTCTCTAAATAAACAAATTTAGCTCTAACTTTTCTAATATCCATATTCCCTACTAAATGATTTTATATGTTTAAAAATGTTGTGATGTGCGAGAGAAATAGCTGCACGCTTTACTCTCGACCTTAAATAACTGTTTATATTCTCGCGTTGCCATTATTTTGACTTTTTTTTAAATAGTCTGTGACATTCAGAAAGTAAAGACAAACTATAAAAAAAAATAACGACACTTCGCACAAATCGATCAAGTCATTCAGGTAGTAATATAGAAACATATGTACATTCACCCTAAAAATATAATATTCCTTCTTGCGCAGTCAGATAAAAATACGAGCTGAAACATAAAAAGTTTTCATTTTCTAAACGGCCAGACTACGAATATTTTAACATTTTAAAGCTTTTCAGTGTCTGTAGTGCTCATTAAAACGTGTCTTCAGATAAGTGGCTCTCTTACTTAAATATTTGTTTTAATGTTTACTGCTTTAAAAGCATCTAAAGTTTCACCTCCACTCAAAGACGCGATTACAACTTTCAAGATTGATGAATCTCGACCTTCTAATGTATTTTCACTCAACTTTTTCGTCTGCGAAAGGGGAAGAGTTTTTAAATTAAGTGATGAGTCCGACTTAATTTCGGTTTGGCGACATTTTATCCCGACTTATCGTACTTCATTATCTAAATGACCTTTTATTTGGGCTTTGTGTAAAACACTGGATGAATTGTAATCTCGAAACGTGTATAAATTGGACGATAACAATAATTACCTGCCGAGATAGCGGGATCTGCGTAATTCGTGTACTAAATAGCATGCCAATTTTATAATCTAATGGTAAGTACTACAGATTGTATTGTTACCAGCTCATTGCGTTCCTCGGTTATTCAATGCAATATTAAAGTAAAAGAAACATGATTCGTGCGGTTTCTTTATCGGCTAACGTTGGATAAGGGTAGAACAAAGATTTATCAAAACAAAATCTGTGGGGTAGAATTACAGTTATCATAATGTAGTCTACCAAAAGAGAAAAGGAAAAGTAATACGGGGGCGGGATGGAAGAGGGCTGGGAGCGGCACAATTGAGGGATTATTCTATACTGACAAAATTGCAGACAATAGCTACTAGTTATTACGAGAATGGACATTAGTTGAAGCGATAATAAAAAAAATACAATCCAAGATTGCTTCACTTCGACTTTTCTCTCGCTCTCAAAAGCAAGATAAAAACGAGCGCAAGCGCACGTGTAAAGTCGCAGACAACAGTTAGTCGTGATAATACCAGATGTCTACACTAGATCTTTTCTATCTTTTCGATATATTAAGGACCATCTAGTTAGAGTACGTCGCTCTATCGATATCGATATGAATGTATTCCACCGCAGACCGCACTTAATAAATGTCCGAATTAAATGGAAACTAACGTGTTTGCGGTCGGACTAATTTGTTATGAAACGTGTTAAACCCTATTCAGATCCAGCTGTGGTCTGTATAGAAACTAACGTTTCACTGTTTACTCAGATAAAATACAGGTTATAGGGACCGCACAATTTTCCCGGAGTAAAGTAGCAACTTTACTCCGGGCACATAATATATCTAATCTAATTTTGTTTTGTAACTAATATTATTAAATCGTAGGTACATACTGTAGTTAGTTATTATAGAGATATCTGTGACAACGAAAAAAACCGGCCAAGTGCGAGTTGCACTTGCGCACGAAGGTTTCCGTATCTATAAAAAAGGGAAAAAATCACGTTTGTTGTATGGCAGCCCCCCTTAAATAATAATTTAATTATTTATTTTTAAAGCTAATAATATAACTCAATATTCTGTGAATATTTCAAGCGTCTACCTGTTGCCGTTATCAATATCGAGCAAAAAATCACGATTTTTGTATGGAAGCACCCTTAAATATTTATTTTATTCTGTTTTTTTAGTATTTTTTGTTATAGTGGCAACAGAAATACATCATCTGTGAAAATTTCAACTGTCTAACTATCACGGTTCGTGAGATACAGCCTGGTGACAGACGGACGGACGGATGGACAGACAGCGGAGTCTCAGTAATAGGGTCCCGTTTTTACCCTTTGGGTACGGAACCCTAAAAAGGATATCAGAATATTATAAGCTATATAATATCATGATCATCAGCACGAGAAATAAACATGCGTGAGTCCGTCCGTGCGTGCATGCATATCTTTATTTTCAAAACCTCGACATATTGCTAAATATTTACCTACTTAAAGATGTTCTCTGAAGTCTCAGAAATAATGATAAGCTTTTTCGGATGACCCGATCTTTGTGATTCGCATCCTAAGTCGGTAAAGCAGCTTACATACAAGCATTAGGAATTTGGAGATTTTGCCCTGTTAGCAAATTCACAACCTTATGTTCCAGATATCAATGCTAAGGATTTTTTACAAGGAAGTATTTATAGTTATTTGTTGAGTAACAATACTTGAAATTATAATATTACAAATGATAGAAAAATAACATTAATAGGCTTGCGATTGACCACAAACTCCCTGATGTTGAGTGACATTTTTTAGGGTTCCGTACCCAAAGGGTAAAAACGGGACCCTATTACTAAGACTTCGCTGTCTGTCTGTCTGTCTGTCTGTCTGTCTGTCTGTCTGTCTGTCTGTCTGTCTCCAGGCTGTATCTCATAAACCGTGATAGCTAGAAAGCTGAAATTTTCACAAATGATGTATTTCCGTTGGCGCTATAACAACAAATACTAAAAATTAAAAAAAAATTTATTAAGGGGGTCCCCATACAATAAACGTGTTTTTTTCGTATTTTTTTGCTCAATATTAAAAACGGTAACAGGTAGACGCTTTAAATTTTCACAGAATATTTACTTGTATATTACCTTTCAAAATAAATAATTAAATAACAATAAAGTAAATATTAAAGGGGGGCTCCCATACAACAAACGTAATTTTTAAGCAATTTTACTAATCTTAATTAACAGGTAGAAACTTGAATATTTGTAAGTAAATATTTAGAATTAGACCTATTAACTATAAAAATAAATACCTAATCTAATACATAAAAACTCACAAAATGAAAATAATCCGTGCATCTAAACGCGGTGCGAGCGCCGCGCCGCGGTGTGGTGGTGGCGTGAGCGCGAGGCGGTTGCTAGGCAACGGCCGCGCGGGTAGCGGGGGAGGTAACATCACGGAGCGAGCCATCGCGCGTATTCGCGCGAGCGTCGTTATGCTGCCCGGGTGTGTATCGAAAACCTACCTATAAGTTTGCAATTTACTACTTGGAATTTCGTTGATTTCTCATTATTTTATACAGAACTTAACTTTGTAGTATTATAGATGATAGTACGGAACCCTTAGTGCGCGAGTCCGACTCGCACTTGGCCGATTATTTAGAATAAACGAAAATAATGCGTTTTAAAAACATCCAAATACCATAATGTTAAAACCCAAAAGAAAAAAAAGAAAACAAAAAAAAGCAACCGCTTGAGTAGGAAGAAACTAAAATAAAGTTTGTTTGATCGGATCTAATTCAATCTACGATCTACGATGTAAGATATTATTAATGTAGGTATAATATTTATTTTTATAGTAGGAATAATACCTAGCTATTATTCCTAATGAGCTGGTTTACATTTTGCCCTCTTACTCGAACTCAAATGTTAGAAGAAACACACACACACACACTCTCCTTACTCCACGCTCACACACTCCTTACTCCACACACACACACTTACATACACACAAACAACACCCTCCCCCCACACTAATACACATGCATGCACGTTATGAAGGGTTTCCAGTTTGATAATTATTATTATTTATTTATTACGCAGAAGTACTAATAATATTACAAAGCAAGCTCTCTCGTGCAACTGGCACATATACAATAAATACATCCGAGTATAATCAGATATACCGCGGTGGTCAAACTAATTACGATAATAGGTCCGCCATTTGCCGCGGCGCTGGTTAGCAAACCACCCGTCATACCTCACTTGACAAGATTAATGGACCACCGCTTCCCACTACTTACCACACTATCTCACTCCCAGGCGGAAATGAGGAATAGTGCCGCTTTAAGGAAAATTAAGAATTTTTCGAAAACTTAAAAAGCTTTCTTGAATGTTCTATCGGTACTTAAAAGGTATTTACATTTTGCACAAATATATCCCGACAGAGTGGTTTTACTTTTTTGGTTACTCGCCAGTTTAGCTAAGTTCCTAGCGCAAAAAACACGTAGGTACAATAAATATAAGAAAGAAAAACCAAAAGAGCACTTTTAGTTATACCCGCATGTAATTGTTTTCTCATTATTTTTTTATGCAAGATAGATCTACGATTGGCCAACTCGCCTGATGTTAAGTGACGGTGTGGCCGACGATGGAGCTCGTCGACCTAGAAGATATCTATTCACTCTAGCCTTGAAAATCTTGAAAATTACAATATTGTTGTTCTCAGGAAATAGAGATGGCGGCAAAGAATTCCATTCCTATGCAGTACGCATCAAGAACGTGGACTGATATCGCTGAGTACAGATTTTTGGCATTTCAATGAGAAATTAATGCCAATCTGTCTGCTAGTCCTGTAGGGAAATTAGGAAAGTGGTAAAAGGTCATGAAGCTCTTGCGCACACCCCCGAAATGAAACCAATATAGTATAGACATACATGCTACTTTACGGTGGTGCTCGAGACTGGGTAACTTCTTGTCAACTAGTTTATCGTCACCGATTAACCTCACAGTTCGCAGATCCATCGACTCTAAAGCTTCCAGCTGTCACGATGAGAAGTATCACCTAACCTTATTGATGATGCCATGTTTTTGCTAGCCAGTTTAGGCTTAGCCTTAATTGTTTTCCTTTAAGATTTTTTTCACTATCAAGAAAATAGCTAAACGAACTCCAGCCAGGTTATTTATATAGATTTGTAAAGATAGTTGAAGAATGCTGAATTCCGAATTGGCGATATATTTTTCAACTTTACAGCAGGGCCCTTATTCCGTATGACCATCGATATAGGTATCAAAATTTACGGCTACGTGGTACACGTAGCCGACAGACGTAAGTTTTCGAGTCGGTCTGTGTTCTACAGACTGCGCTTTAGCGATTGTGCTCGGGAATCCTACAAACTCGTCGACCTCGTAAGGAACAAGTATCAATGTTAAAAGAAAAACAAAATACCCGACTGCAGAAAAGAGGTTTTTGCAGCCTAACTTATGTTTTTTTTTTTTATTTTGATGTACCTAGTGTCACTCTCACAACTAAGATGAATCTATTGACACCACTCACATCAAAATCGGTCAAGCCGTTTAGGCTCTAGGGCGTGTCAAAGAAATATATACATACATACACTCGAAAAACATAACCCTCCTTCTTACGAAGTTGGATAAAAATATGTATATGTATATGCTATGATAAGTAAAAACCATTATTTTGGGTCTTGGGATAGCGCTAAATGAGTTGTGTCAAATTGATTTGTCGAGCAGTGTAGCGCAATAGGTGAATTATCTTTACGTACCTTTTCGGCGGTCGTCTGGGGCCACGAAATATGGGGGAGTTCTTATATCTTCCATCTTCGATTCGATTCGGCATTTGTCAGGTGCACCACGTGGTTTTGAAGGTGCTGTTCAACGCGCGCAGTTAAAGCATTCTAAATCAATGTGCCAATAATTATAGTTTAAAGCGAAGAAAAAAAACGACTTCAAAATACGCAATTCTTTTAATTGGATGATATTTTTTCATTTATTTTGTTATGAAAACCAAAGTACTGAACCGATTTTGATAAAATTAAATGGGACCACTTCTGAGGTATTACCTACCAAACAAAAAAGAATCATTAAAAAATTAACGATTAGCGGAGTAATCGCTGAGCAAACAAAACAAGATACAGTCGAATGGAGAACCTCCTTTTTGGAAGTCGGTTAAAAGTCTCTATTTATACTAATACAAGAGCAACTGAGCACGAAACCTTTCCTTTTTTTTTCTTTTATTTTCCTTTTTTTCCTTTTTCTTTTCTTTTTTTTGTTTTTTGAACCTTTTTTTTTTGAGCTTTGAGCCTTTCTCAAAGCGTATTTAGGAGCCTCTCATCAGCAGCCCCGGCGTGTTTAGTCACTGCGAGCAATTTAGCCGAGCACTTAGTCCGTGCTCCGTCACGGCACGTTACCCTCGCCTCATGCTTTCTCTGCCGTGAACGCGAATATCATCTACGTATACTCACCTACATCACTGTTGCACGAGTAAAGCCAGAGAAGTTTGAAGCCTCTAATTTTCGCGCGCTACTTACTTTGCGCGCTATAAGTCATATTTACACGTGGTTATATTTCACGAACTAAGAGTATCGTTTATGTACATAGATTTTATAGGTAGATAAGAATATAGCTAAGACTGTTTTCTTTTATTTGCTCATATTTTATTCTTGTTTCATAATTCGTTCTACATTCTGAATAGATCTAGTAGTTTACCTGCACCTGTAATAGAATATCAACAAAACTAATCCCCAAGATATGGGTGTTTTATTACACCCAGTTTGGGAATTAGGGCTGTCATTATAATGTTTATGTACCTACTTATTGTGAAATTAAGATTTCAGTTTTTTTTTTTTTTTTAAATTTGTATTAGATTTTTTAGATCCTGAGCTAAAAAGTATGTCATAAGTTTGACGTGTGTATCTGTGTGTCTGCCTCTGGCATCGTAGATCTACAAAAATATGGACCGATTCTGATCTAGTTTTTTTTTTGGTTGAAAGAAGATTTCATCGAGAGTGTTCTTTGCTTTGTTTCGTCAAAATCAGTTCAGCCGGTTGTTTGTCGGAGATTTTGAGTTATTAAACTTATGCTTGTGTATAAGTACGTTTTAGGAAGGTAATTCTAAAATTATATCTTTGTATTATCGTTTAGCAGTAAGTAGCTATCAAGAACATAATATGGCATCAACTGGAAATTAATAAAAAAATAAGGAAACATTTTTGCATATTTGTGAATTTTCGTTTGTTGCGAAATGCTGATTTTGGAAAACAGCTTAAAGCTCTTTTAATGTTTTTCCTGTTTACAACATGTTGTTCTGATATTTTTTGAAATTATAAATACATTTTTACTTTTATTTATTATCATTAGCATCTATAATGTTTCATTCATCCACATACCACGTAATGACCTTGAAAAGAAATATTTATCTATGACTAGCTGCGCCCCGCGGGTTCACCCGCGTGGAAATGAAAAGCAGTAACGGTAATGATGATTGTTCCAGTCGTTCAACCATCAAACAGACAGAATTACCTTCGCTTTTATAATATTATTTAGGATCTGTAAAACATACTACTTAATTAGTGGGCCTGACCGCAACTTCATATATAGTCTAGTAAAAATAAATCCGTTTGTATGGAGCACATCACAGTATTTGCAACTAGGGGGATTCTTTGAAATTATTATAGGAATAGCTAAAATCATAGATCAACAATAATCCCCCATTTATAGACTAGCTACGTTCCGCGGTTTCACTCGCGTAGTTATGAAAGACGGTGATGATTATGATGATGATAAGTAGCTTATGTCCATCTCCAAGTCCAAAGCTTTCTTTATACTAATTTTCATAGCGATCGGTTCAGCTGTTTGAGCGTGTAAAGGAAACAAAATTAGCTTTTATAATATCATTATGAAATTGTGTCAAATGTATTTCGAAACACCAGCACATTCATTTAAATGACAATATACTTAGTTGTCTTTTATGTTGTCACAAATCTTATTTTTACTAGACTAATAACAATAAACCGCACCGAATAAGTCTCGTTGCGTAGTCAAACTTCACTTGGTAAGTTCGTTTAAGCTTCCGCGCAACTAAAGAAGATAAATAAATAAATAAATAATAAATATTTGTGGACATTTCACACAACACCATCTAGCCCAAACTAAGCAAAGCTTGTACTATAGAACTAGATGGCTGATAGAATACATATATACTTTTTTGTAAATATATACTTAAGATACATAGAAACACCCAGACACAGAACAAACATCCATGCTCATCACACAAATGTTTGCCCTGGGTGGGGATTGAACCCACGACCTTTCAGTTCAGCAGGTAGACGTAAACACACTACCAACTTAGCCACAAGGCCAGTCAAGACCCTATAACTTGTCTTTTTCATGCCGAAAACTACATGCAATTTTCAAAATATCTAGAGACTACATGAGAGCTGCCAGTTCCACCTTTGATTAGATATTTTGATAAAATCTGAAGGCACCACTAAAGTAATTAAAACTTCAGCACAAATGCTGAAGGCTAAAAATACAAGTTCTCTAAACTAGAGAATGGACATGCTGGGAAGATATTTCATCATTGAAACCTCTGCACAGCCTGTGATTGAATCCAGTACCTTTTTCCAATAAGTCGGACGCGCCACCACAGAACAATTCGTTCATCGGTTAGGTTAGTATACAAACAATATAGTATAGTATACAAACTGGTGAACCTTTTTTTAATCAAGCCCTCGTGTAATAGGATAAGCTCGTATTGCACCATCCCTACGTGTCCCGGCATCATCCGCTGGATACATAGCCCATTTGTTAGCTCGACTTTTTGAGCCAACAGACAAATTAGAGCGGGTGAAATAGAATTCATTTTTATTCCGTTTTATATTCCCGTCCCGACAATCATTCTAATCCATTTAGCTAAAAATGTTCGCTGCCAAGAGAACTAAGCACATCTTTAACCGACTTCAAAAAAAGAGAAGGTTATCTATTCGCTTTTATTTTTACCCGACTGCGTAAGAAGGAGGATTATGTTTTTGATTCTTTGTTGTACTCATATCTCTGTCATATATTAACTTATTTGAAAAAAGATAAATTTAAAGATTCAGATTGATAACAATCCCATAGAAAAGATGCTATAGAAAATTCAGATTGATGCCATAGAAATTTTATCAAAATCGGTTCAGTAGGTGGTTTCTAAAAAAATAGCTGAAAAAATATGTCGTCCAAGTTAACGTAATTGCGTATTTTGAAGTCGGTTGTTCCAGTTTTTAAAACTATTATTGTTATTGATTAAATTTGATCAAATTTGGATACTTACCTGTATTGTTTTTTTTAAATTGAATAAATAAGAGTTACTTATTCGATATAAGGTTGTATTTGCTGCCAATATACATATTTATCTTCTTTGGTTTAGGTACCTAAGTTGTGCATCCAACTTCCAGACGAGTTTACAATTATTATTATTTTGGTGATATATTGATAATAATTAATACAGCCTTACTTTGAAAGGTCACTGAATTCATCATTATAAAAAAAAATATGGGACCAAACCTGAAATCACAAAAATAACATGTAAAATGTTACAAACACAAAAAGTTTATTATTGAAGTGTTTACTTAGGTAGAACTTTATACGTGAGATAATAATTACATTAATGATCTTCCACAAAAATAGGGATCAGTTATTTCATTAAACCCCGACGCAAAAACGACGGGGTGTTATAAGTTTAACGTCTGTCTGTGGCATCGTAGCTCCGGAACGGATGAACAGTTTTTTTTTTTTGTTCGAAATGTGAATTAGTCGGGAGTGTGTTTCATCAAAATCGGTTCAGCTTTTTTTGACGGGGTTTTTGTGTTTTATAAACCTATACTTGTTTTGATATAAAATTATGTTTTATAGTAAAAGTTTTCAAATAAAGTACAAATTTATCCGTCATTTATTGTTACATTCTGTAGCTCGACTCGTTTAGTACAGCCCCGAGACAGATGGCATGATATGAGATTAGCCTCTAGTCCAGCAATGACAAACTATCACTTAGCTAGATGATGATGATGATGATTAGTTAGACTTCGTGAATCTAAAACCTTTGCGAGTTTCATGTTCGTGGTAGGAACTAGCGGATGTATAAACGCGTGCCGTAATTGACTCAACCCATAAGTTGTTAGCAAGGACATGCGGTGAAAGAAAGTTCAGTATTCGAGATACATACATTTTCTATGAAAAATCCAAGAGTATACAACTTTTGCCACACACTTTTTAGTGGACTTTATTCGTATAAACCAATTATTTTTTACCTGCCCACCCAAGAAGTAGTACTTGACGGCATGACCTGCAGGGTTACGCTCAACTCTTATAGCGATGCAAAGTGGCTCACACCCGTTTTTATCGTGCTTTTTCTGCATTTAAGAGAGTAGTACATAAATTGAAAAGACATAAAAATATCACAATTTCAAGTAGGCTCATTTGAACTTCTCGAGAAAAAGCAAGATAAAACGAGTGCAAGCCAACTTTGCATCGCTATAAAAGTTGTGACATACAAAACACTTATTAGTCTATCGTATGTAAATTAGGTGGTTACGTTTTACGTACTAGACTAGTACCTAAGTGTTCTGGGGCCCAATTCAGTTATTCAAGACCGCTCCGATAGCCGAACCATATGTGGAGCGTTTCCCGTCGGCCGCCATAGTTTCTTTGATTCAGTCACTTTTATGTCATACAATTGACACATTTGATGAAACGTAACACGTCCTTCGCTCGTTACTAAATCAAAAAAATAGATAGCAGCCGACAGGAAATGCTTCGCACAAGGTTCAGTTACGGATCGGTTTTGAATAACTGAATTGCCTCCCTGTATCTCAGAAATAATTCAAAATACGCTATTTCGTTTACTTGGATGTCATATTTCTCAGTTACGTGGTTTTAAAGACCAAATGGAATTCATCAGACAGTATATACTCTTTCAAATGAAAAAAATAATCCAAATCAGTTAATAAAAAATGACGGAGCTACGATTATCGTGTAACAAATATTACATAATAAGTACTATAAATAGATCAAAAAGAGGGTGGGCCCATGTCTTTTAAAAACTATTTTCTGTTTTTACTTTCACGTGCAATAAATTTATAAATGCGTATATACACCATCGCTCTCCATCTATCATGCTCTTCTTCCCGAAAGAAGACAGAGAAGAGAATGAGCTGCCACACAGCCAGCTTTAGACGAACAATTTCCTTCTAACGTTCCAGGAACGGAGACATGGCAGCACAGGCACTAATATAAGTTCGACCAAACTTCAGGGAGGCAATTCAGTTATTCAAACCCGATCCGTAACTGAAACTTGTGCGAAGCATTTCCTGTCGGCTGCTATCTTTTTTTTTATTTAGTAACGAGCGAAGGACGTGTTACGTTTCATCAAATGTGTCAATTGTATGACATAAAAGTGACTGAATCAAAAAAACTATGGCGGCCGACGGGAAACGCTCCACATATGGTTCGGCTATGGAGCGGTCTTGAATAACTGAATTGGGCCCCAGGTGAGCTACAATCAAAAACGTCAAACCGGAATCCAGTCATCCTTCGATAACAGAGTAACTTTCAAATTTAGTTGACAAGAAGCTACTTAGTCTCGAGCATCGCCGTAAAGTAGCATGTCTGTCTATATTCTACCGGATTCATTTCGGGGAGTGTGCACAAGAGCGTCACGACCTTATTCCACCCTCCCTATTTCACTACAGGACTAGCAAGAAGTCGGCGAACCCATTTATCGTTGAAATAGCAAAAATCCATTCTCAGCGATAACGGTCCACATCCTTGATGCGTACTGCACAGGAATGGAATTCTTTGTCACCATCTCTGTTTCCTGAGACCTACAATCTTGGAATTTTCAAGGCTAAAGTGAATAGATATCGTCTAGATCGCCGAGCTCCATCCCAGCTACACCGTCTCTTAACATCAGGCGAGTTGGTGGTCAATCGTAGATCTATCTTGCATGAAAAATAATAATGAAAGCCTAATTACTGTCATCCAGTGCGGTGGTAGTATGCTCGTGTTTACAGGGCGGAGGCGACGGCTGTTTGCTCTCGGTCACAAATATTGACACAAACACCGACTTACGACGGATTGACTGCGCCCTAACAACTTCTTGCTATTTGCCACGGGAATTTCATGACCTATTTCACTCAATTCCTGAGCGTGTGCTTTTTTGAGCAGAGAAGGCCCTGAATGTGCTTACCTTTGTGCTTACCTCCATAGAACACATAATTAATTACTTTACTTTAGCTGTGGTCAACTACCTAGCCTGTTGGAAATAGAAAGAAATGTAATATAAAACTTAAATTTCATGAGCAAATATTGTACTAGTTTGTTAATTTTATTTTGTCGTCGACTTAATCACATATTTCTTGCAATACAAATAACTACACAAAACTAAGACGGATACAAATGTAATTCATCTAATCACTAAATGTCACTAATTCTTCATCTAAAAAAAACATTCACTAATGATTTAGCGAAGTATTTATGTCTTCGGTAAAGCTACCGAGCTTAAATTTTATTTTAAAACATTTTGTAGCACCGAGAGCTGGCTGTGGCAACGCTGCGGAGGACTTACGTTTGTGCATAAAACAGTGCACGTTTTATTTCACAGCATTTAAATAAAATTATTTGTACTGTAAGCACTAAACAGGTACCTAATTTTTTTATTAAAATGCGCTTGAATTTTATTTAAGTCCTCGTCCTCCTATTTAAGCTAAAGAAAAGTTATGCAGAAGTAATATTTCGAAAGCAACAAAATGAGCTGTAAGGTCAGTCAAAGAGGAATATGTGTTAGGGCTAGGTCGTAGTTATGTCGCCGGTCTTATCCGGTAAATAAAAATCTGCAGATTTCTTGAATACTATATTGTCCGTTCAACAAATGGTTTCTATGATGAAGTTATTAAATATAAATTAATGAAATTATAATGTTGTCCATGTTCGATCGCCATTTTTGTAGAAGAGAGAGAAAAATTCTTGAGCGGGTTGATGACATTGACAGAATATGCGCGGCGTGACATTGACAGAATATAGTGGCGTTCCAAATCTTGCGTTAACAATATGCTTTCCAAGTACTATACTTTTCTCCTTAAATATATAATATGGGTTTTTGAAATGTTACTGAAACTTTTAATTCTAAGTATTTCAACGTAAGCCGCAACATTAGCAAAAATCAAGTCAAACTGAAACTTAAAAATAAATATTTGTATTTACTTAATACTAACTTAAAAAAAAAAAAAAAAAAAACTCCAGGTGCGATCTTAGTTTTCCAAATATTTCTGTATTTCAATCTTCAATTTATTCTGTGCAGACAAAATTCCATTCCAAACTTCAAATAAGATATCAAACACGATATTTCCTCAGCGTAAGCGTCAACTCGGAAAAATGTCGACTCTTCACGCGTCCCAAATGCATCCTATTTTCTCATCTGTAAAAAGAATCGTCAATTTCTTATTCGTTATCTTACATTTACATTTCTATCTACGTGACCGTTTTCCCAGACGTTGAAAAAACGTTAAATTAAGAGAAAAACGTTTAACGTCGAATAAATGTAAAAACAGGTCGTTATCGCTCCTTTTTGTCATAATTATCTCTACAATTTAGGTACATGAAGGCTGAGTTCACCAGAGATGTGCGAAGTGGTGCAGTAATACTTTGTTTTCTGTCGCTCAGCACATCTCTGTTGGAGAAAGGCCAGCGAATCAAGGTGTATATATCTTCTATATCTCTCTATATATATATATATATATATATATATATATATATATATATATATATATATAAATCAATTGCTGTTCGTTTGGCTCGCTAAAACTCGAGAACGGCTGGTCCGATTTAGCTGATTTTGGTTTTGAAATGTTTGTCGTAGTCCAGGAAAGGTTTAAACGTTGAGAAAATATCGGGTCCACTCATTGATAGGTGATACGAAGTACGCCGGGTCATCTAGTATAAGTATATATATAGATTTTTGTACAAATTACGCGAACGCAATATGCGATTGAGGAATGCGAGGCCAATATCATACGAGCTAGTGTAGTAAACTAGACCTACTGGACTAATTAGACGAAGAGACCACGACGTACCCTCGCTGGTCAGTTACACATCGTTCCACAGTTTCGTTGCGCGTCCTTTTTTCCGCAACTTTCTCGCAAACCACTGATGAAAAAAGTCACACATCGTTTCAAAAGATACCTTGCTACGCATCTTCGTACCTCTCAGTGTCAACGCACCATCTCTAGTGGAAAAGTCACAGCGTTACAAAGCTTTGCTACTCATTCTCTTTGCACTCAATTTCCACATACATGTCTGGTGGAAAACTCACACCATTTCAAAGTTTTATTAAGCATTCTCGTACCGCTCAGCTCCTTCGCACATCTCTGTTGGATACGCAGCCTAAGTACCTACGCAGGTCTTTAAAATTCGAAAATGTGCTCGTAAAGGCGCCTCTCCAGTTCCCATTATAGCGCACTAATGAGATTAAAATCCAATTATACAGCTTATATAATTATGTATTTCACCGACATTGCTTCACCTTTGTCGCGTTTTGGGGACTCGCACTCGAGAATTCTGTCGTTTTTGACCTCTGAAATCCTTATGAGGTTAAAATACTTGCATTATCATTGTTCTGACTCCTTACTGTACCGAATTTCGTACTGTTTATGACAGAGATTTAAAAATATCTGCAGAGTCTAAAAGTTAACAAACAATCACAACCGGTAAATGCACGCGGGCTATAAGTCGCCAGAATTTTGCATCATGAAATCGGTTGTATGTATATTTATATTTATAGATTACCTATATACGTATCGTGACTACAGAATAAGTTACAATAAGTATATACTAATGCTTATTACTCAACTAAAGGAGAAAATTACTAAATTACTTGCTCGGTGTCTATTGACGTATAACGTTCCGGATTAGAGGTTTAAACCGCAACCATTTAAAAATTTAACAATATCTTGTTTTTTTTTTTTAAATATAGAATCTTTGTAGTGAAATGTTTTTTTAATAAACATGCGTTAGCCCAATGAAAAAAGTAAGTATTACTAAATATTTTATTTTCATGACTCAGATATATTTCAATCAAAATAACAATAGATTTTATGTAGCTAAATTCTACATATTTACCAAATACATAAAGGTATGCATACTAAAAACTAAATTTCAATTTTGATGTAATTTTTATGGTATATTTATATCTATTTACCTTCTAAATCGTTTAAAATGAGATGTACCGTTCGGCCCGCAAACAGCCACATGCTACATAATAATAAATTTTACCAAAAAGAAACAACATTCACTCACACAATTGCTATAAGTACGTATGTAAGAATGTATTAGCTTACAACTAGACCAAAAGTGTGTCAAGGTCGTCACCGAAACGTATGTACGAGCTTCCTATATTTCACTCGAGTTTAGCAATTTTCAGATCCAGAAAGAGCAATTTACGAACTTTCTCTCAACTCTGAGGGAAATAAATTCGTCAAAGGACCAAAGTCGGCAAATAAATCAGTCAGGTAGAGCTTCTCAAAGCGCTCATGGATCATTGGAGCTTACATTTCAGTATTAAAACGTAGATAAATAGCTAATCTTTAATGCAAACGCGCTAAATATTTATAACTTCGACTTCTTATAATCCTAACCAATGTAAAAGCAAAAGTATTTCTGTATCCTTCTGTGTGTATGTCTCTTTGTGTGTTTGTTACCTTTTAACAACTGCTGAATTATACAATTTGGAACTGGAATAACTGAAAAGAAAATATACAGATGGAGGTAGGTCATCTCTCATCATCATCATCACTGTATATATTACTTTATAACACAGGCGAAACTGCGGGGCGCAGTTAATAAGTGTTATTAACTCTATTTATGTTATGTGTTTTGTTGATGTAGTTTTTTTTATTATACTAGGCGTTTTTGATACGGCCGGATTATGTGCTGATGTGCAGTCGGATTATGGTTGTTGCTACTAAAACCTTTTCTGTGGCTAGCTTTTATACTTGAAGCCTTGAGGCACTATTAATGCCTAAACAAAGAGCACGGAATCTTTAAGTGAACACACCGAAGTCTCCAGAATTGCGCTAGATCTACTCCCAAGACATCAATCATCATGTAGCTGTTCTGGACTTTTTCCACATTCATGTCATGCCACGTGGATGGTAGTCATAGATATCCTGTCCGTGTGGAAGATCCATGGTCCCACTCCCAACCTCTATGGCAATAGCAATAATAAGCACGGATATCCGTATCGAATTCATATTTTCCCTTCAGGTCCCTGTTATGCCAAATGTAATAAAATCGAAAGCGTATACTTATTACTTAGTTCTTTAATTTATTCACATTATGAGTAGTCGATGAAATAAGGAATAAAATGGCATACAAGCTACATTTTGTAACATTAACGGTTTCTACAGGATTATCGACTTTTTAAATGTCTTTGGCAGTAAGTAGGTATATTGGTTGTCATTATCGTGAGTTGATAAATATATTGTAAACCGACTTCAAAAAGGAGGAGGTTCTCAATTTGACTGTATGGTTTTTTTTTGTATATTTGTTACGCAATTATTTTATCAATTATGAATGGATTTCAGTGATTCTTTTTTGTATGATTGGTCTATTTCAGAGGTTCCATAGACATTTTATCAAAATCGGTTCAGTAGTTTGGTTTTAAAACAAAATTACACATTTTGAAGTCGGTTGTGTCAGTTTTTTAAATTATAAATTATTTGTACTAGTATACCGTAAAGTCAAAGATCAGGCGAGTTATCAGTCAACGAGTCATTTTCATAGTGTGACTGTTTCAATTGATGTAATGATAAGTGTACGTTTCGCGAGAAAGTCGAAACGTTGTTTTAATTTATTAAAATAAGCATTCTTTAGAATAATTATTAAAAAAAAACTTATTTGTCGGCATGTTAATTCGCAGACTAAATTAAGTCTTATACAAATGTATCTAAGAAAATTAAATCCATTCACCACAAATGACCATCATCATCATAAAACCCTCATCCCACTTATGTAGGTCGGTACAGTACGTTTCTTCGATTTATCTCTATCGAACATAAATCACAAAAACATAGTAAGGTCCTAGATAAAATAAATGGCAATCAGTAATTTTGTTTGGTCAACGACGTGGTTTACTTTGAAGTTTGTGAAAATATTTGACTAAGTATACATTTTTAATGCGCGCCTATTTATTTTAATATAAATTAACCGTTCCATAGGTATTTAGCAAATCAATTTAAATTTACCTGATCAGCCCCTGTATTCAGAACTTTTTCGGAATCGTTTCGGGATCTATATCTCCGTCTCTGTCATTTCCATAAAAATCACAATAATGACAGAGACGGAGATATAGATTCCTAATCCGTATTAGCTCTGAATACCCGTACTGATTGGTTAAAGGGAAGTTTTTGTCTCAGGTATTATAAATTTAAGCAACAAGACTCGGCTGCCGTCGTGACCCTGACCGTCGTCCTGCCAATTTGACTAACAAATACTTCCTGAATTTTCATACAACTTTTTCTTCCATTTAATACTGAATAAATTGCTATACTTTTTATGTGGAAATAGGTTTGCGCTTGACCGCCGACTCGCCTGATGTTAAGCGAAGCATAAGCGTAAGCGTTTACGGAGCGGGCTTACCTAGAAGAAACCAATTCACTCGCGATTTAGACATCCAGATTATATCTATAGGGAAAGTCCCACTAAGGAAGCATATTCCACAATCTACCAGTCGCATGATGAAACTGGAATTAAAGCGTTTCGTTCGGGTTTTTGGAATATCCACCGTGAAACGGTGACGCTTTTTCGTGTTTCTGTTCGATAATAAAAAGGGCAAGGGGGAATTAGATGATGCAGACCAGATGCGCACTCACCGAAACGAATCCGATGAATGTACTAAACGTTCTCAATTAAAATACTTACCAACGATATGAATTTATTTATTAATACCTTAACAAAAAATACTATTTCTATATACTATAATAATCTAAGACTATACTATATATCACGATAGTGTTTTTTTGTGACTCAAAATTCAAAGAGTGATATGTTTCATCATTATGAATCACTTTCATTATTGTAAACAACTTATAAATTCGTGAAAAATAAGTTAGTGGTTTCAAACACTTGACCAAAGATAATTATTTTTTTAAATAAAACAGCCAAAAGTTTCTTCAAATTTGAGGTATTGTCTCATGCTAAAGTTTTTCTTAAGGGTACACTGACCCTTAAAATTATGTTCATTGTTCACTGTGACATCCTGTATAAACAGCTCCTCCGAGAGTGCCTTTAGTGACTCCAAAAAGGTCTCATATATTTTCGCGCATAAACGATGCGATGCCGCCAAATTTAACTCTGAATTACTATTCGTTCCACGTATAAAAACTATTAATTTAACCCACTGTTTCGTATTCCTCGCAAAATGGTTTTGCTGATATTATAATAGCGCCTGTCGCAGTAGATAACTTCCGATAAGCCATTGTTCCTATGATAAATTGATTTGCTGTGTTTAATACAATTCAATTGTTCGCTCTAGAGATTGAAATCGTTAAAAGCGATTTCGTGTCATGATTAAAATTTAATATTAATTCATGGAATTCGCAGGAACCCTTCCTACTAATATCATAAGCGTGAAATCTGTGAGGATTTTTTAACTCAACCACGCAATAATGGTGATGAGAGTTTGATAGTCAAATACTTTATAGTGGCATGACTTTTACATGAGAATATCACATATGCTAAGTTTTACTATTTTATTTATTATTTAATACATATTTTGCTCATGAAACCTTAAAATTAACCTATATAATATATACATGTCCAATTTCAAAATGGACGAGTTTAAATTGAGCCATAGAAAACGTAATTAAAAAAAAGTTTAATTGCCGAATAATCAGGAAAATGCCTACCTACGGATTCTGATAATATAATCTAATCAAACAATCCACATGCTAAGAATTTTCCATTTTCCTACAATATTCGACTCCAAATTTTGACAAAATCAGACCAGCTATTTATTTGTGTAGTTTGTGCGCCAATATTTAGCATTTATTTACATAAATAATAACTATTATACAGAAAAATAATGTCGAAAGTATCATAATGTAAAATAAGATCTTCAAATAATGACTATGTATCGTAAAATAATGGTATCCTTCAAATGCAGAAAAAGATCCACTACATAAAAAGCCTTTATTTGGTTGACTGTTGTCTCAATATTTTCATAATCTCTCCTCTCATAATAAAAGGGCTCCTCTGAGGACTTCAGTCCTAAACAAACAAAGTCAAAAATGAAGACATGATTTTAAGCAAGCAACTTAGATATTTTCGAGATTTATTTTTCTTTTTTTAGTAGACAACATAGCCGCTCCACTATAGCTTGCTAGATGTTATAATGGTCACGTGGTCTAGGATAGCAAAATAAATTGAATGGTTATATCACAGAATTCGTGGCCCTACTTACGTGGCCCTATTTACTTTAAACGTATGCGGAGACATGTAAATAGAGCTAAGATACCCTAATATTTTTAAGTACATTAAGTTAAAATAACTCTGTTTGTTTCCCAAATAAAAAAATTGGGTATATTAACTCCTTATTGTTCAAAATACTAATTCGATTGATTTATATTTTTTTTATTATCGACTGGTTAGCTATATTAACCGCAGCTAACCTGGTGCTAAGAAACGTTATGGTTCACGGTGGTTAGCACTTCTAATGGAACCTGGAAAGGAAATGAGTTACTTTCCAAATACTTCGATTCTCTCGCTCACAACCATTATTAAGGTGGTGTGGCTGATATTATACCCAATTATACAAATAACATAAAAAAATGCGATGTATTTCTCCCGAAAGGACGGGGACGGGTTTATATATTTTATCTTAGCTAAGCAAAAAGACGCAGTTGTTGCCATATCGCGGCTTACTGGGTCCTTCGCGTATTACGCTGATAACACCGAAGAGGATGCATGCAATCAGTCGATTCGTGCGGCGTGCAACGGCTGCGTCACCAAAGACCATCAGAGAGTACAACTTAGAGATGGCCATTAAAGACCTGAACGCGGTAGTGATGGAGGCCCTGAGCCGAGAGGATTTGACAAAATGTAACTAAAGAAAAAAATATTATTAGACGACATGAATGCAGTCGCTGATAGAGTCCGATCAACCGGGGGACATACCACTTATCTGGGAACTCCGTCTAAAACCAGACTCTACTAGTGACTGCATTCACATAAAAAACGGAAATTAGAAATAAGGATTGTGTGTACATCTTGAGCATTCATGCTCACCATCGAAGGCTCCTTCTTGCGGAGGCGTCATGTGGCGAGTCGCCCTTTTCCTTAATATTATATACTTGAGGAGGGCGATGGCTGGCACATGCGTCATACTCGTGATCGGGTGCTGCTTGCGGGTCGCTGGTCTGCTCATGGTATACACGCAATATAGTAATAAGTTAGGTAAGTTAAAAAGAAAAATCTTGTCTTCCCATAACAATGTAGATATTTAACAATTTAGTTGGTAAATCTGACAAAAGTCACGGACCCCGGTGTCTGTGGCGCTAAAAATTAAATTAAAAAAGCAAAATGACATATTTAATTTCAAAATATAAGTTTTACCTGCCGTTTTTTTATTAGTTGAGGGCGATTCTGTAACCTGACTCGTATTTTTTATGCAAGATAGATCTACGATTGACCATAACTCGCCTGGTGTTAAGTGACGGTGTGGCCGAAGATGGAGCTCGTCGATCTAGAAGATATCTATTCACTCTAGCCTCTGAAATTTGGCTAACTTTTAGATAATCTGACCCGCGGCGCCGGATCTCAACTTATTACATTCTACCGGCGACATAAAACAAGTGACGTTATGACACTAAATACATTAAGTAGTAAACTGTTCCACTTAGTCCCAAATGAGTGAGCGCTCGTCAGTACCCCGGCCATTGTCCCGTGTTCTTTATACAGTGGGGCTCCCAGCCTTCGTTACTAAAGTTTTCTCTTGCTAATGACGGTGAATGACCTCCGAGACTCTTTATCTTGTAGCCCTGTTTGTACAAACTGTCCCACTACTGGGTGCGGGCCATCTTCTCATTGTGAGAAGAGTAAGGCCATAGTCTACCACGCTGGCCAAGTGCGGGTTGGCAGACTTCACACATCATTCAAGATCATTGAGAACTCTCAGACATATAGGTTTCCTCACGATGTTTTCCTTTACCGTTTGAAGTTGGCAGCAATCAACAATATGCACATAACTTTAAAAAGACAGAGGTGCGTGCCGCGGGATTCAAACCCAGGATTGCAAGTCAGACAGTCTCCCGACTAGGCTGCCGGAAATGAGACTATTTATTTACCTAATATAAGTAGGTAAAACACCCTAAATAAACGTAGTAATACCTGGGCTGGGTTAAATTTTTAATATCATTACGGTATTATTCATTATTAGGGTTCCGTACCTCAAGAGGAAAAAACGGAACCCTTATAGGATCACTTTGTTGTCCGTCTGTCCGTCTGTCCGGGTGTCAAGACCTTTATTTTATTATCAAGCGTTACTTTGCGCAAGGTTATCTTCAAAACGTAAATCTAACTTAAATGTCTATTGTATTTCCGCTATGATGTATTTAAGCTAGTACCTACTGTCGGTACATCTCTAAAATTTTGTATCAAAACGATATCTAGAGATCAGTGCCGGATTTATACTTTTGCAGCCAATAGGCTATTAAATTTTTGCCGCCCTCTAGTGATCTTGAAAATCGATACACTAGTTGAAAATCATATTAATTACGTACAGTACGAGAGCGCACTGCAAAAAGTACACCTCATCGACTACCAGGATGAGACCTATATCCCAGTGCCGGATTAAAATTTTTATGAGTGTAGAATTGATAATTTTCGATAAGAATGAGTTTCTATAGGGATTTAACGTATTATAAATATATAAAAAACCATGAGAAAACCAGTGAACTTGTTTGACTTTTATCCTCTGAAATCGAGTGGGTGTCCTCTGTAATCTGCCGTCCCTAGGACGCTTCGGCCCCTAGGCCGCGGCCTATACGGCCTATTGACAAATCCAGGACTGCTAGAGATATAGTATCCGAACCGATTTCGAAACAGAATGATTGTGAATAGAATTACTGAAAAACTTAAATCTAACTTAAATATCTAGTGTGTTTCCGCTTCGAGGCCTCCAAGCTGGTACTCTTGCCTACTTCGAAGTCTTCAAGCTGGTACTCTTGACGACTTCGATGTCTTCAAGCTGGTACTCTTGTCGACACGTGTTTCACCTCTTCACGAGGCATCCTCAGGACGTCTTGCACTTCGAGCTCTTGCACGAGATCTCGTAGATATATAAGTTAGATTTAAGTTTTTGAATATGAATTTCCGCAAAGTAACGCCTAATTCAATAAATTATAGAATTACTGAACCAAGGTGAGACTTCGTATGACAACAGAGTCTGTACCTAGATATACATAATAATATGTATACTGTACGGTAAATTAAACTCATCAAGGGGAAAAAAATAATTTTAAATAATAACTTCATATCCTTGGAATCCTTCGAAAGGAAAACTTGCTAAAATTTTAATTTTGAAGTTCGCGTTTTAGCAAGGAAGTTGTTTCCAGTGCTTAAGCGCTTACTTGGCAAACTTAGAATACCCCTTTGAAATTATAAGCATTCAGGTAAACCTGCATATACGAAATCTAAAGACATGACTAGCTGACATTATTATTATCGGAATCTATATCTCCATCTCTCCAGAGACGGAGATATAGATTCCGAAACCGAATGAGTTCTGAATACCCCTGCTGATAGGGAAATACCTAAAAGACATGGATTCACAATAATCCTTGATTTATAAACTAACTTCACCCCGCGGTTTCACCCCATAAGTAGCTTGTGTCCGTTGCCAGGTCCACAGCTCTCTCTATGCTAAATTTGATAAGATTGGCTCAGCAGTTTGATCGTGTAAAGGTAACAAGCTTTGCTTTTATAATATTGTCATGAAATTGTGACAAATGTATTTTAAAACACCAGTAAGTACTTTCATTTAAATAACATTTTTCTTCATCATCATCATCATCTCAGCCATAAGAAGTCCACTGTTGGACATAGGCCTCCCCCATGGATTTCCAAAAAGACCGATTGGAAGCGGCTTGCATCCAGCGTCTTCCCGCCACTTGTATGAGGTCGTCTGTCCATCTCGTGGCTGGTCTTCCTACGTGTAACATTTTTCTTACGTGTATTTTATGTTATCATAAATTTTATTTTTACTGGACTATAAAATATTTTAGCTTTTATTTTACATTATTCGGGTACAATGAATTTATAACGCAAAACAAACTACCAACTAGTAATTATGAATCAAAATTAAAATAACCTCGAACACAATTTTAAGAGCCAAAACTTGTTTTACTTTGTTATTACAAAAGTTCGGCAAGTTTGCTTACGTTAATTTGTTTTTTAAGTAAGGAACTGTTGAGAACGAAAAATGTATAAAACATTACAAAAATATATATGTTTAATTCTCCTAAATATATATATATTTTATTATATGACAACATTATTAACAAGTATGTATATTAAAAGACAAACAAAATAGCCGACTGCAGAAAAGCAGTTTTTGCAGTGTAACTTACGATTTCGTTACGCTTGATACGCTGTTGAGTGTACGTTATTATTGAATATTTTTATTACAAAAAAATATAGCCTATAGCCTATAGTTAGGAAGTGAAGACGAATCTAATGACACCTCGCACATCAAAATCGGTCAAGCCGTTTAGACTGTAGGCTGTCTGTCATATATAAACATACATATACCTACATACAAACATACATACATTCTAAAAACATAATCCTCCTTCTTACGCAGTCGGGTAAAAAAAAACAGTCAAGTGTCTTGTTAGTAATAACTATTATTTGCTTAACAAAATCTATTATTTACATTAGGCTATTAGATTAATTAGCTTTAAACATAACAATAATTCTAATTTTACATAAACAATGCCAATTTAGCGAATAATATCACGGTTACATACACTACATCATAATGATTGATTAATTTAACTGTCACACGTTGAGAAGTTATTATTATATCTCATAGTAACGTCGCCTAAATTCATAATTATTCATGAAAAGCAGTGGTTCCTAAAAGGTGGTCCGCGGTCTACTAGTGTTCCTTGGGAGCATTCGAAATAGACCACGAAGAAAAAAATCAAATAAAAATTACTTTTTTATTGGATGCCTTAGTAACAAAAATTATAAAGGCCGCTGCGCCATAGTGTTAGTATACACGAACAAATCCTTTGGCATAACCAGCACAGAAAAAAGTTAGTTTTTTGTTTGATATCGTAGAAGATTTAATCGAGAGTGTTCTTAGCTATATGTCATCAAAATCGGTTCAGCGTTTTTTTATCGGGTTTTTTTAATTTTCTAAACCAACAAAGTTTCCCGGCAGCTTAGTGGTGAGACCGTCTGACTTGCGATCCGCAGGTCCTGAGTTCGAATCCCACGGCACGCACCTCTGTCTTTTCGAAGTTATGTGCGTATTGTTGATTGCCGCCAACTTCAAACGGTGAAGGAAAACATCGTGAGGAAACCTACATGTCTGAGAGTTCTCAATGATCTTGAAGATGTGTGAAGTCTGCCAACCCGCACTTGGCCAGCGTGGCAGACTATGGCCTAACCCTTCTCACAATGAGAAGATGGCCCGTTCCCAGCAGTGGGACAGTTTTTACAAACAGGGCTGATAAAAAAAAAAAAAAAAAAAAACTAACAAAATATTATATCATCGAGCGAAATGACAGAATATTGCAAACAGTCACAAATCAGCTGGTCTACGGAAACAAAATATACGTAATGGACCCTCATCAAGAAAGGCTTAGGAACCACTGATGTACAAGCATAACTAATGAAACCATGTACAATGTACATGTTCAAATAACATGAACTTCGACATGAGCGAGTGTTTCTCCGTTCCGAAATCATCTTAATTCTCAGACGCAAGCTCTATTTGCATATATTATGAAAACTCCCCTCTACGTACCTAGTTAAATAGTAGTTATCAGCGAACCCGCCTCTGACTGTGGAACTAATAAAATTATGCGACCTCATTTGTTACTTAGCCAGGCCCCCGGGCTTCCAGTGAGAAATTACCAAAATCACCTAAAGGCATTCATTTCTGGCCCATTCTTCGGTAAATCTTTCTTAGAATGGGTCTAGTAAGATCTATGTAGAATTGTAGATGGTCCGGGCGTCAACCATGATCTCTATTACTGTATGATATTAGCTCGCGCCATGCTTTTATTATTAATAATAATAATAAATATATCTTTATTGTACACCAAACATTACAATTGAAGGACACACGTTTTAACAAGTTTTAACTTATAACATAAATAAAAAGAGGAATACTAAACAGTAAACAAAAATTTCGGTGGTACAAAGGCGGCCTTATCGCCTTGAGCGATTTCTTCCAGGCAACCTTTTGATAGAAAGGAAATGGAAGAAAAGGTTATGGAAGGTAGTGCAATTTTAAATTTTATTGTGCTTTTTAACGACTTCAAAAATAATCGGCCAAGTGCGAGTCGGACTCGCGCACGAAGGGTTCCGTACTATCATCTATAATACTACATAGTTTAGTTCTGTTTATAAAATAACGAGAAATCAACGAAATTCCAAGTAGTAAATTGCAAACTTATAGGTAGGTTTTCGATACACATCCGGGCAACATGACGACGCTCGCGCGAGTACGCGCGGCTATGGCTCGCTACGTGATGTTACCTCCCCCGCTACCCCGCTAAACTGGCGCTCGCACAGCGTTTAGATGCACGAATTATTTTCATTTTGTGAGTTTTTATGTATTAGATTAGGTATTTATTTTTATAGTTAATATATTTCTAAATATTTACTTACAAATATTCAAGTTTCTACCTGTTAATTGAGATCGAGTAAAAATTGCTTAAAAATTACGTTTGTTGTATGGGAGCCCCCCTTTAATATTTACTTTATTGTTATTTAATTATTTATTTTGAAAGGTAATATACAAGTAAATATTCTGTGAAAATTTGAAGCGTCTACCTGTTACCGTTTTTAATATTGAGCAAAAAAATACGAAAAAAACACGTTTATTGTATGGGGACCCCCCTTAATATTTAATTTTTTTTAATTTTTAGTATTTGTTGTTATAGCGGCAACGGAAATACATCATTTGTAAAAATTTCAGCTTTCTAGCTATCACGGTTTATGAGATACAGCCTGGAGACAGACAGACAGACAGACAGACAGACAGACAGACAGACAGACAGACAGACAGACAGACAGACAGACAGACAGACAGACAGACAGACAGCGAAGTCTTAGTAATAGGGTCCCGTTTTTACCCTTTGGGTACGGAACCCTAAAAAGGAGGTTAACAATTCGGCTGTTTTTTTTTTGTTACCGCTTAACTCCGTCATTTAAAAATTGATTTGAAGAATTATTTTTTAATTTTAAAGTATATATTATTATTAATATATCCCATAGACATTTTATCAAAATCGCTTCTGATCTCGAAACAAAACAAGTATAAGCTTAGAATAAAATACCAAACAAAAAACGGCTTAGCAGATTTTGATGAAAAATTGCTAAGAACACTCAATGGAATCCTCGTTCAAAAATGAAAATCAGATCAAAATCAGTACATCCGTTCGAGAGCTACGATGCCACAGACAGACACACAGATACAGACACACACGTCAAACTTACAACACCACTCTTTTTGGGTCGGGGGTTAAAAATATAAAGTAAACGAAACTACGAACGAACGAACTATTTTGAAGTCGGTTGTTTTAGTTCATTAAACTATAATTAAAAACCGCTGTGCGAAAGAAGGTTTAGGTACTATTATTATCGATTAAATTACCAGTATAAACTTTCAAAAATAGCGTGAGATATCGCCCTCAAATCAATAAATCATCTGTAATTTCTAAGAGATAAAGACGTATAATTTAATACTGATTTTTATGCGAACCGCGAACCGTCTTAATAGGAAGAAGATGAATATTCAAGCCCAATTTTGTGGCTGGAATACGAGTCACATTCAACCCAGTGAGGGCGAGAATAAATTAATACCACTCCGTCACGTCATCTTACGTCGTCTTTACGTTGCGACATTCTCTCTTGCTAGGCTTTTTGGACAACCAAATCTTATGATATGGGTGTATATTTTTGTATGTTATTTTTTATGGGAGATGTGGTAGGTATAATATTAAGTAAATAAATAAATATTTGGAGGCATATCATACAACACCATCGAGCCCAGACTAAACAAAGCTTGTACTATGGAACTAGATGGCTGATAGAATACATATATACTTTTTTTTGTTGTTGTAAATATATGATATGACATAACATATGATACATAGAAACATCCAGACACAGAACAAACATCCATGCTCATCACACAAATATTTGCCCTGGGTGGGGATCGAACCCACGACCTACAGCTTAGCAGGTAGACATACTACCAACTGAGCCACAAGGCCAGACGTTAGTCAGACCGCCGCATTATATGTATATGTTACAATCAAAATACATAATTCAAATACAACTTCCGAACATAGGATAGAAAAAGGTTGTATTTCCAATCTGATGTCATCGGTCCGTTGTTCCCGCGTTGGCACCAATTCCTACCGGCGAATGACGTGGACAAATTGACATGTCCGCCGCCGTGTCCGGCCGGAACGCCTCCTGTCCCTGATGTCCGTTACTTTAAATATATATCGATTTTCGTTGGTTTGAGTAGGCTGGCGGGGGGAAATGCACATTACACCCCAAGCGAGACGTCAGTGCAGGTCTTGTCGCCCCCACTTCAAATTAGAATTAGATTTATGTACCGATAAAGCAAATGTAACTTCGCGTCACTGTTGCCAACCCTACTTCGGAGAAAAACTGAAAAAGGTCTAAACTGTAGGAAACTGATTATATTTTTCGTTACAAACAGCTGCCAAAAAGGAGCTTTATTTGTGCATCGAGGATTGCATAAACGACTTTTTAAAATATAAATCACACTATCACGCATACTGTTCAAAAGGTACAGCGACAAAATTCATTATAGTTTAATACTTTATGAGAATCATTACATAAACTTACTAGGTGCGCCCCGCCGTTTCCACCGCATAGTGATGAAAAAAGATGATGATTATAAAATGTAGCCTATGCCCATCTCCTGGTCCTCAGCTATATCTGTACAAAATTTCAACTGTTTAGTCGTGAAAAGGTAAGAAACAGACGGAGGGACAGATATACAGAGTTACTTTCGCTTTCATAGAACATTGTAGATCTTGCAGAAAGAAAAGATTATAGAAGCAAAAGTACTATCTCTTTTTAACCTGCATGACAAAGAGCAGATAAGGTACTATTTTCCACAAAAATAAAAAGACAGTTTGTCATATTTTGTCCCTAATCGTGGGTTAATTTTTTGAAGCGATGTGGATGTGTGTTTCCTACATAATAAAATTTGAATTTGATAATTTGATAAAATAAATTAATAACCGATAAACATTATAATTTCGAGTATTATTACGTTTACAGAAGGGTGTTAACTTCGTTGTGAGGATGCTAGAATGTAGTTTTCTTTGCTGCAAAAGCACCGTATCAGTTAATCTTGTCATTGTCGCTGACTATGGAAATAGGGTCACTGACACGCTGCCGACTCGATCTCTATTTCCGGAGTATATTATTATTATTTTAAATTATATATACTTTTATTTGAAAATCGTACATACAGTCACGTAAAATAAATTCCACGGTCAAAGCTTAGAATAAAAAAAAAAAAACTAGAATATATTATCAATATTATAATATTTGTCTATATTAAAAACCTACTAGTAACCCAAATCGTTGACTGTACCTACTGCTTGGCGTGGGTGGACAGAGTTTCGGTTTTCGCTTTCAATTTACCAAACATTTGACCGTTGTCAGTGCCAGATGCACTCAACAGTTTAGGTATAATGCCACAAGTACATGACTGTGGTTTGTGACTTGGACATGTCAGCTTATCCGCGCTTCGGAAGAGCTAAAAGACCTACACTACCCGATTTCTCGGGCCCTGTCTATCGGGTCCTTGTCTGGGAACTATAGAGATCGGACCCTGTCTCTTATTACACTATTCTATCCCTGCTGACAGGGCCCGATAAATAGTGTGGTGTAATAGGCCTTTAAGCCGCGGTAGGTACACCACAGAATCAAATGTACATAGAGCCTCTGCAAGCTGACTTGCGACAGCGCAGATTCGGGTGGCGTTGCTGTCTAACTCACACGCGACACCTTTTTCTAGATCTAAAACGAACTAACAGGCATTTGATTAATTTCCGAACGCCCGAACGCACGTGAAAACCGAACAATTTTCATTTTGGTAACAATGTTCGGTATGTAGGTAAAATAAACGTTCTTATATAGATTACCGTTTTACCGTTAAGACGTTTATTACAGTTATAGGAATATGTATTATTGGTGACACATTATAATAGAGTTTTCATAAGGCTCATATTTATCAAAAAAAAAACCTTCAATAACTTTATATGAATATACCTAAGATAGCGGCGCCACCGCGCGCACCGTTTTAATTAAATGTATTTGTAGAGTTACGGCCTTACCGAAAAACGTTACTTAACTTTAATCATTGCTTAACATATTTTGTCAACTTTTCGCTTACACGTAATGACACTTGCGGAAAGAAGACAAAGAATTTAAGAGGATGGTTAAAGTTAAGTAACGTTTTTCGGTAAGGCCGTAAGTCTTCTATTATACTTGTACGATTATAGGTAATCGTAAATTTTCTACAGAAAATGTTATTGAATGAAGAAAATACTCAAAAAAATAAACCAGAAGTGTATTTTAGCTACATGCATAATATAATTTCGGCACACCTCTCTTAATATCTGGCGAATTGGTAGGCAATAGTAGATATATATATACCTATATATTACATTAAAAAACGTTATGAAACTGGTAAAATACCAGTTTGGCTCGCCCACGATTCTTTCTTAGCAAACTAAATAATGACAACAGGACTAGTTATTCGGCATAAATTAGTTTCTATATATATATCAGTTGGAATGACTTCATAGATGATTGCTAAGATTAAACGCTAGGCGCTTAAAAATTTAGGTATTTATCAATTAATAAAAATCAAAATGATTCAAATTAAAACAAATCGTTACCTTTACTTTGATTCGGACTTAGATGGATAAACGCTATATTTTATAAATAAAGGAAGAAACAACGAAAAAAAAACAGAAAACCTTTTAAGTCATGCACCATATATGTACCTACTACAATGCCAACAACTAAAATAACTAGACAATAAATAAAAACACAAAAAAAAAAAACATTAGAAAAGCATTTAAAAAATGAAATCATTGTGTCCAAATAACATAAAGTTATCGCTATAGAATCTGGTGTAACAAATAAGGTAACTCAGATCATCATCATCGCCATCACCGTTTTCCATTGCTATGCGGGTGGAACCACGGGGCATGACTAGTATTCAATAAGATAGAAGGCTATCTATCTTATTTATTATCAAAATTATGAGAATCAAATATAAATGATTCTGGTCCATTGTAAATCTAACCTAAATAAAGATTTAGTTCCTAAATAGTAGCTTATCTGTATCCAGGCCGTAAGCCGCGAGATAACGCAAGAGTAATTTTCTTGTTCAGTGGGCTCGTGGTCTGGTATCTTAAAATGTATATTTCAAAATAGCTCCCTCGCCTCGCTCGGTGTAAAATATATTCCGAACGATCTTCTTGAAGGATAAAAATAGGTTGCTTACTTTCCAGTGTTGTTTAGAAATTGCTACATTTTGAGCTTTATTAAGAATTATTTTTTCTTAAAGTCTACAAAATTGTTAAAATATCCGGTATAAATGACCTGTAGCTAAACGCGTAATCTTCTAAAATATAATTAAAAGAATTTTAAAAAACTGTAGACGATTTCAATCTAATGCCTGGATTATAAATCATACCCTAGTGCCAATTACATTTGCGTTGGCAAAACTTCAAAAAGATTGGGCTCGTCCGGGATTTGAACCCGGGACCTCTCGCACCCTAAGCGAAAATCATACCCCTAGACCAACGAGCCGGTTGTTAATACGTGCGAAAATACAAACCAGTTCCAATAAGAGCATAACATATGATTAGACTGTGACGTAATCTTGCGCAAAGTGAAAGGTGGCATAAATCTTGACTTAGCCGTGTGTTAAGAAATGTGAACGTGGCATGCTTTGATATGAATTCCTCTGATAAAACTACAAAGCAATAATATAAAATTTGTTAACTAAATTTCATGAAACTTGAATAAAAGAAATTAATAATAAAGTATTTCTTAAAAAAATATTATAAAGGTGCAAAATCGGGCTCGTCCGGGATTTGAACCCGGGACCTCTCGCACCCAAAGCGAGAATCATACCCCTAGACCAACGAGCCACATACGTCTTGGAAAAAAATATTTGATCACGGCTACATCTTATTTTTAGAAGGTACACCTAAAACCGTAGGTAGTCACATATGGAGAACACATATTGGGCTGCAACTGCCACGCGTTATCAGTGACCTTGATTTTTCATTCTTATCTGTATTATGTATTACATAATATAATAAAACAATTATTTAATCTATCACGGTCTTTCATTAATGCACTATTATTATTAACGGGATATTTACCGTGGTAAAATTAACGCGTACCACGGTAAATATCTCGTTAATAATAATAGTGCTATAATATTATAAGTTACAGTATAAAGTGTTTTTATGTTGTAATATGTTACGCTTGACCGTTAACTCACCTGACGTTAAGCGACGTTGCGGTTTACGATGGAGCGCGCTTACTCAGAGAAGAACATGGTAACATGGGTTAGAGTAATGTAATGACTTTTGAAAATTGCATTACTTTTTTGTAGTAAATAGATCTACATTTGACCAACTTTTTAAGAGTAGACAAATATATTAGATGGTTGATAACATTAGAATTAGATATATGCAGTAATATAACATTTACCTAGTACAAAGTTCAAAGACCATAAATGATAAATGATAAATAATGATAAATTCGTTTATTGAGATAAAAATGGAAAAAGACCAATTACAATTATCTCACAATATTCAAAAATTATTCTTAAACAATGTCTTAAACAAATGTCTGAGGATTACAAAATATTCATTATATAAATACAATATCATTTAAAATGTCAATACAAAAATGTCAAATGGGCAATACGCCTAGCATGTCATTACAAAAAAATAATTATGTCATACAAAGTAAAATATACCGTTCGGGTAAGTACTCAGAGTACCAAGTCAATAAACTCAAAGGTTATCGTCAAAGTCCAATGAATCATCAGGCTTTTTACACCTGTCCCATTGATCCAATTGATTTTCACAATAAGTCAAGGAGGTACTTAAAATAGTCTTCCAGTTAACACAAAAGATGTCACAATAAACCTAACACGATAAGGTATACCCCTCGACTCCATAAAGTGAGGCCGAGTTGTAAGCATCAGATACAGGAAGTTTCGCTACAGCCTCCCCTCCATATATAAACTAACTTTCTCTCAAAATACAGACAGACGCGTGAGGTTTATTATATTAATTTATTAAGTTTCTAGTTATGACAATATCTGTGCCCTGTTTCACTCTCTTACTGGAAATCCTACTCAAAATTAAAGATTTCGATTATTTCTACCCGACTGTACAAGAAGGAGAGCTATGTTTTTCGATTGTATATATGGTTTTATGTATATTGTATGTGCATAATATGTGGGTATGTATGTATTACCTCCTACAGCCTGAACGGCTTGACCGGTTTTGATGTGCAAGGTGTCGTTAGATTTGTCTTTATTATTTGACTGTCATAGGTTTTTATTATTTTTTTATAATAAAAATAAAACTCTCCCAAAAATTAAATTCGTATCCGAACAACAAACTTTTTCGTAATAAATAAGTGATTTTACTAGAATTGTTCTAAAAATGCGCATTTATAACCTTTTACATTGAGTTTGTGCACACTTTCTCACAAGAAACATACACTCAACAGGGTATCAAGCGTAACGGAATCGTAACTATAAAACGAGACTGATTTTTTTGTATTATTTTATTACTATTACACCAACATATAGGGGGACAGATCGAACTTTTTTTCCGATCTGCCCCCATGACCTCTCATGGGGACAGGTCGGGAAAAAAAGTTCGATCAGGACAGATCAGGGGGACAGATCGGAATAACCCTTTGAATTTTAAATTCTATGTGAACGCCTAGCTTTTCAGGATATTTCTACTGTATTGAAAATATTACGCTAAGTTAGAAACATTCATAGAAATAAAGCACATGTTGATAATAATAATTAGTTCTGGTGTATGTGTTTATATTATTGGTATTGGTACAGTATTGGAGTACAGAAGCCTCAGTGTGTGAGTAGCACTACTATCGTACTTTGCCGGAATTATTTATTTGCTGTTTTGAATTATGTATCGATAGTAATAGTAATGCATCCTCCAATCAAAATTAAAAAAAAAACAGTTGTCTTTCATAAAATCTTTCTTTAATAAAATCACTTGTCAATGAGACTAGATTTTTTTATTTTATTATTTCACCCACGAATCGAGCATATCTACACTTATTTTGTGTTAAAGACAAACGGCCTTACCGAAAAACGTTACTTAACTTTAAGCATTTCTTAACATATTTTGTGAACTTCCCGCTGACACGTAATGACACTTGCAGAAAGAAAACAGAGAATTTAAGACGATGGTTACAGTTAAGTAACGTTTTTCGGTAAGGCCCTATTATATTCTAATCATTAGACGGTAATTCTACTGATTTTATATTCTGTGAGTAAACTGCCTTCTGGGTTACAAGTAACAAACAGGTATGTAGTAGAGAATCTGAAACATCTCTAAACAACTACCCTGATTATAGTATTCAAGATTATGAGAAAACAGGGACGCGGCGCGCGCCCGAGGCCGGCGCTAATCATAATAAAACAACTTCGTAATTAGCAGGTTCCTTACTACAGGAACATCTGCCTTCTTTTCAACTTGTTCGTAGTTAAGTAGCTTACATTAGGTATCTGTCTAATGTTACCAAATATATTGTAAATACATAGCACGTAGAACTGAAGGCCGATGAGGCCGAGAAGTTCTCGAATGGAGACCACGAACCGGCAAGCGCGGCGTAGGAAGACCAGCCACAAGGTGGACAGAAGATATCATACAAGTGGCAGAAAGACGCTGGATGAAGGCCGCTTCCAACCGGTCTTTTTGGAAATCCGTGGGGGAGGCCTATGTTTAGATGATGATGATGATGATAAATATTAAGTTAGGAACATCTCAATTATATTTTATTTTTTTCATTCATTAATAGAATTACGTTTGATCGCTAACACGCTTATTGATAAAACCCTTGCGGTCTACGATGGAGCGTGCATGCCTAATAGAAACCTATTATATCTACTCGGAAAACCCATTTTGGTAGCATATACGTACCAACGTACAATAAAAGTGAAGCCAAAGTTTTCCTGGAACCTTTGGAATATCCAGCATGAAACGAAGTCGCATTTTCATGCCTCTGGGCATGAATAGAAAAATGCAGGGGGAAATACGATCATACAAGTAAATGTAAAGACATACTTACCCATATAATAAACAATGTTCACAGAAAACATAGTACTACTTATGGTATATGAGAATCCACATGAAGAGTGATTCACAGACACGCATTTGACCACAACCAATTTTGTTTTAAAATCACCTTATCAGTGATAAGATGGATGGTGTCACTGATGTTAAACTTCCCGCTCGTAACTAGAAATTTAAATTTCAAAAGTTTAAAACCCATCTATGGTAATGCACTGCGCTTATCACTGATGATGACGGATTAGTGATGAATAATAAAAGTCATCGTTGTCCGTTTATATTGGATAAGCATAGGTACCTACATAGTTGTTTTTTGTAACTAGAAACAATGACATTCATATCACGATTGAAAAGTTGTGTTTTTGTCGTGAATTAAGTTAATAGTGGAATCCAGAGCAAAACAAGCCTTTGTATAGAAAACTCCATGAATCTAATCAGTTTTATTTGAGTTCATTGAACTCACGAGTCAAGACTCTCACGAGTTGAGTTGAGTGAAGTTTTCATTTTGAAAATATATGGCGGCATGTTCAAATTTTTTAATTACTTTCTAGGCAGAATGGGTCTTTCACGCAGGTTTCCAAGCTAAAAAGCAGTCTCTCCGAGCGAGTGAAGCTAAAACATCTTCGAATATTTGAAAATGGATTGATAATTAAACCTAGTCTAGACCAGTGAATCGGTTATGCCGAACTAGAAAATCATTACGTATCCCGTAATGAAGATCGCTAGCGGTTATTCAAACGTTCAGAGTGGAGTGGTCATTACTCACGCCATTTGTCGCGCTAATGGCCCCGGCGCCGCTTCTCTCTCGCTTTATATCTCGTAAACCTGGTATTTCGACGGCGATGGTTGTGCTAACGACAAATCAAATAGGCACGACTGATAAAGGTGGTGACAGATCGACGGTCGTCACTTCGTCGAACATAAAAGTTTCCACAAAGATAGTCGAGTCTGTTGTTGGTTTACAAAAAACATTTTTGGCCTTACCGAAAAACGTTACTTAACTTTAAGGATTGCCTAACATATTTTGTCAACTTCTCGCTGACACGAAATTACACTTGCGGAAAAAAGACAGAGAATTTAAGACGATGGTTAAAGTTAAGTAACGTTTTTCGGTAAGGCCCTTTATCTAATACCTTTAAACGAGCAATTCTTGTATATATGTATACAATCTGAATCTCGGAAACGTCCAACGATTTTAATGAAATTAGGTTTCTAGGTAGATTAGGGGACGATAAATCGATCTTGTTAGGTTTCATTTTTAGTGAACCCGGCTGGTATTTACAGTCATTAAAACATATTATTATTATTTATAATAAAAAGAAAAATAAAGCCACTGTTATTCAATTACAATTTATAAGAAAACTTTAAAAAATTAACTTATTATGTACCTACATTATAAGCCTACTCGATCGAAAATCATTATGGCTTGTAAACTACTAATACATCATAATGGTATGATAATGATGACATTCATAGCCGATCTACTGAAAACCCGAAGACGTACGAGCCCCCAGGGTCACCAGAAATTGAGGAATCCTGGTCACTTATAAGTATTGTGTCAGATTCTTGACACAATACTTATAGGTGCCTAAAACATATTTTGGACGTTATTAAGGTGAATGAAAGCACCGCGGATAATATATCAAAGTGAAAAAATATGGTCCAAACATTTCATAACGTTGTTTTATTGAATGATGTTGATGGCGAACGGTTCGGGGGAGAGTATAACTTTCTTTGACAAAATATGATGCATATTTTTTTAAAGTAGCTGTATAGGAAATGATACGCATAGAGTACATAAATTAAGATATATAAGATATTATAAGATAAAGATAATATAAGAATAAGAAGAATAAGAATAATAGAAATTAAGATTATATAAGATAAGATATTGCGTTACAAAACATTCCAGTATTGAATATGCAAACAAGATCCTGACAGCTCGTGAAAACGATCCGAGCTCTCTCATGAAGAGCCAATTAAAATAATGAAACAGGAGTGTAATTGAGAACAATCGTAACGATGCTATTCAAAGATTCAGAGGAGGCTTTTGTTTCGTTCCGGCAACACAGATTTACAGCGCGCGTTCCGTTTTCCGCCAACAGGAATGTTGAAACCTCTGTTGCTAGTGATAGGTATGATGTAGTAATAAGACTGCTGCTGTGACTTCACAGTCTCGTACGTGATGGCATCATTTTACAATCATAATATGACTACCAAAAATGTTCCAAATTTATAACCGTTAATATAATAACTTCATCAATAGCCATGAGCATAAATGTTTGAGTAGGTAACCAATAAGGCAACAAATCAATTGAAACTGAAGTCGTTGACACTTGATGTTGTAGACCATGTTAGCGTGATTCGGAACAAATTCACTGAGAGAAATATTGACTCTGAATTAAAAAAAATCACCTTAATTAATGCGATTAAGAGTTTGAGAAACACGAGGCACGATTACAGGAATTGATTTATCAAAATATGTGGACGAATTCTGTGAAATTTTGTGCCAAAATTTGATTTAGATACCTAATTTGTGAAATTTAATATTTGTATCTATCTATTAAGTAATTGAATTAATAAACTCCGAAACTACCTACTTATTCTATAGTTAGCGCCTATGAATGGGATAATCTTCAAAATTATAAATAGACCAGCACTTAAAAGCAACACATTACATCAAGTAACTAATTCACTAAGTCACGATTGATAATCCGGGTATCTTTAAACGTGAATGTGAAACAGTTTCCACTAAATCTACACATGCATATTTCATCGCAGACCGCAGTTAAACATCATCTTTCAAGTAAACTAAAAAGACTCTAAAGATAGATAAAATTTGCACGTTACCTATACAACAACGTTCTTTGCCGTGCTCTGCGTGTCGCACCTGATGCTGGAGCCGTGCGGCGGTTGTGGATTGTAAGGTTGGTGGAATGTTTTCGTTTGCTATTGTCTTGCAAGGATCTGTGTGTCTTGGACACCTATACAGTCCACTGAATTAAAATATAACCAGCCCAGGAGACGATGCGTGTACCGTACAATCTTTTTGGTCTGAGAAGAAAAATAAACATGGAAACTTATTTTAAAACCTACTCAATATTACCCCATATGATAGAATGAGTGAAATAATTGTGACATACGAACAGATAGACAGCCAGATGGACATGACCAATTTATAAGGGTTCCTCCTAGTTACCACGGAACCTAAAAACCCACTCTGTATGGAGTGAGTTTTTCACAGTAATTACTGTAGATGACTTAAGCTAAACGATTGTTTTAAAGACGATGCGACGGCCCGCAGACTGAATTATTCGTGCGAATTTTCTAAGCTCAAAGCTCGCATAACGTAATCCGCGAAAAGCCATTATATCTGTCGGGAAATCTCATTTCCGGTGGAGAAAAACGGACTGGCTGTCGCGAGCTGCGGAAGTGGGTCGCTACAGCCGACGTAACGTACTCCCTCCCCCTCCCACTTCAGTGTGATGTGTGATATCTGGATGTAGATTCAATCTACAGAAATATGTTTATTTTAGAAGATAGTTTAAAAAACTGAAAACCGTCTAACGTTAAATTTTTAACCCCTCTTTTTGGGTCGGGGGTTAAAAATGAAATTTAATTCGTTTTAAAATAATTAAAACTAAACTATTTAAGCTATTTTGATAAGAGAATGAGAATGAGCAGAAAATATGCTTGCAAACCAAAAAAAAAACAAATCGGCTTATAAATGACGCCGGTTAAAAAGTGAGAAATATGCTGGTGAAAATTGCTATCTCAACAACACACGCGCTCTAGTAGTACCTAACACTGAACAAAGTAGGACAAAACAACGCTTGTTAGCGCTCTGTCCGGTCACAAAAGATGTCAGAGTCAGAACGTTAGGTGCTGAGATTGATCTGAGCTTTGTGGAAATTTGACGAGACTAGAGTACAAAGACACCTAGTTCAGTAGATAAAGGTAGCCATCGTTGTTCTAGGTCACTTTGACAAAGGGTACGGTACTTAATGAACAGAGCCATAAAGAGATTTGCTTAATTTGTTGTGTTTGACATTGGACAGAATCTGACAAACTACCAGGTTTACTCGCTTTGAAGCCTCTCCACAGGCGATTGGGGAAGCGTTACAAAAAAGAAACAAATAATTATAGTTAAAAAAAATATGAAAAATCTGACTTCAAAATACGCAATACAATACATACGCGACTTGCTGCTCACTTTTCTACACACACACGTGTACACGTGTTAACGTGTTTACAGACACTTATTTTACCAATTATGTTGTTAAAAAACCAAAGTAGGTACTGCATCGATTTTGATTAAATTTATATGGGACCACCTCTGAAGTATTATCTACCAAATGCAAAAAAGAATCATCAAAATCAATGGCTGAGTAATCGGTGAACAAACATACAGATCGAACTGATAACCTCCTTATTTTTGGAAGTCGGTTAAAAACTTTAAAAAATCTGACTTCAAAATACACAATTCGTTTACTTGAATGATATTTTTTCAGGAAAGCAAAATACTGAACGGATGTTGATAATATTTATATGGGACCACCCCTGAGGTATAACCTACCAACCTACCTAAGAGTTATCAAAATAAATTCATAATTGGCGTAGTAATCGCTAAACAAACACAAAAAAACATAGGTGAATTGAGAGCCTCCTACTTTTTGGAAGTCGGTTAAGAATTAAATATAATTAGCGCGAGCTCGACTCGCACTTGGCTCGTTTATAGTAATTGTTACTTCAAAGTTAACACTGTGTTCGTACTAATTTTGAGCCTTGTATATATTACCATTATTTACCATATTTAATATAGAAACAAAATAAAACGTTTTTGAAACAACAACTATGTTCGTCGTGGAGATATCGCTTACTTTTAAATTTTGTTACTCTTATTAGTTGTGGATAAATTCGCCTTAGTATCACACATTCTTAAAAAAATAACTTTCTATTTATTAAATATTCAAAAGATACAGCCTTTTAAGGGTAGGACAGACAGACAGACGGCTAAACAACGTAGGCTCAATAATAATATAGGTGGTAATGGGCTGTCGTATCTTTAGAACTTAGAACGTAGAACTATTATTTCTTCCGTGCTTTGGGCATGAAAGTATAAAACATTCTGAACAGAATGCAAAGTGAACGTTTCAAGCAATAGGGCTATAGAAAACCACTTTTGGTTTTTAGGGTTCCGTACCCAAAGGGTAAAAACGGGACCCTATTACTAAGACTTCGCTGTCTGTCTGTCTGTCTGTCTGTCTGTCTGTCTGTCTGTCTGTCTGTCTCCAGGCTGTATCTCATAAACCGTGATAGCTAGAAAGCTGAAATTTTCACAAATGATGTATTTCCGTTGCCGCTATAACAACAAATACTAAAAATTAAAAAAAATAAAATATTAAGGGGGGTCCCCATACAATAAACGTGTTTTTTTCGTATTTTTTTGCTCCATATTAAAAACGGTAACAGGTAGACGCTTCAAATTTTCACAGAATACTTACTTGTATATTACCTTTCAAAATAAATAATTAAATAACTATAAAGTTAATATTAAAGGGGGGCTCCCATACAACAAACGTAATTTTTAAGCAATTTTTACTCGATCTTAATTAACAGGTAGAAACTTGAATATTTGTAAGTAAATATTTAGAAATATATTAACTATAAAAGTAAATACCTAATCTAATACATAAAAACTCACAAAATGAAAATAATCCGTGCATCTAAACGCGGTGCGAGCGACGCGCCGCGGTGTGGTGGTGGCGCGAACGCGCGGGTAGCGGGGGAGGTAACATCACGGAGCGAGCCATAGCCGCGCGTATTCGCGCGAGCGTCGTCATGCTGCCCGGATGTGTATCGAAAACCTACCTATAAGTTTGCAATTTACTACTTGGAATTTCGTTGATTTCTCGTTATTTTATAAACAGAACTAAACTTTGTAGTATTATAGATGATAGTACGGAACCCTTCGTGCGCGAGTCCGACTCGCACTTGGCCGATTATTTTTTTTCATTGTGGCTCGAAGCCAAAACTGGGTTAAGTGGTTGTGTTTGGATGAGCGATTTTGCACTTAGGTAGTTACCAGACTGCATAAGAAGGAGGAATATGCTTAAACGGGTTGGCCGATTTGTATGTGCAAGGTGTCGTTAGATTCATCTTCACTCCCTGAGTATCATATGGTACACTTTTTTGGAAT
Source organism: Lycia hirtaria (assembly GCA_947563715.1). Lineage (NCBI taxonomy): Eukaryota > Metazoa > Arthropoda > Insecta > Lepidoptera > Geometridae > Lycia > Lycia hirtaria. The sequence goes on from OX387379.1 coordinate 40,132,081, forward strand.
AATAATAGATAATACATCTCTTGTAAAAATAAAAATAAAACATTTTTTCGTAACCTCCAATGAACTTATTCAAATTAAACCAATGATTTTACTAGAATTATTGTAAGAATACGCATTTATAATCTTTTACAGCGATTTTACGCATACTTTCTCACAAAAAACGTACACTCATCAACGTATCAAGCGTAACGAAACGTAAGTTACAGTGCAAAAACTGCTTTTCTGCAGTCGGGTATTTTGTTTTTACTTTAATACAGATACTTGTTATGTATATAACTTTGGAGTGTATATTATAAAATACTTTGATTTGCGCGCATAATTATGTCTAAGTAAGTAATATAATTATAACTGAACACTACGAGTATTTTTGAAATTCCGTGAGCGTTTGTTTTTTTTTTTTGTGTAAAATATTTATCCTTAGCATGCTCGCTTACGAAATACACTTCATTAGGCAAATTAAATTCTAAAGCAGCCTCAACTGCTTAAGCGAGTGCCTAGTACTTAATTAGCTAAGCTCTAATAAGAAAGGGATTAGCATACTTACTAAGAAAATATCGTTCTTATTTTCTTAATTAAGTCTAAGTACTTAGATATGTTATTTTTGCGTATCATTAGTTCTAGTAGTATATTTATAAAATAAACTTTCTAGATTATTAATAATACTTTCAAAGGCTTACAAAGGACCTTTACCTTAACCTTAATCTTTTGTATTCCTTCCTTCCTTCTACTTGAGTTTATAGAAACCGTAACGATATATTATGTACGGATTAAGCTATGTACATACATAAAAAAGAGGAGATTCTTGCGGTTGTAGTTCATCATCGTTCACCGTCACGTTTCTTATGCGAGTGAAACCACAGGACACAGCTAGTAAAACATAATCAGTATGTATAAGAAGCTTAATAAGAATTCCCTAAAAATACTAAGAACATGCGACTTTTACAGCCCATTAAGGAGCAAATTACGCTCAGCAAACGCCTCAAGCTATACAAAAGCAACAACGGGACATTACGCGCGATGTAACGACGGAAACTGCTACAAAAATACGGGAACCAGAACAAATCTGAGACAATTATCTGTATCCAGTGTTATTACGGAGAACTCAAGTCTGAAGTCTGTTAGCAGATAAGCGGAGCTTGCGTAAGCCGTGACACATTACTTGCAATTTGTTGGGTACAATCACACTATTTCTTCTCAGTTAATGTTAGGATAGGACAGATAGGAAAGGACCAGCGTTTTGGTTACGCTTCGCTTCTACCAGGCGCTCAAATATAATTTTGAACCACCGGCACCGCCCACTTTTAACCGACTTAAAAAAAAGGAGGTTCTCAATTCGACTGTATTTTTTTAAAATGTTTTTTACCTCAAAACTTTTGACTGGGTGAACCGATTTTGATGATTCTTTTTTATTTGAAAGCTGATGCTGCCCATGTGGTCCCATTTCAATTTGGTTCAGTTCTGACAATGGCATCCATGAGAAGTCGGTTGCTTCAATTTTTTTAAACTATAACATACATTTTATATTGTAACTTTTCCACACATCCAAAGGTTATCTGAAATAGATCACGTTTAGCTATAAGACCTATTGTGCCATTTGTTAATTTGTTTTTGTGGTTATTTTATTTTAGAACCTCCCCAAAAAAATGCTAGAAAAATTAGCATCATTGTATCTACCCCCATAAAACAATGAGGCAATTTCACCGTTTTCAAGGTCCCCAATATTTGCATAAGCAAATTAACGGGATTTAACACTAACAAATACTCTCCCAAAAACCTCCCTGGATAGTACGATAAGTAAAACAGCCGCGGGATCAGCTGTAATCTGTTTAAACTCACGCACCCAAACAGATAAATTCTGTTTAAATAACCGTAAAACTGTCCTTGTGCGGAGGCACTTAATCCTTTTGATGTGGATACCGTCACGTTCGTATTCCCGCTTAATAAGTAGGATATAAATAGAGATGTTTATTATTTCAATTAACTTATCATTTAGCCACTAACAGAGGCAGACCAGCAGTCTTAGCCGCCCTAGGCCGAGTAAAATCAAGCGCACCCTTTTCAGCACTGATGATCTTATTATATTAAACCTTAATCCGCCCCTCCAAATATGTTTGATCGCCAGGCGCCCCTAAAACCTGGCGCCCTAGGCCCGGGCCTTGTCGGCCTTTAGGCAATCCGTCTCTGGCCACTAATGCAGTTGTATTGATTCATTCGTGGCACATTCGTTTGTACAATAGTACAAAATTCCAAATACTCATTCTTTTTAATTCTATTAATACGTTTGGAAACCAAGTACATTAAATTAATCACATTATTGTCAAAATCAAAATAAATTTATGAAAACACTCAAAGTACATGGAATAAATAATTTAAAATAAAATAAATTATTCAAAGGTAACGGAAACAGCGTTCACCGTTTTTCAGTCATTATTATTTTTTTAGTCTCTTAAATGTAAGTGTTAGTGTGTCAAATTCCAAGGCAACCCAAATTAACACTGCTATAGAATTACTTAGATCTATTCTGTTTTTGTTCCGACGCAAAAGGAGGAGAGTTCTAACTTTGACGTGTGTATATATGTCTGTTTATCTGTATATCTGTGCGTCTGTCTGCGGCATCGTAGCTCTCAAAAGGATGAACTGATTGACCTAGTTTTCTGTTTAAAAGAGAACTTGATCGAGAGTGTTCTTAGCTGTTTCGTCAAAATCGGTTCAGCCGTTTATTATGTCGAGTTTTTTTAGTTGTCTAAACTGACTTTTTTATTCAGCTACCATTATGCCGCCGATGAACTGATGGCCGATGAGGCCGAAAAGTTCTCGAGTGGAGACAACGCACCGGCAAGCGCAGCGAAGGAAAAACCAGTCACGAGATGGACAGATGCCTGGTGGAAAGACGCTGGATGTAAACCGTTTCTAATTTTTCTATTTGGAAATCAATGTGGGAGGTCTTTATCCAGCAGTGGACTTTTTATGGCTGAGATGATGATGTTGAACTACATTTGTGCAAAGCATAAAAGCATAAAGTTCCAGCAAAATCTGATTTCGTTCTAAGTTATCTCGGCATTCCCTGTTCGTAGGGCGAGAGACTCGACTATACAGACTAGTTTTCCTCATAGTTTAACTTGTAACCGAAGTTCCGGAGAAGTTGGTATATTTGGCTTCTAGGCAGACACCCGCCTACGATTGGAAAATTCTCCGCTTCGCTGCAATAGCTACGAAACTTTCGAGGAAATTCGAAACTATATTTTGGAAACACGAATTGGTTTATTTTGGTGAAACTTGAGATATGCACGAGTGCCAGTCTGTACAAGATTTGAATATATGTATTTGATGTGACAAAGATGGCAGACTTGCATAAGAAAAGGATGTAAAAAAAAGTGTTTTGCTTTAAATTAATCCAAAATTCCTTTGATAAAGTATCGTGATGGAAAGTCATTCCAAACTCACTATACCGAATTACCAGTCAAAAATGTAAACGGTTTTAGGGCTGCATCATGATCTCTGATTCCATTTTTTTGCAGTTTAAACAGATATAAGCAAAAGTCAAGCATCTGTATCACTAAATGTACAAGTAAACTAAGTGCGATCTACGGGCTTACTCATGATTTTCAAAGCAAATATCGTGTGCTTATTTTTGACAAGGGACGCACTTTTCATTACTGGACTCGTGGTGTTTGTGCGCTGATATGTCAGTAAATCCAAAAAAAAAGTTATATATAGGACGGAGTGTAACAAAAAATATGGCATACTTTAGAAGGACATTGTACTTAACAACATGAAATAAACTAAATAGCTGTTCGTTACCTTCTTACAAAGGTCAATAAACTTTTGGATGCACCTCATCATTTCGAGATATTGAGATTACTTCTTAGTGTGTAATGATAATTGTTCATGATAATGGATAAGTACATCGACCCTGAAAATTTGCCCACGGTCTAGTTCCATATCTAATACCTATAAACGAGCAATTATTTTATATATATATATATATATATATATATAAAGATGATAGGAAATAACAATCGCAAAGCTAGGTAATTAGACCGTAAAGCGCTTAAAATAATAATAATAATAAATATTGGAGGACATTTCATACAACGCCATCTAGCCCAATCTAAGCAAAGCTTGTATTAGGGAAACTAGATGGTTGATAGAATACATCTATACTTTTCGTAAATACATACTTATGATACATAGAAACACCCAACAGTGCTTTCCAAGCTGTCTTTATGCACAAGTAATAAGTATACCTACCTCTATCCGAACACCGTATAGTCGCCCCATTAGAAGCCGACCCTAATGTATTATCGATGACACATTACGCGAGAGGATATATGAATATAGTGTACGTTTTATGCGTCGTTCGTGATAGCGGTATGATTTTCGCTTATGGAATTTCAGCCGCGTGTGAAACTTTGCCCTTTGTGTCTTCGTATCTCGAACCTTTGTACGATCCATAATAATTCGGGCTCAGTAGTCGTTCGTGCCGATCTGTGACCTCTTATCTTCCCAACGACTTATCTGGTTTTAATTTTTTTTTTTGTTTTTTTTTTGTTTGTTAAAGCTTAAACACACATTTACGAACCGTAATTTAATTTTTTTTTTGTTTTAAATTATATTAGATATTATCGAAATCGGTTAAGTTTGATTTTGAAACTAAAATTTTTAAGTCGATTTTTAGGGTTCCGTACCCAATGGGTAAAAACGGGACCCTATTATTAAGACTCCGATATATGTCTGTCTGTCCGTCTGTCACCAGGCTGTATCTCATGAACCGTGATAGTTAGACAGTTGAAATTTTCACAGATGATGTATTTCTGTTGCCGCTATAACAATAAACACAAAAAAAATAAAAAAAAAATTAAGGGGGCTCCCATACAACAAATGTAATTTTTTTGCTAGATATTGATAACGGCAACAGGTAGACTCTTGAAATATTCACAGAATATTTAATTATATTATTCACTTAAATAACTAAAATAAATTATTAAAATAAAATTAATTGCCGTTTTATAGATAATGGTACGGAACCCTTAGGGCGCGAGTCTAACTCGCACTTGGCTGGTTTTGTTTTTCAATGTTTTATAAACATAACAGATATAGATTAACAAACAGATAAAGTGAAACAGGTAATATCATAAAAGTGAGATACATTTTTATTTATTTAGATATGTACTGAAAAAGTTTTACTAAGATATCATTTATATTGGCAACGAAGTTCTGAAAAATAATATAATAGGGAACTCCTCGCTCCCACGTAAAAAGATATCGAAGAAATACTTTTTAAAGATTTCTCTTATTTAAGTAGGTTAACAAAACTGTTTCACACTTTTCTAATATCCCACCCCACTCGGTGATTTTATATATTTTTCAAGATAGCTGCGCGCTTTGAAAACAGCCTTAAATTCATCTTTCAAACATCATTCTACATCCGAAATCGAACCCAGCACCTTCCGCTGCTAAGGTGGATGCCACCACTGAGTGGAACAGGTAATTTTCCTCTAATCACTGGCATAGCTAAATTACCCGTCAGTCAAGTGACTTATTCGAGCCGACTGTGCCACTCAATTGAATTAACAACATAAAGTGAACCCGTTCATGTTATCAGCAACGACCCACAATATTCCACCCATACCCTTCTATATTTCCATCCAATACCGGCGTCATTTTCCGAACTGCGCGTCCTTGGGCTGCTCATAAAGTCTACATCACGGGTTCCCAAACTGGGCGCCGTAGAGAGCAACAAGGGACTCTGTCAGGTGCTCAAGTTTACCTTTTTTCAGGAAAGAGTTTGTGCTTGGAAAGGAGATTGTCCTTTCTAAATCTACACACAAATTATTTCCTGCAAACTTCACCTAAATAAATTCCTTTCACACGAAGAGTCTCATTGAACTCTATCTACTTTTAGTTCAAAATTCTACAAATTATCATTCCATTTTTATCATATATTTTCGTGAATCCAGAATTTTGAGTCGGGTTCTCAGTTTCTCACTCTTTATTTACCCTAATTACCTAATTTCGATAACTCATCAGTAAAGAAAAACCGGACAAGTGCGAGTCAGATTTTTTCCTATATGTTTACTCTAACACAATGCTTCTTACCAAATTTCAAAGTTCTAGGTTAACGGGACGTACCCCATAGGTTTTGATTCCCTTGTGAGTGTCAAAATGTACGTTTTTTACGACTTATTCGGCTGTAACTTTTTTTTACGAAAACTGAGAAATTTTATTTTTCTTTCTGCATCAAGATACTATGGATCTGCGTATATGGTTTTAATTTCAACTCGATACCTTTACGCGTTCCCGAGATAAAGGTCTTGACACCCGGACAGACGGACAGACAGACGGAAAACAAAGGGGTTCCGTTTTTTCCTTTTGAGGTACGGAACCCTAATTAAAAGTAATAAATTTCGTATAGACTGAGTGGCCAGCCCTATTGTCAGAGTTATTAAGCCTCCGAAAGGCCTCTGACTTGGCTTGCCGATTGCTGAACAACCGGGACCTACAATTTAACGTGTCATCCGACCCACGTTTAATTAATTAATCTTTAATTAATTCATCAGTTTCATCTCGTCATAGCTGTAACTGTCAAATATCAATGTGGAGCGAGATATAAGATTAGCAGTACCAAGGCTTACCTCATGTAAATCATTGAATAAACTATGTGAGAATCAAGTCAGGAGGTGGTGATCAATCTTAAACATTGTATGTAAAAAATAAACCACCTGGATAGGGCGCCGAGACAAAGTCCTAAATTTGTAAGTTCACCGCGAATTAAAAAAGTTTGAGAACCCCTAGTCTACGTTATTATCTTACCTCGGAATATCGAAGCCGTGTCTCATTCGATCAGTTCCGTATTCCGAGCGCGTCGACTTCGGTTACTCAGCTGAATCACATTACTGTCGCTTATACACCATATATTTAGCGAAAAATAATTGGAAAGATTTTTAAAGACCTTTTGTATGTTATATTTATATAACTCCTTTTCTCGTTGAGTAAAAACTCTTTAATTTGTTGGCGATGAGTTCCAAATTCAAAGTTATCAACAAATTTTCCAATTTTTTATAATACATTATAAGCAGATATATAACAACAAATAACAATATTTAACTATTTCGTTAATTTGTTCATAGAAGAAACGTTAATGAGAGGTTTTTTTCACACAAAATGTAATTTTGGTCATAGAGAAAATACAATACAACAATACTTTATTGACACCATAGTATAATAACAATATGTACATGATTAGGGCGTAAGAAAGGTATCGCTAATAGCGATCTCTTCCAGACAACCTTTAGAAAACTGAGAGAAGGGAGAGAAAATTGACATGAGGGATATTCGAGTCGAGAGTTTCCGTGTTTTCTGGAATAGGGAGTTCTAGAGTTATTATTATTCCACCTTCTACGATCCTAACAAGTATTTTCGATACTTTATTTCTATTTAAAATAGGTAATATAACTTTCCTTCTGTATTTTCATTAGTATTTTCAAAAAACCTTTCCATTGCTGGTACGTTTGGGCGAAGTTTACTCCAATACTTATTCAATCTGTCTTGAATTCGTGATATATCTGCCTACATCGACCCCCTACTGATTTGCCCTGTCATACTCGCTTTATGATTCCATTTCGTCAATTTTCTTTCTTCCGTCCTTTTTTTACTTGACTGCACAAGAAAGAGGGTTATGTTTTCGAGTTTATGTATGTAGGTATGTATGTATATTTCTATATGATCACTTCCAGCCTAAACGGCTTTACCAATTTTGCTTTACCAATATCCCTAACGATTTTTTTCGTAATAAATAGCTGATTTTATCAGTTAATGTTATCTAAAGAATGAGCTTTATAATAATTCTGGCAAATTTTCAAAACCACTTTTAGAGGTGATTTGACTTTGACTTTGCGCATACTTTTTCACAAAAAAAAAGTTCACTCAACAGCATACAGCAGCAGCAAAGCTCAACACAAGCGAAATGAAATCGTAAGTTCTATTGCAAAATCGCTCTTCTGCAGTCGGGTATTTTGTTTTTCTTTTATTAAAGATACTTAATATCTACGACTGTAATAACAACTCGTTTGTTATTGTTTGGAGAGGAATTCGAATAAAACATGAATTGCCAAAATCAATACAAAATAGAATGAAAGTAATCTCACCATTTTCAACCTAATTTGATATCGAAAAGCAAGTAATATACCCAAAGAAACAAGCCATATCTGATTCGTAAAAGAGCAAAAAGTCACACCTCGTGTTCTCCCGTCACATTTGCGCTGTAATAAGAAACGCGCTGAGTCAGCGAGTAACCCGCACTAGTGTTCTCGAATATCACTATTATTACGGAGATCTACCGATTTTTCACAACATCTACCGATCTGGTAGGTAGATGTTGAAAAGGGCGCAGGCGAATAGAATCACAGAAGACAGAAATATAAATGGAATGAATGAGGCTGAGGTGCCGCGGTCGGACGGCGCGCGAGCTTGATTCGAAAATCAAAAACATTTCGTTAGTTTGGGTAGATTAGGGCGCTGATGTCCTTATTTTTTATATTTTGTTAGATCCCATTTTTGTAACGATAGTTCTCTATACAAACAGACTGTAAATACATGTATATGGAATATGGATTTCAGTGAAAGAATATTTCGGAATTTCATTATAAGTTTAAAATCTTCCACGATGCTCCCATGTAACATACTGTCGGAAACTAGTTCTGTAGATTTTTAAAAGGCATTTTGGAACTACCAACATTTTTAAAAACTCATAAGTGAATATCGAAACATTTTTATTCACATAATAGTTAGATCTTAAAATTGCTATTTTAAATTATCAAAAATAACACATGCAAGTTCGTTTCTATTGAAATTTATGATTACATTTTTTCTTTCCATACACATTTAACAGCAGACCGAGCAGCGCAGCGAGGCCGGCAACCGTGTGAAAACGCTTAAAACATATACAATTTTGGAAGATGTTCAATACTGCCTCCGAACTCCGTTTTTACAACATATCTCCCAATTTTCGTGATCTAGTTCGAGAACACTGACTCGCACTCGAGGCCACACATCTCGTCTGCAAAACCTGCCTGCAAAACTGTTCGTCATCGGAAAAATTGCGATCGAGCACTGCTGACGGAGCGGGGGCGTGATGAATCGAACTTGCCTTACCGTTTCAGTATTGTGACAGCTACGAAATCCAATAGTGTGTAAGCTTTTTATTGGTCTTTTTCTTTACAAGATAAGTTAATATGATTGTACCATCTATTTTTTAAACTATAACGATCATTCATTTAAGCACTATTATTATTAACTGGATATTTACCGCGGTTCGCGTTAATTTTGAGCTCCCGATATTTCTACGATATTTCTTCGATATTTTTACGCGAACCACGGTAAATATCCAGTTAATAATAATAGTGCTTTAATGTTGCTTTAATGTTTTATAAAGATTTTGTATAGTTTTTGTACAGATTTTAGATAGTGGTGTACAGAGGATAACCGTGGTCGTATGCTAAGTACATTGCAGAATGTATTGATTTTTCAGTAGTAGGGTTTTAGTTCTTGAACTTATTGTTTATTAGTCCAAAGCGTCTTCTCTCGAAGTCGTCGACTCGATCGCGTGACTGTGATTGAAAACCTCGATGCAGTCGCAAAAGACTGCCGACGGCAAATGCTAAAAGTAATGCTAATGTAGCCGAGCCCTTAGCCTGTGGTTTTGATTTGAAGTTTTGGCCGTCTGTCAGTCTGTCACTTAGCACTTAAAGTTTTTATACATACACTTAGTTTTGTTTTCATCTGATTCGTTTGTTGTTCGTTTGGCAGACAGTCGAGAACTCGTTTCTTGGTCGAGTGCTACTGCTCTGATTTCGGTTTGTTCCTAATTGGATATATTTGGCAAAGCTACATTTTAACTGTGCCATGACCTGGACTGCCAGGAAGTACGGTATTTTTTCGAGTGTTGTACATAACATGTGATGATGATGATGTCCTCCCTGTCGTATCCGTCAACGGCGAACCCTGCTATATTCGGTTGTGCGCCCGTATGTGGCTGGCAAAACCAAATTTTGTCTTGAAAATTCTATTGCATGGCGCGCAGTACAATAGTCCTTCAGCATTGTATGTATAGTTGTAGGAAGGCTTCGGACGGGTCTTCTTTAAAAGGCGTTTAGCATCTAGGTCTTGTTTGCGCTTTTCTTCAAAATTTGTAACAGCCTTATAAACAGAGTTGCGCCATTCACGTCTCTGTTGCGCGAGCTCTTCCCAACCTTCACACGGGATGTCACATGCAGTGAGATGGCGTTTCAGGACATCCTTGTAGCGTAAAAATTGGCCCCCAGGTGTGCGCTTTCCCTCCTTCAGCTGTGAGTAGAAGACAGCTTTAGGCAGCCTGGAGTCATCCATACGAACCAAATGTCCACACCATCTCAACTGACCTTTTATCAGCAATGCTTCAATTCCGCACAGCCCAGTTCTTTCCAATACTTCAGAGTTGGATACTCGGTCTTGCCACTTTATTCGAAGTATTGATCTTAAGCACTTCATATGGAAAGTATCGAGGCGCCTGATGTCACCTCTATAGAGACACCATGTCTCGGTGGCATACAATAATATGGGCAAAATTATAGCCTTATACACAGCGATCTTTGTGTGCAAGCGCAGATCATGCGAGTCCCAAACTCTTTTCCGTAACATGCCAAAAGATGCCGCAGCCTTTGCAATTCTTGAGGAGATTTCAGTTTCGAGGTGGTTATCGTTGCGAACAAAACTCCCTAGATACCGAAAAGACGTTACTTCCTCGAGAGCTTTACCGTCTAAAGTTATCGGTGTTGGGTCTGGTGTTGTACCACGTGCAGGTTGTTTGAGCACTTGGGTCTTCGACGCACTTATGACCAAGCCAAACCTTTGACACGACTCGTTTAGGCGATTCAAGTAAATTTGCAGGCTGTTAACATCACTGGCCATCAAGCAAACATCGTCAGCATAAAGGGTGTCGACGATAGAGAACTCCTGTACTGATTTCTTTGCTCTAAATCGCCCTATGTCAAATACACTTTTATCTGTTCTGACGTTTAGGCATATCTGACCAGTATTGTCACTATAAGAGTCTCTCAATACGATGGCGAAGTAAAAACCAAAGAGAGATGGAGCCATGACACATCCCTGTTTAACGCCACTGGTTACTAGAAATTGGTCCGTGAAGTCTGTTTCGTGCTGCACCCTAGCCATCATGCCATCGTGAAATTGGCGCACTAAATTAACAAACTTCTCAGGACAACCAGCTTTAGTGAGTACGGTCCAGAGTGCAGATCTCGGTACACGGTCAAAGGCTTTTTCTAAGTCGACAAAACACATATTAAGTGGGCGATGTTGTTCCAAAGACTTTTCTTGTAACTGTTTGACGACAAAGATAGCGTCGACCGTACCTCTGCCAGGGCGGAACCCACACTGGCTCTCAGGTAAAATGCGTTCCGCTAGTACTCCCAGCCGATGATTTATAAAACATAACATGTACTTTGTAAGCAAGCTGTTTTTTAAACTACAATTATTGGTGTCAGTTTTTAATTAATTTTTTATACCCTTAAATTATATTATTTCACTATATATTTGTTTTGAGTAAAAAAGCAACTATTTTCGAATATACATATGAAAAATGACCTCATACAAGTGGCGGGAAGACGCTGGATGCAAGCCGCTTCCAATCGGTCTTTTTGGAAATCCGGAGGCCTATGTCCAGCAGTGGACTTCTTATGGCTGAAATGATGATAATGATGATGATATGAAAAATGTGCCTTTATCGTAGAGGTTGTCATCCTTGGAGTTTACCCAAAGGGGTGTGGGTAAAATTAATATCGTTGATTTACGGGACTTCCTATCCGCTATACGAATACGAAGAAATCATATTTCATGTCCCACCGTTTCCATATACATATCAGAAGGAAGCAATAGATTTAGGTAAGTGCTTTCAGGCAAATGAAGATAAATATATACATAAACGTAATATTAAAATCGCTGTTCCTTAATGGGGGAAATTAAATGAGCAACAATAATATTATTTGTTAAGATACTCTTACAACTAATGAATTGAGCAATAATAATTACAGTTTAAAAAACTAAAAAACACGCATCGAATTATTGTGGTCAAAGTTAATTACAAGACTTTTCTAACAAATCCAAACACAGCTATGATACGATGTTCCATCATGAAGTTCTAGTTCATATCTTCCGGCTCCATCATCAGATCAGTTCGACAGTACCATATTATTGTATTGTCATCAGAACTACATACAGCTGCCAATTTTCATGACGCTACGATCCTTGGAAGATGGTTAAATTAGTTACCTTAGATTTCATTACATACCTAGTTAGTTTCATACAGGTCGACCTAATAAAAGCGTGTTAAAAAGAATATGAATGCTATTGTAAACGTAATATTTATGAATACAAGAACATTGTTTTATTTGTTCGCAAGACTGACCTCTTTATTAATGGTTATAGCGAATAACTGACATAGTAGCTTAAACGACATGACAGATTTTATTATACAATCTGTCGTTAAACTTCTCTATCCATGGAAAGAATATCTAATTATAGTTTAAATAAAACGTTTGTTGTATGGGAGCCCCCTTATATATTAATTTTATTTTAATTTAACTATTTATTTTTAAAATAAATAATATAACTCAATATTCTGTGAATATTTCAAGCATCTACCTGTTGCCGTTATCAATATCGAGCAAAAACGAGCAAAAAAATCACGTTTGTTGTATGTGAACACCGTTAAATATTTATTTTATTCTGTTTTTTAGTGTTTGTTAGGGTCCCGTTTTTACCCTTTGGTACGGAACCCTAAAAAGAAAAACAGGATTTCAAATGCGCTATTTTGTTTTAAAACTAAACTAGTTCAGTAGTTTGGTTTTTATCAAGAAGCAGCCATATTGTTAACCTCCTTCTTTTTGGAGTCGGCAAAAGGCAATATTTTGCTGTTAGGTAAGAACTGTGTGTAGTAAAAGTACTAACTATAATAATACTTTAGCAACTAATACAATGACGTCAATAGCTAAGAATTGAGTTCAGTGTTCTAGCTACTACAAAATAAACAATGCTTTGTAGGCGTATAACTATGTAAATAGAGCGAAGTCTGTGGCGTATAATTTGACAAATTATCAATAAATATGTTTATCTGTTTGGGTGCTCAAATACTACCCTACAATAGCCAAAATAAAACTCAATTTTAAATAACATAGAAGCAAGTTAATTAAAGGTAGTGAAGCCACAATCAATTATAATATTCCAGGATCTGTGTTGCATGTGAGGCACATTATACTCTGTTCGAAGTACCGTGGAAGCAGACGAGGCGTGTGATACTTAGTGCGCCTCAATGACGCTCATCAGAGCTCGGGTAGAAAATTGTTAGTGGAGCGTTAATTGGAACTATTCATTAGAGATGCATAATTGTGTCACGGAGTAAGGCGTTCTGATTTATGTTTGTGAACAGTGATATGCATTTATTATAATTTTATTTACTGATTAATGAGTTGTCACCTTGTGTCAGATGGGAACTGTCACGTGTGAGAAAGGAACAAAACACTAACTAAAATGCGCTTATTTAGTGTTTTTAGGTAAGACGGAGTTTATCGGATAATGTTTATGTTCTTGAAAATAATCCTAAATATATAATCTTGCAATTATATAATTTGCCGAACGAGTGAAGTGAGCTAAAATCTCTTGATCTCTTCATGAAATACAAAAATTTGCTTTTTCTATCCGGATTCGTAGTATTTTTCAACTAATCTTGATTCAATTTAATTCAAATATAATTTATTCTTTCAACACATAACAAGCACTTAGAATCGTCATTACATAGTTTATACTTAAACTTACAAGTAATCTTAAGGACCTTGCACATTGTACGTTATAGACATAAACATATTTTTTTTGCGACAAAAACAACCATAACAAGTAAACACATAAAAATAAAGAAACACTACAGTCGTTTTTGTCACAAACCGGTTCCAACTCTGCATTAATAAACTCTACAAATGGCAAATGCGCAAGCATGATGCCAACATCAAGCAAAAAAAACACAGCATTAAATTTAACTGGTTAAAATTAACCAGCGCTGGTCTTCCGTTTGAACTGGCAGGTGACGCCACGCACGTACGCTCACTATATTTACCAACATGCATTGATAAAAGAAAATTCGACAAAACATTGAACTATGAACTTTATAACGGAATTATTATAAATGAATGATATAATTATTATTAATGAACTTGATATGCAATTTTTTTATTTTCGTTGTTATCGTGGTGATAAAAATAGTTGTTGTAACAGTGATCATCTTACTGTGCTGTGCCCAGGTTCTAAACACTTAATGACGAAAAACAGTGATAATGATAATAAAATGTAGCCTATAGACTCTTAGAACATCTATATCAAATTTCACAACAATGGTTCAGCCGTTTAGTCGTCAAAAGGAGGAAACAAACAGATACAGTGACAGACAAATTTACTTTCGTTTAACAATATTTATTTGTTTATGGAAAACTTAACAGCTACAGAACATATATCATGATGCAGAAAAAAATCCTTACAAGTTTACACTAGAACTAGTATATAGCCCAGAATGCAGAACACGATAATCTAGAGCAAGGTCAAATCTGTAGGAAGTTTGTATTAGTAAGGATATAATTGTAGGTGAGTACGAAAGCTTCTTTATGTGAGTTAAACTCTAAAAAATAGAACTTTTTCAGTATTATTCGAATGTCCTCTCACAACATCTTTGCTACTTATATGTTCTAGATTAAGTACAGTTATGTATAAGAGAAACATAGAATCACAGAATATTTTTATGTGTTTTCATTTACCTAAGACATCAAAAACTTCTGTAAAGGAATATCTGAAAGTATTCAAAGGAAATGAGCGCTTGTAATACAATTTGTGTCGGTAGCTGGGTGAGCGGATGAGCGCCAATGAAGCGGCCTGATACGCCGCTTACGCACTGATTGGTTTTCCGCCCATCGGCTGCTAAATGGAGTTATAACCGACAACATTTACGTATAACTTGAACACATATTATATGTTTCATGTATGTTACGGTACATGGATTCATAAACGAGCTGTATAGAAATAACAAATAAGTATTATAAATATAAAAACAGAATCTGAAGTTAACCGGAGATACTTCAATCAAAATACCTTTAGTTAGTGGTTTGTGACTTAAGTAGTGCCATGTTCAAAACTGTTATGGCGAAGTCAGAAACTTAACATCAGCCGAGTGACTTGTTCGTCTCATCAATATGCATACAGAAGTAAATAACAAAGTAGGTATATAATGAAAAAGTGCAAAATACTTTTCGGCCTCTTGGGCAGTCATAAGCTTTTGTAACATTACTGACTAATTGTATGAAAATTAGGATCAGTTAGCACCTTAAGAAGAAATAATATCATACATGCAGTCAGTCAGAGCAGATATCGTTAAAGTTCACATCACCGCCGGTGAGTCCGGATTAAAGGATTTGAATACTGATTGAGCTGTTCGTGCTTGCAAATTTCACGTTATTCAGGTACATAATCCTTGAATTGTTATTCCGATATGTTAATAACTCAATTGGTTCAATAAAAATTATTACCCCTTACACCTATTATTATTATTTTCAGTCCAAACAGGATGGTTTAGGTGCTATATCTATACCTATATAAGATTTTGTTCCGAGTACACACTGACTGATAAACAATGTACAGATAAATAAATAACACCTAAATAAATATTGGTGGACATTTCACACAACACCATCTGGCCCAAACATGTCCAAACTAAGCAAAGCTTGTATTATGGAAACCAGATGGTTGATACAATACATATATGCTTTTCTTGTTGTAAATACATACTTATGATACTTATAAACACCCAGACACAGAACAAACATCCATGCTCATCACACAAATGTTTGCCCAGGATGGGGATCAAACCCACGACCTACAACTCTGGAGCCAGTCATACTACCACTGAGCCATGAGGCCTGCCACTGAGCCATGAGCCGTGTCAAGATGAAATTTAGAGAATGCTTTCCTTGTAAATGTAGGTATCCACTGAGAATGTATTATCTAAGATAGGATGCAGCTAGTAACTTCATGAATACCAAATAATCAATGATAAACAACGGACGGACCGGCCAGTCTAATAACTATTAAAATCGGTTCGTAAACAAAGAAATTAAGTAACAACAAAGTAGAAAAGTAAAAAAGTAGAAACACATGCTTATTAAAAAAATCGGCCAAGTGCGAGTCGGACTCGCACACGAAGGATTCCGTACTTTCCGTATCTATAAAAACGTTAAAAAAACACGTTTGTTGTACCACCCTGAAATATTAATTTAATTATTTATTTTTAAAGTGAATAATATAACTCAATAATAATATTCTG
This sequence comes from Lycia hirtaria, assembly GCA_947563715.1. NCBI lineage: Eukaryota > Metazoa > Arthropoda > Insecta > Lepidoptera > Geometridae > Lycia > Lycia hirtaria. Next base: position 40,148,492 of record OX387379.1, read on the forward strand.
TGAATATTTCAAGCGTGTAAAAAAAATCAAATCAAGTCATTTATTTGCTAGAATACATAATTATACAAAGAGTCTACCTGTTGCCACATCAATATCGAGCAAAAACGAGCAAAAAAATCACGTTTGCTGTATGAGAGCCCCCTTAAATATATATTTTATTCTGTTTTTTAGTATTTTTTGTTATAGCCGCAACAGAAATACATTATCTGTGAAAATTTCAACTGTGTAACTATCACGGTTCATGATTTACCCTGGTGACAGGCGGACAGACAGACAGCGGAGTCTTAGTAATAGGGTCCCGTTTTACCCTTTGGGTACGGACTTTAACTTGACTTGACTTGATACTTTTTAAAGACGAAAAAGCAGTATATTTCTGATAACGTTAACTAGACTTACCCGCTGTGTAATAGGTAGTAGGATACTACGTATTACACAGCGGGTAAACCTACATAGCTTCTTTCTCCGTACTTACTAGGTATATGTACCTATTTCCTTCTCTCATCCTATCTTAGATTCAGCAGGTTTTCTCAAAGTCGTTTTACTCGTATTTTCAATGGAACATTTATGTATGTGGGGGCTATAGCTACTACACCTCTTTATTAGCAACTTTATTAGGTTTCTTGGATCCATTTATCCGGGGAAATTAGATTTATTGAAAGAGGTAAGGTATTGGTAGAATTGGATATTAGTAGAACGCTTTTTAACCTCCGACCCAAAAAGCGGGCGTTATTAGTTTGACGTGTGTATCTGTATATTTATGTATCTGTATATCTGTGAATCTACGATGCCAGAGACTGACGTCTCTGGCCTCGTAAATCTCAAACGAATGGACCAATTTTGATCAAGGTTTTCTTTTGTTTGAAAGAGAATTTCATCCAGAGTATTTTAGCTATTATTCATTAAAATCGGTTCAACCGGTTTTTTTCGTCGGGGGTTTTGAGTTTTCTGACTTATACTTACATATACAAGTGATGTATTCTATGATCTTGGAAACCATCAAGTTCACAAAAAAGAAAAAATACAAACAAATTTAAAAAAAAACTTTTTAGACACAAAATCTTTTTTAATCTAATGAAATATAAAAGCCGAGATGAATAAAAACAAGAATCAAAACTCGACGACTGGCGATTTAAAAATTCCCTTATCCAAATTTCAGCTTCTTCATTAGGACCTAGTCATCACACGCATCTAATTCAAATTCAAATTCCATTTATTTCGTTTCAGTACCATAAGTCATAGCATTACAAATAAAGTTATTAAATTACATTCAATTAAATTAAATTAAATCAAATTAAAACAAATAAAATCAAATTGAATCAAATAAAATGAAATTGAATCAAATAAAATCACATAAATTCACATAAATTCCCATAAAATCAAATAAAATCAAATAAAAAATAAAATCAAATCAAATTAAATCAAATTAAATTATTAGCATGAACACATTTGCTTAATAGTCAGTACATGAACCATACAGCAATGATTCATGTACTGACAGTCAAACCTGTTTGCGAATACATTCAGAATGGTATTAGAGCTGGCCCGTATTATTTTATTAATAAACAAATTTCGTGATAACTTGATGCACCTTAAGGGCGTCGCCAGCCCATGGCCCCATGGCCCAGGGGGGGGGGGGCAAATTAATATTATGGAGATGAGAATAATATGAATTGTAGGTACAGGTACAATTGCACGGCCTTAGGACTTTGTTTGCTTTGCAGTTGCCTACATTTTTTAAATCTCTAGGGGGGGGGGGGGGGCGCAGCTGCCCCCCTTGCCCCCCCTTGGCGACGCCCTTGATGCACCTACTATAATAATGTACAGACTCCATCATCACACTAGTTCCATGATATTTTTAGAGTAAATCTACTATCGTCAGAGGGTTTACTTTTTAATCATTTCAAGCTACTCGTTGTTTATTTTACTCTCTGAGGAAATAACCAACCAACAGAAAATAAAACTACTTTTGGCGACTGAAACTTAAGTGCATTATTTCATGAAACTGGCAAACAACAGCGCTTCAACTTTTAAAAGGGGGTCAGCGTTATATTAACTTATTTCAGTCAGTCCGTCGTGAAGTTGGAATGTTCCGTATAACAAAACTAAGTAGGTACTTAGAATTAATACTACTTACATACCAGTTTAATATATGTACGTATACTTTTTTTTAATATACATTATAGATCTACGATTGACCACCAACTCGCCTGATGTTAAACGACGGTGTGGCCGAGGATGGAGCTCGTCGATCTAGAAGATATCTATTCACTCTAGCCTTGAAAATTCCAAGATTGTAGGTCTCAGGAAACTGAGATGGCGGCAAAGAATTCCATTCTTGTGCAGTACTCAACAGGAATGTGGATCGATATCGGTGTGTACGGATTTTTAGCATTTCAACGAGAAATGGGTGGTAATTCGCCTACTTTCTGATAGTCCTGTAGTGAAATGGGGAGGGTGGAATTAGGTCGTGAAGCTCTTGCGCACATTCTCCGAAATGAATCCTGTAGAAAATAGACAGACATGCTACTTTACGGTGGTGCTAGAGACTAAGTAGCTTCTTGGCAGCTAGTTTATCGTCACCGATTAACCTCACAGCTCGCCGGTCCACTGATTCTAAAGCTTCCAGCTGATACTTGGCTGATCTATCAAAAAGGTGGCAGCAGTACTCCATACACGATCGGACCTGTGCTTGATACAGATGAAGCAGTTGTCCCGGTGAGAAGTATCGCCTAACCTTATTAACTATTAACCTTATACTCATAACTATGTAAGTATTATAACTACGAGTATTGTTTTAGGTATTTATGAAAGTAAGTATTTGAGTAGAAGGAGTGGAACAGTATAGATTAACAAAAAAAAATAAAAAAAAGTATATGAATAAGCTTAGAGAAGATATTTAAGAGATATTTTATTTATTTCCTATAACCTAAATATTATCTACCTTCACCTTGGATCAGCAATATACCTAGTCTTGCCATAAATATTGTCACGAAGAAAAAAAAAATTTTTTTATTGCAAATAATATTTATTACTTTTACAGTGTGTTAGTTTAATACATAAATATAAAACAATTTAAAATATAAAAGCTTATTCGAAGTGGTCTCCATTGGCTGCAATACAGTCCTTTAAACGTTGAGGCCAGTTATCAATAGAAGCACGCACTCTTTCCATGGGAAAATTCTTCACTGCCAATCGTATGGATTGTTTTAGGGATTCCAAATTATCATGGCGTTTAGAGCAAGCCATACTCTCTAAAACTGACCATAAATCATAATCCAGCGGATTAAGATCAGGACTAGACGACGGCCAGTCTTCAGCTCTGATGAAGTCCGAAACGTTCACTTCCAACCAAGACTGCGTGGACCGAGCTTTATGACCTGGCGCCGAGTTTTGTTGGAAGGACCATACTTGGTTATTGAACATGGTGTTGTTAAGGGGCTTAACTACCTTCTCAAGAATGGTATTTTGATACACTTGTGCCGATGTTTTGATATCTTTTTCACAAAAATATGGCTCAGTCACTCCTTCATAGCTAACACCCCACCAAACCATCACTGAAGTCGGATAATGCCCACGTTGCACTCTGTCGAGTAATTGGGAAGCTTCCTTAGAGCTTTGAGCATAAATACGGTCATTTTGTTTGTTAAAATGTTGCTCAATTGTAAAGATTTTCTCATCCGTAAACAAAATTTTTCTGTGACCTCCCTTTGCGTACCGCTTCAGTAGTTGTTTCGATTTTACCACCCTATTCTTTTTTAAATTATCAGTTAAAAAATGACCAGTGCGTCTCTTATAGGCTGCAAGTCCTAAGTCATCTTTTAAAATACGCGACATGGTTCTGGGTGCTATCTTCATCTCCCGAGATAAAATCTTTTGCTTTCGAACAGGATTTCTTCGAATTCTTTCCCTTACTGCTTTGACCACCTTTTTCGTACGAACACTACGTGGACGGCCAGATCTTTTTCTGTCACAAACAGAGGAGGTCTCATTGTACCTATTAATAGCTCGGTACACAAACATTTGACTAATACCAAGCGTATGGAGAGTTTTAAAAATTGCATTTGGCTCCATACCAACTTTGTGTAATGCAATCACAGCGATTCGGTTCTCTTTATCACCCCACTCCATTTTAATATCGCAAAATATTGTACAATGTATTGGCGCCAAAATTAGAAAACTCAATGAACAATCGTATAAAAATGACAGATTCCAAATTCAAATGTAATATTTTTCTTATTTTTAACTGTAACAGTATTTATGGCCAGACTAAGTATACAAGCGTACTTATACCTATAAAATAACACTACTCACTTTGGACGAGTGTTTCTCTGAGTGGATTGGAATTAGATTGTTTAACGTATGTTAGAACTAAATTTCTATTTTGCCACGATGGCTAGACACGAATTTAGTTGGTACGGAAGACAGATCGCAGAAATAAAATAATATTGGAAAATTTAATTGGCATAGCCCGAGGATTCGGCGAACTAAAGTGGTTTTCGGTGGGACAAATTAGTCAAACTTTCAAATATATTTGGTTAAAAAACTAGATATATTATAAATATTATCATAAAATGGAGCCTACAGCACCCGAGAGGAAATAATTATAGTTTAAAAACTAAAAAAAACACTTCACGATACGCAATTTCTTTAACTTGGATGATATTTTACCAGTTATTTTGTTATAAAAACCAAAGTACTGTACCGATTTTAATAAAATTTATATGGGACTCTGATCTATAATAATAATCTACCAAGCAAAAATTCCTCATAATCAAAGCATAATTGACGGAATAATAGGCAAACAAACATACAAAAAAAACATACAATTGAATTGATAACATCCTTCGTTTTGGAAGTCGGTTAAAAATGAACCTAACGTCACCTCACAACACAATTAGTCAAATCGTTTAGGCTATAGTAATAAATGATATATTCATGCCTCCATACATACACTAGAAAAAAAACTCCCTTTCGGGTAGTCGAATAAAAAATATCACCTGGGTATTCACTTTTCCCGGTAAAATTAATTTTCTAAATTCGCATTGCAAATAAAAACCAAACCGACCTACCGCATGCAGTTTAGTTAGTCTACTTTTGTTCCGTCGAGATGGGCAATTACAGAATTTTGAATAGCAACGAGAGAGCTGGCCCGCTCAAACAACTTGTTAGGCCGTCTAGTGCCCATCTAGATTACCTAGAGCCGGGGCGTAGTTAGCGCTCTACTGCCACGCTGGATTCATTAACTGCGGACCTATTTTTAGTAGGTATCTAGTTGAATTGGTCGTAATTGGCTATTGAGCGGGTTTGGAAAGAACGACTTCGTGCAGAGGTGATTTTGAATGAAATTAAACTGAAAAATATATTTTCGCAAATATAGACGTTATCAGTCTCTTGAGAAGTATTGTTACCCAAGCTAAGAATTACTCAGTGCAAGGCGCGTCACCGACCGAGAGTGACGTGTGTGCTGCTCCTTTGAAAAAGACCGCCGAATGCGGTTGAAACTATAGTCGGATATTTCGGCTCAAAACAGACGTGAGTAACCCGTAGTTTTTATTTAAAAAATGTGTGAAAACCACGTTAATTTCCACAGTCAACGTTAATAAACCTGTTATAAACATTGACACACATGTATTTAGTACGTAAGTACATGTATCTCGATGGTTAATAATACCCATTAATAATAATGTTTTCCCACTAACATAGTTTTTGTCTATCAATTTCCGTTTGTAATTTTCCTAGCAATATTTGCTGTATGTATCCAAGTTATTCTGCCATCGCTTCCGGGGTGTTTACCTCGACCGGGACGACCCAGGAAGGGTAAACTCCGGATGTGTGCGATAAATATCAAAAATGAATACCTACTAGGTTAATATTCAACTACGTAGCCTTATGGCCTTGTGGCTCAGTTGGTAGTGTGTCTACGTCTACCTGCTTAACTGAAAGGTCGTGGGTTCGATCCCCACCCAGGGCAAACATTTGTGTGATGAGCATGGACGTTTGTTCTGTGTCTGGGTGTTTCTATGTATCATATGTATATATTTACAACAAAAAAAGTATATATGTATTCTATCAGCCATCTAGTTCCATAGTACAAACTTTGCTTAGTTTGGGCTAGATGGTGTTGTGTGAAATGTCCACAAATATTTATTTATTTTTCGATATTATACCATCTGAGCCTGAAAGACCTACTCCTGCCAATTTGGCTACTTGTATGCTTGACCTAGACTGAGATCTTAGGTACAATTTCAAAAATGGTTTTCGTTAAAATATTTATATTTGTTTGTTTTTATAAATTCTTAAAATTCCCAGACAACAAATCCAATTTCTTTTCTCAAATTACAATAATTGGCTCAACTTTTCTCGACCACCAACTTACCTATTTACTAAACGAAAGAACAGAATTCATGTATTTTAATTAAATAAACTGTACGTGTATTTTATGTCTAGTCTACGCATTTACTAGAGCGCGCAGTCCGAAATATCTCCGTATGGAAGCGGTGGATTAACAATTATAAACTATTCCCTATGACTCGATAGAAGTTATTCCCAATTACGCCTAGGTAACTGTAGGTATATTCACGATATTATTACAGCACGCCTGAAATGCCTCGCAGTTTGCACGTAATTTATGCACAGAGCAACAAAGTCGGGAAGGTGGTGGTTTCTGTTTCTAGTGTCAGATACAAAGTAAAGCTTGCAATTTTCGTGCTATTCTAGGAATAAAATGCAAAGAAAGTATACGAGAATTTCATTATTAACACCTTTTCTCTAGGAATTGTATTACAAGATAAAACCTTACTTAGATATGCTCATATTACGAGAACTGACAAGCCTGATCATGAATGTTACTTTGCGATACGATTTTCATTCACAATGGTCGAGCCGTTTAGCCATAACTAATTTCGTTATTAACAGACAAATGTATAAGTTTTAATTACTTTACAAAAACACAGTAGACTTTAACACTAAATCTGGTTAAAACAGGTGTTTAAAATCTGAAATAGTGGAGAGTTCTATTCAGTAAGTATTTAACTTATATTTAAAAATTCACACCACATATATAATCTAACTGGAATGTTGTTACATTGTATTTATTACCTTGCTGATCCATGCAACACTAAGGGCCTTACCGAGAAACGTTACTTAACTTTAACCAATGCCTTAAATTCTCTGTTTTTTTCCGCAAGGGCAAGGGCATCAGGGAGTAGTTGATAAAATATGTTGAATATTGCTTAAAGTTAAGTAACGTTTTTCGGTAAGGCCGTTAATTTTTACGAACATGTTAGGTTGCTGCACTGTATAGTAGACTTTCTATTTTTAAACATAAAGTCTAATACACAGGAAGATGTAATATACTATATATTATTATGTAATACTATAGAGTAAGATGTAATATTGGCTTGCATTGCAGTGACAGGGGTCAGCCCATCACCTACATAAACGCCCATTTCCCACAAGTCCTTTGACCAATGACTTTCCATGACGTGGACGTAAAGTCTAAAACAAAATTCACGAATATAGTGTCCTGGGTTGACCGATACTCATATACCAACATTGACGTACTTAAAGATTTTGATATAAAACTCTATGTCACCGCGCTAAAGCCTAATTTAGATTGAGAAGTCTAGAGACGTCTATTTTGCCTCTTGGAATTATTTTTTAAATCGAAATTATTTTAATAGTGTAAGAGTCCTAATTAACCGCGCGAGTCCAAACCCCGTGAGGGACAAAAAGAAGAAGAAGAGTCCTAATTAGATCTCATTGAGCTCTGACGTTTTTGAGGACTGACGCTAGATCCTGTTGATACTTTATCAAAGCTTTTGACTGACTTTTACAGTATGCCCGGGAAGAGAAGTGTATTCTAAGTGTATCTTTTTCTAGAAGAGAAGAATATTCTAAGTGTATCTTTTTCTCCCAGTCCAGTACGGAAGAGAATGGAATACAGTGACCACAGTACTCTAATATATCAATCGTAAGTTAGATAAATCAATAAGAAAATTCTTGCCTTCCCGTAACAATGTATTTAACAATAGTTGATATAATTAACAAAGATCACGGACCGCGGTATCTGTGAAGCTAAAAATAAAATAAATATATCAATCGTATATCTGACTGAACGTGCTGTATGTATACTCACCTATCTGCATACCTAATCCAAGTCCCAGAGCATCTACTCGTAAATCCTCGATCGAATGTTTGTTTATGCACACTACCGCCAGCCGCGGTTGGCTGAGCTGTAATACGCCAACGAATAAAACCATGATGGGAATTTTACTCCGAGCTCTCGGAAACTTTAAGGCAATAAGGTTGATCAATTTCAGAACTCTATTCGGTTACTCGGGTTGATTTTCAAACTGAAGGACTTTGAAACTCTCAAGACGGGAGTCGATAAAGGTTAAAATTATAAATTAATCAAAAGAAAGTTTGTAACTTACAATATGGCCAGAATTTATTGGCGCATCCTGGGAAAGACTTGACGTTTTGGTTCATTAATATTTATCGCAGTTAGTCAATTCTTATATCATATCTTATTACGTTGTTCTCTTCTTTTCAACAAACGCGCACGCATTTCGATGAATCTTTTTTATTTAATTATTTAATTAAAATCATTCATGTGTATGCCTTTACGGTTTGCTTTTTATTAAATTCGTTAAAATTCCGAAGTAAAAAGAAAGTTTCAATTTGGAAAAAAAACAAACCGTAGAGGCCATGGCCATTGATGATTCGAACCGTATAAAAAAATAATTATCGAAATGAAATAATAAATTAGTAGGTAGATAACAGTTTTCTAAACTTCATCTTTAGATAAACGTGTATTTTACTAGCAAAACTAGACCTACGATGCAGATATTATATAGATCATAATAAATGTGAAACATGCTCGTGCGTAACAATGGAACTGCCGTAGGTATACTTTCCTATAAATATTGTAGCAATAGTGTATAATATTAACAAAACTTCGATAAAAACAAAGTCAACAATTTCACAGTAAATATGACCTAAAATTTGACATGTGTTACATCGATTTAACAGCTGGTGCCGGTGTACCAGCGCAATAAATAATTCTGACACATAAATTCTAGTATCTGTGATGTAATAAAAACCCTCGTGCGTGAATTCACGGGCTATGCGATAAACAGCTTTGTACGCACAACAGTTGTTTGCTGAGTAATGGCAACACAGGGACAATGGCCGTTATACTCTATCAATGGCTCGGAATATAAATTTCAGTTGAAATTAATTTTACTACATATACATAGCTTGATGGTGATTTGTATCTATGCTAATTTGTTAACATAATAGTCGTGGTAACGTGGTTATCACTCAATTGTAAGTGATTATGTATCTCGTCACGATACGTGACGTCACGTATCTCGCGTCTATTGAGTCAAAGAGTCTGACTATAGTTTCAACCGCTTTTGTTGGTCTTTTTCAAAGAGGCTGTGCAACGTTTTATTACTAGCCGGAGTAGTTTGTCATACTCCTCATACTATTATTAATGTAATAATGACTTACACATTTTTTCAACGTAATAATTCTGCCAGCCTTTTTTCTGTGAGCGGTTCATTTATCATATTCTTCTTGTTTTTTTTGACGTGATAACGTCTAATAAATCGATGATTGCCGGCTGCACGCACAAAAAAGTATGACTCATTGTCCCGTTACGCGCATTGTCCCGTTACATCATCATCATCATCATTTCATCAATGTTTTGTTATGACGTTGTCACGTTAAACTATCGTCCGTAAACCGACTTTACAGACAACCAATTTTTTTAATGAAAATAGTTTTACTATCGATGATGATTGATGATGATGAACACATGATTTTTAAAGTATTTATGTATTTAATACTTTGTATTCATCATCATCATCTCAGCCATAAGAAGTCCACTGCTGGACATAGGCCTCCCCCATGGATTTCCAAAAAGACCGATTGGAAGTGGCTTGCATCCAGCGTCTTCCCGCCACTTGTATGAGGTCATCTGTCCATCTCGTGGCTGGTCTTCCTACGCTGCGCTTGCCGGTACGTGGTCTCCACTCGAGAACCTTTCGGCCCCATCGGCCATCAGTTCTACGTGCTATGTGCCCTGCCCACTGCCACTTCAACTTGCTAATCCGCTGTGCTATATCGGTGACTCCTGTACGTCTACGTATCTCTTCATTTCTGATTCGATCTCGTAGAGAGACTCCGAGCATAGCCCTCTCCATAGCTCCTTGCGCGACCTTGAGCTTCCTTATAAGGCCCATAGTTAGGGACCACGTTTCAGTGCCGTATGTCATCACTGGTAACACACACTGGTTGTAAACTTTCGACTTGAGGGACTGGGGTATATTGGACGAGAAGACGCTTTTAAGTTTCCCGAACGCTGCCCAGCCGAGTTGGATACGACGATTGACCTCCCTCGCAAAGTTGGACCTGCCTAATCGGACCGTTTGTCCTAGGTAGACGTATTCGTCAACAACTTCAAGAGTGGAGTTCCCCACAGATATTGGGGTGGGCACTACATGGGCGTTCGACATAACCTTCGTTTTGTCCATGTTCATTTTGAGGCCCACCCGTTGGGAAACTCTATTGAGGTCTTCGAGCATCGTACTGAGGTCTTCCATCGACTCTGCCATGACTACTATATCGTCGGCAAACCGAAGGTGAGTGATGTACTCGCCGTTAATATTGATGCCGAGCCCTTTCCATTCCAGAAGCTTATAGGCATCTTCCAAACCGGCGGTAAACAGTTTCGGAGAGACAACGTCTCCCTGCCTCACGCCTCTTTTCAATGAAATTGCCTCTGAGTTCTGGTCTTGTACTCGGACTGACATGGTGGCGTTGTTGTACAAACACTTCAGCACTTCGACATACCGATAGTCAATACGGCATCGTTGGAGAGCCTCAAGCACCGCCCAGGTCTCGATCGAATCAAAGGCTTTCTCATAGTCCACAAACGCTAAGCAAAGGGGCAAGTTATACTCTTCGGTCTTCTGTATCACTTGCCGCAGCGTGTGGATGTGGTCTATGGTACTATAGCCTTTTCGGAAACCGGCTTGTTCGGGAGGCTGGAAGTCATCGAACCTGCGTTCAAGACGATTCGTGATGACCCTTGAAAACAGCATAAAGACATGGCTCAGAAGCGAGATGGGTCTGTAGTTCTTCAGCAAAGTGTTGTCTCCTTTTTTGAAGAACAGCGCCACCACGCTTCTTTTCCATGCTTCTGGCGTTGTACCTTCAAGCACGACGGAATTGAAGAGCCTCTGAAGGACTTTCAGTACCGGTGTTCCACCCGCTTTCAGTAGCTCTGATGTAATTCCGTCGTCGCCCGGTGCCTTGTTGTTCTTGAGCTGTTTCAAGGCCATCCTAATCTCGTACAGGCTGATATCCGGGATATCTTCGGTATAATGTCGAGTCAGTTTGGCTCTTGGATCTTTACCCAAACTGCTAACAGGTTTTGCGACCGATGTGTATAACTGTCCATAGAACCTCTCAATCTCCCTCAAGACTTCTGCTTTGGTCGACGCTAGACTGCCATCTTCTGTCTTCAGCTTCGTCAACTGGCTCTGCCCAATAGACATGTCTTTTGCGAACACTTTGGAGCCTTTATTCCGCTCTATCGTCTCTTTAATACGATTAGTATTAAAGGTACGGATGTCGTGTCGCATAGACTTTGATATGAGTCTATTGAGCCGCCTATATGACTCTGCGTCACCGGAATACTGCAGTTGCAATGAGCGTCGTTCAGCCATGAGGTCGAGGGTATGGCTCGAGAGCTTTTGCGGTCTATTTGTATGGTGGGGTTTATAAAACTTCACGCCCACCGTACGGACAGTTTCCACAAACCTGTTATTGATCTCATCCACCGATGCGCAGCTTTCCAGGCACTCGAAGCGATTTGATAGTTCGAGCTGAAAGCTCTCGGGGTCTTGGATATGAGCGCGAGTAGGTCGGAGTGTAGACTTCATCATACGGGACCTCTCAAGTTTAACATTAATATTCAAAGTGCCTCGTACTATTCGATGATCACTTTGTATTTGTATGTAAGTATTGTATGATTTTGAAAAGGCCCGGATTCTGGTTTCTGTTGGTAAGTAGGACAAATTCCCATCGTGAAAAAACTCAATACTTCAGTGATCCCGCATTATTTTGCTGACAGGCTGACAGCGGCGCGCCGGCGAAAAATCGAATGTCAAAATATGATTGATGTCTCTTGTAAAACTGGCCGTGTTTCTCAACCGCCCCGCACCGTGACGGGCAAAAACAAAAGGGTGCCTACTTTTTTGATGCTGATGGTTTAAGATTTATTTTTTGTGACGACTATTCTGGTAGGTACAAGATATCAACTTCATTAATATTTTCAGAATTTTTTACCGTTTGTGTAACAATTTCAACTCCGTTATAGATGTTAACTGTTACGACTTACGAGTATCCGAAATATCTTTCTTCAATCTTTTTTTCCTGAATTCGTTCCATATAATTATCTAATTTCACATATTTTATTTGACATACTTTACTGATTCCGTAAATTTGTTAGCCATTAGTTTGCCCAAGTGTTAATTGCCCAGGTTTGTCAGGATCTTTTTAATTTGAACCCAAAAATGTTGTTATTCACAAAGGTCCTGTCATCAAACGAGTTCTCAAATGAGCCATCGGGAATTGGAAGGATAATTTTTGAGAAAAAAAAAACATTTTTGGGTTATACAAATTCGAAGTTTCATATTTCGAATCATAAACCAAGTTTAATATAATATCATAACCACAGAATTCGCCCTATTACATTGATCATAACGTTCTAGATCCTATCTGAATTAAATTTCGTATATTTGGAAATTTATCTTGGAAATTTGTAGATGTGCGTAAAGTATACGTAGCACTTACAAGTGCTACGTACAGTACGTATCTACAAATTTCCAAGATAGGCAAAAAGGCAGAAAGATAAACTTAATTTATCACTCTTGGAACCCCTGAAGCAAACTCAAACATTATCTCACGAATCGATTAGAAACTTGAGAATAACGAGGATGCTACAAAATTTATTGGCATTTCCGAAGTGTCGATCAAATCAATAAGAATCACTCCCGTAGCTGGCCAAATAGAAAGTGCCCAATTGAAAGCTCAGCGCGTCGCTACCGTCCTCATCTCTTTGTGATACTCCCTTTGATCTGCTATATTCGAAGTGTCTATTCCAAATTCTTTTCACCTTTGACCAATATTTTGTGAGGTTTTATTTTGTGATGTGAGATTATCCAATGATTTGGGTCACGTTTGCGGATACCACTATTTTGCGGTATTTCAGTTTTTAACCGATAAAAGAGAAGTTAGTCATGTTAAAGAATTCAATAGATATAAATCGTTGTATTAAAGCATGCTATTATGATTTTGCATACTTTGCTGGGAAAGACTTTTTGATAAGTTCCTCAGAGGTTGTCCATGGACTTTTAGATAAGGAAAGGGGTTCCTCGGAGTCCCATAAAAATCAGTAGGTTTTGTACTGTTGTTTTTTTTTCTTATGAAATTAATCTAAGTTTGATCACGAACTTACCTTATTGTAAGCGCTGGTTTTGCTAAATATAAATAACGTTAATCTGCAAGAAATCATAAGTTAAATTGTTTATATTGTTTTTTGCCTACGAAACAAAATACTATAACAGTGATCGATCAATTTACACACGTGTTTCAAGTATAAGTTCATAGAATACCTTGCAAATTGGTTAATGAAGATAAATCAGCGCTAGTAGATACCATCTACACAAATGAACCAGTTTTTTATATATTTAATTGTTTATCTCCACAGACACCAGGGTCCGTGACCTTTGTCACAATTACAAACTATTGCTTACTACTTATCGTTACGGGAAAATTATTTTGTCTTTATTTAAGTAATTTTTTACATATGTGTCGCCTACTCTCGGCCCAGGGCCTCCATCACCGAATGAACCAGTTTTCTTAAATGTTTTAATTACTGAGATACATGCCTAATTCAAACTTGTAGCACCACAATCCGCCCAAACTTGCAACAGCAAGAGAAATAGCATCTACTAATGTAACTTCCTATATAATACCAAGCGTTCAATGCGGTCGAACTCCGCATTCCTTCTCTAATTAAATGCAACTGGAAACTTCATTTGGTATAGATGGCTGGCTATATATTAACGTCGATTCGAAATTCACGAACCAAACAAGTATCAGTTGTAGTGTACCGAGTTAGTAACGCTTCTACAGATCTTCAGAATGCGAATACATCTCTCACGTAGGGGTTTGCGGGTGTTCAGTTGAACTGACACTTTGATACCAATAGCGTTTAAAGCCCCCCGGGGACAGGAATAGTCCTTGTGTCGAATTTCCTGAGAATTATCGGGAATTACGGTAGATCAAAGAGGGTTATTGTCCTTATATGCGTTAATGATGACTAGTAGCTTCATACACATATTTGTAAAACAGAAACCTCTGCCTACTAATGAATATTTTGACAAAAGGTAACATAAGTTGCTAAAAGAAGTTAGTTGCTCCTGTGCCTGTAGTAAAAATGTTCAAATGTGCTGTGTCAAAATCTACAACAAAATACCAGATAGTATATAATTCATTGCAGTAATGCTGTAAAATGGGTTCAGTAACTGGGTACGGTTTTTTTTCGACGTATGATAAATTGTTATGAAGCAATAACGTCTTTGTTCTCTTTAGAAAATATTTGACAGACGCAGGAAATTAAACGTTCCAGCCTAGAATGATTTTGAGCGTAGCGACAAAATTCTTCATATACGGTTCCAAGCCTAAAACAAAGCAGCAAATACAGGTACATATATTAACGTATACACTATACACCATATTTATCGCTATATCTTGGAAAAGTTGTAGTCACAGAGATCAATTTATGGTTAATCATTTCTAATTCAATTTTAGGTCTAATAGTTTAGGAATGCAGGAAAACACAAGTTTTCCACCTTTGGTTGTAGGTACAGGTACAATTGCACGGCCTCCGGAAATTAAACGTTCCAGCCTAGAATGATTTTGAGCGTTTACAGTATTTTGTAGTGGCGCAGAGAATCTGATTGTCTCTGAGTAAAATGGGTTTGATAGACGAACAGACTAGCGTATCGAATTTAAAAGGGTTCGAAGGGGCATGTAGTTACTACGGAACCATAAAAATACTTAGACAGTGACAAAAAAAATATAAAGACATTTATCTATTATACTGGTACAAAAGACCTTTGTTGTACTCTCCAAACTTTTTGAAGCTTTCAGCAAAACTACAAATGCACATCGTAGATTTGCAAAACCGTAACTTTGTAGTGGGGTCACGTACGGGACGAGTCCTCAAGACTCGGCAAGTCTCTCGACAAATATCCATTTTGCTCAGTTACCGCCTTTATTCCCTGAAGTTTTTGCTGGCTTAGCCACAATAGAAGACAGTAATGTAACTTTTGTCTGTTAGGTTGCTACTCAGCGACACAGATCTAAGTTCGGTTCTAGTCACAAGAATATTGTAACAAAACAAATTATAAACAAACAAGAATCATCATCATCATCATCTCAGCCATAAGAAGTCCACTGCTGGACATAGGCCTCCCCCATGGATTACAAATTTGTTCGAGAACAAGAGTGCTGTCCTTATTTTATTGTTTTAATAATTTATTTGTTTAAATCGAAACGTTATTTCCCATTTTTTCCGCTATAGCTCTTTATTGAGACTCTAATCTCACTACCTCACTAAAACACACTCCACATTTCTCTATCTCTTTTCTTATAAATTATAGTTATAGCTAACTATACTTGTATACATAATCATAAATCTCTCAACTACGCCAAAATGAATAATTATAGTTTAAAAAACTTTAAAAACCGACTTCAAAATACGCAATACAATACATAATATTGTACGCGACTTGCTGTTCAATTTATCTACAGGCACTTTACTAGTTATTTTGTTATTGTGTGCGCGGAAAGGAACGGTGGAGGACTAACTGATATACTCCACTCGATGATCCTGTGTCCATAGGTGCTGATCTTCTGAATGATGATGGCGACGGTATTGGTTCGCGACGTGAGAGGATTATCACCAGCCCGGGCTATTAAGCTGCTTAGCGAATGTTAACGAGAGTGGCGCGGTCAGCGACTGGCGAGCGAGTGTGAGACAATAGGGAAGGGTGCAGGAGAAAGATTGCATCTGTGTGCGTATATGTGTATTGGTGTGCGTGTGCGTCGATGCAATGCAAAGTACATAGATAAATAAAAGGAACAGATAATGATCAACTTTTTGGCTTCGACAATTTCCGCCGGCCGAGGCAATTCATGGAATTGCATCTAGATACTATAGTAAAGTGATGAATGCGAATAATAAATTAATATATATACAAAAATGCTTAGGCTAAAAAATACTAGAACTAAATGTTGATTTCTCGATTCATTGATTGGGCAGAGGTGCCAACCGAATCACTGGTCGGATGTAATGTCTAGTTCCAATGCGAACTTTACAAGTTCTAACTATCGAATCCTTTCCCGGATATACCTCTTCCACTATACCTATAGGCCAGACTAGTGGATGAGTGTTTTGATCTTTAATGATGACTACTGAACCTACGTTCACAGGGTTAGCAGTAGTATGCCACTTCTCACGATGCTGTAAGGAAGTGAGATATTCTTGGCTCCAGCGTTGCCAAAATATATGAGTGAGTTTACTTACAAGCTCATAGCGGGATAAACGGTTATCCGGGATCTGAGTAAAGTCCTGAGCAGGCAAAAATTTAAGAGGAGTGACGTTTAAAAGATGGTTTGGAGTGATTGCGGCTACTTCGGCTACGTCATCACTGTGCTGTTTACAAAGAGGACGACTATTTAGCAGACTTTCAACTTGTACGAGTACGGTATTAAATTCTTCATACGTTAAAATACGCGATCCGATCACCTTTGCTAAGTGTGTTTTGACGCAGCGTATGCTAGCTTCGACCGCCCCATTGAAATGTGGTCCATAAGGCGGACTGTGCTTAAACTGTATGCGTTGAGCAAGCAAGTGCTGACTTATGTAATTTTCGTAATTAGTGGACTGTATAAAATCATAAATTTCGTTTAGCTTTGGGCGAGCACCACAGAAGTTCGTACCGAAATCGCTGTATATCATAGCGACGGGACCCCTTCTGCTAATAAAGCGTTTAAAAGCGGCTAAAAATAATTCCGTTGATAGAGAAGAAACTAGTTCAGCGTGAATGCTCCCCGATCGAAGACAGTAGTACAGGCAAATGTATCCCTTTTGGCTTTTGATACCCCTGCGGCGAATGTGAGTTAGAAAAAATGGGCCTCCATAGTCTACCGAACAGTACTCAAAAGGTTTACCAGCCGACAGTCGGAAATCAGGCAGGTCACCCATTATTGGACTAGAGAACCTAGGCTTAAGCCGGAAACACACGTTGCATGTATGTACTCTTTTCCTAACTAAATTTCTTGCGGCTATTATCCAAAACTTGTGGCGTAGTAACGCCATTAATAACGAGGGACCAGCGTGTAGGTTTGAAATATGAAAATGATCAACAATCAATTGTACTATACGTTCCTTTACAGGAAGTATGATAGGATGTTTCTGTCCGTAACTTAGCTCAGAGTTTTTTTTAACCTACCACCAGCTCTTAATATTCCATCGCTATCAATGAACGGACTAAGTTTGATAATGCGTTTACTACAAAGTTTGATATTTTTTATTGCGTTTATATCATCCCGAAAGTGCAAAGTTTGCACGTATCGCACGACATAATTTTCAGCATAATCAATATCTGCTACAGAAATGTCCCTACCAGTAGGCAAACGTTTCATAAATCGTAACATATAAATTACAACGCGCAGTAACTTCATCCAACTTGAAACCCGTTCGCTTAGACGCGCGAGAGGATGAATCATTTCAGGCGTGTGCGATATTATAGGCGGCGCGTCAGCGAGTAACGCGACAGGTTTAGTTTCTGCGATAGAAGCTTCATATGTATTTACAACAAAACTTGTCACGGGCCATTCTGCTATGGGGTCATGTAGCCATTGCGGGCCATGGAACCACATATCACAATTCAATAAACCTCGTGGAGTTACCGGTCTAGAAACAATGTCAGCTGGGTTTTGCGATCCCTTTACTTTATACCAATGACACGCCGGCAATTTAGAATTAATATCGGTTATGCGATTTGCGACAAACGTGTGAAACTTGTGTGATGGTGAATGTATCCACGTTAGAGTGACCGTGGAATCAGAGAATGCGTAAATGCCGTTAATTGTGCATCGTTTAGCGAATATTTCTCTGACCGCATTTATTAAATTAGCTAGTAGCACGGCGGCGCAAAGCTCCAAGCGTGCGAGTGTAATTTTTTTTAAAGGGGCTACTTTGGATTTTGCGACTAACAAATTGACGCTTCCGGAAGAATGCGCGTTAGAACTAACTCGAATGTATACATTCGCCCCGTAACATGATTCGCTAGCGTCTCCAAATCCAATTATTGTTATATGCGAATTTGAGTATATACCTACATGGCGTGGAATTTTTATAAGTTCTAAAACGGGTAGTTCCTCCCTAAATTTTATCCATTTTTCGCGTATCGATTGTGGTACCGGATCGTCCCATCCGAGACCTGCAGCCCAGCACGCTTGTACCAACAATTTTAAATATGTTGTTGTCCCGCACAATATGCCAAGCGGATCCCACAAACGAGCTGTTACGGATAAGATTGATCGTTTAGAACATTCCGGAATATCAGAATTTATTTTAAATTGAAAGTTATCATCACTGACATGCCATTGCATTCCTATTATTTTCGTTTGTGGTACTAAAGGCATCTCGTCATCAAAGCTAACTAATTGCGGGTTATGATGCGAAGTAGGTATTTTTTTCATTAAATCTGCGTCATTAGAAATCCACTTGACTAAGTTGAATCCGCCGGCCTTGAGCATATCTACCATTTCGTGATAAATCTTCTCCGCGTTTTCCTGACCGTCAACCGAATTGACGTAATCATCCATATACATCTGATTGTCTGCTTCGTAAGCTGCGAGTGGCCAACGCTCGCGATAGTCAATGGCGAGTTGACGTATACACCTCATCGCTAAGTATGGTGAGCTGGATAGTCCGAAAGCGATTCTATTAAATTCAAATATGCGTATTGGCGAATCGGAGTCGAAACGATATAAAATGCGTTGATACGATTGATGTTCAGGTACCAATTTTACTTGAAAATACATTTTTTCAATATCGGCACTTAGCGCGGTTGGAAACATGCGTAAATTGATCAATAAATCAAAAATGTTGCTTTGCAAATTAGGTCCTTTATATAATAAATCGTTTAGAGATCGACCGCTAGTGGTAGGACAGCTAGCGTCTAAAACTATTCTTGTTTTTGTACTTGATTTATCGGGCCGATAAACAGCTCGATGCGGAATATAATAACACTCACCGTCAGGCTTATGACCTTCGACTTCAACCAGATAGTCCTTGTTAATATATTCTTGAATAGTCACATTATAATCTTCGCGTAATGCGGGTTGGGCATCGAGTTTCTTTTCTAAAATTATTAAGCGACGTTTCGCGGTAACGTAAGAATTACCCAGTTCCGTAGGTACGCTTTTGAACGGTAACTGTACTTCGAACCTTCCTGAACTATCGCGCGCGTAAGTTGAAAGAAAATGTTGTTCGCACATTTCATCTTCCTGACTAATATGGGTACTGTTAGGAATATTTTCTAACTCCCAAAACCGTTCGGTAAGTCGAACGAGCGTTTGCGAATCATCGGATTCACAGAAAAAACTTTTATCGGCCGTGATATCGGATGCATGCGTGACATTGCATAAATGTTGACTTGAAACATAATTTGCTGTTCCCATCACTAAATATCCAAGCGTACTTCCTAATGCGACTACGGAAGAATCAGGCGAGGTGATCTTGTCACCTTCTAAAATTTGCGGTATTAATGCACATCCTATTAAACAATCGATTTTTCCAGGCGTTTCCCAGTGGTTATCAGCGAGATATAAATTGTCGAAATGACGAAGCTGCGATTTGTCTATAAATGCGTTCGGTATTTTGTCTGTAATTGAATTTAGTACACGGGCTCGAACTTCATAGAAACAATTTCTATCAAAGCGTGAATAAATCCTAAAAGTGGCATATCCTAAACAATCACTTTCTGTCTGACCAATTCCATGTACACGAGACTTTATAAATTCAATTTCAATACCATTTCGTTCACAACATTCTTTAGACACAAAGTTACTCATTGACCCAGTGTCTATTAATAGCCGTAAGTTAGCGCACTTATTATTTTTGTTATAGATATGCACAGTCGCCGTCGGAACTAATGTAGTTTCCGTACCTGTATTATGCATACAATGTAATGAGGATGACTCATGCGAGGTAACACGCGGAGGGATGCGGTCGCGCTGCGTATTATTTGTATTATCATTTGATAGCCGGTTCTGTTCACGCTGTACACTATTATGAATATGCAGCATACTATGATGAAAACCAGAACATACATAGCACCGATTTTGAGATTTGCATGATCTAATATCATGGAAACCTAAACAGTTTTTGCAATATCGATGTTTTATTACAATCTCATTTTTGCGTTGAGCGTCTAACTTTATAAATTCTGAGCATTTAAAAAGCGGGTGAAACGGAGTTGAATTACATACTACACATCGACTTTGTTTTCTCGGCGACGAATCGTCCCAGTGAGTAACAAAGGATCGCGTTGGTTTGTTTCTATTATTGTCTCTTAAAGTATTATTTGTTTTCTGTAGCGAATTATTTCGTAATGCTTGTATTTTGCTTTGTTCATTTACGAATTTTATTAATTGTTCAAACGTGGGTACTTCTATATCTCGGTGCATTTGCTCAAATAAATTAACCATCTCTTTATCTAATTTACCGAGTGCTAAGTGCGTGATTATAAAATCGGACAGGTCCTTCAAAGGAAGCAGTTTAAGTGCTTTTTCTGCCGATACAAATTGTTCGATAAAAACATCTACATTTTGATTCGATTTGTAATTAAGCATTGCGTCTATATAATTGGAACCTTGCACACGAACATCTTGGTATTTTTCTAAAAGTGCATTCCATATAAGCAAATAATTATCGCCTGTTGGCAATATACCACTACAAGATGTGAGCGCTGATTTTGACAATTTACCCATCAAATAGAGGGCTTTCTGAGAATTTGTCAGACTTTGATTCTCATGTATTATACATTTAAAATTTTCATAGAAGACGGGCCATTTAGAAGGTGTACCGTCGAAACTTACTAATTCTAGCAATGGTAATTTACGACCATTGTTCAGATCAGATTGCAATTTACTTGATTTTTCATCTTTAATTTCTTTAAATGCGTGCTTGACATAACAATATAGCTCATCAAATGAATTCAAAACAGAATAGTTAGGATTAATATTTTCATCGTACTCCAAATACGCTATATTTAATTTATCAACAGTGTCGATGAAATCAGTTCTAGTATTTTCCAGCGATTGAATTCGAGCGATAAACTGCGTTTGAGAAACTGGATCGGACAACTTCAAACTTAAATTGTATAATGTTTGTACATTTTCGAACAAACGCTCCTTCTTTGCTTCTAACTGCCTAATTATAACGCTTTGCGGTCCAGAAACGGCCTGTTTCGGCATCTTGGAAAATTAAAATGAAACAAAGAAGTTGCGTTCGAAGTGCAAAATTACTAACTGTGGAATAAAGAAATGGCAAAAAATTGTCTAAACCACAAAATTATATATAAAAACAGTAGTATTTAAATAGATTGCGTGATTAAGCGTGTAAAACAGATAAATATATGAAACAAATATTTATTGTTGCGTAATGTGGGTACTCAAACGTATAAAAGTTGTTTTCAATGCGAGTAAAATAATGCGTAATTAAGCGAAATATGCGTTAAATATTGAGTATTTTTGCGAAATATGCGTAAAATATTGAGTATTTTGTAAAAATATATGCGTTTTTGCGAATTGTGTGCGAAAGGAAGCGAGGATTCGGCTAGATTAGGACCAAAAAGGGGTTGTGTGCGCGGAAAGGAACGGTGGAGGACTAACTGATATACTCCACTCGATGATCCTGTGTCCATAGGTGCTGATCTTCTGAATGATGATGGCGACGGTATTGGTTCGCGACGTGAGAGGATTATCACCAGCCCGGGCTATTAAGCTGCTTAGCGAATGTTAACGAGAGTGGCGCGGTCAGCGACTGGCGAGCGAGTGTGAGACAATAGGGAAGGGTGCAGGAGAAAGATTGCATCTGTGTGCGTATATGTGTATTGGTGTGCGTGTGCGTCGATGCAATGCAAAGTACATAGATAAATAAAAGGAACAGATAATGATCAACTTTTTGGCTTCGACAGTTATAAAAAACAAAGTACGGCATTGATCTTGATAAAATTTATATGGGACTACCTCTGAAGTATGACCTACCAAATACAAAAAGAATCATCAAAATCAATGCACATTTGGCTGAGTAATCGGTGTACAAACATACAAAAAAAAATTCAGACCGAATTGATAACCTCCTTCTTTTTGGAAGTCGGTTAAAAAAGGGGTTATAATTTCGGCCCGAATATCTTTATTTATATGAACATTATTATTGAGTAGTCGGGTAAAGAGTAATATCATTTATTCAATATCATAAAAAAATCATTAAAATATGAATTTTAATACGTGTAACACGTTTTATTTAAAAAGTCAATACTAATGTAGTATTCTAATATTTCTGAAAAATCATCATCATCATCATCACAGCCACAAAAAGTCCACTGCTGGACATAGGCCATGGATTTCCAAAAAGACCGGTTGGAAGTGCATCCAGCATCTTCCTGCAGTTTCAATAAAATATCTGAGTAATAAAAAGTAAATCAATATTTTATACAGCATGCTTATCACTACGAATACATAGTATGTACTCGCCAGCATGTCGTGTTTGGGTTACATTGAACCGAATAATTCGATGGGACATATTACAATGTAATTCCTATGTCACTTGTATACTACAACCACAGAACATATTCATTATTATTATAGTCTAGTAAAAATAAATCCGTTTGTATGGAGCAGACCGCAATATTTGCAGTAGGAGGGATTCTTTGAAATTATGATAGCAAAATAACTAAAAATCATAGATCTACAATAATCCCCGATTTATAATACATATTTCCTTAGTAATTAGCATCAAAAGATGTTTTATTTGATTTTAACTATTGTAGGTTTAATATAACATATGGTTTCTTATGTGATTCGATAGCATTAATTTCTGTTTATCAGAAATGACAAGAATTTCCAAAAAATCTATTGAAGGTTTTAAATAATTCAGTAAAAACACAAAATCTCGCGGATGAATACACAAGTACATAGGGTCAATGTGCTAGTTCTCGTCCAGTTAGTGGAGTTGTCAAGTTCGGAAAACAATATAAAATATTTAGACTGTGCAATTTGTATAAGAAATTATTGCAATATACTCGTCATATACTCTATTTTGATAAAATGTATTTTTTGTGGTTGTAAGTTTACTGTTTTTTTTTTATAATTCTTATAATGCTCAAAATTGCTGTTTTGCTAGTTTTCGTCCACAAAATTCAGTTCTTGTCCACCTATTAGCTAGTTTTCGACCACTTACTTGGAAACTTTGGAATTCAATAAGAAAATAAAATCTTAGGTTCATTTAAAGAAAGTCAGTGATTATCATTTATTATCTTACATTTTAAACATCTGTAATTATTGAAACATCTCAAATACCTTCAATCTTATACATAATTTTTTTACTGAAACTATAAAATTTAGGAAAATGAGATCGTATTTTACTTAATGTACACTATATTTTTACTTTAATTATGAGTGTATCTATTACAGTAATTAGTTATTTTATATTATAGTTATATTAAAAAAAATGATCTTATTTTCCTTAATATCCTTAATATACACTATATTCATAGATTAATACTTTTATAGTATCACTGGGTAACACTGATTCTTCTGTAACATTGACTCTGTCTTTATTTATTACCTTCTGCAAAGCAAAAATAATTTTATAATAGTATATTTCAAATTTTCATGAAATTTCTGCTATAAACCAAATACCGGTCGTAAACTGACATGTTCCCCTAAGCATTTTTAGTTTCCGACCGCATGATTTTCTAATGCGTATTTTATTACGTAATAAAAAAAAAGTGGACGAAAACTGATAATTAAATAGTATCCGCACATAAGGTTCCAATTTCTAAATTTCATTTACTTGATTTTCACACATTATTAAATAGCGAAAATAACCTTATTGGACGGAGCCAAGCTAGTCTCCGACCACGCGGTCGAAAACTAAATGTTCTAAGAAAATGGTATTTCAGTTCTTGACCACTTAATTTTGTTTCTTTAATAGTGACATTCAAAATAAAAACGACGTTTCCCATATTCTATAGATCATAAACAAGGTCTACAAACAGTAAAAAAACCCAAAATATTAAAAAATCAATAAAATACTTACTGTGAAAGTCGCGGTGTGCCACTATTTGTTTTGTAATATTCACGTATCCACCCTGGGTCGATACCAACCGCCAACTGTTTTTTTTTTTACGAGTTACACATACACATTAGGCTTTGTTTGCTTGTGTGTATATGTGGTTAAGTCTTCAGTCTTGCAAAGAAATATTTTTTTTTTGTTTTAAGATTGTCAGTATTGCTATTTTTAAACGATTTGTAAGAACGATCCGTCCGATGGACGAGATCTGGCTGTGGTCGGCGAACTGGCACATTGACCCTATACCTATAAGTAAGTATTTACAAGCCGCAGCGCGAAGCGGCGCAGGCGGCCACGGCCGTCGCGGCGGCGCGGGGGTGCGCGGGGCAGGGGAGGCCGGCCGGCCACCTCATACTCGCGTACCTATATTTCAATTTCGCGTGTAGGTACAAAGACATTTTTACGCAACTGCTCAAGAAGGATAAGTTTTAACTGTTTTATCTGCTTATTACATACTCGTAGTCGTCGATACCATATTATTAATTTCTTGCAGAAAATATTGGAAAGAGAATTTGTCTATTTTTCGTAGGACAGACAGGCAGTTATCAAACACACATTTATTGTTGCGTAATTACTTATCAAGTACCTATAATGAGTAGATTTAATAACCCCCTCCTTTTATGAAGTCAGTAAAAAATAAAAGAACAACTGCGTGCTAAGCTATATATATAAGTAGGTATATGTTCGTTTAAATAAAATTGCACAAAATTTTCATATTTAGGGTTCCGTACTAAGGGTGCGGGAGCCTATGAGGCTA
The DNA here is from genome assembly GCA_947563715.1 of Lycia hirtaria. Classification (NCBI taxonomy): domain Eukaryota; kingdom Metazoa; phylum Arthropoda; class Insecta; order Lepidoptera; family Geometridae; genus Lycia; species Lycia hirtaria. The sequence goes on from OX387379.1 coordinate 40,173,763, forward strand.
CAGTGTTTGTCCGCCTATGTTTCCTACACTTAAACGGTTGTATTTTTAGATACAAGTCTTGGACAAAATTGGCAAGATTATAGGGTTCACTTTGATGGAAATCGAAAAATAAATAAATAAAATAAATTAAATATCAAACTCTAGTCTAACATTATCAGTTTTATACCATTTTAATAATAATAATTATAGTTTAAAAAAACTGAAAAAACCGAATTCAAAATACGCAATACAATACATATGTACACAACTGGCTGTTCACTTTTCTACAGGCGCTTGGATGATATTTTACCGGTTATTTTGTTAGAAAAACTACAGTACTAAGTACATAGATTTTGATAAAATTTATATGGGATCATCTCTGAAGTATGTCCTACCAAATACAAATAACCGGACAAGTACGAGTCAGACTCGTCCACCGAGGGTTCCGTACGAACTAGTAGGTAAAAGGGGGAATTTATATATTTTCCTTCATAAACCGAAAAATGTACATCTTAAAAATATTTAATAACCTGTTTTAGCTTATGCTAATGAAGATCTTTCATATGATACCCCACATGATACGGTTAATTCACTTTAAAATTTGGGCTCTCATTCCTTGCATAGAGACACTATTTTTTTATGATTAAATTAAAAATGTCTAGTTTTCGGTTTTTTCCTATATTTTTACTCTAACACAATGCTTCTCGCCAAATTTCATAGTTCTAGGTCAACGGGAAGTACCCTATAGGTTTTGATTCCCTTGTGAGTGTCGAAATGTGCGTTTTTTACGACATATTCGGCTATAACTTTTTTTTACGAAAACTGAGAATTTTTATTTTTCTTTCTGCAGCAAGATACTATGAATTTGCGTATATGGTTTTAATTTTAACTCGATACCTTCACGCATTCCCGAGATAAAGGTCTTGACACCCGGACAGACGGACAACAAAGTGATCCTATAGGGGTTCGGTTTTTTTCCTTTTGAGGTACGGAATCCTAAAAATCATCGAAATCAGCTGGCATCGAAACGATTGGCTGAGTAATCGGTGAACAAAGGGGTAGAAATGGGGGTAAACAATGTATGAAAGTTCCTGGGTTTTGATATTAGGGGCCTGAAATTTGGTATTTGGGTTACATAATAGATATAAATGAACAATGGTATTATATTTTCCGTGTAAGAAAATAAATTGTCTTTTCTAAGTTCACTAAATTTACACAAAGTTTTCAGGCCCTTATTTCCAACAGTAACTGTGTCACCTTCTAATTGTTTTTAGGGTTCCGTACCCAAAGGTTAAAAACGGGACCCTATTACTAAGACTTCACTGTCTGTCTGTCTGTCTGTCTGTCTGTCTCCAGGCTGTATCTCATAAGCCGTGATAGCTAGAAAGCTGAAATTTTCACAAATGATGTATTTCCGTTGTCGCTATAACAACAAATACTAAAAATTAAAAAAAATAATTAAGGGGGGTCCCCATACAATAAACGTGTTTTTTTTCGTATTTTTTTGCTCAATATTAAAAACGGTAACAGGTAGACGCTTTAAATTTTCACAGAATATTTACTTGTATATTACCTTTCAAAATAAATAATTAAATAACAATAAAGTAAATATTAAAGGGGGGCTCCCATACAACAAACGTAATTTTTAAGCAATTTTTACTCGATCTTAATTAATAGGTAGAAACTTGAATATTTGTAAGTAAATATTTAGAAATATATTAACTATAAAAATAAATACCTAATCTAATACATAAAAACTCACAAAATGAAAATAATCCGTGCATCTAAACGCGGTGCGAGCGCCGCGCCACGGTGTGGTGGTGGCGTGAGCGCGAGACGGTTGCTAAGCAACGGCCGCGCGGGTAGCGGGGGAGGTAACATCACGGAGCGAGCCATAGCCGCGCGTATTCGCGCGAGCGTCGTTATGCTGCCCGGATGTGTATCGAAAACCTACCTATAAGTTTGTAATTTACTACTTGGAATTTCGTTGATTTCTAGTTATTTTCTACGATTTTCTACTATAGATAATAGTACGGAACCCTTCGTGCGCGAGTCCGACTCGCACTTGGCCGATTTTTTATTTACATATTAAACAGGACATGATTCAAAATGTATATTCATAGCAAAAGAAAACGAACATTTTTATAACAATTTTAAACTGAGAGTCTCACTATAATCTGCATCGCATCGCAGCATCGAATAAGAGTTTTTTTTTTGCCGTGATCGCGTCGCCCTGGGGGCGCCCCGGTAAGAAACGATCGAAAAGTATGGAGTCTAATGGATGGTGTTATACATAGCAAATACCAATATAATTAGAAACAAGTAATTAGATGTTAAAAAATATAGCTTTCGTTTTAACCTAGGTACCGCCGAATGTGTCATAACACATGATTATTTATTTGTGTGATGTTATCACATAACACTAATAATATTTATGTAATATACTTAGCGTAATGAAAACGTAAGTTAGACTGAAAAAACCTCATTTTTTCAGTCGGGTATTTTGTTTTGTATTTTATTATATATACTTGTTGGCAAATCTCATTTAAACTGAAACTAAAAATAGTATTTTTCCTATCTTAATCCTAATCATCCTAAGTAATTATTATAAAAGCGAAAGTAATTCTGTCTCTGTCTGTTACTTATTTATGAAAGGGCTACATAAGACTGATCTCGTTGATTTTCTTTCTCATTCTACAATTTGATAACTTAACAATCAAAATAATTTTTCTGTCAGTAGGTCAAAAATGTACTTTAAAATCATAATTTATTGCATAACCCGATCCAGCGCCATCGCATCGCTGCGCGCATGCGCACAGCTCCCCGCTGCGCGGCGGTCGGTAGCGCGCGGGAATTCAAATAAATGATTAATGAAAAAAACTCATTTTCTCTATGTTTCTACTAAATTACCCTGATGATTATAAATTAAGTATATCCTTAAGTATAATTCTCAATAATTATCAATCAATATGAATGTTTTGTTTAGCTATAAACTTGAAAAGCACAACTTTAGGTATTTTCATGGTATTTCTCAGGTTCTTCACATCTCATAACTACGACTATGTGACAAATGTATTTCCAAACACCAAGACTATCACATAAATAACAATTTTCTATTATTGCATTTTATGAGGTCAAAATTTTATTTTTACTGGACTATTATTATATCAGCCTGTATTGTCCCATTGTTGAGCAAAGACCTCTCTTCCCTCCTTCCAAATTTGTTTATTGGCTGTTATTGAGCGCCAATCCTTGTTATAGGTGTCGAGCTCATCTCTCCATCTCTTCCTAGGCCGACCAAGCGGCCGTTTACCTGTTGGGACCCAGTTAGTAGTGGATTTTGCCCATAGATCTTCTGGCATCCGGCAGACGTGTCCAGCCCAATCCCACTTTAACATAGCAGCTTTATGAGTGACGTCAATAATCTGAGTTTTGGAGCGCAGTATTGTGATTCTGATGCGATCTCGCTGAACATCCATATTCTTATTTACATATATATCTTAATTTGCGTATAAGGATACACTGATGGAATATACATATAATATAAATTTTTAGAACGCCATATCCCGCCTTACGGGATATTATGTTAGTGACCCCAATTTCTGTACATTACTCAGTTAGCTGTGTTGTTTTTTTTAATTAGTTGTTCTCAATTTGATTTTATTTTAACCGAGTTCTAAAACGAAGGGTATTTTCAATACGACTATGTTTTTTTATGTTTCTTCATCTATTACTTCGCCAGTTGTGAATTTAATCTGATGATTATTTTTTGTTTGGTAGGTCATACTTCTGAAGTGGTCCCATATAAATTTTATCAAAATCGGTTCAGTACTTTGGTTTTTATAACAAAATAACTGAAAAAATATGTCACCAACGTTATATGGGACTACCTCTGAATTTGTGACCTACCAAACAAAAAATAATCATCAAAATCAATTCGTAATTGGCGAAGTAATCGCGTAATAAACACAAAAAAAACATACAGTCGAATTGAGAACCTCCTCCTTTTTGGAAGTCGGTTAAAAATAATTATTGCTACGTCAGGAATTGTTCTGTAGAGACATTAGAATGGCAATATGAAAAAACATTCGCAATACAAAAGCACACGAATATGTTTGGAACGCGACTCTATACTCACAAGTAGCTCCGCCATGAATATTGAAACCTACAGCGAGTCATCTAAATAAAACAATGTGGTATGAACACCGAATAATAAAACAGCGGCGTCCTCACCCCGCCCCAGAACAATACGATGAATTTATTAAAAAAAAACCTTATAAAAATATCAAAATTTTAATCATCAAAAGGGTTGGCGTTGTTGCTTAATGAAAATCTTTTGTTGAAGAGCTAAAAGCGTCTAACGTTCCGTAAAACGCAAATAATGGACAAAGCTAACAGTAATTCTGGAACAACTTTGTTTTAGCCTCGCCGCAATTATTTCAAGAATTTTTCGTAACAACAAACATTCTCAAAAGGGAATAGAAAACATGAAATGATTATAAAAAACAAAAATGTAAAAATGGAAAGAGCGGTTGACATATAACACGGTGACATGTAGTCAGTAAGCAGATTGTAGGATGAAGCCCTGGATATTTGCTTTATAAACGTCAAGTGTTGTTCTGGTGCAATATGAAACGGAATGGAAGGGAGACTCAACGTCACTGGGAGGGAAATTGCAATATCCGAGCGAGCTGAATTAGGCGCAGAGCACGCAATTACTGGAAACGACATAATGTTCACGAATCAGCTGGGTGTCTCCCGATCAGAAAGTCTAAGTAACAAAACAACCTATAGCGCGCCACGTCTAATGCTAAGTAAATATATAACAACATATTTATGCTAAATAAATAAATAAATAAAATAAATAAATATTTGTGGACATTTCACACAACACTATCCAGCCCAAACTAAGCAAAGCTTGTACTATGGAACTAGATGGTTGATAAAATACATATAATATGTATACTTTTTTTATAAATATATACATATGATACATAGAAACACCCAGACACAGAACAAACATTCATGCTCATCACACAAATGTTTGCCCTGGGTGGGGATCGAACCCACGACCTACAGCTCAGCAAGCAGACAGAATACCAACTGAGCCACAAGGCCAGTCAAATTAGCTAAACGTTTATATAGCAAAATGTCCAACTATCAGATGGTTCGGGGAGCAGAACAGAAGGGATGCATTTAGAGAGATCATTACTTTTTAATTGTAACGCATGTGGCGTAGCTTGAATAGGTGTTCTCGAACGATAACCAATGTCAAGCAACGAATGGACCGGTCAGTCTTCGGATGGGTGACCGTGAGTGGCATTTCCTTCTGAGCGCTACCGTGGGTCGGATGACATGTTAAATTGTAGGTCCCGGTTGTTTGTTCTTAAAAACGGCAATCGTCAAGCCAGGACAGAGGCCTTTTGACGGCTTAATAACTATGACACTAGGACTGGGCACTCAGTTTATAGGAACTTACTTACTTTGTTATGTAATAAAGTATTCAATTTCACAAGTTCAATTGTGTACAATCATTTTCATAATTTGTAAATATTGGCCTATTACATCTATGTATGCTTGCCTACACCTATACATAGAGTAGCTTGTAAAATGTATACTTACCTAAAACTTATCGGTATAAATAAAGTTACAATATTTAATTATAAATATAATATTTTATCCATAGTGTTATTAGCTTTATTGATCATGCCTTGCATGTACAAACTATGTAAAGAGTTGGTAAGAGCGTAACATAAATACATATGCATTGCTATCCGAGATATCAAGCTGACTCACTATGGCGCTATCGCTATTAAACTTAAATAATTATTATTATTCCTTCGTTTCGCATGTTTACCTCAGTAAAGAAATATCTAAATAACAGCAGAGCCTCGATAATCTGAACCTCAGTTAATCCCAACATCAAGCCCCTTTAATACCAGTTTAATCCAAAGGTGGTGCAAAATATTTGTGTTAGGGATAAGCACATCATTTGAATTGGATTATTTTTAAATTCGATTAGTGTTTATAAGGTTATAGGGCAAAAGTTTAGAAAGTTGGTTGGAAAATTGGAAATCCATAGGAAATGGGAAATAAAATGGCAAGACAGCATTCAGTAAGGAGTACAGGGGACGAGTGACTGTCTCGCTCATTTTCTGTGCCGGTCTCACTTGATGATTTGTTTATACATGCCGAGTACTCGACCGCGAGTTCTGTCTTTTTACTCGGTATATGTAATCAAGGCTTACATGATCGAAAGTAGAGCAGTCAAACTAGCAGGAAAACATTTGGTCCGCGAGCCAGTAATAGATTTTCTTCATCATCATGACCAGTCATGAAATTATACGAGTTATCGTTCGTGAGGAAATGACTGACGAAATTTATAACATGTTGGTACCCAATAAATAAATAAATACCTAGCTCGCGGACCAATTTGTCAAATTCTCCTAGATCTAACGAGAAATACTATAATATCAAATACAGCAAATCATATCTCAAAATAAAAGTCTTTCTGCTTAGTTATCGCTTTTCCAAGAAATTAGTCATGAAGCGTGACGCCACATCCAGTGAGCCGCTGTATCTGCGCAGGATTAGGTCGAATGGGAGATTGGATAGCACGGCCGGCCTAGCTAAACTTCATTAGTCAAGTTTGGATAACGGCAACGGGCGGAATAAATTGTTAGCTTTAGTACGTTAACGTAATACGTGGCTTTTTGGGAACAGCAAGGCGATAGCTACGAAATGACGACGTAGAGTTGCGTAAAGTGTTATCGAAGATTTGAGCCCTTGCACTAGCTACTTTATACGCCCACATTTAAACTCCACACTTTGTTAGAAAGCGACGATAGACTTAGAAGACTTCTTCTATGCAAACGCTCTTTATCGTTGCTATCGTTTAACATCAGATGAATTAGTGGTCAAGCACAAGGCTATTTTCCAATTCCAATAACCTACAATACTAGGCAGACAGATGACCTCACATAAGACGCTGGATACAAGCCTGTTCCATAAGCTAGACCCAAACCATCATCCATCATAAGGTCTTTTTAAAAGTCCAAGGGGGATGCTTATTTCCAGCAGTGCACTCTTGTGCCTAAGATGATGATGATGGTGATGACATATATGATCATGGTAATGACGCATATAATAAGACAATCTGATAAATTAAAAAAAAAATAAATTTAAATAAGTTTTTTTACAAATAGTATATATTAAAGAGATGTTTCACATCCCGTATAGTTCAAACATGTCCAACGGCATCCTCGCCGGTGTGACCTTGCAGCAGGCGCCATGGTTCGTGTACCCCAGACAGTCCCCTCGGACGTCAGGTAACATGCTGTTCCATGGACAAGCAGGGCTCGGCACGCAGATGCCTTCACTACGGGCACACATCACTACCCACGGGTCTGTAATGAGCAATTTAAATAAAATTTTAAAAGTCGCGTCCACTGATCGGGTTCTCTTTAGAATGATGGCCAATTAACGGCACTGTTTTCCTACTTTTAATAAGTTTTTAGGGTTCCGTAGTAAACAAGGAACGCATTTATTTATTATGCTTTTTTATATTTAAAAAAAAATTACACGTAGCGCATAGGTCAACTTTATGCCAAAACAATTAACAACTTCTTTTAAGACATCAAGTAAAACTTTAGGGTGGAATTCTTTATACAATACGAGTAACATAATTATGAATATTACATCAGATTCGCAAAACAATCACAATACGAGTATCAATTTACCGGTTGCCGTACCTATCATTAAAAACACGCGAATTTATCGCTAGAAATTGTGGAGAGATATCCTCAGATAAGTAATCAAATATTCGATTAATCCACTTGTCCGAATAACCCTATTAAATAGATAACGCTTGGATTGATCGATTGATTTAAGAAGTTCATACTTTACTACATCGTAAAAGTCACAAAATATTGCCAGTAATTTCAATGTGACTCTTCAATCCGAAATAAAGCAATGCTTAAACTTAATTCAATTCATTCACTGATTACGCAAGCTCTGTTTCTTGAGATAACACGATCCCACCAGTGCCAAACTGGACGCTAAGGAATTACCGCGCGTGCGTCTTGAAAAAGATCGCCATGTGACGTCGAAAGCGAAACTATAACTTTCGATATTATCTCAATAATCCACGTGAGTGAAACCAGTATCTGTATCAAATGTGATATCAGGTTTTTTTATTAAATTGGCATCGTCTTACCTTCGGTCTTGGAAAGTTTTGAGTGGTGTTTTAAACGTTGCATTTTGGGTGTAGCCACATAATCATATATGTAATCAAAGTCATTTGAATATCTGGAATGCACACCATTTTTAAATATAAATATTACTAACATAACTATAGTTGGTTTTAGGAGTTGAATAAACATTGACATTTCACATGTGTTCTAGCTATACCGCCTAGCACATGGTTTATCAGTTGTTATTTGAATGGCGAAAAGAAAAAAACCTTTCCACGATTTGTGCATTGAATCGATAAGAAGTGTGGTCAATTGTAATATTATTTCAATAAAACGAGTGTATTATAATTATTTGTACCTTCTAGTTACACGTTTATTAACTTGTTCTTGATGAAAATAATTTTATAGCTTCAGTCTAGCGTGCGAATGCAAATTTAATATTTTAAAATGCAAGTTATCGTTTGAGTATAGCAATTCGGAGAGTCGTTTATATTTATAATAACACAAATAACTATTAAACGCACGAACTTTTCTCGTTTTCTTATAATAGAACGTTAACTAGAATGAATTTTGTAAAAATAAAACCAGCCAAGTGCGAGTTGGACTCGCGCACGAAGGGTTCTGGTTAAACGTGTAAATAGTCTAATCCAAATGTACTTGCGTACTGACGATGCCTGAAAAACTATTTTAAATTTATATGGAAAAACACATTGTATGTTCCCAAATGCAGTAAATGAATTATGCCCACTCACCACGTCAATCATCCAGGCACACCTGCAGCTCTTCGAGAGGAATCCCAGCAGCGTGCATCCCCTGGATTAATGGCGTCGTCGATTTGGGTGCTCCAGTGACGATAGAAAACACACAGCACGTCCAATCAGTTCACAAATCGACACTATCACATATGTGGACACAACTACGCGTGTTTGAGACAATGTTTCTCGGAATTATAAGCTTTTTCTGTATATTTTATGTCCGAAGGCAGTATTAGTAACCAGCCATACCGGAGTTCACACAGGCAATGTCGTTTCTTTTTGAAGGCTTTGAAAGAAGCCGTTGAAAGAAGCCTTTGGCCACAGGCGAGTTCGACAAGATGAATTTGCATCTATCGTAGACGCTAACGCCATCTCTTAAGCCTAGGGTGGAACCCGGAGAATATTAATGAGAGCGGGCGCCTGCATTATACAAAGGCTTTTCCATATATTATAGAATATCATGCAAATTAATATTGAGTATGGTGTTGATGCTTCACCATGCACCCCGCCTTGAAAGGTCCCAAGACTTTCAACACAAGCAGAACATTTACAATCAAAACAATGTTGAGTTGAGTACATTTACAATAATAATAATGATATATAATATACTATTTTCAGCATCGTTCTTAACTTAAATATCAAACTTAATTTAATCAAACTAGGTTATATGTTTACATTTATATTGGAAATATTAAGAGTTAAATACGTTTAATTTATTGATTTGGTAACGGATACAATTTGACAATAGGGCGTCTAAATGAACTTTGTCTAGTCTTCACCGTGGCTACCCGAACAACTCCGTCAGACCCAGGAAATACCTCAGTTATTACTCCTAGAGGCCATGACAACGGCGGAGCATCATCCTGTCCAATCAATACGACAGTGCCCACTTGAATAAGAATACCATCCTTTTGCCACTTTTGTCTAACTTGCAAGGTGTGCAAATATTCAGTACGCCATTTCTTCCAATATGAGGCTACTATATTATCAAGCAAATTTTTACGCTTTACGAGGTTGACACACTGGTCCGACAAATTGGAGGCTGGTAAGTATTTTAGAGGGGTAGACATTAAGAAATTTGCAGGTGAAATAATTTCTGGATGAGGGTCAGAACTGATTACGCTCAGAGGTCTTGAATTCATTATACACTCTATTTGCGTTAATACCGTCTGTAGCTCCTCATAAGTAAGCAATTGGTTACCTATTACCCTATACAAATGTGTTTTTAAACTCTTAATATTTGATTCCCACAACGCACCGAAGTGGGGCGCTCGAGGTGGAATCATTTTCCACTCGATCCGATGTTTTTCTAGTTCTCGTTTCAATCTCGCATTATGCTGAGAGTCGAGTAGCAACTGATACATCTCATCCAACTGCGCACGAGCCCCAATGAAATTAGTGCCATTATCTGAGTGTAAACAGGACACTGGGCCCCGGCGCGAGATGAATCGTTTAAACGCAGCTAAAAAACAATCACTAGATAGTTCGGTAGCAAGTTCAATATGAACTGCTTTCGTGACCAGACACACAAATAAGCAAATATATGCCTTCTGTGAATGTTGTCCACGCCTACGCGACAGCAGTATACGTACGGGACCTGCATAATCAACACCAGTGTGGACAAATGCTTTAGCCTCTGCAATGCGACAAAAGGGTAAATCTGCCATTTTCGGCGTCGGGTGAGAGGGATTGACTCGGAAGCAAGAATTACATTCACGAACTCTAGCCCGAATAACCGTTCTGGCATCCAGTATCCAGAATTTTTGCCGAATAATGGACATTAGCAGTCCAGGACCGGTATGACAATTTAACTCGTGAAAATGTCTTATAATCAGATTCACAACATGGTCATGTTTAGGGAGAAGCGCGGGATGTTTAACCTCAAAAGGTAAATCCGACTTTGAAAGCCGCCCTCCTATCCGTAAAATATTTTCCTGATCAATAAAAACTGACAAGTTTCGCAGTTTCTTTGACGGTAAATTATTATTTTTCATTAATTTTATATCATCAGAGAAATATTTCTTTTGTACTGTTAGAATTATAGCTGTCTCTGCGATTGACAAACTCGCTACTACTTTAGACGGAGTCTTAATCTTCTTAACAAAACGGAGGACATACACTACAATTCTAAGCAGTTTGTCCCAAGAAGATATTCGTTGAGACAGTTCATATAACACCGACGACTCAACAACTACAGTCGTGGTCATGACATTTGTTTTATGTTCCGGTAAATTTGCAGTATCGGAAGGGGTGAATTTATGAATGGGCCATTCACATGAAGGACATTGAAGCCACGGAGGACCATTCCACCACACTTCATTTGTCACCAATTGCGATGGCAGCATTCCCCGGGAGACACAATCACTCGGGTTTTCAGATCCGGACACGTGATAGAAGTTGTGGGGAGCGAGATTCTCTTGACACTGCGCGACTCTATTCCCGACGAAGATCGACCAGCGATGTGGGGAAGAACAAATCCATGACAGGGCAATGGTGGAGTCCGAAAAGGCATACACACCTGTTATCTGAATACGAACCCGGTAAGTGTCCAGTACAATCTTAATCAATTTTGACAATAAAACTGCAGCACACAACTCTAAACGAGCCAACGTCGTAATTTTGGTGGGGGAAACTTTAGATTTTGCGCACAATAATCGGACTGATATGTTCCCAGAGGCATCAGTCGTGTGCAAATATACCACACAACCGTAACCATTAAGGCTCGCGTCAGAAAAACCAACAACTAGTACTTCTGCGGAGCTAGTCACGCCCACGTGTCGGGGAATTTTCAATGTAGAAAGCAACGGAAATTCCTGGGTGAGAATAGCAAACTGTTGAATTATTTTATCTGTTGGCGAATCGTCCCAACCTATCTTGGAAAGCCATAACTCCTTTATGAGCAGTTTCGCGTACAATATTACTGGAGCAACCAAGCCTAGCACGTCAAACAAGCGAGCTACAAATGATAGTATGCTCCTCTTCGTGCATTTGTTTTGTGCATCAGTTGTCGTCAGCAAAAAAATATCTTCGACGGGATCCCAAGACAGGCCTAAAACTTTCAAATTCGTGCAAGTAAGATCACCGTCATCGAAATTAATAGAATTCCGGTGGGAATTTGGGAGATTATCCAACAAAGCGGATGAATTACTCGTCCATTTTATCAAATCCATGCAACCGGACTTGAACAAGGATATAAGTGCTTTCGCTAAACGAACAGCGGTGGACTCATCTGTGACTGAATGCACAAGATCATCCATGTAGAACTTGGATTCTGCTACAATAGCAGCTTCAGGAAAATGTGTGATCATATCAGAGGCCAACTGACGCAATGATCTCATCGCCAAGAAGGGGCTACATTTCAAGCCGAAGGGAACTCGGTTGAACTGAAAGGTACGTATTTCTTCGTTATCGTCAAATCGAAATAATATTCGAAGATATTTACGATGGTCATCAGGAACACCAATTTGAAGGTACATTTGCTGTACATCCGCCGTCATCGCGACAGGAAACAGCCTAAAATCCAATAATAAAAGGAACAAATCAGCCTGTAAGTTAGGGCCGGGATGGAGCATATCATTAAGAGACAACCCAGTATGTGTTCTCGCACTCGCATCTAGCACTACACGTGGTTTAGGCTTGTCCTTACGAATAATTGCGTGGTGAGCGATATGGTAGCCATCCCCACTGATATCAGAATCGGCGACCTCGGAAAGATATCCTTTTTGGATATATTCATTCATGACACTATTATAATTTTCTCTAAGACCAGTCACCTGTTTGAACTTCTTTTCCAATAGCAATAATCGACGATGAGCCGTATTCCGAGAATTACCCAGGTTTTCCGGATCCGCACAAAACGGTAATGCGACAGAGTACCGTCCATCATCATCACGTGACACTGAAGCAACAAACGAGTTTTCACAGTCGGTTTCGTCCGGACTCAGAAAGCGCTTCGACGGGATCTCTTCTAACTCCCAAAATTTTTGTAAGTTCAAATCTAACTCATTCATAGCAAACGCAGAGAACGACGGCTCACTATTGGTCACTGAAATGAATGGACAGTCACCCATCAGAACATATCCAAAAGAAGTCGATATAGCAGGTGGCGCTCGAGAACCTGATTCAATTTTATCACCCAGATAAATATGGGGAAATAATTGCGCACCAAGCACAATGTCCACATTTCCGGGGATATTCCATGCCAAGTCAGCCATGGAAATATTACTCAAGTAGGTCATGTCCCATTTTTCAATAAAATGTGAGGGCAGCTGATCGGTTATGCAGTCGACGACTAATGCATGTAATTTATATTTATTATGCGGATAAACCCGCGACTCGATTTCAAAATCCACATAACCGTGAATAGGTCGAGAAGATAAACCGACTCCTCTGATTACAGAATTATTCAGAGAAACGGCGTATAAGTTTAATTTTTTACAACATTCCAAAGTTATTAAATGGTTTTGTGAACCATTGTCAATGAGACAACGTACTAACATTTTATTGTTACTATTATTCGCATTCGCATAGACTTGCGCGGTAGCTAAAAGAATAGTACTCGCATTACTACCAGAATTCACACTCATAGAGAGTGATGGTCCATGTGACTGTAAAGTGACCGCACTGTTCACTTCATTACACTGTGACACATTTGAATCGGAAGCACAATCGTGCAAATCGAGGTGGTCAACGGTATTAGCATCAACGAAAGGCGCACGGTACTGTTCAGGCCGCACGGGCAGCGACGTAGACGCGGGCGAAACGGAGATGCGAGGAGTACAATCGCAAGCGCGCGGAGCGCATGCCGCGGTCGCACAGGAACATGCAGTTGATCGTGGTAGGTATGAACTATTATTCGACACTTGAGACGTCTGAATATGCGTCCTCGTAGACGTAGATCTCCCGAATGTATTTTTAATATTATCATTTTTATTAAAATGTAAAAGTGTATGGTGCCACTTATTTTTACAAGTTACGCAATTCGCAGGTGTTTTACATGCAGAAACAGAATGTGAAACACTCAGACAATTGACACATCCTTGCTTTGATTTGATAAAATCAAATCTTAGCTTAGGCGATTTCATGCTCTTAAATTGTAAACAATCATAAAGTTGTAAGTGGTCGTCCTTATTACAAAGAACACAAGAGCGAGAAGAACCATTCGTAGGTATCTCGTTACTCGCGACGAACGTATGACCGCGAACGGCAGCCGATGTCGATTTATTATTATTATTAAATTTCGCACGCGGATTCGACAAAGTATTCGAATTATTCGCGTGTGATCTTTCTAATATCTTAACTTGATTTTGTATGAATGATATCAAATCATTATACGATGGAATTTCCTTATCAGTAACGGACATTTCGAACGCTTGCATTGTTTGCATATCAATCTTTTTGAGTGCACAGTGCATCAAAATAAAGTCGGTTAAATCCGAAATATTTAATTGTTTTAAAGCGGCGATAGACGCAGAATATTTCTCAATAAACGAGTCGAGACTACTAGCCGTGTTTTGACAGTTTTTTAAGTCGAATATGTTATTTAAATAATGCGTACCTAACGCGCGTTTGTCCTGATATTTCTTAACAAGACTGTCCCATATGACTCGGTACGTGTCACTCGTAGGTACGATACCTGCCAAAACTTTAATTGCGTTATGTGTGAGTTTTCCTACTAAGTACTGCACACGCTGCGAGTCAGACAATTGGGCGTTATCATGAATGTTCGACTTAAAGGATTCATAGAATATAGGCCAGTTCTCTGTTTTACCATCAAAACTAGGAAGTTCAATCGATGGCAACTTTATGTTATACGAGGTACTTAAACTCTTTCCGACAGAATCGGCGGGAATGTTTGGTTTTAAAAGCTTATTTCGCACTCGCTTCACTACGACATACAAATCATCAAACCGAACTAAGTCATTATAGTTCGCGTTAGCATCGGAATTTAGAGTTAATTTTATCTCATTGATCTCATCAATTATAAGCTCAAACTTTTCGCGAAATTCGTCGATCGTTTCCGATTCTGTCAAAAATTGTTCATTTGACCTTGAGTCGAAGCTAGAAACGTTTTTTGATAAACCGAACACAGTATTAAGTCTGGCGAAAATAGCCTCCTTTTTACATGTTAACATTTTTAGTTTAGACTCCACGTCGAATGTTATTTTATCTTGCGTCATTTTCAAAGAATATCACTGTTAACAAAGTTATTCCGTAAAATATTGCGTATTATGCAACAATAAAGAAATCTTTATAATTATGTGTACAAGTAGGTAGGTATAGTAATTAAACGCGGCACTTACAAGTGCTATAGCGACAAATAATTATCTACCAATTTATAACAACAATTAGTAGGTACCAAGATACGTACCGATCTTCTAACCCAGCATCACAAGACAGGTAGAAAGATAAGGAACAAATTACGCACCTGCGTAGGTATTTTTAACGTAAATCACAACACAATAACACAACGGCAGATATTTACCAAAATTACGCAAATATTTCCTAGTTTTATAAATACGTACCCACTATTAAATGGACTAACAATTATGTACCTACTTACGTACGTATTTATTAACTTTTTAAGTGTTATTTGTGTGTCAAACTACTAAAATTACGTAGTATGTAATAACTTCTCATAAAGTCATTAAACTAAACGAAAACAAAAGAAACTAAATCGAAAGCCCATGCTAAGAATTATGCAGTTAAAGTGGGTAGAATATAAAGTTCAAATGAATTCGACGTTATTCGTAATAAATAGAATGCTCTTTCTGAAAAGGTTATGTACTAAGATTATGTACTTTAAGAAATATATATTATGTACTAATAATTATGCACTCATGAGATTATTTCCTGTACTAAGGTTATGTACTTTTACAAACAAATGTATACTAACAGTTATGTACTCAACATTGTTTTAACTGGAAAAATCCGTCTCGAATAGGACCATAATATGGTTAAACGTGTAAATAGTCTAATCCAAATGTACTTGCGTACTGACGATGCCTGAAAAACTATTTTAAATTTATATGGAAAAACACATTGTATGTTCCCAAATGCAGTAAATGAATTATGCCCACTCACCACGTCAATCATCCAGGCACACCTGCAGCTCTTCGAGAGGAATCCCAGCAGCGTGCATCCCCTGGATTAATGGCGTCGTCGATTTGGGTGCTCCAGTGACGATAGAAAACACACAGCACGTCCAATCAGTTCACAAATCGACACTATCACATATGTGGACACAACTACGCGTGTTTGAGACAATGTTTCTCGGAATTATAAGCTTTTTCTGTATATTTTATGTCCGAAGGCAGTATTAGTAACCAGCCATACCGGAGTTCACACAGGCAATGTCGTTTCTTTTTGAAGGCTTTGAAAGAAGCCGTTGAAAGAAGCCTTTGGCCACAGGCGAGTTCGACAAGATGAATTTGCATCTATCGTAGACGCTAACGCCATCTCTTAAGCCTAGGGTGGAACCCGGAGAATATTAATGAGAGCGGGCGCCTGCATTATACAAAGGCTTTTCCATATATTATAGAATATCATGCAAATTAATATTGAGTATGGTGTTGATGCTTCACCAGGTTCCGTACCTATAAAAACGGCAACAAATCACGTTTGTTGTATGGGATATCCCCCTTAAATATTAATTTTATTTTAATTTAATTATTTATTTTTAAAATGAAAAATGAAACTCAATGTTCAGTGAATATTTCAAGCGTATACCTGTTGCCGTTATCAATATCGAGCAAAAACGAGCAAAAAGAATCACATTTTTAAATAAAAACTACGGGTCACTCACGTCTGTTTTGAGCCGAAATATCCGACTATTTTTTTGAAAACCACGTTAATTTCCATAGTAAAAAGAATCACGTTCGTTGTATGGTGGCTACCATAAATATTTATTTTATTCTGTTTTTAGTACTTGTTGTTATAGCGGCAACAGAAATACATCATCTGTGAAAATTTCAACTGTCTAACTATCACGGTTCATGAAATACAGTCTGGTGACAGACAGACGGACGGACGGATGGGTGGATGGACGGACGGACGGACGGAAGGACGGACAGACAGCGGAGTCTCAGTAATAGGGCCCCGTTTTTACCATTTGGGTACGGAACCCTAAAAACGGTTTTGTAAAAAAAGGGCCGGATTAAGGGGTTGAACGGGCGAAACATTTTTGTGAAGATATCAGAATTTGGATTCAAGGTGATGGTAACGGGATATAAATGAGGGATCTAGACGGTAAAGGAAAGGGAACGGTATTTTTTCTTATATTTACAATTACAAAGATTATACATAAAGAAAATACAAAGATAAACCCTATATTTTTACACCATTTTTGAACAGCCGAAAACGACAAATGTTTTGTACAGGTATTTTTTCACTGTACGCTACAATACCTAACTACTCAATACTCTACATTATACTTAAAGCTGTGCTCAAAGCGCGCATCTATCTCTCTCTGCTATCTCACGATTCACAACATTTTTAAACAGATAAAATCACTGAGTGGAAGTGAGAGAGTTTTGTTTAAGTATATTGGCGAAAAATATATGAAAAAAAAGCAAATATTTTGGAACGCCTCAGCCAACTTAAAAGATATTGAAGAAAAACTTCTACTAAAACACTTAAAATATCCTCCTTTGTAAATAAGCAAATCTGTCTCTCACTTTTATAAACTCAGTGATTTTGTGAGCTTAAAAATGTTGTGATGCGCGAGAGAGATAGCATAAGCAGTATAGTTACATGCGAAACTGTTTCCACAATAAGTAAGTACAATACGAGTATTCACTAGATTTCAGATTCAGATATATAGATTCCTAGTATTGTGTCTAATTTTTAAAATTCTAATTATTATCTCTTCATTCTAACTATCGTAACTCATATAAAAAACCCGGCCAAGTGCGAGTCCGACTCGCGCACGAAGGGTTCCGTACCATTATCAATAAAAACGGCAAAAAAACATGTATGTTGTATGAGGGCATAAAATAAAATATATAGTTAAATATTAATTCAATTTAAAGTTAATTGTTTATTTTTAAAGTGAATAATATAACTCATTAACTATGAATTATTCAAGCATCTACCTGTTGCCGTTATCAATATTGAGCAAAAACGAGCAATAAAAATTATGTTTTCACCTCACAAGCTCGGAAAGATTCTGTTTGTCATTAGAAATCTGAGTGGAAAAGTGCATTTTGTCCGCTAGCGTGGAAATAGTTTTTAAAATTCGAACCTTTCTATTCCATACTTTTCTATACCGCAAGTCCACTGAAAATGCATTAAATACTTATTTCATGTCAGTGCACCAACCTCATTTCTTTGAATAATCGCACTGACCAGCCACAGGTGGCAGCACTGGACTGGCGTTTTCCTCGCTGTAGTGAGGTGAAAATTTTTGTGTTTCACTCGGCAGCAAAGTTGCATCTCGTACTTTTGAAACCCTCGCTACGCTCAGGTTTCAATTCAATTACTCGCCCCAAAAACCAACTTTGCAGCCTTGCATAACAAATACCTATTGTTGTTATAGCGGGAACAGAAATACATCATATGTGAAAATTTCAACTCTCTATCACGGTTCATGAGATACAGCCTGGTGACAGACGGACGGACGGACAGGCAGCGAAGTCTCAGTAATAGGGTCCCGTTTTACCCTTTGGGTACGGAACCATAACAAGCGAGAAATTAATTCTCGATCAAACGACTGAACTGATCGTTATGAAATTTGATGCAGGGTTAGCTGGAAACTTAAGCCACATTTCATCAACACTGCTTTTCATCACTATGCAAGTGAAACTACGGTGCACGGCTTCTGCTCAGTAACCATTACATTATTTTTTTAATTCTATAGGGATATTAATCATTGAATTTTGATGTATTAATTAAATTTTGTCGGATCCATTGACACCAATAATTTATCTGTCCGTAGGAGCACGAGGAGGATTTTAATTATAAGGTACAGTGATTAATACTGACTATTTAATCTCTTGAAAAGTGGGCCCATTAATTTCAGCTATCCATTAACAAGTTTCAGTTCTAATTTTGCGAGCGCCAATATTGTTTTGGTATTCTTAAATATTTTCCTAAATTAGCCTATACCAACACGGGCACATGTTCTCAAAAACTTACTATGTACCTCACAATTTACATCCAAACTTACCTTGTTTTCCTCGTAAAGTAGGTACTAATACATGATTAGATCTGTACGGATTGAACATGGAGCCGACCTTCGAACTTCACAGTTCAGAGTGAGTGAGTGTATTTCAAAGATCCTTTCGTGTGCTACTTTGACAGTACGCTGTGCATGTTTTATAAATATTTTTTTACTTTACCTCTCTCTGGGATAGCTTATCTTTTTATTATTTTTTCGCCGTGGCCATCCGACTGTTTGTTTGCGGCTTAGCTACTGGAAACTAAACCTGTTTGTCATGGATTTACATATATTATGACAATGCAATTTCGTAGATATGACAATTAATGCAATTAGAATGGCATGACAATGCAATTACGTTGAAGATTACTAAACATGTTTGTTTCAGCATTCGCACCTGCAAAAAATTAAGTTTAATTGCATCTTTATTATGTTTTTCAAGGTCGCTTTATGTTTTTTTCGGATTCGCATTTACGAATCCGAAAAAAACAACAAGTGAGCTGCATTTTAACTAATTTCGTTTTGACTAGAAATCGTATGAAATATATTACTATGGAAACTAACGTGATTATCACACATTTTACTACACAATAAACATATTTCATAAGTTTTAAATAAAAACTCGGACTCGCGCACGAAGGGTTCCGTACTATCATCTATAATACTACAAAGTTTAGTTCTGTTTATAAAATAACGAGAAATCAACGAAATTCCAAGTAGTAAATTGCAAACTTATAGGTAGGTTTTCGATACACATCCGGGTAGCATGACAACGGTCGCGCGAATACTCGCGGTTATGGCTCGCTCCGTGATGTTACCTCCCCCGCTACCCGCGCGGCCGTTGCTTAGCAACCGCCACACCGCGGCGCGGCGCTCGCACCGCGTTTAGATGCACGGATTATTTTCATTTTGTGAGTTTTTATGTATTAGATTAGGAATTTATTTTTATAGTTAATATATTTCTAAATATTTACTTACAAATATTCAAGTTTCTACCTGTTAATTAATATCGAGTAAAAATTGCTTAAAAATTACGTTTGTTGTATGGGAGCCCCCCTTTAATATCTACTTTATTGTTATTTAATTATTTATTTTGAAAGGTAATATACAAGTAAATATTCCGTGAAAATTTGAAGCGTCTACCTGTTACCGTTTTTAATATTGAGCAAAAAAATACGAAAAAAACACGTTTATTGTATGGGGACCCCCCTTAATTTTTTTTTTTTTTAATTTTTATTATTTGTTGTTATAGCGGCAACGGAAATACATAATTTGTGAAAATTTCAGCTTTCTAGCTATCACGGTTTATGAGATACAACCTGGAGACAGACAGACAGACAGACAGACAGCGAAGTCTCAGTAATAGGGTCCCGTTTTTACCCTTTGGGTACGGAACCCTAAAAAGCACGCTCCATTGCAGAGTAGAAAAAGATAGCGCTTTCAGAGTTCCAAAAGACAGAACGAAAGAGAAAGTTTTGTAAACATGGAGAAACGTGCAGTTCCAGAGTGACAGATAGAGTACAGACATGAGAACGATGTAGTCATGTTATAAAATACAGAAATCAATAGGATTACAAGTTATAGCATATCTTTTTTCAGTCATGTTTATATCTAATACCTTTGAACGAGCAATTCTTGTATATATATAATCTGAATCTCGAAAACGGCTCCAACGATTTTTATGAAATTTGGTTTGTAGGTAGATTAGGGGACGATAAATCGATCTTGCTAGGTTTCATTTTTAGTGAACCCGGGTTTGCTCTTATTTCAGTCATAAAAAATCCGAATGGAGCTCAGTCGCCCAGGTACTTTCTCTTAGAAGAATAATACTTACTTGGAGTACAAGAAGAGAGGCAGTGAATGAAAACTGGCAAAAATGATGATGATTATAAAATTAAAATTACTTACATACATTATATTTTAGCAACTCTTGCTACAACGCCCAATTCATGTTGGTGTTTAACCCCCATTCATGTTGGTTTTTGCAAAGGAAAACCCGTAACAAGGTTTTTTTTTTGAAGTGAAAACTTCTTTAGCTGTGTTGTGCACTTTAGGGGATAGGTAAAAAATGTTAAACTCGCGTCAGGACACGTTACCTGATTGAAAATTCGTCAGACGGAGGGAGTGCTCTTTTGGGATGGGTAAAAATGTTAAACTCGCGCCAGGACACGTGACCTGATCGAAAATTCGTAAGACGAGTTTTTACTTCTGCCGGCACTCCCGGAGTGCAACCCGGGAGTTTTTTTTTTCAGATTAGGCTTATGCTAGACCGCACAACATACATTGGAGCGCGCTTATCTTGAGGAAAGCGATTCACTCACCATTAACTGGACACCCATTATATTTATCGCAAAAAGTAATATTTAAGAATTTTAGGCATATATTTCACATTTTTACAGTACACACGACAAAAGTCCACTTAAGTTTTCGGAATGTTGTTTTCTAGTTTTACAAATGACGATTTTTTTATAAGTTCATTCAGTCATTTTATACTCGTATCTTCAAAAGTAAGTATGCGCGAGCGAGACGGACGATGGTCGAACTACGGGCTCTTAACTAGCCTGATATTATAGCCACAATTACTAATATGTGAATCAGATCTCAGAATAACTAGTTATTTGAGAATAACTAGTTACCAACCAGTTACCAGTTAATAACGCGCTTGCCACCCCTATGTAATACCAAACATTAAAATCGTTCATAAATAAAATATTCACATACTTTATAATTATAATTGAAGAACATTCGATATTTTGATTTTGAATATTCGATATTTTTGAGTGTTTTACACACTGAAGTATCTAAAGCATGTATAGTATACACTGTCCCACTGCTGGGCGTGGGCTTATTGTGAGAAGGGCCATTACTAACACGATAAAATTTTGTTGTTGGTAGTTAAACTGTTAATCAAGTCTCAGTAGTACGGTCAGCCGCCATTAACCGTACTACTGGGAATTAAAAGTCTCAGTAGTACGGTCAACTGGACTGGCAACCGTACTACTGGGAATAAAAGTACATCCATAATATTACTAATTATAATTATTAATATTTTTTATTTAAATTTGATACACAGCATGCTATGTACGTAGCAATAAGCATTTTTAAGCCACTCATTAGGATCAGGTTTTTTAATTATAAACACATAAATGCAATGCGCTCAACATCTTTACAAGGCAGAAGCTAGCGTATGTGCAATACTTGCTCATAAAACGGTTTGAATGCAACGTAGCTACCAGGATTTGCAAGCAAACAAGCGCGGAACGAAACGTACTAAGCCGGCTACGGCAAGCTCGTAGCTCAGTTTACAAGGAGGTACAGCGTAGGAAGCAAGGAAGTTTTTGTAGCGAAAAACAAGGAACACAGAATTAGTGGCCCTTTTACATAGGGTAGGAAGTACTTGCTACGCTATGAAACAGAAAAAATAGAGTTATATTTTTGTCTTTTTACTTTTAATGTTTAGATGCACGTAAAGACAGTATAATCCTCGTGAAAAAGCTTACGCGCTTATAATGTCACTGTCGGTACGATGTGAAATAAGAAGTTTTAGAATATTTTTTATGCTGAGTGGTTTCTCTGATCCATTCAAAAGGAGGTTCTATACAACAAAATAAAAAATGTAAAAACCCCAAAAGGGCTTTGAGGATTTTGATGGAACTATGCATATAAATCATCATCATCATCTCAGCCATAAGAAGTCCTGCTGGACATAGGCCTCCCCCATGGATTTCCAAAAAGACCGATTGGAAGCGGCTTGCATCCAGTGTCTTCCCGCCACTTGTATGAGGTCATCTGTCCATCTCGTGGCTGGTCTTCCTACGCTGCGCTTGCCGGTGCGTGGTCTCCACTCGAGAACCTTTCGGCCCCATCGGCCATCAGTTCTACGTGCTATGTGCCCTGCCCAATGCCACTTCAATTTGCTAATCCGCTGTGCTAGATCGGTGACTTTTGTACGTCTAAGTATCTCTTCATTTCTGATTCGATCTCGTAGAGAGACTCCGAGCATAGCCCTCTCCATAGCTCGTTGCGTGACCTTAAGCTTCCTTATAAGGCCCATAGTTAGGGACCACATATTCCTTCAGTGCATATTATGCATATAAATAATAATAACTAATAATTATTAATATCTATTAAACAGCTATACTGGTTACCAGATTCGTGTCTTGAGACCTAAGCGAGTTCGCTTAGGTCTCAAGACACAAAATTTCGTTTGTCGAAAGACACTCGAGTTGCTATAGGAACCCACCAGTGTCTATTTGCATAATAGTTAAGAAAAATACGCTTCAAATTATTGTATTGTCATCGGTCCTCGATAAGTCTACAAAGTTTGAATGAAATCTGACCGTTTGAAGTGGGTCAAAATCAAGTCCAAAGGAGTCGGTTACAAACAAACAAACAAACAAACAGTGATTAGGTGAAGTTAATAAAAGCGTGTTAAAAAGGGGACTTTCTGGGGATATACTGAATCTGAAGTTTTTTGGTTTGTATAAATAAAAACTTCAGCTTTTAAGTAGTAAAAGTACGCAATTTAAATATTCAAATATTTTATTTTAAAAAATTCAATTGTAGGTACTGGTATACGGTCTATATGGAAATCCATGGGGAAGGCCATAGACTTCTATAGATACCCCAAGTGTATGTACCTAGCGTGTCAACAAGTACGATAAAAAACGCAGTTGACGACCAGGATTTAATTAATTTCAGGTGATATATACATCCGATTCGATATTTTGTCAACTAGTTACTAGCGTACAAGCGCGCGGATACATTGGGTTGAATAGATTTCGCGCGGATGGAACATTCCATCACAAAATCGTTTGTGTGACGTTACAGTCGGTACCAAAAATGTAGCACGCAAGGTTTTCATATAAATGAAGTCACTTGCTCCATCTACTATGTCTGTGGGGGAGGCCCAGCAGTCTATGGCTACTATGGCTGTGGACTTCTTATGGTTGCGGTGACGATGATGACAGCTGTAAATTAAATTTAAACACAGAGAAGATATAAAATCAACAAAATTTTACAAGCAGTCCAATGCATTTCAAGTATGTATCTGTGATCTTTCTAACCTTTCCGAAAACCAGAAAACGACAGAGATAATGCGAATTTATGATTCATTTTTTATTGCCCCAGCTGACGGGGGTTAAGCGCCTTGCGATCTTATATTATGAAATTTTTAATACCTTAGAGCGATTTTGTATGAGGAAAAAATCGGCTAAAAATATTAAAATAGTCAAAGGGGATCAAGTCAGTGTTATAAATAAAAAAACACTGAAGGAATATGTATATATATTTCTAATTATATTTTGTTGTTTTCTCCATTTTCAAAACATGTTTTCAAGAAAATTGGTATGTTTGAACAAATATTAGTGAATATTCAGTAGTAGGTATTTTATGAAGTCCATAAACAACATTTCATATGTTCCTGCAGTTTTATTTCAGAGCCAGTTTCCATTCGAGGCTAGGTTAGCTTATTGGGTTATGTTTGTTTTCACCATTGTCACCAAATACGATCTGAGATCAAATTCCTAACCTATCGACCAAAAATGAATCTGCTTTTTTTCATTTCTTGTAATAATTACGTAATACGGACTAACGGTAAGTTAAATATATGATATATGCCTAAAGGTTTTAATATTCAACGAGAAAACTAGCAAAACCTTTTTCAACTTCGCCGAAAATGTACTTAGGACTTTTTCTACAAAAAGATTTCTTTGACCCCAGACAGGGCTCAAGTACGTAGGTCGTCTGAATAAAATACTAAACACCTACCTGCTCCTGCAAACATAAAATTTCATTAAACCCCATTGAGATTTTAAAATTCAGTCTGTGTCCGCTCCATAAAAATAAAATCAAGCGTGAACTTTACATTCAGTAGAGAGCCAAATTTACATTTTTACGTAAGTACTTACTCTTTATTTTACCTTCGTGAAAAGTAATGCAAATCACTGTAATGTACATTGTAAAATTAAACTAAAAACTAAACGAACTGTTTTAGTCATGCATTTAGTTTGGAAGTTTTGTTAATGTGTGTGTGTGTGTGTATGTAACAGCGTCTGATTTCCGTTATTCAATATTGCACATCGCAATTATGCAATAACTAACCGAATTACTAATATATTTTGGTACGTTCTTACCCGACTGCGTAAGAAGGAGGATTGTGTTTTTCGAGGTTATGTATGTTTGTATATATGTATGTATGTATGTTTCTATATGATCGCCTACAGCCTAAACGGCTTGACCGATTTTGATGAGCGAGGATTCGTTAGATTCATCTTCACTTCCAGAGTATCATAGGCTATATTTTTTTGTAATAATAAATAAATAATAATACATCTCTCGCAAAAATAAAAATATGCGTTTTTTCGTATTCTCCAACGAACTTTTTAGTAATAAACAAGTGGTTTTTCTAGAATTATTCTAAAGAATGCGCATTTATGATCTTTTACAGCGATTTTACGCATACTTTTTCAAAAAAACGTACACTCAATAGCATATCAAGCGTAACGAAATCGTAAGTTAGACTGCATAAACTGCTTTTCTGCAGGCGGTTGTTTTGTTTTTTCTTTTAACAAAGATACTAGATAAGTTTTTTATTTTATTTATATTATTTTATATTCGATCCCCAAACATTTTGGAAAGTGGATCCATGCTTCTTTTAGACTGTTCTATTTGTACCCGACTGTTCAGAATAATGGAAAATAATCTGAAGGGGGATATAGATTTTGATCTATTCCATAGGTTCTACCGTCAAATATTTGAGCATCCCATCCCTTATCTTTCCTAAACTTTCGCAACAAATAGTCAACCTTTCCGTATCGCTCAACGGTGATCGATTTGCAAATGTTAAATTCACCGTAACACTAGTCTCTAAGGGCGAAGGGCCAGTACGCTTGAAAAATTTACTAAAGTCGAGGAGACCATGTTTTATTTAAGTCCCAGCGCATTGCGGCCCCTTCAAATATTTAGTAACGGCCATTGAGACGGTGTGTTGCCTCACCGGCGCTACGACCGCTATTTACCACCGTTTTTACCGCCGTGACATGTGAGCGAAACTAACTAGTGAGATAAATGTAGGTACGGTAGGTAGGTAGGTACGGTAGATCCCAATTCTCATGTCAGGGGTGTGCCCCTGAATTGGGATCTAAGTTCAAGTTCTACTTTGCTTAGTACGACAGTAAAATTGGTAGATTTCCTTTTGAATATTAGAGAGTAGTAGATATCATTCTGTTCAGTGGTAATTTTTTATTGTAAAATCGTGATGACGTCACAAATCCGTCTGAATAGGATAATGTCATGATTACCTACTAAACAAATGTTTGTGATTATTTATGTTGACATTCATTGCATGGCAATCGTCAAGTATGTTTCCAATGCTGTGATGTCAGTTTCAACTTTTTTTAATTCATTTTGGTACTGATAAGATATGGTTTTGTGTCATTTAGAGGTCGATTGAAGGTCAAATATTTATAACAATTTCGCAAAAATACGCGCCATTTCGTCATTTTAAAATCCCAAAATAAAGAAATGTGGTTTAGATACATATAATCTCGAAATGGTTTTGGAATCAGCATAACTATGTTTTTTTTTTTTACAAACTCCATTCAATAAATTGCACTCGTTTGGTCTCATCTTAACATGTACACTTCACTTCACTTCACGTCTTTTTTGACGGAACATGCCCTTTATCTTGGCGTGCTTATTTACTTGTAACACGTTTTATGGTCAGATTTTATAGTGTATGTGGTACCATCATAGCCATTTTATGCACATCCCATAAAAGTCAGATCAGAGCTACAAAAATACGCCGTTTTGCTGTCATTTATTTGATACCCTTTCATAAAACACTCGTTCAGATTTTTATAGTGTTGATTTCCATCGTAACGGTGGTGTGAGAAAATCATTTTAAGTAGGTGTGGTAAGTAGGTTATATTATAGTAGGCTAGATATCGAAATATTAGTATAAGATATCAATATTAGTTAATGAAATTTGTGACATGATTTATTTTGAAATTCAGTTCTCAAAATTTCGCCACAATCGCATTTTTTTACCTAACTGCGACTGCAATAGAGGGTAAATTGTTTAACAACCTATAAATAAATAAATATTTGTGGACATTTCACACAACACCATCTAGCCCAAACTAAGCAAAGCTTGTACTATGGAACTTGATGACTGATAGAATACATATATACTATTGTTGTAAATATACCTATATACATATGATACATAGAAACACCCAGACACAGAACAAACATACATGCTCATCACACAAATGTTTGCCCTTGGGGGGGGGGGAATCGAACCAACGACCTACAGCTCGGCAAGCAGACATACTGCCACTGACCCACAAGGTCAGTCAAAATGTATGTATGGACTATGTATGGTTGATCCTTTGTGACGTTCTGAAGATAAACGACTGGGCCGATTTTGTTATTTTTAATGGTTTATTGTTAAACCTGTCGTGTCGGCCAAGGATTGTATCAAATGAAGGGATGTAAAATGTAATTGCAAAACTTATATGTTACTAATAGTAGGCGATGCTATATATTATAAGTATGAATTCACAAAAGAAAAAATGATAATTATATGTATTCTATCACCTATCTAATACATACGTATGTACATTGTGCTATAACATGTGTATATATAGTTCAAGAGTTCCTCAGTTTGGGGTATATTAAAGAATAGGCACGACTAAAATGAATAAATATCTTCTACATTGACTTGCTTCATCCTTGGCCACACCGTCGCTTACCATCAAACGAGTTGGTAATGAAATGTAGAACTATTTCGTATTAAAAAAATGGATCAGGTATTTTGCACATAGTTACGACGAACCTAACATTTAATTTCGCAATTAAAACCACACTGTGGTCATTTATATAAATATTGGAAGACATTTTCACACAACACCATCTAGCCTCTAGCTAAACAAGCAAAGCTGAAATATGACACATATAACGAATTAATGGTGTTTAGTTATTATTAAGTTTTGAACTAGTTTATAGAACACTATATGTTTTCCAAATAAAATAAAATAAAATAAATAAATAAACACACACCCAGACTTTGAAAAAACCCACGAACCCACGACCTACAGCTCAGAAGGCAGACGTACTACCACTGAAGCTATGAAGCCTGTCAAAATGTGAGTTCAAAACATACGTTGGATGCGTATATATCCTTTTTTTTATAAAATATTTTAATAGATACCTACCTCCAAGCACAAAATAAGCCTAAGTTAATAAACATTTAATGAAAGCATACAAGTTTTATGGGCACGTAGACCTACCGCTGTATCCCACAAACAAGGAACTTACTCGCACAGTCTTCTGAATCTGTCGTAAAACGAAGAAATAACGCTGCCTAAACTCCATATTTTCTTCCGTAAACATCTGAAGATTCTACTTAACCCTCTTACCTACGCTGCCTGTTATAAACCAGCTATTTTATGTACCTACTTCGCCTGTAAGCAAACTGTAAGCATTTGAGTAAGATTTTTAGATTTTTCAAGAGCAATTTTAAACCGAACGGTTCCGCCAGTGGCATTGCACAGTCGGGCGTGAGGCTGAAAACCAATCATGCGAGTTATTGACCATCGACCTGTGCTGAATCGGGATCCGACGGAAGGTGGAACTAGCGCTGCTGTGTACTAGCCATGCCAAAGATAGTTGTGTACTGTATATTTTGACCCTCTGATATATTTTAGCCTCGTTAGAATAAATAAGAGCGCATCGTTTGAGTTTCAAAATTATATTCCAGAACATTGAGCTGTATGTACTTACGTACAAGAGCAGACACCACTCATAGCTTCAACTGCGGCGAGAGCGCCGCAGTGAGTTCTTTCGACGTTTTGCTGGCGAATGAACACTCTTCTTCGTCGGTCGGGCGGTTCTAAAACAAACTGAAATTGGAAAGCTCCGCTGTCGCATGCAGTGTACATGCAGCTTGACCGTTGATTAAATAACCGGCACCCGGCTGATGACCCACCGGATATTGCATTTTCCCCGGCCCCGGAGCAGTTACGGTCACTCGGCACGTTAATTTAATTGTGTAAGTGAATAATACCATGCATGTTACCACCTGCGCAGTAGTTATGTTTAGCCAAATTCACAGAGTAATGTCATTTAGGCATATCTTTATTTATTTATAATCTAGGTTTCTTCTAAGCAAGCGCGCTCCATCGTAGACCGTAATTGTCGTTTAACACCAGGTGAGTTGATGGTCAAGCGCAAGCCTATTTTCGAATAAAAAATTAGGCCTTCCTATTTATTCAATTCCATTCATTCATTCCCATTGAAGTAGTAGGTACACACGGTACTACTCGAATGCGACTCTAGTTTGCAATGCCGATTTATTCCGTACATTTTATCATTGCTACCCATCGCACTGTATGGAAACAACAACGAAAATTTATGGAGCCACGCGTATATTATATGCATGTCTAACTCAAGTTGCCTTCCGAGTAGCTCCGTATTAGTCTAGTAAAAATAAGATTTGTGACAACATAAAAGACAACTAAGTATATTGTTATTTAAATGAATGTACTGGTGTTTTGAAATACATTTGACACAATTTCATAATGATAATATAAAAGCTAATTTTGTTACCTTTACCTCAAACGGCTGAACGGATCGTTATGAAAATTAAAAATATGTATAGAGATAGCTTTGGACTTGGAGACGGACATAAGCTACTTATTGTTATCATAATCATCACCGTTTTTCATAACTACGCGAGTGAAACCGCGTAACGCTAGCTGCGTTACGCGGTAATTCGGGGATTGTTATTGATCTATGATTTTTAGTTATTTTTCTATCATAATTTCAAAGAATCCCCCCAGTTGCAAATACTGTGATCTGCTCCATACAAACGGATTTATTTTTACTAGACTATATCGGAGTGGCCTTAGAATGATAATTTCATACAAAATTCCCTTCACAGTTAAAGCTGAAAATCAATATAAATGTATACGAGATCATGTGTTTGTTACGTAAGTATACTCTTTGCATGTGAATAATATTGCAACTGAATGGATGTTTGGGTCAAAAATAATTAGAATTAAAATGTGCCAAATACATATTTCCTCCCTAAAAATAAAGTTAAAACTGTTGATTGGACTTTTTGTTCCCACCAAAAGTCCAAACTTCAAAAGTCAAAGTCCATCAAACACTTTTAACTAAGGCATTGTTCTTGAAACCGTTCTTGAAACTCTACATCTATCTTTACTACTAATACTATCTTTTTTATGTATGTTTTCCGATTACTCAAAGACACCTAGACTGAATTGTTTTTTTTTTAAATAGCAGCCTCCTCATTAAAACTGCCATTACCTCTTTTCAAACTCCTGTAAAATCTAGATCCCAGATAAATGCCTGACAATAATCATCTCCCGCAGCAGTCACCTCAAAAGGCGAACTATTTGGCCATCTAAAGCCTTGCAGGTATTGACATTCGCAAATAGCGGTAAAATCAACATCCCCATTCCCATCTAACCATAACTGTCACTTAACTATCAAGTGGCTGAAGTCATATTCCTAATCGACCACAAGGAAACCCCAAAAAGATCTTCAGGCAGGCATCTGTACGCATCCGTATTTGCCAGTAATATAGATACGTCACCGTAAATCAATATTATTTATATCGTAGAATTGTTTTAGAATAACTAGTTTTAAGTAGGTTATTTCTTACAGGAAGCATTTTGTTAAACAAACTTTATCAACAGAAAATCTCGGCTACTGCTAGTTTAAAAGCAGTTGAAAGCATGGGTCAAGTTGGAAGGAGCGGTGTGCATTATTGGCTTCGCATCGACAAAGTTTCGCATAGCGGCTTTACAGGGTGAAAACCCGCGCTACGCTGGAAAAAATAAACTGTTCACATCACACTAACTTTAGACGGAACTTTTCATACGAAAACTTTTTTATTGGACATCAAACTGCTGGTGCGATATAAGTAGATAATTTTAGTCGTTTCTGAAACCTATTTTGAGTAAAATATTGGGTGAAGATAAACCAGTATAAATTATTTTTAAATTTGCATTGGGCGCTATAATATATCAGTACTTAAAGCTCTACAGTTTCGTAGCAACATAGCAGGAGTCGTAGCACCTAGGTGCAAAGCTTTGATATTTGTTGGTTGCTTTGCTATGCTTAACCCCGGACCTAAAATAGTGATTTTTTTAGGTTTGAGGTGTGTATCTGTATATCTATCTGTGGTATCATAGCTCTCAAACGGATGGACCGATTTAGATCTAGTATTTATTATTTGTAAGAAATTTAATTGAGAATATTCTAGTTACGTTTCATCAGAATCGGGTCAAAAACGAATCAGCCGAATTTTTTGTCAGGGTCAAAAAATTCGTCTGATTCGTTTTTGAGTTTTCTGAACTTATACTTGTTTACAAGTATTTATTATATACTAAAAATAAATTCGGCAATGTACTAGTTACACTCAAACACCGAGACTTCCGTACTCCTATGCAACATAAGAACATAATCCTAACACTTGACACTGGCAAATGCTTTAATGCGGGTCTAATACAAAAAAGAAGAAGAAGAAAACCGTACTAATTAGCAAAATGTGGTTTTGTATCTATGAATGTTTGTGTCTTTACATAGTAATTTCTATATAGTAGAAAATCACTTATCATTCTTGGTTTCTTTTTTGTGAGATCAGCAAGGAGGTTTTAATCCGCAGTTTTCGGACAATAATTTCTCATTGTTTCAAAAATTATTTACGCAAGCTTGTCTTGCGCTTGACCAGCTTTTAGTATTTGTTAATTTATGAGCTGTAACGAAACATATTCTGTGCACATATCAACTTCCGTGCACATACCAACTTCCTACCTATTACGGTTCAAAAGATACAGCCGTTTAAGTGTAGGTCAAACAGACATAATTATATACGTAGTCTGTTATATATGTAGCCTGACGAATAGGCTCCTCCCGCATCCTCAGTACGGAAGCCTAAAAACTAGCTATTCCCGCGGTTCCACCCGCGTGGTGATGGAAAACTGTGATGATGATACAATGTAACTTACGTCCGACTCCAGCTCCAAGTTATCGGCTATGTGTATCAAATTTCATAACGATCGGTTCATCCGTTTGATCATAAAGAGGTTACAAACAAATATAGTATAGTGGCAGGATGTTTTCTTGGATATGGTCAGAGGAAATTGTTAAGCACGTCGGTTGGCAATGGATGAGGTTCGCATAGGGCCGGAAAGGAAGGATATATGTACATACAAAAATAGTACATACACTCGAAAAACATAACCCTCTTTCTTACAAAATACACAACTCATTTACTTTAGATGAGACCACCGCTGAGACTACCAAACAAAAA
Organism: Lycia hirtaria; assembly: GCA_947563715.1. Taxonomy (NCBI): domain Eukaryota; kingdom Metazoa; phylum Arthropoda; class Insecta; order Lepidoptera; family Geometridae; genus Lycia; species Lycia hirtaria. The sequence continues at coordinate 40,206,190 of OX387379.1, forward strand.
CAAAAAGATCATCAGAAACAATTCATATTTGGCGGAGTAACCGCTGAACAAACATACAAAAAACATACAGTTGAGAAGCTCCTTTTTGGAAGTCGATTAAAAGTAAGTACCCTATTTTATTTTGTATTATTGTTAAAAGCGGCCCACTAGTGGGGGTGTCACTGCAACCTATAAAGATCTATTGTGACTCCCTAACCACCCTAATAAACCTAAAGTACCATAAGTAAAATAAGACTGCTTAAAATGAATGTCAAGTTAGGGTAACAGCACTATAATAGCTGCTTGATAAGTGTGTAGGTAAACGTATCAACTTATGTAGGTATGTTTTATTGTTGGAATCTAGTTAACCTCGCCATCAAATTGGGAAATTTAAATGATTTACAAAGTTATTCCTAAGAATAAATGGAACGATCCTAAGTATTGTAATTCATCAGATTATGCTAATTTATTCCTCAATTTGTTATCAAAAGAGGCTCAAAGCAACGAGTCAGATAAGCGTGAGTTGTTACCTATCTATGATGCGAATTATGAAATATCTTTTATCATTTTCCCGAAAAGGTTTTTTTTTCAATAATATCAAAATTCCCATAGCTAAGCTATTTATCAACTCGTCTGGTAAACGGATCTTTGTAATAAGGTTTCTTTCTGTATATCATAAACAGAAACCTAACGAACCTAACCTGATGATCGATTGGGCAAATGAAATGTATGGCTAAAGAAGTTTTTGAAGTCTCCGGCAGCCTAGTCGGGAGACCACTCAACTTGCGTTCCGCAGGTTCTGGGTTCGAATACCGCGGCACGCACACCTGTCTTTTCGAAGTTAAGTGCGTATTGTCGATTGCCGCCAACTTCAAACGGTGAAGGAAAACATCGTGAGGAAACCTACATGTCTGAGAGTTCTCAATGACCTTGAAAGGTCAATGAGAACTCTCAGACTCTCAAATGTGTGAGGTCTGCCAACCGCACTTGAACAGCGTGGTAGACTATGACCTTACCCTTCTCACAATAAGATGGCCCGCGCCCAGCAGTGGGACAGTTTGTACAAACAGGGATGTAAAAAAAATATTAAAAAAGGAGTAATCAGAAACTCATGTCAAGTTAAACATCTGAAATCAGACAGTTCTAGAATACGAATTCGGGCAAGTAAGATCCCACCAAAAACATTTCATGTAAAATTGGTTGCCATGTGTCGCATTGTCATGCCACTTTCACTGACAAAAAGATATCAGATGAGATCTGACTGAATCTGAAGAGCCAAGCCGCTAACTCTACAAAATCTAAGGCTACAATACTTATCTCTGTAAGCCTTCAATCTTGGTAAAAAAGCATGGCTTGGCCGTTTTCCGACGGTCAGTTACAAACATATGTCGCATAACATGTCGTACATGGACAAGGAAGAAAAAGAAACTAAAAGTTCTGCTCTTGAATGTTGTATAATTGGAATAGTAATGTAATAGTTCCATGAAAGTGAAACGACCAAGCCATGCTTTTTGACCAAGATTTAAGGTTTACAGAGATAAGTATTGTAGCCTTAGATTTTGTAGAGTTAGCGGCTTGGCTCTTCAGATTCAGTCAGATCTCATCTGATATCTTTTTGTCAGTGAAAGTGGCATGACAATGCGACACATGGCAACCAATTTTACATGAAATGTTTTTGGTGGGATTTAATTTCTTTTTGTAAGAGACCCTGTAATTTCTGCAACGTTTTGTTTTAACGGAATGTATTTCCCTGTGCATCTGTTATCATTTCTTTAGCAGTACACTCTCTGTCATAGCCTGTTTTTCTTGTTGACTTATTACTTAAAATAGATGATAGCTGCTGTAACCTTCAATTCTGATGTGGCGCCATACTATAGCGCGTGAATAAGAGTCGGTTTCCAGATACACTCTTCAGCACAAGTATAAAGTTGCAAATCGTCCCAATATTCTACAACATAACGAACAATAGCACACCTTAACTTGCAACGCCACATCAAATACGGTCTTCTATAGATTGAGTAAATGTCAATGAATGGAAAAGGCATGAACCATTTCCAGGCATACTATGAACTGTAGTATAGACGATAGGGCCCTAGCCCTTCTCCCAAAGAAATTGTTTCGTTACTCATATTGTTCGTCTTATTTCCTTTTTATAGGAATACGTCCACTAAACCAACTTTAGATTTATTCTTGTATCCAGACTATTATTCAATAACTTAAATTCTTAACCTATAACCTAATACCCCTTCTCTAACAAGATCGGTCCCGAATCCAAGCTTCTAAATAAGCTCTCGGTTGAAAGTATTATAATTTTCTGTGTAAATAAGTCGCTAAGCCTAAGTAAGTACTACCTAAAACAAACCAAATCATCAATTAAAGTCGAATAATGTATATATATATAACATACAAACCTATAACCTAATGTATATATATATAATACAAACCCATATTTACTAAACAAACATGAAACAACGAACGAAAACGATACTATTTATCCTTATACCAAACAAACCGTTATCATAAACGAGAACCAAATCAGAACGGACGAAATACGAATACACAACACAGACCAACCATAAATACGGAATACATAGGTGCCTCAGCGTGTCGAGTGTCGACATCCAAAATTGATTTGCGACAGAGCGCGAGAAATGATACCGTGTGCTAACTTGAGGCGCACGCCATCTAGTATCGCCTTTTGAAACTAATTAGATAAACGATCCTCACTGAGTGCTAAAATTGTCGTATTTTAGATGTGAATCATATCTAAAGTACAAAAGCTAAATAAATGAAACTTTGTATGTTTTATAAATGTACTGTCTACTTTTTATCCTGAAAATTTGGGCTTTCTAGCATTATCCAATTCGAAGTTATGTTGTGTTACAGAAATATAGACATACACACAAGATCACACTTTAAAAGGGTTGGAGGGTGAAAAATACAAATATCGTAATTTTTCTGTTGTTTATGTACCAATCGTAGTTTGCATACCAAATTTCAGCTTTCTGAAACTTCAGGAAGTACCCTATCTTTTTGATTACACTCAGGGGGTGTGCTCCCACAAATAAAGGGTTGGAGGGTGAAAAGTAATAATATCTTAATTTTTTCGTGGTTCATATGTAAATATTAGCTTACACACCAAATTTCAGCTTTCTAAGACTTCAGGAAGTACCTTATATTAATTATTGATGAGAATAACGTAATAGCCCCCAAATAAGGGTAGAGGGTGAAAAATACAAATATCATAATTTTTCTGTTGTTTATGTACCAATCGTAGTTTGCATACCAAATTTCAGCTTTCTACTACTTCAGGAAGTACCCTGGAATATTGATGACGAGAACGGGATAACCCCAAATAACCCCAAATAGGGGTTGGAGGGTGAAAGTTACAAATATCTAAATTTTTCTGTTGTTTGTGTGCAAATTGTAGCCTACATACCAAATTTCAGCTTTCTAAGACTTCAGCAAGTACTTTATCTTTTTTATGATCATCAATTAATTTGTGCCAAATCGGCGTATTTTAGGTATCAATAAAATCGAAAGTATAAAAGCTAGATACATGAAACTTTTAACATTTTATTAGACCGTGGACCACACTTGATCCTGAAAATTTGAACCCTCTAGTGTTATCGAGGCCGAAGCTATGAGGGTCTAAAAATCCGACGAATGTGTTCGAGAAAAGATAGTCCCGGCCGTACCCGCTGGCTCACATGGCGGGTGCACGGCCGTGCCCCCAGATTCAAACAAATGCATTTCGGATCAAAGATAGGTTACCAGCGTGGGCATATTATATGTAGGTAGGTAGGCATATCGCAAGTGTCTTGATAATTCGAAATAAACTTTGGGAAGTTTCTGGTGTCGACAAACGCCACAAACAAGCGCGAAGTTGGGAACTCCGCAGATGCGGATGAGACGTGATTAATCGCTTCCCGCTTACTAACAAGCTAAGTAGCGATTTATAATGCGTATCAACCATTAATTGTATTTATAGGAGATAAATAATGCAACTTGACGTGTGGCACTTTTTCTGCACTAATGGCACTTTACTTTAAACATCGTCATAAATTCTGTCTTCTTTCCGTTTTTCAAACAGCTGACAGAATAAGATTTAAGATGGAGTTTTGGCGGGAACGTCTTTTTTTTCCCCCCTTGATTTTGGCATCATGCTTCCACATTTGCCGGGAACGTCTTAGTAACGTGTTATTGCTTTGTTTTATTTTCCTAAACTTATGTTATTTTGAACATTAATGCTATAAAAATGGTGGTGTTTTATTCATTAAGTGTTCGATAAAGTGCGTGAGTGTGGGCAAGTGAAATAAAGCAGTAAAACGTGTGATTTTACGTTGTAGGCAAAACTCCATAGAAGCTTCTAGTAAAGTCGCCACCACTTTACTAAAGCAGGACTCGACTTATAAATTGACTGTATACGTGACTTAGATTGTGACTAGAACATTTTACAACTTGTTTTATTCAAGAAACTTGAAAAAATCCTAATACTTGACTCTAGAAAATGCTTTAATGCGGGTCCAATAGAAAAAGCATTAGTGGATGGATTCCGTGGGTGTATTTACTCACAAAGGACTCAGAATGCAGAGCCGTTAAATATAAAAAAAAAAACGTTTTGACTGAACAAACAGCTGACAGAATAAGATTTAAGATGGAGTTTTGGCGGGAACATCTTAGTAACGTGTTATTGCTTTGTTTTATTTTCCTAAACTTATGTTATTTTGAACATTAATGCTATAAAAATGGTGGTGTTTTATTCATTAAGTGTTCGATAAAGTGCGTGAGTGTGGGCAAGTGAAATAAAGCAGTAAAAAAAACGTGTGATTTTACGTTGTAGGCAAAACTCCATAGAAGCTTCTAGTAAAGTCGCCACCACTTTACTAAAGCAGAATTCGACTTATAAATTGTCTGTATACGTGACTTAGATTGTGACTAGAACATTTACAACTTGTTTTATTCAAGAAACTTGAAAAAATCCTAATACTTGACACTGGCAAATGGTTTAATGCGGGTCTAATACAAAAAAGAAGAAGAAGAAACAGCTGACAATAATTTGAACAAACATTTTAGCCCAGTACCTACTTAACTTATTTAGACGGAGAATTTTAGCCACAGAATTCGCCCTATTACAAGTCTTGGTGTTATTGTCCCGAAATGAGTTATTTTTTTAGTGTTATTCAGTAACTACGACTTTTAATCAATTACTTTTTATATTAAGTAACAAAAAATATGGTGTTGTGGACATGGGTAAATAGCATATTTATCAAACTACACATTACTGTGAATTTTTGATAAAACTATTATTTTGGTTTCAGGGCGCTAATTCACACGGCCAATTGGGCTTAGGTACAGTTAGTGAGCAGATTGAAAAACCTACGAAAGTTATCATTGATTTCTACAATTGTGACGTAAAACAAATCTCCTGTGGTGGAGGTCATACACTTTTACTTGATTCAGATGGCAGACTGTTTTCTTGCGGATGGAATTCGAAACTCCAGTTAGCGACTGAAACCGAACAACATACTTTCCAAAGAACGTGGTCTTTAAGCGGTATAACATTCACAAATATTACATGCGGTTGGGACTTCAGTTGTGGAGTAACAGATGATGACTTCCTTTTTGTATGGGGATCAAATAGCCATGGGCAACTTGGGCTACCAAGGAAGCACTTTTCACTATGTATGAAGCCAATACGACTTCAGGTGAAAGCAAGTGCAGTATCTATGGGATTAAGGCACACTGCTATCATAAATACAAAAGGTGAAGTTTGGATTACAGGTTGTGGAAAATATGGCCAACTGGGTCTTGGCAAAGATATCCTATCAGTTGATAGATTTACACATGTAAATAATATAGGTAAGATGTCTCACATTGCATGCGGACAGAAGCATACCGTAGCATGGTCGACAGATGAGAATGCTTTGTATGTGTGGGGTGATAATAAACATGGTCAACTAGTACTAAATACAGATAAGTATAATAAGATATTTACACCTCAGAAGATTGATATAGATGTGAGACAACCAGTGAAAAAGTTACTTACTGGATGGACCAATGTGTTACTGTGGTTAGAAGATGGCAGGCTTTATACTTGGGGTCGCAATAACTATGGACAAGTGGGAGGTAATGATTTTGTTGGCCAAAAAACATTGATTAAATTACCAGGTGTGTGTTACAATTTTCTTTTTCTATGTTTAAAACCTAAATAAGCAGTAGGGTTCAGCTGATAAAATAATGACTAGGAAGACATATTTAACATGGCATACCTATTTGCTATTAGGTAAATATGGAAAGATTTCCAGTGACAGTAAAGTAATGATTATATTAATTATAGGCAACATGATAATTATTTTGACTTTAGAGCAATCTTTGGATGAATTCTAGAAACAGCATGTACCAGATTCAGTAGGGCTATTCACAACTTGTTGATTCAGAATTGGATCAGAAACAGAATGGCAGAAATGGAGATATAGTTTCCAACCTGATTTGGAATCCTACAACTTCTGATTAGGGTTATAGATCTTCGGAGTAGTCGTTTTTTTTGTTTATTAATATTACCTGCTTTTATATTTCAGAAGGGCGAAAAGTGAAGGATGTTGCTCTAGGATCAGAGCACACAATTTGCCTAGCGACCGACAACACCCTCTGGGCTTGGGGCTGGAATGAACACTGTAACACTGGCATACCATCAGAAAGAGACATATTCCTACCCACATTAGTGCCTCTTGAGAATAAAGCAATAACAAGTAGATTATTTGCAGGAGGTGCTCATAATTTCATTATTAGTGAAAATGAGCCAGAAGACAGTAAGTCAAATGATTGTGATAAATCTCCTGAGTTATAACAAATCTTTTAATTGTAATATTCAACTATTATGAATTAAGATTGACTTTGTGCCTATAAGCTGTACCACCTCAGTAAGCACAAGGTGCAAGTCTCTTATCAGAAGAATGGTAAGTTGTCCACCACAACATGTAAACCAAGTGTGGGTTGGCAGATGACACAAAGCATACTGGTAACAATACATCACTTTGAAAAAGCCAATATCAAGAGATCTAATGGCATTTGAACCCAATTCAATTCAACATATAATAGATTCTTTCTGTTTTCAGTGATAGTTGAGTGCTCAATAACTATGTATTAGCCATGAACCATAGCATGTAGATTTATATAATTCTATACTTCTAAAATGTAATATAATAACTAATTGACATGGTAACACTATGTTATTATATTAATTGCAAATTTTACTCTTAATTAACTCAGATTTTTAAAGTATTATTTTGATTTATAAAAAAATCTGTAATTTAAAAATTAAGTGTGATAAATGGGCTAGTGTTTGTATTTCATAATTCATATCAAGGTGCTTTTTATTTGATAAAATAAAATAAGTTTTTTGAGAAAGTACATACTTTATTATCTCCTACCTTAAAAAAAATGTTTAACTTTCTAAATATTTTCTTCCGTGATATTGTCATAAATAATTATAAATACTGCATTTATTGCAATTGTTATATTAGGTACCTATATTTCATAATTATGAATATCATAACAATAAAATTTATCTAGTTACTCTCAGAGAATTATTCTATAACTGAAAAGAAACTCCAAAAAGTACAACCACTTTTTATTGCTCTTTCCATATAATTGGTTAAACAGCTAGAAATGTAATAAGTTGTCTAATGTCTGAGGAACAGAATGTAAATTCAATAAAGATCTATTAAAAAATAGCATTCTGAAGGATGCAGTCAACACTACAGACGCACACATCCACTGCTGCCAACTGCAACCAATGACAGCAACTCTACAGCTAAATCTACCTATAGTCCATTCAGAGATTGTGTTCTTTCATTTCAAGTATTACCAGCATCAGTTATTTTTAAGAACTCTAAACATATTCTGAGATCTTAAAAACAAATTACATTTGGTATAATTATAATTTGCTAATGACTACTTTGATAACAAGGTGGCAATGAGAACTTGATGGTTCTATTAAATTTAGTTTACATGTTTAAGATGTTTTTAGGCATATGAATTGATATGCTACCCATACATTTTCTTATGCTCTCTATGGCCGTGCGCGTCAGCCGTCATTGACCGTATTCATCAGCACACTAGCTTAAGGATAGTGACTAATCAGTTTGTCACAAGCAATTTTTCGAGAACAAGCAACTGAATGGCCATTAAATAAACTCAATCAACCACCCATATATGGTAAACTTTCTTGAGACTAGCAGTGGTCAGTCACCACCCTAAAAATTATATTGAACAACATAAACATTTGTCCAACACACATGCAACTTTATGTAGGCTGGTAAAGTTCAAGGGACTACACTAAGAGAGCAAAATGAGACCACACAGGTATTTATACATTATAAAAAATCATCTAAATTAGATAATATTGACCTTTTTTTTGTATTGATTATGAACAGATGCACACTACACAACTCTCTTATGGAATACAGATGTAAGTATTCTATAATCAAGCATAATATGTTGCCCCTTAAGTTGCTTGTGTGTTGGCCATCTACACATAACACAAAAAGCTCATACCTAAAATTTTATGAGGCACATCAATTAACTGGAGCAACCGAAAATACAAATTACAATATGCAATTTTGTTTACTTAGATGACATTTTTCTAGTTATTCTGTTATAAAAACCTAAGTACTGCACTCGTTTTGATAAAAAGTTATATCAGGCCACCTCTAAACTATTCCCTACCAAATAAATAATTAGTTTAAAAAACTGAAGCAACCGACTTCTCATGGATGCCATTGTCAGAACTGGACAGAACAGTAAGAACAGTCGAAAGTTCTGAGGTAACAAAAAAATACAGAGAACCTCCTACTTTTTTGAAGTTGGATGAAAATAATAACACCATATAATGTTATAATTTGCTGACTGTGCCACACAGTTCCCATAATAATGAAGATATAAGGTCTAAACAATATCTGTATTTAAATTCATAACAATTGGTTCAGCTGTTTAACCATGACAAGGTAATAAACAAACAGACAAGAGAGGTGGTCACTTTCGCTTTTATAATATTGTGGTTAGGATTATTGTCATATCACTACAGTAGACTGAAATTCATATTTGTTAGTGTTTTGTGCAGGTAAATACTAGCATAAATAACTACTGTTGATGCATTGTTTAATACCATTCCATGTGGTCAGGATGGATCATGGAATCAACAGCCATAGCATGCTACTAAAACAATATTTCAAGTGATCTGTATTAAAAGCCTAAAAAAACTGTTTTTGTTGTAACATTATAAGAACTATTCTATTACCTGAATGGTTGATGCACCTCAAGTTAGTAAAATATTCTGAAGATAAAGGACCATTAAGAGAAATGTGAAGTTGACATTTGTTTCTAGTACAGTGCACATGTTTGGTTTTGCTTGTTCCAGGAGAAAACTAATTTCTACAACTTAACACCACATGCATTGATGTATTTTATGGATTGGAATCAATGGTATTGGTTTTTTATGTGAAGTTATAGTGAAATTTAAAAAAAATATATAAAAATGCAAATCCAGCCATTAAACTAAAAAACATGACAACATTTAGTAGTCAAATTGAATCTGTTGTATGGGCAAATGCACTCTTCACATCCCTCTTAAAAATAGCATAATATTTTTATCTATGCAATGTTTTCAAACAAATTTACCTTTTCATCTTCAGAATATTATGAAGTTAAAAAATAATAATACATTAAACATATTCTATAACCAAAGCTAAAATATTGCTGTTGTGTTGTGTAAATCCCAGGAGACGCTACCTCTTTCGTTCTCCTTTTTGAGTCTTACGCTTTTCTTTCTTTTCTTCTTTCAGCTGCTTTTGTTTCTCTCTGAAAAAAAGACAAAAGGTCAATTAGTATAGTGGCATATAAGAAAAGCTCAGTGGTACAATGAATCTAATAAAAATCTTATAAGCTAAAGCAAGATCATAGGCCATGAAAATGAGAACTTCTTTTGGCTCTGTAAATACAAATACAAATAGTTTATTATCAACCAAAAGATACAGAAAACCAGTACAAGTACTTCTTAATTTTATGAAAAATTGGTGACCAGGTTCACACAGAGATGTTCTTGTGAACCCTGCACTAGGTATGAAACCTGTATCGCAGGCGTCCACATGTACTGCTTTATCCAAAGAAAATAACAGAACGTGCAGTGAATTTTACAGGATATCTTAAAATTACGCAGTTGGTAACAAAAAACAAGAAACGAACATTGTACTTATACGAGTAGGATAATAAAATGCAAGTTGGGGTGTATGTGTGAGAGGGGGGATATGTGTATGTGTGTGTGTGTTGTGGGAGTATATGTGTGTGTGTGTGGGTGAGGGTGTATGTAAGGAGGGTATGATTACGTATGTTTGTGCGTGAGATATAGTGTATGTATGAAGACCAATTTTTAGCAGCAGCTTTTTCCATTAGAGCTGTTGTGGATGTGGACGCATTATCAAGTAATTATGCGTAATAGTTTTTCAGTTTCATCATACGTCAGAGAAAGAAGATACCTGCGAAGTAATATTTTACATTCTCTTCGAGTTTTATTCCGGATGTTGAAATTTCATTAAACCTGGAAATTATGTCCTCCAGGTCACATTGTGACTTCCTGTCATTCTTTCTAGTCTGTTGAAACTGGTCAATAGATTTTACGACAGTACAGGAGAATTTTTGCTGTTGATATTTATGGTGCAATGAAATTATGGTAATTACAGATCATCACCATATTTTTGTCATCCACTTTACAAGTTTTTCATGAGTTAGAAAAATCTTGGATATGGTTATGACTTAGAAAACTAGTTTATTAGCTGATGCTCCCATACAGTAAAATGCAGTACTTCTGTATGGGAGTATAAGAGTGGACATGGCATCTGCCCATTTCATGTCATTATCCAAAAGTATTAAAGATGATGAAAGTATCTTACTATAAAAAATGGCAGAGGCTATTTCCCCCATGGCGGGAATTTTTTTTTTTTTTTTTTTTTTTTTTGTTGCCATTATAAAAACTACCTGAAGCTACCTTTTTGATTGTGGTCGGTGCATGAATGGGACTATAGTGTTTAGCAAAAAAAAAAACTACGTCAATGTCAGAAAATATTTTTTACAGTGTTGCCATCTCGTGCTTTCTATAGCGAATTGTAGCTATAAACCAGCTCCATCGGCTACAAAGATTAAAATACAATAAATAACAAAAATGACCTAGGGATTAAAGATTACCACCAATTTGACAGTTTGCGTGCTATATCTTTGCAACAAGCATGCTAATCTTCAAATGCGGACGTATTTGTTTAAAAATAACATTCCTAATTTTGTAACAGCCAGATTTGAACTGAAAGGAATTCGTCGTTTCTCTCCCACAAAAAATGTTCATCTTACTTAGAAACGCACGTTAAAATCTTATTCATTGAATAAGGACTCATCACTTTCTGTCAAACGGGTACTGTCACGAGCGAAAATGGTACAAGACACTGTTTAATTATAAGCCCTTTTTTCATCGTTTATAACACACAAACACACACATACAGCCACACACACACGCATACATTCACCATCATTCACTCACATCACGCACACATTTAGTTTAAGGAGTGCTTACTTTGCATCCAGAACGATGGGCTCGGATCGTCACGCAGTGGACGCCAGATGGACGACGCTGTCCAAGTAGACCAAGGAAACGCTGGCGTGACGATCTTGGCAAATTCCAAAAATATTGGCAGCAGATGGCACAGGACCGTGACTTGTGGAAGAAAACGGGGGAGACCTTTGCGCAGCAGTGGGACCGCATAGGTTAATAAAAAAAAATAAGTAAGACGGTGTATCTTAAAACACATTTTATCAAACCGCAATATAAAAATGGGAGTCACCAATTACCAATAAATAAGACATGATTTTTTCTTGTGTCAAAGACTATCGTAGACTACTGGTCATATTCTACAATATTAGAACATAACATCTGAAACTTGTTATCTTCCTAGAAGATGTGTGTAGTCTGTCAACCTGCACTTAGCCAATAAAATGAACTATTTTGTAGCCCATTTCATAATGAGGCGAGATGGTCAGCGATCAAATACTGTATCAGTTTATATAAACAGGGCCAATTCGAAGGGCCTTGTTCACCCAGTATTTAATTATTCTTTCATGTAAAAAGATGGCACTAAGAAATACCAATAATTTTAACAAAATATAATTTATAAGGCAAGACAAGAGAGAAGCCTATATTCAGCAGTGGGATAGAGAAGGCTGTGGATGATGATGATAAGTTATAAGTACAATAATTTGTGCAATCTACTGCTAAGGCCGCCAATTAAAAGCCTAGCTATAATTATATTTTCTCTGTATCTCTTTTCTGTATTTGTAGTCTTTTAATAAAGTTATCTATCTATCTACTGGGATACTTGTTTTTAAGCAAAATTGATCTACTTTTTTATAAGTTTGACTTTTTATAAAAAATTAGGTATGGCAACATATTTTTCGATTTGAATGATCGTTTCGAGTAATTTTTCTTTTCAAAGTTTCAAATTGTATTTGAATTGTTTTGTTAAGGTTTTTTTGTGCAGACGTGCAGGCAGATCGCAATTAGAATCAGTAAAGTTGCTGTGATATTACTAATTATAATTCAGTTGTTCAGTTTATTTAATACTTAACTTGTTTCAGGAGCATCATCATGTCTTATTCGAAGTCGAACGTAAGTTTTTCTTCAGATCTTGTTTTGATGTCACATAATATTCCTGTGTGCCCTTGATTAATTTTAATTGTTCACATTAATAGGTGTAATTGTTGTATTGAAGAATATGATCAACGGAAAATAATTTTCAATATACCATATTCCTGAGATCGAACTGAGAGGTCGAAGTATTTTGTCGAATTATCTCTGCAATTTTCTTTTGTACGTTATGTATCTATAGCACCAGGTACAGTGTAAAGTGTATTTAAAACAATTCTAATATCATAATTGTGATCAGAAAAAGTCTAGGGACAAACAAGATCAATGGCAAAACTCCTACAGGACTATAGTAGTAACTAGTCATCATATGAAAGAAGTCATTGAATAACGCCCAAATGATGTCGTCGCCCGTTCTTTGTTCTTATGGCAGACCACCAGCTCGATGGTCAGATGCCATATCAAAGCATAGTCTTATGTCAATTGATGAGACTCACCATGGACAGGACTAGAAAGGATGGAGTAAACAAGGGGTGAGAGGTCTATACTCAGCAGTGGATGGATAGAGGCTGAATTGATGGAAATGAAATCTTTGAAAAATTTTGAAACCTTCACATGTATTAACAATAATATTTATTGTTATTACAGTGTGTTCGAGTTCCTCCAATACGTCAGGGTAAGTACCTAATTATGTCATTAGTCATGTACCTAATTTAACTAGGAAGGGGATTAAATATTCTATTCATTGCACTAATCTTAATTTATTTTGAAATTATTATCTGTGATTGTGACAAAACACAACTCCTGTTAGATAATATACACAATATACTTCAAATTATGTTAATTTTATTCTAGGGTTCATAGTGATATATCAAACAGATGGCATAGGTACATAGTTTTTATTATCTGTATCTTTCCATCTGCATGCTATTTATTAAGCACATGAAATATTTTAACAATTTGGCCCTGGAAGCGATTAACTTTCAAATGTTCAAATTGTCTACCCTGTAGATCATGCTTTAATAAACAATTTTCACCACTCACACAAGGGGTAAATTCATTTCTTGTTACATACTAACCTAGTCGAACATTTTTGTGCTTTCATTAGTTTTTATTTTTGGTAGCAAAGTGTTTCATAATACTATGACGAGTCCTTATAAATTAACCTTGTCTGTCTATAAGGAGTGTAAATACAATATAGTGAGTTTTTTTTTTCATATATAGAATAGCTCTACGTTTGACCACCAGCATGCCTGATGGGAAGCAATGCTGTGGTCGAAGATATGTGGCAGTTAGTTGACATTTGTTGCAAATGAAAAACTATAAATTAGGCTGAGTGATGTGAAGTATAGGTTTTTATTTAATCATGCGCTCTTGGGTTCCATTGGTCTTTCTAAATAAAAGTAAGATTTCACACACCAGCAACACCATTCTTCTCAAGGCTCTAGAATTTTTTTTAAAGAATCCACCTAAAACTAGTGTCTTTATTCTGTTAACTGTACACAACATGTATTTTTAACCCTAGACCCAAAAAGAGGGATGTTATAAGTTTAATGTCTGTATCTGTGTCTGTCTGTGGGATCATAGCTCTCAAATAGATAGACTGAGTATGATCTCGTTTTTTAGGGTTCCGTACCCAAAGGGTTAAAACGGGACCCTATTACTGAGACTCCGCTGTCCATACGTCCGTCCGTCACCAGGCTGTATCACATGAATCGTGATAGACAGTTGAAATTTTCACAGATCATGTATTTCTATTGCCCCTATAGCAACAAATACTAAAATATAGAATAAATAAATATTTAAGGGGCTCTCGCACAACAAACGTGACTTTTTTTGCTCATTTTATGGTCGATATTGATAACGGCAACATATAGACGCTTTAAATATTCACAGAATATTGAGTTATATTATTCACTTTAAAAATAAATAATTAAATTAAAATAAAATTAATGTTTAAGGGGTCCCCCTTAAATATTAATTTTATTTTACCCATACAACAAACGTGTTTTTTTTTGCCATTTTTATAGATAATGGTACGGAACCCTTCGTCTGCGAGTCCGACTCGCATTTTGCTGATTTTTTGTTTGTTTGAAAGAAGATCTCATAAAGCGTGTCCATAGCTATGTTTCATGTAATGGGTTCTACCGTTTTTTTTTTTGTCGCGAGGTTTTAGAGTTTTCCAAACTTATGCTTATTAAAATTAAATTGGACTAAAAAACAGTCAGGAAGGAAACCTCTGAGCAACCAACTAACAGATTTCTGAATCAACAAATTTATATTGGCTAAAATTTTATGCATTAAATCACGCGCTATATTACCAAACGACACAAGTACGTAACAGATAGGTACTTAATACATCGTTTCTAAACGCAATCTAAAAAAACCGCCCAAGTGTGTGTCGGGCCACACCCAGTCTATGGTTCCGTAGTAGTTCTTCACAATTCACAATATGCGGACTCAGAAGCGGTCGTTTGGTTTCATAGCTATTATGAACACGTTGATCCCTGAATTAATAACCGGCCAAGAATGTGTTCCGACGCAAAGTAAGGTTCCGTAGTTGCCCATCACAATTTTAGTGAACTTAAAAAAGGGTATCTTGTTTGTTTCTAGGAACATACGAGTTAACTTGTGTTAGTTTAAATTAAATTTGCTCAAAATTTTCATTTCATAATCTAATTTTAGTTACTCGTTAACTTGTAAAACCCACCTATAATTTTTATTTTTTATTTTTATACTAACATAAATTTTCTTGATGTAATATGATTTTGATTATAGCATTAACTGCGGAACCTTGTCATACGCATTACGCGTGCGCGGATACGCTCTTCGCCAGTTTCATTCACTAGATGGCACTAGTTTCGCTAATCAAAAGTGTCTTATCTTTCCTTAATTTCACAAGTGTGGCTTTTAAGCTTACTATTGCATTATTGCATGAGTGCATGTGTTTTACAGATGGTGATCTTCCGCAGCTAGTTGAAGGTATGAGGTTTGGCTCATTTAACGCTTTTGCTGAAAGATTTGAACAATACATGAAAAATACTCATAGTCCAATGTTTGTCATTAACCGATCTAGAACCATAACCTCTTATAACAAATGTAACAAAACACCTTTGCCAGTTGAGTTAGGTTATCAGTCTGTTGAATTTGTTTGCGCTCACAATAATTTTTACCAGAGTGAATCTACTGGATCACGTCCTCTTCAGAGGACTTCAAAAATTGGTTGCCCAGCTAGTTTGAAAATTACTTACTATTCGAGATTCAAAGCCTTTGTTGTAAACTCATTCATTACTGAGCATTGCGGTCACCCTGTTGACGAACACACATTTAAACAATATTCGATCAACAGAGGTGTAAGAGCTGTTGATTATTTGGTACCGCGTGTACATGTTTATTCGGAATCAAATGTACAAATTTCTAAAAACAAAGACTCAGCGAAATTAATTAAAGACAATGTTGCATTGTTTTTGAAATACAATAGTAACGTAGGAAAAATCAAACAATTTTTGAGAGATGAGCATAATGTTGAAATTAGTACAAAATCTGTTAATAACATCAGGCAACAACAGAAAGTTCAATCTGGTGACTTAAACCAGAATGATCCAAATAAGTTTTTAGAATCACTATATAACGATGTAAAGTCAGATAAGGGTATGGTTGTAGAAACAATGGCTATTGACGGCAAAATTCAATTAGTTTATTTTCAGTTTTCATGGATGGTTTCTTATTTTGCACAATATCCCGATCATATACAAATAGACGGCACATACTGTCTTAATAATTGCAGGATGCCTTTGTACATAATTTTGGCCATAGATGGTAATAATCACTCTGTTCCAGTTGCTTTCGGGCTTCTGGCACAGGAGACCAAACCTATAGTAGAGTCATTTGTCAACTTTTTTGTTCAACACAACCCTTCCTGTGCTAAAACAAAATCATTTATGACTGATAAAGATCTTGTTGAGATTTCTGCCCTTAAAAAGTTTATACCCCAAGCAAAACACGAACTGTGTTTGTATCATGTTTTGAAAAGTTTCGGGTTAGGATTTGGTACATTCTTCAAATGTACCAAAAGCATTATATCGTGACTGTAAAACTTTACTTCAAAAGATGGCTTATGCTGCCACTGAGCAGACATACGAAGAAACATTCCAAGACTTTATCGCAGCGTATAAAGCATACGATATTGTCGACAAGTTTGTGACCAGATGGCACAGGTGTCGAGATTCTTGGACCATGTTTAATCGTATGTCTACTTATAACTTGGGCAATACAACCAATAACAGATTAGAGTCGATGAATCAGAAACTAAAGCAGTCCATCAAAAGATATGCAGCCCTTGATGAGTTTTATGCTAGCTTGAAATCGTTTTTGTTGAACCTGATGGACAAATTACATATTGCCGAGTTCAAAGATTCCACCCACCGTAATATCCCTTTTACTGACGTTCCATCAGATATTACTGAGCGTGTTTCTAAAACAGCATCATATTTTGCATTTAAGCAAATATTAAGTCAAATATCTGAAGGTCTTGGTTCACAAGGTGCAAATTCAAGTAGCGTTCGACCGAATCTTGGCTGTTACAGAGTCAACATATTCCCTCACCGAACTGCTCTCACTACCTGTGATGCATGCAGTTGTGGTTATTTTACTAATTATAATTTACCTTGTTGTCACATATTTGCAGTGCGGGCCTACCTTTGTATAAATATTTTTGATGAGGCATTAGTCCCACAAAGATGGACCAAAGCCTATTATTTATCTAGTATAGAAAAATGTCGATCCCCTACCCCTGTATCTACTTCCAAAGCTTCTCAGTTAAAACACAGTCAAGAAACAAAAAGGTTTCTTGAAAGTAAACAGGTCTGCAACACATTGCTTGAAATTTTGAAAACCTCAGAATCCTCTGAATATAATTATAGATTGGGTGTACTTGAGAGTTTAACTCAAAAGTGGGCTGGTCATACTAACATCGACCATGTAGCTTATCCTGACCCACTTGTCTCTAACACAGACTTACCCTCCACTTGTTCATCTGATAGTTTTCCGAATCCTTCATGTAATATTGATCAAGGTACGCTCAACCCAAACAAATCAAACCCAACTAATATTGAGACACACAACACTGGCAGACAGACAAACACAATTAAATTACCGATTCCTATAAAAGTTCGAGGTCCTGGTCGAAGTAAACTCACAGCTATTGGGCAAAAGCGCCGAGCACCAAAACCTTCACTACGAGGTAAACGTAAATATCTTATAACGGATTACTTTCCAGTAGCGCCAAAAAAATCTCGTGGCAACAATTTATCAAATACTGTTCAGTGTAATGCTGAAACAGTAATGCTAAATGTTTGCAACGATATAACCTTAAGCTCTAAGCAGTATAGCATTTTAAAAAGTAACGCTTGGTTAGATGACAGCATTATTTATGCTGCCTCTAACTTACTGAAACGTGTACATGGTGATATGGGGGGATTACAAAACCCGATATTAGCATCTGCTTCCCCCCCGATGTTTGAGCCATGTTTACCTCCCTTTGTCCAAATTTGCCATGTTCATGGAAATCACTGGAATTGTATTTCAGGACAAATCCGAAACAATATTCTTGTTTTAGATTTATACGACTCTTTTCACAAAGATGTCAGTCCTGAAATCATTTCAATTGGTAGTAGTTTGATCCGTAATAACAAAAGTATATCGCATATTCAGGTTAAAGTTCACGATGTTCAAAATCAACCTAATGCACACGATTGTGGTTTATTTGCCATAGCTTTCGCCAAATTAATTTGCATCGGCAAAGACCCCAGCACAGCTGAGTTTGATTGCCGTTTAATGCGAGAACATTTGCTTCAGGCCCTCACCTCAAATTCTCTGTTAGAGTTTCCATGTAATTATAATAGACAAATCTCTTCACGGCCAGCTAACCACTATTTTGAAACTGTTTCTTGTCGTTGTAGAAAATCTACTATTCCTAATCAAATGATTGAATGCCAGATTTGTTGCGAATATTTCCACAGAGGGTGCCTTACAGACGGAGAAATACAGACAGACAGATATCCCCTTTCATTTCTGTGTACACGTTGTTTTTCTCACAATGGCACAATATTCGAAGTGGACTGCTCTAGTTTAGATCACCTGTAAGTATGTAATATTAGACTTGTTGCTGTGTGTGTAAATTTTGTGTGTTTCAGCTTTATACTGGGCTCCTGATCCACCTACCACCACTTAGTCTATAAGTCTAGTGTTTAAGGCTTGTATATATTGTGTATAATAACTTGTATATTAACTGCATGCGGTGCGATTGTTGCATGAATGGAATGAGTTATTTATGTGGGTTTAGAGGGTGTGTTTGTTTTTAGTCTGTAAGACAGGTTTTAATGCTTACATAATTATTATGTTCAATAACTTGTATAATAATTGCATGCGGTGCGCTTGTTTCATGTACGTGAATGTGTGACTAATATGGGGTGTAAGGGACGAATACTTGTGTAACTCCGCCTCATAAATGCGAATAAGCTATTTATGATGCCGGTCCTCAGCCCGGATAAAGGAGGAAGGCACAAGTAATCCATACACTGGACTCGTTAACTTGATGGAGGGATTTCGATCGAGCTTGACGCCCTGAATAGGAGGGCCCCTCAACTGCTCACACTATATCGCATTTGAGACTAACTCTCGTCTGTTTGAAACTGTACATTCCATGGAAGTGGGTTTTTGGGGGTGTTTGTGCCAAGTTTAATGTTTTATGCCAAGAGCCTTCACAACCGTGAGATGTGCAGTCTTTGAGATTATTTCCGCAACAACGGGTACGTGAGATAAATTGTGATATCGTAGCAGTTGATAAGGGCCAGATAATTTTTTTTGGCATCCTATAGTCTATTCAAAGAATCGAGCTAATATGGCACCCTCTCTCTTGCACAATTGTATGAAAGTGAAAAGGACGCAGCACCGACTTAAAATGCCAGGATTGGTCAGGGGGCGTGACTTATTGAAGAAAGTGTTAGGCTGCGTTTATATTGCTGATCTGAATCGCTCACTTACATTTATCTAAAAATAATAGTTACTTCAATATAATCTGTATGTAAAAGCAAAATGTAATATTTTGTCTTTCTTTTCTAATATAATATTTTTATTCTCTAATGTTGTGTACAATATGCTAAGATTTAAATAAATTAACATAAGATATTTTCATAAACATTTATTCGCTTTCTGAATCACTTGAGTTTAAATCATCTTCTAAGTTCATAAGAAGTCGTTCTTGCATAGATTTCATATTTCTATCTATCCATGGATCAGTCCAGTAAGCACGCCGGGTCAACGTAAAAATCAAACACTGAAATAAGCACCACACCACCCGTCCGCACCGCTCAAGAGACAGAATAGGACTGACATTTGCTCGCTTTGTGTACGCGCCTTAAGACCCTTATCTCCGACCAAAGAGTATTGTACTAAACAGGAATCTCCGACCAATGACGTTCAGCGCTTGATTTCCCTATTAGCTCGTTTCGTTGAATGGAGTATAGTTCCTTTGTAAGTACAAATAAACATTCCGAAAAATTGTTACTTTGAAAAATAAACATTACAATAAACCAAAGGTGTATTATTTTTTTCCTTTAGATTTCTTACGTAATAAATATTACACAGGGGGGAGGAGGGGAGGCTTATTCATCAATTTACCGCAGGAACTTGTCAGCATGTTCCAGTATTGGTACGCACACCAGCTCAACAGTGTTAGATGGGCGGGGACAATGTCGGACCCGTATCGGTTGGAGTGTGGTGTGAGGCAGGGAGGATTAACTTCTCCAACCCTGTTTAACTTGTACATCAATAGTCTAATCATAGCGCTCAGCAGTCAGCATGTCGGCTGCCACATTGACGGTGTCTGTGTCAATAACCTGAGCTACGCAGACGATATGGTGCTGCTGAGCGCATCCATCTGCGGTCTGAGAAGGCTGATACGGATATGCGAGGAGTATGCATGTGGTCACGGGTTACTCTATAATGTAAATAAGAGTCAATGGATGGTGTTTGAGTCCAGTGGAGCATGCCCTCAGAACATTCCTCCTGTTTTGCTAAATGGTACTCCCTTACAAAGGGTTGAACGTTTTAAGTACTTAGGGCATGTTGTTACCGCTGACCTCAAGGACAACGAGGACATTGAGCGGGAGCGGAGGTCCCTGTCGATCAGAGCGAACATGATCGCCCGCAGGTTTGCACGTTGTTCAGCTGAGGTCAAAATTACGCTCTTTAGAGCGTACTGTACATCGCTCTACACGTGCAGCCTGTGGGCTGACTACACTAAAAGGAGATACAGTG
This sequence comes from Lycia hirtaria, assembly GCA_947563715.1. NCBI lineage: Eukaryota > Metazoa > Arthropoda > Insecta > Lepidoptera > Geometridae > Lycia > Lycia hirtaria. The sequence goes on from OX387379.1 coordinate 40,227,173, forward strand.
ACCTCCGCGTCCTGTATAACAATGCATTTCGGATACTGTTGGGGCTGCCCCGATTCTGCAGCGCCTCCGGCATGTTTGCGGACGCGCACACAGCTTGTTTTCACGCGACCATGCGGTCGCGGGCTGCGTCCTTGGTGCGCAGAGTTCGGGCCAGCTCCAACAGTGTCTTGAAAATGATTGCGATGAGGTTAGACTGTGTTTACCTTCGACATTGCTGCGAGAGACATACACCAGTGTCAATGCCGGAGAGAAAATACTAGCAATTTAATTACCTCACATTGACTCATTTCTCTGAATTATTATGTTATTTTTATTTATTATCCGAATTATTATTGTATTATTATTAATTTATTTTATTTTTGACCATTGACATTATTTTATTTTTTGAACATTGATTTTGATATTGACTAATTTTTATTTTATTTTATGACGTGAATATGTTTATGATTTTATTATTGACTACTTATGTATATTGACATTATGAATGTTATATTTTAATTAAATAGTTATGATTTATTGTATGATTTTGTTATGCGATGTTATGTATGTTTTGTGAAATTTCTATGGGTGCAATTGGCCCGAAATAAATGAATTTTGAATTTTTGAATTTTTGAATTATTCTTATTTTTTCTTATATAGGGGGGGGGGGGGGGGGGTAAAATATACCTACGCTACAAATCCCTTACAAGTTCTTTAATTTCATTGTAACAATCACAAAAATTTAAAAAACATTAATTAAAGTTACTATGATTAAGTAGGTATTATTACATCACCCTGTTTATCGTGACAATCGGTAAGAATCGGGTGATATAATAAGATTCAGGGTCCCGATCTCTATACTTCCAAGGCAAGGACCCTTGCAGATCGGCACGATAAATAGGGTGGTGTAATACCTTTACGGAACCCTAAAAAAATCCATTTCACACACTTTACTGATAATAATTTCACGAACTTCATTATTTGCGAATTTCCTTTTATTATTACAATTAGATATTATAGTTTTCGAAAATTGTGAAAACATACTTTCTTCTCAGATTGTTTGGTAACCTTGTTTGCAGGGCCGTAGCCAGGAATTCTTGGTATTCATTTGGGACATAAAGTGCTCATTTTTTTACGCTCGCACATTATACGTAAGATATGGGACAACATGGCCACAGACTCTGCCCCCCCCCCCCCCCCCCCGTCCCCTCCCCGCTATGAGAAGGCTATAAGCTATGCCCATGTCCATTGCTGAACCCCCCCCCCCCCCCCCCCCCCCCCGAAATGAATTCCTGGCTACGGCCCTGGCCGACCATGTAAATGATGCAATGCTGCTGTTTGGATGATATACCTAACCTAAGCAAGAATGATGCTGAAGTTAATTCCAAAGAGAATATAACGGCTACTTCGTGCAGCCCTTTGGAGATTTTAATGTTTTTAGGGTTCCGTATCTCAAAAGAAAAAAACGGAACCCTAACCTTCCATGCCTACATAATTTTATAAAATGCTTGAAAAAGTTTCGCACTCGCTTCGCTCGCGCATGATTGTTTCATGTTGATCTTTATTTGTAATGATCATTAAAGTAATAACTGCAAATAAAGTGTATAGGTAACGTCGGAAGATTATTAATTAATATTAAACTAAATGTACATTTATTTAATTTACATCTAGTTTTTTTTTACGGGAGATTTCACCCGTTTTAACGAGCGCTCAGCATTTGTATGACTCAAGTAAACAAAAGACAGGTAATAAGCATGCGCGAGCGAAGCGAGCGCGAAAATTGTAGTAGTGTTTTTATAATAATATGATTTATTTCTCCTATTAGTGAGCCCACAGTACTTCCATGGTAAAATACATAGTACTAAAGCGCGAGCGAAGCGAGCGCGAACATTTTGAAAGTTTTTAAAATGAAATCTTGGAAGTAATTTGATTCATTGATCGTGTTAGCGAGCCTAGGTTTTTGTGGCCCAGATGAACCAAACAAGTATATGTGTTAAAAGAAAAAATGAAATACCTGACCGAATAAGAGTCAATTTTTTCGCTAGCAAAAATTATATTTACAACTATTTGAATGCATTGATTGACAATTTATTATTCCTAAATTTAAATATATGACTTTATAGAAAATAACAAACATATCTACGTGCTACTTCCTTGGCAGTTGGAAAACAATTTGGTTAGTGATTATTTTTTGATGAATTATATGCATTTATTATGCATTAGTACGGCACTTTAAGTCTTGTTCGATCGAAGGAAGGACGAATTTTTTATATGTTCATTCAGTCATGGGGCCGAAAGGTTCTCGAGTGGAGACCACGTACCGGCAAGCGCAGCGTAGGAAGACCAGCCACGAGATGGACAGATGACCTCATACAAGTGGCGGGATGACGCTGGATGCAAGCCGCTCCCAATCGGTCTTTTTGGAAATCCATGGAGGAGGCCTATGTCCAGCAGTGGACTTCTTGTGGCTGAGATGATGATGATGATTCAGTCATGTCATATCTTCAAATAATGCGCGAGCTAAGCGAGCGCGAAAAACCATTTTTTGTGAGAAATTATGCGTAAAATCGCTTTAAAAGATTGTAAATGCGCATTCTTTAGAATAATTAAAAGAAATACTTGTTTGTTACGAAATAAATCGTTAGAGGTTACAAAAAAACGTTTTTATATTTTTGCAAGAGATGTATTATTATTATTACAAAAAATATAGTCTGTAACACTCAGGAAGAAAAGACAAATCTAATGACACCTCGCACATCAAAATCGGTCAAGTCGTTCGGGCTGTAGGCTATCATATAGAAACATACATACCCATATACATACATACACTCGAAAAACATTACCCTCCTTCTTACGCAGTCGGGTAAAAATATATAGTTTCGATTTGATATGCGCGTTTGTAGCATGCGCGGGCGACGGACGGACTAAAGTCATACTGCATCTTTAGTAAAACTGTCGTTATGACAACCGCGCATCAGGTGTAAGTATATTTTATAACATGCGTGCCATCTGCAATATTCCGGCACTCTAACAGCACGTAATTTTTTTTCCCGGCCAATGCCATGGGGGCTGGGGGGGGGGGGCTCCGGACCCCCTGGAACCTCCTATATATACGCCCATGGCTACGGCCCTACCCCTTTTATCTACTAGTTTGTACGGAACCCTCGGTGGGCGAGTCTGACTCGCACTTGTCTGGTTTTTTAGATGTTAGGGAATGATTTTAGAATACATTGTTAGTTACAAATTATCAAATTTACTTATTTCAGACGTTTCACATCCATCAAATTATAATATTTTCATGTCAAAGAATTAAAATTAATATATTAAATCACAATTTAAATGATAAGTACTTTTCCTGAAATATGTCCCACGGCAGAATAGAGGAACTATTGTATGTCTCAGGTCTGTCGCGCGATGACAGCGCCGAGTCTAGAAGACTATTGAGACAAGCGCATTGTCCTGCATTCGTGCACGCACTTTTTTTCATTTTAATCTGACGAAAATATTATTGTAATTTTTGCGCTAGGAGGTTTGCTATTTTGTTTTGTTGTAATTAATAAAGGCACTTGCCCGAAATAAAAACAAACATGAAAATATTGGAAGTAAGTCGTATAATTTTCATTACGTGCTTAGAAACGTATCGAATATCCGTACACGCGGTCTTGTACTAATACAACACATAGAAACATGTTGCCAAACCACAAGGTAGGCCCGTCAGGTACAGTAAAATATGCTCTATTGCTTAGAAGATAAGGAAAGTTAACATATCAACTTATGCCGGTACTGCGTAGAAATAGCGTAAACAAACCCGCTGCGTGAGCACACATAGATAAAAACTACACACATTTACACATTTATAAAGTTGTGTGCAAACGCAGTGGCCTCAATATTGCCCATTCAAATCAACATCACATGTTTTTCCATTTAGTAATTTTTTCGTGTTTTGATTATATATTTAATAATTAATTTACTGACGTAGAAAAACACAAGTTAATTAATAAATTGTTAACTTCTAGCCGGTTAACATTTATCGATAGTTAAATGAGTATTTTAGAGTGTAGAACAATTCCTATAAAGCCTGCCATGCATGCTGCGACATAATATTTTTTTAATTTTTGGACAGATTATATAACAGATTTTCAAGTGTGCATGTTTCCACGGGTGATTTTAATGCGTACTAAAATAATTTTGAATTCATAATCATTCTATTTTTTGGCTGATCTTGATATTTGACAGAAATATTCGAGTACTTAATTCTGTAAAACAGGATTGAATATGAGTAGTAGACCGCATGATCACATTGGTTTGCGGATAATGCCTGTAAAAACTAGATAGATAATGCACACTGAACACAATTGTTGCCAACAAGTTTGTTCTCGCGAGATGTACTAGTTTAGCACAACTATTAGCTTAGATAGTCAAGCCCGTGATGCTTAGGTTGATAACATTGACAAAATTGTGTACTTTTGTCTACCTTGACGAAAAACCACACGATAAATGTGAACACTTCATCAAGTCAACGTAATTAATACAGTATAGAAGTAACGCGTTGGCTATATCTTGCTCATTCACTTAGTCGACTTAAGGCAACTTTAACCGAACAAGCGTTACATAGCCAAGTGTGACGGGACGGGTCTCTTCCAATTCCAATATCCACAAAAAAAAAACGTGCCTAAAGTAAGTAAGTGCCTAAGTTTTTAACCAAAGAAAAGAATGTAAATACCTATTAATAATAAATTCAGTCACTATAAAGAAGAATTTGATAGGGTAATATTTGTAATGGACTTGAAATAGGAGGAACATTATGTCCATGGTTGCGAAGAAGGCCAATTCTTTTGTGTATGTTATGCCCTAGTCATTCCAAACTGTGGCTCTAGAAGTATTCTTAAAAATATATAAAACTTACATTCGATCATTACCTACTCGGGTATGGTTTCCAAATCTGGAGTTTACTTAAAGAAGGATATAGACTTACTTGAAAGTGTCCAGAGAGAACCCACCAAATTACCATAATATGCTTTTCGTCATAAACCATGTGATGAGAGATCGAAAGCACTGTGTCTCACTACACGGCTACGAGGTGACTTGATTGAAACTTTTAAAATAATGAATAATTTCTACAAAGTATGATGCAATCAGTTAATTCGTGGGGCGTACGTCGGCTGCGTCACCAAAGACCATCAAAGAGTACAATTTAATTTACAGATAGCCATTAAAGATCGGTACATGGCGGTGATAGAGGCCCTGGACCGAAAGTAGGCGACAAATCAGGGCAAACAGCTGAAACCCCGTCTAAAAACCGGGCTCTAATAGTGACTGCATTCACAGAAATAATAGTAATTCAGTATTTAGAAATAAGTATAAAATAAAAAAATGTTTCTACAGTCTGCTAGACATAAGAAGCCTACATACCATTAAAAAGAACTTGAGAAAAAGCAGACGTCACAACATCTTAATATGGCTTTGACCATCACAAACCAATACTGCACACCATAACCTAAGCAAGAGTTGTTCGCAATTGAAATTGGTTGCCTGAAGACGGTATCCTAACAAAGTGAATCCTTTAAAAATAAATATCAAGGGTAGGGATTGAATCCACAACTTGCAGGTTAGAAGACAGGCAGTATATGTGAAACATGTAAATTACTTTTTCTATTCTTAAGCATTGCATTTATTTTTTTAGAAAACTTATCACGTCGTTAACTGATTTGACTCGTCTCACTGTACATATACAATAATGCCCGGGTTATAGGGAATGCTATTTTGTTTTATGCGCTCGAGCGTTCAAAACGCTGCAAAGTCGTTGAAAAAACGCGCGTAAAAAACGCTCGTGCAAATGTCGACTTAGTGACGTCACACTGCGTAGGAACAGCAGTTGCGATAAAAAATAGAGTTTATAACTTTTGAGAAGGAAAGGTAAATCTAATAATAATTATTATAGTTTAAAAAACTGAAATAACTGACTTCAAAATATGCTTATGAAAAACTTCATGGTTGTAAACTTTTTAAAGAGGTTATTCTCCATCCACTCTTTTTTTTCTGTCAAGAATGAGATTTGTCATTACAGAGTAATTGGTGAAAAACATACAGACTGAATTGATAACCTCCTTCTTTTTGGAAGTCTGTTAAAAACATGCTAGATGTTTTTATATCCTTCATGCACAGTTCAACAAATTGGCAGCCTATATTTATTAAGTGGAAGAGTTAATCTGTGATTTGTTAGTAACCAATTAATAAATAGGTATTTAAAATAAAGGAGTATAAGTGAACATAATCTGGAAATTTCAATCAAAGGTGATGGTGAGAATAATAGAGATCAGCCTCTGTAGCACAGTAGGCAGTGCACAAGTTTCAAGTCTTATGAGAGTAACTAATATAAAATAGAGTTACAAACCTGTCTTCTTTGTCTTTTTCTTTCTTTTTCTGTGCTTCTAGACGCGATTGTTCGCGGCGCTCCCGCGCGGCGGCGTGTACGTCAGCAGCGTTGGTGTTTTTCACAAGATCGGGGCCATCTCCTGTTTCATCATTCTCCTCCTGTTCCTGTAAATATATTTTTTACTTACAAAAAGTAATACGGTATATAGATTTTGTACGTAAGTTGCGATAGTATAAAATGACTCAATAGCCTTCAGACTTAACCTAATACAAGGCAAGAATTCGCTAGATGGAGCAATACAAACCTCATTGTCAGGAAGTTGACTATACTGGGATAAGATCGCTTCTCGAATTTTTTTCTCCTCATCTGTATAGCTTTTTGTGGTAGTAGCAGTGGCTAATTTCTGAGTTTCTAGCAATCGCGCTAACTGTGCATCTACGTCAGTTACCGGTTTTGAAGTGTCCACTTCTGGCTGACATAGCTCCCACTTCTCTAATATCTCAGAAACTAGAGAAGAAATATCTTTTTCCTGAAATTATGCAACTGTTTTCATTAAAATCCATTTAAAATAAGCATGCTCGACATGAATTCTGATCAAGAACTTCTTACCACTATCTCGGAAAGTAAACCTTCCAAGGCATCTTTTTTCTCTTCCAAACTATCTTCACCTTCTAAAATGCCCGTTATGTAAGAACCAAAAACTCCTTCATCGGTATTAATTTTTCGTAATTTCTCAAATAACCACGGTTGAAAATCACCCACTACCGCCGCCATATTGTGAACTGACAGTGACATTGACAGCAGGGCTGAGGGCTGCCATAAAAAAATAATTGATTGCCGTGTTTTGGCTCAAATTCCAAAAATTGCCGTGTTTCATATAAAAAAGCAGTTTTTTATACGTAGATACCTACTTAAAAGGAGAGCTGTTGCGTGATCTTCCATACCTACAAATGGGATAAAACTGTTTTCTACCCCTAAACACTAACCGAGTTCTAAGATTCATTTTTTCGGTCAATGGACATGTATCCAAGGTTAAATAAACAATAATGGTTTGAAAAACCAACTTGAAAATACGCAATACCACGCGTTCATACGTGACTTGCTATTCACTTTTCTACAGGCAATTGGATATTTTACCAGTTATTTTGTTATAAAAACCTAAGTCCTGCATCGATTTTGATAAAATGTATATGGGACCCCTTCTGCCCCCGTATTCTGAACCCATTCGGTTTCGGAATCGATTCGATTTGTATATCTCCGTCTTTGTCGTTCTCTATGGAAATGACAGAGACGGAGATATACAAATCGAATCGATTCCGAAACCGAATGGGTTCAGAATACGGGGGCTGAAGTATGATCTACCAAATACAAAAAAAATAATCAAATTCAATGCACAATTAGCTGAGTAATCGGTGAACAAACATTAAAAAAACATACAGACCAAATTGATAACCTCCTTCTTCTTGAAAGTCGGTTAAAAAGAATGAAATCGGATAATATTGAGGAATAGAAAACGGTTCTTTTTTAAGTATATTATGCTGTTCAGTCACTATTTTCGCTATTAGCGATAAGGCCGCCAGTTGTTACACTAGTTTTTAATTATTATTTTTTTGATTGTAAATTTTATGGTGTGTACAATAAAGAGTTTATCTATCTATCTATCTATTTTCACTATTTCAATTCTTAAAGTTTCGTAAACAACGTCTGAAGCAAGAATGAATGTCTTTAATGTTCGTAAAGAAAAGATCGAGATATAAATGTCTAAGATATATTTTTAACCTCTCGGGAGTGTCCCTACTAGTGTGGTAATATTGGTCTTTAGTATTCTAGAGCAGTGATCCGCAAACTTTTTGTGTTCAAGGTACATCTAGGAAAATGAAAATTATTGGAGGTACACCATCAATGAAAAATCAGTTTTTAAGTTACATTATTAAACATTTATTATTAATCAACAAAACCTTAATGTTAGGAAAGGCGTCTAATGAGAAACATGAGCCTGTTTACTTGAGCATAGACCGTTTCGGCCGCGTAAGTAACTATTGCTTCGTAACTAGTTACGTACGAAACATAATAATAAGGAATAAGGAAATAACTTCTTACTAAAAACTTCTAAAAAAAAACTTCTTCGTACGATACTAGTATCGTACGAAGAAGTTTTTTCCTTATACGCATATTTCCTTAGCCACAGTTTCGTAGCAGGAAAAAATACATTTTTAAAAGAACACGGTTCCGGAAGCGGAATTTATATTCCTTGTACGTAACTTTACAAAGAAGTTGCATTACGTTTGTTTAAGCGTAGCGAAAAATTCTTAAGAAAAGTATGGGGTGCGTTTTTAGGGTTCCGAGTAAACAATAAACCTTTTTATAGTTGCGCTATGTTTGTCTGTCCGTCTATCTGTCTGTCTGTCCGTTTGTTTGTCCGTCAGTCTATCTATCTGCCCGTGGCTATGCTCAAAGACTATTAGTTAGTACCTACTTTAATGCTGTAATTAGGCATGGATATGCATAAGGCAGTTATTCATATATATGTAGTTATTTTTTTCCGTCCGTCTGTTTAGCTTTATGTATGAGATAACCTTACTTTTCCGAGGCACACCAACTAATGACCACGGTACCCCAGTGTGCCGCGGCACACACTTTGCGGAACACTGTTCTAGAGAATTATGATGATTAATCGCCTACACTTGAAGGGCCTTACCGAAAAACGTTACTTAACTTTAACCATCGTCTTAAATTCTCTGTCTTCTTTCCGCAAACGTTATTACGTGTCAGGGAGAAGTTGACAAAATATGTTAAGCAATGTTTAAAGTTAAGTAACGTTTTCCGGTAAGGCCGTATATGTACGGAGTTTGATCAAACATTGACATTTACACTGTTTAACACAGACTTCAACAATTTTTTTTCTTTGGTGGCTGCTGTCTCTAAAGTCCATTCTACCAACAACAGACGGAATAGTTCATAGTAACAAGACAGCATTGATGATTTGGGGGCTTAGTTCGGGGGTTAGGGTTTTTGTATTGATTTGGGTGTAGAGTATTCCGAGAAAGTTTATCATATACAATAAACTTAATTTTATTGTAATTCAAACAATGGTAATTCTCATTACGTTATTTTCAAAGGATAAGTCTTTTAAAAGATTCACAATATGTGGCCTGAAATCTGGAAGAAAAGATGGTTCAAAACGCATTTTCATGGCAAAATTTCCCCTTAACGAAGAAATGAAATTTAAAATATCGATGAAATTTTACACATTGGCTCAATTTTTAAGAGCCAAATAAAATCAAATTCATTAATAATTTGGCATAAGAACGGTGTAAGTACAGATATATCTAAGTAATTTATAAACTAACACCATAAACTGATGCTTTATTTAGCTTGGGTTGTTTCCTCACTAGGGAACACCACAATGGCTTATACCTAAGATAGGCATTGAGATACATCTCAATGAAGATAGGCATGAAATTTTGGATAGATTTTGATTACCACAAATGATTTCAATAGGTTCATATTTAGTCATTTTGGGTCATTTTTTATTGTAATAATAATAACTTATGAGTACAAAAAAACTTTTTTTGAGTCAAGTGTAAAGTCATTGCAATATAACATAATTAATTCCTTTTAATACTTTTTCCTAAAATATTTATATATGTTTTATTTCCGTACAACAATATTGGCAAATTAAATAAAATGGTAAATTGTATAATATTTTTTATCCGTCCCACAAACCTCCATAAAATCATCGGGTAAACTTAACACCACTTTCCTGAGATACAATCAAATTGAGCTTCGAGAAAAGGATGGTACGGCGTGGTCTTGCCGCTCGACTTGGCGGGGCTACTGCCGTGCCCCCAAATAAGACGTGAAGTGATCAGTTTTTGGCGGGAACGTCATCGAAACATATTGTTGCTTTGTTTTATTTACCTAAACTTGTGTTATTTTAAATATTAATGTGATAAAAATGGTGGTGTTTTATTCATTAAGTGTTCGATCAAGTGCGTGAGTGTGGGCAAGTGAAATAAAGCAGTGAAACGTGTGATTTTACGTTGTCGGCAAAACTCCATAGAAGCTTCTAATAAAGTCACCGCCACTTTACTGAAGCAGGACTCGACTTATAAATTGACTGTCTTAGTGACTTAGATTGTGACTAGAACATTTACAACTTGTTTTCTTCAAGAAACTTGGAAGAAATCCTAATACTTGACACTGGCAAATGCTTTAATGCGGGTCCAATACAAAGAAGAAGACTGACATTGATATTAGACATGACAAATAAAAAAGCGCCAAAATTTAAGCGGCCGTCTGTTTCGATAGCGTCAAACTCAAATCCAGAAAATCTTGTGTTCGTCTGTGTTTTTTTGTTTAGTTATTTTCAGTATCATAAATACCTATCATAATAGTTATTGTATTCTCTCTTTGTTGTATGGTTTTGTTGATTTTAATTTCAATTCTATGTTGTTTATGTACTAGAACAAACTAAACTCGGGCAAGAGTTTATTTTAAACACATTAATCGGCAAAACCTGAACATGGATGATAAAATATATCAAATGCGATTTCCACAAAAGCTGTGGTATTTGTTAAACTTACGACCGGATGCTGTACTTTGGGGAGGAACTGGGAGAACAATTTTACTAGACTATCGTATTCTTCAAAATTACCTGCAGTGTGACCATTCCGTCTTCAAAACCACAAACATATCAAGCTTTGTAAGGCAGCTGAACTTATACGGATTTCGTAAAGTGACGTCGCATCTTCAGGATCCTTTATGTAATTCAAGCAATCCTTTCATGCACGAATATGTTCACGATTATTTTCAGTACGGTAGACCTGAGCTACTCAGCAAAATAAGTCGTAAAGCCTTAACAATGAAGCAAAGTTTTAAACCTAAGGTTATCTATTCTTTAAATGTTTTCATTAACCCTTTTCTCTGTATCAATACTATTTTGTTTAAAAAAAGTCTTTAAAATCTTTATAAACAATCTATTGTTTGTACTTACAGAATGCTTACCATAGTGTACACCAGTTACTGTGCATGACACCTCTTCAAAAGGCCCGACATGCTTTACAGGTAGCTTTAAAAAAAGCTGCTGAAAATGTGTTTACATCGAATTCTTCTAAACAGCTAAGCAACATACAAGTACAATATGAAGGTAATAGTAGTTATTTTCATATCTTGCTTTGAAACCACTTTTGTTTTTAAAATTGAACTGCTTGATTTTAGATCCTCAAGAGGATATGTGTGAAGAAGAAGAGAACTTTGAGATACACTGGATGCCATCAAACAATATTAACAACCATAACCCAATTGAGTTACCTCCACAACCAGGTTTTCATTTTATCAAAATATCCTTTATCCTATATATTATATCCTTGTCCTTATTCCTATCCTCCCACAGCAGTTTCGGCCACCACAGTTCAGGAACCAGAGTGTGAAGGTGATAAACAAAGTGAAAATTTTGAGCAGATTCCAGCACAGCAAGTGAAACAGGAAGAAAATGAAAATGTTATGTGAGTATGCAATTTTTGTATCACGTATATTGGAATTACCACCCTGTGATACCTCATTTTACCTTACTGATTAGGAAAGATGGTGATGTATTTATGTATAGCTATGGTAATCTGTAGCATAAAACAGTAAACCTTGTTGCCAATTTAATTATTGTAAAGACTGCTATTGCACAGACTATGCTTAAAATAATATTGTGGCAAAGGAAATAATTCTACAGTGTATAATTATTTCTTTTCTATGCTGAGTTGAATTAAGATTCCAGACCAGATTAACCCTATCAAGCAAAATTTATTTTTCAGGGATGAAAATCAAGATAGTCTAATGAGTTTCTCAAATGACTCCTGTCAAGGAAACAGTGACTCTTTCTCTACACCATTCCTCAACATGCCAGATCTTGACCCTGTGCCTACTGATTCACAAACTGGAGCAGAACTTCTTGCTGAGTTTAATATTGAGAATGATATTGATGAAGGTATTGCTCGAAAGATTAGAGGTAGCAATGAACATGCTTCTTTGAACTGTGTGCTACCATCTATAAGCCAGGATCAGAATGATTATGCACCAATAAGTGAGGTAAAATTAAAATTCTATAGTGTGAAATGATTTCTATTATGAGTATTTTATTAAAACAACTTTCAAATTGTATTTGATAGTTATTTGTTTTAATATAATACTTAGGTTTGAAAAAAAATTGATAATGAGAATGGATGGAAACCCATGGGTATCACAGACATAAACAGATGGAAAATACTAGTCGTATCGATACTTTGGGGAAGAAAGGTCGTATAGGCCAAAATATAATACTGTAACTTTAAATATGCAGATGGATATTAAGCAGTTCAGAATAAAACTGTATCATTAAGCAATTTTCGCCAAAAGTGACTCTTATGACCTTCCTTCCCCGAAGTATTGATTATGAAACTGATATAAATATTCCAAATGTGCAATTTATTCAATTTGACCATTTCTGATTCTGTTCAAATATGAATTTATACTTTTATCTATTTATTTACATGCTTTCAGAATAATGTGACCACAGATCAATACAATGGAGAATGGGACCAGATGTTTAATGACATGATAACCAGAGGTGCTAGTCAAGAGTGTGGGTCTGAATTGAAAGAACTCTACTCTCAAATCTCTAAAACTATTGATTTGCTTAATTCATAACTTGTTAATAATAATATCCTATTTATATGTTATATAAACTAGATATGTACTCAGTACATATTAAGTTTTTGTTTGTTCTTTTATGACTAATATCAATAATTGTCATGTCAATCAATCCATTGCCCCTATTGAGATAGATAACAATCTAGTGAGGCAGTTGTCATGATTAAGTATACAGGTTATTGCTAGAGACCGGATTATATGCAATTGCATAAAACATATGTATTTGCATAAAACCTATTCTCTCCAGTTATGGCATATTGTTGCATTTGCTAAGATGAGACTATACTGTTATTTACCATATTACTTCACTACTCTCTGTGTAAGTATAATTAAATCCCAAAGAATTCAACACAATTATTTTATGTACGCAATAAATCAACAAAAAATTATCATCTTTATAGTTATTCAAGTACATGCAATTTATGAGCTTATCTATCTATCTAATACCTTTATACAAGTAATTCTTATATACATATATGTATATATAATCTGAATCTCTGAAACGGCTCCAACAATTTTAAAGAAATTTGGTTTGTAGGTAGATTAGGGGACGATAAATCGATCTTGATTGGTTTCATTTTATGCATATTTCTGGCTTTTATGTTGTATATAACCTGGTCTCTACATATAGCAATGCTTTTTGTTAAATGAATTGAAATATCTATCTTGACAAGCAAAATAAATAGATTGATATATACAATTACTGCCTTTTTTTAATAATTTAACAGTTATAATAATATGAAGTGGCTAGCCCATTGAAACAATGTTATTATTGCATTAGCATGTAATAAGTAAAATAAAAAGTGTTATAGCTATTACTTCTTTTGTTTCTTTTTCTCAGCTTCTTCCTCCTTTTCCTTCTCAATGACAGATACATAAGAATTGATGGTGTCAGAGTCAAGCATCTGCATGGGCTGACCTCGTCGCATGACGGCTATCTCAAGGTTCTTTTGCCCTGATTGAACCACTTCAAGAAGAGCACGAATCGCCAACTAGAATAAAAAAGGCTCTAAGAACATAACACAAAAATTTGCTTGTTTTAATAGACAGTTTAAAAAGATGACTGCCAGGAACTATCCATGCCATCACAGATTTAAGAAAAAAAAAGTGTGGCTTTAGTTTACCTGTACAAAGACCACAAATAACTGAGGCAGCCACTAAACTGTGAACTGTACAAACTCAAGTTTCAAATAAACAGATACAAACATTTTGGGATTAATTTATTAAACCTGATTTGCAAGTAATTAATGTGATATTGCTGTTTAAAAAACATTAGAAAGCCCTATCATATGCTTACCTTTACTGCACCTTTTTCTGAAGCAACTTCTTCTGGAGTGTAATTCTTCTCTAAGAACTCTCGCACAGTCTTAGCAGATCTACCAGTTGCATTAGCTTTCCACTCATAGTAGATACCTGAAGGTTCAGTTTGGAATAAATGTGGTAGACCATCATAGTCAAACCCACCAATAAGACATGAAATACCGAAAGGACGCCGTCCATTGCTCTGAGTGTACTTCTGCTTTAAACTAGCAATATATCTTGTAATATATTCCAATGTCACAGGGTCTTCTACAGTCAATTTATGTGATTGACATTCAATTTGCGCTCTATTTATCAGAATTCGAGCATCGGCTGTTAAACCGGCGAAAGCCATTACGACATGGTCATCGAGGAGGCATATCTTCCTGACTGTACGTTCTTCCTGGAGTTTCGCAACAGACTTCTTTTCCACACCCAAAACCACAACATCTGCACCCCTTACACCTACCTGGAAAGTCAAAAAATTGTATTTAACTAATAGAACGGGACTTCGGTCAAATGCACATAACCAAAATTAACTTACCGCAGTGGACCCTTTTCGGACAGCTTCTTGAGCATACTCTACTTGAAGTAAATGTCCATCGGGCGAGAAAACTGTAATAGCTCTATCATAACGTGCCGACATGGTGTATTTATTTCTTTGTTAATTAATTTGTGATACGAAACACAATGACTCGGTGTATATTTGCTCGCTGAACCAACTGACAGATGGAGATGGGATGAGTGAAGTGAGTGAAATGAATAGTGATGTGACATTTTCCTCATGATACAAGAAAATATCACAAACTATAGATACTTTTGAGCACGAAGTAAGACATTTCATAGATAGATCATATCATATGCAAGCTTCGTGTAAAGTCTTTTCCGCCGAATTCAAATACTTTCTGAAAAACAAAAAAATTAACAAAAATTTTAAAATACCTACCCATACAAAATTACGCGTTTGTATAATACACACAGACTAGTAGGAGAGTTGATAGTACAATAATCTTCTTCTTCTTCTTTTTGTCCCTCACGTGGTTTGGACTCGCGCGGTTTGCGCAGTTCCCATTTTCAAGTTTCGTAAATATTAACGTTTTAGTTTAAAGTTAGGGAAATGAGACACGCAGAAAAAGTACAATACTCTTTGATCACGCGCTATGTTGTTATGTTCCAATCTGCATAGCACAATACTCTTTGGTTCCAATATTTCGCGTTCCATTTCATCCACGGTGCACAAATAAATGTCATTGATCCGTCTCGGGTGCTAGGACAAGATTTCCGTGTTGTCATAAAAAAAAATAAAAAAATTGGTTGTCTGTAAAGTCGGTTTACGGACGATAGTTTAACGTAATATGTCATAACAACATATCGTCCGCGCGCCAAATAGAACTAGAAAGTAATTTTCTATTGAAAAATAATATGAAAATTAAAATGATAACTAATTTTTTATGAACTTTAGTAAAATATTTGTTAAAGAAAGAGGATTTCCCGATTCCGTATCTGTATAAATAATGGAAAATTCAGTGCTCATTTCAAGAAGCTGCAACAAAAACATGAAATGGTTGAAATGTTTACAAGATATTAATATGATTTTTTGTGAAATTTTGCCGCCCCCTAAAGGTGCCGCCCGGGGCGGACCGCACCTGCCGCTCCTACTACGCTACGCCACTGTCTACAATAGACCACCAACTTGATGTTAAGCGACGGTGTGGCCGAGGATGGCGCTCATCTATCTAGAAGATATCTATTCACTCTAGCCTTAAAAAATCCAAGATTGTAGTTCTCAGGAAACTTTACACGAAACTTGCCGAATAAGATCTATCTATGAAAAAAATATGAAGTCTCAACTAACTACTGTTGTAGCTAATATTATCTAAACGAATTATTAGAATCCTTGCCATTCAACGTGGCAATGCCATTAGCATGCTTACGCTGCCAAATGCTAGTGGGTTTGATACTTGGATTGTCTTTAGACCTATATTGGTCTGGGGTAATCGAGTTGCTTGTTGTGTAGTAGTTAAGTATAAGTAGTCTGTATATTGTTTTGTTGTTAATAAAGGCACTTTCACATCACTACGTCAACTAACATGCATGACAAATGAAAAATTTGATGGTTTTTCACAGGCTATAAAATAAAAAAAATAAGGCAGTCTATTTGGGGTAGAATGTCTTAAAAAAGAAGACATGGCCTAAGAGGTCTTGAATCCTAGTAGGTAATAATTAAAAAAAACAATTAATAATCATCTAGCTACCAAAGAGAATATAACGTACTTAAGGGGCGGCACTTCCATAGAAAAAAAAAATGTATGAAAATATTTCAAATTTTGATTTGAGTCGAAATGTATGGAGTTTAGGTCGAAATTCTTAATTCAATTCATTGTCAATTTGATTGATTTTATTCGCGCTACAGGCAGGCTAATGGAGCTTGGCCAAATTGCCTTTGTCAAGAATAACTTAATCGTGCCTTAGGAAAGTGGTGATGAGTTTACCCGACAATTTTATGGAGGTTTGTGGGACGGATAAAAAATATTATACACTTTACCATTTTATTTAACATTTCAATATTCCTATACGGAAATAAAATATACACAAATATTTTAGGAAAAAGTATTAAAAGGAATTATTCTATTAATTATGTTAAATTGTTATGACTTTTCACTTGACTCAAAAATAGAGGAGATTCACATCTTCTACTTTTTTACGTACTCATAAGCTATTATTAACATTACACTAAAAAGTAACATAATGAAAACATCTGTGGTTATCGACATCCATCCAAAATTTCATGCCTATGTTAGGTACAAGCCGTTGTGGAGTTCCCTAGTGAGGAAACAACCCAAGCTAAAGCATCAGTTTATGGTGTTAGTATTCTGTACTTACACCGTTCTTATGCCAATAAATACATTTTATTTTATTTGGCTCTTAAAAATTGAGCCTATGTGTAAAATTTCATTACTTCGTCGAGCGGAAATTTTGCCATGAAAATGCGTTTTGAACCATCTTTTTTCCCAGATTTCAGGCCACATATTGTGCATCTTTTACAAGACATAACTTTTGAAAATAACACAATAACAGTATTGATAATGTACCATTAAATGTAGTTGATCATTTCAAATATTTAGGATCTGTGGATAGAGACATCGAAAATCGAATAAACACAGGATGGCTGATATGGAGATCATTATCTGGAGTCATCTGTGACGCTAGAATGCCTATCGAGATTAAAGGAAACGTGTACAAAAGAGCGATAAGACCTGCCCTACTAGGGCTCCGAATGCTGGCCCATGCGAAAATCAGATGAGCAAAAACTTTATGTTACCGAAATGAAGATGCTCAGATGGTCCGGAGGAGTTACTCATAAAGATAAAGTAAAGAATGAACACATTAGAGGGACATTTAAAGTTGCAAAAATACATGATAAAGTTGCCGAAAGCCGCTTACGCTGGTATGGTCAAGTAATGCGTCGTGATAAAGACCACATGACTAGATCTGTTATGGAAATAGAAGAGCCTAAAAGAGGCCGCGGTAGACCCCCAGCCACCTGCCCCCGTATTCTGAACCCATTCGGTTTCGGAATCGATTCGATTTGTATATCTCCGTCTCTGTCATTCTCTATATACAAATCGAATCGATTCCGAAACCGAATGGGTTCAGAATACGGGGGCTGGATGGGAACGGTAAAGAGGGATATGAAGACGATGGGACTACACCCAGAAATGACGCAGCTACGCCCGCCCAGAATGGCATATTAAGATTCGGAGTGCCGACCCCAAACGATATGGGACATAAGGCACGGAAGAAGAAGAAGAAGAACTTTTGAAAATAACGTTATGTTAATTACCGTTGTTTGAACTATTGTTAAATTTTAAGTTTCTCGGAATAAGTGACAATTATTATTAAAAAAATAATATTTTTGGCGGGAAATAAATAAATGGCGTAAATCTTTTGACGTTCCCGCCAAAAACCTTAAATCCAAATCATCAAATCTGATTTTTGACACTTTGATCCTTCCGTCTGTTGTTGGAAGAATGGACTTTAGAGACAGCAGCCACAAAAGATAAAAAAAATGTTGAAGTCTGTGTCAAACAGTGTAAACGTCAATTTCGTTCTAAACTCCGTAAACAAAAGAGACGTGCCTAGGGATGGGTTATACTTGCAAAATCTCATACCAGGGCTTCCAAGTGCGCCCACATAAAAATACCAGCGCCGAAAACCAGGGCTCAAAACCCTTAAAAGTATTTGTTTTGTTAAAGAAAATTGATTTGTATTTTAACTAAGATAAGGTGCACAATTGTGTAACAAGTTTTTCTACTAAAATACTTGCATAGGATATTGTTCATTATATACGTTATAATAAGAAGCATAATGGCATTCACGAAATTCAAAACGTTCCAAACGACACCAAATGACTGAGCGAGCGCGATATATATTGCTTGCCTACTTCGTTCCGTGTATTTGACGATGACACCCGAGTGAAGCGCCAAAACCCAGGGTCAAAACCCTTGAAAGTATTTTTTTCGTTAAAGAAAATTGATTTGTATTTAAGTAATAATAAGGTGCAAAATTGCGTAGCGAGTTTTACAACTAAAATACTTGCATAAGAAATTGTTCATTGTAAATGTTACAATAAGAAGCATTATAGCATTCGCGAAATCCAGTAAAGTAAATACTTTTAAGACTTTTTCTCCTTGCAAGTATTTCGGGGCGGCACCTGGTCGGCACACTTGCAAGCAAATACCTGGTGTAAAAACCTGATTGCGTAAATACGCACCATCCCTAGACGTGCCCATTTAGTAACTTGCGTGCCAGTGCAGTGAAAAAATGCCGATAAAGTTTAGTTTGAGCTTAGTACATGTTTAGTTTATGAAGTGGTTTGATCGGAATAAATTGTGTTAGTGATACATTTTAAATTCGTCTGAAGGTAAAATCTTACTCTGCAAAAATTATCTATTAACTTTTCATTTCCTAAAGTTTCCGGCTTCATCAAAGAGTACTCGTATAGAAAGGCTTTATTCTACACTAGTTCGGGTTTAGTTATTATTTTTAAATTCTTTACCTTGCTCCAAATGACCTATTTTCAGAGTATTTGTACTTTAGGCATTAAAATATCTAGTCTGATTGTAATCGATGTTTTAGCTACTGTAATTTTTATACAACTGTATTTTTTCTTTTCAGGAAAAATAATAAAGAAGTGAAAGCTTGTGCTTAAATTTATTGTTGTGTTTATACAATCCTGTGAAGAATTGTTGCGCTTGGCTGGTTAATGGTGCACAGTGCAGTGAACCATGGATAAATCAAGGTTAGTACCTAACCATTTAAATCTTCCTAAATATTCTATTGTTTGGATGATCCTATAAACTTTTTAAGACGCTTTTCTTCTAATATGAATCCTAACATTCTAAGCCGTGTCTAAGTGCTATTAAAAATATAAGTAAATGTATTATTATAATTTTCTTAAGTTATTTTTAGCAACAATAAGATAGATGAACTCTTTATTGTACACACCTAAGTAAGTAATAAGTATAAAGTATATTTTAACAAAAATTAAAAAAGTAACTGTCTGTCATCTGTCTGTTTCTTACTTCTCCATAGCTAAATGACTGAACTAATTATTATAAAA
This sequence comes from Lycia hirtaria, assembly GCA_947563715.1. Lineage (NCBI taxonomy): Eukaryota > Metazoa > Arthropoda > Insecta > Lepidoptera > Geometridae > Lycia > Lycia hirtaria. The sequence goes on from OX387379.1 coordinate 40,247,131, forward strand.
TTTTGCACAGAGATTCTTTAGGACTTTGAGAAGAACATATGCTATATATTTTCTAACTGAATACAGATTACTTTTTATAGTAAAAACTTAAAACTAACTTATGCTATATTATATCATTATAATCGTCACCATTTCTCATCACTACACGTGACACAGCAGAGCGCAATTTATCTATGTATAAATACGGAATTTGCAGTTGCTATGCTTAGACATGAAAATTGTTAATAGTTATAATTTAAAGATACTTCTGTGGTTTTGTGAGTGCAAATAAGGTTTTGATTTGCCATAATATCTGATTGTTATGAATGTTTTCATATTGTAAAAGTCAGTTAAGGGAAATTGGGTGATGGGCTAACCCCTCATATTTACAAGCCAATATTACATATTGCCCTCTAATACCCTCTCCACTCCATCTAACCTCGATTTCTAACCACAATCAAATGTGACATCAAACAGCCTCATGGTCTTCGATGCTCTGTCTACCCCATAAGTAAGAGAAAACCGGCATCATTTTATGTATGTATTTATATTTTCCATATTGGTCATATTTTGTTTTTGTTTTAGATTTTCACTTCTTCTTCTGGAGCCAGGAGAAATTTATTTTGAAGATTTTTCATGTATTTTCAATGATGTTGAATCACCAAAAGATGGCAAACCTAGGCAAGGGAGACTGAAGCTATGTTCAAAATCTCTGGTTTTTGAGCCCAGAGAGTGGATTCACCCCTTAATAAAAATGCATTTTAAAGACTGCATTAGCATCTCTCTTATTAGCAGCAAAATGAATATTATAAAAGTTACAATAAAGCAGTTTGCAGAAATGCTAGAAGAAAATATTTTGGCACCATATAAATTCATGTATGAAGAAAAAGAATTTTATATTTACTTTGATTTTGCATCAGCTGAAGAGTGTTTGTGTCAAATGCAGCAGTTACAGAGAGCTTCGACATTGCATGCTCCGGAACATAACAGTATGGTAGCTACAATACTACATTCAAGATATATGAGGATGGAATTTGATCCGGTTATGATGGATGACTTCACTGAAGAGATAGTGTGTGAGCTTCAAGCTGAGAAGATATCACCGCTTGTGAGGCATCAGGGAAAGTTGGCATTGACGCCCACATCTATATACTTCCAGCCGTTTAGTAATGTTGAAAGTGTAAGTATTATTCATCACTTGATTTTTTAGATTCCTTGTTAAGTACAACACAATACATAAACTCTTTATTGACACCATAATATGATAACAATAAGTACATGATTATGCGTAGGAAAGGCACAAAAGGCAGTCTTATCGCTAATAGCGATCTTCGCGAAGTACTTATTGTATTATAAATATAATTATTCAAATCTGTTTATAAATGACGGAGTTATGTGGTAACAAACATAAAAGAAAAAAAAACAAAAGGCTGCAGCCAAATTGTTAACCTCCTTCTTTTCGAAGTCGATAAAAACGCAAAATATTTTCATGAGCCTAAAAGTACAAGTCCAAGATGAGCCGTAGATCGCAACCGCAGGCAACACTGCGGCCTGTATATGCAGTAGACTGCATTTCTCCCGGCTGCTGTCGCGGCAGTTTCTATTCCAAGATAGAGATCCTTACTTCCCGTGGCAATCGGTCTCACTCGTTTCCGGACATTTGTACGCGAGACAACGCGATAAGTATGAGCCAATTAGCGCTCAGCGTTCTGCGGTCTGCGTTAGCACTGGTGCTGCGCTGCGGCCGACTTCAGCTACGTACCGCGACCGCACAGTCTGTAGTGTCGCTCTACACGGAATCCTTTTCATAGAATTCCATAGGAAACAAAAGTGTCGTTTGCTGCGTGCTTCGTGCGGCTGTGACTTACAGTCCGCCTCGGACTTGTACCTTATCACTCACACGGTAATCAAAAATACATTCAATAATTTTTTAACATGCATTGAAGGTAGTGAGTGCGAGCGAAACGTCAGAATTCAGACGGCTACAGCAAGGCGCAAAAAACGACAACCAGATGTAGGTATAATTTTCGCTTCTAGAACCTTTTATAATAACAATATATGTTGTATGAAACTCAAGGTAACAAACCCATTCTCTTTTAAGATATTGCTCAAACTAAGGTAGTTCACAGTACACAGAAATAGTAATACGTATAATGACAATTCTACGACGTGCAATTTCGTTTTTTTAAAAGAGCAAATCTAGGTTTGCTCCTCGCTTTTTAGGGTTCCGTACCCAAAGGGTAAAAAACGGGACCCTATTACTGAGACTCCGCTGTTTGTCCGTCCGTCCGTCCGTCTGTCACCAGGCTGTATCTCATGAACCGTGGTAGTTAGACAGTTGAAATTTTCACAGATGATGTATTTCTGTTGCCGCTATAACAAAAATGCTAAAACCCAGAATAAAATAAATATTTAAGGGGGCTCCCATACAACGAACGTGATTTTTTTGCTCGTTTTTGCTCGATATTGATAACGGCAACAGGTAGACACTTGAAATATTCACTGAATATTGAGTTATATTATTCATTTTAAAAATAAATAATTAAATTAAAATAAAATGATAATTTAAGGGGGGCTCCCATACAACAAACGTGATTTTTTTTTCAATTTTTATAAATAATGGTACGGAACCCTTCATGCGCGAGTCCGACTCGCTCTTGGCCGGTTTTATTTTCTACCAGAAGCAAAAAAGAAACCAAGGTATTGATATATTCGTATTAATTTATGCTAGATCTGACGATACTACGAGTTTTTGTTGCGAAGAGCCACACTACACAGTGCAATGGACTGTCTGTGGTATTATTTTGCGTGTAGAAGGTATATAATTTTTAACCGACTTCCAAAAAGAACGAGGTTATCGATTCGGTCTGTATGATTATTATTTTTGTATGTTTGTTCACCGATTACTCAGCCAATTGTGCATTGATTTTGATGATTCTTGTTGTATTTGGTAGATCATACTTCAGAGGTGGTCCCATATAAATTTTATCAAAACGAATGTAGTACTTTGGTTTTTATAACAAAACTAGATGACCCGGTGACCCGATGACCGTACTTCGTATCACCTATCAATGAGTGGACCCGATATTTTCTCAACGTTTAAACCTTCCTGGACTACGACAAACATTTCAAAACCAAAATCAGCTAAATCGGCCCAGCTGTTCTCGAGTTTCAGCGAGACAAACGAACAGCAATTGATTTTTATATTTAAAGAGATAAGTGGTAAAATATAACTCTGTGCCTGTAGAAAAGTGAACAGCTTGTCGCGGGTGAACGCGTTGTATTGCGTATTTTGGAGTCGGGTTTTTCAGTTTTTTAAACTATAATTATTAGAGAAACATCGCAAGTTTCGTCATTATACAAGTATCTATATTAAAAGAAAAACAAAATTCCTGACTGCAAATTGCTTTTTTGTAGTCAGGAATTTTGCAGTCTAACTTACGATTTCGTTACGTTTGATACGCTGTTGTGTACGTTATTTGCGAGAAAATATGTATGAAATCGCTGTAAAAGATTATAAATGCGCATTTTTTTGATTTAATTCTAGTAAAATCACATGTTTATTATGATAAACTTTGTTAGAGGTCACAAAAAACATTTTTAGGGTTCCGTAGTAACTACGAGGAACCTTTATAAATTCGCCACGTCCGTCTGTCTGTCCGTATGTCACAGACATTTTACTCATAGACTATCAGCCCTACATAAACGGAAAAACGGAACGAAACGTAAGCCTAAAAATCATCAAAATAATCCTATGTGTAACATAGACAAACACTATAATTTTCTTAACTTTAATTTTTATTTTCAGAGTCCCATGTTGAAGCTGAAATTGAATCACCTGAAGCGGATGTACAAGCGAAGATTTTTGCTAAGGCAAGTTGTATGTATCTGTGTGTTACTTTTTATTTTACTGTATTTCACATATATATGTCACAGATCTCTTTTAAACTGGCACCATAGCTTAGTTTGTTTTTTATTTTATTTTGATTATATTGTATTTTAAGTGCATGCTTCAATATTTTTCTTTGCTACCTGTTGATAGTATGAATCTTTTCTTAGAATTCACAAATCGTTGAATTATTTCAACGCATTTTAAGTGATAACCTATAAATGCATAAATCTAAGACTAACGGCCTTACCGAAACCCTTTACTTACGTTACTTAACTTTAATCAATGCTTAACATTTTTTGTCATCTTGTCACTGACACATAATGACACTTTGCGGAAAGAAGACAGATAATTTAAGACGATGGTTAAAGGTAAGTAACTTTTTCGGTAAAGCTGAAATGTTTTAGCTCAAAGACTTTCCGCACAGTAATTTTTACAACAGAGTTCACTAGGTAGGCATATTTTTTTATCTCCACTCAAAATAAAGGGTGTTATAAGTTTGACGTGTGTATCTGCCTGTCCGTGGCATCGTAACTCTTAAACAGGTGGACCGATTTCGATCTAGTTCTTTTGTTTGAAAGAGGATTTGATCGAGAATGAGCTATGTTTCATCAAAATCGGATTAGCCGTAATTTTATGTCGAGTCTTTATCTTTGTCGAGTTTTTATGTTTCACTTTTTGCCTATGTATTAACTATGGAACATTAACATAAATTAATGGGTCTTACCAAAAACGTTACCCTTTGAGCAATGCTCAACATATTTTGTCAACTTCTCGGTGACTCGTAATGACACTTGCGGAAAGAAGATAGATAATTCGAGATGTTGATCAAAGTTAAGTTAAGTTACGTTTTTCGGTAAGACCGAATGTGTTACAAGCATAATATTATACTTTTTACTACACTATCTTAGCCAATAATTTGTTTTTGGTGCAAAAAAAAAAAGCTCCCAATAGTAGTATTAATAATATTCGATAATTTTATTTACATTTGTCAGACCATGGAAAAGTATATTTAATCCATATAACAATTTAATAATGCTATAGAATACGTATTACAATATTAAAATAGGGAAATTAAACTCATGAGTCATGCTTTCCTTATTCATGTATAATTGCATTGACTTTAAGCCAGTAATGATTAATTAAAAACAAATTATTGTATTATTGACACATATTGAAATAAGAAAAATATTATATCGTATTATTGTAATGACTAAGGGCCTTACCGAAAAACGTTACTTAACTTTAACCAACGTCTTAAATTCTCTGTCTTCTTTCCGCAAGTGTCATTACGTGTCAGCGAGAAGTTGACAAAATATTGTAAGCATAGCTTAAAGTTAAGTAACGTTTTTCGGTAAGGCCGTAAGTGTGTTTTGACAAACAATGTGATTCTCATGCTTCACCCACTCTACATTTCATGAAAGCTGTCGGTATCTGTGTCAGCTTGAACACTAACAGCTACAGTAACAAAAATTGATGTTTTTAGGGTTCCGTACCTCAAAAGGAAAAAAAACGGAACCCTTATAGTATCACTTTGTTGTCCGTCCAGGTGTTAAGACCTGTATCTCGGGAACGCGTTGAAATTAAAACCATATACGCAGATCCATAGTCTCTTGCTGCAGAAAGAAAAATCTCTCTCTCTCTCTTTTGTCCGGTTTTTTTTAGAGTCCTCGTGACTCTTCTTCCCACCGCTTACTTAACCAAAGTGCGGTAAACTATAGTTAGGCAGTGATGATAACTAAAGAGTGATTAATTGTTTTTTTTTTTGTTTTTTTTAAATTTAAGTATACTTATTATTTTTATTTTAAATAATTTTAGTAATTTCTTAAATAAATTCTCAATCTATAGCATATTTTCAGGGTCTGGAAATATACAGTGCAGAAGAAAGCTCCGTCCCGCACATATATTTGACTTTTCAATGTGAATACGACAGAGACAGAGTCTATACCCTTTTGGAGGAGAATCCTAACGTCAACCTGGAGAACATGCATACTGATGAGAAAACACTGCAGTGGCAGAATGGCATCGTGTCCAATTATGACTATTTAATGTATTTGAACTGGTGAGCGACAATACTAATGCATACTGATAAAATAAGTTCGAAAAAAAGTGGCATCGAGGGCACTGCTGTCATTATTCCTTTATTATTTGGTTCGACTAGCAACATAATCGAGACATCAGTTCCCATTTTTAACCGACTTCCAAAAAGGAGGTTTTCAATTCTACTACGTTTCTTTTTTGTATGTTCGTTCAGCGATTACTCCGCCGATTAAGAATTGTTTTTGATGAGTCTTTTTTGTTGTTATAAATTTTATCGAAATCGGTTCAGTGCTTTGGTTTTTATAACAAAATAACTGAAAAAAATATGTTCAAGTAAACAAACTGCGTATTTTGAAGTAGGTTTTTTCAGTTTTTTAGACTACAATTATATGTCACGATAGTCCTCTTTCGAAACATACTCTATATGTGTTGACTAGATGTATGGTATTGTTATAATGCCGTGTGTATGTATGTAAATAATAATGTGTAGAATGGTTAATTCACATTAAACAGATCGTAAAGCATAACACTAAATATGGATGTGTTATGAATGCCCATTTGTTATCCTCATTTTGATATGATTGATCTTCATAGACTGCAAATCTGAACGCTGACGATACGGAGGATATCATATGTAAAGAAGGTTAACTCCTACTGCGATGCAATAAAGATCATGTCAGCTTTTACAGGCGTTAGGCACTTTACTGTTATAGTAACCTACAGACAACTTAGGGGTTTTCATTTATTAAGTAAGACGATTTAGGGGGGAGGGGGGTCGACCATGTCCATGTCGGTTTGTTCAATTTTTTTCTTACATGGGGGGGGGGGGGGGGGGTGCTTAGTTTGGGCTTGTTGGTGTTGTGTAAAATGACCACCAATATTAATGTATTATTATATCTAAACTTCAGAGTGCCTCCAGACTGATAATGTTTGGAAATAGAAAACAGGTTACTTGTATGGAAGAATGTGCGTTATAATGGTCGACAAATGCGCACAGTATTCCTTTAATTTATTTAATATACCTACATAATATTTTATTAAATTTTCCAGCTTAGCAGACAGAAGTAAAAACGACCTCACGCAATACCCCGTGTTCCCCTGGGTCGTGGCCGACTACACGTCAGACAGGCTGGACTTGACCGACGCCGATTCATTCCGTGACCTGTCCAAACCCATGGGGGCCTTGAACCCGGATCGATTGGATAAACTAAAGGAGAGATATAACGAAATGTGCGATCCTAAATTCTTGTACGGATCACATTATTCTGCGCCGGGGCTTGTTTTGTTTTATCTTGTAAGTATTGTTACTTCAATCTTTACCTGTTGTTATGTTCATTATAGTTTTATTTTCGATTAGTGCATTTATTTAGTCGGACTTCTAATTTGATAGTAATTTGTAATAAAAAAAAAAAAAATATTTTATAGTATTATATCTGATATCTAGTTTTTATAGTACAAGCTTTGGTTTAGTGTGGGGCTAGATGGCTTTATATGAAAATGTATTTATTATATTATTATATATTTTTTATTGTATTTATTATTCTTTATGTATATTTTCAGGTCCGTAAATACCCGCAGTACATGCTGTGCCTTCAGAACGGCAGGTTCGACCATCCCGATAGAATGTTCAATTCCGTGCGGGATGTGTACAACAACTGCCTACGTAATATGTCCGATTTTAAGGTAAATTGTTTAAATAATCTGCCCAGTTTGTTTGAATTTGTTTTTTGTAAACTTTAATTTATTATGTCGTTGTCCTTGTCCCACGATTTCCTTGTTTTTGTCATGGTATTTTTTTTGGTTTTTACTTTTTTCTGACAGGTTCTCTTTTTATGAAATTATTTTGGTCAGTTTTCCTAGAGGTTTTTTTTGGAAAAATTTAACTAAGAACTTACTGGACTACGTCTAAGGCTTAGACGTAGTCCAGTAAGTTCTTAGTTAAATTTTTGTCTTTTTTTTTTACCTAGATCGTCGTTTTCTTAGGGTTTCTCCAAATATATTTTTTATCTTTTTCCTTGCAATGTGCTGTAAGGCCGCAAACGTACCAAACGTATTATCAGCTGTTGACTTTGAGCGAGTACACTGTTAGTCCCGATGTAAAGGTGAAGGTGACCGATGTAGCGTAAAATGCGCCACTAATGTGAACAAGGGCCGAATTATGAAGTTTTTATTTATTTCATTCGCTGTGCTGTTTTGGTAGAGCCAATCAATGTTCGCGGCGCGTCGTGACTTAGGCGATTGTCACATTGCTCACGCGCAAGTCCGCGCAATGCGATCGTGTGATGACGGAAAACGCTCGCAGAGGATCACATACACAACATAACACATAACACGTAACACATACACGTAACACGTTACGTTTTACATAACGCGTAACGCTGCGATAAGCGGTTCCAAGACATCGTCACGCTTCCCTTTCACCGTTGATGCGTACTGCGATGGAACAAGAAATCAATCTAGACGTTTTTCATACGATTGTGTGTCGGACACCGCATACCGCAGCGTTGTGCGTTATGATCAAGTGACCAAAGCTTTAGACGTAAATCTACGTAACTGCGCGGCGCGACTTTATGACGGTTCCACGCGAATAAACACGTTTGCGTTTCGCTTCGCTCATCCGTGCGATGGCGCGTATCCGTTGCGGCCGCCGCACTACCTTGCGAGGAAGCGGTGTGTGTACCCTGCGTATTTTCCATACAAAGGATATAACGTTGAAAAACACACTGCCATGTCGCTCGATGCAGTGTTGAATATCGCCTAAGTTAAATTATCCGTTGAGTGAATCACTACGCATAACGTATTATCGTTTCTGTGTGAACTGAAACTAGAATATATATCAATACCTACGCTCGCTTGCAGTTGGTGGTTGACCTTATTATGTCTCACTGATATGAACACAAAGTCAGATCAAGTCTAAATTTACCAGACTTTCGTTTGTTCGTTTTCTCATAAGTTTTTTTTTTAAATTTAGGTTTAAAAATTCTAAAATATAAAATAAAATTCATTACATATAAATCTTATTTAAGTAACTATTGTGTATTTTCGCGAACAATGACATCGTTAATGCTGGCGATGATTCATTGTAGAAATGGTTTCAATGACTCAAGGGCCTTGAGGCTTGAATGCCCCCGTTGTCGTCCACAGAATGGACAACTATGTCGCAATCTGTAACATCTCTTATTATATTAATTTTTACTTGATTTTTTTTTCAAACAACTGCAATTGTGTTCATGACTTAGTAATTGTTTTTTTTATTTTTACATACAGAATAATAGTAATCGATAAACTTATTTTGAGGGGTCATTGTAATTGGGTACAAAGCCCCCATGACCGTCCATTATGAACAACTTTTATGATGGGACCGACCCTGAAAACCGTCAAAGAAATCAGCTGGCCCATGCAAATACTTAACAACTTTCGATGAAATGTAAGGTTTAGTTTTTTCACGATTTCAGGTTCATTCCCGTAGTAAAAGTCGTTATCATGATACAATGGCCCCTCACGTCCGTATTTCACTGTTACTCCCAATATTTATTTTAGCCCGAAAAAGAAACACTCGTAAGGATTTTCCCATATTAAACTTTGCATAATTTTTTCAGTTTATTACAGATAAATAATATTCATAGCTAAAACGGTAGTAGTACTTATCGGTATGTCTTTATTTGCTACTTATACAGCAAAAATAATCTTTATCCCACAGGAATTAGTCCCAGAATTCTATGACACAGAATCTAAAGGGGACTTCCTGACGAATCACTACGAGATCGACTTCGGTGAGCGTCACGATGGCAGGAAGGTGAATGACGTCTCCCTCCCTGCTTGGGCGGACTCACCGGCGGAGTTTGTACAGAAGCTTCGGGAAGCTTTGGAATCGGAATATGTGTCTAGACATCTTCATCTGTGGATTGATCTCATCTTTGGATATAAGCAGAGGGGTGAAGAGGCAGTAAAAGCTAATAATGGTGAGTATTGTTTATTCACATAACTGACTGAACTTATTTTTATTTTGAACAAACGGGTTACTCACGTTAATTTTTTAAACCGAATTATCCGACTATATACCGCCGTATGCGGTTGAAACTATAGTCGGAGAATTCTGCTCAAAAATAGACGTGAGTAACCCGTTTGTTCAAAATAAAAATGTGTAACAACCACGTTAGCTTTCATAATATGGCTGAACTTAGCCGACAAATGTTCACTGCTAGGTATGCTTGGGTATGTCTCTTCTCATATCCTTCACCAAAAATCGATTTTGTTTCAGCATTATTCTATGATCTTTGTCAGAACGTCACTACTTTACATTTCGTCACAACGTCACATTTACTAACCACATATATACATATTTATTTATTTTATTTAGCACTTTTAGGTTTGCGCCTGGTCGCCAATCATCTGGGGTGTTAGATAAGTGGTATTCTATTTTCTTGTACGCCAGTAGAATAGAAAAGTAAATGTATGGGATTGACATTAGCTAATAAAATGTCACGTGACGGCACGTCACGGTTTATTAGCATTTTGAAGCGTTTGTAAAAATAGAAACTTTTGTCACTTGTATAAATCTTCTGCTGTTAAATGACGTTACGGCCTATGATGGAGCGCGCGTATCTAGAAGAAATCTAATCACTTGAGATTTAAATAAAACCATATTTATCAGCGAAGTTCAATTCAGCAAGCGTATTCAACATTTTGCAGTTTAGTGGTGTTCGGAATCGATCCCAGTATATTTGCATATACTCGTAACATTACTCATAGCTGATACCAGCTGTTATCTGGTCAAAGTGAATCGATTTGCTCAATGTTACATGGGATTCCCCAGTATTGCATCAGCAGTTATAAGTTAGAAATCCTTATAGATATGACTTATTTGCTAAATGATAATCACTTTAACACATTTTTGGTTGAATGGAGTCTAAAGTACTTCAAGCATAATATGTCCAGAAAGTGTGTTTTATTTTTTTGTCGTTATTTTGATGCGACTAAAAAGGTACAATGTGGTACAGCTCTACTTGTGATTAGCCACCTAGGTACATAGATAGTTTTTTTTTTAAATACTAAATAGATCTACGTTTGACCACGAACTCGTCTAATGGTAAGCGACAATGTGGACGAGGATAGAGCTCGTCGATCTAGAATATATTTATTCAGTATAGCCTTGAATATTTCAAGATTATAGTTTTCAGGAAATACCAGCTGTATTCCTCTGCTTTACCCGCGGTCGACTTGGGGCTTAACTTATAGAGTTTCAGATTGTGGAAGGGAAGAAAACAAAAGTTAGTCGAAACGCTGATAGAAAGACTTAGTAAGTTTTAACTAGAAAACCTCTGACTTAAAGATCGATTCGACCGATTTTGATTAAGCATAGCTAAGAAAATTCGGTCAAACCTTCTTTAAGAAGAATATTAGGGTTAAAAAGACAAGGCAAAGCGCAGTCTTATCCGCAATCTAGAAACTTCGTACCGGATGCTTACTTTTTACAAGAGTAGCCTCCCTTGTAAGCCTCAATATTGTATGTTTCTAGAACCAGCGATTTAGATTGTACAATATTTTACATTGCCCGTCAATCAGGCACACACTTACGACAAAGTCAATATCATCATCCTTTATGCAATCGGTGCTGAATAAGTTCGCTTTTTAGTGCGCCACCCTCTTCGGTCCAGTGCCAGTCTCATTCACTGTCTTCCTACAACTAATATCCATCAACTAAACTCAATATAAATCTCTAAATAATTATAGATTATTTCACAGGCGGCAGAATCTTATATTTTCACATTCTATGGACCTAATGTATTATTCAATATAGTTTATTGTTTTATTTAATAAATTCCAGTGTTCCACCACGTCTGCTACGAGGGCTCGGTCGACCTCGAACACGTATACGACATGAACGATCGTCACGCGCTGGAAGTGCAAATAATGGAATTCGGACAAGTGCCCAAGCAACTCTTCACAAAGCCCCACGTCCGCAGAATAACGCATCAAGTCGCTAAACCATTGAGCACACACAATAATGAAAAATACAACATGACTTGTATTGATACAGTACATTTGCACAAAGAGGCTGTAACTTGCGCGCTGCGTTGCAAAAACAGAGTGATTTCTGTCGGGAAAGACGGTACTCTGAAAGTGTATGATGTCGACCAGCGTAAGCAGATCCGCAGTGTGGTGGTGTCTAGAACGCCGCTGAGCTCTTGTGTGATGGTGGATCACAGTACTGTTGCTATTGGATCGTGGGACAATGAGATGTAAGATGCTATGTTAGTAATCTATATTAAAACTTGATTTATTTTTAATTACTTGCGTCACATGCATTATATAAAAAAAGACAGCATTAAAGACATGAAATGTTAAGATGACTGTGAAGAGTGCATTTGTTCATACATTTTTAAGATAAGTTTAAATGTTCAACTTTTAACTTCGAAGTTGTTGTAAAATTTGAAAAAAAAGACGTAAAAGCCGATCTTTTACGACTTCAATGGCATTTAAAAAAAGTTGGACGATAAGAGTGGAAACAAATTATCTTGTATCGAACGTTTCAGAATAAATTCTTGGATAGAGAAAGGCAATATAGAAAAAAAAGACGTGTGGCACTCGGAGACTGCCGCGGTAAAGCTATTGCATAATAGCTTTACGCGCGGTGTGTTAGGTTATTTTCGTTACGGAATTTCTGGATTCGGTCTCCACGCTCAAGGCCCGCGATAGAAGCTATGCAATAGCTTAAAAAATGTTATCTTTTCTCACTATTAGTAAATAAATCATGAGTCACCACCCCGTATCAATAGTCTGATAAAAATGTGTAAACAGACATGTAAACGTGATAAAATGCCACTGGATTTTGATTACATAGAAATAAACTAAAGTTACATATTTCTTTCCAGATATTTGTATGACGTCGATTTCGGTAGAATAGAAGAGAGTTTTCGCGCTCACGATGACTCAGTCAGCTGTCTATTATGGTTACAGAAAGGTTAGTTATAATGTTTATTGTTCAAATTTAATTTTAAATTTATATTCAAACATCTTCAAGCTAGTATTCTTGCCTACTTCGAAGTCTTCAAGATGGTATTCTTGCCTAATTCGAAGTCTTCAAGCTGGTACTCTTGTCGACACGTGTTTCATCTTTTCACGGGGCAAGAGTACCAGCTTGGAGACATCGAAGCCGTCAAGAGTACCAGCTAGAAGACACCGAAGCAGAAGATTCAAACACCTATCTATTATGGTTGCAGAAAAGTTAGTTATAATGTTTACATACTGTTCAATTTAATTTTAAATTTATAAGTTATATACTAGCTGCTCCCCGCGGTGTCATCCGCGTCGTTGAAAAACGGTGATAATAATAGATATGTCCTAGATGTCCTTCTCCAGGTCCTAAAGAATCTCTGTGCCAAATCATAACGATTGGTTTAGCCGTGACAAGTTAATAAACACACAGACAGAGTTACTTTCGATTTTATAATATTAGTATAAAGGATTCATATTATTTATTCAACTTTGTGATAGAACGAACAAGTTGGTTGGATTATTAAACATAATTTGCGGTTAATTATACTTCAGTTTGTACTAAAATTATATTAAAGTAAGTTGTTTTTCTCACAGTATTCAAATCAAAGCAATTTAAATAAATTTATTTGACACAACAAAAGTGAAGTATAGTTAGTTATGAGATGAAAATAACGGGTTAAGCACGTCTGTTTGAATCGAAATCTACTTACTATAGTTTCAGACGAAACGTCAATCGGGAGTGACCATTGCATTGTTGAAAATAACGTCGAATGCGTTTGAAACTATAGCCGGAGATTTCGACTCGAAATAGTCGTGACTAACCCGTGATTTTATTTACCGAACGAGCGAAGCGCCCTAAGGACTTTTCATGTACTGACAGTTTTTGCTTTCATGTCTTCAGATGATTGTTTGTTTGGATTTTGGTACGGATACTGCACAAACTGAACATAATTCTTGAAAAAGTGTAATCGTGAGGTCTACTACTATTCCCAGAACTTCCTTTTAAAATGTGTAACTACCACCTTAGTTTCTATTTGAAGGTGTGTAAATAAAACGTCTGATGGTAAAATTGTACCCATTGGGCATCTCAAACATTAATGGCAACATGAACTAAAATATATCTAAGGTGAAGGCTGCACGTTTAATATATTTATCAAGATCCGTGGAATCTCGGTTCGTCTAGAAATCCTGTGATATTATCTGTCAATACTACAGTCTCCACACTAATATCCTGATTTGGAATAAATAGCCGCGGACTACAATATTTATTGTACATGTAGCGTTCGCCTAGGAGAGCTGACTTGGCTGGCTGGCTGAGTGAACTTCTGTGAAATAGAAAAGTATTACAGATTTCTCTAGGCCTTCTAGAGGCCAAGATACATTTAGGATCACTGAGTTAACCATTAATATGCGATGGCTGTTTGTGTTTAACAATTTACTCACATATCGTTGTTATTTTAGAAAATCTTCTAATATCGGGCGGTTGGGACGGCGTGGTCCGCGTCTGGGGCAACATCAACCCCAAGCGCCCTCACAGGACCGGGCAGGCTTTGAAGAGCCTCTGGCGAGAGTTCGACCACGATGGAAAAGTTACAAGTATCAGTTACAGGTAGGCATATGTTATGTATGCGTACGACGGCTAAAAGGTAATAGGGTATAAGTGACATTTTAGTCAAAAATGAGTTATGAATGCTATTTTACTTAACATTTCCCGCTTTTTCATTTAACATTCATAACTCATTTTTGACTAAAATGTCGCTTATACGCTATTACCTTTCGACTACAATGTCGCTTATACCCTATTACCTTTTAACCGTCGATATGTATGTTCGATAACAGGAATGTAATGTAAAGAAGGAAAAAATATATATTGAATAGGCCTTACTTTGCGGAAATTCATGTTAAAAAACTTAATTCTAACTTATATATCTAGTGTGTTTCTGCTTCGAGAAATGAAATGAAATGAAATTTATTTGCAAGAATGTAGGTAAACAAGGTCTTAGAAATTAATGAAGATGAATGAATGAATGAATGTTAAGAAGGCCCTTCCTGACGCGAAGTACGATGCACGCGTGGTTAAAAAGCTTGTGGTTTCATCCAACGTGATGTTTGGAAAATAACTGCGAGAAAGCGAAGACAGCGCCAGAATATTATTATACAAATACAAAAACACTTTATTGACACCATAATAAAAAACCGGACAAGGCGAGTGTGGCTCGCCCACCGAGGCGAGCCAGACTCGCCTTGTCCACAACTAGTAGATAAAAGGGGGAAAATATATATTTTTATATATTTTCCTTCATAAATCAAAAAATATACGTCGTCAAAATATTTATAAACCTGTTTTAGCTTGTGCTAACTAAACTCTTTCATATGATATCCCACATGATACGGTTAAAGTACTTTAAAATTTGGACCCTCCTTCCTTGCCTAAAGACCCTATTTTATTGTAATTAAATTAGAAATGTCCAGTTTTCGGATTTTTTCCTATATGTGTACTCTAACAAAATGCTCCTTGCCAAATTTAATAGTTCTAGGTCAACGGGAAGTAAGTTTTAATTCCCCATAAGTTTTGATTCCCTTGTGAGTGTCGAAATGTGCATTTTTACGACATATTCGGCTGTAACTTTTTTTTAATGAAAACTGAGAAATTTGATTTTTCTTTCTGCAGCAAGATACTATGGATCTGTGTATATGGTTTTAATTTCAACTCGATACCTTTACGCGTTCCCGAGATAAAGGTCTTGACACCCGGACAGACGGACAACAAAGTGAAGGTCAACAAAGGGGTTCCGTTTTTTCCTTTTGAGGTACGGAACCCTAAAAATAACATTAGGTACATAATTAAGGCGTTAGAAAGGTACAAAAGGCGGCCTTATCGCTAATATCGGTCTCGTCAGACAATCTTAAGATTATTTATTTATATAGAACCCTTCGGTCTGCTTTTACCGATATTCGACATAGTCATGAAATCACAAGATGATGTGTTGAAATCTCATAAAGGTTATCTAAGAAAATACGTGTTTTAGAAAGATCCAGCGAACAATTATAATAAAAATGTTGGTTAATTGAAATTTCCATTATCATATATGTATATACTAAGTTTATATGGAAATATTAATTTACATTTATAATTTCTGAACATGTTTATGAGCGATCTCGTTTTAGAGCCAGTACCGCGGTGGACGATCGACTTAAATTTCTTTTTGTAAATATATATTTTATAAGTACTTATCAAAGAACAGTTTTAGTCAGTTTTAGAAGCAATAGAATATGCTTCTAAAACTCTTTCATTTATAGTCATAAATATATTTTGTATGTCTATTATTATGATCATTTAAAAAAAAAAAATTGTAAGAAAAAATGCAGAACGTAGTCGAGTTTTATTTTTTCAACCTATAGCTTGTTTCTTGTTTATTTTCTAGACGGCATCAGAGTGACGTCGATATAATCGCCGGCACAAGCGATGGCGAGATCTTCATGTGGGGCTACAAGAACAACGAGTTGCTGAACAAGATCGTCGTACATCCGTCCGCCGTGTGCGCAGTGTGCTTCATATCGGGCGACAGGATGATCACCGCCAGCGACGGCGGCGACATGAGCGTCACCGACTTGAATGTTTTGGACTCTGTAAGTTTGCTGAACAAAATCACCGTACATCCGTTCGCCGTGTGCGCAGTCTGCTTCATATCGGACGATGTTATTGCCTCCTTCCTTGTTCCCTGGGAGATACAATGTAGATATATTTTCAAAGTCTGAGTGAATGAGGTATCTTCTATCTCCGTGCTTCATCATCGACCATATCGTCGCTTACAAATAGGCTGTTTGGTGGTCAAACTTTAATTACTTACTTATTTGTGGTAAAAAAAGAATTAGATAATGAATAATCAATCGAAAGAAAATGCAAAAACCTCGAAAATGATGGTATAACGGTATTAAATATTAATGTAACTCCACCAACTAGTTATTGAAATACTATTTAAGCTGGCAAAATAAGTTAAAACTGCCGTTAACGAATTTTCGCAGGACGTATTTCAACGTCATTTTAACCCCCGACCTAAAAATACGGTTATAAGTTTGACGTGTGTATTTGTGAGTCTGAAAGAGGTTTTTATCGAGAGTGTTCCTAGCTATATTTTATCAAAATCGGTTCAGTATTTTGGTTTTTATAAAAAAAGAAAACTTGAAAAATATGTCATCCAAATAAACGAATTGCGTATTTTGAAGTAGTTTTCTTAAAGGACTTACTTCTTTACTTGTTGAGGAAAATGTAATGGCTCTCCTTCGTCAGGTATACCAGAAGCAGTTCCCGGAGGGCGTGTCGTCGGTGGGCTGCGACGGCGGCAGTGTGGTGTGGGTGGGGGGACGCGCAGGCTCGCTGTGGGACTGGGACATGCTCACTGTCACGCAGAACACGGAGCGGCGCGCGCATCTCGGTACGGTATCTACGTATAGCCCTGTTTTACTGATGCGCAAAATCATTGTCACGCAGAACATAGAGCGGCGCGCTCATCACGGTACAGTACCTACGTATCACCCTGTTTCACTGTAAGATTAGTACATGATCACTGTCACGCAGAACAGGAGCGGCGCGCTCATCACGGTACGGTATCTTTTTTTTTTAATAAAATAGGTGAAGCAAAAAGTCAGACGGTTCGCCTGATGGTAAGCGATAACCGTCGCCTATGGACAACTGCAACATCACTGACATTACTGTTGCTTTGCAGCTACGCCTTTGTTCTACGTATAGCCCTGTTTTACTCGACTGCGCAAGAAGGTGGGCTATGCGTGCCCTTCGTCATGTAAACCAGAAGCAGCTAATTACAAGTATGAATAGTGTAACTAGAATTTACAACCAACATTGGAATTTTACGAGCTTAGAATTTATAACAAATATTTTGTATGACGTGTGTGTGCAGTGTGGGTGAGAGGAAGTTAGTGCAGTTAGTCCTCAGTTTCTTGATAGAATAGATCTAAAGATCCACCCAGGGTCAACATTTGTGTGATGTTTGTTCTGTCTGGGTGTTTCTATGTATCATAAATATGTATTTACAAAAAAAGTATACACATATGTATCCTATCAACCATCTATCCATAGTATGCTTATACTATGGAAACTAGATGGTTGATTAGTTTGGGCAAGATGGTGTTGTGTGAAATGTCCACCAATATTTATATATTTCATATAAAAAAGTCTAGCTTGGTATGTTTGACTAACCAGACTACTTTTGTTGCAGACTCCATCACCAGTATCTACTTCGAGGAGGAATCAAAGACTGTTATAACGGCTAGTGAGGACAAATCCGTCAAAATATGGCAACTATCGGTCGACTCGTGACGGCCTCCCGACCGACAACCAAGGATCAAATGAAAAGTATTATCGAATGTTGTTTATTTTGCTAGATTTAACGTTTTACATTGTGATACTAAACCATGTTTAAGAAAATTTATATTCCTATAGTTCTAAGAATTTGAATAAAGACTTAAGCGATATATTATAGAATTTTTAAAGCTGTTGGTTTTATTTCCAGCTTGTTAGGACTTTCAGTAAGTGTCGTTTGATATTAGGCGTCTAGTTAAATGCCTAGCCGGAGATTATAAACATAGTTTTTGAGAGACATATGAAAGAAATTCAACTGTTAGTTTAGTTCACAAAATAATGTCACTTTAAGAGTCTAGTTCGACCATCTTTCGTCTCCCTCGCGCATACCTACATTTTTTAAGATATAAAATGACTGAATGAACTAAAAAAAATCGTTGCTCTAAATACTAGAAAGCAACATCACAAATTCACAAATATGTATTTTATTTTGATCCAAGTAAATGCATATTTTTTACATATGCATGAAAAGTGTCTCTGTTTGTCTGTCCTACACCTTTTAAACCGTAATAGGTAGATAGTTGAAACTTTTACAAAATATGTGTCATTATGGCTCATATATTAACAAATAATAAAAACTGGTCAAGTACAAGACAAGCTTAAGTAAATAATTTTTTAAATATTGAGAAATTCTTGTGCGAAAACTGCGAAATAAAACCTCTTTGAAGATTGCACAGTCTTGTGTCTGTGTTCATATTGTATGAACGGAAGCCTATTATTGGTGTGCGGTGAAACTCATACTTTGCCGGATTTAGGTATTTGAAATTAAGTACCAAATGTTTCTGCCAAATATTGTCCTACCAGTCGGGGCGATAGGTAAATGGCTTTGTTCATTTATTGACATTAAAACGGTATATATTTACATTTAACCTCAAAACTAAAAACTAACCTTTTTACTTTTTAACTTCTTGACCGATTTTTCTCATATTTCAAATTGTTATTCGAACTGTATACCCAATGTTTCTGACAAAAAATAAAAGTGGCGCTATATTGCAAACATCCCCTAGTTTTGGAAGAAAAACAAAAAATCGCCGACGACAAAAATAATATTATGGAGTTGTAGAACCTATACCTAAGTATTATATTTTTTTAAAGATACCAGTATTCAAACAAACTACCAAACAAATATCCTAACAGATAAAGGCAAATTATGTCAGCAGAGCTTAGCTTACCTTGGCTTGCTTTGCTGGCTCTATCGATTAAAGTCTCGATCTATAAAGTTATGATCTAATAATAAGTCCTAACGCGGACCTACATGATAGCTACAATTAAAAACAGATAAAAAGCGCGGAAAATAAAACTAGGTGACCTCGAAACGTTCACTATCTTGAAATTGGTTCAACCCGACACTGATCACTCATACTTACCTTACCTATTTATACGTGCAGTGCCAGGCTACGTTACCTACGAGTATGTCACGGTTCTACGGTAGAAAGAAACAACTGTATGCCGTTATAGATAACAGTAAATTTGAAGGGCTTCACAACGAATACGCTTTCGCCTTGCCCTCCCATGATTTACTGTAGCTTTGGAGTTCGGCTTTTGCAGAATTAACTTAAGTATTATATTTTATTCAACAAGTATCTATAACTATAACATATAAATATAATAAATAAATAAGGAAAACTAAATACCCAACTGCGGAAAAACAGTTTTTGCAGTCTAACTTACGATTTCGTAACGCTTGATGCGCTGTTGAGTGTACGTTTTTTGTGAGAAAGTATGCGTAAAATTGCTGCAAAAGATTTTTTTACGCAAGATAGATCTACGATTGACCACCGACTCGCCTGATGTTTAGCGACGGTTCGCATAAATGCGCATTGCTTAGAGTAATTCTAGTAAAATCACATGTTTATTACGAAAAAGTTCGCTGAAGGTTACGAAAACGCATTTTTTTATTTTTGCGAGAGATGTATTATTATATTACAAAAAATATAGTATATGGATCTCAGGGAGTGAAGATGCATCTATAGCGACGCTTCGCACATCAAAATCGGTCAAGTCGTTTAGACTGCAGGTGATCTTAAAGAAACATACATACAAACATACACTCGAAAATCATAACCCTTCTTCTTACGCAGTCGGGTAAAAATAGTCTTACGCTAGTTGCGGTTGACCGCTAAAACGCCTGATGCTACGACATCACTAAATCGCCGTTGTGGCCTACGATGAGAGCGTGTTTATATAGATCTAGAAGAAACAAATTCACTCGTGATTTTGACAGGCCTCGCGAGGTCAGTTGATATTATGTCTGCCTGCTAAGCTGTAGGTCGTGGATTCGATGCTCACCCAAGGCAAACATTTGTGTGGTGAGCATGGAAGTGTGTTCTGTCTGGGTGGGTGTTATCTTAAGTATGTATTTACAAAAAAACAGTATATTATGTATTCTATCAGCCATCTAGTCTCCGTACAAGCTTTGCTTAATTTGGGCTAGATGGTGTTGTGTGAAATGTCACATTTTTTATGTATTTATTTAGACACTCAGATTGTATCAGGAAATATCCACTCAGGGAGCGTATTTTACAATTCAGTAGTCCGCACGATATGGCAAGTACTTACATTATACATATGTACATACACCTCCCTAATTGCGTCGGGGTGCAATGTTAAAAGAAAAACAAAACACACGACTGCAGAAAAGAGGTTTTTGCAGCCTAACTTATTATTTTTTTTAATTTTGATGTACCCAGAGTCACTCTCACAACTAAGACGAATCTATTGACACCACTCACATCAAAATCGGTCAAGCCGTTTAGGCTCTAGGGCGTGTCAAAGAAATATACATACATACACTCGAAAAACGTAACCCTCCCTACGCAGCCGGGTAAAACCGCTTGATACAGGTTGAGCCCAATTAAAATAATATGTACTCGTATATACTTAGGTACTTTCAGCATGCTACCCTATCATCATCATCGTTATTATTAGCTGCTCAAACACCTTCCCCACTGGAGCAGTTGTGCCAGCAACCCAGAGCCGTGCTACGATATTTCAAGGAGCTGGGCTGGCTCGGGTGACGTTGGTAGGGGGAAATGCACAATACACCCCTAGCGGGTCGTCAGTCAAGGAGGTTCTCAATTCGCCTGTATGTTTTTTTTTTCTTCTTTTTTTGTATGTTTGTTCAGCGATTTCTCCGCCAATTTTGAATTGTTTTTGATGATTATTTTTTGTTTAGTATGCAGTCGCAGTACGCAGAGGTATACAGTCCCATATAAATTTTATCAAAATCGGTTCAGTATCATCCAAATAAATGAATTACGTGTTTTGAAGTCGGTTTTTTCAGTTTTTTAAACTACAATTTTTATTCAACCATATAAAATACATCATCTGACCACAAATGACATCGCAATGTACGTCGGATGTCAGTGGATGAGACTCACACAGGACCGAAAAGGATGGCGTGAACGGGAGGAGGCCTATACCCAGCAGTGGGTGGATACAGGCTGAATAGATAGATAGATAATACAATTCGGGGTACCTACTTGTTTTGAAAAAAAAATACGGTTCACAATAATCGATATTAAAGCTGAATGCTAAAGTAGATGTATAAGTGATTACAACAGCGATAATTATAATGATTAACTTCCCTTTTTGAATTTAGCTAAAAACTGAGTTAGCTTCAAGGGTGCTGAAATGAGATGGGGTGGGGTGCAGGGCGTTTATCCTACTTTCATTTCCTAATAGCGGTGCAAAGTTGGCTCGCGCCGCCTTTTATCTTGCTCTTGTAGGAGTGAAAGAAAAGCTGAAGCTATTATTAAAAATTCAAATTTGGTTCATTTCACTTTTTGTCTCACTAAGCTAACTCTCGTAATTGCAGAAAAAGCAAGATAAAAACAAGAGTTAACCAACTTTGCATCGCTTTAAGAGGTGAGTGTAAGCCCCTGGAACCCCATATTTGCTAGTAACTTTTAAGATACCTTCTCAATTCTAAATATTAATAAGTATTTAAAATATCAATAAAATCGGCCAATATGATTAGACAAAAGGTTGTGAAACTTTTGAAATCTCGTTTAAAAATAGGAGAAGTTTGCTACGAATGTAAATAGGGCCACCAATTATGTTGTTTCGAGTCCCGCGATTTTCGGGTTGAAATTCGCGATCTTGAAAGATCGCCTAGAAGAAAGAAGATCACAACGGTATATGTTGTATGAAATATTTAGGTACATAGGTACTTGACTCCATGGCCCTCAGCAACAGTTCTATTTTTACTATTAACTACTAGAACTATGTAATATTGTGTAAAAATTTCAAGTTTCTATTTATTAGACGGTTCAATTAGATACAGCCGTTTTTTTATTCGCAGATAGGCTTGCGCTTGACCGCTATTTTGCCTGATGATAAGCGATTGTTTCGGTCTACGGTGGAGCGCACTTGCCTAGAAGGATTCACTCGCGAGTATTGAGCTGTAGCTATGGATTTGAAGACATTCAGATTATATCCACCCGGAAAGACCCATTCAGGAAGCATGTTCCACATTTTGGTGGTACGTACAATAAAAGTGAAGTTTCGTTCGAGTTTTTAGAATATCCACCATACAACGATGCCGCTTTTTCGTGCTTCTTGCCATCCGATAGAAAAAAAGAGCAGGGGTGAATAAGATCATGCAAATCAGATGCATACTCACCGAAATGAATTCAATAAAACTCCGATAGGCTAGTAACTTTGCGACGAATCGGTTAATGTCTAGGGGAGAAAACAGTTTTCTCATATTTGTATGGGAGATCGCGCGACTAGGTTATCATTACCACACAATATGGTATTATCTTGAAAACTGAACAGTTACGTAAGTTAAGAAACTGACACAACCGATTTCAAAATGCGCATTTTTATTATAAAACCAAACTACTGAATTGATTTTGATAAAATTTCCGTGGGATCAATCTGAAACTATATCCAAAAAACGAATGCTCGAGGTATTCGCGGAAACGAATGTAAACATAATTAAAAAAAAGCAAATTTTCGATATGGTTAACTTATTTATATAGCTAGACGTCTATAAACAGGGAAATGAGGCCAGCACAATAATAAACACACTTTATCACATAATAAGTTGTTGTTTTAAATTACCAGTTAATATAATTAAAAAGTCAATAACATGATAATTCAAGAAGATTAAAAGACAACAATTACTTCATCTACACAGTAACGGACTCTACCATAGTTTTTTTGATAAGTTCACCAAAATTTTCTGTGGTCTCACTGGCGCCTGCGGAAGTTTCCGAAGGCAGAGGTTGGTTCTCGACAGCATCCTGCGTCGCCTGGTCGTTGTGATCCAAGTTCAGAAGGGTGTTGTGACTGAACCAATTCTCATCATTCTCAATCGTTTGTATCTTATTACTATTTTGATATGAAATCGTCATCATGTTATTGAAATCTTTGACTTCATTATTTACACATTCTGCGCTTTTATACATGTCGTAATGGTTCTGAGGTGTGCTATGGTAATGCATGGAGCTGTGATCTTGCATTGACGTGCTTGGTTTATGCAAATACTCTGGTGCGTACATGTGGCCATAGTGGCTGAACATTGACATCTGCGAGTTGTGCGCGAACTCTTCAAAACTGCTCGCTGAAAAACTTTGATGCAATCCTTTAAAATTATGATGATCATTGTGCTGGTCGTAAGTATAGTTGAGATCACATGGAAACCGCTGCATATTGTTAGGAATTGTGTTGTAACCCATCGCTTCTGTCGCGGCGTAAGGCGGTCCTTTACCTTGTAATACGTTTGCTGTGTACGGATCAGCGTTTTGGTTGAGATGAGAATTCGCATTTTCAAAGGGCATATGGCTCTCGGTATTGTTTCTGCGTTCACAGCTTTCATTTCTGTATCCGTAAGATACGCCATCTTGTGAGACATTTTGAGCAGTATTGCTCATATCACAGTGAATATTACTAAAGTTTCCAGTATTTACGCATGATTCTACTTCTATCCTCGGTGTGAGGTTTACATCTCTAACTAGACCATCTTCTTGATTAATCCGGCAACGTTCTCTATCGTAAGACGTACTTGGAGCAGAATTGGTATTGTGCATTTCTGCCCATCGCCTTTTTGCGGCTTCTTGATTCTCTTCGTTTTTCCTTTCAAGACCAACTCTCATTAAAGTATGAATAAAGTGAGTCCTGACCCTGACTGGATTAAATTCAATTCTCCCTGTTTTGTTGGCGCACCCGTCTCTAGTGCAGCCGCAAGGGAAGTTTAGTCTATCGACCTGGCATTTAATACCTGCTAAGCTGCAAGAACAATTATCTGGATTACACACCCCTTTACAGGCGCATCCGCAAAATTCCCGCGAGGTCCTTATGTCTCTACATTCATCTTTTTCATATCCTTCAATTTTCCTAACTCCAGCGGCACGTAACAGAGCTCTCCTTTGCCGTGTAGGTACTGGTTGTAAGAAGTAGTAACTGTCTAAATCTAGTTCAGATTCTGAAATGTCACTAGCCTCTTCTTCAGTATCGCTGTCCTCGCTCGATGAAAGTGAAGCGCCTTGTAAAGAATTACGCTCACTTTTTAACTGTTGTAATATTTGTCTATGTAATCTTCTTTGTTCTAATGCGTGTTCTGCTAGCGTAAATTTTTGTACATACGAGTGTTCCCATTCCATTCCTAGCGTGGAACCACCCTGCGATGGCACACAAGAAAACCCTTGAGATCGTGGAAAATAATAAACTGTAACACTGTCGAATTTTATTCCTTCTTTCCTTTTCTTAGTTTGTTGTAAAGTATCATTTTCATTACGTTTCCTTTTTAGATTACTTCTCATGGGTGTTTTTACTGGTTCAACTGACTTATGGCGTTTTTCATCTTCATCAACATGAATATTACAGTTTTGATTTAAATTGTCGGTACTATTATTTAAATTTAAACTATTTGTGCATGGCAGTGCTAGATTAAAGCTCGGTAACTTGACATCCTCTAACATTTCTGATCCAATGCCAGAGTCACTTCCCTCTGACCGGTCCTGTGGTTCTTCTTCTCTATCAGTAGCGACGGTGTCTGGTGGCAGACTGCCAAGCGCGGAGTCTTCACTATCTGCCGAAGCACTATCAGTTTTAATATCGTCTATATCACTGAGAGTGTCATTGTCTTCTATTTTTACTGCATAGTCATCTTTACTGTCACTACTCTCATAAAACTGAGAGTTACCATTATTGACTACATTATTTTGTTCATCATTAGAGCTAAGGTCATCACTACGAGCGTCACTATCACTTTTTTCGTCTTTTATCACACGACAGCATTCCTCTTCGGCGTTAGTTGATCTGTTATCTTCATGTATATGACTGGTTATTGCTTCTTGTTTGTCTTCAGGCGGCATCGCTGATCCGGATGTAGAACCTTCCATGGCTATCTGGAAAAATAAATAATAGAAATTTAAAATGGTGTCAAAATAGGGAACCTGTTTTGTGATCGGTAAATATTTTTTTTCCACAACTATATAATTATAAAAATTAGCTATGTGATCAGTGTTAGGTATTATATTAAACTAAAAAGTCAATATTTTTACATCGGCAACACAGATGTCTCTTGTTAATACATTGTTATATTATGATAGAATAAGATGAATAGGTGTACCTAATGAGTACCTAGCTGATAGGTACTCATTCTAGACTAGGTCCTAGCAGTAAGTGGCAGATAAATTCAGTAGGCATCAGTAAGTCGTATCCACAAGTCTTATGCGAGCAATAACCGTCAGATAGAAGAGTGCAAGCCACCTGCACCGGGCGCGGGCCGACCCACTGCGAACGTTATAAATCAAAAACAAAATGATAATTCAAAACCGGTACCTATTTCAAAAGGCTGTGGCCTCGACTGACTTCACCGGCGCTCGAGGGTACGCCGTACTCTCCAATCCATGATGATGATAACACAGCTCACTTTGTTCTTTTCCTGGTGCTCTATCATCACAGATTCACGTAGAAACAAGTACCCAATATTATTTCACAGAATCGGTCATCACATAAGTTCAGGACACGCGAAACACACTTCAATACCCCACACATAAGGTTCTATTTATTTCACTTCTTCGATTCCACCGTTGTATTTTAGCCCTATTTATTTTCCGCGATATTTTGACAACGACGTTCTTGGCGTTTGGTGTTCCTTTTTTATATCCAGCCAGCGATAAGAGGACAGATAAGTGGTGCGAACGGTCACTGTTTATTTGAGGTTACTAATTGATGAAATATTTTAGCGAATATCAGCACGATAGAGGGGCCACTTTTACTGGCGCTCTCAGAGTTCCCACCTCGCGTAATCGCGTTGGACGACTCGGCTCGAGCGACGCAGGCAAGTTATACCCGGTGGAGTTGAGTGTGTGTTGGTAGCACGGTTCGTTGCCGTATTTGGAGGGTCTTTGTGATTTGGTAGGGTAATCGCTGCGTTGTTCGACATGACGTCGCCCCGTCCCACCCGCCGCGCCCCGGCCTTGCGACCCCCCCGCCCCGCGCGCCAGTACACCCCGCGCAAGCGCGCACCGTTTACAAAAGCGGTGATACCACGTCGTAACATTCGAGTTCCCATAGTACTGTTATTCATTTTGACCATTATTATTATTTATGAATACTTTTATCCTTATGAATACTTGACCTTGGTGCGTATTTATTACCACTTGTGAGATAAGTAGGTAATTGCTTAAAAATTATTTTTATCTAAGAAGAACTACCTAAAATAGGCACAAAGTAATTAATTCCCTAAGACAAGTGTTGAAACTAAATTTTATCGGTCTTTACTTACTAAGGTGGGTAAATTTAATGTTAATTTAAAGTTTAAGGATAAACCTAAATTTTGTGCTGTATAGGTAGATATTGATAGTAAATGAAACACTCTCCTAGTCGTAATGAAGATTGTTTTCTTCTTATTTTATATCTATGAACTGTCATATTACCTTTATTTTTTATCCGTCTAGAACATTCTGTAAATACCATAAAGAATGGTAAACTCTCAGCTGGCAACACAACATCCCAACCTTTTGCTCTTGTTCTCGGGCCCGAACGGGTCTCAAATACAAACTTATGCGCACACATCATATGAAGATACTCTTATACAAAAAAATATCTATAAGCTATAAATCTTTCTGCATGCCAATACCCCATGCGTTTCCTTACAACAAATACCACAATGCGAGTACACACGTTTGTTGAACGATATTATTTTTCCATTCGCAAGGTAATCGCCCGCGAAGATCTATATTTAAAACAGGCTAGTACTACTGCGTTATGTTTACGAATTGAGTAAGGTAGGCGGAATGACGCGCTGCAGCGTCATGGCCGGTATTGCACTGCCAAGGTACTATAGCTGTTCAGACAGACGGTCTTAAATAAATTGGCACTCGGCAACCCACCGCAGCACGGGCGAGGGTTCCGTACCAACCTACCTACGTATACGGTAATCAATAGATATTTTCAGGAGGCTTTCGCGGCGGGCGAGCGACGTCGCGCCCCGCTTGCATAGCGTCCTCTCGCTCTGCCCTGTAATTTACGCAGTATACGGTGAAAATCACAACATGGGTTTAGAAGATTCAAATGTAAAAAAGACATCTTTGTTTATAGAACATTATTCTTATGTAAAAGAAAATGATAAGCATCTAACATTAAAAGAAAAAATAAATAGCCGACTGCAATAAGAGCAATTTTCGTAGTGTGATTGTGACGGTTGATACGATGTTGAGCGTACTTAAAACGTCGAGTCTTCGTAAAAGCACAATTTCAGTTTTTTTTGCAAAAATATTGAGTTAAAAAATGTAGGCTGTGACACTCGGGAAGTAAAGATGAATTCAACAACACATATCTCGTCAAAATCAGTCAAGCCGTTAAGATTATGTGCTAGCATACAAACATATTACATAATAATTATATGCAAAAACCATTGTTTCAATTGTCACCTCGCATATAAACTTTCACGGTGTGAATCACTATTTTTAGGATTCCGTACCTAAAGAAAAAAAAAACTTTTACACTTCGTTATCAGCCTGTGTCTCAATGTCTTTTTTCACAGACACTCGTGGAGCCTTCAAATTGAAATTAATACGAAAATGTCCACTAATATTTAGTTTATTTATTTAATAGCCATTAAAAACTTCAGCGGTCCCCTGAAGCTGTTAAAAATTAAACTCAACGCAACAGAAAGAAACCGTAAAAACGGTCACATTTTTTTCACGCAAGTAAATCAAAATGAGGGGTACTTCTAATTGTCCTAGAATCACAAAGTTTGACAAAAAGCAAGTACTAGGCACAAGTAAGAGAAAAGTTTGAGTAACGTTTTTCGGTAAGGTCCAATATATACTTATATTAAGCTTACACTTAACCTTATGCTTAAGCTTATTATACTGTATAGCTTGACCTCCACACTCCACAGCCAATGACAAGTTCCAAAATATAGTTATGTATTTTCAAAACTCCGTCGCCAATATAAATGATATCTGAATAAAACTTTTTTTAAACATTTCTCCTACTTAAAATAAACAAATCTAACTCTCACTTTTTTATTTAAAAGGTTTTATTTTCAATTTGCCCTGTTAGTATGGGACAAATCTTGCGAGTTAAATTAGAACTACTTCCTGTCGTTAGATTAGGTTGAAATTTGGTTTACTTACGTAACTTCGGTGACAATGCAATAATACCTATGGTACCATGAAGCTGGTCTCAAGATGGCGTCGGAAGGTGGCCATAGGAACTCCTAAACTAAACAAGATAAAACCGTCGAGTTCGGACTCGTTTGAATAGTCTTGACAAGCACTCTTGTGCTACATGACAGCCAGGGTCTCAAATAAAAGCTTGTTTAAAAAAAAAATACAACTCCACTCAGTAATTTTATATGTATAAAAATTATTGGTTAGGGATATTAGAAAAGTAAGAGCTAAATTTGTTTATTTAGAGAGGCGAAACATTTAAAAAAAAGTTTTAATCAGATATCATATACCTAGACTGGCGACGGAATTTCTAATTGATATATTTTTAAATTGGACAGATGATCTCATACAAGTGGCGGGAAGAGGCTGGATGCAAGCCGCTTCCAATCGGTCTTTTTGGAAATCCATGGGGGAGGCCTATGCCCAGCAGTGGACTTCTTATGGCTGAGATGATGATGATGATTTTTTAAATTGGCTGAGGAATATTACCATTAATACCTCAGCCAACTTAAAAGATATCGAAGAAAAACTTGTTTTTAAATGTTTCTCCTGTCTAAATAAACAAATTTAGCTCTTACTTTTCTAATATCCCTAATCAATGATTTTGATGTGTTTACAAATGTTGTGATGCGCGAAAGAGATAGCACGGTAGTGAATGTATACGTTTACACGTCAATTATTGCAAGATAATTCTTGCTTTTATCTGGTGTTGAACCTTGACCTAGCTTCTCGACATTGTTCTGTTAAATCTAAGATATTTCGACTGGGCTCCTTGTACGCTTGTTAAAACTATTTAGACGGTAGTGTAACCGGCAAATTTATACAATACTTTTGTTAATACAGCTGTTTAATTACGAAATATCGTGTCTACAACCTTACTGATATTACGATAGAATTTTAATGGAATATAAATATGTGTCTTATGGCCCTGAATTGGGTGGCGCCGCTGTCTCGCTTGCATGAAACAATTTATTTTTTTTGCAGGCAAAGTTATTTAT
Source organism: Lycia hirtaria (assembly GCA_947563715.1). Taxonomy (NCBI): domain Eukaryota; kingdom Metazoa; phylum Arthropoda; class Insecta; order Lepidoptera; family Geometridae; genus Lycia; species Lycia hirtaria. Next base: position 40,277,050 of record OX387379.1, read on the forward strand.
ATAGGAGTACTTTTTAATAAATAATTATGCGTCTTTTAACTTCATGAGAACACTTACTATGCGTTAACAATAATAATTTTTATATTTGTTATTTTTATAAAAATAAACGTCCAAACGTCAAAACTTTCACGTTTGGAAAAATTTTGTTACGTAAGAGCGAGATAGCGCGCGCCACCCAACTCTGGGTTTTAAAATTAAAATATATGTCTTTAAGAAGTTCGAAAAATAATAAATTTAATAAAAGCTCCTTAGACACAAGAAATTATTAATGAAATAATGTAAAAATAATAAATAATCAAAACATCCCGAAGATAAAATAACCGGCCAAGTGCGTATCGTGACACGCGCAAAGTAGGGTTCCGTAGTTGCGTATTTATGATTTATGTGAACCTAAAACAGGATCTCCTGTACAATGGAATATAATAATAATATATTTACATTCTTACATTTGTACTACGTAGGTACATGTTGTAAGTTCGTCGACGTTCGTTAACTTGTAAATCGTGATAGTTTTCCTTTTAATTTATACCCGACTACGTCGAAAAGGAAACAGCAAAAGGGAGGTTTATGTTTTTGATCGGTATGTATGTATGTTTGTATGTTCATCGGTTCCCTCATCCCAAAATACTTTAAATAAAAAATAAGTTCAAAAACTAAAGCCCGACTATTGAAAAATCACGCTCTAAAAAGTATGAAACAAGTATTTTATTGTATTTCATACATATTCATAGTGTTGTTCAAAGGATAACCGTGGTTGTATGCCACCTACCGTAATAAAACAAAACAATACATTCTGCAAAGTAGATAGATAGATAAACTCTTTATTGTACACACCTTAGAAATTTACAATCAAGATAAGTCATTTAAGAACTAGTGTAACAACTGGCGGCCTTATCGCTAATAGCGATCTCTTTCAGGCAACCTTAAGTAGCTACCCAAAGTAGCAGTCTTTTTAGTTCTGAAGTCGGTTAAAAAGTTACCTTCACCCGTCAGTTCGATAATAAAATAACAACAGTAAAATTAAATGGTAATCATACTTACTTTAAATAGGTAGTCTCGCCATATTACTTTTCTACTAATTCTTACTTGAATACAAAATATCAACAGATCATTTGCTACCTGAGCAAATGATCCTATTTTATTGAAACACCTTGAGAAAGTTTTTATAAGCCAACAGGTTTTGTGTTATCTCAATTCTAACGGTGTACTGCGGCTTAGGTACAGAACATATACAACGCGCTAGGTACTGGTAGGTATATGTCTGCCGTGTCGTGCCGTACCTAGGTACAACCCTAGGTTACGAAAATAGCTGGCAGCATTAATCGTTGTCATGGTAACAGAGAAAAACAACTGTCATTTTACTTCCTTTGTATGTATAGGTAGGTGTGTAACGGAACGAGAACCCATCGGAAGCGTTGAATGCTTAGCGTGGTTTCTGCTATTTCCATAGAAATATGCGCTCATTGCGAAAAAAAAAACATGGCACTGTGACCGTACCACGGTAGATTTATTTTTTCCATGGTACGGTGGACCGGACCACGGAAGATTTAAAATGGATTTTATTTGGCCTTTTTAAGTTGTATCAAGTTGCAAAAGAAACCCTAACCTATGATATTGGCTAAACCTAGTATCAGCCACTAGGGTTCGGTTGGACATAGTTCTAGCCGGAACGATACCAGCTAGACCTACAAAGGTCTCCCCTATAAAGGTCAAACTAAATGAGAATCGTTTAGAATCCCAAAAAAGTTGAATATAAAATTCCGTGGTCCGGTTAACCGGACTATGGAAAAGAATAAATCATCCGTGGTACGGGTAAAAAACAGTACTATGGAAAAAATCTTTTTCCCGTGGTCCGGTTGACCGGACAACCGAACCGGACCACGGGCAAGGACCGGAAATATGAATTTGAAATTGTAAGAAGGTTTTTACCCGGTAGTCTGAAAAGGAACAAATGAAACAAATTTAACGGATTTATCGCGTATAATTAATTCAATACCTTCTCACCAATAACAAGTCTGAAGTGGTTGCCTTCAACAAATTAAAAATATTACCGACATCATAATACGCCATTTTTGGTTTAAAAAAACAACCTACTAAACCGATTTAATTACATTTTTATGGGTCCAATTTCAAAGTAAATCCTTTTCGTTTCTTCTAAGAAATATATAAATATTTGATAAGACGTAACATATTAGCTGCCTGATAGGTTGACCCTCTGTCACTGTAAGCCAATATTACATCTAATCCTCTAATTGCCTCTAACTCTCTAATAACCTCTCTCTTCCATCTAACTCTTTAAACATGGTCAAATGTAGCGTCAAACGGCAGTGGCGTAGCTAGGCGTGGGCGAAGTGGGCCCTCGTCCACGGCCTCGCACTTAAACCACAAGGGGCCTCGCGAGGTCTCTTTAAATAAATAAAAAAGATTTGATTTGAAAATATTTTTTTTTGCAAATCTATATGCTTTTCAATATTCTCCCACCGCGCATTTATTTTTGACTCACTATAATGTGAGTAGGCATGTCGTGTCAAAGTACGTTTGATAACTTAAAGTTATTAAATCTTGGGAACGAAAAAACTGAAGGGACCTCGTTGATGCGACTTCGCCCACGTCTATATTAGTCCACGCTACGCCACTGTCAAACGACCTCATGGTCTTGATGCTCTGCCTACCCCTTAAGAAATAATATCTTGTATGGTATATGACTTGTATGATAGATTGGCAAAATGAAGTGGCAGTGGGCAGGGTACATAGCTCGTAGAACTGATGGCCGATGGGGCCGAAAAGTTCTAGAATGGAGACCACAATCCGGCAAGCACAGCGAAGGAAGACCAGCCAGAAGATATCATATATTATGTAACTATTACAATTTACCACTTATAATAATTTTGTCAGCCACAAAGACACAGTGTGTTAATAAATTTTCAGTCAGTGTGTATTTTATGTAGAGTTGTGTGTGTACCACAGTGCCTACAGCTACAGGGTGGGAGAAGGGGAGGGAGGCAGACGGGGGTAGATTAAATTTCGTACCGCACCACCCTCGCGTTGTATTCATCACTAGGACATACTAACTGCTGCTTATTCTGTAAGCGAGGGCTGCGATTGCTTCCCTATGTATTTTAGAGCACAATAGGTTTCCTAGAGATGTACCTAGGTCAGTGATCTAGGTTATATAAGTTATATCTGTATGAATTCAATTACTATTTATTCTGATTTTAACTGCGCCCTATAGTTTTACCCGCGTAGTGATGAAAAACGGTGATGGTGATAAAATATAACCCATATCCATTTCTAGGTTTTCAGCTATCTCTCTACTAATAATTTCATAATAATCGGTTAAGCTATGTCATCGTAACAAACAAACAGACGGAATAATAGTATCCTCCTCAATAGCTGCCAACCTACTATTTTTGCTGCCAACTTTAATTGTTTTTTAATTCGTAAAATACGTGCCAAAAATACGTATGTACCTACGTCTTTCTGTGACCTAACATGAACTCAGTAATACCATTTAGATAAAGACGAGGGTACAAGCTGTCATCATCCTGAAATAACTCAAATAGAGTATATTATGAATGTAGTACTCTACGTAATGAAACAAAGCACAAGGTGCCTACTTTCTGTACGTACTATGTATAGGTATAATGATGATTCACGGCAGAGATCGACCCGCGATACCGCCCGCGTCCGTCTGGGTTCAATGTTGAAATCCACCACGTCTCTTTATTGGTCGGCTGGCCGAGGAGTGTAACGTTTATGGGGTGTATGTAGATAGATAACTGTTTATTAAAAGACCACAATACACAGAAAGAGAAATATGGAGAGACTATGGCTAGTCTTTTAATTGCCGGTCTTATCGCTTATAGCGATCTCTTCCAGTGGAAAGACGGCACAGCGACATAACTTGTTATGATTGGAAATACGAGAAAAATCGGGTTCACTAAAAATGAAACCTAGCAAGATCGACTTCATCATCATCATCATCATCATCTCAGTCATAAGAAGTCCACTGCTGGCCATAGGCCTCCCCCATGGATTTCCAGAAAGACCGGTTGGAAGCGGCCTGCATCTAGCGTCTTCCTGTCACTAGTAAGATATCCTCTGTCCACCTTGTGGCTGGTCTTCCTACGCTACGCTTGCCGGTTCGTGGTCTCCATTCGAGAACTTTTCGGCCCCATCGGCCGTCAGTTCTACGTGCTATGTGCCCTGCCCACTGCCACTTCATCTTGCTTATCCGCTGTGCTATGTCGGTGACTTTTGTACGTCTATGGATCTCTTCGGTTCTAATACGATCTCGTAGAGAGACTCCGAGCATAGCCCTCTCCATAGCCCGCTGCGTGACTTTGAGCTTCCTTATAAGGCCCATAGTTAGAGACCACGTTTCAGTACCGTAAGTCATCACTGGTAACACACACTGTACACACACTTATAATGTTATAGATATTAATAATATAATATGTCATCCGAGCTACAATAATACATTTGCAGTCACTTAAAATCCTTGTCGTGCCTAGCTAGACAGAGCAGTGCGCTGTGACCCCAAGCTCTGTAGTCAAGTTGTCATCGTCGGGAAAATACATCCCCGATATAGAAAATTAATTGAACGATCTCGACTCGCTTTATGTGAATTAATGGGCTACTGCCTGCTTCGAAATAGGTTTTGCTGAATTTGATTGATATAGGCACCTATTACGTGTAAGTAGATCTCTTCATAATGCTTTATCCGCTATTAGGCTATATCCGTTATTGCAGACCTGATATTCGTAATACGGATCGTTTTATAACCGACTTCAAAAAAGAGGAGGTTATCAATTTCGTTGTATTTTATTAACCGATTTCTAAAAAGGAGGAGGTTCGCAGTTCGTCGGAATCTTTTTTTTTAATGCAGGTATGTTCCCCGATTACTCGAAGACACCTTGAAAAGTTATTTTTTGTTTGTAAGGGTTTCCAGGTGGTTCCATAGAAATTTTATTAAAATCTGTTCATTATTTTGGTTTTTATAACAAAATAACGGGAAAAATATATCATCCAAGTAAACGAATTGCGTATTTTGAAGTCGGTTCTTTTTAGTTTTTTTTAAACGATCACTTGTTTTAATGTTCTAATCTACATGGAAAAAATCTAGTACTCCATTAGTCACCAAAATTTTCGCTACCACTGGCGGCAATAGACAAAAAAAGGATATAGTATATTTATATATATATATATATAATTTATCATCATCAGCACCTTTGTTCATGACCACGCGGGTGAAACCACGGGACATAGCTAGTCAGCTTATTTATCTAAAGGTTGAATTCAACTTTAACCAAAAAATAATTAATGTAATCAGTTAAAAACTACTGAACTCGAGTTGCTGAAAACCTGAAAACTATGTATCTTTAGCGCGGTAACGCTGCGAGCGTGATGGAGACTCTCAGATCAGGGTCTGCATGCGTGGGACTTGCAGCCTTACATTAACATTAGTTAAGAATTACACTTTATTTTATTATATTATGTTAATATATTTTGTATCTAATAATGTCTTCACAATCAGATAATCATTTTTGAAGGTTAAAAATATAGTACCTTGACATACATAGACCTAGCTCCACTCGGATTTTTTTATGACTGAAAATACGAGCAAACCCGGGTTCATTAAAAATTAAACCTAGCAAGATCGATTTATCGTCCCCTAATCTACCTATAAACCAAATTTCATTAAAATCGTTGGAGCCGTTTCCGAGATTCAGATTATATACATATTTACAAGAATTGCTCGTTTAAAGGTATAAGATACATAAAGACTTCCGACCCAGACCAAGTACCAACCTATTTAGGTAATATATTTCGATGTGCGCCCTACGTCTTTTTCCTTTTATCTGACTTGATATAGGGTGAAGGTCTGACTGATGGACTACGTTACAACCAAATAAGAACCTTAGGTGTGAAGTATTATTGTTTAATCTGATTGCACGATCAGCTTGAACAGCATCTAATGTCCTTGAGCGAAGGCTACCTTTACTATCAAACACATTTATGAAGGACATGAAGGTTTTTTATTATAGAAACTAACGTGGTTGTTACACATTTTAATTTTTAACAAACTGGATACTCACATCTATTTTTGAGCCGAATTCTCAAATTATAGTTTCAACCGCATACGGCGGCCTTTTTCAAAAGGAGCAACGCAGACGTCACTCCCAAAGGACGTCTCGTCTGGTACTGCTCAGACCAGTTGCAGTTGCAGTTGCTGCAGTAAATGGACAGGAAATGGAAATGGATGACGGACATAATGTACCTACCTATCATCATCAAATATATCTATATCACTGAAGTTAAATAAGTGGCCAAGACTGTGTCGAGAATCCCTGAGACTCGCATATGGTAGCGTTTCGTAGCTAATTAAATGATGTAGGCAAAAGAGACGAATTTTTTCACTTGGCGAAGTATTGTTTGTTTAAACCACTTTACAAAAAGGTCAATGATCTCTGTACTATAACGACCTAGGTAAACGTTTTACATATATCTCTCTGTACTATAACGACCTAAATGTTTACATATTTTTCGCCATATCTCGAAAAACTTGTATAGTCTACTAATAGTCATGAATTTCTAGGTCTAATAGTTAAAAAATGCAGGAAATACACACACACCTCACAATCTTTTCACTTTTAGCGGGTGTGCTTCTGTAATGTGCATATCTTACATTACATCTGAGAAGATAAATTATATCTGAAACCATTCAACGATACTCTACATACACGATAATTGGGGTTGAAAAAAATCTTCCCTTGTTTATATGTATGGAGTGCCACTCCTATTTTACACTTTCTTGAAAATATAACTACGCCATTTTGTAGCGGCTTACAGAACACATTTACCAGCCAAATTTCGTTTATGTAGGGCTGATAGACGCCGAGTAAAATGGCTGTGCAATACGGAGCGACAGGCAGACGTCCGTGTCGTCGTGGTGAAATTATAAAGGATCCAAAAAGGAACGAAATGTGGATGATAATTTAATGTGTTTTTTGAATTTAGTGATTCTATGATAAATAATCACTTTATTTTTTAACCGACTTCGAAAAAGGAGGAGGTTATCAATTCGTACCGTATATTTTTATTTTAGCCATGGAACCCTAAAAAAGGGACGAAAAGTGGACGAGAATTTAATTTGTTTTTTGAATTTAGTGATTTTATTTTTATTTTATGATAAATAATCAATTAATTAATTATTAATTATCAATATTTTGTGTAGCGTAGTCTGAGATTCCTATATAAACGATACGATCTATTAAAATTGATGTTTTTTGCAAATAATAAATTCAAATATTAATTAAGGATAGTTGAATTACCTATAGCAAAAAGTGAAGGACCCGTCAACGCCATAACACCATGAATGATATTTGATTTATCGGTTACCTTTAATGTCCTATGTCAATGATCAATGTTGATTGTATAGGGACCAATTTAAAGGTACCTACAATGGCTTTACCTGGATGTACATTGTTTTCGGGAAATGTCTATCTTGTGTTTTTATAAAGGTAGGTAAGATTGGAGCAGTGTTCCTGGAATATTGCCTCAGGTAGCTGTTACAGAGGTAGTGGTAGTCGAGCTAAGAATTCGTTGTAGATTTGGCCATAATTGATTTAAATTTATATCACTGATTTGAAAGTCCCTTGTCCCACGATGAATGTTTTTAGATGTAAGAGAAAGTCAGATTCATTTATGGTTACAGAATTAGGTACCAGAGGCCGCCGAGTGCGTCAAATTCCGAAAAAAATTGGCGATGAATCCCAAATTTGTTTTGGAGTTAATCTGGAGACATTTTTCGTCCGGAAAGCTGTCGAAAGTGAAGCTAGTGAGGTTAAAAAAAATCTGTGCTAGTTTTACCCATTTCTCCACTTTTAGAGTAATACTTAATCGCAGAGTTGACATAAACTATTAACTAATCTGTGTCGCACGGAAGGTTGTTGGGAAATCGATTGCTTTACCTACTTTCCTTCTATCCTTCGTTATATTTATGAACAGGTATATGTCACTTTGTTAATATTAGATACCTAATGTTTTTGTTTCGAATACCTACCGTGTTGTATTGATTGCATATTATATAATACACTGCACATTGTACTTAATAATTACAATGCTTATAATTATAATATACAGAGACGTAAGCCGTATCTTTCTTTTGCTACAACTCTGCTTGTCATACCTAGGTCTTTTGCTTCTTCTTCTTTTATTGTTGTTGTTACCCGTAACCTGACATCCAAAAAGAAGCAGGTTATCAATTCGACTGTAGTGTTTTTTTCTTATAAGTACCTAAGCATGCTAAACCCCAGCCAAATAGCGTTATTTGGCTGGGGTTTATCAACATTCCATGAAGCGCAGTATATAATATTATGAATTATCTATTTGGCGTGAAATCCACCAGAACAACCACCAATTGGGTCCCACAACACCTAAGTACGTCCTGTCGGAAAGTCGATGTGATAATAACGTCAAGTCGTGCGTGGTATCAGTCATGTTAGGTAGTCATGCGTTTATCAATGAGATTTATTGAAACACAAGGAAACGGGAATTGAACTTGCTTTTTGTAATATTTCGGAAGGTCATACAATCATAGATGTTGAAAGAAGCGACATCTACCGCAAACATGTACAACTACTTACAAAGGAGTTTCATTATATGTTTTCTAGTCTACTTTCTTCTTTAGGTTCCTGCGAATTGTGTAAGCTGTTTTAGTTCCCTAAAAAATATCTAGGTAATCACATAATTAATTGAGTACTTACATAAATAAATATTATATTTTTTTACATCTGAATCCTATCATGCAGTACCCGTTTTGTTTTGCCCTGTTGCCAGGGACAGCATTTTGTAATAAGAGACAAAGCTCCAATCTCCATAGTTCCCAGACAGGCACCCGATGGACAGGGCCCGAGAAATCGGTATAATATTAGGTAGGTACCTATGTGTATGTATAGTACACACTTTCTCTTGTGAGAAAATACATACATAATATGTAAGTAAAGTACTTTTACCTATCTTCTATCGAAGTACGGAGTATAAGTTATTGACATCTGAATTCTATAAATATCATAGGTTGGTACTAATGCCTGTGTAGGGTTGGCTCAGAACATTGACATTTGTTGACCCCAGGAGACATTAAAAACCATTCAATAACATAATGGTATGGAAAACTTCGACATATTGTTGTTACTTCACGCCTAGAACGTATAAATTAGCTTTTTTGATTCTATGTCCTTTTCTGGAAACTATTTGTCATGAGTTAAATAAAGATACAAAATACCTACCTCCCTACACAATTTTAGCGTTGCTTCTTTTCTGAACTTGGTTGTTGCGGCCTTTGTTGGTAGAAGAGAGTCTAAGCGCTTATCTGTTTGTCTCTGTCTAACTCGCAAGAATACATACGGGCAGCGGAATGTCAGGGGGAAGCAGGGATATTGTCAATCACGTTTTATCGCCAACAACGCCGCGTCACCGCCCGTGTGACTCGCGCCAATCATCAATTCAACCATTTATATTGGAGAGCGGACGTGTTGGTGTTTTATAACAAATGGATAGCAACTCTGACGTTACAAAAGAAATTTTGAAGGAATTCATAAGAACATGGAAAGAATGCCCCGAAATTTGGAACAATTCTTGCGAGGGATACAGGGACAAGTTTAAAAAGAATAAGGCGTTGGATACACTGCTGGTAATTTACAAGAAAATTAAACCGGACAGCACGAGGCATGACATCAGAAAGAAAATAAATTCGCTTCGAACGAATTATCGAAGGGAATGGAGAAAAATGATGAGATCAAAATCTTTGGGTGGGGATGAGGAATACGCCCCAACGAATTGGATATACCATGAACTACAGTTTTTAAGTGACAGTTTCGCGGAACCAGATTTTAATTTAGAAGAACGAGTTCAAGAAAAACGGGTAAGTTTATTGACAGTAAAGTATTTTTGATTGAAATCGTTGAGATGTAGCTCAATGATTGAAGTAGGCATTTATATGATTACGTAGAAAGAGAAGCCTATAGAATCATAATTGCTATATCTTCTTAACCTGCATGACAAAGAGCAGAGTACTATTTGTCATGAAAAGAAGTGTGTTTATTTTTGTGTGTTCATGTTCGTTTCCCACCTTACATTATAAAATAGGTATGAATTTGATAATTTTTTTTTTAATGTTAAACATTATAATTTCGCGTATTTTTACACTTACAGAAGGATGTTTACTTCGTTGTGGAATGGTAGAATGTAGCTTTCGTGGCTTTAAAATAATCTTATCAGCGAATCTTTAATAGGTACTATGTCCTTCTTGGTTTCTTTATTTTTTAAATTATAGTTACCTCTATTTATGACTATATCTATCACTCAATTTTTGTTCAGACAAGCTGATAAACGTCAGTGATGTAGGTACATGTATCTTGGTGTATCATATTTCGCGCTATCAGTAGGTATAATAAAGTCATATTTAAATAATATGCATTTTGACTGAGAGGTGACATTGTTTGTTCTTCACACGCAGCGCCACAACCATAGGTATATATTGTATGACACATCTCAACTGATAAATGAGTTTAGGTTTAGGAAAGAAAAGGTCTTTGGAAATGTTAGTAATAAAAATAATACTTGTTTTTATATTATTACAGTAGAAACTATGTAAATTATCACCAAATCAATTATCATTAAATTATTATCATGTTAATTATTATTATTATCATTGTTGATGATATGTTCATTTTCTATTCAGTTATTCACAATCATTCGGAATCGGGTTGGAAACTATATTTCCATCTCTGTCATTCTGTATGGTCATGACAGAGATGGAGATGTTGTTTCCAACCCGATTCCAAATACGACGAGTTGTGAATAGCCCTACTGAAAACCGAGTAAATAAAAGTAAAAACGGGCTAACCGTTTAAGCTGTAGGAGATAATATACCTAGGTAATATAGTAACGTACATACATATGTACTACTTTATACATACATACATACATACCCACATAATTATATACCTACATACAAGCATTCGTATACGCGAAAAACATAGCCCTCCTTCTTGCGCAGTCGGGTAAACAGTTGAGCACGTCTAGCCTTCTGTAAGGAGCTGAAAATGTATGAATTTAATTACTATATTTAGTGATGGAAATATAATATTATACGGTTTTTAAGGTGGAGCTCAACGCGCGCAGCTATCTCTCTCGCGCATCACAACATTTTTAAACATATACGGCCTTACCGAAAAACGTTACTTAACTTTAAGCATTGCTTAACATATTTTGGAAACTTCTCGCTGATAAGTAATGACACTTGTGAAAAGAAGACAGAGAATTTAAGACGATGGTTAAAGTTAAGTAACGTTTTTCGGTAAGGCCGATAAAATCATTGGTTAGGTATCCCTAACCAATAAAAAAAAAATAAAAAAAAAATGAAAAAAAAAATATATATATATATATAGAAAAGTGAAAAATGAATTTGTTTATTTAGATCGGTGAAGTACTCGTATTTTAAAGAGTATTATTCAGATATCACTTATACTGGTGACGGTGTAGTGAAAAAACATAATTTATTTTCTTACTCCTCAACTAATTTAAAAGATGTCAGAGTTTTTTTTTAGATTTCTCCTTCTAAACAAACAAATTCATTTCTCACTTTTTTTTATATCTTTATATTAAAAAAGTGAGAAATGAATTTGTTTGTTTAGATTGGAGAAATCTAAAAAAAAAACTAAGAAATGACGTTGAACCAATGATTTTACATTTTGTTTAAAAAATGTGTGATGCTCGAGAGAGATAGCTGCGGTGAGCCTGTTCTTATGCAGGTAAATATACGATTGATTTTGCTGTAAAGTAACAGAAATAGACGTAGAAAAGACAAGTAATCGATGGTCAGCATATTATGTTTTAATTGTTACAGAAATGCATTGAAAACTATAAAGAAGAAAGCGACTGGAATGAAATGGACGAAATAGATGAATGTTCCGAATCGTCTATAGATCCATTAACATCAAGCCCATCTGTAAAAAGGCCAAAACAGTCAATTGATTACCAAACTCAGTCATCTAATTACCAAAACCAGTCAACTGAATACCTTATTGAAGCGTCAGGAAACAGCGAAGAAGACCATGTCGCCAAAATTTGGGCTAAAAAACTTAAAAAGTTGGACCCCATTCAGAAATTGTACGCTGAAAAGGCCATAAATGATATTTTATTTGAAGCTGAACTGCAAAATTTGCAAAATAGAAAAGATGATTGATTAAATAATTGATATTTAACCAAAAATATTTGTTGATTTATCTTGACAATTAACGAAATTCATATGCCTACCTAAATTGTCTTTTATAAAGTGGCTAACAAAAGGATTAAATATGTATAAATTATGTAAGGTTACATTTTTAGACATAATATACATATCTACATATCCAAAGGTGATAGAACTGATTCCTAAAACTAAGCTGTCTGTCTGTACGTCTGACCTGCCTATAACGAGTGTTTGTTTTAAACCAATTTTTAGGGCGCACTTTTCAATAAGTAACTAAAAGTACAAAATGTTAAAAATTCAAGGGTAAATATTTCAGGGTAATTTCAATTTGATAAATTTGGTTTTTTTTTAAATCAATTTTTTACTTTAGTAATTTTTACTTAGAAGTTAAGCTAACTAACGATTTCGATAATATGAGCATATTTTTATAATATTAAAAAATGTTCTCATTAAGAGTTCTTCGTGTACCTACTCGTATAATGCTATTACAGCGAGCTATTACTGTGTGAAGGGACTAAAATCTCTTTAATACCTCTATTGTTGAGGTTTGGGGCTATATTTGCTAATCGCAATTCTGTATTTAATTCCCGGTTACTTATAGTCATACAACTCATTTCAAGGCAGTGAATGGGACAATGCACATTAGTAGTATGTAAATAGGTAACTTTGCTGCAACCGGTCGATCTCCAACTGAAACTTAGGAAGATAAGCGATTGGACGAATGTTACAGACTACTAAGTACAAACTAATAAAAACCTTAAGTACAAAATACTTAAGGTTTGTTATTATCTGTAGTTACTCTTTAAATGTGTAATAGGGTTGTGCCTAGTAAGAATTTTATGACACTATTTAGTACATATTAACATGCTTACCAGAAAAACAACAATTAATTTACAATTGAAAGAGGTTCAGATCATATCTATCGGGGAATTTCCACTGTTTTATTACATACCTTTATTTTATTACTATATTACATTTACATTAAATTTAATTATATTATGTTTTGTATAACTGAGCAAAGCTCCCACGCTTTTACATATACATAGTACATTATATAGATAGGTAAGTATACAGGGTTAGTTTTATTTAACTAAGCTTACAAGGTGCTATTGTATTTTATAAAGCATTTCTTCAACAACTTATGGAAATATGTTAGAAACACAAAAAAATACTCTGCATTCTCCACAAGTACTGATAGACAAATAGCGGGCCGTGTAAGGCCCACCTCATCGGGTATTTCTTAATGTACATGATTACCTAGACTAAACCTGAAGCGTCTTGTTCAGTAAAAAAAATGTGACCATTTTTTGGGGTGTCTAGCACCTCATCCTTACTAATGTGCGTCACATCACACAAGGTCACATCTTGTTACTCGATGAGGTGGGTAAACAATAAACATACGGCCCGCTCTTAGTCGTTTAACGTGGTAAATCTTTAACATACTAAACATCTAAACATACTTGGAGACTCATTGGAGAGCACGGAGAGCATTGTTTAGCCAGGCTTTAGTTTCGGAGGGGGTTCTACAAAATAAAACAACAAAAATGCAGTCGCGGAACCAACACTTTGGAGAGGGTTAAGCCGGTTTCGTGTACCTAATCAAGGGCGTCGCCAGCCCATGGCCCAGGAGGGGGAAGTTAATATTATAAAGGATGAGAAAAATATGAATTGTAGATACAGGTACAATTGCACGGCCTTAGGACTTTGGTTGATTTGGTTGGTTATATTTTTTAAATCTCTAGGGGGGGCGGCTGTCCCCCATGTCCCCCCTTGGCGACGCCCTTGTACCTAATAAGTACGTATTTAGGTAGTTATATGTAATTTTAGTGTAGTTAAAGAAGGCATTTATCTTAAGTAATTAGGTAAAATATATGAATTGATTTTTGTAAATTACCAAAGTCAGAGAACATTGAAAGTTGTTATGGTTATACTGTTGAAAAGCAGTTGTTATTAATAAGAGTACCCCTGTATCTATTAATATATGGAAATAGGAAGGGAGTAAATATATTACATATAATTTAATTTGTCTAGTAAGTAGTAAGTATATGAAGTGTCGTTGAAATTATATTACAATATAAAAATTAAATATTATTTGGGCATAATTATAATAATTATTAATCATTTATTTGCGGACAATTAGATAATAATTGAGTAGTTTATATTATTTAAATCACAATACAAATGGCTACATCATATATCTAAGTTTATATAATCATTATGTACCTATTTATATTAAACTACTTCATTTGGCACATGGATTCACAGTTCTCTTCAACACTTGAATAAGTATAGAGAGAAAATACCTTAATTATTGCTAACTTTTATAGCTACATTATGACTGATTTTATTCGATTCAAACTAATATTATTAGAAAATGAAATATTTCCTATCTAGGTATAATCTTATTAAATGTAATATCACTACACTACATATTTCTTCCTTACAATCTATATTTAGTTAATATATTTCAAAGTTTTGTTAATGAATGCCACCATTTTAAGCATTCCTAATAATTTTTCATATTCGTCGAAAGATTGATTTTAAAGAAATGTATCATCCGACTTTTTTCTCCGATCTTAACTCAAGCGTTCTCATGATATTTTACGCCCTGCTTACCCCAAAAAGCAAAATAGGCGTGATTTTATGTATGTATGTATAACATAAAATCAATACCTAAGCGAGGTAAGAAGTAATACCCTATTCGACTGCAAATTTTATTTTTCCATACTTAACAAAACTTTGAAAAAAATTGTCCTTTTTAGGTCAACCTTTTACTTTACTACCCAATAATACTGATCGGTAAATCTTCAATATATTGTACACATACGTTTAAATATAAGTATCACATTCAAAATAAAAATATAGTTAGAGAGATTTCAAACCAGAATTGCTCGCAAGAAGCTTAAGTACAGTTTTAAGTTGGAATGCAAATTATGTGACTACCTATTTGTCTGGTAAATTATTTTTTAATACAGTTGCTCAAAAAGTGGCGTATTGCAGGGACGTATAGCGTTCGGGATGTGGGCTATTACATACTCGTGCTTTTTTTTTACCTTTCCCGAACTCGTGCGTACTCTTTCCCAACTGTCAAAATAATATCTATTAAAAAGAAAAACCAACCATGAAGTTTTTACTAAAAAAAATCATAGAAGTTTTTATGATTCATGCAAATACGTATATTTCTAAAAAGAAGCTACTAATTTGTTTCAATATCAGATTTAATGATTTGATTGAATGAGTTAGGTTAGGTTTCATTTCATTTCATCTCATTAAATTTTATTTTCATTTCATATCAATAAAAAAATTCTACTGAAGACTTGGCTGTATGGGCATAGTTCTCTTTGCCTACCAGAATGGGTGAAAAAAAAAAACTCTGCTTATATTCTTCGGTTGGCGCCATTTACCAGAAATTTTCTTTGCGAGTTTAGTTGTTTGTTGCACAAAATGAGTAATTTCGACCCTAGTTTTTTTGAATTAACACCACCGGAACTCAGTATAATTGCACAAAATGCTTCGGAGAACATTTTACCGGAAAAGTAAAAAAATCGCTACATATCTACATACGACGAATTTATTGCGTGGACAGAAGAGAAAAAAAGCAAATAGTTTTTCAGAAAATGTTATGTTGGCATACTTCTCCGAACTCTCAGCAAAATTAAAACCTTCTACGTTATGGTCGAGGTTTTCGATGATAAAAAGTTTGCTGAAAATAAGGAACAACGTGGATATAAGTGAATACCCAAAATTAAATGCTTTCTTAAAACGACAATCGGACGGTTTTATAAGTAAAAAGTCGAAAATATTAACATCGAATGAAGTGGAAAGGTTTTTGAACGAAGCTCCCGATGAGCAACTTGTTCCGACTGTCAACCCTCGCCTTCGGCTGCGCCTCGGCTCGGGTAGACATTTGTCGGAACTCTTTGCAATGACAGCCTTTCCGCACTTGTAATGAAATATACTATTGCGGTTGTGTGCAGATTCATTTAAAGTGTTCCAAAAACAGTTCAAACGGCTTTTAAGGAAATCTACAAATTGATAATCTCCTATTATTGATGTCGATTGTAAAAAATCGGTTGTTTCACATTAAAAGTTGAGTGACATTTGGCATTTGGATATAGGGTTGATTGAACGATCTCGTGTCGAAGAAATGTGTATATTGTTCTCTTTATGTTCGTCTTGTCAGTAACATATTCTTCTTCTTTTTTGTATTGGACCCGCATTAAAGCATTTGCCAGTGTCAAGTATTAGGATTTTTTCAAGTTTCTTGAATAAAACAAGTTACAATCTAAGTCACGTATACAGTCAATTTATAAGTCGAGTCCTGCTTCAGTAAAGTGGTGGCGACTTTACTAGAAGCTTCTATGGAGTTTTGCCGACAACGTAAAATCACACGTTTTACTGCTTTATTTCACTTGCCCACACTCACGCACTTCATCGAACACTTAATGAATAAAACACCACCATTTTTATAGCATTAATGTTCAAAATAACACAAGTTTAGGAAAATAAAACAAAGCAACAACACGTTACTAAGACGTTCCCGCCAAAACTCCAGTAACATATTCGGATCTTGCTTTAGATAATGTGAATGTCAACATTCGCTTGTGTCAAATAGATTAACGCGGTTTTTGGTATCATCACCTGTTTCACATATTTTCATGTTTCACATTTCGTAGCTACACTAGTATTTTTACGGCCAATGGACGTGTATCCACGGCTAAGAATAAAATAATTGTATTTTTACTATGGAAATACGGTGGCTTTGGGAGGGCTATGCTCGGAGTCTCTCTACGAGATCGAATCAGAAATGAAGAGATACGTAGACGTACAAAAGTCACCGATATAGCACAGCGGATTAGCAAGTTGAAGTGGCAGTGGGCAGGGCACATAGCACGCAGAACTGATGGCCGATGGGGCCGAAAGGTTCTCGAGTGGAGACCACGTACCGGCAAGCGCAGCGTAGGAAGACCAGCCACGAGATGGACAGACGACCTCATACAAGTGGCGGGAAGACGCTGGATGCAAGCCGCTTCCAATCGGTCTTTTTGGAAATCCATGGGGGAGGCCTATGTCCAACAGTGGACTTCTTATGGCTGAGATGATGATGATGAGTGTAAATAAAAAAATAAACGACTGTATCATACTTACATAGTAAGAGTTCAACCTTGAGAGGGTTCAGGGCTTTAGGTTTATTCGTAGCTTTAAAATGTAAAGGCGAGCAATTCACGTTCGAATTCCCTATCCTATCTATATCTATATAATTTTAGTTATTCGTATTTTTTCAATCATCACACTTATCATAATCAAAACGGACATTATAGTCAATCTATAATCACTGCCTTCTTACTTTGGGAGTTACTTGCTATTCCTTCATTCATTCATTCATATGGTCATGTGTTGGCTGCGTAATACTAGAGTTAACAATAGAAATTAAAACTTTATATTGAAAGCTTTAAAGTCTAATTTACGAGTAAAGCCAATTGTCATAGCTAATAACCTCCCTTATTGGTTATTACTTACAGTACATAACCTATCTCTCTGGATTACAGCCAATTACATCCAACGCTACAACTAATGACACTGAACGTTGCTAATTCAACACAAAATAAATTACTCTAAGCTGTACACAATTTGGCGTACAATAAAAAACACTACTTCCGTATTACATGGCATATCGGATACACACGACACCTTGAGAACCTTAACTGACATTGAGATATTCCTTAACCTAACACATGGACAGATAAAAGTGAGCTGAAATATCCAAACAGTCTACACCGCTCATTCGTAGTTGAAAACCGGGAAGGATTCACTGTGGTCGCGGTTATAAGGCTCTTCTTTGACTAGCTCTCAGGAAGGGGGGTCAGGGGGAGCGGGAGGGCCCAGTGGTGCGTGTCCTAGGAGCTTGGCTGCTGCCGGGAGACCAGCTATGTCGAACCCTGGGGGAGGCACGATACCTGCCGCTGTCAACGTCCCTTGCAGGTACGCTACTAGCCTGGAATTGAAAAGAGTATAGTTATTCTTAAGTTTTATTCTTATTTTACTTTACACATCCTATCTAATAATATATTTTTTTCGGTATGACCAGTAATGTATGATACTGCGAGTAGTATTACAGTAATATTTTATTTAATCTGTTCCACGCACAGACATAATATTTTTGAGCACAATAGTGCTCAAAAACATATACACGAAATTAACGCGAACCACGGTAAATATCCTGTTAATAATAATAATTATTAACAGGATATTTACCGTGGTTCGCGTTAATTTCGTTAATATCGGGAGCTCAAAATTAACGTGAACCACGGTAAATATCCCGTTAATAATAATATTGCTTTAATGAATGACCGTGATAGTTTAAAAAAGTATAATATTTTTGGTTCAAAATTTCCGTTTTTTTTTGCAAAATGCACTTGACCGCTATCTCGTCTGATAGAGACTGCAATTTTGTTGCAGTCTGCGATGAGTAGTGGAGTCAAAGCGTTTCGTTCGAATTTTTGGAATATCCACCAAGTAACGATGTGACTTATTAACCGATTTTAAAAATGAGGAGGTTCTCATTATTTTTTAATGTTTGTCACCGTATAACCCTGTCATTTATAAGCCAATTTCTATTTTTTTCTTTGAAAGGTAATACTTTCAGATTGGTCCCATAGATCATCAAAATCGATTCCGTAATTTGGTTTTTAAAACAAAATTGTGCATTTTGAAGTCGATTTTTTACTTTATTAAACTACAATTATAACAAATACTTGTTATTATATTGTATTTGTTTAACCAGCCACAAGGTGGACAGAAGACCTCATACAAGTGGCAGGAAGACGTTGGATGCAAACCGCTTCCAGTCGGTCTTTTTGGAAATCTTGGTGTCACGGTCTACCCATTTCGGACGTACAATATGATGAGTAATTTAGAGGTAGGTATACTCTATTATCTTCCATTTATATTAAAGGGGGAAGCCTATGTTCAGCAGTGGACTTCTTATGGGTGCGATAATGATGATGTTAATTCGTAGTTTAAATGAATTACCTCCGGAGCTCTTCAAGAGCGCTGGCCTGCATCATGATGTAGTTTTTCGCAAGTAGCAGGGTGGCGATCTTGGACAGCTTTCGTACTGACGGTGAATGTGCGTAAGGTATCACCCCGCGCAGCTCATCCAGTGCGTCATTCTGAAATAAGTTGAAATAACAACACAACCCGTCACTTCCGTTCGACAACTCTTAAAATAGTGCTCGGTATCACTTTGAGAGATTTATTTTGGTCTTCAGCTCTTTTTGATTGGATTGAGCTGGCTTCGGATTATTTTTGACTTAGGTAATAGGTGCACACTGTATTCAATTTGTTTCTATCGGTTTTAGTTTTGTATCTGTTTTTACGTGCAGTTTTATATAGTCTATTTCTGCATTTATCTGTTATTTGTTATTCGTTTTTAAATATTACATGTCGTTTTAGTATAAATTCCATATGCGTAAATGTTTTATTTTGTTGTACAATTGAATTTAATAGAAAACTTATAAAAATAAAATTATTATACATGACTAGATAAGCTTAAGCAAACCAAATTACACGCATGGAATGGAACTGATTCCGTCAGTCGTTCCTTTTCATTTCAAGTGTAATAACAGGAATGTCCGGAATGGTAAATGTTATGGAATGCCATTATGGAGTGTTAGAACAAGCTATACTGTTGCATAACTCTATTACGTTCTAACGATAGGTTTCCGATGCATACGGTGCTTTTAATCTCAAGGTTTTGGCATATGTTCGTAGTATCAAACAAGAGACCCTGTACTATGCTCACATAAATTATAATACGTAACTACGGAACCCTACATTGCGCGTGGCACGACACGTACTTGGCCATTTATTTAGTTTTTTAAATGATTACTTGTGCAAGGTACGATTTCTTCCTAAATTTCATGGCTTATTTGTCTTCAGCCTATTTGATGTTTGACAATTATGTAGCTTTTTCATGCAACTGAGTTTTTATAGACTATGTTGCTTATCTTTTAATAATATTATTAGTTATGATGGTAAGCGATAGCGCCGGGAGAGGGAGACCTAAGAAGGTGTGGATGGACTGTGTGAAAGATGTTATGCCTGTGAAAAGTGTGAGTGTAGAGATGACGTCTGACAGAATGAAGTGGCGAAAGGAAACGTGCCGTGACTACTCCACCTAGTGGGAAAAGGGCAAAACAATGATACAATGATGAGTCGTAAATAATTGGATACTTATTGATTTTGATAAGCACACTTGTGTGCTTATGAGTAGATAATATCTTATATGATTTTTATAGATGAACAGGCAATGCTTAAAATAAATAAATACATAAAGGTATTAGTGCACATTTTTCTATTTAGCCCCAAACTAAGCAAAGCTTGTACTATGAAAACTAGAGAGCTGATAGAATGTTTATATCCTTTTTTGTAAATACATAAAACACACTAACACACTACAAATTAACTTCCATGTTCATCACACAATATTTGTCCTGAGTGAGGGTCGAACCCACGACCTACAGTTTAGATAGTATGCTTTTATAGGTAGTATGCTTTCCTACTACCAAATGTGTTGTGAGGCCAGTCAAAAAGACCAAAACTCATACAACGTTATTTTTAAACGACAAATAAATCCGTCCCATTTGTACTGGGAACTGGGGGATTAAGCAAGAGGCATTTTAATTTCGTGAACGCCCAGTAAAATAGAAAAGTAAATGTATGGGATTGACATTAGCTAACGAAATGTCACGTGACAGCACGTCACAATTTTTTAGCATTTCGAAGTGCAAGCGTGTGTAGAAATAGAAACGCTTGCCAGTTGTCTAAGCCTGTTGGTTATTGAGCTGAATAATAATTTTCTATTTTTAAATGTATAAAGTGTGCGAGAGTCTTTACCACTAATCACACTCATGTATGTTATGGTTCCTAGTACGAGTGTGTTTACTAAAATGTGTCACACACAGAGCTCGGCGCGTGTTTTGAATGGAGTGCTTTCGCAACGTTTCCAATGATTAATACGTGTAAATCTGGACTTGTTTATCGTAATGTAGCTTGCAATTCTCTTGAGGATGTTGTACTGTAATGTAGAGTATTTATTTTTATCATCAGTATTTTATTATCACCATTATCAACCTAATGCTGAGTTATAGGTCTTCTCTTTAGTGTGCCACCCATTCCAGTCCTGTGCCAGTTTCATCCACCATCTTCCTAATGCCTCGTTGATGTCATTCGACCAACGAGTTTAAGGTCAACCTGGTGCTCGTTTTCCGTCTTGCAGCCACCATTTTGTGTGTTTGTTTTTTTCATTTGTCCACTGTCCAACTTTCCTTCTGACTGACCCATCTTCGAGTTTTGTGACCCGCCTAACTATGTCATCGACCTTCGTCATCGAATTTCTAAGTTTAAACGTCAAACGTCATTGACTTTAACTGCTTATAACGCCAATTTTTACAATAAGTAAAAGACATCATTTTATACCTACGTAAGCGAGGTCCTGTTGGAAATTGATAGTCAAAACTACTAGGCGAAGCTTATGGTATTATCCCTCCTCTCCCCTCCCCACAAATAAACTTTAAAAATATAATAACAACAACAACATCAATCACAATAACAATTATATTGCAATATGTTTCTTCAAAGTTTCTAATAAAACCATAAATAAATACCTAAAAATTTACTTTACATACCCCATTTAAAATGAATTTATGTATTGTCGATTTACTCCGTAGCATAGAAGACTTCTAGGCGAATCAGCGATGTGCCCAAATATGGAACTTAGATTTTTATTTAGTAAATTATTTTGATTGTATTTTGGGAAACATACCAAATCGTGCATTCTTCTTCTTTCTCTGGCATTAATATTCAATCGAACAGTTTTCCCTTGGCGCATCTTGTGCTTCGATTTACCGTCATTTAGGGGCCTGAAATGAAATTCATAAAAATATTAATAAAACGCTTACTTACTAAATCTGCGCTTCGTGAACTACGTATGCACCCAATAAAGTTATCTTTGTCATAATGCCATAGAACACACACAATGCTAAGACCCAGGCCACACTAGATATTTTTTCAAATGTGTCTGTGAATCAAGCTATTAATATAATCTCTTGATCTTAAGACGGATACCAATAAAAATTACTCCGAGGCCGGGGCGGATACCAATTTTTTTTATATGAATTAATGAGTATACTTTTATGCAATATGCAAACAATAACACTATTACATTATAAGTAGAACATTTTTTTATCTGATTTTGTCAGAAAAAATATCCAACATGAAAATTTTAAGAATCAGTCGGTTATTTACCTAATTATCGTTGTTAACTAACATTATATAATATTATATTTATGAGGACAATTTTCGTATATTTATCATAAATATATTCAATAACTCGTTATGAAAGACCAGGAAGGTCGCGTTCAAATTAGATAGCTGTAGTATCCCATCGCTTTAAGCAGACGCACCACCGTCTAAGTCAAATTTGTTGTCATCGTATTGAAAAATAAATCATGACTATATTATTTCAACCCCTGCGTTAATTTAGATAAGGGGAGAGCGAAACAAGTGGCCAGTTCGGAACAATACATGCTATTGTATGACACTAACCGAGAAACGGCCAAAAGGGGAGCATTGTTTCGAGTTTTATCTAAAGCCGAACTTGAAATGTCATTAACAATCTTTGACAGCCTGATTTTTTTATCTTGAACTACTTGTGTTAGTATAAAAACATTTTACAAAAAAAATTAACCTCCGAAAAAACTGAAAAGCATAAAATAATAAACCTTTTTTATTTAATTTTAATAACTAAGTCCTTAAAGTACTGTCAGCGTGGGTAACTTTGACTTTGCGTTAAACTTTGGACATAGCCTGGCTTAAAGATTCTTGATTTTTTTACCAAAAGATGAGTAATTTGATTAATAAATAAATTGATTGATGAATGCGTGAGTTGTAGTCCGCCAAACATTATAAATGTTAATTTATGCATAAAGTTGACAAATGTGATGGAAGTTTTAAAAGTTTTCCACCATTTTCTAAACACAAGATTTCTGTGACTGAAACATTATTTCATTAGTAAAGAAAAAATTCAATTAAACTACATTTTTTTCCGCTCGCTTGTAGCTCAAAGTTTTTAAATGGCATTTCCCATGAAAGTGAACTAGATTCAATATGACAAATTGATTTAATTTGATAGATCTATGTTTTTACATCAAAAAATAAAATAAATCCAACCTAAATTACGTAAATCACAGTTTATGAAGATTATCCGCTATCGAAATGAACGGGAGTCAATTTTACCCACATTCGCGTTTAACTTAGACAAGCTATTAAAACGCAATTTTCTTAAATATTTTCTATACTATTGGACTTGTTACTTCTTTACTTTAAAATTGACTACGAAAAAACACGCTTAAATAACTATAATACTATTAGACTCATACATTAATACTCTGATATCGTCAAAAATATGAAAAAGTGTGTGTAAAGTTACCCACGCTGACAGTAATATAAGTATAACTAAGTAATTTTGAGTCGGCGCCAGTGTGATACGTTGCGTTGCGAGTGGTCGTGCGGAGAGCGCATTTTTTGGAATGTCAATGTTTATTGCTGGAGATTTCATTGTTAATTTGATTTGGTTATTTCTTTAAATTTAAGGTAATTTTTGGCGCCGCCTCAAAATGACTTAGATATACTTACATTACATTAAGGACTTGGTTATTAAAGCTAAATAAAAAAGATTTATTATTTTAGTTTTTTCGGGTTTTTCACTTTTTTCGGGGGTTTATTTTTTTTGTAAAAAGTTTTTATTTTATAATTTTTTGTAGCTCTAGTCTACTAATTACTACATGGTTAATTTTTGATTACTTTTAAAATAGCTACTACCTTATAATACACAACTCGACATTAAAATCTGCGAGTGAATAAATCACCCCTATTTTCCCACCCTTAGGGTAGTTTTTTTTTTTAATTTATATGGTACCAATTTAAATCCATATCCCTATCCAATAAAAAAATAATTATCAAAATCGGACTACTCTGTAAAAAGTTATCCGTGAAAATTTTTATTAATTATTATTTTTTTTTTTTTTTTTTGTGTATTTAAAATATATATATATATATATACGCGTCGACTTGAGAACCTCCTCCGTTTTTTCGTCGGTTAAAAATTCTTATTATGGTTTTGCAACGAATCATAATTTATTTTATTCTATTCTATATGTATATAACACTCAATAGAGTAATTATTATGGAAAATAGTAGTCTTATATTTTGACTTTCAAAAATAAATTGATTCAAAAATTCACATTGTTAATAACATTGCTGTGGATCCGGCTTAATTTGAATTAGATGAGCCATCTCCTTAAATATTTCAACATGAGAACTGCCTGCTCTCTTATTACAAAATACGAGATTGAAAGATCTTATGATTTTCCAGTATCTATGAAATTTTCAGGAAAAGTACCCTTGACCGTCCTGGTGATAAATGTATCTACCTACACTAACATCTCAACACAATTACAATTTTATGTGCATGTTATTAAAGTAGTAGTTTTATGAACAGTAAATCTCGCGAGCACTGAATTTATTGCATATCAACATCAAATTATTTAAAAAGAATTTGAGTGCAGCAAAAAGTTTTTACCTCAGGAAAAGAATATTTACTATTTATATGAATTTACATAACCTACATTTTCAGTCACATCAATAAAAAAAAAAAAAAACTAAAACCGGATATTTAGAATTGCTCCCATTTTCACTATGGCAGCTGATTTAAGAATATTCTTTTGTTCTATTGTGGCCAGATGGTAGCGATGTACTTCAAATGCATTTATTTGTTTGCCACCCCTTGCAGAGAACATGTGGACTAAGTACCTACGCACTGGTGAAATCTGTTGGGAATCGATATCGAGTAGACTTCGCGGATTTCAATATTTAGTTTCTAACAGCGCCCCGCAATGACATTCATAGCACTACAGGAACTTTATGTATATAAAAAGGTAGGTGAAAACTGTTCTGGGCACCTGTGAATTCGCTATGTTCTGCTATTCTGATTTGTATGCCGTTGGTTTTCCTTGAATATAAATATATAAAAAAAAAAAAAAAAAAAAAAAAAAAAAAAAATATAAGCCATTTAAAATTTAATTCACATCCGTTCAGTCAGGTAGCATTAAGTAATAAAATGTTTGAAAAATGTGCATTTATATAATAATAATAATATATTTATCAGAAAGATATATGTAGGTTGTGGTAGAAGTACATATGCATTAAAAGCAAAGCTGAATAAATAAATATATCTCCATAATATAATATATCTGCTCAAAAAATAATTATATCAAAGCTTCCACAGAGATTTGTATTGTCTTTATGTTGCCGATTGGTTCAGAGTATTATAGGCACCGGTACAGTATGTACAATGGAGGTCTATGGAACTAATGAATTATCTGTAGTGTCTGAAAATGTACGATGTTAACCATTTTATTGATTAATGCATCCTTAACTTGATTTTAGAACACTGCAAACTACTGATAGATTATGTTTAGTATCTAAAACTATATATCGAAAAAGCCCAACAATATAAAGGGGAAAAACTAGTTCTGGCAGATAAGAAATCAAAACAATATGTGCATGTAAATATTTGTAAAATTTTGTTTAAAAAAAAAAGAAATACAATGAAACCCAATCGAGAATAAGAAAAATCATTAAAGCTAATAAGACTAGCTTACCTTTGAGCATAGCTGGTCCCAGGCTCGGGCTGGTTCTCATCCGTGGGGTAGCAGTGAAGCGGGGGCGGCGGCGGCTGCCCGCCCTGCATGTAGAACCCGCCGAGTCCCACAGCCCCCAGCGGAGTCCTACGCCCAGGCACGGACTGCGGCGGCGAGTGAGACTCTCCCAGCGGCACTCCTTCCCACGACCGTCGCCCCTCCATCTTCAGAACTAACTTAAAAACATTCCAAATTCAAAAAATCCGTGTATACACGTCCGTGTCGTGTGATGGTGTATTGATAGTGCAGCGTCTCGTCTGGTCCACGATCGATCGGTGTACGCAACTAGGGTGCGCACCCCTCATCTCGCGCTCATTGTCCCGCGCTCTGATTTATACCGCTTGTTCCACGCGCGTGCGACAAAAAATAAACTGTATAACGACACTTTAAAACGTACATACTTTCTCGCGAAAACGTACACTCAACAGCATATCACACGTATTGCAATATGAATAATGAGCATATTTCGTTATTATTTATAAGCTATAACGAATTTTGTTGGGTAACCAATTGTAAAATAGAACTATGTTAGGTACTTATTAATTCCTGAAAAAGTTCAAGCAATTTTTTGTTTATTTTATTATATGTATGACAACTTTTTTTATTAATAAAATTTATCTCTACAGACTCCGGGGTCCATGCCTTTTATAGCTATACATCTTATTTTATAATTATGCTAAATAATGTATGACGACTAAATTGTTTCACTTTATTGGCGTTAATATTACGCCTTTAGCGTTAACCTAAAGAAGAGCCGTTAAAAATTCGACGATTTTTTTATCTTAAATTTCTATTTTCAAATTTAATTGCCGGCGAGCTGTTTTCTTAGCACCCCAAAGAAAGCGTGTTATATCAACAGAAAGTTTTTTTTTTTTTATTATTATACTAATATTTCTGTTAGAATTGAAAAAAAATCAAAGTCAGTCAAAAATCAGTCAAAGCTCCTTATTCGCGCTTCCTTCAATCGTGTTTTTACTATTCGCGGATAAAAAAAATGCGACCCAATTCATATATTCGCGGCTAAAGATTTCTTTATTCGCGGATCTAAACGTTAATCGGTACATACATATTAATAAAAATCATTCGGTACCTTTGTAAACGCGTCGGCTAATAGACTAATAAAAAAATAAAATATACATTATTAGAACTACACCTAGAGTATGTTGTTAAATGCTATCGCCGTTGTATAATATAAGTATATTGTTAAATGCTGCCACATATTAGACGTTCCGTCGTTTGATAAGAGCCGCTTTGCGTGTTTTATTGTTTCATCTTTTCATTCCTTACAAAAATTGTGATTGAGTAACAAGTCTCGTCCGCTGTCTTCCTAATTTATAATGCCAACAAAAAATTAAAAACTAGTTTCGATGCGAAAAAAATCAGTGTTACCGTTTAAATTGAAAATAGAAATGCTTGATCGTTTACGCCTTGGAGAGTCGTTTGCATCCATATCACACTTATTCAATGTCAACGAATCAACTGCAAGATCGATATTAAAATCCGAAGACAAAATAAGGTCGTCTATAGCTTCAACTTCGCTGTCAGTGAAACTTATTCGTGATCCAGCAATAGAAAAACTGGAAGTGGCGTTATCATTATGGATTGAAGACCACAAGCAAAAGTAGTGGTGGGTCTTCTTTCTTCTTTAAAATTCTTTAAATCATTGCCTAAACCTGAAGATAAAACTTAATCGATATGGTAAAAACTTCAATTAAATTGTTTTTTTTTACATAGATATCTGTTTTTTTTCATCACCTAGGAACGTATCCCCTATAATTCCATACAAATCACCATTCCATATTCATACGGTTTCTGTATTCGCGGCATATTTACGGAACGTATACCCCGCGAATAAGGAGCTTTTACTGTATATCACGTTTGAACTAGATAGCCGTACGAATAAGTATAACAACCATAATTATCATTTGTTTACTAAATTTCTTTACAGATAGCTCAAAAATTATGATTTTGTTCTCACGAAAGTAAAAACTCTAAACACTTCTAATTTCAGAAGGTTATAACTAAAATATCCGTCTCAACAGCTGGGACAGTTTCCGTCTATAAATAAAGGCATATCCATCAATATTGCCAATAAAAATAAAATTGTTTCGTAGAAATAAATTTTCAAAGATAGACATTTATTTCTCTATTCTGTCTTAAATGTAACAGAGGTCGTTGACTCATCTATGATCGTATTCCTGAGTGTGCTACATTTAAAGAGATATTTACACTCGTTGAAATTTCCCGTCTCGCACGGAACAAGAAGATTGAACGGGAAATATGAAAATCGTAAAGAAGAAATTGAACTCTCAGACGTTGACATTAAAGACTAAAGACCTCGCGGTTTCATGTATGAAAAAAATACTTCAGCACACCTGAGATGAGAGTCCGCATAAGGAAGTACCCCATCTTTGGTAGTTATGGTAGATAGTTCACTACAAAGCAATAGTGTGCAAGCGTTATAACTGTGATCCAGAGTCTAAGGAAATATTTCTAGTGATATTTAAGACCTAATTTCACAGTGACGAGCACAGTACATTGTTACACAGAGTTTTAAGCTGTTGAAGTTCATAGTTCTATGTGCTATTGGAATTGTAAAATCGCTGTAAAAGGTTACAAATGCGCATTCTTTAATAATTCAAGTTTAATCACTTATTTATTACGAAAAAGAGCATTAGTAATTTTTGCGAGTGTCCTATTATTATTAAAAATATATTTATAGCCAGGAAACTCAGGAAGTGAAGACCAATCTAACGACAATTCGCATATAAAAATCGGCCAAGCCGTTTAGGCTGTAGGAGTTTAAATAGAAATATACATAGATACACACGTACACAGATATATACATACATACAAACACTCTAAAAACATAACCCTCCGTCTTACGCAGTCGAGTAATTGAAGTATAAATATTTTCATATTTTCTACACGAGTGCTCCCGGCAGTGTTCAAAATGCGACTAAATGTGAGTGTGTCCCAATGTGTCTAGCGGACTCAGTATGACAGGTTCAATTTTGAATCTGCGTTACTACCTATTCTATTCTATTCGAGGTAGGGTGGGAAGCCATGAGCCTCTCCGTCACTGCAACCCTTGCGGATCTATTGTAACTTCCCTCCTAAAAAAGGTTACAGCACCTCTCCCAGTCCCAAATGTGAGATAAATCTCACCAGGGACTTTGAGGCGGAGGCCCTCACGTCCTCAGGGTAGAGCACGGGTCCTCCCAGGAGCTGGCTCCTCTGGTGGTGGAGCGCCACACATTCGCAGAGGACATGGATGGGCGTTTCGTCCTCTTCGAGGCAAAACCTGCACTCTGGGCTCTCACCCAATCCCATTCTGTGCAGGTGTTTGTTCATTTTGCAATGTCCAGTTAAGGTGCGAACAAGAACCTTAAGTTGGCCCTTGTTTAGAAGAAGCGCCTCTCTAGAGAACTTCTTACAGAATCCTGTGAGAAGCGCTTTGGAGTGTACCATTCCCGGGCTTTGGTTCCACAGTGCTAAGCACTGTTTCATCCCCCAAGACTTGATGCTACCCCTTATTGTGGAGTCAGAGATGCCATCTCTGCGTTACTACCACAAAGGTTTTGAAAATTTTGAAATGTAAAGGCAGTCATTTTAAATTTCGAGCAAGGTGTAATGAAAATCCACCCTAATCTACATAAGATTAATGTTGCTTTTCAGCAACTGGGCTAACTGAACTACGGACAGATAAAAACATCGGCGTCCATCATTTCGCACTCGATTTATTGGCCAATTAGCTGCCGTAATATTTGGCGAATGAGATATCGGGGTTTCCTGAACATCTTGTTGTTATGAAATTCGATGTTTTCTCTTATAGACAGCGACAATATTAACCTCGATGTTTCTACAATCTACATACATTATGACAAGGAACATACAATTATTCATTTGAGTCATCGAAACATATAGTTGAAGTAAGCTTAAAATTAGTATCACACGATTTTATTTGTTTCACGAATTTACACTAATAAGTAATCTATGAAGGCTTATCACACGTTTTTTTTTTATACAATATAGATCTACGATTGACCACCAACTCGCCTGATGTTAAGCGACGGTGTGGTCAAGGATGGAGCTCGACGATTATATTTGTTTCACGAATTTACAGTAACGATCTACGAGAGATCGATTGTAACCATATTTTTAGAAAACATCGACGTCTTTGGATATGAATTTGGATATAGGACTAATATTATAACGGTTTCCGATACAATTACAGATAAATAATTGTTTCGGATTATGCGTTAGTTTCAGTTATGGATATTAGATATTTAACCTATACATATGTATTATATATAATAATAAATAAAGCATGGTATGCACGCGGCTAGTGTGTCGGTTCGGCTGGGCAAAAACGAACCTGCCATAACATGTCTCATTTCGAGTTCGTCCCTATCTGCCTAAGGTTGCCTGGATAGATCGCTATTAGCGATAAGGCCGCCAGTTGTTACACTAGATTTTAAATATCTTATCTTGATTGTAAGTTTCTAAGGTGTGTACAATAAAGAGTTTATCTATCTATCTAACTGAAATTATTCGAAATTTAAAATAAAAAAAATACGGTTATCTATATTATTTTTATATGTTAAGAATATCCAATGGTTTCGGTTAAGATTCATACATCTACCTCATGACATCCTTAAGGTAAACATATTTATGGTGCCTACCTATTTCTTTGCACCTACCTATTGCTTTATTCTTTTTAGAATAATGGTCCTATCGAGCTCCTTTTTAGGGTTCCGTATCCAAAGGGTAAAAACGGGACCCTATTACTAAGACTTCGCTGTCTGTCTGTCCGTCCGTCCGTCCGTCCGTCTGTCACCAGGCTGCATCTCATGAACCGTGATAGTTAGACAGTTGAAAATTTCACAGATGATGTACTTCTGTTGCCGCTATAACATCAAATACTAAAATACAGAATAAAATAAATATAAGGGGGCTCCCAAACAACAAACGTGATTGTTTTGCCGTTTTATAGATAGTTTGCCGTTTTATAGTAAGGAACCCTTCGTGCGCGAGTCCGACTCCCGTTTTTTTATGCAAGATAGATCTACGATTGGCCACCAACCCGCCTGATGTTAAGTGATGGTGTGGCCGAAGATGGAGCTCGTCGATCTAGAAGATATACCTATATTCACTTTAGCCCTGAAAATTCCAAGATTGTAGGTCTCAGGAAACAAAGATGCATTAATATAAAGGTGCGTTGCCGTGGATAATATTTCCTACAAAAATATTGAGAATTACGATTATTCTTCACAGCGACGAAAGCAATGCATTGCCACACAGGAGTTTTTTAGAATATTGAAGTCAAAAGTTCATAGTGGAATTTCTGATATGAGCCAGCTAAGTTAAGCTTAGTATAATCATTAGTTGCATAACTTGAAATCCCTATAAGGAAACAATAATTGGTGTCCTAGATGAAAAACCCTTAAATACAGAACAAATATAAATCACTATTATTATTAACGGGATATTTACCTCGGGACTATCAATCGAGTTCGAGTGCCAGTGATAACGCTCTTCGCAGTAAAAGACAAAGAAAGAGGGTAGACAGATATGTCTGCTCTTAACCATATCATTCACCCGCATTCTTCAGTCGTCCGTGAACATGGTGCATGTAACTGTGCCTAAATATCGGAAACTCAAAAATAACGCGAACCACGGTAAATATCTCGTTAATAATAATAGTGCTTTAATGAATGACCAATAAAAAGTTTCCGGCAGCCTAGTGGTGAGACCGTCTGACTTGCGATCCGCAGGTCCTGGGTTCGAATCCCACGGCACGCACCTCTGTCTTTTCGAAGTTATGTGCGTATTGTTGATTGCCGCCAACTTCAAACGGTGAAGGAAAACATCGTGAGGAAACCTACATGTCTGAGAGTTCTCAATGATCTTGAAGATGTGTGAAGTCTGCCAACCCGCACTTGGCCAGCGTGGCAGACTATTGCCTAACCCTTCTCACAATGAGAAGATGGCCAGTTCCCAGCAGTGGGACAGTTTGTACAAACAGGGCTGATAAATAAAATAAAATAATGAATGACCGTAATAATTTAAAAAAGGACAAATATACTCGTACATATTGCTTATCATAAAAAAATCTTTCCTCGGTGCAACCGAGCAACCGAGCTGTGACGCCAGTCAGATCATTATATAGAGGTTATAAATATTCCAATATCTAATCATTCCACCCACTTGTAGTTTAATAAGTTAGTGTTGGTCCAGATAATGAATACGGCTTTGATAATATCAAATAATATGTAAGTGTTGTTGTTTTAGCCTTGTAGAGATGAGATAGCTTGTTGCTGGCTCCTGTTTTGGCCTTCGGTGCTTTTACGCTGTCACAAACTTAATAAGTTTTTTGTCCATATTTTATTTAACATATTTTTCATTAATATTTCAGGAGTGACGTGATACACTTATCATCTTTGTACAATCTACATACATTCTTTAAAAAATATTTACCCAAGCTTGTCTCGCACTTGACCAGTTTTTGGTGTTTGATGATTTACATCAAAGCAAACCCTGCAACAATCAACCCTATACCAATCTTGTAAATTTTGAATCTATTATTCAAAAGATACAGCCAACAGACAGAAGACAGACAAACACAAACACAAATATATAGGCCCCGAATTCTTAGTATGGAAGCTTCTAATAGGAAAACGGCAAAATGAAAATGTGTCGTTGTTCTCCATTATAACGGCAAAATGAAAATGTGTCGTTGTTCTCCATTATAACGGCAAAATGAAAAGCTGTCGTTGTTCTCCATTATTTCTAGAAATGGCGATTAGTTTTACTATGACGATAAGTTTTACTTGCATTATTTGAGAAAAGCTGTAACACGCCATTGTAACTATGCATAAATGGAATTTGTCATACACGTAACACACATCAAAACCTACCTGTACTGCCACGATAATATAATTTTTAATGAATTATCTTTAGCATTAACGAGTATGCATATTAAAAGAAAAACAAAATATCCGACTGCAGAAAAGCAGTTTTTGCAGTCTAACTTACGATTTCGTTACGCTTGATACGCTGTTGTGTAAGTAAACAGATTCTAAATAATTTTATTTTATAATTTATAACCAGTTTGATGCGACACAAAGTGTGAAGTGAGGTTTTCCCGCTCATATTAATTTTTTGGGGTTTCTTTTATTACTTTGTTTGTGTGTTTTCATGGCTACTTTTTAGTAAAAATAAGTATTTATCAAATTCTTTGTATTTGATGATGATTAATTACACTTGGCATCTGTATATATGTATAATCTGAATCTCGCAAACGGCTCCAACAATTTTAATTAAATTTGGTTTGTAAGTAGATTAGGGGACGATAAATCGATCTTTCTAGGTTTCATTTTTAGTGAAGGGGTTTGCTCGTATTTTCAGTCATAAAAAATCCGAGTGGAGCTCGGACGCCCAGGTACTAATTATTTAATCCACGTTAGCACTTAGCAATGCGTTAATAAAAGATAAAGCCTAAAAAGTATTTTTAAGATTATCATGTTCTAATTAAGGGCGTTTGTTGTACAAACAAAACGACTAAAAAGGTATGAAACGAAAACCAGAAATATTATCATAAAGAATCATAATTTTAATTAAAGCTAAATCAATTACATATATTTACATCTTATTCCAATCAGTTCCGACTTCATTTTAGTCTGCATAACTATTTTACATTATTTATAGCATGTCACGGAATTCCACCAAACCTCTAATTCATTTCAATATATGGAATTTTACATATATAACTTTAATAAACAGTTGAGATATTCAATACTTAACACAACAAGTTAAATATTTCCAACATATATAATACTTAATAATCCAATCTTCAATTAAACTCACTCTTTTCCTAAAAGAAATCCCCCTGAAAAACATGTCTTTTCACAGCCCCTTAACCTATGACTAGAAATGACTAATAATTATTGTATTTTACAGATATATGGTTTGTAGCTTGATATATCAAATTCTGTTATAAGTAATGGTAATTACTTGCAACAGCAGTATGTTATCAACATATTTAAAATTCTCTATTATCCTAAAAACAATCAATTAATTACTATTGAAAATTTGCTAATTGATTTAATATATCCCGTAAAAAAGCTATTGTGAATTGCAAGGCAATTCTAAATATTCTTCTAAATATATACATAAATTGTTTTCTTATTAAATGTGAAAAAGTAGCAAACAGTAAGAATTTAATTATGTATGTGTGCGTTTGTTTATATAATGAACTTGAATATATAATACTGAATTGATTTAAAAAAAAAATGTAGAATAATAATATAAAGTTATAGGTGTTGTGTAGACATCATACGTGAGGATCGGAAATAATTTTTTGGTGATATTAGACTTAGCTCTTTATTTTGGTCCAAATAGTTTTTTAAAGGGACCTCCCTTTTCGTATGACCACTCACATATTATCAAAATCAGCATTGTATAAGTATTTGAGTATTCAAATTGAGTTTTCTGACAGCCTCACGATTATTTTGTATGAGAACAGAATTAATAATTTTCATCTAAACTTTGAAGGATTTACGAAATACATGTTATAATAATATATAATTTACGTTATAATAAAAAATTGGTCTCATATTCTAAGAATGTTAGGAGTTTTTGCTTTTATTACATTAAAATTTTGCTGTTTCAAAGCATGCACCTCATCCTGACGTACTCGAAAAATATTTAACATGTATTGAAATTAACTGCGAAATGAATTTATTCTCGATCACGACAGAACCAGGTCGTAATTGCTGTCTAATTTTTTATTTTATTTTTACTACCGTCCCAATAATCTTGGCACAGAGATGAGTAGCATGTCAGAATATTTACTTATTGTCGTAAACATATACAGATAGTACTAAGGATTGCAACAACATCACTTGCTAAAAAGCTTCTGCAATCTAGTTTACACATACATTAACTCATGACACGACGAAACCTGGCATAGTAATACATAATGGACACCAGTTTGGTGTTGCCAATTTTAACAATGAAACAAAAAAATCAGGAAAAATAACTCATTAAAGAAACAATTAAATTGTTTTTTTTTGTTGTTAGGTTTTTTGTCTTAAAAAACTTTTATTTCAACCCGATTCTGGATAAGATTTTTGTAGAAAAAGGTTTCTACGTCGGCAACACTCGTTAAGTCCCGAAATTCTATTACTATGCCATGCACATTTTTGTCATGCATTAACTACACTTAATGACTAGGTCTTTCTCTTTGGTAAGAGTTCTTGTGTAGTAGACTTCACTGTCACAACTCTAGTAAGATTAGCTTCACACCATCAGGATTGGTTCCTCCATTATCAACTGCAGATCATTCAAATTCAGGACTTAGTTAGGCCCATCAGCATCCAGATTTAGAAATTCAGTGTTGATTAGAAGATGAGTCAGCAGTTGAACGGCAGGTGCTTCTAATCCTTGTTGTGATGAGTATGCGTGAGTGTCACAGTCTACAGGATCGTAGAGATGTGGTGCGAGTGGTAGCGGGCGGGCACGGGCAGACAGACTAGCCACGCGGCGCCGGCGAGGTATCAGCGCGAGCGGTGCGCGGGCGCCGCCCCCGGTCAGGGCGCAGCAGCGGCTAGGGGCGGCCGCGAGGGTGCGGGGACGCGCGGGCACGCTACCATCGACCCGCTGCGGGTAGTTTGGTTATTACTCGCTCCACCTGAAGGCAACAGAAGACAAAGATAAGTAAATAACGTTTTTCTTATCAATCAAAATTTAGTTATACATGTTGGGGATATTTTATTCTTCTTTTTTGTTCACTTTTGAAAGTAAATGCTGGAATGGCAATAAAAGGTAATAGGTATGTAACCTATTTCCTTTTATTGCCATAGAACTCTGTTTATTACTGCGTATGTAATTATAATACGGTATTTATTACATGCCCATCTCCTGATAAGCGATAAAAATTAAGATAAAAGAAATAAAAATACGTTATAGTACCATCGACGCATAGGAAGTAAAAAATGTTAAAATCATTGCTTACCAATTAAAGATCCAAGCATTTTGGTAACGGAGAACTTTCTCGTACGTTGCGGGGTGCGAACTTCAGCCAGCAAGCGGTCCACGCATCTGTAGAGATCTCCTGAGTTATCAGCTACGCTGGCTTCGCTGAATGACGCGCCGTGCGCTGCACTCATTGCCTGTCCTTCCTTTGTAGTCACCTGGCGACAAAGAAAGAAAACAAATCAGCACATGAAAACGCGAATAATTAAAAAAATTTAATTGGCCTGCGCCGGTATGAACAAAATATGTGGAGCTTGTTTTTAATCTGCGCCTATACGAACAAATTTTTATCCTTTTTATGTGTGTGTGTGTGTGTGAGTGTGTGTTTTGTTATAAATTATGATAATCAGCAGATACAAATGAGCTTGACCACGTCTTGCATATATAAATTAGTCAAGCTACAATTCCATGTCTACATGTGGTAATGTAGAAATAAATATACATACTCACACCCGAATTTTTTTATCCTGCTTCTACGACTGTCGGGTAAAAATAAAATATCACTTTACTGCTATACCTAGCATGCTATGCTTTTAAATATCACTTTGCAGCTATTACCTTGCGGTAATAGCTGCAAGCATCTGATTTGATTTTTCTACACTTATTTTATTAATAGGATACAAATAAAACACCTTCATTTATTCAGCAAAATCTCTTAGAAGCCATTATGGTTCATCCTACGCCAAAGTAAACCTTTATCAACTTTGATTGTCCGTTCAAGTTTAAGCCTTAGAAAACAGCTTTAAAATTACACTGTAAATATGATAACGCTTAGTTCGTCTATTTAGTTAGTATATCTAAAGCTCCCAAACCATTCCAGATTGAACCCCGAGTTCCGAAAGATCAAAGCCTGACAACAAGAACCAAGCTTTGTTAGCTAATTACAAATTCCAAGCAAACTTTCTAAATCTGGTTGAGGCACGTTGCGTCACTTAACAGGGTCAGGAATAAGTGGATGAACAAGCGCGATGACTCCCTCAGAGCCTTGCTCCAGAACACGGCGTTCTCGAAGAACTGTTTTATCCTCATTAAAATATTTCAGGAGGTTTATTTTCAGCGACCTTTTTTATCTTTGAAACTTGCTGAATATAACATTCGCCATTTATTTTTATGCGTACGTTATATATTATATACGCTATACTTGCCGATTTTTTTGACTTCAAGTTTAAGAGATGTTAGAGAAAGAGAGCTCGGTTATGTTGGCGATAAGCTTATTACCACTTGTCACTTCAAACTATTGTTTTGTACATTTTATAATCCTATAACTACCGTCAAATGACCTTTATGGTTTTTTTTTCTTTTTAAATTAGTACACCAATTTTATTCGTTAGATAATAAAATTAGCAAACATTACACTCTAAAGTTCTAAGTTCTATTAAGCCTGTCAAAAACATAACTTTGCCAACCACTACCTCGTATTAAAATGTTTTAATAACAGACGACAAAGAAAAATACTGTTATTAGACAAAAGCTGTCTGTTTCCAATATCTATAAGCATTGTTGTTGACTAGCAGTCTGGCAATGACGTCAATACTTGAATTTCCCAGACCGACAGTCGTGTTCGAAGCCTATTCCCACCTAATCAACAGAATGAGTATCTCTCGTTGACCTTTCAAAAATATAACACCGGCTACCAAGAAATAATAAACAGATCACACAATTTTTTTCTTTGGAAAGCATGCCCTTTACATACAATCCCGCCTATTTTCCATTACGGGGTAGCCAGAACATTAAAGACCATGAGTTTGAAGCCACATTTGACCGTGTTTAGGGAGTTGATGGGAGGGAGAGGGTTATATGATATTCGACAGTAAGATGTAATGTACTATGCCCTTAATACAGAACTAATTGTTTATGATATTAATCGTTCAATTAATTAAATTGTCGTCTACACTAAAAGCTGAATTTATTTAACTACCTACGATGCTATCCAAATAATGGGTGTAGATGTATGTAAGAATCTTATTTCCAGGTGAACTTACTGATAATAAATCAGAATAAGCTCCCATTAATCAACGCTATTTACAAACGAAAGATGAAGTTACGAGTTACAGTTTCCGGCGATTTCCAACGATATGTATCACAACGTGCGGCGAAAGATGAAGGATACATTTAATTATCAACAATATGAGTCAAGTTCAGCTAAAAGTAAAGGGAGATTTTATTTAGCTATTAATAAAAGACGCACGAATTTTACGTGAATATAATACATTAGAATATATACAAGGGTTATCTTTCGTTCATAAATAGCGAATAGTAAAGTCGGCAAGAGGCGGTGCAGATAAACTTATTACGACTAAACTGTAAACGCTACTACAAAATTAGCTGTTAACAACGTGAATGTATGAAGACACTAATGAAAGTACAAGAAGAGAAATATATGTTTCAGGATCGCAAAAAGATATCTTCTCTGTCTCCAAATGTATAAAGTAAAGCCAATACCTTATAAAGTAATTTTCCGGAAAGATTTTATGAATTTCCATGACACATTTTCCATAACACCAATCCAATTTTACGTAATATGATAAATTACTCGGGAATGGAAACTCGCAGATAAAATATTCCATTACATTACACGGAATAATTTTCTTTCGCATTGAAAACTTAATCATATAAAATTTTGGTATTGGAATATGAAGTGGGTGGCATACGTCGGAAAACATCCTTAATAAAATTTTATTGAGACATTTATAACTTACTCAAATAAAAAAAAATGTTAATCCAACTTTACTGTGGTGACCTACTTATAGCGGCGCCTACGTAGATAATAATCGTTGGAATTGGAGGTCAAGAATTCTGATATTCGATACGACAACAGAAATGCTTTTGACATACTTTATTTATGTCAGAGAGCACTCTCCACCGACATTTTTAAATTGAGCCCTGAGTGACACTTTTTTCGTTTCTCGAAGAAATGGTAAAAATAAAGGTACATTGGAAGATATCATTACCTGTCTCAAGTGGTCTAAGTCAGTTTTATTTCCCAGAAGTGCTAGAGGCATAGGGGCGGCAGCACCAGTTGGCCCGTGGGCCGGACTGCCGCTTGTAGGTGCTCGCTTCAGGGCGTTCAGGACCTCAGTGGCGTATTCAAAACTACTGCGATCCGTCACTGCATACACTAACAAGCAAGCATCTGCCCATTGAATCTGTAACAACGAACATTTCTCTTTTAGCATATGATTGTAACATAAAATAACATTACACCTCGCGATGTTAACAGGCATTTCATCTGACAGCGTACAAAACATGCAGACTTTTATTTGTTATTTTAAACTATTTAACGATGCAATGCTAATAGAAGCTTTCGTTCAAAGAGATGATTTATGTTGTAAAATATAAATTTTAGCGCAGCAAAGCATGTCAAATATTTTCGTCAACGGTATATTCCTGTATAGTCATATAAAAAGACTAGACGGGGAAGAATGTACGCGATTAATTACGGCGTTTGAGCCAACATTCTTGCTTAAAATTAGCCCTCGCGTTCACGGACGCTCCCACGCGATGCCGATATTCTACGGTCATTGCTAAAGGTAATTCAAGTCAAACAAATCAATACAACTAAAGGATACCCAGATATAGTTGTATCTCTTGCTAACATCCATGTACCTATATTTGTAGAATGTAGGTTAATTTAAATACTACCCAAATCTATAGATACCTACTTGTGATTATCTGGCAGTGGATACCTATAATATGTATTTAGTAGGTGTGCCGAATTGTAAACAAATAGAATTGGGCAATCCAACTCATATAACTTTATTGACAAAACGTTTCCCAATACGGGATTTAGGCACAAATTCGAAAACTGGGTAATGTTTGGCTTCCTTGGCCGTGAATAACTTAGTTTTAAGTTAAACAAGTACTTAGTGGTGATGGAGAAATAATCCGTTGCGTACATATTTGGAGTAGCTTTAATCCATTGTAGGCGTTTTCGTATGTTTGCGAAACTCAACCTATTCAATGTTTTTGTATTCGTAACATTTTCGGCAACCTCAAATTATTTAAATTGATCATTTTGGTAATAAGGAATGTGAGCAGTTGATTAAATGTTTTAAGTACGTACTACGTATATTGTGAATAATGTCATACACATTGTAATATATAAAAGAGTTACGCCCATCCACGACGCCCACATCCAAGTAAATTTTTACACAAATATTTTTACTACGAACTGAACTTGATAAGTCAACAAAGCGCTCCAAAACGATTTCACCGACTGTTTGTTCCATTATTCATTTGTTCCAAAGAATTACGTTGATATGATGACTGTCACATCCGTAATTACCCATATCTAAAATACCAAATTGGTTGGTAACTAGTATTTTAGTGTGTAAGCGAAGCGAGCAAGGATCTATACACTTGTCATAGGTATGAATCCGACAAATGCTATTTAGCGAGCTTGATTTGAGCTATTTTAGAGCTATGGCTGTTGGCTGTCAGTGTGCTAGCGAGAGCTACTGTACACTAGTCTAATGGAATAAATGGTCAAATGGAATGTAAATAATGAGAATACGGTTATCACGAGTATTCGTGCAACCGACGGCGTGGTGTGGTAAACACATTGAGTCAGAGATCATTACAGTTCACTGGAGCGTTGCTAGAGCCATTCCACGTCAATAGCATCATACTCGTCGCGATTAACCCATTTGTTTGAACGTAAAACTGCCTCAGTTGCAGTGGATTGTTTGCGGAAGAGTTAACTGAAACCGTAACGACCTTTATTGTATTGAGGCTACGCACTTCGGAACGATCAAACTTTTACGACGATCCTTACAAATATGATAGATATAACACGCTCCGTTTCGAAAACGATATTTCATGAGCGGGACAGTAAAATCAATTTTATGTTAACTATAAACGCTTTGCGTGATTTATTTAGTAAGCATCTTTTGAATGCTCTTTACCCAAATCAGGGGAGGCTATAAAAGAAACGTAAATCAGAATACGCATCGATCGATCGGCACTCTATAAACTGCAACCTTGTAA
Organism: Lycia hirtaria; assembly: GCA_947563715.1. NCBI lineage: Eukaryota > Metazoa > Arthropoda > Insecta > Lepidoptera > Geometridae > Lycia > Lycia hirtaria. The sequence goes on from OX387379.1 coordinate 40,318,093, forward strand.
TTTTTATAGATTCCTGTATGTTTAATCTTCTGATTTAATGAACTTATTATTGTTAGGGGAAGGAAAGGTCGAACCGTTTGTAATGTTTATGTTTTTAATTCCGTGAAGGTGAAGTTCGTCGGGAAGGGAACAAGGTCCGTTCTGCCCACGAGCCGCCGCCCAGCTCTATTGTACCTACTAACCTACATATTCACGTCGACACAGGGATACTAATTTAATGCTGTTATTTTAGGACTCCTTTGAAACTGAGCATAGAAGCGCCCATTTAGAAAACTAAAGGGAAGGTTACAATTTATGAGAATATGTCGACTTTTTTATGTTGTTCTAACGCTAATGCCCCGTGTAAACTGCTATGTTTTTCGGTAAGTGTTTGTTTAGGTATGATTTACTATTGTAATGGACGATTTATTTTATAAACAAGTGTTACGTGAAGTACAAAGGTTTTGAAATATCTGTGTTTGAAATGCCTTTGAATCGTGACATCAAAGTAGCGAATATACAAAGTGTAACGAAATAAAAATATTAGTGACCCAATAAAACGTAACGTTACAGGATAGCAAAAAAGAACATGCATGTTTGTTTGTATCAACCCACGAGCTGACACAGCTGATTGGAAAACTTGCTAGAAATGAGGTTACCTGTTCTGTGGGGAATTTGTCGGAGTTGGAACCAGACACATCTATGACTTCTAGCTCCACTGGTGTGCCATTTATCGGTACCGTCTGTCTGTACAGGAGATCTGAAAAGATAATTGAGATTAGATAAACTTCAAGGTGAGGTAGGGTAAGTAAATAAATACTCGTCAGAAAATGAAGATACTGACCTGTATTTGAGTGATATTCCCCAATGTAGCGCCTCGTCAAATATCTCACGATAAGCGCTGTAACGAAGAAAATTAAACATTAAATTGATAGAATAATCTAAAATTAAGGAAATAGTTTTGAAGGCAAGGTGAATAAAGGACCTACTTTTTAAAAAAGGGCACTAAGTCAGAGTCAGAATTCACCATGACAGCGTTTTTTTTTGCCCGACTGAAGGCCTCTGTTTTGGCGAACCCGTTTTTTTATATGAAAATCAATCATTGATTGAGCATAAATTGAGTTGAGCACAACTGTCACAAGTACGAGTACATTTATGTTTGTTTCGTAGAACAAGAAAAAACAGTTTTTTAGCATTACAGCCGTTTTATCTCCTTTTCCATGGGTAAATGCCCAAGGTCTTAAATTTTACAAAATAATTCTGATAACACTAAAATTCTCAATAATACACATTGATTAATTCTCAAGTCCATCAGAATGCTGTAACAGATTACATCATTCGGTCACTAGGATGTTGGCCTGCTCCACGGTTTATGTAATAGAAACTAGGCCGTGCTCTTGATATTCAGTCATCTAAATGCAAACTTTGTTTACATACAGTCAATTATGCGTTCTTTCAGCGTGAAGAATGTCAGTGATCAGGTTTACATTGAGGTTAAAACAATCCACTGGGATACAGAGATTAACCGTATGAGTAATGCAAAAGGTCGAGCTCTGTCGAAATACAATGAGAGTGCTAGAAATAAACTAGAAATATAAATAATTTGGATATGAAATCTGTTAGAAAACATTGAAATTTTTAGGGATATGGGTCACATGTAAACGTGTTATTCAAAGTCGGTATGCTGGTGTAGAACTGACAGTAAGGTGGAAGACACGTGATTGTTTTTACGGTCCTCGTTCTTGTTACCTGATTTTCCAACTCGTGAGCTGCCGATGACAGCGATGCGCACACGTGGTAGTCCAGCACGCTCGTCCCGCATTTTGGAAGTTATTTTGATTTATCTGTAACAATGGAACGTGATGTAAACATTTCAAATTATAAAAATAAGGTTGAAGACATAAGTATTCAAATTCAATTTATTTCAATTCCATGAATATTGGTAAGAACTGCTTTATAGTTTTTTTTAAATATACTACATTAAGGCCTGAGCGGACGTGCAAAAATCATTAAACAATAAATACAAATCTCAATCTTTCATATTTTAACTCACAATTATTATTTAAAATTCATTGATGCAACACACAATAATATATATATGAATTATACGATTTAACTGACTTCAAAGAGTTCTCGTTTCAAGTATATATTTTTGTGTCTATTCAAATGTCTATTTAGCCACCAAACTAACTGTTCTAATATCGCCTTACATCATCCTAAAAAATATAGAAACTGGGGTTGATTTTTATAAGAGTCAAGATATCTCACAGTAGTGTCTATTTTTTTTTGTCAAATCCCTTTAGATAGGTTTATAAGCAGCTCCAATAGTATAAATATTTTGTCAGATGCCTGCAGAATAGAGTCAAGTTTTCAGTTTTTTAAACTATATAGTTAGTGTTTTGTGGTACATTTAATCAACTTCTCGCGTTTCACACAATATGGTCATGTTAACGACATGCTCGAAGGTTATGGGTTAGTTTGGCAAGAAAAACTTTTTGGGTGCTGCTGCTCTTACGTTTATTAACAAGAGCTATTTATATAATTTAGAATCTTGATATAACGATTTCTTGTAAAGTAACTACAATGATAGTTTATCTATATTTGTATTAATGTAAATGCTATTCGGAGTCGAAGCAACGATTCATCAAAATATTTTTTGAAATGTGTAAATTAAACCTAAATTTTAAAACTTTGTAAGTACCAAATACGTAACTTGTGTTTTCTTAAGTCGCCTGTGAACATAGTAATTTGTGTGCCATTCCAGAAAAACGGTGAATACCCGAATAATTATCCGTATTATTAATTATTATTTACAATCGCTCAAATTTACTTTAGGTATTTAAACCTAAAGTAAATTTGAGCGATTGTGTATGTCTGTTTGCGCAGATTGGCTCCCGCTCAGGCGATCCATTCATTAGTCTCGAGTGACGCTCGCGCATAGTTAATGACCGAGAGAGCGCGTCATGGACGCACTCACTTCTTGTCTGATGGTTTTCTATGTAAATGAGTTGAAAATAATGACTCATTCAATGTATTGCTTCTAAGACTATTTGGGCTGTATTTAGGTAGTTTGAGTTTCAACTGGCGGGGTGTGGATTCAAGTCTAGAAAATGAGCTTTGAGCTGTGGGCGAAGGAAACCATTGCATTGTGCTAGTTTCATAATATTTTTTAGTATGTTGGATTGGTTAGTTACCGCTTTTAAGTTGAAAATTAATTGTCAAGCACTTGCGAGTGTATTATACCAGTTTCCATTGGTAGCCAGTATTCCTATCCCAAGGTAAGAGGGCAATACTTTCACATATTATTAACAAACAAAACAACAAAAAAGGAAATTAAAAAAACGTTTCATGTTTTTGGGGCAGGTTAGATTTAAATAAATACATACATCAATTTATCAAAAAATTCAAATCATGCTAAGTTGCATTCTAAACTTTGTAGTAAACAGCGTGAATAACAATTTACATAATCCACGATTCTCCGTATTTTAATATTTTTCAATGGAATAGAGCAATCAAAACACTTGTGTTTACTGAACGTCTACCCACTTTTTACGGTTAGTTTATAGTTTATGAATGAAAACCGCCGAAACATTATTATTGCGACATAGGTAGAGGGGATTCATGGGTACAAAAATACCCTGCATCGTTTAACGTCACTCTGCCCACAGAATGGTTGAATAGCCCTAGAAAATAACACCGATGAGTTGGCGTTGCAAACAATACTCCGCTCAGAGCATTCTGACTCGGTCAAAGTAAACAGCGGGTTCGTTTGCGTATATTTATCGTACATAATTCATTTAGCGCGCATTTGTCTATACGAAACGAGAAAGCTGATTGCGTGATGTTAAACATTTTCGATGATTTTTGTTTATGTAATCAGAACAGAATCAATAATTTCTATAGACTTTTAACGTGGAAAACTGAGAAATAAAAACCTATAGCCAGTTACATAATAAAATCGAAATTAAAAATATTTATGCAATGAAATTGATTAATAATGATAATTTAAAAAAAAACTCTGTTTTTTTTATGCAAACCATTGTCTTTTCCACACCAATTTTTGTGTGCCTTTGTCTGCAACATTTTTATTTTCGAAAACTATTTTTATACCGCGCTTTATTAAATGCTCGTTTATAAAATAAACACTGCAAATCTTCATAATTACAAGATTCATTTAAACTTGGCAAGCGATAGGGCCAGAATGTTTTTACTTTTTTTTTGTGTTTCTGATTTATGGTTTTCTCAAAAGAATTATTGTACCTACTCTTTTCCACTGGACTGAACAAACGACGCACCTTATAAATGAATTTTCTATAATATTTTTTCCTTCAATGTTTCGGTAAACAAACAAACCCGTCGGGGCGTACCACATCCCACACGTAATACCTATCAAATATTCTCTCAACTCAACGGTCGAACAAAGCGTCAAGAAATCTCCGAAATGTTACTTTTCGTCGACATTGCGTAACACTAATGGTATTCGTTATTTTCGAGGCGTGACATTTATTGTTTTCCTAGATGAATCGCGAGCAGAAATCGGCTCTGGGCGTCCGGGCTCGACTTCAAAAACCAATTCAAACGCTATGAAATAGAAAAAGTGTAATATCCGGTACCATTGCACGCGGAGATCTTGGCATAGTGATCTAATAGAGAGTCACCAGTGCTCGCCAATATGCGGCGACACTTCACACATTTATTTACGTTTGGCGCCAAATAATAACATCATTCTGGATTTCAGTCGCGACTGAATGTGCCAAAAGAAAAATGTTGCGATTTATATTTATGTTTCTGAGACGATTTTTTTTTTTTTTTTTACAAAAAAAAGTTTTATTTCTGATTTTCTTTACGTTATTTGACACGTGTATTAGATATAATAATTCATAAACCGTTCCCTTGTTTCGTTATCTTAAGGATGTATACACGATTTATGAGAGTGCAAGACCTCTGCCCGGGAATGAGACAACGTAGGTAAATTTAAAAAAAGTAAGAACATGGGATAATGGCAAGCGAAAAATTGAAAATCTCAAGTGTTAAACATGGCACTTATTTTTAAATTCACTTGTAATAAGAATATTTTTGTATACTTATATTGAACAATTGGCACTTAAAACTTTTTTAAAGTCAAAGTTTATTTCCCATTGTACAACTGATTCCAATTGTAGGAAAATGGGTGTCTATCGGTCTTACGTCTGCCATGTTGTTGGATTAAATCGATCCAGCGACCCACCCGTATTGCCACGTGAGCCTCACGTTTCATGTGTCGAGATTTCCGAATATTATCAAACTTCCAGCAATAATATTTGAATGGCACGATTTTATCAAGTCGCGTAGGTGGACTGGTCGAAATCGGTTTATTTTTGATTCCGGATTGATATCTATTGAAGTGAGCTTTTCAATTCCAAGAGTGAAAATACATTGTTAGAAGATATTTATTCTATTAACACTAAACATTGTACTGAAACGGTAGACCGTAAAGGTTAAATAGCTGTAGTTGCGTGGGATGGTGATGCAAAAAGGCGATTATTGTTTTTGTGAGTAAGACACGAACTGAGACGTAGGTGGGTCTCCTGGCAGCCTTTAAGGACCTTTACTTGAGATAACCGACAACGTGGGTTTGGATGATAAGTTATCATTAGACGCGACACTTTAATGGTCGACCTCTAGCGGCTCCTTTCAAATTCTTGTACTACTGGAATTTCTATTTTAACAAAATATCTGCCTACCTACCTACTATTTGAATAAAATACTAAAATACCTACATACTTATTTGTGTAAGTAAAGTGTACACAATTTAGTCTCAATTTTTTAAACCTCCACGAATATGGAGAATAAGGCATTTGCAATAGTAAATATTTCAGATATTTAAAAATACTCAAAATATGTAGGACTCATTGAGCTACCACAGGAGACAATGGTGCTATCTAAAATAAAGTACGATAAAATCATGTCAGACAAGTTATGACTGACATTAAAAGGTTCTAGCTTATTGTCATAGCCTTATCGCGGTCAATAATATCAGTAACCTTGGATCAACGTCAAGGATACCTCGAACTCGTTCCATCATGACATATGATGCGAGTGTCAATTTACCGAAGGTCTGTTGATCCTTTGAGGCCACGGCTGCTAAGGACGAGGCCTTGGTACTGAGCCCCCGTATTAATTTCCTATCGGAAGGTTTTTCGCCGAGAATCGTGACGTAATATTGACACTGAAGCTAAGTGGCGGGTGGCAACTGCCCTTGACGATAACGAGCCCTCAATGGTAACAAGATACTGCTTAGATTCTATGAAACATTTCCTAGAACCAATCCGACACCGTCTAAAGCGATGATTATGTATCTGCTCATATAATTTTATATAATTTTTGGAAAAAGAGGGCAAAGGTTAAAACTGTCGCAAGAGTATTACTTTTTGAAAGTTAGCAATTTTTATATTTACAACCTACAACGTTTATTTATAAGCAGAATCTTACGTTAAAGGAAGTGGAAAGGTCTAAAATGTAACACGTTTACCTAGAAAACACTTATTTACTTTTTCTTGAACAACTATTGGTTGTACTTGATATTATGGACAGTTTTAACAGTAGGTAACTAGTAAAGTACACCATTACAACTGCTTACGTACCACAAAAATCTAAGAACAGTTTTTACATCTACGAAACTCTGACGTAGAAGACAAAATTTACGTTTTATTTGTATACTTGACTACAGCTGTGAAAGTATTAATAATCCCATGTTGTAAAATCGCTTGGGCATTTGGGTTAGCTTCTAGAATAAAATAAACGATATACTTATGATACTTTTTCTTTTCACCAATCTCTAGAATTTAAACAAAATGAAGATATTTAGCACCATTTCGATACGCCACGCGTTTCCGCAATAACATTTAGAATTTTTAACAATAAACACAAAGTTGTTTTATTGCTACACGCAGTTAAAAGTGCTAAAAGCGTCATAAACTTTGGAATTTTATGAACAATGCCACGAATTTTCTTGAAAAGAAACTGGTTAGAAAATAAGGACACAAACATAGTTACTTCATAATTACGATAGTTAGGACTTTCTTTGTTTTGTGATTACGTACTCGTACAACAACAGATGTATAGAAGCAATACGAAACAAATTCGTTATTGTTATATTATATAACATAAACAAATGAGGAAACTCATATTTTAGTTGAGAGTTATATAGATGTTATCAAGGTTCTATTGTGAAAACCGATGTGTCTACGTACGTCGTAGCATGTGCTACGAAAAGTTGTTTCAAGGTTACACAAATGTTGTTTCGTAACCATTTGTTTATACGAAGTATAGGATTACGAGTACGCAGGTATCGTTAAAACGTCATATTTCTAAATTGTGCGCATCTCTGTGCTGTGGCTGACATTGAACTTGAAATAATAGGATTTTCTTGTAATGGAAATATACGAGTTTGTTGTCAACCCCCGGTTGCGATGGAAACTGGTCGTGGCATCGAGCATTGTCCTTGTCACGCAAATTGCTGCATACTATTCCTTTGTTAATAATCAACTGAGTAATTATAGTCCGTTTTAGTTCTTCATATAAACACTATGTCAGATAATAAGCATCGTTAAATAGTCTTAGTCAAAATTAGAGACAAACAAAATTAGTCATGATTAAGCCGCTATCAAAGTCTCCTTAGCAAACTATTGATTTCCTAGCAAGTTTTTATGATCAATCAATGTGTAAAGACCCAACTGTGACTTGATTTTTCCCCGTTTCTGCTAAAATTCTTCAATCATTCTTCAAAAATATTTTTTGAAATTAATTTTGATAAAACAACGAACGTGCTGTCCGCTTCATTGCATTATCTTTCCTTGTTTTCATTTTATATAGATCAGATACATTTTCAAACGCTTGGCACAATTGTAAAGCTAGTTTTTCCCAAATAAAATATTTCACGACTGTTGAAGAAACGATTTTAGTAAAGCGGTGATTTATTTTGAATTGTTAGCCGCGTAACGTCCGCGTTTGTTTAGAGCTCCATTAGAATAATTGGACCATTAAAATCAACGTTTTATTATTACTACAACTTTGGAACTATTATTTTTATTAATAATATCTAGGAGACATTTGTTTTCCAACTATTTTTTTTTGTAGGGAGTAAAAAAAAGAAATAGAACCTCTTTAAAAAAAGTCATTGTTGTCAAACTTTTGTTAGACATTTTAAAGATTTCCCTTGTGATTTTTGCCGATGTTATAAAAATGCTATGAATGTCGCAATCCCATTTAATGTACTCGCTGAGTGTGTAATTACTGCCAAAATATCACGCACGGCCATATACCAGGAGTTTTTTTATGCTTTTATACATAAATATTATTAAACGCTAACCAATTTGGATGCTTGTTTTGTATGGCCAAAACCTGGATGTGGTAGATACAAAGGCATCTATTTTCACCCTTTTTTATGAACTCCGAAGTCGTAGTTTTTTGGAAAAATTAAACACGAGCTTCGATAAATCACGGTTCTAAACAAATAAAAAAATATATAAGCTACAAAGTTCTAGCCTCTTACCTTTTTAAGGGAATTCAAATTAACTAATTTTTAAGGTTACAAATATGTTTTCTTAATTTTATATAAAAAACGCGCTAAATAGTTCTTTTAATTTCTGGTAATGTATTATATTCAATCACAATTACGTTAGAATATTTTCAGTTATTATTTTTTATTTAAATATATTTGCATGTTTGTTTAAATACGTATTTGAAATTAATTAGGCTGGGGTATTCATAGTTAGGTAGAAGTCACCTCGGGATCTATACCACGTGACTCAGTCACCCACATACAAGTTTACTTAGGGCTACCACTACTGAGCTAATATTTACTCCGAAAAAAAAAAGAGATACTTAGACGTATGCTCTCATACGTCTAAGTATATCACCGACATAGCATAGCGGATTAGCAAGTTGAAGTAGCAGTGGGCAGGGTACCACGTAGAACTGATGGCCCATGGAGCCGAAAAGTTCTCGAGTGGAGACCACGCACCGGCAAGCGCAGCATAAGAAGATTAGCCACAAGATGGACAGATGGCTTTAACAATAATGACAAGTGGCGGATGCAAGTTTCCAATCGGTGTTTTTGGAAATCAATGGGGCCTATGTCCAGCTGTGGAATTCTAATGGCTGAGATGATGATGATAATAAGATATGATTTAATAGTCCATATGATTTTTTATGCTAGATATACATATATACGATTGACCACCAACTTGTATGATGTTAAATGAATGTTGTGAATGTTTATATGTTATGGCCTCAAATCTCCTGAACTACTGGCCCGATTTTCTCAAATGATTTATCTATCGAAACGTTTTCACATTCTATGTGTCAAGCATTTTACATTGTAAAGTGTCTGGATGTATAAATACTCACACAACACTACTTTGGCATCGTCTTCGTCAAATTGAACATTCTCGTCAAATAAAAACCTGATTTATACTCTATAAAAGTACATTATATCGCAGCAATTGTGTATTGTTATGAACAACACATACGCCTACTAGTCTTGTTGTAATATATTTTTTACGCAATTAAACAACAAAATTGCTTATGATTTGTAACACAATTTACAGCAAGATTTGTAGGCAATTTGAAATTCCTCCAATATTTCTAAAGATGACTCATCTGTATGATTAACTGGATTCCGAGGGAAACCCAGTTCTAAACTAGTGTAGTCCGCATTTGAATTCCAGTTCAGCTAGTATTCCAGATCTAAGAATGATGTAGAAGAAAACTTATCAATCATCGGAAAAGTGCCGAAAGTTAAACAACAAAAGAGCAACGTAGTTCAATATTGATCGATGGCCAGAGCGTTCTTTTGTTGTTAATATTACGAGGATATTATGAAAACTTTCTCATTGTTTAATCTTTATTATGTTTACGTGTTTCTTATAAATTAAGCCTCGGCTATTGCGTTATTTTCTGAAAAATTACAGTTCTTGACCTGATAATGTAAGGTTATATTTTAGGTTTTAAATTAACATCGTTTTTACGACCTTCAAATACGATTGATTGCTGATTGACGTTTGAATTGAGGAGCAATATGGTGTATATCGTGTCCAGTCTGGTTAGTGTGAGTATGTAAGGACGTTGTTTAAACTTGACCCAGTTGTATGTAACCTAACAATATGTTTGTAACCCAGTTATGAATTGCACAACGGTTGGCTGCGTCGCAAGGCGCCGTAAAATTAACCTAATGAGACCTTTTCATTCAAGTGCATGCCAATATTGTACCTACATTAAATTTTATAGGTGTTTTGAGTAGCAAGAAAATATATTATCTGGCGTTTATATAGTACGATTTTATTTGCCGTGCGTAAACGTACGCTTACGTTAGTTATAGAAAACAAAGACAAAATCTTGTAGAATGTGCTGCATGGTGCAGATCTTGTTTTTCTGACAGGGACAATATTTGTATTTTTTACTTTCTAGTCAAGCGAATTCCTTATACCACATAGGACTTTAATAGAACCACATATTTATACCATGGCAAGCTTTTAAATGATGGCGATGAAACAAAAAAGTTACTCATTTAATATATATTTATTCATTTTATCCATTTGAAAATATAAATACATTTAATGATTGATAGTAAATTCACACTATTAGGCATACTTCATCGTCATCATTGCTTGTTATATTATGGTATTCTAGAAAGATTGCAGACTTTATGGCAAAGCTGTACTCTTTACTATTCCATAGCGACCGCATTTTTTACAGAATTATTGGACTGTAAAATGGATAGTATATTTTAACGCGCATATTTATGGCTTCTGTATGACATTACAGCTTCATTGTCACATTTGATACGTTATCTCTAGTTAATTGGTGTATTTTACGATCGCCCTAAATACACTTGGAATATTCAAAATTTACAAGGGTTTATTAATATAAGTAGTGAACACATTTATGTTAATTTAAAAGCTAAACTCCAAACATGAACAAGTGTTTAAAAATACATAGATATATAACTAGCCGTATGCGTGGATTTACTGCATTATTGAAATCCTTTCTCAGTGGATATCTACTTTTTACAAAGAATTCACTCTCCAAATTTTATGTTTTTAAAACCAGTTGTTTAGACTGTACATTGTTTTGTTGTTAGTATCAGGAAAAAACTTTGAACACCCATAGATATAAGTATAAGCAAATAAGTATCTGTAAAATGCTTAAAAACGTTATTTCGTATCTGAAATAAATCCTAGATTGATTTCAATTTTAATCATCATATTTACTGAAAACGACTCTTGACTTGGCCGAATACCTATACCTTAACGCAAATTGCAATGAAACAAAGAGTGACTAATTCCATAAGTCACTTATGTAGTTGACAAACAATAAGCGCCAGGTTTCAGGATTCTGGCGGCACACCTGGGCGGGCGGCGCGGGCGTGCCCGCCTCTAGAATATAAACCAGACAGTAACTTTCCTAGAGGCCAGCGCACGCTCTAGGAATATTTTGGTCGTAAATCGACGAATCAATGGCCCGCAATCGCGTCGTCACATCCGGAATCGTTAATCAAATTATTTTCGGTCAATGTCTATTTCTGCATTATATTATGGTCATTTAATTTCAGGAATTTAAGAAATTATTTAATAGTATTTTTTTAGATTTTCAAAGTAACTACAAGCTTAAATTTTTAGTTATATACAAAAAGAATAAAATCTATTTCATCTTCCATCATCCGATTTTGGTGATACTTTTTCATGGTATTGGTTTGAATAGTTATTGGGTTTTAACATTTTTTTTAAATGTCATAATAATTTCGAAGTTAAAAATGTAATAATTTGGAAAGGAAGAACAAAAAGAAAAATCCTGGTGTGTCTTAGTTCTAATCATATTATATTCTAAAAGTAGAATCATCTAAATTTGACAATCAGTTAAAATCAGTTCTGTTCTGTTGTTCTGTTGTTCTGCATCTGAACAAACAGAACAATAATCTGCATTATTTTGACAAACAATACATATTTAAATTTACTCTATTATGTAGGTAATAATATTTGTAGATAAATTTAATTACAGAGATGTTAATGTATAAAATATTGAGCAATTCACGTGCTCGATAGCTCAGTAACGATTGTATCAGAAGCAGTAAATTATTTTCAGTCCAATCACAATAAATCAATTCAATCAAAAATGTTTTATAATAATACAAATCAATGATATTTTTATGAGCTCCACTTTCAAATGCTTTTAGTGTAGCGCATTCATACAAAGTTCATTCACTTTGTCTCTTAGACACTGACTTATAAAGTTGAATACGGTATTCAGTAAACTTCTCAATTTTTAATGAGGTCTGTATTTTAAATGCTAAAGAGACATTTTGTATGTGTATTAGAAGTTGCATTTTATCTAAGTTAAGAATATTTTGATGAACCAAGCGAGAATGTCTTGGTTTTGCGCATAAAATGATCGATATGACTGCAACGTCATTGAACTTTGCGGTGAAAAATGTGAAGAAATTCAAAGCAATAATTGTAATAAATTTTAGTGTTTATACTTTGAGTTATTTTACGTCCGACAGGCGAGGAATTTTGTCTCAGCTCGCTTGATGTTTGGTGATAATGTGATGAAAGATGATAAATACGATTAACCTGAACTGAACACTATAGGACCTACATCTGCTGATTAAATTATTTCTACTTAGCAACCAGACAGTTTCTCGGAGGCATAGATTTGATTCCCAACACCAACATAATATATGTTTCCTTCAAGCTCAACAGTTTTCGGTTGAATAAAATATCGTGAAAATATTATTATAGCATGATGAAAAGGTGTTTATTTTTTTTGTCAGACAGCTTTCAGCTTAAGTTGAAAATCTGTCACCAAACCTAGCAAAGTGTTACGTCCGCCTCAAATGAAAGCCAATTTCCATTCCAGGTTAAATATGATAATCATTTTGGATCACATCGCCACTTAATATCTGGCAAACTATATGTTAGGGTAAAAGCCTAGTCTGTCGAAAATAAAAATAGCCAAAGTCAAAGTACGCCTCGGTTACGGTTTTCTCACAACGTTTTTCCCCTATTTTTAATAAGATTGATTCTATAAATATATTATTTTTTGTAAAAAAAGAATGATGAAATACTTAATTATCGTAAGTACAGATGCCTCCCTTTTGTATACAGAACTATCCATTAACTGTCAGACTCATTAAACCCTCAGTGCGGAATCTTCAAAGGGAGTATTTAAAATGTTGGATGTAAGTCTATTTACACGTCAAATACCAGCTGAAAAGTAGGAGGGGTATAAAGGGCTTGGAAAATTACTCCCTTATCTTCTCGAGTACTTTGTTTGGACGTTTTGTTCAGATAATGAAAATGAATGGGTCGGTAGCCTGCTACAATGAAATTCAACGAGTACTTTCCGTACATAATTATTGTAGTGCATATTAAAGGGATTATTTACGATAAAACATTAAGACACGGGGTTTCGTGAATGTCTGATTAATATCGTAATAATAGGGTGTTATTTTCGTTTCTAATTTCAATATAATGCATTGGTAACTAAAATACTAGTAGTACAATTAGTTAGCTAGTACCATAATTTGTATAAAGATATGATTGTAAGTGATATCGACTTTTTATCGGTAACAGAAACAAAACTTTGAAAATTTATCTAATCCCCAACGATAAATGCTTAGCCAGTTTAGCTCGAGTAGGTATTTAAATAATGGAAAAGATAATTAAAAAAAAATACAAGAAAAAAAATATCATTGAATGAAGTAACTTTAAATTTTATTCAATTGACAATTTTAACGGCCAAATCCTTTCATCACTACCATTTCACAAACTTTTACAGAATGGGATACGCTATGTCAATAATATAAGAAGCAACGATTCGTTATATAGAAGGGGTAGTCTATATGGGTACTTCGGCGTTTCGCACCGCAAGTGGTTCGAACCGCGGTCCGAATCACCCAAGAGCTCTTTTTGAATAGGTCCTTTCGCACCGCGGTGCGAATCGACCAATATCATTTTGGAATAGGTCGATTCGGACCGCAGTTAATTAGGCAGAATATTGGAATCCACCTAAAATTGTCATCTCTCGCTTTCTTTTGAACTATTTTTGATTGCTGTAACTGTAAGTGCATACTTTTTTGAAGAGGTAAACATTTTTTTTTAATTTCCCGTGGAATCCAGTCTGAGCTAAATATAACGCAGCTTGATATTGATTGACTTTTGTATATATTCGCAACAAATGGATGATCAATCGGGAATGATGTTCTTACCGCCGGTATGAGCAATATTACAGTTATATTATCTATCTATCTATCTATCTAAATATTATACTCACTGTTAAAAATGCTTACGAAAAAGCGTTGTTGAACTTTGATTGTGAAAAATTTGTGTGTGAGTGGCAACGCATCAAATACGTATAATTATTTGATGCGTTGCCACTTGCCGCTGCATAGTCCCTTTTACGGGAAACCATTACTTAACTTTAACCATCGTCTTAAATTATCTGTCTTCTTTCCGCAAGTGTCATTACGTGTCAGGGAGTCGACAAAATATGTTAAACATTGCTTAAAGTTAAGTAACGTTTTTCGGTAAGGCCTTAAGTAACAGTAATCGTATGTATCAGCTAAAGCATCAATGATAGAAGCTAATTTCCCATAACTCATTTTTGTTTGTTTTGTAAGTAATGTTTTGCTTGATTCAAACTCAAAATAAATATTATGTTTCCCGGCTTTAGTGGAATAGAATGAAAAATAAATACTTATAACATCCGGTAACGGCTTAGTTCAAGAAAAATATTATAATTTTCTCATGATATGGACATTACTGCAATTACATTTAATTAATTCAGATATTATTGTACGTATAAATTTTCTAAAACTACAAAAAAAATATTTTATTTAAAAAAAAAATAAAGAAAATTAATAGAATAAAATGAAGATAAATGATGGATGGTGCGTAAAAAAGCCCAACTCAGTATAATGTAGAAAAAAGTTGTTAATGATTTCAATGACATGGATTAAAAGCATAATTATTTCTAGTTACATGATTATTTTTATTTTCTTGATTGTTAGAAAAATTGCATTTGTATATGGCTACAGATATTTTTTTCAATACCTATTTAAGATTACCTGACCGTATGTATCAATATTTCACGAATGGTTTTCAAACAAACCGTTACAATTAAGATGTATGGTAATTATGTTCTAGAGATTTATTTTTTGTTTATGAAAGGTTGTCGAAATTCATGAAGGCCGAATTATAAGCGCCGACAATAACGTATAAATCTCTAATAGATAGTAACAAAAATAATAATATATTATTAAATTTACCAAGTTGTTATTATTTATTGTGTATGGATTTATTTATTATTAATGTGCACTTCATAAATAAAAACACACCAGAAACCAAATAAAAAGTATTAACCATAAAAATGTTGGTAATACTAACTACTAACTAAATAATATACCAAGTTCTGGTCCGGCTGAAAACAGCTTTCTGCATCTCAGAGCTCAGTATTAAATGAGTCTGATAAATCTTACATGCACAAGACTCCTACACAGAACTGTAAATATATAAAATCAATAGCAGCATGTCTTTCATAGTGAAAACACTGAACATGAATCGCTGTATTTATAGACTTTACCAGAAAATCGATAAATGCATGCGTTCATTCACGTCTAACCAAGCGCTGCAACCAATTTTTTTTGAATAACATTAAAAAATCCTCTATTGATTTTACGGAAGCAAATAATGCTGAAAATTGCAGAAATGCTTACTGAAAAAAACTCACCTTATTGTATGAAACGAAATGGTAAGAACACCTCGGCCGAGTAGACTAGCCGCCGGTGAATGCACGCCACTAGCAAGCAAACAAGTCCCAACACTAAACACTACTTATTTGCTTTCACAGTCCGTTATCAATTGCAATTTGTTAAGAAAATGTGGTGTCAGCAGTTGTGAGAAGCTCCGACGTACCGAACGGTAGAGCTTCTGTGAACGACTGGGCGGCGCGCAGAGGCGAGCGTCTATATATATGCGGGTAGGCAGTCGCCGCCCGCCCTCCGCGCATTTCGTACACGCAAAAATAATTGAGGAATTCACCGCCTAATTCTCCGCTGTCACTGCCTTATACCTACACAATGAGATCATTGATCCCGCTTGTGCATACAGGGACAACCTAATTTATATAATTCTGACTGGCGGATGACGACTGACCGCTTTTTTCAGATGCTTTCTTCTCACCAAATACGGCAAATGGTCTGTTTCAATAATTGGCACATGTAAAAATATGATGTGTGATTGTAGGCCGATACATGAATTCTTAACAGCACTTTGCAATGATTTATGGAATATTTTATCCGTGGATATGGAAATTTACGTTGACACGATTTCCCCGCATATAATTTTCACATAAATCACGATACGTAGTACATGAGCGACAGTTATAGCCCAGTCGTCGCTACCCAATGTTTTGGTGTTATCAACACTTTCAATAAATAAAATAATATTTCCCGCCGAAGCGTGCGCGAGAAAACAAAGAATAATGGCGAAATGAGTCATAATAATCGATGAAATGGTGTAAATATTAGCGTTTAGTGCAAGAAAACTTTGCTATGGCTACATGAAATTGAAACCAGATCAAGGATGTATAGTATGGTTGTACAAACAAGTCGGCTTTCCCAAACGATTTTTATTGTTATTGGCAGACGGTTGTTACTTTGCGCAAGGTATCGACGAGCGATATAATGATTTCTGTTAAAGATTTTATTACACAGACGCAGTTTCTTTGTAAAATTGCAAATATTTTCAGTGAATAACATAATATATATGACCGCCAACTTTCTGAGCTACAATACATGACTTAATGATCATTTGTAGTGTAGTAGTGAAAATTCGTAAACAGTGACCATTTCAATTTTTATAGGTTAAAAAAATAGTATGAAAAAAACCGTCTCGCCGTCGTCAAATATTATGCCTCAAGCTTAGCGACGTATCAAAATTAGACGCGAGAAAGCATTTACATTCCGAAAGTCTCATTCTAATGCATTCGTCTATTTTAAGTCAAGTGTTGCCTCATAAAGCGCTCGTTGATTTAGTATCGAAGCTTCATCGAGGTGCTTAGGCTTTCCCGTGTCGAAAACAGCATCGACTGTTTTCCTTAATAAACATTTGAGATAAAATATGTTATAGGTTCTATATTAAATATTTTGTGGTATTTATGGCTTTCGCTTTTCTTTTATTTTATGTTGAATCAGCTTTTTGTTACGCTGCATTTAGGAGGTGTCGACCATAGAAAATTATATTTTTTATGTAAAAAAAATAAACCTTCTCCTATTAAAAACTCCACCTTTTTAAACAACATCATCTGTTATTATAATTACTCAGTTACTGCAATGAAAGTTTTACTTCGTTACTAATGACAAGTAAAATCAAATTTAAACCCAATTTCCTGCAAGTAAGAACCAATGCAACGGTTAAACTTAAGTTAATTTTACTTTTTTAGCAAAAAATTACCAAAATATATAAATACTTTGGTATTTGAGACTCACACTACACGTGGTCCCTAACTATGGGCCTTATAAGGAAGCTCAAGGTTGCGCAACGAGCTATGGAGAGGGCTATGCTCGGAGTCTCTCTACGAGATCGAAACAGAAATGAAGAGATACGTAGACGTACAGCGATATAGCACAGCGGATTAGCAAGTTGAAGTGGCAGTGGGCAGGGCACATAGCACGTAGAACTGATGGCCGATGGGGCCGAAAGGTTCTCGAGTGGAGACCACGTACCGGCAAGCGCAGCGTAGGAAGACCAGCCACGAGGTGGACAGATGACTTCATACAAGTGGCGGGAAGACGCTGGATGCAAGCCGCTTCCAATCGGTATTTTTGGAAATCCATGGAGGAGGTCTATGTCCAGCAGTGGACTTCTTTTGGCTGAGATGATGATGATCATGATGAAACTCACAACTTTAAGAGTAAGAATGAAAAAAAAAGTCTAATAAACAGAAAATCAACTTATACTACGTTGAAAACGATATGATACAGGAGAACAATAAAATTATAGTTTAAAAAACTGAACCGACCGACTTCTTATGGATGCCATTATCAGAACTGGACCAAATTGAAATAGGACCACACGTGAAGCACCAGCTTTCAAATAAAAAAAAGAATTATCAAAATCGGTTCACCCAGTCGAAAGTTATGAAGTAACAAACATAACTAGACGGTAGACTGGACTTGTGGCTCAGTTGGTAGTGTGTTTACGTCTACCTGCTGAACTGAAAGGTCGTGGGTTCAATCCCCACCCAGGGAAAACATTTGTGTGATGAGCATGGATGTTTGTTCTGTGTCTAGGTGTTTCTATGTATCATATGTATATACTTATATTTACAACAAAAAAAAAAAGTATATATGTATTCTATCAGCCATCTAGTTCCATAGTACAAGCTTTGCTTAGTTTGGGCTAGATGGTGTTGTGTGAAATGTCCACAAATATTTATATTTATTTATTTATAAGGAAAAAAAACAGAATCGAATTGATAACCTTGTCCTTTTTGGAAGTCGGTTGAAAATATACACATCGTGACACAATGATATATAAAATCTCATTGCCGTGACATAAAAAAGCCCTCTTCTTTGGGCGGGTTCAGTTAAGATTTTATTAGCAGGTATACTATTAATTTGAAATACGAATATTTTCGCTAATTCGTTTTTGTTATTAATGAAAATCTAAACTTTACCTTATTTACCCTTGCAAAGATAATAAACAAAGAGTGCTCTGTTGCCATCATCGATTCATACAGAGTATCGTTAATATTTACGTTTTGAGCGTTAGTTTCATTGAAAAATATTTGAAGGTTTAGTGTATGAGTCAAGTTCAGAGCTTTACTATAACGTTGATATCGTTTTTCCTGGAAAATTTCTGTAGAAGGCGCCAGTTGCCAACTGTTTACGCTTATATGTCTGGACCACCTGTAATTTGTACTCAACATCTGTTTCAATCGTGCGGCTTGGTCGCGAATCTACCCATTCCAGGTCTGCTGTCTTTATGCTATCTCGGTCTTTACCGTAACAGAGCTGTGGTCATATGACTTATTTATCGACTATAAGTGCATTCTTTGTATGCTGCTAAAGAGTAGGGATAGTATGTATCATGGACCATCAAGTTCATTAGGAATAGTTAAATTTTACACGGAGAAGAAATGCAGCCACTATTAGTTATACCAATTATTTTTATGTTAGTTCTATAATTGATCACTAACTCGCCTAATGTTGACCGGAAGTGTGGCCGACGAAGGAGCTCGTCGATCAAAAAGATTCACTCTAGCCTTGAAAATTCCAAGATTGTAGTTCTCAGGAAAAACGGAAGGCGGCAAAGAATTTGATTACTGTGCAGTACTTATTAAGAACGTGGACCGATATCGCTGAGTATGGATTTTGGCATTTCAATGAGAAATGGAGAAATGGGTGCTAATGCGCCGACTTTCTGCTACTCTTGTAATGAAATGTAGAGGGTGGAATTAGTACTAAACCTGTTTTAACTATGAACAGACCGATGAGCAACGAGAGCTTTGATTTTTATAAGATCTTCAATTAGATTTTTTAGTCCGTTAAGTAATTGTTTATTCATTTTAGGACACGTCTGGTCAATCAGACTACTACAGAAAGGAGCACTACTCCAACAAAGTAAATGAATAAGAAACATCGTAGGACGCAGTTGTTTTTGTATATCTTTGTATGAAAGTCCTACTTACCTAGCCTAAATGAGGGAACGTACACAGTATTTTAGAGAGAAATGTAATTATAGAATTACGCAGTACTTAATCTGGTAGTACAAATTACAAAAAATCATAAACACAAACAAAAACTACATTAGCGAATCACGAGTGTGATGACGTAGCTTCACCAATTCACTATACTATACCCAGTTTGGTAACTGTTGTTTTCTAGTCTTGGAATTTGTTTTTGAAAAGACAGAGACGATGGAATATAATTTTTTTTACTAAATAGACCTACGTTTGACCACCAACTCGTCTAATGGTAAGCAACGGTGTGGATGAGGATGGAGCATGTCGATCTAGAAGATATCTATTCACTCTAGCTTTGAAAATTGTAAGATTATAGTTCTCAGGAAACAGAGAAGATGGCTAGGAGTTCCTTACAGTACCTTAGTATAGAATGCTTAAAGAATTTCATAACGGTCGGAATCAGAATCAGAATCAGAATCGGTTTAGCCATTTATTCGTGAAAAGGTAACAAAGAGACAGAGGGATAGACCAAAGTTATTTTCTCTTTTATAATTCTATAATAATATGGGAATAAGAAAACAATACTAAGATAAGAATAATTATTAATTAGTAGTAGTACAGACTACCTCATAAAAGTAGCAGAAAAACGCTGGACGCAAGCCGCATCCAATCGGTCTTTTTGGAATACATGGCCTATGTCATCATCATCAGCTTCTTGAGGCTGAGATGATTATTTTTTATGTATAGATATATAGAACATAGCAGCGTATGTGTGGTTTAGTTTGATGTATGAGTGAAGTTAGCCAGCCCTATTGCAATTTGAATCGCATTGTACAGAGAAGAAACGTGTTTACGTATGTAATTTTAAGATGTCCAAATTGCACTTTTCGAGAAACACAAATTCCGATACAGAATTCTACTTTCGCTAAAAGTATAAACAATTTTATGGAAAAGTAAAAAAACACACGTACGAAATTGTACAGATCCTTTTATAACACATTAAATGAAGAACAAACTCCAGGAGTTTATATTTAACTATATTCCTCCCGTTAGTATATTAGTACCTGGGCGACCGAGTTCCACTCGGATATTTTGTGACTGAAAATACGAGCAAACCCGGGTTCACTAAAAATGAAACCTAGCAAAATCGATTTATCGTCCCCTAACCTACCTACAAACCAAATTATGTTAAAATCGTTGGAGCCGTTTCCGAGATTCAGATTATATATATACATATATACAAGAATTGATTAGATAAGATCCTCGCCAACGATTGTGATTTCTTTCATCAAAACAAATACTAAAGATATAATATTATAGGTATTTTCCTTTCAGCTTCGTCATCAAATCAGCTTAATGTTTTTATATACAGAGCAGCAAGCAAGCGGTAGCTGTTGGCAATGGACAACTGCAAAACAAGGCTTCAGCGACACCACTAGAAAATGAAGTTTTTGTTATTATAATTAAAATTTGAATGGTTGAGACCATTCGTTAAATTAGCGAGTGATGTGAACGATTGAGAGCAAATTAATTTTTGAATATCGTCCGAAAAAAAGTCATATCCGTATATTGTAATTTTTTAGCGATTTCGATATAACTCCGAACTTAAAAAATTTAAAAAGTTATACTTTGAAGAAAAAAAAACAATATAGGTATAGCAATTAACGGTTTCCACAATATGAAAACAAAATATCGAAATTGATGAAAGATATAAAAAATAACATTAAGAAAACAGTTTTCCCTATTATATGTAAAATGTGTTTACTTGCGAAAGTAAGCGCGTCAACTAAGTTCATAAGTTCAAGGTAATAAAAGTATACTTAGTATACTTAAAACCACAGTATTGGCATTATTGATGTCAATACTGTGGTTTTAGGTTTGTCTACAAGTAATTTATGTACATCATAGTAATTGAAGCTATACTGTGAATGTCGATGAGAAATCTAATTGGAATGCAGTTCTGAAATGTGATTTATAAAATGATTATTCTCGTATTTGTCGTTATAAATTCTTGAGAACATACTATTTTGGCATCCGATATCATTATTTTGGTATGCAGGATTATATAATTAGATTATAGAAACATTTCTTGGTTGCCAATTTTCAATTCGTATATATAACGATTCATTTATTATCACACTTTACTTCATAAAACAGGATCAACAGCTATCTATTTTCGATACAGTTATCACGCTGGGAAAGTTCTAAATGTTATTTTTAAAGTTTTGTGTTAAAGTATTATGCCTTAGCCACACTTTTATTAGTAAAATCATTATTGGGACATTCATGTTTATTAAATTCGTATACGAGAGAGAAACTATACTTTTTTTTACAGTTATCATCTAAAACTAAACCTATAAACGACGAAATCATAGCTCATTATTACGAGGATTATTTATTACATTACATCATATTGCAATATGCTTCAATGCTTCCATGTGAGCAACTAATTTACTAATTTAACAAACAAAAATTTAATAAAAACAATACATCATCATCATCTCAGCCATAAGAAGTCCACTGCTGGACATAGGCCTCCCCCATGGATTTCCAAAAAGACCGATTGGAAGCAGCTTGCATCCAGCGTCTTCCCGCCACTTGTATGAGGTCATCTCTCCATCTCGTGGCTGGTCTTCCTACGCTGCGCTTGCCGGCGCCACAATACAACCACATATGTATTAGTATTAAATGTATTAATTAATTAAAAATTAATAAGTACTCAATACAAACCAAACAAAAATTTTTGATGCAAGAAATACATGAGCCTAAAATACCGTAGCCCGTCTACGAATTGACCACGTAGAGCCTACTTCGTAGCCGTAGGCACGTCGTATCTCCCGATAAATGGACGGCCGTAGCACGGTTGCTCGTTTCTTATTAAAGTTTACTCTCCGTTGACAACACAGTAAGAGGAAAATCTACAACGCAATACTACGAGAAATTGCAACATTTATTTTTCTCCGTTTACTAGTTCGTAGAAAAGTAACAAGCCGAAGTAGGCCGGAGAGTCATATTATTTTCTGATCTAATTTTCTCTTAAGTCTCTACTTGTTTATTTGGTTTGTTTATCGTGTAATAGGTATAACTATAACGTTGAATATTAATTCTACCGACTAAGAAGTCGTTACCAATTCTTTGAAATGGTTTATTTTTAAATTAAATTGACCTATAATTGGCTAAAATATATTATAACTTTTATGATTGTGATTGTAGTCTACACTGGACAATTTACAATACCTCCTACCTATGGGGAACGAACTTTATGCGCATGAAATTATTATTAGCACTATCAGCAACATACTTATTACGAGATTGTAGATAAAAATGTTATCGATACTGCTATAGATTTCAACTGAAGCGTCATCTCCTGACGGAAGCAACAATGTGATCGCCAGAGCTCGTCAAGTTATCCTTGACGAGCTCTGGAAATCCTTTACTACCACAAATTACTTTTGGAATCCTTTACTACCACAAATTACTTTTGGAATCCTTTACTACCACAAATTACTTTTGGAATCCTTTACTACCACAAATTACTTTTGGCCAGGTTGAATTGAATTGAATAAATTGGTCAAGATTGATGAAGATGTTGCCCTGGATAGAGAACTAGACCAACGTTAAGAAGGGTACTCTCACGCAATATGTGTAACTTTGACACGGTTCGGTGATGGACGGCAGACAGCCACGGTGGACGGTGATTGCGTGTCGTGTCCCACGGGCCGTTAACGTCCAAGTATCCGGGATATCCGTGAGTTATTTATTGCTTGTGAAACGGGCGCACTCTAGAATTGGTCACTAATAAACCTTGTTTATTAATGACCGTGTTATTGCTACGTTATTCGATTGTCGCCTGATTGACACCGTTCTGCACGATAACCACGAACGTGTGTTTTGTTTATAGCAAATAAATACATTATACGAAAAAAACTACGTCATTGTACGTCGTAGCTTAATACGCATGGTCATGAAAAAATTCGAAATTATTGTGACGAGGATTGTGATTAAATGTAGTTTTCTTTGTTTTTTCTACGACCTTATCTCTATACCAAGTTTCATATTCCGTTTAGGCTTATTTGCGTAAAGGTGACAAACATAAAGATTGACTTTTGAATATGAAATTGAAATATGCAAAAGTTTTAACTTGTTTTTTTTTTTTATTGGTTAGCATTATTTTTTAGCATGATATTGAAAAAAAAAAACGCATGACGATCGCCATTAACATGGTACTGTATTAATAAATAGTACAGATCAAAATCGAATAATATTTAGGGATAGAAAAAAATATCTTGTATGAAAAATCGCGTAATATACTGTCGAAAATTGCGGCTACAACCATGCTTTTAATAAAAATAAAATTTAACACTAGGTTTCTTAAGACTACGTTATTACACAATTCATATACCTACCAATGATCAACACATTGTTTTATCATTTTATGTAACGTTCGTAAAATGTAACTTTTTGCTGGATAATGTGTGCATAAAACGAAATTTAAAACCTAAAACTACTCTTAAACACCTTAGAACTTGCATAAGTAAGTTCGTATAGATTAAGTGGCCAGCCCTAGTGTCAGAGTTATTAAGCCGCCTAAAAGCCTCTGACCTGGCTTGACGATTCCTGTGTTTTAAGAACAAACAATAAATTTAGAACTTACATTAAAAACAAGATTTTATAACAAAATTAAATTAATTACGAAACAAGTAAATTAACAATTTTTACTGGTTCGTTTTATCAGATTTGAAAGGTGGTCCCTAGATTTTTTAAAAATTTTTTATACACCAGAAAAATTTAATAAATTTGCTATATTTTTTGGGTCGTATGCTGTTTGACCAAACTGTAAGTATTGTAATTGTATCTATAGCGTTAAATCCATTTTTTGTAAAACATATATTATATTCAAGGCAAAAATAAATGAACTAAGTTTTTAAAAAAATACTCAAAACAATTTTAAAGTTCAGTAAATTTTCGCGCACTCATTTTATAATCTGTGCAATCAACAACATGTTTGTGAATGAAAGCTGACATTGGCATTCATGACACGTCGCTGCATCAAATCAACTGCACAAGTTCAATGATATTCGACAGGCTTGCAGCTGTGAATAATTGAAGCGACCTCGAGCTCTCGATATTTGCTGAATTTAGAATGGCTTCTACAAGTTTTAGTTAATTTAGCTCTGGATTTTCATTCGATTGAGTAAAATTAAAATGTTCAATACCAACGAATCTTTTTAAGCTAATGCTCACGATATAGTTTATATGGAAATGGTTGAGTGTATATAATTACGAATGTATGGGATTGGCTTCGCTTTGCCTTTCTTTTTACTTTATTTTTTACAGAATTATTTCTGTATAAAACATAAGAAAGTTGTGTATGAAATTAATTTCAGTGCAAAGATAAAAGCTTTTTTTTTTGATAAGAAAAAAGATTTTCCTATACCTATAAAAGCCAACATCCTCCAAAGCTTTTTCTTCATTGACACTCAAATTCTTTAGGTAAGCCGTAATTTTGGGGGTCACTGTACGAGGTTTATTATACGCAAAAAGTCTACGACATGTATTGATATAAATATATCATATTTTTCATTGATGTGTATCATTGACACTTTACTAAGGTCGATAGCGTTAGGAGTTCAATGGAACTGGGAATGATTTTATGTAAAAACCGAACCTTTATTCAGTGTCTGCTTTCACGTACTTAGTTTTGCAGGATTTAAATTAGTTTTTTTAGTATAATGATTGTTTTCTTCTAAAGTCTTGTCTATAGAATTTATTTTAAAAGCAAAATTATTATTTTGACATCTTTACGACTTATTGGGTTTTAAGATGACGTACATAAGATATAGTCGGGTATTCCTTTCTCAATCTATAATTTTTCAAATTGCGAACCTGGATAGACCAATAGCAAACTCTTTCAGCTTGTTGGTTTTGTTCGTTATAGTAACTCGTCTTGTTCGCATCATTAGTTAAAATATTTGACCATAAAAGACTTAATAACGACACTTAAACAAAAAAATGACGTACATACTCCTTTATTACACTTTGATTTGTTATTCTGGAACATTTGGCGAGTATCAACCTTAAAACTGTAATCTACCATTTGGAGTAAAATCTTAATGTGTCGGCGGTGAAGTATTATTAACGAATACTCATTTAACCTAATGTTTCCTTGGCATCTCTTTAATGAAATTTACTACCTATTTGATCTTATTTGAGAATAATTAAAGTAAACATCATCCGTTCACTGATACAAAGTCCTTTGTCCCGAAACCGGGACAAGGAAGCCGATCTTCGCATCCTTCAGTTTTCAACTCCACTTCAATATTATTTATACGTTTCGATGAAAAATACTGACAAACAATTTAGATGCTATTAATCATACGAGTGGCTTACCAGAGAAGAACTTAAGGTAGGACGCAAATTGATAAGAAACTCGCGGAAGTGTAAAAAAACTCCCCACTTATAGTAGATTGCAAACTCGACAATAGCTAGCGATGCGAGTAATAAACTAAAAAAAAACGATTAATGACCAATAAGTAACTACTTAAAATGTGTAGTTTCTTTTGTTCGTAAACACTCTTTTTTTCGTAGTCAAACTACAGAATCCTTAGTTAATAAGCATATTTAATAGTCTTTTCTTAATTCTCTAATAATAAAGTAAATAGATTCCGTTAAGTCATTTTCCAATAATTGTTTTTTAATTTCAAATAAGTAAATTTTTGTATTCGTTCGTTTCTTTACTACAGATTGCATTTACTGCAATATCGTGCCTCTTCAATCGATGGGTATACAATTAGGCCGGTTGAATAAAACTATAGTTTTATACATGAGTGCTCTCTATACGAAACCGTTGTTTTACTTATAAGTACTGTTTTTTGTTTAAGTTTTAATTATAAACTTAAGTAATTTTTCATAATTTTTTACCGCTTTAAACTTTTCTTCAATCAACGTCCTCCTAAAAACTGCATACAAAGAAGAGATGCAAACTTCAGATATTTTCCGCGAGGAAAAATTAGGTTCGAAATTAAATAGAATGAATGTAAAAAAAAAAACTTATCTGGAAGGCCTTTTTCAATAGATAAATAACGCACTATTTCAAGATACAATCTATTTTAAGAATGATATAAAGAGAATCATAAAAATGGGTCAAGTTTGGTATCATATTAACACCAAGCGGTGTACCTAAATCACAGACAATATGTCAATTGAATTATAACAAGAAATACGAAAGGTTAGAAGGTATCGAAACCATTAGATACAAACCTTTCTATTTTTACAAATATCGATAAATTTGCTAATTCGGGTGGCCTGTACGACCATGGTGGCAATTGTACTTGTTTAGACATATTACGACATAATTATAAATTATTATAAGTGGATTATATTGAGTGGGCTACAGATTGTGGAATATGCTTCCTGAGTGGGTCTTTCCCGATAGATATAATCTGGGTGTCTTTAAATCGCGAGTGAATTAGTTTCTTCTAGGTAATTGCGCTTCATCGTAGACCGCAATGTCGCTTAACATCAGGCGAGTTGGCGGTCAAGCGCAAATCTATTTCTAGATAAAAAAAAACAATTAATATAGGTGGATCACGTAGGTGGACCACGGGTAAGAAACCATCTATATTAAGTAGATACCTAAATTGTAAAATCACCCAGCGATGAATCTTTTTATTGGAACACTGTGCAAATCTTAACAGCGCACCCATAGCGGGCGTGCGGCATTTAGGTAATGCAGTATTGAAGAGTTACAATAAGCGATAGGACTACAGTAAATATAACTAAGTATCAAATACAAACAAAATTTAGATTGTAGCAATTATCAAAATATTTTTTCAAACTCTAAAATAAATTTGCTATGAGCCAGGGTTTTAATTTAACTTTAAAGATTTAAATTTGCTTAATTTTTTTTTTCTTTAGTTTTTTTTTTTTTTTAAACTTTTAACCATTAAATGTGTTACAGCTTAGACTGTAATACATTTAATGATTTAAATGCAGTAGGCAAGTTGATGTATATATCAATGGCAGTATAAAATGTACTATTGTAAACATTATCATTGTAACTTGGTAAATGCGTATATTGTATTTTTGTTTAGAGCTTAGTAATTCAGTACGATCAGAAAGTACATTAAATAATCGGCCAAGTGCGAGTCGGACTCGCGCACGAAGGGTTCCGTACTATCATCTATAATACTACAAAGTTTAGTTCTGTTTATAAAATAACGAGAAATCCTACCTATAAGTTTGCAATTTACTACTTGGAATTTCGTTGATTTCTCGTTATTTTATAAACAGAACTAAACTTCAAATTCAAATTCAAATAATTTTATTGCGAACATGGGTGTACAGAGTTGGAAAAAAATAACGAACTAGAACGCCATATTCCGCCTAACGGCATGCACAATTTAAGAATATGTTAATAACTAAACTAAAGAACTGAATTTTATAAAGTCTAAGTGTCTTGTCAACAGTAAAATGATCTGTGTAATAAAACTGTGGTAATAACATAACCTAACACTACTTACAGTACATATACAAATAAAGCCATTCTCTGAAAACAAATATCACATTATTTTCATCCATATTACACTAGAAACATTTTGTCTGTTATTAATATGCATGCCAAATCATACTAATTTACAAAGTAAAAACTAAAACAGCGAAAATCTAATCGAATTAAAAACTGGAATTGTCAAACAGAATATTAAATTAACAAAAAAGTCACAGAGTATAAGTTAATACCAAAGAGGATGCACTATTTAAGATGGCATGTTCATTACAGACAATAAACAAATAAGTTACCTTACACACAGTAACGTACCGCTGATATTTAAAAAGATAGTAATTTTAAAGCTATCTATACATGCAATACAAAATGAAATGCTTTATATTATTTTGCATTGGAATGAAAATAATTATAAAACTATTTCTATTGCTAGGAAAAAATATGAATTACACATGTCTTTAGAGAAATAAAATTAAAATAAATGTTAAGTACTATTAACATGCTCAATAAAAACTAAAATAATAATAGTATTGTAAACAAATAATAATAAATGTCAACATAAGATTAATTAATAATATGTAATTTTTTAAGTAAAGTCAAATAATCCAATAATGTCATTCAATTAAATTTATAATAGAATAAATAAATACAGACATGTCATCAAGATTGATAAATAATATATGTCAACATTTTATTAAAAATTTGTCGGTGAAATACTCATTGATAGTATAATATGCCTTTTCCAGTAAAAGGTTCTTTAATTTGCGTTTAAATATGTGCATTTCGTCTATTTTCAGTATTTCTTTTGGCAAGTGGTTATAGATTAATGGGGCCATGCATATTGCACTATTAGCAAGTAATGTCGTATTTTTAACAGGTTTATTCACTTTGTGTTTATTTCTAGCAGTTTTAAACATATCAAATAAGATTAAGTTACTTCGTACAAACATTGCGCATTCATATATATAAAGAGAGGGCATTGTTAAAATTTTGAGACTTTTAAAGAAAGGCCTACAGCTGACTCTTTGCTTCAATTTACAGATAGCCCTAATACATTTTTTTTGTGCCTTAAATACAGCAAATTTATCGGTACTATTGCCCCAAAACATGATCCCATATCTCAACAATGATGAGACATGGCCATTGTAAGCTGTGAGCACTGTAGGTTTGCCTACAGTTTTTGATAGCATATAGAGTGCATAGGAGTACCGACTCAATTTTGCTTGCAAAGTTCCCACGTGTTGCTTCCAGCTCAAACAGCCATCAATACTTAATCCTAAAAACTTTGTTACATCCACAATGTCTATTTTTTGTCCATAGTAAGATATATCAAGATTGTTCAATTTATTAATTCTATTTCGAAATGTCATAATATTGGTTTTATTGAGATTTATTTTTAAATTATTACATGACAACCATTTTACGATACTGCGCAGTGTTTCATTTATATCCTTTTCTATAGAAGATTTGTTATTGCCAGTAAACAGTATAGTACTGTCGTCAGCAAAGAGTACCATAGGGTGTGTTGTTGCCTTAGGGAGATCATTAATATATATGATGAACAATAACGGTCCAAGCACACTACCTTGCGGTACCCCACATTTTACTGTTTTGTACTCTGACTTATGAATAATTTCTTTCTTTAGCTTGGGGCAAACACAGCTAATTTGTGTACACTGCTGTCGATCTGTCAAGAATGATTTTATGAGGTTATTTATGTTCCCCCTAATACCGTATGCATTCAGTTTTTTTAGTAATATTTTATGATTTACGTAATCAAATGCTTTAGTAAGGTCCATGTATAGAGCGCATACAGGTTTTTTTTTATCTACACTAGTCATCACGGTATTTAAAAATTTGTAAATAGCAAGATTTATAGATTTTTTCTTTCGAAAACCTATTTGTTCTGATGCAAATAAGTTTTTATGTTCAAAATAATTATAGATGCTATTGTAAATTACCCTTTCAAATACTTTAGATATAACTGGAACCAAAGCTATTGGTCTGTAGCAGTTCATATCCTGCTTATCGTTTTTTTTTAAAAGTGGTTTAATTACAGTTTTTTTAAGTCTCTCAGGAAATATACCATTTGTGATACATAGATTAATTATGTAGCTCAATACCGGACTAACAGTAGTTGATACATGCTTAAGGACTTGAGTGGATATTTCATCATAACCAGTGCTATTTGTGGTTTTTAGAGTCATAATTATTTTATGGATATCCTGTGGTATTGTTGGATTCATAAACAAAGAGCCAGAATTATTTATGCCATGTGTATTCGTTCCCGTATTACCATTTCTGTGATCATTTGTTTGATTTATAAAATGGCTATTAAACTCATTTGCAACTTTAACAGGATCCTTTATCACATTGCCGTTTATATTAAGTTGAATTGGTTCTGTGGGGATATTATTTTTTGGGCCATTTATTACTTTCCACATTGCCTTTGTTTTATTAGTGGAATTTATTATGAGGTTGTCATTTTGAGACTTTTGGGTGAGTTTTATTATACGGTTTAGTCTAGATGTCAATTCTTTGAAATTACGTTTATTTTCTTGAGTTCTGTTTTTCCGGTAAATCCACAGTAGTGTCCTTTTTCTTTTACAGCAAGTTTTTATGCCAGTTGTAAGCCATTTTGGCCTTTGTCGCAAACTGATTTTAATTCTACGTATAGGAAAACACATGTCATAAAATAACTTGAACAGATCATAAAACTCATTGAAAGCCAAATTTGGGTCACTTTGTTCAAAGATGCCAGAAAATGAAACTGATGTAATGCATTCGTTAAATTTGTCAAGGTTTTCTCGACAATAGTCCCTTTTTTCAAGATACCAGTGTTTGATGTTACAAATTGGTTTGACAGGGCAGGTAAGTAGCTGTGCTGAGTGATCTGATAGAGCCAGTTCTAGAATGCGCCCTTTAGACTTACGTATATTACACAAAACATTATCTAAGCAGGTTCCACTTACTGCCCTGGTTGGCCTATCTATCATAAATTTAAGATTATAACCGCTAACTATTTGTTCAAATTCGTCTACTTTATTGTTTCTCTTTAGCAAATCTATGTTAAAATCACCACATACAATTAGCTTTTTCGTACCTAGACCTTTTTCTTCCAATAATGCATTAAGGTTAGAAAAAAATATATCATAATAACGGACTAGACTTCGTGGAGGCCTGTAAATACATATAACTACTATATTGTGTTCAGTTAGTTCTATACCAGAACACTCAATAATACCTTCAACGGAGTACTTTTGTAATCCATCGACTTGTTTAAATTTGTGGATATTACGCACCAGGATGCAAGAGCCACCCCGTCTGTTCTTTCTACAATAGGAGGAACCAATACAAAAATTTGGAATGTTTAAAAGTTTTTTGTCGTCATTCTTCATGTTGTGTTCAGTAATGCACAAAAGATCCAATTTAATGTGGTCTATTTCGAGAGCCTCCAAGCTAGATGTTAATAAATCAGCCTTGTTCATTAAGCCATCAATATTTTGATGCATTACTTGCAATTCATTGGTGACGAAAAAAATCATTTGTTGTCTTAGTATCAATACCAGATGTCTCACCATTAGCTTGAGGCGTGGAACACGTTTGAGTAGCTTTATCAGTTCTAGCACATAGATTTAGGGAATTGTCAGTTTGTGTTGTTGTGTCCTGAATGCTCACTGTCTGTATATTCACAGTATTTATATAATTGGATAGTTTGTTTTGGTAGCCAAAAAAATCATTTTTGTATGAAATGTGTAAAATTTCTTTCAAAATATTTCTACATATATATAAACAGAAATTACGGTTATGAGGTCGAGATTTACTATAAAACATATTAACAAACGTTACGTGATTATACTGATTGCAAATTAATTCCAACTCGTAATTCAGTTTCTTTTCTCGCAGATACTTGTTAAATGGAATCTCCGGTATTATAACATTAGTATGTGCCATTGATTTCAACCATGTGTGCATACTAGATTGGAATTCATACGGAATTCTGTCATTTGTACCCGCTAATAGGATGATACAATCATTTTTTGTATAATGTTCAGTTTCCATAGTGCTTATTACGTTATAAAGCCGCGCCCCAGGCTTCCAAATGGTCTTAACTAAATAATTATCGCCTAGTAGCTTTTCTAATGTTCGTTGGGTGTGCCTTCCTTGATCATCTGCTAGAATAAGAATTTTCTTCTTGTTTTCTTCTTGTGTGATTTCGTTTGGTTTCATTATTGATTCGCTAGTGCTTGTCAAATTTGCCGACTCGTTATAGTTTAAGTGTGCCGACTCGTTATTGACAGTGACTTCTTTTGGACTTGTATTGATATTTACAACTTTAAGTATTTTTTTCCTCGTGGTAACATTCAAGTTTGTGTTAGAAGTTATCTGTTGACTACACGTATCATTTACACCTGTCAAAATGTGGGGTTTTTCTTCAAATTCTAACTGCTCTAAGCTACATTTTTGTGTACATGTTTTCTGTGTAGATTGAGGACTGTCAGGCATTTCAATATCAGATAGCAGTTCAGTGGCAGTCATAACATCTGAGTTTTTATTTGACTTTAGTGATCGTTTTGGTTTTCTATTTTTATGACTATTGTTTATAAGTGATTTCCCTTTTCGATTTAGGGTTGGGCTTTCTGAGTAGTTTAATTTTTTGTACGTTTCCACAGCTTTTTTAAGTTTTTCATTTTCAGCTTGTATCTTGTTGTTTTCCAAACATAAATTTTCGATTTCTAGATGTGCTGATTGAAGGTTTACACTCAGTTGTTCTAATTGTTTGGTCAATTCTGTGTATGTGTGACTATCATCCAGTGTATTGTTTGGCAAACTTAATGTTGTACTTTCAAATAGTGTTGATGTCGAAAGATTGTTCATAGAACTGGATTTTAATATAGGACGAAAAGTAACGTTTCCCGAATCCATAATAATAAATAAGTATTTCAGTGTATAGCTGGCTTTATTTCACTTTAATTGTCTATGAATGTATTCAACACATGTCAGTAACCAAATCGTTCATCGAATGTCACAGTCATGAAAAGTTTGCGCTTATCTGTTATTGTCATTTGTCAACACAGTATTTAGAAAACATCAAATCAAAGAGCACGTCACCGATTAATACAAAATCTGTCTCTCTTTTATCATTGCCAAAACATCAAACAATCGTGTAAAAGTCAAACAAGAGTTCTAACGGTATTCTGTCTTTCAAATAGGTGTCTGCATACAATATGAAAATGGTAAAATAAGTTATTAATTTTCAATCTCACCGCTATCCAGATGTTGAAGCAGGCTTGAAGGTTTGGTTTCTTGTATTTGATAATGTTTAGGCTTCAAAAAGCACTGATTTTACCATTAATTTCGAATTTAATTATACACAGATCTTGAGACACTTGTTTACACGGCTAGGGTTGCCAGTTTACTATAGTAGTATTATAGATAAACTTTGTAGTATTATAGATGATAGTACGGAACCCTTCGTGCGCGAGTCCGACTCGCACTTGGCCGATTATTATAAATAGACAAACTTCTAAAATATACGCAACACGATGAACATAAATAAATATTGGTGGACATTTCACACAACACCATCTAGCCCAAACTAAGCAAAGCTTGTACTATGGAAACTAGATGGTTGATAGAATATACTTATAATACCTATATACTTTTTTTTTGCAAATACATACTTATGATACCTACATATAAACATCCAGACATAGAACAAACATAATTGGATGTTTTTTTATTCGAAAATAGGCTTGTGCTTGATCGCCAATCCACCTTGTGTTAAGCGACAGTTACGGTCTACGATGGAGCGCGCTTGCTTAGAAGAAACATATTCACTTGCGATTCGAATACACCTAGATTATATCTATTCGGAAAGACCTATTCAGGAAGCGCATTCCACATTTTGGTGATACGCACAATGAAAGTGGAGCCAAAGCGTTTTGTTAGATGTTTTTATTACACCAGGTATCTACTTACCTTTATTTCTATAGTGTCTATTTTGAGTAATTCTAAAAGGTTGATCAACCTATAATTGCTTGCAAGTACATAAATCCCAATCGACGTTTGTAATATTGAGTTTCATAAGTTTTCATTGCACGTGCCAGTATACGAGGCCAATACAAACAAATTACACGTTAGCGAGAAACGATCTTCCTGGCTTATGAAATAACTTTCAGTAGGTATTATATACATGTCGTAGCGTACCTACTAGTAGAATATTTCCAGATACGTTACGGTAAGCCGGTTTACAAAACATCATTTTTTCTAGTGTGGCTATTTTATGTTCAAAACAATTGCAAGTCGCCTGAAAAAAGACGCCGCATTGCTTGACCACATCGCGTTCCTCAAAGCGGCTGATCAACGTACCACCGCAATACAATTGGGCGCGTAGTCGTTTCAGAGAATGTATCGCGACTACAATCCGTCTGCACACCAAATTGCTATATTAGAAAACACAGCTGTTTCAAAAACTAACTTGCCATAGTGTAATACGGTATAATTTTTAAATTGGCTGTGACATGCAAATTTACATTTATTACCTAAGTATAAACTTTGCCATTCAACATGTCAAAGAATGTTGGGTACTCTGCCAATCGGCATACGGTAGTCAGTTAGAGCATTTACATCTTTAGACGTTCATAATTTTGAGATGACTGGATCGTTTTAGGGTTCCAGAGTCAACTACGAACCCATATAGTTTTGCCATGTCCGTCTGTCTGTGTGTCTGTCTGCGGCTTAGCTCAAAGGATAGAATATAAGTATTAGAAAATTGTAATTAAGTATGGATATACAAACATATTTATTATGGTATACCGATAAATCAGTGGAGTAAAATCTTGAAACATTTTTTTTGGGGTACCTCGTACCACGTAATATTACGAGAACAGGTCATCTAGATTTGTCCTTATCTTGCGGGAACTGGACCGCTCGGCGTATACACGTATGCATGTTAGTTAAGTGTAAATTAAAATTTTGTCTTCCTCTTGCATAACTTAAAAAAAAAGTAAGTAGTTATAAATGCTATTAATTCATAAAAGGCACGGACCCTGGAGTCTGTGGAGAATAAATTTGTTAAATAAAAAAAAAACTTATCTAGGTTTTTAGATTTATTAACAAATTGTATTCGTTTATGTATAAATAAATATAAAACAAAACGTAAAGTGTTAAATTGGGATGAATATTTTTTTTACATCTACCTCATCGTGTGGGCGTGGGGTATCGTTGGATAGAAAATTAAAAAAGTGCGAGTGCGAGAGTGCGCAAATATTATTTTCAATTTAGGTATTTTAGCGAAATATTAAGTGATAATTTTTGATAGTCAAGTGACCGGCTAAGAGTTGACTTTGGAGATATAAAAACGAAGTACGAGTAATAGTCGGTGAACTTAAAGAATATACTTATAGAAACGTAATAAATGAAAATTTCGTACAAATTCCATTCAAACTAACATAAATTAACTCGTATCTTCATAGTGTTAAACAGGAGACCCTGTTTTAAGTTCACAGAAATTATGATGTACAATTACGGAACCCTACTTTGCGTGTGGCACGATACGCACTAGACCGCTTATTTGGTGCATACCTATACTTTAGTTTAACGTACACCATGTGTGGATTATCAGGAATGAACCGCTGTGACCTAGTGAGCGACTACTTTTTTAAATCACATTAAATAGAACAATGATTGACCACCAACTCGCCTGATTTTAAGTGTCTATGTGGCAACTACTACTACAGTAGCGGTGCGAATACTTTTTTTAACATTAATTCTCTTCCAGTTTCCTTATTACTTCAGACGTGTCATTACTTCCGAAGTTACAGTTGATTGTTCATTATTGTTATCGTCTTCTGTTTTGTGAAGCTTTCTTAAATGCATGTTTAAAAGCACGCAACACATGTCCCAAAATTAGAGTTTTATTGAATCAGAGTCCGATCAGAGAACCGTAGTTAAAAATAAAGCAGATTACAGTCGCCCACGGTTTCACTCGGCGCTGAATCAGAGGGTCGCCTCTCACTGACATATTGTTTTCCCAGGAATTTTCAATGAATTCATTTGTTTTTACACGACTGAGTAAGAAGGAGGGTTATGTTTTTCGAGTGTATGTATGCATGTATGTATGTGGGTATGTATGTATTTATGTTTCTATATGATCGCCTACAGCCTAAATGGCTTGACCGATTTTGATGTACGAGGTGTCGTTAGATCCGTTTTCACTTCCAGAGTGTCATAGGATATATTTTTTTGTAATAATAATAATAACACATCTCTCGCAAAAATAAAAAAAATGCGTTTTTTGTAACCTCCAACGAACTTTTTCGAAATAAACAAGTGATTTTATTTCGAAAAAGTTCTATAAAAAAATATTAATTTCCCCCTTTTATCTACTAGTTTGCACAGAACCCTTGGTGGGCGAGTCAGACTCGCACTGAGCTATACGCAAGCTTGTCTCACTCTTGTCCAGTTATTAGTTGGATTGCGTCAATTACTGTTCAAAAGATAAAGCCGTTTAAGTGGTGGACAGACACATAAACAGACACCGTAGACTCACGAGTAGGCCCCGCATCCTTAGGAAGTCTAAAAAACTGATGTTCCATGTACATTTAATCGAGGGTTAACAAATTATTCATATGGAACAACTGCTATTTTAACTTTGTTTAACTTCTTTGAGTTGTACCCATAATAAAAATTGTTATAAATTATGATTTGATTCAGCTCTTTGAAAATATTCATATATTGAACACGTAAAGCGTTGTGTACCTATTATTAAAAGTAGGTAACGTTTTTAGAACTCAATAATTTCGTCGTTGAGGAAATCGTCTGTGAGTGCATCTCTATAGATAGGTAAGTGACAAGTCGAAGACTGGACGTACCCAGTTACCCACCTCTTTTAATTTTACCGCTTTGTTCACTAATCCAATTTAAGTCCTAAAAATATATGTACATTTTCAACGTAAACTTTTTCAAATTACACTGCAATAAAAAGTTTTATGTTAGGAAAACATACATAAAGTGTAAGTATCCGTGTTTGAATTTTATGGGGACTAATAAAGGATATTGCTTATTTGGACACTTTTCCGAGGTATAATAAGAGAAGTTGTGAGTCCTCGTGGCTCAGTTGCGGCTCGGTTCGATACAGCCGAATATTTTTGTTTCGTGACAACTTAAATCTTCGCTTCGCAATTTGTTGGGCGCCAACGGTAATACGCATCGCAAAGGTATGTCAAGTGCGCGGTCAAGCACCTCACCTGTACTGACAATCTCTCAACACAAACAAACAAAAATAATTCTTAACGATCACAGATAAAGACCGAAATCGTAAGGGCTTCGTTGTTCGTATTGTAGAGATCGAGTAGACGAGGGTTCCCGTCTGAATTCTGTCTGAACCTATTTTGTGGTAAAAGCAGGATTAATAAAGCCGTCTCAAATTCGATGAAATGACATTTTACGTTTGGTATGTCTCTTTTAGATTAGATGGAATCTATTTTAGATTAACTAGTTCTATGTACTTTGTAGATATGTAAATGCCACGTTAGAAAGGGCATTGAATTATGGCTTTTTGAAGGTAATTTACTGCTGTATTTTTGGTGTGGGAGTGTCCCCAGACCTGAATATATTACTATTAGCTACCTTTTTGAGTAACAACAGAATTTTCCGTAGAGACTTGCCGTTAGACACGCATCACTTACTATATTTTTGTGTATTTACATTCCGTTCCGGTCGATTCATTATTTTCGCAATCCTTTTTATGGATTTACAATTATTGAATGGTTTCTGTAGTTGTCAACTCAGTTTTTTTCTGACTTTGCTTGTTAGGGCTCCGTAGTAAACATATTTATTACAGTAACAATACAGTAGAATAAAATCTTGGAAAAAACATATTTTAAGGTACTCGTACCTCCCCTATATGTAAAGTGGGGATAAATTATTTTTTCTCATTTACCCCATCGTGTGGGGTGTCGTTGGATAGGTAATCAAAATGCATTGGGGGTTTGCGATAACTATTTTTCAATTTAGGGATTTTATGCGAAATATTAAACGGCTAAACTTGACTTTGGAGATATAAAAAACTTCATGCGAGTAGCTTATATGATGGAATTAAAAGGAAAACTATCACGACTAAGTAGACTTTATAAGTTAACGAGTAATAGTCAATCAACTTAAAATAATTGCTTAGACAAGTCAAAAAATAATAATAATATAAATATAATATTCTACAGGATTCATTTTGGAGAATGTGCATCAGAGCTGCACGATCTGATATTGCCATTCTTTTACAGGACAAGTAGAAAGTCGGCCCACTATCACCCATGCATTGTGGATTTTCCTAAAGTACGAACCAAACGGTTTAATTCTACGTTTTTGATCCGTACAGCTAAGGAATGGAACAAATTGCCGGCTTCTCTGTTCCCTGAGAGATACAATTTCAGAGTGAATAGGTATCTTCTGGGTCTGCGTGCTTCATCTTCGACCACATCGTCGCTTTCCAACAGGCGAGTTGGTGGTCAAACGTGGACCTATTCACAATAAAAAAATAAAATAAAAACATTTTAATTAACATAAGTTAGCTTGTATGTTCGTAGTATTAAACTAGAGACAATGTTTTAAGTTCACATAAATTATTATATGTAACTAAAGAACCCTACACTGCGCGTGGCATGACACGCACTTGGCTATTTATTTGGGATTGTTCACACTGCTGTCTTGTAAGGTTGTCCTTAAGACTACAAGCTAGCAATACATAGAAAAACTAAGCTTACCCACCGTGTTAAATTGTGAGATATACTTACATATTTGTATGATCCACGAGTAAACAAGTAATCTATTTAAGAAAAAAAATAAGCGTGCTTAACCTTATTATTCCAATTTGTTCAGGAGCATATTGATCAACATAATGACCGATACAAATTAACTCGTGAGGAATGTTCGAGTTTGTGGAAAAACATAATTTTACACGTGGCTTCAGTGTCGTTCACCGACGTACAAACAAAGGTAACCCGCGCAAATAATCAGAGCAAACTCAACTCATAAAGAGCGTTTTGTTAAAATCAAAGACCTGTAATGAAAACAACTCTATTTAACAAAGGTTCTTTAACTTTTGTACCTATTATTGAATAAAATAATGGTAACAAATTAAAATGTCGACAATAGATGAATATATTCGATTCGTCAGAGATGAGGTTTCGCTGAAAGGTCAAATGGTAAACGACTTAGACAATTAAATAAAAAGTAAATAACTACAATAATAATTTATTTATATAAATGACCTAAATAACTAAAGATATAAATGAAATACATATCACAGATAAAAAACAGAACTCAGGTCACAGTCCCAAGGCAACGTTCCCAAAAGGCTGGCGACATTGCCTCGTTGGATAGCAATGTTAATCCGCTGACTAACTAATGACTACATAATGTATTTATATATCATATGTAAATATTTTTTTCTACTTAATTGAAAACAATAACATTTGGCAATAATGTATGGGGTACGTAAACGAATCCCTGTTTATCCTATAAATTTATTGATTGAATAATGTAGAAAGAACTTGAAATCCCGATATTTCGTCATGTAACTGGCAAGTAGCGTGGTTACAGTTCTGCAACTAAATATAAATATATTTCGATAAATATCTCGTAAACAGTAAATATCTCGTATTTATTCGTTTGAATAAGGTATAGAAAAAAATTAAACGGCAAAGATTTAAATTTAAACCTTTTCTTTTGAAGAGGGGGAAATCTTACAAAGATACCCGGCTGCGTTGTACAATGGGGATGCAACCGGGTTGTAGCCCATCTTAGTGCCTTAGTGCTAAACGGAGGACTCCGGGTTCTCGTGATGAACACATACCAGAGCCCTCAGCACTGTGACATAGTTCCCCTTCAACTTGCTACGTCTACGACCGATTGATGTGTGCGTCCACCTCGGGCCCGCTTGAATAGTATGTCAGGGTCTCACTCCCGACCAACCCCAGGCCCAGAAGCCCTATTTTAGTAATCGCTTGCTATAGGCACGGGATACCAATTCCGTATTCTAGTGCCCCGGCACCGGGCGGATAGATAAACCTAAAGGATTAGCTGCAGTGGAAACGAGCTGGCCATGTGTGTAGAAGAATTGACAACCGTTGGTAGATGGGTTTCGAGTGGAGACCGCGTATCGCCAAACATAGAACAGGGCACCCTGGATCAAGCTGTTAGTTATAAGCAAAGAAAATGAAAAGCAAAGTGGATGTGTAAAGCTTTGCTTTGCTGTGATTAAAGACATCCCATCACGGCTGTGGCGTACTTTAGGAGCGGTCTAGGGCCATCAGTGTACCTACATTAAATGGCAGACAAAGTTGATGATGAATAGAATTTAAGTGTAAGATGTGTGTGTAGTGAGATAATTGTAATTGGTATTTTTCCGTTTTTATCTCAATAAAAGAATTTGAATTTTAATTTGAAGTGTAACGTATGACCATCATAATATTTTTAAAATTATTTTTGTTAGAATACCTCTTTACTTATAGGAAAGATCCTACGTCATCATTGTACTTTATTGACGTAAGGACTTATCCTCGACTTTTAACTTTTTGTTGTTTAGAAAATTGATTTATTTTTGTCAAGTTAATAAGTTTTTGCAAATCTCAGACGCAAAAATTAGAGGACTAATTTATATGTAGTTACTTTCAATCGATTTTGTATACAATACCGTGACGTGTATTCTATACAAACCATCCTACGTCTCTAGCCTTACATATAATTATACCCTAATGATCCTTAGGAATAATTGAGAAGATTAAGTATCCATAAATAAATACACAAAGGTCACAGATCTTGCCCCTGGGCTATGTGACTTCTGAATCAATAATATAAGCACTTCGTTCTGTTTATCGTATGACATCGTCCGTAGGCGATGTTTGATCAACCCTTATTTACTGTTTTGCCTGACACAGTTAAGATTTCCCCTTTTTCCTTTGTACGCCAAAATTAATTTGACATTACAGAATAATCCATATCTACCACTCAATAATAGGTTTTTGCGTCACTAATATCTGTCCCAAGGAAATCTTTTCAATGATATTTTTTACTTAGCAGTACTTAAGTGAATTTGAATTTTAAAAGTTGTTATTTGGTATTTTATCTTAATATTTCATCATCGTCATCCTATAATAGCCCACTAATGGAAACACGCATCCATTTGTTTATGTTATTCACTTCCTTGCTAATCGCCTCCACCCGGAATTCGGAACCTATGGATCTCGTGAGACCATCTTTGAGCGGTCCTGATTCCGCCAACCCAGTTACCAGCACTATGTTATTGAAGTATCCCATCAGCCATTACCATGTCTGGCCACGTGACCTGCCCAACTCCATTTTAGGTCTGTCACGGTACGATGTCTACCACTCTGGTTAGACGTCCTATTTCAGTATTCTTAAAAGTTTCTTTTAGTTAAACTGTAATTTAAATAAAGCCGGCCAAATGCAAGTCGATAACCACCGCCTCGATGGTTAGATATATTTTTTTAATTTAATTTAAGCCCCCTTAGAGCATTGACTGGCCTTATGGCTCAATTGGTAGTGTGTTTACGTCTACCTGCTGAACTGTAAGGTCGTGGGTTCAATCCCCACCCAGGGCAAACATTTGTGTGATGAGCATGGATGATTGTTCTGTGTTTCTATGTATCATATGTATATATTTACAAAAAAAAAAGTATATATGTATTCTATCAGCCATCTAGTTCCATAGTACAAGCTTTGCTTAGTTTGGGCTAGATGGTGTTGTGTGAAATGTCCACAGTTTTTTTTAATTATTTATTTGTCATAAATGTTCTAGTCGCAATCTAAGTATGCAGTTATTTTCAAATTCGAGTCTTGCTTCAGTAAAGTAGTGGCGATTTTACTGGAAGCTTTTGGAGTTTTGCCGACAACATGAAAATACAAGTTTCGCCACTTTATTTCACTTGCTCACACTTACGCACTTGATCAAACACTTATTGAATAAAACACCACCAATGTTATAGCATTAATTAATATTCAAAATAACACAAGTTTAGAAAAGTGAAGTAAAAGGACCACATGTTTCCATGACGTTCTCGCCAAAACTCTTAGATAATATTGCTAAGTAAGGAACTTGCACAGAATTGGCAAGGGTGTCGTGAATGACAGGAAGCCTGTATTCAGCAGTGGGTGGATACAGGCTGAATAGAATAAAAAAAAATGCAAATTGGACTGGTGGGTACAACCTGCTGATCCGCGGTTTTGCGGACAGGGGCGAGCATTTGAATTGAGGTCACTACCTCGCTCGGGCATTAGCACCTTTTTACCCGACTGCGGAGGGTTAACTTTTTTGAGTGTATGTATGTATGTTTGCATATAATATGTTTGTATATA
Organism: Lycia hirtaria; assembly: GCA_947563715.1. Lineage (NCBI taxonomy): Eukaryota > Metazoa > Arthropoda > Insecta > Lepidoptera > Geometridae > Lycia > Lycia hirtaria. The sequence continues at coordinate 40,360,676 of OX387379.1, forward strand.
CTATATATGTATGATTCTTGATTTTGTGTCGTATGCTATTTTTTTTGTAGAAATAACAAATACGACTGTCGCGCAAAATAAAAAAATAACCTCCAACGAACTTTTTCGTAATAAATAAGCGATTTTACTAGAATTTTTGTAAAGTATGCGCATTTAAAGTTTTCTACGGCGATTTTACGCATACTTTCTCATAAAAAAGTACACTTAACAGCGTATCAAGCGTAACGAAATCGTAAGGTAGATGCAAAAACAGCTTTTATGCAGTCGGATATTTTGATACTTATTGAAGATGTGAATTGACCGAATGAACTTACGACAAATCTATAGGCACGTAAGGAATCTCGTCAATCATCTTTTTAATTCAGAAAAAACACAAAAAAATTCAATCCGTTTGTTTTTATGTTTATACGTAGGTATATAGTATTCACAAAAAGTATATAATTATATACTATCAGTTATTTGCCTTAGTGTTTTAGCTAGAATGTTCTGTGTGAAAATGTCCACCAATATTTATTTAATTCTAGTGAAAAGATTATTTATTCTTTGTCAAACTTAGTCTTAATCTAAATTGGTTTTTGCGTGATTCATAGATAGATAGATTCATGTGTGTTATCATTGTACAGATTAGTAATAAGCACATCAATTTTCAAAATCTTTAGGAATATGATCATGTGAGAGAGAGATAGGGCGAATTCCATCCACACTTTAACATACTCGTACCTGTAATCAAACAAAATATGCGGCCAAACCATCATCTGCCAAATTACATTTACAAAGACTACAATAGGCTTTACTACAATTTTTCTGTCTGTCTCATCAAAAGCGCCATATTCAATCGTCTGCTAGTATTTTTAACTGATTAAAAAATGGAGAAGGTTATCAATTTGTGGCGTATATATTATTTTATCTTCCCACTATTTTCAGAGTCAAGAAGGAAACAACTACGTGCCGATCTGCTCGTAGAAGCTCAATGAATATTTTCATCACCTGTCATTTTCAGTTTTGTCTATGTTTGTTGGCGACAGTTACAAAAACAATACAGAGTACGCTAAAATTTCCAACGTGCAGATACCCATAACGTAGTTTTGGGTATTTACGTCACAAACAAGTAAACACGTGACGGCGTGACGACCTTCGCTGTGACAGGAGAGCCTCACATTCATTATCGAAGTGACACAAGAGTAGTTAACGACCGGGGGTCACTGGTTAGTTTAACCGCCCAGGGGTCACTGATTAGTTTAACCGCCCAGGGGTCGACTTCACCACGTGAGCTTTGAATCCAAGAGATACGCACGTGGGCCGTATAGTCAAGCTTTTTGTTTGATTAAAATCAGTATTAGACGAATTTATTTACAGTTTTTGAAAAGTTATATATTATTTAAGAATAAAACATAATATAGATAGTGATGTGACCTGTATTAAATATGCACCAAAATTTATATTTATATTGTTTTTTATTATTTAATTTATTATTTATAATTTGATAACCAATTTTTCTACCTTTATGCTAATAGGGTTACCTACTTCAACTAGTTCTGCTTTTGATATTATATATGTAAATAAGTATGTATATTAAAAGAAAAAAACCGGACAAGGCGAGTCAGACTCGCCCACCGAGGGTTCCGTACAAACTAGTAGATAAAAGGGTTTTTTTTTTTATATTTTACTTCATAAATCGTAAAATATACATCATAAAAACATTTAAAAACCTGTTTTAGCTTGTGCTAATTAAGCTCTTTCATATGATACCCCACATGATACGGTTAAAGTACTTTAAAATTTGGACCCTCTTTCCTTGCTTAAAGACCCTATATTTGGTGATTAAATTAAAAATGTCCAGTTTTCAGATTTCTTCCTATATGTGTACTATAACACAATGCTTCTTGCCAAATTTCGTAGTTCTAGATCAACGGGAAGTACCCCATATGTTTTGATTCCTCTGTGAGTGTCGAAATGTGCATTTTTGACGACATATTCGGCTGTAACTTTTTTTATGAAAACTGAGAAGTTTAATTATTCTCTCTGCTGCAAGATACTATGGATCTACGTATATGGTTTTAATTTCAACTCGATACCTTCACGCATTCCCGAGATAAAGGTCTTGACACCCTGACAGACGGACAGACGGACAACAAAGTGATCCTATTAGGGTTCCGTTTTTTCCTATTGAGGTACGGAACCCTAAAAAACAAAAGTTCCTACTGCAGAAAAGCAGGTTTTGATTTATGATTTCGTCATGCTTGATACGCTGTTGAGTGTACGTTTTCTGTGAGAAAGTATACGTAAATTTGCTGTAAAAGATTATAAATGCGCATTCTTTAGAATAATTATATTAAAATCACTTGTTTATTACGAAATACTTCGCTATAGGTTATGAAAAAACACATATTTGTAATTTTGCAAGAGATATATTATTATTATTTCAAAAAAATATAGCTTGACACTCTGGAAGCGAAGACGAAATATGAATTTCAAAACTCCCTTTTTCAGCTCTGTTAAAAGTTGATAAAACTTTCTATAGAATTAAAAAAATCACAATCTAATCAATATAATTCTGTCATCGCATAGACATAAGATGATTTGTAATCCTAAAAAATTGCTTAAGAACTTAGTAAAAAAAAATTCCAGAATGGCTGTGTTACAGCTCAGTTCATAGTAAGACAAAGCTCTTTTCTAAAGCACGTGACTTCGCTTTTCGCTTATTTTTGGACGCCTAAAGCGCGTTCATGTTATGTTTCCACTCTAGAACCCATCCATTGCAACGTTTATCGGTTCTGCACTGAATGTGACCGGTACACTACCGCATAGATAATTTTTTTATCCTGGAAAATGGAGAGTTCCTGTAAATTGAAAGCGTGGTAGCCAAAGATTTATTACACATAGATGGGTTTTCCCCGAGCCTTTTCATAATTTTTTGAAATTATAAACGCAAAAATGTTTTTTTTTTAATAAAAATAGTTTGGATCAAATTGAAAATTTGTGATGTTGTTGTCTAGTTTTCTAAACGATGTTTTTTTTATAAGTTCATTCAGTCAATTTATATGTTCAAAAATGTGCTAATAAGCGCGAGCGAGACGGATGATGGTCGAACTACAGACTCTTATGGATGTGTCTTATCCTCGTAAGTGCTGAGAACTAAGATTTGCCATGCTCTTACTTTACATTCAATGAGTATATTCATATTCATATCATTTATTGCGTCATATGTAGGTACATGCAGGTCTTATAATAACACATGTTTATTTAGGGAATACATATGGCCCTATATGGGCATGGCAACACTTGAGTCGGAACGTTCTATTTTAATTTTAATTTCGTCAAAGTTATCCTTATAAAATTCGTCAAGATTATAATAACTGTTAGCTTCTAGGAGATCTTTCAAATTCAAAATAAAGCTTTCATCTGTGTCTATATCTTTTAAGCAATTCGGTAGCTTGTTATATATTTTTACTGCCATAGAATTATAGAGTATAACCTCTCTATAGATACTATTTCATTGGTGGTACCTGGTAATCTTGTTATCAATCTACGAATATAATTCGTATATGAGGTCAGAGCCCTCTAGCCCTTGCCTAAGATAACAACCTCACCAGCTTGATGGATCACTGTTTTCACAAACTGAACGTCTTCCGTGAAGGTATCTACTAATCTGAGGTCACGGTACGGGGTCACGGGTCACGAGCCAAGCACAACGGAGGTCATATGAATAGTTATTATTTTACTCGACAGATATATCTGTTTATCTGTTTCGTGTGAGGAAGGGTTCGATAATATCTAACAAATGTCAGGGTTCTACGCCACAACCGAAATTATTGTCATTCGTAGCGACGTAAAACAACGCAATGGCGTGTTACGAAAACATAATGCGTAGCAGAAGAACGATTTACCTAATAACGATTTTCAATATAAACAAATTATTACGTAATTCACAATATTAAATAAATTCAAAATATTATGTAATTCACTTTTAGTTGAATAAACGTAAGTGTCGCTCATTTTTCAAGCTTCCGCACTAAGGGTGCGGGAGCCTGTTCGTGAAGCTACGGTGCCTGTCTGTCTGTCCCACACTTAAACGACTGTATCTTTTGAACGGTAATATATACAAGTCTCAAAATTGGTCAGATTGAACGATTTATTTTGATGTAAATCTACAAATACACTAATAAAAATACAAATAAACTACAAATACTTGAAATATAATAAATGGTAGTGTTAAAATCTCTTTGATTAAAGCAAATAGGTCTGTATCATTTACTTATTTGAACATGGTATATGAACGCTTAGTTTTTCAGGCTATTCCTATTATATAGAAAATAAGTTAAGTTACAAATATTCTTATAAAGCAATTTTTTTTGAGATATAATGAAACACTAATCAAATAATGCTAACAGCATTTCCGTGTTCAATGTATTAGCTAAAACATGCATACAGCTATAATATCATAACTTAAATTATATAATTATAGTTTAAAAAACTGTACCAACTGACTTTTCATGGATGCCATTATCAGAACTGGATCAAATTGAAGAATATATAATTTCCTCCTTTTATCTACTAGTTTGTACGGAACCCTTGGTGGGCGTCTGACTCGCACTCGTCCGGTTTTTTGTTGTTATAATTGAATTATAGAGACATTATCTCAATATACATAATTAAATAGAAAGACTAAAATAGATAAATCGTTGTTGAACCCTAGTCTCGATATTCATCAATAATTGTGTATTCCACGTGAGTGCGGCATTGAAATCACTTTCTTTGGAATGAGTTTCAGAAGATCGAGATCGAATGCTTATGAAACTTTAAGATGTGAATACAGGCTGGTTTGAGACTAACATCGATAAATCAGGACTAAAGTTTTATAGGATGGAAATAAATATATATCACGCTTATTTGCTTCTACGGGGCAAGAGCATCAAAGATCAAAAGGTCGTATGACTCCACTTGAGTTCTTGGAGGTAAGATGTACAAAAAATTAGCTTGCAGTGCCAGCCCATCGCGATGCATCATCATCTATAGCCCTCTCTATCCCACTGCTAGGTATTGGTCTATTTATTCTCATGCCGTCTGCTTCGATTCTGTGCCAATCATGCCCTTTGCCATTCATTCATTGCATAAGCAATACCATTCAACGGCAATGCGGGCAGCATGCTGGATACGCTGCCAACTGGTAGTGAGTTTGATGGATTTGGATTGTCTTTAGACCTTTATCGGTATGGGGTAATCGATATGATTTTTGTGTAGTAGTTTAGTTTGTATATTGTTTTGTTGTAGTTAATAAAGGCACTTGTCAGTTTAAAAAAAAAACATGTCCAGCTTCGACTCACGACACGATAGACATAGACATCTGTTTCATCCATCTTGCTGGCGGACGATCTATACTTTTGTTTTTTTATAAACGAAAATAGGCCTACGCTTGACCGGTAACCTTTGCGGTAACGGAAGGAACCCATTCAATCGAGATTTTAAGACACCCAGATTATATCCATCTGGAAAAACTCATTCAGGAATCGTATTCCACTTATCTTGGTGGTACACACAATAAAACTGGAGTGGAGCTAAAGTGTTTCGTTTACGTTTCGATGTCACTTTTTCGTGGTTCTGGCCGTCTGATAGAAGGGTAGGGGGAATAAGATCATGGAGATTAGATGCACATTCACCGAAATGTATTCATTCATTTATAAAAACCGATAAACTAACAACTTTGTGATGATGTTCCAGAGTTTGGAGCTTTGCCTGCAAGGGAATCGTTACCAGGTAGCCTCCTACCACGCATTTTAATGGTACCGTCTGGAGATTTCCCTTGTCTTGGCCACTCATTATCATCATCATCATCTCAGCCATAAGAAGTCCACTGCTGGACATAGGCCTCCCCCATGGATTTCCAAAAAGATCGATTGGAAGCGGCTTGCATCCAGTGCCACTACTCACTACTACTTTGTCTTGGCCACTACTCAGCCACTACCTTACTCCACTTGTCATCATCGCGTCTTACAAAAACCCCCAAATAAACGCCAATTTCCCTCAAGTCCTTTAATTGACTTGACTTTAATTATAATTGACTACCGCATACCCGGGAAGAGAAGAAGCAAATATATTCAATGTTTTTTCTCTTTTTCTCCCAGTCCAGTATGGAATAATGAATCATGCGAAAAAGAATTATGCTCTAATCTTTGATATTGGCCATAATAGACGTAATAGATAATGGCAGTGATAGATTTTTTCTGAGTCCGTGTGGAGAAATACCACATTTCCCAGAAGCTCAATCACCAAAAGAAATATTTTATATTTCATTATTAGAAATATAATTATTTTAAAGTAGATAGACGATGATTATCATTTGAGATTTTCCTTAACACATTCAGTTAAATTGCGATAGCTACGATTAGCGCTTAAAATCTCACACGCATCACTTCCGTCGGTATACATCTGTTCGAAGTTCATGAACCCTAGCATACATAGAAAAATTGCCTGAAATTCTTTGTATGACAATATAGGTGCTTACATGTTAGAGTGGAATGAAATGCAAACTATCATTTGGTGTAGTAGGTTGTAGCACTGCTTTTTGGTTGTAATAAATTTTATGCTACTATTGTAGGTATTTTTAACATTAATTTGTTTAAAACCGCAGTCAATCTTAAAGTGTATTGAAATCAACAGTGTGCAATAAATTTTTGTTTGTAGCTTCCGCATCCTCACTCAATATTAACCATTTATATTATGCTTATCATCGAGCGAGCAATTTGTGTTGTCTTGCCACTAAGTTATGTAAGATAAAATTATTTATAAAAAAAATCTGTAAAGAAATTTGAAAATCCGATTCGACCAATAGACACAAAATGAAGGTTAACGATTAAAAAATTATCGAGGTGTCAGAAGAAAGGCAGATTTAAATTCATATTTCTGCTAGTGACACCCTGTATTTATGAAGTGTCAGTGTCACAGAGGTCGAGGACTCTAGTCTTGTTTCTGTGACATGTATAATTATTGTAGTTGTAGTAAAGTTCAATGTTGTCCGAAAGTTGGTTGAGGTGCTATTAATAATATCAGGTAAATATGTAAGTTCGTAAGAGCGGCCAGCCCTAGTGTCAGAGTTGTTAAGCCGCCGAAAGGCCTCTTGTCTGGTTTGACGATTACTATTTTAAGAACAAACAACCTACAATTTAACGTGTTATCCGACCCATGGTAGCGCTCAGAAAGAAATGCCACTCACGGTCACCCATCCGAAGTCTGACCGGTCTGACTGTGTTAACTGTGTCGCATGTCGCATCTATACCGGTTGTAGAGTTGGCGAGATTGCTTCTTTGGGCTTTCAGGCTCGTGTTGAAGCGACCAAACTGTCTTGCGATGTCAAATGGGAGGCATCACAACTGACGCCGCTGTCGCTGGAGGGTTGCCGCTGGTGCGGCAAGCCGTTTTCCCTATCTTCTGCGGCACCAACGGGTCGTCATGGTTTGATAGCAAACGTGGTGGGACCGTGTGGGATGAGACGTTGGAGGTGCGGTCAATCACTCTCGCTCGCCTTCTGCTGCCGAAGTGGCAGGCGGTGAGTCTCTAACATGACCCCCTTCTGATGCGTCGCGACATTGTCGGACATCAGCGGCGAGTTCGATGGAGTATTGACATGGTCCTGCGTTCTTGCCATAAGCAACGGACGTCATGGAATTTAATGCGTTTTTCTAGTCCCTCTTGTGTGAGAAGTCTCCCCGTGAAGGTACGATAAGCGATGGCATACTCACTGTTGAACTGCTAAATAGATGATGATATAGGTCAGGGATAGTAAATAAAAAGAATTAAAAAAAAAAAAAAGTTTCCGGCAGCCTAGTGGTGAAACCGTCTGACTTGCGATCCGCAGGTCCTGGGTTCGAATCCCACGGCACGCACCTCTGTCTTTTCGAAGTTATGTGCGTATTGTTGATTGCCGCCAACATCAAACGGTGAAGGAAAACATCGTGAGGAAACCTACATGTCTGAGAGTTCTCAATGATCTTGAAGATGTGTGAAGTCTGCCAACCCGCACTTGGCCAGCGTGGCAGACTATGGCCTAACCCTTCTCACAATGAGAAGATGGCCCGTTCCCAGCAGTGGGACAGGATGTACAAAACAGAGCTGATAAAAAAAATAGGTCAGGGATAGATGTAAATGTATGAAAGGGCTGACCATTTTTTTATGAAAGTCCTATATTTTAATGTCAAGGACATTAAACTCGGTATGTCGGTTAACGATGTATAAGAAATAAATCTTCGACCGAACCATTACTAGGAATACATTATACCCGTAGCTTTAGTCAAAGACACCATCGGTCATCATCGATTTGTGTAATCAAAATACCCGAATGAAACATTGAGTTATATTTATATATATATTTTTTTTATGTACGTACTACGTGCAGTACATATAACTCGATGGATTGAAATGCATTAATTCTACTTAGACTGCTAAAATTTATAAATACGCTTCCTGAGTGGGTCTTTTTCGTTATACTTAATATCTGTGTCTGTAAATCGCTGGAGATTTGATTTTTTCTAAGTAAGCGAGCTCCATCGTGGTTCGCAACTTGTGTTGACGAGTCTACTATACCAAAAAAAAAAAAACTAAAACATAAAAATGATCCATGGTAGTTAAACTTGCACTAACGAATTCTGATCTATGACAGATTAAAGATTTAACCACAGGCTATCATGAGGCATGCTCTAAAATGGAGTGATGATCGAACCAGCGAACAACTAAAAATAAAATTAACTTTCAGTTTTTATGTAGCTTTTAACGATGTACGTACCCTAGTCGTAAACTTTGTAGCTTTATCGTAAAGAGTAGAGCAACACAATACGCGAGTTTACTGTGAACTTTAAGATCACCATCTTAGATGAGGACAAATTAGGACCAGTTTTTTTTTTATTTATTTTTTTAGCTTCACAGACACCAGGGTCCGTGACCTTTGTCATAATTACAAACTATTGTTTACTACTTATCGTTACAGGAAAATTATTTTGTTTTAATTTAAGTACGTATTACTATGTTGCGTGCATACCATTTTACCAGTTTATTAGAACCAGTTTCACACGAAAACTGCCTAAAAGAAAGAGTTTTCGAGTTGTTATTCTTTAGTGGTTGATGACTACAATATAATATAACTACTTGCTTACCTGATGTTGAGATGCGTTGCACGCGCGCTTGTACATACAAACTGGAGAAACTATTCCCTACCCGTAATTATTAACCGATCTCAATTTTTTTTAAATCTAATTTGAATCTAAATGAAATAAATGGCTATGCCTTTTTATTTGAAATGTACAACAAAATCAAATTTTAGTGTGAAATATAAAAAAGTTTGTAATTTTCAAATTTTACTTTGAAGTTTTGAAAAAGGTAAACCGTAGAGGCATCTACCTATAGCTATTAATAGTCCCAATCATTTTTATAGTTTTTTTCGAAATTGGATAATAATTAGCGGTAGAAAACAATTTTCTCCTATTGTATGAAAAACGTGTATTTTACTGGCAAAAAGTGCTGCGACAACTATAATCCATAACAATCCAAGGCATCCAAAGCTTTGAACTTCAATGGTTCAAAATCTTGTTCCGAGTATTTAAATGTTAAATCCCGCTATGCCTGGAAATTTTGAAAGCTACAAGAATAGTTAAAGTTTTCGAATTTCGAAATAGCCCTCAACTAAGCAAAGCTTGCTCTATAGAGACTAGATGGCTGATACAATACATGTATTATATACTTTTCTTTTTATAAATACATTTATATCATATGATACATATACAATACCCAGAGCAGAAATGTTTGCCCTAGGTGGTGATCGAACCTACGACCTGCAGACATACTACCTCTGAGCCATGATAATATTTTATACGGAACGAAATTAATTTCATGAGCATCTTTTAAGCCAAGAACCTACTTATGCTAGTCAACTTTTCTTTGAATATGCATAGATGCAATTGATTAAGTGCAATATCATATTTCCGGTTCCATTATAGATATGTACTTAAAATAAAGTCTAATTCTTAACTAATGTAAGGCTGCAAGTCCCACGCATGCAGACCCTGCTCTGAGAGTCCCCATCACGCTCGCAGCGTTACCGCGCTGAATAGCCAAAATACAATTTTTTTTGTACTTAAATCAATAATGTTCATTCCATAAATTTTGCTTTCCATGTGATCAATAGCATGGAGATCTAGGCTTAGGAGCATCCTGCTCATGAATTAGATTTCACACCAGTATTTATTATATTTTTTAGACCAGAAAGCTGTCCGAGGAAATACGTAGCGTTTGGTGTATGTAACATGCTAGTGGTTGTGCCGGCGCACTGTACCACAACAATGAGTCATGCGCGTGCGCTCCGGGCGGAATCCAGGTCAGCCGCGGCCTCGGAGAAGGCCGACTTGTAACGTTACAAGCGTATAATGCGTATTGGTAAACATAGGGTAACACATGTTGGACCTTTGCAGACGGACGTGAATGGAAAACGCAAGATTTTCCAGTCAGGGGACTTACTCTCAGCGGTGCAAAGTTGGCTCGCGCTCGATTTTGATTTTGCTTTTTCTGCAGTGAAAGAGTGAGACACGTTCTCGTTGTGACTGAAAATTGAGTGAGGCAAAAGTTGAAATGAGATAACTTTGAAATTTGTTATTTTTAATAACCTCTCTCTTAATTTCAGAAAAAGCAACGGAAAAAGGACGCGAACTAGCTTTCCAACGCTTTAAGCCACCAGGTCTCATTTTAGACTAGGCGTGGCTATCAACTTCCACTACAATATTACTTAGTATCAGTTGAGCAGAAAGCTATTGTTTGTAGAAGAAAAAAACAGTTGAGTTTAATTTCCTCTCCAGATTTCAGAGCATATACCTATAGGTATTAAATGCTTTGATATGAATATTCACATATATTCACATGAATAATCACAATCACGTATTTAACAAAGTCATAGGAAATGTATAACGCAATAGCATAGTTTTTAGCATCATTTATAAACAAACCAAAATGATTGACACCGGAGCCAAGAATAATGGGTTAAATCAACAAACTTAACTGAAGGAAAATTACCGTCAGTTATCTTGGAACGCCCGCTGAGGTCGTGACAAACGTGCGAGTGCTTTTCAAAGCTTCATTCAATATTGGGTCGAACGTTGCAATGACAATGTCATGCATGCTGGCGGTCTTGGCCGACAGTACGCGACAGTGGCAGACACTTTCCCGGCAGTTGGCCGACACAGCTAATTGTCGGTAAAACAACACCGCCAGTCAATCTACCACCTCACAACTGTTCATTCGGCCTTATGGAACATTTGAGGAAAATAAAATCTTCCCACATGTCAATGACATCTCTTTGAGGCTATTCGGATTGAGAGTCTTTGTTTTATTGGGCATCAAGGTAAGCTGAATCTGTTTCATGGGAACGAAATTATTATAGAATGTCTTTATTCTTACTAACAGATGTAGGTACATTGTGAAATAACTACTGCGCTTACTTCGCTAATTATGAATTGAGTTTTCATTTGATAGGTAGATCAGACTTCAGAAGTGATCCCATAGAAATTTTATCAAAATCGGTTTAGTACTTTGGTTTTTAAAACGAAATAGCTAGAAAAAATATATCATCCAAGTAAAAGAAATTGCGTATTTTAAATTTTTTAAACCATAAATATAAAAAAAAAAGTTGTGTAAATAGTTTTGTTATTACTCATAACATAACACAAATCATAACTTCAATTCAGTTCATAAGTTACATTATGTGTTTTAAATAAGATGCATTTCATATTTTCGAGACAATGGCCTTGTTCGTCCATCAATCGTCGAGACCTTGGCCTGCGAGGTTCGGATGCACATCTCCGAATGAATTATTGGCCATTAGACGAGTACGAGTTCGTTCATTTTCACAATATAGCGTGTTGCAATGTCAGATGGTGATTTCGTCGGTCGGACTCCTGTCAATTCGGACCTGGCGGGATTTCATCCAGCTCGTAAAACATTCTACGAGCTCGCATACTTCTTTGACTACTCATACACATGCAATCACACCTTTTTCAGTTGGGGTAGGCATAAAAAAAAGGGCAAATAATATACCGTTATTCCTTACTTTATTATTAATAAAGAATATTTTCCCTTGCAACGATCCTGACAAACTGATCCTGAATTTTCTGAGAGTTAAGAATTTTGCGTTTCGACGCATTGTACCAGAATCGCAAATGATCAGTTACGCGAATGACCATATTTTTAGTTAGTAAATGACCAGAAACGCAAACGATCGATTACTCATTATGCGTTTTTCATAAAACAGGGGAAAACTATTTCCCACCTCTAAGTATTATCCGATTTCGATAACTCTTTTATATGGTTCGAATAATTAATTAAATTAATAATGTAATAATAATTAATTATTTAATTAATAAATTTAATTAATTAATTAATGGTAGGTACACCTCTACGCAACAATATTATTAACGACAAAGATTAAAAACGTCCAATGAGGTTTAAAGTGATAACCTCAAGTACCTCGTAGACCTCTTACACGATTAAAATAACTTCGATTTTTAAAATAATTCGAAGCGGCAAAATAGATGTCTCTAAACTTACCAATCTAGGTAGTAGTAATCTTAGCTTAGGCTTTAGCGCGGCGACATGAATTATAAATCAAAATCTTTAAGTTCGTCACTGTTGGGAGTATCAGTCAACTCAGGACACTTTGTTTATGACTTTGCATCCATGTGATTATAACATCATTGCTTCTACGGTATATTTTTTTTTTTAATTTTAACGCTTAATATTTTAAGTTCGCAAGTATAACTAAATTTGAAAAAAAACCTTTCAATGAGATATAAAAAGAAATATCAAAATATGTTATTGTTTAGGAGTAGAAAACAACCTAGTTTTCTCTTTCTCTATTTTCTCCCCGTCAATAATTTCAATTGTTTAGCATCTCCATCACAAGGTTGCCTGGAAGAGATCGCTTTTAGCGATACGGCCACTTGTTATTTCACTAGTTTGTAAGCTCTTTCTTGTTAGTGTTGTAGTATAATGGTGTAAACAATAAAGAGTTTATCTATCTATCTATCTATTTTGTATTGAAGAGCGCGCGACAATGTTTCTCTTATAATTAACGTTGTTGTACTGAAATATGTGATAGACATATTAATACTTCTTTTTTGACGAGGGGGAAATCTAAAGATACCCGGCTGCGTTGAATGTTGGGGATGAAACCCTCCGGTGGCCAGCCTTAGTACTATAGAGAGGATTCCGGGTTCTCGTGACGAACACATACCGGATCCCTCAGCACTGTGACGCAGTTCCTCCTCAGCCTGCTAGACCTTCGACCGCTTGAACCACTATGCATGTCTAACTCGGGCCCTTTTATTAGGGCAGGGTCCCACTCCTGACCAACCCCGGGCCCAGAAGTCCCCTTTTAGTAGGGTCTCAGTACAGGCAGGGGATACCGATGCCCTATTCTAGTGCTCCGGCACCAGGACTGATTGTATTAGTACCTAAGTAATTGAAATACAAAAATACAGGCAATGAATGTTCACTCAGGCTGCAGATGTTCACCACAGAAGAGGTACACAAAATCATAACATCTCGCATCCCGCCATAAGTCTCTAAAGACGTGTACGACATAAATATGAGACTTTTATGAACTGCTGCTTATCCCTTGTCGCTTATACTAGCAGCTTTGTTTAACTGTTGTATTAGCGAAGGGATATATCCCGCACCTCTTAAAGTTAGTAAAGTTGTCCCCATCTTCAAGGGAAAAGGTAAAAGAGAAGACATAGATGGATACAGACCAGTGTCGATAATCCCTGCGATAGCGAAGGTCCTCAAGAACGGGCTGAGCAGTTGGCTTGTGAATTTCTTGAGTTCTACAGACTCTCTTTCCGACAGGCAATATGCCTACCGGACAGGACATTCAACAACGTCTTTAGCACGCAGTCTAATCCAGAATATTATGGCTGCTCGAGACCGCAGGCCTAAGTTGCAAGTCGCTGTATTATGCTGCGACCTCTCGAAGGCCTTCGATGTCGCAGATCACGAAGTACTTACCACAAAGCTGCAACTCTACGGGATAAGAAAAGCAGCACTTTCATTATTCAAAAGTTTACTATGTAATAGAGCACAGATCGTTGTCGGAGACTCAGGCAAAGAAAGGTCAGATCCATTGAGTTCGACCATGGGCGTAGCTCAGGGATCATCTGTATCAAACCTGCTGTTCTCTTTGCTTCTTAATGACTTTCCAGATGCAGTAACTGCGGCCGAAATTCTTATGTACGCTGATGATGTGGCAGCGATCATTACAGCGCCTTCTGTAGAGAGTCTGGAATTAAAACTCAATGAGACGGCATCACAGCTTGCAGAGTGGTTCAGCGCTAACGGACTAGCCCTAAATCTTAAAAAGACCCACTTTCTCCACATTAACCTCTCAGGTCACAAAATCAGACCTCTAACCGTCTTGGTCGGAGCCACTCCATTGAGTCAGATGAATACAACTACGTTTCTTGGCTTCGAGGTTGATGCTGGCCTAACATGGGACAACCACATACATAAACTACGAAATACGTACTACGAAAACTACTACGAAATATATGAATATGAATATGAAATGAATTTAATCCACAAAAAATAGGGTACAAGCATGATCAGTCCGGCTATTTTGCCATTTGTTGGCATGTGGAATTAACTTTTTTTGAAGTCAAAACGAATCCCAGGCCCAAAACCTGTTAATAAAAGCAACACTGTTAGGTGTAAAACTGGCTTTACACAGTAGTAGAATGCAAAATGTTATGATGATAGTAATAATGAATAATTTTACTAGACTTTTACTGTTTAACTGAAATAGTAAGTGGGTCAGTTTTCTGACATAGCTGTAGAGAATAGTTTTATGGACCGCATACATTGTATTACTCTGATGGACATATAAAATTAGCCCGCGATGGAGTGCAAGTATATCAATTTTCTTTATTAAGGAAATCATGCATAAATTCGAACGTAAAGCATTATTTAGCGAGAGATTTTGACTTGGAAATTTATTGTACGTTCTTGGGTATCATTCTTAGGTAGATGACGCAAGGGAGAAGCATGTAATGGATGTGGAATTTACGTAGACAGTTTTGGTGGGAACGTTACAGAAACATGGTGTTACTTTGTTGTATTTTTCTAAATTTGGATATTAATTGTGCTGTTATATTAAAATTCATTAGGTGTTCGATCAAGTGCGTGCGTGTAGGCATGTGAAATAAAGCGGTGAAACGTGTGGCGTTAGCGTTGTGGGAAAATCTCCATAAGATCTTAAGGTAATGAACTTGAACTTGAAAACAGCTTTATGTGACTAGACCTTAAAAAATAAATTTTAATATTCATGAGACTTTAAGAAATCTTAACACTGGCAAATGCGCCAATTGCGTAGGTCTAATACAAAAGAAGAATAATTTGCGTAGAAGGGACGATGACGTCGGATTAGTGCAGCTGTTAGTTAATCTGTGGTTCAGTGAGCGTTTGGACTGTTTCGTTGTTCGCGGGATTCTTTGGGAGCGCCGACGCCGACTGCCGGTATCCGGTGAGTGCACTGGCGGCGCGCCAACTATGCGCGTGCGGAGCCAACCCGTGGAGCATCGCGGGAATAATCGCTTTCACATATGTCGCGCTTTTTCATAGAAATCGTTAAACTTGCACTGAGTAAGACGCGCATTACGTGTTCGTCATTGAAATAGCTCTGGAATGACTGCAGTATCGCCAGTGATCAGTTTCGTTCCTTTTACATAATTTTTCCCATTTTACGCAAAAAAAAACAAGTTTATGGATGTTTACGGATGTGTTATCGGAATACTATTAATAATTTGTTTACTGCTTACCTAACGGAATATTTATCAACAACAAGTGTTGCGGTTTTATGAAAATGACGCGCATCGTGGTTTAATACTTGGAGCGAAAATACGCAGCGTTTCACGGTTGCTATTCCAAAAAGCCGAACGAAACGTTTTAGTTCCACTTTTATTGTGTGTTCCGCTAATATGTGGAATATGCTTCCCAAGTGGTTCTTCTACAAAAACAAGTTAGTTTAGAAAACAAAAACTCCCGATTCAAAACGGCCGATTTTGATGAAACAGCTTAAGAACACTTTCGATCAAATCCTCTATCAAACATAAAACTAGATCAAAATAGCTCCATTATCCGCTTGAGAGCTTCGATGCACAGACACACAAATATAAATATACACATAAACACACGTCAAACTATTACACGCCTCTTTTTTGGTCAGGGGTTAAAAATAGTCCGGTTGTAATCAGTTACTTCTAGGCGAACAAGTTTCATCGTAAGCCGGACAATTACTTAATATTAGACGAGTGGTGGTCTATAGCCCGAGCCTAAGAATAAACAAATAGGTATACTTATATATATTTAAAAAAAAAAAACAGAATAGCCGACTGCATAAGATAGAATTTCGTAGTGTAAATTTTATGTGGTGGCATCCCATAGCATAAAACTTACACTACGAAAGTAAGTTTTTGCGAGAAAGTATACGTAAAGCTATAAATATCTAAAATATATAAATTCAAATAAGATTTAAATGAACATTTTACATATTAACCACTCCTCTATAACAATCTTACAAAATCCCTTTTTGGATTTTGTTAAACGAGGCTACAAAAAAAAATACAAAAATAAACTTTTTTATTTTATTTGAGAATTATATTATTATTATTCCAAAACATGTGCTCTATGACACTCAAGAAGTAAAGAAAAATCTAACGACATCTTGCTTATCAAAATCGTTCAAGTCGTGTATGCTATTTGTTGCAATAGAAGTATGCATATATATACTTACAAACAAACACACACTTAAAAAACATTACCCTCTTTCTTTCGCAGTCAGGTAAAACATCGTAAATACAACTAACACGCACTGGACCTACGATACGTCGTAACAAGAAATCCGCCGCCAGAAAATATTTTATTATCCAATATTATTTGGAAGAGATGAAAAATATACTCGTAAATAAGCGGTTGCCACAATTTGCGGGTACGCTATGATTTTTTTTCCAGCACCGGTTTTCGTCGCGCCGCCGCCGCCGGCAAGCGGCGCCGGCCGCAAGATTTATAATACTTACTGGCGTCGCGATAAAAATAATATTCTCTTATATAGACTGTAAAAAGGGCGTTAAAAATATCCCGTTTTATAAGTCCGTTCAGCCGGAAAGTGTATCAGTGCATCCGAAATTAGTTACAAGGTTTCGCGTAAGGGACGATTTGGCGACAACTCCATCAAGTTAAATCTCTAAAAATATTCCGGTAAATGTGCGATTAAAATTTTGTTTTTACCCAACTGTCCAAAAGAGAGTGATATAGTAAGATTAGAAAGCAAATGTAAGTAAGCACATATATTATAATGGTGGGCTACCTACCTATAATTGGAATTGTGAAATACCCCTAATAATCCCCTAAAGCGTTTTTTAAGAAACCTCATCAAAATCTCGAAAGCTCATTTGACACTCGTCTGATAACCGAATCTTTGAAATACGAATTTTTATTTTATTTTTGTGTATAATAAAAAGAAACCTAACGAATGTAATCTAATATTTTATATAGCTGATAATCGAACATTTGTAAATAAAAAGGTCCCCTGGATATAATTTAAAATGCACCAGACAAATTTAACTTAACAACTGTTCTGGCAAATGGAACTGGTGGTTAACAAACTTATGGAATGAGAAACTCGTGTCAAGTAGAATATCTGGAATCAGGCAGCTCTATGAAACGAATTCAGGCAAGTAAGATTCAATCAAATGTATTTCGGATTATTCCTATAGGTATAGGTTACTAAATAAATATTTGTGGACATTTCACACAACACCATCTAGCCCAAACTAAGCAAATGGCACTAGACGGCTGATATAATACATATATACTTTTTATTTGTAAATATATACTTAAGATACATAGAAACACCCAGACACATAACAAACATTCATGCTCATCACACAAATGTTTGCCATGGGTGGGGATCGAACCCACAACCTACAGGCTTAGCAGGCAGACATACTACCAACTGAGCCACACGGCAAGGTGCTTTTATTTACAAGATCACAGCGCTAATAAAAAAACTACCAACTAAACATATTGCTTTGATTGACCGAGTGCAAAGCAAAGTTAAACTAAATAACTAATGTCTCTGCATCAACTAGTAAGATCTGCGTTCTTCTGACTGGATATTTGGTGGTACTTGCGTAAGGTTCGTATTTTTCAAACGAAATTTGTTACACAGGTTCCTCAACTCTAAAGATATTTTTTTGTCGTGGGGGATTTTTGATCAATTTTTACATACGCTACCTCCCGTATACCTAGAGTGGGGATTAATTATCTTTTTCTCGTCTACCTGCCTTTTTGCTTAACCTATTTTATAAATAAAAAAAAAACTAAGAAAACTGTTCAATTCAGGGCAATGACGTTATATTCGTTTTTCTCAGAGCTTAAGTCTTAAAAAAAAATATTGTTAATAATTTTGGTGTTAAACTAAAACGTAGGTATACGTAATTAGGTTTTTCATTTTGATATTAAATATAAGTTATTATTCACTTAAACCTTAAAAGCAGATAGGATTCATTTGATGCAGAAAATCATCTGTGAGAACTTATGACTTACGTTACTACGCGGACAATATACCCGGGTCACATGGCGGGGGCACGGCCGTGCCCCCAGATACAACCGTTCAGTAAATTCACACTCGAGGGTATACGACATTCGAAACACCATTTCCTTCGACGGACGAGTGAGACTTCCGAGTGTAAGATGATGCGGAAATAAATTGTTGGGCTACATATTATGCAATGCGGCATTTTGTTGCATTGTTTGTTCGACAGTAGTTTATTTTCACCACGGCACAAGAAAGAGGAAAAATTATATAGATTGTTCTTTTACTTAACTTTCTGTAAAAACACAAATAAGTTAATTTATAAATATCGAAATAACTAAGGTATAAAGGTCAGTTGCTCATTTAAGCAAGTTAGTCGGCGGATTTAGTAATATTTTTTATTTTTAACCCTTTCTATAAGAATATAATATTTATATATATTATAATCTGTTATAAGTTCGACGTGTGTATCTGTTCGTGTGTATCTCATATACGTAGCGGTGTGCAATGTGACCGCTACACTAGCCTTGAAAGTTCTTAGATACAACAAAATTTCTCAGGAAACAGAGAAGGCGGCAGAAATCTCTGTGAGAATGCAACCTGCTTCTACTATTTATAAAAATATAATACCTCCTGTCACTTACAATGATTCAGTCAAGTGTGTAAAAATATAATAAAAATTATTATAGGAATAAAACTGGGATAAATAGCTTGTGATGGTATTTATTTTATTGAAAAGGTGAATCCTTACCTAACAATCTCCACTCCTGTGCAGTGAAACATGTGGACCAAAATCGCTGTATGATTTTGGGTATTTCAATGAGAAATGAATGATAATGAGCCGACTAGCTTGTCTTGTAGTTGATTGGGGAATAATACCGTACAGAATAAATTATAGATGAACTGAACTGACTGATGACGAAATGCTAAGCCGTGCCTGTCTTTTGTCTGCGAAAAAAATTGAACACTGATTAGAAATACTGAGTGGGGACGAGAGGCAGATGGTAGCAGCTTCGGGTTATTTTTCTATGAAAACATTTCAACTTTCTATGAAAGTTTTCCTATGATAATCTCCGGTTAGGAGGCGGACTGATGACCTCATACAAGTGGCGGAAAGACACTGGATAACAGCCGCTTCCAATCGGTCTTTTTGGAAATCCATGGGGGAGGCCTATGTCCAGCAGTTGACTTCTTATGGATGAGATGAGGAGACGGTACTATCCAATTCCATTCAACCGTCTTAGACAAATTGCATGTTAGAGGAGGATGCAGGTAGCATAATAGTAGTTTGTTTCAATTATTGTGCTGTTTGGAATAAATAAAAGCTCAAATTTGAATTTTTAAGTCACCGTCTTCAACATGTACCTACTTATAGTAATTGGCCTTTACTAGTATTTTTATGCGTTTGATTTGAATGTCTATTAGATAGTTTAAAAAGTCATATTGTTCAAAGAAAAACACAATATTTACCCAATTGTAAATGTTTAATTAGATAAATAATTTGTTATTGTATGTTCCACAACTGAGACGAAATATCTTGGCTAACATCTTTTGAAATCCGTGAAATGAGTTAGATCGTAGAAATAACATACATACATTCAAAAAATATGTCCCTCTTCCAGCAGTCGGATAAATACATGTAGGCTACTTTCCTACACATATCGCATTTCTATATTAATAAATAATTATTAGGTATAATACAAATATATAATATAAATAAACATTTGTATTAATATATACATACACACTATACATAACTATTTACAACAATATTTACACTCTAAATAAATAAATAAAAATAAATAAATATTTGGGAACATTTCACACAACACCATCTAGCCCAAACTAAGCAAAGCTTGTACTATGGAACTAGATAGCTGTTAGAATACATATATACTTTTTTTGTTGTAAATATATACATATGATACATAGAAACACCCAGACACAGAACAAACATCCATGCTCATCACACAAATGTTTGCCCTGGGTGGGGATCGAACCCACGACCTAACAGTTCTGCAGGTAGATATACTACCAACTGAGACACAAGGCCAGCAAATAATAACACTTACATTATCTAAATATTTATCAGTTGGTCGCTTTCGATAATTACACTGCGCATCGATCCTTTCCCCGTCACTATATTTTGCACGCCTATTGTGAGTGCTGCCGGGCGAGCGCGGCGGATAAAATGTAAACTAGTCACATTTCGTACCTCAACGCGTCGCACGCGCATGTACGTTACGTTTCGAACCGATGTAAGATTTAACGTCGTGATTGAATATAGACAAGTTTACGCCAATTCAGTGTATCACTCCCATCACCACAACCCAATTACCATAATATTATACACGTTTTGAAATAAGCCAAGGTGGTAGCGCAGTGCCAGGGTATGTTTTATGTCATTAATGTTTGAAACATCGTGAAATTAGTCGGGAAGACGATATGCAAGTGTTTGTTGCCAACAAGCCGGCTCCATTCAGCGCAGCGGGCTGACGATGACGGCGCGGTGTGGCGCAACCGGTGCGTGTTACACAACCGTGCTCGAGCCGCTTCCGTGTTCGTATTAAGGTTAAATGTTGTCCATACAACTATTTATTGTAAAACATCTCACAAAAATTTCAAGCGCTAAAAGAATAACTCCAGATTTAATAATACATTTTCAGACATTTTGTGGTTTAGCTCATACTATAATTGGAGATTTCGACTCAAAAATCAACGAAATAACAAACAATTTTTCGGACAGAGAAGTTGATAATTTGTCATTTTTAACGGTACCTAAACGTCATTGTAAATTTTTATTACATTACTAGAAAGTTTCAAGCAACATATTTAGCATGATTTAGAAAATAGACCACGTAGACTAGTGGCTGAAATGATGATGTTTTAGGAACAGAGTTACGTATGTAACGCTGGCTCATTTCAGTTTCTTTATTCACAAAAATTGAGAAATGTACAACTTACTTATATCTGAATAAATAACATTTTCAAGCACATACCTAAATAATATTGATACGCTGAAACTTTAGGACTGCATAGTTTCTAGTCATAGTCATAGTTTTTGAGAAAAACGCTTTTCCTGGAGCCCCATAATCGTGTTTTGTTTATCCCAACAACAATCCCACAACTCAACTGTCAACTGTCGATTGACTGTACTTATCAGTGTGGAAATAACAAGCACAGTAACCTGGAATGGAAACTGGCAAGTAAAGGCTGCCGGAACGAACAGTTTTGCCGACAGACACTTTTTGCTTTGTTCTGTCGGAAAACGTCAGAGAGGAATCAAATGAGTCAGACAAATTATGAGAGCCCATTTGACTGTCAGCTGATTGATCGCTGTTCGGGTTGACCACACAAGTGCTACACAGGAACAAAGTGTGACAATAACATGTAAATTGGCAGCGATTTGAAAACAAGCTCATTGATAGTGATAGCTTCAAACTATTGCGGAACATTGAATTAAATGCTTATTATTATTTTTTTTATTTAGAGATAAGTGTTACGTTCTCTGTTATATTTCTTTCACTATTTGTGGTTTTCTAAATAAAGTTTGATATTTTTGAAAACCAGCGACGAGATGGATAGATGAACTCATACAAGTGGCGGGAAGACGCTGGATGCGAGCCACTTCCAATCATTTTTTTGGAAATCCATGTCTAGCTTATGTCTAGCAGTGGACTTCTTGTGATGATGATGGTAATGATGACAAGTTTTGTAAATATCATTTAATTTTCTGTTCCAACTATTTGTTATTTGGTCTTAATAATTAATGGTTTGAAAAACTGAAAAAATCGACTTCCAAATATTTTTGGAAGATGATGACATATTTTTCCAGTTATTTTGTTATAAAAACCATAGTACTGAACCGATTTTGATAAAAAAAATACGAGTATAAGACCACCTCTGTATAACCTACCAAACAAAAAAAAGATCAATATCAATTCATAATTGGCGAAGTAATCGCTGAACAAACATACATAACAGTCAAATTGAGAACCTCCTTCTTTTTGGAAGTCGGTTAAAAACAGCAATCAGATAATCGAAATCAGCACAAAGAATATCAACAATAAAAACAGCAAACGTCTCTGACCTGGCACAAGCCAGGCCTTCCGGCGACTTAGTAATTCTGACACTAGGGCTGGCCACTTAATCCATACGAACTTACTTACTTTTTTGTACTAAGTAGTCGTATCTAGGTACTAAGTTACATAAGTATATGAATGTTTGCTGTGAAATGAAATATATTGCTTTCTACGAGTAGCTTTTGCGACATCAATTTTTTTCTTATTTGAACGAAAATATTCTTTTGTGTGGGTACTACGAAAGCCTACAAAATTTCATAAAGAAGGTTTCAATGGTTCTCAAGCTTGTGTTTTATAGGGTTGGTAGGTTAGTTATAGTTATTCGATCGACTTACATGATATAGAGAGCGTATCGAATACCAACAACGTGATTCAAGGTTCTTAGAAACTATTAGAATGATGGTAACGTAGGCCTGTAACGGTGTTTTTAGGTTTACTTAATGCTACCAGCCAGTAAAACTTATTTACCGACTTCCAACAAGTATCTAATGACGAAATGATGAATGAATGATGTAATGTATAATGACGTATCATTAGTGTAATTCGCATCAGCGGTGCTAATTGAATAAATAAATAAATAAATAATCTACATATATTAAAAGAAAAACAAAATACCCGACTGCAGAAAAGTAGTTTTTGCAATTTGACGTACGATTTCGTTAAGGCTTGATACGCTGTTGAGTGTACCTTTTTTGTGAGAAAGTATGCGTAAAATCGCATCAATAGATTATAAATGTGCATTCTTCAGAATAATTCTAGTAAATCATTTATTTATTACGAAAAAGTTCGTTGGAGGTTACGATAAAACGCATGTTTTTTATTCTTGCGAGAGATGTATTATTATCGATCAACCAGTTTAGGCTGTAGGCGGTTATATAGAAACATACATACCCACATAAATACATACAAATATACATACATACACTCGAAAAACATTACCCTCCTTCTTACGCAGTCGGGTAAAAAGGAAGAGGTTCTCAATTCAACGTTTGTTTTTCTGTATGTTTGTTCAGCGATTACATCGCCAATTATGAATTGATTTTGATGATTATTTTTTTGTTTGGTTGGACATATTTTAAAGGTGGCATTATAAATATCAAAATCGGTTCAGTACTTTGGTTTTTATTAAAAAAAACTGGAAAAATATGTCATCCAAGTAAACAAATTGCGTATTTTGAAGTCGGTTTTTCAGTTTTTTAAACTATTTATTATTTTGACAGTTTTAATTTTTAAGTATATCACCACTTAACACAATGTGAGCTAGACTGACAAAAATTTGTTTCAGAACACTTAACAATTTCTCATATAACACAAGAATGGAATCCTTTGCCACCATCTCAGTTTCCTGAGACCTACAATCTTGGAATTTTCAAGGCTAGAGTGAATCTTCTAGATCGACGAGCTCCATCCTCGGCCACACCGTCGCTTAACATCAGGCGAGTTGGTGGTCAAACGTAGATCAATCTTGTTTATATATAATAAAAAAACACTACAGTGATGATTTAGGCTAATTATATCGCCTGCGATAAATATTATGCATATTATGAAGGAAATCGTTATGGCCAGATCATTAAACTATAGCATTAAACCTACGCAGTATACTACTACGCAGACTTAAAACTATAGCTTTAAATATTAAAATGAAAATGTTTTTGTGGAATTTCACGGGATTAAAAACCCCTAAATATCTTAGAAAAACATATTTTTTTCATCATAAAACTTGACCCCAGACTGATGTATTTACACAGTTGTAAATGACATTGTCGTGTTAACGTTCAGTATGTAAATCAAGGAGTCTATTTGTCAAGAATAGCCGCTAATGCCGCCGTTAACCTTCCTGACAATATTATCTTAATGCTGGTCACGGTGGCGTGAGAAGGTGTCGAATCTCTCACTATTTTTGTCCAGCAGCCCTTCAATTAGGGACTTAGTTTCTAATTGCAACTGGAAGTGGCAATTTGGAGCTTGGAGTTAGTCATATTTCAACACATATTACCATGTCCTTTTAAGGAGGCAATGTTGCAGCGTGTATTATAGCATGCTGGGTACGCTGCCAACCGGTAGCAGGTTTTCGGCATTCGGACTAATTTTAACTCCCGACATCAAAAAGAGGGATGTTATAAGTTTGACGTGTGTATCTGTGTGTCTGTCTATTGTAGAGTAGCTCTCAAACGGATGAACCGATTTTTTTTGGAAAGAGGATTTCATCGAGAGTGTTCTTAGTGTTTCATCAAAATCGGTTCATCCGTTTTTTTGTCGGAGTTTTTAAGTTTTCTAAAATTATACTTGTTACACTTTCATCGGTCTGGGATATTTAGTATAGTTTGCCCATAAGAAAAAATATTTCAACTTAGCCAAATAAATTCAACAGCGATTAAGACTGCTAATTGAAAGCCTAGCCCTAGTTTTTTTTCAGGGCATTAACTTTTCATATTGTGATCTTTTTAACCTACTTTATAAAATGAGTTTCACAATACGGATCTTATTTTATTTTATTATAATGAAATAGGTACAGTTACAGATATTAGGCTATGTATGTATAATATACAGTATATAAATTCAACCGGCAAAGCATTGTAAACCTAAATTCAATTACAACTATACACAGCTTAGTTAAAGGTAGATGTATTTTTTTATGTTTGTTTCTGATTCTATATAAAATTTGGTTTTTAGAACAAAATTGCGCAATTTGTAGTCGGTTGTTTCAGTTTTTAAAACTTATAATATCGAGCAATTTTTTCTATATATTATATTTATATTCATTGGATGTGTGTGACGTTGGACATATTTTCTCGCAAAAAAAATACACTTAACAGCACAGCATTTGCATTAATTACTAATCTGTTATTTTGTATGGACAGACAGACAGACAGACAGAGTGTCTTCGAAGTTAACATGAACTAGAAACACGAAAAGTGACAGCGTATATAACCAGTTTTTTTTGACCAGTTGTGTTTGATATAAAATTATTAGAAGGTTATTAGTTTATTTTACAAGCAAAATTTCATCAATCTCTAGATTTTATATCTAATATCAACGAAATAAATAAAATTTCTGAAAAAATTCGAAAACCATTTTTGTGACGTAAACTTTTTTGTTTATAATTCTTTCCTTCAGTCGGTAAAAGTAATTTTAAAATACTAAATCGACTACAAAAAATCAAATTAAATAAAAAAAAAGAGAAATAATACATCTTGTATAAAACTGAAAAATTTAGCCAAAACTGGGCGTTTACCTAGGTAGGTACAAACATAAACTTTTTATAAAAACTTATTCAGAAGCCATTATGGTATTTTAGAAACATTTCTGAATATTACATACATAAACAATTACATTATCAAAAAAAATCACAATGAGTCAATGTCAACGAGATTGTTATTTTTTTAAGTCGATAAAAAAATTATTTAGACCTTATAAAAAAAATCTACGTTTAGTTATATATGTAGTTATATACATTGCTGTAATCCATTTCACATTTATAAGGTGGAAGATCAGGACTAATCGGTTAAACAACTCAAATACCCACACACATAATTTTACAAAATATATTTATTACACATAAATTTTCTGTTATTTTCAGTTCAATAAAAGTGATTTGTCTAGACTTTGCCTTTCTCAGTCTCAAAAGTCAATAACTAAGAATTCAAGGTGGCTTTCGCGCGACCTGTAGCAGAAAAATGTTAGGTAAGTATCAAAATATAAAACTCTTAATACAATTAACTTCGTATTTTCTTGTAAAGCTAATGGAAAACAAAGACTTTTTCAACATTCGCCTTTACAAAAACAACGATGCGATGTTACGTAAGCTGGTTTCTCTTGGAAAAAACAAACAAGTTAACAATTTACATAATAATATTTTATTATTAGGTATGAAACCTTATAACTTTATGCAAATGACAGGCTCTTTATTTTTTTTAAACCAACTCTTTCGCTTTGATCTTTACTCGTATTAAAACTTAACTTTTTAAATCAAACAATGATTTATAATTTGAACTGCCAGTATCAAAAGTGTTGATATATAGTGAAATATTCTCGGAGTTCTTCCGCTCTGAAAAAGCAAAGAAATATCTGGAAAATGTATGAAATTATGACCCTTTTTCGCCAATTAAATTATAATCTCGTGTAGCATAGTGTGATGAATAGTTCTCTCATAGCGTAAAGATTGATGATCTGAAACATAAAGCTTCAGAATCCAACAAAAAATAACAATTTCTCATATTCACGGCCACTGCACGTATAAAATTGATCAATCGTCTACTTCCTGCGAGTTAAATATACCTGAAACTATATATCTTTTTAATTTGAATTCCAGAGTTTTATGAATATATCATAAACATACGCTACAGATCATGCCTTGCATAACTATCGAAGATTTTTTCAAACATCTGCAGAAGACATAATAATCAAATTACATAATTTTGATTTAACTACAAACCACATGTGGCCCAATTTCGTTATTTGTACTATTGCAAAATGTTAAAACGCTATCATTTGTTCCAGTTTAGCGATGTTAAAAAACATCATGAGTGAAATATAACGGACGGATGTAGGTGTTTATTAAAATAAAATAATATGTAAAATAAAACAAAGTTCCAGCGGATTCCATTCATAAAATGTTCACTCACCGTGCGTTACATAATCAAATTAAAGCAAACGGGGTTACAGTCGGTGATTATGTCTGATGTAGAGGGCAACACCGCCTCTGAGTGTGATCTGGAAAATATCTAGTTTATAATATTCATTCACACGCGCTCTGTTTAAAACTGAAGCTATTAAACTTACGCGCAGCAACGTATAGTAAGTTTTCTTTGAACTCGTTGAAGATCTTTTGAGTAATTGGATCTTGTGTTCAGTGCCCTCGCGTTCAATGAATAAGTTAAGAAATATGTTATCATGTGAAACAAATTAAATTTAACATGTAACTTTCAAGGGACGATTTTTTAATAACTATAAACAAAAGATGTGAAGTTAGTAGTGCTAATAATGGCAAAAAGAAGCCGAATTCGGAAGTTTGGGAATTCCAATATCTATTTCCGGCTCTTTCAGCGAAACTTCCTTATCAGATGGACTAACTTATTAAAAAGTGCTGCAAAATATTAACCGGTGACCTATAGGTATAAAAATATCGAACGATACTATAAAATTTGTAAAGCCATATAAACGGCTAAACACTTGACTAACAAAAATTATCACTTCAAACTTAGTATTTCGATTCCAAATTAAAAAAAATTGAAAATGGTTATCAGATATCCGCAATGTATTTGATTACCTATCTAACGACACTCCACACAATGGGTTAAACTAAAAAATCATCCCTACTTTATGTGTACGGGAGGTAAGGAGGTAACCCATTTTTTTTAATTAATTTTACGACTTGTATAACTAATATTCATATCTATGCTGAATTATAGCCTTCTAAGCCCTGGATAGACAGACAGACGGACATGATAAACTAACTCCGTACTAAAATCCGTACTCAGCGATATCGATCCACATTCCTGTTGCGTAGTGCACAAGAATGGAATTCGTTGCCGCCATCTCTGTTTCCTGAGACCTACAATCTTGGAATTTTCAAGGCTAAGTGAATAGATATCTTCTAGATCGACGAGCTCCATCCTCAGCCACACCGTCGCTTAACATCAGGCGAGTTGGTAGTCAATCGTAGATCTATAATGTATAAAAAAAAACTATCTCTGTGTCAGCAAGGCCTACCTTTTACGTATCACGAACGGCAGAACCGATCGTAACGTTTGTTACATAAATAGTAAAAAAACTGGAAACAGACAATGGCTATTAATTAATTAGGCTATTAATTTGTCTACTTTATTATTATAAATCATCATCACCATTTTTCAAAACTATGCATTTAATACAGCTAGAGTCTGTTCAGAAAAGGAACTAATGTAGCATTTTAGGGCGCTAATATCCTTATTTGAGAAATAATACATCTTGTAAAATATAATAAAACCGAAAAATTTAATCAAAACTGCCTTTGCCTGGGCGTTTACCAAAAGTACATAAACTTTTTATAAATATTCAGAAGCTCACATATAACAATGTGAATATTGTGGAATTTTAACAACATTTCTGAATATTACATACTTACATACACAATTACACATTGATTTGAGATTGTTCTTTTTTTAAGTCGATTAAAAAACTATTTAGACCTTATAAAAAAATCTACGTATAGTTTTATAGTTTATACATTGCTTTAATCCATTACACATTTGTAATGTAATCTATGGTGGAAGATCAGGATTAATTGGTTATAAACAGACTTTAGTGTAGCAATACGTACCGTTATAGTAATTATACATACATCTGCTGGACGCAAGGAAAAATTATTCTTTGATGATGAATAGACGAAGCTGGCAACCGTTCCATTAACCAATACTTCAATTGAGATTAGAGCTATCATTCTGCGAATACAATTACAACAAATAAACACTACATAACACGAATATGAAATGCCGTTTTCCTTCTCCAACCAATTCTGGGAACACTTGAGACGCTTTATCAACATGTAAACACGAGGTGATTTCTCATAAAACTTTGAGAAGTGAAAATATAATTTTGTTTGCGAGTATTATCGTGGAATTGAGCAAACGCATGCAAGAAGAAACTTTTTATGTAGGGTAAGGTTGCTCAAGTCGTACTACCGCCTAAGTCGTACCCCGATGATATCCCAGCTGTTGCGTATAAAAAGTGTCTAGTGACGTTGATCTGAACTTAATAGTCACGTGAAAATAATCGGAGGGCCGGCCGTCTTGCGGTGCAGAAATAATCAAAAGGTAAGTTTTTTCAACAGTTTTCAATAAAAATTTTAGCTCATTTGTAATTTTTTTATAAAAGAAATGTAATTTACAACTTATGTTTTTGTTCACATCTATTTTTAATGATAATCTGGCAGTCATTTAGGCATACTCAAACAGTAGATTTTTTTTGGGTTATAACAGTAATTTTGTTTTGAAACTTAGAATATCTTGCTGCTTATGTCGTACCTGTGGGGAATTTTTTACTCGTACCAGTATAACTTAAGTATTCAGAAAATTGTGTTTAATTTACATAACTTTTTTACCAGGCAATAAATATGGAAAAGAGAAAGTACAATATGCAGAGAGATATGAATGAAGCTTTAACGAAACAGAATGGGGAAATTGGATTCAATGACTCTTGTAGAAGATATAATATACTATAGCCTACATTACGAAGACATTTAAAAGGATTGAATAAGACAACAAAATTTGGAAGACCTAATGATATGTCATCAGGTATGGAAGAGATATTGGCCCAGCATTTGATAAATGTTGAGTCTTGTTTTGTCTTGTCTTGAGTGAGATTATAATTTTGTTTTCTATGTTTAGTTTAGTTTGTAGGTCACTGTCACTATGACTGATTTTGTGACTATTAACCAAAGAAAGACATTTTAAGTTGATCTTAGAGATTCAGACTGAATTGTTTGTAATTTTTGTTTATTTTAATGTGAAATCTTATTATTACCTAAGTATTTTTCTATATCGTTTATAATGTCTTCACTAAAGCCTTATTCTAAGTACGAGGCTATAGGTGGTACGAATTAGGTGCCTTAATCGTACCGAAGGTACATTTGTGAAAAACGTTAAAATTCCTATGTTTATAAGCTATTTTTAAATGTCTATGAATGTTGGTTAAAAGCCAACTAAATAAAGATTCTATTCATGCAAAAGATTTTATTTTTTATGAATGGCATTGAATATTACAGCAATATTTCCTTAAGGGGTACGACTTGAAAAACCTTACCCTAACTTTTTTTTACACTAGGTAGATCTACGATTGACCACCATCTCTCCTGATGATACGCAACAGTGTGCCTGAGGATGGAGCTCGTCGATCTAGAAGATATCTATTCATTCTAGCCAGAAAATTTCAAGATTGTAGTTCTCAGGAAAAAGAGATGCCTGAAACTGAGTGAAGAGACGAGCAACCTGCTCGCCTGTTAAGTTTCACGCTTATCCAATGCTACCGATGTCATCAAGAGGCGCTAACAAAGACCTCGTCTTTGTTAGCACAGTAATTGGACTTTGTTAAATTTACTCCTGCACAGAATTGGGCTCAGAATAAACATGATATATAGATTCTATAGTGGACAGAATTGGACATCTATCCATAGTATCCACATCCCCTTAGATTATTGCGGCGTTCCACAGTCAGCACTTACAAGGACCTATCTTGTACCTAGTCCTAGTCTTGAGGATGTCATCAATCTTCACCACTAACTGGACTGTTGTCTTGAAGTAACAGATTTATTCTCGCTTTGAACCCTAATCTTAATTATAAATTTACAGACAGTTCAAAAATTACACACATCTGACGGGACTTCGCGATATGCGGGCTCAATTCGGATGTGTGTAATGTTGAACTGTCTATAAATTTATAGATATTTCAGTGTGTAAAATACAAAAAAAAATATCGAATAAATCTTAATTAAAGTTTTCTAAGGTTTTTGCGATAGCTACTCATTGAAATCAAACAATTTTGAACGGAAAAATTTCGTTAAAATTTGTTTCTTTTCAACATTTTTTTATACAGCTTATTTTAGCGGTACTCACAACAGCTGTCTTGAGCTACTTGGTCTCATGTTGACCTCAATATTGAACTTCGGAGCTTACCTCAAAGCTAACGAACTCAGTATCCTCAATAAAGTTAAGCGTTACTTCTCACCGGGACAGTTGCTAATTGCTATCTATATTAATAAAGTTAAGCATTACTTCTCACCGGGACAGTTGCTAATTGCTATATCTATATAAAGTACAGGTCCGATCGTGTTTGGAGTACTATCTGCCATCTTTTTGAAGGATCAGCCAAATACCAGCTGCAAATTTTGAAGTATTTTGACCGGCGCGCCAAGAGGTTAATTGGTAGATAAGTTAGATGCCAAGAAGATACTTAGCAAGAAAGTAGCATATCTGGCAATATTCTGTCGGATCCATTTCGGCAGGTATGCGCAAGAGTATCACGGCCCTTCACGCCATTAATCATTTCCCATTCTATTATAGGACAAGCAGAAAATCGATGCATTACCGTCTATTTCTTATTGAATTACTTAAAATCTGTACACGATTTAGTTCCACATTTTTGATGTGTACTGTAAAGGGATAGGACTTCCTGTCCCGTCTCAGTTACTTGAGAACTGTAATCTAGAAAATTTCAAAGGGTACAGTGAAACACTTAATCTACGTACTTCATACTCAGCCATACCATAGTTTACCATGAGGCAAGTTGGTAGTCAAACATATATCTGTTTAGTTTAAAAAAATAGACAAATAAAATGTGGAATAAAAAACTTTTGTGCAACTTTTAGGAATATTTCTTTCATAATGATGAAACATTGTCGTGCCAAAAACCTTTCCGTGCTTCTAGATTGATCCGTGATTCTGATAATAGAAAAGGCAAAAAGAAATAAGAGAAGATACAAGTGGTTCCTGCGAATTTCAAAAGTTGTAAATCGAACGAATTCGGCTTATAATAGCGTGTTTACTATTCAATAAATTCACGAAGCAGCAGCGGCATCACAGTTACACAATGTCTCATAAATTTGTGTATATTTTCAAGGAATGGCGAAACCGCGAAACTAGCGACCGTCTGTCGCACGAATAATGTAACTGCGAAGTGATGATAACAGTTAATTGTTTTACGTCTCTTCGTTGGCGCTCCCGCGTTTCATCTCGTCTCGGCGGCGACACTAATTGATACATCTCTATAAATCAAACTATTTTTAACCGATATTTAAACTTTCATCTGTTTTTTTTTAGATTTATATATATATTTGTAAAACTCACGGCTCACCTGGATGATAAGTTATAATCGTCGTCTAGGGGCAACTGCAACATAAGTGGCATCGCTGTTGCTTTGATAACCCAGAGAGATGCTAGTAGACATCCTTTATAAAATGATCTTTGTTAAAGCTCGCCTGAAAACATTTCGTAAAAGGATATTCCATATTTTGCTTACCCGTGGCAGAAAGGAGCGTTTTTTTATATTAAAAATTATATAGAGACTTTCATTAGTTTGATCTTCGATGTCAATGCAGTGATATGGTTTTATAGGAGCTTGTCTGATGCTGAAGGTACAAAGTAAGCACTAGAACTTTCTCAGTTAATGTGTTGTCACTATTGAGGTAGAGGTCATTTGTTTAGTTATTTACTCTTCAAAGTACACTCAATGACGAAATCTTATGAAGCAGTCGGGAGACGAACATTAGAACTCGTGGACGTTGGGTTTAGGCTCATATTATTACTTATAACTAGCACCTTTCATTGCATTAATAAAAGTTTGTATCTAAAGCGCTTTTTTAAAACTTATTTTAATAGTTTAGATGGGTAAAGAATACGCAAATTTATTTTGAGGTCTCTAAATGCAAGCAAGGGTCATATGAGTGAATACGTAATGAATGAGTAATCGCAACGCGCAAAAATTCACACTAATTGGCAAAATGATGCGCATGCGAAGCGAGCAAACGGTGGTCCTCCCCGTAGTAATAATTTATCTACATCACTTATACACCTAATACATACATATGTATATAAGTGTACTTCGCAGCGACTTCTGCTAACCTCTGAAACATTTGAAACATATTATTTTTGATACATACGAGTATCTAATTTAAAAAAATGTTCATAAAATAATTATATTTTCTACCCATATCTATTATTAACCCTTTTTGATATAAATATAAGTCAATATTTTTATTATAAATTTGTTGTCTCTAGCGGTCACCATAAAATTGATTTAATTTTTGTGAATTTAATTAACTGCGTGGAAAAAAAACACGAACAAAGTTTCCTCTCCATCTGTTATAGAACGACATGGCAACAGTAACACCTAATGAATGGAATATTTTGTGAGCGGACAAAATGTTCCAATAAAATACCTTCAGTTATTATTACGATGGCATTTTACAAAGTTTTTATGAACTCATAAAAACTTGGTGTAACTAATGAAAGCACCTGTAGACAAATTTGTGAACAGACAGTCTACCGTGATTTATGTAATATATTTATAGTTTATAATTCGAGGCAGTAACCTCGATCAACACCGCAGCAAAGGCCTTGTCCTCTGTTCTACACTAAATACTACAGGTTCATTCATAACGTGTTCTGACGTCGCCACACGCTTCTCATATTTGCCACTTAATGATTTACATCGCAATGAGATATTATGGGTATTTCGGCGTTTCGCACCGCAAGCGGTTCGAACCGCGGTCCGAATCACCCAAGAGCTCTTTTTGAATAGGTTCTTTATCAACTCGGGCTCACTTCCTTAATCTGACAGCAACACATTACAATAATCCATTCGAGTATTAAACATTTAATTCGCAAAGATTCTGTTTTGACACCGAAGGCGAATGTGATACAAAACGCGGGATGACTAACGACTTCCTAATGTTAAACTTAATTCTACTGACAAGATACTAAATGGCGTATCTTGTGGTTATCACAAAGGAATCGGAACAGCATTGAGACGTTATGAATTTAGTTTACTATGGCGGAAGCGGTTATTTACGCCTACTCTTTTGTATCATTTGCAGATCAATAAAATATTATGAGCTTTGTTATAGTAAAACTAAACATATGCGTGTTATATTTCATTTATTTTTACGCGTTAAATACAAACAGGAAACGTTATGCTTAAGTTACGGTAGTCTTTGACGTGAATAGAATCGATTTCATGTTAATATTAGCATGCCACAATTGCAGCCATAGTTCCAAACGTATTTCTGCTTACTGAACCTATTGTTTTATTATATGGTAGTTAATTGTTCATATTTGTAACCTGACTCGTAGTTAGCTACATGTTTGAATTACGGGCTCCATACCTAAGTCTGGAGCCCGGAATCCAAACATTGTTTATATTGGAATAGCTAACCCTAGTATTGTCGAAACGTGCTTCTACAGGGAGTCACGTGAATGACACGGGTGTATTATTTACAGAATATTGTAGGTAATACATTTTGAGGTGATAAATGTCTGGGTAAAATGCACCTTTTTGTGTAAACAAATGATCTGCGTCTGACACGTTTATAGTGTAATTTGGGAGGTAATTCATATTTAATTTATAGACTGGATGTAGCTGCATATCCTCACAAAGATGCGTCGGCGCTTCATACCGGTTCCTCACATTGAACCAAACACAAATTTGGTTGGCTAAGTCCAAAAGCCCGTTAGAATCGTTTGAGAAACGTACCAAGACACTCACCACATGAAATACCTGGTCACTTTTAGTAAGTACGTTTCAGATTTTCTACTTATTTAGCTTTATAAATCGAAGTACGAGAAAGTAACATCGTTGTTTAATATTTTCAAAACTTGAACGAAACGTTTTAATTCCTCCTTTGTTATTTGCGAGCCTATTTGCGACCGTAATATAATTTTCCATAAATATACGAGTATAGATCCTGAAACATATTATATATATATATATTATATATATATATATATATATATTTTAACAGCCCTGTTTGTACAAACTGTCCCACTGCTGGGAACGGGCCATCTTCTCATTGTGAGCAGGTTTAGGCCATAGTCTACCACGCTGGCCAAGTGCGGGTTGGCAGACTTCACACATCTTCAAGATCATTGAGAACCCTCAGACATGTAGGTTTCCTCACGATGTTTTCCTTCACCGTTTGAAGTTGGCGACAATCAACAATACGCACATAACTTCGAAAAGACAGAGGTGCGTGCCGTGGGCTTCGAACCCAGGACCTGCGAATCGCAAGTCGCATGGTCTCCCGACTAGGATGCCGGAAACTTCAACACAGAACAGAATTAATTCGTAGCAAAAGCGTAGCAGTCACTCGAAAAGCGTAGGTGTGCTTAGTTTCATTTCCTGCTACGAAGCTCTACAAAGCTAGCTACGACTTCCAAACTGCTTTACCAACTCTGATAGTGGAATGCTATTTGCAAGCACTACGTAAGCCAATATCCTGTGTTGTTTCAGAGTTGTTTGCGTCGCGAATGGCACTCACACTCGCAACAGTTTAATTGGATTTAGTTAGTGTGTTGAGAGTTTTAAAAGACATATTTGCACACAAGCTTATACTGCCATTGTGACATGAATTAAATTGAAATCAATGCTCATAATCGTTATTTTGCGATTGTGACATTTATTAAATGAATATAATGTGCGTGTAAATACATGGTATGTTAATACAATTTTATTGGAGTTGGTCATATATTCATATTATTATATTTTTATACAGCCCACTACCAGTTCAACTTGTCAATCCGATGTGTTATGTCTGTGACTTTCATGCGTTTATAGATCTCTTCATTTTTTATTCATTCACAAAGAGACCATAGCGCCCACGTCATAGCTCGTTGTACTTATGACTTTGAACTTCTTATAAGGCCCATAGTAGGTGACCATGTTTAAGAGGCATGTGTGGCTCACTAGTGTTTCTGATATTGACTAGGTTACATAAAGTCACGATGGAATGAAAATATACGTAAGTTATTTTTTGTAGTTAAGAAAGCCCTTCACGGCGCATCGAAGTGTGATGCATGCGTGGTTAAAAAGCTACTTATTTCATTGAATGTGATGTTTGAAAAAAAAACTGCAAAAAAGAAAGACAACGCCAGAACCCTTTGGCCTGCTTTCACGAAATCAGAAAATGGTGTACTGAACGTTACCTTATAAAATAAAGTAGTTATAGTATAAAGTGCAAAGGGGTCCAAAGGCTCGAAGTCCTTCCAATGTTCGGACCTCTGAAAGAAGATAAGATTCGTCCACAGATACCTCATAAAATACGTGTTTTTGAAAAATCCAGAGAAATTTATCATTAAAATGTTGGTTATTTGGAATTTCCCATATGTTTGCTAAGTTTATATCGAAATATATATCGAAATATTTTTTTTACATTATTAATTTCTGAGCATGTTTGCGGCGTAAGCTTGTATAAAAAAGCTGAATTTTAGAGCCTTGGTCCTGATAAAAAATTTACTTCGGTAAAGATCACAAGATATCTGTTATAACAATAAATTTGAAAAAGTTTTGTTATTACGCCATAAAGACGAATGAGCTCTTGTATTGAAAGTACAACGGGTTGGCTGCTCTTAAATTGGACAATTGCCAAATCAAATAAAGTTACAGTTCACGATAAGTATGATGTTTTATTTATTAATTACTTACGGTTGATCTCAATACTCTGTCAATCCGGTTTTCTCCTACACATAATAAAAAACCGGACAAGTGCGAGTCAGACTCGCCCACCGAGGGTTCCGTACAAACTAGTAGATAAAAGGGGGAAATCATATATTTTTTTATATTTTCCTTTATAAACCGAAAAAATTACATAATAAAAATATTTAAAAACCTATTTTAGCTTATGCTAATGAAGCTCTTTCATATGATACCCCTGATACGGTTAAAGAACTTTAAAATTTGGACCCTCATTCCTTGCATAAAGACACAATTTTTTGTGATCAAATTAAAAATGACCAGTTTTTGGATTTTTTCCTATATGTGTACAACACAATGCTTTTTGCCAAATTTCATAGTTCCGGGTCAACGGGAAGTACCCCATAGGTTTTGATTCCCTTGTGAGTGTCGAAGTGTGCGTTTTTAAGACATATTCGGCTGTAACTTTTTTTTACGAAGATTGAGAAATTTTATTTTTATTTCTGCAGCAAGATACTATGGATTTGCGTATATGGTTTTAATTTCAATACGATACCTTCACGCGTTCCCGAGATAAAGGTCTTGACACCCGGACGGACGGACGGACAGACGGACAACAAAGTGATCCTATAAGGGTTCCGTTTTTTCCTTTTGAGGTACGGAACCCTAAAAATGTGATAACGTACGATATTTGAATATATTGTTAGAAGAAGATAACTTGTAAAATTTTAAACAAAAGCTGTGCTAACGTAATTAAAGTCTTTATAAATACAAACTTATATTTTTCCTTACATTTTAATCTTTTATAGTCTTGACAACCTAAATTTATATATAGTTCTTCCATGTAATTGTGTATGGAACTATAACTAAGAATCGTAATATACTCATAAAAAATAAAAACCGAAACAAAACTGAGAAATAAATTCCATGCAAACATCATGAAAAATGGCCCGTCTCGGCTAGCCTCTTACGATTCAGTGAACTGCGGCCTCGAAAGAAATCTGCGAAACCACCTTCCTTCCGGCAACTGAAGAAAAACAAACATGTCTCTGTTACAAAATAGTCGCGAGTGAGGTATGCAAGGCCGAGGTCGAACAACTACACAATATCGCTAATGTAGATATTAGCCAAGATATTAATCGTTTGTAAGCCTTCTTTCCGTAATTTAATACAATAATTTGAGTTTACTAACTAATAAAGGAGTTTCCGGCAGCCTAGTGGTGAGACCGTCTGACTTGCGATCCGCAGGTCTTGGTTCGAATCCCACGACACGCACCTCTGTCTTTTCGAAGTTATGTGCGTATTGTTGATTGCCGCCAACTTCAAACGGTGAAGGAAAACATCATGAGGAAACCTACATGTCTGAGAGTTCTCAATGATTTTGAAGATGTGTGAAGTCTGCCAACCCGCACTTGGCCAGCGTGGCAGACTATGGCCTAACCCTTCTCACAATGAGAAGATGGCCCGTTCCCAGCAGTGGGACAGTTTGTACAAACAGGGCTGATAAAAAAAAACTAATAAAAAATATTTAAATAAGACAACGTGGTAAAGGTACGAAGTGTAAATCATTAATGATAATAATTATCATTAAATGTGGAATCTCTATTACTGATAAAAAAGAATTACGTATGAACAGTATGAATTATGAATTTAGTACTTTTTTCGGTTAAAATGGATTACAATAAATAGTACTCCTTTTTAACAAAAACATTTTTGACCTCTAAATTCGGCAAAAAAAATTACCAAACTAAGTAGTTTAATTTATTATTACAATCTACTTACGAAACCCTTCTTTTTCTTCTTACTTTAGAAGCGCACCGACGAAACGGAATTTCAATTTGATTCCTCTGCATTGAATTGTTTGATACTTTATCATATGAAAAAAAATATTCAAATAGAATGATTCATGCAAAAAAACTATTTTCTAATCTGTGTTTTTGCACATGATCACCTTCCTCCTAAATTAGCCGCGGACGAGGCATTGACAGATGTTTGGAATATAGATGTTATGCCTTAGACTGGAAGATAGTGAATAATCTAGCCACGTATTTTATGCATAAAATATTGCGCAATAGTAACGTTTGAACGTTACGAAAATTGTTGATATTTCCATGGCCCTATTAATTTGATTGAGCTAATAAGAGTCAGAATCTTTTAAGTAATAAAAATATAAGAAGTCTATGAAGAATATGTAAAATTGACCTCACTTCACCTCATCTCACCTGTGAATATGTAAAATTTGTTTCATTTCAATGAATAACAACCGCGATAACCTTAAGGGCAATACACACCAAAGCCGACCCGCCGACATATGTCGGCAACTTTTTGTCGGCGGGCTAGTTGGCGACTTCGCTCATTGCAAGTCGGAAAACTTTGTCGGCGGCATGTCGGCGGCTCGAGATGTGGAAATTATTTGGCAGTTAGTGATAGCCGCGTGTCAAAAGACGTTGTGTCACCGGGCAACTGAGTGCTCGCGTATGCAAGCCGCCAACATGTCGGCGGAGAACACGCGCGGGCGCATGTTGCCGACATATGTCGGCGGGTCGGCGGCTTTGGTGTGTATTGCGCTTTAGAAAACATCATAAACATAGTTTAATACCATAGTTTAGATTAGATTTTACAGTCACTTCAATGGTTTCTTCGGATGTAAGTCTAAAAAGTAGATGCTAAACCTAAATTGAATACACAATAACACATTAATTGTAATCTCGCGTAACAAAACTTTCCATTACCTCCTAACCTAAATTCATAACGTTCGCTTTGAAATCTATAAACACAACATACCACTTATAAGATGACTCCGCGCGGTTCATGGCAAAAATATCATAAAAACTACGAGTTTACACATTTGCCGGAAGAAGACACGATGTCCGTACTTGCGAATTTAGATATTTCAAACATCTTATGTAAAATGACCTTTTGTACATATCTTTCCGGAGATTTAAGTAAATATCCGGACGGGAAATGATTTAATAACGTTCTTATTCTTCCGGAAAGGTATCCTTCACGAAGAGTGACAAGCCTCATGGCTCAGTGGTAGTACGATTGCCTCCCGAGCTGTAGGTCGCGGATTCAATCCCCAGCCAGGGCAAAGATTTGTGTGATGCAGCATGTATGTTTATTCTGTGTCTGGGTGTTTCTATGTATCATAAGTATGTATTTACAAAAAAAAGTATATATGTATTCTATCAACCATCTAGTAGTTTGGGCTAGATGGTGTTGTGTGAAATGTCCACCAATATTTATATTCATTTAGTGATGAGATCTTAGACTTATATATATACAGGATGACTGTTTGAACACTAGCAATATTTATACAGGGTGTTCAGTACTCGATTCTCGTTCCAAATAATCAAATAAAATAGGTCGTTAATATTTGACCTAATTATCTTAGCAAACACAGAAATATGGACAGTCAAACCACGCGCGCTGAGAGTACATGCAAGTCGCGCGATCACTGCGCAACGTACCTACATACCTAGTTATATGTGACTTATGCTCGCTCAGAGCGTGCGCGGCGTCCATAAATTCTGAAATCTTGGGAAAAACCTTAACCGCGATTTTCTTAGTTTTCTTTTTGAATTTGTTTCATATGACAACTAATTAACATGTCCTTGAGTATTGCTAGTGTTCAAACAGTCAGCCTGTATATTTAGGTTTATTTGTCTTTTGAGTTTATTTAATCAAATATGTACGGAAACTGTAAGTTTTCAGAATACAGCGTTACCTACTTTGTTATTTGTTTACAAGTACAAATGGAGAGAGTTGATTTCTAGCCGGTGAACATATTCTATTTAGATGCTTCTTTTCAACCCGACTGCTCAAGAAGGAGGTTATTGTTTTTAGAAGTGTGGGGATGTTTGTATGCATGTATAATTCCATGTACTTCCTTCCTGTATTATATGTACTTCCTGCAGTCAAGTGCAGTCTAAATAGTTTGACCGATTTTGATTTGAGAAGTTTTATTAAATTTATCTTTACTTCCCGAAGGCAAAATTATTTTAGTGAGAAATAATATAGCTCTCCGGGAGTGCCGGCAGAAGTGAAAACTAAACAACTCCGCCCTCCGATTGACAAATTGAAATTTTTATCGGTGCTGTAACCTATTGAGCTAACGAGTCTTACGTGCATGGTCGAAAATAAGCATTCGGTGCAACTAAATGACGTCATGTTAGAAGAACAAACTTTTACATACAATAATAAACTTTAAATGCAGAACGTTAGAATAGGTTTGTGACTGTCCGTCTTGCGATCTGACGATCTAACGCGAGTTTAACATTTGTTACCCATCCCAAAAATACACAACGCCGCCAAAGAAGTTTTCACTTCAAAAATTAAAAATAAAGTGAGGACAACAAGAAAGTTTAGTTTCCCTCTACTTCTAACAAACTGCGTTTGATTATGACAGATCTCTACTATTGTTAAGGATTCAATAGAAGACGCGACCATAAGCTCAAAGTACAATAAACGTTTCATCGTAAATATTGTTGTTGACAAAATTGCACGTGTTTTCACCTCGAGACTCAAACCATTGAGAGACTGGCACGTGAATAAATCATGGAATTCATTTATCTAGACACGCGGTAGCGTGTCAAGCCAAGTTCAAGCTAACAGAACTGGCGTGCA
Source organism: Lycia hirtaria (assembly GCA_947563715.1). Classification (NCBI taxonomy): domain Eukaryota; kingdom Metazoa; phylum Arthropoda; class Insecta; order Lepidoptera; family Geometridae; genus Lycia; species Lycia hirtaria. The sequence continues at coordinate 40,402,163 of OX387379.1, forward strand.
GCACCGTGTGTATATTTGTCTCGATCCATTTAGATCTATTTTTATCTGACTGCGTAAGACGGAGGGTTATGTTTTTCGAGTGTATCTATGTTTCTATATAACCTCATACAGCCTGAACGGCTTGACTGATCTTTATGGGCTGGAATAGGCTATGTTTTTAAGCTATTGCATAGTTTCTATCGCGGGCCTTGAGCGTGGAGACCGAATCCAGAAATTCCGTAACGAAAATAACCTAACGCAGTAACGCCGATACAACCAATGCCACCTAGAGGCAATTTGCAGAACTAAAGAGACAAGCGTGATATTTCAAAAAGTCATTAAAAGTTCTGCTATTCATCAATAGATGGCAAAACTAAAAAGTATCACCGCTGTGCCGGTCGGAGTGGGAGGTGTTAGGAATACTGCATAAATAAATAACTATAATTACATAAGTTGATAAAAAATGCTATGCAATAGCTTTATCGCGGCAGTCTCCGAGTGCCACACGTCTTTTTTTGTAATAATAATAACACAATTCTCGCTAAAATATATTTTTTTATGGTTAGGTTTAGGTAAATATTTTCGTAAAAAACAAGTGATTTTATTAAAATTATTTTAAATAATGCGTATTTATAATCTATTACGGCGACTTTGCGCAAACTTTCTCACAGAAAACGTACACTCAACAGCGTATTAAGCGTAACGAAATCATAAGTTACACATAGAATGTAAAAATCGCTCTTCTGCAGTTGGATGTTTTATTTTTCTTTTAATATGTTTTAAAACAAAAACAAACTTGTCTATTTTAGACATACCGAGTTCCAAAAAGAAGGAGGTAGGTACCTACTCAATTCGACGGTATGTTTTTTTTGCATGTTTGTTCACCGTTTCACTTATTACTTCGCCAATTGTGAATTGAATTTGATGATTCTCTTTTTGTTTGATAAGTCATACTTCAGAAATGGTCCCATATAAATTTTCCTTTTTTTGATGTAGGAATAGGTTTGCGCTTTACCGCCAACTCGCCTGATGTTAAGCGACGTTGCGATCTACGATGGAGCGCGCTTACCTAGAAGAAACCAATTCACTCGCGATTTAAAGACACCCAGATTATATCCATCGGGAAAGACCCACTCAAGAAGCGTATTCCACAATCTTGCAGTCCGTACGATGAAAGTGGAACTAATTGGTTCAGTACTTTGGTTTTTATAGCAAAATAACTGGGAAAATGTCATCCAAACAAACAATTGAGTATTTTGAAGTCTGTTGTTTGAATTTTTTTATAATTATTAAAAGCATAGTAGTATTAACTAACAATAAGTAAGTACCTAGGTAATTATAAAATATATATTGCAAACACGAAATTGGTAAACTGTTGAAACTAAAAGTTTTTAAGAACAACTATACATTTCTATACAGTTCTGGGAAATAAAATACTCTGACTCTAATTCTGAGCATTCTGAATAGGCTCCATCGTTGACCGCTTAGACGTCGCTTAACATCTAGTGTAAGCCTATCATGTATAATTAAAATGACAACCGTAGAAAAATAGTTTAAAAGACTAAAAAAACACGCTCAATCTTATCAAACTATTGTATTGTCATCGGTCCTCGATAAGTCTACAAAGTTTGAATAAAATCTGACCATTTGAAGTGGGTTAAAATCATGTTCAAAGTTTCCGTTACATACTAACGTGAAGCTAATAAAAGCGTGTTAAAAAACAGATGAATTATCGGTTAATAAGTTATCTTATACCAGCAGGTAATTAATAAGTTAGTACCAACTCTAATGAAACTGAGTAACATCATACATGCAATCATCACAACACTACGTTATAGAAACAAAGTCGAATGTATTTCCAACTAGCAAGCTAGTCAAGTTATGCGACCTTCAACTGAAGAAAATCTTTCCACGCGGCACAACCCCTTAGTAACTCTGTTTTCTCGAAGGCTTCAAGGTTATGTTATAGGACACAAGTCAGTGCAACTGACTTATTTATTTCTCAACGATTTTTGCAATGTTATGAACCAAGTATTGTTATGAACGATAACCAATCACGGCAACCTGTAAACTGCCGAGGGTCTACTTAGCCGCGCTTGAGCGTCATTTGTGTTATGATGTAATATAAAACTCTTTTATTAACTCTATTTATATAGCTGGTTGCCGATTAAATCATTAGACTTGAATTTCTTGGTAATTATTCTTTTTGTAGATATATAAGTATGCTACTAGATATAGTAACTACTTCTAGCCTAAAACCTCGACCCATAACCGAACATACCTATGTATTTAATAACGCATTCGAAAAAAGAAAAACAGTTTTAGGCTGAACCATTATAACTTAATCCCTGGATCAAACCAAGGCCTTTCTAAAAGAGCTCACATTTTGGTTTATACGTAGATTTTGAATTTTAATTAATAGTATCTACTTTCCTGGAACAAACTGATGCAGAATATTTCAAATTAATCTGTACCTACTTAAATAAAGATATTACTAATCACACATGAGTAATGGCCGTGATAGAGACTATATTACTTCCGTAAATACGTAACTAGATCAGTTTGGAGCATTAGTCTATCATTGACCTCAGCATTAGAAAAACCCGGTTGTTGTTTGATTCAGACATATCCAGGGTTGGCGCCTTCGTTGAAGCTACCGGCTTTTGGTTTAAAGCGCCTACGAATTTCCTGATCGTCTATGAAAAACAAATCATATGTGCTATCGACTATAAACTAGAGTGAATAGACTAAACTATACGTTAATAGTGGATGGCGAATAAATCAGTTAGCTATATTTCACCATTCCCAATTCGCAAATTCTTCATTTAGGATAAAAACTATTTCGTCCATGGATTTTATTCATCGGATATAATTCGTGGACCAAAAATTCATTGAATACGTCGAAACGAATAGATACCTATCGGTAATTAGCTTTGACAATTTTGGAAATCCTGGAAAATTAAGAAACCGACACCGATGTCGGTCTACACTCAGTTTCTGCCGACGTCGGCGTCGTCGTAATTGCGAAATAGGAATGATATTGTCACGAATAAGCGGTCAAATCTGGACTCCATTAGCACAGGATTGAGGAAGACAGCATGGTAAAAAAGAGACCGAATTATTAGCAACTCCAACAGGCACTGCTTTTTTTCATTAGGGAAGGGATAATTATCCTCGTAGAAAGCTATTATTATATTTTTGTATAAAATTAAAAACACGTAATTCATTGTAAGTGTTTATTTTTAACACGCTTTTATTAGGTCGACCTGTATGTAACTAACTATGTAATGAAATCTAAGGTAACTAATTTAACCATCTTCCAAGGATCGTAGCGTCATGAAAATTGGCAGCTGTATGTAGTTCTGATGACAATACAATAATATGGTACTGTCGAACTGATCTGATGATGAAGCCGGAAGATATGAACTAGAACTTCATGATGGAACATCGTATCATAGCTGCGCTTGGATTTGTTAGAAAAGTCTTGTAATGAACTTTGACTACAATAATTTGTAGCGTGTTTTGTGGTTTTTTTAACTGTAATTTATTATTCTATCTAATCTATAGTCTTCCTTTTTAATTTAATGTCACTTATTCGGTCTAGCCACGGTCAAATACGGCGTCAAATGTCCTCACGATCTTTGATGCTAGCTACCCAAAGGAAAATAGGCGTCATTTTATGTATTAATGTTACGTAAATATATCTTATTCATCATACTCGAATCATCATCATCATCTCAGCCATAAGAAGTCCACTGCTGGACATAGGCCTCCCCCATGGATTTCCAAAAAGACCGATTGGAAGCGGCTTGCATCCAGCGTCTTCCCGCCACTTGTATGAGGTCATCTGTCCATCTCGTGGCTGGTCTTCCTACGCTGCGCTTGCCGGTACGTGGTCTCCACTCGAGAACCTTTCGGCCCCATCGGCCATCAGTTCTACGTGCTATGTGCCCTGCCCACTGCATCATACTCGAATAATAGATACAAATATTCACTATTTGATGAAAATAAAGTGGACTAACGAATAATATCGACAAACTGCGACAACTCTACTGGAGATTATTCTAACTCTCCAGGCTAGAGAAGGCCATAACTCCTCACTTACCTTGATTATTTTAAACTTTTATTTCAATACCGGCAGATGATAAAAACTGCATCTATTTGTTGAGTAAACATCATAAATTCGGCAAGCTCTTTGAAGTCGCGAGATAAGTATACTTCATAAAGAATATTACGAGGCAGGAAACGTTTTTCGCGACGTGATTACGATTTTATGATCACGAGATAACAAAATGGAGACTGTCGTGAGCGAGTATGGCGGCACTGCGAAATGTCTTTGTAATTAAGGATAATTAAATGAAAGTTGTTCACCTTTGTTCCTGGCAGTTCTCAAAGAGCAACGGTCGTGGACGGAAATGTGTTTCCTAAAATCAGAAGTTACTAGTCGGACCCAGACGGTCCATTGACTCCAGACGTCAGTGGGCAACAATAGGAAGCAACCGAACCTAGTTAATTGCAAGATTAATGAAGTGAAGCCTGACAGGTCAACGACCTCTGAACCGACGAAGCTTAGGAGACTGGACTAGAATTTAAATTTTGCGATCTCGTTGCGACGGAGTAAATAGGTCAATTAATTTTCAAATTGCTTTCTGCTAAATGGCGGAATGGAAGGAATGATTTGTAGGTCTTTGGATAATTTTCAACCATTTGTTCTCTTATCGTTTTACAGAAGGCTGTAAAATACTTTTTCTTATTTATGTGTATATTGTGTATGTATAAAATATTTTTTCTCATACTTAAACATTGTTGTGATATTCATATTCTTTAATTATTTTCTGTTCTCAGTACGTATGTATATAGAAAATACGTCTCGAATGGTGATATTCTCGCCAGGATTTCTAAATCCTATAACAGAATAATAAGAATTCTAAACGAGTAGAGACGTAGTCAAGAAGTATTTTTGCATGTTAAATTAGTTAATCGAATTGGTCACAGAAATATATAATACTAGCTGCGCCCCGCGGTGTTACTCGCAGTTTTACATAAATAATATCAAATGAGTTTTTATTTTTCGGGATAAAAAGTAGCATGTGTTAATCCAGGATGTCAGCTACCTCCATAACAAATTTCATCAAAATCAGTTTAGCCGTTTGAGCGTAAGAAGTAACAAATATACAATACACCTCACAAACTTTCAAGCAAACTTTCGCCTTTATAATATTATTATTATATTGTGAATATTTATTTTGTAGCATGGATCTACCGCAGTAGTATCACTTATAGTTTCTATAGATATACGCATCCTGTAGGTACCTACGAGTATCAACATAGACTGTGCTGCCTTCAACCTATTAGTTTTGGCTATCAATTGGACTGGAATTTTTATCTGTTTACCCAATATATTTTACCCAAGTGGGACATTGGAAGACTCCATCGAACTAAACGGATGTTTTGCTCCTAACCTCGCCGGTGCTGACTGAGCCGATGAAACCACGCGTCTGTTACCAAAACAAATTTACGCCGCCGGCTAATTCGATCCCGATACTTTAATATGATTTTATATTCAACCCAAAGAGCTTAAATTTATCGATACGTACTAAACTTCAATCGGAATATGGTGGGAGATTAATTGTTAATTAGTTTTAGCGGTTAAAAATAAACTCCCGGTAGCAATTACCAAACTTGTGAGTAAAATTCGGTTTACCAATGATAGATCAATTTTAGCAAATCCAGATGTTGGCGTAATTTTTTGCGAGTTTCGCTTGTATTTTATGGCATACCACGCTATATTTTTGTTATTAGAATAACATCCATTGGTTTGATTTATTTTCTACATGGATAGGTTTTCTCTTGAGCTCCCCACTCTCACCTGATGTTAAGCGATGTTGCCAATGTTGCCATCTACGAAGAAACGGCGATTTAAAAACACACAGATTATAAGTGTCAGGAAGCATCCACTCAAAAAGCGTTTTAATTACCCAACTTAACAGTCTGCACAATAAAGATGGAGTCAAAGTGGTTTTTGGAATACCTACTAAACGGTGACCTTTTTTTGTCTATCTTACTGTCCGATACTAAAACAGGCAACATCAAATTAATTTTAGGGAAATCTGATAAACTTTTCAGCGATATTTCATGCTTTGGAACTCAATTCTGACAATAGGCTCGTTGGTAACGAACCTCTTGACGCGTTACTCAATGGATTTCAAAGCATACTTAGAGCTGGTACTTTGCCGACCTTACCTAATGGTCCAAAATAATAGCGACAAATGATCAATGAGCGACAAAATTTGTGATAAATGGTAATAAAACTAGAATTTAACAAACTCAGATGACGATGTAAAAATTTAGTAACTTATTATCGCTATGGTCTAATAATGTAGCCAAAAAGCTGTTATCCGAACTTTGTAGTGACATATCTGTGGAGATAGAATTCCTTTTTTGAATTATCTTGTACCTATATGTTCAATCTTGGGATGACCCAGAAAATCGAAAAAAAAAAACACTTTGGAATTTCCAATTGGCAAATGGGAAACTACTAACGCGGGGTCCGTTTTTAGAGACCACTTTTCTAATGCGTTTATAAAAGCTTGAATCCAAGAAGTTATTTTTAGAGTAGAATTTATTTAATAAATTAAATTAATGATTGTTCAAAAATAGTTATTTGTTATGCAAGGCTGCAAAGTTGGTTTTTGGGGCGAGTACTTGTATTGAAACCTGAGCGTAGCGAGGGTTTCAAAAGTACGAGATGCAAAATAACTTTGCTGCCGAGTGAAACACAAAATTTTTCACCTCACTACAGCGAGGAAAACGCTAGTCCAGTGCTGCCACCAAACGCTAGTGCAGTGCTGTGGCTGGTAAGTGCGATTATTCAAAGAAATGACGTAGGCGCACTGACATGAAATAAGTATTTAATGCATTTTCAGTGGACTTGCGGTATAGAAAAGTATGGAATAGAAAGGTTCGAATTTTAAAAACTTTCCATGCTAGCGGACTAAATGCACTTTTCCACTCAGATTTCTAATGACAAACAGAATCTTTCCGAGCTTGTGAGGTGAAAACTATATTTTTATCTTTCTCTAGATTGAATAAGAATGTAATCGAAAATAACCTTTCTTACGAGTGTGTATCTGAAAGCTTATTAGCGTATATGAGGAAATAGAAATTTCCGCAATGACTTCGATAATAGACTCCAAGAAAAACAATATTTTCCAGGAAACGAGAATTATGCAAAACAACACACCTAATGACGAATATTGAGACGCTCAATCAAAGTATTTTGAACAAACAAACACATGGAAAGTTTCCGTTTGGCTATAATTAATGTGCCAGTTCTTTAATTATGTTTGTAAATATAGAATCGAAGTATATTTGCTGATGAGAATTAACTAAAATAAATCAACTCGTTTCATTTGCACAGTAACCGAGAGCTGTTTGCGGTTTTTGCATATTTTCAAAACTTTTAATAACCAACCACATGTGAAAGTCTCTTTTCCGTTTACTTACAAGCTTCAAGAAGACATGGAGTAAAATTGTTAAGTTAGTAAAATTGCCAGATATTGTGTAACAGATTTGTACGTGTTTTTATATCATTAGCTCCTACAGCGAGTAAAAATAGGTAAGTTTCAAAGTTTCTTCTCAGACTCATCAGATGATTAGGTGGTGTTTGACCAAGCCTATTTTTTTTTTTTACATACAGTTTACGATCTACGTTTGTCCTCTACTCTCCTGATTAAGCGATAACGTGGCTATCGAAATTAAGTCGTCTTTAGTTAGACATTATTTCGCAAAGTATAAAACTCAAAATGTCCTTTATCCTTTTGATTATTATACTTAGGTTATTGTATTTTCAATCATAGATTTATCCCCACACAAATTTGTTAGTAAAGTTGCGTAATGTTTGTTTGTATCGTATTATTTCATTAATGTCGTGAGCCCCGGCAACTTTTATTGCCGTAACGTTATTGGAAAGGTTTGATTGAGCAAGAAACGTAGACGAGTCCCGAGAGGACATATTATGATTAGTTCCTTGCGCTTCACTACACTCGAGTGTAACTTTCCCATCGTGTCGATGACTTCTCTGACTTTCTCATAATGGTAATAGTAATTATATAATCTAAAAACGCTATAATTATTTATCTTGTTTGTTTGTAAAAATTAACGTTAATAATAAGAAAGTAGATTCTTAGTGCTTTTCGCCACATGTATTAATGTCTTAATATATGTAGTGAAAGTAGTAATTAATCAGCGAAAACCACTAAGAATCTACTTATCTCCCTTTACCCTAAGACACTAGACCGATTTTGACGTAAAAGGCATCGTTACAATATTCTTTATCACTGTTGTAATATAAGGTTTACTTTGATCAGGTTTGTTTTATTTTTATTCCAATTGATATTTTGCTTAAAAATAAAATAATGTTTTTTTGAAGTGAAAACTTCTTTAGCGGCCTTGTGCACTTTTGGGATGGGTAAAAAATGTTAAACTCGCGCCAGGACACGTGACCTGGTCGAAAATTTGTAAGACGGTGCAGGGCGCTTGCGCGAATGTGCGTGTGTGTTTGTACTACAGCCTGCTAAATTAATGTTCAAGTTTTCACTTCTGCCGGCACTCCCGGAGTGCAACCCGTTGTTTTTTAGGGTCCCGTATCCAAAGGGTAAAAACGGGACCATATTACTGAGACTCCGCTGTCTGTCCGTCCGTCCGTCCGTCCGTCTGTCACCAGGATGTACCTCATGAACTGTGATAGTTAGATAGTTGGAATTTTCACAGATGATGTATTTTTGTTGTCGCTATAACTAGTTTTAAAGTGAATAATATAACTCAATATTCTGTGAATATTTCAAGCGTCTACCTGTTGCTGTTATCAATCGAGCAAACACGAGCAAAAAAATCACGTATGGGAGCCCCCTTAAATATTTATTTTATTCTGTTTTTTAGTATTTGTTGTTATAGCGGTTACAGAAAGACATCATCTGTGAAAATTTCAACTCTCTAACTATCACGGTTCATGAGATACAGCCTGGTGACAGATGGACGGACGGACGGACGGACGGACAGACGGACAGACCGCGAAGTCTCAGTAATAGGGTCCCGTTCTACCCTTTGGGTACGGAACCCTAAAAATAAGACATAGAAAAGAAGTGGTATATGCGTATATTTACTGTGTACGGATTTTAGACATTCTAGCGACCCACATGGTAATGAGCTGCTTGCCTTGTAGTAAAAGAGGGGAGGTCATAAACAGCTTTTGAAATATAGAGATACTTGTACTAGATAGTACTTTCGGCTTAGTAACTTTCAACCCTAATTTTAAAATCGCTTGCTAGTTGTTTTTAGTAACCCAACTTGCTAGTTCCTAACTAGGCTAGACGAACTTATCATCTTGGGTACATCTCATTGTAAAATCTTTGCCCAAGTTACTTTAGTTAATTCAGAACCACTTAAACTATCAAGCCTTTATCCTATTATTAGATTCGAAACCACACTTTTGACGGCAAACATACTCGTACCACGAGGATCAATCATGTAACTATGTCAAAGCACTTAAAACGCCACGGAAGGGTGGAACGGAACCTTCCTTGAGGAGTAATTCTTAGGACCCACTTTACGAGGTTCGTGGATTTAAATGTTAGCCTCAATCTATGTCGATGTCCCAGATACACCGCGTTTTATAGAGTGTATGGAAATTTACTTACCGCCGAGCTTGAATTCGTTTAACATGTTTATATTCTTAATCGCATTCAAAATTGTAATTTGAAAAAATTGCCAGCCATTTGAGCTAACAAATAAGAGAATATGGAATATGCAGTCTGAATTGGTCTTTCGCAATAAATATGAGAGATAGAGTCTATTTAGATAGAGAATTGTTGTATAACCAAAAGTTTTTTTTTTAAACCACATTAATTGTAACATAGCAGACAATAAATGATTTGTATTTGATATAAAAATTATATATTCGTTATTAAGTGTTCGCGGCAAAGAATGGGAACTAACAACTCAATTGAACAACATAATGAAATAAGGACAGTAGCGCCCTCAATGCAACAGTCTCTTTCCGAATAGACTCTACCATTTGAGTGTCTTTAAATCGCTAATGAATCATTTGCTTCAAAGTAAGAACGCTCCACTATGCACTATATCGTACACCATTAAGATAAGTTAGCTGTCAAGCGCAATCCAATCTCTAAATAAAAAAAAACGTAATATACTTACGTACAAATGTTGTCTGTGTTGTAAGATAAATTATACGATATCTATTCAATAAATTATAATACGGGATTGGTAGTCTGTTTGAAATAGAAGTTCCGTGGTAAAAACTGCATGGGAACTGCATTATTAGTCGAACAAAACAATACAATAAGAACAGCAGCGCCTTCAATACCACATATGTTTCTTTCCGAATAGACTTTAAACTAATTTTTAGGGTTCCGTACCTCAATAGGAAAAAACGGAACCCTTATAGGATCACTTTGTTGTCCGTCTGTCCGGGTGTCAAGACCTTTATCTCAGGAACGCGTGAAGGTATCGAGTTGAAATTAAAAGTATATACGCAGATCTATAGTATCTTGCTGCAGAAAGAAAAATCTAACTTCTCCGTTTTCATAAAAAAAAGTTACGGCCGAATATATCGCAAAAAACGCACATTTCGACATTCACAAGGGAATCAAAACCTATGGGGTACTTCCCGTTGACCTAGAACTATGAAATTTGGCAAGAAGCATTGTGATAGAGTTGTGATAGAGTACACATAAAGGAAAAAATCCGAAAACTGGTCATTTTTAATTTTAATCACAAAAATAGAGTATTTGTGCAAGGAATAAGGGTCCAAATTTTAAAGTTCTTTAACCGTATCATGTGGGGTATCGTATGAAAGAGCTTCATTAGAATAAGTTAAAACAGGTTTTTGAATATTTTTACAATGTATATTTTTCGGTTTACAAAGGAAAATATAAAAATAAATATAATTTCTCTCTTTTATTTACTAGTTTGTACGGAACCCTCGGTGAGCGGGTTTCGCTCTCACTTATCCAGTTTTTGTCTAAAGATTTTTATATCCGTTTATTACATAATCAATCACAATGTTTGACAAAAAAAAAATGTGACAGCAAAAGAAAAACATTTTTGGTTTTAAATACTCGGAAATGTTAGTTTCTTATATGAACCAAGCGGAACCAAGGAAAAGAACGCTTTGTTCAGCTCATCGTCATTATTAGGCCCACTCTAGTCCACTGCTGAACAAGATAACGCGAGACAATCCGAGGTTCAGCTCGTTCGTTCTTTATAAAAAGCATTTTGTCTGTGTATTCTTTTTATTTAGACCACACATTTTTTGTCTATAAAAGAAACGTTTTACCTGTGCATTTAAATGTTCGAAGTGGGATCAGTCAAGACTGAAATTTAATAATGTACAGATAAATTCCATTGAAGTGGATAACAAATGGGAACGTTCAATATTTACTCCTCGTATAAAGCTATCAAGAACCGAACCAATATTCGCCGAAAAGGGTTTTCTTACCAGATTAAACGAAAATAAGAAAACCCGAGTGTTTTGCTAATTCGAGTAGGGTGCAGCATCCTAGGAGGTCAAAGGTCACCCGGGTCGATGAACTCTCACGCCGAGCCATTCAGTGCCGGCTCTCTGTTTCGCTAAGATATAGACTTAACGACTATTTATACAACTCCCTAGAGTACTAATCTTGATTATGTTGAAGATATACATTAGTCTGGTTTTCCGAAACAAATGTAATCTTGAGTAAAATTTAATAAATCAATTTAGGTAGTTGAGTTTGTTTAGACGTTCAAAAAGTAACACTTCATACTTATACTCCGCTGTAAGAATCTCTGTGTCGGGGTGTAAAATATACAATGACAAGGAAACCTAACATCTAGGAGATAGCCCTAGCAGATGTTAAAATTGTGCTGAAAACGAATCAGAGCCCTACAGTTTTTAAAATAACGTTGTTAGTAGGTTGTTACGCTCTTAAATTTGTAATATAATCTGCCATAAAGCATCTAACAGTGTGTTTCTGCAACCTCTTCAAAGTCACTTACCATTCCGACACTGGTGTGTCGCTTCCATAACGGTGTGGTCCATGCCACACAGTGACTTAATTACAGATGAGCTTGAGAGAAATGCCTAGCTTTTCTCGAATGTAATAAAAAAAACATTTTCTATAAGAAATACATAAAACGGTCTTTATACAAAATAGATCTACGTTTGACCACCAACTCGTCACATCAAAGTTAAATTTATTTACTCTGGCCTTGAAAACTTCAAGATTGTATTGTCCCAGAATTTCAAATTATTAAATAATTATTTTATACTTTGTGTACACAAAAGTCTCAATTCGGTTGCGTTATATAAAGGTTTTTATAGTATTATATAGTTACCTACTTTTTTTTCACTATGTACGGAAAGAGAAATTACATTTGTTCTCGATGCGACACCCTACTTCTCCATATATTTTGTACTTACATAATAAATATTCAATATTCAACTAAAGTATATTCATGAATCTTTTATGAACCTTTCCTATTCATAGATACTTAGAAAGGATAAGTTATTATCTATAGAATACGCTCTTTGAACTCTCTCTCTGCAGGTTTGCGAATGTGATGTTTGAAGGCAATCATTTTCTATCACGTGGACGTAAAGTCGAATTTGGTCTAGTCTAGACATTCGTATTAGATCTGTGTTTAACATTACCTACAGATGATATGTTGGATCTTAAAATAAAGCTCTTATCTTATTTATGAGTTCTGACGAAGGCTGATTCGGAGATTACTTACGATTTACTTATTCTGACAAAGGCTGATTCGGAGACTACTTACGAAACTATTATGATAAAACCACCTAACGGTTTTCCCGACAAAGGAAAATAATGGCAAACATTTTTTTGTAATCAGAGTCTCATGTCATATAATTGTTATTCTGTGGTAAGACATATAATCTCATTGAAACCGATTTTGACGAATGAGATTCGAACAAAAATATTTGGAACAATAAAATAATTTGTATCCGGCTTTATCTACCTAATATTATGTTTTCACTTCAAAAATAAGGAGGTTCTCAATTCGTTTGTAAATTTTACCCGACTGCGCAAGAAGAAGGGTTATGTTTTTCGAGTGTATGCATATTGGTAGGTATGTTTGTATGTATTAATGTATGTACGTATGCATGTATGTATGTACGTACGTATGTATTTATGTGGGCATTCTTATTCGAGGGGGGGCGACAGGTCCTGCACTGACGTCCCGGTTGGGGTGTATTGTGGGCATGTATGTGAAAAAAATTAAAATTAAAAATAAATTTATTTACATAAACATAGTAAACTTAGTTACTATTCACTCTCAGTACATCTTTTCATTACGTCTATGAAAGAATTTAAATAAAATCTAATAACTTTGATTCCTGCACTAGGCATAGCCTGTGTCGCGAGAATCATATACGATTTCCAAAATCCAAGGAAGCCTCTAGTTGTCATAGTTAATTATATTATATTCTATAGTTAATTAATATATATTCCGTATAATTGTTCTATACTTTAAATAATGTTTATATTATAAACTATAGTTACTAATATATACCTACTCTAATACAGATATACACACAGATACATATAATATATACACAAATATATACTATACATAATAACTATCCTAATCAGACAAACTTAAGATTCATTAGTAATGTTATCGCGAATTGAAATGAAACAAATTTTAACGGATTTATCGCGTATATTTTGTATACATTTATGACCAATATATCTATTTTATTTGAAAGTTAATGAGAAAGTGTGCATAATTACTATTTTTATATAATTACATGTTTGGTAAACTATCTTACGAGCACGCTAGGTTACGATTTTTAATAATTCTTCTGTCTCATTATAGGTAAGTAAGCGCTTGTTAGATGTTATTCGTATGTTTCTTTATTACCTCCTACATATTAAACGGCTTGACCGATTTTATCTACTAACGAGGTGTCGTTTCATCTTCACTTCCTGATTGTCATAAGCTATATTTTTTGTAATAGTAATAATAATACAACTCTTGCAAAAATACAAAAGTGCGCTTTTTCGTAACCTCCAACGAACTTTATCGTAAGAAATAAGTGATTTTAACCCCCGACCCAAAAAAAGGGATTAAAAATCACTTATTTTTTAGATCCAAAAATATGTTTGACGTGCGTATCTATGTATCTGTATATAAGTGTATTGTTATATTTATATTTATATATGTTGTATTTTTGTAGTAAAACACCCCTCGTTTTATGTGAAAGTCTCCTCTGAAGATTCCCAAGGGTCCTATTATTTACTATATTTATTCACCGCCAGTCTGCCACCCACTTATATTTCGTCATCTAATATATTACACAAACAAATGTGTTATACATGTTGGACTAATTACTTGTGTTGTCTTAGCTAGCAGAAAGTCAGCGAATTACCACCCATTTCTCGTTGAAATACCAAAAATCCGTACTCAGCGATATCGAGCCACATTCTTGATGCGTACTGCACAGGAGTGGAATTATTTGCCGCCATTTCTATTTCCTGAGACCTACAATATTGGAATTTTCAAGGCTAGAGTGAATAGATATATAGGTATAGTTGGTGGTCAATCGTAGATCTACCTTGCATACAAAAATCTTATTAAATGATTTCCAAAATAAAGGAGTTTCTGAATTCGATTATGTTTTTTTTTTTGTTTGTTTGTTTGTTCAGCGATTACTCCGCCAATTTTATGTATTGTTTTTGATGATTCTTTTTTGTTTTATTAAAAACAAAAAGATAATTGCGTATATGAACTCAGTTTTTTAAACTATCTTAATAATATCTTTAAACGAGCAATTCTTGTATATATGTATATACCTATATATAATCTGAATCTCTGAAACGGCTCCAACGATTTTGATGAAATTTGGTTTGTAGGTAGAAATAAATAAATAAATAACGATAAATCGATAAATTGCGACCGATAAATTGCTAGGTTTTTAGTGAAACCGGGTTTGCTCGTATTTTCAGTCATAAAAATCCGAGTGGAGCTCGGTCGACCATGTACTAATTATTATATTAGCAAATAAGTTACGAATTATACTTTTTTCCTTCTTTGGGCGCATTGAATACCAGGCATATTTTGTGGGTGGACCAAATGAAACTGAGCCATCACGCTCGGCTATGTAACCCTCGTTCGGGTAAAGTCGGCTCGAGTAGACTAAGGGAGCGAGTCAACGAACTACTGCAATACCGTATACTACTGCTATTTCGTATTATTAACGAAATTATTCACTTCTGGTCTTACAAAATTTTATTTTATTCGAAAATAGGCTTATGCTTAATCCTCGCTTGCTTGGTCTAGGACGGAGCGTGCTTGTCTAGAAAGAACCTATTCACTAGCGATTTGAAGACACCTAGACAAGAATTCTGTTTGTACCTAAATAAGACATGCGTACAGATCAATATTTTTTTGTACCTAAATAATAGAGCTTATATGATAATCGAATTATAATTTAAAAAAATGAAAAACCAACTTCAAAATACGCAATACGCATATGTGACTTGCTGTTCACTTTTCTACAGGCACTTGGATGATATTTAATCTATTATTTTGTTACCACCTTTTTATTATTTTGTTTTTGTTGTTTGTTATTTTGTGTTTGGTACCACCTCTAAAGTATGACCTACCAAATACAAAAAGAATCATCAAAATCAATGCGTAATTGGCTGAATAATCGGTGAACAAACATACAAAAAAAAACACACAGACCGAATTGATAACCTCCTTCTTTTTGGAAGTTGGATAAAAATGTATCTTCATTTGTAAACAGATTATACCACGAGGCATGGAAGTGGGTACTTCCATTCCTCGTGGTAGAATCTGTTTACGTCTCCTAGCCATACTTTCTCGTTGCCGATTTCTTGCTTACACGTGGAAAATTAACTCGATGATAAAAGCAAATGGTTTCTTATCAAAGAGTTTTTATAGCGTTCATAACAATCAGACATTTTGATTAGATGGTTATTTGAAGAAGATTTTTGCTGAAAACAACAAATACACCATATAGCCCAAACTAAGCAAAGCTTGTACTATGGAACTAGATGGCTGATAGAATACATATATACTTTTTTTTTTGTAAATATATACATATGATACATAGAAACACCCAGACACAGAACAAACATCAATGCTCATCACACAAATGTTTGCCCTGGGTGGGGATTGAACCCACGACCTTTCAGTTCAGCAGGTAGACGTAAACACACTACCAACTGAGCCACTAGGCCAGTCAAAAAAGTGGTCGAAGATGGAGCACCAGGCGCCAGGCTTTACATTTTTTCACGCCATTATCCAGATTGTATTTACTAGGGAACACCGAGGCTGTAAGTGCGTTTCACTTTTTAGCAGTTCGACCCTCTTGACTATTACAGTAAATAGTAATTTTTTAAGGTAGATATAATCCAACGGAGCTCATCCGGGAGCTGACGGAAACGTGAAATATGTTTTTCGTGTTTTAAATGTAAAATAGAAGTGAATAATTTGCAATGGGTCTTACGAGTACATTTCTTATTCTTATTCGAGGTGGGGGCAATAGGTCCTGCACTGACGTCCCGCTTGGGGTGTATTGTGCATTTCCCTCTACCAGCATTACCCGAGCCATCCCAACTCCTTGAAATAACGGAGTGAGGCTTTAGGCTGCTGGCTCTGAGTACATGTAAGAATGTGTGCAAGTGAAATAATGTGGAGAAACGTATATTTTTGTGTTGGCAGAAAAACTCTATAGAAGTTTCCGGTAAAGTCAAAACCATTAATTTGCTCCGGCATGACTACGACATAATCGTGTTTTGATTTTATTGACTGTGTTTTAGTGACTAGAATTACGAAGTATCGGAACTGTGTAGCTGTCAATACTAAAAAGAGTATGTTCAGCTAGAGAACTAAATTTAATGTGGCATTGAGGGCGTTTCTGTTCTTATTTCATAAATTTGTTCAGTTGAGCGCACAGATTATCATAGTAGTGTATATTTCGAGACGTTAGTTCATCTATTTTGCCACGATAGAACTATAAGAAAACATTCTCTATAGGCTGAGATGGATAGTTTAATTCAAGAATTCCGATCACACTTGAAGTACAGTGTATTGAATGAATAAGAAAAAGTGCGCTCTTACTAACCACATACATACATACCTATTATAAGTAAGTCTACATGTTTCATCTTTGTCTACTTCGCTGTTTTCCAACAGACCTCCATTTCAACTTCCATTTCCCGCAATGTCTGATCCCTATGATAAATAGAAAATTAATCCTATTATAGTTACAATATTTAACTAGTTTTCTCAGAAACAACTTAAAAGGACAATAAACCTGTATCAATATTTTACAAGAATAAATACTTAATAATGGTAATATGTATCTATCTAATTAGTTATGTAGTGACCGACAAAAGAAACCTTACTGAGTCGTCTGTGATATTGCTCTACATTTCCTAGCCACTGTCAGCATGTCTAGAGTTGTATACAAGTACACAATGACATTGTATGATATGATTTCACAAAAAAACTGACCAATCTAAATCAAATTTAAAAGCCTACTTTAATTAGATGGTAGAATACATAATATGCAGATTTCAGTGCTTTAAATGTAGAATAAAAAAGAAGAAAACTCCGCGTATTACCGCAGACCAACGAAGGTTTGAAGGTACAATAAACTGATTTTTTGTTCATAGGGAAAATCTTTAAAATATACTCAGGTGCAGCGCAATTGCTTGAGCGCAGTTGGGTTACGTTTTTCCCTACGCCAATTTATTATATAATTCAGGATCTAATATATGTACTGATCTAATAGGGGTTCTAGAATGCGCCGAATAGTAACGAAAACTTTATCAAAATAAGGTCTTGGTTAAAAGAGATTGGAATCGTGACAATTGACAAGCAGGAAATTGTCAGTCCTATGTCAACTCAGTAGAGAGTACTCATTTTCTTTGAATTTCAATCTGTAAATTTTGTTGTATGGATTAAATTTCAGAGAATTAAT
This sequence comes from Lycia hirtaria, assembly GCA_947563715.1. Lineage (NCBI taxonomy): Eukaryota > Metazoa > Arthropoda > Insecta > Lepidoptera > Geometridae > Lycia > Lycia hirtaria. Next base: position 40,420,176 of record OX387379.1, read on the forward strand.
TAATTTTTCACTACTTATATAACCCGTCGAATTTATTACAAATTTAAAGTGCACCCATGGATCGTTAAAAATGTGTGCAACAATAAAATCTAACAAGTTACTGGCAAGGGATGCAACGACGAAATGAATTTCAACCAACGCAGCTGGAATATAAATCTTTAGGATTTCCGGAATTTACATTGACGACACCAAATGACGAACAACTTTTCTACACAGCCAGTGTTCACTTCCTTAGGAAGAAACTCCAAGAGAAAGCTCTGAGTACTAAGTTGACCGCGAACGTAGCTACGCAAAGTGTTGCTAGAAGAAATTTGAAACCAGTGAGAACTGCAAAACCTTGTTCCTATTTTATCAAGACATCCAACTTAATCCTTTGCCGAAAAGCATCAAAAACGAACATCAATGCGACATTGAGCAAGCCTTCTTTAACTATGAGTCAAATTTTACCGTTCCCGAAATCCGAACATAATTTTTTTATGAAACTGTGGAGCTCCATAAGAATATTTCAGCCGAAAGACCACGTCGAACTCAATAACGATGACGATTCGGATTTTTCGAATATTTCAAATTATAAATTTCCTCGTTGTGAAAGGTTATCGAAAAGCGTTATTTGGCCGGTAAATGCAGAAGAAAAAAGTAAAGAGAATGTGAAACCATTTGCAAGTGTAACTTTCTGTTTGAAAAATAGTTCTTCGCAATGAGTCTGTAATACACCCTTCATGTATACGTAGCGACGTCTTTTGATTTTACTTCTTCACTTGGATCAGTTTCCGTTATGGAAATGATTTAGCAAGGACTCACTCACGTTTGATGGAACTCGCATAATTTGAAGGGGATTTAAACAATTGTTGGCTACTGTGATAAAATTATTACGACGTAGTAAAACCATTAGTAAATTATTTTTACGTAGCTAATTTCTAATTATTTCCTCAGTGATAAAGAAACTTTAGTTACTTCCGCGGGAGCAATTGCATCTACATGTGTCGCTGAACACATATTGGGGCCAATTCTATTACACAATAAAATTTTTAAAAAAATTGGGCGCGTTTTTAGGGTACCGTAGTCAACTTAGAACCCCTATAGTTTCGCCATGTCCACCCATCTTTCTGTACGCGGCTTAGCTCATAGACTATTACTACTATCTAGAAAGTTGTAATTTAGTGTGCATATACCGCACATATTTACCACGCCAAATGGTAGAAAAAAATATTTATAAAAAATTGGGTGCCTCCTATATTGCGATGATTTTTTTTTCATAGTGCGGGCTCAAAAATATTGTAGGTATTGGGAAACCCTGGATGAAGAAATACTACACGCACTTGGCCATTTTTTTCTTAGTAAGACTGGCTCGTGACCATAATTATTGGCGCAGTGACCCAAAATGTATTTTGGCCTTCGATAGTAAAGGTACATATTCTCTATCTTTGACTTGTTCATGCCAGGCAAACTTGCATATCCCTTTAATTCTCAGCAATATTATGTTATTCTACGAATGGGAAGGTTTGCCGTCAGTTTCTACAACCTTATACGCGCAAATGAAATGGCAATGAAGCCTTATTGACTGCTTATTAGATGGGACGGTGGGACGTGGCGTGGTTGCTCGGGGGTGTGTCTGGTGACGTCACAGATGATCGGTCAACGGTCCGCTCGAACTTGATCGATGATGTCAGGCTTGGTAATAAACTAGTAGTTCTTAGAGCAGTAGACCTTGCGAGTACAATTTTTTACAACAATAATTGCGTTCAGTTATTATAGTACCTCGTTCATCCAATGACCTATACCAAGGTTGTCAAGAAATAAGGTCGAGGAATCTCAGCTTGGGACTACCTATTACGAACTATGGCGCCTTTTTGAGGGAAATTTAATCAGAGTACCCGATGACAAAATATTCTATGAAATTGTACAACTTATAAGTACCTTATTACAAAGTGTCGTCAAAATTGGTTGAAAATACTGTAGGCAAATCCGCGGACTACTTTGACCAGAGCCGCATGCGGACATGGCGAAAAGGGTCCCTTGTTAAATCTCAGAACCCTAAAGAGCTCCATAAATAACGACGAGTAGGTTTATAGATATGTTTTAATCAAAAGACGCTTCATCGTCACACAACATCATAATCACGCAAATTGACGGTGAAGCACAAATCTTATATAGAATAAATAAATATAAAGTATACTCTCACTTGGAAATCGATCACATAATGTTAATATTAATATTATCTGGAGTACTTGTTTAAGAAATTAGGAGTATTTCATCATATTGTGACTCAGACTCTCTCCGGATATTTGTCGAATCCTATATAAGCAAACTAACAAGTAGAACGGCGATAAATGTCACTCGGTGACTCAATCAAGTAGTTTAACATTACTCTAAACAAATAGCAAACTGATCAATTGATTCGCCGAGAATCAATTAATCGAGAACCACTTTATGTACTGAATGTCACATGATGGGGCAAACGAGAATAGAACATACTGAATGGACCACAGAATAACTAATAGTAGCACGTGGTATATACGTAGAAAACAGCTTCGTACATGATCTATGTAGTACTGTAACTGTAAACTGTAAATAGATCGTGGAAGGCAAATCTTCACCATCGAAGGCTCCTTGCGGCGGCGTCGTGTGGCGGGTCGCCTTCTTCCCTAATATAAGGTTGAGGAGGGCGAAGGCTCGCACATGCGTCATACTCGTGATCGGGTGCTGCTTGCAGGTCGCTGGTCTGCTCATTGTATACACACAATATAGTAATAAGTTAGGTAAGTTAAAAAGAAAAATCTTATCTTCCCGTAACAATGTATGTATATTAGCAATATTTAGCAAAATTGACAAAGGACACAAACCCCGGTGTCTGTGGAGCTATAAATGAAATTTTAAAAAAAGGCAAAGCTTGTGCTACACGAACTTTTTATTTTTAGATCAGTCTAGAGTCATTATCATCATCATCATAATCTCTGTCCCCTGCTGGACACAGGCATCACCATTGATTTCCAAAATTACCGATTGGAAGCGGCTTGCATGCGTGCGACCTTGTGGCTGGTCTTTCTACACTTCGCTTGCCGGTACGTGGTCTCCACTCGAGTACTTTTCGACCTTATATATATATATATATATATACCTTATACCTTAGTTTTACGTACAATGTGCCTGCCCACTACCACTTCAACATGGTAATCCGCTATACTATGTCGGCGATTTTCGTGCTTCTACAGATTTCTTCATTACAGATTCGATCTCGCAGAGAGACCCTGAGCATAGACCTCTGCATTGCTCGTTGCGTGACTTTGAGTTTCATTTTAAGGCCCATAGCATATAGAGTGACTCTGATCACGTTTCAGTGCCATGTCATGCCTGGTAACACACACTGGTTATAAATTTTCGACTTGAAGCACTGAAGTACATTGGACGAAAGACGCTTTTGAGTTTCCCGAACGCTGTGCAGCCGAGTTGGATTCAATGATTGACCTCTTTCACAAAGTTTGCCCTGCTTAGTTGAACGTAGTCTTAGGTAGATGTACAGTCTGGTATTGGGATAGAAATGCCATCTGAAAAAATTTAATTGTTGTAATTTATTGCGGTCCTATCGAAAAATTAATAGTCAAAGAATCAAACATGGATATATTTATTCACGAAGATTGACTGCAGAAGCCTGATTGCTACTAACTACTACTAACCTTACTGCTTGGTACAATTAGCGTAAACATCTTAAGTTCAATCTCATTATCAATGTTGCATCATGCAATAAAAGAGAGGGCATGATGGAACATGGCTAAAGATTTTTGCTGGTACGTAAACGACTTTCTACTTAACAGTGTAGGTAAATGGGCGATGATGATGAATAAGTACCTAACATTTTTAGGGTTCTGTACCCAAAGGGTAAAAACGGGACCCTAGTACTGAGACTTCGCTGTCTGTCCGTCCGTCCGTCCGTCCGTCCGTCCGTCCGTCCATCCGTCTGTCACCAGGCTGTATCTCATGACTCGTGATAGTTAGACAATTAAAATTTTCACAGATGATATATTTCTGTTGCCGCTATAACAACAAATGCTAAAAAACAGAATAAAATTAATATTTAAGGGGAATCCCATAGAACAAACGTGATTTTTTTGCCGTTTTTATAGATAATGGTAAGGAACCCTTCGTGCGCGAGTCCGACTCGCACTTGGTCGGTTTTATTTAAAACTAAGTAAGTACATACACATACCGATTGCGTAATAATGCAAAGAGTTGCGGAAAATATTCATAAGTTTATTTTAATTAGGCATATTGTTTGATCTGACACTACTTTGTATTTTCTTAGACGAATATTTGTGTAAGCTACGTTCATCATTGCTTTCAGAAATAGAAAATCTTTGATGAAATCTTTAGGTGACATAAAAATGAAAATGAAACAGATTTATGTTGAGTTGAAACAAATACATGGTTGTTTGTTTACCTACGAGTACATCTGAGGAGCTATTTCTAGATGTTTCACCTTTAAATGATATTTTTCCAAGCCCGATGTATGTACCTATCATGCAATGCAACACTTGTTATGTATGTATTATTTATTTTAACGTCTACAAATAGATCGACCCTATAAAACGGTCAAATTACTTATATAAATAAACATTTCGGCAGGGCTCCATAAGGGGAACTCTGTTCGATTAAATTGACATATTTTTAGTATTTTTGGGTTCCGTAATTAATTAAGAACTTTTATAATTTTCTCATGTCCGCCCGTCCATTCCATCCACGGCTTAGCTCAGACTCTAGCGCTAGGTAGCTGTAATTTGGCATGGGTATACTTAATAACTATGCTAAGAAAGTGGTAGGATAAAATAAATAAAAATACTACTTGTTGAGGTACCTTGCTTTGATATAGGTAGATATCTAGGCAAGGTAGATATAGATATCTTCTAGATCGACGAGCTCCATCCTCGGCCACACCGTCGCTTAACATCAGGCGAGTTGGTGATCAATCGTAGATCGATGTATAAAAAAAAAGGTACCTTGCCTAGCCTACACGTAAAGTGGGATTTTTTAACCCCTATCGTGTGGGATATTTTTGGATAGGTAATTTTAAATAATGTGAGTATGCGAAAATCATTTTTCAATTTAGGAAATTTCTGTTTGCAAAATATTTAATGCAACTACGGGACCCTACTTTGCGTATGGCCCGACAAGCACTTGATCGGCTATTTTAGTTAATTACAGGGTACACCCGTGGTTTTCATAAAGCCTTGAAATAATGATAGAGACCTCATTTAGTACTTTAGTAACTATACTTGTCGGTAAAGAGTGAAGCAGTTACATTGCCTATTTTTTATTTATTTTGGTCTTGATTTCTGACGGTTATTTTCTAAGCTCCTAAATTTTGCGACTAATTTAACCCGAATTACCAGACGATGTGGTGGCATTATATTTAGCAGATGTCTATCAGCGTTGTCATTGTTCAAAAGCAATAATGGCCAAATACTGCTCAATAAAAAATATGTGAAATACATTACTTAGCTACAATACAGTCACCGATATAATTCATATTTATTACGCTTCAATCGAAACAAAACATAATCCCTCCTTTATCAAACTAATTGTTAAATAAATATTGAAATAAATAAAACCAATAACAAAAAGTTGCTTTAAAAATATATTTCATAAAAAAATAACTACACTTCTTAAGTCAAATGAACTCAGCCTCACTTTAGAGACAGTTCCCATTCCAGGATAAGTACATAAAGGTGGAGATCAACGCGCGCAGCTATCTCACGTATGACAACTTTTTTAAACATGTAAAATATATTATTAGGGATAAGAATGTAGTAAAAAAAGTAGGGAAAAGTATGAAATGAATTTATTTTGATAGAATAAATATTTAAAAAAATATCATATATACTTATATAGGTATCACTACTGAAAACATATATTTTTCTACTCCTCAGCCAATTTAAAAGATATCAAAGAAAAACTTTTAAAATATTTCTCCCATCAAAATAAATAGATACATTTCTCATTTTTCTCTTAACCTTACTCAATGATTTTAATGTTAGAGAGAGATAGCCGCGCGCGGTGAACGTATCCTTAACCATCTTCATTTACACCAACTTTTATCTGGTGCAATTAATTACCTAGCCTAAAATAATTGTACTAATAATTAACTCTAATTAATGGCATAGTTTGAGGAAAACCCTAAGAGTAGCAATTGGTATGGATTAGTCAATCTATTATCACGCAACAAAGATGACGCTAGAAATTCACATAATGGAAGCGAGATATATAAGAGCGCTTGTACACGTCTGTTTTTTTCACCGGACAACGGACCGAATTTTCACCGGATTCGCGGTGACGTATGGTTTATAATGAGTGTGTGTAGACGCACCGGACATCGGTCCGGCGGACTTTTCGCCGGACCGATGTCCGGTGCTTCTAAAATCATATTTTATTCTTATGGTTCAGTGATTTTATATCTTTGTAATAAAAATTTTGTTATGTGCGAGAGATGGCTACAAGCCCGAAGCAACCCCTTCAATACCTGGATTTTGTTATAAGGTAGGCACGTTCTAACTTGTGATCACATACTACTTGCTGTATAAATTTTTAGACAATTAAACAACCTTGAACATTTGCAATATGTGATTCAAACTATATGTTAACATAACCTGCTCAACTAACGTTTTTACAACTTGTAAAATATACATAATAAACTATAACAATAGAACATCTTATTCCAAATGTTTAAAAACAAAATGTTGAACACTTATACAAACTTATACGACACTTAATAGGGAATATGCATGAATTTTGTTTCATTGTTTTTTAACACTTGACAAGCTTGTCTCACAGATTTATTTTGTAACATTAATTTATTTGTAACACTACGTGTGTGTGCGTGTGTCCAGATTATTGATTTGAAGTAAGCTACTGCAGATGCAAAGGGCATAAATATCCATTTGCAAATATAATTATTTTTAATTTCATGGACCTTCTTAGCTGCCTACAGCGATATAATCAAATATCAAATATGTTTGAACATAATTTTACAACCACCTGTCCGTGGATATAGGTCAGTGTTTTAATATCTAAATATATTAGCAATAAGTACTTACCTAAAAGGTAAGTCGTGACGAAATACAAAAATATTGAAATCAATAGGTATTATATCTGATTAGTGGCATTGTAATGTATTATTAAACTTTAAACTTGTATTTTCATTTTGCATTTTTTTATCTATGGCATGGGTAGTATGTATTTTAAAGACAAGAGAACATTTTAAATTATAAAGTATTAATAAACTACATTGGTTATGTACTCTTTAAGTTATACATGTCTTATTTCATAGTAGGAGAGCTACTTTCTGGAGGCTGACCTGTTAGCTACTCTACCACCTTCAAGCTCAAAATTTGTATACAAGCATTTATGGAAATCTCAGTTGAGAACCAGTTACCGTTTCCCAGACAAAGTGCGTTTACCATCCTAAGCCATACTGTCGTTTAACACATGTAAATAATAACTAGCCTAGCCCTCAACCATGATTTCTTACTACTGTTCAAAGTAGATTTTATCTCGCTTTTTGCAGGTAAGAGAGTAAGACAAAAAGACGAAGTGAGCCAACTTTGAGTTAAGATTTATATTTTATCGCTGCGACTTTAGTGTCACTGTATATAAAAAACGCAAGTATATAATTTATTATTAATATGATCAAGCCAAATTTGAACAATAATAAGGGATCATAGTAGCATTCTTATAACAATATAATAAAAACACTTTATTGACACCATAATAAAATTAACATTAGGTACAGAAAATCGTAAAACTAGTTACATGATTTACTATAGGTATACCTCCAACCTATTCAATATGTAGGTTATACAGACAAATATCACAGGCGTTTGACGAACTTTCCTTATAATTATTTACTAAAGCTACTTACTTATTTTATAAGTCGTAAATATAGCTATTAGCCTAACATCCTTAATAAGACTTAAAAACTAGGCCTTGACGTAACATAAAAATGATTTTCATTGCGAATTTGGAATGAATAGTGTTTCAAAATGTCTACAGACGCGATAGAACTTAGTTCACAGACCTACTTGTTAACTCAAAACGTCCCACATTCAGGAAAGCCTTATACCTTCTTCTTTTAGCTGTCTCACGACTTCTGGCTGGAATTCCTCCTCGCGAAACTTAAAGCCGCTTTTTATCATTTCCTTAGCTACGGGAGTATTACCTCTGAGGGAATCCAGCCATATGGTGTAGGAGTAGTCAGGCCACATGCCGCCGTACCTCTCTGGCAAGTGCTCTTTGTGGATGTGTTTGTGGAGAGAAGTGACGTCATGCCCGTGGAAGAAGATTCTGGAACGCATCTCTGACGTGAGGACAGGCTTGAAGATGTTGTAGATCTTGTCGAACATCCAGGAGTTGTTGATGATGTGGATGGCTTTCGTTATTGTTGGGAAACATGACTGAAATAATAATCAACGAGAATTTATCACATACATTATATTAGAAAATGTGGTATGCCATGGAATCTCATACGATATATTATTGGTAAACAGAATGACATTATAATCATAATTATAATTATAATCATTATAATCAAACATGCTCATCACACAAATGTTTGCCCTGGGTAGGGATTGAACCCACGACCTAGCTCAGGAGGCAGTCGTACTACCAGTTAGCCATGAGGCCTCCCACCTCCACCCATGGTCCCGCCAACCTTGCGGTTATAAAGACCGAAGCGTGGGCAGCTGACTTACGACGGCGTAGATCCCTGCCCTACAAATGAGCGAACCCTTCTACTATCTGAAGCTGCACCCCCCTGATTAGCCATGAGGCCTATCAGATGTGTATACATATACATACATGAGTGTATACATACCACGAGCATTTTGACGAGCTTGGAAGCGATCGATGGGGTGACCTGCCAGGCGTGCGAGGCGCCGATGTCCTCCAGGTCGAACAGAGCCACGCCGCCCAGGATCTGCGTGCGCTGTTCCATCATACCCAGCTCTAGAGCCAAGACCGTCGCTTTAAACAGGTCGTCCACAGGAATGGATTTCGGGTCCCAACAACCTGGAATTTATATAGATTTGATTACCTTTTCAGTTAATGTTAACTACAAAATCAATATGCAAACTAATAATTATAAGTTTTGTAAAAAACAATATATTTTTCATATTACTACTTAGCTCGTAAAGTTAGGTTTCCACTTATTCCACTGGCGTGGAAAAGTTCATTTTGCTCCCTAGGGTGGAAAGTAAATTCAAAATTCGAACACGACGGAGCTCTACATTTTCAATACAAAATATTTCCAACCTCTTTGTATAATACCTTCACAAAATGAAAAAAATTCAAGGAGTCAAGGAGGTTGCTATCTTAGCTTAAAGAAACACTAAATATTATATTAAAATAACTTAGAAATTTTGTATATTTACGTAAAATAAATAAAAATGTATAATTAACTTTCTCTTAGCAGTGTTTTGAATTTTTAGAACCATTTACATGAAAAAGGTTTAGATGAGTAAAGAAGAATATTACCTATGCGAGTTGTATCAAGAGCCTAATAGAAGAAAAAAATTAGATTAAAAAAAAAACTTTATACTACGTAATTTTGTTGTAAATAATGTTTAAAATTAATTAAATGTGTACATGTAAGTGAACTCACGTGATTATAATGTAACTTTAGGACCAGTAAAGTTGCATAAATGCCAAGCAGATTTTTCTACTCGAGAAAATAGGTGAACTAAAAAAAAAACCTACGTTAAGATGAAAAAAATTGTATTGCACTCGGCTGTAAAGTTATTTATCTCGTTTCTTCTTGAATCCATCGCTACGCTCAGGATTCTACACTAGAATCACTCGCTGCGCTCGTGGTTCAAACCTAGAATCCTTCGCTTGCTCTGGATTCAACTGTCAGACACTCGACGGTAAAATACTCGTACTACTTTCCAGCTTAGTACAATAAATAACTATTAAACCTCATTTTTTTAAATAACAATTTCTGTATAGGACCAATCTGAAAAATATCCTTTCGAACAAAAATATAATTTTCCAAATCGGTTTATAAATTACGGAGCTATGCGGTAGAGTTAACCTCCTTCTTCATGAAATAGGTAAAAAAGTTATTTTCTACAGATAATGTCTTTTTTCTTACGCAAGATATATCTACGATTGACCACCAACTCGCCTGATGTTAAGCGATGGTGGCCTTGGATGGAACTCATCGATCTAGAAGATATCTATTCACTCTAGCCTTGAACATTTCAAGATTGTTGTTCTCAGGAAACAGATGGCGGCAAAGAATTCCATTCCTGTGCAGTACGCATCAAGAATGTGGACCGTATCGCTGAGTACGGATTTTTGGCAGTTCAACGAGAAATAGGTGTTAATTCGCCGACTTTCTGCTAGTCCTGTAGTGAAATGGGGAGGGTGGAATTAGGTCGTGAAGCTCTTGCGCACTATTCCCCGATATTAATCCTGTAGAATATAAGCAGACATGCTAATTTACGGTGGTGCTCGAGACTAAATAGCTTCTTGACAACTAGTTTATCGTCACCGATTAACCTCATAGCTCGCCGGTCCACTGACTCTAAAGCTTCCAGCTCATACTTGGCTGATCCATCAAGAAGGTGGCAGCAGTACTCCATACACGATCGGATTTGTGCCTGATACAAATGAAGCAGTTGTCAGGGTGAGAATTATTGCCTAACCTCATTAATAATGTCAAGCTTTTTACTACCCAATTTAGCCATAGTTTCAAGGTAGTCATTAAAGTTCACTATTGTTCTACTTTTTGAAAGGAGATTAACGCCTATACTTATAAGTATATTTCAAACAAGCACTTGTGCGAGGGTGCTACTTCATTCCATTAGGCGCTTGACGACAAACTATTGCCTTGAAAGTGTAACGGAATTTAAGGAAGGGGAATTATTGCTAAGCAATGGTTTCCTCTTTTATTACCCGTCACCGGAACAAATAGCACATAGCGTCTACGTGAATATTTTTCGCTGCTACGAAATCTTAGCGTTCAACCGTTTTCAACAACGAAGAAGGTTCTCAATTCGATTGTAGTTTTAAAATGGTTTATTACCTCATATCTTCATCATTTATAAACCGATTCGGAAAATAATGTATAGTTTAAAAAACTGAAAATACCGATTTCAAAATACGCAATTTGTTTACCAAAGTACAGAACTGATATTGATAAAATTTATATGGGACCACCTTTGAAGTATTACCTACCAAACATAAAAGAATCATCAAAAACAACTCATAATTGACGGAGTAATTGCTGAACAAACATACAAAAAAAAACATTAGTACAGACAAATTGACCTCCTTCTTTTTGAAAGTATGGTAATATTTTTTTATATAAAAGGATAATATAGTTTTAGAATGGTCCCATATTTAATTGAAATCCGTTCACTAGTTTGGTTTCTCATAACAAAATAACTAAAAAAAAAGTCGTCCAAGTAAATAAATTTGCGTATTTTGAGGTCAGTTGTTTCACTATAATATCGTAGACCATAACGTCGCGTAGCATCAGGCGAGTTGGCGGTCAAGCGCAAACCTATTAATACATTTAAAAAAATCTCACTTTACAACTTACCAACTCTGAAGATGAGTAGCCTCCTGCCATTTTGATCTCTATATGGTGGGACAGCTAGTACATGAGCGTCTCCGATGTTACGCAGGTCTAGGGGGTACATGTTCTCGAACAACTCGGGGTTGTCTTCTTTAAACTGGTAGTAATTCACCACCTGGAACGCGATGGAATGGAGAATTAAGTTCAGGTATCCTATACTTTAATACCTTAAACAAGCAATTCTTGTATACAAAATATATTAATCATTTAGATAATTTTGTATAGATTAGGATTTCGGAAACGGCTCCAATGATGACATTTTGTTATGTAGGTAGATTCGGAAACGATAAATCGATCTAGCTACGTAACATGTTTAGTATAGCCGGGTTTTCCCATATTTTCAGTCATAAAAAAACATTTTAATCCCTACAAATTAATTAATCTCTTAATAATCAAATTCGTACCTGTTAATTCAATTATATCAGGTTAAAAAAAAAAAAAAAAAAAAAAAAGTACGTACAAGAGTTAAGTAGGTATATAAAAAACTAATGGTTACCTACGTCTAAAATTTAAACTAAGTTTTTTAATGCTTCTTGCTAAAATTCATAGTTCTAGGTCAACGGGAAGTACCCTATAGACTTTGTTTCCCTTGTGAATGTCGAAATATGCGTTTTTTTGCGGCATAAACGACTGCAAAATTTATTACGATAACTGAGAAGTTTGATTTTTGTAAATATTATAATCAACTCTCAATTTTATAATAAGAAAACTAAGTTTATATATAATTTTTTTTTGAAAATTAATTTTCAGTTTGGGCCATAGGAATTTCGTCAAACTTGGCTCAGTAGTCTAATTTTAAAATAAAATTGCAAATTACGAAGTTGGTTTTTCAGTTTTATTTTTTTATTTTTATGGTACTACTGATGTATCAACGGGAAACTGCGCAGTATAGGTACCGAATACAAAAGCCAGCTCAACATTCCTCTTAATAAAACAATAACTAGTCTTGTTAGCATAAAAGTTTCTGTATAATTCCATTGAAGTGATATCAGGTTTCTGAAAACAATCACAGCTATCGGATATGCAGTGGCTGATACCAATGTGCTGACCATACATCGAGTGCGGGCTGGCATGCGGCCATCCTACTTTGTGTAAATATACCCAGATACATGTATACGAGTCGATAAGTACTAATTTGGTGTGAACAGTCGCTACTCGACTGTTCACACCAAATTAGTACTTACCAACTCCCTGGTCTACTCTACTACGCTATTCTATTTGACCGGTAATGAGTATCTGGCTTGTTTGCCAGACGTGACACCAACGAAAATACGTACGCTACTACTTTAAAAAAGATCGCTAAATGCGATTGAAACCATAGTCGGAGAGAGTTATCAATGGAGTGGCATGTACATTAGATACTGTTTTTAGGTGAAAACAGACCGATGCGAGCTTGTAGTATTTTTATAAGCGTAAGTATTGGGAATACGTGAGAGATTATATAAATCAGTTTACTCGTTTGAAATTTTTATGAGGCAGTGTGATACATAAGCTTGTAATGGTATGCCTCACTTTAATTTTAAAAGATTCATTCTTTTACATGAGAAAGTTCATTGTCATAATATTTTTGGTCCTTACCTGTTTTTAGGGCTTCGTAATTAACCCAACGACTATTATAAAGCGAAAAGTAGTTCTGTCTGTTGTCTGTCTCTCTGTCTGTGTATTTGTTACTTTTTCACGGCTACACAGCTGAACAAATCGTTACAAAATATGGCACAAACATAATTTTCACTCCTCTTGTTCAAAAAGTCCGTCATTGCGTATTAAAGCTCTAGGGGAAAAAGTTTTTTTATTTTTTTTATTTTTATCTGTTACCAAAGAGCATACATACACGAAAAGTCTTTATTCAAAAGTAGAATAATCTCTTTGGAATATATTTAATTTACATTATCTTTACAAACATCTCGTTAAATATCCAGTATTGTACAAATTGTACATTTCATTTTTAATGAAATAAACTTTGAATTATTGTATTGGATTATTTTATTTTCTCGCAATCGTAGCGAAAAGTAGAGTGTAACACACGGCGCTAAAACCCATTGTAACTTGGTTTCTATTTACTCCCTCGCTAAAGCTCGGGAGTAAAAATCTACCTCGTTACAATGGGTATTTTTAGCACCTTGTATAACAATCTACTATTTCACTACTCTTGCTCTAAAAGTCCCTCATTGTAGCGTAGTAAAAGCGGGGAAAAAGTTTTTTTTTTAAATTTTATCTGTTACTAAAGAGCCTACATACACGAAACAGTCTATAGACAAAAGTAGAATAATCTCTTTGGAATATATTTACATTCTCTTTGCAAACATCTCGTTAAATATCCAAAATTGTACAAATTGTACATTTCATTTTTAATAAAATAAACTTTGAATTATTGTATTGGATTATTTTATTTTCTCGCACTTGTAGCGAAAAGTAGAGTGTAACACACGGCGCTAAAGCCCATTGTAACTCGGTTTCTATTTACTCCCTCGCTAAGTCTACCTCGTTACAATGGGTCTTTTTAGCCCCTTGTATAACAACCTACTATAAAATTAGAATTTGCCGCCGCATGCGTGGCGTACCACCTTAAATAATCAAAGTACATACCAGTCTGTGAGCTCTTTGTGGAATAAAGTTACGCGCCCGAAGAAATCTGATCAGAAAGTCGTCATCCATCCGATGTGGAGTGCATTCACCGCGTTCTAAAACAAAATAAATAGAAATTAATTATTGTAGACTAAATTAATGAGTTTCATGCAAATTTCATGATTAGTTTTCAGTGATTTTGTCGAAAGTAATTTACCTATATGTATCCTATTTATGCATAAAGTAGCTTGTGTGTTATGTGATTCATTTCGGGTAGTGTGCGCAAGAGCTTCACGACCTAATTCACTACAAGACTAGTAGAAAGTCGGCGAATTACCACCCATTTCTCATTGAAATGCTAAAAATCTGAACTCGGCGATATCGGTTATCGGTACTCGGCTATATTCTTGACGCACACTGGAATTCTTTGCCGCCATCTCTGTTTCCTGAAAACTACAACCTTGGAATTTTCAAGGTTATAGTGATTAGATATCTTCCAGATCGACCTGCTTCTATCCTTGGCCACACCGTTGCTTAATATCAGGCAAGTTCGAAAAATTCAAATAAATCGTTGGCAGAGTTGGTCAATCGTAGATCTATCTAACATAAAACAAATCATGTTAAGTTTGCTATTTTTTTACTAAGTGGAATTCATCTCAGCCGTAAGAAGTCCACTGCTGGACATAGGCCTCCTCCATGGATTTCCAAAAAGACCGATTGGAAGCGGCTTGCATCCAGCGTCTTCCCGCCACTTGTATGAGATCATCTGTCCATCTCGTGGCTGGTCTTCCTACGCTGCGCTTGCCGGTACGTGGTCTCCACTCGAGAACCTTTCGGCCCCATCGGCTATCAGTTCTACGTGCTATGTGTCCTGCCCACTGCCACTTCAACTTGCTAATCCGCTGTGCTATATCGGTGACTTTTGTACGTCTACGTATCTCTTCATTTCTGATTCGATCTCGTAGAGAGACTCCGAGCATAGCCCTCTCCATAGCTCGTTGCGTGACCTTGAGTTTCCTTATAAGGCCCATAGTTAGGGACCACGTTTCAGTGCCGTATGTCATCACTGGTAACACACACTGGTTGTAAACTTTCGACTTGAGGGACTGGGGAATATTGGACGAGAAGACGCTTTTAAGTTTCCCGAACGCTGCCCAGCCGAGTTGGATACGACGATTGACCTCCCTCGTAAAGTTGGACCTGCCTAATCGGACCGTCTGTCCTAGTGTGTGTATGGCCCTACTAATGTCCTCATACATCACCTCCACCTCATCATCCGAGTGTGCCGAGGTCGGTGCGTATACTTGGATGACCTTTAATATCTCTTGGATACTCTGAGTATCAGGTATCAGGTTTTTGCCATTACTCGCCACGCTTGGCATGCGGGTTGGCGAGCGCAGTAGATGGCGTTTTCCGCAGAGGATGCTGCTGCCCATCTCTGGTAGTATTTCCCTTAGCCGGTTCTTACGGCACCCACGGGAAGAGAGGGGGAGGTACTATTCTAAGCCGGTACCCCACGGCTAAAGTGGAATTATATAGTATAATTTTTCAACTTATTTTATTAACTTATCCTTAAGCGATATCTAATTTGACTATTTTACTGGGCGAGAAGGAATGTTAGATGGAGCTGTGTAGGGATATTAGAAAACTGAAATACATTTTATTTATTTAGACAGGAATAATGTTATAAAAAAGTTTTTCTTCGATATCTTTTAATGTTATTAATATTTCTCCTGAAAAAAAATTGCCTCACTTTTCTAACATCCCTACTCATTGATTTTGTATGTTTAAAAATTTTGTGATGAGCGAGAGAGATAGCTGCGCGCGTGGAGCCCAACCTTGATTACAACACGGTTTCTAGTAGCCTAGTATCCTGTGGCCATTGGTGGTACCTTTACTACACCTCGCCTTCTGGACGAGTTTGTATATCTTCCATCTGTGTGGCACACCACGGTCTGAACGTATTAAATAAAATTGCATCAAAATGCATTAGCATTTGATTGAAATTCTAAAATTTATGAGCATTTTTGCTGTTGCAACTTTATTATATGAGATTAACCGCGTGGGAATGTGAAATTAATTTGTAATATGTCTGAATGCTCGCTCTACTGTCACCCGTTTTCATGGATTTAAAACTTTCAATACTGCTTATACCAAACATAGCATTGCATAACCAAACATTTTAATGAAATGCAAAGCGCTCACTTAGCATTTCGGAGATTCCATTCTTATTTTTAACCGACTTCCAAAAAGAAGGAGGTTATTAATTTGGTCTGTATGTTTTTTTTTGGTATGTTTGTTCACCGATTACTCAGCCAATTGGGTATGTAAAGAAAAATGTAACATATGCTGATTCCAAAACCATTTCGAGATTATATGTCTATAAACCATATTTTTTTATTTAGGGCACAAAAAATGATGAGATCGCGCAAATTTTTGCGAAAATATAAAAAATATTTGACCTTCAGTCGACCTCTAAAATGTAAAATGAAATGTAGTTTAGTTAGTAAAAAAAGATGAAACTGACAGCATTGGCATTGACAAGAGAGACAATATCTCTATGACAACTGTCATACCAAAATAAATAAACAAAGAAAATAATTATTTTGTGTGTTTGGTGCTTTGCTACTCTATTCATTTGTATTAAATTAATTCTGTTCATTATCTTTACGACGACTTTGCTTTCCTACCGTTTTGATTGATACTGCATTTACGTTGACCACTGCTTTGTTATAAGGAACTGTTTGCCTACTGATTGGATAAATTATGGATAATTTTGTACGTGCCGACTCTGCTAACTTACCTAAGGTTGAGAATCTTATCATTCTGGAGTTCATCTCAACTAGCGACAAGAACAACATCGCAAAAATCCGAGGAGCTAAAGAGCTAAAACTTATGAACAATGCCAGGATATGAAATAAAAGTGATTGGCAGTACATAACTTCTTTTTTGAAATGATTTTATTGTGTTTAATTATATACCAATTTCATTGTAATTATATAAGGGATTATTTTATTTACATTTATACATTATTTATTTTATTCTGGTTCCTTTTTCTGGTTCATTGTACTGCAGCATCAATGCTTCGCCCAGGAACATATTCTACGTTAACTTGTTCACACCAGTCTTTTAAAGGTTTCCTTTACTTGAAAAAAACAGTTTATTAGGATTTTTGGCACGAAAGTCGAAACATTTCACAGTTGTAGTTTCTGGATAATATTGTGAATTTGTTTCATTTCAATGCGCAAACACAATCGCGAAAACATTAATTAATTACAACGAGCTCAATATTAATTATACTTTTTTTCATTCTTTATGTTTACACAACGTATTTGTTTTTTCAAAACATAACAAAAACCGATGATCTCTTGTATCAGTCAGAGACAAAAACGAATATAGGTACATGTCACTGTCAAGTTGACGTATATGTATTTTTTAGTTCATGTTGGCTATCACAACATTTTATTCAGTAGGTACGATGACGTCATCCTTCCTACTGACGATTTTATCTTTAAAAAAATATTAAAAAATAAGTACTGAACAGAATAAAAAAATATTGAAATTAGTTTTTGTAAATGATCCATTCTATCATATAAAAATATAAAAAAAATACCAAAAAAAAACTTTACATACCCAATTGTGCATTGATTTTGATGTTTGTATTTAAATTATGCTTTAATTACCCGAGCAAGCGAAGCCAGCGAAGCGTCTCTGCATCAACTGGCCAAATTTTCTTTCGTCTGTCAGTTCGTGTTTGTTTGTGATTTGTTTGTTTGTTCGTACTCGCGTACAGGGCGTAATTTTGAACCAATTTTGATGAAACTTGGTGTATAGGTTCTATGGATTATATTTTTTTTTGTCGTCGGTGATTTTTGATAAGAGGGGTGGTTCCCATAAAAAAGGGGTAAGTTTATTGCGTCGTTAATTACCAACCGATTTTAATGATATTTGGTAGGTAGGTAAAGTACACAATTATTACAACTTGTGGTAAAAATTAACAGAATTGGTCAAGTAGTTGTCGAGATATGACAACCAACTTCAGATTGCGCGTAACAGTGAGGGTGCGTGGATATGTGTGTTGATTGATGCATTTTAGCGCTGAATAATTTTCTTGATTTTACGTTTTCTCCATTTATAAAATTATTATTTGTTTTTATAAGAATACACATTATTTTTAATTAAGGGCATATACAATTAAATTGATCTTTCAAGGTGCTTAAACTTATTGAAAAAATGTTTTTGGCCGTGAAATAACGTATGTAAAATCACCTAAAATTGTGAAATCGGCCAAAATTTTACATACGGCCTCCTAAACCAACTTTATGTAGGTATTATGTACAGATAATCCAAGGTGAGCTGCAAATAAGGTCTCTCGCGAGGTCTACTGTTTGTAGTAACTAGTAATATAATTGTGCTATGGATTGAAGGGTGACTTCAGCAAAACTGTCAGGCAAATTTGAAATTTATCCTAAAATGTTGAGTACAGTGTTTTACCACTCAGGATGTTGAACTGAAGAGTTCAAGTCAAAATATTTCAATGTCTTTGTCTTTTTATGGACAAGCATTAAGGGTAATAGCACACGAGCAGTTCGCTCATCTTATCACTGCATATAAATTAAATGGCCAAGTGTGCGTTGTGCTAAGCTCAAGGTAGGATTCTGTAGTTGCACATCATACTTTATATGAACTCAAAACAGGGTCTTATATTTGATACTATGAACAAACGAATAAATTTATGTATTTTAACAGAAATTTGCACAAAAATTTCATTTCTTACTTCCCTGAGTACAATCAAATAAGTTGATCGACTATGTAAAATATGTAAAATAATTCATCCTCAATTTACACGTACCCCAAAAAAAATATAGCTTTCTAGTGCCAAAAGTCTTTGAGCAAAGCGGCAGACGGACAGACAGACAGACAGACGGAAATTGCGAAACTATAAGGGTTCCTTGTTTACTATGGAGCCCTAAAAAACTGATAGTTTGGAAGATCGAGTAAAGCAAAGTAGGAAAAGTGGCCACACTACCAATTGAGATATTTAGGAAAAGAGAGATATGTAGTTCCTAACCGTTTATGGTATACAATATAACTTTCAATGATATATAATCATATTTAGCAAAGCACAAACCTGTATAACCGGGTTTAGCTAGTTGGAAGCATAACATTATGAACTTTATATCACTGTTAGCCTTGAACGCTTTAGCAGACAGAGTTTGCCATAAACATAATTATTAGTAAATAATTATACATTTTTATTATCTAGCAGATAGATAAGATATACCTATAAATTAAATAATTTGTGTCGACAGGTTGTGTCAAAAAGGCTATTGTAAATTGCTAATTATCGGCTAAGTTCGTTGCTTTTAAAATGAGATAATTTTAGTTTTTAGGTTTCACTCGCATTGTGATGAAAAATGGTAATGATGATGATAAAATATAGCCTATGCCCGCGTCCAGGTTGAAAACGGACAAATTGACAGAGATACAGAGTTATTTTCGCTTTCATAATTTTAGTTGTAATAAGGCTAAACAATAACCATGATGATGTTTAGTATTATATAGCATAAAGAATACTGGTCTACAGTGGTTTTATTGCCCTAGATATAAGATTGATTTTGGACATATTTATGCTTCACAATTCATGAAACTATCAATGATTTTGTAAGATTTGATCTCATTTTTAGCTCGGATCCGAGTGGGAGGCACCGCTACTATAGCCCCGTTCCACTCGGATCCGAGTGGTGAGCAAGAAATGTGTTAAATAATTTTAAGATGTATATTTTTCGGTTTATAAAGGAAAATATAAAAAAATATATGATTTTCCCCTTTTATTCAGTTTGTACGGAACCCTCGGTGGGCGAGTCTGACTCGCACTTGTCCGGTTTTTATTTTAAAATCATTATTTTAATTTTACATTACAAAAATCGAAAAACAAGAAACACAACAATATAAGATATGTAAAAATCATAAAAAACAAGAGCACATTCAGTACTTTCATGAATAAATTCGTAATCTGGGCACTTGAAAACATAATAATTGTCAAAGATACCCAGGGCAACAAAAAAACATTGTTTTTTTTTTGTAGAGCTGAATTTTTATACAATAATTATAATTATTAAAGAAAAAAAATCTGTCATGCGAAAGTTGCACTACTAAGCAGAAATAACTAGTTGCAGCTAGTTATAGAAAATTTAGCAACCCTAACTGTAAATGTAAACGAGTCATGGTAGTCAACAAATCTTGCCCTTGCGCCGATGTTAATGCCAAACGATCTATCACTGAGTCCCATTCAAGCTTATGCGAAAACTTGGGCAATAGTCTGGCATTCAACCGTGTTCACGGCCAGAGCATAAACGGCTAAGCTAGCCATTGTTTGGATGACTACAACTTGTACTTGACTACAACAAGTATATCATTGCGAAAGAATATTTTGGTATCAATTGCTTGTTCATTGTTTTATTTTGTTGCAATGCAACATAGATGATGACTCATACTGATAATAGTTTTTTTGGCCTCAAATGCATTAATGCAATTCTAAAACTTAAGTTTACCTTTACCGACTTTAACATCCGAAATGTCTTTAGCTACATTGTTAGATTTTGTATGTTTTGTATCAGTCGTAAACTTAATTTGCGGTTTTGAATAAGCATAATTATTCACGACAAATTACACATTAGCATTTTCCAAGTGGTTACGGTTATATTTTAGGAAGGCCATCGGTCAGCTTAACGAGTTTCATAATCAAGGGACGCCTTGCCTTATAGCTATTTTTTATCTAACTATTAAATCTTTGTATGTTTCCGTGTTTATTTCTATTTCGGATCATATTTTCCCAGGACTTGATGGTGTGTTTTTTGAGGAATATTATGTTTTATCCGTGCCCTCAGCACCATAGTATTAAATTTTGAAAAATCTGAAAACAGTATTACCTTACTATAGCTGCGAAAACTACTGTAAAAATAAAAAAAATACATGGGCAAAAAATTTATTCCATTGAAGTAGGTACGTGGTGGCGTTAAGGGCACGAAAACGTTTATCTTCTATTTATTTATTTTATTCAATTAGCACCGCTGGCGCTGATGCGAATTACACTAATGAAAAATACGTCAAAATAAATATTTAATTTTATTACTAACCATTATTACAATGAATTCAAAAGAAATACTATAGAAGACTGTGGGGCCCAAAAGGTTTATAAGCTTGCGCTTGACTGCCAACTCGTCTGATGTTAAGCGACGATGTGGTCTACGATCAAGAGACGTAGTAGACGTACGCTTACCCGGAAGAAATAGGTTTCTTCCACTCGCACACAATTCACACAATAGATTAATCTGTTACCGAATAAAATTTACTAAGGAAGCGTTTTCCACAATTTAGCAAGCCACACGATGAAAGTAGTAAAGTGAAGCGAATGTGTAACAAAAGGGCTGGTAGTAGAAAAGATATCCCATTATGCAATTTTTTTTAAAGTCAGTTAAATAGGCTTAGATGAGAATACATGACTTAAAGCCAAGCCTAGATGGGAATGGAATAACCAAAGGGAAACAAACCCTTGCTCGTCATAAGTGGTGATAATAAAATTACGTACCATATATCATTTCTCTGAGCTCGTGTATGGCCTGCAGTCTCGTGCTGGGGTCTTCCCCGCAGTGCTGGCGCGCATATTCTTGCAGCTCCGGTGGGGGTTCACCCAAATCCAAATCCACACTATAGTCTGGCTTTGGCATCTTCTCCTGAAAACACAAAGAAGAAATCTTAAGCAAGAAGTCTGGTGTGTGGAACTTTTAACGTAGTCTATTTTCAAACTTAATCCAGCAAGAATAGTTATTGTTTAGTTGTGGCTTCTGCAGCAGCATCCTTCTGGGCCTACCGAGTGGTCTGACGACTTGTGGAACCTATTGTGTAGAGAGTTTGGTCCACATATCGTCTGACGGCAAATACGACTGATATAAAAATGACTGATACGGCAAACATGACCAGCGTTTGAATATAATTAGTTCATAAATTATAGGTAATTAAAAATAGAAATTTTATTTGTAGGAAGGTTTACTAACGCACTGTAGAAGCATAATCTTCTGGTCAGGTCGTTCCAGTACTACGATCGATACGGTAAGCATGCTTTACTCATCACTCATTGCTTTTGTCCTGCAGGCCTGAGATGCGTGCTGCGACAAAATTTCCATGCTTTTCTCGAGCGAAAAAGACAGATTTATAGAACTCCATAATCTTGTCACGTTCTCGTAGAATAGATAATATTTTGTCGCGGCGCGCATCTTAGGTCTGCAGGAAAACTCAATGATACCATACTTTGCCTATTTTCCTTGTATATAGGTATATGTTAGGTAGCTATTAGCACACTTTTCCCCAATTTTTTTCTTGTTATTAATTTTAGTTGAGTGAGGGTCAAGCTTAGTTTTTGTACGTACTAAACATACGTATTATTTAAGAGGTGGTTGCACGTTTATGCGGAATGATATAGCGTATACTTTTTACATTGTTTTATATATTCGTCGTATAAGCAAGTGTAAGATAAAAAATAACTATTTTTAACATATTTTTTAAACACACTTGTTTTACGTAACCGTGTCAATACGAGTTATGTTTGGTTAAGTTAATTTTACTACTTACTTAGAAAAAAAGAAATAGTAATTTCCTTCTCAAATAATACGGTTACCTAATGCTATAATACAATTTCAATAAATAATTTACTAAGTATAGTTTAAAAAACTAAAATAACCGTTATCAAAATATGTAAGTAATACTACGGTAACGTATTTTTTCAGATTTTTTTTAACCAAACTAGTACCTACTACCGTTTACGATGAAACTCTACCGAGGCTAAAAAAATATATCCTTGTAATATATCCTTTAATTAGGATAAAAAAAAACAAATGAGTTTATAAATGACAGAATTATATCATCATCATCTCAGCCAGCAGTGCCTATGTACAGCAGTGGCCTTAGTCCACTGCTGTACATAGGCCTCCCCCATGGATTTCCAAAAAGACCGATTGGAAGCGGCTTACATCCAGCGTCTTCCCGCCACCTGTATGAGGTCATCCGTCCAACTCGTGGCTGGTCTTCCTGCGCTTGCCGGTACAGAATTATATTGCGGTAACATATATTTTAAAAATAAAACCGAATTGCTTCCTCCTTTTTGGGCTCAGTTGAAAATAAACTTCATTTTTAGATCACCAATTATACTAAGTAGGTTTTTTATGATCAGGGTACTATTAAAATTTCTTCCAAAGCTCACCTATTTGTAGAGTGAATTGGTGTTATTGAAAAAAAGCCTTTCAGGGTTACGCTGAACTCTCATAGCGATGCAAAGTTGGCTCGCGCCCGTTTTATCCTGTTTTTCTGTAATTAAGAGTGTGCGACAAAAGTTCAGATGAGCCTGCTGTAAATTGTGATACTTTTAACAGTCTCTTCAACTTTGTGTCACTCACTTAATTACAGAAAAACGAGCGCAAGCCAACTTTGCATCGGTATGAGAGTCGAGCGTAACCCTGCTGGGGGAACTCTTAAGTGGCACTACCAAAATACTTTTTTGTGGTTGGGGATAGATTTTAAAACTATAATTATAATATAATTTATAGTTTTTATAATTAGGAAAGCAAGTTGGGTAAGCAGCTTAAAGCGATGACGGCATCCCGTGGCACATTCTGTAAGTACTTAATTTATTTTATTTGCTAGAAATATAATTATTAGTAGTATAGCATAGCACCATCAGAAATGTTACTACTATTTTTTTCTATCATATTGCCATTATTTTAGTTATTTATCTTCCAACATACTAGATATATGTACAATGTACATAGGTATAAACTTATGCACCTATATAATACGCATGTTAGTATATAATTTACTGTCACTCACACGTTCTAATAAAGTTTATGATGATACGGCACATCGTCGCACAATGCGTATGCGCAAGCGAAGATCAACATTATACACGGGTGGTACATTTATCGCCTTTCTCGCATAGGCAATTTTTTAAGGTATAAATACTTACATAAAAATTTTAGTTTAAAAAACTGAAAAAACGGACTTCAAAATATGCAATTCCTTTACTTGGATGACTTTTTTCAGTTCTTTTGCTATAAAACCAAAGTACTAAGCCGATTTTGATAAAATTCATATTCACCTTAATCATATTTCATATACATACCACCTCTGAGGTATACATAACAAAAACAATTCATTATTGACGGATCGAATCGCTGATCAAACTTACAAAAAAAAACTTCGAATTGAGAAGCTCCTTGTTTTTGGAAATCGGTTAAAAATCAAGCCTATTCTCTTTGCTCTGCCTACCCAGGGAGAGCAGTAAAGACCATTATTCCGTTTGACACAATATTTAATATTGACTGACACAAATGAAACAACACCGTGCACATCAAAATCCGTCGTGTCTTAAGCTGCACGATGAAATACATGTTATTTACGGGCAAGTGCCTTTATTAACTACAACAAAACAATATACAGACTCAACTAACTAAACTACTACACAAAAAGCATATCGATTACCCCAGACCGATAAAGGTAACCGATAAATACATGTGATACATACATCCTAAAAACATTACCATATCCTACTTGCGCCGTCGGGTAAAAATTTAAGGCTATCTCACGGATAGTAAGACTATCTCACGGATAGTTTCAGATTGGCATTGCAAACTTCTGAGAAACAATAAAACTCACGACTAATATGACCTTTGCACGTACAGGCCACATCCAACGAACCGATTATTTGAGACAATAAATCTTGGAATCAATTAGAATGAAATGCCCAGCCTCGGTCGGCCTGGGGCCAAATCGACCGGAGAATAGCAATGAATTGAACGAAATCTAAAAGGGAATATTGAGACATGTTTGTTATAACTCTAGGTTTACTTAGACGTCTCCTATTCCACGGCAGCTCCATTGGATTATGTAATTGTTATCTAGCTCAACCTGCGGCAGACAAAATTAAATCGATACTAGCCTTGGTAAAACTTGGTTTGGTCGGCAGAACCGATTTTATAAAATTTATTAATTTTATAAATGCCAAAAATCCGTACTCAGCGATATCGATCCACATTCCTGTTGCGTACTGCACAAGAATGGAATTCGTTGACGCCATCTCTGTTTCCTGAGACCTACAATCTTGGAATTTTCAAGGCTAGAGTGAATAGATATCTTCTAGATCGACGAGCTCCATCCTCGGCCACACCGTCGCTTAACATCAGGCGAGTTGGTGGTCAATCGTAGATCAATAGTGTATAAAAAAAAATATAACTTTGTAATTAAGACTCTCATGAAGTCAGAAATACTAGTGCGACATATTCGCTATGCTAAAGCACGTAAAATAAAAATTTTAAAAAAACTCTAGTTTTATCCAAATTTTGGAAATGAAGATTTGTTTATTTGGGGGCATTATTATTTTCCTTAATTACCTACTATTATTTTTTTAATTTTTCTACTATTTAACCAACTTCCAAAAAGGAGGACGTTTTCAATTCGTTAGAATCTTTTTTATGTACCTATGTTCCCATTACTCGAAGACGCCTGGACCGATTTGAAAAAATATTTTTTTTGTTTGAAAGGGTAATACTACAGGTCTCATAGAAATTTTATCAATTTCGGTTTTATATTTTGGTTTTTAGAATAAAATAACTGGAAAAAGATGTCACCCAAATAAACGAATTGCGTATTTTGAAGTCGTTTTCTATAGTGTTTTAAACCATTACTTGTAATATTCGTATAGTTTAAGAATTATCGTCGTCCTCGAAATGAATATGACTGATGTGTAGTATCTAATAAATTTCCTTCTTTAATATAGACAAATGTATGCTAATGTTTCTTATATAATAAATATATCTTGTATGCAATTTACAGTTCATTGGCTTGCACTAAATCTGCAATAAAACGTATTAACGGTGCAAATCGAACTGATGATAGAGGCAATCAAATCGGATCCTGTAATAAAGCTGTCTGGGTATTTTGGCGTTATTTGCAAGCTGAAGTGAATTGGCGAAATCAAACAACTTTCCAACCAATATTTTTTGATGTACCTGTCCATATGATTATTTTGTAAGAGTTACTTGAGAACTCTGAAAAAAAAATGTTTGATGAAAATATCAAACCAAAATTTTACAAATTTTTAGATGCTCGAAATACATATTAAAATAAAACCGGACAAGTGCGAGTCAGACTCGCCCACCGAGGGTTCCGTACAAACTAGTAGATAAAAGGAGGAAATCATATATTGTTTTATATTTTCCTTCATAAACCGAAAAATATACATCGTAAAAATATTTAAAAACCTGTTTTAGCTTATACAAATGAAGCTCTTTCATATGATAACCCACATGATACGGTTAATTCACTTTAAAATTTGGACCTTCATTCCTTGCATAAAGACACTATTTTTTGTGATTATATAAAAAATGACCAGTTTTTGAATTTTTTCCTATATGTGTGGTATATCTATACACAATGCTTCTTGCCAAATTTCATAGTTCTAGGTCAACGGGAAGTACCCCATAGGTTTTGATTCCCTTGTGAGTGTCGAAATGCGCGTTTTTTACATAACACATACATATTCGGCTGTAACTTTTTTTTACGAAAACTGAGAAATTTTATTATTCTTTCTGCAGCAAGAGACTATGGATCTGCGTATATGGTTTTAATTTCAACTCGATACCTTCACGCGTTTCCGAGATATAGGTCTTGACACCCGGACGGACGGACAGACGGACAGACGGACAACAAAGTGATCCTACAAGGGTTCTGTTTTTTTTTTGAGGTGCGGAACCCTAAAAACATTCTAACGTTCTAATACAAGCAGTTTCTTAAAATTGTGTTTATTTTGTTTTTGGCGTATCTTATTTTTAATAAAAATGTGTTCAGGTAGATATTCAAACGTTAAGGGGTATTAAAAGATTAGCCATAGTAATATTGTCTTTTTTAATGTTTGTCCAATGTGGTATTGTAATAAAGAGTAATTTATCTGTCTATCTATCTATTTCCACACTTGTTTTATAAACTAAAATTATAATTCAATCAGTGAAAGTAAATAAATATGTATTTGTTTTCCTCGTGTGTTCCTAAAGCCTGTTTTTTCCTAACTTCCTGTCCAGTAATATTAACAGCAACAACAATACCTATAAAAATTGTCAAAAATATAAATTTTCGAAATGATGTATTATGATATTATTATTTTTATTTGGTACACCGTTACTCTATTGCGCGAAGTAAATTTTCATAAATGTTTCCCCGTAAATTACTTCAGACACAACCGTGTGGCATAGCTAGTATGTTTTATATAACCATTGGATGTCGAATCTTCGAACTAAACCGTGAAAAACCATAATTAATATTATGGTATAGTATTAATTAATACTAATATTATAAACTATAATATTGATTATTATGAGCTATAAAAAAAAGATTTCAATGCATGCAATTTGTAAGAATTAGTGTTTAATTAAAATTACTGGTTTAGTGGAGATTAAATTATGAAATTCATCACCTGCGTGGGAATACTTTACATTGTTATTTCAAATTTGAAGCTCAACTGAAGTTGTTTTTATGTGTTATCAGATTTTTTCAAAGTACTTATAAACCAGTACATTCATAGATAAGGAGTTAGTGAGCATCTCATATGATTATGTTTTTCTTGAAAAGCATATATTTTAAGGGCCTGCAACGATATCGCTTGTGTTTTCCCATATTTTTAACTGAATTCAAAAATATATTATTTATTAAAGTTACCGCATAACCGTCATTTATAAACCGATTTAGAATGTTTATTCTAAATCTTTTGTTTCACATCCCACTGCAGAAGTTAAAAAACATAAATACATAGTTAGATACATAAAATCAAGCTTATTTCCCTTACGGGTTAGGGAGAGCATCTAAAACCCTTAAGGCAGTTTGACATCTCATTTGGCCGTGGTGAGAGGATTTAGATAGAAGGGAGAGTTGAGAGTTTTATGTACATAATTATAGTTTAAAAAACTGAAACAACCGACTTCTCATGGATGCCATTGTCAGAACTGGACCAAATTAGTTAATAATAAATAATTAATTATGAACAGGAAGAAATGGGACCACAGGGGAAGCACCAGCTTTCAAATAAAAAAGGATCATCAAAATCGGTTCACCCAGTCGAAAGTTCTGAGGTAACAAACATTTCAAAAAAACAGTCGAATTAAGAACCTCCTCCTTTTTTGAACTCGGTAGAAAGTGTAGGCTTATAGTGATAGGGAGGAGGTCAGCCCATAGATTACTTAAGCGCCAGTTTCCTTCAAGCCCCTTAACCTTTTAGTGATTAAAAGAGTAAATAAACTAAAATTTATCAACAATTTACATTTTATTTTTATTTTTTATTGAATTCTATTAAAATAATTCATATTTTTCTGTTATTCACGACTTGCATCCCTGGCATGTATGGCCAGTCCCATGCTGATATGTGTTTGTATATTATCTCTTCGTCTTGACCGAGATAATCTCTGTGTGTAAGGTGTCCTTAGATTCGAGTTTATCTGAGGGTCATTGGTACATATTTTATTTTTCCTTTAATAATATTTCTTTTCTATTTTCCTTTCAGTGTAAATTGTTTCAAATGATTTTTTTAAATAAAACATTGAGTGATTACAAAACTTTTGATTATACTATTAAATTATTTTTTTGATATATAAATAATTTTAATGAATAACAACTGCTAAAATCTAAGGAACCAGAAATTTTACCTACCTACGTATATTTTTTAATTTTCCGCCCTCTTCTTCAATCGTGTCTACTTGCGTACAACAATTTTATGAAGCAATGTTTTCTTATTCTTCAACGTTTACGGTACTTTATTAATTATTTAAAAATAGTATGATGGCAAACTAAGATTAAGAGCCTAAAGCGACCGAACCCTTTAACTCACTTATGTTTTTCCATATAGCTATACATTTTCTGATTGTATTTACTACAAATCTGTATAAAGATTCTCGTGAATAACCAGAAAACAAGAGTCGACCATGTCCAAGTCAACCATAAACAAGGCATCGTATTCTTTTCGGACTATTCATGAGACCCGGGTGGGTCTCATAAATAGACCAAAAATAATAGTGGAAGAATAGTGAATAGTGGAAGTGGTGTTTGAGTGGGTACTTAAACACCACTTCCACACTATACATAACATAATATATATTTCACTTCATTTTCATATATATTTTCACTATGTATTTGAACTTATTCGAAAGTGGACGCACATTGAGAACACGCAGGCGAATAAAAATTTTAATTAACGCAACTTGCAAATCAAATGCAACCTTTCAACTATAGTAGTAAGAAGAGTAATTCAATTACCGGTGTTACTACTAGTAGTAAGAATGGTAATAATACGGGAAACAAACGATTGGAAAACATGCAGGTGAATAAAAATTTAAATTAACGCAACTTGCAAATCAAATGCAAACTCTAACGATGACTATGAAGAAAACTCCTTGTCTGAACTTTATGACGCTTTATTATTACTTATAACACTGCACTTATTTCACTGCACTGAGCGGTCTGACGCTAAGACCGCCTTTTTACTACCGAGTTACGCCGCGACTACTTTTTCGAAGGGCCGCTCGCGCTCGTCCGCCCGCGATATATCCCCTCCCCGGAATTACAACATCACGCCATCATCCGGGGTAGCGTTCATTCTGTTCGATCACCGTTCTCCAGAGTATATAAATTAAGAAAATAGCAGTGCTGCCACTCCGCAACACTGAAAACACCGCACACCACATACAACAAATATCCAAATCATGACACTCGGCCATCCGCTTTTGTGCAACGTCCCGATGCACAACAACTCTCTAAAAGCAAGTCTGATTAATCATATCGAACCCTTTGGACTCCTTAAAGATTTGCTGCAAAATAAAATAGTTAAACAGTAATTATTATGCTAATTTTATAAAACTACTTATGGCACACTAAACTTTGTAGTATACGTTGTCGTAACTAGTTATTATTGTAGATACAAGTAATCATGACACTCGGATTCGTTTTTAAATATGACAATTATTTTATGTTTATTCTAGCTGGTCTGGGAACCGGAGGCTTCCTATTCGTGTGTAAATGTACACTATGCAGATAACTCATTGTTGTACAAATATGTTATACGGATCGAGTATATATTCTGGTATTTCCAGAGGTTTGGTATATAATTAAAAAAAGTACATAAAAACTTATTCAATTCGCATTATTAATTTACTGTCGGTTACTCAATTACTTCCTCCTCTGGCTTAGTGATTGCGAACGGCAGCATCATTATATAAATGTCCCAATGTTGTTGTGGCCACTGAAGTATCATTCAAACCTTGTAGACTTGGATTTGTAGACTTTTTTTTATGAAAAACTCTATAAATACTCCTTTTTGTTCTTCGTCCAAACATTAAAATGACCAACGACAAAGCTTGAATAAAATGAAAGCAAATTTCGTCCAAAAATAATTACACATAAATTCAAATATTTAGATCCAACTCAAACCAGCTCCAGTAATAATTTGGTGACACGAGTACGTTAATTTTGTAAGTGCTCTCATAGGAATCAACATTTTAAACTGTATTTCTGTCATTGTCCTGCCATTACCAAATAGCATTTTAAAATTGTGTAACGTATACTCCCCAAATCCGAGTAATAGAGAGAATAAGAGAACGGAAATAATTTTCCAAACCCCTTTTTTTTTTTAGCAAGTCGCTACAACCGCATTAATTTCTGTCAAGCTTGTGGATGATCGGCAAAGCACATGAGCAAAATTTTGTCAGTTTAGAATGTTAGAAGTATTATTATTTTCTAATCACTAAATTTCATTATCATAGGGACAAATTAGTCACGATAAACTACAGGTAGCTGATCCATTGTCCTTCACCAACCGTTATTTGACTGGCGTATACCTGTTGCTGTTTACCATTAAATTGATGTACTATCAAGTTGAATCACTTCACATCACAGATGCCCTGAGTTGACATCTGTCGGATTTTAATCTGTTGTTTGCCAAATTCTTCTTCTTAATCGTACACTCTAGTCAGAGTGGTCGTGGTAGCAATGGCGGTGGCTCCTCGCCGTCACCGTCACTCTCCAGGCCAGCTGCTCTTCTCGCGATGCTTCTCCATTTCTGCCGGTCGGTTGCATTGCGAGTACACTCTACTTCGGTGGACTGCGTAGCTTTTCTAATGAGGTCGGTCCAACGTGTTGGTGATCGTCCAGGACTTCGCTTGCCTTCTACACGGCCATGCATATGCTGCGATAGGCTCTCCGTAGAGTGCTCTTTTCTTGAGATCTGCGCAAAGAACTTCAGTATTTGCAATTGCCCAGTCGACGATAATCTATCTCGTATATGAATCTCTTTGAGGATAGAGTTGTTGGTTGTTTGTCAAATACGTCATCACTATTTTGATGACACGTTAGCTAGAAAAAATACTGTACACATTACATACTAACAGTACTCAAACCGAGAATGTGGACATATTTATTTTCCCATCCAATATTTATAGTACTGATGTAACAGTAGAGCAGAAATTACTTGACTAGGTTTTAATAAACTTAATTGTAGGTAAAGACTGAGAATGTTTATACACAGAAGCATACTTAATTCCTTTTAGTGCACACCTGAACTAATACTAAAGCATAAAAAGAGAAGAAGCAGGTAACCACTTCCATAAATAAAATTAGTCTCAATATTTGTCTTACTAATTTCTGTTGTTTTTTTTTTAAAGGTCTATATGATGTCGACTAGTCATATCATAACTGCTCTTGCACTGAGTACAAGCCAGTGGTGATTTTGATAGTTGCCGTTTTATTTCAACTAACAATCATATTTCGGAAACGTTACCAGTCCTATCAAATATTGCTTATTTTTAATGAAGATATTTTTTTATTTATCGATTAATTTTCGTATGCTGGATCCAATACTGTTATACGCTTACCAAAATTATACTAGATTTATCAAAATGTTCATATGCACGAACGATATTTAACGATATTGATCTAGAACCTAGAAATACTTGAACGCTTTGACAGCAAAAATAGAGGGCCAAATGTTACTACTATCATAAGACCACATGTTTGTATACCTATTTTGCAAGAAATAAATTAATTATGAATATTCGGTTTTTATATTTGACTAATTTTTGAGCTCATAAACTGTACTTTTACAATAAAACCGCCACCGGTGCAATCTATTTTTGAGGCTACTTTGTTTGAAATATGAAACTGATCAATCAGTTCTCTCTTTGAATTATCTTTAGTTCGTGATAAGAAACTTCGGTCATCGCTTAAATTCAAAGTCAAATTATTTCTTGGGCTTGTAACAAAAGTGTTATATTATAAAAGCCCTTTTCAAATTAGTATTTTTTGTTATGTTTGTACTCCAAGCTTTTTCTGTTATAAAATACAATTTAACGTAGTTTTTATTAATTTAGATATAATATATTCTATTTATTTATGTCATTTTTATATCCAATAACATAATAAATAATAAAAGGATGTCGTCAAACTTATGTCAATATTCATAATAATGTTCAAAAGGCCAAAATAGAATAATAAAAAATATGCTAATCCACTTATGGAAGAAAGTAGAAAATATGATCCGCTGTTCCATTAGAACGAGAATTCAGCAAGATCTATTCTCATCAACTCATTCAAGGCATAAAATGGGTTTCTCTCAAAGAAACGTTTACTACGTACGTTTACTCTCGACTAATAGTTTTGTAATATTATCGAGTGGTTCATTTAACATACAGATTTGTTTATATATATTTTACGATAATTGTCAACGCTCATCACTGCTTACGTCACTGTCCAGCGGACAATTCAACAAAGTGTAGACACTGCTCTGCAGTTGCGAAAAATAACGTGGGTGTTCAAAACATGACATCTAATTACGTTGGCACATACAGATCGCTGACATCTATATATATTTTTATAATAATCCTTAACCGAATAGTATTTTTCGGAAAATGTCTTAGGCTTACTCATTTATCAATTCATGAATCTTATTGATGGAGTAATTTCCATTC
Source organism: Lycia hirtaria (assembly GCA_947563715.1). Taxonomy (NCBI): domain Eukaryota; kingdom Metazoa; phylum Arthropoda; class Insecta; order Lepidoptera; family Geometridae; genus Lycia; species Lycia hirtaria. The sequence goes on from OX387379.1 coordinate 40,453,416, forward strand.
TCTCTATAATCTAATAATAATAACCATAATAATTGAGAATCTAATAATTGCAAACAGATTACTCATAAATTTATTCGCTCTAACGCACTATACGCGTTTTATCAAAAGTAAGTGACTTAGTCGATTCTAATTAGTACGTTTCGGAAATTTCAAGCATAATGGCATTTGTCAAAACTCCTCGACACTTCGAGTTGCTATGCTCGTCAAGGTTACTTGCTGCGTGTCCGATCGGTTGATATATGATTAAAATTTTCTCTATGAAACTCGAAACTACATCAAAACTGGAATTATAACGTTATATCATCATTAAAAGTCAGGTGCTCAGGTTCTGGGAAAGTCCGATCAATGATTCTGCTATTCAACGCTTAACATAATCACATCAAAATGATCATTAATCGACTGGATTAATCAAATCCACTAAAATACAAGATCTGTGCACACTCTTGCACACCATATACATATTATACAAAATTTAGTTAATCAAGTTATTTTGGATTAAATACAGTTTGGAGCTTCTACTTTCCTTTGAATAGGCTTGACCTGCTGCAGTTTAAAACGTTCATGGCTGGAAGCTAAGTGTTCCGTGACCGGTTAAAATTATCATCCTGAAACCAAACCTTCATGGTTACAGCTAAAACATCATTAAATAATTGAACTTCAATCTTACAGCTCACTTACATGGTTGCAGCGAGAACATCATCAAATCTTCAAACTTCGACATCGTCAAATCTTCAAACTTCAAACATCATCAAAACTTCAAACTTCAAATATCGTCAAATCTTCACACTTCAAACATCGTCAAATCTTCAAACTTCAACCTTACGACGCGCCTATATGGCTGCGGCGAAATCATCATCAAATCTTCGAACTTTCCTTACGGCACACCTACATGGCCATACTTCTTTAGAATATTACCCTGCAGCTCACCTACACGGTTGCAGCGATAACATCATCAAATCTACGAACTTCAACTTTACGGCACACATACATGGCACTCTTTGGAACATTTTTCCTGCAGTTCACCTACATGACTGCAGCTAACAAACTCGTAAACACTAAAAATCCTTGAATTTCAAACTAGCAGTAACACTAAGTGTAGTTGTTAACACTAAGAAATGCACTTTAATTTTCAGCACTGTCGATACTCTGATATCTTAGCGCGGCTTTAAGTTTCGCCTCCATGATTACAAGGCGTCAACGGATAAATATTCGCGACAAGTTGCCGGTACACAATGGTACTATTTCTGAGGTTATTACATTACATGCCTTCGAAATTCAATTAAGATTTTAAGTCAATCGAACTATGTTATCTCTGTATAATTCAACTTCATAAACAGACTTCTGTATTAAATATTTACGCAGTGATACTCTGGTAAATCCATCAATATTGTAGCTCTACTCATATAAAATTTCGTTTGACACACTTATGTGGTTCAAGATCTTACAATAGTTACGTCACAAAGTAGTTATAGTGTTGCAGGTGGAGATACAATACCAAAATTTCGCTTCATGGTATAGCATACTTACACGACTAAAGACAGTGCTACTAGTTGTAGTAGACTAGTTGTCGTACTAGAATATTTTACTTGCGGTACTTTATTAATCTTACAGAAAAACGAACACAGTACAACTCGCCCTAAATGGCCGTAACCGTAACGACAGGATTCCACCAGTGAGCGGCTCTGTACCGCACAGAGTGCAGCATAAATTTATTTCTTGGTGAACTCTTACGGGCAGCACCAGCAAACTGTGCGCGCACTCTATTGGACAAACCGTGAACTTTTGTCGCGCACTCCTCGGTCTCGCGGTGTACCCGCGACGACGCACTCGCACACATGTTTACACACTAAACTGAAAGTAAAGCACATTTTCGAGGTATAAATGTTCGTGTACAAATGTACCGTACAGCACGCATACTAAAGTTACGCACAACTGAGGTGGTGGACACAGGCAATCTACTATTGTGATCAAGTTCGCTCACTGCAAAAGGTCTGCACCAAATTTTTATCAACAAGTGTTCTGAATCTGAACACAATTTTAGTGGAGCCCAACCTTAACAGCTAGATAATAAGCTGTTAAGTTTACCATAATATTTTATTTGCATTACTGTTAGCAATATTCTAGAAAAACTACATTTAGAAGCTCGCTTAATTGGCTGTATTGATGTAGCCCAGTTACCGAATTAAAATATTTTATTCGCAGCACTTTACTAGTCTTCTAGAAAAATAACACACTGCTGATCGCTGACACGGCCACAGACCGATATGCCATAGCCATTGTACTATTAAAAACACTACTCTCACCATCACACCAAAAAAATATTACCTCGCTATGGTTCCTCTGAATGGCTGCAGCATAATCAAATACAAAAAGTAAAAATGGTTCTCAAACAAGAAAAACATATTTTCGTATACCTACTTGTCTCTCGGGATGTTAACGAAATAATTTACTAATGACTTACTTACAACAGACTTCATTTCGTTTAAATTACGATAAAATTATCGGGGAGTAGCCCCAACCACACTATCAAAATTTCATTAGGTTATAATAAAATCGTCGGATTATAATCTTTAATCGCTGTGCCACAATAAAATAATCTGGGAGTAACCCAGATCACATCTCATTGCAGTATCTTAACAGATTCTGTCTACCCGTATTAAGAATATCCCGTTATAATTATTTTAACAACCTGTTTCAACACTTTTAAGAACCATTTTCTCCAATTCGATATGCGTGACAAATTTTTAACATCAATATTCAATAATCGGAGGGTAAAATATTATAATCTCGTAGGTGACTCACGATTTTACCGGGCTCGGCTCGCAGGTTGATTGCCACTTCTGATATATGAAGAAAACTCCTTGTCTGAACTTTATGACGCTTTATTATTACTTATAACACTGCACTTATTTCACTGCACTGAGCGGTCTGACGCTAAGACCGCCTTTTTACTACCGAGTTACGCCGCGACTACTTTTTCGAAGGGCCGCTCGCGCTCGTCCGCCCGCGATATATCCCCTCCCCGGAATTACAACATCACGCCATCATCCGGGGTAGCGTTCATTCTGTTCGATCACCGTTCTCCAGAGTATATAAATTAAGAAAATAGCAGTGCTGCCACTCCGCAACACTGAAAACACCGCACACCACATACAACAAATATCCAAATCATGACATGACGTTAGAGGTTGCATTCGTTTAAATGAATATTTATAATAACATTTTAATAATCAATTTATTTCAGTTTTATTGCTAGCTTCAAATAAATTATTTATTTTATTCTGTAAATATGTTACTAAATGCACCAGATACATCCATTTAGCATTTTGTATGCAATCATTAATTAAAAGTGCATTCAGTTCATATTATATTACGTATTAAGTAAAATTTCGCAGGAGAAGAGTTTAAAGTTCTATTCTTTTTCAAAAAGCTTTATTTGTAAGGCTTCAAAACCGTAAGGTCAAAATCGGTTAAATTCTTTGCATTTTTAAACAAGATAACAGGAAAAATGTGTCATCCATGTAAACGAAATTGCGAATTTTGAAGTCGGTTTAACAGTATTTAAACAATGATTATTATTTAGGAATATTCGTTAATATATCAGTGAATGAACCCGCAAAACAGTGTAATAGCAATACCAGTCACCGTAATAAAGTTGATCCAGTCAAAAAGCAAAATAAAATAAAATAATTGTTGGAGTCTGTAGTCCGTCGACTACAGACTCCAACAATCGCGTTCGTGCGCGAACGAGACGGACGACCATCGTCCGTCTCGTTCGCGCATAACAACATATTTTTTTAAGGTGTAAAATGATTGAATGAACTTCTAAAAACAATTATTAAAGACCGCCCTAGAAAACAACATCCGATTTTCATTAGATAATAATGTATAAATAAAATATAAAAATAAATAAAAAAATAGCAAGAATGTGCTAAATTTGCCAACGTCACTATGTATAGCCCGTTTAGTCGAGAAAATGTTACAAATAATCACTAAACAGATAATATTGGCGCATAATTTGAAACAATGCTTTTTTTAGAGAATTTTCTGCTGTCATAAATACAATATATTGTATTGTGCACGTTTGGGCGGGGCATATTTTAACAAAAATATGCTAATAAATTTCAATACATTTTTATAACATGCAGTAGTCAGTGCTTATCACCCCCACTTCAAATTAACATGCAGTAATAATTGATTTATTACACTTAATTACATTCGAATGATTGAAAGCTTCTATGAATTTGCCGATTGCATTATAAAATAATCGATTTTATTTTGGCTTAATAAAATGCATTTATATTTATAGCCATAATAAAGTCTAATTATAGAAATTAATTTAAATAATAATTTGGATAATTACTGAAGTAATACAAAAAAACTAGAAACTTTCACTTTTCACTGATATTACGGCTTCCTCAAAGCTTATTTGTATTCTAAATAGGTTTATGATATCATATCAAAATAGTGCAAATTATTTTTTATTGTATGACATAACAATCAAACCCATAATCTCCTAAATACTGTCAATGTGGGTAATTTTGACTTTGCGTTAAACTTTGGACATAGCCTGGTTCGATTAGGTAAAGATTCTTGATTTTTGTATCATAAGATGAGTAATTAAATTAATTAATTAATGCGTGAATTGTAGTCGCCAAACATTCAAGAAAGAAAGAGAACTCAAGAAACATAAAGAAAACAATAGGTATGCAGTTCATGGGATGGGGTGAATCTTTTTTAAATTTGATATTACTCACTATTAATCTTAGAACTTATTGTTGTTAGTGATGTCATTCAACACTCAAAGGATTGTAGAATTTTTTGGCTTTATTTGATTTTTAAGAAATTATTTCATTAGTAAAAAAAATGCAATTAAACTATTTTATTTTTTCCGTACGCTTGTAGCTCACAGTTTTTAAATGGAATTTCCCATGAAAATTAACATGATTGAATATGACAAATTGATTTAATTTGATAGATCTATGTTTTTTTACATCAAAAAAGTAAAATAAATCCAACCTAAATTACGTAAATCACCGTTTATGAAGATTTTCCGCTATCGAAATGAACGGGAGTCAATTTTACCCAAGTTTGCGTTTAACTTTGACAGGCCATTTAAACGCGATTTTCTTGAATATTTTCTATACTATTGGACTTGTTACTTCTTTACTTTAAAATTGACCACGAAAGAACGCGCTTATATAAGTAAAATACTATTAGACTCATACATTAATACTCTGATATTGTCAAATATATGAAAAAATGTGTGTAAAGTTACCCACGCTGACAGTAACAAAAACTTAAATTTCTTTAATATCAAATTTAGAAAGTCAAAAATACATTATAATTTTTTAATTGCCTTTCTACAGATCCATGACTTTTTATGATATAACTAAATAATGCATGCCCGTCTCTAGAATAGATGAGGCCAATTTTATTTATGCTCTATTGTTATTACTAAATCCAAAATTTTGAAAAGGTCAGTGGCGCAAAACCATAATTCGGAACCGCCTAAAAATTAAATTATACACACTCTCTCTTTCAATAGTGCATTACACCACCCCGCTTCGGTAAATCAAGAAGCTATCCGTTACAAAATACCTGATCTTTCAGCTCATTGTTTTCACTTTTGTTTTATTGAACTTTTACATTGTGGACTGCGCTGCCAGAATGGGTTGGACGATGTTTTAAAGTCGCATAAATAGGTTACTTCTATTCTAACTTGTTCCATCGTACACTATAACTATAACGTCAGACAAGTTGGCAGTCAACTCTTGTCTGCTTGATTTTACTCACACAAAAACTAAACATTTACTGAAAATGACATTTTGTTCATAGAAAAAAGTCGACACTAAGAATTTGTATTTGCGTCAGTGTACAGTCGATGGTAAAGTTAGATATACATTAGCACTGATTTCAAGAGCCTGATGATATAAGATACGGAGGAGGTCCGCAATAAATCCGTCGTAGTGTGCAATTTTTCTGATCGAACTTTTGCATGTGCTTACGTGAGTTGGCATTGCTTTATCCGTCTATACATAAATTATTGATATTTATTAGCCATAAAACTGCAGTTTAGTAATAGATAATATTAAATAAATTTTTATTGCATTATATTTATGGATGAATTGGTGTTAAACTCAAATCCTAAGCGATACATAAGCGTTGCTAAGCTTGAATTTTAATTGAAAAATCGACGAGATTTAACGACACACTAATACTCAGATTAAGGTATGTAAGTACAATTTACCAAATATATATTACAATAAAAAGATTAGGTTTTAAGGTATGCGAGTACTACTATTTACCTACTAAATAAGTATGCATTCAAATTCCAAATCTGAAGTCTGACGTCAGTGCAGGTATTACAGTCCGATAGTCACAGTTCCGGCACAGTACCGCCACCGTGTCAATTATTCTTTCATTCATTCTTTATGAACACATTCAGACATGTCAGTATCAGTGACGACTCAGTGCTCTCAGTGGCCTTCATAGAGAATGTATGAAAAACTTATTAGGTATCACGGTGTCGGTACTGTGCCGGAATTGAAACTTCACTGATATGTGTGAGCACTGTGGACTGACCTTAAGACCTGCACGGACGTCCTTTAGGTTGTAGGTGTAGTGCATTTCTCCCGCCAGTCTACTCAATCCTTAAAGTTACGGAGCACAGCCTTGGATCACAAAGTAAATACCTATTATTAGACTGGACTTGTGGCTCAGTGGTAGTATGTATGCCTGCTGAGCTGTAGGTCGTGGGTTCGATCCCCACCCAGGGCAAACATTTGTGCGATGAGCATGGATGTTTGTTCTGTATCTGGGTGTTTTCATGTATCATATGTATATATTTACAACAAAAAAATGTATATATGTATTCTATCAGCCATCTAGTTCCATAGTACAAGCTCTGCTTAGTTTGGGCTTGATGGTGTTGTGTAAAATGTTCACAAATATTTATTTATTATAATAATGTATTTAAAAATACAGAAGGCGTGACTAATCGTTGCCTGCTGTCGTTGACGCCTCTCTAAATTTTATTTTTTCGAAATTAAATAACAAACAAAAAGTTTTTTTTTTCATTGATAGGCTTGCGTGCGCGCGAACTCGTCTGATGCTTCCGTAGTGACGCTACGATCCCCTATGTGTGTGTGTGCGCAAGTGCCCTTGCTTTATATTATCACTCAAGTTATGTTTATCTGGGAAAACCTTTCAGGTAGAGGTTGTATAATAAAAGTGGGACTGCAGTGCTTCGTTCATATTTTCAGAAAATCCACTGTGAAATTATGTCGCTGTGTCGTTTTTTTATGGCAGGACGAAAAGAGATCAGGCAGATGCACACTTACAAAAATATCTTCGTTAAATAACGATACGCCACTGAATTGTTGTACAACATTATGTCATGTAACATTCTATATAAAACTTTAAATTTCAACACATCAAATCCTGTGTGGTACTGTACTGCGTCATTCCGGGATATTAAATGTTAAATTTGTTTATGCCCGAAATTCTGCTGCAAATATTGGCGTTCAGTCCGGAACACAGTGATGTTTGCACACTACTGTTGAATAACAGACAAAGGTGCTTCCCCTGGCAAACTTTACAAAGTTCAATCACTGTAGTTATTGAGTTAAGTGTGTCATAGTATTTATATTTATAAATTATTAATAATGTAAGAAGAAATAAAAAATTTAGAAAATAAAGAAATATGTACTTATTTATTCATTGGCTTGTTTTGAACGACCACTTGTATCGTTGCGACCTGCAATGAAGCACGCATGTCTAGAAAATACCTAATTAGCCACCGACCCAAAAAGAGGGGAGTTATAAGTTTGACGTGTATATCTGTGTATTTCTCTGTGGCATCGTAGCTCTCAAACAGATGGACCGATTTTGATCTAGCTTTTTTGTTCGAAGCAGGAGAAATGTTTCTTAACTATGTTTCATCAAAACCGGTTCATCGATTTATTTATTTATTTTGTTAAGGATTTTTAGTGTTGTAAACTTATATTTGTTTTCTAGGCAAGCGCTTCATCGTAGGTTGAAACGATCTCTCTAGTGGTCAAGCGCAAGCCTATTTACTAACAACAAAAAATAGGTTGCTTGTTCTACTCCGCCTTAACTTACCCTATTGATGTCATAATGTAACAATTCCATAACAATGTCTATAGATAGACAGGAGGATGTTTTATGCAAACTGCTAAACAACACTCAATGCGAGACCACGCGTCAGCCATCGCAATGTCCGTAACAAACGGAACACTGGACAAAAACAGCCTACTTCTGCTTGCTACTTGATTAGTTTCTGTAGATGTGCGTAAGTATTATAATGGTTTTTGTTCTTTTATGGTGTCGAGCAGCTCTTATAAATTTGTTAATCATAATTTTAAATGTTTGCATCTATATTTGGGATTAGATGCCGTGTGAGCTGAGTTTTTACTAAATATCTATTGTTGCACGACAACTCAATGAGGGCAATGTGTTTTCGATGTATGTATAAATCCAGATAGGTATATGAGTGAAATCGGGAGGTACAGGTATTGACCATGTAAATAAGTCGTATTGGGTGACTGAATTACTGACAGATATCATACAGCTTATGCTATTGGTCCTTGATAGGTGGTATTCGAAGAGTATCTTTTTTGAAAGTTTAGTTATCTACAAATAAATAAATTGTATATTACTGTTATGTCTAGAAATATAAGAATCATCTACTCAACAATAGATACACGTATAAAGTTTGTTGTAATAACATTCTAATAAGTTTATTAATTAATACATTATAAATCCGGGAAACTGCCTACCCTGCATAAAACACGCCTACTTTTCCTTAAAAGTAGGCATGTTTTATGTATATGATTTGAAGAAACATCATTTATTTATCAATAATACATGTGTTACTCTTTTAAAATGATAACAAAACAATATTTACTATAGCCATAAAAACTCAATGGATGATATGTGTCTATAATTAATATATTAGAAAATTGAAACAACAAATAAATCCTCTAATATAAAAACAAATCCTCTATGTCGACTAACTTACCAAGTAAGTCACCGAACTTCGTAATTATTATGAGAATGGATATAAACACCCTAAAACGTTATGACAAATAATTTTATAAGAAACAAATAGGTGTCTGACAACAAACAGCATTAGGCTGATGTAATCATTTCCATTTCTAGGTTGTATTAAATATGTATAAAGAGATCAATAAAGTTGTACATTTACGTAGGCGTTAGTATTGATCGCAGAAGTCAGTATTTTCTAGAAAGACATATGAACATAATGTAGGCAGATATGCGCATCTAAGTACATAATATATCATATTTTGTTCTTACCTAGAGGTAATATTAAAAAGATCCTAGCGCTTTTCACTGCTGCGTAAGTCTTTTCTTATTAATTTGTGATGTAAACAATAAAAAATTGTCTATCTTTTCGTCTATATTGAATCTACGTACAAAGCATGACGCCAACCCGTAATAACTCGCTACTTCGTTGAAAAATACCACTGATTGTGGTTGAAACTATTGACGGTCTATTCAGTTTCAACTGTAAAATAAATCATTAATACTTTTAGGAAAATAAAAACTAAAGTTTATTTTATTTTGAGCTTATTATCATTTTATAGCTTAGTTTATTTTACAGAAACCAACATAACAAAAATGAAACACCATTATTATTATTATAGTCTCAATTAAGACAGTTAATCGCTTTAGGGTGGTAAGTACAACCAGCGTGCAGAGAAAGTATAGTGAAATGCAAGGAACAGGCTCTAGTACAAGGTAGACGAAGCAGCTAGACTGGTCACGAGCTCCCGAGCCTGTTGCTATGTGCAAGCTTTCATAAATAGATATCCACTTGTTTATAAATAAAATACCCAGAAGCTATTTATATTAAGTAGCTTACAGAATTGTGACGATTACTTAGTTTTGACCTATTGCTTTTTTTTGTTTTCTGGCATCAAATTTGTGTTTGGTTTGATGTAAATAACTGTTTTCCTAAAATTTTATACTTTTTAGGGACAACTTTTTATTAAAATAATAATTTCATCATTATGATTCAAAATTTTAGTAATTACGGTGAGCAAAAACCGATCCCAAGCTAGATGTATGTAATATTTGCCTTAAAAGTTTCAATGACTACTTATTGACTTACTTTTTTTACTGGTAAAGTACCAGTACTCACAATTAATGAAAATACTTATTATTATGATCTACTATGGAGACCCAGCGTCTTGTTTCCGGCATTTCTGTCGTTTCCTACAATGTTATTGCGTTGTCATCACTGTCACATTTATATGTAGATACATGTACAAAGCATTAGCGCGATCTGTGGAAGGGAGAGGGGGTCGACTTTGAACTATAGTTGACTCACTCTCATTTCTTTAACCGACTGCGCACGAAAGGGGACTATATTTTTCGAGTATATGTATGTTTATTTTGTATTACCTATATTACTTCCTACAGCCTAAACGGCTTGATCGATTTTGATGTGTCTCAGAAGATTCGTCTTCACTCCTTGAGTGTCATGTGCTACATTTTTGTCTAATAAAAATAATACAACTCTCATTCATATATTATAAAGCTCCAACGAACTTTTTTTGTAAAAATAGACCACTAAAATCCATACATTCAAAAGAATCCATATTTTTTATAATTTTATAGCGACTTTGCGCATACTTTCTAACAAAAAACGCACACTCAACAGCGTATCAAGCGTATCGATTAGACTACAAAAATGGCTCTTTTGCAGTTTGGGTATTTTGTATTTCTTTAAATATAAATACTTGATATATTGGTTTTTCAGCAGGTGAGATACAAAATGTATTAATAAAAATGTTATAATCTAATGTCCGCCGTCCGCCCATAAACCGCACAAACCCAAAATAAAAAACAAAAATAGACTAAGGATGTTATTTAGATTTTTTTAAACCAGTCTGACGAGTAGCCTCAGTCTGAGGTCCTGACCGTCTGTAAGATAGGTAAATAAAACACCACAAACAACAAAGTCTTAACAATTATTAAAACACTGGTTTATGACATATGACTTTTATGTACATGTGAATTCATATGTACATGTATATATGAATTTACATGATAATTGTTAAGTAAATCTGCAATAATATTTGTTTGTTGTAATGTAAATATGCCTGTGTACACGCATGCTAGCTGTGCATATTTTAGTTAGAATCATACATTTCCTTAAGTTTTATTTTCCTAAATAGTTAGTTTTTTGGCCCACCTTAAAAATAATTACATATTTTAATTTTGCTCACGAATCGAAATGTCTGACGTTTACCTTGAAATCTGACCAATACTCGACCTGCCGGCGTCATCATTTTGTACTGACATATGTACAAAATAGTAAAAGAGTTAAAGAATGTAATAATAACGTCATACGAATTAGTAACTGGATTTATCAATACAAACATATTATCGTTATTGCCTATGTATCGTTATTCCGTATTGTGAACTGAGAATGAGTAGGTAATGTAAAACTACCTAATTCAATTTACAATTTTATGTACGCCTAGCTAATCAAAAGTAAAATCAATAACCTAGTGCTTAATCATTATCTATCTTCATGTTGATTGGTATAATATATATATATATATATATATATATATATATATATATATATATATATATATATGTATATTATTTATATTGATATGTATTTAGGTATGTATTGTATATATATATGTACATATATTATTCTATTTAAATATTATATTAGTATGTACGTTTTACTTATTTAGGTATATGTAACATAAGTTACCGTCCATCATAGAGTTACTCGTTATCAAAATTAACATCAGCTTTAGAACTATCAAACGCGTTAGGTAACGAAATAGTCGGTTACCATAATCTATAGTGCGTAAACGCGTGCGCATAATCGCTGTGCGACCTTGAAACACCGGAATTTTATAACTGACCCTCGATCTTGATTAGGATAATTGTTTTTTTATGGCGTTAAAACACTTGTGAGGTGTTTTCATCTCGTAAGTACATCTGTCTGTATCTCATATCAGGACATAAATCAGCGCAAAAACAATGATTAATTTCAAAATCGGCAATATTTAAGATGTGTAAACAGAACCATTAAATAGGTAGGTAATAAATAGGTCAATCAAATTGGACATTAAATCACAAAGCGTGACGTATTTTAGGACCAGTTAGGGCGGTATAAACCAATGGCGTAAACCTAAATCAGATGATGCTATAACATTCAAGTTTGTGCGTGTGGGTATTACTGGATATGTGTGTATGTTTATTACTCATCGCGCAAAAAACTCAACAGATTCGAATGAAAATTAGAATAGATATACATTATACCTCAAATTAGGACGTAAGCTGTTGTAATTTTATCTCGAGAAATGTTTTTATGGGATAAATGATAAAACCCCAATGAGCAGCTAGTTTAAGATAGCTTTGTTTTAATTCATACATTTTGGTACCAACATCAGCTCAGACACAAGAAGTCTACCTCTGTAAGTTTTCAAGATAATCGGGATAATCTGAAAATGATCCAAGCCCCGGGTTAAGCTGTTTTTTAAACATTCCAAATTTGAAAAACAATAACGTCTGTTTTGTTGTATTGCATGGATGGAGTAATGCACCATAATCAAGATTATACCACAAAGTAAAACCAGAAGAGATTTTATTTTTTAATGAAAAATTTAATGAATATTCTGCGCAACTCAGTGTCACCAGCTGTTATTACCACATTAACTGTCAATTTATCTGAGAATTAGCTGGAACCCATGGCTTACCTCGCGATTAAGTAAACCTTACTTAGTTGATATTCACTTCACAAGGAAGGCAACCTCCAAATTTCATATCTCAGCAGGAGCAGATGCTTAGGATGTACGTTGTATGTCTGTCAGTCTCTCGATATACATTTTTCAGAAGTATAGATTAAAATTGTCCTGTTTTAGGCCAAGGTTCCAATTACCTTTTCATATTTAAATTAAATTCGTCTAGCCGTTTTAGCGTATTTTAGCAATACACTTACGTTATTTTACATTCTTATTATACGTCAATTCAACAAAATTATAAACGTTATCAGTAATACAACAGCGTCTGTATCGCATATAGCGATTTCTCCCATGCAACCTACAAAAGCTAGTGTGATCATAGGGAAATTAGGCCTACATAAAATTATCTTTATCTATTTTGATCCACTTGGTGTCGAAAATTTTTGGACCGTGGGGGCCAGGAGTTCATCTCATTATAAAAAAAAAACTTTCGAGTGCCTGATCGAGGCAATGCATAAGCATTGCCATTCAACGTGACAATAGTGTTAGCATTTGGGTACGCTGCTAACTGATAGTAGGTTTAAGCATTTAGATTATCTTTAGACATTCATCGGTCGGGGATTAATCTGTTTGCATACTAATGTTGCAGTTTAGGCAGTTAAGTATGTGTAAGTATATGGTTTTCTTGTGCTTAATAAAGGCACATCGCATAAAATAAGCTATTTGTTAGTTACATCGTACCACTGGAGACATTAATAGTATTCGTACCCTAATTTTATTATTGGCCTATCAGTGTCCATACCAGCGCAGAGTGCTGCGTGTCCAACATAAATCGACCTCAATATAAATCAGTGAACGATTGCTTTTGTGGGTCATGTTTATATGTGTGACTATGACAATCTAATCGCGTATCCTTTGATTCAATGTCTCTTATCCGATACATTTATTGTAAACAAGGTCGAATATACGTCAAAACTGTTAATGCGTAGACATATTAATATTAATGATTTCCATACAGGAAGATATTAATGACACAAATAGAAATAAATAGTTGAAGTAGTTTAGGTGGAAATTGCCAGATGTCAAAATTATTTTTAGAAACAGTCTATTATGTTAATAATTGATAGATGTGAAGGGACTGGTTTATTTACTTAATCGAAAACAATATTGTGTTTGGACGTAATAGATGTTTTTCTGCGACGTATAGCGGAAAATATAACGGTAGTTACATGTATAATTTATATTAAAAGAAAAACAAAATACCCGACGATTTATTACGTTGCAAGTTACGAACAAGTATAATTTTAGAAAATGCAAAAACCCCGCAAAAAGCGGTTTTACCGATTTTGATGAAACAAAGCTAAGAACAGTCTCGATAAGAATCCTCTTTCAAACAAAAAAAAAACTAAATCAAAATCGGTTCATCCGTTTAAAAGCTATGCTGCTACAGACATACGCACAGATACATACATCAAACTTATAACACCTTTTTGAGTCGGGGGTTAAAAAGCGCATTTATTTATTTATACGAGTCGTATTATTATTACTATTAAACAAATATAGCCTATGAGACTCAGGTATTGAAAATGAATCTAACAACACCTCGCTTATCAAAATTAGTCAAATTTTGGAAATCTATACATGGCGCTGCTGTGTATAGGACTGCTATACAAGGTCAATAAGTAATTAAAATCAACCCTGTATAAATAACCGATGTATTCAATGAAATTAAACAACTTTTAAACTAATTTATCGCTATTTAATTTCAATACGCAAAAACCTAGGAAATCAATAGCCTATGTATTCATTATTTTCATATTTATTCTTGATACCTTAAAACATCTATACAAGAATTTGTGGCGACCCCCGCTCCGGATTTTACCTGATGCAAAGGTTGTCAATTGCCATTCAATGAGGTAATGCGGCGAGTGTCATGGGCACCTTTGCGTCGGGCGCAGTCAGGGGTGGGCTGTTTGACTGATTTATGTATTACATATTTATGTAGTTAGTAAGTTTAACAGATAGAATAATGTTATGTTGTAAATTTTATATTAATATATGTTACATATATTTTTGTAATAATAATAATACATTTCATTAAAATATACCCTTCATAAGCAGGTTAATTCTTCGCAGGTTCTAAAACGTGCAAATTAACCTAAACGTGTCCAAGTCTTCAAAGTATCGAGTTCGGTGAACAAGCTGGGAGTGTAAGTAACCTTCAAAGGTACGCAAGGGGAACCAATAACCGGTCCTAAAGAAAAGGACATAAACAAAGGAAATACGTCCTCGTCTTCATCTCACCCGTGGTTTTTGGCCACGGAACTTAAAATCAACTGATGTATTTTAAAAAGCATTTCGTTTTGTGTGTATATTAGCGGGATTTCTTTTATATAAAACTAAAGTAACATAAAAAAACGATTTCCAAATTCGCTGACTTGGATGACATATTTGTCCAGTTATTTTGTTAAAAACCAAAGTACCTACTGAACCGATTTCGATCAAATTTATACGGGATCACCTATGAAGTATGACGTACCAAACAAAAAATAATCATCAAACTAAATTCATAATTGACAAAGTAATCGCTGAACAAACATATAAAAAAACACAGTCGAATTGAGCCTCCTCCTTTTTGGAATTCGGTAAAAAATGGATGGCTAGGACTATATACATAAAATCACGCCATTTTCCCTTACGGGGTAGGCAGAGCATCAAAGATCAAACGACCGTTTGGAGCCACATTTTACTATGATATGATTATATTATGGTGAGGTGGAAGAGATGCATATTAGAGTGTAAAATAAGAGAAAGCCATAAAAAATCATCATAGATGAGGAAATTTGATAGAAGAAACCCACACATACTAAAATGAAAAGGAAGAAAATGTCAAAAGGAGATAAAAGCCTTGACAAAACAACGGGAAATATAAAAAATATGCTACAGATAACATTTAACGAATGAACATATTGAACACCATTGGATATAATAGGTAAATCACTTTTTAAATAAAATCTATTATGAAACTATAACTAATATACGATATTTTAACTTATTAAAACACCTAGCTGTAATATTATTCTCTATATATTTAATGTTTCTGTATTGTGGTCTTTTAATAAAGTGTTATCTATCTATCTATCTACGCTTTATAATGATTAATTGTGTCCTAAAACATTTTAAATACAATAGCTCAGAATGCACACACAGAAGGGAACACAGATTAGGGTTTTGAAACTGTTTTTATGTACCGTTTTGTGCAACTGAAATTCAAACATTAGCGAAATCTAGATAATAAAGATCCCGGTGAATTTCTCACAACTAAAGTAATTTAGGCCGAGATAATGAATATAACGGAGAAAACGGTGTATATTTTAATTTGCAGTTGGTTAATGTATTCACTTAGGAATGTAAATAAGAAACTTTTCCTAAAATACATGGATTAAGGTCTCCGAAATATTGCTTCAGGCAACGAGAAGATCAAGTAATTTTCCTATGGAGATCGCAGTACTTTCCATCAAGATTTTAACGCAAAGTTTGTTGTTACAGTTAGTATCGTATGCCGTGCAAGCAATCATGTATTACCAAATACAAGATACATGTGCGCCATCCTCTTTTTTCATATACAACCCTCGTTTGTTAGCCCGTAAGCATGGTTGATTCAACTCAACGTCAATCAACGAAATGTTAAAGTAAACGAACCCATTTACTACGAAAGTGAAATCTTTGCATCCCACTTTAAGTATATGACTGCGTGAAACGAAATCTTTGGATCCCTTTTTTAAGAATACTGATTTCATGAAGCGAAAGCTTTGGATCTCAATTTAAGTATATTTAATAGGGAAAAAAAAAAAACTTTGAACCCCTTTTTAATAATATTGAACGCACGATGCAGTGTGAGATTTAGCATAGTTCTATAAAAAATAATTGCAGAAAGCCAAAGTTAATAAATGTAATGTGAATTACGTCCGAATATCTACCATTATGTAATCACTACAAGTGTAATCCCACATAATTCAGAGACACTCAAATTCTGCACGTGCTAATTTCCTCGATCTAAATGGAGAACTAAAGAAAAGAGCCTTGAAAACTATTTAAATTTATTCACACTTATCACTTAGAATTTTTTCAAATATATTCTACGTGTCTTCACCTCGCTCGGAGACCTTGATAAAAACAATAGATGCAAAAAAACCTTTACGCATATAGACTAATGTATATTTACACACATAAATATGAACAGTTGTTCATCATATTCTACAGAACCAATCTCGAAATAGCGGAAAAATTCTGAATTCCATGACAGAAATAATATACTGATTCGGTTCCTAATATTTTTGTTCGTTTTTTTTTTTACATAATAGTAATTGTTTAATATTCCTGGAAGAAAACTGAAAACTTCGGTGTATTCCCAATTATGGACAACTCTTATTTATGCCAGATCCAAATATGCGGCGTATTTTCTCTGAAACAGCTAATTTTACAGTTTTTATAGTGTTAGTAAATTTAATGTTATACACATTTGTGCCTCTAATACCTTCTCGAGTCTTACTACTTCTTCTACTTAGATATTTTTTAGGTAGGAAAACTCTACGGTTGACTACCAACTCGCCTTATGTTATGCGACGGTGTGGCTGAGTATGGAGCTCGTAAATCTAGAAGATCAAGAACTGAAGAAGAAGAACTGAAGATCTTTGGGTATATCTCAAGAAAAGAGCGCTCGATGGAGAGACGAATAGAGCAGAGCCGTGTAGAAGGCAAACGAAGTCCTGGACGATCTCATTAAAAAAGACGCTTTTTTAATGAGGTCGCTGAACCGACCTCATTAAAAAAGCTACACAGTCCACCGTAGTAGAGTGTACTCGCAATGCAACCAACCACCAGAGATGGAGAAGTATCGCGAGACGAGCAAGAGTGACGGTGACGGCGAGGAGCCATCGTCATTGCAACCACGACCACTCTGCCACGAGTGTACCATTAACAAGAAGAGAAGATCTAGAAGAAATCTATTCACTCTAGTCTTGAAAATTCCAAGATTGTAGTGGATTGTAGATTGTGTGGTTGTGATTGGATTATTTATTGTTGTATTGTCACATCTTTATTTTTCGATTCAGGGATCCGTTTGGTAAATATTAAGCCTTAAAATGTTAATTGTGTTGGAGTAAAGTAATTACATCTATTGGTAAGCTTTGTATTCGTTTTTGCTGCATTAAAATGTTGCCAAGTTTCAGCAGCATTGGTTTAAAACATTGATAAATGTAATTATTTTGGTGTTGAAATAAATTGGACATCCAAGGAATATATGACGAATAAATTGTTTTTGTTTTTAGCTAAAACATTCTTTATATGAACGATTATAGAAAACATTTTTAGTGAAAAAAATATGACTACAGTACTTTCACTATCTCTTAAAGGTTATTCAAAAGTTAAATACAGTTACAAAATGAATGAAAATTAGACACTTCTTTATCCATTAAATTAGTAAAGTACCATTAGAAAAACAAATATCACTAACGATGTGTCAAACAAACAAAAAAAACAGTCATTAGTGCATTTTGTCATCATAATGAATGGACGCTAAATACTTTACATTTGAATAGGAAACCCTTATGGAGCAAGAGTGAAGATGAGATATGGGATTAGAGCTTTCTTAAGACACTACTTGCGAAATCTTTTTGTTTTTATAATAGACTTTTTTAAGTACCTGCAGTGACAAACAGTGCTAACGGTAAGGAGTTTTTATCCTATTCAAAAACTCAACAGACAATAAAGCTAAGTTTCTTAGAACGTTCAAAACGTGCGATCGTGTATGGGTCATTAAACATACTCGTAGAAAAACTTTAAGATTGTAGCTTGTAGAGTAAGGTCATTTTTTTATCAATCAATATATCCTCGATATATTTATGTACTAAAAAGTGTATGTACCTACATACTTGTATAATTAATTTAATATTGTCTGAGCTTACAATAAGTTCTTAAACATCTAATTATCTTTAGCAGCTCTTAAAGTATATGTAATTATATCTTATTATATTATTTATACAATCTTTTATTTTTATTTTAAGAAATTGAGGTCCATACGAGTAGACTCCTGGATCCTTGCCTTTTATAAACCAAATCACCGGTCAACCTGTTATTCAGGCTCGCGTAATATTTGTACGGGCGAACGATAGACATCAAAGTCTGGGAAACGATAACAGAATATTTCCACTGGTCCGATCACGCAAGTTTTAGCCACTTACATACTACAGGGTAATGTGACAGAGTTCAAAATTCCGTTCACACTTGAAAACAAAACTGTATCATAAACAATATCTTTTAACCTGTTGCTGACCAGATTGACTGTACACAAACATACACAAGGAGGCAAAAACTTTTTTTTGCATTTATAATATTACTGTGATATAGCAATACAACAAAACAATTATGTGGGTATTTGCGTAATTCATTTATATGAATAGGTATGTGATTAACGCTCCACGTGCGTCCGCGTAGTAGCTAACATTCAATCTGTGGCATCACTATTTGTAACAAAAGATCGACAACAAAGAACAGCAGTTGATGTAATAAGCAACAAGCGACGCCATGTGCGTACTGCCTACGAACAGATTGTATAATATAAACACTGTGATTTCTGAGTCATCGCGTGTACCACAGACATAAATATTAGCACCTACAGTTATATCTACAAGGTAAACAGAAATGGTATAATTAATGGAAAGGAAGTCATATTATTCACAGATACGAACAAGTATCCATAGTCTACAGGACCAATCCCAATATGGCAGGAAAATTATTTATTATGACATATGACACATATGTTTTTGTGGTTTTAGTGTTGATAATGTTGTACTATTTAACATACCTCCTTTTGTACCTATATTACCTTCTCGTGTAGCTATATATGTTTAATTATTGTATTTTCACTATCTTTTTACTAATGCATATTATAACATATATTCATTAATAATATTTTTTAAGTAATTGATAATAATTGTAATTGGTTTAAGCCGTTTTTATTATAATAAAAAATAAATAAATATAAATCTATCTTTCGACCATCTTTTGGAAAAGTAGCAATATGGTCCAAAATAAAGCACTTCGACTTATAAGATATATAAAATGTATTGTATTAATTATTATATCGTAATGTAGATGGGTGGAACGATGGACTAAAGCAAGTAAAGCAAACACATAATGGTGGCCGCGATACGAAAAACGAACTCGTGGTCGACCTCCAGCTCGTTGGTCAGATAATATCGACCAGGCAGTAGAAAAACAGTGTGTAAAACTGGCACAGGACGGATCTGTTGCGTCCTAATATTATTATATAACTGATGAATAAAATAAGCTCCTTTAAACTCAAATACATCTGTATAAATAGTAATGAATAGTTTCATACTTACTAGTTACCTATAATATTTACTACTTATACTTACAAGTAGTAAATATTATAGGAACTACTACGAATACATCTACTCAATGCCACGCCACCCACTGTATTATTAGTACCCGAGTGATATTCTCGAAACTACGGCCTCTGTAACACTATACTGCCATTCAAATATCATTTCGATACTGCTAATCAAAAACAAAACATTTTGTAGTTATTATATAACTGAGATAACGAATTGAATGATATAAAAACAATAAATAGGACGATGCTGTGTCGGTATCAGTGTAATATGAGTAAGACCAGGTTATTGGACTGGCCTTGTGGCTCAGTTGGTAGTGTGTTTACGTCTACCTGCTGAACTGAAAGGTCGTGGGTTCAATCCCCACCCAGGGCAAACATTTGTGTGATGAGCATGGATGTTTGTTCTGTGTCTGGGTGTTTATATGTATCTTAAGTATATATGTATTTACAAAAAAAAAGTATATACCTATATGTATTCTATCAGCCATCTAGTTCCATAGTACAAGCTTTGCTTAGTTTGGGCTAGATGGTGTTGTGTGAAATGTCCACAAATATTTATTTATTTATTATATTTATGAAAACTTGAAAATTCCTAGTTAGCAGAATATAATTTTAAAAACAACATTAGGTAAGACCAGCCACAAGGTGGACAGAAGATATCATACAAGTGGCAGGAAGACGCTGGATGCAGGCTTCCCACCGGTCTTTTTGGAAATCCATGGAGGAGGCCTATGTTCAGTAGTGGACTTCTTATGGCTAAGATGATGATGATAAGGTATACTAACGGATAGAATTTATAATAAATAATACTATTAATACATTCTATTGGGTACAAAGGCTATATATATAATATATGTATATATAGATCACGTTTTTGTCAATATTGACGTTCTTGGGTTGATTTATAAACATGGATTTTAGCTACAAAGTTGTTCAGTTCTATAAGTAGACTAAAATTGCTTAAAACTATTGCGGTAATTAACAAACATTTATTTAGGTTGATGCAGTATTTTTAAGGGCAGACGATGGACGTCAAAATCATCAAAATAACAACTTCCGCAATTTCGTACACGCTAGGATTTAGAATACCTACATTTGTCTTTGACATTCAATGAGAACGCAGTAATGATATCATAGAGTGCATCAGATGATAAAGCTAATTGATAACCTCCTCCTTTTTTGAAGTCGGTTCAAAATAAGTTCTGGCACTATAACAAATTATACATAACAAAAAAAAACTAAAATAAATTTAAATAAATTTTATTTTATTTATTTATTTTAATTATAAATTATACATATTATATTATGACATAATATATTCATTTATTTTATTCATAATCATTTTACAGACACATGCATGTTAAAATAAGATAAAGTTCTTTCGACTCCCTCAGTCATAAGACATAGCAACTCCAAAATGGCAAATACTATGCCTTTTTTGCCTCAAATACTAGGCCCGTTTTGGCTCATGCTTTGGTCACTGAGAATATAATTTCATTGTGTTCATTAATTTATCTTATTTTTTTTTTAGATAATTTCGTTCTTCACTTGTGTCATTGTGTGATTGATGAAAAGTGTGATGAAAAATAGTTTGTTTGTATGCCTGACATGACAAACTCAAGACGTTATTCCGAGCATTTTGCATAATCTTTATCAATGTTATTTCACAAATCACGCCACGGCAGAGAGAGAGAGATACCTCCTGTTTATTTCTATACCTCTCAAATAAAGTGACATGTACAGTGAACATCGACTCGTGGCTGGAGTACCTTCATTTGTTTATGTATGTTATGGATCTGACGCTCTACATAGATTTTATTGGATGACGTCAATCTCCGTGTAACGCACCGCATATTTACATTATTTATTGGTGTAAATCTTGTGTAAATGGCATCTATTGTAAACATTTGCAGTGCAAGTTTGTATTGCAGATGCGAGCCGGTATGTAGGTGGGTGACCGGTCAACACGTGCTCTGCACGATAGCAGCTGCCAAGGTTGCACAGGCGACGTGAGCTCGCGTATAACAACACTCTTTAGTCGTGTTTTTTACCCGACTATCCGGCAAGGAAAGTGATGTTTTTGATATGTAAGCGTAATTAAAAGTATTGCTAGGTTATTATAACCTGTACTGAGCCGCAAAGCGGTTACTGTATTCTTCATTATGAACAAATTTTACTATGGGCACAATTCAAAATTCGCTGCTGTTTCATTGAACTAGTACTACGCAGTTGCATAGAAATTATTTGTCGAGTGCCAACTGAAATATATATAACATATCTAGTATCTATATTATCTAGTAGTAAACATTGTTTATACTGATGATACAATAACCTACTACTTGTCGTTTTAGCAGAGGGCGGCCTAATGCCCATAGACGTCTAAATGTTTCTTTATTACCACCATCTTTATTCTTCACAGAATGTTAAGTGCGAAATGTTTTTAAAGTATTTACTTCCTGAGTGTTACAGGTAATGTGTTATAGCTGCGTACTTTGCTTTCCTTGCTTGCTTGTGCCATGTAGTAGAAGTGGGATTCTTTTCAAAATCCGTCTAAGGAAGTAACCTTAGCCAGTTATCCTACCACCAAAGTGCAAATCTTTTGTTTTTTTAATAGAAATGCCCTTCAGAAAAAAATCTGAATATGAATTGACTAGCTGCGACCCATGGTTTCGTACGCGTAGTTACAAAAACTGTTATGATGATAATAAAATGTATCTATATCCATTTCCAGGTTCTCAGCTATGGCGTACCAAATTTCATAACAATCGGTCCAGCCATTTAGTCGTGAAAGGGTAACACACACAAAGAGACATAGTTACTTTCGCTTTTGTGTGTTACACCCGCGTAGTGATGAAATCGGTGATGATGACAATGATAAAACATTCCCTGTACCCTTTTCGGGTGCTAAAAAATATCTGTGTCAAATTTTATAACGATTAGTTCACCAGTTTAGCCGTGAAGTGGGCAGATCAAACAGCCAGAGAGACAGACGACAGAGTTACTTTTGCTTTTATAATATTAGCTAGGATTTGGATTATAACTATGATTTAACTTCTAAGGCCTAGGCCGCACTACGGTTTTTTCCCGCGAGCGGTAACCGCTATAAACCGCGAAACCGCTCGAGACGGTACTAAATCAGTCGCGGGGAAAAACCGCAAGTGCGGCCGCTTGTACTCGTTTTCCTGTTTCATAAACTCACGCGGTTAAAAACCGCTGCGGTTTAACCGTAGTGCGGCCTTAGCCTAACTCTATAGATGGTCAAACGCAGTATACTGCGAATTTGTGACAAAAGGTATTCTCGAAGTTCATACAAAGTTCATATCAAGGTGATATTGGATTGTAACGGATAAGGTGACGAGGAGAACGACTTGCTCGTCTAGTCACTCTATTTCATTAAAAAACGCATGTCAAGTATCAAGATCACGGCAAAAAGCCTTGAAATGTGATCTATTCTTTAATATATCAAATCAACTAAAGTGATAAAACTAAGCGCAGCAATGATTAAACGATAGAAAAAGGATTACCTTTAACAATTGAAAAAGAAGTATAATAACAAATAAATGAAGGTATAGTGGATGCGGGACACAGTGATGGGCGAATATTCGAATAATCATTTGTACGGACAGGTGCTGGAATTATTTGATTGCAGTAAAGAGCTATTCGAATAATTCGAATGAAAAAAAAACATTGGAATACATTTTCATCATTCGCATTAACTTATATTAAATAAAGAAATTCAACTACTTAAATAAAAATGTTTATTTTATCTTATCATATACACAAGTTATTTTATGCTTTTTACACTTTTTTAACTTTAACACTTTCTAAAATATAAGTAGACGTAATGTAGTAATTAAAACCAAAAACGCAAAAAATATACAATATACCTCCGAAAACAAAATCTGAATGAATTTTATGCTGCATACATTAAGTACTCAAACAAAAAAATAATTCGAATGTATCATTCTATATTTTCGGTGAATAATTTCGGTAAAAAATCATTCGGATATTCAACTAACATCCGAATGTTTTATTTTTATTCGAATATCGAATGTAATTTCGAATACCACGTATTGAATCATTCGAATAAACAATCGCCCATCACTAGGACAGACCACGTGTGGGGCTGAATACTCGCTGTCAAGGTCACCTTCATCGTGACATTTCGCAACATACGGACATGGAACGAGCTTTTTAAACTCGCTTTACATAACACTGAGTATCAATTATGTAAGAAGACTACAAGTTATTGTTGTTAATTTGTAGGGTTTTACGACTTACAGTCCTTTCATTCATTACTATCTTATATTCTCTTCATTTAAATTTTATAAACGTATAGCTTTAATTCCACCTTTACCGTGTGCACTTCTACGAGTAAAATGTTGACTATGCATTCTGAATGGGTGTCTCCCAATAAATATAATCTAATGTGCACTCCATTGTGGACCGCAACGTCGCTTGACCACAACATCAGATGAATTGACGGTCAAGCAAACATATAGCAGCATATCACTGAATATCTTTAGAATTAAAGTCAAGTCAAGCAAGTCACGGTCAAGTTCTAGTCACGAATTAGCAAAGTGGTAGTGATTTTACTGAAAGTTTCTTTGGAGTTCTGCAGACACGTACGAAAAATAAAGTTATTCTATTATCCTTTATTTCAGTCATAAACAGTTTATATTTTATTGTTATTATATACATAAATCATTTATAATTCAATGTACATAATTTTCATATATTCATTTAAATATTCAATTATTCATTCATTGTATTATTTTTCCAGGTCAATATCGTATTATTACACGAATTTTTACACGTCAATTTAGTTTGCTTGATCAAATTTTGTCTGTATTTATTATTTTAAAAGATATAACATCTTTCATTAGTTTCTTAGTGTTATTCTCATGTTTGAGGTTACCTCTTTAGGGACCAGGTGTTATCAGAGTTTTCTATATCCCGCTAATTTCATCCATTCAATTCTATATCGTACAATAAAAATGTCTTTCCAACGTCTATTTGACCTTCTTCTATTTTGCATTTCTTCCCTTAGTACTCGTTCTGCTATTTTAACTTCATCTTTCACTATACACTCGACATATACAGACATAAGGCCCGTGAAACTCCGTTTTTAGGATTCCGTACCCAAAGGGTAAAACGGGACCCTATTACTGAGACTCCGCTGTCTGTCCGTCTGTCACCAGGCTGTATCTCATGAACCGTGATATTTAGACAGTTGTAATTTTCACAGATGATGTATTTCTGTTGCCGCTATAACAACAAATACTAAAAACAAAAATAAAATAAATATTTAAGGAAGCTCCCATACAACAAACGTGATTTTTATGCTCGATATTGATAACGGCAACAAGTAGACGCTTAAAATATTCATAGAATATAGAGAATATAGAGTTAAATTATTCACTTTAAAAATAAATAATTAAAATAAAATTAATATTTAAGGCTCCCATATGCGTGATTTTTTGCCGTTTTTATAGATAATGGTAACGGAACCCTTCGTGTGGCCTTGACACTTGGCCGGTTTTATTTGTCTTGTTATTTGGTTATTTATTTGATCTAACTTATTCTTAACATACTTCTTTCCATATTTCCTTGACCTTCATCGTTTCAATCATTCTGACAGCCGTTTAATGACGCTTGTACGCCAACGTAGTCCACTCTCCTTTTCATTTCTAAATTACTGTGTTTGTTTTTTATATTTAATGATACCATTATGGCCACTTCATTTCACTAACTCCACCTTTTTACACCATTAACACAAAAAATAACAGAAATTTATAAAAATAAAAAACGCGGCGACACGAACTTTCCATATTCCCGCCAAAAACTCGTAACAAATACAAACTCATAATCATAATCAATAATAATCATAATCTTCAATATAAGAATGCTCCATCTTCGACTACTTAATTTTTTCCATCAGGGTAGGTGTGCAAACGTCGACCAATTTCATTGTAAAAAAACTTGTCTTTATATATTATAGTCAAGACCGTCTGACTTGCGATCCGCAGGTCCTGGGTTCGAATCCCACGGCACGCACCTCTGTCTTTTCGAAGTTATGTGCTTATTGTTGATTGCCGCCAACTTCAAACGGTGAAGGAAAACATCGCGAGGAAACCTACATGTCTGAGAGTTCTCAATGATCTTGAAGATGTGTGAAGTCTGCCAACCCGCACTTGGCCAGCGTGGCAGACTATGGCCTAACCCTTCTCACAATGAGAAGATGACCCGTTCCCAGCAGTGGGACAATTTGTACAAACAGGGCTGATAAAAAAATATATAGTCAAGGTCATTTTTTTAAACGATATTTTTATGAACGGGTTTTGAGCATAGCTCACATGCGATTATGGTGGTGGTGTGGATGTAGGCACAATCATGTTTTTGTGACATATTATAAGATAGGTAAAAATTGTGGTAGTGAGTAAAAAAAATACTCGCCGGCAAGCGCAGTGTAAGACGACCAACCACAAGGTGGACAATCGACCTCACCCAAATGGCAGGAAGACATTGGTTACAGACCTTGGAAAATATTTTTGGAGGCTTTCCATCTTTTGTTCAGTAGTGAAATTCTTGTGGCCGAGAAGATGATTATGATGAGGAAAAATACCGTCTCAATACCGATTCATGATAATCATCGTCATTTTAACTACAAGGAGCCTTACCGAAAAACGTTACTCAACTTTAACCAACATCTTAAGTTCTCTGTCTTCTTTCCCCAAGTATCATTACGTGTCAGCGAGAAGTTGACAAAATATATTAAGCGTTGCTTAAAGTTAAGTATTAAGTTTGCCGTTTTGTCCATTAAGTAACATTTTTCGCTAAGGGCGAATAAGTCCATTGCTAGACATCGATCCATGAATTTTCAAAAATCCCGGTTGGAAGTGGCTTGCATAACGTCGTCCTGCCACTCGTAGTCTTATGACGGCCTTGTGGCTGGTCTTCCTGCGCTACTCTCGCAGGTGTGTGGTCTCCATTCGAGAACTTTTCGATATCGATTACTTGATCTCAATTGATTAATTATGTTTAAAAGTCTGATCGTATTATTGTAATGTTTTCGTAATTGTTATATACTTATTGAAACGTCATGTCATAAAATTATGTAAAATTTAAGCGATAAATCCAGATTATTCTAGTTCAAACAAGTTCTTTTTAGGGTTCCGTACCCAAAGGGTAAAAACGGGACCCTATTACTAAGACTTCGCTGTCTGTCTGTCTGTCTGTCTATCTGTCTGTCTGTCTCCAGGCTGTATCTTATAAACCGTGATAGCTACAAAGCTGAAATTTTCACAAATAATGTATTTTCGTTGCCGCTATAACAACAAATACTAAAAATAAAAAATAAAAATATTAAGGGGGTTCCCATACAATAAACGTGTTTTTTTCGTATTTTTTTGCTCAATATTAAAAACGGTAACAGGTAGACGCCTCAAATTTTCACAGAATATTTACTTGTATATTACCTTCAAAATAAATAATTAAATAACAATAAAGTAAATATTAAAGGGGGGTTCCCATACAACAAACGTAATTTTTAAGCAATTTTTACTCGATTTTAATTAACAGGTAGAAACTTGAATATTTGTAAGTAAATATTTAGAAATATATTAACTATAAAAATAAATACCTAATCTAATACATAAAAGCTCACAAAATGAAAATAATCCGTGTAACATCACGGAGCGAGCCATAGCCGCGGGTATTCGCGCGAGCGTCGTCATGCTGCCCGGATGTGTATCGAAAACCTACCTATAAGTTTGCAATTTACTACATGGAATTTCGTTGATTTCTCGTTATTTTATAAACAGAACTAAACTTTGATAGTACGGAATAATAGATGATAGTACGGAACCCTTCGTGCGCGAGTCCGACTCGCACTTGGCCGATTATTTATGTAAATATTTACGTTTTATCCTGTATTTTGTCACAAATATTCATGACTGAATAGGTACTTATTAGGTACCAATTACTATACAAATATAGCTTAACAAAGATAAATTAGACCGTTTATTAATAAAGTCCGTAACTAAGTATTTTAGTAGACATTACCATATGTAACTTATGTGCTAAACAATGAAATGCAATTATATGAAAAGTTTCATTTTTGTTTTTCGTTCAATAATTCCTAGAATTTAACTGTTTTATTGCATTACATGTTTTGATTTTCCTCACGTTATGTTTGAAGCATTCAAAAATGATGAAACACTGTTGTTTAGAGGCGTTCACTCGAGTACTCAAAATATAAACCGAGTAAGAAAAATATTTAAGTACCGAGTAAGAAAATTATTTTGTTATTGAGACATCGTATTTTGATAAATAATTGATTCTGTACCTACTACCTACACACAAGCACCTTTCCGGGCTAGCAAAGCAACAGTAATGACAACTGATCTTGCAGTTGTCCATAGGCGACGGTTATTACACCATCAGGTGAGACATCTGCCTCTTTGCTGCATCTTTTTATAAATTAATAAAAACACACACTCACACAAAAAGCCTTTTTTTTCATAGATTCCAGTGACGATGAAAGTAGTTTATATGTTCCGCTTATTCTTAAATAAAAAAGTATATTTGTAGGTAAAGATACTGAACTTTATGTGTTTTCATATGGTGATATGAAAACTATGGAATCAATGTTTACCTCCAAAATATCGGGACCATGACACTTTAATTAAAGTATCATTATGTATCACTTAATGATTTTTGTTAGTATAATTGCGCCCCTACCCTTACACATTATGTATATATATATTCACTTCTATATTGTTTCTTTGTTATAATTATTGAGACAATTAATTAGTATAATAGCATGGAAAATATTATCAATCTCAAGTGTGTCGGAAGGTAAATGCTGAAGATCAACGCTGCTGATCATTCGGCAGCATTACCGCTGACCACTTACTTAACTTTTTTTGATACACCAGATACTACAGCGATGTATATTTTTGATGCACAATAACTTTATTTTTTACTTTTTCTATTGCTACTTTCCTTTTGTGTTCTTCTTTCTTGTCTTGAAATATTAGTTGTTGTATTGTTCCCATTGTAGTGTATGATGTATAATAATAAAACATTTTCTTTCTTTCTTTCTTTCCTTGTACTTTCATCGTGCGCGGAAACTTTGAAAAAAAAACAGATTGCTAGCTCCCATAGTAAAATGTTTAGACCCCTTTCAACCTACCATTATGATTACACACCACTCACTGTTTTAAACAGAAACGTAGCAAAAATGTTCACAGAGATTTCGTTAAAAGTCAATAACCGATAGATTTTCAACAGTACAACTGCTATAGATTTTCTACAGTACAACAGCTCGGCTGGTGGGCCCTCCCCTACTTATTAAATCTCACTATCTTTTTTTATCACTTATCAGATTACATTTATCTAGAATACTGGATTAAAACATCGATATTAGGTATGTTCGAATAAATATGACCTTTACCTATATCGTTATTATGTCTATGAAAAACAGATTTACGTAATCGGGGCAGAGATTAATGTTAGTGCCATGCAGTGTTGGGAGGATAATTAAAAAGTGTTTATCTACATATGTGATAATTCTTTGTTAATCTATTAAGTAAGTAAGTATTAAGTAAGTTCGTATAGACTGAGTGGCCAGCCCTATTGTCAGAGTTAATCTATTTAGATAAGGCTAATAAATTTTATTTGGCACGGAGAAGAAAGTTACATATTTAATTTTAATGACATATTGTTCTGTATGAATTTTGTTCTTACTCTTTTATTATAATATTTTCTGATTGATTTGGTTATATTATTTTTATTATAGATTTTTTATTAATCAACCCGTATAAAAAAAAAAAAAAATATTTTTTGGTGAAAACATTGTCGACAAAAAAAACCAGTAAGTATGACGTATTTTTTGAAAAAAAATCACCTTTCTATTCAAAGATTTTATAGGTATTTAATAACACAATCAATTTAATAACGAAACTCGGGATGAGTTTCTTTAAGTTCCGCTATCGTCGATAATAAAAGAAAACACTTCTCAAAAATTTCATACATCAACCATTGAATTATAGGATTCTTTTTTTTAAATAAAAAAAATTGAAACTCACCCTATTTCAAAAGTAGGGCACAACACACGCGCGCACGGAGCGAAGCCGCGTCGAGGACTGTCCGGAGAACTCCTGCGCACGAGATCTTGAATCCACGCGGATCTCACGCAAGTCCACACATCTCGCCTCGGATTACCAACATAGAGGACATCTCCACATTAACTAGACCTAGAAATGCTGGTGCTTATCTAGCCCAACATTTTATTAGCATTGCCGTTTATCGTAGTTATGTTAGTAGTGTGTATGTGTTACTGTGTATGTTTATTGTTGTAAATATGATTAGTGATGAAACTGTACGTTTTTCTACGAGTTTAGAAGGCTGTTGCTGCTCCCTCACCAACCCTCGGAGCCGCAACGACGTTCATGAAACTTCACGATATAACTCTCTTAATCATTACACGGGTTAAGTATATTAAAGAAAGTGACTATTTGTACGGGTACTGGACGAATAAATATAATTTATTCGTCCAGTACCCGGATGATTAGCTTGTTTTAGACTCAGCCTATATTAAAATGACTGACAAAATTTGTGCCTGGCTCGGGGACCATATATTATATTGTTTTATAATAAGAATAATAACTTTCGCAGAAAATCAAAAACTGTGCGTATTCCTCACCTAAGCCAATTTAATAATTTTATTTGTCCACTATCAAAACGAAGTCGGAAATATGCCTGCATCATTCAAAAACAGCTTTTGAGTGATTGACATTGTAGTCCGTCAAAATTGACAATGAAGGGCGAAACGTGCAATTCAAAAAACGTCATTCCTCAATTCGACTTACAAAATCGAACACGTCATAGGGCGAAATGAGAAGGACCCTACATCACAGTAAATTCTTATGTATATTTTTAAGTGTTCTCTCCCAAATCTCCTAAACTAGCCGATTTTAACAAGTAGACTATCGACACGTCTTCACAATATGCGTATCAAAGGTTGTATGACGTCACTTCACTGTACATTTAATATGACGGATTTTTACTCTTTATTTTCTCGAAATAAGATGTCGTGTATCAAAGTAAATAGCCCAATGAATAATATAATAACTTATAATGTGTATCTATAGCTATCTTGTGTAAATAAAAATTAAGGAAAATATTCATTTAATTCGTCATACTTTACAGCTTAACTTGCTGAGAACCATGAATCGGCAAGTGCAGCGTAGGAAGACCATAGCTACAAGGCGGAAAGAGGATATCATACAAGTGGCAGGAAAACGCTGGATGCAAGTCGCTTCCATCCGGTTTTTGGAAATCCATCTATCCATCCTATGTCCAGCAGTGGACTTCTTGTAGCCGAGATGATCATGATGATGATGATGATGATGATTTTAAAACGTTATGGTATACAATTTTTCGAGATATATAGATAACGCTTAATTCGTTATAGTACAGAGATCATTAACCTTTATTGCAAAGTAGTCTTAATAAACAATACTCGACAAGTAATCTTCTCTTAAATTTGCTACGAAACCCTATCATATGCGTGTCTCGACACGGTCTTGGCCACTTATTTGTTTAGGATATGTACGGAGAGTATGCGCAAGAGCTTCACGACCTCCACCCTCCCCATTTCACTACAAGACTAGCAGAAAATTGGCGCATTACCACCCGTTTTTCGTTGAAATGCCTAAAATCCGTACTCAGTGATATCGGTTCAAGTTCTTGATGCGTACTTCACATAATCGGAATTCTTTGCTGCCATCTCTGTCTCATAAGAACTACAATCTTAGAATTTTCAAGGGTAGAGAGAATAGATACCTTCTAAATCGACGAGATCCATCCTCGACCACACCGTCGCTTAACATCATGCGATTGCGAGTTGGTGGTCAATCCTTATCATCATCATCTCAGCCATAACAAGTCCACTGCTGGGCATAGGCCTCCCCCATGGATTTCCAAAAAGACCGATTGGAAGCGACTACTGGTCAATCCTAGATCTAACATTAAAAAATCTAAAACAGCAATATTCTAAATGCTATAAGAGCTTGAGTTATATAATATAAACCTCGCAAGGCCTCACTGGTTATCCGTGACATAGGTCTGGAACTACTGTAGGTACCTACTTGATATGAGAGCCAGCAGCCTACATAGTATTAAGTCTACCTATATACTCGTAAGAAGTAGGTACCTAATATAGTCAATTACTTCAGTTATACACATGTCATATTCTCATATTTACACTTTACATATTGATACCAAACCACTTTGAGACATTTGCATTGTTACTAATAAGTGAAAATAAAAAGTAGACAACTCCGAGAGTGGAGACACATCCTAACAATGGAACCGAGTATCTAAAACAAGAAAACTAACACAAAAAAATGGTATAGAAATTCTGATGAGACAAAAAAGTAATTCTTTTACATACTTCAAGGTTTCAAAACTTCTAAAACCTAGACTAGTGACGAAGACGTCGAGAAGTGTGTTAAAGTTAATATGTATCTACATATTAACTTTTACACACTTCGTAGGTGAATATAAAATGAAACTACATTTCAATGTAACCTTCAGTTTTAGTATATATTAATATCAAATGTAGGTGCCTACTTGCTACAATTAACATTTAACGTTAACAAATTATTAGATTCATAATTATCATTTCTTATTTAACCTGTACTGTCCCACTGCTGGGCAAGGGTCTCCCCCAATGCCTTCCATTTCTGTCGGTCCCCGGCAAGCACCTCCCAATCCTTATCAAATTTCCGGATTTCGTCGCACCATCTTGTTGGAGGGCGACCTGGAGGTCGCCTGTTTGTAGGCACCCACTTTGTGGAGACAATTACCCACCTGTCCGGATGCATTCTATTGACATGACCTGCCCACTCCCTTTTGAGCTCGGCAGACTTGTATCCCACGTCAGTGACGCCTGTAATGGAACACAGTATTGTATTCCTGACGTGGAGATATATCATAGATTTATAATTATTTTCAAATATTATGTATTTATTTTAAGCATACCTACACATAACCCTCCTTCTTATGCAGTCAGGTAAAAATAGGCGCGAATTTACGTACCTAGGAACATATATTTTTGAGAGCCAATCTTTAACTTATTACATACAAAAGACCTATTCTAGGATTTTCACATAAAAGGAGAAATAGTATTTCAATCGGATTTTTTGAATATTCACCTTTAAACTATCTCTATTTTAGCTTCTAGTTGTTCGTTATAATTTCTTCAAAAGACGTGATAGAATATAGTTATAGTTTAAAAACTGAAGCAACCGATTTCTCATAGGTGCCATTGTCAAAACTGAACCAAATTGAAATGGGACCAAACGGGAAGCACCAGCTTTCAAATAAAAAAAATCATCATAATCGGGTTACCCAGTCGAAAGTTCTGAGGTAACAAACATATAAAAATACAGTCGAAATGAAAACCTCCTTCTTTTTTGAAGTCGGTTGAAAATCTTCCGGATTCAAGGTACCTACATTGACATTATATTTAATGAAACGTTATTTTCAGCGTCAAACGCCGGAGCTGAAACCAAGGATACATACTCACCTTGGACTTGACTTTTACGCCATTACCTACTATATTATATTCTGTACAACTGTTATTTCATGTATTTGTTGACAAGATCAAAGTTGACTTCGTGTTAGTTGCCGGGTTTTTTTAATTCTTGAACTCAAACTCACCTGAAGTTAAGCGAACTTTAACTTTAGCTTTCGCTTAACATTTTTCTTGGTAATGACAATGGAGCACGGTTACCAAGAAGAAACCGATGAACGCGATAAAGAATAGTATCTCCGCTCAAACAAAATCATATCTTACTTTTATAATATGCGTGCATGAGAAAGCACTCTTAGGTGCTTTCGCACTACGTACGAAACGCGTCCGATCCTAGTCCGTGAAATACGGTCCGGAATAGTCGTAGAAATATTTTGGTAGTTTACGCACTTGATAATATATCCAACATCCGATTTCTCTTTCATTCCGATTAACGGATAAAGGTCGGTTCAATACAAATAATAAAAAACCGGCCAAGTGCGAGTCAGACTCGCGCACGAAGGGTTCCGTACCATTATCTATAAAAACGGTGAAATAATCACTTTTGTTGTATGGGAGCCCCCTTAAATATTAATTTTATTTTAATTTAATTATTTATTTTTGAAGTCAATAATATAACTCAATATTCAGTGAATATTTCAAGCGTCTACCTGTTGCCGTTATCAATATCGCGCAAAAATGAGCAAAAAAATTACGTTTTATTGTATGGGAGCCCCATATTTTTTTATTTTTTTTTTGTATGGAACAGTAGTATTTCTTAGTATGGAATGGAACAGAACATATATTATAAGCTGCATATAGTAACCATAATCATCATAATTTTTCATCACAATATTTATTAAAAGTTATAAGGGCTCATTCACTCATGATTGATGCATCGGCAATGCCGTATCACGTGTCAATAAGCCGTAAGTAACTTATTTTGTGTTGGTGATTTTTTATCATAATATACCAAATAAAAATATAATATCACTAGGTTTATCCCGCGGTTTCACACGCGTTCTGATAAATAACGATTATGATTGTGACATTAGCCTATGTCCGTCTCTGACTCTTATCTCAATTACCTACAAAAAAAAAGTATGCTTCACATAAGATAAGATGTTGAAAGTAAAATTCCTGAGCAAACTGTCATTAACCAAAAACACACCTTGAAGAGTGTTTAAAGGCCTGCTCATACCTAAACGTAATTCGCTACCACTGAGGGTAGCAGTATGGACCAATATTAAGATTACTGGGCAAATTGACATTTACCAAAACACGCCTGAAAGTGTTTAAATGCCTGTTCAAAAAAATATGAAGAGTATTCTAACTATAATATACTAGCTTGGTGTGGACAGTAGGATGAAGGATTCCCTCTACGCGCGCAGCTATCTCTCACGCGCATCTCAACCTTTTTAAACATAATATAAAATCATTGAATAGGGATATTAGAAAAGTGAGAGAAGAATTTGTTTATTTAGACAGGAGAAATATTTAAAAACTTCATCGCCTTCAACAAAATTTCCATCGCCAGTATAAATGATATCTGTTTTTTTTTTTTAAATGTTTCTCCTAAATAAACAAATTGAGCTCTAACTTTTCTAATATCCCTACTCAATGATTTTATATCTTTACAAATGTTGTGATGCGCGAGAGAGATAGCTGCGCGCTTTAATCTCCACCTTAAATCATAACCACCTATATTTTTTAGTACAGGCGGTAGCGAATATTGCTTAGGTCTGACCGGGCTTTTAACCGTTGCATCGGACGTTATGCATTCGAAAGCACAGAAAACAAGAATAAAAATATATATATATACAGATGTATGCTTTCGATGTTCTCTTACAAGTTTTAATGTTTTAATCATTAAAACAATTGCTAATTATTGTTGTCAATACTCTAGAATTCAATTTCGAATAGAAAGGCTTTTATTACTATTTTTATATGCAAACTTATAAATTATTACACAATAAGTGCTTTTTAGAAATCCCATACAGTCAGGCTGAGTTAGTGGTCATTGGTAGATCTAGCTTGCATAAAAAATTCACAGAAAAATTTGAAAATCTCTACAACAAAAGTTGTTTGTAAAACTGCTCTGATGATAACTCTTTGATAAGACAGTTATCGATCCTATAAATTTATAGTGTATATGTTACTGTAAAAGCCCGAATATTGGTAAATCTTAGGTTTTACCAGTAAATCTTAGGGTTTACCAACACGAGTCGGTAAATGTAAGAATATGTAAAAAAGAAACGATTTTATCGGGCTTTTACCATAAGAATTTAGTACATGCTAGGTTTTACCAGTGACGGTTGGTAAATGTTGGTTTTGGAAATAAAACAATGCATAATAGACCAGTTTAGGCTATGCCAAACTAGTTGATCCTGGTATAGGTATAAGCAATAATTTCTTCAGAGATTAGGTTATGGTTTTGGTTTTTTATTATACAATTTTATTTCCGGCTCGCTCTTGGGACTTTCCTCGTTTTCCCCCTTAGCGCTGTCGCAGAAAATTTATTTGCAGCTGCAAACTTAAAGTGTAAGTTATCTGTATTTGTAAATTATTATCTATAAATTTGTATTAAAAAAAAACATAATCTAATCTCTGAAGAAATTATCGCTTATACCTAAGACTGCGTTGCACCAAGCTACATCGTTCAATCAAACAAATGTTATTATATATGTTACTGTAAAAGCCGAATACAGTAACATATGCATTGTTTTATTTCCAAAACCAACATTTACCAACCGTCACTGGTAAAACCTAGCATGTACTAAATTCTAATGGTAAAAGCCCGATAAAATCGTTTCTTTTTTACATATTCTTACATTTACCGACTCGTGTTGGTAAACCATAAGATTTACTGGTAAAACCTAAGATTTACCAATATTCGGGGTTTTACAGTAACATATATACGCTTATTTAATTTTGAATTTTTCTCTGATCCGTTGGTAAAGTATGTTTTGCGTTTATTTCTTTTGGTTCGCCCAATTAAAGACGTCTCTAAAAAGTATTTGACATGTTAACGTCATGGTCATAATAGTTTTCAAATATTTCGTAATAGTTGACCCACAAACATTATTAGTGTAATAAATATATCAAGTCTAAAATCACCTTTTACAGCATTATCAAGCAATATCTGCGAAACCCTAAAAATTCGCATAGCTGTAAATTATCGTGACAAAGTAGGTACCCATTATATACTGGGTTAAACAGATTGTGTCCTAAGTCGAAGGAGCTCACTGTACTCACTATAAACAGTTCTATCTACATCGGTGAGAGATTATCAGTTCTGATCATTTTACTTTAAAATACGTACACACCGCTATTTTAATGGACTTCACAGGTTATTATTATATCAATTATTTATTTATTACTATGCATCATTAAAAAAAAAATAACTTTGTAATCCCATCTGTGACCACTTGTGTGAATCACGAAAACTAAAGTTTTCGTGATTCACACAGGTGGTGGTCACAGGTGGTGATTGTTTAATTAAATTAAATTAATTTCATTAAATTTTAATACATTAAAAACTTTTACTAAAAATATTGGTATCTTAGTAAAAGCTTTCACACTGAGATTGTTTGTTGTGCTAAAATCTCAAAAACATAATTTTTATTTAAACAAAAATGAAACAATATATTAAACTAGATTTTTCAGAATTTGATCTACCTAACTACCTACGTCAGAGATGTTGATAAGCATTTCACACCTCAATTTTTTTTATATCCAAATAAATAATAGTAAATATTTAATGAAATGTTGTAGTATAAATTCTACAGCACAACCGTATAATTTAAGTAAAATATTTACTATAGAATAAACACTGAGATCGTAAAAATCTATTTAATAAATTACATTATAATTTAGTACAAAGGACATTTTCTATTATTACATAAGATTTATTTAGATTTACCCCCGACGCAAAAACGACGGGGTGTTATAAGAATGACGTGTTTGTAGCATCGTAACTTCCGAACGGATGAACCGATTTTGTTTTTGTTGTTTGAGAGGTGAATTAGTCGGGAGTGTTCTTAGCTATCTTTCATCAAAATTGGTTCAGCCATTTTTTTATCGGGGTTTTTGAGTTTTCTAAGCTTATACTTGTTTACGATTTCGGTGTTGACTCTAATAGATACAGGTATAACAAGTTGATGTCCTAAAATATTCAATAAGCTGAAAAGTCTAGTGTCCTATTTCGTCCCACCCAACAACGATCGTTATTCAGCAACGCTATCCTCTAAATTATACTAAACGAGTTAGAATGACCAGATTTTAGTTCTTTAGATTTACTTAATAATAAATAAAACAAACCCTATTTACCCTTGTGAATTAAATCTCTACCAAATTAAATAAATTAGGCGAACTCTCTGATTCTTAATGCTTTATTTAGGTGATATGCCATATTTAGGTGATATTTACCTAAATTGTTACCAGTTTAATGTAAATTGTGTTATTCAGATGTTCCAATTTGAAACATACAAATTAATATGCGTTTGGACTAATTGTGTAACTTAGTCTGTTTTGGTTACAGTCTATTTTATGTCATCGTATCTAAAAAGCAAAGCAGTATTTCATAGAACTAAACCATTTTACGCTGTTCCGTGCATACTCCAAATGGCACTAATTTTCAATTTCTCATAATATTATCCTTAAATGTTTCCTTCTACGTGGTATATCCTTTCTGCACAAACCTGTGTAATTCGCAGACTTACATAGTTTTATAATAAGTTTATTATGCCTATCATATCAAAGCTCATTATCATATTATGATTTCTCAGCTGTCAGTGTTTTTATTTTGATAATAATTATGTGATGCCGAGTTCGCTAATTTATATCTATTGAGCAAGATGACCTCATGCACGGAGAAGCTCGAACAGCCTACACAAAAAATTAAAGATCTATAAAAATATGTAATTGCATAAGCTAATAATAGAAATACATACTTATGATAATAATATGAAATATTATATTAATATAAGTAGGTACTATATAAAGAAATATTTTTATTCATACAAATAATACAAAATTACTGAAGTTTCCGGCAGCCTAGTCGGGAGACCGTCTGACTTGCGTTACGTAGGTCCTGGGTTCAAATCCTGCGGCACGCATCTCTGCCTTTTCGAAGTTATGTGCGTACTGTTGATTGCCGCCAACTTCAAACGGTGAAGGAAAACATCGTGAGGTCTACACGTCCAAGAGTTCCCAATGATCTTGAAGGTGTGTGAAGTCTGCCAACCCGCACTTGGCCAGCGTGGTAGACTTTTTGGACTTTGTGGTAGATTGTTTATGATGATATATTTTTTTATTTTTGGTAAGTAATACCTCAGAGGTGGTCTCATATAAATTTTATCAAAATTGTTTCAGTACTTTAGTTTTTATAACAAAATAACAGAAAAAATGTCGTCCAAGGAAACAAATTGCGCATTTTAAAGTTTGTTTTATCAGTTTTTTTAACTATAATTATTATCTCAAAAATATTTTTGAAAATATTAAATCCCAGAATGTACTTGAAAATATAGTGGTGAGACAAAATACATATATCAGTGAACCGTTTTCATGTTGTTATGTATGATCGATTTAATTTTATTGAAAATTAGCTAAACCCCGCGGCTCCACTCATGTACTCGCGTAGTGATGAAAAACAGTGATGATGATGTGGATTTTTCTTCCATACACACCTTGGCCTGAATCACGAACAAAAAAAAACAAATCAATCAAGCCGTTAGTTTTAGGGAGACTAACGGACATAGAGAATAAAATATGTCAAAAAGAAGAAGACAACTATAATCTTTAATTTGTTGGTTGGAGGAAAAAAAACATACAGAGCGAATTGATAACCTACTTCTTCATGGTTTTGGCGGGAACGTCATCGAAACAAGTTGTTGCTTTGTTTTATTTTCCTAAGCTTGTGTTATTTTGAATATTAATGCGATAAAAATGGTGGTGTTTTGTTCATTAAGTGTTCGATCAAGTACATGAGTATGGGCAAGTGAAATGAATCAGTGAAACGTGTCATTTTACGTTGTCGACAAAACTCCATAGAAGCTTCTAGTAAAGTCACCACCAATTTACTGAAGCAAGACTCGACTTTCAAAATGACTGTATACGTGATTTGGATTGTGACTAGAACGTTTACAACTTATTTTATTCAAGAAACTTAAAAAAATCTTAATACACTGGCAAATGCTTTAAGCAGTCCAATACAAAAAAGGAAAAGAGCCTACTTCTTTTTAGAAGTCGGTTAATAACTGTTATAACTGTAACTGTTACTGACTGTTATAACAAAATGAAAACAACTCAAATACATTCATAATATTTTATTGAGATTACGTCCTACCACATTTTTATAAGAACCTATATACATTTAAGGTTATGTCTTAAAAATGTTATGTATAAAAATTTAATCTACTTCAAAATAATTCAATCCAATTAACTGAAAAGGGAGAAGTAACGACTGTTACTATAGTAAAATTAAACCAAAACTGGGCGTCTATCTAAGTAGGTAGACTAGGTAGGTACGTAAGTACCCAACTATTTTTTTGAGGTCGGTAGCGGTCTAAGACTTTGTGATAGTTTAGGAACCTGCACAGACTTTAAAAAAATAAACTAAGAGAGTTCTTATTCAGCCTTAAGCTCAACCTTACCATGAGAATTCTAAATTTACTATAATGTTAATCAAAACACCTACTTAGATTCTACATGCTCAAGGTTTATGAATATTATTTGCAAGCTAGTAATTAGTCGCCTAAATCCTACTACGTATAAAGCAGTTAAACAGGATGAGAAGATACGTGTTCCGGTCCATTTAAATACTCTGCAAGAGTGAAAGGGACCGACAATAAATACAACATATACCGTAATTTCATTAACATTTTAGTAAAGATAAACCGTCTTACTTATGAGTATAAGCCCAAGAATTTGTCACTTTCCGTCAGACGGGAACTGTCATGAGCGAAAACGGAACAAAACACTGTTTTATTAAAATGCGCTTATCTATAGTGTTTTGTAAGACAAAAAAACTCCTTTTATCAGAGAATGCCCGTGCCAGTTTGGCTATTTTTTTAAATATACGTATCTAATGGTACCGCTATAAATAAAATAATCGGATTTTTTTCTGAAACATTGGAAAATTCAGTAAAACTGAAGAGCTTTTTTGCAAGGCCAGAAGTTCGTTTACGAATTGTTAGCTTAATTTAAAGTTTTACTTAAAAAACTTATACCATCTTTTTACAGGTGCTTAACTAAACACACTTTTAACCCTCGACCCAAAAAGAGGGGTGTTATAAGTTTGACGTGTGTCTGTGTGCCTGTCTGTGGCATCGTAGCTCTCAAACGGATGGACCGATTTTAATCTATTTTACTTCAGGGCCTATCTCCTCGACTGTAAGGCTAAACATCGCATTACAACAACAAATTATTACTTCAAAGAAAATTTAATGTAGTGGAATTTAAAATCTACCATAATGAAAACCGACCAGTTTTCTTCAACAAATATTATTTACCGCCTATAAAACTCAATATTAAAACTATCAACAATTCGACTATAATTGGTAAAATACTTTTGCATCGAACTCAAAGTAAACCAATAACATCAAACTAAGCATCAAACATTAAAAAAAATATTTACATGTAGCAATAGCGCACGTAGCGGATTTTTCCGATACTAATAGAAAAACTAACATTGCACTGAATCTGTTTTTACCACCACATGGTAAAATAGAGCCTCCTTCAAAGCTTACTGTTTCTCGTTTTAGTTAGGGCGCTTACCGATAGATGGCAACTTTATACTGCTGAGCAAGAAATCTTGGTTCATGAGGGCAAATCGTTGCGTAGCGTGACTAATAGCAGAGAAGGATTTCGTCGCGTCTTGCCCACTATCCGTATATTACAAAGTACTCTTTGGCCTACTATCGCACACTCTGTTAGGCTGACTAATTTGAGCGTCTTAAGTAAAGTAGTTAACCCACCCATTCAATCAAGGAGAAGAATTATTGTCGCAGTCTAACTTGCGACATTTAAAATAAATTTATTTTAACGAATTAATTATACGATCACATCCAAATAGCGAAGATTCGATCAAAAGGTATTTTGAAAACTAAGTCACCTCTAGTTTCCTTATAAATTATCCCTATACGTAAACTTGGGATATCTAGAGGAATTATGTCGTTCAGGATCACAAGATCTAGTAGGTCAAAAAGTCCAATGACCCAAAAGGTCTAGTGTCATCTCAAAACATCACACGAAATATTATATTTATTATATTATAGACATTCATGGTATATATTTTTTCTAACTCTCTTGCAGAAAACAGGATCGAAATTTTCAAGAATTATCAAAAATATCCAAAATAAAAATTATCTACTATTTTGTCTCTATAAGTTCATGCCTATTACTATCATTTTAGTCCTGTAGCCTGTAAGTATATGTGTGTTCATGGAACTATCCGCATTTCAACACTTATGACAAAAGCAACGTAAGGATACTCTCATGAGGTGTTTCAAATTGTCGTACCCATAAGCTAATAATTTGTGTGGAAAAAGTCTGTCCAGCACTCCAGTCAAAAAAAAGAAGATAATTCGAGGCCTTTTTCAACAATTGACCTCGCATCTTAGTTGATAGTATGTCTGCCTGCTAAGCTGCAGGTTACTGATACAACATTAAAGTCTTCTGTGCTGTTACTTCAATATAAGTATCATACTTACAATAACGTGTCTTGAAAACGCAGTCCAAATCAACAGTACTTATTTGCAATATTATCGTAACACCTCCCTCGTAATGCAATAAACATTTTCACAGATTTGATGGCAACAGCGAACTATATGTAGGTACCAATGAACTAGATGTCATGTTTTGAACCATCGCAACTGCAGAGCAGTGTCTACACCTTGTTTAATTGTCTGCTAGACAGTGACGTGAGCGGTTATGAGCTTTGGCGACCATTTTGTTTGTTAGAAATTTCTGTTCTAGTTTGCATTGAATTATTTTGATGGCAATTGGATACTAGTCCTTTGTTTCTTCATTTGTGTATTCTATTCCCTTATTTTCGTCAACAGAGTCCTAGTCATAGTCATTTCATTTTGTCATTTTTTACGGGAGTTTTGGCGTATTCCCGCCAAAACTTTCGTACAAAATGATGATAAATTAGTGTTGTTTGTACACAGAAATTACCTCTTTATTCAAGTAAACAACTAATAATCTTTTTTCACCTCACCAGTTCGATAAAGGATTGCTTCTTCTTTAATATTGGCTTGGAAGAGTTTATTTTACCCCAAGAAAATACATTTAAATTTCAGGAACATTTTCAAACTTATTAGATCCTTTTCTCTAGGCCGGTCTGTCTGTCTATCCATCCGCGGCTTTATTTAAACTATGAGTAAGTGTTGAAAGCTGTAGTTTGTACGAGTATATAATATTTTAATCACACCGACAAAGTGGTATTTTTTTTTTATATTGGGAGTGTGTTTAGGGATCCATCTGCAAAATATACAACATTAAAATAATAAAGTGATATTTTTTGTTAGGGTCAACAAGAACTGGTAGCGTATAATAATAAAAATTCTTGCGTCGCAACTAGTTGCGAAACTCGGTTGCAATTGCAGCGGAAACGTATTTAGTTCGTATGTTCATAGTATCAAACAAAAAGCCCTGTTTGTTCTGAAATAAGTGCTAAACAAATTCTGATGAACAACTACGGAACCCAAGAATAGGCGTGATCTAGCACGCACTTAGCTGGTTATTATCAGCTGAATTTGGTCGAAACGAACGGTCAATTGTGTCTAAATTAGGGCGACTGTTGCAAATCACTCGATGAACTAGATAAATTACATACATTTAATACATAAATCACATACACTTGTATGA
Organism: Lycia hirtaria; assembly: GCA_947563715.1. Classification (NCBI taxonomy): domain Eukaryota; kingdom Metazoa; phylum Arthropoda; class Insecta; order Lepidoptera; family Geometridae; genus Lycia; species Lycia hirtaria. The sequence continues at coordinate 40,497,043 of OX387379.1, forward strand.
ACTAGATACATTTTATTTACATAAGATTCTATAAGAACCAATTCTTGAATCAGGCGAAAGAATAATAAGATTGCGGAAATTCATATTCAAAAACTTAAATCAAACTTATATATCTACTTAGCGTGTTTCCGCTTCGGTGTCTTCTAGCTGCTAATACTCTTGACGGCTTCGATGTCTTCAAGCTGTTACTTTCTCTGGAATGAATGCTTTCTCGCGCAAGAGCTCGAAGAGTCAAGACGTCCTGAGGATGCCTCGTGAAGAAGTGAAACACGCGTCTACAAGAGTACCAGCTAAAATACACCGAAGCAGAAGAGTTCCAACTTGAAGACTTCGAAGTAGGCAAGAGTACCAGCTTGAAGACCCCGAAGCGGAAACACACTAGATTTACGAGTATAAGTTAGATTTAAGTTTTTTATAATTAAATATTATAATGGAAAATCCCACAAGTACAAACTAAACAGAATCTGTGAATCACTTACCACCACACGATATGCCTATGTTTTGCTAACTAACTGCTTTTGTTTTGATATAACTAGAAGAGCATATTTGTTGTATTTTAACCGACTGCGTAAGGAGGGTTATGTTTTTCGAGTGTATGTATGTTAGTATGTACATATATATGTATGTGGGTATGTTTGTTTCTATATGATCGCCTACAGCCTAAACGGCTTGATCGATTTTGATGTGCGAGGTGTCGATTCGTCTTCACTTTCTCATAGGTTATATTTTTTGTAATAATAATAATACATCTCTTCATAACCCTCAACGAACTATTTGGTAATAAACAAGTGATTTTACTAGAATTATTCTAAAGAATTTCTAATCTCGAAAAGCGATTTTACGCATACTTTCTCATAAAAAACGTACACTCAATAGCGTAGCAAGCGTAACGAAATCGTAAGTTATACTGCAAAAATAGCTTTTCTGCAGTCGGATATTTTGTTTTTCTTTTAATATAGGTACATACTTTGTTAGCCGTTGTTGCCGTGGGGTACCGGCTTAGAATAGTACCTCCCCCTCTCTTCCCGTGGGTGCCGTAAGAACCGGCTAAGGGAAATACTACCAGAGATGGGCAGCAGCATCCTCTGCGGAAAACGCTACCCACTGCGCTCGCCAACCCGCATGCCAAGCGTGGCGAGTAATGGCAAAACCCCCCCTATGACAGACGACAAAAATACCAGGCCCCCAGTCCCCGGCAGCTCCGCTATTCCGGACTACGGTAGCGGTCCCGGTCACGGCGGAGCAAGGGGTGCTAAGAATCTCCGGAAGAGATCCGGCTACCACCCCCTGCATAAACGACGACTGGCCCTGGTAACACACAATATTCGCACGATGAGGACAGACGAGAAGCTAGCTGAGCTGGAAGAAGAGATGAGTAGGTTACATTGGGATATCCTGGGGTTATCGGAAGTCCGACGAGAGGGTGAGGACACGATAACCCTGAAATCCGGTAACCTACTATACTACCGGGAGGGCGACCAACAGTCCCAAGGTGGTGTCGGGTTTCTCGTCCACAAGTCCCTTGTTAACAACATTCTTGCCATCGACAGTGTATCGAGCAGGGTTGCGTACCTGATACTCAGAGTATCCAAGAGATATTCGTTGAAGGTCATCCAGGTATACGCACCGACCTCGGCACACTCGGATGATGAGGTGGAGGTGATGTATGAGGACATTAGTAGGGCCATACACACTTCTGAGACCTATTTTAATGTTGTTATGGGGGACTTCAATGCGAAGCTGGGCAGGAAATGCGAAAGTGAGTTGAGAGTGGGGCAATTTGGATATGGACAACGGAACCCCAGGGGACAGAGGTTGGCCGACTTTCTGGAGAAAGAGGGACTCTCCATGATGAACTCTTTCTTCCAGAAGCCACCTCATAGGAAATGGACCTGGTTGAGTCCCGATGGTTCTACGAGAAATGAGATAGACTTCATCCTGACCACCAAGAAACAAATATTCAATGATGTCTCTGTGATCAACATGGTTAAAACCGGAAGTGATCACCGAATGGTACGAGGCACTTTGAATATTAATGTTAAACTGGAGAGGTCCCGTATGATGAAGTCTACACTCCGACCCACTCGCGCCCATATCCAAAACCCCGAGAGCTTTCAGCTCGAACTATCAAATCGCTTCGAGTGCCTGGAGAGCTGCGCATCGGTGGATGAGATCAATAACAGGTTTGTGGAAACTGTCCGTACGGTGGGCGCGAAGTTTTATAAACCCCACCGTACAAATAGACCGCAAAAGCTCTCGAGCCATACCCTCGACCTCATGGCTGAACGACGCTCATTGCAACTGCAGTCTTCCGGTGACGCCGAGTCATATAGGCGGCTCAATAGACTCATATCAAAGTCTATGCGACACGACATCCGTACCTTTAATACTAATCGTATTAAAGAGACGATAGAGCGGAATAAAGGCTCCAAAGTGTTCGCAAGAGACATGTCTATTGGGCAGAGCCAGTTGACGAAGCTGAAGATGGAAGATGGCAGTATAGCGTCGACCAAAGCAGAAGTCTTGAGGGAAATCGAGAGGTTCTATGGACAGTTATACACATCGGTCGCAAAACCTGTTAGCAGTTTGGGCAAAGATCCAAGAGCCAAACTGACTCGACATTATACCGAAGATATCCCGGACATCAGCCTGTACGAGATTAGGATGGCCTTGAAACAGCTCAAGAACAACAAGGCACCGGGCGACGACGGAATTACATCAGAGCTACTGAAAGCGGGTGGAACACCGGTACTGAAAGTCCTTCAGAGGCTCTTCAATTCCGTCGTGCTTGAAGGTACAACGCCAGAAGCATGGAACAGAAGCGTGGTGGCGCTGTTCTTCAAAAAAGGAGACAACACTTTGCTGAAGAACTACAGACCCATCTCGCTTCTAAGCCATGTCTATAAGCTGTTTTCAAGGGTCATCACGAATCGTCTTGAACGCAGGTTTGATGACTTCCAGCCTCCCGAACAAGCCGGTTTCCGAAAAGGCTATAGTACCATAGACCACATCCATACGCTGCGGCAAGTGATACAGAAGACCGAAGAGTATAACTTGCCCCTTTGCTTAGCGTTTGTGGACTATGAGAAAGCCTTTGATTCGATCGAGACCTGGGCGGTGCTTGAGGCTCTCCAGCGATGCCGTATTGACTATCGGTATGTCGAAGTACTGAAGTGCTTGTACAACAACGCCACCATGTCAGTCCGAGTACAAGACCAGAACTCAGAGGCAATTTCATTGAAAAGAGGCGTGAGGCAGGGAGACGTTGTCTCTCCGAAACTGTTTACCGCCGGTTTGGAAGATGCCTATAAGCTTCTGGAATGGAAAGGGCTCGGCATTAATATTAACGGCGAGTACATCACTCACCTTCGGTTTGCCGACGATATAGTAGTCATGGCAAAGTCGATGGAAGAGCTCAGTACGATGCTCGAAGACCTCAATAGAGTTTCCCAACGGGTGGGCCTCAAAATGAACATGGACAAAACGAAGGTTATGTCGAACGCCCATGTAGTGCCCACCCCAATATCTGTGGGGAACTTCACTCTTGAAGTTGTTGACGAATACGTCTACTTAGGACAGACGGTCCGATTAGGCAGGTCCAACTTTACGAGGGAGGTCAATCGTCGTATCCAACTCGGCTGGGCAGCGTTCGGGAAACTTAAAAGCGTCTTCTCGTCCAATATTCCCCAGTCCCTCAAGTCGAAAGTTTACAACCAGTGTGTGTTACCAGTGATGACATACGGCACTGAAACGTGGTCCCTAACTATGGGCCTTATAAGGAAGCTCAAGGTCACGCAACGAGCTATGGAGAGGGCTATGCTCGGAGTCTCTCTACGAGATCGAATCAGGAATGAAGAGATACGTAGACGTACAAAAGTCACCGATATAGCACAGCGGATTAGCAAGTTGAAGTGGCAGTGGGCAGGGCACATAGCACGCAGAACTGATGGCCGATGGGGCCGAAAGGTTCTCGAGTGGAGACCACGTACCGGCAAGCGCAGCGTAGGAAGACCAGCCACGAGATGGACAGACGACCTCATACAAGTGGCGGGAAGACGCTGGATGCAAGCCGCTTCCAATCGGTCTTTTTGGAAATCCATGGGGGAGGCCTATGTCCAACAGTGGACTTCTTATGGCTGAGATGATGATGATGATGATACTTTGTTAGCATAATATCTAAATCTCCAAACATGGGCGTACCCAGGGGGGGGCAGGGGGGGGCAGCTGCCCCCCCCCTGGAAGCTCGCAGAAAATGTATGAACTCGCCTAATTACCTACTAATCAAAGTTTAAACGGGGCCTTATGTGCTAACTTTTAAATAAACCGCGCAGTAGGCACTGGCAAAATGTACGGTGCAATTATTATTGCCATAAAAAAACCACGCAGTGAGCAAGCGCTACAGTTGCCAGCCACCACGCACCGCCGCGCGCCGCGGCGACGATGGCGGACGAAGAATACCGATTCTCTGCTGAGCGTTCGTATTCTTGGCGGTAGGGAATTGCGAGCGACTAGCATTTATTTTATTTGACATGTTATGCTAAGGCTTTGAATCTTGAGAGCTGCGTCTTCCAAGGACCCCAAGCCGCCAACAATATAGGGCAAATCAACCAGCTGGTTCGTTAAGCGAATATTTTCGCCGATCGTTCAAAGTTATTTAATATCCTTTGCATTTAGAGCCATGCCAGTACTGTGACAACATTAACAGCAAATCAGCATATGAATACCTAAAATTTAATATCTATTATTATTAATATTATTATTTTTATATTATTTTTAGTAAGTATTTTTAGTAGACTGAGTAAGAAGGAGGGTTATGATTTTCAAGTGTATGTATATGGGCATGTTTCTATATGATCGCCTACAAGCCTAAGCGGCTTGACCGATTCTGATGTGCGAGGTGTCGTAAAACTCCAACGAGCTTTTTCGTAATAAATAAGTGATTTCACTAGAATTATTCTAAATAATGCGCCCTTATAGTCTTTTACAGCGGTACTTTGTCATAACAACGTGTATTTGTAATTTTCGATAAAGTCATGTTTTTTAATTAGGAATAATAAATTTGCAATCAATGCATTCAAATGGCTGTATTTATAATTTTTGATAACGTAAAAGTCGTTCTTATCCCTGTCGGATATTTCATTTTTCTCTTAACATAAATACTTGTTTGGTTCATCTGGGCCACAAAATTTAGGACACGTTAACAAGATCAATGAATCAAATTATTTCCATGATTTAATTTTAAAAACCTTCTAAATTTTCGCGCTCACTTCGCTCGCGTTTTTAGTACTTGAACATAGAAATACTGTGGGCTCACTTGTATGAGAAATGAAGCATATCACTTTAAAAACACAATAAAAAGTTTAAAAAATTTTCGCGCTCGCTTCGCTCGCGCTTGATTATTTCCTATTATTTTTACCCAACCACATAAGAAAGGTCGTTAAGTTTATTCGAGTAAATGTATGTATGTATGTGGGTATGTTTCTATAAGATCGCCTACAAGCTAGTGAACTTGCTAATACAATCAAATAATTCACAAAAAACAATCACTAAGCAAAAATTGTTTCCCAACTGTCAAGAAAGTAGCGTGTATCTTGTTACCTACAAGAGTTTACTCTTGTAGGTAACAAGATAGTAGGTAGGTCTTGTTACTACTACCTGTTTGTAATTTTCTATAAAGTCATAAGTTCAAATTTAATCAGGAATTATAATTTGCGATCAATAAATTCAAATCGTTATATTTATAATTTTTTATAGCGTAAAAGTCGTTCTTATCCAGTCGGTTATTTCATTTTTCTTTTAACACAGATACTTGTATGGTTTATCCACAAAAACCTAGGACACGCTAACAAGATCAATGAATCAAATTACTTCCAAGATTTAATTTAAATAACCTTTTCAATTTTCGCGTTTAACATTTTTCTAATTTAATATAGAAGTACTGTGGGCTCACTAATACGAGAAATAAAGCATATTACTATAAAACATTACAAAAAATTTCGCGCTCGCTTCGCTCGCGCTATTTGTACCTATGTTTTATTATTAACCAACAAAATTGTTACACTCCCCCTCCCTCCCCGCTATGTTTCATGTAGGTGTTTTTGTGTAGTGTGTATGACAAAACAGCCGCGAACGATCTGACCTAAAAAATCTGACTTGCCCCCCCCTAGACCAGAAGCTGGGTACGCCCATGTCTCCAAACGTACTCGTATGAATGGCATGCAACATGCATTACTTGCACACGATTGTTTCAAGAGTTTAGTCTAGGTTTAAAAATATCATGTCAATGTCTTCATGATGAGTTCATTACCATTACGTGAATCGGACTTGCAATTAAAGCTCAGTTCACACTACGTCAGTAACTGAGTAACTCTGATTCGCACGAAGTTGTGGGACATGCATACGCATATGTCGTTGTTATGATATTCTATTGCAATGATTTATTCGCGCGCGAAAAGCGTCGTAGTGGGTTACACTCACTTCTTGCATAAATTACACCCTACCACCTACTCTGTTGCCGGAAAGCTACAACCTAGAAATTTTAAAATTTTCATGGATATTGAGTTTTGTTTTAGGGTTCCGTACATCAATAGAAAAAAACGGAACCCTTATAGGATCGCTTTGTTGTCCGTCTGTCTGTCTGTCCGTCTGTCCGTCTGTCTGTCTATCCGTCTGTCCGTCCGTCGGGTGTCAAGACCTTTATCTTGGGAACGCGTGAAGGTATCGAGTTGAAATTAAAACCATATACGCAGATCCATAGTATCTTGCTGCACAAATAATTAAAGTTTCTAAGTTTTCGTAAAAAAAAGTTACAGCCGAAACGAATATATCGTAAAAACGCACATTTCGTCATTCACAAGGAAATCAAAACCTATGGGGTACTTCCCGTTGACTTACAACAATGAAATTTGGCAAAAAGCATTGTTTTAGAGTACACATATAGGAAAAAAACCGAAAACAGGACACTTTTAATTTAATCACAAAAAAATAGTGTCTTTATGCAAGGAATGAAGGTCCAAATTTTAAAGTGAATTAACAGTATCATGTGGGATATCATAAGAAAGAGCTTCAGTAGCATAAGCTAAAACAGGTTTTCAAATATTTTTACGATGTACATTTTTCGGTTTATGAAGGAAAATATAAAAAAATATATGATATCCCCCTTTTATATACTAGTTTGTACGGAACCCTCGGTGGGCGAGTCTGACTCGCAATTGTTCGTTTTTTTTTTGCCCTGCTATTTCTTGTAAAAGTCGTATTCCACCATTGGCGGATTTCTTTTAATAAAAATTTTTTTTTTCTTCATTCCACAATTATAACAAACCTAGCCACCTTAGGTGTCACCTAGCGTACCTAAATTATTAAAATTTAGTTGAAAATAGATTTCTTTGTAGGTATTTGAAACTTATGAGTAGGTTTGGAATCTAGATATATATTTTTATAGCGCCTTTTCATGATCTACTATGAAACACTAAACGAAAAAAAAAAACAATCTCATACAATTTATCCACTCCAGATGGCATGTTTAAAATGCAGTTAAATTACTAATGCAGTGAGACCAAGGCTTAAAGGAGCCAAAGCGTGGCCAAACCACATTACGAGATAGTCATTGTATTGTGTCAACAATTCAACAATATGTCCCCAGAGGGAGGAAAAGCGAGTTCTGCGAATCGGCCTTCAGTCAGTCTCGGTTCACTCTAGCACGTGGGCGCACGCTTCTCGCCGGCACGAACGGTACATTTTATATCGAAAACAAAACATGAGATAAAAGTATACTCTAAAAACGTTTAAACAACTTACATCTCAATTTCGGTATCTAATTGTAATCTTTAAAGTGATAATCTTTAAGATCGATTTTGGCGAAGGTTTTGTAAGCTCAGCAAGTCCTGTTTGGTTAAGTGTTGAAAATGCCGGCGCAACCCGAAAGTAGAATCGTACTACGAGATGTAACTCCGGAAAGTGAGTATTTTTCTCTCACGTATGTCTCTGGCTTTACACTGGTTAAAAAATTAAAATTCTACGCATGTATGTCTACAAAACATACGGGTTCAAAATACGTTTAAGTTGAACCCGTTTGTTTTGTCTACGGTTTTTTGTAATTGTTTTGGCTACGAGTAAGTATGTATGTATATGTATAGTAGAATGTGTTTGCTTATTTTATGTGAGAAAATATCTCTACATGTTAATTTCAATGGATCTGTACTTCGAACTTTAACACTGTTCCGACTGCGTAGGTAGAGTTCACATAATATTTATACTAGTCGGCTAGCTTTAGCAACTTTGTATTATTCATCGTTTAGTCTACACGCGCGCTTATGTCATCTAGGTTTTGTTGATTTTTGTCTAGAAAATAATGTTTTACCATGAATCTATTAATGTATTAAACTGTACGTTCTATTTAATTTAATGTTATTTTATTTTAACGAGCATAAGTATATTTCAATTGTTTATCCAATAAAATTATTGTGAATACAAACAATTATATGTACCTTTTTTATATTAAAAGAAAAACTAAATATCCAACTGCAAAAAAACAGTTTTTGCAGTCTAACTTACGATTTTGTTACGCTTGATAGGTAAGGTACGCTGTGGTGAGTACGTTTTTTGTGGGAGAGTATGCGTTAAATCGCTAATATATGAAATTACTGCACATTCTTTAGAATTTTTTTATTTATTACGAAAAAGTTCGTTGGAGGTTAGGAAAAAAGCATTTTTTATTTTTGCGAGAAATGTAATTTTATTATTATTAAAAAAATATAGCTTATGACACTCAGGGAGTGAAGATGAATCTAACGACACCTTGCACATCAAAATCGGTCAAGCCATTTAGGCTGTAGGCGGTCATATAGAATCATACAAACACATACAAACATACATACATTCGAAAAACATAACCCTCCTTCTTACGCAGACGGATAAAAATATTCATCGGTAAATATCCCTCTAATAATAATAGTATTTTAAAAATATTCAACATTTCAAGGACATGCTTATCGTATATAGCGATAACTTAACAATTTAAAAACTATATATTTAAGTTAACCACAATTCGTCATTTTAAAATAAATTTAGTATTAGAATTTACTAATTATTTTTGATTGTTATGCTATCTTATTCAATTACACTACACCAGTTAGTTGTTTTAAACTATATGCATTATGAGAACAAAGAAATCATTAAGAAGACAATATGCCAAAAGTATTTATTTTCGGCACATTGTCTTCTTAATGAGTTTCTTTGTTCTTACATTGCAAATAGTTTCATTGAATAATGTTTCATCAAAACTTTTAAACTTAAGTTGTCTTCTTAATATAACCTTAACATTATCATCTTTGATAAGTCAATCACTATATTTAGTTAATAAAATCCGTGTGCCATAAATGAAACAAAACACATAAGCATACAAATATGGCTTGATTTAAGTAATAAACTTTAAAATAATTACCATTATCTGATCGTAATATTATGAATATAATTACAGTTTAAAAAACTGAAGCAACCGACTTCTCATGGATGCCATTATCAGAACTGGACCAAGCTTTCAAATAAAAAAATAATCATCAAAATCGGTTCACCCAGTCGAAAGTTATGAGGTAATAAACAAACATTAAAAAAATACAGTCGAGTTGAGAACCTCCTCCTTTTTTGAAGTCGGTTGAAAATAGTGCTGATGACTAATTAAACTTGTGTCGTGCATGCATCCGTTACCCGAGATAAGTACTTATACACGCCATAAGTACAAGGTACAAAACGTTCATAGGCCATAATAATAATCAAATTAATTAATGAGCCGTAACCACTCACCACATACATAGTACACTAACCTTTCTCTTATGTGATTTTCATAATAATATCTATATATATTTAGCCAGTATCCACCTACTTGATTTGGATTGGATTTTTGCTGGATTCAGTATACCGATAGCGCCGACCTTTTGTTGTCAAAACACCCTCCTTTTCCTCTTACCAACAAACACCTTTTACAAAAAAAAAACACTTATGAGTATAGGCCTCTTGCCGTTCACTCCATCGTTTCCTCTCCTATACTAATCTATTTCTAATCGATCTGAATTAAATCACGTCATTCTGACTTTCATAATCCTTAAATTACTATATGGTCCTAATTATTTTATTGGGATTTGCTAAATGAATAAAAAAACAGTCAAGTGCGAGTCGGACTCGCGCACGAAGGGTTCCGTACCATTCTCTATAAAAACTGCAAAAAATCACGTTTGTTGTAAGAGATTTTATTTTAATTTAGTTATTTATTTTTAAAGTAAATTATATAATTCAATATTCTGTGAATATTTCAAGCGTCTACCTGTTGCCGTTATCAAATTCAATAAGCAAAAAAATCACGTTTGTTGTATGGGAGGCTCCATAAATATTTATTTTATTCTGTTTTTAGTACTTGTTGTTATAGCGGTAATAGAAATACATCATTTGTGAATATTTCAACTGTCTAACTATCACGGTTCATGAAATACAGCCTGGTGACAGACGGACGGACGGATGGACAGACAGCGGAGTCTTAGTAATAGGGTCCCATTTTTTACCCTTTGGGTTCGGAACCCTAAAACTAACCCCATGGGGGAAGCCTATGTCCACCCGTGGGCTTCTTATGGCTGAGATGATGATGATGATAAATTTTCTACTTCACTATTAATTTTGTTTAAGTTTTTATCTTACTCTCTAAACTGTTATATGTCGAAAAAAAAAGTAAAAGTTAAAAAAAACAATAATTGTTAATATTGTGACTATGTTGATTATAGTGAGCAGGTTCTTGATACTAAAAATATGGGGATATGGTGTAGACCATACAATTATCATTAGCTAAAGGCACTGTTTGTGATCATCAATGTTCGATAAAAAGATAATGATGATGACGATGATGATGATATTATCATTACACATAATAGACGGAGACACCCAAATCGTAAAGTTCCCTTTGCTCATGTCATCGCTCAATGCAATCGTGTTTGAAACAGTTCATTGAGTCCACAAAGGTCATTGCCAATGGCACGATTGTCTCACAAATCATGGTCAGGTCTAGGGTTGGCAGATAGCGGGGATTCAGCTGGATTATCCCTTCTTTTTAAATATTCTGACGACTCCTGTCAATATAAAATCTCCTAATGAACAAATTACTGAACTATTTGCCCACTCCTGAACATTCTGGTCAGGGTTCTTTGTCCACTTTTCTCATCTTTCTTACTTCGTCGATCCTAGAGCGGGCAGTGTAGGCAGCAAGCCGCTGTTGTAACTGGCCCACTTTCAAATGGGATCTCACTTCAACAAAAATATTATATTCATTAGTTGGTGTAGCATTCATCATGATTTTTAGTTAGTGTGTGTGAATCAAAATTTCCGAACTGAATTTTAAAACTCTTTAATCTAAGTTATCTCCAACCAACTAATCAGGAAACTACCAAAGATATTATTAATTAGTAATTATTATTTACGTACATCTATGATAATGGATACTTATCCAATAAAATGGTTTACTAAGAAGAATACAAAAATGATGTTTTTTTTTCTATTGACTAAAAGATAAAACTTCCGATTTTTAGAAATGAACTCTATAAATATGCCGATCCAATCTGGCAACCCTAGCCGAATCACTATCACGGAATACGTGCTTCTGCATTTATATGAACGAAAGGGCAAGGTAGAAGTCCACGGTTCATCACAACAATGTGACAATTTCAATTGAAATGAAACCTTTATCGAGTCACATCACGTTCATTCTGATTAAGCAAGCGATGTAGGTAACAAGTAGTTTAAAAAACCGGACAAGTGCGAGTCAGACTCGCCCACCGAGGGTTCCGTACAAACTAGTAGACAAAAGGGGGGCATCATATTTTTTTAATATTTTCCTTCTTATACCGAAAAATAAACATCGTAAAAATATTTAAAAACCTATTTTAACATAAAAGCTATTTCATATGATACCCCACATGATACGGTTAAAGAACTTTAAAATTTGGACCCTCATTCCTAGCGTAAAGATACTATTTTTTTATGATAAAATTAAAAATGTCCAGTTTTCGTATTTTTTACTATATGTGTACTCTAACACAATGCTTCTTGCCAAATTTCATTGTTCTAGGTCAACGGAAGTACCCCATAGGTTTTGATTCCCTTGTGAGTGTCGAAATGTGCGTTTTACGATATATTCTGCTCTAACTTTTTTTGTCGAAAATTTAGAAACTTTATTTTTCTTTCTGCAGTAAGATACTATGGATCTGCCTATATAGTTTTAATTTCAACTCGATACCTTCACGCGTTCCCGAGATAAAGATCTTGGTACCCGGACGGACGGACAGACGGACAGACAGACGGGCAACAAAGTGATCCTATAAGGGTTCCGTTGTTTTCCTTTTGGGGTACGGAACCCTAAAAACAACCATTTCAATCAAAGGTAGCCTAAATGAAATAATAAGGTTCATGTTCATGTTGTGGATGGAGATGGTTAAAAAATACGTCACGAAGTTACCGTTTTCATCACCATTACCGTATCATGAGACCACCCCTGAGATATTTTTATACAACAAGTATAAGTTTAGGAAAAACAAACCCCCGACAAAAAAAACCGGCTGAACCGATTTGATGAAACATAGCTAAACACTCTTGATAAAATCCTCTTTCAAACAAAAAAAAACTAGATCAAAAACGTTAAATCCGTTTAAGAGCTACGATGCCACAGACAGATACACACGTCAAACTTATAACACCCCTCTTTTGGGTCGAGGGTTAAAAATAAATTATTACGATTGGACACTTAGTTAAGAAATATCGCTAATATCGTCGTGGAGTGGAGATGCCATTGCAAATTCAATAATTTATAGAATATCTCATTTATTCATTTTATTTATTTAATAACTAGATCCTACATGAAATCACCATCAACTAACAGAGGCCGGATAAAGTCATAAATATAATTAACTGTCGCTAAACAGACCAATTTAACGAAGTATTTGGAGTGGGCGAATAATCACAGAAACTCGACATCCTTATTCCACATTCCACACACCAAAAATCCTTACACAGCAAGTTCGATCCACATTCTTGACGTGCACTGCGAAGTGGATCTCCCTACACCTTCACTGTTTACTGAAAATTACAATATTGGAATTTTCAGTTAGATAAGCATCGATTTCTTCTACAACTAAATCTCTATAATTTTCGGCCATGCTATTGCTTACCAACAATCTGGCGTGTTATTTTAATGTTAATCTATTTTGAATAATAAATCCGACAAAGTGCGAGTTTCACTCACATACCAAGGCTTCCCTACTCCTATGCATGACACATGAACATGAACACTGACACCAGGGCTAATTACTCAATAAAAATATGCTTTTTATCTAAGAATATTTGTAACTTCACATATTTTCTTCAGTAGGAATAGCCTGAAATGCTAGGCCACACACAATATCAAGTTCAAATAAGTAAGTGTTACAGACCTTTTTATCCGACTGTGTAAGAAAGAGGGTTATGTTTTTCGAGTGTATGTAAGTTTGTATGTATGTATACATCACATCGTATATATACATACATGTACTTAATTTTTTGTGGAATCAACAAAGAGGTTTTATCTCACAGTTCTTGCACAGTAAAATTCCATTTTAGAAAAATTATTTACGCAGCTTTTTTCACGCTCATCATTTTTAGTATTCCTTGATTTCACGAATAGGCACTCTTAGTACGGAACCCTAAATAAAACCGGCCAAATGCGAGTCGGACTCGCGCACGAAGAGTTCCATACCAATATCTATAAAAACGGCAAAAAAAACTTGTCTGTTGTATGGAAAATAAACCCTTAAATATTAATTTAATTGTTTATTTTTAAAGCTAATAATCAACTACATACATACATATTACATTCGTGCGATATGTCTGCAGTCTGTAATTGTGAGTTTTTATCCCGAACTTCCGTTTTGAAATATCTTGGTGTACAAGTTGATGACAAATTGTCGTTTAAGTTCCATATCGAAAATCTATCGGCACGCATAAGAAAACTTATAAATATAATGCGAAATCTTCGTGACGCGGCGTGTAAGGACACTCTTATAGGAGTATATTATGCCCTATGCCAGTCTCTCATAACTTACTGCATTACTTGCTGGGGTACTGCTGGCAAAACACTTATGATACAGGCGGAAAGAGCACAAAGGTCAGTCTTAAAAGTAATGCTTCATAAACCATATCTACACCCAACAGCAAGCGTGTTCAAAGAGGCTGGGGTATTAAATGTACGCCAACTCTTTATCCTCAAAACCGCATTAAGGACGCATAGATCGATCTTGTCTTCCCCCAACTATCATTTAATTGCCAGCCGTCGTGTCTACAGAATACCCTTTCCTACCGTGAAAACGAGGTTTGCTCAGCGTTTTGGAGATTTTATTAGTGCTTCGATCTACAATATAGTCACAAAGTTTTGCGATATTCAAAATAAAAAGGTTAAAGAAGTAAAAAAAATATTAGTGGCATGGTTAAAATCACTATCTTACGATGACACGGAAGACATTTTGAGAAAGATACGATGAATCAATACAAAAATAAAAATTATAGATTGAATTGATATGGACTTTAGATATAGGTATTCTCATAAGATTTGTAATAAATATGTAGTTATGTATAAATTTAGATAAATTTTATAATATGTATATCCTCATATAATATGTAATGTAATAACAAAAATAATAAACTGTCATGACGAGATTGTCCTAATCCAATATTGTAATCAGGCGTACAGGTTGCCTTGATACAGGCTGCGCCTAGTAAGGCAACCGTCAGATATAGTTGTTTTCTAGCAAATTAAGTTGTTAATAAATACATTTTACATTTACATTTACATTTTACATTTAACTCAATATTCTGTGAATATTTCAAGCGTCTACCTGTTGCCGTTATCAATATCGAGCAAAAACGAGCAAAAAAATTCACGTTTGTTTTTTCCCTTTAAATATTTATTTTATTCTGTATCTTAGTATTTTTTGTTATAGCGGCAACAGAAATACATCATCTGTGAAAATTTCAACTCTCTAACTATCACGGTTCATGAGATATAGCCTGGTGACAGACGGACGGACGGACGGACGGGCAGACAGCGAAGTCTCAGTAATAGGGTCCCGTTTTACCCTTTGGGTACGTAACCCTAAAAAGAACCCTTATCTTTTTGAAGTTGATTAAAATTTGACAGGCGCAGTTCTAGCTAGCAGCGAATGCATCCAACATAGACTATCTCTTTTACGAATTTCGCAGACGTTTTGCAATCGGTCGCTCTGGTCAGAACCAGGTTGGTGTCGGTCTGCAAAATTTACGTAATATACCAGCGCGGGTAGTGTAGGCCCGTGATCTTAAAAAACTTGACTCGCTCTGACAGGTCATGATCACATTATGTAAATCTGATCAAATGTTGCCACAGCCAGTAAAGGTTCGAATACATTGTCATCAACTTTAAATCAAGAGCAGTGCCAAAATGCTTTCCTTGTTCATATAATTATAATTATTATTTATCCGTCAAATTTAGCGTCAAATGGCCTAAGTGTAGTGTTATTTGATGGTCTACCTAGTCTACCTACCCTGTATGGAAAATAGGTGTAATTTTAAAACAGGTGTGATGTATAGTATGCATTATAACTAGATATCTATCAGTAGATATATCCGTTCCAGCCGCCATCGCAACCGAAATTTGCAACTAGTTGTGATGGAAGAATCTATTCATAATGTGCTACTGATTGGGGTAAAAGTGTTTTGTTTATTTGTTCGCGATTAGTTATGTACAAAGAATATTTTCCATGAGTAGACTGATATAGAATATAGATATAGATAAACGTTTTAGCAGATATCACGTGATTTAAATTATATTATCATCTATGATGGTAAGAAAGAATACATTCCTTAAAATTAAAACTTGCTCTGAAATGAGGCTGCCGGAATGTGAAACGCTCCCTTGTAAAACTCGAGTGACAGAATTTCTACAAAATTAACACTCATGTTAATAAAATAAAACTATTATATAGATAATAATTGTGCCATAGAGAATTTCATGCGGACCAAAGGCATTTTTATAAAGTCACAAAAACATTTGAACATGCGTGAAACTACGTGAAGAATGGCGTGAGTGACCTTTTTACTCTATGAAATAGTATAATTTTGCAGAACTTACATATATATAAAATTCCGCCTATTTTCCCTTACGGGGTCGGCAGAGCATTGATGACTATGAGGCCCTTTGACGCCGCATTTGACCGTAGCCGTAGTTAGAAGGATAGATGGGAAGCAGAGGTATTAGGGGGTGGAAGGCATTAGAGTGTAAGATGTAATGTATAGCATTTATTTATTTATTTAACACTTTATTGCACACAATTACAAAGTAACAAGCTGTACAATAGGAGGACTTAATGCTAATGTAGCATTTTCTGCCAGTCATCCTCATAGTGAAAGACAGACAGGATGTAGGCGTGCTTCAAAACTTAGGTATATGAAAATATAATTATAAAACACACTATATAATATACTAAATAATAATAATATTTAATACATACTATATATACTTAATACATACGAAATATATACTTACATGGACGAATATACATAAATATATACACAAATTAATAATGATGAAATGATTAACGAGGTAACATTGCTTTCAAATAATGCTCACGTACTGATCTTTTGAATATTTATTTTGATGGTGCTTGTCTGATATTAAGAGCATTATTATCTTATCTGGAAATCCGATTGTTGGACGCACTTCGAGCTAAGGGACACTTTTCTGCTCATCTCTTACCTTAATAATCTCGAGATTTCTGTAGGATAGTATGACTTAGAATAGAATTTAGTTTTTTTTAGACTTTTGAATATCACCACAGGCTCTACTTAGTGGGTGTCCGATAAGTCTCAATCTGAAGAGGCTACGTTGGCTTCCAAAATGTTCAGTCAGAGGACCCATTATGGTTCTTGACTGCATTTTGTTATACTCACAAATCTTCCTTGACTCAAAAATCAGCCTCGTTTCCTTTAATTCTATAATATCCCGGCACCCAGACTAGCCTTAGACTGTTGTATCTCCACAGTTAATTTAGAGTATTCCTAAAATTCAAAACCAGTCCAGAGCACATTTTGCAGGATCTAAGAGCAATGAAACCTGATTGGCTGTCTGATAAAATTAAATGTAGATGCAACGATTTCTCAAGTTTCCTACTATATTCGTTTAGTTATATTACATTTAACATTGTAGACATTAACATTTATTGATACATATATGAGATCTCTCGTCTCGTCTGATCGACGCAACACGTGACCAGAATGCTGGCCTCTACTTTGCTCAAAGAGTAAGTATCGCTATACAACGAGGTAATGGGGCCAGCATCCTGGGAACAATTCCCGCTTCTAATGGTCTTTTAGAGTAGTTTTATTTTTATTTTTATTCATGTGTGTATATATTATATATTTACTTATATTCTTGTTGATGTTACATTTGTAAAAATTTTGTTATGATATATATTATACTATATATTTTATATTCTTACATATAAAATAAAAACAAAATTACGGTATATAATTTAACTGTATCCGGTCTTTTCTCTTTCGGAGAGTATTCATGTAACTCTAAATTTATATATCTTTTCTACGATTTGTTGGTATATTGCGTAGCAAAAATAAATGTATGGTCTGAATTATACTTAATGTAAATAACTGAAACACAAACAGCAAGTACCCAAACAAAAATATAATGTAATTCGAGTAGGCTAGTACAAAGTTGCTGAAATAAACATCTACTTCATCGGTCTGGGGTAATCCCAGTATGTAATTTATATCTTGTTGCCTACTGAAAAAGAAAATGAAACAAAAGGAAATAACAAATATTGTCCATGATACAAAATTCGTGTACAAGCGATGCACGCTTCAAATATACTATACTAGTTGAATAAAATTTCGTCAATTGAAACCCATCCTGCATCGACCCTGGTGGAAAGGTGCCCATAACGCAAGCAGCATTGCCACGCTGTATGGCAAAAGCCAACCTTTGCACCAGGAACGACGCAGAACGAGAGTCACCACTTTGAATAAATAGAATAGAATTGCATACAGTACCTCACACATAGCTGAAGTAAGTAATAAATTGTTTATACTCGCTCGCACGCGGTGTAACGGATGTAACGGTGTGAAAGAGCACCATGCCATTTTCCATCACGGCATACGAGTTGATTTTCCTGTTAAAACCTTTCCTGTGTCTACGATGGAGAACATATCTAAAAGAAAATTTCATTTTACAAATTTGTGAAATCGTAAGACTCGTACCACCTATAACCGTAAGACTCGTACCACCTACAAGTATTTCTACACTATTACTCTCAAAACAAAAGTAGTTATTACTACCGTGAGATATTTTAAACAAGGAAACCATTTACCGTTTTCTCATAATAAAATTGAAGAAGGAACTCTTAAGATACGGGTATATTCGCTTCTTATGTTTACAAAACACCTTGTACGTGTACCATCGTTTAGGCTTTAGATATCTAAAGCCAAAGTATCAAGGTATCAAAATAAATGTACTTCTATGAGAGTGGATCGATTGATAAACTCTTTATTGTACATACCATTTAAATATCATGAAAAGAGAGCAATACAAAACTAGTGTAACAATTGGCGGTAGCGACTCTTCCAGTCAACCTTAGTATGTAGAAGAAAGAAAACAAAGTAATATGACAACGGGTAACCTAATACCTAATAGAAAGTACGAAAATAAATACTTGCAACTTAATTCTATAGATATATACGAATATATATATATATATATATATATAAATATATATAGACCGAAGACATACATTAAATTCGATACTATTACATACAAATACTGTAAATTCTAATATATTTATATCATAAATATAAAATACTGATATACTAGAAAGTGAAAGATTGATTGAGTCATTGTCCAATAAAATAAAGTTAAAAATAAGATTTCCATTGACACGTTGAATAGCAAAGCTCAGCATGCTGGGTACGCTGCCAATCTTCATCGGTCTGAGCTATTTGTTTACTTGTATGTATAATAATTTTAGTAGTCATTGTAGTTTATTTGTTATGTGTAGTTTGTCGGTAATTTTGTGGTAGCTTTAAAAGTAATTGCTTTACGTACTTAGCAAATTAGTTTTCCATTGACGTCCTTATCAGCTACACTTCTTCATTAACCAGATTATCCATAAACATTGTAATAAGCGCCATTAGACGCATTTTGGTTTGAATATATTTATTAACGGCATCAAAATAAATAAATTACAGTTTAAAAAACTAAAAAACACGCTACAAATTATTGTGGTCAAAGTTCATTACAAGACTTTTCTAACAAATCCAAACACAGCTATGATACGATGTTCCATCATGAAGTTCTAGTTCATATCTTCCGGCTCCATCATCAGAATAGTTCGACAGTACCATATTATTGTATTATCATCAGAACTACATACAGCTGCCAATTTTCATGACGTTACGATCCTTGGAAGATGGTTAAATTAGTTACCTTAGATTTCATTACATAGTTACATGCAGGTCGACCTAATGGTCATAAAAAAAACGAAAAAAGCGTGTTAAAAACGTTTTTTTTTAATGTTTGTTACCGTACTCCGTCATTATAAATGACCGATTTGATTATTTCATTGTTTGACGGGATATACTTTCAGATTGGTCCCATGGAAATGTCATCAGAATCAGTTCAGTAGTTCAGTAGCGATGATTCCCGTTGTCCCCCACTTCCGTGTCTACCGCTGGTGGACATCGACACCTGTTTTAAAAAGTTTTATTTTTATTGCGCAATTTTAAGTTGGTTTTTCAGTTTTTTTTACTAAAATTATTACACAACTGCACGAACAAGTTTTGTGAGATAATTAAGTATGTCGCGCATGAGATAAGAAATTATTTACATTATATCAATTAGTCTGTCATGTACTGCGGATGTCAATATTCTGTTAATGTACTTCATGATTATCAATCACATACTTGCTATTGACATAAATAGCATTTAGTGAAAACAATAATTAGAATAGACCCACAATAATATCGACATGTTGTGTGACATCACTGTCCATGTAAACAATAGTTTGCACCTACCTGGACGACCGAGCTCCACTCGGATTTTTTATTACTGAAAATACGAGCAAACCCGGGTTCACTAAAAATTTAACCTAGCAAGATCGATTTATCTTCCCCTAATCTACCTATACCAAATTTCAATAAAATCGTTGGAGCCGTTTCTGAGATTCAGATTATATACATATACATACAAGAATTGCTCGTTTAAAGGTATTAGATATGGAAGGAAACGCTCTGGACGGACGACATGAAACAAGTGGCTTCCTATATCAAGCGACTTCCCGCCAGTTTTTTTTATTTTTTTTAATTCTACGATAGGCTTGCGCTTGACCGTCAATTCACCTGGTGTTAAGCGACAGTTACGGTCTACGATGGAGCGCGCTTGCCTAGAAGAAACCTATTCACTCGCGATTTGAAGACACTTAGATTATATATATTCGGAAAGACCCATTCAGGAAGCGCATTCCACACTTTGGCGGTACGCACAATGAAAGTGGAGCCAAAGCGTTTCGTACGTGTTTTCGGAATATCAACCATGTAACGATGTCGCTTTTTCGTGCTTCTTACTGTCCGATAGAAAAATGGGCATGGGGGAATGAGATCATGCAAAGCAGACGCACACTCACCGAACTGTATGAGATAAAAAAACCGATAAACTGGCAACTTTGCGACGATGCTCCAGACTTTTGGAGTTTAGTCCGAACAAGGGAATCGTCACAAATCCTAGCACGCCTCTCAATGGTCTCTAACGCCTCGAGCTGGTACTTAGCAGATCCGTCCCAAAGGTGCGAACAGTACTCCATGCACGACCGAACTTGTGCCTGATATAGTGTAAGCAACTGTTCCGGCGTGAAGTACCGACGCACCTTTGAAAGGACACCCAGCTTTTTGGCAGCATATCCAGCAATGCGCAATCTATCCAGCAGTGGGCTTCTTGAGCCGGAGGTGATGATGACGTCTGGAATCGAGACATCATCGTCAAAAATCAGTTCAGTTCAGTTCATTTTAAATAATAAATGTAACTTTTATTATTATTGCGTTTAACACAAGTTTAACAAGAAAATTTCTAGCAATAACACATTATTTAACTATTCATTTGACAAAACGAGACGAGTATTTTGACGATTTATTTAAGTATTTGAATTTTTTAATTTTGAAATACATATACCATGAGTTAGTTGATAAAAAATAGTTACATTGTGTACACACATGTTCGCCTTGCTGGACGTATATGGTTGTATCTAGTCTAAGCCATTGAATTCGTACTTAACTCTGTATTAAGTAACAATTTAGATAACTAGTCATGTGGGCTTATGAATAATACAGTAATATCCTTGATTCGTGGTGGTCAGAACAACTTAGGTCGACGGCGACGTGTTTATTGCTTTTAATGTGTTTTTAGAATTTAATAGTACGAGTAACCCTTATAAATTTGTCAATTTCGTCATGTACGCCTGTATATATGTCTGTCTGTTTGTTCGGGTGTTATGACCACTTTAATCAGAGACTTAGCACTACATAAATGAAATTTGGCAAATATATATTTTCTACAAACAGTAAAAATTAGAGATGGCATGGAGGTACATATCTATGCTTTTATAGTTATATATTTCTTCAAGTGAGGTGACGTTGCATAGATCTTTTAAAATAGTAAGGATTCTTTCACGATTTTTGTTCTCGGTGTGCTTTGTACCTACGAGATATGGCCCGCCAAAGTAGAAGATAATTGTCTGGTCCCTTTATTTCTAAACTATTAAAAAAAAACATATTTTTTCCCCCTTTGAAAAAGTTTATGATTGACCATAACAATAAAACGTAACTCTTTAAATAAAATTTTTTGAACATTATGTAACCACAACTTTTCAAAGCATGGCGTTTTAAATGTAAAATATTCTAAACGTTTTAGGTTAAATAGGTTATTGATCTTTTTAAAATATATCTTAACAAAAAATGCTAACCAGGTAGTCTTTTTATAGTAACTTTACCGATCTAATTCTCTCTTGACCATACGGTCATGCATATTTTTACGGAGTTACCTAAAGATTGTTCTTTTTTGAAAGGTTTGCGGTTATGTTTGGTAGGTGGTTCCAAAAAAAATGTACTGCTTTTTTGTGCCCACTGTACCCTGATACTCAAGGACAGGGTGTTTTGAAATTTTAAGAATGAGTTAATGCTGTCGCCACAGGCTTTAAATTTTGACAAAAAATATTTAAACTACTGAGAAAAATAACACTTTTACGTAACAATAATCAATAGATTTCGAAATAAGACTAGTCTCAATGTATACACGTTTACGTATATTTATGAAGTATTATATTATCATATAATCTAACGGTACGGTAACAGCAAATGCAGTGTAAATTGAGGAAGAAAGAGCTACGTTTCACAATTTATAACGACATTTACCACACTGTTGGGTTAATGTGGTGACATTAGATGACATTTCCATACTGGACTGGGAGAGAAAGAAAAATATAGAATGTTGCTTCTCTTACTGGGCATACTGTAAAAAAGAGATATAGGCATTTGTGTAGACGATAGGCTGACCTCCTATCCCTGCAAGCAAACATCTTACCCTCTAACATCCTTCCATTTAACCCTCAAACCACCGTCAAATGTGGCGTCAAACGGCTTTCTTTAGTTCATTGCCTACCCCGTAAGGGAAAATAGGCATGATAAATGTACTTAATAAAGATATATTTTTATGTTATAATAGGTTTGCGATTGACTGCCATCTCGCCTGATGTTAAAATAAATTAAATGTCAATGGACATATAATTGGTTCTCTTCGATTGACTAGCACGCTCCAGGGCTCAAAAGGTTTTTCAATAGATTTTTATAAAAAAAATTAGTCTTTGACTTTCGGGCAGATTTGCCCATTAAAATCCGTCAAGCCGTTTAAAAAGACTTATTTGATTCATGAAAACGCCCTCAAATGAAGCAGGGTGGATATTGCAAACTTTTCCCGAAAGGCGGCCTACGGTATCCACTATTCAGTTAAGAAGAAAGATACTTAAATAAGTACATGACAAAACTACGGGAATGTTTTCGTACTCAAACGCGGTCATGCAATGACCTACCTTAATATAAATATACAGTTGGCTCACTAATGCAGTACTATGGAAATGCCTACCTAGCTTACGTTTGAAATTATCGTACTGTGGGCACATCGACGACGACTCAAGTATAATATGTTACCTGTCACTTAACTATTCATATACTACTGTGTCCCTAACAATAATGGTCGACACCGCTATGTCATAAGTCATAACATACACCTACACTAATGAAACATTTTACGTTATCGGCAAAACTCCATAGAAGCTTCCAGTAAAGTCGCCACCACATTACTGAAGCAGTACTCGAATTTGAAAATTGACTTAGGTACATTGTAACTAGAATATTTAAAACTTGTAATTTAAGAAACTTCAAAAATCTTAATACTTGACACTGACAAATGCTTTTAACGGGTCCAAATACAATATAAAAAAGTTATGAAATTATTTTAACAGACTTCTAATAAGAAGGAGGTTCTCAATTCGACTGTATGTGTTTTGTATGTTTGTGATGTGATTACTCTGCCAATAATTAATTGTTTTTGATGATTCTTGATTGGTAGGTAATACCTCAGAGGTGGCCTCATATAAATTTCATCAAAATCGGTTCAGTACTTTAGTTTTTACAAGAAAATAACTGAAAAAATGTCAACCAAGTAAATTAATTGCGTATTTTCAATTCGTTTTTTTTTCCAGTTTTTTAAACTATAATTATTATTGTGTATGTGTTTGTTTTCACTAAGGCAAAGCCTTTTTCCTGTTATTTAATATTATTGTTTAAAAAACTGAAACAACAGGCTTCAAAATGCGCAATTTTGTTTTAAAAACCAAGCTACTAAACTGATTTTGATGAAATTCTTGGGACCATCTCTAAAGTATGACCTATCAAATACAAAAAGAATCATCAAAACCAATTAATAATTGGCGAAAAATTCGCGCAACAACAATACAATTTTGCAATATGGCGATGCGAGCGGCTAAGATTCAAGGCAACATAGTAGACAATCCCTCCTAAATCAATACTAATACCCCTTGTTATGTGTATTTTAAATATATTAATTTATTGAATTAGCAACGCTAAGCACAACCTTTTATTTGTTTTATCACTATGCATGGAATTCGAAATCTTTTCTCTATTGTTTCATTTTTTTTAATCACTAGTCTGCTAATTATTTTATTAATTCGAAAATATTGTATACTTCGCATATTGAGTTCGCATTGAGTATTTTTTGTATTGGTAAACTTCGTGCTCGAACCAGAAAAGGCAAGCTCTATGCTTAGTTTGGAGTTCCTTGACTAATATGTTCTATTGCTTTACATTTAAAACTATGTTTGTGGCGAGTAATACCTAGTTTGTTTAGTTTACATCCTTATAATTATTTGTAAGATTCTACTTTGAATAAATTTACCTTTATCTTTTATTTTTAAAACTACCAAAAGATTGTACTTTGAAAGATCATACGTAAATACAAACATACATTAACGAAAACATAAATTAAGCTTTCAGCAATAGGACAAAAAGACGGCCTTGTAAGCGTAACTTATTTTCCAGAATGAACTGCTTTCTACTCGTATTCTGGTTTTTTGAAACAATGCGAGATGAATAGACCTTAAAGTAGAGCATCGTTGCGGTGGTAAAGATAATTGTAGCAATTATAGGTATTGTCTAATGATGAATGTTCGTTAACGGATGGCCCGGTGGTATTTCGACGTTCCTAGCCGACCTTTTCGCTTTGTATTAGAACTCAATTTCATGATGGTAACTGTCAAACTTTAGCCCATTGATCTTTATGTTGCATGCTTGAGAAGTGAGTAAAATAGGCATCTCTGAAATAATCTTTTTATCATAAAATTATAGAAGCTATAAGAACTCGCTCTGCGAGTGGGTAAAATAGGTATCTCTGAAATAATCTTTTTATTATAAAATTATACTCGTAAAAGCTAAAAACTCGTTCTGCGAGTGGCATCCCAAAATGTATTAAAACATACCATGTGCGTGTTAAGCCACGCGCTGTGTAGGGTTCCGAAGTTCATCCGCCATTTTGCAATTTTAATTTAAATGAAATGTTAAAGTAAGACTATTTGTACAGTTCTACTATTAATATTAATCACTATTATTAATAACGAAATATTTACCGTGGTTCGCGTTCATTTTGAGATCCCGATATTTCGGCACAGTTACAGACTCAATATGTATGACCGTGATAGTTTAAAAAAGAGTTCCATTATTATTTAAGTCGGTTATCGTTCTGACATCATACGCTCCTTGGGGACGTAGGTGTAACCTAACTAAATTATGCATTATATAATTTTACCTTCAGAAAAAGGTTGTTTACCTGTCATATAGCATCCGGGCCTTCAAATAAACTGGTATTTAAATTATAATCTTCTTAAAAGTGAATAATACACCTTGCAACTTAAAAAAAAACTTCTGATAACGTGTATTAGATTCCAATACAATGTTGTTACGACATAGAACTGATATGTAGGGACTGGAATAGGGAATATGTATGATTTAATTTTATTTGGTCAAAAAAGCTAACCACAAATAGATTGATTACACAAAAACAAAATAAAAATACCTTCAAAAATAAGAAAGATACAAGTAATTTAACTTCATGTTACACAGAGAGCACACGATAGCGAATTATGACGTCACGGTTCACGTTCGCCGTACAAATTCCTTACAAACTTTTGTTTCGCGAGAGAGAGACAGAGCATTCCTCCAACTTTAAGTGTTTATATTTCGGATGTTTATTGACCTATTGAAATAAGTTTTTTAGTATATTTATTACATTTTAGTATGTTATCAGTTTAAACTTTAAACTAATATTCCTTAGAAATAAAATTCATGAATATTCCCTATTTCTTGATAGGAACTGCTAAGTTAGTTGATTTTGTACTCTTTGCGATGTAACCTTCCATAAAAATTGATATCGAGATTCTGATGGTGGAGTCAGAATTTTAACTAGAATTTTCTAGTGAAAAGTGTTTAGATAGTCGAGTTTGGGCCCATTTAAAAAAAAACAACGGGTTGCACTCCGGGAGTGCCGGCAGAAGTGAAAACTATAAAATAAAATAGCAACAAGACTGACTCATAAAGGATTTCACCAAAGATATTGTGTTTTACAAATAACCCCTACTCATCGCTGTACGCGAAGCGTTAGCGGCTTTTAAGACTATACAGCGCCATCTAGTACGTTGGTCTGGAACTAACTTTATTGTATGAACACTTCATATAATAAAGTTAGTTCTATAACAACGTACTAGATGGCTCTGTATACTCTTAAAACACGCTAACGCTTCGTGTACGGCGCTTGTACATACAATAATGAACTTTAAATGCAGAACGTTAGAATAGGTTTCTGACTGTCCGTCTGACGATCTGACGATCTGACGTGAGCTTAACATTTTTTACAAAAATGCCCAATGCCGTTTTCACTTCAAAAATTAAACCATCGTAAGCACTTTTCCTCGCATTAATAAAAACTTATTTGAAAAAGATTTTTTTTATATTTCTTGCTTCTTTTTTTCCTTTGAATTACTTAAATATAATCATCATCATCATCATCTCAGCCATAAGAAGTCTACTGCTGGCCGGGATTTCCAAAAAGACCTATTGGAAGCGGCTTGCATCCAGCGTCTTCCCGCCACTTGTATGAGGTCATCTGTCCATCTCTAGGCTGGTCTTCCTACGCTGCGCTTGCCGCTTGCTATTTAAATATCTCTTCTCAAATATTATTGTATTCCATTTAATGTAAGTAAATTAAATACCTACCCAGAGCTATGAATTCATCAAACAATATAAATCGATACAAAAACTTAATCTAAAACTACTTATAAGTAAGTAGGTCAAAGACATGTCATGAACCTATTGTTTTTATGTCAAGGATCATCTAACCTAGCGTACCTACTTTATTGCACGCCTAAACGTAGAAAAAACCGTTTATTCCCAGTAGTACGGTTGCCAGTCCGGTTGACCATACTACTGAGACTTTTAATTCCCAGTAGTATGGTTAATGGCGGCTGACCGTACTACTGAGACTTTACAAGTCTCAGTAGTACGGTTATTAGCGCTTCGCCGGCCGCTGCCGCGGCACGCTCGCTACGCTCGCTCGGCTCGCGCTATGTGTTTTTAATGTTCTAACATAACCTAACCTACTTTTTGGGCCACTATATTATTTAGTAGGTTAGGTTAGGTTAGGTCAGGTTAAATATGTATTCGGTTATCTAGTTCTTTACGATAAAATTTTGTTGTTGGTAGTTAAACTGTTAATAACCGTACTACTGAGACTTGTAAAGTCTCAGTAGTACGGTCAGCCGCCATTAACCGTACTACTGGGAATTAAATGTCTCAGTAGTACGGTCAACCGGACTGGCAACCGTACTACTGGGAATAAACGGAAAAAACTTTATTTAGGTTGAGCATGACTTTATTAATCAGTATGTTTGTCTCAAGGATACATTTAACACCCTACCCAAAAAGAGGGGTGTTATAAGTTTGTCGTGTATATCATTGTGTCTGTCTGTCTGTGCTCAAACTGATGGAGTTATTTGGATCTAGTTTTTTTTTGTGTGAAAGAGGAATTGATCGCGTGTTTTTTATCTACATTTCATCAAAACAGGTCCAGCCATTTCTTATGTCGGGGGTTTATAAGTTTTCTGAACTTACCTTTTTAATATGCAACTGTTTGCCGAGACGAGCAAGCCCTCGCTTGATGCAAACGTTCACGCTTGTCTAAAACAGACCAATGCTATCTAGAACTTTGGACTTCAACTACTTATAAGCCTGTGTGTGATTTCACTGCGCTTGTGGTTGAGATATTATATATTAAATTTCGTTAACATTAATCTTGTATTTGGAACACAATAACAAACATTAATCTTGTATTTGGAACACAATAATAATCGTTGATTTGGAGCACAATAATGCTTGCACTATTTAGTGGTTGAATAATAATAGCACAGATGTACACCTGTGCTATTATTATTCAACCACTAAATAATAGGTTCATATTGAAAATTTTACGCACATGGCTGCTCTCTCCTAAGTCAATGGGAAGCACTCTGTAAGTTATAATTTGCTTTCGAGTAAATATGGCAAAACTAGGTTTATTTTTGATTGCGTTGGCCTACAAGCTTGATTGATATTATTTTTTTACAACTTTGAGGAACCTACGTTTTTCATATTTATTTCAATCTGATACCTCTACGCATTCCTAAAAAAAGGGTGTCGA
This sequence comes from Lycia hirtaria, assembly GCA_947563715.1. NCBI lineage: Eukaryota > Metazoa > Arthropoda > Insecta > Lepidoptera > Geometridae > Lycia > Lycia hirtaria. The sequence goes on from OX387379.1 coordinate 40,525,436, forward strand.
CAAACAAACATACAGAAGGACACATGGATAGACAGATGAACATCGAAGTGATAAAGATTCTGTTTTTCTTTTTTTTCTTTTCTTTTTTTACTTTGAGGTACGGAAACCGGAAAATGACAGGAAATCGTTTGTTTGCCAGAATTCAGTCTACCACGGAAATGTATGATTTTTGTTACATTCACAATATTGTATAAGTCCCTTTGACATAGCGGAAAACATGTATACATGTACCAAGCATCATTCATTAGTCATCCATATAAAATATTATACAAGATAACATAATATTATTATGTAAACGTGTGTGCTTGCCATAATGTTTGCATTTCATGCAGTGTGTACCTAGCTTAGGAAATGAGTTCATCAAACACTGGCCTAGTTATTGATTGATCAGTCATGCCTCCATAAACTGTACCATTAGAAATGATACGCTGCAATTAATATTATCTACTATACAGCAATCACACACAATGAGGTCTTGTACTCTAATTTATTCATGTATAACTGACCTTATCTAATTCCGGCCAATGAATAAAAAAATTATAAAATTCAATAAGAACCTATACGATAGAAGCGTAATTATTTAAATTTAACTATAACTTTTTTACCGACTTTTAAACAGGAGGAGGTTCTCAATTCGACTGTATGTATTTTTTATGTGTTTGTTCACCGATTACTGCACCAATTGTGATTAAATTTTCATGATTATTTTTCGTTTGGTAAGTAATATTTCAGAGGTGGTCCCATGTAAATTTTATTAAAATCGGTTCAGTACTTTGGTTTTTGTAATACAATAATTGAAAGTAAACGAATTGCGTATTTTGAAATCCTAAACTTACCTACCAAAGAAAAAAGTATCAATCAAAAACAATTGTTTTTTTATATAATTACCGGAGTAATTGCGTAACAAACATACAAAAATAAACATACATACAAATTGACCTCCTTCTTTTTGGAAATCGATTAAAATGTAAAACAAAAAACTTTTGACAAGATAACGTTTTTGTTAAGCTTCCTTTTCTACACAAAGGTGTCATGTTTTTTGTAAGACGAGATTATACATCAAAAGTTACGTTTGCCGTGAGTTTTTTATTATTATTTTAATATTATACTCACGACATATTAAATTATTGTTAATATAATGATTAATTAATAAATAATATAATTAAACAATTTATAACTTAAATACAAATTATTATTGAAATTTATGATAAGAATAATGTAATTAATAGTAATTATAATTGTTGATATAAATTAAGAAATATTTGACATGTAACTATGGAGCTATCAATAAAGAAAGCTATCAATATTTGCTAAATATGGTAAGATTAATAACAACGATGAAAACTTGTTATTTTTATCAATGTACATTTTTTCTTTTAGCTCTGCCATCTAAATGGTTAAAAAAATTATGCCGATAGCATGTATGACGGAATTAACAACTTTATAAGTTTATAAAACTCAAAAATCCTCGACAAAAAAGATTGAACCAATTTTCATGAAACATCTAAGAACACTCAGATACACACACGTCAAACATGAAATACCCCTGTTGGGTCGGAGATTAAATAATAAATTATTATCACAGCTATGCAGGCTCCACAACTTAACGTTTTATTAAAGTAAACTTAAAAAATAAGATTGCTTTGCGCATACATAATATAAATTATTTATTCGAAAATGTTTAAATAATGAGCTAATATAAATGTGAATGTACGTTGATACACGCCTGCGTCATAATTATATACATGTTGCCAATATGCGCATAGTCAGTCTGGGACAGTCTATGTGGCGACGTAGAAAAAATTTCACTAACGAACGAGAGTCAAGGACCATTCTACACACAGTGTTGTAACGGACTTCGCAATTTCTGAACGTTTCATATTAGGCATATTATGCAGTAAAATGACTTAAATAGTCTTAACGAATATTATAAAATTTTAGGACTTGAGAAGGTTTATTTTAAGGTGAAACCTAAGATTTGTTTTATCCGACTGTTTATTGTTTCTGAACGAACTTAATTGTGTAAAACATACTAAGTTATATTTTTTACTATTTTAATCATCATTATTATAATTCAAGGTATGAATCCTGCGCTTGCCGATGCGTGGTCTCCACACAAGAACTTTTCGGCCTCATCGGCCATCAGTTCTACGTGCTATATACCCTGCTCATTACCGCTACAACTTGCTAATCCGCCGTGCTATGTCGCTGATTTTCGTACGTCTCCGGACCTCTTCATTTCTGATTCAATTTATCAGAGAGACCCCGAGCATAGCCTTCTCCATAGTTCGTTGCGTGACTTTAAGCTTCCTTATGAGGCCCATATTATTATACTCTACGGCGCACAGTTTGGGAAACCATGGTCTAGAGAATTCATACATAATAAAATAATATAGGTATTGTGTAAATTTTAGCTTTCTGCAATCTTTCTCCACAGATCTCACATTTCTCCAAATCTCGCAATCCTCCATGCACGAAACAAAGATACGACGTTTTCATTTCGCTTTTTATCTAATATTACGTACATTTCTAGTGTTTAGTTACATAATAACTTATCGACTATACTAAATACTATTTCCAAATATATATAAAGCATCTCTAAATGCGCCTGTTCCTTATCAATTCTCTGGTTTATAAAATATCACGCATGTCACGTCCCAAATAAATACGCCGAGATACAAAATACGAGGCAACATTATCAGTAACATTATTACTTGTGTCTGCTACATCCTATATTACAATAATATTTTCGTAAGTTCACGATAAAAAAGCATGTGCAATTGTGGTGTAGATAACGTTGATGCTGATAAGATAGTTCAGTTACATAAGTCCGTAAACGGGTTGCATAATACAAAATTTCACACTCTAAGTTATCTACTTTCTCAATGTTTTTCGTGATTAATAAATTTTAGTTTTAACCGTCATTCAAAGGAAAGTTAGGTATTGCTTTTCAAGGTTTCCTTTGTATAGCAACATTATACAACATAAATACAATAGGACGTGTGTGTATGTTATACTTTCGCGCTAAAGTCACAGCGAATGCGCTGAACTGATTTAAAAGATAGGGGTGCGATTTTTTAATATTTAAGCTGGCTTCACTATGCTATTATTTTATACTATTTTTTTCGGATTTATCGTACTCGTATGGATATACTTGTATATAAAAAAGTCCAGTAATATCCTATCTTAAAGTATTAAACTTCCTATATATGTATATTCATATATATGTTTCTGGAGGTCAAGCCAGGTCAGAGGCCTTTCGGCTGTTTAATAACTATACCCTAACAATAGGGCTGGCCACTCAGTCTATACGAACTTACTTATTTGGAGGTCAAGATCCCCATTTGAAAACAAATAGAATACTAAGGAGATGGTAGATGATAGTCGATATCCAATTACAAGAATCGCTTCCATTGGAATATACATTATTTAGCTTGAATTTAAAAAACATCCATACAAACTAAATTATATATTTATTCATCCAGGAAATAGTTAAAATCAAGTGGTTATGTTTATACGCAAAAATTAGGTAGGAGATGAACAACAAAGAACGTCCTTCATAAGACAAAGCATTCTAGTCAGGTTTCTGGCGTAGGACGATGGAATTAACCAATAGATCGTGTTTTAATCTCGTCTTAAGAGAATTGTTGTCGCGCGGTCTCCCATACAAATAGGAGATAACTGTTTTCTGCCCCTAAACATTAATAGGTTTCGATGATTATTTTCTATCTGATTGAAATTATAAATGTTCACGCCTCTACGGTTTGCTTTTTTATTTATTATGAATTTATTACGAAGTAAAAAATTAAAAATCTAAAAACTATAATAATATTTATTAAACAACAACCTGTTTTATTTTAAAAATACTTCCAGTTTATAATTATTTTTCTTTTGAAATAAAATAGTGACACGTTCATCTGCCTATATATAATTTAATTTTCTTTCTTTCGAAAGTTTTTTTTTTACAAAAGAAATAACTTTTGTAAAAAATAATTACTATTATTGACTATTCGATATTACAGCCGATTTTACCAAACAGCATTTTGCTATTAATGTAACTTCACAGCAGATTGACTCATTGAGTCCAGAAAATTTGTCAAATGAGGGCAAGTATCTCAAAATGAGAGATAGTCGGAAGTAAAGTTGTATAAACCTTTAGTTATAAAGGTTTATACAACTTTAAATAGTGAAACGAGGCGAAACCCCTAATTTTCCTGGACTATCAGTATGTTCATAATTCAAATTGTTTTATGAATGTACTTCATTCTAATTTGTATTAACTACCGATACTCGTAATAAATACAAACTAGTAACTCGCCCACTATAATACACATTATCTTCAAACAAAAAATAATGTCGTTGTGTCTCTATTATCTGAGTCTGTGAGATTCGTCTTATGTACTAGTTACTACTTATACGAGTTTAGTAAGCCTATGGCTATATATTTCCTATTACTATGTCATTGTTCTAGTCTCGTAACAAATCAATACTCGTCTAGGACAAGTCGGTAGCACGCAAGCTGACTCACAAAGACCATTAACCTCCCATGGAACGTTGCCTTAATATATAAACTGTCATTCTATGAACAGATGATCAGAGTTATTTTTAGCCCACAATGGGTCATATTGCGCATTTGGTCCACGTGTATAATCGTGCAATAACCTGCCTTACTTGGCGGTGATCCAAACATTGCTTGTGCGCTTTCTTTATCGTCGCCATTGAGTTACTAACATTTAGTTGTTGTTCATTAAGTACTTTATGAATATAGGATTGAACTATGTTGACAGGAGCTTAATAATTAAAATCGCAGACGCATGGCACATAGCCTTCAATGGCCGATGTAGCCGAAAAGTTCTGGAGTTGCGAGCATCCATATCGATAAGGGCGTTGTAGAGCAGAAGTAGCGTAGTAGTAGCATGACTAGCTACAACACTTAACTCAGTTATATCTATATTCTTCTATATCTATTATTGTATTATTCTTGTAAATCTATCTGTTCCGTTAAGATAAAATCCAAAATATATAATAAGTTGCCACAACAATTACAAGAAATTGAAAATGAACAGGGGTTTGCCCAAACGCTTAAAAGTATATTAATAATTAAGTGTTATTATACCCTAGACGAGTTGTTTAATGATAAAAAAAAAATTGAATAAACTTTTCAACTCCATACCAGTTGCTACACCCTACCATTATATTACTAAAACAACATCTCCATGTAACTTATAATGAATGCAATAAACTATTGACTATTGAAGAAATCGGCTTATGTTTAATTGATTCCCAAATATAGTAAAAAATAATAGAGTCTGTAATCGTTCTCCGAAGGCCGTTTCGCCGTGGGACTGTTCGCCGACAGGACGTTTCTATGTCCGTTTCGCCTACAGAACTGGGGGGCAATTCAGTTATTCAAAACCGATCCGTAACTGAACCTTGTGCGAAGCATTTCTTGTCGGCTGCTATCTTTTTTTGATTTAGTAACGAGCGAAGGACGTGTTACGTGTCATCAAATGTGTCAATTGTATGACATAAAAGCGTCTGAATCAAAAAGAAAATATGGCGGCCGACGGGAGACGCTCCACATATGGTTCGGCTATGGAGCGGTCTTGAATAACTGAATCGGGCCCCTGTTCATGGACGATTCGCCGACAAGACTTCGTGTCCGGATCTTTCTAATACCAAAATTTAATACCCTTTTTAATGGACTTCAAAAAAGGAGATTATTAATTATAAAAGTTATTGATTATTTAATAGGTTAGATTTGAAAATACGTAGTTCAAATCTAACCTACTTTTGGGGCGAGATGAATTATGCCAACACCATTTTTGTAATTTTCTAAGGGTTCCGCGACTGTTACTCATTGAAATGAAACAAATTTTAACGGAATCGCGTATATTTTACACAATTTTATGACCTGACGTTTCGAACACTGCAGCGTCCATACAGGTGGTGTAAATGTAAGTGCCATGTTTGTTATTATAGTTAGTTGAAATTCGGTGATCATTTATTTAATTTGGGCTTCCAATACAATTTTTGGTGGGAGTGTATGGGATCACACAGTTTATTTTAGCGTTTGACATATTTGTTACCAATAAAATCAATATACAGTAAAGCGATGTTCCTCGGTGAGTCATGTGAGTTCATACTCTGAGTTCAACTTTGAGTAGTATCTACTAACCTAAATGTTATAATAATAGGAACCTTCCTCCAAATCTATCGATTTTATTTCGGTAGTCGTTTACTCAATTTTTACGCAGGTTTAATAGACCACGGTGAAGCGGTGATTTCATATAAACACGAAACTCATTGGCTATAATTTTTAATTAAATATCAAAGTTAAAAAGCAATTAATGTATACTAAAATCTGACTACTTGCTGCGTTGCATTTTTCACACAAAATTATTTCTAATGTCTAATACTTAGTAATCTTAATTAAATTACCTAATTAATTGCCAGTTAAAGCCATAACAACAATTTATAATACAAATAAATGTCATCAAAAGTAGACAGTGTTCCGGATAGAAAACAATTTTTTCTCGTTTTTATAAAAATTCGATAAATAATATAAATAATTATAATAAATCCTAAATTTATAATTAAACTAGCTGCGCCCAAATAACAAAAAAGTACTAAATCCTATGTCCGTCTCCAGATTCTCAGCTATCTTTGTACCAAATTTTATAACAATCAGTTCAGCCGTTTGATCGTGAAAACAAAGGGACAGCGAGACAGAACTACATATAGTTATTTTCTATTCTATATTCCATAATATGAGTTAGTAAGTAGCGTCGCTACGTTAATTTATGGAACCAAAGATGTTTCGTGTTTAATTCTCAAAAGATCTATATTGTAATATTGATATAACTTTTTTTTTGATATTACCTAAAATATGATTACTTAAATATAATTAACAATAATATCTCGTAATACAGTATAAGAGTGTAATTTACATAAAGTTTGTTATCATTGGTCAGCTTTCGACACTTTATCGCAATCATTTTAATTAAACGGTCGTAAGCCGAAATCATAGTTGACCCAGATTAACATTTTTATTAATTCAGTGTTGTCTTCATAAGAAAAGTACATAACTGATATAGTAACTGCGTCATTTACTCAATTCTTATCCCCTTTTATGTACTAGTATAACAAGGCAAAACTGGGTTATTTGGTTTGTTTATAACTTCAAACAAGCAAATGCTTGCCCGCGCAAAGGATCAAAACGTGAAATAACAGAAAAAAATTCAGAATTCCAGAATCCAACATATTCCAGAAAAAAAACAGCCAAGTGCGAGTCGGACTCGCGCACGAAGGGTTCCGTAACATTATATATAAAAACGGCAAAAATCACGTTTGTTGTATGGGACCCCCTTATATATTAACTTTATTTTAATTTAATTATTTATTTCAAAAGTGAATAATATAACTCAATATTCTGTGAATATTACAAGCGTCTACCTGTTGCCGTTATCAATATCAAGCAAAAACGAGCAATAAAATTACGTTTGTTGTATGGGAACCCCCTTAAATATTTATTTTATTCTCTGTTTTAGTATTTGTTGTTATAGCGCCAACAGAAATACATTATCTGTGAAAATTTTAACTGTCTAACTATCACGGTTCATGAGATACAGCGTGGTGATGTGGTGACAGACGGAGGGACGGACGGACAGACAGACAGCGGATTCTTAGAAATAGGGTCCCGGTTTTACCCTTTGGGTGCGGAAACCTAAAAAACATCCAAGGGAACGATTTGTCATTCCAGTCTAAAGAACTGAAGATAGAAAAGGCTACTTTTTATCCCGTAAAATTAACGGTTCCAGGATAAATGCTTTAGTTTAGTCTAATACCTATGTCTTTGAAAGCAAATAGAAAATACCTACTTAGTTTATTTGACAGAAGGCGTGCTCTAGACAATCTCAGATCCGCGTCTAGAAGCCTCAAATTAAGTCGGCCACCGAGGGATAATTTTGCTACCTATCATCCCGCATAATCTGAGCTGTCGCCTAAAACAGCAAGCGGCATTAGATGTTTTCCCACCGTTAAAGCCAAGGTCAATACCCTTACAAAGGTCAATTACTTATAACTTAGTAGAGTAGGTCAGTTTTTAGGGTATGCATGATATTATATTTATTGCCCTCTATTGGCGTCGAGATGAGTTACTCACACAATAATGTAGCACTGTAGCAACTCAACGTAGATGCTGCCGTAGGCGCTACGGATTTTAGTTCCACTGTTTACCGCTAGATGGTTTTTCTATGGGAAGAACATCATTTTTTTTCTTATTACTTTTAATTGTTATGAAATATAAATAATATTATAGTTTAAACAAGTATAATAAATTTCAATAAACACAAAATTCCCAACTGCATAAGAATAATTTTCGTACTATAACTTACACTTGCGTTGTGCTTAATATTATGCTGTTGAGTGTACGTTTTTGAGAATAAATACGAGTTTGCGCAAATCTACCCTAAAATTTATTTAAATAAACATTATTTGGCAATAATAAACAAATTTATTTAAATAAATAATTTATTGCATTTTGAGGTAAGGTAAAGTGAGTAATTCATTTTTATGTTTATTTTTTTATTGTATTCACACAGCCAGTCCTGTCATCTTTCAATTTCATAGAAACTTCTAGGTGCAACCAGGTCTAGGTTCTAGGTAGGTAGGTAGGTAACACCTTTAATAAGTATAGTTTCCAAAATACAGTTTGATTTCAGTAAAATTTTCTTTTAGGCACTTTTAAAATATACATTTCAATTAGGTGTAAGAAAAATGGAACATAGCAACTGTCAGAAAAATAATAAATAAGTAAATGTAAATCGAAAGAAACTATCCTGTAACATTTTTTATCGATAAAACGTAACTGGTTGCTGATATTAAAAAAAAACTTATACATTTCGTTTTTTCGATTAGTCAAAAATATGCTTTACTTATTTACGTATCAATTAGAATTAATTTACATAGCCCTTACTGTTAGATATAAGTACCTGAACAAAAATTAATGAATTGTAAAAATTAAATAAATCTCAATACACATTCTGAGTTTAAAATTCTTTCGCAGTTACATCTCTAAATTATTGACCTTTTTGACAATATCATGATTGTTTACGTCTTACTTGGGTTAACAAAACTATGGCATTTCTATGTAATTTTATATTATGTATGACGCAATAGCTATAGAATCATAGGACGTGTGTAAATGTTTGTGGTGTTTATATTCATCTCTACCAACGTACCAGCATGCTGAATAAACTGCCGAGTTATAATGGGATTGAGCATTTAGATCGTACTATTTAGTGTTTCATTACTCATTCAATGATTTTCTTTGACAAGACTAAAAGTCGTTTCTAATTTTATATTACTGCGATTCTAAAAGGTTGGCATGTGATTTGGCCAAGCTTCATTAAGCGTATACACTATACAAAGATAGATAGATAAACTCTTTATTATTTAAAACACAAATTACATAGCGAAAAGGGCTTACATGCTAGTAAAACAACATAATTATAGCTTATAGCTAACAGCTATATATATCGTTTTATATGTAGGTGTATAGTTTTTAACTGACTGACTTCAAAAAAGGGTATGTTCTATATTCGACTATGTAGGTATATCTATTTTTTCTATTTAGTTTTTCTATGTATATTTATCACCAACTTCTCCCTCAATTTCCTGATTTGATTTTGAAAGTTATTTTACTTTAAATTCTATGTAGCTTCGAGGTAGTTCCTTTATTTATCAAAATCTGAGTAGTTTAGTAACCACCTAAAATTATATTATTGTATTTTGTTCGAAAGTGTGCCTATTGAAGTCGGTAATTTTAACTTTAAAACTAAATGGTATTGTATTATATATATTTATATATGTAAAAAATCAGGATAATAAAAAAAAAATTCTAAATCATATTTTTTATTTTACGTCGATATTTTTAACATTGATACGAGTACATCCCTATCTCGAACTTATTTTGAGATGACGGTAAAAAGCATACCGTGCGGATATAAGCAATATGAATGGCCATCGGCGCGCAGTGACATCGCAGTGACTCGTCCGCGCCGTCACGCTCGCCGCGTACTGTCTGCGCACGCGCATCCTATGTTGCACCTGTAATACAGAGCGGAACACAGAAACAGTTCGATAAAATACTTCAACCGAGTCAATTGTGTTTGTGAAAGATGGTTAAAAGTAAGTATTGTACGTAAATAGCTAAAATTAAATAAAATTTGATCAGCAAAATTCAAGCAATGAACACAACTAATTATAGTCATCATAAAAATGCATGTTGCACGTTTAACTGCCAAAAATATATTTATCTCATCGAATCGTGAATCTTTACAGAAAAGTTGTAGCTGTGATAATTATTTTTTATTTTGAATTTCTATTTCAAGTAACTTAAACTAATTCGTAATTATTTCGTCTATTTCGCCTGTTGTCACACAAGTTATGTAAGTTTTTTTGTAATTTGTATTTGTTCAATGGTGTAAAGAGAAATATAATTATGTGAATGGTGTAAATAAAGAGTTTATTGTTATTGTTTATTAGTTATCTATCAATTTTGTTTTGTTCATTTTCGTTTCGAAGTATGTTTGTACCTATCTAATACCTTTAAACGAGCAATTCTTGTACATATGTATCATATAATCTAAATCTCGGAAACGGCTCCAACAATTTTAATGAAATTTGGTTTGTAGGTAGATTAGGGGACGATAAATCGATTTTGCTAGATTTAATTTTTAGTGAACTCGTGTTTGCTCGTATTTTCAGTCATAAAAAATCAGAGTGGAGCTCGGTCGCCCAGGTACTAATTTACTTATTAGCAGTACATGAAAGTGAATAATTCTGTGACAATATTACAATTTAGGCATTTTTTATTATAGTTTTTAATAAAAATTATAGATATACCCACATTTAATTCGCCACTTCAAAAAAGAATGTTCGCAATTCGACTGAATATTATTTGTTATGTTTTTCATTCCATTCCATTATTTTTAACCCCCAATCTATAAAGGGTGGTGTTATAAGTTTGACGTGTTTATCTGTGTCTGTATGTGGCATCAAAACAAAAGTATCAACCGGAAAATATTTTATAAAATCAATATTTCTTAGTATAAACCCAAATATCTAAATTAATTGGTTTTGTAATTAACCTGTAGTAGGTAGTTGCAGTATTTATGTGATTAGTGATATTAGTTTTTTTTACTATTAGCTAAGTACCAAGCTATTTGGATAGGTAGGATTTTCCAGAATATTATTATTTTGATATGAATATTTGGCCTCTTGCGTTCTTGACCATTTGCGTCGATCCCGAATATATTACTAGGAAATGTCGTTGACAAAGGTCAACGATGTTTTTAAATAGGGAATAATGAATTTAGCTTCATATGAATAATAGTTTTAATTGATAACATATTAAAATGTAAAAATAGCGTAACAAACATAAAAAACCTGCAGTCGAATCGAGAACCTCCTTCTTTTTGGAAGTAGATTAAATAGTTTATTATCAATCAGAAGATACATGAAAGCTTACATAGTTATAAGTCAACAGTTATTTAGTGAAAAATCCTGTTCAGGTGCTGCACACAGAGATGCTCTTGTGAACCCTATACTAGGTATGAAACCTGTATCGCAGGCGTCCACATTATACTGCTCTAACCAAATAAAAAACATAGATAGTGCAGTGAATATTATAGGATAGCTTCAAATGACGCTGTTGATAAATAAAACCGGCCAACTGCGAGTCGGACTCGCGCACGAAAGGTTCCGTACCATTATCTATAAAAACTGCAAATAATCACGTTTGTTGTATGGGAGCCCCCTTAAATATTAATTTTATTTTAATTTAATTATTTATTTTTAAAGTGAATAATATAACTCAATATTCTGTGAATATTTCAAGCGTCTACCAGGTGCCGTTATCAATATCGAGCAAAAACGAGCAAAAACTGTCTTTTAATTTGGCTGAGGATTAGGAAAATATATTTTTCGCTACTCCGTCGCCAGTATAAGTGATATTTGAATAAACCTTTTTTTTTTATATGTCTCCTATGTAAATGAACAAATTCATTTCTCACTTTTCTAATATCCCCTAACCAATGATTTTATATGTTTAAAAAGGTTGTGATTCGCAAGAGTCTCATCGAATCTTCATGAAGGTATTCTTAGTAACCACGCTACTGAGCTTGAACTTACTTTATCTTAAAAAATATTCCGTGATTTAAAATCACGTTTGTTGTATGGGAGCCCCCTTAAATATTAATTTTACTCTGTTTTTAGTATTAATTTAGTAAAAAAATACATCATCTGTGAAAATTTCAACTGTCTAACTATCACGGTTCATGAGATACAGCCTGGTGACAGACGGATAGACAGACAGTGGAGTCTTAGTAATAGGGTCCCGTTTACCCTTTCGGTACGAACCCTAAAAACAAGAAACAAACATTATACTTGTGCAAGTAGAATAATAATATAAAAGTTGGGATGTATATGTTGTGTGACGGTGTATGTAAGGGGGGTGATTATGTGTGTATTTGTGTGCGAGAAGTTGTAGTGTACTATGTGTGAAATGTCTAATGATAATTTTTTTTCAGCAGTTATTATTTCCATTAGAGCAGATGTGGATTATTTTTAATATACATCCTATTATGTTCTATTCCGATTGTCATAATTTCTTAAACCCTTACAACTTACTTTTTTTAGATACTGGGTTTTTATCGCTATATGCGTACATAATTTATTTACCAAGGCTCCATCCATTATAAATCTATACATACATTAGAAATGGAAGGCTGCCGCAAGAATGCGCCTGTGTGAACAAAAATCTATAACCCGCTAGGCAATGTAAATTTAAACAACCTCCATAGGCTTGCTAACTAAACCCATCAATGCTTGTGAGTATTTATTATATTAAATGAATGACTCAAACTGAAAAGAAAGAAGTATGAAGGTCAAGTTCAACGTACTGAGTTGATCATAAACCTTATAGGTCATTGAAAAGATGTCAGACCGGTGTCTGATATTGGATACCCTTATCTTTGTACCAGAAAGATAAGGGTATCCAATTAGAAAAAAAAGAAGTATGAAGGTCAAGTTCAACGTACTGAGTTGATCATAAACCTTATGGTCATTGAAAAGATGTCAGACCGGTGTCTGATATTGGATACCCTTATCTTTCTACCCATATCCTTAACTAAAACTCCATGACTACCTACACGTAGCTTGGGTAATTGAGTATGTTATGCTATCTATATATTTGGTCATTGTCCTACAGGGACTATCAAGATATGTTTCTTATGTAGGTATCTTATTACAGAGATTTAATCGAATTATAATTCTATCAACAAACATTCTATCAAATTCACAATTCAAATTTGCATGTGAATTCCTTGTGAGCGATTAAAAAATTGAGCGCCTGTTCTGCGTGCTATGCCTTTACCTTCTGCCACTTCAATTTACTAATCCTTAATACTATGTCTATATGAGTTAGGAAAAATAGTTAGGTACATGCATACTTACATTTTTTTTTTTTTTTTTTTATCAGCCCTGTTTGTACAAACTGTCCCACTGCTGGGAACGGGCCATCTTCTCATTGTGAGAAGGGTTACTTACATTATTGCCTTATAATGTTTGAAAGCAACAAGTATGTGAACTGGGTTTGTGAGTTAGTAGATGTCCGAGCTTGGCCGTTGGTATTTATCTGTCTCAATGCATAATCATTGAGAAACAATGCTACAGCATGCTGGGTACGCTGTTTGACCATTTGGTTTAGGTTAGGCCTTTGGTTTAGGTTAGGTTCTCGGGTACGCTGTCAACCGGTACGCTGTTTGACCATTTGGTTTAGGTTAGGCCTTTGGTTTAGGTTAGGTTCTCGAGTGGAGACCACGTACCGGCAAGCGCAGCGTAGGAAGACCAGCCACGAGATGGACAGACGACCTCATACAAGTGGCGGGAAGACGCTGGATGCAAGCTGCTTCCAATCGGTCTTTTTGGAAATCCATGGGGGAGGCCTATGTCCAGCAGTGGACTTCTTATGGCTGAGATGATGATGATGATGATGAGGCCTTTATCGGTCTGGAACAATCTATTTTTTTACAATAATTTTTGGTAATTAAGTAGATTATGTAGTATGTATATGTTTTATTTACGCGGATCATTCAATTAACTTTATTACTTAAAGTGTAGTACATAATATGTTAGGTCAATATATAAAGTGTATTCTATGAATATTCATAAATGGATTGATTCTAAAAACCATAATCTAGATATTAAAATTTAAAGTTGTTAATTTAAATTTAAATTTGTTTTCTTGTGCTTTATTCTAAATCCAAATTTCCTGTTGTAGTATCTCAACACATGCTGACGGAGCTAGACAAGCTGCCTGGCGTGCAGCTTGGCGACTTCCTGCTGCAGTTCGAGTTGGACGAGCCCAGGGACTCCGTGCGGGAGATAGCCAGGATCCAGCTGCGAGAGACTCCTGAAGTCGTCAAACCAGCTGTCGAAGAGTTGAAGAGACTTCTTGAAGGTTAGTCGTAGAGGCTTATTCAGGTAGTTTGTAATGTAATGCTGCATTCAAATAATAAAATCTATGGAATATTCTATGGAGCCTCAGCAAGCCACAATAGTATTAGAAGAAATAATGCTATTAGTAGGTAATGTACCTTACTCATTTGTTCAAACTTTGACTTACTTTTATAGATTAACAAAAAGTACAAAAGGAAATACGGGCGGCCTTATCACTAAAAGCGATCTCTTCCAGACAACCATAGATTAGAGTGAAATTTAGAAAATAAATTAGACGGGGCGTACAAAAGACGAGAAAGTAAATAATAAATATAATACTAAGCCCGTAGATATGACTAAAAGCCAAAATGTTGTGTAGAAAAAATATGTTAAACCGTCCAGCATCCTTTTATAACGAAACCAGTGACTCCACTATTATTACAATCATCATCATCATCATCATCAACCATTGTCCACCCACTGCTGAGTATAGGTCTCCTCTTTAGCGCGCCATTCTTTCCGGTCTTGTGCCAGTCTCATCCACTGTCTTCCCACTGCCTTGTCGATGTCATCTGACCATCGAGTCGGAGGTCTGCCAGGTGTTCGCTTTCCGTCTCGCGGCCACCATTCTGTGACTGCTTTAGTCCACCGTCCGTCTTCCCTTCTGACCAAGTGTCCCGCCCACCTCCACTTGAGTCTTGTAATCCGCCTAACTACGTCTTCGACCTACAATTACAATATTGTCTACTAATTTGTGATCGACACACTAACTAGTCCACTAACTAAACCATATACTTCATCGTATATGATACCAGTTCTGGGAAATGGCACACCATTGACTGACCCCTCATCGGAGATGTGGGTGTATAATGTTTCTTTGTCGAAAATTGAAATGGACAGTAATAAATAGGTGCGGCGCCATATGCATATATCAAGATATATTTATCTAAACACATTTTCCCCAGTTTCCGATGCAACAAAAGCCTCATTGAAAGCCTGAAACTTTATCAAAAAGAGTAATTTTATACTTCTTTTCTGCACAATATACAAACTGTTTAAAGTGTTGTGCTGGCCATACCCTCCTTGGTGGCCTGCCTGTTCGATACACAATTAATGCGTTCAACGCGCGCAGCTATCTCTCTCGCGCTACTCCGTCGCCAGTATAAGTGATATTTGAATAAACCTTTTTTTTTTAATATGTCTCCTATGTAAATGAACAAATTCATTTCTCACTTTTCTAATATCCCCTAACCAATGATTTTATATGTTTAAAAAGGTTGTGATGCGCAAGAGTCTCATCGAGTCTTCGTGAAGGTATTCTTAGTAACCACGCTACTGAGCTTGAACTTACTTTATCTTAAAAAATATTCCGTGATTTAATAAAAATATTCCGTGATTTCGACATCTCCGCATTCTATAAAATAAACAAGTAAACTTTATTTAACGTATTATAAATTTTATCAGTGAAAACGTTATCCTTTAAAGTGTCACATTACAAGATTAATCTTAAAGATGAATTTGACTTCATCTTTTGCCCTTTTGAGAAGATGTTTACTTACATTACCTGTATTTAAATTAACATTTATGAATATAAAAACTATAGGCAGGTAATAGACACAATGTATTTGAATACCCATTGTTATTGTCGTCATCTTATATCTACACTTAAGGTGGAGTTCAACGCACGCAGCTATCTCTTTCGCATCATAACATTTGTAAACATATAAAATCATTGATTAGGGATATTAGAAAAGTCAAAATTGAATTTGTTTATGAGAAATTATATAGAAGAAATATTTTAAACACAGACATAGATTTTAAATAAATTCAGTTATCATTTATACTGGCAATGGAGTAGTGCTACTCCACGCTATACATGTCGCATACGGCGACCATAGATCAATATAGAACTCTGTATTGGTCTATGCGACGTAAGTTCATGGCAGCAGCAGGCAGCATGGTGGAAGCAACTCGACCGTGGACCTAGAACAAAAGTAAAAACACGCAGGTAAACAATTAGACCCACGCAGCTAACGTGTTTAGCCTCTTTGGGTACATTCTACATAGCCATGGAACGTTATCTTCATCGTATTCACATTCACACAACACATTCACACACATGTTATACACACATGTTATATCAACTTAACAGAAGATTTATCCTAATTTAACATTTAACTAGTTTTTCAACATGGGGACTTTTCATTGTCAGACTCAATAGATTATTTCCAAGTTTGGCAGGCGTGTTGGCGTTCATTGGTCAAACGCGGATTTATTGGTCTGAGCTGAACAGATCAGTACCCACTTTTGATGTGTATATATGAATCCATAAATCGTAGAATATAATTATAACACGTTTTATTTCGTTCTTTTTAGTATTAATAAAAAACATTGTAAAAACAATGCCCAGACCTGATAAACTAATACACATCACAATCTATACAAAAATGTAGCAACAATTTATCAGTAATCAATCTCATCATCACTGATAAGAAAGATTGTACATTTCATATCTAGAAGGATTGTTGATAATTAATGGCCGGGATATTTCGGGGGGGTTTGAACCTCCAACCAAAATATTATATAGTTTAAGAAACTAAACAATAGACTTAATAATACCCCAGGGAAAGTTAATGAAAATTTAATGAAGAACCCATGGTATCTCTTTGTAACAAAAAATAATGATCAAAACGATTCATAAATTGACGGTTTAAACGGTGACCAAAAAAATACTAAAATCAAACATAGAACCTGTCTCTTTTTGAATTTAGTTAATAATAATCATACAAAGTAATACAAAGGCTCACCTAGGTGACCCTACGAGACAAGTCTGTCATGAACCTCTGACACTTTGTCTCGAAACAAAAGATTATTGACTACCTGTAAAATTTAATGGGGCTTTGGTGTACCTAACTAATGTGTCATCGAAGATAATAGCAGATTTAGTGAAATTACTAGCAGAATATATTAAAAATATAGGTAAAATGTAGGTATTATTCTGCAGCTATCTGTCATGACATGAACCTCTGACACTTTGTCAAGAAAACAAAATATTAATGACTACTGTACAATTTAATAGGGCTTTGATGTACCTTACTAATGTGTCATCGAAGATAATAGCAAATATAGTGTTTTTTTTATCAGCCCTGTTTATACAAAGTGTCTCACTGGTGGGCACGGGCCATCTTCTCATTGCGAAGGGTAAGCCCATAGTCTACCACGCTGGCCAAGTACGGATTGGTAGACTTCACACATCTTCAAGATCACTGAGAACTCTCAGACATGTAGGTTTCCTTCACCGCTTGAAGTTGCAATCAAAAATCAAAAATACGCACATATCTTCGAAAAGAAGTGCGTACCGCGGGATTCGAACCCAGGACCTGCGGATCGCAAGTCAGACGGTTTCCCGACTGGGCTGCCGGAAACTTAAACTTAGTGAAATTACTTGCAGAATATTTAAAATGTATATGTAGGTATTATTCTGCAGCTATGTAGATATGGCAAACCTCACGACTCGTCTTTAGTAGGTATATAAGTAAATAAAATAATTGCAATACCCAAAGAGCAGAAAAAGGTAAAGCAGGAAAGGCAAAGCAATGTAATATGTTATTTAAATGATTCCATAAATCTTTTTTATCAGATTTCAAAATTTCGTTTCTTGTCCTTTTTTGTGTCTCCCGATAAACATGGCGTGCTCGCCCATGTATGAATAGGAGAAACTTTTCTATCCCTAAATACTTATTATTCGATTTCAATGACTCTTTTTTTCTTATTTATTTTTTATATTTAGTTTGTTTGCTTTTTCAAATTTCGTTTTAACTCCGAAGTTAAAAAAACTAACCATAGAGATATGGCCATAGCATAGGTATAGCTTACAAACATTTCCTACCACATAACAAATATCTATTTTAAAAGAAAAACAAAATACCCGTCTGCTGAAAAGAAGTTTTTGTAATTTAGTCTGCTTTTTTTGTGAGCAAGTGTGCGTAATATTGCTGTAAAAGATTATATCAATGCTCATTATTTAGAATAATTCTAGTAAAATCACTTGTTTATTACGAAAAAGTTCGTTGGAGGTTAAGAAAAACGCATTATTTTTTTGCGAGAGATATTTGATTATTGCAAAAAAATATACACCCACTTATGGAAATCGGCAACCGAACAACCGTCACCGTTTGACAGTAGTGAAAATATAACGATTGGATGGAGCAGGTAAAGATTTCTATCTACCCTCATCTTCAAGGATCGAACACCTACGACACTCAGGAAGTAAAGACGAATCTAACGACTCCTCACACATGAAAATGCGATCATATAGAAACGTAGGTACATACTACACATGTATATACTTACACTCGAAAACCATAACCCTCCTACTTACCCAGTCGGGTAAAATTCATTATTGAAATCGAATTATATTTAAATTTTCTCCATTTGTATGAAAAACGTGTAATTTACAAAGTTATTCTTGTAACCTACTTACCCGCAATTATTTATCTTGTTTGGGTAAAATATCAAAAGGCGGTTTTCGATGCGACTGGCGAGTGTACTTGCTTTCTTTTCTTATTTTATTTGTATAATCTCCGACATTTGCACCATTGGATACCAGTTGCAATTACTATTTTTTGAATAGAAAATAGTTTACAATGGAAAATGTTTATAATTTCAGAAAAAAATCATAAATTATCATCATCGTCGTTGTAAGCAACATAACTACCAAATAAAATAAGTACTTTCTACCGAGAGATAACTACTGAGTTGAAGTACTGAATATGAAATTGGTGTAATGACGTTAAAAGTCAGTTTTCAGTAATTTTTTTAGAATCTCATTTTACGAACAACAAAGTCTAAAAACCTGTAAGGACAATCAACATAACTAGTGATTTGTTCAAATATTGACGAAACTAGAACGTTAAACCGGTTAAAACCTGATTGGTCATTATTTGCAATGATTCTCCAATATCACCTTTGCATTACGTCTCTACGTAAAGATTTTTAACAATACGATACAAAAATACTTTATTGACACCATAGTATAATAACAATATGTACATGATTAGGGTGTAAGAAAGGTACAAAAGGTGGCCTTCTCGCTAATAGTGATCTCTTCCGGACAACCTTTAGAAGATAAAAGATAAATATTTATGTAAACGCTGACGGTGGTGAGACAAGCGTATTTTACAAATCTATACATATTTACTTCACCCTTACATATTGTCTTGTATCCAGAACTTGCTTACGCTTTTATGTTGATAACCTAAAACACAAATACGCCTCTTTTTTTCTGCATCTCTTTTACATAATTATTTTAATGTAATCTATAAATATCTATGTTATATCTATATCTATCTATGTTATTTATATTAAAAGTTTTTTTTTTTTGTAATGTGTTAATTAAACCGACACCTAAATGTCCTTTTGGGATATTGTACTTACGAGTATTGCGTCGTAGCCTTTATAGACTAGCAGACAATCTTGACTCCTCGTCTCCACCACATTATCTCACTCACTCTCTTTTTATTTATCTCTTTCTCAATCCAATTCATCAAATGATAGTAAGAAATTTAGTAGTTATGAGGGGGCAAATAAATATAAGTATACATAATCATAACACATACCATAACCCAAAATAAAGCAAGTTTTGAATTCCGGCTTAATTGACTGCAGACGCATCGTGTTGCGCGCGATGCGCACCCTCGATCCCACAACTACAAAAAGTGCAAATGAACATAGTTTTTAAATAATTATCGCAAAATCTTTTATTTACCTACCACAAAAAGGTCCATTAAATGTTACGAGAAAGTGGTTTTTTTATTATTTTTTCATTTTTGCGAGAGATATATGCATTAATTGTTTTTAAATGAAGCGGGAAGTACTCGTAAATACGAATCTACACCTCGCTCATCGAAATCGGTCCAACCATTGTGTAGGAGATAATATAGAAACTAACTTACATAAAAACAAACGTATATTCTAAAAACATAACCCTTCTTCTTGCGTCATCGGGTAAAACTGTGCACAATCATACTATCTTATCATCACCAATAAGCCGACAACCAAGGCGACTGAACTCCTTAGCACTAGTCTTTGCGTAAAAGTTAAGAAAAGAAAAAACCGGACAAGTGCGAGTCAGTCTCGCCCACCAAGGGTTCCGTACAAACTAAATAAAAGGGGATATCATTTTTTTTTTATTTTTTTTCATAAACCGAAAAATATATATCGTAAAAATATTTAAAAACCTGTTTTAGCTTATGCTAATGAAGCGCTTTCATATGATACCCCACGTGATACGGTTAATTCACTTAAAATTTGGGCCCTCATTCCTTGCATAGACACTATTTTTTCTGATTAAATTAAAAATGACCAGTTTTCGGATTTTTCCCTATATTTGTACTCTGACACAATGCTTCTTGCCAAATTTTATAGTTCTAGATCAACGGGAAGGTTTTGATAGATTTTGATTCCCTTGTGAGTGTCGAAATGTGCGTTTTTACGACATATTCAGCTGTAACTTTTTTTTTACGAAAATTGAGAGATTTTATTTTTCTTTCTGCAGTAAGATCTGCGTATATAGTTTTAATTTCAACTCAATACCTTCACGCGTTCCCGAGATAAAGGTCTTGACACCCGGACAGACGGACAGACAGACGGACAACAGTGATCCTATAAGGGTTCCGTTTTTTCCTTTTGAGGTACGGAACCCTAAAAAAGCGTTAAAAGTAATCATAAATGGATGCGCTCAATTTACTGCTAAAATAGTACATACTTCATGCCGTTATATTATAGACAAAGGTCAAACGACTAACGATATTTAATTTTATTTGCAGAAGATCAAGACTTGCACGTGCCTTTGGAGAGCGACGCATGGATGATTCGGTTCCTGCGGCCGTGCAAATTCTATCCAGAAAGTGCATATGAACTGGTAACTAATAACTATACCTACAGATTGTAACAACAGATACTTATAGGGGTCATTGTACTAGTCAATAGGAACAACTTTTATGGGATCAGTCCTAGAAGTGTGAAATAATAAAAAGCCGGCCAAGTACGAGTCAGACTCGCGCACGCACGAAGGTTCCGTGCCATTATCAATAAAAACGGCAAAAAAATTACGTTTGTTGTATGGGAGCCCCCCTTAAATATTAATTTTATTTTAATTTATATATATATTTATATATATATATTTAATATATATTTAGGACCTAAAAATTAAAGAAATAAAAAAGTTTTTAACCACAGATGACCTGCTAAGTCACTCGTTTCCATATTACCAACCATGCCAAAATTCCGTACTCAATGATTTCGGTCCACGGTCTTAATGTGTACTGCACGAGGAAAGGAATTCTTCACCACCTCTTCTGTTTCCTGAGAGCTATAACTTTGGAATTTTCAAGGCTATAGAGTGAATATAGGTAGATATTATCTAGATCCTCTTCTTCAGCCGCACCGTCGCGTCATTTAACATCAGTCGTGTTGGTGGTCAATGTAATGTGGTCACAGTGCTCCAAAATGTTAAACGTACCTAACCTAGAATAGGAATTGACTTTTAAATGAGCTGTCAGAACACACCTTTAAATTCTTGGCGACGTTAGATTAAGATTAGGTTACAAAAGTACCTACTCATTGAAGTAATCATTCAGACTCTCCACTGATACTCGTAAAATTTCGTCAAATGTTTTTCAACGGAATATTACCGAAATATAAAAAATCTTGGATAACACCGCAGAGTCCGCAGACCACACTGAGCATTTACAAAAAAAGACATGCTATAGTAATTATTTTCACTAGTCTTTAGTTCCGGTTTTTTACGCTCACATCTTACAATCCAAGATACAGAGATCTGCCGACAAAAACTTAAAGCTAACATTTTTTATTCGTAGATAAAAATAATTTGTTATTTCAGATAAAGCGTTACTACGGGTTCAAGGTGAAGCATCACAAACACTACGACGGCCTGATCCCGAGCAAGGAGACCAATGTCTTCATACAGAATGTTCTGACAGTGCTGCCGACCAGGGACCAGCTTGGAAGACGGGTGCTCGTACTTGAACTGGGGAGTAAGTATCTCGGTCCCTTTGTTTATTTAAGATACGACTCCACTGGGGATATGAAAGGTAACGGAATGATTTGTGAGACAGAATTTACTAATAGAACTAATTACCCATTTTCCTAGCCTCCTATGATAGATACCTACTATGGTAGTGATTTAATAACACAGTAAGTATTTTTATTGCTAAATATATTGAACATCAAAAGTTCGATAAACGATTCAGAATGGAATAAATCGCTCGCAACTAGACTAAATTACTAACATAGTTATCAGACTCCAGAGACTATGTCAAAAAAGGTGTATTTGTACATTTAATTCTTTTTTTTATGAAAACAAAATATCCGACCTATAATCTACTAGCTATATCTTACGGTTTCATCCGCGTGGTGATCTAAAATGATGATGATGAGAAAATTTAGTCTATGTCCGTCTCAAGGGTCTCAGATATTATATACCAATTACTAGTACCAGTACCAATTTCATAAACACCAGTCCAGCCATATTGTCTTGAAGATAACAGAGGACAGAGTACCTTGCGCTTATTATAAAGGATAATACTCGGGAGCTAAAGGCAAATCCAACGACAGCTTGTCCACTAATATCTTTAGTCGAGCCGTTTGTTATATGAGAAAATAGGCTTTTTGCCACTAATAACAAATTGCTTGGTTTATAGTTTCTAATTATAAATGAAGAGACGTAGATCGGTCATTCTCAGGCACCTTATTATTTTGTTGACTTCGGTGGCACAGTTTTTTCCATAATTAAGATGCACAAACAATAATTATCAAATCTAGATTTATTTTAACATATATTAGTGCCAAAGGGACTTCGATAGGACAAACTGTTGAAAAGTTATTAAAGTTTAAAAAAATAGTGCCCACCGAAATCAATGTTTTAAACACTGAAATCAAACACCATTTATCACATTTTAAAATAAAAATTATAAGGTCACTCACGTCTGTTTTGAGACAAAATTATCATCCGACAAAGTTTCAACCACATACGGTGGCCTTTTTCAAAGTGCTTGCGTTGCTCCTCGGTAAGTATATAGTCGGAAATTTTGACTCAAAACAGACGAGAGTGACACGTAGTTTTTTGTTTTTTTTTAAATTTGCTTTACTTTAATCTTATGAAAATCCACATTGGCAGAAAAATAAACGTAATTAAAAAACAACCATAACATACAGAGGAACTTTGAAAAAAAACCGAAACGTAACATTTAAATTCTAAATATACTTATTACAGATGCGGTCAGTATTTTTGACACGACACTTACTGGTAGCGATGATTCCCGTTGTCCCCCACTTCTTTGTCCACCACTGGTGGACATCGACACTAAGTTGTTGGATTATTTATATTTTAGTGCGGTATATTTAGTAGTTTTTTGTTTGTTTTTTAGTTAGTAACATATATAAATAAACGTTTATAATGTGAAATAATAATGACAAAATTAGTAGATAATAATTGCGTAAACAAATAGCAATTGTTAACGAATCATGTCAAGTGTTTAAATAATTTAATTCAGGTACGTTTCAAGACTTACAAAATATGTTCTTGGCCACAACACAAGCAATACATGTAACATACATGTTACCTGTAACATACATGTTACCTGTAACATGTATGTTACATGTATTTTTTATGTTACAGGTAACATGTATGTTATTCAAGGTTAATAAATATTCTTATTCTTATTCTCAATATTATATGAAAAATCTATTGTTTGATATAAATTGTATTTATTGAGTACTTATTTTCTGAATTTCATACGCTAATTGATAAACTCGTATAATTTTGTATGAATGTTTAACGGGGCACAAATTGAGGTTGATAATTATGATTCTTATGGTTTGGATAATATTTGCTAAGCATCGTGTATAGAAAGCCGTTATTATACCAGTTTATTATGAACATCGATCAAATTCACCTTTCCATTAGACTAGATTCATAGTCGAGATATTAACTAAAGAATTAAGTATTAGGTATAACCAGTCTAAAATTATATTGTGGTCTACATTCTACAATCTTCATTTTTTTACTTCATCGTCATCTCAGCATTAAGAAGTCCACTGCTGGACATAGGCCTCCTCCATGGATTCCTAAAAGATCGATTGGTAGTGGCTTGCATCCAGCGTCTTCCCGCTACTTGCATAAGGTAAAGTCATCTGTCCATCTCGAATCAGAATCAGAATTTTATTTTGTTGAACATGGTAGTATATTACATATTATTATTATAAAATAATATACAAGATGGGTTTTTTGAAATCTTGTACACGTCATGACCATGCCTGACGAGGCGTACAAACTATGCAAACAGAACTATGAATATTAAAGCAATGTCATTACCGTACAATGTCAGAGTCTCTATAGTTTAATTATAAAAATATTATGCAGAATGTCAATGTTTCAATATATTATGTCAGGTGTCTCGTGGCTGGTATTCCTACGCTGCGCTTACCGGTGCGTTGTCTCCACTCAAAAACTTTTCAGCCACATCGGCTAACAGTTCTACATGCTATGTGCCCTGCTCACTGCCACTTCAACTTGCTAATCTGCTGTGCTATGTCGGTGACTTTCGTACGTCTGAAGAGATCCTCTTCATTTCTGATTCGATCTCGTAGAGAGACGCCATAGCTCGTTGCGTGACTTTGAGCTTCCTTACAAGGCCCAATAGTTAGAGACCACGTTTCAGTGCCGTATATCATCACTGGTAATGGTAACACTCTGGTCGTAAACTTTCGACTTGAGCCACTTGAGACATATTAGACGAAAAGACACTTTTGATCATTATTCATCGAAAACTTCAATACTGGAGTTTCCCTGATATTGAGGTGGGCACTACATGGGCGTGCGACATAACCTTCGTTTTGACCATGTTCATTTTTAGGGTTCAAAAGAAAAAAACGAAATCCTTATAGGATCACTTTGTTGTCCGGACGGACGGACGGATAGACGGACAGACGGACAGCCGTCTGTCCGTCTATCCATCCGTCCGTCCGGGTGTCAAGACCTGTATCTCGGGAACACGTGAAGGTATCAAGTTGAAATTAAAACCATATACGCAGATCTATAGTCTCTTGTTGCAGAAAGAAAAATCAAACTTTTAGTTTTCATAAAAAAAAAGTTACAGCCGAATATGTCGCAAAAAACGCATATTTCGACACTCGCAAGGGAATCAAAACCTATGGGGTAATTCCCGTTGACCTATAACTGTGAAATTTGGCAAGAAGCCAAATTTGTCATATAGTACACATAAAGGAAAAAATCCGAAAACGGTAAACTTTTTATTTAATCACAAAAAAATATTTGGACACTTGGGTCTTTATGCGAGGAAGAAGGGGCCAAATTTTAAAGTGATTTAACCGCATAATGTGGGGTATCATATGAAAGAGCTTTATTAGCACAAGCTAAAACAGGTTTTGAAATATTTTTAGGATTTCGTTTTATGAAGGAAAATATTAAAGTCAAAGTCAAAGTCAAAGTCAAAGTAAATTTATTTGCGTTAAACATGAGTGATAACATGCTTTTGGTGTTCTTAATTTTAATGTGCTTCATGTTATGCCTGAGGAGGCGTGCAAATCAGAGGGCGCTATCGATCTTTAAAACTACTAATATAAATACCTAATTATCAAATGTCAATTTAAACATGTCATAATACAATTATATAAAATTATTTTTTATTTTTATTTTTATTAATTGTGTCAATAAAATTTCTAAACATTAAAATATTTTGTTCATAAGGAACGATCGTCTATATAATCTTTAATCTTATAGTAGCATTTTTCAACCAGCAAAGCTTTAAATTTCTTTTTAAATAAATTAGTTGTCAGATTTCTAAGACTTATAGGTATCTTATTATATATAATAGGGCCCATTCCAAAAATGCTGTTTCTGAACAATTGAGTTTTTGCTTTATGTATTAGTATTTTGTTGTCTCGTCTATTATATATCGATTCTGTAGACATCTTAGGAAATATTTCAGAATTAGCCCGTACAAATACTGCAACCTCAAATATGTATAGTGAAGGAAGCGTCAGAATCTTATGCTGTTTAAAGTAAGGCTTGCAGCTATCAGTTGGTTTGAGTCCAAACATAGATCTTAAGCATTTTTTCTGGGATATAAAAGCATAATTTTTATCAGTTGAGTTACCCCAGAATATTACGCCATATCTCAGCACTGACTCCACAAGTCCATAATATGCTGTAATAAGGGCGTCCGAGTGAAGAGTCGGTGCTAATTTGTAAAGAGCGAAGGAACAGCTGCTGAGTTTTTTATTTAGGTCATGGACATGTGCTTTCCAGTTCAGACGTTGATCAATAATTAACCCCAGGAATTTTGTGGTTTCTACATTATTTATCGGGTTATTACAGTATGTTATGTCAAAATTAGTTATATTCTGTGGTCGTTGAGAAAAGTGCATAATATTAGTCTTACTTAAATTTATTTTTAGATTATTTAAAAAAATATATGTATAATTTCCCCCTTTTATCTACTATAGTTTGTACGGAACCCTTAGTGGGCGAGTCTGACTCGCACTTGTCCGGTTTTTTTTACTTACAATTTGTACATAATTCTAGCTGTGATTTCGTCTTTGATAAAAATTACCATCATGAACCATAATTATGATAATACTACTTTGTCATATAATTTTCAATTTATGTAATATACTTAATGTCATAATTTTTCATGGAAAATTTGGATAATTATTTATCGGAAACAGTCACGCAAGGTTAACTCGAAAAATAATTGGTTGGGTTTTACCGACAATGCTGGCATAACTTAGAAATCACTACCTACAGCATACTGACGTAGAAAAACATACCTGCCTATTATCAGTAACTAGATACCACTTACTAGATACCACTTACACATAAGATTGACGTAAGTACCTACCTACCTCAATTGTATGTTTTCTGTACATATAAATTAAGTAATTTATATGTACAGAAAACAACCATAAACCTAGGATGTCAAAGACCAACAATGACAGGTGGAAACTGTTATCAAAATAATTTATAAATTGCAAACTAATATCCAAAATTTTCTGAATTTCTACAATTGACTTAGGGAAGTAAGTCATACATATTTTTATTACTATTCAATTATACTAACATAAGCTAACTCGTATGTTGGTTATTTTGTTTTAAAAACCAAAGTAGTTAACCGATTTTGATAAAATAAGTATGGGACCACCTCTGAACCTACCAATAATCTCGTAACACACTTAAAAAATTAATAATCTCCTTTTTTTGATGTCGATTAAAAAACAGAGTCCTCATCTTTTTTGGAAGTCAGTTACAACTAGGTAAACGTGACATACATAAATGTTTGATTCCAAACATCATCTATCTCCATATTCTGGAGAAAAAAAAACTTACACACTATAAAAAAAAACTTATTATGGCTTAAGTTTACGCTACCTTATCCAAATTCGAACGTACTCGTCTAATTAACTAGATGAACCCACACTAACCCGCAGAAATCTATTTTTGCCGGCATAAAATTAGCATAAGTAGGTATTATTCCTTGGTATAAGGAATATCAAATTTCATTTGAGCCTATTTAGCCGTTTGAGAGTAAAGGAATACCACCAATTTCGCATTGGTAATATTAAGGTACTGATACATTTGCTATTAAAAAAGTATTCTTATTAGCATGCGTAATAAATACATACCTACTAGAAATGAGCTTGCTTATTTCTAGCAATGCTTTGACACATATTCTACTAAGTAGTAATTGCTCAATAATGGCATGCTTTTGTGCTAGTAAAATGAACATGTGTATCAGTGTCTTTAGAGTGAGACAAGATGTCAAAGAAATAACAAATATCTATATCAAAAGATAAACAAAATATGAATACTCAACTGCAGAAAAGCGGTGTTTGCAGTCTTACGACTTCATTAGGCTTGTTACGCTGTTGTGTGTTGTTTTTTGTGAGAAAGTATGCGTAAAATCACTGTAAAAGATATTAATGCGTATTCTTTAGAATAATTCTATTATAATCACTTGTTAATTACGATAAAGTTAGTTGGAAATTACGAAAAACGCATTTTTTATTTTTGCGAGAGATGTATTATTTTATTATTACAAAAATATATAGCAGACACTCAGGAAGTGAAGACGAATCTAACGACACCTCGCATATCAAAATCAGTCAAATCCTTTAGGCTGCAGGCGATCGTATAGAAACATACATATATACACAAAACATACATATACTCGAAAAACATAACCCTTCTTCTTACGCGGTCGGGTAAATAAAATGTACTATTGTATCGACTACTCTGCCCATTTTTGTTTTCCGATCCTCATGTATTTACGTTACTCAGAGAAATGGAAGCACAACAAGTGTTCCCTGGACGAGGTGTTCAAGGGCTGCGTACTTTTCCTGGAAGCTGCTATGCTGGAGCCGGAATCGCAGATCTGCGGTGCCGTGGTCATCTTCGATATGGACGGCCTCTCCATGCAGCAGGTCATGCAGTTCACGCCGCCCTTCGCCAAGAGGATCGTCGACTGGCTACAGGTAACCACGTTTTAAGGCTGCGTAGATCGACAAAATTAGCAGCAGGGTTACTGTCAACTTTTATAGCGATGCAAACTTGGCTCGCGCCCGTTTTTAACCGACTTCGAAATGGAAAGAGAAGGTTCTCAATTAGACTATAATTATGTTTGTTACGCTATTCATCCGCTAAACATTATCTTTTTTTTTTTTTTGATAAATTGGTTATAGTATTTTGTTTCATTGTTTAGAGCTGGCGTGCTCCGTAGACCGCGCTAAATTGCTCAACATGGCGGAGAAACGCAACCTTTCTTTAACACAACTTCTTTTGGGCCATTATAGATATTCCACTACACGAAAATGGTGTAACTTTGGAATATGATTATGGCTGCAACCGATTTCAATCTACATGAATTTACGGCGAGTTATTGTGAAACTTTTGTGGTGATGTAAATTTTGGTATTGTGGCACATGCCCTTACGAAAAAAGATGTGTGGTCAATTCTGAAGACACCACTAAAACAACTAAAATTCTTAACTCACTAAATTATAAAAAGTAACAAAAATGGTATGGGATTTTCGTTTTTTTTTTTTTAATTTAGTATTTTTAAACACAAAATGTTTTGTTTTTTGTTTTAAAGGAAAGAAGGAGAGGAAAAAGCTGCATAAGTATTTATTATTTTTTTAACTTTTAAACTTCGAATTTATTTCGAAATAATTACAACAGTTTATAAAACTGAAACAACTGACTTCAAAATGAACAATTATGTTTTAAAAAACATACTATTGAACCGATTTTGATGAAATTTCTATGGGCTTAGTCCCATAGACCAGGGCAAACATTTGTGTGATGAGCATGGATATTTGTACTGTGACTGGGTTTTTATATCATATGTATATATTTACAAAAAAAAAGTATATATCTATGTATTCTATCAGCCATCTGGTTCCATAGTACAAGCTTTGCTTAGTTTGAGCTAGATGGTGTTGTGCGAAATGTACACAAATATTTATTTATTATTATAAAAATATCATCAAAAACTGTCTTCACATTATATTACTAACCCCCGACCCAAAAAGAGAGGTGTTATACGTTGGACTTGTTTATCTGTGTATGTCTGTGGCATCATAGGTCTCAAACGAATTGACCGATTTTGATCTAGTTTCTTTTGTTTGAAAGAGGATTTCAACGACAGTGTTCTTATTTATCAAAATCGGTTCCGCCATTTGTTTTGTTGGGAATTTTTAAGGTTTCTAAATTTATACTTGTTTATTTCCAGGAATGCATCCCGCTCCGCATCAAAGGGCTGTACATAATCAACCAGCCGTTCATCTTTAACATGGTGTTCCAAATCTTCAAGCCTTTCCTGCAGGAGAAGTTGCGCTCGCGCATCGTCTTCATGGGGCAAGACCGCGAGTTGCTGCACAAGTATATAAGCCCCAAGTGCCTGCCCGAGCGCTACGGCGGCACACTCACCATTCCTAACGTCACCGGCGCGCAGTGGCTCGAGTTGCTACTCATGTGTGATAAGGAGTTCTGCGGTAAGGATAATGGCTGATCGATCATTTTCTTTGTATCTACCTGCTTGTCCACCTCTGGTAGACAGGTTTTTGAAAAAAATGTGCTGCTGTCCACCATTGGGGGACAGTGTTACAAGTTTCTACATTAAAGTCGGTTCACACATAATATGTCTTCACTGATAATATTATTATCAGTGAAGACATTACTATGTGTAAATTTACCCCATCTTTTTATCAAATGATAAATTTAAAAATCGTGTGGAAATAATGTTTTCTAAAACACAATAAGGTTAGACTTTTGTCGATTTTGCGAAACATTGCTCGAGCGTCATACGCCTGCGCTAAAGCTGATTCTTCGTAACTATTGGATTGTATTTAACTTACACATTATGAATATTCTTTTGTTTTATCTTTTACAGCAATCAACTCTTACGGCTACAAGAAGGATAAGAAGTGATCCCAAAACCCTTAGAGAGTAATGGTATATTGTGATATTTAGTAAGACATATCGTGGTGAGAGCATGCCTGTGCAATTATTATAGAATTAGATAGTTTATGGAATAGTCTAAGCTTAAGCAAAGGTATTGTTTTAATTGATGTATCTATTTCAAAGCAGCATTTTTTTTCATAAAGATCGTGTCGAACCATAAAAAAATGATTTGTATACTATATTTTACTAAGTACTGTATCCTATTACGAAAACTAACGTGGTTGTTATACATTTTTATTTGAACAATTTGTCTTTTTCAAAAGGAACAGAGCAGGCGTTACTTCCAGACGAGACGTAAATTGTTCAAATAAAAATACTAAAGAACTGTATCATAATAAATAGTGCGTATGTAGTCAGGGTTCAAAGCTTTCGAATTGAATTAAAATATAAAATATCAAAAAAATCAAGATCACCTTGATTTTTAAATTAAACTAAACAATCCATTTTTTTTTTTTTTGTAAAAAATGACTTTTTTCTATTTAGCTTTTTTTTAGATCACTTTAATATTTATGTGTTTTACCTTTTCCCTTGCGTAGTTGACTTAAATCTTTGGTGGCATCAAAAATGTTTTATCGAAGAATTTTATTGTTTCCCCTCGAGGAAAGTTTATGATACTTTAAAGTCTTTTATACGAAAATTCAAAAATAAATAAAAAATAAGATAAGATAAAATAAAACAATCATAAAGGTTGAACCAGAAGAACATGACTATAATATACCCTTTATAGTCATGTTTTACTACTAACGTACTATTTCCTTTTACAGTGTTGTGTTTAAAGACTGCTACAAATATTCAAATATTACATTATCTCACAATATTAATTGAAAATAATTTGCCAAAAATAAGAAAAAACAATCTTAAATATGCACCAGAAAGAAGACATATTATAGTCATTTTTCAAATGTACCGTTTCCTTCTTACAGTGTTTCACTCTGCTACCTAAGAGTATATTTTAAGACTGCTACAAATATTTGAATGGTGGCATTATCTCAGAATATTAATTGAAAAAATATAAGCCAAAAATGAACCAATCATAAAGAAAAAAACAATCATAAAGATTCATCTTTCATTCATCTTCCAGAAGTATATTATATACTCATATTTAAATGTACTATTTCCCTGCTACAGTATTTCGCTCTATTACTTAATATATATAGTCTTATTACATATTAAACTTGTGTACTTACATATTTAAAGTCTGATACAAATATATATTATGTCAGAATATTCATTCCAAATTCAGATCTCGATCATATATAAGTATAACTTTAAATATTGTTACTCATGTTGCTTACTGACCTTGCTAATTTTGCAATATATGAATGCCGAATATTGCCTACAGGATTCTATTCTAAGTACCATTAATGTTGGGCTGTGATATTATACGTATACTGTGTAAATTAAGGTTTACACTTGCAGCCATAATATCTACTAATTAATTTTAAGAATAAAAATATACTATATGAATTTGATATGTTTTAACTTGACAACAAAATGCGCCTTACTGAATATGTCTCAAATTCTTATTTCTGCAAATGTCATTTCGTATCAGCGAGAAGTTGACAGAAAATGTTGAGCATTGATCAAATTTGAGTAACAATTTCAGTAAGAAATTTTCCATTTAGTCTTGAATGGATAAATTGTCGGTTCAGAATTCTTTTAATGTTATGAACAAATATAAAAATAGCATTGTATACAATGCATTTTTTAAATAATATAATTGCGCACAAGTAAAATTGCTTGTGCGTTTAATAATTTTGATGTGCATAAAATATTAGTTCATGTAATTACAATACTAATTATAGTTAGTTAAATGTAGTAGAATTATACTAATATTTTAGGGCGGCAATTTATTTAAGATATATAGTTATCTGGGTTTGTACATCACATAATCTTCACATCTCATATCATTGTCACAAAAACACTTTTTATACATAAATTATATTTTACAATAAAATAATATTAAATTGCTTATGTATTTTATTTTCGAAATAGATTATTTTGTAAATTTTTATTTTAACCTATCCTTTACAAAAGTTAGGCATATTTATCTAAGTATAAATG
Organism: Lycia hirtaria; assembly: GCA_947563715.1. NCBI lineage: Eukaryota > Metazoa > Arthropoda > Insecta > Lepidoptera > Geometridae > Lycia > Lycia hirtaria. The sequence goes on from OX387379.1 coordinate 40,558,562, forward strand.
GAATGTAGTACGCTACAACTACGTTTTTTATATGACTTGTACTAGCAAATAAATTATTTGTTATGTTGTTGTTGTCATTATGTAGCTAACATAATACATGCGACTTCAATAAGCACTCTCTCGTACAAAATCGATGTTGATTAGCAAATTTAATAAATAAATCCGTTAAAGTACAAAGTAGGGTTTCAATCGTTCACCGAAGTTTCCGTACTTACCTGTGCATGACGCAATACATGAATAAAAACATTGATACCAGGACTAATTACTCAACAAAATGTGCTTTATATCTTAGAATATTTTGTTACTTCACATAATTATTTTCATTTTATTTCAAATAAGTAGTTAAGTACAGACCTATTTTCTTTATCGAAAGAGATTTTTTTATATTTGACTAAATTAATCTCAACAGACTCCGGGGTCCAGTGCCTTTTATAAACTAATGTATGTATTTTTAACTACTTAATTTTATTTATATATGCAAGAGGAAGACAAAATTACACTTTCTGATTTACACCTAACTAACATGCATACGTGTATACGCCGAGCATCCAAAGAGATTGTAACATTATTGTTTACTCTATTTTAAGTTTATCTCACATGACACCAAATGTCAAACAAACGTTCATTTGTCATTTTTCGTTTTTTTTTGTGTGCATCAACAAGGAGGTTTCTCTCTCAACTCTCTCTTCCCGCAACTACATCAACTACCGCGCCCTTAGTGCGGAAGCCAAAAAATATAATAGCCATATAGAAGCTATATGAAATCACAGAAGACATAAATAGATGACATACACAATGATATCTAAGAAGGCATAAAAAATTGCAATCGATCGACGATTGACGGAGAATTCGATTAACATATGTACATACAGCTAGAAAATGCTCTTCCGTTTTTCTGAAGTCGGTTGAAAATGGTATAATAAATTACACGTTATACTAATACCATTAAATACTTAGATAAAATCATGTAGATGCTGCGACAAATTCTATAAAATAACAATCACAGGAAAAGGCTTATTTTCAAGGGCAAGGAATAGGCCTTAATACCTTTACGTTTTAATATTTTGTTTTAAATATGGTCGTTTTAGAAGTTTTATTCCATAAATTAATTCATACTTAATCATTTATTGTCCTTGGCTGGGTATCCAAATGAGCTGGCCACTGAAAAACAAAATAGTTTTTTAATAAACACTACCATAAAAATACCTACACTACAATCTGGACTCCCTTTGTAAAAATTTTAATGACGCATTTCTTTTTGTGAAATATATACATATATCTTAAATATTTAGACAGCAGCTCAAATCAGCTTATCTAGTGATTATTACATTCCATTTAAATATAATTAGACTTTTATGTTTGGTTGTAAAAATCCCATTTCCTAGTACAAAAGACATCAACGCGTCACCAGAATGTAAACCTGCATTAGTTTTTTTGATTGTTATCTTTACACAACTAAATGAGGGTTCCAACCTCTTGCTGTATCTTTTTATGGAGTGAAATGTATATAACCACACCAGTGCCCCCTTATGTTAACTGCCACTTTAGCTGAAGCAAAATTTTGTTGATTACCTCTTTCCCTCTACAACAACACAAGCAGGTACAATATTTTTATTATACAGACTCGTAATTTAGTCCGCGAGGCCACGAGCCCACGAGCTCAGAGGCCCCTGAGCTCGTGGGCTCGTGGCCCGTAACTAGTAATAAACTAGTCTCCTATTTGTCGTACAGGAATTCTGTATACCAAAACCCCCTACTAAAATGTACTTATGGAAAAAAGAAACAATAAATACTTATCGAAAATAAATATTGGAGATTGGAAATTTTACGGGAAGCTAGCAAGTTTACAAAAACTTTTATTTGAAATAATGTAATAAGGTTTAATAATGTATGTAATAAGGTTTGATACAATTATTTTATTTGAAAAAAAAATTGAGCACTACAGACTAGGGTCGGTGCCTTTTATAATTTTTTTATTTTTATTTTTTATCTAACTTTACTTTTTTTAAACTAGCATACAAAAGAGGAATAGGATAATAGGAGAATAAGGATACTTACATTGGAAATCATCTTCATAGTGATGTAGCATTTTATATAAGACATCCCCTGGTATCTCAGGCTCGGGAAGCGACCCCCCGTGGCGTTTCCTCAGAGCTGTAGCGTCAATGTGCTTCAGAAGGGACTGCTTGTCTGAACCGTGCAAGAAGATACGGGATCGGAGCTTCTCTCTCATGAACGGTTTGAAGATGGCGAAGAGCATATTGAAGATATACGGCTGGTGGACGATGTGAACGGCTTTTAGACGAGCTGGCACGCAATCCTGGAATTGAGGAGTAGGTTCGTATTTTTTAAGTCAGATCCATAACCGCAATGTTAATATATTAACAATTTTACAGGTTCATAAGTGTATTTTTTTATAATTATTGTTTCACAGCAAAAAATGTTTCAAAAACACTGACCTAATATGTACATTGACCATTTCTCGATGAAATGCCAAAAATACGTACTCAGATATACGATATCGATCCACATTCCTGTTGCGTACTGCACAAGAATGGAATTCGTTGCCGCCATCTCTGTTTCCTGAGACCTACAATCTTGGAATTTTCAAGGCTAGAGTGAATAGATATCTTCTAGATCGACGAGCTCCATCCTCGGCCACACCGTCACTTAACATCAGGCGAGTTGGCGGTCAATCGTAGATCTATAATGTATAAAAAAAAAAAATGTACGATGTTCAAGAACAAAGATTTTAACAGCAGATATTCCAAGGATAAGTTGATAATTATGTTAGTACAAAAATCAAAAAATCACAACAAGTACATTTATACTTTATATTTTTTTTCAACAAAGGGTTAATTTTTACCTGGGACTCTTGGAATGTATGTGCGCATGTATTAGCACCTTTTTGCATTTATTTAACACTTTACCTATTTACTTAGCTAATCAATATTTTTTTAAACTTAGTAAATAGCAATAATTTTTTAGTTTGTTTTCCTGTTATTTTGTGCCTGGTTTGTACCTACTGTAAGGTATTATGTATGTAATAAAACTACATAATCTTCTCTGCCCGAATTTGCCCACTCACCCAAAAAGCTGTTTTATTTCTCACTGCGGTCCGATTCGACCCATTCCAAAATGTTCTTGGTCGATTCGCACCGCGAAATGATTTGGTAGGCGCAAATTCAACATTTAAGATATCACGAAAATAAGTAGTGTCACCGGCTATAGGAAAAAAGAAAATTTTCTTACAATAATCTTAGCTTCTATAAAAAAGTATTTATAAATATGTACTGTTTGCTGTCAAAAATGCCGATATTAAGGGAATATAAGTTTTGATATATTTTTTTTTAATCAATTTTATCCCCTTTAAAGTAAGTCTTTTTGTAACATTTCTTATTGACTGATTTTGTTTAATTGAAATAATTAACTCAAAATAAAACGTATGACAGTTCCGGAACAAAAATTTGTAGATATCACGCGGCCAAATTGGTGAATTCGACGCATTTTTAAAAGTTGCTACTTTAATGCAAATATTATTATTTACTTAGCAGCTGTGATTTACTTATAAGAGATTTTTTATTCTTTTAAATCACCAAATACAAACAATTATCACGAACTCAATAATAAAAATAAATTTTCAAATATTTTGTAATAATTTTCCGTTTTCATGAGGCATACACTAAGACATATTTATTAAAAATATAATCGATAAGTTTTAGAAACTCAAAATCCCTCAACATAAAAAACGGCTTTTGGCCGATCTTAATGAAACAGCTAATAACATACTCGATCAAATCCATTTTTGAACAAAAAATGTGTGTGCACACGATAGAAGTGAAATGTTCATCATGACGCGTTGACTATATCTCTCACCTGTGTCTATCTCGCTCCCTTAGTCGACTCGAGCCGACTTTACCCGAACGAGAATTACAATTAGCCAAGCGTTACAGCTCTGTCTCATTCAATACCCACAAACAAAATGCTCAGCGCACCTAAATAAGTTTTCACTTCAAAAAAAAGTTGATGAAAATCGGTCAATCCATGTGAAAGTTCCGATGCCATAGACAGACACAGATACACACATCAAACTGACAAACTGATATAGGGCGAGGGTAAAAAAAGTCGCGTGCGAGTGAGACAACTGCAGTGCTTACCTGTATCCACTCGATAACCATCTTGGCATATGATGGCGTGAACTGCATCACCTGGCTGAGGGAGAGGCCCTTCATGTCGAAGAGAACGATGACGCCGCATACTTGCGTGGTGGGTTCTTTCATAGCCCCCTCCAGGCCCATCTGTGTGCCCCGGAACACCTCCTTCAGGGATACCAGCCTGCAGTCCCATTTCTCTGATAAGTAGAAAATCACAAACACAGATTTTAGGAAGAAAAGTAAATAGACTCAGCAAACACTAATATAAATGCGATGTATGTTTGCGACTCCTGAAGAGTCCGTAGTTTGTACAATCGTACGTCAATAAATCAATCAATCAATCAATAACACTTTATTGACACCACATAAAGTAATAAGACAATAAACACATAAGAAAATGGCACAAAAGGCGGTCTTATCGCTAAAAGCGTACGTCCCCATTTTTGAAGATATAAAATAACTGAATGAAATTATAAAAAAATCGTCGATTGTAAAACTGGAAAATAACATCACAAATATTCGACAGAAACTTCAATTTGAATCAAGTTAATTTTCATACATAAAAATAATGTTTCGTTTATTAAGGCGCGTCGCTCACTGGTAAGTCGAGGCGCGGTCGCGGCGGCGTCGTGGCACAGTCGAGGCGTGGCGTTTTTGTTAGAGTCGAGGTGCGGGCGGCTATGCTTCCTTCACACACTACAGTGTAAACACGTCTACGCACGAAACAAAATAACAAAATAGCGGTGGGGTCGCGGCGCGGTCGCGCACTGCAACCCTGCCGCGACGCCGCCGCGACCACGCCTCGACTCCACTTCGCCTGCGACACGACTCTAGTCTGTGCGCGCACTGCCATTTGAACCTGAAGGAAACGTAGAAGTGGCGCGCCGCTTGTGCGCCCGTGCCTCGACGCCGCCTCGACTCCACCTCGTGTGGGCGATGCGCCTTACGATTATTATATTATTAGTCTTTTATTTCGTCAATCATACAAATTCATAATTTATAAACCACAAAAAAGCTGACGTCAATTACAATGTTATATTAATAATAGTATTATATTTCGCATAAAATAAGTAGTCTTCTTCTTTTTTGTATTGGACCCGCATTAAAGCATTTGCCAGTGTCAAGTATTAGGATTTTTTCAAGTTTCTTGAATAAAACAAGTTGTAAATGTTCTAGTCACAATCTAAGTCACGTATAGGTACAGTCAATTCATAAGTTGAATCCTGCTACAGTAAAGTGGTGACGACTTTACTAGAAGCTTCTATGGAGTTATGCCGACAACGAAAAATCACACGTTTTACTGCTTTATTTCACTTGCCCACACTCACGCACATTATCGAACACTTAATGAATAAAACACCACCATTTTTATAGCATTAATGTTCAAAATAACACAAGTTTAGGAAAATAAAACAAAGCAACAACACGTTACTAAGACGTTCCCGCCAAAACTCCCAAATAAGTAGTCGACAACCTTTATAGTTTTGCCATTTCCTTCCATCTGTCTGCCTGTCCGTAGCTCATAAACGATGAATAATATTATATAAAGTATTAATTTGAATTTATCAAGCCAACAAAGTGGTGAAATAAAATCTTAGAAACTTAAGTTGAATGGTTGATGATAATTGAAAAAAATCACGGCAGTAGCAAATATAATATATATAAAACGAAATTAAGAGGAAAACCTATCACAGTTAAGAAGAATTTACACAAACACACATTTAAATTTTGACCATTTTGAGGTGACCAGCCAGCTGCACGTGACCAGATACCCATTTGGCCAGTTTTATTTTTAATTCCTTACCGAAAATGAAATTTGTTTCAACCCCTGTATCTATAGCTTAAAGCTTCATATTTTATGTAGTTGTTGAAACTTCGTGATTAGGCAATGAGCGAGTTTTCGAGAAGAGAAAATATTATAGAATAGCTTTAAAATAATAAAGAATGGCTTTAAAATAAGTAAACGCTGTGGAATCTGCCAGCTACAAACTGGTACCCAATGACTTTCAAGAAAACGAAATACTGGTCAAACGACTCAACACAATACATAAAAATAATACCTGGCATACGTAAACACATTAAAACTAATACATGAATGCATAATTACCTGCTAGGTATATACTTTAGGCCTTACCGAAAAAAGTTACAGATCTATAACCAACGTCTTAAATTCTCTGTCTTCTTTCCGCAAGTATCATTACGTGTCAGCGAGAAGTTGACAAAATATGTTAAGCATTGTTTAAAGTTAAGTAACGTTTTTCGGTAAGGCCGTTTATGTACAAAATGGTTGTTATTGTAAATAATATTGATACAACAGGTATTCTGCTATTTATGTTCAAGTGCGACAAAAAGCATGGCAAGCTTAGCGGCATGACGTAACATTAAAAAGAAACGGTGGACTTACAGCGGAATGGCCGAGAATATCTTGACCAGTATAAAAACTACAAACCAGCATTTCCCAAACTACGAGTGCGACCACTGGAAAGTCGCGAGCGATTGTTGGGTGGGCTTTAAAATGTAGGACGATATGTCGATCGACTAGGCCTGCAGCCGAGTTGCCACAGGACTGAAGAGAGTGGAGTAAAAGTGACTACAAGTATAAGTTTAGAAAACCCAAAAATAAAACACCAAAAAAAGACTGAACCAATTTTGATGAAACATAGCTAAGAACGCTTTCAAATAAAAACAAAATAATAGAAGAACGGTCTAAGATCAAAATCGGTCCATCCGTTTGAGAGCTATGATGCCACAGACAGAGACACACTCGTACATACGTCAAACGTACAACACCTCTCAGTTTGGGTATTGGATTAAATTTTAAAGCTGTGTGTAAACAACAAATAGAAAAAAAATACATCCAAATAACTGAATTAGTACGTTACTATTAAAACTAACGTGGTTTTCACACATTTTAAATAAAAAGTACGAGTCACTCACGTCTGTTTTGAGCCGAAAAATCCGACTATAGTTTCAACCGCATTCAGCTGTCTTTTTCAAAGGAGCAGCGCAAACGTCACTCGCGTTAAAAAGACCGCCGTACTAAAATACTTCTGTATTTAATTAATAAAATATTTGATATTTCGGTTATAATTGTATGAAAAATGTATATACCTATGAATAAAATACTTCAACCTAGCTTATTCATCTAGTGTGTTTCACTCGAAGAGTCAAGGAACAACTTTGGGAACCGTTTTTATAGCAGAGCCATTTAAACAAAACTAAATTATCTATTTTGTTCTCGTCTAGCTCGATAGCAACTCAACCGCTTATATTTATGACCGTGTTCTAATAACCGGAACATACTGTGTTCACATTATATAATAATTATTTTATTGCGTAGAAATAAGCAATTTGTGCACTCATTAGGCAAGTCCTAACTTTTTGGTATTATAAACGTGGTGTTTCAATTTGAGTTGATATTGGGAACATGGTTACATGATGATATTTCTAATTATTTAATTTTATATAATTGTATTTTAAGCTCATTCGAATGACGAGATTGATGTGATGTTCAACACTTACTATTTAATCATAATAATCTTATATCTATCAATAAATATATTCTATTCTATTCGATGGTTCATAAGTATGTAATGACTTTTTAGGAAATGAGCGAACAAATTAAATCAGAATTGCAGATATTTTTGAGTACAATCTATTATTATCAAATCTTAGATCCATTCATCACGAAAACTGAATCAATATCCAACCTATGAAATGTTATATGGACACAGCCGCTTAAAACCGGTCTTTTTAAAAATCAATAGGGGGACGTCCATGGCCAGCAGTAGAATTCTTGTGGTGAGATTTTAAATACCTTCATACGAGTATGTCAAAGGAGAGTTTATAAATATAATCAGCTGTTCAAAAACCGGGAGTTACACGGATTTATTTCTGATATTATGTGTATGTATGTTACTTAGGTAGATAAATAAACGTTTTGAATTGAAATCATGGAATACCTACATACGTACGTAAAGTCCCTTCCTTTTACAATGTTGGCAAAACATAAAAACCATGACTATATACAGGGCGTTATATATATCCCCCCGTTATATCCCCGGGAAAAGAAACAACTGGCATATTCTGTTTTTTTTTTCCTTTCCATTCTAGCGTGGTATATTATTTTATGTGTTTAGTACATACTTATAAATTACTTCATGGTCAATGATTTGAAACTAACCTCCAGACTCTATAAGCATTATACGCCGCCCGTGCTGGTCTCGCGGTGACAGGAAGGAGACCACGGAGTTCTCGAAGGTAGCCCGAGTGTCTGAAGGCACCAGGTCTCGACAGTACTCCCCATGGGATGCTCGGAATTTATAATATGCTTGTATCTGAAAAAAATAACTAACTAAAACAACTCTTTACGTTTCACCTTTCATGAGTGACCTATTCATAGCACACACACCTAGATTTATTAATTTTCTAATGCATTTTTATATCATCCACACATCATCATCTATGTGCTATTTTCAGCAAAGAAATGAGCACGTTATTAAAAATGATTCACTTTATTTTTACCGACTTCAAAAAGAAAGAGGTTACTTTACATGCATGTAGGGGAGGTACCTAACCCAAAAAATTTTTTTTACCTGATTTTATTCTACAGTTTTGTAGACGTAATAAATATGTATAGTCTAGTAAAAATAAGATTTGTGACAACATAAAAGACAACTAAGTAAATTGTTATTTAAATGAATGTACTTATTGATATTTAAATAATGATATTGTTTCAAATGTATTTCCATACACCATATTGAAATACATTTGAAACAATATCATAACATAATGATATTATAAAAGATAATTTTGTTACCTTTACACGCTCAAATGGTTGAACCGATCGTTATGAAATATAGTATAGTGATAGCTGTGGACCTGGAGACGGACATAAGCTACTTATCATCATCATAGTCATCACCGTTTCTCATAACTACGCGAGTGAAACCGCGGAACGCAGCTAGTCTATAAATCGTGGATTATTGTTGATCTATGATTTTTTGTTATTTTCCTATCATAATTTCAATGAATCCCCCCAGTTGCAAATACTGTGATCAGCTCCATACAAACGGATTTATTTTTACTAGACTAGTATACCGATACTTAATTACTATTTTCTAGTATTTTTTATAGTCTTTGAATTAAGACGCGGACGGACGGACATGGCGCAACTATAGGGATTTGTAATACGGAACCCTAAAAACACTGGCAATCGGAAAAAACAAACAAACGTATATTGTGATATGTATTTAATAAGTATGTAAATATACATAAATAAGCACAAGCACATAGTTAATATTTAATATATATTTTATTTCCTATAGCATAAATAGGTACCTGTTGTAATTTTGTTGTACTGTATACTAGATTTTAGTTAAGTTTTCAAAGGCCACTAACTGTGCCGTCTTTCCAATCCATGCATGGTTGCCTGGAAGAGATCGCTCTAAGCGATAAGGCCGCCAATTAAAAGCCTAGCCATAATCTTATTTTTCTATGTATCTTTTTCCGTGTATACTCTTCGTCTTTTAATAAAGAGTTATCTATCTATCTATCAAATGTACTTTAAACTCACTTTTTTGAAAGCGCTCTCTGCATAAAACTTGCACGGTCTCAAGAACTTCAAAAGAAAATCATCATTATCAACAGGAATGTAGAGTGACGACTCTCCTGCAACAAAAAATACATGCTACAGAAAAACAGCTACAGAAAAACGTTCAGATACGTTTTGAGTCCTTAAATTTAGTAGGAATTATACTTCAAAATAAAGTGTTTTATTTTTAAATAAATACATACTTACATTACAGACAGTTCATTATTTGAAGGGTTGTAAGTCTAAAGGGTCTAAGTGCCATCTTTTTTTATATATTTTTTTCATTTGCATATTATTAGGCATGGCACATAGATCGTATTTTTGTAATAATATTGTTTTTTTTTGGCACTTGGACCCTTTAGAATTACAACCCTTCAATTACACACATCCGACGGGACTTGAACCCGCATTATCCTATGTTACAGGTGGTGCCACCAACGCTTGATTGGCTTAAGCCAACAAACACTGTTCAAAAGTTCCGACCATCCCACGTGACACCTCCGTGTCCAAAATGGTAAAGGCTCCGAGGTCACAGATCGGGATAATGCGGGTTCAAGTCCCGTCGGACGTGTGTAATTTTTGAATGGTCTATAAATTTCTAAGATACTTCAATTAAAAAAAAATACTCAAAAATATCGTATAAGTAATTAAGTACATACTATTACACATAAAACTGCGAAAAATACAAGATGAAATAGGAAACAACGAATTTCTTGTATGGAATTGTGAAATTAAATTCTATTGTATGGTAATTTTGATATTGTTTAAACCTAAAATACGTAGACTAATAGATAGTCCGTGCAAATACAAGACACATACTTACGCTTAGATAATAATACTCATACCTAATTGTGGTACTAGCATTTGCAGAATTATACAGCTCAGTTATTGGTACATTTGCCTTCCAAACTGTAAGTTGTGGGTTCGATCCCCACCCACGACAAACATATATGTGATGAGCATGGATGTTAGTTCTAAATATGTTTGGATGTTTCTATGTATTTACAAAAAAAAAATGCGTAAGAATATTTTGTTAAGTATCTGTTCGTAAATTTTTTTTTTTTTTTTTTGGGTTGGAGCTTAATGGATGTGTGAAAAGGAAAGAAATATATAGTGTATCTTAGTGCATTTCAACTATAACTTCTGCCTTCATTGCATAGTAGGCACAATTTTTGCAATTATTAGAATATATCGTTGATCAGGCAAAGACCTGCTTTCAGATTGAAATTATATTTATCATATTTAAAACAAAATAACTCGAAACAATATGTCATCCAAGTAAACGAAACTAGGCGTCTTGCAGACGGTTGTTTTAATTATTAAACGATAAAATAATTATAAATACCCACGTTTAATAGAGAGTGAGACATGAGCCACGTTGAGACACCTATATTTGTATTCCAAACATCAAACGAATCCTTCAAATTGTCCTTTTCACGAACAACTCCAAAAGTTTATTTTGTTTGTTGAATGTTGACTTTAAATTAATTATGCCATTATAGTAATATTCGATGACGTCAATTGTACTCCGAGCTGTTTGTTCACATTAATTCCTGAGTGGACTCGCTGAACCTGTTCTAAGTCTCACAAAATATTGGTACATGGCTAAATGCGATTTTAAAACATACTATTACTAAAACTATAAGAGTGGGCCGTATGTTCACCCCACTCATCGGGTGTTGGACACCCCAAAAATGTATTGCTAACATTTTGCTAACTGTACAAAACGCTCCAGGTTTAGCCTAGGCAACCTTTGGAAGGCGTATACCGATAGCGCTGACCATTTGTAGTCAAAACACCCTCCTACTCTTCCCATCAAATACCTTCTTCCAAAAAAAACTTACTTTAAGTTTAATTACAAACCTTCACTTACAAAAGCAAAAGTAACTCTGTCTCTCTGATTGTTACTTTTTATCAAACGGCTAAATCTGTCAGTAAATGCTAAATAATTAGATATACCTACTTAAATACTCCCGAAAAATATTATTTTCCATCGCCAGTCGAGTACAAAGTATTCATTATAATAATTCTTACTAATTATGTTTACGTAGACAGATATTTTCAAAAACTGGTTTTATTTTTACCTCTTTTCCACGGGCGTGATGCACCTTTAAATCGATTTTTTCACTCCCACAGTTAGTCGGTGTTTTAAACTTGGAATAAATAAGTTTACGAAAAAAAGATGATCGTCCTTCATGGTCTGTCAAGAAGCAAAAACAAACATTTACAACCATACCATACCATACCTACCTGTTCAATGGAAATAAGATCATGACTAAGGTTTCTATTAATTGCCAATTATTCGTCTATAACAATCTGTCTGCGAGAAGTGGCTAGTCACGTCTTTACAGCATATTTTGCAAATTTTTTGTGCTTAAATCAGTCTTGCTCAATTCTATAATAAGAGAGCAATATAGAAGGCTTTCACCGCTCACTGGTGGGAAGTGACAAACAGAATATATAATAATATTAAGAATAACAAACACTGAAACCTGTTTAATCAAAAATTTCCAGTACAAATGAAAGTGAATATTACGTGTCTTGTACGAATATCATTTCTAAAAGCTTATTATAACATGAACAAAGGTGTGACTTGTCTTTTGTATTATGTTATTTATTACCCAACCGCGCAAGAAGGGTGATGTTTATCGGATAAAATTACGTGTAACTATGAAGTCACTCCACTTTTACACTACTTGAAATATTCATTTACACAATATTGTAATGGTGTGTACTATGTGTGTGTTCCCATTTACTATGGGACCACTCCTGAAACTTTTTATCATATTTTAGTAGTGTTTTAATAGTAATATGCTTTATTTCTCGTATTAGTGAGCCCACAGTATTTCTATGTTAAAATAGCAAACATGCGCGAGCGAAGCAAGCGCGACAATTTTTAAGGTTTTTAAAATTAAACCTTGGAAGTGATTTGATTCATTGATCTTGTTTGCGTGTCCTAGGTTTGTGGTCCAGATGAACCAAACAAGTACCTATCTGCGTTAAGAGAAAAATGAAATACCCGACAGGATAAGAAGGACTTTTACGCTATCAAAAATTATTATAAATACAACCATTTGTATGCGTTGATTGCAAATTTATTATTCCTAGTTAAATTTAAACATATGACTTTATAGAAAATTATAAACATACGTTTTTATGAGAAAGTATGCGTAGAACCGCTGTAAAAGACTATAGATGCACATTAGTTAGAATAATTCTAATGAAATCACTATGTATTACGAAAAATCTCGTTGATTACCTTTTGTAGCATATCAGTTGTTTCTAACTTTGATTTAATTTCTTACATCGTCGTTTCATCAATAATCGTTTAGAACATTCCTGATTTAAATAGTTTATTATCTAGCAGTACGTTTTATAATTACCTACCTGTAATTTTATATGCTATCTTGCAACTAAGAATGTTATTATACTTAATACAGATTGAAAATAAACATGTATTAATGTACAAATTACTTTGCTAAAAACAACTAGGTATATCAGCCGGTTGCCTAACTAGGTGCAGTCTATAACAAGGCCAAAAAAGGGCTAAAAAGTTAAGAGAAAAGTGCAACTTTTGTTTTATGTTAGCATCAATGATTTAGTTTATGTATCGTTTTACACGATTCAGCAAATAAAACAAAATCACAGACATGAAATCATTTTTCTTTACACACACACATATTTTTTTTTACTAGTTGTTTCTCGTGACGTGTTTCAATTTCGTTAAAAAGCAGGTTGACTACTCCTTCTCTTATCCTATGAGATGACCTCTTAAAGCAAAAGATCTGAGGGAAGGCGTCTTACATCCTCAGGCTTTGTCTCAGAGTTAAATTTGAAACAGTCTCACTATGAATTAAAATCTAATTATGTAGATAATATAATAGACTCACCTTTCAAAAGCTTTCTCAGATCCACAAGCGCTTGCTCTACCACTTCCGGCGTTTCTCTCAATTCCTCCCTGGCTTTATCCAGAACTGCTAGATCGCTGACAGGCTTCGTGTCCAGCTGGATTTTATTCTCACCCCACATCACAAATGGTGTTCCATCATTATCCAATTGCACCTCCATGTTATACAAGTATCTGAACTCTTTTTTATAAATTTAGAAAGTGTAACCTTATTTTATGAAAATATGATTCAACGTCTCAATTATTTTAGAATGTGATTAAGCAAATAATTTATTGACAAATTAGTGATTCGAGTCAAATATGGAGCTGTTCGCGATAAAAAAGAAACGATTTAAAAATTACCGATTAATTTCCTTATCTGATTAATAGCGCCGTATCGACGTGTGTGACGTTGTGAGTAAATAAACAGAATGTCTGATGAAACGGCCAGTCAGCTGTGCGGAACTTATTGGACTGATCGGCGCAAGCGCATCTACCGTAACGGTATCTCATTCCATGGAGGTATAAACCTGTAGATTACCTCTCACTAGAGCAATAAGAGAACGCCAAGTTGTATTCCGTACTACAGTATTCACATGTGAGAAGAGGGAGGTATAGAGAAAACATTTCACGGACGATTTTGATCTTATAAAATCATGTCATAAAGTATCACCAAAAAGAAATAGGATCACATTTGATTTGATTACCTACTTATAATTATAAACTTTGCATGCTTAATGAAAGATCTTTTTTGTGACAGAATCATATTTTATTAGTCCTAGTCTTAGATTAGAAACTAACACAAATAAAAAAAATGTATATAATTAAATCTATTGTATTGTGTTAATAAAACTTGTCATATACCTAATATACGTGTCAATCAAAAAGCTTCAATATTATAGTTTTATTGATATTTTTTTGTTTGTGTAATTTATTTTAATGAACTTTCTAGTAATGATTTATTTACGAACCACGTGAGTGGGTAAATAAAAGAAAACAATAAATAAAAATAAAATAATAAACCAGGAGTGTATAAAACTCATCTCCTTCCATTTTTTACTTAGCAAGGCATAAGAAGACGAAAACCAAACATTTCATATCTTATAGTTCGTATGTACAATCATTTAAAATAAATAATTTATATATTTTAATAATATTTAATATTTTAATTATAATTTTTATATAATTTAATAATAAATAAATCATTAATATAGAACATTTGATTTACTAAAGAACTTAGTACAGTATTTACGGGATATTTACCTTCCGCAGAAATATCCGGAAACCAACAAAATACTAAATATTAAGTCATGTTCCCGATATTTACACCACGTTTTTTGCACATAAATGTCGGGAACTCAACAAAATCTATAACCAATAGTAAATATCCCGAAAACAGTTAGTTAGATAAAAATAATAACCATGGTAGTTTAAAAAAGGGTTTTAAGCACTTAGATAATCCATAAAGCCTATAGAAAGGTGAAAAGAAAAAATACACAAATGTCATTACAAATATTTATTGTCTTATCCAATTTCAATCGAATATAAAATAAAATTAATTCAATTTTTAATATCTACAAGTTTGAGCAAATCAGGTATACTCTGTCCATATAACACCATGCCTACTTTCTTATAATTATGTATACATATATAACCAACATCTAACGTTACTATTGGAATGGATTCCCATGACCAAGGCACTTTAGTATCACAAGCTAATAATAGTAGATATGATTTGTAAAATATTGATGTTTTCTGTTAAAGTACTAAACTCTAAACGAGAGAGAAAAGGTTAGCAATATATTATCTTTCTCACTCGTTAATTCTATCTTAACCCTATAGTACAGTAATATACGTATATTATTGTCAACGTGGGTAACTTTGACTCTAGATCAAACATTGTACGTAGCTTATTTTAAAGTTTTAATATTTTTTTCTCAAAAGATAAAAAAAGTAATAAAAATGACAAAAAAATCATAAATTAAGTAATTTGACTACCAATATTTTTAGAAAAAAAAAATGAAAAATGTACAGTATAATGTTTGACACGGAGACCAAAGTTATCCACGTTGACTGTACTGTTTTTACAGCTGTCATTTTTCATTGTTCCGTTTTTAATTTTTCTACAGTTGTAATGTATCTTAATTAAAAAAAATATGTAAATAGACAACCGTTACAATGATTAAGCTAAACTATACTTTACGGATTAAATAAAAGTAAAAACATGTAGCGAAGATTCAAAATTATTCGGAGCGAACTTGGATTATTTCGTGTTTAGACCAGCTAGTACTTTGAATGTTCGCACGGATATTACAACGAACAAATTCGAAATTCGAAAGTTCGATCCATTTTCGCTCCTAACAGATTGGATCGTGTATTATTACTTTAACATGGTACTAAACTACAAACAAAAACGAACAAAGAAACAATGGCATCATGTCAGTTACTGGCACGAAAATTTCGAAACAAAACTTAACAAGGTCAAGTTTGATTATCGAACACGCAACGGTTTAACTTTGATATAACTTATTCGTTTCTTAGAATCATATGTAATTTTGAAACACAGTACTGTTACTTATACTCGTAACTATAAGGATTTTAGTAACCAAGGAAGTTGTTGAAATAAAAATTACTGCTCCAAATAAACTAAATCGTATGATAATTATTATAACAACAGAGTTCTACTCAGAGTTCAGTTTGCATGCCACATGCGAAGATTGTTTCTCAAAATTATTTCTTCTCACGTCTTTTACAGAAAATAACAAATTGATTCTTATTTTCTAAGTAATAAAAACCAAATCTGTTTCACATTGTTTTTGTTCTTCGTTGTATAATTTGTAGTTTTCGTACCTAGTAATTAATTTAAAACTGGATGGAAGAATATTGGTTAGTTATAATAAATTTTATATAGAGAGACAAGATTTTGTCCCTTCGCGCGTAAATTAAACTTTAAATATTATAAAAATGTAGGTATATAAAGAAAATGTTTTTCGATAATAGTAATATTGTATTTTTTTTTATTACTGATAATAGAAAAATACTTATCAAAGATTGTTAACTTAGCTAAAAAGTTTTCTTTATTGAAATGAAACTAATTTTAACGGATATATATTTATATAGCGTATATTTTACATATATTTATGACCTGACGTTTCGAACACTCAAAAATCCGTTAAAGTTTGTTTCATTTCAATGGTAACAATCGAGAAAATCTTAGAAAAAAAATAGTTTTCTTTATGTTTATTAAAAAAAGATTATTCTCTCATTTACATTAATTAACCGTTATATTTATACACTTTCGCTGAAAATTTAATTAAGTATTATAATATGATACCATTAACATAATTTATAAAAAAAAAGTTCCAAAAACATTTTTTTCAAAATCGCATCAAAAATGTGTATAAAATCAAAATTGTTGGTTGAGCTATCGAGAGAGCACGTACGAGTAAATTTTCTAAATATTCCAAAAAGTTGTTCCCATTTAAACTTAAACTTATGTTTAAATTGTGAATCGGTTATTATCCGAGAGAGGTCAAACACCGTTATCAAATAAAATAAAATTATTTTATTCCAGATGTAAATCCATATCATTTAAATTAAATCAAATCAAGTAAATAAAATTACAATAATATCCGATTTGGCTCATTTTAGACAGTTTATACCTTAAACAAATAAGAAAGAAAACTACAGCTACATTTTGGTGAAATGGTACAGAACTGGCACTAATGACATTCACAGCCGATATCTACCTACAAGCGAGTTCATATCCATTTTAAAAAATATTCACTATAAACTAATTAAATACAATTCACCCAACTACTACAACACAAAAAGAAAACATACAAACATGTCATGATCTTCGCTCGCATTTTCACTTGATTTGTTTCTAACTATAACTACATCTGATTCCTAAATATTAGGTGTCGATACAATATAAACCCAAGTCGTATATTAATATTATTATGGTAAAATATAGAATATTTATTACATTTTTGGCAGGTAGCAAAAACAATATTGTATTATACTTCCGATTTAACTTTTCATTCTTTTAACACCGCATTAGTTAACTTTCTGTGTATAACCTGGGTTGACCCTGATTTTGACGGCCTTACCGAAAAACGTTACTTAACTTTAAGCAATGTTTAACATATTTTGTCAACTTCTCGCTTACACGTAATGACACTTGCGGAAAGAAGACAGAGAATTTAAGACGATGGTCAAAGTTAAGTAACGTTTTTCGGTAAGGCCTTTATTGTATTATTTGTACTGTAAGTACTTTATGCACATTTTAAGTTTCTAGCATACGACATAAATCTCTAAGTAAATGAGAAGACAAACTGAGCAAGTAAATTACAATTAAATAAACTTAAACAGCTCCCAGTAGAATAGAAATACTACATATATAAGAAAATAAGTGGCCAAGACCGGGTCGAGGCACGGATATGGTAGGGTTCCGTAGCTAGCTAATGCTGTAATCTAAAATAAAACTACTTGGCGAGTATTATTTGTTTAGACTACTTTGCAAAAAGGTCAATGACCTTTGTACTGTAATGATTTAAGTGTTTTATACATTTATCGCAAAAACGCAATAAAACGCAAAAAAGCGAAATTACAGTGTTCAAAAAAATTCTAATTGAAAGTATTTGTCTACTACTATGATTAATCATGAATTTCTAAGTCCAATAGCTTAGAAATGCAGGGGAGACACAATTATTCTACCTTTGTCGGGCTATATCTCGCACACATCTAAGAAATGTAGCCAACTGCAAAGCAACCAAAGTCCTAAGGCCGTGCAATTGTACCTCTACCTACAATTCATATTTTTCTCATCCTCCATAATATTAACTTGCTGGGCCAAGGGCTGGCGACGCCCTTGAAGAGACCTATTCAATGATAACCCACACGATGGGATGAGATTGAAAAAATCATCCCTTCTCTATACGTATGGAGTGCCACCCCGATTTATTATCTTTTTGAAAATTTTACTATGGCTTTTTGTAGTGGTTTACAGAACACATGCCAAATTTCGATTATGTAAGGCTGATAATCTCGAAGTCAACTGACTGTGACATACGGACAGATGTAATTATAAGGGTTCCTCGTAGTAAGTACTTACGGTACCCTAAAAATGGAAGGAATACATACTACACTAACTTACAAACATATAACTAAATACTATTTTGCTATAATTTGTTGATTAAGGGTAAATATATACGAAAAATTTGCAGATCAGCCTCTATTACTAATTCGAATCGAACATAATGGCTTCATACATACAGGAATGCATTTACGTAGCTGTACTTTTGTGAAAAATATTAAAATGTCTAGTTAATTATTCAAACTGGAATGTTAACATTTCAATGTCAAAGTCTTCTAAAACATACGTCAAAATTGTAATCTTGAAAGAATATGCCAAAACATAAGCTACGAAATGCTAAACGCTACGTCAATAATCACTTACTCTACTAAATAAACGAAGTAGTAAAACAGGTAGAACATAAAGTAAAAGGATTCTAATCTTTTGCGTTTCTTTCAATCTAGACTTAAATTTAAGCCCGAAAATTTACATAACACATTTTTAAGTTGGATATTCTGAGGATTTCGATCACTTTTGGTGGTCTTTATCAAGAAGGTATCAACAATGCGACACGCGCAGGTATTACCAACGCACATTATCAGCAAATGCCTAAAAAAACGATTATGTCGAGATATCAGATAAAAAAAATAAGAAACCTAACTAAAACTCATGCCCATTGTCGAATAGCCAGTTTTTTTAATAACATTGATTCCGACAAGATCAAGCCAGACTTTCCCAGAAAGTGGCAGGTCTTTAAATTGTTTTTCTCAGTGGAATGCTTAGTCATACTGCAGTTTTACTACCGATCTACTATCATGTACACCATAGACTACTTTTTAGCGAACCCATAGGAGTTCCAGTTGTGTATATGTGGCAGGACGTCGTTGATGACGGGGTACCAGTCAGCGCCCGAGTAGTCGATTGCCGGCAACTCGCCGGCGTAGTCGGCTGGCAGGTGGGAGGGAGCCAGGTGGCTGTGAAGGGAAGACATCTTCGAGCCGTGGAAGAAGATCTGAAAAGATAATACGAATATTTACAAATCAAATCACTTTATTGCAGTAGGTTCAATATGGATCTTTATGGAATTATAACAATTCTAGCTTTTCTCTATACAAACTCATATTACTATTATGTCAAATTACATAATGCAATGTCAATGAAATTATCAATATAAAGTATGAACATTCTTATTACAATGTCAAATTCAGATTACAATGTCAAACTATAAGAGATGTCAAAATATGAACTTATTAGAATGTCAAATTTCAGATCACAATGTCAACCAAGATTATGAATGTGTGTCAATTAAATGACCAGTATCGCGGGCATCCTATTTGACGATAATGCATTGATTATTTATATAATACTTTAGATAGGAAAAAACTAAATACAAGTAGACAACAACATATTAATTTAACAAAAAAAATATTAGTGAAAATGAATTTAAATTTATATTTTTTTTTTTGTAATTAGTGTCTAATAAATGATGAACAGTTGAAATCTCTAATAAATGTGGATGTGTGTGTGACTGTCGGTGTGGGAGTGTGTGTGTATTTCAGTATATTGTATCTATTATATTCTGGGAAAACACGTGCTAGGCAAACGCATTGTAAGGTCTATGTTGACGTGTGACGGGACTGATCGTATATTATAAGAAACCATTTACGTAATGTCACTTGCTGGCATCACTGAAACCTAAGTAAAAAATTAACTAGGTAAGCAATAGACAGACCGGTCCGATCAGGGCCTCAAGACTGCTAAGTGAACATCACTCGCTCGCCGCTCGCTGATACGATTCAAAGACAATTTTGACAAATTGTTAGTCTATTTATATAGTAGTAGTAGTTCATCGATTTATAAGACATTAACACGTCAAAAAAAATAATATTATACTCTATATACATATATATATATATATATATAGATCTCTGTATTATAGTCTTTTACGTATAAGTAACTACGACTGCCTTGCTAATCCACAAGTATTACAACAATACACAGAAACATGTTTTCATAAGTCACACAACAGAAATCTATTTTCATATAATTATTACGTTGTTTTATATGAAGTAAGTAAACAATGCAAGATTAATTGTTTAATAAGCATTGTTACCTCAGGCTTTGTCCAATTGCGTGAATGCGAGTACAAAGAGTGTGAAGTTTAAACAGTATGTATACTTTTAGCCGGTACAAAGCCTTTTGTATCAAAGGATGTTCAACTCAGAAGTCGGAGTGAGTACTGAGTATGATTTAAACTGTGACTCGATGTTATTTTAAAGAAATGAGCAACGAAGCGTTAAGAGAAACGTTGTCGCACGATCTTTTCTCAGCAAATTATGCATTTTTCAAACAAAAGAAAAAAAAAACTGTTTTCTACCAATAAATTTTATCCAATTTCGAAAATTATTTTTATACGGCTGGAAATTATAAATTTTGATAAAAAAGCAAACTGTAGAGGCATAGCCATTAATGGGGCTATGCATCTACAGTTTGCTTTTTTCAAAATTTAAACTTATACTTAATTTTTTATCTTCGAAATTATACCGAGATTTGAAAAGCAAACCGTTGAAGCATAGAAATTTATGATTTCAATCAGTTAAAATAATCATCAGAATCGATTAATGTTTGGGGTAGAACACATTTTTAACCGATTTTTAAAAAGGAGAAAGTTTTCAATTCAACTGTACTTATGTTTTTTGTATGTTTATTACACGATATATAAACTTTATCGAAATCTGTTCAGTACTTTTTAAACTATAATTATATTATCTCCTATTTTTATGGCAGATCGATCGACAAAACTTCTCTTAAGTCGCTTGACTTTATTTTTCGATAAGGCGTTAAGATAGCCAAAAATCAGTCAAAACAAAGATACTTACGAACGAATACGAAACGATAAAGAACGAATACGGCAAATGCTTAAAGTTTAAAAAAGCTTTAAAAGAATATTCACATTACTGCAACTGGTTAACGTTGAAGCGCTGGTTGAATTGAAATGCTGAATTCGAAGTCAAGTCGACGCGATTTAAAAAAAAGATTTCAATTCGTAGTGGTCTCTCTTCGTCATTAATTTTGCTATCTTAACTGCAGAAAAGGGAAAATCGTAATTTTATTTATTTATTTTATTTATTTAAGTATACAAAACAGAATTTAACATAATATAAGATAACACGTGACAAACGATCAGAACCAGACTATAATCCAAAGCATGTATACATCATTTGAGCAAACACATTTTAGGTATTAAATTGAAACAAAGGGGGGAAAAAAAAAGAGAAATAGAGGCTATGAATATTTTTTTTTCGTAATATACGCTTCTATTTGCATAAGCTTCTATTTTGCTTTTTGCGAGCCATCTTTGAACAGTAATAAAAGACCATGATTAAACCTCAGGTTTGTCAATTTACATCTAGTACACGAGTAGAATCGTAGCAGTCACTTGAATGAATGTATCTTTTAATTGATATAACAAACTGAAATCCAACCAACCTGTACAAGGCTGAAGGAATATGAAACTTTGTATACCTAATTGACACATAGGTCTCAACGTCTCTAATTTAGGTTCAATTGTAATATAAGTATGTAGGGTCATAAACTGTACGACGATGCGTTTATACCAAATATATGGTTTAAAAAATATTTTTAGGCTTCCGTACTAAGGGTGCGGGAGCCAATTCAAGATGCTACGATGTCTGTCTGTCTGTCTGTCTGTATGTCTTACACTTAAACGGCTGTATCTTTTGAACAGTAATAGATACAAGTCTCAATATTAGCAAGATCGTAGGGTTTTCTTTGATGTCAATCAACAAATATTAAAAACTGATCAAGTGTGAGACAAGCTTGCGTAAATATTTTTTCAAAAATGGGAATTTATTGTGCGAGATAAAACCTATTTGTTGATTGATTCCGAAAAAAAAAAGAAATGCAATATTTAAAATACAGTAAACGGTAGTGTTAAAATCTTTTTAACACGCTTTTATAAGGTCGACCTGTATGTAATGAAATCTAAGGTAACGAATTTAACTATCTTCCAAGAAACGTAGCGTCATGAAAATTGGCAGCTGTATGTAGTTCTAATGACAATACAATAATATGGTACTGTCGAACTGATCTGATGATGGAGCCGGAAGATATGACTTAGAACTTCATGATGGAACATCGTATCATAGCTGTGTTTGGATTTGTTAGAAAAGTCTTGTAATGAACTTTGACCGCAATAATTTGTAGCGTGTTTTTTAGTTTTTTAAACTGTAATTTATTTGATAAAGAAAATAGGTCTGTAATACGTAACTATGTATTTGAACTTGATAGTGTGTGAACACCTAGTATTTCAGGCTCTTCCTACTCTAGAAAATATGAGAAGTTACAATTATTCTTAGATATAAAGCACATTTCGTTGAGTAATTAGCCCTGGTGTCAGTGTTCATGTTCGTGTGTCATGCGTACGGAAGCCTCGTTGAGCGAGTGAAACTCGTACTTTGCCGAATATTATTACGTGTATATAGAGTATGTATACCATCAAAATTGCTATTTGCTTTCAACCTTGGATCGCATTCGTCAAAGCTTACCAACAGAGGTTGAGTAAATAACAAAAAAGAAAAAGAGGTTAAGAGATAAAGAGGTTGAGGTTGAGTTGGGTTGGTTTATCCCTATACTCTTAGCCTATCTTAGCTGTAACCTGTAACGTATAATGTATTGGAACGTGTCTGTTAGTTATATGTTTAAATTGAAATAAATAAATAAAGCCACTTACTCTGTTCTTAAGCTTCTCCCTGATGAAGGGCTTGAACATCTTCCAGACGACGTTGAAGATCATGGGCTGCTTCACGAAGTGCACTTCTTTAAGCCGGAGAGGCATGGCGTCCTGGATGAAGGTCAGCAGGCGCTTCGAGAACGACGGCGTCAGGCCCATTGTCTGTATACAACAAAAGAAAATTTACAAATTTAAACAAGACGTTAAAAATATTGTGTTTGCTGCATATGACGATTATGATGAAGTTTAATTAATTTAATTTAATCAAGTGATGTTACCAATTTTCTTTTTATTTCTTTTACTTTTGAAACAGAAAATCTTATTATTGCAATTGTAATTATAACATGTTGTGTATACATTTAAGGAATATAGTTTAGGTCCAAATTATGTACTGTACATTGTAAAAATTGTAAAGACTGTATTCTGTTTAGTGTACCAATAAACTAAACTAAATAAATAAAGAAAATACATTTTCGATGAGACTGTATGCAAGAATTAAAGACATTTTCAAATAAGATGTAAGCAAAAAGTATCCATATCAAAATAATAATTATAGTTTAAAAAGAGCCGACTTCAAAATGCGCAATTTTGTTTTAAAAACCAAACTGAACTGA
Source organism: Lycia hirtaria (assembly GCA_947563715.1). NCBI lineage: Eukaryota > Metazoa > Arthropoda > Insecta > Lepidoptera > Geometridae > Lycia > Lycia hirtaria. The sequence goes on from OX387379.1 coordinate 40,582,639, forward strand.
TTTGGATGAAATTTCTATGGGACCAATTTGAAAGTAAATAAAAAAAATCAAATCGGTTTATGATTGACGGAGTTATGCGGTAAGAAACAAAAGAAAATTAAAATACAACCCAATTGTTAACGTCCTTCTTTTTTAAGTCGGTAAAAAGAAATACTAGACTGCTTAAGCGCTATTTTTAGGTATGATTTACGCCTGCGTTACGCGCCGCGATATATTAATGAATATACCTACATTAAGTGTAAGTGAGTTGAACTAAGTTGACAGCCGCTTTGCAAACACTTTATAAGCATTTAAGTTGAATTAAGCATTCAAGTATTAAATGAAGCATTTTTTATTCTTGTAAAATCACATATTTAACACGAAAGAGTTCGTTAAAGATTACGAAAAGATGCAATTTTTATTTTTTACGAGAGCTGTTAGAATAACATATGACACTTGGGAAGTAAAGCTGAATCTAAAATCACCTCGCAAATCATAATTATTCAAGCTGTTTAGTCTGAAGAAGGTAATACAGAAACATACATACCTACGTACTGTGCTTGTGTACAAGGTATATGTAAAGAACCTACTTCCGCAATTTCAGTGATCGCTTTATAATGATTGATATCACTGTTTTCTGTTATTCGTCACTAAGTATGTTTTTGTTTTTGCATCATTGCCATTACCCTGATAATGTGCGCAGGCGCACTTATCTCCACGCATAATATATCCGATATAGAAACAAGTTCATATCATGAATAGCTGTTATCAGTGGCTAGTAACTAATAAGTATAAATATAATAACTATAGTAAGTATTACGAAGCATCCATATTTTAATCCATCGTGGCTTTGTGTTATCATTTTAGGTATAGTATTCGATTATGCGCATAATTTGCAAATATCTCTTCAAGGCTAAATATCTTCTAGATCGACGAGCTCCACCCTCGGCCATACTGTCGAATATAATTATAGTTTAACTGAAAAAAACCGTCTTCAAAATACGCAATACAATACATATGTACGCGACTCACTGTTCACTTTTCCTTTCACTTTTCTTGGTATTTTACCAGTTATTTTGTTATAAAAACCAAAGTACTGCATCGATTTTGATAAAATTTATATGGGACTACGTCTGAAGCTACGTATGACCTACCAAATACAATAAGAATCATCAAAATCAATGCACAACTGGCTTGTAATCGGTAAACAAACGTACAAAAAAACCTATAGACCGAATTGATAACCTCCTTCTTTTTGGAAGTCGGTTAAACATCAGGAGAGTTTATGTTTAATCAATAGATCCATCTAATGTAAAAAATTACATATACTAGGTGTTTGGGGTTACAACTATAAATATACGGCGATGCGACGCGTGACCAATTTTTTTATTTATTCGAGGTAGGGTGGGAGGCCATGAGCCTCCCTGTCACTGCGACCCTCGCGGATCTGACCAAAACGGACGGTTCGGACGCGTGACCAAAATACTGGTGCGTATATCTGGCCCAACGCATAAGCATTGCCATTTAACGTGGCAATGCAACAGCATGCTGGGTACGCTGCCAACTGGTAGTGGGTTTGGGCATTTGGATTATCTTTAGACCTTTAGCGATCTGGGGTAATCGATTTGCTTTTTGTGTAGTAGTTTAGTTAGTTATGTTAGTGTAGTTCGTATATTGGTTTGTTGTAGGTAGTTAATAATGGCACTTGCCTACTATAAATTTTAATTCAAGAAACACAAACATTGGTTCACGAATGACGGAGTAATTCGTGTACATACATAAAAAAAATACGGTACGAATTGATAACCTCCTCCTTTTTCGAATTCGGTTAAAAACAAGAAAAAGTAAAGGTAAAAATAATTTAGTCATAAAATTCGACACATAAATTTCGAGCCCAAAACTGATTTAACCGTACCGTGGTGCTCGTAGTTAGGCCAATGAACTCTTGTGATTACAACTCCATCAGCTGATTGTCACCAAATGTGCCAATGGACGTCATCGGAATCGGTAAAATGATAATAAAACTTTACGTAATTGAGTGTGCTCAGTAACTGGTCGTAGCTGCGCTCAATACCAAGTTTTTGAGTACCAGATAAGTCGTCTATCAATAGCAAGGTTATGAAAGAATTAAAAACAAAACTTTTCATAGTTTTTCTGCCATCTAACCGAACACCGTGTATGATGATAAGTACACCGCGAATCCACGACCCAGTTATGCGGCTAGCCGCAAGGGTCAAGGTAAAGATCAAATAGCAAAATGCAAGTGAATTTATTGACTACTAATACACAGCCTTTCAGTGAGTACAAGGCGTGAAGCGATAGCTATTAAATTTTTAGTTTACTAAGAATTAGTCTAAAAACAAAAAAAAAATCTTTTTAATAACATGCTAATTATACAATAAAACACTATGTGTATCCCTAACGTAACGAAATCGTAAGTTACACTGCAAAAGCCGCTTTTCTGCAGTCGGGTTATTTTATTTTAATATAGATGTGTTTTGTATTGTCACACATTTAAAAAATATAAAATACATATAGATACCTGTTTATCTAAAGTTTATACATAAGAGGTCTAGTTACAATTTTCCGATAGTCTATTATTGAAGTCGACCTTAACGGGCGTTAAGGAAAAACCATTTCCTTCCTCCTTAACACAATGCTAACGGATGTTAAAGTAAAATATTGGTCTACAGATAAACTAAAGTGCCTTAGAGATCCTAATACGGCTAATAGCACTTGTTTGCAAGTGTGTTAGAGCAAAATATGGTACATTTTCATTCGGTTTACTCAACTTTGGATTTGACGTTTTTTTATAAAATGCTTACTTCTAAGAGAGATAACTGGTATCTCATAAAAAACACGTTAATTTAAAAGACATTATCGTTTTTTTAGGGTTAGTTTTTAGGTTATAGGTTAGGGTTTTATTTATGGCAACCTATTTTATATACCTTTTATTTTTATATGAGGAATCTGACGAGCAAGCTCGTTCACCTGATCCTTAGTTCCACGCATCTCCATAAACAGTCCAAAGTCGCTCAGAATTTTTAAATTTAACGTTGCCTGTATGGCAACACACTGTGCTCGTCTGTGATGTTAAGTTTTAAATCTCGTTATGCTCAGAAATTTCACCGGAGACATTTTCCATTAATCCAGAATACTATAAATATATCTAGAAAATTGCCGATAGATGGCACTAAGTATAAAAATATAAAGTAACGTTTCCAAACGCTGAAAGGTGCCTTCCATACCTTCCATTTTAAAATGCATTTTTTCTAATAATACACGAAAAAAAATATCGCACGCTGTCTTTCTGAATAGCCGAAATAGTGTTTCTCTTATAATGTAGATTACTATAGATCTAATAGCAAATCTAATAGCAGATTTGGTTATTCTGACAGATCTAATAGCAAACTATAAGAATAACCGGAAACCGTTATCTCCGTTATAGAAGATAACGGTTTTACGGCTATTCAGGAAGAATTGCTATTTTACCATAATGCAGTGTTGACCTGGGTGTGTATATATGTTACTGCAAACTTTAATCTTCAAAAAATATTCCGTAGTTTTATCATTATTATATTATTATAATTATATGTTCGATTTATTAACTTGACAACGTATTGGAATAGACGTTTTCGCAGTTCAACGCAAGTTCGACATGACAATTGAAACGCTTGCAGCGTCACCTAGTGAACAACGTAAGAAGGAAAAATGCCAGTTATTCACGATCTTTACAACAAGGAACTAAAGATGCTCCTAGAATGAACAATTACCACCTCGAACGTGACATCTCCGTCCAGAGAGCCGAATTTGAATTAATTTTCCCTGTTATCATGAAAGATCTGCGTTACAATGGTCCGATTAATCCATTCCAATGTCAATTTCAAGATTAAGGAAACGCTACACCTACGAGCTGATGAGAATTTTAAGTTTGCTTATTGCTAATGTACAGTGTTAAAGTCAAAAGGATAAATTAAGGTTGGGCTCAAAGCGCGCAGTTATCTTTCTCGCGCTTCACAACATTATATAGTTCATTATGCAGTTTAATAAGCTTCATAAACAGTTACTCAGTGATTATATATGTTAAGAAAAATGTTGTAATACGTAAGAGAGATAACTGCATGCTTTAAGCCCAACCTTAAAAAACTGGCCAAGTGCGTATCGGGCCCAACATAAAGTAGGATTCCGTAGTTGCACATCACAACTACGGAACCCTACATATGTGTACTTAAAATAGTACTTCTTCTTTGATACTATGAACATACGAACGAGAAAGAGAATCCATAGTCCGACCATCGTCCGTCTCGCTCATGACTGCATGAACTTATAAAAAAACACCACAAAAAAACAACACCATAAATATTTGTCAAAAATTCTAATTTGATCAAAGTAAATTTTCATACATAAAAATATTTTTTGCGGCAAAACGCAAAAACAACGGGTGTTATAAGTTTGAGGTGTCTGTGTGTGTGTCTGTCTGTGGCATCGTAGCTCCCGAACGGATGAACCGATTTTGATTTTGTTTTTTGTTTGAAAGGTGAATTAATCTGGAGTGTTCTTAGCTATGTTTCAACAAAATCGGTTCAGCCGTTTTTTTGTCAGGGGTTTTTGAGTTTTCTAAGCTTATAGTTGTTTAAACTATAATTATTGCATAATTACCTATCCAACGACACGAGAGTGATCAAACCAACAACAACTTTCTTTTGGATATATATATATATATGATTCAATTTAACTTTTATAATGTTTCAAATAAAAAAAAAAAACTATTACGCTCTTTCTTATTAGCAGCGATTTCACTAGGAAGTGACATTTCTATTTATGAAAAGGCATAGTGTACAAGACATGTTACACAATTGTTGAATGACTTGCGACAAGACAAGAAATATATACAAACCTACATACAGATATTACATATAAATAATTCTCACATAATACACTGCGAGTATACGGCAGTCATGATCTGCGTCTCTCCAGTGCTAATGATATCATTATACAATAGAAATAACAGAAACGTGGTCGGGTAGCTATATCGATTATTACTTGCAAATGGGCTGACATATAAACGAAATATAGAGGCTTCCATTCCTAATGAGCTGGGCGTTTGACCACAACATAATGTTATCACCCTATTATACAACTAGTAAGCGAGATAAGGAAGATTTTTTTATAGTCTTGATGCATAACAGAACAAAGAGGCTCTTGAAATGTGTTTGTTATACATTTACAACAAGTATAAGTGTAGAAAACTCAAAAACCCCGACAAAAAAACGGCTAAAGCGGTTTTGACGAAACATAGGTAAAAACACTCTCGAGAAAAGCCTCTTTCAAATATAAAAATAACTAGATCAAAATCGGTCAATCCGTTTCAGTTTGATACCACAAACAGACAAACAGATTCACAATTTATAACACCCGTCGGTTAAGCACATCACTTGAGGCACCAAGTGAAGTCCTGATAGATGATAGCTCCCAGTTCCATTATGGATGTTTTTTTTTTCAAGGATCCCTTGGAATCGTCCTTATCCTTACTTCCTTATTCATATTATAGAAGCGAACATCTATCTCAGCCTGTTTGTTACCTTTTCACGCCTAAACGGCTGATCCGATCGGTATGATTTTTATTTTTTTATACACTATAGATCTACGATTGACCACCAACTCGCCTGATGTTAAGCGACGGGATGGCCGAGGATGGAGCTCGTCGATCTAGAAGATATCTATTCACTCTAGCCTTGAAAATTCCAAGATTGTAGGTCTCAGGAAACAGATATAGCTGTGTTCCTGGACATAGGCTACTTTTCATCATCATCATCATCGCCATTTTTTATCACTACGAACGCCGTATTACTACGGCGGACTCAGCTAGTGATTGTATAATAATGGAAATAGAAATACTGAGATTTTCTAAATAAATCCAGCAAGTACGAGTTTCAATCTCACACCATGACACAATACTTGAACATAAACACTGACACCAGGGGGGCAATTCAGTTATTCAAAACCGATCCGTAACTGAACCTTGTGCGAAGCGTTTCCTGTCGGCTGCTATCTTTTTTTGATTTAGTAACGAGCGAAGGACGTGTTATGTTTCATCAAATGTATCAATTGTATGACATAAAGTGACTGAATCAAAAAAACTATGGCGGCCGACGGGAAACGCTCCAAATATGGTTCGGCTATGGAGCGGTCTTGAATAACTGAATTGGGCCCCAGGACTAATTACTCAACAAAATGTGTTTTATATCTAAGAATATTTGTAACTTCACATATTTTCTACAGTAGGAATAATCTGAAATGTTAGGTTCTCATGTACAAAAACAAATTCAAATTAGTAACTATTACAGACCTATTTTCTTTACCTGGATAGGTAAAGAAAAAAGGTTAAATTCTCTTTGGATAAAGAGATTTTAACATTACCGTTTAATCTATTTTTTTTTTGATGTTGGCATCATGCTTCCACATTTGCCATTTGTCAAGTTTATACTTAATCTATTTTATATTATATTTTAAGTAAGTAGTTGATGCTAACCAACTGTCAACGAAACCTTCACTTGTCATTTTTCTTTCTCTTTTTGGTGAATCGACAAGGAGGTTTTAGTTCGCATAATGATTTCCTATTTTATTTATTTTTTCAAAAATTATTTACGCAAGCTTGTCTCGTACTTTCCAGTTGTTAGTATTTGATGATTTGCATCAAAGTAAAATTGCTACAATCTTGCCAATTTTGAAAATTATACCTATTACCGTTCAAAAGATATAGCTGTTTAAGTGTAGAACAGACAGACAGACACCGGAGTCTCACGAATAAGTTCTTGCACCCTTAGCAGGGAAGCCTAAAAATCAATTGAAATGCTAATAACCCTCCTTCTTTCGCAGCCAGGTAAAAAGATAATGAAAGTCAAAGAAACAAATGAAATTCAAGGAAAAAACATTTCTGTATATATTGTGAATGTTATTGAGTGAAATCCGAGTGGTTTAATCTCTGATAACGCATTATCCATAGAAACTAAAACAATATAACAATAATAAACAAAGCAAACTTATTTGATAACACACTTATCAATCACAAGTGCTTAGAATGATAACAATAGATCCTGTTCCAAATATAAAAATATTAATATAAAACGTAATTTAAAAATGTACAACAAAAAAAAACTTCTAAACAATCCATTTAACTGAAAAAAGAGAAATAACAACTATTACGTAATACCGAAAAATGAAATTAAAACTGGGTATCTACCTAAGTAGACACGTACGTAATTATTATTAAGAATTACTTATTTTGAAGTCGGTTGTTTACATTTTTAAACTAAGTATAATAACATTAAAAAAAAAGTAATTTTTAAGTTCGTAGAATAAAATATTTTTGGAAAATTCACCATGAAATTACTTTTGGTAGCAAAGCCAAAGTTTTTTTTAAAAGTTTAAAATATCACAAAAAACAGAGTTCGGCTCAGACACATGTATTATCGTATTTAGAGCTATATTAAGATAATTGCAATGTATTACAAAAGTGCGCATAAAAACACGAGTAAACGTACCTTACTAAAATAACAAAACAAAGATCAATAAAATAACAACGCAATATAAATCTATTACGTGTTTACGGCGTATGGCGCCAATCTAACAAACAAATGCACAATTTATGTTAATGTAGTTCGCCACGCGTTTATATGATCAAACAAACTAGTTTTATTTTATTTCAAAGATAAGTTTGTAATTGACCGCAAGCGCAAGCTCACCTGTTGTTATACGAAGTTGCGGTCTAAGATAGAGTGCGCTCATCTAGAAAAACCGATTCGCAGGTCTATCGGGAAAATACCCGATAGATACTAATATTACAAAAACAAATTTAACTAGTGTAGTGTGTTTACGTCTACCTGCTGAACTGAAAGGTCGTGGGTTCAATCCCCACCCAGGGCAAATATTTGTGTGATGAGCATGGATATTTGTTCTGTGCCTGGGTGTTTCTATGTATCATATGTATATAATTACAACAAAAAAAAAGTATATATGTATTCTATCAGCCATCTAGTTCCATAGTACAAGCATTGCTTAGTTTGGGCTAGATGGTGTTGTGTGAAATGTCCACAAATATTTATTTAACTAGACCAGCCACGATGGACAGATGACTTCATACAAGTGACGGGAAGACACTAGATGCAATTTGCTTCCAATCGGTCTTTTTTAAAGCCCATGGTATTTTTTGAGGCCTATATCCAGTGGACTTCTTATGGCTGAGATGATGATGAAATGTAACTATCATAATATATATCTCTAGTCTCTATGCTTCGTGTCTTTTCGATTAAACGGCTGAACGGATCATCATGAAATTTGGTACAGTGATAGCCGATATTCCAGTCTTCACATCTCCAGTTTCCATCTGAATTAAATATTTTAGTAGTACACACGAAAAAAGTAGAATTAAAATGTAATATTCACACGATACACACACATGGCGTTCTTTTTCAACAGTCTTCAAAAAAGGAGGAATAACCTCCTCCTCCAAATCGGTTGTATTTTTTTTATGTATGTTACCTCATGACTGCGTCTTTAATGAACTGATATGGATTATGTTTTTATTTAAAGGATATACTTTTAAATCGGTCTCATAGAAATTACATCAAAATCAGTTTATTAGTTTGTTATTTACAACAAAATAACTGGAAAAATATGTCGTCTAAGTAAACGGAATTGCGTATTATAAAGTAGTATGTTTTATAATGTTTCACACATATGTTGATATGTATGTACATATAATCACGCAAATTTTTTACCGAATTCCAAAAAGGAGGAGGTTCTCAATTCGTTTGTTTTTTTTTTTTTTTGTTTGAAAGGGTATGCTACCCAGGCGGTCCCATAGAAATTTTATCACAATTGGTTCAGTATTTTGGTTTTATATAGTAATTTTTTATTACTGAAAAAATATGCCAAGTAAACGAATTGCGTATTTTGAAAACGTTTTTTTTTTTTGAGTTTTTTTAAACGATTACTTGTCCCTTACAAGGTAGGCAGAATATCAGAGACCATGAGGCAATTTGACGCCATATTTGACCGTTGTTAGAGGATTAGAAGGTATTGAGAATGAGATGTAATGTTGACCTTCAATTTCAGTTTTGTAATAATTATATTTTAAATGTACCTTCCTACCTTTACCATCCAAATTAAATACATATAATTGTATGTAACTGATAGTTTATATTTATCACTATAGTAACCTTTGTCATATCTCTGCTAGGTGCCTGTTGGTATGATCTGCCTAAGTAATTTGCTAATCTAGTCCAAGTTTGACCATGATACCGGCGATATCGTCGACCTATTTCACATCTGGATGAGCAATAATTCAGGGCTGATAGTAAGTGTACCTATTAGTATTTCTACATTGGCTAGTCATATCCTATCTACTTGGATCCGATCACCTTATCAGTGACTATTTTTCTCGCTTTTATCTCCCAACGCAGAAAGAGATGTTGATGTACATATCTTTGCATCTGTCTGTGGTAATGTATGTCATATATTTTTGAATAATATATCTTTTCTTCACGTGCGTTCGTAAATAACCTAATGTCTAACAAATAAAACTATTTCTATATAAAGTACTTGATCAAGAGAGTTTTTCACTACGTTTGAAGAAGCAATCTGTTCAATCGTTTATTCAAATTTTTTTAAGTTTAAAATTTCAATTTATGCCGAGAGATGACATATAAATGCTGTCATTAAGTAATAAAAGTTTTACTATATACAAATTAAAAATATGCATGCCATATAGAAATTCGAGCATCTCGATCTAAGCCATAATTACGATAAAACATAAAAAATGATGCTTTGTCTATAACTATTTAATACTTGCGTGTCATTTCGTTGTTCTGAGAGCAAGAACGCTGAGATGCACAGTTTTGGCACCTGTCAACTTCTATGAATACATACGCATAGTACCTACTACACAATACGTACTAAACAGTCCGGGCAGTCCGGGCACGCGTATTGAAAGTGACAGCTATTGTAGAGCTATTGCCATTGATACACGTTACACGGTTGCTCCATATCGCATTTGTGATTGTTTGTAAACATTTATTACGTATTTGACACACTTTATTGGCATATTTTCAGGCAAATGAAAGAACAAAAGAATGCCTATTGTAAGTAGAAAACATATCTAAATAATCTAGCAGCCCAAGAATCACAAGCGTGCGTGCGACTTTGAAAAAGTTCTTTGTATTACATTATCATAGTATGTGTAGTATGGGCTAGATGGCGTTGTAGGAAAATGACCCAAAAAAAATATCTAATGTTCAAAATTATTTTCTTAATTGATGAAAATATGTGCGGATTTTGAATGTTATAAATTATAATAATGAGGCAAGTATAAATGCTTTTGTTTCGAGTCAATTTAAATACTTATTTCTTGAAGGAAATGATAATTGTATACAACATACCTACGAAATACCAATTGTGCTAGTGCCAAAATTACCGGCTGAGCCACTACGAACTTTATAAACAATGAATGCAGGGGTCATTGGCATTGGCCCTTTTTGTGTATATTTTATTAAGGGACTTTGCTGCTTGACCAATTCCGTGAGCGATTGAAGATTAAATAGCATTGACGCCCTGTATGTAAGAAATCTCAATAGCAATATTAAACATCTATCACACTGAAATAAATTTTATTTCAGATAAATTTTCGTAAATTAAAATTAATTGTAGTGAAAAAAAATAGTTTTTATTATTCTGTATGAAACATTATTCGATTAAATTGGATTTTAATGATATTATGTGCCATATTTCTGTCGATATTCTTAGCGTATTTATCGTAAGTACATTTAGACAGATAAATCTACAATAATTATTATAGCTTAAAAACTGAAACAACTAAGTTCAAAATACGTAATTTCATTTATTTTGATGACATATTTTTCTAGTTATTTTAATTTAAAAACCAAACTACTTGACCATCTTCGACCGGATTCCAAATCACTTTTTAAATGATGCAGTTATGAGGTAACAAACATTAAATAAGCACCTCTTTTGCAACGCGCAGTCGGGTAAAAAATATAACAAAATTGATACCCTATTTCTTTTTTGAAATCGGTTGAAAATGTAGTAATGCGTGAGAGGAGTACTTAGCGTACTTTACTGGCATAGCCCCTTAACGGCTCTGAGATTACGCGTAAATTACTTACATGCTTTGTCAATGTGCATTTACATACTACTATACAGACAAAATATACGAGACGTCTTGACTCTTGAGGATATTTTCTCAAATATGTCGCATTGACAGAGAGTTAAAATATTGCTTTGTTAAAAGACGTAACCAGCAAGTCACAGAACAATAGAAATATAAGTTAAAAAAGAGGAATACCTATATTTACGTGTAGATATCCAAGTTACCTATTGACCTTTCGGTATTGCGTAGTTTCTATGTAAGATAAAATGTTTATAAAAAGCATGCGTTGTACTTTAAACCTGTTTTCTATTGTAGCATTTCCTATGCGTGTAGTTGACGCAATACGTACTCGTATGACACATCGAAAGGTGAGAATAGAGTCGATTAGGAACAATTAAATACTAGTAATAAATTTGTCGCGTCTTGCTTTAGACAAAGAATTGATTTAATTTCGTGTCTATCTTTTTTTTTTTTTTGTAAGTTTGTTACGAGATTCGTCGATATGCCGTGTTAGCCAATAATTAACTTAAAATAAATTTTTGGTCAGGACCAAATTAATTGCTACAAAACCGTACATAGTATGTGGTTTCCAATTTCATAATCCTGTATAAAAATACAACTCGTTACGACCGTTCTTATTTGTATTTTTCTTTATCCCTAGCAAAAATTATGCATGTTACTTAAATTGAACAAAAAACATAACCTTCCCTCTTGGTCAGTCGGATAAAAAAGTCACAGTTAACTGATAATAATAGTTCTTCTAGATTAGCTAATTCGAGAATCAGCATAATGATCATCATAAGCTCATACGAGCAACTTAGCGAGACATAATATATTCAACTGGAAATTGCATAAGTATAAGTTTAGAAACCTCAAAAATACCCAACGAAAAAACGGCTGAATCGATTTTGTTGAAATCAACAACACTCTCGATCAAGTCCTCTTTCAAACAAAAATAAACAAACCAAAATCGGTCCATCTATTTAAGAACTACGATACCACAGACACAGATATACAGATACACACGTCAAACTCATAACACCCCTCGTTTTCGGTCGGTGGTTAATAAAAACTAGAAAACTGTAAACGGACAGTCTTCTATAAATGTTAAGAACTGACCTGCGTCCATCCCATGTTGTCAAAGTCCATGACGACAACCGTCCCCTTAACTTGAGACTCGGGCTCCAGCATGGCTGCGACGTGGATGAGGTAGAACAGTCTGAACAGCTGATCTGCGTTCACCTTCTTCGGGTCCCATGAGCCTGGTACAAATATAATTAATTAATGAAGTGGTAATTATATTCGGTTAAACAATGTATGTAAATTATAATGGTATCATAATAATGTATAAAATTTAGCACGCCGAGGCAGATTATGGAGAGCTGTTTTTACCTGATATTCCACCTACTGTACCCATATGCGCAATGAAATCATGAAATAATTATAGTTTAAAAAACTGAAAAAAAACCGACTTCAAAATATGCAATTCATTTACTTGGATGACTTATATTTAGTTATGACTGAAGAATTCTTTGCGTGCCCAAAATGCTGGTCTTTACTTTGGATAAAAAGTAAGCATTCAGCGAGGAAATGCGGCCAGCATTTTGGGCACTTTTCCTGAAACTGGAGATTATTTGAACTATACTTAAGCTTTGATGCCTATAGCAATTTTCAACAATCTCCAAAAACTCAGCATTACAAATATTTATTATGTATTTAGTAGTTCTAGTATAATTTATTTAGATCGTATAATTATTTAATAAAACATAAATACTTATATGAAAAAAAAAACAGTGGTTGAATGGCTTAAATGATGATGATGATGATATCTAGTAGCCACAGAATACTCAATAGTAATAATATTTTTCGTTTGACAAAGCAAGGGAAAACCCTTTCGTAACCCCTCACTCGACCCATAGTCGAAGTCAATCAATATTCCGACCACGAACACAAATCAGCCAAAGAAAAAATAACACGAAAAAGATTATCACAAAGCCTCAGTGAATTCCACAGACAACCGCAAAAGTATGTGGAAATTATCGATGCATTTGCCATAGAAACAATCATGCATTACACCGAGCAGATATATATATATATATAATATATGTATATATATATATATATATATGTATATATATATATATATATATTATAATAATATAAATTTGCATTGATAAAGATGATGGATGATGTAAATCAACCTTATTTATCAAGATCGCCAGTACACAAAGCTGATGATTATATAAGAAATCAATATGCTTTGTCACAAATGATTCATAATCCAATATTACAAACATATATATAAAATTAAAACATAATACCCGACTAGAGAAGAGCGATTTTTGCCTAAATTATAATTTCGGTACGCTTGATACGCTGTTGAGATACGTTTTTGTGAGGAAGCATGCGCAAAGTCACTTTAAAAGGTTATAAAGGGTAAAATCACTTATTTTTGCAAAAAAGTTCTTTGGATCTTACGAAAAAGTGTATTTTTAATTTTGCGGTTAATATTACAAAAAAAAATAGCCTATGACATTCAGGGAGTGAAAACGAATCTAATAACATCTCACACATCAAAATCAGTGAAGCCGTTTAGGCTGTCGGGGCTCATATAGAAACATAAATACATACATACCCACATTTATATTTATACACTCGAAAAACATAACCCTCCTTTTTGCACAGTCGGGTAAAAAAAGATGAAATAAAGTTAGTCTCCCATAGTCATATATTTTACTAGGCTAACATAAAAAAAAACTACGTCTGATTTAGAAACAAACTTTGATAAGTAAAAGAGATATGAATTCTATATTTATTTCCTGGAATTCACAAAGTACCTACATAATTGGTTACGTTTGACCGCGAACTCACCTATACCGTCAAACAATAATTGATACGGATCGCAATAGTAACACGATCGTCTGTTCACTAAATTAATAATCACAGTATTGTATGGTACTGTTATCTATTCTGTAATCTTAATGTTAAAATCGGCATTCGTACGGGTTGCATTCCGCACAGAAATCTTCCGGCGTTGCTATGGGGCGGCATATCGGACCTAAACTATTTCGCATCGACGGCGTTGCTATGTCATTGAACGCCGGCCCTATATTGTTCCCCGTTGTCGATACTTACCGCCAACATTGACGATGAGTACTCTTCGTCCTTTGTGGTCACGGCTCTTCATTACATTGACTACTTTGTGCTCCAAGAACGCTTCTTTCTCCATATCGGGCAAGAGCCCGTCGAGGAGTGACGCGTTCTCTTTCTTGAACTCTGCTACGCGACGCATCTGTGGACAAAAATTTCGATTGATGATAAATAAATAAAACCGGACAAAAGCGAGTCAGACTCGCCCACCGAGGGTTCCGTACAAACTAGTGGATAAAAGGGGGGAATTATATTATTTTTTTATATTTTCCTTCATAAATCGAAAAATATACATCGCAAAAATATTTAAAAACCTGTTTTAGCTTGAGCTAATTAAGCTCTTTCATATGATACCTTTACACTTTAAAATTGGACCCTCCTTCCTTGCATAAAGACCCAATTTTTTGTGATTAAATTATAAATGTCCAGTTTTCGGATTTTTTCGTATATGTGTACTATAATACAATGCTTCTTGCCAAATTTCATAGATCTAGGTCAACGGGAAGTAACCCATAGGTTTGATTCCCTTGTGAGTGTCGAAACGTGAGTTTTTATTGTTTAGTTTATATTTTATGTAGAGCTTAAACTTTTATTTTGCTCATAAACTTGTATATTTGTTGCTTATCTATATAATACATCAAAATTACTCAGCTTTCTAGCTGTAAGACTACATCGTTAGGCAGTTAGTTACTGATTATAGGGAAAGTGAAGCAAACTAGTACCTTTAGCTCTGCATATGCATAAGGCTCTTATCAGGTTGCCTGTAGCGGCGGCTTTCCACTCTAATCATTACTAATCACGCTTCTACATAGAGTGTATTTAATTATTATAATTATGTAATTATGGCAGACCACTAGAAACTAAAATGTAGGCTGGTCTAAGCCTAAATAAAGCATATGATCCCTACAAGATACTGACATACCTTTGATATAACATAACCTAAAAGCAGACTGCATGATTTAAAAAAAAAATCACTTTTCAATTATAATTAATGTTTAGGTTATAAAAAAAAAGTTAGTAAAAAACTTATAGTTTAAAAAACTGATCAACCGTTCGTTTACTTTGATAACATATTTTTTCCAGTTAAACATTTTTTTAAAACAAACTACTGGACCGATTTTGATGATTCTATGGGACTATTCTGGAAGTATATTCGTTCAATAAAAAAAAACAAATCGGTTAGCAAATAACGGAGTTATTAGGTAACAAACTTAAAAAATACAACCTAAGTGAGAACCTCTACAACTAGAACGAGATAAAACTATAAATCAGAAAGGTTGTTGTTAAGGCGAAGCTTCCCCAGAACTTTAGGTATTATACACTACCTCAGCCCGCAATTCTTAAGCGCGGTGTTTTCATGTACGTGGCACAGAAATACGTACGACGCGACGCCACCGCGGCGAACGCCGCGGGACGGCTACTCACAAGCAAAATTATTGTAAAATGAGTACTAATTTATTTATAATTTATTAATTTATTTGTAAAATAGTGCACTAAACGTATCAAAAATGTATCCTAATGCATTGCTATGCTAAAAAAATGAGCTGGAGGTATCTCCAGCTCGTTGGTCCGATGACATCAACAAGGCTAGGAAGACAGTAAATGAGACTGGCACAAGAGTTCTGTCCTTTTGAAGTGGCACGCTAAAAAGGATACCTATACTATAGATGTGTCATTATTACCAACCTGTTATTTTTCTGTTACTTCTTATTATAATAACTTCGTAAGTTTACAATATCAGAAGAAACAATAGCCAATCAATTTCCTTGCCAACAGTTACCATAATATGATGTAAAGTAAAAACTGCGGGTAGTTCGAAACTTCTTCACAAGGTCATGTTGGTAACTAGCTAGAACTGTGGTTACCTAGTTGGTAGTGTAATCATTTTTAGGATTCCGTATACTAAGGTGAGGGAACCTATTACTGAGCCTAGGCTGTCTGTCCTACACATCTGTACCTTTTGAATCATAATATAAGGGAAATCGAAATTTTCACAAAATATGTGATATTACAGCGGATGTATACCAATCAAAACAAAAATATACTTAATAACAAAAAGTTATTATATTTTAGATTTTGTACAGTCTTCATACAATGTTGGAATTGGACTATTTTAATTAATAGAAACGGCAATAGATATAAGTCTCAAAATGTGTACGATTATATTCTTTTTACTTTGAAGTATAACAACAAATACTAAAACCAGTCATGTAAGTCAAACTCACTCTAATATTTTTTTAATTATTTATTATTTAAAAGCTTGTTTGGTATCAATTTACATTGTGTGGGAGTAAGGAAGCCTTTGTGTGCGAGTCAAACCCGCTCTTGGCCGGTTTTTTATGCTAGTGTGACTAATTTTACTGTTCAAATAATAAAATTTATTGACAGTCATAAAAGCTAAGTACAGATAAATAATACTTTGTTAGTAATGCATCGTATTACTGGTAAGGGAACAAAAGAACTGTCTTCTGTCGTAGTACAGATTACGTTACTAGTTCGTACGTTGTTTATTCTAAATGTGCTAGTTGTATTGTTGCTATTTTGAAAGTAAATGAGTATTATTTTCACCGAAAAAACACAGCCAGGCTCTAAAATTAAGAAAAATACACAGCAAGCTTGGGCTTACTAGTGTATTTTCTCGACGCAGTTTACAGTTAATAACGTTGCTATACCCGGCTTAGAAGTCCTACGAGTACGTCAACAGTTAGTAATTCAGTGTCATCCTTTAATTTTAATCAAATTCGTGAACTTGGTGATGGTGATCACGCACAACTTGGTGATGCATGGCCAATCGGCAAAGCAAGCCGAACCTCCAACTCCTCAGTATGTAATAACCGCCTAATTTACACAAGCACACCACATAAATTACAAGAAGACCGGCGAATAAATTGCCAAACGGTTACGAAGTTCGGACACGTCGCTAGGGGTCAACCGATTATGTCAGTCGTCCACCGATTTGCATTAGGAATGCTCATATGAATCTCGCTTGTTAGATGTCAGTGTGGTAGCCCTACTTTTCGAATCTCGGGTCAGTGGACCACAGATAAGAAGCCACAGAATAGACAACAGTTGGTAAGCAGTATGTGATAAAGCTATAAATACTCACTGTTTTAGTTTCAATCAAACAAGAAATTTCTCAAAGCTAGTTTGCAACGCATTGGCAAATGTACTTAGACGTAAATATAGTAATGGAATGGAATTAAAAATGAGACTGATGTGTTTTTTTCTGAGAACTACCAATCTGGGATTTTGTAAAGCTAGAATATATAGAATTATTTGGGATCGGTGTGCTCTATTCCAGAACATTCTATACTCATAATAGAACTACACGTACCTACTACATATTAATGGTTCATAAGAGTTGAATGTTATCATTCATTATTATTTAACATCTTTTATACAAACAATTTTTGTTTGATACTTCAGTAAAAAAAGCGAAAAATTGTTGCACTCGCTGCCCTCGTGCATTTATAACTTTTTTTTTTTCTTGGAATCAGGTACAAAAGTTCAGCTGCATACACCACAGGCTCCTAGCCTAGTTTAGGCAGCTGAATATAATACACATATTTGTCTATTAATAAGTTGTAATTGTACTATAAGATAATTTGTAAAATTGTTGTAAAGTAATTAAAAATTATTATTATTAAAAAAATAATTATTTTACGACACCAAAATAAACAACTGTTTGTCCCAACAAAAACTTACTCTGACAAACCATCAGACATCACAAAAAAATATTAACAACCACAGATTCAACTGAAAACTCAATGAACTGTACGCATACGAAAAAAAATTGAGCAAACGTAACCGTTACACTATTTGAAAAGAATTTACTGTAACAACAAAATACCATTACGAAATAAGTGCTTCAAGAAATGGCTAACAAAAGATTAGCCAAGCCTCTCATTTCAACACTTAAACATTCATCAGACGGTTATGTTTGAAAACGATACGGTTCCGCGATAGCCGTCGAGCCTCCTCTGCGCAGGCGCAGACGCAACGTTTTAATTACGATTATATGGATGTGGTAACTGAGCCTTGTGCAACTCCGAGCCAGAACAGGGCTGGTTGCAGTTATTGCGGACGGTCACTCGCACATTATCGTTCATAGGCACTATGGGCTAATTCGTACCAAGGTGGCAGCTGTCGGCAGTGCTAGGTACGATCTACCTATATATACGGTCAAGCGCATGCCTAAAAAATACTACCAGATAGGTATGAAAGGCAAAGTTTTATATATATAGGTACTTGTGGTTATATAATATTAGTAAGGATATAATATGTATGTATCATGTAATTATTTGATGTAATTTAGAATATTTCGAACATTGACTCTTATAACAGAGTTCCGAGTCTCGCGACCAATACAAAAGTTACAGGCGACAGATGCGGGCCGCATCGGATATCATAATTATAGTTTAAAAAACTGAAGCAACCGACTTCTCATGGATGCCGTTGTCAGAACTGGACCAAATTAAAATGGGACCACATGGGAAGCACCAGCTTTCAAATAAAAAAAAAAAGAATCATCAAATTCGGTTCACCCAGTCGAAAGTTCTGAGATAACAAACATTAAAAAAATACAGTCGAATTAAGAACCTCCTCTTTTTTTGAAGTCGGTTGAAAAGAAAGCGGAGTATCGCAGACTGCATGCGTGCACTGTACGACTGTTTGCACGACATGACATTTCGGATGCGTCGCGAGCCATGGAACACTACCTTTAGTCCGACAAATAGATGAATTATTAAAATTCTTCTCTGCTTATAAGCTCGTTATCACCGTATCAACCGAAGCGCGGTCAACTGTTATCAATACAAGATAATTCAGTTATTTATTGCATCCATAATTACTTCATTAACAACTATGACGTCAGTAATACTTTAAGTTTTTGTACGGAGATAAAATGTTAATCGGCGTTTTACGTATTACTATAAAAATAACAAATAGTATGAAACCACGTGGCCAAATAGAAGAAAATGTGAAAGAAATTATTTAAGAAAAAAAAAATTAAACGTCTATTCTTACGTGTTTGTATTATTGTTTGTTTTTCTCTTAAAAGTGTAACACAACAAAGTAACACCTTTTTACGATTATTTTTCCAAGTGATCGAACGCAACGTTTTAGTTCCATTTTTATTATGTGTACCGACAGAAAATGGGAAATGCGCTTCCTGTGTGTGCTTTCCCAATAAATATAAACCGGGTGTCTTCAAATTACGAGTGACTAGGTTCCTTTTCATTGTGGAATAAAAAATTTAAATAAAAATTTGGGGTACTCATCTACCCCATCGTATGAGGTATCGTTGTATAGGTAATCAAAATAACATTGGGGGATATGTGAAACCCATTTTTCAATTTAGGGACATAATAAGTCTATTCTTTATCTTACGCAGTCGGGTAAAAACAACAGTCGCGTGAGGGAGAGATGGCTGGGGGATGTAACGGCGATATACGACTAGTTTACAATTGTAAATAAGTAACATAGTTATGGTTAGTCAAAACATGTAATTATTTATAGTCAGAGTGACCCGGATGGTGGCAGAGATAACACCACCAGACATAATACCAACTAGCGTTCAGTAGAACTTCCGAGCACAAGGTGTTACAGACACACGACACGTTCAAATTGTTCAATTTGTATACATTAGATAAAATGCTCAAATTTTTGCGAACCGACATAAATAGGTAGCAAAATTAAGAGAAACATGAACAGCGAATTTATCCATACAAAAGGAGAAAACTGATTCTACCCACACTTTTTATCCATAAACCCAAAACGTCATGCGGACTGTTAAATTGTGGAATTCGCTTCTTGAGTGGGTATTTTTCGATAAGTATGGTATCGCATGTGAATCGGTTTGCTTCTATGCTGGACTGGGAGATAAAGAAAAACATAGAATATATAATTTGCGTATGGCACTCGGTTGCGGTAATTTAGAATCAAAATCAGATTTACTTTTCTTATTTGTTATCATTAAAATAATCAAAATAGTCGGTCATAATTCATAAATAATCGTTGTCATCATAAATTTCATCATCATCAGCTCACTTGGAAAGAGCTATGACAAGCTTTTATTTATATCAATATAAATTTTATAATTTAACAAAATGGTGGGTTTGATTGCATTCAAAATTTATTTTCTTCCTTTTAGAGCATTAAATAAAAGCTTGTTTTAGAAAACAATTTATTAATATTTTATTTACTAGACTAAAAAGAGTGCTTGTCAAGACTATTCAAACGAGTCCAAACTCGACGGTTTTACCTTGTTTAGTTTAGGAGTTCCTATGGCCACCTTCCGACGCCATCTTGAGACCAGCTTCATGGTACCATATTATTGCATTGTCACCGAAGTTACGTAAGTAAACCAAATTTCAACCTAATCTAACAACAGGAAGTGGTTCTAATTTAACTCGTAAGATTTGTCCCATACTAACAGGGCAAGTTAAATAAAAGCTAGTAATGAACTCTACTATGTTGTATTTATTAGGGCGTAAACATTCACATATAAAAATAAACATAATATTGGGGCTAGTTAGCAAATTCATAAACAGTGACGTCTATCGACCCTGACCTCTTAAGAGGACGTATCTTCTTTTTTGCAATGAAATACTCAAACACAATTTTTTTTCTTGAAAAGCAAAGTATTTAAAGTATCATTAAAATAAAACGTCGCTGTAAACGCGCTGTCTGCTAAATTGTACAAGTTCAAAACCAAATAGACACAATTTTACAAGAAGAAGCTATCAGCAGTCAAAGATGAAGCAATATTATGTTATATTCTCAGTCAATTATTTAGGCCAAGTACGAATTTGTTTCGTGCGCCACGGGTTCCTCCTCTAACGTCCCCTTAGCGACTTAGATGTCTTGTCACTTAATTGCGTTAAAAAAAGCTAAAATGTACGATATTTATGCTCCTATTACATACAAAACAATACCAGTATTTCTTCTATTTCTGAACTAGTTTTTTGCACTGTTATTGTACGAATGATCTTTGAGGACTTGTATAAACATAAGTATATTTCGATCTGTGACTAATGACCCAGGTAGTTAAGTAATGTTGTTTTAATAAGTTTAACTACATGCTATTATATAACAATATTACCATAATATTTTACGATATATTTGTTATAAGTATAAGATTAATAAAGTGAGGGTTTTCTTCACCTTCCTTACATAAGACAGCATGGCTGGTTTCACTCTCAACCACACCGAACCCAGAGATTCTCACTACAAACAGAAGATAGCTTTATTCGAGCGTGACGTCACCAGCAGGTCCCAGCGGAAGACCAGCGCTGGTTGTTTACAACTAGCATTATGCTGAGCTGGGGCCGGGTTGTGACAAAAACAACCCGGCCCCAGATTACAACATTGGTCTTTTCAAGGTCAGAGTGAATAGGTATCTTCTAAGTCTGCGTGCTTCATCTCCGACCACATCTTCGCTTTCCAACAGGCGAGTTTGTGGTCAAACGCGGACTTATTCGTGTTAAAAAAAATAAAAATAAAAAACATTATTTAGTTATATATTTTGGTGTGTATGATTTTTTATTCTCTGTTGTATGTTTTTTGTTACAATAAATGTATGTCTATTGTATACTTCTTCTTCGCGTTGTATATCTAGACTAGATTCAAAATGTAGATCTGCGCACTGCGAATAACTTCCGGGTTATTACCATAGACAATATGCTTGATCTGAGCATGTGTGGTTAAGTCATATAATAAGAAGTTGGCATTGGCTTCGGTCATTATATTTATTGGAGTGGTGGCCGCTGTTTGTACGTAAACACTGCTACGCGCAAGGGCGGATCCAGCTTTGGCGCCAGGGAGGGGTCACACATAGGTAATTATATGATACGAAAATTTAAATAGGCTTTCCGTTTAGGTTTGCCTCCTTATGCAGTCAAGTAAAAATAATAGGAAATAATCTGGCGCGAGCGAAGCGAACGCGAAAATTTTTGAAACTTTTTATCAAATTTTAGCCATTCTTATGCTAATTTGCTGTTAATGTTGTCACAGTACAGGGGGGAATTGGGGGGCATGACCCCCATTACCCCCCCCCCCCCCCGGATCCGCCCTTGGCTACGCAGCTTGCTTATATCTATCCGGAAAGACCCATATTTATTAAGGAAACGCATTCCAATTTTGGCGGTACGCACAACAGTTCCTAATAGTTTAATTATATCAAAAAGATACATGTCAAAATATAGTACTCATTATGAATAATTAGAACTATATAATATGTCAGTCATCATAAAGAATTCAGTGAAACACAAAATAATAATATCAAATAAATAAAAGTGAAGCCAAAGCGTTTCGTGCGATTTTTTGGAATATGTAATTGAATGTCGTTTTTTCGTGCTTCTTGTTGTCGATATAGGTATATACAATATACTCGTATATATCGACAACAACAATGACCTTACCCTTCTCACAATGGGAAGATGGCCCGCGCCCAGCAGTGGGACAGTTCGTACAAACAGGACTGATAAAAAAAACATACAATATATGTATATCAAAGATAACATATCATCAGAGGATGAACTTCCCATTACCCCTAGTTTATCTTTCTCAGAGTAAAAATATAACATTTCTAACGATTTCCGTTGTCGGCAACTGCAGTCTCGATAAAGGAGGAGGACTGATAGCGGTGACCTTTGCTCCACCGGCCTGCTCGGGCTTATCTCGCGGGATGGGCAGATTCCATGACTGTTTGTTTGTGTAATGACATCAATATCGTGTTACACTCATAATATTGTATTTATCGATCGTTGTTTGGTAAAGAGATGAACATTGAACAAGTTTACATTACTTCAAAATAATTGGGCAAGAACGTGTCGACATACAGAGTAGGATTAATTAGCCAAAGCGTAGCCGACAAGAAACAAAGATGTATTGAGTTGAGGAGGGCGTTGGCTGGCACACGCGTCATACTCGTGATCGGGTGCTGCTTGCGGGTCGCTGGTTTGTTCGTGGTATGCACGCAACATAGTAATAAGTACTTAAATTAAAAAAAAAAAAAAAACCCGTAACGATAATTAGTAAACAATAGTTTGTAATTATGACAAAGGTCACGGACCCTGGTGTCTGTGGAGATTAAAATTAAATAAATAAAAAAAGTAGATGAATAGTATACGATATTATTTTTTATTTATTATTTAATTTGTCAAAATAGTCGCTAAATCATATTAGCGAGTGGTGAACGAGTGAAGGTGCAAATCTAGGTGTCTTCAAATCACGAGTGAATAGGTTTCTTCTAGGCAAGCGCGCTTCTATTAAAAAAAAATAGCAGCCAGGCAAACAGACAGGCAAAAAAATAAACAGAAAGAACAGTTACTTTCGCTTCGTTCTTATAGTACCTATTAGTTAGAATTTATATAGGTATATAAACATATATATACTAGCATATATTTAAATTAACATTGATTTATCGTGCTAGTCAATCATGTAAATAAATATTTCTAGGCGGATTTAGTTGTACAGACTTCGTGCTAAGACGACTGGTCCAATGTCATAGCTAAATCGGAATCAGTAAGTAAACAGATACGTTTCAACGGTTTGTGTCTGTTTGGTCAAGCAATCAGGCGGGCGGTGCATGATGTTACATCATGACACCTAGCCAGCTGTAGAATGTGATGCGCTGAGCGAATCGATTGCTTAGAGGTCATTAACCAATGCAAAGAAAACAAGTATCTACATTAAAAGAAAAGCAAAATACTTTTGTAGTGTAACTTACCTACGCTTATGTTGTGCTTGATATGGTGTTGAACATGACACTAATATTTTGTGGACATTTCACACAACACCATCTGGCCCAAACTAAGTAAAGCTTGTACTATGGAACTAGATAGTTGATAGAATACATATTTACTTTTTTGTTGTAAATATATAGGTACATATGATACATAGAAACACCCATACACAGAACAAACATCCATGCTGATCACACAAATATTTGCTCTAGATGGGGATCGAACCCACGACCTACAGCTTAGCAGATAGACATACTAGCAACTGAACCACAAGGCCAGTCGCGACAAGTACACAGGCATAGTAATAAAATTGGAGACCAGTTTGGTGTTGCTAATTTTTTAGCAATTGCAAAGCATTTGCGAAAGCAAATAGCAAAAAAGAAAAAATCATAAAATATTACTCTTGGTTTTAGCCAAATGACATAAATAGGTCTCAATTGTTTTGCTTATCCGATACTGGATAAGAATTTTGTGGATCGCTGGTTACTACGTCGACCACAAACCCAAAGTCCCGAATCACCACTCTATTACTAAGCCTACAAAACTTGTATCATGATGTTCAATATATTATACGCTTTTGCGAGAAAGTATAAACAAACTACTGTATAATTTGTTTATATATATATTTTTTTTTTTGTAAAATCACTTATTACAAAAAAACAACGGGTCGCACTCCGGGAGTGCCGGCAGAAGTGAAAACTAAAAAATAAAATAGCAAAAAGACTGACTTGTGAAGGATTTGAACCTCCGCCCTCCGATTGACAAATTGACATTTATATCGGTGCTCGAACCTATTGAGCAAACGAGTCTTACGTGTATGTGACGAGAATAAGCATTCGGCGCAAGGAAATGACGTCATGCTAGAAGGACAAACTTGTACATACAATAATGAACTTAAAATGCAGAACGTTAGAATAGGTTTCTGACTAAAATAATGACGTCATGCTAGAAGGACGAACTTGTACAGACAATAATGAACTTTAAATGCAGAACGTTAGAATAGGTTTCTGACGCGAGCTTAACATTTTTTACCCATTCCAAAAATGCACAACGCCGCTAAAGAAGTTTTCACTTCAAAAATAGTAGGCATTATGTATTATTATTACAAAAAATGTAGCCTATGATAATCAGGAAGTGAAGACGAATCTACACCTCGCACATCAAAATCAGTCAAGCCGTTTAGGCTGTAGGAAGTAATATAGAAACATAGATAATATATACCCACAACACATCATTGCCCACATACATATAAACATTCATTACACAGAGAGGACAGAGTGTAATCAGATCAAGTTGTCTCAGTATTCAAAACTTCGAATATTGTTCTAAGTAAAGAAGTTTTTAAAATCCTATCCATCTATCTATCTATCTATATCCATTTGAATTCACAACTTGACAAGTATTATAGTATATTATGATACAAGTGTGTTAAGTTGGTCATTAGAGGCGGAATTGCAGCCCGAGCCGAAGGCGAAGTCGAAGGCGTAATAGAGCCGGGAGTGTAATGACCATAATGCGTTGCACACGCGTTTCATACGACGGTTTTTCAACACACTTGCGAGGAAAAAAACACCCGTTTATAACTGAAATATTTAATTTAAGTAAAAACTCTTTGTTGAAATTAAAAAAATAACTGTAAAGACACTAGTGCGTAATAGAAAAGTCAAAAGCACGGTTTATAACTGAAATATTTAATTTAAGTAAAAACTCTTTGTTGAAATTTAAAAAAAAACTGTAAAGTAAAGACACTAGTGCGTGATAGAAAATTCAAAAGCACGCGTGTTTTATATGATACTTTTCGGCCATAAAAACGGTTGAATAAGGGCCACTTTACGAGCAAGTGTGTTGAAAAATAAGATTAATCATAACCTTCAACGGACTTCTAATCAAATAATACGTCTATTTACAACAAATATATTGACGATATCTGTCAGTAACTTTACATATACATACTTATAGAAAAACAATTTTTTATCTGCGATCTTCGCAAAATGGAACACACATTTATGAGAATCTATGTTATTGCAGATATAAAAATCATACAATATATCTAATTAAACGAGCAATTTATTTAAATAATCTGAATCTCGGAAACGGCTCCAACGATTTTAATGAAATTTGGTTTGTACGTAGATTAGGGGACGATAAATCTATCTTGCTAGGTTTCATTTTTAGTGAACACGGGTTTGCTCGTATTTTCAGTCATAAAAAATCCGAGTGGAGCTCGGTCGCCCAGGTAATTCAAAGAAAAAAAAACTGGTTGTCTGTAAAGTCGGTTTACGGACGATAGTTTAACGTGACAACGTCATAACAAAACATTAATGAAATGATGATGATGATGTAACGGGACAATGAGCGTAGAAGAGCGATTATTGCAGTCTATCTTATCTTATCTTAAGATAAGATTGCAGTCTAACTTACGATTTCGTTACGCTTAATACGCTGTTGAGTATACGTTTTTTGTGAGAAACTATGTTTGTAGTTTAAGTAAATGAAGGTTATTTTATTCTACTACGTTTTAGGCATAACTAACATTTATATCCAAATTACAACGAAATTACAGCTTTCTAGTACTAATAGTCTTTGAGCAAAGCCGCGGACAGATAGACAGACAGACGGACATGGCGAAATTATAAGGGTTCCATGTTTACTACGGATACGGAACCTTGAAAACTAGGCAAGGATTTGACGTCACAACGTTCCCTACCACACAAATTTCATAACGCTTCAAATATAAAAACAACTGTAATTTAAGTTTGAAACAATTGAAATAGGAAAAAGAAACTGTAATCTCAAAAAAAATACCCTTAAATAAATATAAAGTTTCGAATGAAACATATCGACTACAAAATACGCAATTTGTTTATTTGGACGATATTTTTTCAGTTATTTTGTTATAAAAACCAAAGCACTCAACCGATTTTGATAAAAATTATATGGGACCACCTCTGAAGCTCTGAATTACCAATCAAACAAAAAAGATCATCAAAATTAGTTCACAATTGGCGAAATAATCAACAAAAATACAAAAAAAAACAAAGTCGAATTGAGAACCTTCTTCTTTTTGGAAGTCAGTAAAAAAATTGTCCCTTAAATAATGCAAAATTTCGAATGTATAGTTACCCAAAAATTACTCTAACTGCCCCATTAACACGAAATAATTCACCTTGGATCAATGTCGCAAGGCTGCAAGATAAAGCTCGTTTATTCCTCGTTACCGACAATTTGAAGGAAATCACACGTTTATCTAAAGTATATTATAATCATCATCTGGCCAACAATCCCTCCTCTAATAACCATAATCGGCGAGGTCTAGGACGGACAACACATTCCATTCCATAACATTGTTGAAATAACGTTCATTACTGGACAAGACCGTATCGAGACACGCATTCGGTAGTGTTCCGTTGACAATGCTACAATCAAAAAGAGACCTCTTGTAGAGTATATTTATTACCTTTTGATATATAAGATAACAGACCATAAAATTGCAATCAAAAGAGATCAATAAAAAACTAGTGCAAAAGGCCGCCAGTCAGCCTTATCTCTAATAGCGATCTCTTCCAGGCAATCTTAAGATAAAACCTTTGCAAAGTTCATAAAGTCAATCAAAATCAATTCATAATTGAAAAAAATCCGGACAAGTGGAAGTCAGACTCGCCCGCCGAGGGTTCAGTACAAACCAAATAAAAGGGGGAAATCATTTTTTTTTTATATTTTCTTTCATAAACCGAAAAATATACATCGTAAAATTATTTAAAAACCTGTTTTAGCTTATGCTAATGAAGCTCTTTCATATGATACCCCACATGATACGGTTAATTCACTTTAAAATTTGGGCCCTCATTCCTTGCATAGAGACACTATTTTTTTGTGATTAAATTTAAAATGTCCAGTTTTCGGATTTTGTACTCTAACACAATGCTTCTTGCCAAATTTCATAGTTCTAGTTCAACGGGAAGTACCCCATAGGTTTTGATTCCCTTGTGAGTGTCTAAATGTTCGTTTATACGACATATTCGGCTATAACTTTTTTTTACGAAAGTGAGAAATTTTATTTTTCTTTCTGCAGCAAGATACTATGGATTTGCGTATATAGTTTTAATTTCAACTCGATACCTTCATGCATTCCCGAGATAAAGGTCTTGACACCCGGACAGGCGGACAGACGGACAACATAGTGATCCTATAAGATCCGTTTTTTCCTTTAGAGGTACGGAACCCTAAAAACATACAGGCGAATTGAGAACCTTTTTGAACTCTGTTAAAAATGTTGCGATGTGATGTGCGAGAGAGATAGCTGAGCGCCCTAAACATAGGATACTAGCATATTATATGTAATGTATAATACGAGTGTAATATGTTTTGTTCTACTGGTCACGCGACTTGTCGTACGTACATAACATCGCCACCCTCAAGCAAATTCTTAGTATTTCGAAGCGTAAGCGTTTGTGAAATTACAAACGTTTGCCACATGGCTAAGCCTACAGGTCGCACGATAGCGAGTTTTCTTTTATTGTAAGATAAATCTACAATTGACCACCGACTCGCCTGATGTTAAGCTTCACTCTATATCCTTGAAAATTCCAAGATTGCAGTTCTCAAGAACACTTGTGCAGTACGCATTAAGAACGTGGACCGATATCGCTCATCGCTGAGTACGGATTTTTGGTAGTTCAACGAGAAATGGCTGGTTATTCGCCGACTTTCTGCTAGTCCTTTATTATTAGCATTTGCTAGCTTTAGGTGCATTTGTTTCTAATGAATACGGGCCTTAACTCATTGTCGAAATCAACAGTATAGAGTAGTTACGCAAATGAAGTGGCCTGTAACACATGACCTGCATACTCGTAACGATTTAAAGGCCAATAATAACGATCGAATTCCTTTTGTGATAGCGAAGACGCTATTGCTTAGCGACAGATGAGAAAGGAGCGTTTTGTAATGTGATATATTTAATGACGTCAGTATTACCGTTACAACTAGGTGGGCTGGCGGCCACCTTACTCCTTACGCTGCATTTTGGGAACTTCTTGGTGTTTTTTAAATTGCACTTTTATTTTTTATTTTTTCGCTATTTCTGGATCAGTCTCATAGTAAAAGTCATTCTAAAAAAATAGTACCTACACTTAAGTCAAAGAGTAGGATAGCGCCGCTGTCTCGCTCGCGCGCGGCGTGTTTTTAGTTATAAAATTATTTTTGATAAATATTCTTTCTTTAGCTTCATAAGGACAATATTACAATGTATGTTATTTTGATTTATATTTTGATAATAAACGTGTCAACGTGGAATTTTTGTCGTCTAAACGTTTATTTCGGGTAAAAGTCTGTTCTCTCGCTCAGTTCGTGTCGTACTCGTAGGTATCAGACCTGCACGTATGTATGTATTACCATTTCCACAGAATACATTTTAGTTTAAAGTGGCATGTTATGACGAAATTGGATTCTAATGACTATCATTCGTCATAATTAGTACCTGGGCGACCGAGCTCCACTCGGATTTTTATGACTGAAAATACGAGCAAACCCGGGTTTACTAAAAATGAAACCTAGCAAGATCGATTTATCGTACCCTAATCAATACAAACCAAATTTCATTAAAATCGTTGGAGCAGTTTCTGAGATTCAGATTATAGTATCTATAATTATATCGACGGTTAAAAGGTAATAGGGTATAAGCAACATTTTAGTCAAAAATGAGTTATGAATGCTAAATGAAAAAGCAGAAAATTTTAATATATAAGTATACACAAGAATTGCTCATTTAAAGGTATTAGAAACATTGTTTTAGAAAGGTCCAATAGTATAAAAAGCAATTATTTAAATTTCTCGGTGACTGATAAGGCCTTCTTATGGACAGCTTGTCAATAACTTTATCAAAGTGTATAACCAAGTTTTGTTCTACTGCTTTTTAAGACTTAGGTCCAAAAATCTGCTGTTTCTTGCACTCTGCCGCGCCACTCGGTCAATGAACTCTTTTGTTTATGTAAATTTTCGAAAGTCATACATATTAGTTTATTTATTTTGATCTCCAGAAAGATGCAAAGAAATTTAGAGATCACATTCTATGTAATAATATACCTATGACTATGTAAATGTGTAAAATACTTACGAGTGCGAGGGCGCTCTCCGGGTACCACTTGCAAGGCCTCAGGAAAATGGTGAGAATCTCGTCATCATCCCCGAAGCAGAGATCCTTGTTCTCCTTGAGCAGCTCGCGCAGCCTTTCGAGAGCCTCTCGGACCCGCTCGGGTGTCTCGCGGAGCTCTGCCTCGGCCAGGGCTCGGCTCTCGCTCGAGAGCTCCAAGTTGCGCTCCAATTTGAATTCACTCGAACTCATGGTTTCAGCTCACTGCCTGCGGGTAAACCATAAATAACATTATTTATTAACCAAAACTGTTACGAATAAGGAAGTGGCTGTTATTTTAGGGTTCAGTAGTAAGCAAGGAACCCTTATACTTTCGTTGGACATACAGATATATGAATTAATCATGCCGAGAAAGGCATAGACTACAATCTTGGAAAGATTTCGTAAAGTGGAGATGAATTATTTTTTCTCATTTGCCATTTGCAATATTTACCTATACAACGATTCTCCACACGATGGCGTTTGAGGAATCGTTGAATAGGTAAATATTAGAGAGAGATGTGTTGAACCATTTTCCAATTTATATATACCTAGATCAGTTTCCGAAATATAAAGCTATAAAGTGTTTTTTATAAGAATCAAGTGCCTTCACCCCCTGCCGGCTAAACGGTTGACTTTAGATCATCATCATCATCATCTCAGCCATAAGAAGTCCACTGCTAGACATTTGCCTCCCCGTGGATATTCAAAAAGTCCGATTGGAAGCGGCTAGCGTCCAGCGTCTTCCCGCCACTTGTATGAGGCCTCATACAAGTGGCAGACTTTAAATATGTGAAAAAACTCATGTTAGTAGCATATAATATGATGAAATTAAAAGAAATACTATCACGGCTAAGTAGACTTTACAACTTAACGAGTAATGGTCCATCAAATTCAAAAAATATACTTAGAGAAGTAAGAAAGAAACATTTTCTGCCATTTAAACTAACATAACTCATATGTACATAGTATCAAACAAGATACCCTGTTTTAAGTTCACATAAATTATGATGTGTAACAACGGTATCCTACATTACGCGTGGCACGACACGCACTTGGCTATTTGTTTTTCTTTGTTTCTTCAGTAATTTTCTTAAAAACATTTTGGATAATGCATCATTAAGCGTGCGGATACCGCGGAATATCATAAATCCGGAGAAAATGAAGAAAAATCAAGCAATCCTGGATTTTTCTATATCGCAGACCGTATCAAGTATTTTAACGTTGGAAAGCTAATCCAAAGGTGAATACCTATATAGACTAGGAACATAATGATTGAGTAATGGCCACACATGACCACAGAATACTTTAAAGTAGCTATACAGAGTAGCGATGTCATTCGTTGTCGCTACAATCATTCAACAAGTTAAGTGTATACTCAGTCAGGAAGGAAACAATTTATAGGACAGATTCGTGTAATGTTAATGGATAGGTGTTATATATTTACCTAACTACCGAAGGAGGGGAATGTTTTTGTATCGTACGCATGTCTATCTCTTTGGTATGTTTGCCTAAACCGCCTGACGGATTTCAACATATGAGGTGTCGTATTCGCTTAAGAGTTTGTTTCAGTTTGGGCTCCTCAAAAAAATTGAGGGATAATTCTACATTTTGCAGTCGGGTATTTTTTATATTAGGTATTACTTGTTATATATCCTGAATAAAGGAAAAATATAATTATTAGTACATACCTATGTATTTACATAGGTACCTCTTACAAGATATAAGTGGTTTTTACTTATTACTTAATTTCATCATTTAAATTACAACTATGCAATATGCATAAAATATATTTAAATATTATTGCTACAGTAATTATAAACACGTAGTAAGTAATAAATAAGCAGATTTTATACATTGTAACTATAAACTTACTTTTACTAAATTTGAGTCTATAGTTCGAAAATTCTAATTCGTTCGTCTCCCTTGCGCATAACAAATTTTCGACATAATATATTTAATTTTGGGTAGTAAGTAAATTTTCATACATGAAAACACATTGAAACGGGTAACTTCCCATGTGGTCCCACAATTTTTTTATCAAAATCGGTTCAGTATTTTAGTTTTTATAACAAAATTACTGTAAAAATGTATAAGTAAACGAATTGTGTATTTTGAAGTTGTTTTTTTTTTTAGTTTTTTAAACGATTACTTGTTATATATAATTTGTAAAAATCATTTTTTAATTTAAAAATTAAATAGGATCAACAATGGATGAAAATGAAATTTTGTCGAAAATTCGTGTTGCTTTCTAGTGTTTGGTGACGAGTGACGAATTTTTTTAAAGTTCATTCAGTTATATTATACTTCAAAAATGTTGGTATGCTCGAAAATTCGAACTATACGAACTTAAGGACTGTGCAATGTCCGGTAAATAAATAAATATTTTATTTAAAACTACCTATAAAGCCCGCCAGAATTTACACTGTCAATTTGGCTATTCGCCAGATCGTTGTCCGACTTCAAACAAAAATACCCACTTGACTTATTGAGATCTTACAAGAGACCTTAGAAAATAGCTTAATTTTATATTTTTTTATTTTACAATATTCTTAACAATTTTCCCGCTAATGAAAGTTGACGACTATAATATTATGAATATATAAAAAAAATAACTTTTTATTGTATAAATAAAACAGTTATTACTTTGCGTCGTCTATCAGTTTCTATAGATGATCATCGGACAAGATCTACGGTGACACTGGCCGCAAGGCAAGGCCTAGTTGTTGATTCCAGGCACGGCGCAGCGGTCACCGCACGTGCCGGCTGCAGACGAATCAAATACACTAGGGAATTGTTCAAATCAGAGGTTAGCATCGATCACTGGATTGTCCTTTTTTATACCCACACAAAGTATGTTTCTTTTTTTCCCGACTGCACAAGAAGGAGGGTTACGTTTTTCAAGTGTATGTATCTTTATAATGTAGGTATGTATGTGGTTATGCATGTTTGTTTCTAAATGATCACCTACAGCCTAAACAGCTTGACCGATTTTAAAGTGCGAGGTGTCAGATTCGTCTTCACGCCACGAAATACATTTTTTGTAACAATAATAATAAAACTTTCGCAAAAAAAAAAGGTTTTTCTTACGAAAAACCAACGAACCAACCTCCAACGAACTCGTAATAAATATGTGATAAAAAAAGTTATGAGGTAACAACACACATTTAAAAAAAACAACCAAATCTATAGCCTCCTCTTTTTTGAAGACGATTGAAAACAAAATGCATTTTCCTTTAGGCAAACGCGCTCCATCGTAGACCAGAAATTGAGCGTTCAAACGCAAGCCACTTGCAACTGACAACTGAGACTCCAACTCAATTGCAAACGCGTGGTTTGAGCACAACTCTCAAATATAAACAAAAGAGCTTAAATCATGAAAAATTTACAAAATGTAACAGAAGCGCGGGTCCCAGTGATGTGACACTGGCCGCAAAACAAGGCCCGGCCTACTTTCAGATGCGAAGCAAAATAACAGTGGCACGTGCAAGAATACCTCCATCTAGGTATCTACACCTACTGCACGTTTATACACCGAATGTAATTATAGTTGACTGCACAAAACATCAGCGATATCGGTCCACGTTCTTGATGCGTACTGTACAGGAATGGAATTCTTTGCCGCCATCTCTGTTTCCTGAGAACTACAATCTTAGAATTTTCAAGGCTCCGTCCTCGGCCACACCGTCGCTTAACATCAGGCGAGTTGGTGGTCAAACGTAGATCTATCTACGTAAAAAAAAACTTGTACTATTTTAGTTTACGATTAGCCTTACCTAATAAGACTTGTTTGGGTGTATATTTTTAATAACAATTTGTAAGTCAAGTTAAATTGACAAAGGGTTAATAAACTTTGGTACTTACTTATACTTGCTTGACTTGGTTAATTTCGTCGTTCGACTTTATACTTACATCAATGCAACAATTATATTACATCAATCAAAATAAAAACCATAAAATTTTAATATGTATCATGAATTTACATTATGTTTTCATGTTTACATAAACCACTTAAAATAGTAATTCTGTGTTAAAAGTGGTTTATCTGTAAAGTTAACTTTGATTTCATGACTTGCAGACTATGGATTTGCGTTTATAGTTTTAATTTCAACACGATACCTTCACGCGTTCCCGAGATACAGGTCTTGACACCCGGACGGACAGACAGACGGACAACTAAGTGATCCTCTAAGGATTCCGTTTTATCCTTTTGAGGTATGGAACCCTAAAAATGAACAATACATAGTCCACATGTGCTTTTTGGGTGCATGGGGCCGAGTATTAACAGTATAACATGGGTCGTTGATCCTGCCAAACATGTGAATTTTCGTGCAGTTAAACAAAAAGAGATTTTGCAACGCAACAATGGCTGAATTCATGTCAAAATAAGGATAATAGATAAGGATTATATACCGCAAACCGTGATATTATTTGAATTTGGTAAGTAGAATACGAAGTTACAATGTTAAAAACAACAAAACAAACTAACATACACACATACATACATACATAGTTTTGCGTAATTCAGTAACAAACAACAAAAGTTTTTTTTTGTGGACAACACCGTCTTGCCCAAACTAATTAAATCTTGTAGTATGGGACTAGATGGCTGATAGAATACATATATACTTTTTTTTGTAAATATATACATATTACGATACATAGATACACCCAAACACAGAACAAACATCCATGCTCATCACACAAATGTTTGCCCTGGGTGGGGATCGAACCGACGACCTACAGCTCGGCAAGCAAACATACTACCAACTGAGCCGCAAGGCCAGCCATCATAAACTTTTATAATATGTATAAAATTGATTAATATGTTAGATACCTACTTATGTAGAATGAATACCTACCTACAAAATAAGTATAATTTATTGGCGCTCAACAATCAATTCAACGCGCAGTTGAGTGGTTTCTTAAATTGGGTAATACCCAACGAAATTGACCAAGTAAACTCAATATTAACATTCACTGTTTACAAACTTGCATTGAGTAGACTCGAATTAAAATGGAGATATTTAAGGTCTTCCCTTGACGGCATTTAAGCAATAACGCAATGTTGGTTTGATTTGGTTTATTTTATTATAAGTACTTACTATTAATTGCATTTTTGTATCGGCATATCATGAAAAGAAGAGAAGATGCCCATAATTACGTGTGAGAGGGTCACGCGATGCTCAAAATAGTACTTACCTAAAATAAAATACATCATTTGGAAACGGTTGGACTGATTAGGCAATTTTTAGGGTTCCGTACACAAAGTGGTTAAACAGAGCATATTGTTCTTGCTTACAGTCATTCTATCTCTCTGTCACAATGGTATGTAGTAGTTAAACCGTTGAAACAGTATTCATATATAATTATTTGCACTATTTACATATCCAAAGCCAAAAACTTAATCAAAAATTATATTACTTATATTTTTTTAAAGGGATTGAAAAAATCCTACCCCAACAGGTGGGGATATCTATATTTTTAGAGCTCATTAAAAAGAGATTTATTTTTCATTTCAACAGTGATGGTACAGAGCCTGCTAAAGTCTGAAACTAAAACTTTTCCTAAAATTTTGTATCTAAGTTTTTTTTTTTACTTTCATATTTGATACACATACTTTAATAAGTCAAAAAACTAGTAACTTTGTTAATATTCTAATTGTGAGGTTTTTTTTTTATACTAGATCTACGATTGACCACCAACTCGCCTGATAAGTATTTAAGTAAGTATTTATTCCAACAATAATGATACGAAGGCCTAAATTGACGAAACAAATTCGTACTTGACAGTTTTTTTCTATTAACAACGAGTTTAATTTTGCGTATGGACGAATGACAATGCCGCCGCCGCCGCGTAGCATGTAGATATATATTATGTGACACTTGCATAGAGGTGCAATATTACAAATTTGATAATGAACCCGCGAAACCAGACACTCACTTGACCGGTATTTGTCAAGGAAAAATTAGAAAAAATCGCGTGAAAATGAGAAAATTCGAAAGAAATTTAATGTGGTTTTTCTAAGTTTTTATAGGATTTTTATACAACCTCAAATATTGAAATCTTTTAGCGAGGCTCATTTGATTGAGGCTTCTATTGACGATTTCCCGATTCAAAGGAATGCGGAAACCTCCTCCATTTTTGAGGTCGGTTAAAAAAAATATGCTGTTTATCCTCATTAAGTAACCACAAATCGCCTTTCTTATATGCACATAATGTAATTGCATAAATAGATACTTATTTAACATAAGATACTATATTTACCCAGAATAAAACGTCATTATATTATGTAGTAAATGTACACAAATTGGATAATGCAAGTACTCGAGATGGGTGCTTATGGACAATAGCATTGTTTTATTATCTATAGCAACTGTTGAGTTCGCTGTGGCGGCACGTAGTAACTGTCGCCATAATCTGTGGTATTATCAAGAGTTTATCTGGGGTTCAGTCACCCAGCACGAGCCGTCGATGCTCCAAATTAAATGCTTATTTGTCATATCTAGGTAATAGTTTTTGACTATCGCTGAAATAGTAATTAAGTACCTAGTATATGCGTCATAGTTCTTTCTTGTTTCTGCCCGCATTGCAGTTATCATATTTAGTTACTTCATACAATCTATACCTATACACAGGCTAAAGTTTAATCCTAACAAATATGTCAACGTATAGATGTTATGTATTAACTATAATTACTACGTTAAATGTATATCTGTACGTACATAGCCTAAACCGTTGGTCCTAGACATTAGGAATTTGGAGTGCCTTTCTTGTGAGGTGTACCTATGTATCTACTTTTCGAACGCGGGAAAAACCGCGGGCTGCTGCTAGTCTATATTTAAAATAACTCTTTGGTTTTATTGATTGTTAATACGAGTAAACAATAACAAACAAGAAAAGCAACAGCAACGCCACTAATGTTGCAGTTATCCATAGGCCACGGTTATCATCACTATCGCTTATCAGGGGTGCTACCACAATCTTATTTCAATATTACTTTGACCTTTGTCTTGCTCTCTCAACTGTAGAAAGATCCAGACAAAAGTCTAAAGTAATATTGAAACAAGACTGCTTGAACGCTAGTGGTACGACACCAGGCGAACGTCTGCCTGCTACCTACTCTTTGTATAAAAAAAAGTTGTTTTTAGGGCCAAAGGTTTTTAGTACTGTACAATGTTCATGAGGACGTCAAAATATTGCAATATTTTGACGTCCCTATATAACTTGCACATGTCCGAACACAGTCACTGTTTATACGTAGGTACCTATGAAATAACAAAGAAGTAATAGACTTAGAATGTGATACGCCCCTAGCACAGTGAAGCAACTTTAAGAAGCCTTTTAAGACTGGGCACGTCACTCTGCCCGGCGGGACACACCGAAATTTTGCTTTTGTACGAGTACTCGTAATAAGCAACATTTGGCTCAATTTTACTATAAAACTCTTTGACAAAAAACCTACTTAAAGACCGCTCATGTGCACGATGTCAAAGAGAGTAATTATTTTTTATAGATTTTTGGCTTCTGTTGTGTCATTACTCTGTATGGAATAAAGACTAGGTATTAGAACAATCCCAACAAGTGTACATATAATTACTTATAAATGTTGAATAAGCGCATTTTAGTTATAGTGTTTTTTTTTTCGTTTACGCGCGTGACAGCTCCCGTCTCACAGAAAGTGACAGAAGATTTTAACACGCGTTTACAAGTAAGACGGATATTATGTACCTCACTTTATTGACGACCTAATATTGTAGCTATCAAAGAAGTGGTCTGATGATGGAGCCGGCATTGGAACTGGCAAAATTGGAATTAGAATTTCCTGATGGCATGTATGTAAATTATGTAGTAGATGTATCGAGTTAAACGTTCATTTAATTGTTATATTATAAGTAGAAGTAGGTATTTTTATTAGGTGATGGCCTTTTTCTACGGGTAGGTACATGCGAAAAAAATATTCTGTAAACTTTCAAATAAATGACAAATAGTAGAAGTCAATTTTGGTCTCATTTTTTTTAGTCAATGTCACCACTTTTTATAACATTGAGGCTGGCGTTTAAAAATATTTTAATTATATTAGAGTTCATTACAAAACTATTGATATGTTTTGCCTATCAACAAAGAAATGACAACAAATGTATTTTTTTACATATAGGACAAAGGCCACCGCTCATCTTATCAGTTGTTTTATAGATAAATTATTAAAAAAATTGTGTTAAGTTTTACTTCTTATATAAATAACTTATTATCTTAAAAAATGCTTAGTAAACACCTACTTTCCGTTGTTCTAAGTACAATAAAGAATAGATCAATCCTAAACTAACTTTTCACCAAATAATAACGATACTTATCACTTAACATTTTACCACTTTTACCTACAATAAATAAGGAGCTGAATTACACCTTATCAATCAGGATAACGAATAAAATTTCACTGACAACATATGAACGAAGATAAACAAAATACAATATAACACAAAGAACACAAACGGAATTCAAACTGAAGGATGCTAGCGTAATATTTCACAAGGGAAAAAAAGAAAATCGTTTTTCGCACTAACCTCGCTAGAAAAGAACACGCGCGTCGTACGCGCCGGTCGGAACAAAGGTAGGCGCGGATCGATCCTGCGGCGAGTGTCGCGAGCGAGTGTGCGCGCGCGCATCTACGCGCGGTTTTTATAGACGCGGTAGGGCGCCTCTGCCCCACGCAGCCTTTCAAGTGATTCCGCCGTGAAATATTTTTCAGCCAATAATATTGATAGTACACCTATACCAGAAAATATTTGTTTTAATGTAATTCATTCATAAGATTGGTCTAATAATATTATCAACCTATTTGAACAAAAATAACTCAGTGAAATTAGTTCAAGCAATTTAATTATACTTACAGTAATTATATCAACATGTTTACTTGAACATGTCCGCATACTGGGTGTGCTCATTTGCTGCTAACCGGTAGTGGGTTTGAGTTTGAGCATTTGAATTATCTTTGAACCTTTATTAGTTGGGATAAGCCGATTCAAAACTCAAACACACAAAGCTATGTACGAGAACACAACGATTTCGGTTCCCATTCTATGTGCATTCACTGAATATGAGTGTAACTCCCTCATCCCACTCTGAAATTTTGAATGTTCAAAGCTAAAATGAATATACATACTTACCTATATCATCTATATCGACATACGCTGTTTCCTCAGCGCTACAAACTTGGTAGGTATTTTCAAGGCTAGAGTGAATATATATCTCCTAGTCTAGATCGACGAGCTTCATCTTCGGCCACAACGCCGCTTAACATCAATCAGACGAGTTGGTGGTCAACCGTAGACCTAATGTATAAAAATACTCCATCCTCGGCCATGCCATTACTTACGATTAAACAAGTTGATGGTAGATCTATGAATAAATATATTTTTATTTATTTCAGTAATGTCCATGATTTATGTAAGAACAACAGTAAAATTAGAACACCGATTGTTTTTATGTAAAATAATATTATACATAATTACGCAGTTTGCATGTTGTTTTGTTGTAGTTTATAAAGAAAGTAATTTAATATGATTTCTTGAACTTACACAAACAATGCCGTCATACGTCATACACGTGCTTAGGCATTAGTACAGTTATTTTATATTTATATCTTTAAATATTTACCTCCAGCTATATCAGGAAGTTACTTAAAGTACTACAGAAACCCGTGTCTGTAAATAGTATTAAAATTGTTATAGCTATAAGTTATGAATAGGCAATATAATAGATATCAATATAAATAAGTAATGTAGAAGGGTCGTCCAGTGTCCAAAGTCCAGCAAAGACAGAGAGAAGCTGCAATGTTATGTTTACTTCATATCTGCATACCGTGAGTCACCACAGATACCCCACGAATGCCTCCAACAAAGACATCTAATGTACCTACTTACTCTGTAGGTACTTCATGTAGGGCATTATATTTGTGCCAAGAGATGGGTGACAAACGTTATGTTGTCTGATGCATTGTCTGCCTTTGTATCTCTTTGTAAGATATATCAGGAGGAAGAAAATGTACCTAATTCGTACAGTTTTACGTTCATTAGCAATTAACAGACAAAAGCCAAGCGTTTAAATGCTGAATAAATGAAGCAATTAACGACAAAATGCGAAAAATCGTATTTTTATGACATTTATCGACGCCGACGTTAGTCTCGAACTCGCCTAAGCGAAAGCGAATAGCTACTGAGAATAAACTACAAAGTTTTTTTTTCAAGGATTTATTTAATCTACAAGTAAAAATATGAACCGTCTGCAACATGTGCAATTATCCCTCAATTTTTGTTACGCTGACTGACGCCATATTGAAATAATAAACTACTTTTAATGACATCTCATGTCTTGAAATCCGTCGAATGTTTTAAGTTAGAGCGTGCCAAAGGATTAGATATACATACCTGCACAACTCGCAAAGCATAATGACTGTCCGTCTGTCTGTCTGTCTGTCAGTATGTCTCAGTCATTTACTCAGAGGCTATCAACCGTACATAAATGAAATTTACCGTGTAGATGTGTTCCATGAAACGTTACAAAACGTCGTAGCAAAATTTTAAAAAATATTAAAAATAGGGGTGGCTCTCAATACATATTTTTAATGCTATTCGCAATAAAAAAAATATTGGTCCGCGTTTGACCACCAACTCGCCTGTTGGAAAGCGACGATGTGATCGAAGATGAAGCACGCAGACCCAGAAGATACCTTCTGGGTCTGCGTGCTTCATCTTCATAAAAAAATGTATTGAGAGCCACCCCTATTTTCATATTTTTGAAAATTTTGCTACGGCGTTTTGTAGCGGGTCATGGAACACATGGTGGTACATGGTGGACCACATGGTGGTAGAATAGCAAATATAAAAAAATGCGAATAGCAATAAAAAAATGTATTCAGAGCCACCCCTATTCACTCTGACCTTAATAAGACCCAAATTTGTCATGAAACAAAGAAGCCGGCAATTTATTCCATTCCTTAGCTGTGCGGATTAAAAACGTAGAATTAAACCGTTTGGTTCGAACCTTAGGAAAATCCACAATGTATGGGAGGTCGTAGGCAGACTTTCTACTTGTCCTGTAGAAGAGAAACATAAATGGATGAATTATTTTTTCAACCCCATCGCGTGGGGTATCGTTGAATAGGTTTTATTAAAATAGAGCTAATATTAGACCTAGAAACAGGGATCGTAAACGGTTAAGGTATAAGGTTACGCTACCGGTATAATAACGGTAGAGGTATAAATTATAAAGGTAG
The DNA here is from genome assembly GCA_947563715.1 of Lycia hirtaria. NCBI lineage: Eukaryota > Metazoa > Arthropoda > Insecta > Lepidoptera > Geometridae > Lycia > Lycia hirtaria. Next base: position 40,624,083 of record OX387379.1, read on the forward strand.
ACCGAAAACGGTGATAATAACGGTTAAGGTATATAATAATAACTCTACCGATATTTTGTTATTTTGGTACCGAAATCACCGCGTTGCATAGGACCTCTCGCTCTTACGCGTTTGCATACGAACGGGGGATGGCGATGCGCGGGCGGTCAAGGTCAAAACCTTTATTTTTCGGTTACGGTGGCGCAATTTATAGTGATATCGTTATTTATCGGTACCGTAAAATTCCTATACCTTTATTTTCAGGTATCAAAATAAAAAGGTATGACGTCATACCCTTAACCGTTATAACCTTTATCTTTTCGGTATGAGACCCCTGCCTAGAAATTCATGATTACCCACAGTAATAGATCATACTTTCAATGAAAATTGTTTTGAACACTCTGTGATTACAACTTTTTTAAATATAGCGATAAATATGTAAAACAGAGTACAGTGGTCATTGATCTTTTTGCACAATTACTCGCCAAGTAGTTTTCTTTTAGGTTACAGCATTAGCTACGGAACCCTACTATATGAGTATCTCGACACGGTCTTGACCATTTATTTTTTAATATTTCAGTTTTTAAATAAATACCTAACTTCCTACATTAGTATTTGTTCAGTGTCATCTTACAAAATTACGTCAACGATAATTATAAAAACGTTTCTCGTGAACATTATTTGTAACCAAAAACCTTTTGTTGTACGTAATGGTTCTTTTTTTGATCGTGACGAAAACTAGCATAATTTTCAATGACGCTTGAAAGATACATCACAGCTACTTTTAATGTTGCCAGTACGACGCGGGCGATTTTGTCTGATTTCGGGTAATTTCAGATTTAAACGAGTAATTGCCGTGTTTTCTAGCATTTTCCAACAATCGTTTCCAATTACTGCTTCCAGTATCCACACTAAATTTTAAGACCCAATTAGGGTTCTTAAGAAGTCAGGAATAATACTGGGTGTCAGTTTTGTTACATAAGTAAATCTGTGTAAAAATAAATTTGAAGCCGAACTCTACATCTCAAACGGAGCCACTTAGATTTATTTCACACTTAGTTATTATATCTAAGTGTGAAATATATATATTACGTATCACGTACGAGTATGTTTCGGTAACAGCGTGAAATCTTTGAAATGCCTAAAATCAACTATTTAGGTCCACATTTTTTATATATATATACCACCAGGGAAACCTCCCTGTTTCCTGAAGACTATAAGTATGATTTTTTTAAGACTAGAATGAATCTTTTAGATTTACGTGCTCCATCCGCGGCCACACCTTTGCAAACCATCAGGCGACTTGGTGGTCAAACATAAATCTTTGTAAAAAAAATATATTTCAATTCGACCAACAGAAAATCTAGCGATAACGATAACGCATTGGAGTACTGACGAGCAATTTCTATCATATGCAGAACCACTAGCCTAACCCACGGTTCACACTCAGCTCTGTTGGTCAGGGAAGTGAGCATAGAAGTGGGCAGCGCGAGAATGTAAACAACAGGCATTAGTCTAAGATCCCGCTATACAACGACCTTCACCGAGATGCTTATTTAATGAGACGTATTTTTTATGTTATTAAATATGCCAATAAATATATCCTATATGGGTTGCCTAACAAATTTCAGTCCAGAGTATTTTTAATTAATAATTTAAAAAAAATTTTTTTTTAAACATTGCACCGGTGTGATTATTAAATAAATTTGATACCAATCGAAAGTTTGAAGCCCATAGAATATGCAAACGTTAGGTTGCCTATTTTTTTCCGGTCACAACCACGGGTTGCCAGGTGTAAACAGGTAAATCTATACTAGCATTTTGCAACGGTCTGATTATTGAATCAAACTTAGATAAACTGAAAGATTATTTCATAAGGAACACGGTGGTATAGGGTTGCCTGCGAAAAATCAGTCCCGAATTACGGTTGTCGAATTTTAAATAATAAAATATCGCTGCGAGTGAATGTGTGTGAGAGAGAGGTCCCACACCAACCATCCCATGCGGTAGAAAAGGACGCAGCGTAGCAGCTGTTTAAAGTCCGCCCATTTAAAGAAGGAGAGTGCGCATGCTATTTGTGCTTGGAAATGAAAAGGATAGCGATAGACTCGTATATGCTGTGCATTATTTTGGAGTAGTTAATTATTGATGTACAGAAATAGTTATTTAATTTTTTATTTTTTAATCAATTAATTATTTATCTATGTTTATTGTTTATGTGACACTAAAGTATATACACATCTTTAGTAAAAAAGACAGTTAGAGTAAAACATATATATTACTTATCTGGCAAATTTTATCTTTATTATTGGGAGCCGAAATAAAAAACAACAATTAAAAGAATACTTCTGTTTATTGAAAAAAATTTAAAATACAAAAATTTTTAAAATTATTCAGGTTCCGAGTCATCGGACATATAACTGTGATCTCCAACTTCTGAATCTTCTTCGTCATCACTCTCCGTTTCAGTTTTTTCGACAATGTCTTCTATTTTTAAAGGTGTATGATCCCCAATGAATCCTACTGGTTTTAAATATTCATCTAAGAACCAACCGCAGTTCTCAGGCTGAAGTTTCACGCATATTGGATCCGTTGCATTAAGCCACATGGAATTTACGAAAATAGTTCGTAAAATTTTCTGAGTTAATGATATCCAGCAAGGTGGTATGGAGTTGGAGTCGAAGCCTTTTATTTTTTTTAAAAAGTGCTCGCTGTCTTCTTTTGCAGAGTAATTCTTCAAAAAAATGCGATGTCTCGCATCATTCACACTGGTACAGTTCTTGATACCATACATACTAGACGTAAATTCTTGAACAGTCTTCATTTTTTCACCAATGAAAATATCAGCAGCATCTGTTAATGACGCAAAAACTGTTTGATATTTTTCATTTTTTGAAAATTGCTGAAAAGGTTTTACTTTCCCTTTGTTGTAAAATGCTGCCGTGTAATCGCAACCTGTAAATGCATGGAATGCTGGAAGACTTTGGCATAATTTAATTCCTAACTCCAACGCTAAATCGGTGCAATTAATACAATCAACAGTTTGATTATTACTCTTTTTTGTAGCTGAACTGGCAAGCCAAATTTCTGATCCGATAAGTTTGTGCATATTTCCTAACAAAATAATCAAAACGTCAGTATCAGAGGCTTTAATTAAAACTCTTGAGCCTGGTTCCGCTTTAGAAGCATGAAAAATAATCCTTGTATCTGCCTCTTCGTGATGACATTCATAATTAGTTTCTTCAGTTTTTTTTACGGAATTTTCCTGAACTTGATAAGAGTAACAATGATGGTCGACGGTTAAAAAAATTTTTTTGTTTTGGATTATCGTTACCAAACTGTCGTTTTGCCAATAATCAGCCAGAAACTGCACCAGAGCCTCTTTAAAGCGATAATTTTTCAGGCTTTGCAAAAAATTTTTTGGTCTAGTTTGCTGAGGTCCTGAAATTTTGTACGGAATATCGAATTCTTTTCTGCTTTCACGTTCGGAATCTTTGATTGACGGTGATAAGTAGCGATCAAAAATTAAATGTATTTCTGTCGCGTTTGTTGAACATATTTTTATGAGTATTGACTCGGCAATTTTATCAAAAGTTTGAGCTATAGCAGCTCCGATTATATGCAAGTAATAAAAACCATCTATTATTTCAACGTTGATATGAGTTGGCTCAACCATTTTAGTTTTGGATTTCAAAACCTTTGCTAACGTTGATTTTGAAGTTTTTAACATCTCTCCAGTACATGCAAAAAGAGCAGGGGGCAATGGTGCTAGTGGAAAAGTTAGGCAAAATTCGAGATTAATTTTTTTGTTTAGACTTATTGCCAAAAGTCGCCCAAATACATCTCGTTCCATTTTCAACAATACTTTCTTGTTCTTGTCTTTGGTACTCAAGACTTTAGTCATACATTGAGAAGCAAAATTGCAGATTTTGTTTCGTTTTATTGATTTATCGAATCTTCCGGGAGTTGAAGAGCATTCCGAGATAAAATTTAATTTTTGTTGAGAGCCTGCTGTTTTTACGTTCAGCAGAAAATCAGTAACTTCTTTCGATGCAGCTTTACCGGTTGAAATGTTGAATAATGTATCTTTGTCAATAGTGTCATCAAATGGATTCATCGTACATTTTATTGCTTCAATGATACTCTGAAGATTTTTCTTGTCTTTCTTAATTTTACTTCGTTGCAATGAGTGCGAAGTATCATCCTCTTTCGTTAATCCGATTTTTTGTTTGATAGATGTTAATATCTTCGTCCTCATGCTATGACTGAGTGCCCATCTTTGACGTGCAGATATTGAATCCGCAGCAAGGTTATCAGCCAATTGATTGCTAGCATCAGCATTGATGGTTTGCTCTAGCGTCAAGTCAACCGGTGATCGAGCGAAATTCGCTGCAGTTCGTCTAATTCCAAAGGCACCTCGACGAAATTCAGCCACCAAAGATGAATTATTAGTATACAAATTGATTAAATTGCTCAAATATAACAAGGACCATCTGGCATAATTGGGCTGGTTTAACGCAAAAAAAATATCAGCCATGTTGAAAATCGAGTCCACGTACAGTTCAAAGTTACTGGTGCGGATACTTCTGGAAAACCGATGGTATAAATTAATTAACTCACAGTACTGGTAATAAAATTGAGCAGTTTTCCCTTTTTCTCCGATTAAAGTCTGATTGCAGAATTCTTTATAACCGTTAACAATTCGACTCAATACATCTGGTAACTCGATAGTTTCGTTGGCGTCATAAGCAGTTTGATTTGATGCATTCTGTATTTGCGTTTGCAGCAGTTCATCCATCGCCTCAAGTGTAACATTAGTTGTCGATAAATACTGTTCAAAATGTAATATTTGTAATGCGGCAGCGGTTAGCGGATGTAAGCGCTTGCAGCGATTGAAGTGCTTGCTGTCCAAAAAGCTATTCATGGAGCCGCCGGCTAATACTTCAGCTTGCACCAGTATTTCCACTAATCCACTGGAGTCAATATATTTTCCGATGGCTCTAAAAAATGCCATCTCTGTGTGAAACGCTCCCAAGTTAACAAAAATTTTATTGTATAGCGGTTTTTCTTGTTCTTGAATTTGCATAGCCATTTTTGCTATCGCTAAATCATATGTCACAATAATTTCTGGCTGCTGACATTTTTCAGCGATTTCTTTAGCCATGTTTAATGTTTCATTGACTACTGCATACGACGTTGGTGATGAATTTATGGGAGGCAAATATTCAACTCTTTGCTTCTCACTGTGGTCTAAAGATATCATACAGTTATAACCCAACCACATAGGAACAGAATCAATTCTTGATAACGACATTATCCATAATAAATCTTTATCTGTAGCTATTTCTGTAGCACCTTTGCATAACTCGGTTGTATTGGTAAACGAATCTACAGTAATCAGCTGCATACTTGCCTTAGGTTTCGAATAATATGGTCGAATTTCTCGTGATATTTCATTGAAACGCCTTCTCTTGCGGGTAGGCCCTTCTTCATTTGTGTTGTCCTTTACTTGAGGCGCTGGTGAAGTTGTAGCTTCACCATCATCAAAATTATCAGTTCCATTACTAGAGAATTGATAAATAATGCCAACTGTGTCGTGCATAGTGTCCTTTCCAGAAGTTGTGTCAACGAAGCGGTCGAAATTATCGAACGCTACGTGGGTGCTGTGTCCATTTGCTGCAGTGATGCCTTTTGGTATAACTTTGTTATCTTGGATCGATGTATACGTCATTTCGGTTTCCAATTCTTCTGCCAAATTATATCCAATTGTATGGCCATACCTATTAAGTATCGTAATTACTTGCCTAGAGTTGGTTAAAGACTTTACTGCCAATCCAAGAGATAAACTTTTTGCGGGCTTACATGCACCCCTAGTGACAGCATAAATAACGTCACTACATATTGACGTTATTTTAGCTTTCAGTCCGTTCGAATCTTCATCAGAATGATTAGGTCCTTCAATAAGGTTTCGCATAAAATCTATTAATTGCTTAGGAATGTCACATTCTCCACGAATGACATCATCAGCAGTTACGTTGCGAGAAAGCGGATGAACATCTATATTTTTAATACAACTTCTCAAATAATATGCTACATTTTCAAACTCATAATCATTTCTTGTCTCCAAAAATTTAAAATTGTTAGCCATTACAGAAACGTCCATGTCTGTTTTGTACACAATTTTTTTGTTACGTATTCCCATTGACGCTTCAATCGTAATAAGATTACCAAATTTCTTCATTAACTTTTTTTGCAAGGTTTCACATCGGTAATCTTGAATATCATCGAAATCAATTTCATGATTTCCAAACTCTAGCAATAAAGCTTGGTATCTTAAAAATAATTGAGCCAAGTACATAACTTGGTTGTTTTCAATTATTTCTGTCTCAATAAAATTTGATATGGATTGAAAAGCCAACTGATGTAACTGTCGATATTTACTATACGTTGAATCGGTAGATTCTTCCGTGGACCGCTTATTTTTCGATTGATACAGTGCGTAACAAGGCAGATGGTACGCGATAGTTTGATGTTGAAGTTTGGAGAGAATCTCCGAATCGCTTAAATTTTCGGCGATATTTTTGATCTGTAGTGGTACTTTGTCACCTTTAGGGAAAGTAAGATTAACCAGCTTCTTTCCACATCTTTTTTGGCTGTGGTCACAAAAAAGACAAATAATTGTGCTTGATGTCGATGCTGTTGATGTCGTTGCTGTTGATGTCGATGCTGTTGATGTCGTTGCTGTTGATGTCGATGCTGTTGATGTTGACTGCTCCTAAAAGAATTTAAATCATTCTTTGAGTAAAAATGGAAAAAAACAAATATAAATGAAAATACAAGTTCAATTAATAGATTTTCATGTCACTTTTTTAAAAAAGCTAAAAAAAATAATAATTTTTTATTACCTTGTCAAAGCCCCCAGAAGTTTGAGGCAGGTCTTCAACATTACTCGTTTCATCCTCAGCAACTGTAGCACAGGAATCGACACTAGGATTCAACTGTTGTGGTTCTTCTTCAGTAGTAGATACATCGGTATGCTCCTAAAAAAAAAACAATTTTTGCGATTAAATGAAAATGTTTGATTTAAATCATTCTTTGAGTAAAAATGGAAAAAAACAAATATAAATGAAAATACAAGTTCAATTAATAGATTTTCATGTCACTTTTTTAAAAAAGCTAAAAAAAATAATAATTTTTTATTACCTTGTCAAAGCCCCCAGAAGTTTGAGGCAGGTCTTCAACATTACTCGTTTCATCCTCAGCAACTGTAGCACAGGAATCGACACTAGGATTCAACTGTTGTGGTTCTTCTTCAGTAGTAGATACATCGGTATGCTCCTAAAAAAAAAACAATTTTTGCGATTAAATGAAAATGTTTGATTATAAATTTTCAAAAATTTTTGATAAGAATAGTTGATTTAAAACATCCTCATTTAATTATTCCAAAAAAAAAAAAAGGAAATCAGAACATTTTCTTGTTCAATTTTCAACTACCGTTTTTTAAGTGAATTACAAAAAAAATATGTGTGTCGAAAATTAACAAAACCATAAGTGAGTTTTACTAGCAATTACTTCAACATGACAAAAATATAGAAGATGTATTAGCTTAGATAATTTTAAAGATTCAATTATTATGTACTTACTGTATATTCAGCGATAAATTTAAGAAATTCTTCGTTATATTTTTTATTCAAAACAGTCACTTTTTTGTAGCACGTGGTATGATAACCTACAAATTGGAGTGACGCACTGGGTAGCTCAACAAAATTGTATTTAAAATGTTTTTTTTTACGAAAAGCTAACTTTAATGCACAGTTTTTAAAAGTTTCATCATCAAAATCAATTATTCCGTCATCCGAATCACACAAAAAACACTTTTTGGCCATTTTTTCCAATAATAAATAGCAGCACGTTTTTTCACTTGTATCTATCCGGTGAGTCGGCCGCCGTCCATCTCCTGGACTCACACATATATGCAACAAGCGCCGAGCGTCCATCTACTGGACGCTTCTCCGCCTATATCTTTCCTTTTCGCGTTTGCGGTAATATAATGTTTTGTTCTGCTCTAACTTTTATCACAGACAAGAAAAATAACAAACTACCAATAGGATACGTTAGAATTGGTACTTCCGAAATAAATTTCTGTGTAAATTGCATCAGAATGACGCGCGCGGTCAAGGTTATAAACGCGTAATGGCGGCCGCTCTTGCCATCTATTTTTAAATACCGATTTTATGTATTTATTTCAATTAAATACATATTATGTTATGTTTTACACGTAGCAAAAACAGTAATCAAGTTAGTGACAGTGTCAAATACATGTCTGTGTGATAAAAAAAACGAAATATTTGTATCGAACCGAACGTGGAGGGACCTTTTTTGTGCCGAAATTTGAGTGTTTTTTTTGTGACTTCTAAGTTGTGTTTTTGTTTTGAAAATAAATTTTTATCACTTAGTTCAAAATTAATAGTAATACATGACCCATATATATCCAGTGATACGATACAAGTGTTAAATTAACTAAGGGATGTGTTTATTTATAATAAATAGTGTCTAAACGCATAGATGTCGAACGAGAAAAAGTGATTGAAACTCCGTGCCGCCGGAACGCCGTCGGTATTTATTGCCGATTTTGAAACATATCTTCAATTACAACATGTAAGTATTTTTTATTAATTTTATAGATAGGTTTAGTTATAATACGATTACATAAAAATATTTTGAAATAAAGCAACCCATTTTGCTCAATAACGTCCTAATTGACTTAGCGTATTTTTTTCAAAAATCATCATCATTATCATCAACCGAAAAACGAGTTTTTTTTTATGGTATCCAAAAAAAAAAAAAAACTTATTTTTATCAGCGAAACTGTAACAATACTAAAGCTTATAAATCACAGTATCGTTTCAACACAAAAAAACAAGGGACTCCATTCATAAGATCTCCAGTTCATATTTATAAACATCGACCGGTTTTTATGGCATTCTTAATGGCCACTTGAACAGCGGGTGACTAATGACGGTCGGGTTTATCTAAACAATGTATGGGATGATGTTATTTTTTCTCGGATATCTGCATATTCTTGTTTTTTAAAGTAAATAAAACAATAATATTTATGAAATGTTTTTAATATTTTTTAATATTATTTTTTTCGTAAAAAATGGCGAAAAAAATCGCATGCTCAACTTTAAGCCTAGATAGGGGGATACTTTGATTTAATTAAACGACATATACGTTTGATATTCAGTTAGCTTTGTTCAGTAAGATTATAGTGATATAAGTTTCATATATAGTTTTCATACAAATTTTAGGAGAAATCCAGGTTTTAGTGGCGCGCGGCGAAAAAAAAAAAATTGCTAGTATAGATTTACCTGTTTATACCTGGCAACCCGTGGTTGTGACCGGAAAAAAATAGGCAACCTAACGTTTGCATATTCTATGGGCTTCAAACTTTCGATTGGTATCAAATTTATTTAATAATCACACCGGTGCAATGTTTAAAAAAAAATTTTTTTTAAATTATTAATTAAAAATACTCTGGACTGAAATTTGTTAGGCAACCCATATAGGATATATTTATTGGCATATTTAATAACATAAAAAATACGTCTCATTAAATAAGCATCTCGGTGAAGGTCGTTGTATAGCGGGATCCTATACTACATAGACAAGTAGCGAACGTTTCTATTTCTACAAACGCTTACGCTTCGAAATGCTATACACTGTGACGTTTCGTTAGCTAATATCAATCCCATACATTTATTCGTCTAACCCCCCAGGTCACTCGTGTCGACAGGTACTGCCGCTGGCATTACCGGCAGGGACAATAGATAATTTCGAGTAGGTAATCACCGATTTATTGTCAAATATTTTCTTCTAGTGGCGGCAACACTGGGCCTACCACCTACGTTCAACGAGAAAAAAAATCACTACATGTATTATCTACACTATACACGGGAAGTGTAAAAGTGCCTTATGCAAATAAGCGCCATCGACATGACGCACCCTACTTTTCATGACAAGTGCTGCTTTGTTTCTTTTTTTCACATAAACGTATTTAAACTATTTGTGGCGTTTAACAAGACAAATATTACCTACATTTATATACCTACAATGTAATAAGTATTTACTCAATAGTATCGATGATAAGTACCAGACTAAAGTCTAACCACACAACACTAACATTGAAGTATCGTTTTGTGTAGGTATGTAGGTATTTATGTACATTTGACTCATGGAAAGCGAGCGAAACAGCGATATAATACGATTGTTCAACCCTGCTTTATAAAAAAATTACAAAGTGTAAATTATAGGTAAGTATAATGCAAAATAATTAATTACTAATAATATTGAATTATTATGCAATGTCAGTAAGAAAGCCCGATAACGATAAGAGGTGCTGATAAAAGTTACTATGCCGGATATTGGAACCGAAAATGAAGCTAAGTTTTAATTTTACTAGGGTGATTCACCAGCGTTTCTATTTTCACATCCATGATGGAACTCTTAATGGCAAATTTTATCACGTCTGGTTCAGCCGTTTTGACACGATAATAAGGGATTGACAGGGTAGTCGACTCTGCTTCGTAGAGTTGCTAGAAAACCAAGAGTATCATATTTATAAATAATCAAATTGAATCCTTCACCTAAGATTGAAACCCCACAAAAGTTACTATTTTTAATAGAACCACTCCTGAGGTATCACATATCCCTATCAAAAAATCTATCAAAAAACAAACCACACATACACAAGGGCGCGGGAACAGACAAATTTAGACAAAGAATTTATTTAAAATTTCTCTTTACATGTAAATAATTTAAAAAGTTTTATTTTTGATATTTTTGAATGATAATTTTGAATTTTACAATTCTAATTTTAATTTCATAAATTTAATCTAACTTTCATTTATAAAATGACAAAAATCTGATAATATCTAGTGTTTGTTATATAATTATTTATTATTTGTCGATTTACAACAAAGTGAACCCTAATCTTGCCAATTTTGAGACTTGTATCTATTACCGTTCGAAATATAAAACTATTTCAGTGTAGGACAGAGAGACAGACACCGTAGCATCACGAATAGGGAGCCTATGTACGGAAACCTAAAAACCGATGTCCAACAGGATCTGATATTATCATACGTATCACGACCACGATAATCAAAGTACAAATCGGCAACCTTGTTAGGACACTGCACATGCTAGCGTGAACGCGTGCCACTAATCCGATACGCTATCTGCCACGAAATCGGTACCTAACTAAAGATATGAATATGTCGTCATAAATATTTTGTAAACGATAACAGGTATCGATGGTAAATAACTCAGGGGTTTTCCGCTTTGCCGAGTTTTTATACCACCAAGCAGTGGGTGTGCAAGACTGAAAATATTCGTCTGATTTGAACCACTCAGGATAAGGATCGTCCACTAATCATGTGATGTGTTTTAGCAATTTTTAACCCCCTTCCCCATGGTGATACGTGGTGAAGTTATAGACTGAAGATCACGTTTTTTATGTTCAAGTATTTTAAAAAGAATTCGTTGCGACACGACAATGGGTTTCGTTGCCTGGCAACGTGGAAGTCAAGGTCTCGCAACGCTTTTCGATTAAAAAAATCGTGCGTTCAACGAAAAAATAAATACACGTGATCTTTTTACACCCCTCGCCCTTGTGATATTTCGTGTTTTACTCATAACCCCTCCCCCATTATAAAGCGTCACGTGAATATCAGTATACCTACCGCATGTGCTATAACGATAGATTGGCAGCTGATAAATGAACCCACGCAAGTAACCTACGAAACCTCTACGGGCACATCTTACGTAGCTTAACTTCAATTGATGTGATCCGAATCGTGTTTGGAGACGAAGATCGTCGATCCGACTGAACTTTATTCATAACGTCACAAAATCGGACTTGATCAGTCCTATTTCCTTTTACTTGCACATTTATCACTTAATTTTACGAAGTTCCTACCAATGTACACTTGTGTACGTATATTGACGTACTATGCTTTTGTGCATTTGTGTGTATTTCTAATGCTATTAATGTTACCACTTTGGTCATCCTCTCTAGTATAGTCAACCTTCTTGTACGCTTGGCTTGAAGGAACCAATTCGTTCGCTTCACGCTGAATTTTTACTTCTACTTTTTAAGGCGTTAAAACATGTCACGTAACCGCTTCATGAGTAATGATCGGTAACTAATCTCGGCTTAAATGATTAAATGCATAAGTAAATTGTAAAACGAAATGATACGAACAGATTAGCGGCGTGTAATTTATTACAATGTTTCGTCCATTTCATTCGTAATATCGTCACCGGAACCTCCGGAATCTTCGTCGCTGCTGCCACCGTCACCAACCTGGGAAACAAAATTGTTTTGTCTATGGAATTTGATTCTGACAAGACACAATCGAAAGATACTATGGTCTGCAGAACTGACCAGAGTCGAAATATAGTGGGAACAGATCATTTCCTTCAACTTCGAGTAGAAGCTTCGAGGTTGTCACCTTCAGTTTTTGTTCAAGCTTGACAGAAAAGAGGTCACTACATCTATCTTTGTCGCACTACTCTGAATTACATATTCGGGTCTTGCTTTAGCTAATCTCAACAATGATGAAGCAGCAAGCATGCAACGTAGACAAATATTCTTTTTACCGTTTTATTCACCTTTCAGAGGAAATAAAGTATATATTGACATTGACAACTGACATAACAACGTGGACAAAAACTGTTTATCTACCTTCCATTCTAGACCAGCAGGCGTCGCTTCTATTCTCGCGGTTTTTAGAACTATTTGGTCACAAGTGATCATGTTCAGAATTATACAGATTCGTATTCGTATATATTTAGAATTATAAAATTATCGTATATATAAATAAAAAGCGTTGGCCTTGAAAGCGCAAAAGTTAATTTTCGCATCTGTTTGGTGGGTGAGTTCTGTTTGGTGACGCGTGATTGCGCGTAAACAATATCCTATCGTCAAAGGTACTTACCTAGACAAATCACTATCGACTTAGAAACGTGAAAAAGATAAATCCGGCAAAGTATGAGTTTCTTTTGCACACCGAAGCTTCCGTTCTCCTATGCATGACACATAAACATGAACAGTTTGTTGAGTAACTAGCCGATGTTAGTACATCGGCTAATTACTCAACAAACTGTAATTAATATCTAAGAATATTTGTAACTTCACATATCTTTACAGTAGGAATAGCCTGAAATTCTAGGCATTCACATACAATATCAAGTTCAAATATGCAAGTGTTACAGACCTATTTTCTTTCTCCAAAGAGATGTTATCACTACCGTTTACTCTATTTTAAGTTTATGTCATATGACAGTGACACAAACTGTCAACGAAACGTTTTTTTTTTTTTTGTAGAATCAACAAGGTGCTCGCAAAACAATTTCCCATTTTTTTCAAAAAATATTTACGCAAGCTTGTCACGCTTTTGTTTTTAGTATTCGTTGAGTTACATCAAGGTAAACCCCACAATCGTGGCAATTTTGAGACTTTTATCTATTAACGTTCAAAAGATACACAGACAGATACCGTAGCCTAACAAATAGGCTCCTTTAGTACGGAAGCCTAAAAACGACAACAATCAAGTACTTGTCTCGTTCACCTGACTCATCTGTAAAGTATAACATCGAACTTGAGCTCAGCACTGTGCGAGGCGAGCAGCGTCTGCTTGACCGACTTGAAGATGAGGTCGCGGCAGTGCCACACACTATACTCACATCGAACTTGAGTTCAGCGCTGTGCGAGGCGAGCAGCGTCTGCTTGACCGACTTGAAGATGAGGTCGTGGCAGTGCCACACACTATACTCACATCGAACTTGAGTTCAGCGCTGTGCGAGCCGAGCAGCGTCTGCTTGGCCGACTTGAAGATGAGGTCGCGGCAGTGCCACACACTATACTCACATCGAACTTGAGTTCAGCGCTGTGCGAGGCGAGCAGCGTCTGCTTGACCGACTTGAAGATGAGGTCGCGACAGTTGTCGGCGGCGAGCGGCGGCAGCCACCCCAGCTTCTCGTGGCACTCGCTAGCTGGCTCCGCAGACAGGATGCTCTCCACCTCCGATAACTTCACGTCGCACAACTGGAAACAAATATTTTTTTTAGCATACACTCGAAACATAACCCTTCTTCTTACGCAGTCGGGTAAAAATCAGAATGACCTGGTAGAATATCTGGCGCTGCGCGGGCACCATCCCCGGGCGGTAGAGCACGGCGCCCTCGCGGACGTGCTCGTGCGGCGGCGCGGGCGCGGCACGCTGCGTGCGCTTCGCGTGCCGCACGCGGTCCGCGTTCTTGTAGTGCACCACTTGGTCGCGCGTCCGCACCATTGAGTACACGCCCGCTGCAACGATACCATTAGGAGTCAGCTCCTTACAATGACTCGACTTTTACGAGATTATTATTAACTTACTTTATTATGAACTCGCAAGCACGGGCAAGTGCAGCGTAGGAAGACCAGCCACGAGATGGACAGATGACCTCAAACAAGTTGCAGGCAGGCACTGGACGCAGGCCGCTTCCAACCGATCTTTTTGGAAATTCATGGGGAGGCCAGACTTCTTGTGGCTGAGATGATGATGATGATTATGAAAACTGACGTCGTTGTTACACATTTTTATTTGAATAAACGGGTTACTCACGTGTATTTTTGAGCGGAAATCTCCGACTATAGTTTGTATAACTGCTTCGAATTCAGTTACAAGATTTGTTCCAAACATATTGTGGTCAATTCTGAAGGCACCGCCAAATTAACTAACATTCTAGAAATCGCTGAATTCAAAAAAGGAACAATAAGTGTATGAGACGTTCGTTCGTTTTTTTTTTTTTAATGTAGTTATTTTAATCATTTTAGTTTACTGGTGCCTTTTGGATTGACCGCAATATGTTCGGATCAAATCTTGCAACTGAATTCTAAAGCAGTTATCCTCTAACGATTGAGATGGAATTTTGCAAACACATTTAGTTTGAATGACTATGCATGGTAGCTAAGTGACGTCATTCTAAATCCAAGATGGCGTACTTGTTGTTTTTTTGTGCACTCCCATGATATGGGTATTAAATGAAAAAGTTTGCTGAGAACACGATAAAATAAAATGACCATTCTAATTCCAATATGGCGTCCCGCCCAAGATGTCGGACTAGTTCTTTTTAAGCACTCTTATAATATGGATATCAAATGGAAAGGATTGCTGAGAAGAATACAAATAAAATGAGTTCACTCTAAATCCAATATGGCGGTGGATTTTCTTCTTTTTTTTTGAGCATATTCAGCTAGCTTGTTTTAAATATATATTTTTACTGTTACTTTATTGTGGTAAGCTTGAAGCTCGAAGCATCACTGCAGTTGCTAGTTTATCGATTTTTATTGGAAACATTAAGTGTGCATTGGATCTGCATAATCTTATTCCGAAAACAAATGAAGCGCTGTAATTGTATCATGCATTACAGTCAAAATGTCAAATATGTTTCCTGATTAAATCTTTCCTAATTATAGATTATGGTACAATATTGTAGACTTTATAACTGTTCTAATTAATGATACTTTTTATCAAATACGAACCTTGATGCCTCAGCCTAAAGTCCAATGTCTGGTATATCCTAGCAGAAGGTTCCTTCCTGGGGTCAAATCCATATCGCACCCATAAACTCTTCCACGGGCCGTCTTTCATAAAAATGGCAACGCATGGTACTAATATCTTCAGTGAACCCAGGCGCAATTTCACTTCGTATCTCAATCTGTTCAGAGACCAAATTGGTCTCTCATCAAAACACTGAAAAAAATATTAAAATTACTAAATTCACATAGCTTATTGCTCTTATAAAAAAAACATTACATACAATACTATGTTTGTATTGTATTAAGCAACGAGAAAACTTTTTATAACAACTTATCTTAAGAGAATTGTTGTCGCACAATCTCAGATTCAATCCCATACAAATAGAAGAAAACTATTTTCTACCCCTAAACATTAACCAATATCGAAGATTCTTTTTGACGTGAATACGTTATTCCATAGGGACGTGAATACGTTTTCCAAAAAACGAATGATAACAAAATCGGGGGATACTGTTTCGTGTTGTAGCTATATATCTATCATCCCCACCCAAATTTCAATTATACCACTGGATAGCTAAAGAATCACAGAATTTACTACGATAAGTAAGGACTGTAACACATCGCGCGCGGAGGAGGGGGCAGCCCCGCCATTTTGAAGGCCATTTTGATGCGTATCGAGATTTCCATTTAGTATAACTTTCGACTCGGTGAAGCTACGACGTTCATTTAAGTTTTAATCGTCAGCTCTCATCAAAATCTATCAATTATATATACTCGTAACATTAGTAACAAATTGTGACTGTGAATATAATGAGGTGTTAAAATAAAAAAAATATGTCAGCCTATACGCGTCAGAGAGCCAATTCAAAATACAGGAATCGTATACGGTTGTTCTAGGCAAGCGTACTTCATCATAGACCGTAACTGACGCTTATCACCAGACGAGTTGACGGTCACGCGCAGGTCTATTTTCGAATAAAAAAATCACCTTTTTGATAATCTCAAACTCATTCTTCAACATTGGATTGTATTCATATCTGGTATCTCTAATCTTGACATAACACTCATCGGGTTTGTTTGGAAAATCGCCAGTCAAGCTGAATCGCCACCAATGACCCATCGGCCGTCCACGGTCTGACCTGGATTTGTTATGGAACTCATCATCGCCATTAGGGCTTCCACTTCGATCTGGATATCTCTTGTCTGTGTAGGTGTAATTAATGGGCTTGTCGAACCTTGTGAAGTGTGCAGGCACTATGAACATGGGAGATTCTCCTCTGAAACAAGGAGTAATTAAAACTTAATTGAAGATGCAGACTTCCATCTCCACAATATTGCTAGTGTGCCTATTTATATTGGGTACATGGCATGATTCTATTTTAATAATATTTTTTAAGAATCAACAGAACCTGGTCTCCGTGGTTTGACCTGCAATCCTAGCATCATACTGAACCTAAAGGGCCAGAAAGGCCTGCTACCACCATCCCGGTAGGATCTGTGCAGATACTTTCAGCAAAGCATCTAACAAAAACCGATTTTGTGACCTCATAAACCTTTCGCCTCAGCAACTTCTTAACCAATCTTCATCTTATAATATGAAATTTTTGTTTAAAATTGAGTAGAGAATTGGTCAGTAAATAGTGCTGTTAGTAAATAGTCAAACTTCTGCTTTTATGGGGGAATTACTCCCCGTAATTAAAAACCCTGTATACAAGTTTCGGCAAGTTTAGTTGAAAAATACGACCTGTATATGAGTACCTACATCCAAATACACAAACATCCGGTCAAACTAAAGCCATTTGATGCAGTTGACTATTGCTCGCTCGATCAATTAATGACATGAGATTTTACGGTTACTGCACTATAAAAGTACTTATTAAAACTGTAAATGAACAGCATACTTAATAAAATTGATATCATTGCCACCAACTGGTACAATTTTATCTATGAGACACTGCTGTGGCTCTCCCGATGCCTCTCTGTATACTGGCAAGTATTGGAAGTCGCACATTGCTGGAAAATAATAAATACGAGATTAGTGTTAGATGTCAAACATGGACACATTCACAATAAAGAAACTGGGACATGCTGGTACATCATCAGAGTTGTATAACAAAGTATATTATTTGGTAATTTTGAATATTAGTAGGAATCGATATTTTGTAAAGCTAAGCATCTGAGGACAAGAGGTGTCCAGACCTGCCAGCCCCCTGTAGCGATCAAGCTGTACATATGACTAGTTACTTAGTAGAATATACTAGTAGTTCTACGAACAGTAGACCTCGCGAGAGAGCTTATTTACAGCTCCCCTTGGGTTATCTGTACATAATACCTACATAAAAATGGGATAGGAGGCCGTAGGTATATACAAATTTTTCACTGATTTCCCAATTTCAAGTGATTTTACAGACGTTATTTCATGGTCAAAAACATTTTTTCCATAAGTTTAAACACCTTGAAAGATCAATCTAATTTTAAAACATAATCAATACAAAAAAAACCGGACAAGTGAAGTGAAGAGACAGACTCGCCCACGGAGGGTTCCGTACAAACTAGTAGACAAAAGGGGGAAATTATATATATATTTTATATTTTCCTTCATAAAACGAAAAACATACATCGTAAAAATAATTAAAAACCTGTTTTAGCTTATGAAGCTCTTTCATATGATACCCCACATGATACGGTCAATTCACTTTAAAATTTGGGCCCTCATTCCTTGCATATAGACACTATTTCTATAAACCGGGCAAGTGCGAGTCAGACTCGCCCACCGAGGGTTCCGTACAAACTAGTAGACAAAAGGGGGAAATTATATATATATTTTATATTTTCCTACATAAAACGAAAAACATACATTGTAAAAACATTTAAAAACCTGTTTTAGCTTCTGCTAAGCTCTTTCTTATGACATCCCACATGATACGGTCAATTCACTTTAAAATTTGGTCCAAATTTTCTTTTTTATAAATGGTCTAAATTTCCTTGCATAATGCGCCTATTTTTTTGTGATTAAATTAAAAATGTCCAGTTTTCGGATTTTTTCCTATATGTGTACTCTAACACAATGCTTTTTGCCAAATTTCATAGTTCTAGGTCAACGGGAAGTACCCCATAGGTTTTGATTCCCTTGTGAGTGTCGAAATGTGCGATTTTTGCGACATACTCGGATGTAACTTTTTTTTACGAAAACCGAGAAATTTTATTTTTCTTTCTGCAGCAAGATATTATGGATTTGCGTATATGGTTTTAATTTCAACAGGATACCTTCACGCGTTCCCGAGATACAGGTCTTGACACCCTGACGGACGGACAGATGGACGGACAACAAAGTGATCCTATAAGGGTTCCGTTTTTTCCTTTTGAGGTACGGAACCCTATAAAAAATAAACATTAATCACAAAGATATATAAATTAGTAAAATTCACTTAGAAATTGACTTTACATACTTCATACAGTGACCAAAGTAATCACTACCTAAGTCGCTTTATTAAACTACTATTACTATGCCTCTGTACCAAATTTTATAATACTCAATTCAATCTTTTCTTCATCAAATAAAAGTATCTTATCTTGGGGTCCAATTGTCGGATGCACTTTGAGACATTGAGCCCTTTTTAACAGATTTCCAATAAGAAAGAGGTTCTCAATTCGACTGTATGTTGTTTTATGCATATCATGAGATAATTAAAAGACAGAGAACAAAGTTTACATAACAAACAGCATTGCTTTCACTTTTATGATTACGTGATTTTGTAATGACACTGTACTTTTTCAAATAAGTAAATAGGTTTATGAGTATCTAAACAGATACTTAAACTTACATTCAAATCTATGAATATTGCTAACTCTTCCTACCACATCTGTTGATATAACTTTCCTCTGTACTTCATTATCGACTTTTATTTTCTTTACTTTGATTTTAAGCAGGACACCAGCAGTCTTCTTGTAGTCGGAGAACATCCTTTTAACAAATGGGTTATCCGGTTGGAAGCTCAAACCCAGACGCTTCTTTTGGAGTTGACTTTGGACCTGAAAAATATTTAATTACAAGATTTTATTTATTATGTAAATATTAGTAGGCATTGTCACACAGTGCCATCTAGCTAGCCCCAATCTAAGCTCATACTATGAGAGCCAGATTGCTGGTAGTATACTTACACACATACGTTTTCATTAGTCCTGGATGAGAATCGAACCAACACAGCCAAGCAGATGACAGACATACTTATAAGCTTTTGGCTGTGCTGGGAGACAAGTTTCAAATACTCCTACCTACAGTCAGCGTATGGTTCTGCTCCATTTGCCATTGAAACAGCAGAATTGTATTGCTCTGAGGTGACGTACTGGACCTTAGACAGGACACCACCTGAAGGAGCGAGGCTGAGACTCTCAATCGGGCTCGTTTTATGTATTTAGCAATACAGCGCAGAAACACTGCGAACGTGCTTTGAATATTAAAAAAAACCGGACAAGTGCGAGTCAGACTCGCCCACCGAGGGTTCCGTACAAACTAAATAGAATCATATATATTTTTATATTTTTCTACATAAACCGAAAAATATACATCATAAAAATATTTAACACATTCCTTGCTCACTACTCGGATCCGAGTGGGGTGGGGCTATAGCAGCGGCGCCTCCCACTCGGATCCGAGCGAGCGTTCCGTTCGTTTTGTAGTAGTCAGTAAACCGCCGGCGTTTGAGGCAGTGAACGTTGATAAACGTTGAAAAGATACTATGGATTTGCGTATATGGTTTTAATTTCAACTCGATACCTTCACGCGTAACCGAGATAAAGGTTTTGACACCCGGACGGACGGACAGACGGACAGACAGACGGACAACAAAGTGATCCTATAAGGGTTCCGTTTTTTCCTATTGAGTTACGGAACCCTAAAAATATAATAGTTACCTGTGATATTCCCTTGATTCCACCCAAACATTGTATCGCTTTCTCTGGGTTCTTCACGATGCCAGGGAAAAGCACGCAAGTCAGTTCGCGATCTAAGCCGCTATACATAACCTCTGCGTTCATTGAGGCCTGCGAAGTTCTGGTCTCTTCAGGACAGTACTCTATTGGTAGTACAATGTTTAATTTACATTTATTGCAAACGACAACTCTCCCGTCCGCAGTATCTTCCCAATCCACGCAATCTTTGTGCAAAACGACATTACATTTATAACAATGTAGGCCGTCGAACGATACGACATTTTCACACCTTCCGCAGTTTATCATTATGACAAATAAAGTGTAAACAATTTATAATTCATGTAATTTATCACTTAAGCTTCCATTTGACATTACAACGGAAATATTACAATACAAAACAAATCAATCTGTAATCAGCAAAGAGTACTTTTTATTTATACGGAAAGTACACCTTTATTCTGATCAAAGAGTAATGTACTATATACAGATTCTGATTATATTCGATTCGATGCGATCTTCGTTATGGACTATGGAGAGAGATCTCGAAGGATTTCACACAAATCCGGAAAGTTTCCGGAATTAGCGATTCGTTTCTCGAATATCGAATAATTTTGACATTTCCATTCCATATGGTATCAGCTGATCATCCCAAACGGTGCCATTGATTGAAAGCGGCATGTGACATGTCGATTATCAATCGATTAATCGGAACTTGTTTTTTTTTTGAGTTTGAAAAACCGAATTTTATATCGATCTCATGCTGCATGTCTTTTTCGTGAAAGTGTAATTTTCGTCACGTTATTGTATTTTTACTACTGTAGTACCTACTTTTAAGACAGCACAGTTATTCATGTTTGATATAATTTACATAATAGTATACCTACTATTATCAATTCTAATTTAATATTATTTATGTCATATTGATTCACTATCAAATATTATTTGCACTGTAGAAATTATCGTATGTAATGGGAAATTGTAATTAATTTCTAAGACCTTATTTACCTATTCTTTTTATTATGTATTCTTGCAAATAAATTTCATTTCATAAGTAAATTCAAACCAAGATTTATTCATTTGTTTGCCAAATGAGCAACGTAAAGACAAACATGAAACCACACACTTCTCTCCCACGCTCCTCTCTCTGTGTGGTAGTTGTTTTAAGCAAGCACTAAAGTGACGTAATCTTACACAATTCGAATAATATAATTTAGTATCACTCAGAGCTTAATATTTGCTAGGATGATGTACGATAATTAATATGATTTGGATTACAATGAACGTCCACCGGACAAAGGAATACGAGAGACAGTGTAGGTCGAAAGCGAGAAGGAGGAATAATACCTGATGCTCCTCTAGTAACAAGTAAAAACAACAAATAAAAAAATATTAAATTTTTACAAGCTATCACTGCTATCACAGAACATCAAATTTCTTTATCTATGAAGTCGAAAGATTGGTGTAGAATTTATAATATTGCAAACAAAAAACATACAGTTGAATTAAGAAACTCATCCTTTTTGAAATTGGTTAGAAATAAAAATGTGTGCTATTTCAGCCCCAGCAAAATATAATAGACTTTCTTTACTAGCTCGCATTATTGACTGATCCCTATTTGAACTGTAAAAAAATACGATTTTCTTACTTTTATTTGAAAATGAAAATTGTCAAACGCAAAAGAATCGAACTTTAATCGATTTTTTTAATAGTCGAAATCCTTAGCGGTATCAAGTCACTAAAAAGTTTGTAAAGACAGTTGCAACCGTCTATTTTTTTTCTTTTATTGGTCACGATTGGCACATTTGCCAAAATAATATGTTAAATTTTCATGAAAAATACAAATAATATAAGTTTTAGTCACAATCTCAAATCAATTAGCTTAGATTATGACGAGATACTCGGTTGATAGTGATTCAAGTTCATGTCATGACTTGGTTATTTTACTAGGAGCTGTTAAGGACTTTGTAAGTTTCATGACTCTCATTTCAAACTCGTGCGCGTAAACGAACACTAATTGATTAAAAAAACATCATCTTTACAAAATCTTTATTTGAAATAACACAAGTTTAGAATAATAAAAGAAAACTGTGACATTTTTTTAATTAAGTTCCCGCGTAAAATTGCGTTGAATTTGAGCCGGCTACCGAATCGAATGGATAATCTTCGATAACCCTATTCACAAATTCGAATGGCACCAGTCGGTACCAAATCGGTTATGACCTTGTGTGACCGATAGGATAACATAGACAAACTAGTTTTCAGATTCAGTTTCATGATTTTAGATCTCAGTCGCGCGCGGCATTCTGTGGCGAGCGCACGTATTAACATTTTTATTCAATTTTAAGCGCGACATCTTCAAACAAAAACTAAATATTGACGTTGTATCACCATGGGCGAGGTCGATAGACCTCGATCCATAGGTAGAGAAGAAAGTAGAAACGAAGTAGTAGACTTTAGAGAATATGACATGAGTGACGATGAACAACTCGACCTCAGCGGCAAGCTAGTGAATAATACAGGGAAATACGCGTCATGCTCAACTATCGACAGCAGTGTGAGTAATACAAGGTCAGAGAAGAGGGCAAGAGAGGAGAGTGACGAGCAGGACATAGGTGATAATAATGATGGATTTACATTAGTTCAGAAGAAAAAAAACCCTAAAAGAACAAAAAATGTGCACCATAGTAACAATACAATAATTAATATGGAAACTGAAGATTTATTTGAAGTGAGTGTGTCAGCTAACGAAATTTTACCAAAGCAGATTGGCTTCGCTAAACTGCTTAAGTCAGAAAACATAAAAAGCATCACTCATATAAGATATAAAAGCCCCTACAAGGTAGTGATGAGGTTTGAACACAAAGATGATGCTGACAAGTTAATCAATAATAGCGTTTTCAAGGAACTTGGATATAGATGTTTTATGACAAACGTGGTGAACACTACATATGGAGTGGTAAAATATATAGAGCTGGATATGAAAGAAAAGGAATTAGCGGAGTTTTTTACTTGTGAAACAGAAATATTGTCCATAAAAAGACTTAAACGATTGAATGATAAAAAAGAGTGGGAAGACAGTGAGACAGTGCGCTTTTGTTTCAAAGGTGCTACCTTACCACGATATGTTTACGGAACTGGTAGCCGCTTTAAGGTAGAATCCTACACATTCCCTGTGTCACAATGCTCAGTTTGCTGGAACTACGGTCATTTAGCCAGGTTTTGTCCATCAAAAAAGAAAACTTGCCCGAAATGCAGTGGAAAGCATGAAAATTGTGATATAACCACATATGTATGTGTAAACTGTAAAGGAGACCATATGGCGTTCAGTAAAATCTGCCCTAGATTTCTGAAAGAAAAACGCATTCGACAAATCATGTGCAAAGACAACTGCACCTATAAAATTGCGTTATCTACAGTTTTGGACATACAAAAAGGATGGAAGAAAAAACCAGAAAGGAAATATGGGATAGAGTCATCATCAGATGAAACACTGATGACAGAACGCATACCAAATAATAATGATTTAGGCTCCAATGAATCTCAAGCTGAAAGTCACTATTTGGGAGAACAAGAAAAAGCAAGGACAAGTTATTCCAAAGTTCTGAAAGTAAATAAGAAAAAGGAAAAGGTACGGACAAGAGAAGAGCAAATGAATGCTACCATTAGTGGCAATGAAGCCAATGCAACCAGGAAAAGCATAAAGAACCAACTGGAAGCAGATTTACAAAGTACGAGATAAGCTGAAGTTACGAAAAAAGTAAGAAACAGGCGCGAGAAAAAGGAAAAGTTCAACTTAGAAGTCTTACTTAGCAGTTTAAAGAATATATTCTTTGCTGATATTAGTCTTGAAGAAAAGCTTGTGTTAGGTTTAAAGTGTGTGGCAGAAGAACTAAAAAAATTCATGATGAGAGCGTTAAATACTGAAGATATAATTACTAAATTAATAAATGTCTTCTATAATGGATAATTTACATTATAGAAGAAACCGCGCTTTAGGCTTCGGGAGTTCGGTTACCCAATTACGTATTGGACAATGGAACTCCAGAAGCATTAGTAATAAGTTATTAGACCTAGAATTGTTATTAAATAGAGATAAGATTCATGTGTGTCTGATCAGCGAAACATGGTTAACTTCAGATAAAGATATTAGAATAAACGGGTATAATATAAATATGACTGACAGAGATGAGCCATATGGTGGCGTAGCTATTATAATTAATAAAACCATTAAGTCTCAGTTGTATCCGGTCACCTTATCTAACCCGGGCATAGAAATTGTATGTATACAAATCTTTAACTGTATGCATATTAAATTTGTAGCATCTGTGTATTGTCCGTCATCTGTAAGTACTTCACAAAGCGACTGGGATGAGGTTTTCACAATATTTAAAGAAAAATCAATCATAGGTGGTGATTTTAATGCACATCATTCAAATTGGTCGAATAGTACAAGCTTTGGGGGTAGGACTAGAGGTAAAAAAATATACGAAGCAAGCTTAAACAACAATTTTATTAGTTTAAATAGCGGTGAAATTACATATTTTAAATTAGCAAATGGTATATTACAAAAATCGTCACCAGATGTCACTTTTGCCTCAACAGACATTGCCATTTTCTTTAAATGGCTTGTAACGAATGAGAACTTGGGTAGTGATCACATTTTTATTAAATATTATTTGGAACTTCATCATAATTCCAGCCCAATTAAACGTCGAAATTATAAATATGCTAATTGGAAATTATATCATGATTTATGCCAAGAAAGCTTTGCTGATCACAATACAGTTAAATTTAGTGAAAACAATGTCCAGCCATTATATGATTTTTTTATACAAAAGCTAAATCACGCAGCTGATAAAAGTATTCCATACATAAAAATTAATCCCAAACCAACAAACTCATTTAAACCAAAACCTTACTGGAGCCCTTCTCTTTCACACGCGGTTGCCAAACGGCGCTTAGCCCTTAAAAATTTTAGACATAATCCGACGCCAAGCAATTATGACATTCTATCCAAGAGTATAGCGGACGCGCAAAAATGTATACGAAAAGCGAAGTCCGACAGTTGGAAAGGCTTTTGCAGCGAAATAAATGAAACCACAAATGCTTCTGTCATGTGGGAAAAAATGAGATGGATAAAAGGGACAAAAAAAGACCAGGTTCATGTTCCTAGTGAAATAAAAGAAAATTTATTACGATCCTTAGCACCTGATTTTGTGGAACCGCCTTCACCATCTCTTACCTCAAAAAATCCTCAGTTAGAGAGTGCTTTTTCTCTGCAGGAACTTATTAATTGCTTGAAGAAAAAAGATACGGCACCAGGTGAAGATACCGTTATATACAGTATGATTTATCATCTACCTAAGGAGGGTAAATCACTACTTTTAAAAATGTATAATGTAATATTTTTACATGCAACAGTGCCGGAACAATGGCGACAAATCAAGGTGATACCAATTCCTAAGCCAGGTTCTACCAATAATGCTGAACGTAAATTTAGACCAATATCACTAATATCTTGTATGTGTAAAATCTTTCATGTAATGCTCACCAAAAGACTAGAATGGTTTGTAGAACGTAGAGGCATATTAGCTTGTACAACATCTGGCTTTCGTAGATGTCAGTCTAGTGTAGACTGCATAACTAGATTGGTTTTACACATACAAGCAGGTTTTGTTCAGAATGTACCTACTCTAGCTTGTTTTTTGGATATAGACAGTGCATACAATAATGTTCTGGTAGACCAACTCGCTAAGATAATGGATCAATATAAGATCGGTGCCACTGTGTGTAAATATATATTTGAGTTTCTGAGATCGAGATGCTTAAATATTAAAGAAGAAGATGCAGATATTACTCTATCGAGATGGACACGTAAGGGTTTAGCTCAGGGAGATCCAATGGCTCCGATATTGTTTAATATAGTTACAGCAAAAATAAATCAGTCCATTCGTGAACTAAGTACTCTACAATACGCTGATGATTTCGTGTTTTATGTTCAGAGTAAGAATATAGAAAATAGCGTATTGGATATGCAAGACTGTATAGCTTGGGTCTCTTCTTTTTTGGACCAAATAGGACTTACTATCTCGATTTCAAAGACTCAGTTGTGTCTGTTTAGCAAAGGTAGACGAAAAAACCAGATAACTGTGTATCTAAATGATAGTATACTGCCAGTAGTAGATTGTGTCAAATACCTAGGAGTGTGGATGGATAGTTCTTTGATCTGGAAGAAACACATTCATGAAATTCGGGAAAAATCTTTAAAGCTTATCGATATTCTCAAAATTCTGTCAGGATCCTCTTGGGGAGTCCATCCAAAACATCTCCGTAGATTGTATATGTCCTTAATAAGAAGTAGGATGGATTACTCAAGCTTTATATATGATAATGCGGCTAAAACTAATCTTAGAAAACTGGACAAAGTGCAAAATGCTGCATTGCGTGTAGTGGGTGGGTTTATAAAAACTACTCCAATTCATGTAATGGAACATGAACTGTGTGTACCACCACTTTACTTGCGACGAAAGTATCTAGCTACACGATACTGTCTTCGATCTCAATCCTTGGCAAGAAATGTTACAACAGGTATCCTAGACGATTTCGCAAATTTAAATTTGTCCAAATTAAAAAGGTGTCCTTTACTTATATCTGTCTATAATGAAACAAGAAATGAAAGAATCAACACAAGCAATCCCCTAGTTATGTATACTTTAGATACTTGGGTATCTAACATAGATATAGATTGTATCCAAACTCACATTGATGACATAATTCAACCTAAAAAGATGTATGATAATAAAATTTTGAAATTAAATACATTATATATGTTGGGGAATAAATACTGTGGCTATCACAAAATTTACACTGATGGTTCTCAAACGCAGGAAGGTAGAGGTGCGGCTTACTATGATCCCAGTTGCAATGTGAGAGAGGGCTTTAAGCTGAATACATCAGAATATTCAATTATGTTTGTAGAGCTTTTTGCGATCTCGGAGGCGCTTTCTTATGTCGTGAGCACAGGATTCATAAAGGCAGTTATTTTGTGTGATAGCAAAAGTGCCTTACAACATTTGGCTCGATGTGCCTATGGTCACAGAGGTGCATCGATAGCCTACACCATATTAAATAAGATTCTTGTGCTGACGACTGCGGGAGTGGAACTGAGGTTGCAATGGGTTCCTTCACATGTTGGTCTTAGCGGCAATGAGGAGGCAGATAAGCTAGCTAGAGAAGCAATTTCAAAAGGTACCGAAGTTCATCTCAAGCCAGAATATACCGAAGTACTCATCCAGTATAAAAATAGCATACGCTCTCAATGGAAGGAATATTTTGATGTTGCTTCTAGAGAAAAAGGCATATGGTATCGCACCATCCAATGCGAACCTCCTCATGTACCCTGGTGGACCAACATGAAGATATGTAGGGAACATGTTGTGATGGCTCATAGACTGCGGTCTGGTCACATTCCATTAAACAATTTTAAATTTATAATGAAGCAAGTAGATAGTCCTGCCTGCGATACATGCGGCAGCGTTGAAGACGCACATCATTTTTTGGCGGAATGTGACCAGAGTGCGGCTATGCGAGAAAACTTGAATGTAACCTATAGATTAAATAGATTAGAAGTGGGACTGATGCAGAGTATTCTAGCAGAACCAGTTTCTGGCGCTGCTAGGCTGCTCTACCAGTTGGCCCACAAGTTACTTACAAATAGACCTTAAGTAGGTACCTTTGTTAATCCTATGGGACTGACATAGTCAACATTTGACTCAATGTCCCTAAATTAAATATGAATAAAAAAAAAAAAAAAAAAAAATGATTTTAGATTTATGACCGGCGACTGGCAAAATATATAATTTATTGCATAGTATACGTATAACTTGATCCATCAACCAAATTATGGTATATAATTCTTTGGTAAATTTGTAGCTTCAATAAGTGAAGCATGCTTCGAAAATATCTTGTTGGTTGTGTGTGTTGTGTGATTTCAAAGTTCTTCTATTTTCTCCCTGTACTTGCGCATTTAATGTATTTGCCATTTATTAGTAAGAAGTATAAAATATTTAATATATTTAGAGCGCCATGTGTGTAATCTGACTAAGCTCTCCAACTATAAAATATTACATTTTGAAACTTTGGAAATCATAATTAGGGGAATTTTAAAACCCGTAAAATCGGTAAATTTGATTATTAGGTGAATATATTATGTCAAATTATGGAAAATGGTAATCGAAAATATCAAAAAAGTGCTCTTATATTATTAAAATGTATTCGATATCATTCCCGACAGGTTGATCCTGTCGGGAGCGATATCGAATTAGCCATCGAATTTATATGTCAAACTCTTTCGGATTCGAGTTTGTGAATCGGTCTACCCGAATCCCGGCGGATCCAGTTGAGGATGGGTGGAGATTGTCTTTGGTTTCTCGAGATTTCTATACTAAAAATGGGACCGGCGGGCATAAATTCGAATTCGTGAATACCCATTGGAGTCGAATGAAGCTTTATTCGGTAGCCGGCTCATTGCCGACAAAATCGACAAACCGACAACCGATTAGAACTAGAATAAGGGTGCAGAATCTGTCTGTGTTAACTCATTATATTTTATTTTATTTAGGCAATAGTTAAATTGACATTTTTGCCAGCAACAAGTAGGTATGTCAGAAGAGAGAAAAAAGAAGTTGGAATTTAGAATTTATTAGCTGAAACAAAGAAAATATCCTATAAAATACAAAGGTGAATTAATGATATAACAAAACAAAATGAACACATAACAATTAATATATTACATATATATAGGGCTGAAAAATTAAAATAACTACAATTTAATATTATTTACAGACTGTAAAAATGGTTTTGCAAGGGAATCATAACCTATGGGGTACTTCCCGTTGACCTAGAACTATGAAATTTGGCAAGAAGCATTGTGTTAGAGTAACAGTACACATATAGGAAAAAAATCCAAAAACTGGACGTTTTCAATTAAATCACAAAAAAATTGTGTCGCAAATAATAACGCAAGGAATGAGGGTCCAAATTTTAAAGTTCTTTTACCGTATCATGTGGGATATCATATGAAAGAGCTATATTAGCATAAGTTAAAACAGGGCTTAAAATATTTTTACGATGTATATTTTTCGGTATAAGAAGGAAAATATGAAAAAAAATACGATGTCCTCCTTTTATCTACTAGTTTGTACGGCACCCTCTGTGGGCGAGTCTGACTCGCACTTTTCCGTTTTTTTTTATGAAACCCGGCAAGTTTTGAAATTTTGAGCCAAAACACGGCAGTCATTTTTTTTATGGCAACCCTGGTAGCGGCGTCTCCCACTCGGATCCGAGCGAGTGAGCGAGCGTCCCGCTGGTTAATTTTTCTTTGGTTATCCGTCTACGTTTGGTACTTACTTTTGTTCCGTATAATCACATATTACTTTATAATTTGTGCGTATAATAAAAAGTACCTAGGTAGGTACTCTTTGTTTAGTTACTTTTGTTACTAGCCAATACCCTTAATGTTCTGTGTAGTAGCCATTTGAGGCAGTCAACGTTGCTTTGTGCGGCCACTCTGGCAATATAGTCAACATACGAAAACTAGTATTGGTTTCATTCTTACAGTGTGGTTTTCCTTAAATATAAAGTACTCTTTGAGTGTGGTAGTGATTTGTACATACGATTTTAAGGAAGGTATTTTCGCGCCAAAATGGACAGTAAGGCTGGATCGTCCAAAAGTAAAATTAAACCGATTATTTTAACATCTCGTGCTAAAAAAAAGCGTCGACAAAGTGATGATTATGACTCTGAAGGTTCTGGAGAATATAGTGATGAAGAAGTTGTTATAATTTCAAGTTCAGAAGGTTCTGGTAGCGACAGTGATTTAAGGGTTTTTGATACAAGATTGAAAACGAAGACGACCAGCCGTAGATCACGTGCTGATGATACACCAGCTCAACCTTCAAGGTCATCAGCATCAAAGCGAGGTTTAAGTGAGTCAAACGGTAGCCCTATTAATCAATGTAAGCGATTGAAACCTATGTTTAGAGATGGGCCCACGAGAGTGAATACACCAGGTACTGATATACCAAAGAGTCTATTCACGGATAACCGTTCTACGCCTACCGTATCTCATCTGAGTTCTGATGCGATCACTCCAAACTTGTCGCCAGAGCGTAATGACGCCTCTCCTTCTGCTTTGCTGGATCCGATGTCTGTAGTTCTTGTCTGTATTTCTCCAAACTTACCAAGTGATAACGATGATGTCCCATTATCTGACCATTCACACAATAACTCACCTTATTGTCAAGGAGCCACTAGCACCTGGAGCAGTAATCCAATTTCAATGAAAATTATTGATTTTACTAAGAAACAGGAACTTTTAGTGCCACCTCCAACAGATCCTTACGAAGCATTTCGTTTATTAATTGACGACGATTTATTGGATCTTATTGTTCGAGAGACAAATGCAAACGCATTAAGAGTGGGTACTGCAGAGAACGTGAAGCAAAAATCAAGAATAAAAAATTGGAAAGATTTAACTAGGGAAGAACTGCTGACATTTCTAGGGCTCCTTCTTCACACTGGAACAATTCGACTAAACCGTATAAGCGATTATTGGAAACGACACTATTTATTTAATATGCCATGCTTCGGACAATTCATGTCCCGAAACCGTTTTTTACTGATATTACAATGCCTGCACTTTACGTCTGAAACATGTGAGGAAGACCGTCTAAAAAAAATTCGTCCATTTATGGATCATTTTAACAATAAAATGAACACTATTTATTGTCCAGGTAAACAGTTGTCATTGGATGAGTCCATGGTTTTGTGGCGTGGTCAATTGCTGTTCAGACAGTACATTAAGAACAAAAGGCATAAATACTCGTATGGTATTAAGCTTTATGTCCTAGCTGAACCAGATGGTACCGTTTTAAAATACCAAGTTTACGCAGGTGCAAATGATGAGACATCAGGTCAAGGACATGCTAGTAAGATCGTCTTCAAACTCCTAGAAGAGAGACTAGATTCTGGCCACCATGTTTATATGGATAATTACTTCAATTCATATGGTTTGGCTGTGAAATTGCTAGATCGACAGACGTATTGCACAGGAACATTGAGAAAAAACCGCAAAGATAATCCTGTTGATATTGAGACTATCTCATTGAAAAAAGGAGAAAACAAATCCTTATTCTTGAACGGTGTTCATATTGGAAAATGGAGGGATAAACGTTACATACTGTATATTTCCACAGAACATGATGATGAGATGATGGAAACTACTTCCAAAAGGGGATCTGTAGCACTGAAACCAATGGCAATCATCCATTATAATAATTTTATGTCAAGCGTAGATCTTCAAGATCAGATGCTGGCTTATTATCCAGTCCAAAGAAAGACGCTGCGCTGGTACAAGAAGTTGTTTGTGCATATGCTGCAAATGAGCCTCAGTAATGCATTTTACTTGTACAACAAATTTTCGGCGAATGATAAAATAAATCTATATGACTTCCGTTTGAAGATACTGGAAACGCTTCTACCTGTTCGTAATGAAGTCAATCGACGCAATGTTTTGAAAGTGAAGCACAAACTCACTAAAATAGAAAAGACCCGAGCGAGAATAAAGAAAGTAGGAAGTGTCGTGAAAGAAACCACCGAAGTGGCCCGAAAAGAATGCAAAGGCTGCAAAGAACAGAAAAAGAGGGTGCAAACAATTTACGAATGTAAGCAATGTGAAGGTTCTCCAGGTTTCTGCACAAAATGTTTCTGCCTAGCACATTAAGTTAGTTAAGTTTAACTAAAATTTTTGAAATTGCATTTTTTATATTTTTTTTTTTATGTAATTCGGATCCGAGTGTTCGGCACCTAGCGTGCTGTGTGCCGGGTGCTTCGGCGTTTCGCACCGCAAGTGGTTCGAACCGCGGTCCGAATCACCCAAGAGCTCTTTTTGAATAGGTCCTTTCGCACCGCGGTGCGAATCGACCAATATCATTTTGGAATAGGTCGATTCGGACCGCAGTGAGGAATAAAACAGTTCTCTTTTTGGGTGAGTGGGTAAATTCGAGCAGAGAAGATTAGTTTGATTACATACGTAATACCTTACAATACAACCAGGCACAAAATAACAGGGAAAACAAAATAATAAAAATTATTGTTTTTTACTAAGTTTAAAAAATATTGATTTAGTAAAAATATATTAAATAGATGCAAAAAGTTGCTAATACACGCGCACATTTGATTAGTAGATGCTTCTATAGTGTAATTTTTATTGCACTTGCCGACCACTCCGATCCTAAAAATGTGTTTTTTATTAAAATTGATATAATAATAATAATAACAATATAGGTACACTTATCCATATTTTCAAAGGGATCGACGCATATGACCAAGAACGCAAGAGGCCAATAGACGCATTTAACCAGATACGCAAATGACCAGATATGCAATTGACCAACACTAGTGTACGCAATTGACCATAAACTGAAATATGCAATTGACCAAAACTGAAAAGACAGTGAATGTGTTAATGAATAAAACAGCACCATTTTTATAGTATTAATGTTCAAAATAACACAAGTTTAGGAAAATAAAACAAAGCAACAACACGTTACTAAGACGTTCCCGCCAAAACTCCAATGTTCAATCATTTCTTGTGCATTTACCTAGAAAATTTTAAAGTACAGAAAAGGCTTCATGTTTTTTTTAACCTTTCGTATTTAACCGGGCCTCACTGCGCTTGTAAACCCCCGTCTGCCGCGAGATTATACGCGCGTGCATTGTTTTTTTAATATGCAAATAATTACTCGACATAGGTATACAAAACTCATATTATTATTGCAGGATGTTACAAGGCTTACCCGTGTTTTAAAACATTTTTCTTAAGAATAATATTTAGTATTTTATTTATTAAGTAGAAGCTGTTTCTCCTGTGTTGAGAAAAAGTGAAATTATAGCTATCAACAATAAATCAATTGAAATTCTGTTCTTTGTTTCTATTAGCACAATATATTTACTGATAAAATAATCCAAAGTATCCAAGACTTGTAATCTAAAACGAGTATAAAAAGTAGTTTGAATGAAGCTGTTGGGCGTGCGCAGATGTACGTTCCGGCATACCTATGTCAGCGTAAATCTGCGTTCCGACAAACCACGTACAGGGTGTTATATTTTTTGAATAAAATGACATTAATTGTTTACCAGACATTCAAAATTAAAACTGAAAAGCTAAAGTTTAGAGCAAAAACCATTTTTACAGCTTGATTGATAAGAACACGGTTTTACTTCTTTTCTTGCTAGTTAGCAACACCATCAACTACTTTTGTGTATATTAGCTTTTACCCGCTGCTTTTCTCGCTTTAGTTTCTTATCCTATCCCCCAGCAGCAGTATGTAGGTACTTTTTCTGGGTGAAAGGTAACCTTTGAAAACTTCTATACCAAATTTCATGCTTATTGGTTGAAAAGTTATGCCATAAAAGCGCAATAAACAAACACATTCGTTAATATATATTTACAAAACTGCAAATATCTCTGAAACTCATGCCGATGATGCCCTTACTGCACACACATTTGTAGTCCAAAGATAGATAATAAAGTACTATCAGTTACGCAATTAAACCAATGAGTGTAGTTCTACGTTCCGGCACCCTTAGACAGCAAACATAATTTGAGTACCTGTATGTGCGGGCTTTGTATGAAAAACTTATTTTATTGAAAACTACGAAAGTTTAGTTAGAATGGATGAGATACTTTCACGCTTTGAATAATTAGGGCTTAAAAATGTATAAAATGTATTTGTAACACAATAACAACTAAAATAAAAGTTGACAAAAACGGTTATCTACCTTGGTTGTAAATAGCGTGATAGTACTCGTAGTTTTTAACAATAGTACATAAATCAATACAAATAATACAGAAGTTTAATGATATACTCAGTTTTTTCAACAAATTCTTACTTTTTGCCACAATAAAACAATAAAAACCGAAAAAAAACTTCTCGAAACACGTTCGAACGAGTTGTGATTTCGTTGGCAAAGATTTAAAAAAATTCACTCTGAATGATAGTTTTAAACTGATGATTTCGATTCATTCATTCGTTCTCACCTTCATTTTAATCTTTGCAAGCCATTTTAGTCATTTTACTTACGAAATAGGGACGTTTTTCCGGCGCAAGGAATCTCGCGCAGAGTTGCGCTCCGGCATCGGCAGTTAGAGGTACTAAATATAAGCGCGTTGATATACGTTACGGCATTCGAAGGGTTAAGTGTACGTAGTTCGATCTTTGTCTATACCTATACCAGACTTTCTACTAATTCTATAGTAAAACGTGGAGGGTCGAATTAGATTGTGAAGCTCTTGCGCACATTCCCAGAAATGAATCCTATTAAATACACAAGTTATTTTGTAATATTATAATCCTGCCCGAACGGAATTTTTCAGTGTAACCTGGGTCTTTAAATCGCGTGTGAACGGGTTTCTTCTAGGGCTTCTAGGCAAACGTTCACTACCACTGCCGACCTCCGTGTCCCATATAATACAAGACCATCGGCTACAACTACTTTGATGACCTTTTTAGTCTTCTCCTATCTAAAGCTTTCCATTCGTTCTAGAAAATAAAACAGCAAATGAGTTAGTAGAAATAAATTTATTTAAAGATTAGCATAGTATCAGTACTCAATGCATAAGTATTTGCATCTGCGCAAGTTGACTGTAGGTATCGCCGGGCATTCTGTACGCGATGTTACCAGCGAACGTGTTAAGGACCTCTGCTTGCTCGCGAAGCCATTCCACTTGCTGAAATTAAAATTTACTGCAATTAGTAAAACAGCAAAAAATTATTAAGTAAAATAGTGATATGCAACACTATTTTTAACCGTCGTCGATCCAAAAAGAGGCGTGTTTTAAGTTGAATGTGTGTGTATGTATCTGTATACATGTATGTGTATCTGTCTGTGGCATCGTAGCTCTCAAACGGATGGACCGATTTAGATATAGTTTTTTTTCTTGCTGCTGCTGTTGATGTTGTTGCTGGTGGACATAGAAAATGATCTCATTTTTGCTAACTGTACAAAACGCTCCAGTGGCCGTACCACAAGCGTTCAAACAGTCTTTTTTCAATATTTATTTTACTTTTTAGGGTTCCGTACCCAAAGGGTAAAAACGGGACCCTATTACTAAGACTTCGCTGTCTGTCTGTCTGTCTGTCTGTCTGTCTGTCTGTCTCCAGGCTGTATCTCATAAACAGTGATAGCTAGAAAGCTGAAATTTTCACAAATGATGTATTTCCGTTGCCGCTATAACAACAAATACTAAAAATTAAAAAAAAAAAATATTAAGGGGGGTCCCCATACAATAAACGTGTTTTTTTCGTATTTTTTTGCTCAATATTAAAAACGGTAACAGGTAGACGCTTCAAATTTTCACAGAATATTTACTTGTATATTACCTTTCAAAATAAATAATTAAATAACAATAAAGTAAATATTAAAGGGGGGCTCCCATACAACAAACGTAATTTTTAAGCAATTTTTACTCGATCTTAATTAACAGGTAGAAACTTGAATATTTGTAAGTAAATATTTAGAACTATATAAACTATAAAAATAAATACCTAATCTAATACATAAAAACTAACAAAATGAAAATAATCCGTGCATCTACACGCGGTGCGAGCGCCGCGCCGCGGTGTGGTGGTGGCGCGAGCGCGAGGCGGTTGCTAAGCAACGGCTGCGCGGGTAGCGGGGGAGGTAACATCACGGAGCGAGCCATAGCCGCGCGTATTCGCGCGAGCGTCGTTATGCTGCCCGGATGTGTATCGAAAACCTACCTATAAGTTTGCAATTTACTACTTGGAATTTCGTTGATTTCTCGTTATTTTATAAACAGAACTAAACTTTGTAGTATTATAGATGATAGTACGGAACCCTTCGTGCGCGAGTCCGACTCGCACTTGGCCGATTATTTCTTGCTCTTTCTACAGTTTTTTGTTTGACTGGCCTTGTGGCTCAGTTGGTAGTGTGTTTGCGTCTACCTGCTGAACTGAAAGGTCGTGGGTTCAATCCCCACCCAGGGCAAACATTTGTGTGATGAGCATGGATGTTTGTTCTGTGTCTGGGTGTTTCTATGTATCATATGTATATATTTACAAAAAAAAGTATATATGTATTCTATCAGCCATCTAGTTCCATAGTACAAGCTTTGCTTAGTTTGGGCTAGATGGCGTTGTGTGAAATGTCCACAAATATTTATTTATTTTATTATTTATAGTTGAGTGAGCAAGACATAGAACAAAGTAATATTGAAATAAGGTTGTTATTAGGATTGTGGTAGCCCCCCAGGTTTAGCCTAGGCAACCCTTTACATTTAGAGACACCTTTCTAGTGTACGTCAACCTATATAGGTGGCATGTTGTTACCAGATGAGGTGTGTAAACATACGGCCTGCTGTTATTATACGACGCGTAGAAGGACGGAAATTTTGACGGAAACGTCATGGAAAAATGTTATCGTTTTATTTTATTTTGTGTAGGTATTATTTTGAATCTTAATGTTATAAAAATGGTGGTGTTTTGTTCATTAAGTGTTTGATCAAGTGCGTGAATGTAGGCAAGTGAAATAAAGCGGCGAAACGTGTATTTTCATGCTGTAGGCAAAACTCTATAGAAGCTTCCAGTAAAGTCGCCATCATTTTACTTAAGCACGACGAATGTGAAAATGACTGTATGTATATGTGACTTAGATTGTGACTGTGAGAACATTCACGACTTGTTTTATTCAAGTAACTTGAAGAAATCTTAATAATTGACAATGGCAAATGCTCTAAGCGGGTCCATATTAAATGTAAAAAATGCGTATTCACCTTATTGTTGTGGGGGGGCGGTTGCGCATTCGCGCTCCTCAGCTTCTGTCGCTGCGCGAGCAGTATCGTGCAGAGTGCGCGCAGCACGGCCGGCAGCGCGCGCAGTAACTCGCCGCGCGCCGCACGTGCGCCAGACACGCGCGCTTCCAGCTCTCCCGCACTCAGCGGGACCAGCTCGCACGAACGGAGGCTCTGCAACAGAACGCACAGGGGTGTTACCACAACCCTAATAAAACCTTATTTCAATATTTTACTTTGTCCTTTGTCTTAAGAGCTAAAGACTAACTAAATAAATAAACTACATTGATATGAAACAAATTTTAACGGATTTATCGCGTATATTTTACATAATTTTATGACCGGACGTGCATAGGGAACGTTTTACATAATAATAATAAAGCAGTAGTAAAACGACAAATGTCATCTAGTCTCACCTGTGACCACGTATGTAGGCTGCAAAGTATTTAAAACGTTAGTTCATAAAATTATGTAAATATACGCGATAAATCCGTTAAAATTTGTTTTATTTCAATGAGTAGCAATCGCGAAAACCTCATATACTTACTACAACTACAGTCTGCTAACAAGGAATTAAAAACTTTGCTTAAAAAACACTAGTTTTTTTTTTAAATTAACACTATTGTACAAAGTAACAAGCTGTACAATAGGAGGACTTAATGCTAATGTAGCATTTTCTGCCAGTCATACTCATAGTGAAAGACAGACGGGATGTAGGCGTGCATCAAAACTTACGTAATTGAAAACATAATTATAATACATACTATATATATATATATACATATATATATACGAAACATATACTTACATGCATGAAAATGATATAAAAGAACTTCTCGATCTCCCTCAAGACTTCTGCTTTGGTCGACGCTAGACTGCCATCTTCCATCTTCAGCTTCGTCAACTGGCTCTGCCCAATAGACATGTCTTTTGCGAACACTTTGGAGCCTTTATTCCGCTCTATCGTCTCTTTAATACGATTGGTATTAAAGGTACGGATGTCGTGTCGCATAGACTTTGATATGAGTCTATTGAGCCGCCTATATGACTCGGCGTCACCGGAAGACTGCAGTTGCAATGAGCGTCGTTCAACCATGAGGTCGAGGGTATAGCTCGAGAGCTTTTGCGGTCTATTTGTCCGGTGCGGTTTATACAACTTCGCGCCCATCGTACGGACAGTTTCCACAAACCTGTTATTGATCTCATTCACAGATGCGCAGCTCTCCAGGCACTCGAAGCGATTTGATAGTTCGAGCTGAAAGCTCTCGGGGTTTTGGATATGGGCACGAGTGGATCGGAGTGTAGACTTCATCATACGGGACCTCTCAAGTTTAACATTAATATTCAAACCGTCTTATTACAAAAAAGTAAGATAGTCTTGGTTTAAACCTGGACTAAAAAGTCTGAGTTTAGTACTGTACCAATGGTACTAACGGTAACTATATTACAAAACTCAGACTAATCAAGGACTAGATAGTACTGGAACTATCAATGGTTTAAAATTTATTACACAGATAAAACATAAAACATGTTCATTCATTTTGTCAAAAACGTTCCGTTTTACCAATATTATGATTAAAATGTTTATTTTCAGTCAATAAAATATCAAAGTAAGCTAAGATTTCTGCAAGAGTCGGAATGTACAGAAATCCTAACAATGACGTAACAGAACGCGCGAAATTTGACTATTATTTAAATACAAGCCATTTTAAAAACATTTTAAAATAGTAAAGGGAATTCTTGTTTGTGTTTATTGTTGCATTCTATTGATTTGTGGAGTGAATCATTCCAATGAATTTGTGATAATGGACCAGCAAGTGGAAAAAAGGGGTAGAAAAAGGAGTTTGTAAGAGAAAGTGAGTCTACTTATATTTAATTAATTCAGTTCATATATGTGACTAAATAGGATGTTACATTTTTGCAAATATGTAATAGGGCGAATTCTGTGCATTTTTGTATGGTTGTCTCTATTTTAGTTTTAGGAAATTTTACAGCAAGTGATAGGCATGTCAACAAAATATAGAGATTATAGTTCCCCGCGGTTTCACCCGCCGCGTAGTGATAAAAAACGATGATAGTAAAATGATATCATGATAACATGTAGCCTATATCCGCCTCCAGGTTCTCAGCTAACTCTGTGCCAAATTTCATAATAATTTGTTCAACCGTTTGGTCGTGAAAAGGCAATGAAAAGATAACAGACAGATTTACTTTCACTTTTATAATATCAGCTAGGATAGGAATAGCTGTGAATGGTGATGGTGATGATAAAATTTTGCCTATGTCCATCTTCTGGTTATCGGTTATCTCTGTATTAAAAAGCAATCGGTTCACCTACTCGGTTGTGAAAAGGTAACAAGCAGTTACTTTCACTTTTATTATATTAGTTAAAAAAGATTTACAAAAACAACTTTGTATATCAAAAAGTTGCAAGGAATGGAAAAATTAAACAATAAATCGTGTTTAATAGAGATTTTTAGATTATATCAGTGTCTAATCTTAGATTGCTTACTATGCTTATTTTGGTACAAAGTAAATCTTCTGTATTGCTATTTTTGTAATAAAATATAGTGTAGCATTTGTGCTTATATGAAAAATAAAATAAAAAATAAAACACCCTTAAGAAAGTTAAAAAAATATATTTGCATACTAATAACATTTTATATTTTTTATTATATTCAAAACTAGCATATTTATTTTTAAGTTTGCTCTCTACATAAAGCAATATGTTAATAATATGGTACATATTTATTCCTTTTCAGATACCTAACTGATTTATCCATCTGCATATAGTACAGATTGCAATATAAACAACTGAAGACTGAAGGATCCTACTACAGAAATCACAAAAATTTATGTATATCTAGTTAAAATAGATAATATTTTTTTAGTTTTTACATACATAAGATTTAAAAAGTTAAAATTAAAAATCACCACTAAAACAGAGTTTCAATTAACTGCTTTCTCCTAATGTTTTCACAGACATCATTCAGAACATTCTATCTGTACAGATATTTACCTGGAACCCATAGGTTGATCTACATTATCAGAGAAGTTGCCTTCTCTCATGCTAATCATAATTTTGTGAAGCACTTCATGTGGAACAATAGTTTTTTGCATGTTTTAATATTGATGTACCTGCCCAGTGTTGTTTTCAGAGGCCAAAACATATCTCCATCAATTTTCTTGTTCCAATGTGAGACCTGTTACAGTGTTCTTCTTGTGGTGTATGAGGATTTAGTATATGTGTAAATAGGTAAGGTGTACATGGGTAATCAAGTAATATACCGGAAAATGAGCCAACTTCAAATCTTAGTTTCAACCAGCATTCCCAGAATAGTCTTGAATCATTCACACTACCATGCGACCTAGTCATTATGTTCATAATTTTGAAATCTTCATCACACACCACCTAAAAAGAAACAATTAGATATAATTATCTTCAATAAACTCTCATATTCCTAGATAAATATAGGTAAGCTAAGTGGTTATCAGTTACCTGTTCATTAATTGAAGAGAACTCATTCCTAATGATATAATTATGACTGTCACCATCAGCGCTTACTTTTATTGCCCTTATGCAAGTACAATTGGTACAGGTAATAGCGTCAGCCAGTGTTACGAAGTTTCCGCATATTTTCTTTTTGTTTCTTGAAGATTAGCGGGCATTTTAATATATGTGTGGAAAATCCCTGTCAGTGTTTGTTTTTACATATTTTTCTCAACACAGGAAGCGATACACCATGCAAACCAGCTGTATCTTCTTGAATCTATGCACAAATAAATTAAAATACATTAGTATAAGTAGTTTTAACAATAAAAACAGTTATAATTTGCTTAGGATAGGTTATCACTTTCTACTTACTATATGGTAAGCCCAACATCGTAATGCACAAACCACTTGCATTTTAGGAGATAGTAGGCATTTGCGAGGGTCAGGAAACAAATCTGCGTGTAAAATCTTCGCTATTTTATTAGCAATTGTCTTTTGTAAACCAATATTTACATCGGAGTCGTCATCACGTAATTCAAAAGGGTTTACGCGAATTTTATTTATAACTGGTCACCGTTTTGTCTCGAGCAACTCCAAATCTTCAAAATATGTGGTATTCATCATATTTAAATCCATATTTAATGTGAAAACACGTAAAACTTAGACAAAACAAACTCGCCAAACTAACCTCAAAATTGTGTCAATTTGACGTTTCGATTTAGTACCAGAGTTAAACTAGGGTCTTCGGAAGACTAACTTTAGTACCATAGATAATCCCCGAACTAGGGATAATCCGCGTTTTGTAATACGAATTTATTTAGTACTTTGTTTAGGACATGAATTAATCCTGGTACTAACGTTAGTCTACGTTTTGTAATAAGACGGAAAGTGTTTGAGTGGATTGAGAAAAATATAAAATAAAAATTAGACGGGGCGTGCAATGGGATGTTAAACAAGTAACATTATAAACTATAGATAATGACATAGACATACATAAAAAATAAATGCAGAAATGTTTACTCTGGGCGGGGGTCGAACCCACGACCGAAGCTCAGAAGATACGAAACGTACTACTACTGAGCCATGTGGACTGTCAAAAGCGAATCGCACTGACCTCGAGTGCGCCCTCATAGTTGTCGCTATGGAACTGGTCGAAGAAGGTCATCAGCTTGCAGAGCTTGGTGTAGGCCTCGACCAGCGCGGCGGGCAAGGCCGCGCCGTCCGTAGAGCGCAGCCGCCGCGACACGTGCTCCGCGAGCGCGGAGAGACGCTCGCGCAGACCGCTCGCGCCGCCTCCGCTGTTCACTACTTGCGCGAGTAACACGCAGAACAACTCTAAAACTTTCTCTAGGTGCTGGAAATATCAAATCAAATCAGTTTTTTAACCGTCTTCCGAAAAGGAGGAGGTTCTCAATTCGTCGGAATCTTTTTTATGTATGTTCCCTGATTACTCGAAGACACTTCTGAGGTTACTCTCAACTCTTATAGCGATGCAAAGTTCGCTCACGCCCGTTTTTATCTTGCTTTTTCTACAATTAAATTTTTTAATGAGTATACTTTAAATTAGGGTATTTTTAATAATCGCTTCAAATTTTGTGTGCAGAACAAGCAAGATAAAAATAAGCGCTGAGCGAACTTCGCATCGCTATAAAAGTTTAGAGTACGGCTGTTAGACCGATTTGAAAAATTATTTTTTTGTTCGAAAGGGTCTTCCCAAGTGGCCCCATAGAAATTTTATCACAATCAGTTCAGTATTTTGGTTTTTATAACAAAATAACAGGAAAACACATAATTAAATTGAAATAGTTGAAATCATGGAGAAGGTCATGGATAACATTTCAGAATCATGAAAAAATTTCAACATCTAAAAGCGAAATCATGGAACACAATTAGCCTATAACTAGCTGCTCTCAATATGTCATCTGTATAGTGATGAACAACGATGGTAGTGATGACGATAAAATAATGCCTATGTCCTTCCCCAGGCCCTAAAGAATCTCTGTGCCAAATTTCATAACGATTGGTTCAGCTGTTATGCCGTGAAGAGGTAACAGACAGACAGAGTTGCTTTCGCTTTTATAATATTAGTAACGATTGGATATATCTGATAGACTGAAGGGTAAAATGATACGGATCTTAAGCAATTATGGTTAATTTGTTAACAAATTTTTACCCGATTACGGCAAAGCAAAATGGAGGGTTATGTTTTTAGCTGGTATGTGTGTATGAATGTATGTTCATCTGTTCTCTCATAACTTCTAAACTACTTATCATAATTTAACATATAAGGTGTCGTTGGAAGCGTCTTGTTGAAATGTTATAGGTAATTATTTCGAGCTTTTAAAATTTAAAAATTATTCATAGTACTCACTCCTGCCACATCATACATCGTGATGGCGTCTTCAAAGAGTCCTTTATTTACAAGCTGCTCAGCGACATTCAGAGC
This sequence comes from Lycia hirtaria, assembly GCA_947563715.1. NCBI lineage: Eukaryota > Metazoa > Arthropoda > Insecta > Lepidoptera > Geometridae > Lycia > Lycia hirtaria. Next base: position 40,667,392 of record OX387379.1, read on the forward strand.
GATCACCTGCAACAATAGAAATCATTATAAAATAACAAGTACACATATATCAGCCGGGCTAGCATGCCGACCAAAAAACATATCTACGGGAAATTATATCATCGTTTTTCCGTCTGTCATTTCTATCCTTCTTGCGAGCACGGACTCGCCGCTGATACGTTTATCATAATGATAATGAGCTGAGAGTAGCATTTTCGAAGTTTTTAATGTCATAATATATAGAAAAATAAATGAAAATGACGCATCAGTCTTCAATGATTTGGTCAATCTATTAGAATAAAAAAAAAAAACAAAGGGGTCAGCCCATCGCCTACATAAATGCTAATTTCCCTCAAGTCCCTGAACTAGACTTTTACAGTATGACCAGGAAGATCAGCAGCTGGTACATTCTATGTTTTTCTTTTTCTCCCAGTCCAGCATGGTAGTTCAGTTTTTTTACAATCAAAACAAAACAAGACGAAATTTCGGTAAAGGTACAGTTTGATAGGCGACGGGCTATCGCTAATCATCAGGCAAACTGTTTCCTTACTTTTTACCCGACTGAGTAAGAAGGAGTGTTATGATCATCGAGTGTATGTATGTGGGTATGTATGTATGTTTCTATATGATCACCTACAGCCTAAACGGCTTGATCGATTTTGATGTCCGAGGAATCGTTAGATTCTTCTTCACTCCCTGAGTATCATGGGTATATTTTTTGTACATCTCTCACAAAAATAAAAATATGCATTTTTCGTAACCTCCAACGATCTTTTTCGTAATAAACAAGTAATTTTACTAGAATTATTCTAAATAATGCGCATTTATTATCCTTCACAGCGGTTTTACGTATACTTTCTCACAAAAAAGTACACTCATCAGCGTATAACACGTAACGAAACGTAAGTTAGACTGCAAAAACAGTTTTTCTGCAGTCGGGTATTTTGTTTTTATTTTAATATAGATCCTTGATTTTTTCTGTATAAATATGTATGTATATAGTGCGTTACGGTGGTGTCGATATGCGGATTGTTGAACTGGTCGAGCAGGCCGGGACCGCGCAGGCCGGCCGCGCCCTCTACGCGCCCAAACAGCAGCTCGTAGTCGCGGCTCTCGAGCGCCAGCTCCGTGCAGCAACACATGAACAGGTTCTTGCCGCTCGGATCCATCAGGTTTCTAATAACAATGAAATAATTCGATATTTATGAAGCGTTTTTAACAAACTTCCAAAAAGAAGGATGTTCTCAATTCGTCGGAATCTGTTTTTTGTTTTGAATATTTTTTATATATGTTCCCCGATTACTCGAAAATACCTGGATCGATTTTTTTTTTTTTTTTTTTTTTGTTTGAAAGGGTATACTTCCCAGGTGGTCCCATACAAATTTTATCAAAACCGGTTAAGTATTTTGATTTTTATAACAAAATAATTGGAAAAACATGTCATCCAAGTAAACGAATTCCGTATTTTGAGTTTTATAAAACAATCACTTGTTCCACACTTAAGTATCTACAAATTTGTGGACGGCTCAAAAATTCACCACAAACGATTGATTGATAGGCAAACAAAACAATACAGAAGTCAAACAAACACGAACATCACTGAACTAGAATATGACAAGGTCGTGTCATTTTCAACAGACTTTAAAAAAGAGGAGGTTCCCATTTTGACTGTATTTTTTTTTAAATATATTTGTTACCTCATAACTTTCGACTGGGTGAACCGATTTTGATGATTCTTTGTTTATTTGAAAGCTGGTACTTCCCGTGTGGTCCCATTTCAATGTTGTGGTACAATGGAATCCATGAGAAGTCGGTTGCTTCAGTTTTTGAAACTATACAAGTTATATTAGTATTATTGTACAAGAAATGCTTACCTCAAGAAGAAGTAATAGTGCAGGGCATCAGAAGGGTCGGTGAGTTCGAATTTTCTCACATACAAGAGGAGCAGTCTGGCCAAGTTCAGACGTCGTAGCGGCGCCGGGTCGTCCGTATCCACGGACACTGGAATTTATAAATTAACTTTTTTTAATTCATCATAGGTTTGCGCTTGACAGCAAAATCTCCTGATAAACGATGCTAAAGTCTATAATGGAGAACAAAATAATTCACTCGTGATTTAATTCAGATTTTTTCAGAAAAGACGAAGCATATTAGATAATTTAGCGGTCCACACGATAATTAAATAGCAGCGTTCATCCGAACCTTTAGAATATCCATTATGAATCAAAGGCACCTTTCGGGCTTTTAACTGTCCTATAATATAATAGTCGGACTGTAATAGGGAATATGCATGTTTTTTTTATTGCTTATAAAAAAGCTAACCACAAATAGATTTATTCAAAATAAATAATATATTCTAAAATATCTTCAAGAATAACCTTACAAGCATTTTAATTTCATGTTAGACAGAGACCAACCCATTGCGGAATATGACGTCATCCAAAGCGAGCGCCGTACAAAGTCTATACAAACTATCATTTACCGGGAAAGGGACAGGGCATCCCCCACCAAAAATTTTAAACGTTTATATCTCGTAAGTTTATAGACGGCTTGAAATTACTTTTAAGCTTTCGTGCTAAGGGTGCGGAAGGTTAAGGTGTCTGTCTGTCCTACACTTAAGCTGTATACATAGATACAAGTATACATAGGCAAGATTGTAGGGTTGTAACAATACATAGGTTATTTTACTTGAGTACATGCCATGTGAATCAATTTAATCCCTAGAGTCAAACCAATCAAGAAAAAAATACAATATGGATAACATATTGAATCCAGTTTTGGCGGGAACGTCATCGAAACATGTTGTTGCTTTGTTTTATTTTCCTAAACTTGTGTTATTTTGAATATTAATGCGATAAAAATGGTGGTGTTTTATTCATTAAGTGTTCGATCAAGTACATAAGTGTGTGCAAGTGAAATGAAGCCGTGAAACGTGTCATTTTACGTTGTCGACAAAACTCCATAGAAACTTCTAGTGAAGTCGCTACCACTTTACTGAAGCAGTACTCGACTTTGAAAATGACTGTATACGCGACATTGTGACTAGAACATTTATAACTTGTTTTATTCAAGAAACTTGAAAAAAATCTTAATACTTGACACTGGTAAATGCTTTAAGCGGGTCCAATACAAAAAAGAATAAGAACATATTGAATCTTACGCAATGGCGCCTGGACATTCCTTGGTGTTCCCAGCATATAGACGTCATGTAAAGCCAACGCCATATGTACACCATGCACTTGATATCTGTAAACATATGAAACAATTACTTTTTACCTTACGCAGTCGGGAGGGTTTTGTTTTTTGTATGTATGTATGTATATACGTGGATATGTATGTTTCAGATACTCGACAGAAAAGCTTTTCAGTGATTTAAAAATTCTAACTGTTAGGCAATTTTTTATCCTAAAAACAGTATCGCACACACATGTCACTTTAACATTCACAAATTCACCTCAAAATAAGCGCAGGACAAAAAGACCCGTTAGACCAAAAAATTATTCCTCATATGTGGCAAAAAGACATAACTGCTTTTTGAGCCCTTTCTTATACAATAAAATTAGTCAATATATAAATCTGCCTACAATGAAGAAAGCTCAATGTAAGAATGAAGTAACTAAATATCTGATTAATCTTTCTTATGAAAGCACTGAAGAACTTTTACGCATTCTACGCATTCATGAATACGAAGCATATAAGCCTAAGTAACTACACTAATTAACAAAAACATAATAGCATCAACACCAGCTTTCTTTGAAGAAAGTAATGTCATTTTGACAAGTTAAGAGTTATTCTCTTTGAGGGAGATCAAAACAGTGAACAATATGTTTATCTCTTTCGAAGAAGAATCGGAGTTTTGACTGGTGTTGTGTGATTAGGACGAGGCTTTCATGATTCTTTCCGTTTTTTCAAAAAATAAAGCTATCGAGACTATTTTCAGCAACCGTGTTTTTGTACTAGGAGAACCCTAGCCAACATACCAACATTTTACACACTAAATATTTTATTTAAAACCTATGTAACATTGTGGAACGCTAGTAAATAAATAAATAAAAAATAAATAAATAAAATAAAAATTTGAACTTGAACTAATAGTACAAGTATTTTTTGGAAATTTTCAAAAAGCTATTTTTGCTGCTTTTGCGGGCAAGCGTGGCCTTAAGTTTGAATGTACCTGGGTATTCTGGATAAGAATTCAATTGCCGGCTCGAACTGTCCAGTCAATGCAAGCATTTGGAAGTAGACAACGGGTTTTTCGTATGCATGGTAGTGTGTTTCACCTGTGAATAAATAAAAAAGTTTGAATATACTATATTTTAATATAATAAATAAATAAATATTTGTGGACATTTCACACAACACCATCAAGCCCAAACTAAGCAAAGCTTGTACTATAAAACTAGATGGCTGATTGAATACATATATCCTTTTTTAGGGTTCTGTATCTCAAAAGGAAACGATCCTATAAAGAACCCTTATAGGATCACTTTGTTGACCGTCTGTCCGTCTGTCCGGGTGTCAAGACCTTTATCTCGGGAATGCGTGAAGGTATCGAGTTGAAATTAAAACCATATATGCAAATCCATAGTATCTTGCTGCAGAAAGAAAAATAAAATTTCTCCCATGATTTCCCCCTTTTATTTAGTTTGTACGGAACCCTCAGTGGGCGAGTCTGACACGCACTTGTCCGGTTTTTTTTTTGTAAATATATACATAAGAAACATAGAAACGCCCAGACACAGAACAAACATCCATGCTCATCACACAAATGTTCGCTTTGGGTGGGGATCGAATCCACGACCTACAGCTCAGTAAGTAGACATACTACCGACTGAGCTACAAGGCCAGTCTCATAATGTGCTCAAGCATATATATTTAGGAGCCATCGACTTATTCTCTTATATATACTTGTACTATTGTACTTGTATTATGTATACTTGTACTTATACTTGTCATATAAGACGGAAAACAATACCGTATTCTTCTAGAATGAGTTTCTGCAGGTCCGAGTATGAGAACGTGTCGGGTTCGTTGTTGGCTCGTGTCTTGATGAACGAGAGCTTCAGCCAGAGGTAGTCGTCCGCCGTCCGCGCCACCTCGTAGTGCTCGTCGCTTTGCTCGCAGCAACCCACTACGCAGTACACCTAAAAGACAATCAGCCACGACCTTCATATTAATACATACTTGTATAGTTAAAAAAAACTAATAGACTTTTTTAAACTATCACGGTCATTCATTAAAACACTATTGTTATTAACGGGATATTTACCGTGGTTCTCGTAAATTTTGTGCTCCCGATATTTCGGCACAGCTCCCGATAACATAACATGCACCATGTTCACGGGCGACACATGTTATGTTATCGGTAGCTCAAAATTAACGCAAACCACGGTAAATATCCCGTAAATAATAATAGTGTTTTATAAAAACTTCAAAATACGCAATTCGTTTACTTCGATGACATATTTTCCCAATTATTTTGTTATAAAAATCAAAATACTGAACCGATTTTGATATTTTTTTTATAGAACTACCTGGGAAGTAAAACAAGATTTTTTCAAAGCGGTCCAGGTGTCTTCGAATAATCGGGGAACATACTTAAAAAAAAACGACGAATTAAGAACCTCCTCCTTTTTGGAAGTCGGTTAAAAATAAAACATACCTGACAGAATAAAATAGTCTATGATCGTTATAGTTTAAAAAACTGAAAAAAACTAAAAATACGCAATAAGCGAATTGCGTTTATGCGTACCTTGGATGGCATTGTTTTAGTTATTTTGTTTTGTTATGTATAAGTAATAAACCAATTTTGATAAAATGTATATGGGACCACCTCTGAAGTATTACATATCAAACAAAAATCATTAAAAACAATTCATAATTGGGGGAGTAATCGCTGAAAAAGCACACAACATACAGTCTATTGGAAACTTCCTTCTTTTTGGAAGTCGGTTAGAAATATGGATACAAAGACGAATGTAAAGAAAATTTCACACATCAGAATCGGTTTCGCATTTAGGATACAGGAGAAAAATAAACTTGGACAATTTCAAAACAAACAATAGTAAGGATCTACATAAAGATATGCAAATACTAGGTTATTTTGAAGTCGATTTAATTTTTTTAAATTACTTTTATTACTCACAGCTCTCTTGTACGGATCGGGAGAATTTCGCACTTGTATTCTGTACTGGAAATTGATGGCAGTTTGAAGCTTATCTGGCAGCGGTTTCTCTGGAGATCTGATGAACTCTTCTAGTGCTGCTATAAACTCCTCGTGATCACGCCTAGACATTAGATGACATGTATTAAGTAGGGCGATGGACAATAAGTTATTATTGACTGGCCTTGTGGCTCAGTTGATAGTGTGTTTACGTCTACCTGCTGAACTGAAAGGTCGTGGGTTCAATCCCCACACAGGGCAAACATTTGTGTGATGAGCATGGATGTTTGTTCTGTGTCTGGGTGTTTCTATGTATCATATGTATATATTCACAAATATATATATATATATATGTATTCTATCAGCCATCTAGTTCCATAGTACAAGCTTTGCTTAGTTTGGGCTAGATGGTGTTGTGTGAAATATCCACAAATATTTATTTATTTATTATGCCGATGTTTTCCTTCACCGTTTGAAGTTGACGGCAATCAACAATACGCACATAACTTCGAAAAGACAGAGTTGCGTGTCGCGGGATTCGAACCCAAGCGGGGTCTGACTTGCGGATCGCAAGTCAGACGGTCTCCCTAGACTAGGCTGCCGGAAACTTCAATTGTTAACTTTGGTGACAATTTTTTTCCAGTTATTTTTATTTAAAACCAAATGAAATAGGTAATTTCGATGAAATTTATGCGGTACCAATGTGATAGACTATCCTTTCAAATAAATAAAAAAAAAAACAGTGTATAATAGCGGTGTTATGAAGTAAAAAACATTTTTTTTAAATACAAGGGAATTGAGAATCTCCTCTTTTTTGAAGTCGGTTGATAAAAGGTAACAAATAGACAGAGACAAGTTAAATTCACTTTTATAATATTAAAAATCGTTACCCTCGACTCGTGATATGCGCACGCATAACTGTGACGCGGAAAAAGTACCGAAACAAAACCCATAAGAAATAATTAAAAATTATATTTTTTATTTAGTTACTTTATAATCTACTATCTAACAATCACTACTCAAAATCGCCTGTTATTAAGGGCCTTACCGAAAAACGGTACTTAACTTTAACCGTCGTCTTAAATTCTCTGACTTCTTTCCGCAAGTGTAATTACGTGTCAGGGAGAAGTTGACAAAATATATTAAGCAATGCTTGAAGTTAAGTAACGTTTTTCGGTAGATCTATGATAATGTCTAGACTTCTAGACACGCATTCTATCACGCATGTCTGGAAGAAAACTTTATATTACATAGATTTCTTGAATGTTTCTTTCTTCTTACAAGCATTTAAGTATATATATATTAGTTTATTATATATATGTATTTCATTTAATGTATGTATTAGGATGTAACTTGTATTAGTACGTATGTATTGTAATTGTGTAGTTGTATACATTTTTTTTCTCTCTTTTATTATCTTTGTTAATTACTCCACCATCTATTTATTATTATCATTTTTCCATCCCAAGGTTGCCTGGAAGAGATCGCTATTAGCGATAAGGCCGCCTGTTGTTTCACTAGCATTTAAGCCCATTTCACTATGTAATTTGTGTTTTAGTTAAGGTGTGAACAATAAAGAGTTTATCTATCTATCTATCTATCTTACGTATATTATAGCTAACTATATCTACTATATTCTATAACTATAGTTATAGAGTTTTTAAAAGGTGATCCTCAGTTCTTTACCCAGCATTTCTCAAGCAATGCATAGCAGCATTGGCGTCGCCACTCCTCAAACAGTAGTAAACCATCGGCCAGAGAGGACGCTCATCAATGACGCCGTCTGCCAGACCCTGGACGTTGCCGCCCTGCAATCGCAACCCTACGAACCCACGCACCAGAGGGTAGGTGCCGGGCTCACCGCCGCGCATTGCAGCCGCTGGGTTCGAGCGAACCACGTCACTCATATACTGTTTGTATCTGGGAATATAAGACGCTTGTTAGATGAAATCACAAAATAAAATTTACTTATGAGTATAAATGTCTCTTATTAAGATAAAAATATCAGGTCATTTATGCTTCACACATATTATATTGTGAAATAGAATATTAATTCTTCACCTATTTTGGGCTTAAGCATGATATTGTAAAATTAATCAATAAAACAGGTTATAAACAAACAACTAGACGAATTTCCATGATGTGTCTCATTAATCGACTGGCTTTGTGGCTCAGTTGGTAGTGTGTTTACGTCTACCTGCTGAACTGAAAGGTCGTGGGTTCAATCCCCACCCAGGGCAAACATTTGTGTGATGAGCATGGATGTTTGTTCTGTGTCTGGGTGTTTCTATGTATCATATGTATATATTTACAAAAAAAAAAGTATATATGTATTATATCAGCCATCTAGTTCCATAGTACAAGCTTTGCTTAGTTTGGGCTAGATGGTGTTGTGTGAAATGTCCACAAATATTTATTATTATTATATTTATTAATCTATTTCTTTTAGATATGCCAAACATAGATTTTAGAAAACTAAGATTTTAAAGTCCATGTTTGGAAACATTGACATTAGGTTTTACTATTTGATTCCTGCCTGCTAAATATGACTGAAAAATTAAATAAAACTGTGATGTCCTGGTATCCCAGAAATGCAGAAAGGAAATATGGAAGACAGTTTCGAAGATGAGAGGATGATATTAAATATACTACTTATAATACAGTACAAATTAAATGTAACTACTTATAACATGTCTGAATAAAGGCTTATATTATTATTGTTTGAATCCTGTAGTTTCATCTTCTAATCTTTGTCCCACAAAAATGATTAGTAATATATCAGAATAAAAAATATTATTTTATGAATGTAATAGGAGTGAGCTTGAGCACTAACTTGTCTGAAATTCAGCAACTGATTACATCTATTCGGAAAGACCCATTCAGGAAGCATATTCTACATTTTAGCAGTAAGCACAAAATAACATAAAAGTAAGAAAGTTTGTACAGACTAAGTGGCCAGCCCTAGTGCCAGAGTTACGAAGCCGCTGAAAGGCCTCTGACCTGGCTTGACAATTGCTGTTTGTAAGAACAAACAACTGAGACCTATAATTTAATGTATCTTCAGATCCACTGTAGCACTCGGAAAGAAATGTCACTCACAGTCACCCTGTACACATCTGAAGACTCGATTGATCCATCCATTGCTTAACTTTGGTGATCATTCAAGAGCACCTAAACAAGCCATGCCACAATCGCTACAATAGTAGCGCAATAAGAATAAAGCTAAGGCATTCATTCATTTAGTTTTTTGTACAATACAACACAATTTCGCTGTTTCATGTTTTTCACACTAGGTAGCCTCCATTTTACTCCTGGGCACAAACTGTGCACAATCCAAATTTACTATTTAAGCACAAAAGAGTGAAGAATACACCAATTCGGAAACAATTTTTCATATTTTACAATATTTGTCTAATTCTAATAACTAAAACAATGATGTTTAAAAAATGAATAGCGCAAACCTCTTCTCTAAATATGACTTCCCTTGTGTGACAAGACACTGCTGGATGACTGGATTCCCTCTGGCCTTCAAAGGATCTTCATCTCTCACTAGGGCAGGTATATTGGACATGGTCCTTATTATCTCCCACATTTCTTTTACTTTCTGTAATGAAATATACATATGTATATGAAAACACAAAGAACAAAACCTTTTCTTGGAATAACTGTAATCACATGTTATTTATAGGAAAAGATACAAATATTTAGACAGGCATTGAAGTTTATATATAGTTGTTAAGAGTCCGTAGTCTGACCATCATCTGTCTCGCTCGTGCATACCCATTTTTGAAGATATAAAATGATCGAATGAACTTATAAAAAAAATATCATCATTTGTAAAACTAGAAATTGACATCACAAATATACAGCAAAAATTTCAATTTTATCCAAGTTAGTTTTCAAACTTAAAAATATTATTTTGAAATTATTAATGCAAAATTAACCAGGAAATTCCTGCAGTGCACTGCAGGATATAGGCTCATCAGCTTCTGCTGCTTGCCCATTATCAAATAAATAAACAAAATGGATCCACTACTTAACCAACATATATTATTTTTAGTGTATATGTCTTTAAAGACAAAATAAACAAATAATTCGCTATAAAAATGAATTAACCACACTTACAGGATCATTAATTTCCTCAGCAACTTGAGTAAACTTTTGTTGTAAAGATGTCCTGGATTTAGACCCTTGCAATACCAACTTATTATACAGCTGTACTTGTCTAGAATATGCTGCTTCTATGTTATCTAACATAGAATGGCCAAATTTCTTAGGAGTGTCTGCAATACTGGGTGGCTCTGGTGTTTTCTTCAGATCAAGCCAATTTTGTGACGGACCAATCATAGCATTCATTAGCTTGATTTTCTCTCTATTCCATTCAGACAACATATGCTCCCATTTCTGGTCTTCTGTTGTTTGGAGACTCTAAAGAAATTTGATGTATTTAACTGCATATACTTTAAAAAAAAGGTATATATAAAAATAAAAACGCATATATTTCGTTTGTAAGACTTACATTTTTGTTGACCTCATCAATGAGTGATAATATGGCATTTTCTCTTTCATTCTTTAGAAAACTTTCAATATCGGTATCTGCAATCGGTTGGAGCGGTTCGAAAGTGCGTTTCGAACTGAGTGTCTCAAGTTTCTGTGAAATTTGTTGAAGATCTATACCTTTTGACCCAAACAGAAGATGACTGCAAAACAACAATACGATTGTGTTGTAGATGAATGGAACATAGTTAAATTAGACTGTAGGAACATCTCCTTTTGAAATATCTATTTAAACCCTAAATCTTAATAAAAACTTAGCAAAATACTCACGCTTGGATGTCGTTGGCACCAGACTGTATAACCCTAGAGTGCAGCTCTTGTGATGCTTCCAGCACCTGACCCAAAGATCGTTCGACCCTCGGCAGGTCTTCATTGCCTTCAATTTCGGTTGTAAGCTGTTCAGCTTGTTGTAATAACTTATTGAAATCATCGTCTGCCATTGTTGTTGATTAGGTTATGTTTTTATTTACACTGTAAAACCGGTAGAACTATATGGTACAAAGTTAACACGAATTAAGAAAATGTTGGAAATTAAAACTACTATGAAAAACACTGAAAATAACTGAGGAAAAAAGAAAAACACAGTAACCGGTGGAGAAGACGCGGGTATAATTTTATTTTTCAAAAATACAATACAACTGTCATAAGTGATGGTAAGTCAACGTCACAATTAACACATTTTTTTGTTCTTTTATATTTTTTAAGATCCGCGCGATTAGTGCATTTTCCAGTGTTAAGTTGTAAGATTTCATCGAGTTTAATGAATAATACAAAAATATCTATCATTTAGTCACGTAAAGAGTCATTTTCTTAAGATCAAGTCATGTGAGAAGATGATGACTTTACTAGTTAACTAGTGCTTCTATGGAGTTTTGCCGACAATGTACAGAAACATATTTCACCACTTTATTTCTCTTGCCGACACTCTTGCACTTAATAGAAAACACTGCAATTTTTACCCGACTGTGTAAGAAGAAAGGCTATGGTTTTAAGTGTTTCTATGACCACCTAGTCTATTGACCAAGTTTGATGTGCAAGGTGCCGGTGGATTCGTCTTCACTCCCTGAGTGTCATAGGCTATATTTTTTTGTAATAATAATACCTACATCACTTGCAATTTAAATAATAAAATATATATATTGCAAGTGATTTTTTATTTTTCGTAACCTCCAACGAACTTTTTCGTAAACAACATATTTTTTTTTGTGAAATCACTAGTTTACAAGTGACACTAAAATTATTCTAAAGAATGCACTTGCGCATTTATAAACTTTTACAGCGATTTTACGCCTGCTTTCTCACAGAAAACGTACACTCAACAGCGTATCAACCGTAACGAAATCGTAACTTAGACTGCAAGAATCGCTCTTCTGCAGTCGGGTATTTTGTTTGTTTCTTTTAAATATATTATAATTAGCGTATTTCAGCCATATAATAAGCGTATTTTCCAGAATCAAGTTTCTTTGATAATTAAAGTTTATACTTATTAGCACTATTTACCATGGAGTCTAGCGTTCGGGCACTCGACTTTGGATGATCATCATATTTTATAGTCTGATCAGATAGAGAAATAATGTGGCATTGAGGGCGCTTTCAATCAATCGAGATGTTAATTCCCATTGTTTACCATGACAGTTCTCTATCCAAATATACTCTACAAATCTCCATTGTTTAGATTTACTTGGTTTGGAACTAGTCTACTCTTTTATCTTGTCGATTAGGACGTTGTAAAGAAAACTGTACTAAACAGTACTACCCCATTCAACGAAATACCAAAACCAATATGAGCAAGTCTAACCACTGATAAAACATCCACTAAAACCATAGAGTATTCTGGGAAGTTCTCACGCGCTCCATCGTAGACCACAACATCGCTTAGCATCAGGCGAGTTGGCAGTGAAGCACAAACTTATCTTGTATAAAAAAAAACTAAAACAGATCATAAATATTTCTTTTTTATACAACATTTTAATATTTCATAATTTTATACAAATATGTGTTTTCTTTCTCTCTGTTATCTTCACAGAGTTTTAGAGGTTATTTATTTAGAGAGATTACTTTTTAATAATGGAGAAATTAAGGACTCTCAGTGACAACTCATGGGGAATAATATGGTCACAAGTGGAGAAGGAAGTATAGCTGTCAATTAGCTTCTTATAGATCAAAAAAAAAACGGGATAATTATTCATATTTTACTAATCGCCTCTCTGTAGAGAGTAGTTATTTTGATTGCTGACCACGCACTGTTATACTTACGCGCAAATCTTTTAAAGATTAGCGTAAGTGGTTGTATATTAGCTAGACATATTATGCTAGATGAGGAAAACAGATTGCGACGGGGAGATCCACCGTTTGCCCCAGTTAAATAATTGTCACCAATTATAATGCGCGGGTCGTGACTACATTCAAAGAACTGATATATATTTGCGATAACTATACTGCTACTGCTAGTAAAGGGTGGCTGTTGAATTTTGGGATAAAAAAAATTGTCGGAATGACCGGCACTAAAACTGGCGATATCAACCGGGTGGAACACGTTCCCAAACAAAAAAAGACGACGACAGCTGTATTTCCTCTCCTAACTTCGTCCATTAAGTAAACGGGTCTTAGATCCGTAATTCATATTCAAATTTATACAGGTTCATTTATATTTCTTGGGTCCGAATATAAGGTCCGCGTCAGGGGCTCCCTTGGGGTGCTGGTACTTCTGGCGCACGTGCTGACCGCGGTTGGGGTTACCACTGCCACCTGACCCGCCGCCGCTCTCCGCGCTATATTCCTCTTCCTCTTGCCTCTCGGAGATATTGAGGGTCAGCCTAGAATGAACATGTGTAGAATTTAATTTTGGAAAATATGTTATTAAGATATCTCCAAGCCTATATCACGTTTGCCCGTACAGAACATACTACTGTAAGAATTTATAAGTGTAGTACTAATGTAGACTAAATAAATAAATATTGGAGGACATTTTCACACATCACCATCTAGAGCGAAACTAAGCAAAGCTTACACTATGGGAACCAGATAGCTAATAGAATACATTATATACTTTTTTGTAAATACATACATATGATACTTATAAATACTCAGACACAGAACAAAAACCCATTCTCAGCAGAAATGTTCGCCCTAGGTGGGGATCGAACCCACGACCTACAGCTTAGAGGCAAACGTACAACCACTGAGCCATGAGGCCTGTCATAAGCATAAACAAAAGTCATATTCAATCGGAGAGTGCTAAATATAGCAAAGTATTACAACATTGGCACAGGACGAAGATATGACCGAAAACGTCATTCTTCCTCTAATTAGATGTTTGTAACGTATCAACAAAAGACAAAGAGATATCTTGATCACTGAGAAAAACAGACAAGCAAGAATCAAAATGTGTGCTAATATTTTGTAAATCAGATCAGATAAGTCAGCTGGGATTTTTTATATGTTACGGCTACCCAAGCCAACCTAAGATTGCGAGCCTACCGGTTAGCCCCGCGCACCGCTCGTTCCAAAACTACTCAGCAGACTTCACACTTGTTTAGTAATTCACTCCTGTTTTCCCTTGCAGGGTAGGCAGAGCGTCAAAGAGGCCGTTTAACTTGGTTAACTCTAACTTGGTTAGAGGGTTACATGGAAGGGAGAGGGTATTAGAGGGTTAGAGGGGATACGGGAATATGATGTAATATGCATGCAGGGTATGGGTGCGCAATATATATATAAGTCTAAACATTTACAAACCATCCAAATAATATCAATTTCAAGTTCCGCATACCTTTTGACTCTCTCCATTTCCTGCTTATCAGCCAACGCTTGTTGCTGCAAATTGCTGGCCAGCTCCGGCGGCGCGTTAAACGACTTATATTGGGGCTTGGTCCCTTTTCGTACCATCAGTACAAACTCCACACCGTCATTCCCTTGCTGTAAGTACGACGACTGATGAGCGGCAATATGAATTGCCCTTTTGTAAATGGATATGTAACTCAAATTATGTATATATGATCGTGATAAGGCCAATTCACACCGATATCGCAGGTCGACACGGCTGAATGGTTGGCGCGTGTGCCCGATGAGAATTTGAGTGGCTTAATCCAGAGTAACATTCCTACCAAAGGCTGTCTACCAAACTGGACATGTGGCCACGACAAAAGTTGTGCAAAATGCTCAAAGGCTCGGAACGTACGTATACAGACTTGTATTGTATCTCTATTAGGCTTGGTTAAAGTTGCGAAATCATGATTTTTTTAATGAACTGGCGAAAAATTCGTGATGTATGCCTCACGATGAACTAAAATGAAGATTATTAGCTTACTAATATTATGCGAAGAAGAATGAAAGGAAATACGGTAGATTTTTTCCTAGCAGTGGGAGAATATAATTTATGTAAAGAGGTTAAATAGGTTAAGTAGAAAAATGTGTATGTCGTGCAAAAGAACTGAAGGCAATCTGAACTGTTGTGATTATGCACTATCCGTCTTACTTATAAACACTGAATACGCGTATTTTTTCTGAACAGTGTTTTGTTCACCAAATATTTAACATGCGTTTGTAAATGAGACGGTATGTAGTTAACTATACTGTTAAGCTAAGATTACGACCAAATTGAATCGTCGACGGTGACGTTAGCTGGCTAATATACTTTTTACTCGACTGCGCAAAAAGAAGGGTTATTTTCAATGTAATCAGCAGATAGATCTTACCAACAACTGTTCGTATGTTTTCTTAGTGGTCTGTCGGCACGTCATAGGCACGGCAATGTCCCTCTGTTGGGGCCGATTCTCCCTCTGTCTCTCTGCTATATTCTCCATTACCATTTTTTCAAACGCAGACTCGAATTCCACATCTTCCACCTGAAAAATAAACTCAACAAATCAGGCAAATTAAACAAGTTTAAAAATCAACAATAGATTGAAAAACTAAAACCCAACTACGTTCTTGGCCTGATTTAATATTAATAATTCAAATAATGAATTATACCTACACATTAGAAATATTTATGTAAGGGTATTTTTCTGACACCTAATATGTCATCATTATCTCCGCCTCAAGAAATTCACTGGTGGAAATGGGCCTCCCCTACGGATTTTCAAGAAAATCGGTTGTCGCGTGGCTTGCAACCAGCGTATTCCTGCCATTTGCATGAAGGCGTCTGTCACCGTGTGGCTGGTCTTCCTACTCTGTGCTTGCCCATGCGTGGTCTCTACTTGAGAACTCTTTGTGCCTTCTCCGCTGCCACTTCAACTAGCTAATCCGCCCCAGAACTCCACATTCGTGGACATTTATCGTATGAGATGTAACCTATATCACGCGGTCTATAACGAAGGAATATATTGACACACCTTATTCATCAAAATTAGAATAGGCATAGGAATAGTTTAGGCGCTACATTGCAACATAAACAAATACAAGCATACGTGCATAAAAACCTGATATCATCATCATCATCCACAGCCCTTTCTATCACACTGGTGGGATATCCACCCATCTTACAGCTGGACGACCTATTCTTTGCTTCCCTTGTTTTAGCCAAAACGTGACAGTTCTGTTTTTTTTTTGTTTTATTGTAGTCGAGTAAACAATGTGTGAATTTGAAAATAACGTACAGGTTTAGATGCTGGTCGTCTTGGTTCCACAGTGTCGATATCTTCGGTTCCTTGAACTTCGTTATCTTCCAAGCCCATATTTTCTGTTAGTTGCTCTTCATCCGAACTTTCCTCAGGCAGTTGAGGATTGTCAGTTTCGTCATCAGTCTCTATAATTGTGTCCAAACCATCATTCACCCCGTCGTTGATACTATCCTCGCCTTGGTCGTCATTTTCATATTCCTCCTCCCCCAATTCAGGGTACAAAGTTTGCCTCAAATCCTCAATAGCGTCCTTACACTGTTGCCAACTAGTAAACAAATTCAACTTTGGCCTCAAAGTGGTCAAACACTCCTGGTAAATATACTTGACGTAAATAGGGAACTTATTATCTTCCGACCAAATAGGATCAGATTGTTTGAACCAGTAATAATTTTGAAAGAAAGTCAAGAAGTAATCGAGCCGTTTCTTGCTTGACCCACTGTTGAAATACGCACCACAGGTCTCCAAAAGCGCACAAACTAATCTAATCCTGAAAACATTGTCTGGAGGGTCAAGAGGTGATATGTTTCCATGTTCATTTGTCACTCCAAACGTGATAAAAGAGTATAAGACTGTAAAAACGTCGCGGGAATCTAAGAGCTTATAGTTATATAGCTCGCCTAAATATCTGACTGTTGCAATTCTCCTTTGGTTGTATCTCGGATGGGGGTCTTCCATAGTGATTCTGATTTCTTCCAAGATTGCGTCGACGACCGCTGGCGCTACTGCTTCCTGCCAGACAGCCAGTTCTGCTGTTAGTCTCGCGAGCGCTCTTCTAGCACTCGCCCTAACCCTCCAACCTCCAGCTAAATGTTGTATCCCTATAGCTAATACATCTGGGTCATCCCAATTCAACTTGCGCATCAGTCTTAGGATCTTCTCTTCGTTGCTCTTCTGTAGATCTTCGTGAAGGATTTTCCTGATGAATTGGTGCATCGGTGGCTCTTCCTCTTTGGGTTGAGCGGGAGCTTCCGGCGGGCACACGTAGTAGAAAGCATTTTCTATTTGCGTCACGTATCGTGAATCTAGAGCTGAAACAGTCTGATGAAACAAAATAATCGTAAATACGTAAAATTATTATTGTCAACATTGTCACTGGTTCCGTGGTCAACTGAGCCCGCAGTCCACTGACCCAACGGGCTCAGTTGACAGTAGTGTAACAACTGTGTGGCGGCTTTACTTAACTTTGCTTAACTTATATAGATACGTTTTGGAAGAGATGTACAATCGCCGACCCTGAGGTATTTTTATTAGGACTGGACATGCATACAAATAACAAACCGGGGTCACCCGCCCCAGGCGGCATTTTCAGGGGGCGCAAAAATCTTAATTAATATGATTAAAAATAAAATAACTTGCACCACAAAGCGCCTAGAATACGAAAGCTTGGTTGACACACCGTTAACTTTTAAGAAAAAGGCGCCACAGAGATAATTATAGTTATTTTAAGCGCTGGAGAGAGGGGCGCCACTGTCAAGTTTCTGCCCCGGATCGAAAAAATCGTAGATCCGGGGCTGCCTATCCTTTATATTTTTATATTTAGAAATATACCTAAAAGCAGGTCGTCATAGAAAATATTTTACATTACCAAAAACACAGTCATAGATAAGGAAATAAACCTCATAAATTCACCTTTTTTCTCATCATTTGCTGCAAATATATCATAGTTCTTTGGTGCGTATCAGGATTGCAGTAGAGGTATCGCCCGCATGTTTCTAGCAGGTTGCACGCCATCTCTATGTGGTGGTGTTTGAAGTCGTGAAGCAACACTTTCAGACAGTAAAGCGCTTCTATTTTAGAATAGAGACTAAACTTGACTAGTTCTCCAATGAATCTGACTACTTTTATCTGAAACAAATAAATAAATGAGTTTTTTGTAATAGAAAAGCAAATAGGCAGATGTTAGAGTGGACTCTGAAAACAACTTAAGCCAGTGTGTGATAATAAATATTAATAGAGCCTACATTTGTATAGGCTCTGCATTTGTGCATTAATGCAGCAGCGATAAACAATTAAATAAAATTTAATTGAAATTTTAGGTTTTTTATGTGATATCGGTGGGTGAGAGCTGGTCCACACGGCGCGTTGCGTCGAGGTAGCGCTGTCGCTGCGTCTTTTTACATACTATAGATCTACCGCTTAACTGAGTCTGTTCGTGGGGTATGGGAGCGGTACGGGAGGGGTTATATTACTTACGTCAGTCGGGCGTAAGCATTGCTATTACATGTGAACCCTCCCGTGCCGCTACCATACCTCAGGAACAGACTCAGTTAAGTGGTTTATCTATAATTATCATAGTGTACACACGGCGCGTTGCGTCGACGCAACGCACACACGACTGAACTGCAGCCCCCGAGACGAACCGGGCGGGGGTGTACTCATTGCGACGCCGGAACGGCAGCGTTCAGTTGTTTGTGCGTTGATAGGGATGGAGGACATACGCAAGCTCATTTAGTTTTTTCAGTCGTGACGTTCCGTCGTCGCAGCGGCGACGCCGGAACGTTGTAGTAACGCTGCGGTGGCGCAGCGGTCGTGTGGGCCTCTATGCGTTAAAATATTTGCGTTGCGACGACGCAACCCAACGCAACGCGCCATGTGGACTGGCTGTTATGGCGTTTTACTATATACATAAATTATAAATTTTTTCTTATTAAAGAAAAATATACAAATGAAATACCTTAGGCTATAAGCAGTTGGAGAATGTTGGTTTCAGTTCATAAAATGCTAAAATAAATTTTATAACGAATTTCAAAGTTTTCAGTTTTTTATCTCTTAATTTACTAAGTGAAATGGAAGCTGCCATATTAGTATCAACTTAATCAAACTCAAATCAACATCTAATGTTATTTGACATTGTATTTTTTCTATTCTATTTTTTTAATACAATTGTGTGGCACTTATCAATTGAATAAAAATTGTGTAATTATTGTTTTTGTTGTTTTTTAGTTGTTTTATGACCTCAGGTTCTTTTTGAGACACCTCAAAAATGGGTATAATACCCTATAGTGAAACAAGTCTTTACGAGACACAAGTCAGCAAGAGGTAACAAGTTGAAGTTGATTACTCTTTGATCTCAATTTAAGAAGAAAACTTAAAATTCATTTATTACCTTGGATTCAATATTAATTTGATCCTTTTTCCTGACATGATATTTGAAATCTTGTTTCAGCATCTGGCACAGATCAAGGCACACATCTGGCAACACTGGATACAATATTGCCGCAAAACGCGAATAGAATGGCAACAAATCGAGCCTAGTTCTGGCAACACCGAATAATACTCTGGTCAGTTTACGGCGATTGTTTTTCGTGTTGAGATTCAATACAAAATCTACAGCTGCAGTGTCTATAAGTTCTCGATTAATACAATTTGGCAATTCATTCAGGAATGCATCCAGGGCATACCTGCAAAGACAAAATATTTTTATACCAATACCAAGCTTCTACATCCACCATATTTTTGAATTGAGGGTACATGTATCAGAATGTAACCATGATCAATATGTGTTGTACCTTATAATATGTGTGCTGTTGGCGTACCTTAATAAATAAATACATGCTATCCAACGGTATAAAAAGAATTATCGAAATCATTTGATTTCGATAATTCTTTTGTTCTAATGTTTAGGAGCAAAAAACAGTTTCCCCTGTTGTATAAAAAACGCGTAATTCTCTGGCAAAAGATTGCGCAACAACGATACTCTTAATAAGGAACTTGTCAAACTTACTTATTAGATACATTGGTAGGTTGGACCTCTTCCTGTTCAACTTCTGGCACAGCTGGTGGTTCCTCAGTGTCGCTAAGCTCGTCTTCTTTCAGATCCTCATCCAGCATCTCCTCTGTTAGTGTTTCTGTTTTACTTTTCACAGTCTGAAAAAATAAGCTGATGTTTAATTCTGCAGTGAGAACAATTTGTAATGATGTAGATAATTAACTGCAGTTACTCAGTTTTTTTAATACTATATGCTATATGAGACTGTTTTTATGTATTATTTCTCTATAAAACTTATTTAAACTTTATATTCTATGTGAACACATAATTATTTTTTGCATTCCTTACCTCTTTCAACTGATAAAGTGGCATGAAAACCTTCAAATCTGGTAGACTAGTATAAAATGTCCTTGTGTCTTCGTCCTGCCATGGGTCAGTACCTGCTTGCATGTTGAATTCCTCAGTGCCTCCTATTGTAACAGTTCCTTGTGTTTCTATAACTGTTAGGGTCAATGTAGGAGGCTCGCCTGCTTCACCTAACTCTTCACCAAGAACTTCAGCAAAGTTCTGCGCTCCAACTAAGAGCTTATCATATGTCGCCTAAAAATAAAGTGTAAAGTATTTTTTGACAAATTATGTTTGAGGAATGAATATATATGTGAAACAAAATGTCATATATCACAATTCAGAATGATTATTAATGGTAGCAGATGAAAAATGTGATATATAGATAGATAATAATTATGTTGTTGAAACACATAAAATAATTTTCACAAGACTAATTTATTCTCACATATAGGTAAGGAAATGCTAATCTTATAAATGGGTGAGTTGGTGGTCAAACATAGATCTATTCAGTATATAAAATAAGTGGCCAAAACCGTGTCGATACACGCGTATAGTAGGGTTCCATAGCTAATGCTGTAATTTAAAAGAAAACTACTTGGTGAGTATTTTTTGTTAAGATTACTTCGAAAAAAAGTCAATAGTGTTTTAATATATATTTATCGGTTATCGCTATATTACGAAAAGTTGTAATCACAGAGTTCAGAAAACAATTTTCAATGAAAGTATTCAATATGGTCTACTATTATGATTAATCATGAATTTCTAGGTTAGTTGAGAAATGCAGGGGAGGGGAGGGACATAATTTTGTAATTTTTGGTGGATACTTCTAGTTATTATGGAACCCTAATAATATTACATGTTATTTATTTTGAATTACAAATAATCATGTAAGCAGAGTACAACAGTAGATTCTGAACATCCTATTTGCATAATTTCATAATTATCTTTAAAAAAAAACGAATTAAGCTTTAGATTAAATAAGTAACAAAAACTTTCAATTTACTTAGTATTCATAGTATGACCATATGACCTTTTTTCTATTATTTAGTTCTGTTTTCAATATCATGTGCACATGCACAGTACTGTACATGTACACCTGTGTGTCTTTTCATTTTGTTTCATTGCAATGTAGACAGTAATAATTATTTTTTTCAAGATTTTCCAAATATTTTTATACTAACCTTTTAAATACTAAACTTTATGAGATGTTTGCTGTATTATTACTTGCTTATGCATACAAAAATTGGAATCAAATTTGGAATTAAGTTCTTACGGAAAAGCATGTGAAACCACATAGTGCAGCTAATAGTCAAATATATATATTTATGATAGATCTATGATTGACCATTAACTCCCTGATGTCAAGCAACTGTTAATATTGTTACCTGGTGTTGTTCTAACTGGTCCTTTCTTTCCTGTGAAAGTTCACCTCTGGTATGCAAGGTCCGTTGATTAGCTGCATGCAATGCTTGCAACTGGGCTCGTTCACCAAGCAGGTGTTTAGTGAGAGATGCAAAGTAATCCTTGAGGAGAGTTCGGACAGCTGTCTGTTTCTCTGATGGGAGAAATGTGTTTCGAGGGACTGGTATATTGCATTTCTGAAAATAAAACATTCAACAGGTGACTCTGTACCTCCAGAAAATAAAATATTGCTTAATGTAACATGATGTTATGTTCAAAATGTAATCACATAAGTGTAATGTTCAAAAATGAAGTGAAAAAAATTCATTAGATTTACAAAAAAATCATACAATGGAGTCCATAAGATTTCTAAATCAACTCACCTCAGAAGCTTCCCTTACTTTTTTCGGCATCAAACCAGCATAATCTTCACCACAGTGTTTGCAAAAGGACATGAGTATAGGTATGTTATTATGTTCTTCCTTGTCCATATTAATGAGCACGGTAAGAACATTACCCAGCAAGGGTAGTCCAGTCTTATTAGCAAATATCCCCACAGCTACTAGCTCCGCATAGAATCTAATATCTACGCGCAACTTCGAAGAGTTCGTTATTTTATCTGTAGCCTTAAAAGTCAAGATTTTTTGCCAGTTCTCGAAAAAATTAGGAGAAAACTCAGCATATGTGCGATGTAAAGACGAACAGAGTTTGATAGCTGCGGGAATATCTGACATCTTCAATTTAGCTTCAGCGATAGCTGCAGCAACTTCTGATATGTATTTTGTGAGGTTCAAGCCAGCAAAGTCCTTCAGTAGAGTATCAATTTGAGATGCGCTAAAAGATTTCAGCTTCTTTACGAATGTAGTATTTTTTTTCAAGCCAGAATCCAGTTTGGAGAAATGATTTTCAGGGGGTCGGGTACAGTTTAAATTCTGATTACGAAGCTCTGCTTTTTGTTTAAGTCTCATTTCTAGGTTAGTTACGTACTCAACCAATATTGCTTTCTCGATTTCCTCGGTATTCTCAGGATCATCGTCCGTGGTTTTATCATCTTTCTCTCCTTCTTTATCAGTTATAGTCATGGTTGTGGGTAAGTAATTAAGTATTAAACTTTTACGAAACACTGAGAAGAGGAGCCAGAAACCAAAAACAAAATGCACAAAAAAGCAAACAAAACAATTCCAATTTTCTCACAATCACAAGCGAGACAATAATGCACGTAGAGTATACGTAACTTAATATAAACGGAAAATAATGCACAACTACTGTAATGTACAATCAGACCTTTTGAACGGGCAGGAATGCACGGCAGGTATCCACGTATATATTTTTTTTTATTGAAATTTGACCGACTTACAGCATTTGCCAGTGTCAAGTCCTAAGATTTCTTCAAGTTTCTTGAATAAACCAAAGCTTCCTTTTCCTATATGTACATTATTTGGTTATGTATTCTCTAGTTGTACAATATAAAAGTTCAAATAAAAAAGTCAAAAAAAAAAAAAAAAAGTAAAATGTAAATAAACAAATTGACGTGTATTTGTTGATACACTTATTTTTTTTATTTGTGAGGTTTACATATAACTTGATAAAAGTCTAAATGTGTGGAATTCTTTGCGAAATATGCTTTTCATCAAATTGCTGCAGTATTTTGCAGGTAACGATGTTTTCTATGTTAAGATAAAAAGCGTGCATTAGATATAACCTTAGCACTCAATGCTTGTATTTGTTAATTACAGGATGAAAAACTACTACAAAGGATTAAGAATAGAGGGCCAAATTGCGTGCAAACTCTGAAATCCAAGCCATGTTCCAATATCACGATAACATTCCATGGGGCAGTCCTATGGATGCAGGGTCTTCAACTCACACCTCAGCCTATACAGAGTAATAAGAGTGTACTATTGTACAATGGAGATAGTTTTGATGAATCCTGGAACTCTGATGTTAGTGATACACAGTTCATTATGAACAAACTTATCCAGCAAAGTGTGAGTGCCACAATTATTTATCTTCATACAGTCTAATGATAATTTTGAGTTTAATCAGTACGAAATAAATGCAGTTTATTCATGTAATTTTTTAATAAAATGCTTGATATTCTATTGATTGTACATTAAAAAAAATGTGTAGTTTCTCTATGCAATTTATTTCTATTCCATATTTTTGAGTATTTTACACACTTAAGTATCTACTTTATAGACAGTTCAAAAATTACACACATCCAATGTGACTTGAACCCGCATATCATGATCTGTACTTGGGAGCCTTTACCATTTTGGGCATGAAGGTGTTAAATGGGATGGTTGAAACTTTCAGTTTTTTTTTGTTTAACCCAATCAAACATTGGTGGCTCCACCTGTAACAAATGCTTCAATCGTGCAATTACTCAGCCAAATGCTTTACAGACCAATTTACTTCGACTTTTAACAAAGAGTTAACACACATTGGTGTAATGTAGCATCCAGGATTTTAAAGTTTAACCATGCACATTTACGCTCATTCAATCGAAAATTATATTTTATTAATTATTTTTTTACAGGAGGATTCTACAGAGGAACATATAGTACATCTATTGAAATCTCTCAAAGGCCCATTTAGTTTGATTTACTATGACAAATGCATGCAAAACTTGTATTTTTCTAGAGACAGAATAGGAAGAAGCACAATGCTGTTTTTGATAAATGATCACTCAATTGTAATAAGCAGTGTTCTAGGTAATTATTCCATAGGATAAGATTTTTATCAAAATTTGAATTACCTATATAATTTTAAAGTGAAATGAAACATCACTTATTTATGTTTATCACCATTATGTTCATCACTTATTATGTTTGTCTTATGTCGATATTTCCTTTCGTCCTGTTGAAATGTGAAGCGGAGATGGCGCGTGTGCTTCTCTTTTGAATAAGACCGCTGAGTGCAGTTGAAACTATAGTCAGAAATTTTGAGTCAAAACTGGTATTTAACTAAGTAAAATTATTGATTATAATTACATAAGTTTAGTTAAAATATGTGGTGACTGTTATTATCCATTTGTTATACAATACTGTTTGTATGGAACTCTATGTCTATAGATCTCTTTGTTTCTGATACAATCTTGCAGAGAGACCCCGAGCATAGTCCTCTTCATAGCTCATTGCACGGAATCCATGGGAGGACTTTGTCCAGCAGTGAACTTCTTATGGCTGAGATGATGATGATGATTACTCTTTATGGAGCTGGTTATATATGCTTAATTATTTCAGGTAGAAATTATAACTGCATTGAAGTGCCAGCCACACATATTTATTGCTTGGACATATATAATAGAAGAATAAAACAAATTGCATGGGATCATCAAGAAGTTGCTGTGTTTTCTGTAGAAAACTGGCTTGAAAATATAAGACTCCAACAAAGCTTGCCTGATGATGAATTCATGTTTAGCTTTAATGAATCTATGGACTTGTGTGATCATGTTAGTATATCAATTTCCTTCCTCAATAAAACAACTTGGCTTAATTCTACTCACTGGTCCATTGATAGGTAAATATTACATAATATTATAAAAGTGTTGCAGATACCTATGTCTGTAGAATAGGCTCCAAAGTATTTTTACCCACTTGTAAAAATATGTTTTGTGTGTATGTCTCTTGATATTTTGCAAGTTGTGTACCAATTATGTTATTTTTAAGCGACTTCCAGGAAGGTGAAGGTTCTCAATTCAACTGGTTTTGTTCAGCGCGTACTCCGTCATTTATTAATTAGATGATTATTTTATTGTTTGGTAGGTGGTCCCATATAAATTAGATCAAAATCGGTTCAGCAACAAAATAACTAAAAAAATATCATTCAAGTAAAGGAATTGCGTATTTTGAAGTCGATTTTTTTAGCTTTTGAAACTTATTTGACTATAAATATATTAAGTACATTATCCCATCACCTTATGCCTGATGTGAGCTGATAAAGCTATCCCCCGTATTCTGAACCCATTCGGTTTCATATCTCCATCTCTGTCATTTCCATAGAGAATGACAGAGACGGAAATATACATTCCAAATCGATTGCGAAACCGAATGGGTTCAGAATACGAGGGCAGTTCATAGTTCCGCAGACTAGATGTATAAATATAGGACCATTCTGAAAGTATATCCATTTTTTTTTCAATATATCAATTTCTAAATGACGGAGTTATGCGGTTACATTTTTTTTTTTATACAATATAGATCTACGATTGACCACCAACTCGCCTGATGTTAAGCGACGGTGTGGCCGAGGATGGAGCTCGTCGATCTAGAAGATATCTATTCACTCTAGCCTTGAAAATTCCAAGATTGTAGGTCTCAGGAAACAGAGATGGCGAATAAAATTGGCCAAATGCGTGTCGGGTCACGCACAAGGTAGGGTTCCGTAGTTGCACTTCACTATGTGCACATTTAGAATAATGCTACTCGTTTGATATTATCATTTTGATGGATTTTGCGATTTAAAAGGATTTTCATATAATTAGGATACATAAAAAATAATGCAGACCACCATAAAACCTCCTCCTCCTTTTTTGAAGTTGAGACATTATACAGTCTCCTTTACAAATGCGTTACTTTTTCAGGATAACGTTATAAAATATGCAGAATCAATAGCCAGAACAACTAGTAAAACTGAAATCATGAAAAAACTAATGGAACATAGTATAATAAATCAAGTAGTTTTGAAAATTACAGAGCTACTGAAGAAAAGTGTTAAAATTCGGTTACAAAGGCAGCCAAACAAATGTAAAGATTGTTTGGAGAATGGCACAAATGTTTGTAATCATTGCACTGTTGGAGTGTTATTTTCTGGAGGTTTGGATTGTACCATATTGGCACTGTTGGCTGACAAATATTTGCCAAATGAACAGAGTATAGACCTCATCAATGTTGCCTTCAAAAAAGATGATAAATCAACCTATGATGTGCCAGACAGACTGACTGGAAAACAGTCGTTTGAGGAATTAAAGAAAATGTGTCCCGATAGGTAAATTTAAATCCACTTTTATTGGGTTTCTTTAATAACTCATTTAATATGAACGAAAAGCATGGAAAATCTCAGTTCTCACTTCTCAGCACTTTCGACGATAAGACACATTCTTCTTTTTAGTATCTTAGCTTTATATATCTTGGTGTTAACTTTCTAAACACACAGGAAGGTTTAACGCTGTTCAACAGTCACGACACACGTCTAACAGTGTTGCCCAACATGTCGCGACTAAAGACGAGTCGGGCGATTACCTTACTTGAGGCTTGCCACGCAGAGTCGGGGAAAACCCATTGAGATAGAAAACCTATCTACGTAATTTACATTGTTTTTTTTTAATTTCTCGTATTTACGTTTAGCCACCCTAGATAAATAAATAAATAAATATTTGTGGACATTTCACATAACACCATCTAGCCCAAACTAAGCAAAGCTTGTACTATGGAACTAGATGGCTGATAGAATACATAGGTGAATAAATTATATCAATATCAATATATACTTTTTTTTGTAAATTTATACATATGATACATAGAAACACCCAGACATAGAACAAACATCCATGTAATCCATCCCAGATACATCCTATATTTTTGCTAAATCTCATCAAGACGTTACCCATCATTTATTTGATTATGAACCATCTGTCTAATATTTTAATCACATTTTTTTTATGAACAAGCTATGCATTTGTCCATAGCCCACCTTGATGTTAAGTGTCATATGGTTGCAATCTTATTTATCTAAATATTTTTTCTAGGAAATGGGCATTTAGGGAAGTGAATGTACCAAAAGAAGAGTTAAAAGAATTTCAAGTAACCACCATAGCAGATTTGGTTTACCCGCGTAAAACCATTTTGGATGAAAGTCTTGGATCTGCGTTGTGGTTTGCAGCAAGAGGCACAGATTACAACACCACTAGTTCATGCAGAGTTAGTAATTAAAACAGTTATACCTACATGCTTCTTTACATGTCCAAAGTTGTAAATAAATTTGATGATTTTTTTATCTGATTTAAATCATAAATATCTATACCTCTACGGTTTGCTTTTTACAAATTTCGTTATAGTTCCGAAATTCAAAAATTGAAAGTGTAATTTTGAAATAAGTAAACCTTAGAGGCATAACCATTAATGATTCTAACCACATAGAAAAAGAATGATCGAAATCGAATAATATTTAAGGGTAGAAAATTGCTTTTTTCCATTGTTTTTTCATGTAAGATAAATCTGCGAATGACCACCAACTCGCCTGATATTAAGCGACGGTGTGGCCGAGGATGGAGCTCGTCGATTTAGAAGATATCTATTCACTCTAGCCTTGAAAGTTCCAAGATTAGTTCTCAGGAAGCAGAGAATGTATTAAATGTTGTATGGAAAACGCTTAATTTTCTGGCAAAAGATCGCGCGGCGATTCTCTTAAACGCATTGAGTTACACGTACTTAGCTCTATGCTTAATTTCATGCATAATTTCTGTCGGGGCTTTTAAGTTTTCTAAACTTAAGCACCAACATAAAAATGGCTATGATGAAACATGCTAAAATTCCAGCTTTGACATGGAATAATTTTATCAAGTTGTTATAATTTTTACCCGACTGCGCAAGATAGAGGGTTATGTTTTCGAATGTATGTATGTTTCTATATTACCTCGTGCAGCCTAATTGGCTTGAGCAATTTTGATGTGCGAGGTGTCGTTAGATTCGACTACACTCTGAGTATCACAGGCTATGATTTTTTGTAATTATTAATATTAAAACTCTTGCAAAAAATTAAAACATTTTCATTAAAAGTAAGTGATTTTACTAGAGTTACTCGTATTATGCACATTTTATATTCTTTTTCAGCCACTTTGTGCATGCTTTCTCATAAATAAACGTACACTCAACAGCGCATCAAGCGTAACGAAATCGTAAGACTGCAAAAATAGCTCTTATGCAGTCGGGTATTTTGTTTTTCTTATAATATTGATACTTGTTATACACGGTATAAATACTTTTCTCATCATAACTAGAATTACATAATGATGCTTCAGGTTTTGTTACTAGGTTCAGGCGCAGATGAACTCTTTGGTGGCTACACAAGGCACAGAAATTCTTACAAACGCAAAGGCTGGCTAGGATTGGCCAGGGAACTCCTTCTCGACTGGAAAAGAATATCGTATAGAAACCTGTCTAGAGACAATAGAGTTATATGCGACCATGGGAGACAACCACGGTTGCCGTATTTAGATGAAGAGTTTACAGAATACGTGCTGCAGCTAAAACCTTGGTTCAAGTATGAATAAAAAATAATTTAGATTACATCAATACTAAGTTTATTGTAATCAGTCTTTAGTATATTTACACACTCACTGAACCATGGTGATGACCTTTTTCCAATTTTTCCCGTGAAATCTATATTATATCTGAAATAAATATTTCAGTAACTATAGTTTGCCAAGGTGAAATAATATCATATAACAGACTGCAACTAATAAATAATTTATATTATAATACAGAGGAACATCACAGATTATTTTTTCCCTATGCATAAGATCAAAAAAGCTTCAAAAGCTTAATCAATATGTATACTTAGAGAGAATAAGAGACCGGCAATAAATAACATACTTATGCAAAATCCCATAAAAACCCAATAGGAAAGAAATGATCTGCGAAATTATACTCTATCGTGAGAGTAATAAGTACTGCCTGACATGTAATTTACACATGCTTTTTTTTTGTAAACTTTTCTGTGACATAGGTCCTCTTGACATCGTAATTCAACATAGATTACAAAATAAAATATGTATGTTAGTACCTGGGCGACCGAGCTATGCTCGGATTTTTTAAGATTTGAAAACATGGCCAAACTCGGTTTCACTAAAAATGCAAACTAGATCGATTTATCGTCCCCATACCTATCTACATGCCAAATTTTATCTAAATCGTTGGAGCCATTTCCGAGATCCTTATTATATATCTTGCATATATAAACTGATTATATTCTTATTATACATTTTGTATATATAATCATTTATATATGGAAGAATTGTTTGTTTAGATATCAATGTTTGCAAGCAATGATTAGTAAAATAATTCGTAAAATAACTTAAGGTATGGGAAAATTAGATTTCACAGAATATTGGTACAGGTCACCACCTAAGTTTGATCTGGTAATCTACAAATATCATATTATATAATCAAACTTAAAAATATGAATGCCTCAAATTATTATTTACCTACTTTTCGAAAACTACGAAACATGACTTTTCAAAAAAAAAAAAACATAGTCTCATACACTCCGATGAGTGGTTTAAAAAATACATATTAAAATAAACGATGTCTAGGACCATCTTAATTATTGAAAAATAAAATAAGGAACTATACACACAATTATAAAAAAAATAATTAAACCTACAGTTACTGCCGGCAAAAACAACGCCTATCGAACTTTAGAAAGAGAGCTTGATGTCATAGAGAATTGTTGTCTCTGTCTGTCATATTTTATGTTCATGCTTTGTGTGAAAGGGATGACGCTCTATACAGTGATACTGAACGTCTATTTCTAAAGCTCAACAAATACTACCATGTACTAAATTGTATGTTAAGTACTTAAGTTCAAAGGTGTTTTCTCTAGTCAATTATTTTAGATAATAATAAAAACTTGCACTAACTAAGCAATGCAATCACATAATATATAATTATACCTTAAAGTTTAAACACAAAAAAATAGCATTTAAATGTAGATGTTTGTACTAAATCTTAAGTGGATGACAATATTCTTTCAAAGCAGTTAGGGAAATGGTAGAACTGGATCTGACAGAATATTAAATCCTTTTCTAAGAGAATCGTTTATCATGCTCTTGTTCATACAAAAGGAGGAAATTGATTCTTTTGTTTTATCTGAATGCTTAATAGCATCATACAGAATGAATAGCTAAGCTTATATTTTTTTTGCTTTTAAAAAAATCTTTATAAAACAAATTTAAGAAGCCTAACCATTTATTGTTTAAACCATATAAAACAAGTTTGGCATCATGGGATACCCGGCTGATTTTAGGTTTTACTGTTAAGGGCCAATAGATATTTCACAGCAACAAATATCATTGAAATCAGGAAACATATTTTTGGAGGAAAAATTTTCTCCTATTGTATGAAAAAAATGTGCAATGTATCGGCGAAATCTGTCTTTTATTGATCTTGAAAATGCATGGGGGAGGCCTATGTCCAACAGTCTTCTCAGCCACAATTAGTCCTCTTATGGCTGAAATGATGATAATGATGACTGGTGAAACTACATTATTAATGTTTTTTTTTTCAATATAATTGTATTACAGATGTATCCCCAGTGAGCTGTTGGGACCAGGTATTGGAGACAAGCTGATGCTAAGACTTGTAGCATACAATCTAGGATTATCTGAAGCAGTAACACTTCCAAAACGGGCTCTGCAATTTGGATCCAGAATCGCTAATAACAAAGAAAAGGGCAGTGACCTATCAGAAACTTTTAAGACTTTAAAAATCATAGACAAGAATTGAATTGAATTGAATTTAAAAATACTTCCTTTGAGGTATAACAAATTGTTTACATATTTCCAAATAAATGTAAAAACTACAACAGTGGTACTAATGTCTTCAACTATTCATACAATATAATATATATTATAATATTATAAAGTATCAATAAGATATTTTTTGTTTTATTTTAAAGCTGATAAAGAATATTTTCATAATGCATAATTTTCCCTTCACATAAGTACTAGTAGGTAAGTAATATGCTACTGTTGTTGATTATAATTTTTATCATAAATACTTGTTCATAAGAGGAAAATGCTAAAAATTATTATTTATGTACTTAAAATGTAATTGATTTAACTATTTCTATAAATGCCTATACATTATTCAGTATTATTTTAGCAGGCATCACAATTGAAATTTTCCGCATTAAATAATTTATCACATAGTCTATTACTTTATTGAAACTTACTTCAAATAACTTTTGTATAATAAAAGTGAGCGTGCAGTGTCAACTTCTTGCTCCATAAGGAAGAGCATGTCACGCTGGTTGATACGCTTCAAGCGAGTGCGAAGGGCCAGCTGACTGCGACCAGCAATGCCTGTACTACCTAAGGCAATGTTAGACATATCTCCAGCACCACCTGGGCCATCTAGGCGAGGCTTCTTACGACTTCCGATAGCCTGTAGAGCTGTTAGATTAGCTTCTCGCTGTCTCAGCTCTTCTAATTCAACTCTCTGCATTTCCTTCGCTTTAGCCTTTAACTTTGCTTGCTCTGGGTCCTCATTTTTAGACCTTGACTTTACAGCTCTCAGCAGTATCTCACGTTCAGAGTCCTCTTGGCGTTTCTTGTCAACACGATCTAGTTCTTCAAGGAATTTCAGCTGCCCTTTGACATCTTGAGTAGGTTCATAGCGGCTGTCAGTTTTTATTACAAGATCCATACGATGCTGTGCAATGACTGCAAGTTTTTCTATAAGAGACTTTAGTCTTTCTTGTACTGCATGACTAAGAAGGCTGGCGACGTCTGCCGTTGGCTCTTCTAGCCCATGACTAGATGCTATAGCCTTCATTCGAGCTTGTATCAAGGGCATAGGAACCAAGTATTCATCCTTACAAGACCTAATATGTGTGCCAATCATTTCAGTTGAACCAAGAATTCTTTGAGTCTCTTCTGCCAAGTTCACACCACCCATAGCAGTAACATCATTGATATCTTCATCACCTGCCATCTTATCATCAGAGAACTGATGTGATGTGTATTGGTTTACAGACTTTCGCTCCTTGTCTTTAAGTAGAGATTTTCCTGGAGTAAGGACAGTAGATAAAGCTGCCGAGGAACCGGCAGGCCTCTGAAATACTGTCTTATTGTTTACAGTCATACTTTTTCCACTACTTACCTTGTTAACATTAATTTTTGTATGAACAGGTATATTTTGTAAAACAGCAATGGTTCCACCGGGTTTTGGTGCTGGTTTTATCTGCACATTATTAGTAGCAATCGCTGGTGGTGTAACCAGAGGTGGTACTGGTGTGATAACTTGTGCTGTAGGTGGATTGATACCATCAATAACCAACTCTTTATTTATCAAAGACTGACGAAGTAGTGGTAAGCTTTTCTTTAGAAACCCAATCAAGCAAGGTTGTGGACTTGCATTGAGTAATCTCTCCAACCTATCGCAGAATTCTTCTGGTTCCACCTGAGCATCTATCAGCTCTTGGATAAGGTTCCGTACATTCATTTCTACAGATGGAGGCTCTTTCGAAGATAAGTCAAGAAGATTGGCGAGGAAGTTACGACATTTTTCTTTTGTATTATCTGATGGCTTTACAGTAGAAGTTGTGTTAGCAGGTTGATGTTGTACTGGAGCTGGTGCCAGAGCAGCACCAGTAACAGAGGTGTGGACCACAGGTGCTGCCAATGAACCATGTTGTTGGGCTGGAATCACACCTGGAGGTGCAATGCTTGTTGATACTGTAGCTACTCCTGGATGCGCTGGTACTGTAGACAGTCGAATTGTTTGAGTAGCAGGTGCAGCCATAGTGTTGGAAGTGGGAGCAGGGCCTACTCTTAATAACTGATACTGGCCATTTTCAGTCTTCAACAACAAATGACCTTGTTGCCCGGGTTGTAAACTTTGTAATGTTTGCAGTGTTATACCAGGAGCAGCTGTGCGCGCTCCAACAACTTGAGGTGCTCCTATAACTACTCTTGGAGACACTGTTGCAACCGACTTCTGAGCTGCAACTGTAGGAGTTCCTGGTCTCATATTTAATATCTGAACATTTGGGAATGGCATACCAGCCTGGCTTCCGCCCACATTCTGAGCAGTTACAACTACATTTTGGGTTCCAGGCTTATTAAGAGTCGTCATGGCGGGAATAGTTCCTGCTATACTTGAGTTTACGGTCATTGGCACGGTCACCATTCCAGGCTGCATGGTAACCTGAGCGGTACTTGTACCTTGTTTTATTACTAGCGGAGACTGCATGACGGCACCACACTATTCCACCTCCTGATCTCCGTTTACAGATAGCTCGAATATACACTCTAATTATCCGGCGTAATACTATGATCGATATCTACTGTACTGTGCATTTAAGTTGCAAAGTAATCAATAATCATGGTTCTAGATAAACAATGACGTGTCTGGTATCTTTCGATTACGAGTTGGAGAAAACACTATTCAGTTGAGTTCAAGATTTATTATCAACTCAATTATTTTAAATAAAAATGCGCAAGCAGACAATGCTCTCTCAAATTTCTCACTTCACAATTTTTTTTTTGCTTGATAGTTGATGTTGGCATCACATCAGTCATGCTTGCACATTTGCCATTTGCAGTGTGACCAGCACCCTTATTCAGATTATATTCGATTCGATGCGATCTTCGATATGGAGAGAGATCTCGAAGGATTTCACACGGTTTGCGGAATTAGCGATTCAGGTTTCTCGAATATCGAATAATTTTGACATTTCCATTCCATAAGGTATCAGCTGATCATCCCACACGGTTCCATTGATTGAAAGCGGCATGTGACATGTCGATTATCAATCGATTAATCGGAAATTGTTTTTCTGACTTGGAAAAACCGATTTTTAGATTTATCTCATGCTGCATGTCATTTTCGTGAAAGTGTAATTTTCGTCACGTTATTGTATTTTTACTACTGTAGTACCTACTTTTAAGACAGCACAGTTATTTATGTTTGATGTAATTTACATAATATATTATAATAGTACACCTACTATAATCAATTCTAATTTAATATTATTTATGTCATATTGATTCACTATCTAATATTTGCACTTGAGAAATGATCGAATGTAATGGAAAATTGTAATTAATTTCTAAGACCTTATTTACCTACATTCTTGCAAATAAATTTCATTTCATAAGTAAATTCAAACCAAAATTTATTCATTTGTTTGCCAAATGAGCAACGTAAAGACAAACATGAAACCACACACTTCTCTCCCACGCTCCTCTCTCTGTGTGGTAGTTGTTTTAAACAAGCACTAAAGTGACGTAATGTTACACAATTCAAATAATAAAACTTAGTATTTGCTATGATGATGTAAGATAATTAATATGATTTGGATAACAGTGAACGTCCACCGGACAAAGGAATACGAGAGACAGTGTAGGTCGAAAGCGAGAAGGAGGAATGACACCGGATGCTCCTCTAGTAACAATAAAAAAAAAAAACATTATTTTATAAGCTATCACTGCTATCACAGAACATTAAATTTCTTTATCTATGGAGTCGATAGATCGGTGTAGAATTTATAATATTGTCAACAAAAAAAACATACAGTTGAATTATGAACCTCATTCTTTTTGAAATCGGTTAGAAATATAAATGTGTGCTACTTCAGCCCCAGCAAAATATAAAGAACTTTCTTTACTAGCTCGCATTATTGACTGATTCCTATTTGAACTGTAAAAAAATACGATTTTCTTACTTTTATTTGAAAATGAAAATTTTGAAACACAAAAGAATCGAACTTTAATCGATTTTTTTAAACAGTTAATCGAAATCTTTAGCGGTATCAAGTCACTAAAAAAAGTTTGTAAATTTAACAGTAGCAGCCGTCAATTTTTTTTTTCTTTTATTGGCCACGATTGGCTCATTTGCCAAAATAATATGTTAAAAGTTTCATGAAAAATACAAATAATATAAGTTTTAGTCACAATCTCAAGTTACTTGGTAAGCCAAGTAACTTGAATCTAAGGATCATAACGAGATACTCGGTTGATAGTGAATAAAGTTCATGTCATGACTTGGTTATTTTACTAGGAGCTGTTAAGGACTTTGTAAGTTACAACGTGAAGAAGTATGTTTCATCACTCTCATTTCAAACTCGTGCACGTAAACGAACACTAATAGATTAAAAAAACATCATCTTTACAAAATCTTTATGTGAAATAACACAAGTTTAGAATAATAAAAGAAAACTGTGACATTTTTTAATTAAGTTCCCGCGAAAAACCTACCGAATCGAATGGATAACCTTCGATAACCCTATTCACAAATTCGAATGGCACCAGTCGGTACCAAATCGGTAATGACCTCGTGTTACCGATAGGATAACATAGACAAGCTAGTTTTCAGAGTCAGTTTCATGTTTTTAGATAGGTGATTCGCGATAGAAGTAAAAAAATGCTTAATTATGACCAGCGACTGTCAAAATATGTAATTTATTGCATAATATACATATAACTTGATCCATCATATTAATTATGGCATATAATTCTTTGGTAAATTTGTAGCTTCAATAAGTGAAGCATGCTTCGAAAATATCTTGTTGGTTG
Source organism: Lycia hirtaria (assembly GCA_947563715.1). NCBI lineage: Eukaryota > Metazoa > Arthropoda > Insecta > Lepidoptera > Geometridae > Lycia > Lycia hirtaria. The sequence continues at coordinate 40,703,469 of OX387379.1, forward strand.
TGTGTGTGTGTGATTTCAAAGTTCTTCTATTTTCTACCTGTACTCGTGCATTTAATGTATTTGCCATTTATTAGTAACAAGTATAAAATATTTAATATATTTTGAGCGCCATGCGTGTAATCTGACTAAGCTCTCCAACTATAAAATATTACATTTTGAAACTTTGGAAATCATAATTAGGGGAATTTTAAAACCCGTAAAATCGGTACATTTGACTATTAGGTGAATATATTATGTCAAATTATGGAAAATGGTAATTGAAAATATCAAAAAAGTGCTCTTATATTTTTAAAATGTATTAGTAAAATGTATTCGATATCGCTCCCGACAGGTTTATCCTGTCGGGAGCGATATCGAATTAGCCATCGAATTTATATGTCAAACTCCTTCGGATTCGAGTTTGTGAATCGGTCTACCCGAATCCCGGCGGATCCAGTTGAGGATGAGTGGAGATTGTCTTTGGTTTCTCGAGATTTCTATACTAAAAATGGGACCGACGGGCATAAATTCGAATTCGTGAATACCCATTGGAGTCGAATGGAGCTTTATTCGGTAGCTGGCTCATTACCGACAAAATTGACAAATCGACAACCGATTAGAACTAGAATAAGGGTACACAGATTTTAATTGAACATTGTGCCAGCTGCTCACCTAAATTCTGCTAAGATCTGCATTTTTTTTTTAAATTCCAAAATTCTGCTAATAACATAATTCATAATTTGTACGAATAAAAATTCATTAAGAAAATGTATGTTAAATAAAAATTCAGCAATGCATTTGTCTTTCAGCTGCTGGGCCTGCAGGTTTTAGAACATTGTATGTTAATGCGGCAGCTTTTGTTCGTTAGCACAAGAACGTCTGCGATTTCTGCTTTTTTCTTAAAAAGAAATCGCATTTATAACCTTTAACAGAAACTCTGCGCATACATTTTCACAAAAAAAGGTACACTCAACAGCGTATCAAGCGTAACGAAATCGTTTGTTAGACTGCAAAACTCGCTCTTCTGCAGTCGGGTACTATGTTTTCTTTTAATGTGGATACTTGTTATTCCATTAATAGAAAAAAACATTTTAAAAATATAATGTAAGGTTTAGAACGAACCTTTTGTAGTGTTATGTAGTGTTATGTTGTTGTGTGCAATCTATCGGCAATTTTCAGTTAAATATAAATATGTTCATTGAGGGGTTTAGAGGAACAAAAATGCTAATTTTTTACTCTGTTTAATAGATTGCGCCATGCACATAGTGTTAAATAGCATTCAATAAAAAAATGGGTTGTCTGTAAAGTCGGTTTACGGAGGATAGTTTAACGTGACAATATCATAACAATATATCGTCCGCACGCGAGTCGATGATAAAATTGAAGCGACAGTCGGGCGCGGCGCACACCCGCCCACTTCCTAAGCCACCGCACGCGGTTGTAACGGACAATGAGCGTAACGTAACGTAACGTAACGGGACAGTGAGTCTTCCTTTTTCGTGCATGCAACCGGCGTTCATCGATTAATTAGACGTTGTCACGTCAAAAAATCGAAGTTATTGGCAAATGCAAACTACTAACCATTCGGGAACACTGGTCTACAGTGGTTTTGTTGCCCTAGATATAAGATTGATTTTGGATATATTTATGCTCATAATTCATGAAACTATCAATGATATTGTAAGATTTGCTCTCATTAAAAAAAAAAACATTATTTTCATTTTACATTAGAAATATCGAAAAACAAGAAACACAACAATATAAGATATATAAAATCATATCTGACTTGCGATCCGCAGGTCCTCTACTCTAATTTACTCTTTACTCTAATTAAATAAACTACTAGATAGATCGTAAAAAAAACAGCACTTGAATTAAATTTAAAATAATATGGAGAATTTTATCTTATTTTTGAACTATTAAACTAACAACAGCGGTTGTAGTCTCATTGTAGTTCATTTACAGCTAAATATTGTTTTAGGAATTTTAAGCTGGCAGCACTAGCGAACAATTGTCAGTTAAAAAAAACAGTCAAGTGCAAGTCAGACTCGCCCACCGAGGGTTCCGTACAAACTAGTAGATAAATCCTCAGAAAAATTCCTTGAATCAAAAAAAAACATAGCTTTCGCAACTAAATTTAGTATAATGACTCAAAATATAAGAAGTATTAATAATAAGATACATCTACTAGACAGCGTCCTTCAAGAGCATAAGTATAATGCAGTTTGCCTGTCTGAAACCTGGATATCCGAGAACCGAGTCCCATTCATTCAAATAGCTGATTACCATCTCGCATCATCATACTGTCGGCGCTACCAGAGAGGAGGCGGAGTCGGCATCTTACTACCATCAGAGATCACGGACTTCACGGATAGACCAGACATAACCAACCTAACCGTAGAACGTATTATTGAATGTTGCGCTGTAGAAATTAAGCCCAATATACTACTAATAAGTATCTATAGAGGTGACCGGGAAATTAACACTTTTTTTAACTTTCTAGATAAGCTATTCGAGCAATTAAAGTCACACCACTATAAAAAACACATTATTATAACGGGTGATTTTAACCTAAATGCATACGAAAACTCCCAAGAATACAGGAAACTAATATCAAAAATGCAAGAATGTAACCTGCACCAACTGGTTAATGATTCAACTAGGATAACAAGCACTAGTGCCACTTGTATTGATTTAATGTTCACTAACAATAGAAACTACAGACTGAATGTTGTAAACCATGGCCTTTCTGATCACAAATCTGTAATTTATAGTTTTGTTATAAACATGCAGCCAAACAAAAATAAACAACGTACAATTTATAAAAAAATCCGTCAAATCAAGAATCCCAAATATGTTGCATCCTTTAAAGCAGAATTAAGTAAAGTAAATTGGGAAGATATTATTGGACCCAATGATGATGTAAACTCTAACTATGAAAAATTTGATAAAAAAGTAGGACACATTCTCAATGAAACAATTCCACATAGACGAACCAAAATCACTAACACTAAAAAGAATAATTACCTAACCACTGGGCTAAAAACATCTTGTAAACATAAAAGGATACTTAGCATATTAACACACGAATCTAGAGATGAAACTCTAAAACAATACTATAAGAGGTATTCAAAAATTCTCAGAAAATGCATAAAAGCGTCTAAAAAACTAAATTATATATATGAAATGGATAAAACAAAAAATAAGACAAAGAAAATGTGGGAAATAATTAGAAGGGAAACTAAAAAACCAAAAACCTTTTGTTTTAAAAATACAGAAATAGATATAAATAACTCAGTCTTGACTTGCCCACGTTCCGTTGCTACCGCATTTAACAAATACTTCTCAACAGTAGGAGACTCTCAGTCAATAAATACACACACAAATTTACGTCATCATCAATCCGTCATCTCACCATCCGTAAACTCTATGTTTCTAGAACCTGTAAGTGAAAAAGAAGTATTCAACATAATTCGAAAGCTTCCTCAAAAAAGTAGCTGCGGTATTGATAACTTACCCACCACGCTCATAAAAGCATGTGCTGTTGAATTCACTCCTCCATTAACTTCTCTTATAAATCAATCTTTTACAGAAGGCATATTTCCATCTCTGCTCAAAGTAGCAATAATTAAGCCCCTTTTAAAAAAAGGAGGCAAATCGAAAGACCCTCGTCACTACAGGCCAATTGCCTTACTTCCATCTATCTCTAAAATATTTGAAAAGACAATGACTAACCGATTATGTAAATTCCTAGAAAAATATAATATCCTTGACAGCAACCAATTTGGCTTTCGTAAGAAAAAATCTACAACTCAAGCACTGTACAAGTATACTCAGGCAATATACAACTCCATTAGAGACAAAAGAAAAACCGTAGGACTTTTGTTAGACCTAAGCAAAGCCTATGACAAAGTATCACATCCAATTCTACTCTCCAAATTACATGGAGTCGGAATCAGAGGAAATGCACACAATTGGTTCAAATCATACCTATCTGACAGACAGCAATGCGTACAAATAGATCATTTAAATGAAAATACAAATGAAATCCAAGCGGTACTATCAGACACACTTACAACGAACTGGTCGATACCTCAAGGTAGTGTGATAGGGTGTATCGAATTCCTAGTATATATAAATGATCTGCCGAAAATATGCGACCCACTCTGTGTCCTATTCGCCGATGATATTTCCTTACTGTTCAACAGTCCAAAAAACTCTATAACTTTAAACTCTGATGTAATAGAAACTAACAACAAATTAAAACACTATTTACAGGACCTAAACCTAGAAATAAATAACAATAAAACAAAAATAATACAATTCAAACCCCATCAGAAAAATTTAATTTGCTTAAAAACGATAACTAGGAGCATCGACATAGAGGAAACCAGTGAATGCAATTTACTAGGTCTTACTCTTGACACACACCTAAACTGGAAACAACACATTGAAAAAATTAGTTCAAAATTATCACAGTTTACATATGCTCTCAGTGTATTAAAAACAAACACAATAAAAGATACAGCTAAGTCTGCATATCATGCATATGCGTACGCATGGCTCCGATATGGAATCATCATGTGGGGCCACAGCACAGATGCAAAACATTTATTTATAGCTCAGAAGAAATGTTTAAGAATAATAGTAAATATTAAACAACGAAATAGCTGTAAACCTCACTTTATTAAAGAAAAAATGCTCACTCTACCATCGTTGTATATCTTAGAAATAGCAATATTTGTAAAGAAAAATATACATCTGTTCAAATTTGATAATAATATACGTCGTAATAATAAGTTAGCTCTCCATGTCCCTGTTATAGAAATGTTTAAAAGTAGTCCAGAATATCGTTGCGTGCGAATATACAACAAAATACCAGACAATATAAAAAACATTGTTAATGATAATATATTCAAAAATAAACTCAAATCTATACTTATAAATAAGGCATACTATTCAGTACAAGAGTTCATGGACGATGAGTGGAAATAGTTAAATAAATATAACATAGTATATACGTAACTTGACTATATTTACCTTAAATATATTTTACTTATGTAGTTAAATAGAAACAATTATTTATTTGTTAGAACCTCTAATGCTCCAAGCGCTTTCTTGTAAAATTAAATTTATTGACTACCACACTGTAGTTACCCCTAGTAAGTATAACAAAAATGTACCTATATAATGGTCTTAGATGAACAACTAAGGCTCACTACATTGCAGCGCCCCTACGGGGTCCTTGTACTGTATACAATTTTTAGTTTAAGTACTAATTGTAAGAACTGTACAATGTGCAATAAATAAATAAATAAATAAAATAAATAAAAGGGGGAAATCATATATGTTTTTTATATTTTCCTTGATAAACCGTAAAATATATATCGTAAAAATATCTAAAAACCTGTTTTAGCTTATGCTGCTGAAGCTCTTTCATATGATACCCCACATGATACGGTTAATTCACTTTAAAACTTGGACCTTCCTTGTATTAAGACATTATATTTTTGTGATTAAATTTAAAATGTCCAGTTTTCGGATTTTTTCCTATATGTGCACTCTAACACAATGCTTCTTGCCAAATTTCATTGTTCTAGGTCAACAGGAAGTACCCCATAGGTCTTGATTCCCTTGTGAGTGTCGAAATGTGCGTATTTTTCAATATATTCGGCTGTAACTTTTTTTTACGGAAACTTAGAAACTTTATTTTTATTTTTGCAGTGAGATACTATAGATCTGCGTACATGGTTTTAATTTCAATTCGATACCTTTACGCGTTCCCGAGATAAATGTCTTGACACCCGACGGACGGACGGACGGACAACAAAGTGATCCTATAAGTTATATATGTTCCGTTTTATCCTATTGAGGTACGGAACCCTAATAAGGGCAATGGGCATGTATCCACAGCTATGAATATTAATGAAAATTGAGTTTTGGCGGGAACGTCATGAAAATATATTATCATTTTATTTTCCTAAACTTTATTTTATATTTTATTTTTATTTTATTTTATTTTCCTAAACGTTATTTTCAATATTAATGCAATAAAAATAGCGGCGTTTTATTCATTAAGTGTTTGATCAAGTGTGTGAGCAAGTGAAATAAAGCAGTAAAACATGTCATTTTACATTGTCGGCAAAACTCTATAGAAGTTTCTAGTGAAGTCACCATCAGTTTATTGAGATTTTGAGGCGTTTTCAGAAGAAAAAAAATTGTTCCAATTAACGTACTAGATGGCATCGTGGTCGCAGAAAATATCTGTAAAATTTCAAGTGTAATCGCTCTATAAAAAATACTCATTTCCAGGGAAAGTGATTAATAAAATATTAGGTAGGCTAACCTATAAAAATGTTGTTTTACTTTAAGTGATAATTTACAAAGCACACTATAGAAACAAATTCGTTATTCAAGTCTATGATTTTGCCATCTTCATGTTCGATGAGCATATTTTGTTATGGTAATCAAACGATTTTAGTTAGCAACACCGATAATGTCTGTTTTGTTGTTTGGCTCAAAGGGCTCAGAATTCAGAGCCGATAATAGTTTTAAAAAAGTTTTGTTTTGCAAAAATGCAAGCATGTAAAGTGACAGAATTATGTCTAATTAATAACGCCATCTATCGTTCAATTTATGTACTATTTTTTTTTTCTTTCTGAAAACGCCTCATTGAGATAGTTGAAATAGCATACATAAGACAAGGCAGTATGGCCAAACGGCCTTAGCCTTCACGTCCGGCAAATTAAAAAAAATATGTTTTGACATTTCGTTTGTTTGACACTGTGGTTTGACACATTGACATTATTTTAAAAAAATCATTCACTCACACATTTGCACACACAAAAATGGCCGCGAATCGTCGCAAGCAAGACGACAAAAATTTAGAAATTTTACGTGAACTAATTTCTCTAAATGGTAATAAATACTGTTTAGATTGCAACCAACGAGGACCTACATACGTAAACACTACTATCGGTTCTTTCGTGTGTTCAAAATGTTCTGGGATGTTGTAAGTATTGTTTTTGCGTTATTATGGAATATTGTGGAGACAAGATCAACAAACGCAGTATGTTATTTCAGGCGTGGCCTCACTCCTCCTCACCGTGTGAAGTCCATCTCCATGGCTACCTTCACGCCGGAAGAGATAGAGTTTATAAAAACGCGAGGAAACGATTACTGCAGGCGTGTGTGGCTAGGGCTGTACGAGGGTGAAAGTGTGAATTTTACCGACGAACAAAGCGTTAAAGATTTTATGTCGGACAAGTACGAGAAGAAGAGGTATTATATTGATATGCCTGCGGGTAATGTGATGGTAAACGGTGGCTCGGCGACGAAGAACAAAGCAAAAATCAGGACCGGAAGTGTAGCGCAAAATCCAACACCTTTGATATCGATTTTTCCACAAAGCTCGAAGCCTACAAATAATAACAACAATTTAGTAAATACAACGAGAGTGGCGAACCATGTGGCACCTGCAAGCAGCGATGTGAGTCACAGATTGGCTCGGCCAGTGACTAACATTGCTCAGCCATTACCTCTAAACAATTTTAACGTTTCTCCGGCACCAGTCGTCGCCGCACCAGTTGCCCAATCGTCCGTACCTGAGTGAGTTCTAATTTTGATTTCCACTCATACTTATTTTTTTTAAGAAATGTCATGCTGATGATAAATTTTTTTCCAGTTTTCCAGTGGATTTTTCTACTGCAAATATTTACAATAGTAGTCAGTTCAATAATAATATAATGAACAACAATTTCACATCACCACCTCAAATGTCAGCACCAGCTTTCAATGCATTCAACACTCCGCCTACTACTACTGCTAGTAAGTATTGATTTTGTTGATATGTAACAGATTTTCTAAAGATTTTAAAATGTGGGTGGATGTTTGACTTAAAGTGCCACTAAGACCAGTATGACTTAACAAGATTTTCTTTAACACTAGGATGTGGTAGTAGTGCAGTAATAATCATACTTCAATACTAGTGTTGAAATAACATTTCTACAACATTGTTTACAATGTAACATGCACAGACATTACCTGTGATGAATGTATCGCAAGTAATGTCTTTGTGTTCATTGTAAGCCACAGAAAGAAATGCAGACTTTACAGGTCTAACTAACACTAACTGTGGTACAAACCAGGGGGGTTAGACAAGTGACATTCAAATTTCATGAATGCCAGTAGAATAGAATAAATAAAGAATAATGTAAATAAAGCTAAGGGAAACAGGGACATTAGCTAATGAAATGTCACTTGATAGCATGTCACAGTTTCTTAGCATTTCGAAGCGTAAGCATTTGTAGAAATAGAAACATTTGCCACTTGTCTAAACCTACTGGTGTTTTGTTCTACTGGCCCTTGATAGTTCCTATTTGACATCCCATTATTCAAAATGATGAAATAACTCAAAAGACCAGATGAAACGCAAGGCAGTCAAGGTTTTACTCATTCACTGATAACTACTACTTTTTTCCTAGTTTTATTAGCACTTTTGCTTTCTTTTATATTCTATCTGTCAGTGTCTTAGCAAATTTTTAAAAGCATGAATGCTGTATGTAAAAAAAAAAGGTAAATCAGTGTAATTATTTCAGATGATCGCTATGCTGCATTAGCAGACCTCGATTTAGCATTAAGGCAGCAGAACATGAAGCAAATGGGTAACAATAAATTATCATTAATATTAATTTTTAATCAATATTTCTCCTGCCTTGTTTACCTACTCTAACTAAAATACCTTAGATGTATCAGTCTGTATCACTGTTAAAGTAAAGAATTAAAATTAACCTCATTCTTATGTATTTGGTTAAAAATGGGGTTTTTTTTTTGTACCTATACCTAGGTAATTGAGAGTAAATAAGGTTTAATTTTCATATTTTAAAGATTGTCATAATTGAACAAATCAAAGTTCTTATATTTAAGTACTTTTGAATTAAAGTGAACTTTTACTTTACAGAGGAGAGCAATGTGAATACTAAAAACCCATTCCAAAGCGTGGCTACCAATGACCTGTTTGCAAATAAGAATCCCTTCTTCAATGGAGGGTGGAGTGCCCCTCCATCACAAGTCCCAGTCAATCCATTTGCGGTGAGTTTACCTCAACAAATGTTTTTGTATTGTTAAGTTTATATCAACTTGCCTGATGTGCATTATTATGGGTCTGATATAGCATGTTTATCTAGAAGAAACCCTCACTAACCAACTTTCAAAAAGGAGGAGGTTCTCAATTTGATGTGTTTGTTATGCGATTTCTTTACCAGTTATGAATTGATTTGGATTATTCTCTTTTTATTTGATAAGTAATAACTTCAGAGGTAGTTCAGTATTATTATAACTGGAAAAAATATGTCATCCAAGTAAACGAAATTATGTATTTTGAAGTATGTAGTTTCAGTTTTTTAAACTATAATATTATTGAGATTAAAAAGATATGTTTATCTATATTGAGTGGGTGGGTGACTAAATGAAAGACAATGCCTAAAACACAAAAAAAAGTTTGAAGGTACCTTCCTTTTCAAGTGTAGATAATCTAACAGGATTTTTTCATCTTGGATTAAACCATGGGGAGCAACTAATCTAATTCTAATTCTAATTTGAGTTGGGGGTGATAAGACCTGCACTGACGTCCCGCTTGGGGTGTACGTCCCGCTTGGGGAGCAACTAGTTTTGTTTGTAAGACAGTTGGACAGTCATGTTCAAAATTTTATCAAATGTTGCGTCAGCGAAATTTATTCAAATTTAAAAAATTCTCAGAGGAACTTTGAAAATAGTTTATAAATCCCCAACCCAAAAAGGGCGGTGTTATATGTTGGAGCTGTGTATCTGGGTGTTAACTGTGACATCGTAGCTCTCAAACGGATGGACTGATTTTGGACTAGTTTTTTTTTTATTTGAAAGAGGATTTAATCTAGTATGTTCTTCTCAGCTGCTCATCAAAATCAGTTTTGTCGGTGTTTTTGAGTTTTCTAAACTTATACTTGTCAATTTAAGTTTTTATCAAGTTTTCTCATGACTAATATTGTCACTACCTATTTAATTTACTATTCCGTAACTTTTTTTTTATAAGACTAATAAATATGATTATTAATAGTCAAAAGATCAATTAGTAAGCAATCAGGAGTGGTTTTAAAGCAAATATGTTTTGATGATAAACATCAAAATTATGTAGATAAAACCCATTTTTCAAGGGGAATCGAAAACAAAAATACTTTTATATCTTATCAGTTTCCTTTTCCCACTTTCGGGGGAAGTCCTATTATTTCTCTCCACTTAAAACAGGTTATCCCTAAATTGCTAATGGGAAATAACTGCAGATATCGTCAGAAATAATTACTTCAGAAGCGCACGTTGTATTATTACGTTACTACAATGCAATCTATTTTGTAAGAAACTTGTTTACGATAAAACATATTTTACACTATGCAGTGACTATTTCTAGGTATCCACAGGAACATCTCGCGGAAATAACAATGACGTCATAATTTTTATCCACCCACTTTTTGCTACTCCCACAAAAATAGTATAACTATAGTTAATCATTGTATTGGGAAATCCATCCAAATATTCATCTTATTATTTTATCTAAATATGTACATACTCGTATTATTGTTTGGTTGTTTTACCACTTGTTTGTTTTTTGATAGCTAGTAATCGCCACCAACTGTGACCTCGCGACTCCTTTTTAGGTTTCCGTACCCAAAGGGTAAAAACGGGACCCTATTACTGAGACTCCGCTGTCTGTCCGTCCGTCGGTCCGTCCGTCCGTCCGTCACCAGGCTGATCATCTCTCATGAACCGTGATAGTTAGAGAGTTGAAATTTTCACAGATTATATATTTCTGTTGCACCTAAACAACAAATACTAAAAAACAGAATAAAATAAATATTTAAGGGGGCTCCCATACAACAAACGTGATTTTTTTGCTTGTTTTTGCTCGATATTGATAACGGCAACAGGTAGACGCTTAAAATATTCACTAAATATTGAGTTATATTATTCACTTTAAAAATAAATAGTTAAATTAAAATAAAATTAATATTTAAGGGGGGCCTCCCATACAACAAACGTGTTTTTTTTGCCGTTTTTATAGATAATGGTACGGAACCCTTCGTGCGCGAGTCCGACTCGCACTTAGCCGGTTTTATTTTACCTTCACAGTATCGTGACCTATTTTGATAATATCTCAAGAAAAATTCTATTGAAATCATTTTTAACCGCTTTAAAAAAAGGATGAGGTTATTACATGTGTTTTTACTCGTCTGATCTTAAACTACGGCATGCGGCTACCAACACAGACATAGTAGATGAAGCATGCGGCTTCTTTTATATAAAAACCTCGCGTGCCACATTTTTTGTATCGACTGTGACGTCACACAAACGATTTAGTGATTGAATGTCCCAACCGCGCGAAATCTATTCAACGCAATGCATCCGCGCGCTTGTACGCTAGTAACTAGTTGACAAAATATCGAATCGGGAGTATACATATATCGCTTGAAATTAAATAAATCTTAAGTCGTCAATTATGATTTTTCATCTTACTGTTGACACGCTAGGTACATACACTTGGGGTAGAAGTCTATGGTGGCCAACGATGAAGCTCGTCGATCTAGAAAATATCTGCTCACCTTGAAAATTCCTAAATTGTATTTCTCAGGAAACAGGGAAGGCGACAGAGAGTTCCAATTGTCATTGGGTAGCATCAAGCGGTAGTGGAGATCTTATCCAGCTCCGTCTAAAATTTCTTTAATATTTTACAAGAATAGATCCGGGATAATACAATGATACACTACATTATTAAAGTCATTTGCAAATTCCGATACATGTTATCTAGGTTTCCTTAAATCGTGACTCTCTATCTCTCTCTCTCTCTCTCTCTATCCATCGTCTTTCTAATCTTTTAGTTAACTTTTGACAGTCAAATTTTTTTTTATCGTCGAACATAACATGGAAATACACAAACGATTTTGCATACAATCTTTGATTTGTGCACGTAAAACTGAATAGTGTTTCGTACTGTCAACGATAAATAGATTTTCATCATCATTTCAGCCACAAAATCCAGATAGGCATCCCCCATGGATTTCCAAAAGACCTGTTGCTCTCTGTATACGCCCATTATCGTCTTCCAGTCTTATGTCCATCTTGTGACTTGTCTCCCTAAGCTGCGCTTTCAGTTGCATGGTATCCACTCAAGAATAGTCAAATAACCCTTGACGACTCGTAATTTCCTTAAAACGTTTTTTTAAGTAGGTACTTAGATTAATAAGGCCTTAGGTATCAGTTTTGTACACAGGTAATTCAATTATTGCAATTAATCTCAATAAGATTGCGTGACAGGAAACTATGTTCTCATAAACGTGTAATCATTGAATTTACGATTTTTGTTGAATCCATATGCAACATTTTTAAATCGGGTTCTTAGCAATTTTGCCCGACTGTGACTACCAAACCAAATAGTACAATCATTTGGTAGTTTTTCCTGGAAAAAAATTCAGGAGTTTTGAATATTAGTAATTTTGTAGATTTCGATGTGTTCTTTTTTTTACTTAGCCACCTAGTGCGGCGCGAGAGGCAAAGATATTAGATGTCAAAGTAAAAGTTCGGAAAGAGCATATCGAAATCTATAAGATTACCAATTTTCAAAACTACCGGAAAATTTAACTAAACTACTAAAACTTCTAAAACTTCCGTGAGTATTCAATATTTCTAGGAATAATTTCTTACCAAATGATTGTACTATGGTGTAAGTATAGGTATATACATATAGTTCTGTGTAGTAGTACTTTGCAAACAATGATAGATAATTGTTTATTTTGTTTCCAACAAACTTTACATTAAAAAAATATATGTATTTACATAGTACTTAGAGCATGCAAGTTATAAATGTAATACATAGAAAATAAAATTAACAAAACTAAGGAGCTATTTTAGGATTTTGGTACATATTAAATAGGTTTTTGTGAGGCCCTAGCTCCCACAGTAGGATACCCTGAGATAAAAGGAAATTAAAAATAATACAAAGTAAAACTATCATTCAAAATTCATTACAAAAGAATGCGAAATTGTTATAATTAGGTATATCAAAATTTAACTATAAATATTGCCAATAAACCTGATATCGTGATCGTAGATCGGTTTCAGCGCCGGGCAATGCTCGTCGACGTCACCATCCCACACGATGAGGATCTCGTGAAAGCCGAGAAGCACAAGCTTAGCAAGTGCCTTGACTTGGCTCACGAGATAACCGCCATGTGGGATGTTGACTCGACGATCATTATTCGAATAGACCCGATAGTCGTTTCGGTGAACGGTATAGTCCAGTAAAAATAAAATTTTGACCTCATAAATTGCAATAATAAAAAATTGTTATTTATGTGATAGTATCGGTGTTTTGAAGTACATTTGTCACAATGTCATAGTTATGAGATGTGAAGAACTTGAGAAAAACCATGGAAATACCTTAAGTTGTGCTTTTCAAGTTTATAGTTAAACAAAACATTCATATTGGTTGATAATTAAGAATTACATATACTTAAGGATATACTTAATTTATAATCACCGGGGTCATTTTGTAAAAACATAGATAAAACGAGTTTTTTACATTAATTAATATTTGAATTTCCGCACGCTACCGACTGCCGCAACGGGGAGCTGTGCGCATGCGCGTAGCGATGGCGCTGGATCGGTTTATGCAATAAATTATGATGTTAAAGTACATTTTTGACCTTCTGACGGAAAAATAATATTGAGTATTTACGTTTTTTTTTTTTTTATTATTTTGCGAAAAGGTCAATATCCTCAGTACTATAATGATTTAAGTATTTTATATATTTATCGCTGTATCTCAAAAAGTTGTAGAACTAAAATCGAAACCTAGTTTTATTTTAAGAGAACGATACCCTACACTATGGGGAGGGGTTGAAAAAAAAACATCCCTTCTTTACTTGTATGGAGTACCCCTATTTTTATTTTTTTGATAATTTGACTACGGTATTTTGTAGTGATTTACCTTCATGCTAAATATCTGTATGTAGAGCTTATAGATTCCGAGTAAAATGGCTGTGACGTACCGACAGACAGACAGACGCACAGTGATCGGGAAATCGAGACGACCTTTCATAGTATTTTTTTACTAAAATTCGGATTTTGGTTGTTTAAAAGTATGTAACTTTGTTAAAACTAGCATTCTATTGGATAATTTACTAATATACATCCTTTTATTATGCTTGATCAATGTAAACAATGACCTTGAATATTTCAAATATATGAAAATGAAAATTATTTTCCCAATATCTTTTTTGTTTCTAAAGATGTAAATCTGAAACATTCAGAGATTAATAACGAAGTGCTTATGCAGCTATAGTAGGTTTGGACTTAACTTATGACGTCCCCGTTCAAAAGATATAAAGGATTGAAAAGTTCAAATTTTTAAGTTATTGAGAAAATAATTTTAATTTCCATACATTTGAAATATTCAAGGTCATTTTTTACATTGATTAAGCGTAATAAAAGAATTTATATTAGTAAATAATCCAATAAAATGCTAGTTTTAACAAAGTTACATACTTTAAACAACCAAAATCCGAAATTTAGAAAAAAAACTATGAAATAAGGGTGCCTCGATTTCCCGATCACTGTGAGACGGATAGATGGACATGCCGAAATTATAAGGGTTCCTCGTAAATACTACGGAACCCCAAAAACTGACAAAACTGACTCCAAAATATTAAATGATAAAATTATAATTCAAGTTTTCGGCAGCCTATCGGGAGACCGTCTGACTTGCGATCCGCAGGTCCTCCTGGGTTCAAATCCCGCGGGACGCACCTCTGTCTTTTATGCACTGTTCTAATTTCTACCTATTTAGTAATACAAATGAAGATCACACCAAGGTCTTAATTGCTCACCTACGAAAAAGAGTAGGCGTTATTTTTCGAGCGTGTATGTTTGTGTTTTTATACTACCTACGTCCAATATATGTACTTAACTAATATTATCTTGTACACATACATCGTTTTGTGCCTGTATAAGTAAAAAAATATCTGGTTTATAAAAAATACTTATTTTTTTACTATGACTATCATAAGTTGAACGATGGATCATATTAAAACTTTTTAAATCAGCTTAGCATGCAGTTGTTCTTTTATTTTTTACTGACTTCATAAAAGGAGGGGGTTATTAAATCTACTCATTATACTTGATAAGTAATTACGCAACAATAAACGTGTGTTTGATAACTGCCTGTCTGTCCTACGAAAAATAGACAAATTTCTTTCCATTATTTTCTGCATAGGAAATTAATAATATGGTATCGACGACTACGAGTATGTAATAAGCAGATAAAACAGTTAAAACTTATCCTTCTTCTTGAGCAGTTGCGTAAAAATGTCAAAATGCGAAATTGAAATAAACGCGAGAATGAGGTGGCCGGCCGGCCTCCCCTGCCCCGCGCACCGCCTCGCCGCCGCGTCGGCCGGCCGCCGCCGCTTCGCGCTGCGGTTTGTAAATACTTACTTATATATACCTATGTACTTGTGTATTCATCCGCGAGATTTTGTGTTTTTACTGAATTATTAAAAACCTTCAATAGATTTTTTGGAAATTCTTGTCATTTCTGATAAACAGAAATTAATGCTATCGAATCACATAAAAATCGTATGTTATATTAAACCTGTAATAGTTAAAATCAAATAAAACATATTTTGTTGCTAATTACTAAGGAAATACGTATTATAAATCGGGGATTATTGTAGATCTATGATTTTTAGTTATTTTGCTATCATAATTTCAAAGAATCCCTCCTACTGCAAATACTGGGATCTGCTCCATACAAACGGATTTATTTTTACTAGACTAGTATGATAGCGAAGAGCCTCGACCAACATCTCAAGAGGCTCGCACTAGATAGTTGGATCAAGGGTTGAATACAAATGGCAGTCACCCTAGACACTGCGCACATTGTCAGGAGATCCCTACTCTGCGGCCCTTGTACAAATATTACAAAAATATAGGTATTCTAGAGAAAATATATTATACTTAGTCTGGCCATAAATACTGTTACAGTTAAAAATAAGAAAGATATTACATTTGAATTTGGAATCTGTCATTTTTATACTATTGTTCATTGAGTTTTCTAATTTTGGCGCCAATACATTGTACAATATTTTGCGATATTAAAATGGAGTGGAGTGATAAAGAGAACCGAATCGCTGTGATTGCATTACACAAAGTTGGTATAGAGCCAAATGCAATTTTTAAAACTCTCCATACGCTTGGTATTAGTCAAATGTTTGTGTACCGGGCTATTAATAGGTACAATGAGACCTCCTCTGTTTGTGACAGAAAAAGATCTGGCCGTCCACGTAGTGTTCGTACGAAAAAGGTGGTCAAAGCAGTAAGGGAAAGAATTCGAAGAAATCCTGTCCGAAAGCAAAAGATTTTATCTCGGGAGATGAAGATAGCACCCAGAACCATGTCGCGTATTTTAAAAGATGACTTAGGACTTGCAGCCTATAAGAGACGCACTGGTCATTTTTTAACTGATAATTTAAAAAAGAATAGGGTGGTAAAATCGAAACAACTACTGAAGCGGTACGCAAAGGGAGGTCACAGAAAAATTTTGTTTACGGATGAGAAAATCTTTACAATTGAGCAACATTTTAACAAACAAAATGACCGTATTTATGCTCAAAGCTATAAGGAAGCTTTCCAATTAGTCGACAGAGTGCAACGTGGGCACTATCCGACTTCAGTGATGGTTTGGTGGGGTGTTAGCTATGAAGGAGTGACTGAGCCATATTTTTGTGAAAAAGGTATCAAAACATCGGCACAAGTGTATCAAAATACCATTCTTGAGAAGGTAGTTAAGCCCCTTAACAACACCATGTTCAATAACCAAGTATGGTCCTTCCAACAAGACTCGGCGCCAGGTCATAAAGCTCGGTCCACGCAGTCTTGGTTGGAAGTGAACGTTTCGGACTTCATCAGAGCTGAAGACTGGCCGTCGTCTAGTCCTGATCTTAATCCGCTGGATTATGATTTATGGTCAGTTTTAGAGAGTATGGCTTGCTCTAAACGCCATGATAATTTGGAGTCCCTAAAACAATCCATACGATTGGCAGTGAAGAATTTTCCCATGGAAAGAGTGCGTGCTTCTATTGATAACTGGCCTCAACGTTTAAAGGACTGTATTGCAGCCAATGGAGACCACTTCGAATAAGCTTTTATATTTTAAATTGTTTTATATTTATGTATTAAACTAACACACTGTAAAAGTAATAAATATTATTTGCAATAAAAAATATTTTTTTTCTTCGTGACAATATTTATGGCAAGACTAGGTATATGAATAAATTGCCATACTAACTATGTTATTAGATGCGATAATAAAGATTACTATGCATTTCGACATATAGCTTGTTTCTACTTTCAGCTTATTTTGGTTTTGTACCGCCGGTGTCGCGTGCTCACGAGCTTGAAATCTTCCGTCTTAGATACTGCGTTTTTACGTAGTTTTGATAGCTTCTATTAGTGTCTATCAATTGTCTGATATAAATGGCTGTCTGGCGTGTTCATAGAGCTAATTTAAATTACGTTTATCGTTTCCGCTCACCATAAAATATCAAGAAACTCAATAGATTTTAGTTTGGACCATTTTTATGTGCGGTTATATACAAGGGTTTTTAGGGTTCCGTAGTAACTATGAGGAACCTCTATAATTTCGCCAAGTCCGTCTGTCTGTCTGTATGTAACATTCATTTTACTCTGATACTATCAACCCCACATAAACAAAATTCAGCAAGTCGATGTTACAAAATGCCGTAGTCAAATTATTAGAAAAATAAATATAGGGTTGGCACTTCATACAATAGAGAAGGGCTAAAATTGTTTCTCAACTTCACCCATATGGGGTATCGTTGAATATGTATCTTAAAATAAGACTAAAGTTAAATATATATTTTTCTCAGATGCGATGTGTGCGAGATATTGTGAAAAAGTTGTGTGTCACCCCTGCATTTCTAAACTATTGGACCTAGAAATTAATGATTATCCATTATTTTATACCAAAAGTATTAGTATTAAGCTTTTAATGAAACAAGTTTTGAACACTCTGTTGATTCAACTTTTCGAAATATATCGTGATAAACGTGTAAAACATTTAAACCATTATAGTACTGCGGTCATTGACCTTTTTGCAAAGTAGTCTAAACAAAACATCGACATAGTTATTTACTCGCCAAGTAAATAACTATATCGTATAGATGCGTGTCTCAACACGTTCTTGGCTAAATATGGATACCGACTCGTTTAATGGTTATGTGGTATGACCGAGGATGGAGTACGTATTTTTTTAACCTAAAAAACGTGTTCTTAGTTTGACGTGTGTATTTGTGTGTGTTTATAGAAATGTAGCCTTGAAACGGAATCTGATCTAATTCTTTTTCTTTGAATAAAGATTTGATTAAGTGTTCTTAGCTATTTACTGTTTCATCAAAGTCTGTTTAGCCGTTATAAGTGCGCATTTTACGCATTCTAGTAAAAAAGTGCACTCAACAGCGCAGTGTATCAAACGTAACGAAATTGTAAGTTAGACTGCAAAAAACGGTTTTCTGCAGTCGGGTATTTTGTTTTTTTACTTGTCGTAAAAAACCCTTCACTATAACGAAGTGAAACTGCGGGGCAAAGGAAGTTAACAATAAAAGTAACTTTGAACAGCGGTGCAGTCTAAAAAATTATAGTTAAAAAAACTGAAAAAAAAACGACTTCTAAACGCTTTTTCAATTATTTTGTTATAAAATCCAAAGTACTGAAACTATTTTGATAAAAATTATATGAGACCACCTCTGTAGTATGACCTACTAAACAAAAAAATATGATCTAAATCAATTCATAATTAGCGAAGTAATCGCTGAACAAACATACGAAAAAAACATACAGCCAAATTCAGAACCTCCTTCTATTTGGAAGTCGGTTAAAAAGACATTTAAATTTGAACCAACCCTTGCGAATCGCCAGTCATAGTATGTCTCCAAACTAAACGACTATTTATCTATCTATATTTAGCTGAATTTGAATGTTGCAATCCCTATAAGTGCACGATATTTAGTATTCAAAGTGAAACATGTTGATCAAAGTTCTGTCCGTGGCTATCGACCTTGGTTGCGCTGTTGTCCAAATTTATTAGCTCTCATTGTACACGGTTTAGTATAGTAGGTATCGATTGATAGGTTGCTCATGTTTAATACAGATTATACAGAGCTGTATTGATAAAGGTCATATTAACAGATTGAGCATAATTACTGCTGCTGATCAAACTGAAAAACTCGAACGAAACGCTTCAGCACCATTTTTGTTATACTAACAAACTCTTTCTGAATGGGTCTTTCCTAATACGTATATAACTAGATAATCTGAATATATTATCTAAATAAGTATCTCATAGGCAAGCGCGCTCCATCGTTGGTCGCGACTTAGGCGAGTAAGTGGTCAAGTGCAAGCCTAAATATTGAACCTTAGTCTTATTATAAGAGACCTATTCATCAATACACCACACGATAATGTTTTGGAAAAACAAATCATCCCTGCTTTATATGTATGAGGTGCCACCCCTATTTTTCATTATTTTTAATCTTTTCTACGGCATTTTGTAACGCTTCACGGAACGCATATACAATATAGCTACACACATGTTAAATTTTATTTATGTAGGGCTAATAGGCTCTGAGTAAAATGACTGTGACATACGGACACACAGACAGACGGACGGACGTAAAGCGGAAGTAAACGGATTGTTCTGATTGTTGTCCGGCAAATCTTACGCGTAATAATAATGTGGCTTTATACCGATTCAAAATGTGTAATACAATATAATTTATCCGTTTATAATATAATTTCTCACTTGGCAAAAAATTAAAAAACAGAGCACATTATATTCTGTTCCAACGCAATCTACAGATACTTTAATACTTTGCTCGCCTTTATCCTACCCTAAAGACGGGCAAGGCAAAATATTAGTAGCGGAACGTTTTATCAAATCACGATAAATTATAATTAAGATATAGCTTTATTTATGTTATTATTATTGTTGACACAAATGAGACTTAATTTGGCACGTTATATGGTCGATTTTGACCCATTGACCTTTTCTACAGATAGAGATCGGTTCAAGCTAAATATATCCGTGTGCTACTTTAACCCGGTGCGGTGCTTCGCCGTTGATAACACACTTTACAAAAGGATTATTGGCATTAGCCTACGTTCGGAGCATAATAGGTGCTTTATCTACACTTATGCAGGATAAATTTAGCTAACAAAGGAGTTTCCTTCGTCTTACATTTTTTTATATTTTATATTTTATTTGTAAGCTTGTACTTAAACGTCAACTCGAAGGCTGACAATAGCAATTATAGTTTTTTTCTGCAGTTATCATTGAGACGCATTTTTTCGCTCACTCTCTTAATGGTCTTACACACATACGGACTTACTGAAAAAAAAACTTAACTTTAAGTATTGCTTAACATATTTTGTCAACTTCTCGATGACACGAATCTGAATCTGAAAAAACCGACTTCAAAATACGCAATTCGTTTACTTGGATGATATTTTTTCAGTTATTTTGTTATAGAAACCAACTGATTTTGAAAAAAGAAAATATGTGACCACCTCTGATATATCACCTACCAAACAAAAAATAATCATCAAAAACAATTCATAATTGGGGAAGTAATCGCTGAACAGACATAACATACAGTCGAATTGAGAACCTCTTTCTTTTTGGAAGTCGATTAAAAATCAAGCATCGGAAAATGAGATAACTTTGCACATTTTTAGGATTCCGTACCTCAATAGGAAAAAACGGACAACGGACCGAATTTATTGCGAAAACTGGTGAAAATTCGCCGGACAGATGTCCTACACACACACACGCGTCTACACACACTAACAAACCATACTCCACCGCGATTCCGGTGAAAATTCGGTCCGTTGTCCGGTGAAAAAAAACAGACGTCTACAAGCGCTCTTATAGGATCACTTTGTTGTCCGTCGCTTATCTCGGGAAAGCGTGAAGGTGTCGAGTTGAAATTAAAACCATATACGCAGATCCATAGTATCTTGCTGCAGAAAGAAAAATAAAGTTTCTAAGTTTTCGTAAAAAAGTTACAGCCGAATATATCGTAAAAAATGCACATTTAGACACTCACAAGGGAATCAAAACCTATGGGGTACTTCCCGTTGACCTAGAACAATGAAATTTGGCAAGAAGCATTGTGTTATAGAGTACAAAAACAAAGTAACAAGTAAACAAGTACAAAAACATCCGAAAACTGGTCATTTTTAATTGAATCACAAAAAAATAGTGTCTTTATGCAAGGAATGAAGGTCCAAATTTTAAAGTGAATTAACCGTATCATGTGGGGTACATATGAAAGAGCTTCAGTAGCATAAGCTAAAACAGGGTTTTAAATATTTTTACGATGTATATTTTTCGGTTTAAGAAGGAAAATATAAAAAATATACGACTTCCCCCTTTTATCTACTAGTTTGTACGGAACCCTCGGTGGGCGAGTTTGGCTCATACTTGTCCGGTTTTTGCCGACACATTTTGTTCGTCACAAAGTAAGTAACGTCCTGCGGCTCTGGGCTCTCGGACTATTAACTAATGATGATTCTATTTCTATCCTGGGTAAAACACAAATTATGTCATATTCCTACATTTATTCCAATGTATGCGAGGAAAATAATGTCAACAATCCTATTAGTATATAATAGCTATGAGCATAAAATTGATGGCTTTTCCCTCAGGCAAACAATTTTAAAATTGCGAAAAAAAATGGAAGCTGTTCCATAAATGAAGGTTATAGAACCTCAACAAAATATATAGAACAGTTGATTTTCGTGTATCGTTTTTTTTTATTCCACTAAACTGGTCGTAACAAACATAAACGTATTCTTACAACACAACTGAACATAGGCGTATGTACAACCTAGAAATGCACAAAATATCAAAGAAAAAAAAATACACTACTGCGTTAAGCTAATGGTTAAATTTAAATTACAATTTTCAATTTAAATTCACACAGTTAAAATATTTTTGAAGTGAAAACTTCTTTAGCGGCATTGTGCATTTTTGGGACGGGTAAAAAATGTTAAACTCACGTCTGATCGTCAGATCGTAAGACGGACAGTCAGAAACCCATTCTAACGTTCTGCATTTAAAGTTCATTATTGTATGTACAAGTTTCTCCTTCTAGCATGACGTCATTATTTTAGTCAGAAACCTATTCTAAAGTTCTGCATTTAAAGTTCATTGTCGTATGTACAAGTTTGTCCTTCTAGCATGACGTCATTTCGTTACGCCGAATGCTTATTTTCGACACATGCCCGTAAGTCTCGTTAGGTCAATAGGTTAGAGCACCGATATAAATTTCAATTTGTCAATCGGAGGGTGGAGGTTCAAATCCTTCACGAGTCAGTCTTTTTGCTATTTTATTTTTTAGTTTTCACTTCTGCCGGCAATCCAGGAGTGCAACTCGTTATTTTTTTATTTTGATTGATGTGGTATTGAAAATGTCTAAATCTATGCAAATTTCGTTATTTGTGAATGTATATTTTTTTATCAATATGTCCGCTTCTATAGCGCACGCATCGGCTGCGACCCTCGGAATGGTTCTGTTAGGTAGAAAATCGTTTCTTTGAGAGAGGTCTACTACCAGTAGCGTAGGGTTGATGGTGTCATCATTTTTTTTAATGAAATGAAATTGTTTTTCTAGGGTACCCAACATTTTATAGAGGTTCGAATTATCAAGAGTCGACTGTATCTCTTTTTAGCATCGTGCAGCTATCTTTTGATAACCCCGCAGGAAACTGTGCAGGCAATATTTCCCAACAAGGGATCTGTCCGCACAGTTCACAGCACCCGTTATCTCTAGAATTCGCTATGTTTGGGTTTCACAGATGACCGTGACTCACGAATCACCAAAACGTATGATAAAATTTGTAAATATGGCAGACATGACTATCACTAATCGCCTGTGTGTATCTGTTCACAGCCAACTAACACCAACGGTGCGTTCGGGAACTCCAACCCATTCCTGTGATGGATAAACGAATCTTAAGAACCAAGTGAGAATTCAAAGAACAAATTATGGAACAAAAAGCACAAATACGCTACAAATTGTATTGTTTTAAATTTATATAATTGCGTAGTCAAATTATTTATAATTATGCCATAATGGTGAACTATTGAGCGATCTTTATTTATGTTATAAGTGAAAGATTACTCGAAACATATGAAATGTTATACGATTTTAATTGCAAAATAATGCTTTATCTGTAAACTTGAGTGCCTCAATAATAATGCCTTCAATTTTTTTTTCATATCTACAAAATGAATGAATTTATATTTGTATGTAATGGAATTGTAAAATTTATATTAGTACATATAAGATAGTTTGAATAATGAATTGCCAGATTTCTGGTCGTAGGTTTAGGGTATGACCACACTTGTCGTTGCGATTTCAATAGTATTTAAATAGGAGTAAAAAACTAAATGGGACTGATGATGAATGACTTCACAATGATTCCACAACAAAATTTTGAAAAAATAATACCAACCTCGAAAGGAGTTATTTAAAATTTTCCAATAAGTAGTATATATCATTAAATAATATCGCGTCGAAAAGTGTGGTCACTCCCATATCCCCAGTCTCAAAATGTTACAAATTTGTCCAGTAAGTCGATGTTTATAACGAGGAGTGTAAATTATAATTATCGCTCTTTTTTTTGTCGTGAGCGTTTCCGTTTAGTCTATTGAAACGTCGTACTCGTACGTATTTATATTGCGCAGTTGTCTCACTGCACGGCCATGATGTCATCGTTGCATGACCCTATTATTATAGTCAAGTTCGAGGTGTGCCTTACAGTATTTCGAGAATAAATCAGGGTTTGGAATAAAACATACGTCATAGATGTTAGAATATTTGATGATCCGGTTACCGTCCATATCATTGAGAATAGGAGCGCTTTCACATTAGGCCACTCAGCAGCGCTGTAGCAGCAGGTACGGGAATTGTAGTACTTAGTCGCTTTACGACAGTACGGCACAATCGCCTGCAACGCGATGTGTTGTAATGCTTCTGTGGAAAGCGAAGTTGTCATTTTAAATGTAGATTCAGACAGCGCGCTGTAATTATTTATGTATGTGTTGTAATATTTTTGAGTTCTTTGAAAAAAGTCCATGCTCATGTTCAATTTATCTAGTCACGTGGTTAACGCGCTGTAATCGTTTAAACAACGGACAGTTTATCATTTTCCGATAAATCACCGTGACTATGACAATTTTATTATGATAAAACATGAAGCAATCGGTGAAATGACAAGTTTATGGTCCTATTAAATTTAATTCGCAATTATTTATTTACAAAGTTCGGTAGTCAAAAGTAGGGGACATTTTCAAATGAACGTATTATAAATAAAAAATCTATTGCATATGACCTTTTCATAAATTTTAAACTGCAGAGTTGTTATGGTTTTATGTTCATCAGTCGCGCTTTTAAGTCGCTTAATGTGAAAGTGTTCTAAAACAAAGAAATATATATATATATATATATATATATATATATTTACTACGTTGTACCAAGGTTCTTAACCTCTTAGAGGCTCATCCAAAATAATGTTCTAGTTATATTAACTTGTTGAACTTATTGCATTATTGTCGCTTCGTAAATGTTATTTTAATGTTATTTAATATTCTAACTGCTTTGTTTGAAAACGTTCAATAAGTATTTATGTTCATAAAGTGCTCAAATGCTCTGTCAACTTATCGCTGATGAAATCAGCAAATCTAAATTGATATAGTTCGATGCGAGCTATTGGCGGCATACGGCCTTACCGAAAAACGTTACTTAACTTTAAGCATTGCTTGACATATTTTGTCAACTTCTCCCTGATGCGTAATGACACTTGCGGAAAGAAGACGGAGAATTTAAGACGATGGTTAAAGTTAGAAATTTTTCGATAGTTTCGTGCTGCGTACTGTGGTGACGACGGGTGTGATGCTTCCTAGCACGACCATGGACATATTTCTTATATCCTTAGGTGGTAAAAAATAGTTTAATATTGCTACTATTTTCTATCGTTACTTTGAAATTTTATACCATTATGGTCTTAGAGATACGGTGGTCGTGCTCGAACAGATAATTATTACTCTTAGGACGTCGGTCAAACAATCAAGTGTCACGAGGAGTTGTGCCACGGGCGTAAAAATATTCCCACTTCACGTGTAGGAGAGGTACTTACTAGAGATTGCAACCCGGTATGTTTCTCAACCCGGCCGGGCCCGGTATCATTTGTCGTCAACCCGCCCGTAGCTTTGGTATTTGTTAATATTAAACAAAACAAATTCTTATTGGCGCGTCAGAATGGCAACGTGGCAGCTCGCAGCGGTTGTCATGCGAATTTTCTATGATTTCGCGCTCTTTCCCGCGCCGCGGTTTTCATACCTACCGGGCCGGGCCCGGCTGGGCTCAACCCGGCCGGGCCCGGTGGGTGTCTTAAATGCCGGGCCCGGTTTACAATCTCTAGTACTTACCCTAATAGAAAAATAAATAATTATCATAACTGATTCGAATATGTAAACGCCTCATCAGCGCCCGTTACACCCGTGCCTCGACGACACTTCATCGTTTGAGCGACGCCCCAAAGAGTTAAGTGTATCTGTAAAATTGTAGTGCTAGAAAAGCAGTCATGTATGCAGTGTGCGAGTTGTCTCTAGGTCTCAATGGTAACGGGGTTGAGGGGCGGGCGTGTTGCAAGTCTGTTGTGTGGTGTATCCACCTTAGCGTAAACATGCCTATTGGACGTTTCTGAACGAGTTCTTAACAATTTAACTTGACAAATTGTACTGAATACTTTCTTTGTCAGGGTTTTTAATTTATCGGTCTATTCTTTTGTCAATTTTTAGAAATTAGTTAGGCTTTAAATCTAGAAATATTCAATGAGCTCTCAAATTTTGCGCTTCATCTGTGATTATGATCAGTTTTACTTTTATTTGCAAGGAGCTAACTTGAACAATTTATCTTCTAATCAATGCACTTTTATTTATTTAGTTCTTAATGTAATTGTTTTTTTACTTTTTGAGCACTAAGATCTGTTAATTTGTATAAAGAAGGCGAAACTTTAATCACTATTAAATTAAATATTTTAATAAAATTATGTATTTTATTTTAATAACAATTCTTAAGTTGTTATTCGTCACGTAAACTTAATTAAACATTTACACGGAGCAGGTTGGGGTGGAGAGCAGCGCAGCACATTTTACAATATGATATAGAAAATTTAAGGGTATTAAGTCTAACTTAGATGTCAAATGTGCATGCATGCGATTCGATACATACTATTTTGCAACATGTCGAATCGCATCGGAATGTGTCGTCGTCGTCTTGCCGTGTTGTACATGACAACAACGCCTAAAAAAACATTCTCCTCTCATAGACACTGATATATTCTAAAATTTATATACAAATAACATTGAATTCAGTCTCTTCACATTTTACACTTCTTGGAGATTGTGCGTCACATTTTATATTGTTTAACACTTTTCCTGCCGAACACGGGTGTTGAGTAGTTATCCGGAGTGACGTTAGGGCTCTGCAGGGGCGTCTTGGGAGGCTCCTGAGTGAGGGACGCTGCTGAAGCGTTTTTGATGGCTTCTTGCAAGTCTTCCGGCAGATGCGTTTGCGTTGAAGATGAGGCTGTTAAACGTTTCTCAGCTATCGTCTTTAGCAAATTTTTGCCGACTTCTTTTGTCTGTAATATAAAAAAAAACGCTTAATAAGTTAATAAATAAGCGTGATCTGTGCAAATAAACGAAAAAGGAGACAGGACAAGTAAATACAATTCTATGAAAATAGTTTCACCATGACAATGAACAATAAAAAAAAAGCAACTGCTTGAATAAAAACAAAATTTGTTGAGCTTTCTTTCATTGCTGCTTACGATCACGGGTTCAATTTAAGATATACAAGGACAGTAAGAACTTTTGTGCGATGTTTACATGGTACTTGTGTCAATTTTTTTTTTCCTGATCTTTGTTACGTAAATCTATAGGTCTGTCTCTTTTTCACTCGACAAAAAGAGTATATAAAATTGAGAGGTGGTGCGCATATTAGACCTGCTGGTTTATTGTGGTTGTTAAACTGTACCCCAGTTTAACACAGGCTTTAAGCACAGGAAGAGTAAACTGACATTTGCAAGAAATTTCGATGCATTAAATGGGGATGTTACAGACCAAAGAACCACAACAAGACCCCACGTAGGCTTAAATGTAAACTGTTTTTTTTACTACATTTATAAGATACTAGCTGCAGCAGTGACTTCGTTCACACATCCCACGTGAACCTAAACGTCTGATTCATCTAAGGTAAGTTCGTTTGATTTTCAAATAACTTTACTAGTATTTTTAAACAATTTTTGTAGCAAAAAGTATTCCAGATCCTTCTTCATAGTATATATAAATAATATTCCTGTCAAATTTTATCCAAATCCGTCCAGTAGATTTGGCGTGTATCGTGTATAGAGCGTACTGTATAGTGCGTAGACAGACAGACAAAATTTTAAGAGAAGTGTGGTCGCTCTATCTCTATCTAACACCAGGTGAGTTGACGGTCAAGCGCAAGCCTATTTTCGAATAAAAAAAATGATAAAAAATATAGTAAATTAGGCGTGTTTCATACAAATCAAATTCAAAAGAAGAACCCTAAATGTTATCCGATTTCGTCGATTTTTACATGATTGAAACCATTAACGGATATGATGTTTCATCATCATCATCATCTCGGCCATAAGAAGTCCACTGCTGGACATAGGCCTCCCCCATGGATTTCCAAAAAGATCGATTGGAAGCGGCTTGCATCCAGCATCTTCCCGCCACTTGTATGAGGTCATCTGTCCATCTCGTGGCTGGTCTTCCTACGCTGCGCTTGCCGGTACGTAGTCTCCACTCAAGAACCTTTCGGCCCCATCGGCCATCAGTTCTACGTGCTATATGCCCTGCCGACTGCCACTTCAACTTGCTAATCCGCTGTACCTTATATATATCGGTGACTTTTGTACGTCTACGTTATTTCTTCATTTCTGATTCGATCTCGTAGAGAGACTCCGATGCTATATTTGCCGTCCTTCAACAGAACATAAAAAAAAATGGGTATAGATTTCGTCACGTAAAAAGAATCCTTGTTTGTTCGCGTTTACGAACAAACCAGCGTTCTTTTAACGTGACGGGATCTATACGTAGTGTCATGTTCGTTTTGTGGAGGCACTTACGCTCTCATGTTCTAGGCACTTGTATGCGTAATGCGCGGCGTAGTCGAGCAGCGAGAAGCGCAGGTAGTAGTGTGCGAGGTAACGCTGCGCCGCCGGCATCTCCTTGCTGCCGAGGTTGGCGGGTTCCTGGCACGCCGCGATGTACGCAGCCGCCGCGCTGTTCGGCATACCCGACCGTTCGTACAATCTGCACGGTGGAGGCACACTCTTCATTCATGTCTAGTTCATGTTAATATTATCAACCCAAAATAAGCGCTTTAATAAACAAGTATCTATAAAACACTTTTTTAAATAAAAAAATATCCACTTAATAATAATAGTGCTTTGCTTGAGGCCCGCCCCGCTGCCGGCGGCACCATAGTTTTAAGTTTTTTTACAGTATTTATGTAATTTTTATTAGTTAAAATATATATTTAAAAAAAAAATAAAAAAATGAGTGGAATAATAATAATAGTGCATTAAATAGATACATTTAAAAAATATCCAATTGTTGAAAAGCAGTTTTACAAACTTTTCGAGATATAGAGATAAATATGTAAAACATTTTAAATGTTAAGTCATTATAGTACTGAGGTCATTGACCTTTGCAAATTAGTCACACAAACAATACTCACTAAATAGTTTTATTTTACATTAGAGTATTAGCGGAACCCTACTAAACGCGTGTCTCGACACGGTCTTAGCCACTTATTATTTTTCTTGTTTTATTAACACTGCAGCATATGTGGTCACAGGTGAGACTACATTTTTTTTTTTTTATCTTTTGATATCATAAAATTATAGTCAGACTTGTACTTTATTGACATTATCAAATTTCGTTAACTCAGGGTACCACGGCGCTTTGACTGAAATTAACTGGAGCGAAAATATAACTAAAAAAAATTGAATAGTAAAAGCAAACTTACTTAGCCAATTTGAAGAGCGCCATTCCCTCAATATCACCAGTGCTATGAGCCTTATAGTAACACTTGAGTGCATTTGGTATTTTGTCCATCTTCTCGTACGCCTGCCCGAGAGACACCAGCATCCTGGAGTCGTCTGGCTTCAGCTGGGCGGCTCGCGAGTAGTAGTATATGCAGTAGCCGTTCAGGCCGAGGATCTCGTACGCCTGCCCGAGCCCGTTCCACGCGCGATAGTCGTTTCTGTTCACATCTGGAATGTAATATTTACGAGGAATCTTTTTAACCGACTTCCAAAAAGAAGGAGGTTCTCAATTCGACTATGTTTCTTTTTCTATGTTTGTTCAACGATTAATCTGATAATTATGAATTGTTTTTGATGTTTTTTTTTGTTTGGCAGATAATACCATGTTTTATGGGTGGTTCTGGTCTCTGAAGACCACCCATAATTTTTTATCAAAATCGGTTCAGTACATTTACCTACGATGTAAATGTACCGAACTGTTTTTTTTTAAATATTGAATTTACATTCAATATTTTTTTTAAAAATGGCTTGCCCCTCTCGCACGCTCTCTTCTCTTCACACCTAAGGGACTCAAGCCCCCCTCCCCCCAAATCATCTGAGTTCTCCCAAGACAAATCTTAAATTAAAATTTAAAATAGGTATTCTAATGTGAAAGTACCAATAGCCTGTCGATAGCACTGTATGGCGGCAGTGGAGTTCTGCAGTTCGATGAACTCGTGCCCCATGAGGATCCATGCGGACAGGTACTGCGGATCCAGTGCGAGGGCTCTTTGGAAGTACATCACAGCTTTCTGGTGTTCGCTGCGCAAACTGTAGTAATTACCTAGAAAATATGGACGGGTTATAAAGCTCTGATTTTGAATACAAGTTATTTTTTGGATTTGTTTCAGGAGGGGAGTTAAACGCTGCTTAGTTGTGTAAAATCTTGCTTTCCCGTCATTTTATCGCTATCACTATTTTCGCCGTCGCTTTTTACGAATGACACGACTTGTATCACGCTTTACATCATCATACTAATATTATAAACTAGCTGCTTGGCTGAAATTGCCCTGAGGGTTTAGCCAGTCTCCAACACTGCCTCTTGCTTTGCTTAAAGACAAAATAACAATAAAATAATTTCAACTTTGACCCTTCCCTTGATACCTATATCCATCATCATCACAACTACTCAAGATAGGCATAGATATAGCTTGTATTTAAAACAACTTACGATACAATAAATAAAAAATAGTACACAAAAAAAAAACTAATAAACAGATAAATGAATATATGAAAAAAATAATTCAATGCATTCAAATGGCTGTATTTATAATTTTTGATAGCGTTAAAGTCGCTCTTTACCAGTCGGGTATTTTCTTTTAACACAGTTACTTGTTTGATTCATCTGGTCCACGAAAATCTAGGAATCGCTACCACGATCAATTAATCAAATCACTTCCATGATTTAATATTAAAAACATTAAAAAAATATTTTATTTTTACATGGAAGTACTGTGGGTTCATTAATACGAGAAATAAAGCATATAACAATAAAAACAACACTAAAATTTTCACGCTCGCGATTTATTACTATTTTGACATAGAAGTAGTGTGAGTTCACAAATACGAGAAATTTAGCACATTACTATAAAACACTACTAAAAAAAAAAACTATTTTATTTCACTATTAAAAAAAAAGTATATTTGTCAGAAGCCTGTCCTAATTAACCATTGACTCACCAATAACACAGCATGTTTCAACCCTATATTTATCAATAGACACAGCCTTCTGCGCCAAGTTAGCGAGCTCCATGCGTTTGTCGTTCAGGTACAACAAGTGAGAGTATACATCCCAGTTGTCAAGTCTGTAGGGGTCGTTTTGGTATAGCTCCCTGAATAGTGCTAACGATGAATCCACATCTATAACATAGAACAAGAAATAATAAATAACAATCAGTAATATGCTAAGTTTGTGAGGAATTGTTTGTATCTCCAGTAAAGAACATAAAACTTGTCAGTTTTGTATGAGACATGTAGATCTTTCCTTTGTAATGACATTTTTTCCTATCAGCCAGTGCCAGTTTTCATTGAATGCATTCCTACAGCTTTTTCGACGTATTTTAACCAAGGAGCTGCAGATCTTCTAGATATATGTAGTATGTGTATATATACAAATACATATCATGATTTATTAACACACAGCTAATATACATAATGAATATTTTGCCTACCTTTGTGCATGTTCCATCAACTCTACACAGGAAGCCTCAGTTATGAATGTGAATAGGGTATGTAAATTTGTAGGTATTTATTTTATGCTCTTATTTGAAATGAAACTAATTTCAATATTCTTGTGTTTGATGTTGTTTTTGTATTTTTAATAATTTTTAAAGATTTATAGTAAATTTATAGGCAGCGCTGTGACGTGTAAAATAACATGATCTTGTTTATGTAGGTATAAAGTGTTTTATTTATACTATAATGTGACGTTAAAAGTGGTCTAAGCACATTTGTTCGCGTCAATGGAATCTAAAATAGAAGGTTTTGAATTAATTAGGAAGATTACTAAACCAACTTATACATGTCCCAGCGCTCCTCACTATAAAACTTTATAAATTATTAAAAATATAAAAATAATATACTTATTGAATTTATATTGTCTTAAAATAGTTAAAATGTTTGAATAAAAATATGAAATAAACACCTAAGAACTGACTTTACATACCATTGCAACATATACATATTAATTTTATTTTACCTCTCCTATCATGGTGAGCTATAGCCATTTGTGCAGTTATATAAGTACTTTTCCCAAAACCTGCAGCTATTAAGCCTTGATATGCTTCCAAAGCTTGTTCTGACAGTTTCAGCTCTACAAATTCATGGGCAGCAAAGAAGTACATCATCCAGTGCTTAGGTGGCTGCAGAGAGTCTAAAGCTTCATATTCATTTGCAAGACCTGAAACACAGTATGATGGAAATGTACTGTACAGGAATGGAACTCTCTGCCTATTCTGTATCCTGAAAATTACAATCATAAAATTTTATTCAAGATTAAGAAATCTATTTAACCTTTTTTACATACACACATAAAAACACGCCTGTTTTCTTTTATGGGGTAGGCAGAGTTTAGAAGGCCAATAAGGTAGTTTGACACCACATTTAAGTTTTAAATATCATTATATACATAAATTTGTAACAAAGAAATTCGTAAACAAAGTCTAATTGTATTTGAATTGACGCCACATTTGACCGTGATTAGAGGGTTAGTAGGAGGGGTATTAGAGGGTTAGAGGAGATAAGAGGGTAGGATGTAATGTTTACTTGCAGTGACAGTGTCAGCCCATCACCTACATATATGCACATTTCCCTCAAGTACGTTAACTGACTAGATTGACATTTTTGGAACTGATGTATACCACCAGATATATGTAGATACATTTTGTAAATAAAATATGTATCTTTATGAATAAGCTTGAATAAATTTCTATTAAAAATAGACATCCATCATCTTGGTAACTTTTTCAGTTTATACCAAGGCACATGCTTGCAAATTAGAAACTATTACCATTTCATTACACAATTATTTCTTTGATATAAGATAATTGTCAGTTCAAAATAGGTTCCACTTGAGTGAATGTAGATCATATCATATCAGCAAATCGTCATTGCAAATATAATTTTATTATAGTATGCTAGAGTGGCTATCAAATCCACAAAGTCCTATGTGATTGTATTAATATTACACATAGGAGATTTTATGAAATGTGAGCATTCCAAATTCACAATAATTATGATTATTTTACAGGAAAAATTAAAAAAAGAACCTGCTAATTCCAACCAAGCTGCCCACAGTGTCGGTGCTGCAGCAATGGCTGAGTGCAGAACTACCACAGCCTGTTTTCTCAGATCAAGCTTCTTAAGTACAACTCCTTCCAAGTAGAGTAAATATCCATCTTTGTTGTTCCGGTGGGACTGGAATTGGAAATAACAATTATAATTTATGTTGCAGTATAATGGAGAAAGATTGCATTACGTCCTGAGACAACAGGGATCTTTTTAAGGTCAAGTGAATAAGTATCTTCTGTCAGTTCTTTCAGTATTTTTTATTTAGATTACTTTGCAAAAAGGCAATGACCTCAATAGTATAATAATATATTCATCGCTATATTTCGAAAAGATATAATCACAGTGTTCAAAACAAATTTCAATAAAAGTATTTAATATGCTCTACTATTATAGTTAATCATGAATTTCTAGGTCCAATAGTTTAGAAATGCAGGGACACAATTTTTTCACTGTTGGTGGGCTATATCTCACACACATTGCATTGGAGAAAAAATGTATATACGCCCTGAGAAGGGGGGAAGCAAGATTCCTCCCCCCCTCCGAGATATGAATTTTTAAATTATTTTTTTCAGTACTTTTTTGTTTTCCTATTGAGGGGAAGGGGTCGACAGGGGAGTAAGGCGGGAGAGTGTAGGACCCTCCCCCCCAAAAGAGGGGGTGCGAAAACCCAAGGGAAAGTGAAAAACACCAAAATCTCGGAAGGACTTTAGAACAAGTATACAAATATTTTGGCTTCAATTTTTTTTCTGAGAAATAAATTAATGAATTTATTATTTTTATCACCATTTTTTCAAATCGTTTTTGAGGTTAAGTACAAAAACATATTATTTAGCGCTTCGCCGGCCGCTGCCGCGTCACGCTCGCTACGCTCGCTCGGCTCGCGCGATGTGTTTTTAATGTTGATAACCTAACCTACTATTTGGGCCACTATATTATTTATTACAGAGATTTTTTACTGCTAAAATCTTAATTTGTGGCTACAATTCTTATAAAATTTGCCAAACAACCAAAATATATAAAAAAATATTTCTTCAAAACCATCAATATTCTAGCGTTAAAACTTTAACTGAAGACTTCTTATATAGTAAGCTGTCTATAAAAAAAATATCAATCCCCAACTCAACGGCAGGTAAAGTACAGTTGAGCCTTCAAAAAACAAGTACATTCATTTAAATCACTTTTTTATTAAACATTAACATTAGTTGTTACAAATCCTATTTTTACTGGACTTTATAGCTGATACTAATCAACTTTCAGACAAATGGATGGAGATGAAAATATACTGCCACTAACAATCCGGAAAGGAATATGAAAGTGATGCATGAGACATAAATGTGGAAGGTAAGGTAATGTTTGTTTACTTACTTTAAAATATGCTAACAGATCTAAAAGTACTTGGTTAGAATCACTATTTTCTGTTCCAGAGTCAGTAGCATTATCCAGACGCTTCTTTTCACCGGACATGTATTGAGAATACTTGTGTAGGAATATACATTTTGGACTAGAACATTGCTCGAGAAAATAAACAGCTCTATCATATTCTTGACAGTCAAAGTAACTTTTGGCTAATGTGTAAGACTCTTTTTCTTCTGGTAAAATGCCATCGTCTTGGTTGACTATATTTTCTTCTTCATTATTTATTTTGTGATCTCTCAGAGAGTAATTCAATTCGGCTAGCCACTTTGTGGTTTCTTTGAGACCGCGATCAGTGCACTCGCGAATTCCATGTTTGATATCTCTTCTTACTTGTATTAGATCGATTTGAAAATCCCCCTTCACATGTGTAGAAAACGGCGGCATCGTATTTGTTACAGAAATTGCAAGCTTATCTATAAGTTACCTTTTTATTTCCAATTTAAAATTTCGCAAATAAAATTATAATCTCGTTTCTTGATTACTACTTCAACTTCAACTTTTTGTTTTTATGGCTTGTATTCTCCGTTTAAATAAGTTACTTTATGGCTTGTATGAAGGTGTTTCAATGATTAAAAACAAATTAAACCGTCGTAGGTTTCCTGAAAGTGACATTTGGTTACAGGATGACATTTACAATAACAGTTGGTGTATTTTTTTTATCATATTTGGACCCGCTTAAAGCATTTGCCAGTGTCAAGTTTCTTGAATAAAACAAGTTATAAATGTTCTAGTCACAATCTAAGTCACGTACAGTCATTTTGAAATTCGAATCCTGCTTCAGTAAAGTGTTGGTGACTACACTTCAGGTATTTCATTTTTAAATTTCTTTTGACGATTTCTTTGCACCATTGATTTTTAGGGTTCCGTACCCAAAGGGTAAAAACGGGACCCTATTACTAAGACTTCGCTGTCTGTCTGTCTGTCTGTCTGTCTGTCTGTCTGTCTGTCTGTCTCCAGGCTGTATCTCATAAACCGTGATAGCTAGAAAGCTGAAATTTTCATAAATGATGTATTTCCGTTGCCGCTATAACAACAAATACTAAAAATTTAAAAAAATAAAATATTAAGGGGGGTCCCCATACAATAAACGTGTTTTTTTCGTATTTTTTTGCTCAATATTAAAAACGGTAACAGGTAGACGCTTCAAATTTTCACAGAATACTTACTTGTATATTACCTTTCAAAATAAATAATTAAATAACTATAAAGTAAATATTAAAGGGGGGCTCCCATACAACAAACGTAATTTTTAAGCAATTTTTACTCGATCTTAATTAACAGGTAGAAACTTGAATATTTGTAAGTAAATATTTAGAAATATATTAACTATAAAAATAAATACCTAATCTAATACATAAAAACTCACAAAATGAAAATAATCCGTGCATCTAAACGCGGTGCGAGCGCCGCGCCGCGGTGTGGTGGTGGCGTGAACGCGCGGGTAGCGGGGGAGGTAACATCACGGAGCGAGCCATAGCCGCGCGTATTCGCGCGAGCGTTGGCATGCTGCCCGGATGTGTATCGAAAACCTACCTATAAGTTTGCAATTTACTACTTGGAATTTCGTTGATTTCTCGTTATTTTATAAACAGAACTAAACTTTGTAGTATTATAGATGATAGTACGGAACCCTTCGTGCGCGAGTCCGACTCGCACTTGGCCGATTATTTATAACATTATTGGCGCAATTCAGAACGTGTCATCTTCATCATTTTCGTGGGAGTTTTGGCGAAAACGTACATGTTGTTGCTCTGTTTTATTTTCCTAAATTTATTGTAGTTTGAATACTAATGCGATAAAAATGGTGGTGTTTGATTCATTAAGTGTTCGATTAAATGTGTGATTGTGGGCAAATGAAGCAGTAAAACGTGTTATTTTACGTAGTCGGCAAAACTTCTAGTAAAGTCGCCGTCATTTTACTGAGGCAAGACTCTTTAAATATAACTGTTAATGCCACAGACATTTACGCCATAGTAGCTTCCAGTAATGTCGCCACCACTTTACTGAAGCATGACTTGAATTTGAAAGTGACTGTGTAAGTGACTTGGATTGTAACTAGAACCTTTACTTGTTTCAAGATTTTAAGAAATCTTCATACTTGACATTGACAACATTAAATGCTTTAAGCCTATGCCTTAAAAATAAAAAAAACATCGTTGTGTTATCTGTCAGTTGTCACTGTCAAATCATCCAATGACAAATGACTGAACTCGCAGCTTTACGGGTTGGTGGTTGCTGTGGACACGGAAACAATTTATTTTTTGTATCGAATACTCTCTTTTTTATACCATTTCGATTTAGTGACAAAGTACAGCGCACGTATTTACGGCAGCAATAGCAAGCTCATTGTTATTGTTTGAAACACAGTGATATTGCTTGTAAACACCTGTAGCAGTCATGGCTGATCAAAACATAGATTCCTTGAAAGGTGATGTGGAAAATGCATATTCTACGCCTGGAGCAGACCCTAAGAACATGCAGGAGGTGACACTTTATGTATGTGAATTCCAATATTGTACCCAAACGTTATTTGTTTCAGTAAATTACTTTAATAGTTTTTCATAAATTAATCACAATCTTAATACAACCTAAGACTAGACACAAAACGAATCTAACGGAAATCCAGAGTAAAGCTTGTCAGAAAACACTGTTGCAGAAAATGTACTAACTTCAGTATAAATATTAATATGAAGTTTTATCAGACTAGATGACGTCTATATATTTAAATGTTTAATGTCTAACCATTTCCTGGTTGAAGCTTATGACTAAAGATATGATTTTATATTACAAATATTAGCTTTGCATTGTCTACTTTTTTCTCTAATCAGAGTTTACAACTAAAAATATCAATGATAAAATGTAATAAATATCCATGTTTTAGGTTCAGTCTCTACTGCAAAACATGCAAGACAAGTTCCAGAGCATGTCAGACCAGATTATAAACCGAATAGATGAAATGGGAACACGAGTAGATGAACTGGAAAAAACTGTTACGGACCTGATGACTCAAGCAGGCATTGAGAGTGAAAAATAAGTGCTTTTGCAGCTCACTATGGTGTAAAATTATTCATTAGATTTTATTATCATTAATGATAAGGTCACCCAAAGATAATAATTATCACATACTTTTCATTATAACACCACATAATTTAGCACAATATTATGTATTAAATTTCAGGTTTAAGATTTTATGTTTTATAAATAATGTTTATTTGAAGCACTAAAAAAATAAATGATGGCTGGTTGGGGCGAAAAGTTCTAAAGTGGAGACTGCACACTGGCAAGCGCAGCATAGAAATACCAGCCATGAGATGGACAGATTACCTCATACAAGTGTTGGGAAGACAGCACTGTAGTCTGAATCCTGACATATTCTATTTTATTTTATTTATAAAACATAATATGTGTATTTTAATAAAAAAAATGTTTTGTTCCATTTCTACATGTGACAGTTCTCCAGTTCTCATCTGTTAAAATTTAACACAGAATATTTAAGCTAAAATGGCCCTATTGTTATGAATAATTTGGATTATAATTAAATTAAAAAATATATAAGCAATACATAAAACAAGTAACTACAACATAAATAGTTATATTATAAAAATAAACCCTGCCTCATTTTGGTATTCATTATGTAAAAAATAAACTTTAATTTTAATTGCTCTGTAAATTAGAAGCCAACATATTATATTAACTGTTTTATGATATATTTATTTTATTTGTAAATGTGTTCCCATTACTAATCTCTGTTCTAATCTTGTAAGCCTGTGTTCTCTAACATGACTTATTATTTTAAATAAAAATGGGAGACTGGTGACAATTAAAACTTGTAATTTATAAGGAGTGCATAAAAACATGTGAAACACAGACCTTAGAGATGACACATTTTTAAACAAAATTTATGAATTTAATTGATACTTGCTAATTTATCAGAACATAATGTGCTTGAAAAGGAGAGAGAGTCAGCCAGTAAGTGTCAAAAAATGTAAATTATCTACTGGGCTGTTATTTACTAAGACCATTTGCACAATAATACACTAAACTAACAAGCTGGATTTTAAAATTAAACGCTTAACAGGTGCATTTTAGTTATAAGTGTTTGGTTCTGTTTATACATATAATAGTGTCAATTTGGCAATAGTTGATAAAGAAAATTTAGCTAAATTAGGCTTATTAGACGTTTATGAATAAGACAGTTACGGTCTTACCGAAAAACATTACATAACTTTAACCATTGTCTTAAATTCTCTATCTTCTTTCTGCAAAGTGTCATTAGGTGTCAGCGAGAAGTCAACAATATATGTTAAGCATTGCTTAAAGTTAAGTAAGGTTTTTCGGTAAGGCCATTATTTCTAATGTCAGTCACACATTATCTGGCCACTGGTCGTAGACATAAACACTCTAGTATAGTTTATAGGTTGTTCAATTTTGTATCCAATATTAATTGAATTGAATTATTGACGTAAGGCTAGGCAGAGGGTGAATATTGATTTAGAATGAGTGCTTGGAACAGGCTGGCACAGAAACAATGAAGCGCTCACCTACAAGATTACAAATCAATAGGGTAAACACTGCCACATTTAAATAAAACATTAGTAACATAAAAAAATGATTTATTTTATTGAAGACCATATTTTAAGGAATAATAAGGTCTAGTAAGTGTCGCTAGTAAACTTATTTATATAAGTTACTCTATGTTTATCAAGTGACTACACAAAAAACATGGTTTTAAAAATGAATCCATAGAGTCGAATATATTTATGGTAATTTTGTTTATTTAAACAGATCAATCATTAACAATAATTAAAAGCTTGCTAAAAACAATTTACAACCAAGTGGTTGTAAATTGTAAACTGAGCTGCCAACAAAGATGATATACATTGGTCACCTTGGTTGAAATCTTGGTAACCTGTGATTACGTAGTATTATTATTTGTTTACGAAAAAGTTCGTTGGAGATTACGAAAAAATGATTTTTTATTATTTTTGCGAGAGATGTTTTATTATTATTACAAAAATATAGCTTATGACATTCAGGAAGCGAAGATGAATTTAACGAAACCTCACACATCAAAATCGGTCATGCCGTTTAGGCTGTAGGCGATCATATAGAAACAAACAACATACTCACATACATACATTCTAAAAACATAACCCCCCGTTTTACACAGTCGGGTAAAAAAGGAACCTTCCAACGGTGTGTGCTTCCAATATAAATCATCTTGTAGAGTATTCAAAGTGACTAGTTTACAATTGTGTAGCAAGTGTTTTGCGCTTCTGGTTTATTAGATAACAAGTATCTATATTAAAGAAAAACAAAATACCCGACTGCAGAAAAGCGGTTTTTGCAGTCTAACTTACGATTTAAACGATAAAAAGTTTGCGTAAAATTACTCTAAAAGATTATAGATGCGTATTCTTTAGAATAATTTTGGTAAAACCACTTGTTTATTACGAAAAAGCACTTTTTATTTTTGCATGATATGTATTATTACTAAAACGATAGCATACGACACTCTGGAAATGAAAACTAATCTACCTCGCACATAAAAATCGGCCAAGCCGTTTAGACTGTAGGCTGTCATATAGAAACATACATACATACATATACGCGAATAACATAATCCTCCTTCTTACGCAGTCGGGTAAAAATAGTTTTCTAAAATTCACAATGTTTTTTGATTGCCTATCAAAAAACATTGTGAATGTACCCCACACATTGGGCTAGAAGAGAACAAAATAATTCATCCCGAGTTTTTTTTATTCAAGTTTTTATTCTACGACTTTTTCGGCGTGATTAATAAGTATGTTTGTGCCAAATTAAAGATTTCTAGTACTACTAGTT
The DNA here is from genome assembly GCA_947563715.1 of Lycia hirtaria. Taxonomy (NCBI): domain Eukaryota; kingdom Metazoa; phylum Arthropoda; class Insecta; order Lepidoptera; family Geometridae; genus Lycia; species Lycia hirtaria. The sequence goes on from OX387379.1 coordinate 40,743,786, forward strand.
TTTGAGCAAAGCCGCGGACAGACAGACGGACATGGCGGAATTATAAGGATTCCTTGTTTACTACGGAACCCTAGTATATTCTATTCATAATAGTAGGTAGGTAACATCATCATCATCATCTCAGCCATAAGAAGTTCACTGCTGGACATAGGACTCCCCCATGGATTTCCAATCCAGCGCCTTCTTGCCACTTGTATGATATCTTCTTTGTGGTTGGTCTTCCTACGCTGCGCTTGTCGGTTTCGGTTTCGGTTATTGCCGAGAACTTTTCGGCCGATGGGGCCGAAAAGTTCTCGAATAGAGTTCAAATTGCTAATCTGCTGTGCTATGTTGGTGATTTCTGTACGTCTACGGATCTCTTCGTTATATGTATAAGTATGTTGCCGACTAAATGTGTTGTAAAAACTTTTTTTTTTACAAAAAAATTAAACCTCCGAAAAAACTGAAAAGCATAAAACAATTAACCTTTTTTATTTAACTTTACTAACTAAGTCATTAAAGTAATGTAAGTATGTATACCTAAGTAATTTTGAGTCTGCGCCAGAGTGATAATAGTACGTTGTGTTGCGAGTGGTCGTGCGGAGAGCATTTTTTGGAATGTCAATGTTTATTGCTGGAGATTTAATTGTTAATTTGATTTGGTTATTTCTTTAAATTTAAGGTAATTTTTGGCGCCGCCTCAGAGTTACTTAGATATACTTACATTACTTTAAGGACTTGGTTATTAAAGTTAAATAAAAAAGTTTTATTATTTTTATGCTTTTCAGTTTTTTCGGAGGTTTATTTTTTTTGTAAAAAGTATTTATTTTATAATTTTTTGTAGCTTTAGTCTACTAATTACTACATGCTTAATTTTTGATTACTTTTAAAATAGCTACTACCTTATTATACACAACTCGGCATTAAAATCTGCGAGTGAGCAATAAATCACCCCTATTTTACCACCCTTAGGGTAGTTTTTTTTTTCAAATTTATATAGAACCAACTTCGAGGTATAATACCCTATCTAATAAAAAAAGAATTATCAAAATCGGACTGCTCTGCAAAAAGTTATGCGTGCTCATACATTACAATCAGTGAGTGAACAATCAATCATCCCCTGTTTTCTTATCCTTAGGGTTGGATTTTTTTTCCAAATTTATATGGGACTAATTTCGATGTATACCCTCTGCAATCAAAAAGAATTATCAAAATCGGACTACTCTGTAAAAAGTTATGCGTACATAAGTTACGCATACATAAAAAAATAATATATATACGCGTCAACTTGAGAACCTCCTCCGTTTTTTCATCGGTTAAAAAATCAAATTGGTTTAAACAACAAGAGGTTGATTATTTAATATTAACTTATCAGGAATCTGAAGGAGATAATAAAGTATGTATTTAACTATTTATTTAGATAGATAGATAAACTCTTTATTGTTCACACCTTAACTAAAACACAAATTACATAGTGAAAAGGCGTATAGGTGTTTATTTGTAAGCCCTTACAAAAAAAAATGTATTATGTATATTGTAATACACTTATGGGTATGTAAGACACTTAAGAATATAGATAGGTACACACTCATTGAAGACGAAGTCGCCAGTTGTGAAATTACCGCGATTCAGTCTCCTCAGAAGATTCCTGTTCTTCGGATTCTTCCGATTCCTAAGAAAACAAGGAAAAATATTTTACATGTAAAACAATACAAACAGTATCTAACTGCTGTTACTGTTACACATTTTGCTGTTGCTAGAAGATTCTTTTGCTTAGGCCCTTGTCCAGTAACGGAAAAAATAATGAGAAATTGGGGAACAATTCGAAGTTAACAAGTATAAGTTTAGAAAACTCAAAAACTCCCGAAATAAAAAACGGCTGTACCGATTTTGATGAAACATAGCTAAGACCACTCTCGATAATATCCTCTTTCAAACAAAAAACTTCAAAATCGATGCAACCGTTTGAGAGCTACGACGCCAGATACACACGGTAAACTTATGACACCCCTCTTTTTGGGTCGGGGGTTAAAATTATTGCAATAGTGTGGTCAATTCTGAAGGCACCACTAAACTAATTAAAATTCTTACACTCGCTAAATTATAAAAAAAAAACCGGCCAAGTGCGAGTCGGACTCGCGCACGAATGGTTCCGTACCATTATCTATAAAATCGGCAAAAAAACACGTTTGATGTATGGGAAATAAAAATCAAATAATCCCTAATAATTCCTTAAATATCAATTTTATTTTAATTTAATTATTCAATATTAAAGTGAATAATATAACTCAATATTCAGTGAATACTTTAAGCCTGTTACCGTAATCAATATCGAGCAAAAAAATCACGTTTGTTATATGGGAGCCCTCTTAAATATTTATTTTATTCTGTTTTTTTAGTATTTGTTGTTATAGCGGCAACAGAAATACATCTTCTTTGAAAATTTCAACTCTCTATCTATCACGGTTCATGAGATACAGCCTGGTGACAGACGGACGGACGGACGGACGGATGGACGGACGGACGGGCAGTAATAGGGACCCGTTTTTACCCTTTGGGTACGGAACCCTAAAAAGGAACAACAATTTTATGGGTATTTCGTTTCGTTTTTTTTAATTTAGTTATTTTAAACATTTTAATTAGTTAAATGGTGCCTTCAGAATTGCTCTTAGTGTCAGTGTGCGTAACATAAACTTGTGTTACGCTTGACATGCTGTCGAGTGTACGTTTCGTGATAAAGTATGCGCAAAGCTTATTCCGTATGACCATCGACCACGTTACGTGAAATTGACGTGACGTGACTGTGTGACAATGAAAATTAGACTAGAATTTTAAATTTTAAGTATAATTTCCATTGTCAACGCACCCACGTCATTTTCACGTAACGGTAACGCCGATATAAACTCTTACGGAATCAGGGCCCTGCTGCTGAAGCTAATGAACCCTCCCCCCTAGGACCGTGCATGGTTAGTGGTCAACCGTAGATCTATGTAAAATAAAATATCGTGTTCGGAAATGAAAACGTTGGCAAGCCTTATCATATATAAGATTTAACGTACCGAGGTCTCGGCTTCATCTCTCGATGAAGAATGGTTCATGAGAGTTGCAAGTGAGCTGGATCTCGTCATGGCCATGTTTCCTTTTTCGGGAGATTTCAACCTCCTCACATTCTGCAATTAATCAAAAAATAATGACAGGACGCTCGGTACTATCGGCAGGTGAGTAGTGAGTACCTGCATACCTTATCGAAATCGCCACTGTAGATAATATAGAAACAGATACATCCTACCAGGTAGGTATCTCTAATCTTAAAAGAAAACTTAAAATCCCCCGACCAAGAAGAAAGCAAAACAGCAAAACTTTTTTGTTTCTTTTTTTCATTCGACGATAGGCTTGCGCTTGACCGTAAACTCACCTGGTGTTTAGCGACAGTTACGGTCTACGATGGAGCGCGCTTGCCTAGAAGAAACCTATTCATTCGTGATTTGAAGACACTTAGATTATATCTATTCGGAAAGACCCATTCAGAAAGCGCATTTCACATTTTGGCGGTACGCACAATAATGAAACTGTTTTTGATGAATCGTCGCTAAGAACATTCTTGATCAAATGGGGTATACAAGGTAAAAATACAGGTAAAAAAATAAGTACATATTTTTCTTTCAGACTGCCCGAGAAGGTAGGTCTTGGGCAAAAAAAAAAAAAAAATCTTGGATAAATATTGTACATCTTACACCGTCGTCCTTTGCCGGTGACTGCTGCGCCATTAAAGACGCTAGTGACGTAGATCTCGCAGATATACCCTGGTTCACCATTTTCTCTGGAGATCTCAGTTTCCTCCTAAAGTTCTGTTGAATGAAGTAACATGGTTAGTCATATGGCTATTATTTGAACAGATGTGAAATGTATTTATCATTTACCGTTGGCTCCTCGTTATCAGACAGACCTGTATTTAGTAGCTTCGGAAAAAATAAATTGAATTAAAATATTGTATTGGTTATGTACCTGTACCTACATATACTTAGTTACTTTACCTAATAATAATAGTTATATGTAAGATTCATTTAATGAACTCTACATCCCATATCTCTGCAAACTAAATACCTAATTTTCATATTTATTTCAATAATAGGTATTTATATTTATGCTTACCTATTTACCTATACTTTCCTCAGTTTAAATATACAAGGATATATATTACGCTAAAGATGAATCTAACGATACCCATATTTTGCCTTTCACAATTAGCTAGGTAAACAAGGAGCTATCTAATATGTAGAAGAGGCAGACTAAACATACACCAAGTGCATAACGAGTGCGAATTTCCTTGAAAAATGATACCGATTGTGGTTGAAACTATACCTAACCACCGACTTTAGCTAAGTATATTATTATAAATTTAAGTTTATAGTGTATAAATTTAAGAATATATTATCATAATATTTTTGAAGCAAAATAATATAAATAAGCTGAAATCTCTTACGTCAAGGTCAGCCTTATCATTAATATCCCCAATCTGCTGGTGCGCTGCCGTAAGCAGCTCCACTGCCTTCGCGTGGAAAGTCATCTCTATCATCACGAAGTCAGAGAGCAATGTCTTCAGTTGCTGCAGCTTGCGTCTCTCAAAGAATTCTGTCTGCTCACTTAGGCCTTTGGCCGTTCGGGACATCTCGGCTGATGCCTTTAGCAGTTCTGATTCGGCATATGTCTGAGATAGACCAAAATCAAGCCAAAAATTACGTGGGTATTAAATAACGAATGCTTAAAAAAAGGTCATGCTGTGGCGTTATTTTATACAGGTCTATATCCAACCAACAGTGGAAAAGCATTAAATACGACGTTGATGAAGATTAATCATGAAATGTTATAAAAACGAAACGAATTGGTAGAATAAGGCGCTTAGATTGTGAGATATTTCGTGACTTACCACTTGCTGCCTGTTAAACGGTTGCCTTTCCCGGGCTTTGTCGAAAACCTTTTTGCGCGCCATTTCTTTCTCCCGAACGTTCATTGTATGTTTTACTTCTTCTCTGGCATGCTTGCAGATGGCTTCATACTGGCATAATTCTCCGATCACCTGAGAATTTGAGAAGCGGTAACGTAGCATAGATGTGATCATCTACATCATCTCAGCCATAAGAAGTCCACTGCTGAACATAGGCCTTCCCCATGGATTTCCTAAAAGACCCACTGGAAGTGGTTTGCATTCAGCGTCTTCCTACTACTTGTATAGACTAGAGGGGATAGACATCAGCAAGGAGTACCTACGTACATTGCCTGGTGGGCTCCCTAAGATCTCTATATACTTATAAGGGTAAGCCAAAATCCTGGGGCCATTCTGGGATGGGCCTGGCCCACCCAACCTAGCTTAGATTACCTTAGATTGTAACATATTATTTGGACTTTTGACTAACTCTCTCAACTGCGGAAAAAGCGAGACTAAAAGATATCATTTTTGTTTTTGTAGATAGGTAGGTACCTAATAAGATAGTTGTTGAAATTATGAAAAAAACGATCAAAATAACTTCAATAGGTATTGCGAAATCAGTCATATCCGCTTCAGCCGCGTACGTAACTATTGTTTCGTAACTAGTTATTTTATGTATCGTATAGAATAATTATTCTTCGTACGAAACTAGTATCTACACCTTGATTTTGATGTGCGAGGTGTCGTTAGATTTTGTCTTCATTCCATATGTGTCATAGGCTATATTTTTTGGAATAATAATAACATCTAACGCAAAAATAAAAAATGGGGTTCTTCGTGACCTCCAACTAACTTTTTCGTAATAAAAAATGATTTTACAAGAATTATTCTAAATAATGCGCATTTATAATCTTTTACAGCGTTTTTCGCATACTTTCTCACAAAAAACGTACACTCAACAGCGTATAAAGCGTAAAGAAATCGTAATTTAGACTACAAAATCGTATTATATGCAGTCGGGTATTTTGTTTTTCTTTATTTGTTACATCGCTATGATTTTCGCGATGAGCGTGCGATCACCGATTGCTCTCGATCAATATTATCCGTCGCCTTAGCCCGTACCAGTTACTCACGGTACGGGGCACCGGAGACCATAAAACAGGTATGTATCGATCGATTCTCTTCTGTTCTTGTGTTGTTTATATCACACAAGAACAGAAGTGAGAAGGCTCTCATTGAAAAGGCATTGGTCTGGTTGAAATATATATTTTTGGCAAAATATGTTAAGCATTTAAGCAATGCTTAACATATTTTGTCAACTTTATTTTGTCAAACTTTTGTCATTTTCATTTTGTTAAGTAACGTTTTTCGGTAAGGCCGTTATTATTTGGAAAAACAATACATTACTTATTGTTTGGAAAAACAATAATAGTTTCACCACTTCCTTTGAGGTGGAGGCGACAGGTCCGTCTTACTTGGGGTGTATATGTGCATTTCTCCCCATAACCCTTTCTATAGTAATCAAAGACTGACTTTTAAAATAATTATTGTTAAATACTGTAATTAATTTTATTCTAGGTACGAAACGAATATGTATGTCCATTCCAAATTACAGCTTTCTAATACTTCTTTGAGCAAAGCCGCGAACAGACAGACAAACAGACGGACATGGCGAAATTATAAGGGTTTTTGAAGTGGAAGCGACAAGTCCGTCCTACTTGGGGTGTATGTGCATTTCTCCCCATCCCATAACCCTATCTCTGCCCTGTACAAACCTTTGCCTCCAAACGTTGGACTTCACTGTTCCGATACTCCTCGATCGCAGTCAGAGTAACAGACAAGTTATCAAGCCCCGCACTCAGCGACTTGTTGACGAGTTCGTTATTGGCGTAGTCTTTCAGAACTTTGCTCAGCTCATCTCCCATATCACGTAATCTGTATTTTTTTTAGAAAAATAAAAAATGAGTTCACATACTAATATCCGACTACTGAAAAATCACGATCTAAAAGGTATGAAACAAGAAAATGGAATAAATATTTTATAGTAGGTATTTCATATACTTAGGTATTTTTTTTTATGTTTTTAACCTATTGGGGTTTTTGACAAATGAACATAAATGCATATATACATGTATACTTACATGCATACTTACCTACATACATACTGATCAACAAACATATAACCCACCAAGAACCCACCGTTTTAACCGACTTCGCAGAAAAGGAGGTTATCAATTCGGTATAATTCGGTATGTATACTTGTTCACCGATTACTCAGTCAATTGTGCATTGATTTTGATGATTCCTTTTGTATTTGGTTAGTCATACTTCAGAGGTGGTGCCATAAAAAAATATCCAAATCGATGCTGTACTTTGGGTTTTTATAACAAAATAACTGGTAAAATATCATCCAAGCGCCTGTAGAAAAGTGAACAGCATGTCGCGTACATATGTTTTTATTGCGTATTTTGAAGTCGGTTTTTTCAGTTCTTTAAACTATAAATTATTACTTATGCTTTTTTTGCGACGTAAAACTTTGACGGAGTTGGACTTTGACGGGTTATATATCTCACAAACGGTACGCTTTATAAAAATATGATGTAACAAGACCCTACTTTCATTTTAAAATCACTGGGGCCCAATTCAGTTATTCAAGACCGCTCCATAGCCGAACCATATGTGGAGCGTTTCCCGTCGGCCGCCATAGTTTTTTTGATTCAGTCACTTTTATGTCATACAATTGACACATTTGATGAAACGTAACACGTCCTTCGCTCGTTACTAAATCAAAAAAAGATAGCAGCCGACAGGAAATGCTTCGCACAAGGTTCAGTTACGGATCGGTTTTGAATAACTGAATTGGCCCCCTGTTCAATGTGATGGGGTGGGGCGAACAAAATATTTTTTCTTGACTTCATGCCCCTAGAGGGCGCCATATAACGGACAAAAAAAATACTCTCCCTTTTGCTTCGCCGTAGTCGGGTAACAACAAACTTTCGTTATAGCTGTGTGAAAGTGTGAGTAGCAGATAAGTGGAACACAACAATCTTACGGGTCTTCACTCTGGAGTAGGCAAGTTCTTATATTATGAAAAGCAGAAACATACAAACAAATAACTTTAGTTTCCTAATACGGTCCATCCTCTGCGACACCACCGGCAAAAATAAGTGTTGGCCGGATTGTGTAGATCATTTTAATGAGTAACAATTGCGAAAACATTTTAAAACAAAACATATTTTTTAGTAAACCTTGCTGTTTTCCTGGCATAATCGCCAAATACGACGCACAAATCACCAAAATTTTTCTCTACATTTGTTATTCGATCTTGAATGAATTTCGCCTGTTGTTCGTAGCTCAGAGAATGTGAATTTTCACCTCGAAACATCTCTTTATTTATTAGCTTCTACAAATTATAGCCACATATGCGAAATTTATTACAGATTGTTTCAACAGAGATACAAATGATGATTCAAAGAAAATATTGTCTTGATTTGTTTATTTATTCTGTAACTATGGTAACTAACCATTGGTATTTTCTTTTTATGAGGAGGTAAAGAGGAACGGAGTCCATACAGCCATCGGCTGTTGTTTTTTTTTTTCATTTTTGTCTTTTATTCTCTCTTTTCGTTTTTGCTTCTAAAAGAATTCTAGTCATAATCAAGTGGTGGTGACTTTACCGGAAACTTCTATGGAGTTACGCCGAGAATATGAAAATACTCGTTTCACCCAAAAATACATCATTGGTTCACCACTTTATTTCACTTGTCCACACTTGACACGTGCACTTGATGAATAAAACATCACTATTTTTATAAACATTCAACATAATACAAGTTTAAGAAAATACAAGTATCTATAACAAAAGAAAAACAAAATACCCGACTGCAGAAAAACATTTTTGCAGTCTAACTTAGGTACTATATATTAATAATATTATTTAAAAAAATTGGTTGCCTGTAAAATTGGTTTACGGACGGTAGTTAAACGTGACAACGTCATAACAAAACATTGATGAAATGACGATGATGATGATGTAACGGGACAATGAGCGTAACGTAACGGGACAATGAGTCATACTTTTTCGTGCGTGCAGCCGGCGTTCATCGATTTATTAGACGTTGTCACGTCAAAAATAACAGCTAGCAGACACTCAGGGAGTGAAAACGAATCAATCTATCGACACCTCGCACATCAAAATCGGTCAAGACGTTAAGGCTATAGGCGCTTATATGTAGGTATAGAAAAATACATACTTTTACGTATACAACCTGAGCGGAAACTATGAAATTCTGATTGCAAAAACTTTGTGCAGAAAGATGTAATCGTTATTTTCTTTATCGGTGTAACCGATTTTCCCATGTTTCTTATCCTTTTCTTATTCGGTTACGCGGGGAATTTATTACATGTTTATTTATCTATGTCTGACCTGACAGTTGGGAGTTTTGGCGGGAACGTCTTAGTAACATGTTGTTGCTTTGTTTTATTTTCCTAAACTTGTGGTATTTTTAACATTAATGCTATGAAAATGGTAGCGTTTTATTCATTAAATATTCGATCAAGTGTGTGAGTGTGGGCAAGTGAAATAAAGCAGTGAAACGTGGGATATTACGTTGTCGGCAAAACTCCATAGAAGCTTCTAGTAAAGTCACCATCACTTTACTGAGGCAAGACTTAAATTTGAAAATGACTGTTTACGTGACTTAGACTGTGACTAGAACATTAAATGACTTATATTATTCAAGAAACTTTGAAATATTTCAATACTTGACACTGGAAAATCGCTAATTGCGGGGTCCAATACAAAAAGAAGAAGACCTGACAGTTTTGTTGAAGTTGACATTTAATCATAATTGTCAGGAGTTTTGGCGGGAACGTCTTTTAGTAACGTGTTGTTGCTTTGTTTTATTTTCCTAAACTTGTGTTATTTTGAACATTAATGCTATAAAAATGGTGGTGTTTTATTCATTAAGTGTTCGATAAAGTGCGGTGAGTGTGAGCAAGTGAAATAAAGCAGTAAAACGTGTGATTTTACGTTGTCGGCAAAACTCCATAGAAGCTTCTAGTAAAGTCGCCACCACTTTACTGAAGCAGGACTCGACTTATAAATTGACTGTATACGTGACTTAGATTGTGACTAGAACATTTACAACTTGTTTTATTCAAGAAACTTGAAAACATCCAAATACTTGACACTGGCAAATGCTTTAATGCGGGTCCAATACAAAAAAGAAGAAGAAGAATCATAATTGTCAAATAAGAAAACAGCTGTTGTGGTTTTTATTTTGTTGTATTCGATTGTCTTGCTTAATTTTGGCAAAATGAATGAAGAAATAGACGAATATGATATATACCACCAAGATTTCACAACCGTCTCCGAGTGGGAAGTGTTTATTGCAAGAATAGAAGAGATCCTCAACGAGTGGCGGCTCTCCAAAGCTGCACTACCAAAGTTATCATTGTTACCAGATTGTACAAAGAAATGGACTTGTAAAACGGAAGAAATCTCCTTTACTGGACAGAAATATGTATTTTCTTACCATACTACAAAAAGTAAAGACACTTCAGAAGGAACTGACGATAAATCTATAACAGCTGATCTTCAGAAAGGTATTTGGGATGCAACTACTAACTTTATGGATGACAGTGACGGGAGTCCCTTCCCAGTATCGAATTGGTATGGGCTCAAACGATATGCGATGTTATATCCCAACTCACCCCTAATCGATGGAAGTTTGATAAAGTTGGTGATAAGCTCTCTAAACATAGCCTTTGCTAATGTGGACTGTGGTGTGCCTATTTTTGTTAAAATAAGGGAACACTGGCAGCCTACATACCTCGGCTTCTATGAAGACAATGAATATAAAACCAGTTTTGACACTATTCACTTGAAGCGAATATCTAACCAATGCTCGCATCTCAGTGGGCTCGTTAGTATATTTAAGTCAAAAATAGCTTCACCCGTAGCACTAGATGCAGTTGTAGTTTCTACTAAGTTTTCATATGAACTAAAAGACTTAGATGCTTTTGCTTGGAAGAGAGCTTCTTTTACAAATGAATTTTTGTCAATAGATGGATTTGATGTTAAAAAGTTGACTGAACTTCCTTTTGGATCTGATAAAAATCCGCTTCAAAGTGTACTGCTGAATGCAATATGGCCTAAATTCAGGGAGTGTACAATTGTGGAATCATCAACATTTTCAGAAATTGATCCATTAATGGCACCAACATGGACTGTAACATTAAAAATTAAGGAGAATATAAACTGTCAATTATCAGAAACTATTGGTCGAATGATGGATTTATTAGACAACAACAACTTGCTTATGGATACATTGGGACTCAGTAGGAGCCTGGGGATTGTAAATCCATTGCATAAAATCACAGAAGCTCCAATAACCATATCAAAACTGGTTAAAGCGGCGATGGGACAAAGTAGAAATACATCTGATTTCAAGGGTCCCATCCCAGATGATCTCTTGATGCCTCTGTTGTATTATGTGTTCCCGGATGCTGTTGAAGATGACACTTTCAACTATCCTGAGCAGTTAGAAGTAGAGTTCAAACAGGTCAGTAATTTTCTGCAGTGTCCATACATTAGGTGCATTTAAGTGCATTTGTCCATACATTAGGAGAAATTATGATTATTATGTTTTTTATTTTAACATCAATGTAACTTTAGTGTTAAAATTTTGATCATATGAAAAAAAGCTTACAAAATTTATTATGCATAGAAATGGTATTTTTTCTCCTCTATTTGTATGGAAAAATGCATGATGTGCTGGCAAATAAACATTTCTCAGACCACCTAAAATTGTCTGTCTTGGGAAGGAAAAGAATCCTTTAAATTACTGGTTAATATAACTGAATTATGTATATCATACTATTAAGATATTACATTAGAAAACACATAATAATGTGAAAAAGTCGCAATTTATGTTTCTGACATTCTCTTTTACTTTATTATGGATATATAGGATATAATTTAAGATAGGATAGAGATAACTGTCTAAGCTCAAAATCTTTTTGTTCATTTGAGAAGATCATTCTATTCTTGCAATCTGTTTTTTATTTTCATATTGTCTATGGAGACACTAATTAATCTCTTGTCTAATCCAATTCTATCTCAATTCCAGGCAGATGGCAGTGAACCTAGATTATGTAGCTACATAAAGACAAGTCCGGAAGGAGGGCTGGTGTGGAGACTGTCAGTGACTGCAGTCCGCTTGCTCCATGCTGGAGGCCTGCCCTATCTGGCACATTTATGGTATGAGTTCACACAAGAGCTGCAGTACAGATGGGAGCACCGGATTCTTATTCCTGGGTAAGTAATTTGTGCTCTAATTTGATTAATTTAAGTCCTGTTGCACAGACATTAACTTTAATCAGTTAACTGAGTGAACAGCAGCCAATTAATTAAATATTTTTTATGTAGAAATAGGTTTGTGCTTGACCGCCAACTCGCCTGATGTTAAGCGATGTTGCGGTCTACAATGGATTAATTTTGTAATTAAATTTATCAAGGTAAGTCCAGATATTTCAAGGTGTCAAATGCCTTACCATGACACTCATGCGTATGTGATTAGTTTCCTATGCTGTTGTGTGTATGGGGTTCTCACAGTGACATACAGTGATACAGCATCTTGTTCACACAACACAAAGCACAGCCGAGCCTGTGTAGCGAGGTACATATATGCGGCGTTTCTCGCGATATGTAGATCCATATTTGTTTCACATATCATTAAAACAAATTAAGAAATTGGACATATCCTCAAATTTTTAAATGTAGTCGAGCATAAATTTAAAATTCTTGCTAAAGTTGGGGCCATATAACCTGAGATATAATGACCAAACAAGGCTGGCCTGGTGACCAATCAGAGATTTGATTTTCCGGAATTGGGAGCTCTCCTTGGTCATTAGTCTGTTTTTGTTCTCTCATCTTATGTTATACGGGACAGATTATAGCAATTTCTGAAGAAAACAAATAATGCTGGAATAGAATTAAGTTCATATAGGCTAGACGGCCAGGCTTGACTATTGATGTTTTTGAGAACAAACAATCAGGACTTACAATTTAACATATCATCCAACCCATAGTAGCGCTCAGAAAGAAATGCCACTCAAGCACCCATCCGAAGACTGACTGGTCTGTCCATTGCTTAACATTGATAATTGTTTGAGAACACCTAGACAACTACTGGATGCTGGAATAATTCACAGTTTATTAGAAATATGAGAACCTTCTCGTACGTGTGTACCTTTTCGTACATGTGTTAATCCAAATATAAAACAAAACTTAAATTAAACATTTTTATTATATTACTCAACTTATGTAAATAAAATATTGTATATTTTCTTTTGAAGAAAATAAATTGTAACAACAATCTTGCTTGGTGGTATGCCTACACTTCATAACAAGTTATTATTATATTTCTTTATTTATAGAGTCCTTAACTTTATTTTACACAATATTAAGTACCTACCTTCCTGAAAGTAAAGATAAAATAAATTTTCCATTATAACATCTCATATTTATAAAATGTCATTCGCCGTTTACAATAGCACCATTTGGATTATGCTTCATCTGTTTTTGGTTGTTGTAAATATTATATAAAATAAACTTATTTATTCCTAATATAACTCATAATTATTTGCTACTATTTACAAATTATTACTCCAAATACATTTTCATAGTAATTATGTCTTAAACTAATTATACAAAAACATGAGGTACTGAATCTTCAGTAAAATGCCTACTTTAAAAAAAAAACTATTTTATTACATAAAAGTACAATGAGTGCAACTGTTTGCAAGTTTATATATGAATAAATTTTACTAAAAGAGGTGTAATGTAAGAAAAACGAATTACTGTGACTAGCTTTCACCAATCAATTACCATAATCATTTAGTGTCTAGTAATTAAATATTTATAATTCGAAAAAACTAAGTTGTGTTTGAATAGCGTTGTTGAAATAACATGTGTGTAATGAAATTAACTTCTTAATTTACTGCAAAATAAAATTGATGTTACTTAATAATTACTTAAGTAAAGATTTAAGTACACATATACAATGGAATTATGCACAAAATCTATACATAAATTAAAATTCGTTGCACCATACATGTCTCTTGTTTTCGCTTATAGTCTAGCTAGTTTATCGTTAAATTAAGTTTATCTGTACATTGTCATCGTTCCATTCTAAGCCATAGGTAACAAGTATCATGTCAACGAAAACCTCAGTCTTGTGGTGCGCCGGGGCGGCGGTCGCGAGTCACGCGTGCATGCGGCAGCGGCAGGCGTGCGGGTGCGTGCGGCGCCGCACGTGTCCGCAGCGTGGTGCGGTGCGTCGTCGCGGGTCCGCCGGCGCCGGCGCCGGGCCGCGCGCTCGCTATAACGGCACGAGGCCGCCGCGCGTCGTCGGGTTCCGCGCCATGTAGATGTCCATGTCGTGGTCGGTCCAGTTGTCGGAGGTGTCGCAGTAGCCGGGCATGCCGAGGGAACCCACACTGTATCGGCTGGCGGGGCGTGAGCGCGAGCGCGGCCGCCGCCTCGACCCGCCCGTAGTGCCGCCGGCTCCGCCCGCCGCGCCGCTCAGCGACAGCCGAGATGCCCGCTCCGAGGCAGCCCCCAGGGATTGCCGCGATTGCCGAAGATCTAGAAAGCGAAACATATCGAGATTACGACGGAACTTCGGGCCGTCGTTCGCCCGCGGTGACGCGAAAGCGAGAAAGTCTATATTCTACAGGATTCATTTCGGGGAGTGTGCGTAAGCGCTTCACTACCTAATTTCACTCTCCAATTTCGCCACAGGACTAGCAGAAAGTCGGCGAATTACCACCCATTTTCCGTACTCAATCAATCAATCCGTTCCATTCCGTACTCAGCGATATCGGTCCATTTTCTTGACGCGTACTGTACAGAAACAGAATTCTTTGCCGCCATATCTGTTTCCTGAGAACTACAATCTTGGAATTTTCAAGGCTAGAGTGAATAGATAGGCGAGTTGGTGGTCAATCGTAGATCTATCTTGCATAAAAAAAGTTTGGAAAACGTCGGATACTGACCGGCCCTAGATCCGAGCAGGCTGCCGGGGTAGCCGTAGCGCGAGTGCGCGTAGCTGTGCTGCGACTGTCCGTCGGCGAGGGAGCGCGTGCGGCCCGGCCGGCCTGGCAGCGGGTCCGCGGCGGCGGGCTCGGTGTAGGTGCGCGCGCGCGGGATGGAGCGCGCGCTGTAGGCCGATACCTGGTCCCAGTCGCGCTGCTTGCCGAACGCGCCGATCGCGGCGAGCGAGGAGAGCGGCCCCGAAGGGCTGGGCGTAGCGGCGAGCGCGCCGCAGCACGCTCCCGCCGTCAGCTTGTCGGGTGGCGCGAGGGTATGCACGGTGCGCGCGCGTCGCCGCGACGCTGCTGCGAACACCAGCACGGCCACCACGATGGTGCCGCAGATGGCCGCGCTCGCCGCGATCGTGATCTTGTCCATGTTGGAAGCGGCCGCGGAGACGGTGCGCACCTCGCGGCATTGACCGTACGGCACGTTCTCCGGGCTCACGTGAACCTCCTCCAGGGAGATTACGCAGACCACGATGCATTCCTGGACGTAAAGCATCATACGTTATCGACATGGACATTAAAGCATTAGTGTTTGTATAGCTCAAGCATTTGCCACGAGAAAACGAAATAGAAATCTTGAAAATCCCTCACCTGAGACGGAACATTCTTAATTTTAAATTCTCGTTCGCTCGCTTCGAGAGGAGGACCCTGCTTGAAGCTCTTATCTCCAAAGAGGCGGTAGACGACGCGGAACCCGAGTATGTTGGCGACGTCGGAGTCCCATTGAATGATGACGGAGTTGTCTTGCCTGTAGGCGTTCTTTACGACGACTTCGTTGCTGTCGTCTACTTTAGGTTTTTGTTGGGGGTAGTTCATGACGAGCGGTGGTCGTTGAGCGGGAGAGTGACGCCAGGCGGGCGCGGAGCCGGTGGTGCGAGCGGTGGTGGCACGACTCGGCCGCGCTGTACTGGTGCTCGTACTCGTCGCCTGAGTCGTACTTGTCGTCGCTTTAGTCACCAACTCGATGTTGTTATTGCCAATGTTGCTCACGGTCTCTTTTGCTGTCGTCGACGTCGATGGACTGGTCGACGTGGTCGTCGTGCGGGTTGTGGTGCTCGTCGTTGACATTGTAGTGTGGCTAATTTTCCATTCGTTACCCCCTACCACGGCAGTTATGGGTTTTTCTGATGACGTAGTGGTCTCCTGCTCGCAGACTAACTCGCTCGGCTCGAAACTGTAGAACCCTCGGTCGCGGAAGTGAGCCGGGTGGCCGCAGAACTGCGGGTTCCTTTCCCGGGACGTTACTTGCAGCTCGCCGTTACGAATCCACTCGATTATCCACCGAAGGCGACAGTCACAGTTCAGGACTCTCCCTCCGATACTAAGGCCTCGCAGCGTTTGATTGAGATGAAGAAATGCCTTTTCGGGCACCGTGGGTAAAGGATTCCCGTCTAACGCCAATAGGGTAACTGAAGGATTCTTCAAAAAGGCGTCCACGGGTAATTTATTCAACAGATTAAATCCGATGTCGAGAACCCTCAAATCGGTCAGTGTTCCTATAGCCGCCGTGGGGAATTCGGGCAATAGATTATTCAAAAGGCTGAGAGAGCTCAGTGTCGTTTTTATGCCGGTGAATGCGTCTTCTTTAAGATTCACTATCAGGTTTCGCTCTAAGTTGAGTGCGGTCAATGAATCTAGACCTTCGAATGTCAGACTTCCGTCCGGCCCCGGTAATTCCCTGATGCTGTTCTGTGACAGATCCAGGAAGGCGAGGCTGCGTAAACCTCTGATACATTCTGGTACAAATTTTTGCTTTGTCCCTTTTAGATTCAGGTTTTTCAGTGAATTTTCTAATCCGTTTAATGAATGCGTCTCTAACGTGACATTGTTGTCGGAAAGCTTCAAGGTGGTGAGTTTCCGGAGGGTAATAAACGAGTGATGTTCGATTTTTGTTATACGATTTTTCGAAATGTCCAACAGGGACAAGTTGGTGAGTATTTTCAAAGCTTTCACTGGCACTTCAGTGAGCTCGTTGTCTTGTAAGTTTAGATTCTTGAGATGAGGCCCTTGTCCCCTGAAGGCGTCGGCTTCGACCTTTCGTATCCTACATCCTGATATTTGCAGGTTATGAATTTTGAGATTGGCGAACATGCCGTCGGTGAGGGTCGGGATCGTTGAATTATTCACGTAGAGGAGGTCGATGCCGGTGCTGCGGGCACTCGAGTTTAGAGCCGACATCAGCATTCCGAACTCAACCTGAAATAAGACATAATATTTTTAAATCTGCATACACATTTTTTACGAAATGTACAAGTTTAATGTTCGTTAAAATAATTACTGTTGTCTCAAGACGCGTTTCAAACGTTGTGAAATTATAATTGTTATATTTTCGGATGCCCATATTTAAGTCACAAGTGATCATGCGACTTGTCAATTACACGCAGGTTCCCACAAAGTACTACGCAGCACTACGCATGCACAGTAGCGTTGACTGCACTCTTGTTTGGGGTTTCTTTTGTTCTGTTACGTCATACAGGCTATGGACTTCAGCAGCACTCCAGTTAAAGATAAATGCAGCATGCATTTTTGACAATAATTTTGCATTCCGCTTCATACCTATATCCCGTGAATACTTTGTTACAAATAAAGTCGTAATGTTATTAGATTCACCTGACCGCATGTTGATCACTTCATCATCATCTTCACCAACCCATAATTTATAAATTGTGAGACATAATAATTAATTTAGTACCTGTCGTAAACAACGAATGACACTATTTACTTCATTACGTATTCATCTAAGCCTGTTAACGACAATCGTAAATAATAAATATCATGCCTAATCATGTCATGTAACAAAACATGATGGCCTTTGTTAACACCTTAAGTTATTGGTAATGGGTTACTAAGAGCAAGTTACCTGATCGCATTGCACTGACAGCTCTCGTGCCAGGTTTAGTGCGCAGACGCATGATGATTGCAGTAGTGGTAAGGTCTCCCACGGACAGGTCCCGTGTGCTGACTGCAGTAATGCGGTTAGTAGCAGCGCCGGCAGCAAAGAGACGAGTCGTGCCTTTCGGTCCCCCTGAAACGTACCATTATAAATGTTAAATTTTAATTGCATACTATTCAGTCTCTTTTATTAGAGTGTAATCAAATCAACTAATGTTAAATAGTACCTACAACGTATATAATTTAGTATACTATTGAATAGTGGCTCTTTGAACAAAAACCCAAACGAAACGCTTTAATTCCACTTTCATCGTGCGGAATGCTAGATTGTGAAGACGCTTCCTGAGTGGGTCTTTTCCAATAGTTATAATCTGGGTGTCTTAAAATCACGAGTGAATTAGTTTCACCTAGGTAAGCGCGCTCCATCGTAGACCGTAACGTCTACACTACTACTACCTACTTGACTACCTAGCGAGCGCACTAATAGGTAGGTATAACTGACACACGTTATTTTCGAATAATTACACATAAACCAATCCGATTGCACAAATGATAAATTAATTCATTTGTCGGTATCTTGAATCATCAAATATTCATCATCACTTTGTCATCTTATTCGTTTGCTGTGCTCGAAGACTTGGAAACATGAAGACTTGGAAACATGAAGACTTGGGAACAGACAAGTCACGGTACGGCGTATTATAAGTACTACCTATATTCACAACACTCATAATCGTAGCCACTTAATCTATAATTTATTAATGCTGAAAAAAAATACACTATAATTACAATTTAAGACTGGCCTTGTGGCTCAGTTGGTAGTGTGTTTACGTCTACCTGCTGAACTGAAAGGTCGTGGGTTCAACCCCCACCCAGGGCAAACATTTGTGTGATGAGCATGGATGTTTGTTCTGTGTCTGGGTGTTTCTATGTATCATATGTATATATTTACAAAAAAAAAAAGTATATATGTATTCTATCAGCCATCTAGTTCCATAGTACAACAAGCTTTGCTTAGTTTGGGCTAGATGGTGTTGTGTGAAATGTCCACAAATATTTATTTATTAAAAAAAAAAAAAAAAAAAAAAAAAAAAAAACAGACTACGTTTATCATATTTCGATACACGAATTCGATTCAAGATATTTTCTACGTCTGCTTCACCAATAAGCGTGCTTAAAAATGTTTTGTGTTATTTTCCTAATACGTCTAAACGTGGAATGCTCGCAAATGGCACCTCCGTCCTCCATCGTCTCAATGTAAACAAACAACATGGAGAAGTCGTTAAAATTCCGTCCATTTGGTGAGAGTGCATTAAGCAGTAGTTGTTGTCGACGTAATTGGCGATGACGTGCTGACGGATACTTTGTCCCTTGGAATTGGCGCAGAATAAGGTTATCCAATTGAATCTACGCCACTTTCGCGGGATAACCTTTTTATATACTTTCTGTGTTGAGGGAACTTGACGGAACCAGGATTTTAATCAAAAACCTAGGATATTAAAGTTATGCCGGAATATGATAAAGCAGTGACAGTTACTTTGTATTGTGTCATAATGCTTAGTAGACCCAAGTGTCTTATTATTATTTGTTCGATGTTTATCAGTGCAAAAGTCACATCGCATTGCCCGAATTGTATCTTTTCCTTGGACCGCAAAATACCTATAAGTACCTAGTAACCGATCAAAAAACCATGATAGGGGATTTAAATTGAATACCTGTATATGTTTAGGAACATGACTAAAGTTTCTTAACTATGTCCAGTACATTATACTATTTTTTTAAATTAAGTTACGGGTTACTCACTTCTATTTTTGAGTCGAAATCTTCGAGTGTAGCTTAGCATATACAAAACAAACGTACCTACTTTGTTGTATTGATAACGTTTCATCTTATTTTTCAGTTGTAAAGATTAATGTAGAGCATTGATTCTCAAAGTGGTCCAGGTGGACTCCCAGGAGTACACGGGAGACTCGACGGGGGTTTAAATTGGCGACGCAAATTTCCATAGTTAGATCTAATCTTCCCATTTTTTGTCAAATATGGTAGAAATGTAGTTGCAGGGGTCCACCGGAACCAGCTAAATTTTGAAAGTGGTCTATGAGAAAAAAAGTTTGGGAAACTCTGAATGTAGAGTTAAATAACTTGTTTCATCATCTTAATGTGGTCGAATAGTATATTCTGTGGAACATAAATGATAATCACTGCAAAACGTAAAATATTATACTGTATATTAGTATGTCCTTAGTAGCTTATTTTATTACTATTTTAAGTTTATTCTGGTTTGTTATCCATTTTAATTTCACCTACCGTACCTAAGATTATATTTCGGCTTTGGATTAACATTCTAGGAAATTGATTAAAATCCTGGTTTCATCATAGTCTTGCGCCATATGACACATTATAAGATATATATTTGAAGCTCTTACGGGAAAGTGCTAGAGAGCTATCTTAGTATGTTTTAATCGTAGACGAGCATCTCCAAGTTGATTCCGTAACTAAGTTTTTCCGCTTTGTTGATACTTATAAGTTTTATCGTTATGTGTGAGAAAAAGAAAATCTTTCAGTTCTTTTACCAAACGAATAAAAATAAAAGAAAAACAAAATACTCGACCGCAGAAAAGCTGTTTTTGCAGTGTAACTTAGATTTTGTTGCGTTTGATACGCTGTTGAGTGCACGATTTTTATTGTAAGAAAGTATGCGTAAATTAGCTGTTGAAGGTAATAAATGAGCTTTCTTTAAAATAATTCTAGTAAAATTATTTATTTACTACGAGAAAATTCGTTGGAGGTAACGAAAAAGCTGCTGCTGAAAAGTTTGCTGTGGGGTACCGGCTTAGAATAGTACCTCCCCCTCTCTTCCCGAGGGTGCCGTAAGAACCGGCTAAGGGAAATACTACCAGAGATGGGCAGCAGCATCCTCTGCGGAAAACGCTACCCACTGCGCTCGCCAACCCGCATGCCAAGCGTGGCGAGTAATGGCAAAACCCCCTATGATGAGCAACGAAAAAACCAGGCCCCCAGTCCCCGGCAGCTCCGCTATTCCGGGCTACGGTAGCGGTCCCGGTCACGGCGGAGCAAGGGGTGCTAAGAATCTCCGGAAGAGATCCGGCTACCACCCCCTGCATAAACGACGACTGGCCCTGGTAACACACAATATTCGCACGATGAGGACAGACGAGAAGCTAGCTGAGCTGGAAGAAGAAATGAGTAGATTACATTGGGATATCCTGGGGTTATCAGAAGTCCGACGAGAGGGTGAGGACACGATAACCCTGAAATCCGGTAACCTACTATACTACCGGGAGGGCGACCAACAGTCCCAAGGTGGTGTCGGGTTTCTCGTCCACAAGTCCCTTGTTAACAACATTCTTGCCATCGACAGTGTATCGAGCAGGGTTGCGTACCTGATACTCAGAGTATCCAAGAGATATTCGTTGAAGTTCATCCAGGTATACGCACCGACCTCGGCACACTCGGATGATGAGGTGGAGGTGATGTATGAGGACATTAGTAGGGCCATACACACTTCTGAGACCTATTTTAATGTTGTTATGGGGGACTTCAATGCGAAGCTGGGCAGGAAATGCGAAAGTGAGTTGAGAGTGGGGCAATTTGGATATGGACAACGGAACCCCAGGGGACAGAGGTTGGCCGACTTTCTGGAGAAAGAGGGACTCTTCATGATGAACTCTTTCTTCCAGAAGCCACCTCATAGGAAATGGACCTGGTTGAGTCCCGATGGTTCTACGAGAAATGAGATAGACTTCATCCTGACCACCAAGAAACAAATATTCAATGACGTCTCTGTGATCAACATGGTTAAAACCGGAAGTGATCACCGAATGGTACGAGGCACTTTGAATATTAATGTTAAACTTGAGAGGTCCCGTATGATGAAGTCTACACTCCGACCCACTCGCGCCCATATCCAAAACCCCGAGAGCTTTCAGCTCGAACTATCAAATCGCTTCGAGTGCCTGGAGAGCTGCGCATCGGTGGATGAGATCAATAACAGGTTTGTGGAAACTGTCCGTACGGTGGGCGCGAAGTTTTATAAGCCCCACCGTACAAATAGACCGCAAAAGCTCTCGAGCCATACCCTCGACCTCATGGCTGAACGACGCTCATTGCAACTGCAGTCTTCCGGTGACGCCGAGTCATATAGGCGGCTCAATAGACTCATATCAAAGTCTATGCGACACGACGTCCGTACCTTTAATACTAATCGTATTAAAGAGACGATAGAGCGGAATAAAGGCTCCAAAGTGTTCGCAAAAGACATGTCTATTGGGCAGAGCCAGTTGACGAAGCTGAAGATGGAAGATGGCAGTATAGCGTCGACTAAAGCAGAAGTCTTGAGGGAAATCGAGAGGTTCTATGGACAGTTATACACATCGGTCGCAAAACCTGTTAGCAGTTTGGGCAAAGATCCAAGAGCCAAACTGACTCGACATTATACCGAAGATATCCCGGACATCAGCCTGTACGAGATTAGGATGGCCTTGAAACAGCTCAAGAACAACAAGGCACCGGGCGACGACGGAATTACATCAGAGCTACTGAAAGCGGGTGGAACACCGGTACTGAAAGTCCTTCAGAGGCTCTTTAATTCCGTCGTGCTTGAAGGTACAACGCCAGAAGCATGGAACAGAAGCGTGGTGGCGCTGTTCTTCAAAAAAGGAGACAACACTTTGCTGAAGAACTACAGACCCATCTCGCTTCTGAGCCATGTCTATAAGCTGTTTTCAAGGGTCATCACGAATCGTCTTGAACGCAGGTTTGATGACTTCCAGCCTCCCGAACAAGCCGGTCTCCGAAAAGGCTATAGTACCATAGACCACATCCATACGCTGCGGCAAGTGATACAGAAGACCGAAGAGTATAACTTGCCCCTTTGCTTAGCGTTTGTGGACTATGAGAAAGCCTTTGATTCGATCGAGACCTGGGCGGTGCTTGAGGCTCTCCAGCGATGCCGTATTGACTATCGGTATGTCGAAGTGCTGAAGTGCTTGTACAACAACGCCACCATGTCAGTCCGAGTACAAGACCAGAACTCAGAGGCAATTTCATTGAAAAGAGGCGTGAGGCAGGGAGACGTTGTCTCTCCGAAACTGTTTACCGCCGGTTTGGAAGATGCCTATAAGCTTCTGGAATGGAAAGGGCTCGGCATTAATATTAACGGCGAGTACATCACTCACCTTCGGTTTGCCGACGATATAGTAGTTATGGCAAAGTCGATGGAAGAGCTCAGTACGATGCTCGAAGACCTCAACAGAGTTTCCCAACGGGTGGGCCTCAAAATGAACATGGACAAAACGAAGGTTATGTCGAACGCCCATGTAGTGCCCACCCCAATATCTGTGGGGAACTTCACTCTTGAAGTTGTTGACGAATACGTCTACCTAGGACAGACGGTCCGATTAGGCAGGTCCAACTTTACGAGGGAGGTCAATCGTCGTATCCAACTCGGCTGGGCAGCGTTCGGGAAACTTAAAAGCGTCTTCTCGTCCAATATTCCCCAGTCCCTCAAGTCGAAAGTCTACAACCAGTGTGTGTTACCAGTGATGACATACGGCACTGAAACGTGGTCCCTAACTATGGGCCTTATAAGGAAGCTCAAGGTCACGCAACGAGCTATGGAGAGGGCTATGCTCGGAGTCTCTCTACGAGATCGAATCAGAAATGAAGATATACGTAGACGTACAAAAGTCACCGATATAGCACAGCGGATTAGCAAGTTGAAGTGGCAGTGGGCAGGGCACATAGCACGTAGAACTGATGGCCGATGGGGCCGAAAGGTTCTCGAGTGGAGACCACGTACCGGCAAGCGCAGCGTAGGAAGACCAGCCACGAGATGGACAGACGACCTCATACAAGTGGCGGGAAGACGCTGGATGCAAGCCGCTTCCAATCGGTCTTTTTGGAAATCCATGGGGGAGGCCTATGTCCAACAGTGGACTTCTTATGGCTGAGATGATGAGATGATGAACGAAAAAGCGCATTTTTTATTTTTGACAATTATAATAGACAATAGGCATACTATATTGTAAAAAAAAACAATACAAAATAATATAAAACAAAGCGAGAAACATACAAACAAAAAAGAAACTATTACACAAAGTTTCTTGTCACAACCCAGGCCCAGCTCAGCAAGGTTGTAAGCAACCCGTGCTGGTCTTTCGCCGGGACTGGCAGGTGACGTCACGCATGGGTGTACAAGCAATATACAATAACTATATAAAATATAATTTTATAGTTTAAAAAACTGAAACAATCGCCTTCGAAGTACGTTATTTCGTTTACTTGTAATATTAGTAAGGATAATAATTTAACAAGGCGCTCAAGCGTTGAAGTAACTCTATTTTCTCCTTATACACAATGGATGAGGAGTAAGTAGGTTTTACTTTTCAAGCGCAATAAATCCCTCACGATTGTAAAATTTTTAAAGAGACCTCTCTTCACCCGCTCGTTTCTTTTTCAAGAATGACATTTGTCATTGAATGTCATATGCTTCGTCGTCGCAGATTAGAAAATGTGCAGATGTTTATACGAAAAACCTAAACATTTGACAGTTTTGTAAAGAAAAACGTGTCAGTGGAACTCTGCGATTCTATAATCTGACGCACTCACTCAGGAATCCAATGAAAATATTTTTACTTTTAGAGATTATTAAAAAAGTAATAAAGCAATGTTTCTAATATAATTATGGGACCAACTTGGGAGCTTTCTCTATATGCCAATTCACGAAACACAAAAATTGGTTCAAGAATGAGAGAGAAATTCGTGTTCATACATAAAAAAATACGGTACGAATTGATAACCTCCTCCTTTGTCGAAGTCGGTTAAAAATCATAACACGTACCTATACGGCAAATGCATCAACCATTAAGACCCAGCCTAGGAAAAATACAACACACAGAGTGAGAGTCGTTTTATTATTATTACAAAAAATATAGCCTATGACACTCAGGGAGTGAAGACGAAGCAAGATGAAGTGGCAAGAGGCAGTGGGCAGGGTTCATAGCACGTAGAATTGAAGGCCGCTGAAAGCTGAAGGGGGCTGAAAAATTCTCGAGTAGAGACCACGCACCGGCAAACGCAGCGTAGGAAGACCAGTCACAAGGTAGACAGCCTATCTCATACAAGTGGCAGGATGATGCTGGATGCTAGCCGTTTCGAACTGCTTTTTTTGCAAATCCATGGCCTATGTCCAACAGTGGACTTCTTGTGGCTGAGATTTTTTACATTTTACTACCTAACTATACCTACTTGTTTTACACTTGTTCAATAATAAAATCTAACATTTATGAACAAAAGTGGGATGCCAGGATCTTCTAAATAATTAAAAAGATTAACTAAGTAGGATTTTCGTAATTGAATTTAGACGAATCAAAAACTTTCTTCCGAGAGTAATTTAAGTAATCCAAGTTCGCGATAACTTTTGATTTTACTTTACAAACTTTTAGGTTTATTGTTTTAAATAAGTTTTTTTGCGTCATTTATAAAAAGTTCGCAAAGTAGGAGGATCGGGTAGTTAGTGAAAATGTAGCTATTGAAGCGTAACTACATAGCTTATGTATTTGATCGAAGACTAAGAAATCTTGTACCAAAGAGCGGCTTTGGATGGGCGACCGCGAATGAAATTTATAACGTGATTTCTGGATCTAAATAACACTCATACCTCAACATTTTATTAGAAAGAGGCTCTTAACATCAAGCGGTTTGGTGGAAAAACGTAGACCTATTTATAATTACTCTCAAATATTACTGAAAATTAGTTTTGGCCATGCCAAAAATTACTCGCATATTATGCATATTATGTATATTATGCATACCAGCAATATCACATCTTATCTTGTATAGTCACAGCGGGGGCCAACAAACTGGTCGGCGACACTTCGACCCATGGGGATCTTTTGTGTACACCCCTAGACCCTACCACACCCTTAGCGGAAAATGTACTCGATTAAGTCGAATACACCGTGCAAAGGAGTATGTCTGTAGTCCTCCGGCTTAGGATAAGCTATTCCGAGGATGCTCATCCTTTTACCAGCAAGGACATCACAGTCACATAATAAGTGTGACATCGTTTCCACTTCATTCCCACAGGCTCTGCATCTGTCATCTAGACTTAGTCCTAGTCTGAGCAATATCACATAATTAGCGGCATCATAATTCCGAAGTTATACCTAGGATTTATTGAGGATTCTGGCGATAATATCTCTCCAGAATCCTCACCACTCATACGTGAAAACGGTGAGAGCTATTGTCATGGTTATAATTTTAACAATTAGCCGTTAATTACCCGAGACGACGCGACGTGCCAAATATCGAAAGAATTGCTTCAAGGGTTCCGAAGTTATATATCAATCTACCAAATAAAAATATTTAAAAAAAAACTTTACGTTTCGTTGCATAAATTGGCGACGTGTATAATATTCTTGGTATAGAGTAGTAGGCGAGCGATTAGCCGTTGTTTTATTTTTGCCAAGCTGCTATCAGAGTGTGCACGGACCGTACAAGTGCCACGGGCTGTTAGTTCAGAACATCTGGCTTTCGCTGCGTTTTGTTCCATCGACCTAACGATGTCTCCACTCTGCGCTAATATCATTCTAATGCATGGGCGGTTTATTTTTAGGGTTCCGTACCCAAAGGGTAAAAACGGGACCCTATTACTGAGACTCCACTGTCTGTCCGTCCGTCTGTCCGTCCGTCCGTCTGTTACCAGGCTGTATCTCATGAACTGTGATAGTTAGACAGTTGAAATTTTCACAGATGATGTAATTCTGTTGCCGCTATAACAACAACTAAAAAACAGAATAAATAAATATGTAAGGGGGCTCCCATACAACAAACGTAATTTTTTAGCTCGTTTTTGCTCGATATTGATAACGGCAACAGGTAGACGCTTGAAATATTCACTGAATATTGAGTTATATTATTCACTTTAAAAATAAATAACTAAATTAAAATAAAATTAATATTTAAGGGGGGGGGGGGGGGGGGCTCCCATACAACAATCGTGTTTTTTTGCCGTTTTTATAGATAATGCTACGGAACGATTCATGCGCGAGTCCGCACTCGCACTCGCACTTGGCCGGTTTTTTTACCATACCTTACGTGTACGGTTAAGGGAACTGTTGTGGCGCGATTTCCCATACAAATAGGAGAAAACTGTTTTCTACCCCTAAACGTTAAGGGCCTTGCCTTAAAATGTTTTTTAAATTTGAGCAATGTTCAATGTATTTTGTCAACTTTTGACACAATGTCACTTTTGTCAACGACACTTGTGGGAAGAAGATAGAATTTAAGTCGTTGATTAAAGTTATGTAACGGTAAGGATTTTTTTAGTAAGGTTGTTTCTGATTTCGATGATTATTTTCCTAATTAAAATCATAAATATCTATGTCTTTATGGATTGCTTTTTTCAAATTTCGTTATGGTTCCGAAGTTCAAAAATAAAAAGTAAATTTTGAAGTAAGCAAACCGTATAGACATCGCCATTAGTGGTTTCAACCACTTAAAAAATAATGATCAAATGGTACCTCTTTGGGAAAAAACTATATTGAGGAGTAGAAGACAATTTTCTCCTGTTGTATGAAAAAAACGCATAATTTGTTGGCAAAAGATCGCACGACACCGATTCTCTTAATACTTTGCGAGGTAAGTTTTAGTTTAAAGTCTCGCCTATAAGTTAGGTTTTTGATTGACTCGCTATTTCGATATTTCGCAGAGAAAGCGTACTTTGAAGTGAATGTGTCTATTTATGCGTCTATATTTTAGATTTATTAATATGTTGTTAATTGTTTTTGCGTCGATTTTGATTGATTGAACGGCGCTTGAGATTTTTATTACAGATGATTAGTTAGTAAAGTAATTCGATTCAATTTCTGGTATAACTGTGTTATGTGTAGGTTTAAATGATCTGTGAAACCTGTACTTACTATATAATATACTGTGGTGTAACTGTATAAGTATCATCATCATTAATTCATCGTAGTATTTTGTGAGAAATAAAATATATATATATATATTTTTTTTTTTATCAGCCCTGTTTGTACAAACTGTCCCACTGCTGGGAACGGGCCATCTTCTCATTGTGAGAAGGGTTAGGCCATAGTCTGCCACGCTGGCCAAGTGCGAGTTGGCAGACTTCACACATCTTCAAGATCATTGAGAACTCTCAGACATGTAGGTTTCCTCACGATGTTTTCCTTCACCGTTTGAAAATGGCGGCAATCAACAATACGCACATAGCTTCGAAAAGACAGAGGTGCGTGCCGTGGGATTCGATTCGGGATTCGCCGACGGTCATAGGCTACCTTTCATTATAATCATCTTTTTCAATCAATACGCGAGTGAAACTCCGGGGCACAGCTAGTTATTGAATAAAATAAGTGGCCAAGATCGTATCGACACACGCATGGTAAGGTTCCGTAGCTAATGCTGTAATATAAAAGAAAACCACTTAAACCACTTTGCGAAAAGGTCAATGACCTCTACCATAATGACTTAAGTGTTTTACATATCGCTATAATCTCGGAAAGTTTTTGATTTGGTATATTACTAGGTTTACCTTTGTTTACTTTTATATATCTCGAACATTTGAGAAAAAAATAGTATTTGAAACTTTAGTTTTATTTTAAAAGATTTGTTCAACGATACGATGGGGTGGTAGTTGGTAAGGTGGTAGCTAAGGTTGCCTGGAAGAGATCGCTATTAGCGATAAGGCCGCCAGTTGTTACACTAGTTTTTAATTTATTTATTTTTATTGTAAATTTTAGGGTGTGTACAATAAAAAGTTTATCTATCTATCTAGTTGAAAGACTTCATCTTGAAAACCAAGTTAATTAACATACATAGAATATTTCCTTTAAAAAAATATAATAAAAACTTAGAGATTGCTGCCAGCAATGCGGAGGCAGTGCTCAAATTTATTGCTTTTATTCTTATAAAAGCACATGACTACTGATTATTTATCTGTGAAAACGTGTAGATTATCAAGTATGCATGGGAATTGTATTGTCTGTTTAGACCTCGTTAATATGTATGCCACTATATCAAATATTGGTTTTGGTAGATTGTAAACGGTCTGGGATGTCCAGATTAATCGATGGCCCACACGTCGTGTCGGATTACTGTGGCCACCAACGTCATGCATGTCAATAGAATTTCGTAGTTATGATTTTTCTTTTGCGTTTAGAAGGAATTATCTTTATTTTTAACCGACTTCAAAAAGGAGGAGGCTTCGACTGTATATTTGTTCAGCTGACTGGCCTTGTGGCTCAGTTGGTAGTGTGTTTACGTCTACCTGCTGAACTGAAAGGTCGTGGGTTCAATCCCCACCCAGGGCAAATATTTGTGTGATGAGCATGGATGTTTGTTCTGTGTCTGGGTGTTTCTATGTATTATAAGTATATATTTACAACAAAAAAAAGTATATATGTATTCTATCAGCAATCTAGTTCCATAGTACAAGCTTTGCTTAGTTTGGGCTAGATGGTGTTGTGTGAAATGTCCACAAATATTTATTATTATATTATTTATAGCTGTTACTTCGCCATTTTGAATCGATTGTGATGATTCTCGGTGATACGTCAGAAGTGGTCTCGTATACATTTTATAAAATTCGATTCTGTAGTTTGGTTTTTACAATAAAATTGCTAAAAATATGTTATAACGAAATTGCGTATTTTGTCGGTTATTTCAGTTTTTAACCGAATTGGAAAAAAAGAAGGAGGTTCTCAATTCGACTATTTTTTGTATGATTAGTCAGTGATTACTTCTACGATAGATGAATTGATTTTGATTATTCTTTTTTTTGTTTGGTAGGGTGTACTTCAGAGATGGTTATAACAAAATAACTGAAAAAATATGTCATCCAAGTAAATGATATGTTGTATGTATGTATGTGTGGTATAGTGTATTTTGACTTTTGGAGGATTATCCTGAATTGTACAAATCCAGAATAATCCTCATAGTTTTAAATTTTTACTTAGAGACCTAGCTAGATCTACTGAACAAGATATCCGAGTGCTATAATAACAAATTTGAATAAAGTTCTGTTATTACTTAGAAAGAAGTACGAGCTATTATATTGGAAGTACAACGGATTGGCTGCTCTTAAATTCAGATATTCTGCATTTTAAATAAAAACTACGGGTCACTCACGTCTGTTTTGAGCCAAAAATCCGACTATAGTTTCAACCGTATTCGGCGGTCTTTTTCAAAGGAGCAGCGCAAACGTCACTCTCGGTCGGTGACGCGCCTCGCACTGTCTCAGATATTCTATGTTACCGCTAACTAGGAACTTATGATCCAGCGAAAATCTCGTTCCGCGTATCATCATTTATAATGCCTTTACAGGCCACAAACACGGCTGAAAACCTGTTGGTCATTTGGATTACTCTCACATCTAAGTTCTGCATACAATAATGATATGTTTCCGTGTTGGCTGCACAAGTCGTACCACTGGCCCAATTCCATGAGTTTACTAGTCATCTGATTTCGCTGTAACGGTACTCCCCGAGTTGGGGCTACGGACTTGTGCTGAACCGCTGACCATGTTACTTGTCCGTTTTCACTTTCTAGCTTTGGGGTTTATTTTAAAACCTGTTTAGAGCTTTGCGACCGGTCTACGCGTCTTCAGTTACGTGGGTGAGACGTTGTTGATTTTACTTGCACTTATACTTTGTTTGCTCTCTCATTCATTTTATAGTAGCTCATAACTTTACCTTGACCGACAGTCTTGACCCCCTCGGTTGCTGAGATACTTAGAAGCTTTGATAAAGTATCGTTTACAAGCTTTCTATTAACTTCACTTGTATGTATGTATGTTGTTTGTTGTTGCGCAGCGTAGGAAGACCAGCCACGAGATGGACAGATGACCTCATAAAAGTTGCGAGAAGACGTTGGATGCAAGCCGCTTCCTATCGGCCTTTTTAGAAGGTTATGGGGGAAGCCTAAATCCAGCAGTGGACATAGGCTTCTCCTATGACCATTATAAATAGATTAGATATAGACGCTTGAAATATTCACAGAATATTGAGTTATGTTATTCACTTTAAAAATAAATAATTAAATTAAAATAAATTTTATATTTAAGGGGGGCTCCCATACAACAAACGTACGCCAATGGTACGCCATGCTTTCGTGCGCGAGTCCGACTCGCACCTGGCCGGTTTTTCGTTTCTTTTTTTGTGGAATCAATAACGTTTTATCTCGCACAATAATTTCCGATATTTTCAAAAAATATTTACTCAAGCTTGTCTCGCCCTTGACTTGTTTTTTAGAATTTGTAGATTTACATCAAAATAAGTGCTACAATCTCGCCAATTTTGAAACTTGTATATATTATCGTTCAAAAGATACAACCGTTTAAGTGTAGGGCAGACAGACACCGTAGCCTCACGAATAGGCTCCCCCACCCTTAGTACAGAAGCCTAAAACTGATCGTTTGAATTACTTTGTTGTTAAAAGTACCTACTTTTTAAATTAGCACGTGATTTTTCACCCGGTACAAATTTTTGCTTTGATCGCGGCAATTTGCTGTTGTTGCTAAAGTTTCATCATTATTGCTTTTTTTTCAGAATTTCTCATATTATTTTCATCTCAGATTAGCCACGAGTAAGTTTTGTACTTTTTGTATTATGTCCATTTCTTTGTTTGGTTTTACCACCTGTTCACAAGTCTAATTTGTCACCCATAAAGAATCTATGTCCATAAGTTTGATTAGTCACACATTAAAAACTTGTGTTTGTAAGAATTATGTTGTACATACACCAAAACTGAACCAGCGGGGTTACGCTCAACTTTTATAGCGATGCAAAATTGGCTGCAGAGCTGAGTAGGTAGGTATCTTTGAGTTCTTTTGGCGGTAGGTAAGGTACTACACTGTTGATAAAAATGTAGGAAGACAATCTAGAACTAATTAACTCAATTAACACATGTCGCTTCAATACTTGTTCATGCAAAACTATGACAGCGACATGTGGATTATTCGTGAAATGTCCACAAATATTATTTATTTATTCAGAAGCGAAGCGGCGCAAGCGTACCGCTTTGCTACGTTGTGCTGTGCCTTCGCCTTACTTGATATTTGTGTAATACAGTAGAGGTGTAATTAAAGATTAAAAAACGTTAACTGTTATAACTAGTTAAAAAAAATAACAATATTAGTTAAAATGTTAAAAATAACACTGTTAAAATTGTCAATATGTTTAGTATTTCGTTTTTATTCCCTTCTGTGTACTAATAATAACACATGTTGAATTTTTGCCAGTGTTGAATATTTTGAGTTGTATCTAACATTCATTTTAACAAATCAACAAAATTAACAAACAATAAAATTTACATGGAAGGGAATAAAAACTAATAAATAAATAAAAAGGAATGTTGAGATAGATGTCGCTGACATAAAAATTAAAAATAATTAGTTCTGAATATTTTAAACTTTTAATGAACAACAATGGGTTATTATTATTTTAATGACTTTTTTAACACTGTTACATTAAATGTTACAACTTTTAATCACCACCTCTATAATATAGGCCTACACACTTAGCACATCGAGGATTGTGGCATTTGCAGCCGACCGAAGAGACAAGCGAAAAAACTGTGGCCTCGTGCGTTTGATGCGCACGATGTACATCGGAAGTGTATGTTTTCTTAAATCGAGGTAAACACAAATTCCAACCAAATGGTTGCCGACAACTTCTCCGCACGAAGTCTGCCAAAAATAATTAACAGACCGTCGTCGTTAAAACAAATGTGTCGAGGCACACTGATGTTAGATTGTATTCACTTATTAAAGGTTGCCAGAATTGGCGGAAAATCCGGCTGGTATTCTATTAAAAATGTACGGTGTGTTGAAATGAAACATTCAAATTATGGACGTATCCACGTACGCATATCGTACGTGTCTCATTTAAGACCCAAATTTGGGTAGCGCCGCTGTCTCGCTTGCACACGGCACCTTTGTATAAACATAACATTTTTAAATGTACTTCCGATACTAATGCGTATTTTACCCGACTACGGCGAAGCAAAAGGGAGGGTTATGTTTTAGCCTTATGAGAATACTATTGCAAAGTATTACCATTACAATTACTGTTATTTTGACTGTAATAAACGACCAAACGTCAAAACGTTTGCTTATACCTAACGTAGTTATCTAAATTAAAATTGTTCTCGATATTTTCTAATACGGTTTTCATGAGCTGACGTAGGTACGGAAATTATTCAAAAGTATTTTTTTTTAATTTTAAATGTAGACAAGACAATATTTAAAATAAAAATAAAACTCGACTGCAGAAAAACATTTCATGCAGTCAAACTTACGATTTCGTTATACTTGATACGCTGTTGAGTGTACGTAGTATGCGTAAAATGGCTGTCAAAGATTATAAATGAGCATTCTTTAGAATAATTCTGGTAAAATCATTTGTTTATTACGAAAAAGTTCGTTAAAAGCCGTTTAGGCTGTAGGCGATCATATAGAAACATACATACATACCCACATACATTATATACTTATATATTATATATATATATATATATATATATACACACTCGAAAAACATAGCCCATCTTCTTACGCAGTCGAGTAAAAAAGGTGTCGCGTAGAAGCGAGACAACTGCGACACCCGACTCTGCACCTTAACGGGCAAAACTGTTTGCGTATTAATAAACGTTGAAATGATACTTTGTTCAGGTTGCTTTGCTGCCCCACATAAAGTTTGCAAATCAGAAAAGTTAAAACTCCGGGACTGGGGTCGGGAGCGAAATCGTTTCCAAGCAAATTATTCAAAATAAGTTTGTTACATCCTACGCTCCGTAATTTATTGGCTTTTTCAGTGTACTCGTTGATATTATCATTTTTGTAATGGTTATTTTTGTATGTTTAACTGACTTAATGAATCTGGCTAAGTGCGTATTATCGGACCACGCGTAACGTAAGGTTCCGTAGTAGTAAATCACAACAGATTCTTGTATGCTTAGAGCATCTAGTATGATACTATAGTCTTCCTCTTGCATAATTTAGAAAAAAAATATGTAAGTAGTTAAAAATGTACATAATAGTAGTTCATAAACGGTACTGACCCCGGAGTCTGTGGAGATTAATTTTGTGAAAAAAAAGCTCAATATTTCGCGAGCGAATCGTTCTCGTTAAAAGGTAATTAAAAATTTAATTTTTAAATCGACTCCAAAACATATTTTTTTTAAAGTAATAAAGTATGCCAGAGCCTTTTCATAGTATTGCTGTTAAGATTTTATTCAAAACATTTTAAAAGTAATAACTACCGTAGTTTTCATAATATCCTTGTGACGATACAAAGTGGAAGTTTTTTTTTTTTTTTTTTTTTTTTTTTTTTTTGTTTTTTTTATATAGAATAGCTCTACGTTTGACCACCAGCACGTCTGATGGAAAGTGATACTGTGGCCGAAGATGAAGCACGTAGACCTAGAAGATACTTATGATACCTACATAACTTTACTTTCTAATTTGAACTCATTATGATATTTAATTTGATGTCTCTCAGAAGCACGTATTTTATCGATATAAATATAATTATGAATTATCTCGAAGGAGATTCTTGACTTGTTAGAATGACAGGGCGATTTAACTTTTTACGATCTAAGTTACCTCACTTTTGGTAAACGCTTAATACAAATTTGTCATTTGATAACGTGACACCTAAGTTTAGATTAAAAACCCGTCTGGGTTTATACATAATCATTGATTTGGAAGAGTCATAAATAAATAAATAAATAAATATTTGTGGACATTTCACACAACACCATCTAGCCCAAACTAAGCAAAGCTAGTACTATGGAACTAGATGGCTGATAGAATACATATATACTTTTTTTGTTGTAAATATATACATATGATACATAGAAATACCCAGACACAGAACAAACATCCATGCCCATCACACAAATGTTTGCCCTGGGTGGGGATCGAACCCACAACCTTTCAGTTCAGCAGGTAGACGTAAACACACTACCAACTGAGCCACAAGGCCGTCAAGTTGTTTGCTATAATATAATTTTATGGACATAGTGATCTGCCATCGGTCGAAAATAGTCTGTACTCTTTCACCAAAGTTCTCAGAGTAATTTGTACTTCACATTGACATAAGAAAAAAAATATTTTTAATAAATATCTTTCTTTTTAACAGACTTCCAAAAAGAAGGTTCTCTATTCAGCTGTGTTTTTTTTCTTTTTTTTTTTGTATGTTGTTTCAGCGATTACTTCCCAAATTATAAATTGTTTTAGATCATTCTTTTTTGTTTACAAGGTAATACCCCGAAGGTTTTAACGTACTTTTTCTCCTTAGAGAACACCAGGTCAGTTGACGGTCAAGCGCAAGCTTATTTTCGAATAAAAAAAGAGGTCTTTAACTATGGTAAATCTTATACTCGTCTGCCCTAGTTTTTCGCTTATATAATGTAGATTATGAACATTTATCCGAATGAGTTATAATATAATACATAACTATGAATGAGTACGACTATACAAATATATACCTACTTACATTACGCAGTCTATTTATTCCTTTTGTCTTTTCTTCGATTTCTAGTCATAGGAAAGTAAAGTAAAACACTACTCGTCACGCCTCAGTAAAGCAATGGCGACTTTATTGGTAGCTTCTATGTAGTGTTGTCGATGACAATGAAAACACAGGTTTTACTGCTTTATGGCACATGCCTTAGCGCACGTACTGGACAAAATACCACGGCTTACACCTCTAACAAAATATAACGCTTCTTACAACACCTGTTAAAACTTCTTATATGTTTGCCTGGCAATGATGCTGTTGCTATGGTAACGAGGGCTTCTAAAAATATTGAAAATTGCCGATAGATGGCACTCATAAACATAAAATATACATTAATACTTTACGAAAGTTGGTTTCTAAACGGAACATTATATTTTTAAAATGCATTTTTTCTATTAATACACGATAAAAAATATTTTGCTGCAAAATTCTGTGTTAAAAAATTATTCTGAAGTTTTTATCATTTATATAAAAATCGTAATACGTTCGATTTGTTCATCTGATAACAAATTTTATTGTAATAATAGATGTTTTCGAATGAAATCTACACAAGTTGTTCAACTTGACATTTAGTCTAGTAAAAATAAGATCTGTGACAACATAAAAGACAACTAAGAATATTGTTATTTAAATGAATGTACTGGTGTTTTGAAATACATTTGACACGATTTCATAATGATATTAAAAATCAAATTTTGTTACCTTTACACGCTCAATCGGCCGAACCGATCATTATGAAATTTTGTATAGAAATAGCTGTGAACCTGGAGACGGACATACGCTACTTACTTATCATCATAATCATCAGCGTTTTTCATAACTATGCGGGTTAAAACGCGGAACGCAGCTAGTTTATAAATCGGGGATTATTGTGTGAGTGAATTTATGCTTTTTAGGTATTTTCCAATTACAATTTCAAAGAATCCCTCAAAGTGCATTTAATGTGATCAGCTCCATACAAACGGATTTATTTTTACTAGACTAATTTGGAGCGATTAACGCGCAACCTAGTAAACGACGTAAGAAAAGAACTAAGGATTTAAAAAGATTATTTAGGAAAAAATTAATAAAATCTTCGTAGATTCTGTAATGGAGATTCTGTCGATCTCCATTGTCGATTACGATAGAACCAACAACAATTACCTTCCATAACTAATTTAAAATAAGTACTTAAAAAACTTTTTAAGGTGAAACGGTTTTATTGAAAACAAATATAATGATGTAGGTAATGTATTTAGTGTATTCTACTAGAAAAGCCCTTTCATTTGATACCCATATTGGTGGCGGCCGTAATGAATTTAGAATGATAGGTAGGTACTAAATATATTTCATCAAAACTAAAGGCGTGTACCAAATATCAGATCAATCTGTCACAGTGACCCAAAAATATAAACAAATAAGAACAAACCGTTTAAAAAGAATAGATTTTGAAGTTTGCAATTGGTTGAAGATCCCATTTCTGTTCTGGTGGTTTTTGAGTAAAAGACGAGATAAAATAAAGCATAATAATAAACTAGTACTTAGTTCTACAAACAGCAGTCGCGAAAATCAAGAAAATTATTCAGCGCTAAAATGCATCAAGCACATCCGCCGCCCTCTCTATTACACGCAATCTCAAGTTGGTCTCAAGTGGTTGTGGTGTCTCGACAACCACTTGTCCAATTCTGTATTTTTTTACCACAAGTTGTGATAATTGTGTACTTTATCTACCTACCTAATATCATAAAATCACCGTTGGTAATTAACGCTGCAATAAACTTCCCCCCGTTTTATGGGAACCACCCCTCCTATAAAAAAACGCCGACGACAAAAAAAAAGAACATAAAAACTATACGCCAAGTTTCATCAAAATTACGCCCTGTACGCGAGTACAAACAAACTGACAGACAAAAGAAAATTTGGCTAGTTGATGCAGAGACGCTTCGCTCGCTCGGTCAATTATTTATTGTCATAGTATTGTGTCAATGGTGATTGTCAATGACAATCATAATAGTTATAATAATATGATTTATTATGGCCATGGAAAGACATTTTCTTCTTCTACATAGTAAACTCGCTTTTCGCAGGTGTCATTTGAAAAGTGCCTGCCTGCTCTGCCTTATTTCTTTCAATAAATGATCTTTCTAAAATTAGGGGTCAGTAGGATTTTAGCTCGCCCAAAGCGTAACAATGGTCGGCGAACGTCACGCAGACGCGTGTCATATCCAATCATCATCCCCCATTTAACCTTTGGAAAGATCGGTCGTTTCGCCGACGATAATTTTACTCAAATGCTCCGTGACGACGAAACGCTACCGCGAGCTAACTTCTCTACTAACGCCATCTAGCGTCAATAGTATGTACTAATTTATTTTTTCTTTACCTACGTAACAAATAGACCAAAACCCCTGAAACGATCGGCAATTTATAAGCCTCTCTTTTAATATACTTTTTAATAGTTATTATTTAAAAACTGAGTTGTACTGAATTCAGTATTTGAGGAACATTTGAAAACTAATTATATTTTTTTTAACTATATTTTTTTATATCTTAAAACCATATCTCCACATATCAACAGAAACTACTCTGTGTTATGCATGACACGCAATTGGCCAGTCATTAGTTGATTTCGTTAGGTTCTGTTCCGTATGGAATACCTACTTAATAAGTGAGGATTCATTTAGAAATTAAACTCTCCGTACAGGTTTTCAACCATTTTAGCATACTTTTATCTAAGTTGTAGCGTAGCGTAGGAAGACCAGCCACGAGATGGACAGATAACCTACAACCTCATACAAATGGCAGGAAGACGCTGGATACAGGCCGCTTCCAATCAGTCTGTAAATCCATGGAGGAGGCCTATTCCCAGCACTTCTTGTGGGCGAGATGATGATGAACTAAGTTGTTCCCACGCAGACACACGAAATCGAAGCAGAACCGGTGAATCAGACGGTACAATTTTTTGTGACATTACTTTTCTCGCTGGATCTATGTAGGTGTAACTTACTAAATCTGAAATTTACATAAAATTCACGTAGGTTTCGCATAGTTTTCGCGTAGGTAGTTGCCCTTTACAGCAAACTAAACTTTTCACCATTTAAATACGATACAATTAGGGATTCCAATGGCGTCGACGGTATTACATTCATAGTAAACGTGACGTGAGGAATGCAGCAGCGACGCGACCACAATACTTAAACACAGATGATCTAACAGTCACTACACATATTATGTACCATGTTATCATCAAAGCAAATGCCACAGATAATACTACAGTTTGTAAGCAGCCGATGTCACAGTGCACGTCCCAGTTTGTACTGACGCTAAATTAATTCGGAACACGACCCGTGTTAGGCAGGTCAATAAAGGCTTTTCTTACTTAAGTCGTCTAAATAAATGTCGTGTCTTCTTAAATGCCAAGGAAAAGTTCGCTTTGGCTGTATTTTAATGGTTGGTATATTTTATTGATTCCGTCTTGATTAATGTTAGTACGGAATAGATCAATAGCGGTAGAGAGGAGTTACACTTAATGAATGATGTGATTTGTTTAGAAATTTAGTTATCCATATTTAGGTGTATGTGTTTTAACTTAAACTATTAGTTTATTGGATTTTGTGAAGCTGTTTCATATATTTCATTTTCATTTTCATTCATCATTTATGAATGATGAATGATGTGGCAATGCCACGTAGGAGATTAGACAAGATCTATGTTCTGGAGTTACAGTGATTAATCCCTGGAGTGTGAAATGTTTACTTCTTTACTTTCCTTTGCTTTCCAGTCTTTTGAAAAGTGTAGCCAAATAGACATGATAGAAATCTAATGAAATTACGACGCGAACCTATTATTAAATAGAATATAGACCTAATTCCACCCTCCTTATTTCACTACAGGACTAGCCGAAAGTCGGCGCATTACCACCCATTTCTCGTTGAAATGCCAAATATCCGAACTCGGCGATATCGGTCCAAGTTCTTGAAGTGTACTGCACAGTAATGGAATTATTTGCCGCCATCTTTGTTTCCTAAGAACTACAATCATTTTATCTTTTAGATCGACGAGCCCCATCTTCGGCCACACCGTTTTCGCTTAACCTCAAGCGAATTAGAAGTCAATTGAATACCTATCTAATAAAAATAAAAAAAAACGTGTAGTAGAACGTTATTTTAAATAGAATTCTTTAATTTTGAGCTATAAATGCATAATTATAAATTGCGGTTTCATAGCTGTAGCTGCTTCTCGTAAGGAACAATGGGCCACCCGTGTAGATATAGAATGAATAGCTTGGCGCTCGGCACACACCTGTTCCAATAGTTCCGCGTCCTATTGTCTAACTCTAGCGATCTGCAGTAAACAATCGCCGTCGACGTTCCCGATACTCCTCCAGAAACCCTTAACCTCGCTTTCGCCAGTGGAATTTTCCAATGAGCCCCTACTCGAGCCTCCGAAATCCCTGTTATTAGGGCAGGAATGACGCGACACAAAATAATTCGCCTCCCCGACCGCTCTTCGTTTTCAATGGAAGTAATTTCCCCGTTTATTGTTTATGAACGTGTTATATCGATAGATGGGGAAAAATCTGGCAGCGGGGAAACCTGTCGAACGCCGTCGCGCCCGCTCGATGAATAGTGTCTGGCTCTGACGAACAAAATTGCTTTTTTTGTTACCCCGAATGTTAATTAATTCCCGAGTCACGATCCGCTATCAAAATTGCGAGCGAAATGTAACGTAGCGTTTACACACATCAAAATTTCACGTAAAGATCTCTGCAAATCTCAAACCGGGGTTACGGCGTACATTTTTAATACTTCAATATTGTTGGAATAAGATTTTTATAATAAATGTCAAGGATCTCAAACAAAGTAGGATATCATAGGAGAGTGATTTTTAATTCATATTGCGACCTTTTTCGACAATTTCACGTTGTTGGCTTTAAGCCTCGTAGTGAATTATAGCGCGCCTCCTCGAGATATACCGTCGCCATTAAAGTTTCACGCTCGCGCCGACTTTCCTCTCTACATTCTACAAATTCAGACTTCTAATTTAATTTCACTTCTCGAGCTTTAACTGAGTACAAACTTGGGACTTTGCAAGAAGCATTGATTTAGTAGGCATCTATTATTCAGGGAAAAACCTTCGTATGAGACGCGGAATCGTCATACATCGGGCGAAAGTTGACCTCTGCTTTTGAGTACGGTAAGACTCGCGTAACTTGTCCTTTCTCCAATGAATCATAATATTTTCTTGTATACATTTGGTTATTTGTCATTTGCATAATCAACTTTGTTAATGTCTGTGTAAACTAATCAAGTAACTCCTGACTTTCGTTTTCAAATGCGTTTATGGTGAATTATTCTTATAATTTTTTTTAAAATTGTCACAAGTTTCTAAATCATAGCTATTAGACATGACCATGCGGTACGAATTATTTGGCTCAGTAGTTGCGCGTTTGCTTTAGGAGAAAGGGATCAACGTTGCGATTCCCGATCGCGTCAAGCAGATGTTTGAGTGAGTCAATATAAAAATATATTCAGGTCTACTTGTCTTTCCTATTTATGTGTGAATCATGTCATCTTCAATATAAGGATTCGTAGTACTACGAGTAGTAGCTACGTGCGTCCAGTCGTTATTTTTTGTAAAATTTGAAGGTGATAGAGGTGGTTAGCGGTGATCGAACCCTGCTAATTGGGGCGATGGCGGCGGCGGCGCCCGTGGCGTGTGGTATGCCGACAAGCCACTTGCTTCGCCACAGCAGCGGACCACTGCCAATCTACCTAATAATCGAGACTAAAGCACTGGCACGTATCTCTATATATAATCTTAGAAACTTGTATAATGACTACATTTCCAATGTAAATCGCTAGATATTTCATTAATTTGATTTCTTTGTTTTGATATCCAATAGTATAAAAACACTAATTCATATACGTATAATATCACAAAGTATAATATTTTATTTTGTTGCAATATTTGCATCGATATTATATTGTAAGTGTACATAAACTACAAATTAAAAAATTATTGTAACTGTAAAACGTCCTTGTAAGTACTTAAGTCAAACACAGCTGTAGAGATATCAATAGTTAAATACTAAAGTATCAAGTAATAATGTGTCCCATTTGTACTCTAATGCCTACAAGTAACTTTCCACCTATTATATCACTTTAGAAGATACTTGAAAAGCGATGATATTGGTTTACATTACTTATTATGTTATGTTTGTATCCCAACTGCGGAGCGTGACAGTTCTAATTGTATTTAATATTCAAATGGTATTTTGCGTTCTTGGCCATTTGCGTCGATCCCTTCAAAAACAACCAAATCGTGCCATGTTGTACCGGGGCGTTGTGATAATTGTTGTAATCACCACCGGTGTTTGCCTCCAACCTATTCGCTGTTATTGTTTTCGTACAGTTGTCCCTGGCTTTGTGTACCTAACGAGAAATTTCAAGCTCCGCCTGTTTCCATATTACCGGCGCTTTCTGTTTTCGGTGTTTCATTTCTGCCGTATTATCCGTAAATTGAAAGTTTCTTTTGCACGTTCGACAATTTGTTGGCTATCTGAATAAAGTGAATAATAGTTATTGGAAAGTTGTCGAGTGGCTGCACGTGTATTTGATATCAAAATATGAGTATCTAACCTGCTACTCTATTATTGTAAGTAGTGTCAATATACTTGAGCGAAGTAGTGCTCAGCGCAAGCGATTCACTATTCCACAAATTGACCGAAACCACTATTACCACTACAGCATTTGCTGATGACAATAAACCAAAATTACACTTCATTTTTGGTCAAAGCGAATTCGTATTATTAGGCGTGAAGTAACAAGCATATTTCTTATTTATTTGTCAAATTGTCACGATCGAGTATTCCGTTTTTATGTCGAAGAAAATCAACCTAACCCTGTTTTTTATTGTTATGTCGGCGGGCACTTTCTTTTCGGCTCAAGCTTGCGAATTTTGTTTATCGTATATTTTACAGACTGTTTGACTTTTTTTTTTGTTATTTTCCAGTAAATAAGAATTTGGCGTTAGTGCTTACTCGTAGGATGTAACATTGAACAATAGATATGATCTAAGAGGTCATTGTAGTTATTATTATGAACAACTTGTACTATTTTAAATAAATTCTACTATGGAAACTAATGTGGTTTTTAAAATAAAAACTACGGGTCACTCACGTCTGTTTTGAGTCGAAAAATCCGACTATAGTTTCATGCGCAATCGGCGGCCTTTTTAACGGCCAAAGGACTCTTACTATGACAAATTGGAAAATGAAATAAAAAACGGTTGTCATTTTGTCGAAGATCAATCATCATCATCATCTCAGCCATAAGAAGTCCACTGCTGTACATAGGCCTCCCCCATGGATTTCCAAAAAGACCGATTGGAAGCGGCTTGCATCCAGCGTCTTCCCGCCACTTGTATGAGGTCATCTGTCCATCTCGTGGCTGGTCTTCCTACGCTGCGCTTGCCGGTACGTGGTCTCCACTCGAGAACCTTTCGGCCCCATCGGCCATCAGTTCTACGTGCTATGTGCCCTGCCCACTGCCACTTCAATTTGCTAATCCGCTGTGCTATATCGGTGACTTTGTAGGTCTACGTATCTCTTCATTTTTGATTCGATCTCGTAGAGAGACTCCGAGCATAGCCCTCTCCATAGCTCGTTGCGCGACCTTGAGCTTCTTTATAAGGCCCATAGTTAGAAACCACGTATTAGATCAATAAACAGTTTGATTTAACTGCTGTGTTTTTCCAATTTCATGATTGGTGCCATAGTAAAAGTATCAATCTCGTCTATCGTTCACTGTTATATCCTGAATCATATTGATATTATAAATGCGAAAGTGCTTAAATATTCAAATTACACAACTTTTAATTTGTTTATCGCCTATATTTTACATAATTTTGACACCTGACGTTTTAAACTGGCGTGTGAGATTAGATGATAGGTGCCAGGTTTTAAAATTATTAAAATAATTATTTGCGACAAATCACTTAAAATTTGTTTAATTTCCATAAATAACAGTCGCAAAAAATCAAAGAAATTATTTGTGTGTAATTAAACATATTTATTATTTAATCACAAAAAAGTAGTGATCGGATTTTGAGAAACTTTGTTGTCGTCGCCTACACAGCAAAATATGTTTACGTGCGTCGCAAATGCAACGGCGCGGCGTAAGAGCTTCTAAGAATGTGGTGGATGTCGCTTCGTGCTCCATTTGTCCTATTTCATTCCTTGTTACCGTTAGGTGTATGTAGTCTGCCGTGTGGTGTCGACTCATACGTACTGTTATCTAGTATTTACGCTAACGTAACAGCAACTCTACCTTACCGTAAGCCGATGGACAGTGGCGTAGCGTGGACTAATACAGACGTGGGCGAAGTAGCATCAGCGAGGTCCCTTTCCTTTCGTTCCCAAGATCTACCCAATAAATCTATCTTACGAAACATATTTTGACACGACATACCTACTCACATGATAGTGAAAAAATATAACTGCGCGGTCGGAGAATATTGAAAATCATATGGATTTGAAAAAAGGTTTTATTTTTAAATCAAAGCTTATTATTTATTTAAAGGGGGACCACGCGAGGCCCCTTTAAGTGCGAGGCCGTGGGCGAGGGCCCACTTCGCCCACGCCTGGCTACGCCACTGCCGATGGACATGTATGATTTACACGAATGACGCATGAACGCGATTTTAAACAGGTCAGTATACGTGCGATCAAAACTAACATTCCTATTTGAGTTTTTTTTTTTTTTCAATAATAATAATTTATTTGAGCAAAATAAAGTAATTTACATGGTGCAAAACTTCAACATTTCGTTTATAACATTTGAGGTTTGTTGTATCAGTAGAGGTACTTATCGAAAAACGTTACCTACTTAAATTTGAGCAATGCCCAATATATTTTGTTAAATTCTCGCTAACACGTAAAGAAACTTGCGGAAATGGCGTATACGCTGCTCATTTGAAAGTAACCGCTGTATATGGTTGGAGAT
This sequence comes from Lycia hirtaria, assembly GCA_947563715.1. Taxonomy (NCBI): domain Eukaryota; kingdom Metazoa; phylum Arthropoda; class Insecta; order Lepidoptera; family Geometridae; genus Lycia; species Lycia hirtaria. Next base: position 40,788,239 of record OX387379.1, read on the forward strand.
TTCGAATCAAAAACCATCCATCGGCAATCGGGTGAGTGACCCGTACTTTAATTTAAATAAGATTTTTGTGGCTAAAATTATTCGGTTTTATTTTAGTATTTTTCTAATTTCACAATATTAAAAATGTAGTTTCAACTGTTTGTTATCTACAATCTCTAAACTAAGAATTTAAGAAAGTAGGTAACAAATTAGAAACGCAACAGAAAAACGCCTTAATAAATTTCCTTGTATAGCTAAGAACATACTCAATCAAGTCATTTATAAGAAAAAAAGTAAATCAAAATCTGTTCATAAACTCTCGGGAGCTGGGCTTAATATGTAAACCTATAGTTTATACATCATAAATTTACTATTGCGTCAGTCATTGAAAGTAAAAAAAAAAAAGTTTTCTATGGTTCACAAAATAGGTTAGCATTAAAAAAAATTGGTAAAACTTGTATGAGAAGTTAAACCAAAGAGATTTTCACAGAAAATATTAATGTATTTACACTAACAAGATGGAGTTGTTCCCAACGATAGTTAAAAGAAAGCATGACTAAGACAGATAATCGATTGTTCATCACGAAGATAATTGTTATTGAATAATTCAATGTCGCCGGTATTTGCATACAATTACGAAGTGTACGTTTGTCTGTAACGATGAACGTGGATAGAAAGCGTAACATGTCTTTAAACCTTAGCATTAGTATGACGGAGGCGCGCGATCGTGCGCTCTGCTCCATAAGTAATGTTGAGTTCGTAGACTTCTGTAGATACCCCAAGTAAACCTAGCGTGGCAACAAGTACGATAAAAACATAAAATTGGTTGTCTGTAAAGTCGGTTTACGGACGATAGTTTAATGTGACAACGTCATAAAAAAACATTGATGAAATGATTGCATACTTTTTTTTATGAATAAAATTGAGCTCGACAATGAGCGTAACGGGACACTTTTTCGTGCGTGCAGCCGGCGTTCATCGACTTATCGTTGTCACGTCAAAAATCGCAGTTGACGACCAAGATTTATTTAGTTTCAGGTGATATATACTTCCGATTCGATATGTTGTCAACTAGTTACTAGAGTACAAGCGCGCGGATGCATTGGGTTGAATAGATTTCGCGCGGATGGAATATTCCATCACAAAATCGTTTGTATGACGTCACAGTCGATACCAAAAATGTGGCACGCCAGGTTTTCATATAAAAGAAGTCGCATGCTCCATCTACTATGTCTGTGGTTGAGTTCGACTGCATGTCGAGGAATTGGCGGAATTCGCATTTAGTTAATGTCAACTGGCAATTACCTATGTCGGTTTCATTTTGGCTTATACGAAGTTATTAGAGTTCCTTGTACCCGTTAAGGGAAACGTTGTCGCACGATATTTTGCCAGTAAATTGCGTGTTTTTCATACAACAGGAGAAATCAGTATTCGATGGTTTGCTTTTTCAAAATTTAAACTTTTAATTTTATAACATCGGAATTATAACGAAATAATGGACGTCTACCTAAATAGGTAGACGATAATGCCTGTCTAAGACTTAAAGTTGGTGATAATTACCTGGCACCGACCACAAAAAATAGTTGGGGTACCGACCTACTTAGAGTAGTCGCACAGTTTTGATTTAATATTTCGGTATTATGTAATAGCTGTTGTTATTTCTCCCTTTTCAGTTTATTGAATAGTTTTGAAGTCGATTTAATTTTCTAAATTATTTTTATGCTATGATAGATTTACGATTGACCACCATCTCGCCTGATGATAAGCGACCGTGTGGCCGAGAATGCAGGTCGTGGATCTAGAAGATATCTATTCACTCTAGCCTTGAAAATTCCAAGATTGTCGTTCTCAGGAAACAGATGGCGGCAAATAATTCCATTCCCGTGCAGTACGAATCAAGAACGTGGACTTCTATTTCTCTTTTCCATTATCAGCCTGTATAATGTGCGACCACTGCTGGACGGAAACGTTCTCTACTTGTGGTCTATTAAATACGAAGTTTCTTTCATTTGCACCCTCATGTTGTTTACTACTATTCACATGTTTACTACAGTAATTCACGTAACTCTCATTTCTATTGACCGTGTGTTAATAAGCAAGCATTCAAGCAAACTTATTGGGAGTACCTTTGATCGTGTTGTGTGCGGGTTCGCGTCTTACTCAGGAAAAATATGTACATATTCAGAAAATTATGTGCTCGGAATATATGATGTACATGCGACGTCATGAATAGGTTAAGTTCTAAGCTAAAAATAGGTTTACTTTTTAGTAAATCTTTTTTTTATATAATTATAATTGAAATTAAACAATGTTTTTTGACAATGAGTAGCAATTTGCGAAATCCTTAGAAAACATAAATCATAATTTAAATTAAAAATTAATATGTACAAAAGATGCATTTTCGTATTAAGTGGTAGAAATAAAAAATAAGGTACTTTTTTTTTCGAAAATAGGCTTGCGCTTGACCGCTAACTCGCCTGATGTTAAGCGACTGCTGCGGACTAAGGTGGAGCGCGTATGCCTAGAAGGAAGAATATATGTTAATCAGGAAAGACCCATTCAGGAAGCGTATTCCACATTTACATTTTAAGTAAAAAAAAACAAACTCGTATAGATAATCTCGTCATTTTAGAAGTTTGTTAGTTAAAAAATTATGAGTGATAAATTTTGTATAGGACCACCTATACCTAAAGTATGACCTACTAAACAAAAAAAAAACATCAAAATCAATATAACTGGCGAAGTAATCGCGTAACAAACATAAAAAAAATACGTGTGGCACTCGGAGACTGCCGCGGTAAAGCTATTGCATAATAGCTTTACGCGCGGTGTGTTAGGTTATTTTCGTTACGGAATTTCTGGATTCGGTCTTCACGCTCAAGGCCCGCGATAGAAGCTATGCAATAGCTTAAAAATAATAAAATTTACAGTTGAACGAATTGAGATCCTCCTCCTTTTTAAAGTCGGTTAGTAAAATACGGCGATAGTTTACAGCACTAAGAAAACAAAAGACAAACAGGGGCCCAATTCAGTTATTAAAGACCGCTCCATAGTCGAATCATATGTGGAGCGTTTCCCGTCGGCCGCCATAGTTTTTTTGATTCAGTCACTTTTATGTCATACAATTGACACATTTGATGAAACGTAACACGTCCTTCGCTCGTTACTAAATCAAAAAATGATAGCAGCCGACAGGAAATGCTTCGCACAAGGTTCAGTTACGGATCGGTTTTGAATAACTGAATTAGCCCCCAGTGCGAATAATAAATTCTATGTATTTTAGGCCGACTCCCGACTAGGCTGCCGGAAACTTACATGTCATGTTATCATTACTTATTGGCTGTGCCCCGCGGTTCCATCCGCGTAGTGATGTGAAACTGTGTGTAGCGGTAATTTCCAAAAAAAAAAATTAATACTGTCGTAGTACGAGTATATATAATACTACGACAGTATTATTTTCTCTTCTATGCTATTGCATTGTTGCAACTGGCATCAGGAAGTGCAAAGAAGGTAAATACGGTGCACCGGAACCCCCGGTTGTACCTAATGGCCACGATCCTAGAGAGCGAGGGGAAACGCGGCCCTTTCCGCACACCGTTTCAGTAACTTCCTAATATTTGTAGGGTATAATTGGCCACATCATTTACAGGTTGTTAAGCAATACTTGAACGTGAGATTGTTATCGGTAAGGTCATTCGAGGACTGACAATTTTCACATGAGTTGACTTAATACGATTATTCATGTGTGACCGATTTCCTCGGCGCGCAGATACCGATTTATACTTAGTTACCTGCATGAAGCGATATAATGTATTTTTACATGACTACGCAAAAGAAGGGTTATGATTTTATTAATAATAATATATAATATAATGATATTATAGAATGATTATTTCTAAAGTGTGATATCCTCACATTGTCATGATAGAATATATAACATTGTAATTTATATATATATCAAATGTACTTTCAATTTGTCAAAATTATTTGTATTTTTTTGTGTAAATTCATGTAAATTCAATTAAATCATTTTATGTAAATGTGCTGTATAAATTCTTGCATGTAGTTTATACCTGTAATTGAAGTACCACTCAATATGTATCTCACTTTTGTACCTTATTTTTACTTGATTTGTCTTGGTGGTGGCCTTGTTGGTGTAACAATGAAATAAATAAATAATAATAATGAGTTTATTTTGAGCGTAAGAAAATACAAAAGATGTGAAGGAAATAAATAAAGTAATATGGGTCTTAAGAACTTCACATTTGCTAAAAAAAACCTGAATCTCACACTAAGGGAGCCTGTGTTGTGAGCTTCAGTGTCTACCCTCAGAACTTATAATATTTATTAACTGTTTATATTATTTATTACTGTATCTCAAATAAGTAAATAAGATAACTTTTTAAGTAAAACAATTAAAAACTAAAAAATAAATAAATTAAATTCTAGACTGAAATTCTTTATTAGTATAAAGTATAATACAATGGATTATAGGATATCACCTTATTAATCTAGCCCTTGTGTGGTTTATGTGCCTCTTATCTCAAGAACGCATCTTTACTTTTTACCGACTTCAGGTTCAAAAGGAAGTTAACAATTCGGTTGTTTTGTGGTGTCAATAAAGTGTTATTGATTGATTGTATTTTTTTTTCTTTTACGTTTGTTACCGCATAACTCCGTCATTTATAAACCGATTTTGAAGTCGGTTTTCGGTTTTTTAAATTAAACTATAATGTTATTGGTTTTCACCCAATTGATTTCACATTGAGTCACAGATATTTCTATATGTCGGATTTTATTACTTGGTAATTTCTTTTCGAAATAAATACGAGTTCGTCGTGTTCCGTATAGGAAAAGCTTTTACCTGATTTCGCTAGAGTGTTTTAGGGTATGCTTGACCGATTTTGATGTTCGAGGTGTTTAATAAAATAAAAAAAACACTTTGTCTGCTCTGACTAATAGGTGATTTTAAATAATAATTATCAATGAATACTCATTTAAATAAATTGTGCAGTAAAGTCACCGCATACTTTCACGCGTAATCGTATATCAGGCGTAACGGTTACTCTACGAAAAATGGCTCCTTTAGTTTTGTTTTTGTCCTTTGTGTTTGGTAGGTAATAGTTCAGAGTGGCCCCATATAATTTTTATCAAAATCGGATCTGTACTTTGGTTTTTAGGGTTCCGTACCCAAAGGGTAAAAACGGGACCCTATTACTGAGACTCCGCTGTCTGTCCGTTCGTCCGTCCGTTCGTCCGTCTGTCACCAGGCTGTATCTCATGAACCGTGATAGTTAGACAGTTGAAATTTTCACAGATGATGTATTTCTGTTGCCGCTATAACAATACTACTACTAACAATAACTAACAAACAAATACTAAAAAATAGAATAAAATAAGTATTTAAGGGGGCTCCCATACAACAAAAGTGATTTTTTTGCTCGTTTTTGCTCGATATTGATAACAGCAAAAGGTAGACGCTTGAAATATTCACTCAATATTGTGTTATATTATTCACTTTAAAAATAAATCTAAACTAAACTAAAATAAAATTAATATTTAAGGGGGGCTCCCTTACAACAAACGTGATTTTTTGCCGTTTTTTAGATAATGGTAAGGAACCCTTCGTGCACGAGTCCGACTCGCACTTGGCCGGTTTTTTATAACAAAATAAATGGCATCAAAGAAAACGAAACTGCGTATTTTGATGTCGGGTGCTTCAGTATTTATTAATAGTAATACATATTAGATATTTTTTTATATAATTGTTTGTTAACTACACTGTTTTTACTGCGTTCAAATTGAGGCTACTTTCTTTAATTAGTGAGGCACCAATACACATTTGAATTTTGATCGAATCAGGTTAATTACTACCTATTTCAAAAGCGGTATTTGTCTCGTGCTCGTCCCGCATATTAATGGGAGAAGTTCATATTGAATTAACATATTTATTGATAGAACTTCCGTCGGGAAGCTTCGGTACGTTTTGAATTTTATGCAAGTGAAAACTTCAAGAACTTCTGACATTTCCATGACATCACACGGTTTATTTTTCTGTTATGTTGGTATTACACCTGCGTTGCCGAAAGTCAAAATACTACATAGGGAGATCTGCCCAATATATTTATTTATTTGATGATAGGCAAGCAGCAGAAGCTGATGACCCTATATCCTGCAGTGCAGAAATTTACTGGTTGTTTTTTAGTATAATTTGTTCCTTTTTAATCCATTGATCCAGTTTATTTTTAAAAGAGTTGATCGTTTTTGCCGTGACGACATCTTCAGGCAACCGGTTCCAGTTGTGTACAACTCTGTTGCTTAAAATATGATGTGCAGTATTGGTTTCAGATGGTTCACGCCACAGTAAGATGTTATGTCGTCTGCTTTCCCTAAGGTTCTCTATATCGGTATTATATCGGTAGATTTTGTAAAAAAAACTAGTCAAAATTGTGAAAAATACTGAAAAATTGACCGTAACTGTCAATAATTCAACACTGATGTATTGGTCATGCTAGCCAACATTACAGCTAGGGTTTAAAAAAAACTGAACGGTGCGTAGACCGCGTCGCTTCGACAGGAACGCAGCAAAAACACGTCGATGCGCGCTGATGCGTTGTAGTTTCCAACTGAACGCGGTTTGTTAGGTACGCAACTATCTCTAAAGAGTAACAACTTTTGATTGAACTACATCAAATCATCATCATCAATATCTACTCTTAAATAATTATAATCTTGATTGTCGGCGCGGTAATTCGAGCTCAACTCAACCTACTTTAGAACTTTCCGTCTTTTGTTACCGTGGTTACTTTATTTTTTTTATCAGCCCTGTTTGTACAAACTGTCCCACTGCTGGGCACGGGCCATCTTCTCATTGTGAGAAGGGTAAGGCTATAGTCTACTACGCCGGCCAAGTGCGGGTTGGCAGACTTCACACATCTTTCAAGATCATTGAGAACTCTCAGACATGCAGGTTTCCTCACGATGTTTTCCTTCACCGTTTGAAGTTGGCGGCAATCGACAATACGCACTTAACTTCAAAAGAAAGAGGTGCGTGCCGCGGGATTCGAACCCAGGACCTGCGGAACGCAAGTCGAACGGTCTCCCGACTGCTCGGTCTGCCGGGAACTCTTACTCGTGGTTACTTTGCATCATCAATTTTGCTTCAATCAATCAATCAATAACACTTTATTGACACCACAAAAAGAATAAAATAACAAAAAAAAAACACTTATAAAACAATGGCACAAAGGGCGGTCTTATCGCTAACAGCGATCTCTTCCAGACAACCTAGCTGCTTCTAGTTTTCTTTGTGTTTCACATGTCGTTTATCATAATTGATCGGACGGTTTGCGTCAGAGCATGTGCACGCAAGTGTACCAAATAGGGATGCCAGGTACGGCTGAGGAGACCGATTTATTTGTCTAATCAGGCAAATACGATAATATTGTCTTTAACACATAAAACCTTAGTTAATAGTGATAGATAGAATGATAGTTATGTTCAAAATTCCGTTCATAAGTTCATATGTATCTAGATGAGATTTTAATACTACAATTTTTAATTTTTAAAGGAGCCATGGTAATGGTGCTGTCTTTTTTTTTTTTACTTTTTAGAGTTCCGTAGTATCATAAGCATTCCTCGCTTATAAATTGGCCATGTCCGTTTGTCTGTCTGTCTGTATGTCACAGCATTTTACTCAGAGACTATTAGCACTAGAGCATATTACCGTGCTTCATCTCAGACCACGACTTCGCTTTCCAACAGGCGAGTTGGTGGTCAAACGCGGCCTTATTCGAGTAAAAAAAAATTTTGGCAGGTATTTCAGTGTGCATTGAATTCCTATAAAATGTAGTAAAATAAGGGTAGCATACCTTTCATGTAAAGGAGGGATGATTTTTTTCACCCCCGCCCCATCGTGTGGGGTATCGTTTAATAGGTCTTTTAAAATAAGACAAAAGTTTTAAATTCCATTTTCGTCATTTCTATATGATTACAGCTATAAATTCATTATTAAATTTAGTAATAGACCAAATTTTCAATGAACATTATTTTGAATGCTGTGGTTACAACTTTTCGAGATATATAATACATTTAATTCGTTATAGTACAGATGTCATTGACACTTTTTGCAAAGTGGTCTAAACAAATAGTAGTCGGCAACTGATTTTCTTTTAGATTACAGCATTAGCTACGAAACCTTTCCATTGTGCATGTTTCGACACGGTCTTGGCCATTTATTTTTGATACACAACATATTGACAGTAATTTTGATAACATATGTGAACATCAGCCACACAGACAACGATGCAGATAGATTGCTTAAAAAAGAAAGATTTACTAGTTATTTAAAGCTAGCCAATTTATATCTGGTTAGAGAAGACGACTCGGGAAGCATATTTCATATAATATTCGTAGAATAGGATAATAAATAGAAAATGTTTTGATTTTTATTTTTTCGTGCTGTGCCGGTAACATAGATGATTCATTAGGCATGCAAGCTGTGGCGGCCGCGATACCGACTGATGCGAGACCGGCTGGCTGGCCATCGCGGTGGCAGGTGGTAGCTGCTACCAGTGTTGCCATCTCACACTTATAAAGAGGTAGCTGGAGCATCCGTAAGAATAACTGAAAAGACACTTTTTCCTAAAAAGATAAGTAATGTCTTGTAATGTATTACAAATTCGCATTAATCACAGTTCTCTCTGAAATTCACATGCATTAATGTTCATGCTAGAAATTTGTTCGATTTCGGAGAATATCTAGCCATATAGATAAATACATATTGAGGTAGCAAAGATACAATAAAAACTGCCATAAACTCTAAGATTTTATAAGATTTTTTTGCTTAGCAAACTTTAAAAAAAAAATATATTTGGAAAACATTGGGAAGATTGGCAGGAGGCAGCAATGGACCGCGATTTATGGAAGGAAATGGGGAGACCTTTGCCCAGGAGTGGGACAGTAACATAGGTAAACAAAAAAAAAAAAAAACATGAAAAACATTTGTCTGTATAAGAAGATAAAAATTCTAGAGAATATGCTGAATAGCTAAACCTAGATAGAAAGTTGGCAACACTGCAGGTGGTCGCCTCTAGCCACGGTCGGCCGGCTTCCTACTAAACAAAATTAGACCACCACTTCGATGATAACTGAGGAAGTGATACCAACAGATTTAGTTGTATTTTATATCAGATTTAGTCGTATTTTATCAGATACTTACAGAGATTTGGAGTATGATTCTACGGTTGCTTAAAGTTTTTACGATATACACTGTTTGAGTAAAATTATGAGGCCAGAAAGAGGTACAAAAACCTACGCGGTGAAGACTCTATTAAAGTCCCGTTAGTTTTGAGCTCTACAAAAGTTGAGAAATACAGATGATGTCATTGATCCATTCTGTTGATAAATTGAATAAGTTTTCTCTAGAAATTACTAACTTTTTTGAGAACAATGAAGACAGTCGGAACACGGAAACGGCAGTTGTTAATATTCTGTTAAGTCCAGATCAAAGTTTTTTTTTCAGCCCTGTTTATGCAAATTGTCCCACTGCTGGGCGCGGGCCATCTTCTCATTGTGAGAAGGGTAAGGCCATAGTCTACCACGCTGGCCAAGTGCGGGTTGGCAGACTTCATACATCTTTCAAGATCATTGAGAACTTTCAGACATGTAGGTTTCCTCACGATATTTTCCTTCACCGTTTGAAGTTGGCGGTAATCAACAATACGCATATAACTTCGAAAAGACAGAGGTGCGTGCCGCGGGATTCGAACCCAGGACCTGCGGATCGAAAGACGGACGGTTTCCCGACTAGGCTGCCGGAAACTTCTAAGTATATATTTATCCATTGCAGGCAATAACATTGGTATTATTTTTAAATTAAAAAGTTACGATGTATTTTTATTTGAACAAACGGATTACCTCTATTTTTAGGCAAAATAAAAAAAAATACCATTTAATTTCGGCTCAAAAATAGACGTGAGTGATCCGTTTGTTCGATTAAAAATGTGTAACAACCACGTTATTTTTCATAATAAACTTACAATGCAATGTGGAATGGTAGGGATAATCTAGAAGCAACAACATAACGCAACGCTTGAAATTGATAGAATCTAAAATCCAATCATGTCGCAGTACTTGCAATATGTCATTATAGTAGCTGTACACAGAAGCCGCTATCCAATCCATCATGTATTTTAACCGTGAAGCGGGCGAATGCGATATTGTTTGTACCACCATTAGATGGTAAAGCGCTTGTGTTTACAGCTGGTGTACCAGTCGCCATCCATTGTTCGAATGCTTCAGTGCAAGGGCCGTTCTAAAGCAGTACTAATGCATCTGTCCTGCCATACGTCTATCCATTTTCGCATGAGTTACGGGCTTCAGGCGTGACTTAGACGAATGGATCTTGGGTTCGGTAACCGACTGGTGCGTAGTCTGCTCGCGAGTGTTTGTCCAGACATTTGTAAACATGGAGGCGGAATTGTAGACAAATAATTGCTGCACTATACGCATATTGCTGTAGCTTCTCACCGTTCGTGTTGATGACTAGTGCTAATTAAAACGAGGCTCGAAATCCGTGTAGTGGTTTTTGACAGTTAGGTTTGTGTCTGGTGTTGGTTTGTCCAATTGTGGCAAAATGGCATGCAAATGTGATTTATTGAAAGGATTTAACTGCTTTGTTATGTAATATTTGATGTGTTTATACTTATATTTCACCCGATATAGGGCCTCGAATTCTATGCACCCGATGTGGCCTTCACTAAAAAATCCTAAAGGGTATCGAACCATTCAAATTGTAATTGCTAGAACAAAAGTAGAACAGTTTTCGTGATATAGACATTTCCGTTATCTTTAAGAGATTCTAAAATTCGTTATGAAAATAACAAAATTTTGAAATGTTAAATATGGTGAAACTTTAGTGGAATTATCTTAGGAACGTTCTAAACGAGCTATGAGGCCGTAGTCCGACCATCGTCCATCTCACTCGCGCATACCCAGATTTTTGAAGATATAAAATGACTGCTTGAACTTACTGGTTATGGTGTTTCTAGTTTTACAAATGACGAATTTTGACGTGACAACGTCTAATAAATCGATGAACGCCAGCTGTACGCACGAATAAGGATGACTCATTGTCCCGTTACGCTCATTACGTTATAAAAGTATGCAATCATTTTATCAATGTTTTGTTATGACGTTGTCACGTTAAACTATCGTCCGTAAACCGACTTTACAGACAACCAATTTTTTTCCATAAGTCCAAAATGCGGGTATGCGCGAGCTAGACGGACGATGGTCGAGCCACGGACTCTTAATACTATCGCCATTTTAAAGTTTTATGTCGCATTACCAAACATCCTGTATATCGGAAAGACGCAGCGTTTCCACAGTATCTTTCATTGATAGTGATATAGCCACATTACTAATGCACCTATGTGTATCTAACGTAGGTACATCGTATACGGGACCGTGTGCCCAATCCATCTTGGAACGCGTCGCGGGTGTGAGGGCGCGACTAAGACAAATGAACGGCTACCGTCGGGTTCACTAACCGACTGCTTGGTTCATTGCGTGCTCACTGCTGCTTCTTATTCTCTTACCTACTTCACCGAGCGTTAAATTCAAGCTTGTATGTTGGAAAGCAAATTGCGCCTCGTACAATTTTACTCGTGAATTCGTTGTACAATCTGTAGGATTAATTTCGGCGAGTGTGCGCAAGAGCTTCACGACGCTATTATACCTCCACATTCCACTACAGGACTTGCAGAAAGTGGGGACACTACCACCCGTTTCTCATTGAAATGTCAGAAATCCGTACTCAACTATTTCCGTCCATCTTGCGTACTGTAGTGGAATGGTATCGTAGTCCCGTTCCGCCCTTCCGATTTTCCTTCCTTCCGGTTTTCTGAGAAAGAAATCTTGGAATTTTCAAGGCTAGAGTGGATAGATATCTTCTAGATCGACGTGCTCCATTTTGGGGTGCACTGTCGCTTATCAAAAGGCGAGTTGATGGTTAATAGTAGATCTATTTGATGTTAAAAAAACATGTTGCATATCGCATAGGAATGGAATTCCTTGACGCCTTTTGTTTTGTTTCCTGAGCTGCAAACTTGGAATTTTCGAATCTACACGGAACAGATTTCTTCTACCTATTTCATTCTGTAGCACAAAGTTATTGGTCAAACGTAGTAACGTTGAAAAAGAGACAAGATCTTGCTGAGACGCTCGCCTGATGTTAATCCCGCCCATTTCCTGTGCCGTGGTCGTCCTATTTCGTTAATTTTTGATTTTTAAGACCTATATGTAAGTATAGGTGTGGGTAGGTCCACAAGTATCATTTATTAACCGACTTCCAAAAAGGAGGAGGTTTTCAATTCGTCGAAGTGTTTTTTAGGGTTCCGTACCTCAAAAGAAAAAAATGGAACCCTTATAGGATCACTTTGTCGTCCGTCTGTCCGTCCGCCCGGGTGTCAAGATCTTTATCTCGGGAACGCGTGAAGGTATCGTGTTGAAATTAAAACCATATACGCAGATCCATAGTCTCTTGCAGCAGAAAGAAAAATCAAATTTCCGAGTTTTCGTAAAAAAATGTTACAGCCGAATATGTCGTAAAAAACGCACATTTCGACACGCACAAGGGAATCAAAACCTATGGGGTACTTTCCGTTGACCTAGAACTATGAAATTGGGCAAGAAGCATTGAGTTAGAGTACACATATAGGAAAAAATCCGAAAACTGGACATTTTTAATTTAATCACAAAAAATAGTGTCTTTACGCACGGAATGAGGGTCCAAATTTTAGAGTTCTTTAACCGTATCATGTGGGGTATCATATAAAAGAGCTTAGTTAGCATAAGTTAAAACAGGTTTTAAAACAAATAAAATAAAAACTTACTCAAAAAGTCCACTGGTAGTGGGAAAAGTGGCAAGAATACTGGCAGCATTGCCACGTTGGATGGCAATGCTTACTTTTTGAGCAAAGTAGGAGCCAGCATTCTGGTCACTTGTCACCTCTACCAAGCGTTTGGCTATTTCCCTGTATAAACTCTGAGCGGCTGGACCCCATGAACCTAATGTTTCGACCCCAAACAGGTTTTTAAATATTTTTACAATGTATATTTTTCGGTATAAGAAGGAAAATATAAAAAAAAAGATTTCTCCCTTTTATCTACTAGTTTGTACGGAACCCTCGGTGGGCGAGTCTGACTCGCACTTGTCCGGTTTTTTATTTTTCATGTATCTTCCCCGATTACTCGAAGACACTTGATTTGAAAAATTCTTATTTTGTTTCAAAGAGTATACTTTCCAGGTAGTCTTCGGGTTGTTGCTTTATTGTAATAGTTTCAGTACTAAAAATAATAGTTAAATTTTAGTCGTGTTCCATAGCTCAGAAAAGAGTGGAGCGGAGCTCCGCTCGGATATTTTATGACTGAAAATACGGACAAATAAATGTATTAGATTTGTTCATTACTCATTGTGAAGTAATTTCTCTAGTTTAAACACATGCTCATTCTGTCGCGTATAAACTGGCAAAAGCGTAAACAGAATTCGATTAGTTTGCTACCGAATTGTGGTTATTATAACCTAATTGTGTTCGGGGGGGGGGGGGAAATTAAGTTGTTTTGCAGTTTCAATCAGCGTTAGTAGCGTGTGTAGCGTTATCTTGGTATAAATCAGCGAATCACAACCTTTTTAAACATATATAAATAGAAAAGTGAGAATTGAATTTGTTTATTAAAATAACACATTATAATGATGAGAAACTACGGAACTCCACTTTGCTCATAACACGATATGCACTTGGCAGCTTAGCTCAGCTGCCCCCTCTGCCCTCCCCCCCCCCCTTGGCGACGCCCTTGATTTCGATGATTAATTTTTTCGCTTCGCTCACTCAGTCAAATAATATTTTTAGCTCAAGTCAGTAGGACATGCCCCACATTCACGCCGACCTGAAAAATATTAAGCCGCAAACAAAGTAAACCAAACTTGTGGAATCCAAACTCAAAGTTTAAATTGGGCTTAAGTTAAAATATGTTGAGCACGATTCAAAGTTCGTATCTGAGTCATTATTCAGTTCATAAGCTTCCCATTTGGAGCTTAGAAGCGGAACTACTCGTCTTTAACTTGCTGTTCAATTGATTCACACAGTCTCACTAAAGTACGGTGCCCACAAAGTACGTTAGAATTGAGTTCGCAGAATTGGATAGTAGGAACTTTTTTAAAGAGTTTTGGTGGGAATGTGAGATGTTTACGTCACCGTTCTATCTTGTTCTCTTAATTGGGGTTTTCATTTGAAAATAATAATAAAAAAAAAATAAAAAAATTGTAGTCTATATGTTCGATTACAAGCGTTGCAGTAGACAAGTGAGATAGAGGCCTAGAACATGTTTTTCCAGGTTATCCGCAATACTCGGTAGAAGTTTCAGGAAATCTTTACAAAGGGATGACTAGAACTGGATCGTGAACTATTTTGCTTGACTTGACTGTGAATAGTACTTGTTTGACTTGAAACTCTGTCAAATCATACTTGTTGATGGCAAATTATCTAACTGTTGTTAGCAACCGAAAATAAATAAAACCTTTTTTGCCCACTGACTATAAAAAGAGAGGAAACTTGCTTGCATCTGAGGCCTGCAAATCCATATAGATAGATTAGGTTTAAAGAACTTTATTATCAACAATGACAATTTGTCACTTATGTGATAACATAGCTTAACATAATAAATGTAATGTGATGTGTGTGTAGATTATTTATTTAATTTATATAAATCCCGTGGGAGGCTTGACCTAGCAAATCAAATTTACCGGTCTTCTTGAGCTTGCGTAAATTTAACACCTTGCGTGGGGAGTAAGACTATGATAATGATATCAAAACGCTACGTGATTAATTTTGCCTGTGACCCGAAAGAATCCCACGGGATATTTAGTAATGGTAATTGAGTAAATGTCATCATAAATAACAGTATCTTTAAATTAAATATGATTTGAGTCATTTTTCACCACTCTTAGTGTTTGGTAAATTATTTTCGTATTTTACATAATAATAAACATACGTATTGCTAAGAATTTCATCTCAGGAAAGGTCTTAGGAAATTCCATTACTTAGGGCGACGTTCCTCCGAAGATTGGATATAGATAGAATTATATCTCCACGCATCAGTGGTCAGCTGCTTTCTGCATCGTGTGAAAGGTCGATCTCTATACTACGCGTATGTACATATAGCAAACGAAGTCTTCACATCGCTATCCTAGATATATTAATGGGCTTCCACTCATAAAAGCGAAGCTTATCGTAAAATTAGAGATCTCTCTCGCTCTGCCTTGAATACGATATGAGCAACTCATTGCCCTCTGGATTATAAACCTTCTGATTATTACTGAGGCGGAATAAAGAGGAGATCTGTCATAAAACGTCCTTCAAGAGACATTATGCTCTGACGAGTTTGATAAGTCGACGAAAGCGATACAATCTTTGAGCGATAAAAACAAAAGACGCTCACCATAAGTCATTGCAAAATTATTATTGTTGGCTGCTTGGTCACAAGGGGACAAACTGGAAGTAATCTTTTCATAGCGGATATCCCAAAAACTCGAACGAAAAGCTTTAGCACTTATATTGCGCGTAAGCGCAAAATGTGGAACATGTTTTTTGAATGGGTATTTCTGAATTATTATAATCTGGGTGTCTGCAAATCTCGAAGAAACCTTAGTCAGGTACAAGTCTAAGACGAGCAGACGACAGCGCCGCCTGTAGCTACACTCCCAACTGCATTTCCACCTGTAGTCGCGGCAGTTCCTATTCTATATTAGAGTACAGACCGCACATCCCGCGGCAATTGCTCTTACTCTTTTTGGTACCGTCTGCGGTATCCCATACATTGACATGTGTTTGATAAGACCGCACGCCGTACTACGTGTCAACTACTCATGAACGAGCACATAGATATTCAATCGATCTAGCTAGGTTTAAATTTTAGTGCACCTGAGTTTGCCTGTATTATTAGTCTTAAAAAATCCGAGCGGAGCTCGGTCGTCCAGGTAGGTACTTCTATAAAATTTACACAGACATGCAATTTTACGTCGGTGCTTGAGACTAAGTAACTTCTTGTCTTCTTCTTGCAGTTTGTAAGCACCTATTCACCTAACAGTATGAGCTAATTCCTGGCTTACCATCTTGAACTAAACAATCATTTAATTAATCTAGTGCGCTGTAGTCAAATACCTAAGCTGATAACTATAAAAATAGATATCAAAGAACTAGTTTCTAATATAGTCAAATACCAAAGCTGATAACTATAAAAATAGATATCAAAGAACTAGTTTCTAATATATAATAGGGTGTCAGTAAGTTTGCTATGAATCGGGGTCATTGGCGCGTGCTTTACCAGCGCGTAACAGTTTCTACGTTAACTGCGTATAATTTTCACGCAGTGTACAGTTAAGGCGATTCCGGTAATCATAGCTTCGGTTTGAAACACCTCGCTTATTAGGATGAAAAGTTGTTTGGCTACTTTATAAATAAGCGTGTTGATAAAAGTGGAACATCTCTCATGGAATTATGTTTTTTGGTAATGTGAATTCTAAAATATTGTATTGGATTTCATTTTTATGGAAAGTGTTGAGGTACCTAATGTACTTAATTTGTAAACCTTGATCAAGAATAATTCAAACGAGATATTGCTAGTCTTATACGATAAAAGATATTACTTTATCGTAAGTAACTAAGTTCGTATAGACTGAGTGGCCAGCCCTATTGTCAGAGTTATTAAGCCGCCGAAAGGCCTCTGACTTGGCTTGACGATTGCTGAACAACCGGGACATGTACAATTAACGTGTCATCCGACCCACGGTAGCGCTCAGAAAGAAATGCCACTCACGGTCACCCATCCGAAGACTGACCGGTCCGTCCGTTGCTTAACATTGACGATCGTTTGGGAACACCTAGTCAAGCTACGCCACGAGCGCTACTATCGTACAATTTTACGATAGAGAAATATAGTTCCTACAATTAATTTGAAATGAAAACGAAAAAATCTACCTGCGGACTCTGTATGGTAAAAACTAAAACGTACTGGGTTGTTTGATTTGTAATGGCAAGGTGATGGTAAATTTTCTCTTTTGTAAGTGAAGTATTAGATTTTCCATAGAAATAATGTATTCCCGGGAGGTAGGTAAGGTACAGATCAAACAGAGAAACATCTTGCACATCAAACCAGTCAAGTTTTCTAGGTTACAGGATGTAGGTAATATAGAAACACATAAATACTTATATATCTAAACTAATCTCTATTCGCTTGTTATATTTTTTTTTATAAGTACGATGACGATGAACATCTTCATCATCTAATCCACAAGAAGATGGACACAGGCCTCCATTGATTTTCAAAAAGATAGGTTAGAAGCTGTTGGTAAATATTAGTGGCAGCTAAAGCAGAAAATCGAGAGCTTATTAAAATAATGTGAGTGCTTTCAAACTACAGCATAAGTAAAAGTCACTCTCCATAAACATGACTGGTTTGGCCATAAACATAACAAAAATGTAAGTTTCGTGATGAGTATACAAAGTTAACGTTTTCCAAATGGATTCTGGTTTGTTAGATTTAGAAAGCGACACGGTTTTTAAGTCTCGATGATGATTGGGTCATTAACTACGTATATTGCTGATACATTGTATGGGAACTCTCATTTTCATCGGTCTCTGATGTTTCCCGAGAATCGGTTTTATTCGTAGGTAGGTATATAGGCTTGCGCTTGACCGCCAGCTCACCTGCAGGCTTAAACAAGTGGCAAACATTTCTATTTCTATAAACGCTTACGCTTCGAAATCCTAAGAAGCTGTGACGTGCCGTCACGTGACATTTCGTTAGCTAATGTATCAATCCTATATATTTACTTTTTTTTAGATGGATTTGGACCCGCTTAAAGCATTTGCCTGTGTCAAGTATTAAGATTTCTTCAAGTTCTTTGAATAAAACAAGTTATTAACGTTCTAGTTACAATCTAGGTTACGTATACAGTCATTTTCAAATTCGAGTGGTTCGTCAGTAAAGTGGTGGCGACTTTACCGGAACTTTCTATGGAGTTTTGCCGACAACGTGAAAAGACACGTTTCGCGGCTGTATTTCACTTGCCCACACTCACGCACTAGATCAAACACTTAATAAACACAAGAGCATCATTTTTATAACATTAAAATTCAAAATAACACACGTTTCAGATAACAATCAAAACATCCGGTACGTTGACATATCGGCGCGTAGAAATTTGATTCTTCTTTATTTTGTGGGGTGAAATGGACGGATGATTTTTTTTTGTTAGTTCGTGGAAAGATGGCAATCTCTATTGGTATTCGTTTTCATCATATCCTATATCATCATATCGTATATATTCATAGAGTTAAATAATATAATCTAAGGGAAGTATTATGTCAAGTCTCTACTTGACAATCCACTACAAACTGGTGCATGTTACTTATGTGTAAATTAGAATTTTGTTTTCCTCTTGCATAATATTTTTTTTTATTTTTTTTTATTGCGAATAGTTTCACGTTTGACCACCAACTCGCCGGTTGGAAAGCGACGATGTGGTCGAAGATGAAGCACGCAGACCCAAGTTGTATTTGTAAGTAATTACAAATACAAGTATTAGTTTATAATAAGGCACGGATCCCGGAGTCTGTGGAGATTAATTTTGTCAAATAAAAAGAAAAAAAAAACTACAAACTGATAATGGCGATGAGTGCTATATCCAGTATTTAAAATCTTCCCTCATTTCCAATTATGTTACAGGTAAAGCACCTGCCCACGCTCCGATAGAAAATAAAATACAACAAACATAAATCGGCATTTCATTTGTACCGCTGTTTGCTTTAGCAGTGACAATAACCTCGAGAAAAGTATGATAAAACATTGTTGCATAAATTATTACCGGCACGGATGAGGAGTGTCACGAAAGCCGGAGTGCCTAGTAGCGCGTTATATCGAGACAATGCGCCATCTCACGGGCATGCGTCTGCGGGGCCGCCTAATCAGTGCACAGTTACTCCGCCTATTGTCTTTCCTCCGCGTTCCACGAACAACTTTTTGTCCATTGGTACGCATTCGGTGAAAATCTCCCTAAAAACATTTGAACTGTGACTCATCACTTTTAACCGAACATTTCCTACGTTCATGGTCTACGAAAAAAGTTCATTACCCAATAATTGAATAGTCGTGTTCAGGATCTGACTGAGTTTATGCTATTTTAGCCTTGCTGTACCTACTGCAGTCGTACCACAGAAGGAGGTCAATACACTTATGGTATATACAACTTTTACATGGACTACCCGAAAAAACACCCGTTCCGTACATTTTCAACAAGTTGGCATTGAATTATTTCTATAGAATAGCCGATTTTATTTTCCCAAAAAATACAGATCGGTATATGCGGGTTCAACTTCAAACCCGTCGGATGTGTGAAATTTTTGAACAGTCTATAAAATTGTAACTATAATAACTTACGATATTCCATATACATTAAATCAAAAATTCTCATTTTTTTTATACAGGCTTGCGTTTGATCGTTTACCCAGAACAGAGAACAGCAGGGCAATTCAGTTATTCAAGACCGCTCCGTAGCTGAACCATATGTGAACCGTTTCCCATCGGCCACCATCTTTTTTTGATTCAGTCATTTCTAAGTCATACAATTGACACATTTGATGAAACGTGACACGTCCTTCGCTCGTTACTAAATCAAAAAATGATAGCAGCCGATAGGAAATGCTTCGCAAAAGGTTCAGTTACGGATCGGTTTTGATTAACTGAATTGACCCCCAGATTCACTAGCGACTTATAGACACCTAGATTATATCTATCAGGGAAAGACCCACTTACAGTCCAAGTGATCAAAGCGTATTTAAAGCATTTAGTTCGGGTTTTTGGAATGTTCACGATGAAAATATGACGCTTTTTCGTATTTCTAACTATTCGATGATCGAATAACTATTTTACTATGGAAATTAACGTGGTTTTCACACATTTTTAAATAAAAACTACGGGTCACTCACGTCTGTTTTGAGCCGAAATATCCGACTATAGTTTCAACCGCATTCGGCGGTCTTTTTCAAAGGAGCAGCACACTATCTGTATAATCTAAACACTGTATAATCTATAAGAGTGTATAAGAATGGAATAGTTTATGTAAAATCATTTATTTGATACGAAAATGTTCGTTGGAGGAAAAAGCTATTTTTTATTTTTGTGATAGTTGTAATTTTTTTATCGGCTCTGTACAAACTTTCCCACTGCTGAGCACGGGCCATCTTCTCATTGTGAGAAGGCTGTAATATTATTACTACAAAACATATAACCGACGATACTCAGTGAGTGTAGATGAATCTAACGACACCTAGCAGATCAAAATCAGTAAAAAGGGCAGGGGTGATAAGATCATTCATCCAGATGCACACTCACCGAAATGGATGAATGAAGTTAATAGTAGAACAAATATATACAACATACCTACATAAATGCCGATCCGTCCAAGGTCCCAGTGGACTCTGATGCTCATACAATAATACATAGTAATATTTCCTCTATGAAATCAGAAAAAGAACAATAGAGGTTGAGGGCCATCGTATATTACGTGCGAAATCTTAGATATGGAGGAAGGGTGGAAAACGGACCATCAAATATATTATGTATACCCTCGTTCACATCGCTTCGGGGGTGCTTCTGTCTACTCTATAAATAGATGCTTTCAACCCTGGAGCTATTTTCGATTTACGGCATGCGTAAAGTGAATTGGAGTCATTAAACACTTTTATACTTAGTGAAAACACTTTTAACACTGTTACTTTTGCTCGACGATTTCGAATTGAGACATACTTGAATAAAATCGTAAAGAACTTTTTCTGGGACTGTTTATTCTGAACTGTGTTTTAACCCCCGACGCAAAAATGAGAGTGTTATATTTGTGTGTCTGTCTGCGGTATCGTAACTCGCAAACGAATGGACCAATTTTGATTTAGTTTTTTAAATGATTTGATGCGGAAATTTCTTATCTATGTTTCATCAAAATCGGTTCTGCCGTTTTTTTTATGTCGGCGGTTTATAAAATTTCTAAACTTGTTTATCCAACTACGGTAAAACAAAAGGAAGGGATATGTAATTATGTATGTTTATATTTTCGAATATCCAACTGTACTTCACTGTAGGTGTCAATCGATTCTTTAATATGGCCCGGCTGACATGGGCTACGTTTTATAGGTAGTAAATCAATGTACTGATTGTATTTGTTTTTTTTGCGTGCGTAAGAAGTAGTGCGTTTTGACTGCGTAAGAATGAGGGATATATTTTTGGAGTGCATGTTAGTATGTGGGTATGTATGTATTTATGTTTCTATATTACCTTCTACAGCCTAAACGGCGTGACTGGTTTTGATGTGCGAAGTGTCGTTAGATTCGTCTTCACTCCATGAGTGTCATAGGTTATATTTTTTGTAATAAATAAGACTCTCCTAATAATAAAATATGCGCTTTTTCGTAACCTCCAACGAACTTTTTCGTAGTAAATTAATGATTTTACTAGAGTTATTCTAAAGCACGCGTATTTATGATATTTTACAGCGATGTAACGCATACTTTCTCACAAAAAACGTGCATTCAACAGTGTATCAAGCGTAACGAAATTGTAAATTAAACTGCAAAGGACGTTCTTCTGTAGTCGGGTATTTTATTATTATTTTAGCATACATATTGTCCTAATAGATTCTTATTAATAGGGAAATGTCAACATGGCAATTCACTACGCTTCTAACTCTGAAACATTGGATGTTAATTCTCATTATGTCCTGAAATTTCCAAGCAACCAACCAAGAAGAGGAACCAACCCAATTAGAGGGAATTCGAAACACGCGCTACGGGCGCGGAAAGCTGCGAGTCCTGCGATTCCGCCTGCATCCGTACCGAGTTGCAATTAACGCCGTGTCACATCCACTCTCGCGTTAAACTGGACTACGGATTTCATTATTTTCACCTGTATGCGTGTTTATTTGTAACCGACTCCTTTGGACTTGATTTTGACCCACTTGAAACGGTCAGATTT
The DNA here is from genome assembly GCA_947563715.1 of Lycia hirtaria. Lineage (NCBI taxonomy): Eukaryota > Metazoa > Arthropoda > Insecta > Lepidoptera > Geometridae > Lycia > Lycia hirtaria. Next base: position 40,810,304 of record OX387379.1, read on the forward strand.
CATTCAAACTTTGTAGACTTATCGAGGACCGATGACAATGCAATAATTTGAAGCGTGTTTTTTTTAAACGATTATTATGTGAGTTGTGACCTAGAAGGTACTTATTCACTTTAGATTTGTAAGATACGGGTTGTAATTTAAAAGAAATAGTGAAAAAAAACAGTGATTCTAATCATTATTATAAATACAATATTTCATTACACTCTTTGAAGTAGAAGGCGTAGAAGCAATTAATTTAACTAGACATAGACATAGACATAAATTTATTTGTGGAAGACACAACACCAAAAATACATACAATATAGCAAAAATAACAATATAAAAAAAACTGTGTCCGCCACAAATCGGTTCCAGCTCAGCATACTGCTGGCTGCGAACAGCCGGCGCTGGTCTTCCGTTGGAACCGACGGTGACGTCACCCACGGCTAACGCACAAAATATATAATTAAAAAGAAATAAATTTATGTTAATAAATGTCAATTAATGTTCTTTAAATAAGTAACAACCTACGCCTTCTATGTTTTCTACTCGGGCTATTATAGAAAATGAAGCAGTTCCCCCGTAACTTCACATTAACATGAAATAGAGATGGAAATTTATTACAACTTCTAGTTGAAACTAAATAGGTCGCGAAATGAGCTCCCGCAATGCCTCTTCATGCGAATAAGAAAATATTTCCGTTTGTTCTCGCATTAATATACATTTTATTACATTCTGTCGGCATGCGAAATGTATTTTCGACGTTAGGGGATGGTTAGGTTTCTGAGATCTCTGGATCATTGTCACTATAATGTGGAACGTTAATATATCGGAATGTTAAGTATCTAGTTTTTCTTCAATCAAAAAATCCGTATTCGGTGATATCGGTCCACGTTCTTGATGCGTACTGCACAGGAATGGAATTCTTTGCCGCCATCTCTGTTTCCTGAAAACTACAATCTTGGAATAATTGGTGTATTGTATTTATTGTATAGACTTAACTTTAAATAAAGATTTACTAGTAACTTATTAGAGTACTGTCTTGGAATGAATTTTCAAGGTTAGAGTGATCAGATGTCTTCTAGATTTACGAGTTCCATCCACGCCCACACCATCGCTTAACATCAGGCGAGTTGCCAATCGTAGATCTTGCGTAAAAAAATGGTGATAACTGTGGTTACTGTTGTTTATGGATTGCTTATAGAAGATTAGCTGTACCCCGTGGTTTCACCCGCATCATCGTCATCAATCATTGTCCGCCCACTGCTGAGTATAGGTCTCACCCACTGTCTTCTCACTGTCTTGTCGATATCATCTGAGTTGGAAGTCTGTCAGGTGTTCGCTTTCTGTCTAGCGGCCACCTTTCTGTGGCTGCTTTAGTCCACCGTCCGTCTACCCTTCTGACAGTGTCCCGCCCATCTCCACTTGAGTCTTGTGATAGTATTGTCACCCGCATAGTGATGAAAAACTATAGCTTTTATCTGTCTCCAAGGTCTTAATTGAACAGACAGAGGGACGGAGATATACTTTCACTTTCATAATGTTAGTCAGGATATCTGAGATATTTGCTTGTATGCCAGTTCTCAATATTATATATATAAACATAAAATATACAATTAATGAAACCTGACTCGATGGTAAGCTTTAGTAATTTGCTGCTTACTTTGAGGTATATGATAATGATTTCCATTAAATCTGGTATAAATAATTAAAGAATTCAGATAAAATTATGATTTAGACACAAGACATTTTGAGAATCTCTCAGTTTCCATATTCAAAATGGAAAGCAAATGTAGCCAATACCTAACAGCTGATACCGATGTACATATATGTAGGTATGTACTATAGTTAACATCGAGCAACGCCGCCGTAAAACTGCCTTCACGCCCCTCTGGAGACAATTTTCACTCGCAAATATTTACATTTTGTCCGGGTGTGCGGAAAACGGCAATCACTCTGTTTGGAAAGATCGCACAGTTTTGTTTCAGTTTTTATTTGCTTTTGATAATGAATAATTAGAGTGAGTAAGTGAGACGGGTTGTTTTGGTTGCGCACGCCTTTTGTTACTTACCTAAGTTATGTTTCTATTAATTTCATAAGCAGTGCACTATTCTTTTGATAATTTTAATGAATAATCAGAGTGGGAGTTAGAGAGACGGGTTGTTCTGCTTGCGCACGTCTTTTGTTACTTACCTAAGTTACGTTTCTATTAATTTCATAAGCAGTGCATTATTCTTTTGATAATGAATAATCAGAGTGGGAGTAAGAGACACGGGTTGTTCTGGTTGCGCACATCTTTTGTTACTTACCTAAGTTACGTTTCTATTAATTTCATAAGCGGTGCATTATTCTTTTGATAATGAATAATCAGAGTGGGAGTAAGAGACACGGGTTGTTCTGGTTGCGCACGTCTTTTGTTACTTAGCTAAATTATGTTTCTATTAATTTCATAAGCAGTGCACTATTCTTATTGCGATTAAAGCATAGTCTTGGTTGGCATTCTAAGATATGATCATCGCATATTTGCAGTGGGCGCGCAAATGCTCGCCAGGTCTAATTGAAAACGTGCCTCGCGGATTTATGCGTAGGGAAAACGCCATTTTCGTCTTTACGAGCCCTGCCGCGTTAAACAAAAGTGGAAACACATCAATCTTTCCATAATTCTTTGATAGCGATGTAAAGACATCAAATGCCACTTATTTTCAACCGACTTCAAAAAAGGAGGAGGTTCACAATTCGACTGTATTTTTTTTATGTTTGTTACCTCAGAACTTTCGACTGGGTGAACCGATTGTGATGATTATTTTTTATTTGAAAGCTGGTGCTTCCCGTGCGGTCCCATTTCAATTTGGTCCAGTTCTGACAATGGCATCCACGAAAAGTCGGTGGCTTCAGTTTTTTTTACTATAATTATTTCTTAGTCCAGAAGTTGCAGCGGTATTTTTGTGAAATCTTTATAATTTTCTTTACGATACCGAGGCGGGTGGAATGAGTGAGCTACTCAAGAACAAACACTCGTTTGTGTCTAGGAACGTTGCGTATCGGCATTGGTGAAAAGTATGATTCGATCAATTTTGTATTATGGTATACTTTGCATTTTTTGTGTAACATATTGGAACTAGGTATGTAGACAACTTTGTTTTTCTAGGTATTGAATTATTTAGATTCTAATTTAGAATTGAAATGTTCCGCGAATTGTGGATATACTCAATATGGTTGACCGTGCAGTACATAAATAACACTTGGAATGAAAACTGGCTCTTAATGGCTACTAATTTTAAGTATTTTACTGTAATTGGTTTTAAAATGATAGATACATTTTCAACAGAGAAAATGTCTGAACATTTTATTTTTCAACAAAAATTCCAAAGAAAGTCTTGTACGTTGTAAAAAGTCGTAATCTATAATTGCTGGGGCAAGAGGCTGGCGATGCTACACTACTGTACAGTTGTTGTCTGTAGATGTAAATGACGATGCTCGCTAAATGCCGGTGTTGGAACTCTGATCGCATCGGCTACGTTATGATGTTAAATATACATGAAATCCAATATCATAGAACATCAGTAAGTAACAAGAGAAAATATTTACGGACTCTTCATGAATTCGCCGAGTGAAATCCAAACGTGAAGAAATAAGGTACCTATTCACGATGATACGGCAAACAAATGTTACGGTCAAATAGATAAAGTTAATGGGACATCCATTTGCTAAGCCGAAAGTGGGAAACTGGCTCCGAAGAGGCTTAGGGCCGAAGTCGTCCGCCACCGGGTGAACGGCCCAGCCTCGTCGCCTCTACAAATAGGTATACTATTAAGCTGGTACACAAGAAAACTTTGCCAAGTAAACAAACCGAAGAAAACTACCTCTTATTAAAGAGGGCTGGCTTCTGTTGATCTAGTTTCCTGTTAAAACTTTCTGTGATTCTTTGCTAAAAGTACCTAATACGGAGCCGGCCGCGATTCTGCAAACCGTATTCACCAAAATATGAAATTCCATCGAGCGGAGAAAGTGCGCGTTTGACATAGCCACACGTGAGCTCGCTGTGACACGATGCGACTCGCGGGATCCATTATGACATACATACATACGAATGAATAGGAATTTGATTTTCATGAGGAATGCTGCTCGAGCCGGCTGCCTACTGGGAATAACTGATATACATACATACATATCTTAAAATATGCGTTTCTTTGGCCAGTCAAACCGAAACTTTGATACACAACTGGCACAAAGATTTCGGTCCACATTTTTTTAATGTTTACTGCACAAGAATAAAACTCCCTATCTCGCTTTCTCCGTTTATTGAAGATCTTAGAATTTTTAAGGGCAGAGTGAAATTTTCTACATCGATGTGCTCCGTCCTTGGCGACACTGTGTATGTACCTACTGTAAGAAATATAGCCGTTAAAAGGACTATATATAATATATATATATATATATATATATGTACTTATATATTTATAATGAAACATGTGAATATCGAAATGTTAACACGTTCTATTAACTAGTAAGTTTAGGAAACTTAAAAACCCCCGACTTAAAAAAAACGGCTGGATCGATTTTGATGAAACATAGCTAAGAACACTCTCGATTATAAATTAAAGATATCTTTATTTATAAAATTATAAAAAGAAAAGAAATCGGTCCATCCGCTCTATCAGTTTGATGCACACTTCAGAGTTATAACACCCTATTTTGGGTCGGGGTTTAAAAAAAATATTATAATGTTGCAAATTTTCGTTATGCTAAAAATAAAAAAAGGAGGTATCGTATTTTTGCATTGTGTGTCGATTTTAGACATTTTTATTGTAGTTTAAAGTCTGTAATTAACAAAATATACAATGTTGCGTTCTGTTCCAAAAACCTTGCATTACTGCAATAGTGCTCCTTGTACGGAAAATATTTTCCGAAGACTAGTAAGAAGTGAAGTGCTTATTGTGCGTGCTGGTCGTTGGAGATGCCGTACGTTGATTTGCTATAAGTAGGTCAATGTACGCGATGAGATTTTCTTTCGCGCATCGTAACTGCCGATGAATATGTAATATGTATTCTTCTTATTTATCAAACTTACCATGATCAGGAGAATCCTAGACGATCTGCTGATTAATCCTATATAACTCGTCACTTATTACACTGTCACGTTTTGTTGATTGATCTCGTTTATCACCGATCATCGGTCATGGTATTCACTGAGAGGATTATAGGGTATCGTACGAAAGTCCATGGGATTCGTAGGAGTGCGCGTGTCGGGTTCAGGTTTCCGTGCGCGTGCCCATGTCTGTGGATGGTGCGCGCGCGGCCGTCGTCAACGCAAGACTGGGCAGCACCGGCGTCGCGCCGGGCCCCCTCCAGCTTCCTGACCTACACCCGGTCGCGAGCTCCGGTAAACAAACGGTTCACCGACCGATTGCAAGATGAGCACTCTCGAGATGCACGCAAGTCGCCGTTCGACGTCTTAACACTGCCGCATTAACAACAACATGATAACGGTGTCCGAGAATGGTCACGCGTTCGCTTCGATTCTCTTCAAGAGTAGGTCGCGCCGCCGATTGGAGCGAAATATTTCGGCCATGGCAGGTGTGGAACCGACTCCGTCGCGGATGCTCCACAGGTGCGATTATAGTCGCACCTCTAACGCTACCGATTTGCATACGTGAAAGAGAAAATGTTTCTTGTATTGTGTCGAGATATCTATTGAACGTTCTCTTGATTTATTTACTTTCTTTTCGAATATCGTATAATATTTGTGTACCTGAAGTTGCCGTCCGAGTGAAAGTTCAGAACGATGTTGACACTAATACGTGACGGTTGTTATATTTAATGAATTGCTTAGCTTTATTGTTGGAATTACCTAAGATATTCTTTGTGCAAGTATTTCACGGTACCTTGTCTGTACCTTACCGCATAAGTGACTTTGTGCCAAGATTGAATCTAAGATTTGTGTCTTGTCAACAGAGTGGCGGAGGGTACGCCGAACGCGCGGACGTGTTTACTGCATCAAAAGCTTCAGCTCTTAAACTGCTGCATTAAGCGCGCGGCGGAAAGCGCCGGTCACACGGCGGGTAACTCCTCCGATGAAGAGTTCTACGACTGCTCTGAGGGCGAGGGCGAGGAGCAGCCGCCCTGGGATCGACCCGTCGGCCGGCTGCAGCGTCTCGCCGACGCTACGCTCAAGAACGGACCTCCACTCTACATACCTCGGACGCAGGTAAGTTTCATACTTTATTATCCGAATTCGCCTAGCTTTAATTTTAGATGGATCTTTAGTCTCACTCTACTCGTGGACCGACAGGATCCTGCGCCGAAGACCGAGGATCAACTAGAGGAAGACGCCGAACTGATGGTGCGGTTGGGCGACGACGCGCGCGCGTCCGAGCTGCGCGCGCGCATGATGAGCGCCTCTCTACTCTCCGACATGGAGGCATTTAAGGCGGCCAACCCCGGCGCCGAGCTGTGCGACTTCGTGCGTTGGTACTCACCTCGCGACTGGCGGCCCGAGGGCGGCGGCTCGCTCGGTGACCGCATGCTGCTGCCCGCCAACCCCTGGCTCGAGGCGTGGAGTGTGGCGCGGCCCGTGCCCGCCGCGCGCCAGCGCCGTCTCTTCGACGAGACACGCGAAGCCGAGCGCGCATTGCATTATCTGCGCGCCCGCAGCGTCGCCGCCGTTGCAGAGTTGCTGTTGCCGGCAGTGCTGCGCGCGGGCGCAGTGCGGGCCCACGCCGAGGGTGCGCGACCAAGTGGTGCGCTCGGTCCGGGAGGCGTGGACCTGCGGCGAGCCCTGGAGAGCGCAGCGCGCGACCTGTACGAGGCGGAGCGTGAAGCGTGCCGGGCGAGGTGCGCGCGCGCCGTGCCCGGCGCTGCGGCGGAGGGGCGCCCGCTGGATGTCAGCGCGCGCACACGCTTGCTGCAAGCGGCGGGTGGCGCGCTGCCTGCGCCAGTACGGCGCGAGTTCACGCTGCGCGTGCGCGACGCCGTGGCCGGGCAGGTGTTGCGCGCGGCGCTCGCGCAGGACATGACGCTCATCGCCGCCTTCACCGAGCGCATCGTCTGCTTGTAGCGGCACAGATACTTTCGTCTTCCATTCAACTATGCTAACTATATCATATGTGTGTGTTCTGTTGCGATTTTTGGCGAGTGCGTTGTACAAATTGTTGAATTAATGCGTATAACTAGGTTACGGAATGAGATCTATGGAATATATTCAGGATTGATTTCGATTCTGGGTTTGTGATGAAATTCGTGCAATTATAAATGTACAGGATATAGGATTTTGCTTGTTTTGAATGGTCTCTTGTTACATGTTTAAATGGATAAAGTGATCAACATAAGTGATTCTGTAAATGATTAGATTTATTAGGCATGTGATAATTTGTTTTGTTGAGACATGGATATTGTTTAAAACGCTAGTACACATTATCGTTATTTTTGTATTTTATATTTAAAGTTTAACTGGATGAAATATAAGTTAATTAACTGGAATATGTGTACTTTTATTTTGTTAAAACATGAGGGAAAATCTAGTACCTACACACGAAGGAAAAATAAATTAAACAATAAAAATGTAGTTAAAAAATATATATCCTTATATTAGTTTATCAAAGGCATAGACCCTCGAGCCTGTGGACCTCTATTTCATAAAAAAATAAAAATAAACAAAAGAAATATTATAAATGCAAGCAACTTCTCAGTTAGACTTCAAAGGTGAAATTAGGAAGTTGAAGGAAGGGACAAAGATAAATGCATAGCTATTTGCACGATGTCCTCCGGCTCTTACATAGGTAGGTAGGTGCTAATTCTGTTGATTCTTTACTTTCAGATGTAACTCAAACATAATGTAATAAATATAGTGTCTAGCTAGCTATCGGATACATCCTCCTGAGCTGTAGGTCGTGGGTTCGATCCCCACCCTGGGCAAACATCTGTGTGATGAGCATGGATGTTTGTTTTGTGTCTGGGTGTTTCTATGTATCATAAGTATGTATTTATTCTATCAAATCAACCATCTAGTTTCCATAATACAAGCTTTGCTTAGTTTGGCCGAGATGGTGTGTGAAATGTCCAAATATTTATATTTATCCCAACTTCTGAGACAATTTCCATCTGAAGCTAGGCGAATTTGCTTACACTCTTCTACTACACTATACTCATAGATAAGCCAGTATATTATAGTATCAAGCAAACATACCAAATTATCATAGTTAAAATAGTAAAGGAATATTACAATAGGTAGTCGCGTGTCCGTAGAAGGATATCATAACGGCGCACACGCTGTGTGTATATCTGTGTGTACACAGCACTGCAGTAGATATATGGTATATCTGTGTGACACAGCATAGCATAGGTGTGTGGTTTGTGTCCATCTACTGATGTAAAGCTTCAAAGGAAACACCTACCATTGGTTTACGAACTGCCAGATAAAGTGACGCGAGAATGCTATCGAGTAGAGCGAGCCCCACGCTGATATTGACTTGAGTTTCTACTAGTACCCCTATTCATAACTTGTCGGAATCGGGTTGGAAACTATATCTCTACCTCTGTCATTCTGTATGGAAATGACAGAGATGGAGGTATAGTTTCCGACCTAATTCAGAATCCGACGAGTTGTGAATAGTCCACTAATGTAATGTAGCTCTTCCGACACAAGTTAGTGTAATTTCATAAATCGAAGTAAGTACCTAGTTGCATAAATTATTTTACAAATGCTAAATGATTAATTTACGAAATTGCGTTTTTTAATTTTATCATATTTTTTCCTTTTCAACGTCTGGGCCTGCCAAAATCCTTATGTTAATTTTAAATGTTCTATTTTTAACCGACTCAAAAAAGGAGGAGGTTCTGTATTCGGCTGTATCTTTTTTAGGGTTCCGTACCTTAAAAGAAAAAAAAAGGGAACCCTTATAGGATCACTTTGTAATCCGTCTGTCTGTCTGTCCGTCTGTCCGCCTGTCCATCTGTCCGTTGCGTAAAACAAAATCTGGTAAGGACTTATGTTAAGGAAACCGATTTGAATCCCTTCAGGTTTTCTTCAAATTGCTACGAAGAGTCCAGAAATGTGGCTATGGTGGTCGGACGGAGAGAGCGAGAGAGAGAGAGAGAGAGAGGAACACCGTATAGTAATAATGGGTTGGAGTCCGACATAGGCTTTGCCCCCGAGCCTTTGCCTTTCCTTTGCCCCAGGATGCGTGTGTTTTTCGCGAATTTTTTCACAATACAAGTATAAGCTTAGAAAACTCAAAAACCACTCTCGATGATTTCATCGAGATTGGTTTTTCCTCTCCCAAACAAAACTAATTCAAAACCGGTCCATCCATTTGAGAGCTTGTAGCTCAACGTGTTTTACAGACAGACACAGATCACACACGTCAAACTTATAACACCCTTCTTTTTGGATCGGGTGCTAAAAAAGGTGTTCTAGTTCCAGTGGTAACGCTAGATAGTCGCGAGGCGTGGGTGTGTTGCGCGCATGCGCCCTACTTGCCCGCCTGGAGCCCGCCGCTCGGCTCAGTGGCGCGCCGGGACCGCCGGTCGATTCCACTGCGCGAATCGCCCGTGCCTGACCACGCCGCATACACCGCACAACACCAAATAACATCACTACACCTTCTAATAACCTCGTCGAATTCACGCGAAACAAAAACTGGACTCGAATACCTACAGCTGAAGAAGTGGACAGTCGTGGCACGCCGAGACGCCGCCGTCAGGACACCTGTCAATTGATAAAAGAACGTGTGCGAATCGAAACCAGTTAATCGTCGCGATATATTGACTGATAAAAGTCGTGTTAAGTGTTCCGTTGTGATATAACAGCTATGATAGTAAATAAAAGCTTGCGGTAACCGGCCAGTGTTGACTGTAGCGTGATGTTCTGAAACTTGAACGCGTAATATGATTGATCGTGTTTCGTTGTTATCAAAGGTAAGGTTTTGGATTTCGCTGTTCGCAGTTTGTTGATTTTGTAATACTTCCTTGTAAAACAGTTAGTCTCTTTTCTAAAGTACTTCTTTACAAGTCTAATACTAGCGTAGAAAAATTCTAAGTATTAATACATAAAAACATAGATTTCAGTGTGTTTTGAAATTGTGTTCGAAATCACATTAGGTACATATACTTATTGCAAGAGTTAAAGCAATACCTGGATCTGTTCCTCTAAAGTATCCATAATTTTTGTGTTTATGATATTCACCAACACTTAAAAAACACAAAAATATCTCTTATGATCTCCAAGAACTATAATTATATTATTATTTTTGTGACCAAAGAACACTGAACATTTGAGCATCCAGGTGATCAAAGATAAAACCGATTAGGTGTTCGGATGACACTAAAATGCAGTTTATGAGTACCCAGGTGATAGAATTTTAGGTGATCAGACGTCACTAGGTAAATAGGTGTAGTGGTGTAGGTAGTTTCAAATGAAATCCCGAGATCATCAAAGCAGGAAAGACCGTTCTGGCGACTAAAAGTCACTTTTTAACTCCAGTCACTCCTTAATGGTAAATATACCTCGCGTTCAAGAAGCGTTTCAGTTCTTTTTTAAACATCCGAATTCTGAGATTGTGTCTGCAACTTTGTTTTCTAAACTCTACAATCTGGTGATTTTTTACCGAAGAAATGAACCGCCAAGTGTGCGAGATCACACTTGTCCAGAGGAGGATCGCTCTTAGGAGGTATCGCCCGAGTGATCATATTAAGCTACACTATTGTGTCTTTTGATTGCCTGGCCTAGGATATTCATAGAAACATGTCCTTTGGTGTCCTGGACGATCTATACCACTTCGATCACTTAAATATTCATAGGAGACATGTTTTAAATGTGGAACGGGCTCGTTTGACTTTGACTTCACTCTGGTAAGACAAAATTAAGTGAGACGAATACTAACGTGATCTCATTCCGGTGAGTATTTCAATGTAAATATTCAAAGGAGATTAGTAAAGTGTTTATTATGAAGGCCAGTTTATTAAAGGAAACTAAAATGCAGCCTAGCCAGCCTATGATCAATCAGGTGTGAGTGGATTTTCCCAGATGGATACAATCTGGGTGTCTAAATCGTGAGTGAATCGGTTTCTTCTAGGTAAGCACGCTTCATCGTAGAGCGCAACATCGCTTAACATCAGGTGAGTTGGCGGTCAAGGGCAAACTTATATTGTATACAAAGAAAGGTGATATCACTTAGGTAATCAAAGGACTATAGGCGAAAACTTGTAATTAGCCTCGTAATTTATATAAATGTATAGTTTATTAAGTATTTAGGCTGTAAGTTTTCCTAAAAATATAAAATAAAATAAAAATAAATAAATTGGAATATCCTAGGAAGTCCTTGGATATGGACAAACGGAAACCTATATCCGCTGTATCAAAAAATATTATTGTTGTTCATTACATCAGCTTTTTTGTCTCAGAGTATTACAATGAAAAATATTGTCTGTTTCTAGCTAACGTCAACAAACGTAATTGGTGGGGTACTTCGGCGTTTCGCACCGCATTTGATTCGAACCGCGGTGCGAATCGCCCATGTACGTGCGTCCAAAACAATACTCGTATCCTACAAGTTTCGACTTTGTATGGATGAATACGACATTGATGAGATCAGCTTTCAGGCTTTTGTAGATAGAAATTTGGCTCATTGTTACCCGATCGTTTATAAGGAAAGTGTTGTTTTACGGGTGTATGTTTGTGTCGGATTTATATGTCTTTATTTTTGGAATGTCGCTCAAAGGATAGATTTTTTACCGATGAAGGAGAAAAAACATTACTTTAATAGTTTACCGTTATTCTATTTTGTAAGAGAGGTTTTCGTTTATCAGGTGAGGCCAAGGGTGGAAATAAAAATAAATTTAATACTTTTCTAATATCCCTAACCAATTATTTTATATTTTAAAAAATGTTGTGATACGCGAGAAAGCGAGCCGTCGAGACCATTCTTAATATACTTAGCTACTTAAATCTTAATATAATTAGCTACTTTAAACTATAATGATGATGATGATGATGTCCTCCTTGACGTATTCACCTGTATGCATGTTTGTAACCGACTTTGGACTTGATTTTGACCCACTTCAAATGGTCAGATTTCATTCAAACTTTGTAGACTTATCGAGGACCGATGACAATACAATAATTTGAAGCGTGTTTTTTAAAACTATTATTATTATTTTTATAAATATTTTTTAATATCATTCCAAAAGTATACCCACCTAAGCTTAAAATTAGCCAATACTCAGACGAGTATAAAACTAATCAGCTAATCTCAAACAAAACTTCAAATAGACTTAAAAAATATTTTCTTCAGTCATTTTTGCTTCCAAAATATTTATTTGTTATATTAAGTTATTTTGAAATCTATGGGTAATCAAGAAAATATATAGACTAATGCTAACTACCACTTTTGCCAATTTAATTATAATGATTGAAACCACTTTTGATAAATATTCGTTTTCAGCTTCATGGATTACAATGTATTAAAACAATACCTAGTTGTTTTTAAATTTGTTCTTTTGACCCTAATAAATATTTAAATGTTTAAATTTTGACGTTTGGGCGTTTATTTCGGCCAAAATAATGAATATAAAAATAACAGCTATTGTTAATACATTGTAATAGTGTTCTCCAAAATACGAATAATTATCAAAAGTACATCCAGTAATGTTATATCCAAAATATACTAGACAAGTGCGATTCAGGCTCGCCCACTGAGGTTTCCGTACAAACTAGTACCTAGATAAACCGGGGGAATCATATATTTTTTATATTTTCCTTCTTATACCGAAAAATATACATCGTCAAAATATTTAAAAACCTGTTTTATCTTATGCTAATTAAGCTATTTCATATGATACCCCACATGATACGGTTAATTCACTTTAAAATTTGGACCCTCATTCCTTGCATAAAGACACTATTTTTTTGTGATTAAATTATAGATGTCCGGTTTTCGTTTTTTTTCCTATATGTGTACTATAACACAATACTTCTTGCCAAATTTCATACTAGGTCAACGGAAAGTACCCTATAGGTTTTGATTCCCTCGTGAGTGTCGAAATGTGCGTTTTTTACGACATATTCGGCTGTAACTTTTTTTACGAAAACCGATAAATTATATTTTTCTTTCTGCAGCAAGAGACTATGGATTTGCGTATATGGTTTTAATTTCAACTCGATAACTTCACGCGTTCCCGAGATAAAGGTCTTGACACCCGGACAGACGGACAGACAAACAGACATACGGACAACAAAGTGTTCCTATAAGGGTTCCGTTTTTTCCTTTTGAGGTACGGAACCCAAAAAATATATAGCCTATGACAATCAAGGAGTGAAGATAATCTAACGACGCCTCAAACATCAAAATCGGTCAAGCCGTTTAGATTGTAGGGACTCATATATAAACATACATACTTATGTTCATATTACATACATACATGCACTCGAAAAACACAGTCCTTCTTACGCAGTCGGGTAATTATGACTATATGCAATGTGTAATTGGTGTCAACCGTTTATTGTTAATAAATAAATAAATACAAAAACTCCAAAAAAGGTGATGCGTGTCGGCGAGACAGCGGCGCTAACATACTCTGGGCCTAAAAGAGAAACAATTATGGAGGTGTAAATCTAAGGCAACATTAAATATTTGCTTACCTGTTACATAATGTTTACGTACAAATCCTCAAAATCTGTTTTGACTGAACAAATCTCGTACCTTAACTGGTTACAGTAAATTTGCCATAACAATTACGGGAAAGCGAGGAAAATCTGTAGAAACTGAAAAAGGCAAACATTAAATTCCGTCCCAAAACCGCCCTTTCCAACAGGTCCTATCTAATTACGCTACTTCGTATTCAACGCGGTTTTTACCCGACTGTCGAAGAGGGTAAAGCTTCTCGAAGTGTTTTGTTTTATTATTGTTTTGTCTCGTGGATTTACCAGGGTAGCGATGAAAAACTAATTATATTAGTCCCATAGAAATATCATCAAAATCGGTTCAGTTGTTTGGTTTTAAAACAAAATTGCGCATTTTAAAGTTGGTTGTTTCAGGTTTTTTTTTTTGTTGTTTTTTTGTGTTGTTTGTTTCAGAAAATAGGCTTAGGGTTCAAAAACAATAAAAAACTTAATTTTAAACTTAGTTACGTACTTTTAACGTAGTAATTTTTCAATGACAATTATTTTCCATTGTACCATAATTACTGTACTAAAACTAGCGTGAGTAAATAAATAAAATAAATAAATAAATATTTGTGGACATTTCACACAACACCATCTAGCCCAAACTAAGCAAAGCTTGTGCTATGGAACTAGATGACTGATAGAATACATATATACTTTTTTTTTTTGTAAATATATACTTAAGATACATAGAAACACCCAGACACAGAACAAACATCCATGCTCATCACACAAATGTTTGCCCTGGGTGGGGATTGAACCCACGACCTTTCAGTTCAGCAGGTAGACGTAAACACACTACCAACTGAGCCACAAGGCCAGTCAACTATTATTCATTTATTATCATTATATATTTAATTAACCGGAAAACTCACGATAATATTTGGTCAAAAGAGCGATGTCTCCTGACCGGTTTCGGGACTGTTAGAGTCTCATATATATCGTGAGTTTTTTGTTAGTTTTTTTTTAAGTTTTTTTTTGGGACTGTTAGAGTCTCATATTCAGAGTATATCGTGAGTTTTTCGGTTAATTAAATATAATGATTTGTAATTACACTTTTACGAGATATACATACATATATAATATCACACTTCCCTTATGGGGTAGGCAGAGCGTCAAATACAATGAGGCCGTTTGAAGTCACATTTAAGTGTGACCGTTGTTAGAGGGTTAGATGGAAGGGAGAGGGTATTAGAGGGTAAGATGCATAAAATGTTGACTTGCAGTGACAGGGGGATCAGCCCATTACCTACATTAACGCCAATTCCCCTCAAGTTTGCCCACGAAGAGAAGTAGCTGTAGCAGCGGTACAAATGAAATGTCATTAACCTTCATGTTAGTGGTCTTCACAAACAATACTCGCCAAGTTACGAGGCATCGTAATAAATTCGCCATGTCTGTCCTTCTGGCTGTCCGTATGTCACAGCCGTAATAGTAGACATTCCGTCTTACTTATAAGGGGCCATTCATTTATTACGTAAGGCTATTTTTGCTAGTTTTTGACCCCCCCCCCCCCCCCTATATAAGAATAGGCCGACCCCCCCCCCCCCCCCCCCTGTGTAATATTTATTACGTAAGAATCTAAAGGAAAAAATGAATACACGTTTGGTTTATTGTAATGTTTATTTTTCAAAGTAACAATTTTTAGGAATGTTTATTTGTACTTACAAAGGAACTATTAATTTTTATTACACATCCGAGCGCACTTCGGCACTCGTGCGGTTGCCCGCGCTTTTTCAAAGTATAATTTTAACTTTGCGCATTTTTGTGATCTTACGTAAGAACTATCAAGACTTCCTCCCCCTTGTAAGAAAAAATAAGACATGGTCGACCCCCCTCCCCCCCTAGAATTAACACGCGCGAAAACGGAACAAAACATTGTATAACAAAAATGCTCTTTGCAATATGGTCTAAACAAACAATGCCTTCTCGCCAAGTTTTTTTTCCATGTAGATTACCTTATTAGCTACGCAAACTTACCATATGCATGTTTCGACACGGTCTTTGCCATTTATACTTTATATGGAATTGGGTACTTTTGGCCGAGTCAAAAATTCAGAAAACAATGGGCAGTTTTTATACATTTATTCCATTTCGAACATCGATGAAGTAAATCCATATACTTAAATCCTTCCAATATTGTTCACTTACAGTTTATATCGCAATATTGTTTCAAATTATACAATTTCATAGCCTTGAGGCTTATCAAACATCTTGCTACTTTTTCAGTTAAATCCGGAATGGCGTACCCGCCTTCGAAACCATAGCCTACGAGATTATCCGGAAGTGTTCAAATATTGAAACAACATAATTCTTAAAAGTCAATGAATTATCAGTATGTTAAATCAAGACTATATTTATAAATTTATTTGTGCTCTAAACATAATTGCAAATTTTACAATATTTTCCAAATAAAAATAAACGCGTCCAGAAACTGAATAACTATGAATCAATTACATTTTTACACAAAAACAATTAGGTTATAGTTATTCTATTATGTAATGTAACCTAACAGTACGGAACGGAAACTTGTTTTTAAACTTGAATTCTTAGTTTTCTTGACCTCTATTATTATTGTCTTGGTAATAGCACAGCATAAAGGTCTTTATACTGTGGTTGTCGTATATGAAGCAGGCGCGTATGTTAAATAGAGCGACGCTCCGCCTCCTTGACCACTGAATAGTTCTCAGGCTGACCAGTATAAATAGGTTGCATCTATTACTTACTCTGTGGCATAGTGAGCGCTTGAATCATCTATGGATCGAATGAACTCTACCATGGAACATCTCTACTTGTCGCTCGATACCTCCATATTCGTAGATGTTTTGAATATTTCCTTATAATGCTCCTTTTTACCAAGAAAATAATTCATCTGAAATTGTTATGTTCATTCTATTCGTTTTTTTTTATCAGCCCTGTTTATACAAACTGTCCCATTGCTAGGCGCGGACCATCTTCTCATTGTGAGAAGGGGCCATAGTCTACCACGCTGGCCAAGTGCGGGTTGGCAGACTTGAACTCTCAGACATGTAGGTTTCGAACTCAGGACCAGCGGATCGCAAGTCGGACGGTCTCCCGACTAGGCTGTCGGAAACTTCGTTCGGAAAATTCAATATGTATCGTGTGTTAAATAATAAAAATCTTACGCCTGTGGTCCCAAACCACCACTCGTTTAGTCTGAGGGTGACTGTCGCCTCCGTGGTAAATAATATCCAATGTTAGAAGATTCAATTGTGCTATAACGTAAGTAATAGCGAGCTCTACCTGTCGGATCCTAGATGTCTTTTGAATATTTCATGTATCCCGGCGAAGTTGGTTTTATGAGAAAACTTTTAACACTTGTTCGAATTCGATTTGCCGATTTCTTCAAATCATGTTTGAAAGAGCCTTTTCACCGTTTGGTAGGTAATAATGCGGGCTCTTCCTTATTTTGTGGACTCTGGGGAGTGAAAATATTGGTGGAAATACGTTGTGGGGTTCGGATTCGTAGCTGGCTGTTTAGAGTTGGTAAAAGTAACTTCACATATGTAGAATGATCGATTCACAACAAAAATATAGGCATATTTATGTCCAGCATATTTTTACTTTCAGGGACAAGTGACACTAAGTTACGCACATAGTGTAGAATTTAAGTATACTTATTGTAAATTTTGCAATGATCTAATTATGACTTTCATCTCGTAATGTATAAGTAATAGTTCTAAATTAAATTCAATAATCGACTGACTTTAAATTGTGATTACTTTTTCAATATTGGACATTCTTTTTGGACTATAAATTATAAAAAAATTGTGAACACTTATTAAATGTACTGCACAGAATAATCTTACTTATGTAACTACAAAATGTAAACTATAAAATGATAGGAAAATAACTAAAAATCATAGATCAACAATAATCCCCGATTTATAGACTAGCTGCGTTCCGCGGTTTCACCCGCGTAGTTATGAAAAACGGTGATGATTATGATGATGGTAAGTAGCTTATGTCCGTCTCCAGGTCCAAAGCTATCTCTATACTAATTTTCATAACGATCGGTTCAGCCGTTTGAGCGTGTAAAGGTAATAAAATTAGCTTTTAAAATATCATTGTGAAATCAAGTTCCGTTTGTCTGTCTGTACTTATATACTGTATAGAAGGATCTGGCATACTTTTTGTATACTTGGCATACCCAAAAAATTGATAGTTCCTGTGGGATACACTAACTAAACAATAACTACATAATCGACTAATCGCATTTTACATTGAATGTACTGGATCGATTTGAAGTTTATAAGATACATATAAACAATTAACATCGTATATAGTTGTAATTGCGAAAATCGATTAAAATAGAAAATAAATACATAGGTATAATGTTTCATTGAAGGTTAAATGAACTTGCCAAGTGAAGTTTGACTATAATTGTGCAACGACACTTATTCGGTGCGGTTTATTGTCTACGTGTAGTTATGGTCAAGCTTCCACTTATTAAGTATTATAGTATGTTTTAGAACTAGTACCTGGGCGACCGAACTCCACTCGGATTTTTTATGTTCTATCGTAGACCACTAAGGTCGAGAAGCGTTTACCGCGCACTTGTGCGTACAAAATGCGAAAACTGATTTCTATTTCTATTCATATGTTAACGATTATTTTTTTCGGATTGGAATCATAAATAGCTAAACGTTTGATGTTTTGTATGTTAGTTATAACTTCGATTTTTTTTTTGACTTCGTGCCCCCTACAGGACGCCATATTATAACAAGACGCTTCCAACAACACCACATTTGTCAGATTATTTATGTAGTTTTAAAGTTATGAGGGAACAGATGAACAAAGGAACAAACATAACCCTCCCTTTTGCTTCGCCGTAGTCGGGTAAATAGTCTTATATTTTATGACGAAATACGTAAGTAACGGGTAAAAATTTCGATCTTTCCGTATCTCTTGACATCGTACGAAAAAAAAAGTAAAAAAGCTGGGAATCAAAAAATGCAAAACCTTTTGGATCAGTGCCCCGTATCTGCGTAACCCTCTACTAGATACAGTATAGGTACATGTATTTCTCAGACAAACTATTTAACTGGAGCATAATCTTCACACGTGACACGTGCGTGAGTGATATACGTGTAGGTCTCTAGGTGCCGCCACGCCCGCGCCTGCCACAGTTGTAACATGTCAATACAGTTTGTTTCCTTTGAACTTTGAATTATGTTGTAAATAATGCGAACAGCCGTAACACACGATCGTATACGTCTATCGTCCGGCCACAGGCTATAAATCTACGCAGTCGGCCAAAGAAGCCGTTGAGGCAGCAATGCCTTAGTCTGTGGCGAGCGAGACCGTTCGCTTAGTTATGATTCGGGAAAAAAGGATAGACAATTAATTAGTAAACCGCCACTATCGCAAATTATTTAGAAAATTGACTACTCAGATTTTTTTTAAATAAATAAAAAAATTACAGAAATTCATCGGAAATTTCAACTCAGTGGTTAATAATTTTTATTTACAACTAGATGACCCGGCGTACTTCGTATCACCTATCAATGAGTGGACCCGATATTTTCACAACGTTTAAACCTTCCCTGGACTACGAAAAACATTTCAAAACCAAACTCAGCTAAATCGGCCCAGCCTTTCTCGAGTTTTAACGAGACAAACGAACAGCAATTGATTTTTATATATATAGAGATAATAGGACAAGATTTCTTGTACTTTATAAAAATATGGCAGTTCCAAGGTATCTATTGCTGGATGGTAATTTATTATATTAATATCAATATCAATCTATTATATTAATATCAAAGATATGTAACAAGTACCCAGAAACAGAACAAACATCCATTCTCATCACACAAATATTTGTCATGGGTGGGGGTCGAACCCATGACCTACCGCTCAGCAGGCAGACATACTACCAACTGAGCCACGAGGCCAGACATAGTTTAGTACAATTAAAGTGTTTCTGTTAAAAAAAAAAACAGCAGTTCCATCATAGAGCTAGCCAAATGAATTACTGGTGTAACAGATTTTAACTTGTAAAACCTACTTAGCCGTGAAACTTTTCCTTTTAATTTCATCATAGGCATGTGCTGCCAGTATGTTTTTTCAGACTGTCTTGATGAAACTATAAGGGTTCACTACGCAACCCTAAAAACGATAACAAAACTCAACTGACTCAACGATTTTCTCTAGGTCTGGTACGAATTTGCCGGTAACATCGACTAATCGCACCTAATATTGATAAGAATGTTTGAATTACTGTATGGTTGGTTAAACTGTGTATCTAACCGCGTACTGCAAACCGCAAAACGCAGATCACTCTTGGTGTATAATTTACGATCCAATAAAAAATATCGGTTAAATGCGTTCTGTACAATCAGGAGCGACTTTATTAGGATACTTAATCTTCTTTGTGCCAGTCGGTTTAGTATCATGTATCAGAAGCAGTCAGTCTTAATAGCTATTATTTTTAACCGACTTCCAAAACTAAGTAAACTAATCAATTCAGTCTGTATGGTTTTTTTGTATGTTTGTTCACCGAATTGATTTTGATGATTCTATTTGAATTTGGTAGATCATACTTCAGAGGTGCTCTCATATAAATTTTATCAAAATCGATGCAGTAATTTGGTTTTTATAACAAAATAACTGGTAAAATATCATCCAGGTGCCTGTAGAAAAGTGAACAGTAAGTTGCGTATGTATGTATTGTATTGCGTATTTTGAAGTCGTTTTTTTTTAGTTTTTTTTAAACTAGGTATAATTACATTAAGTGTTTTCGTTAGTTGCTGCCAGTGTGTTTAATTTTTATTATAAATTTGGAGTACGATGGTGGAAGCTTGTCGATACGTCGTCGAAAGTCGTCGGATATTGGATATACATATGTGTAGAATGTGTATGAAGGGCCTAAGGTGAATCGTTTTTGTTTGCTGCGCGTTTCGACAGAATATTTCCCCCTCGTCAAAAAATAAAAAGTGGCCAAGACCGTGTCGAGACACGTGTACAGTTAGGTTCCGTAGCTAATGCTATAATTTAAAAGAAAACTACTCGGCGAGAATTCTTTACTACTACTATCCAATAGTTCCAAAATTGAAAAATGAAAAAAAATTCTCCCCCTGCATTTCTAATAGTTTAGAAATGCAGGGGAGACAATTTTTTCACCTTTGGCGGGCTAAGTATATCTTGCACACAATATCATATCTGAGTAAAAAATTACAAGGTCTTATTATAAGATACCTATTCAGCGATACTCCACACTATGGGGTGGGGATTAAATCATCCCTTCTTTATATGTATGGCGTGCCACCCCTATTTTTCATTATTTTGAAAATTTTACTACGGCACTTTGTAGCGGTTTATAGAACACATCTACATGCCAAATTTCGTTTATTTAAGGATAATAATCTCTAAGTAAAATGACTGTGACACACGGACAGACAGCCGGACATGGAGATATTATAATGGTTCCTCGTAGTTACTACGGAACCCTAAAAAGATACTTTGTGCTAGTTAGATGAGTTAGAAACAAGTATGTTTAGAAAACTTAAAAACTGCCGACGTAAAAGTTGCTGGACCGATTTTGATGAAACATAGCTGCGAATAGAAGGTCTGTCTGTCTGTTCTGTCTAGGCCTGTGCACGGATTGTCTGTCGGTGCGCTGTACTCAGAGATCGTTGAACACTCAACGCGTCCAAATGAACCCTTATTCCGTATGACCATCGGCCGCGTTATGTGAAATTCACTGACACATATTACAAAGAGATGCTTAATCACTACAAATATATCCGTGTGCCGCCTTTTCTTACAAGTCGACGGTGAGCCAACCAGGCTTCCGTATGCTAGGCGCTTTGTGGAGCTAGTTTTTAGGGTTCCGTACCCAAAGGGTAAAATTACTAAGACTTCGCTGTCTGTCTGTCTGTCTGTCTGTCTCCAGGCTGTATCTCATAAACCGTGATAGCTAGAAAGCTGAAATTTTCACAAATGATGTATTTCCGTTGCCGCTATAACAACAAATACTAAAAATTAAAAAAAAAAATTAAGGGTCCCCATACAATAAACGTGTTTTTTTCTTTTTTTTTTGCTCAATATTAAAAACGGTAACAGGTAGACGCTTCAAATTTTTACAGATTATTTACTTGTATATTACCTTTCAAAATAAATAATTAAATAACAATAAAGTAAATATTAAAGGGGGGCTCCCATACAACAAACGTAATTTTTAAGCAATTTTTACTCGATCTAAATTAACAGGTAGAAACTTGAATATTTGTAAGTAAATATTTAGAAATGTATTAACTATAAAAATAAATACCTAATCTAATACATAAAAACTCACAAAATGAAAATAATCCGTGCATCTAAACGCGGTGCGAGCGCCGCGCCGCGGTGTGGTGGTGGCGCGAGCGCGAGGTGGTTGCTAAGCAACGGCCGCGCGGGTAGCGGGGGAGGTAACATCACGGAGCGAGCCATAGCCGCGCGTATTCGCGCGAGCGTTATCATGCTGCCCGGATGTGTATCGAAAACCTACCTATAAGTTTTATACCAAATTTTTACCAATTTACTACTTGGAATTTCGTTGATTTCTCGTTATTTTATACGATTTTCTATTATAGATGATAGTACGGAAACCTTCGTGCGTGAGTCCGACTCGCACTTGGCCGATTATTAAATAAAACAGGGCCCTATTACTAAGACTCCGCTGTCTGTCTGTCTGTCCGTCTATCACCAGGCTTGTATCTCATGAATCGTGATAGACAGTTGAAATTTTCACAGATGATGTATTTCTGTTGCCGCTATAACAACAAATACTAAAAAATAGAATAAAATTAATATTTAAGGGAGCTCCCATACAACAAACGTGATTTTTTTGCTCGATATTGATAACGGCAACAGGTAGACGCTTGGAATATTCACAGAATATTGAGTTATATTATTCACTTTAAAGATAAATAATTAAATTAAAATAAAATTGATATTTAAGGGGGGCTCCCATACAACAAACGTGATTTTTTGCCGTTTTAGGGTTCCGTACCTCAATAGAAAAAAACGGATCACTTTGTTGTCCGTCTGTCCGTCTGTCCGTCCGTCGGGTGTCAAGACCTTTATCTCGGGAACGCGTGAAGGTATCGAGTTGAAATTAAAACCATATACGCAGATCCATAGTATCTTGCTGCATAAAGAAAATTAAGTTTCTAAGTTTTCGTAAAAAAAATAATTACAGCCGAATATATCGTAAAAAACGCACATTTCGACACTCACAAGGGAATCAAAACCTATGGGATAGGTACTTCCCGTTGACCTAGAACAATGAAATTTGGCAAGAAGCATTGTGTTAGAGTACACACACATATTGAAAAAAATCCGAAAACTGGACATTTTTAATTTAATCACAAAAAAATAGTGTCTTTATGCAAGGAATGAAGGTCCAAAAGTTCCAAATTTTAAAGTGAATTAAGCGTATCATGTGGGGTATCATATGAAAGAGCTTCAGTAGCATAAGCTAAAACAGGTTTTTAAATATTTTTACGATGTATATTTTTCGGTATGTGAAGGAAAATATAAAAAAAAATGATTTCCCCCTTTTATCTACTAATTTGTACGGAACCCTCGGTGGGCGAGTCTGACTCGCACTTGTCCGGTTTTTATTTTAGCTAATGGTATACGGAACCCTTCGTGCGCGTATACGACTAGCACTTGAAAATGAAAATCGGTCCATCCGTTTGAAAGTTACGATGTCACAGACAAACACACGGATACACACATACACACGTCAAATATATAACGCCCTTTTTTTGGGTCGGGGGTTAAAATTACACTTATTTTTAAAGACTATCTATTCAGTAGTCTTCCGAATTAAATTCTTAACTTCATCATATCTAATGTAACTATGACTGTACCTACTCGTACATTGAAACACCACAGTTTGGTATATTTTTACAGTTTTACACCGTCTCGTAAAGCTGACTATCATTTCAAGGGAATCATCCCGTACGCCGCCCGTTCCGTATTACACCGCTAAAATTCACATATCAATTCCAAAAACCAATTAATTCATAAAAACGTAAGAATAACGTAATATTTGAATAATTTTTAACTAAAAAATTGTTGACCCTCTTAATTTAATGTATTCTCTGATATGCCTCATATATTTTATAATTTCCTATTCCGTTGTTTTTCTACTTGCATAATCTGCTTACTTAGGTAGATAGTCTTGTTGGGAGGCCGTATGACTCCAATCCGGAGGTCCCAGGTTAAAATCTCAAGACATGCATTTGTGTTTTGCGAAATTATGTGTGTATTGTCATCTTGTGATAACGGGATGCGACTTCTATAAAAAAATAAGAAAACTGGTTCTACTAAACATTTTCTAAATAATAGTTATTATTTTAATCTGATTGGAATCATAAATGGCTACATATCTCTACGGTTATTGGTTTTTTCGAATTTCGAATTTAAAAACAAAAGCCAATAAATGGTTCCAAATCATAGAGATACTACCTATATATACCACGTTCCAAATATACAAAAACCGGCCAAGTTGGGCGGTTGGTTGGCGGGTTGGGCTACGCGTTATGCACAGTTCCATTGTTGCACATTATATTCTGAAGACCCTGTTTTTGATATATCCATTAGCTTTAGTCAGTATAATTTCAATGATATGAGGCTTTTTTTAAACATGTTTGATTTTGCGGAAAAAGAGCTTATATACAAATAAAGATGGTCCCAATTCCACGTAGATTCATTAATATTGCAGAGATGATAGTTTAATACCTTAATATCTGAAGTCATTATGGTTGTTTGAATCTGTTAGCGCAGAATGTTGGCTGCTCGCCAGCGATTACTGCGAGCCGTAAATCATACACTGATACTTTACAATCAGGAGCAACGTAACCGTGAGAATAGAACTGCCATTGTATATCACACCAGATAATAGTAACGACCGGAGCGGTTGCGACACCCGGATTCCATTAATGTTATTAATTTCATCACTGGAGCTAAGAGGGCGTTTATATTTTTATATCGTCTTTCATACGATTCTGTTTACGTTCAGTGTTAATAGATGGGTAGTAAACGCGAGATGAAACTAGCTTTACGTCAGTGGTTCTTAACTGATGGCCCGCGGGCTATTTTGATGGTCCTTGACAACGTCCGAAATCGTCCGCGGGGTCTTCCTTGAATTAACAGATATAAATATGCTTTTTCTTTTATTTAACTCCCAATTATTAATGGTCACAATATTTAATGATTTGCTCGCTTTGACTATACCAAAGGACAATATTGGATTAAAAAATCCTACCCTTTTACACACCTTCATTTTTACGATGAAAAAAGCAAAAGATTAAATCAAAAGTTCCTTTTTAGGGTTCCGTAGTAAACAAGGAACTTTTATAGTATCGTCATGTCCGTCTGTATGTCCGCGGTTTTGCTCAAACATTATTAGTGCTAGAAAGCTGTAATTTGCCATGAACATAAATATTAATTATGCCGAAAAAGGAGTAAAATAAAATTTTGAAGAAAAAATTGGGGATAACCCCTACATATTATTAGGTGAGGATGAGTTATTTCTTCTTCTACCGTATCTTCTGGGATATCGTTGGCATGGATAGGTAATAAAAAAACATTGAGGGTGTGCGAAAACCATTTTTCGATTTATGGATCCATTTGCGAATTATAAGCTTTCAAGTGATATTTTTTCTTAGAATTAAGTGTGTCCCTCTCTACCGGCTAAACAGTTTACTTTGGAGATATGAATAGATCAACTATTAATCGAATAGTCGATCAACTAACAAGATGTATTTAGAGTAAAAAATTACAATTTTGGGAAAATTTCATATAAACTAACATAAGTTAACTCGTATGTTCATAGTATCAAATAGAATATCCTGTTTTAAGTTCACATAAATTACGATGTGCAACCTTACCTTGCGCGTGATATGACACGCACTTAGCCATTTATTTACTTGCTAAGATAAAATTTTTAAATACGCGCCAACTTTGCGTCCTTGGAATAATATATGACACCCTTCACGTCTCATGAAATGCCTCGTCTTCCCAATTTTTCTCTACGGAGCTGAAACATGGTCTCTGAAGCTGAGGGATCGCCGGAAAATTGATGCGCTGGAGATGTGGTGCTGGAGACGGTTGCTGAAAATACCGTGGACAGCGTTTCGCACCAACAATTCTATCCTCAAAGAGCTTCATGTACGAGATAGATTATCGTCGACTGTGCAATTACGAATACTGAAGTTCTTTGGGCATATATCAAGAAAAGAGCGCTCGATGGAGAGACTAATAGTACAGGGCCGTGTAGAAGGCAAGCGAAGTCCTGCACGTTCACCAACTCACTGGACCGACCTCATTAAAAAAGCTACGCAGTCCACCCTAGTAGAGTGTACGCGCAATGCAACCAACCGCCAGAAATGGAGAAGCATCGCGAGACGAGCGGCTGCCCTGGAGAGTGACGGTGACGGCGAGGAGCCACCGTCATTGCAACCACGACCACTCTGAGTGACTCTGAGTGTACGATTAAGAAGAAGATTTATTTATTTATTTATTTATTTTAGAAACACCAAGATGACACCCTTACCATTTGATGGTCTACGACAAGCAATAGTTTGGTAAAAAAAAATGTATCAGGCGTTACTTTGCGGAAATTCACGTTTAAAAACTTAGATCTAACTTATACGAGTATATCTAGTGTGTTTTCTGCTCAATGCGGAAACTCTAGATATATAAGTTAGATTTAAGTTTTATAAATAGTTTTGGCAAATGGTCCATCATCGCACAATACCTTTGGTGATTCACGCCAGAAACAGTTTTATAAAATGGTCCGTCATCATTAAAATATTAAGAACCACTACAACCCTGTCTTGATTAAAGTGAGCTCGCTCATTTTTGGCGATGACTGATACGCAGCAATTTTAGTTTGGCATTGTTTGGGAAGAGCTCTCAGGGAGCGGCCCGTCAATGGAGCCCGAGTTTCAAGGAATTAACAAAGTGCCCTCGAGCTAAAGTGGTCTGCGGAGAACCGGGTTCATTAAAAATGCCGCCACCATGCAAACTTTTTCAGGCAGCTCGGCAAATTAACAGTTTTACCCCTATATTCATGTCGTGTATGCGTGTTGTTAAATTTGTGTCGTATTTAAGCAGGAGAAATTAAGTGTGAAGTGAGAATCAAAGTTTTAGTTTACATTTTTAAGATAGATCAACGACTGGTCGAGGATTGAACGGTATTGAAGAAATATATTCTTTATACTTACTTGGAAATCTTACTCTTGTATTCTAAGAATACAGATAAGGCGGGAGTATAATTCTTGTGTAGTAGTAAAATCGTCATAGTTCTTAATATCCAAAGGAGTACTGAAATCTGTATTTCCCTGCCTGTCTTTTAATGTAATGTAATAATGGCCAATGAGAGCTCCTTAATTTCGAAATTATGTGTTTATCATTGGTTGCTAGATCCATAATATTTACATTATAAGACAGGAAGGGAAACATTTTTTTACGAGACACGTACAAATTTCAGCATAAAAACCATACCTAATACGGTGTGTCTGCAAAAGTATTCGCGGTAATGATGATGATGATTATAAAACTACTGTGAATAAAAATACGTATAAAATTTACGCTTTGTACTTAACAATCGTTTTGTTATTGTCGGTATAAAAAAAACCGGCCAAGTGTAAGAATAATATAACTCAATATTCTGTGAATATGGGAGCCCCATTATATATTTATTTTATTCTGTTTTTTAGTATTTGTTGTTATACTGGCAACAGAAATACATGATCTGGGTAAATTTCAACTGTCTAACTATCATGGTTCATGAGATACAGCATGGTGACAGACGGACGGACGGACAGACAGACAGACAGACTGCGGAGTCTTAGTAACAGGGTTCCGTTTTACCTTTTGGGTACGGAACCCTACAAATTACGTAGGCACCGTACATAAATCTCTAAATACCCAACAGGAAATGCCAACATTATTATCTCATACTTCCTCGTTCTCATATGAATGACCGCTAACTAAATACTGGACTGATTTTTGGGCAATAAATTTTCAAATTATGCATCATAAATTATGCGTCATTTCACGGTAGTAAAAGAAGGTGACTTCTCGCGTAATACCACGCTAATTGCAATAATTAAATTCGAATAGAAACTGTGCTAGTTTTATAAAACCGAGAATTAAGGCGAGAATCAGTAAGTAGCAAATCTTCGTTAGTTCGTCTCGCTCGCGCGTACTACTTTTTATAATATGGAATTGTTAAACATATTTTTTTTTATCGAAAATGAAACCATTAAAAAATAAAATACAAGCAAATATAGAAATAATAAAAAGCACTAGAATACCTACTTACCATATCAGATCTTAGGGCCTTACGGTTCCGTGATCTTCATAGATATTTAATATATTGATTGAATATTTATATATTCGATCGTCGCCAGTCTAATAAAAAATACGAACCGCCAAGCGGAACGTAGGAAGACCAGTATTCAAAATCTTCTTCCCAAGCTTCTTCCACTTGGTAGGAGGCGATGGCGGTTCCGAACTTGAACCCATCAGGGAATTTATACGCGCTGTGCCGGGCTCCGGTCGTCTTGCATTCACGCATTGCGGCGCTCGAGATCAACACTATAAGATTTAAAAGGAAGGATCAATGAGCACGATTAATGTTGCCCTTTTCCATACAAAAAGGAAACAAGATCAAGCACACCGTAGCACGACCAGCCACAAGTTGGAAAGTCGACCTCATACAGGTAGTAGAAAAAGGCTGGATACAAGCCGCTTCCAACTGGTTTTTTGTAATCCTGTGTCCAGCAGTGGATTTCTCGTGACTAAGATAAGGAAGACAGATTAAATAATTTTAAGTATAATTAAGAATAAGTTGTTGCGCACGATCTAGGCAGCTGAGGCACCCACCCCGGTGCCTTAAGTAGGGGCGGATTTTCCATTGAAATTTCACGGCAGCGTCTGGCGTGTTCGTGCTCAGCCAGCGAGTGGTCGACAATAGCGCTAATGAGGTGGAGCTTGCCGTTAAATCAGCCGAAAATTACGCCAAAATGGCGTAAGGCGACGCGCATTGTGAATACAACCTTCGGGAATCTCTTTGTCGGGTCATTTAACCGTGGGTACATTTTACTGAGTATCTTCAAATCATAGATTTTGATATGCGTGGAGTAGATTCTACGTATGTATTCGTAGTGGTAGCACAAGATACTTAATAGAGATAGACCAAAGGGATTATATAACATTTCACTGAGTACTACGTAGTCTACTATTTAAAACTAGACTATTGGTCTAAAGTCTAAAGGAATTCTGTTCAAGAGAAAAAGGATCGTTTTTTTTTCTAGAACTCTAAAATAATGTTTGTCATTTCGAAATTTAGCACTACTCTATAGTCGCCATAAGATATCTAATGATGATATACCTAGATGATATACCAGGAAGACGCTGGATGCAGGCCGCTTCCAACCGGTCTTTTTGGAAATCCATGGGGGAGGCCTATGTCCAGCAGTGGACTTCTTGTGACTGAGATGATGATGATGTATATACATATATATATATATATGTATATCATCAATATATGTATAGACATCATCATCATCTCAGTCACAAGAAGTCCACTGCTGGACATAGGCCTCCTCCATGGATTTTCAAAAATACCGGTTGGAAGCGGCCTGCATCCAGCGTCTTCCTGCCACTTGTATGATAATATCTTCTGTCCACTTTGTGGCTGGTCTTCCTACGCTGCGCTTTCTGGTTCGTGGTCTCCATTCGAGAACTTTTCGGCCCCATCGGCCATACACAGATATAGACATGCACAGATATCTATCCATTTATCCATTTTGCTTACCTAACAAAGACGACCTCATTTGTTGTTCCCAAATTACTATTTATAATATAGTTTGTTACCTAAACATAGGCACGCGGACCATGTACAAAGTCCATACATTATGTATGTACTTTGTATACAGCTAGATAAGCCAAGCTATAGCCCTGATCGAGGCGGGTCGCTCTGCAAACAATCACCGAAGTTAATTGCTTATATCCGCAGAGCTTCTACAGCTATTGCCCTAAATATTCAATAAATCAATTTCGAGCATGTTGTTTTGTTCCAATTATTTAGCGCTCAGAGAGTCGATGGGGTTCAATCGTAGAAGTACTTTCGCTTATTTAGGTAATTATTAATTATTTATTATACTTGTAGTAAGTTTATTAGTCGGACTATCATATCGAGCTACGTCCCCGAGGTATCTTTCTACCTTTTAACCGACTTCCAAAAAGAAGGAAGTTATCAATTCGGTCTATGTTTCTTTTGTATGTTTGTTCACTAATTACTTAGCCAATTGTGCATTGATTTTGGTGATTATTTTGTATTTGGTACTTCAGAGGTGGTCCCATATAAATTATATCAAAATCGATGCAGTATTTTGGTTTTTATAACAAAATAACTGGTAAAATATCTTCCAAGTGCCTGTAGAAAATTGAACAGCAAGTCGCGTACATATGTATTGTAGGTATTGCGTATTTTGAAGTCGGGTTTTTCAGTTTTTTAAATCATAATTATCTTGTGACTAGTTCCAGAAAGTTAAATTAAACAACGAACAAATCTGTGACTCGTAGGTACTCGTATCTTCCTTGTGACTGTATATGTACAGTCTGCAATATATAGTAAAGTGTTTCAACCAGTCGTAGCGCTCGTGGCGTAGCTTGACTAGGTGTTCTCGAACGATCACCAATGTCAAGGAACCGACGGACCGGTCAGTCTTTGGATGGGTGACCGTGAGTGGCATTTCTTTCTGAGCGCTACCGTGGGTCGGATAACACGTTAAATTATAGGTCCCGGTTGTTTGTTCTTAAAAAACAGCAATCGTCAAGCCAGGTCATAGGCATTTCGGCGGCTTAATAACTCTAGGGCTGGCCACTCAGTCTATACGAACTTACTTACTTACCGAAGTCTTTAGAATTATGTAGAACAGTAGCTACGCCCTGCGGTTTAACATGCGTGGTGTAAAAAAAAACAATGATGATGACGAGGATGAAATGTAGCTTATATTTTTTCTCCTGTGTCTCATCTATCGCTGTACAAAATTTTACTATAATTTTTCAGCCGTTTAATCGTGACAAGTTAACGAACAAATAGAGAGGCAGTTTGTAGTTGCGCTTTCATAACACTAGCCGCGGTATCAAAAACGGTGGGTGATGACGATGATAAGCTACATATCTGTTTATGTACGGCTCTAGGTTTTCAGGTATATACTCGTATATACCAAGTGATACAATTTTAATTGTGTTTTTTTATCCCCCGACTGAAAAAGAGAGGTGTTAAAAGTTCGACGTGTGTATCTGTGTCTGTCTGAGGCATTGTAGATCTCAAACGGATGGACCGATTTTGATCTAGTTATTGTTTGAAACAGGATTTCATCGAAAGTGTTCTTAGCTAAAGAACTAAATTCTCGTACAATTTTCGTTCGTTTTGTGAATTTAGTTATTTTAAGAGTTCTACGAGTAATTAGTTCAGTGGCGCCTTGAGCATTGATTGATAAACGAATTGAAAATGAAAACGAGTACTTACCTATTGTAATTGTGCGTCAGTGTTCTACCAAATAAAATATTATTATCACAGATTTTATTATGATGTTTGACATACGTAAGATTCGTACAAGTGGCACGGGATTATAACATATCATCTTGATAGATATAGAGTGATAGACAGCGCGATTGAATTTATCTGTTCATATCGGCTGGTGCCGCAGGAGGTCGATAACTCTGACAAACTAAGAAGGTCGATAAGAGTTAAGAGGTAACTTGATTACAAGTGTTACGATTGTTATGACATTACGTTATCAAGACAAAAATGTTTTCCTTAAGTATGGTATGGTGAAAACAAAATGATAACTAAGTCAAATTTTCATATCACTTTGTTGTATCGTGATATTGATGTATCTACTTTTGAGAGTTCCGTACCTCGAAAGAAAAAAAAACGGAACCCTTATAGGATCATTTTGTTGTCTGTCTGTCTATATTGGGAACGCGTGGTGGTATCATGTTGAAATTAAAACCATAATTATACATAGATCTCTAGTCCCTTGCAGCTGTGAAGAAAGTCAAACTTCTCGATTATCATAAAAAACTTACGGCCGTATATTTCGCGAAAAACCCCATATTTCGGCACTCACACAGGAATCAAAAACTATAGGGTTGATGTAGGACCCTACAACAGGTACTCGTTGACCTAGAACTATGAAATTTGGCGAGAAATAATGACTTATAGTGCACATTAAGAAATAAAAACGAAATCTATAATTTTTTTATTTAATTACAAATAAGGATCTTTCTGCAAGAAATGTGGGTTCAAATTTTAAAATGAGTTAACCGTAGCAAACTGTGATCATATGAAAAACCTTCATTAGCACAAGTTAAAACTGGGTTTTAATTATTTTTACTATGTGTAATTTTCGGATTATGATCAAAATGTTAAATATATATATACTTCCCCCTTTTATAAATTACTAGTTTCGTCCGGTAGTTATTTTATCTAGTTTGTACGGAACCCTCGGTGGGCGACTTTGACTCGCACTTGTCCGTTTTTTTGACGAACAACTTTGGGGGCGGGGATGATAGGGATGGAAAGGAGGGGGGGGGGGGGGTGATACTAATATATAGGTAACACCGAGGAAGTCGAAACTTGGCCCTGCTCGAAGCGCATCCTAAATAAGTACAATATATTTAGGGTAGTATACAGTTCTGATTAATTAGTAATTGTCGGGGATTTAGAGTTTTCTACTTTTTGAGTTTTTTAACTTGTTGACAAACAATATGAGAGTAAATATACACGTGAGTAACCCGTTTGTTTAAATAAAAATATGAGCGTAAGACATTTTAAAATGTTTTTTCAACATAATGGTTGGCAATCCTATCCTTACGTTGTAACCTGATCCCGGATTATTACTCTGAGAGGGTGGAGCCTGTCTTTATCTCAGTGGACCTCGTAGTTGCTCCATCGTGGATCGCATCGTTGATTAACATCAGGTGAGTTAGCAGTCAAGCGCAACCCTATTACTGCATAAAAAATATTTTAAATTCGCATTATGGGACCACCTCTGAAGTATTATCTACTAAATACAAAAATAATCATTAAAAACAATGCACAACTGGATACAAAAAAACATACGGACCGAATAGTTAACCTCGTTCTTTTTGGAATTCGGTTAAAAAAGGAGATTAATATCAATTCTATTCTAATAAGATTTTTTTGTAACGATAAATATGGATAATTATTTAATTGATATTTTTTATGTAATTACTTCATTCTTAAACGATGATTGATAAAAATACTTTTGTTTGGGAATCGTGCCACCTTAATCTTTTTCTACTGTCAATTTTTCCTGCCTAATCTAGAAAAAAAAAAAATGTTGAATCATTAAAAATTAATTAATAAAGAAATAAATTTGATACAGAAAGAGTTTAGAGACTGGAAAAAGGATATAATATGTAGATTTCACTTCATCATTATCACGAGTTTTTATCACGTGGGTGAAACCGCGGTTGTGTTATAAATACATAATTATTAACGCTTAATAATTAATATTAATAAATAATAATTTATTAACGCTTATATATCGGTTTTCATTTTATTTATTTATGTATATATAGTATATTAATGTCCCTCATCAATGGTCATGACGTCAGTGTCGGGTTCGTAGCCCAGGTCCAGGGTGCGCGTGCGCACGATCTCCTTGTACACGAAGGCAGACTTGCGCGGCGTGCGCGTGCGCGCCGGACTCTCGTAGTCCACCTCGTACAGACCGAACCGCTCTCTGAAAATGTGTCGTCCATACTTTGTCAAATAAAGAAGAAGATGCTGGATGCAAGCCGCTTCCAATCGGTCATTTTGGAAATCCATGGGAGAGGCCTATGTCCAGCAGTGGACTTCTTATGGCTATGATGATGATGATTTTGTCAAAAGTTGGTACTTATCTATTTTTTGAATCCATGGCGAAATTCGGGAAGGGAGGCCTTTGCCCTACAATCAAGGCTGAAAATGTAATTAAATAAATAAATGATAATAAATATTTGTGGACATTTCACACAAGACGTATATAGACACACTACCAACTGAGCCACAAGGCCAGTGAAATGCCGAATTTCGCTGTGGTAATTTTCTCGTAGAACCCATCATCCAGTTCTTAATGAAATTACAAATTCTATAGAAACACCCTTGAAATAACTCCTAACAGTGACAGGATCATCAAAATCGATTAACAATGGCGAGATATCGATGAACAGATTTTAGAAAAGTATGATTAATTGTGTACCTCTATTTCTGAAGTGGGTCGAAAATGTGGTTCTCGTGTACATGTGTACTTACGAGTATCCCTGCCTCCACTCGAAGTTGTCCATAATGCTCCAGGCGGTGTACGCCCTGATGTCGGCGCCGTCTTCTATCGCGTCCAGCATGGCTCCGAGATACAGTCTATAGTATGAGATTCTGTCATCGTCATTCAACCCTCCTCTTGAAGAAAAACCGTTTTCAGTTATGTAAACAGGCGGGTTGTTGTAGTCCTCTTTGATCTTTGTAAGGAGATCGTAGAATCCCCACGGAACCACCTAAAAATATCAAAATAGTTTTTTATAGAATGTCGATCTATGATAGAATATATATATATATTAATATATTCTATTAAATGTATGGGAATTGTAAATACATCATTTTAAGGGTTCCGTACCTTAAAAGGAAAAAACGGAACCTATAAAGGATCACTTTGTCCGTCTGTCTGTCTGCGAAAAAATTCGAAAACTGTACATTTTTTATTTAATAAAAAAATAGGGTCTTTATGTAAAAAGGAGGAAGGAGGGTACAAATTTTAAAGTGTTTTAACCGTATCATGTGGGGTATCATATGTTAAAACTTCAGTAGCACAAGCTAAAATAGGTTTTTAAATATTTTTACGATGTGTATTTTTCGGCTTATGAAGGGAAATTAAAAAAAAAAACATATAAAATCCCCCTTTTTTATTTTATACGGAACCCTCAGTAGGCGAGTCTGACTCGCACTTGTTTAGTTTTTATTTACCTTAATCCAGGCAGATGCAGCACTATCCCATTCAAGTGGTTGGTAAGATATTACTCCCAAATCGTCGTCATAAGAAGGAGACGCATGGTAGCCCGTGACGGATTCGTTTCTGTACACCAAATACGTAGTGTAATGGTTAAGCCCGAAAAAATCAGACGTGCCCTTAACGTATTCCACTTCTTCGGGAGTAAATTCGGGCAACCTGGACCTGAAGTAACCTTGCTCTGCGCTCTTTGCTGCTACCCTCTCCTTCATTATTGGAGGAAAGTCACCTGTCTCTGAGAATATGGGATGTGCGTATTGTCCCCACTGAAAAATAAGAGATTTTGATTAAATATGTGCCAACATAAATTAATATATAATTTAAAGAATATGTTTACTTCATTACATTGAACTGATTATTTTCTTCAGTTGCTACCAGGTCATTTTTGGTCTCAGGTAAATAGAATTGAGTGCTTATTGTGATAAATATATTTCCTTCGTATTTAGGTCTAAATTCTTTGTCATATATGTGATATGCTCTGGCGTGAGACATCAATAAGTTTTTAGCACACATATATTCAGCGACACCCTTCATATTGAGTCGTGGTGCTAACGCATCAGATCCGTAGCCGTGGTAGCACACTTCTCGAGGTTCGTTTATAGTAATCCAATATTTCACCCTGTCTCCAAAAAGTTCGAAGACCACACGAGCATAGTCTCCAAACCAATCTACGATATATGGATTCGTCCAGCCTCCCAACTCTTGCAACTTCTGAGGTAGGTCCCAGTGGTACAGAGTGATCATTGGTTCGATATTGTACTTGAGCATCTCATTGATCAAATTGTTATAGTATGTCACTCCTGCTTCATTTATTTTGTCAGGGAAGCTGTTGGGTAGGATACGTGACCAAGAAATAGAGAATCTGTAGAAATCCAGTCCCAGTTCCCGCATCATTTCAACGTCTCTTTTGTACTGGTTGTAAGAGTCATTAGCGACGTCGCCGTTGGAAGAATCTGCGATCAAGCTCGGATCAGCGTGTGTCAAATGATCCCAAATATTTTCTGCTTTACCTGCAATGTGTAATAAGCGCATAGTATCTAGGCAA
The DNA here is from genome assembly GCA_947563715.1 of Lycia hirtaria. NCBI lineage: Eukaryota > Metazoa > Arthropoda > Insecta > Lepidoptera > Geometridae > Lycia > Lycia hirtaria. The sequence continues at coordinate 40,846,098 of OX387379.1, forward strand.
TCATGCCTTGTCTAAGTGGTTCTCATAGGTAAACGAATTAGGTACTTACTTACTAGGTACTTAGGTACTTAGGTACTTCTTATAATGATCTACACTCACCGTCAGCATCCCAGCCTCCTTCCACCTGGTATGAAGCTGTGGCTGCACCGAAAATAAAGCCCTCAGGAAATTTTCTTTTTCTGTGTCTCACTTCAACCGTCTTAGATTCGATTATACACAAACCGACCAGTAGTAATCTGCAAGCACACAGATAAAAATGTTATGGATATTAAACATTGCATATTCTTGAATTCAGATATAATGTTAACTTGATGTGTATAACAAAAAATTACTTACATTCCTATGCGAAGTAGCATTTTGATGCAGTGGACTGAAATAGAAAGGAAATTTTAGTAAATCATAAACAGCTTTCAAATTTTGAATATTATAAAGGTAAAGATCTAAATTATGAGAACACATTGTTCTAGACATATTTCTAATCTAAATACTCTTACCTTATTGCTCTGTCTTCCTCTCGGTAGTCTACGAAATATATGAACAAATAATCATATATATACCCGTGTTTATCAGGTTCAAGTTCTAAAGATAAAGATAAAGATAATTTATTTGCATACAACACGAGAATTTTATACAACAAGTGCATAAAAGATGTTACACTAAATTTAGTCGCTTAAAATCATGTTGTGCCGATTAGGCGTACAAATGTCAGGTAGACAGCATCATGCACATGCGAAAAATTATAAAATAATAATAATTATTATTTGTTATTAGATTAATACACAAACCAAAAATATCTATAATATGACAAAGCAGAAGCAATAAAAGATACACATAATGTCAAATAAAATTAAAATTTGTCATTTAAAAAATCATTGATAGAATAATAACACTTCTGCAATAACAATGCCTTCAACTTTTTTCTAAATAAATTACTATTCTGGTCTCTTATTGACTTAGGAATCTTATTGTAGATTTTAGGACCCATACATACGATGCTATTTTGCATCAGTGCTGTCTTTCCTTCATGTACGCGCCGTTTGTCTTGGTCGCGCCTATTTCTTACAGTAGTATCAGATAGTGTGGGGAATCGCTCCCGGTTTGTTTTTACAAAAAGGGCCGTTTCTAAAATGTATAAACACGGAAGTGTAAGAATTTTATACTTTAAAAAATAGGGCTTACAACTATCTCTTTTTTTGAGTTTAAACATTGAACGAATACAGCGTTTCTGCCTTTTAAAAATAATAATTTTATTTGTTGAATTTCCCCAAAAAATAATCCCGTACCTCAAAATTGATTCAACTAACCCATAGTAGGCTTTAAGTAAAGATTCTATATTTAGAGTACGAGCTAGTTTGGCGATGGCATATGTTTGGCTACTTATTTTTTTCGAAAGGTGCTCTATTTGTGATTTCCAATTCAATTTTCGGTCAATATATAATCCAAAAAAATTTTGAGCTTTCTACTTCATTTATAATGTTATTGTCATATGCTACATTAATATTACCTTTGTTTGTTTCTCTTTGTCTAAAATGCATTATATTTGTTTTATTTAGGTTAATTTTTAAGTTATTGTTGTCAAGCCAAGATATAACTGAGGTCAAAGATTTAACAATATCGTTTTCATAAGAGTCAAGTGTTTTACATGCTACGGTGATAGTGCTATCATCTGCAAATAATGTCATAGGTTGAGATGTAGCATTAGGCAAGTCATTTATGTATGCTATGAATGAAAGTGGTCCCAGGACACTACCTTGTGGAACTCCGTACGCCACTTTGCGTTCATACGATCTATATATTTCTTCTGCTTTCGTGATAAGATTGACTCGACTGATTTCCGTGATTTGTATTCTATCTGCTAGGTAAGACTTTATCAAATCTAAAACGTTACCACGTATTCCATACGCTTCTAATTTACTAGCTAAGATTCTGTGATCTACGTAATCGAACGCCTGCGTCATATCACAGAATATGGCGCACACCGGAGTGCTTTTATCCATACATATTAAGACGTTTTTAATGAAATCGTATATGGCCATATTAATACTTCTATTTTTTCTGAAACCCTTTTGTTCATTGCATAGAATATTATTTTTCTCTAAATAATCATTTAACTCATTATAAACATACTTCTCGAAAATTTTTGAAAATATCGATATAAGTGCAATGGGCCTATAGCATTCCATTTTCTCTCTATTGTCTTTTTTAAATAAAGGTTTAATAATGGTCGTTTTCAGAGAACTCGGAAATGTGCCTGTGGATATACACAAATTAATAATATAGCTTAGAGGGGTACATACATACTCACTTACTGATTTTATTATGAAAGTTGAGATTTCGTCATCACCAACACTTTTAGTGTTTTTAAGGTTTTGTATTATTTTGCTTATTTCTTGTGGCGTGCTTGGTGCCATGAACATAGAATCTTTGCTATGATTTATATTAGCTGTCACTTTATATCCTGACTCAGGGACCGGTTTTATTTTATCTATGAAAAAATTATTAAATGCGTTGGCTATAGCTATCGGATCCGTTATATCTTCATTATCTTGTTCAATTTTTGTTATGGCTTCTTTAGGTAAATTTAATTTGGTACTATTTATGATTTGCCATGCAGTTTTTGACTTGTTATGAGATGAATTTATCTTAAAGTTATTTTGTGCCCGTTTAGTTAGAACAATGATCTTTCTAAGACGTTTTGAGTAATTAAGGAAGATACTTTTATTAGTTTTTGTAGGATTCAGTCTATATTTCCAAAGTAAATTTCTTTTGTTTTTGCTACAAATTTTTATGCCACGTGATAACCACTTTATGGATTTATTAACTCTAATAATAACTGTTTTATATGGAAAGCACAAATTATAGTATAGTTTGAAGTTTGAAAAAAAGTAATCATATGCAAGATTTGCGTCAGAAAAGCTGTATAGTTCTTGGAATAAAACATTACTAAGACACATTTTAAATTTATTAATATTTTCAACAGAATAATCACGCTGCTTTTTCCTCCAGAATTTAAGTAGCGCGTTTTTATGGACTGGGAACTTCATTACTAAAGCACTGTGATCAGATAAATCTAATTCGTGCACTTCCGTATTACAAATCTTTTTACAGTTATATGCCATATTATCGATACATGTTTGGCTTGCAAAGCGAGTCGGTTGTTTCACCGCCAATTTAAAATTATGGTTTCCTAGAATTGATTCGAAGTCTGATGTCAAATTAGATGCTTTTAATATATTAATGTTAAAATCACCAGCAATGACGATTTGTTCATATTTTTTGTTACTCGTCATGCTCAATATTTTATCCAGTTTACATAAGAAAGTTTTTAAATTTGATGTTTTAGGTACTCTGTATAAACATATTATCAATAATTTATGTCTAATCAATTCTACGGCACAACACTCAAATACACTGGTCAGTGATTTTTTTTTAAATTCCGGAACCTCTCTCCATTCATGTCCATTCCTCACTAAGATACACGAACCACCTTTATTTGTACTGTCTCTGCAGAAAGATGCAGCTAGTGTATAATTAGGAACATAAACATGTTGCTCGAAACCAGCCATTATATTATGCTCCGTTATGCACAACACATCTGAAATAATATTCTTTTCTGCTAGTTGATCCAGGGCAATTACTAGTCTGTCTGTCTTGTTGATGAGACCCGCAATATTTTGATGTAGAATATGAAGGTAATTATTCACGAAAAAATGAGGATTTGTTTATATTATTATTGAGTGGTTCGATAACATCCTGATTATTATTATTTCCGTTGTTTTTTACTATTCCAGTGAAATAGTTTTTTAATGTCTTGAAATTTGTCTGCATACCAAGCTTGTTGATTGTACCAGAATCCCTAGAGAACATAGTATGATCGTATTTAAGTTTCCTGTTCGAGTCAAATATATATGCGTAGTTATGTGTTAATGCGTCGAGATATAAAAGATTGTTGAAGTTTTCTACTCGTCGATTATATAGTTCCGTCATTTGTCCGTACTTGTATGTAGGTAGACATATTACTATATTTGTATTATTGACTTTCTGTAAAGTCTCTCTAATCATAACGACCAAGTCAAAATAGTTGTTTGTCGTTTTAAAATCGTCTTCTCCTATTATTACTATGCAAACATCTTTCATTGTAAAATCTGCTACTTTTAACTCTATACCCGTGAAGAGTGAGTTTATATTTCCATGAGGCTGAAGATAGTGGCAGAAGTTTTTAACGCTGCCCCACGTGTCCTCCGCAATTGATAGTAACTTATTACGTTTATCACAGCTTAGAATACAAATTTTAGGTGTAAGTATTGACTTCAGTCCTGATGCCTTTTGTTTTGGGTCAGGTTTCGGTATTTCGTTACTTTTATCTCGTACTTTTGGTAATAGTTCTACGTTTTTTCCCGTAACTTCCTCTATGTCAGCGTTATGCGTCAAGTCAATATGTCCCTGTCGTTTGACAGACTTCTTTTTTGGTGTCACCTTTTTCTTAGCCGGGCTAGTAGAAATTTTCCTAAGCAATTCATTTTTATTTAGTAAATCCTCATTAATACGTTTGAGGTTCAGATTCTCCGTTGACAAACATTCTATCTCCTCATGTGCACTTTGTAATTGAATTTCAAGAGCCTCAATTTTATCCTTTAGATTTTTGTCTTCCAAACTTTCGTCTGAAATATCTGGCAAGCTATTTACAGATCTATCCGGAGTTTGTGATAGTATTTCGCTGTCCGTCTGATTCATCGAGTCAGACGTAGTACGCTTACGCCGAAAAGTAATATTTTCTAAGAAATTCATTTTAACTTAAATGCAGTTACTTTAAAGACTTGTTATGTATGTCACTGGCTTTATAATCAAAAATAATAATTTTAAAACAGTTTTAAAACAAGTGTAAAGTATTTTGTAATAAAATAAACTACAAAAAAAAAAAAAAAAAAAAAAAAAAAATGTCACTAATTCTAAACTACGAGTAATTCGAAAAAGAGTCCACAGAACGTAAGGTGACCGATCTCTGCATGCCACTTTGACAAAATTATGACAAAATAATGTTCAGTGCTTATTTGCTAAGTACGTACGGTACCGCCGTCGTCGGCCGTTAGTAATGCCGCACTGTTATTGGTCCATAGATCATAGGTGACTCACTACACTAAATTTTGATCACAACAATGTAAATATATGAGATTTAATTATTTTATTCTGTTACTAAAACATATTATATAACCACGACAGTATATTTCACGTATTGTCATAGATTTTACACTTGATTTTAACGAAATAGCTCACTTGATTTAAGTTGTTTACAAAATGAAAGTGAATTGTTCACGTCACAGGTTATTTCAGATTTTTCCAAGATATAGCGAGTTATTGTGATCACAAACACTGTCACCGAAAAATCACGCAACGAGATTACTATTACAACAAGAATTAGTGTCGAATAAGCACTTAAAATATTTATCCAAATACAATCGCGTAAGAGTAATGTTTACTCGACGGCCGCGCCATCTACCCTCAAAGAACGCTTCACATTGCCATATTTCATTTTCCTTTTGATAATAATATATTTAGTATCAACGGACCGATCTTTGTATACCTTATAATATAATCTAATATAAGGTACATTAATCACTATGTAGCTGTTTAATTTTCCTAGGTCTCATTGAACTCCTCTAAAGCACATCACACTTCCCTCTCATGGGATTTGATTTTGATTGCGATACCGTAGTTATTAAATGTTCTGTGTACCACCAGACAATCTTGTATGTTATCTGTTATTTTGTTCCTTATAGAGATCACTACTACCACTGAGCCATGAGGCCTTTCAATTACTTTACTATTCATATTACTTTCCTGGATCCTCAAAAAAGTCAATAGGTGACATTGTTAGATGATTAACTTTATATTGCGACACTTTTACATCGACTTTGTATAATAACTTATCATTCAATTCAATTTCAATTTCAAAGTATCTTTATTTACAGAAATAATTTTACATGAATTTGTACTAGCTAGTGTATGTTACGTTGTCTTAGAAATAAGTTTCTTTACCAAATTCCAATAAATAACTTAGATTAATAAGGCATACGTTTTTAGTGACGAAATAGTTATTTGTTATGCAAGGCTGCAAAGTTGGTTTTTGGGGCGAGTACTTGTATTGAAACCTGAGCGTAGCGAGAGTTTCAAAAGTACGAGATGCAAAATAACTTTGCTGCCGAGTGAAACACAAAATTTTTCGAGGAGAAAACAGCGAGGAAAACGCTAGTCCAGTGCTGCCACCTGTGGCTGATCAGTGCGATTATTCAAAGAAATGAGGTTGGCGCACTGACATGAAATAAGTATTTAATGCATTTTCAGTGGACTTGCGGTATAGAAAAGTATGGAATAGAAAGGTTCGAATTTTAAAAACTCTTTCCACGCTAGCGGACAAAATGCACTTTTCCACTCGGATTTCTAATGACAAACAGAATCTTTACGAGCTTGTAAGGTGAAAAATACTTTTTTTAGCAATTAATTACAGTATTATTCTCATTAATTATGTATGTTTTAGTGATAGCATAGCATTTATAATAGAAGTTTAGATTAATAAAATAATAAACTAGTAGATTTACGAACAGTAGACCTCGCGAGAGAGCATATTTGCAGTTCACCTTGGGTCATCTGTACATAATACCTACATAAAGTTGATTTAGGAGGCCGTAAAAAATGAAATAGATATGTAAAATTTTGCAGACGTTATTTCACGGTCAAAAATCATTTTTTTCATAAGTTTAAGTACCTTGAAAGACGATTCGCTATTCAGTCTCTTTTCTTCTTCTAACTCACAAACAAACTGACAGACGAAAGAAAATTTGGCCAGTTGATGCAGAGACGCTTCGCTCTCTCGGTCAACAAATAATAATTTTATACATGGAGATATTGTTTTCTCCATGTATAAAATTATTATTTTTGATTTGTTGAAAAAAATGATTTTTGACCGTGAAATAACGTCTGCAACATTTTACATATTTATTTCATTTTTTACGGCCTGTGAGAAAAAGGTTTTAGTTTCACATCTTTATCGCTCAGCGTGTTCTAAGTATTTCCCGATTAGATGTGACATATTAAATATTATCAGAATGTTGGTGGTCCAATGCAGCAAAACAAACACTCCATATATTAACGTTCTTGATAAACCATGATCGTATGGCGATCGCGATTTGATTATTGAGATAAAATTACTTCAAACGATAGTATCTTCTGTCACGATACTTCAATTATTTACTTGTAAAATACTTTCATCTTACTAGCTCGTAAAGTTACGTTTCCAAGGCTAATATTGGCGTGGAAAAGTTCATTTTGCTCCCTAGGGTGGAAAGTAATTTCAAAATTCGAACACGATGGAGCTCTACATTTTCAATACAAAATATTTCCAACCTCTTTGTATAATACCTTCACATAATGAAAACTAGTTCGATCCAAGGAGGTTGCTATCTTAGCTTAAAGAAACACTAAATATTATATTAAAATAACTTAGATATTTTGTATATTTACGTAAAATGTAAATAAAAATGTACAATTTACTTTCTCTTAGTAGTGTTTTGAATTTTAGAACCATTTACACGAAAAAGGTTTGGATGATTAAAGAAGAATGCGACCTATGCGAGTTGTGTCAAGAGCCTAATAGAAGAAAAAAAATAGAGTAAAAAAAATTAGAGTAAACAAAAACTTTGTACTACGTAATTTTGTTGTAAATAATGTTCAAAATTAATGAAATGTGTACATGTAAGTGAAGTCACGTGATTATAATGTAACTTCCTAGGACCAGTAAAGTTGCATAAATGCCAAGCAGATTTTTTTACTCGAGAAAATAGGTGAACTAAAAAAAAACCTCGCTACGTCAAGATGAAAAATTTGTATTGCACTCGGCTGTAAAGTTATTTTATCTGGTGTCTTCTTGAATCCATCGCTACGCTCAGGATTCTACACTAGAACCACTCGCTGCGCTCGTGGTTCAAACCTGGAATCCTACGCTTGCTCTGGATTCAACTGTCAGACACTCGACGGTAAAATACAACTTTCCAGCCTAGTACAATAAATAACTATTGTTCGCTACTCAAAGCTCGTACATATTCGAAGCTCGTTCTTTACGCTATACAGAAAAATTAAATTTATTACTGCTTTTACTAAGTGTTATTTAATTATCTTTAATTTTTTAAGGTTTTGTTTTTGTTTTGTTTTGTAAGATACCCACTCGGCTTTACTGACGTTTACCCTTCTATATATATACCTGTTCGTAGAAAGTCCATGTACGATTTATACCTGTTCATAAAATGTCTTCTCTTACTTAGTTATCGGTGATATCACACATTTTTTTATTTGGATGATTGTTGTTTATCTCATATGACTTCTTTTTAGTTCTCGCGATTTTTATTCATTGTAATGAAACAATCGATTATGTATTTTGAATTTGAAGCCCCTAAGTATGCCAAATGTATTGAGTATAATGTAAAGAAGTTTTTAATAGAATTTTAATTGCCAGAACATCATTAGTATTTTTAAGATCATTTGAATGAATCTTCTTATGGGTTTTGACTTAGAAAGCCACTAACTAATTATTATGTAGTTCCGTATATATCTCTATTTCTGTAGGCCATAAAATGTGTATTAGAGACTAAATTCAAACAAAAAAAAACAATATTAAATAACATTTTCAAAGTTATAGAGCTTTCAAAATTTCGGTAAATATTTAAAAAACACAAAATAAATGTTACAAAAATAATAGAAGCATCAGGGCTTTTTTGGTCAAATTACATTTTTTAAATGGGTCGTGGAACACCCACTCAGTTTGTTTAACCTTAGGCCGGACATCTAGTGTTTCCGCTATGTTCTTTAAGCTAGTACTTTATTATTAGTAAGCTGGTATTCTTGTCTGCTTCATTGTCTTAGCTTGTTCTCTTGACGGCTTTGATATCTTAAAGCTGGTATGCTTGTCAAGACGTGTTCCACCTCTTCACCAGGCATCTTCAGGACTACTGAATTCATGTATTTCATCTTAAGATCATGGTGAAACACCTAGCAGACCACTAATAAAACTACAGGGTATTACTATAACACATAAATTTATTTGATATTTTATTCAGAGTAGAAAAGTATTACTAATGTCCCTCATCAATGGTCATGACGCCAGTGTCGGGTTCGTAGGCCAGGTCCAGGGTGCGCGTTCGCAAGATCTCCTTGTACACGAAGGCTGACTTGCGCGGCGTGCGCGTGCGCGCCGGATTCTCGTAGTCCACCTCATACAGTCCGAACCGATCACTGAAAATATTTATTACAAATATGTTTTATTTAAGAAAGGGCCTGCGTTGGGATATTCACGGCTTAAAATGAAATAAAATTATGAAATTTATACTTTTGAGCAAATAATTATCTCGTGCGATTTCACTGTATCTTTTAGACAAGCGCGTTCCTTCGTAAACAATGGTGGTCAAGCGCAAGCCTATGTTTAATTACAGTTTAATTATTGACCTCAATCAACAGACGCTCAAACAAAATAATATGAATTTCTCATGGAATCCAACATCAAATCTTACTCAAATTACTAAAATCACCCTTGAAGTGTTCCTTCTATCTAACAATAAAATAATAGTTAAAATCGGTTTAAGCTGGCAGAGATATTGGAGAACGATTGTGATACACACGAATATCTGTCGAATTGTACCTACCTTCCTCCTTTTTGAAGTAAAAAATTTGATTGTTGTGTACATGTGTACTTACGAGTATCTCTGCCTCCACTCGAAGTTGTCCATAATGCTCCAGGCAGTGTACGCCCTGATATCGGCGCCGTCTTCTATCGCGTCCAGCATGGCTCCGAGATACAGTCTATAGTATGAGATTCTGTCATCGTCATTCAAGCCTCTTTTTGAAATAAAACCGTTTTCAGGGATGTAAACAGGCGGATTGTTGTAGTCCTCTTTAATTTTTATCAGAAGATCGTGGAATCCCCATTCCCCAAGGAACTGTCTAGAAAAATAAAAAGGCATGTATTTAACGCGGCGTCTAAGTAAAACGAATATGGGTTTAAACCTTTTTTTTGTGGGTACCATCTATAGTACGAGATTCTGTCATCGTCTTCCAAGCCTCCGTATGATGAGTAGCCGTTCTCAGTGATATAAACTGGTGGGTTATTGTAGTCCTCTTTCAACTTTGTCAGGAGATCGTAGAATCCCCAAGGAACCACCTATAAAGGGAAGTAACCAGATACAGCCGTAATTTTCCAAAGTAGATATCAAATAAACTCATAACATAAAAATTGTTATGTACCTTGAGGAATCCTGAAGCTCCGTGGTCCCACTCAGCTGACTGGTATGTCACTGCATTCATATCATCGTAATAAGAAGGAGAAGGGTGGTAGCTCAAGGTCGTCTCGTTTCTGTACACCAAGAATGTGGAGTAGTGGTTAAGTCCTAAGAAGTCAGAACTGCTCTTTATATATTATATTCCACCTCTTCAGGAGTAAACTACAATTCCTGCTTGAAATTATAAAAAATCGTTTGTAAAACTAGAAAACAACATCACAAAATTCGACAAAAATTTCAATTTGATTCTAGTTAATTTTCATACAAAAAATATTTAATTGTTTACTTTAATAATTTCTAAAAATGATTTCTATGTATGAAAATTAACTTTGAAAGCAAAGTTGTACATGTTATAATAATCTCTACTCACCGTCTTCGTCCCAGGCACCTTCCACTTGGTATGATGCAGTAGCCGCTCCAAATGTGAAACCTTCGTACTCTATATTTCTTTTGTATTTGGTAGGGCATACTTCAGAGGTAGTCCCATATACATTTTACCAAAATCTGTCTAGTACTTTGCCTTTTATAACTGACTTAATAACTGGTAAAATATCATTCAAGAGCCTGTAGAAAAAGTGAACAGCAAGTCGCGTATACTTATTACCGTTAGCTAGTTACAATTTCGAATTTCGAAGTAATTTTTCGTTATTTCATTAATCAATATATGTATAATTAGGCATATATGTTTATTGTGCATAGCCATGTAAGTTGTTTTAATTTGTTTCTAGATGTATTTTGTTTCGTTTTCGTACATGACAGTTCTCGTCTCACAGAAGTTGACAAATAATATTTTGTAAAATTGACTTATCAGACATTTATGAGTTAGGTATACGGTTTGTATTCACGCTGTAAATATGTTGGATATGAAAACTAACGTGGTATTCACACATTTTAAATAAAACTACGGGTCACTCACATCTGTTTTGAGACGAAAAATCCGAGGCGAGGTGCGAGGCGCATCACCGACCGAGAGTGACGTTTGCGATGCTCTTTTAAAAAGACCACCGAATGCAGTTGAAACTATAGTAGATTTTTTTAATTTAAAACAGACGTGAGTAGCCCGCAGTTTTTATTTAAAATATGTGGCATATGTTTCAGCGGGTGTGGCGCTGCGTGTGGCGTGGTAGGTGAGGCATGGCGGCGCGGTGGGCGGCGTGGACGCTGGCGTGGTGCGCGTGCGCCGCGGCCGCGCCTGCCGAGCCGCGCGCCGAGCCGCCTGCGCCGGCGCCGCCCTGCGACCCGCTGCTGCTCAGGAACCCGCCGCCGCATCCGCCGGTACATCGACACACATCATTACAGATCAAATGCAGCAGATATATGGTTTAACGTATAAGTATGATTAGACGTCCATCAGCTCGTCAGATTAATAATATTATTGATCGAATGAGCGAAGCAAACAAATTTTCTCTTGTCTGTCCGGGTGTTTGTTTGTTCGTACTGGTTTACTGGTCGTATTCTTAGTATACAGGTTTTACAATTTTATAAATTTTTTGTTGTCGACGATTTATGATTAAGGGGTATAACCCTCAAAAAGGGCGCGAGGTTGCCGTGGTTCCATTTATTAACCGCTATTGCTAGAAACGCTTGGTACTATAAATGGCCAAGAAGTTGTCGAGACTAAAAGTTGTAAAATCTCCCGAGGTCTACAGTTACTGTTCGTTGAATTACTAGTTAGTAAGGACCAGAACTTGAACTACTAGTAGTAGTAGACTAGTTAATAAGTTAAGTCTGAGGACGATGATATACATAAACATTTCTGTGTTCACAGAATGCCCGGGAGCATGAAGCGGCAGCTGTTCACACGGCAAAAGCACTCGCCGAGCTGGTGGACCAGAACGTGGCCGACGAGAGCCGAGCGGCGGCGCTGGCCCGAGCCGCGGCCCGAGCCCCACTCTCGCCGCCGCCTGCCGCCGTCGCACTGGGCGCTCCTCAACTACATCTCGGCATACTATACGTTGCTGAACCCGCAAGACTAATCGTCTTCCAACAGAATAATTCCGTCGCACTCCGTCAGTTCTGGAAAACTTTAGCGTCTGCATGGAACGCCACTTCAGTAGTCTGGTCGAACGCCTGGTTCTCTTGCGATAGAGATGGAGAAGGATGGTGGGGTGGCGTGGCGGCTGCCAGGGGTCTGGGTGCTCAGAGAGCGGCAGCTGCAGTGTTCCGCCGCTGGCCGGCGCTACCGTGCGAAGAAGCTATGAATGATTGGTTGGGAGGGGCTCCTCTTTGCGATGCCGCTACAACGGACTGCGAGGCGACGCCGTCGTTCGGTGTCACGGATCGAAGAATAGATGTAAGTATTGTAAACAAATTGTGATAAATATTATGTTTCTTAATAATCAATAAAACAAAAAGTCTCAGTCAAGGTGGCAAGGCATGCTTCGTTCATGCTTCGCGATATCTGGTTTCATGTTTAATATTTATCTAATGGGGACTAACCTAACCAGTCATGAAACTGTCGCGAAAACTTAATGATCGAAAAGGGTATTTAAAGATATGATTTCACTTGTGTGTTCCAGTACCGATGCAAATGCCGCGAAGATCACTGGAGCCCGGGCGGCGGGGGGTGGGTATCCGCGGGTGCCCTGGCGACAGACGCGCCACTGGTCTGCACGGCTTGCGGAGTTGGCAGCGACGCCGCCGCCTGTCTTTCGGACTCCATTCGCGTAATGCTTCTGGCCTGCAACCTCGCAGGCATGCTGCTCTGCCTCCTCTTCGGACTCATCATATTCAAGAAGAGAAAATGCAAGGTACTCGTATATTGTATGTTTCTATAAAAGAAGGATGTATCTCTTGGTTTCGCTTCCAGGCAACCGATTGGAGAATATATGGATATGTACAAATCGTCGTCACGCAGCAGAATATGTTCGCTGTATCATCCTCGAATAGGTTAAATCAATAGCTTTAATCGGTCTTTTTGGAAATCAATGGGGAAGGCCTATGTCCCGCAGTGGACTTCTTGTGGCTGAGATGATGAGATGATGGTGAATTGCTTTAAAGACCTATGTTGAAATCTGATACAAATTTTCTCATTTTTCCAGGCAGTGGCTGTAGGGATGTGGACCGTTTTAGAAGTGGTTCTACTCGGTTCATTACTAATATTCGCATCAGTAAGTACTATTTCTACTACAGGTAATTCTTGACTCAAAGTTACCTACATAGTTATGAAAAGCTGTTGAGATTAAATTGTAATCCCTCTAATCTCACGTTTACAGAATCTCATCGATAAAAGCTGAAGAATCGGAAAATATTTTAAGTAACTATTTACTTTTCCAGAAGGCAGTTGTTTGGGATGATAAATACTGTTTGAGTTTCTTCATAACCTTTTGAAACTTGAAACTGCCTGCATTTACTTGTGTAATGAAAGTGATTATTGCACAGGCGGCATCGCAATACATATCGGAGGCGCGGTGGCGATGCGTGGCAGGCGCCTGGTTACGCGAGCTCGGCTTCGTCTCGTGCTACGGCTCCGTAGTGCTGCGCCTGTGGGTGCTGCTCGCTGAATTCCGCACCAGGAAGGCGCACCGCTGGACGCCCAGGGACTCTGAGGTATATACATCTCATCAATCTTATAGCCACTGTCCCCGACATCTCTGCAATTGCATCATTATCTTACTCATCTTTCAGAACTTCGAAATCATTCTTGGTTTCTGCTTTGTACAAGATTAATATTAAGCAAAGTAAAAAAAAAAATATTTCTATGTCTCATCAAAGTAAAAAAAATCTATTTCTATGTCCCATCAAAGTATTTTTTTTTTATTTCTTAGTAAGTTTTTAAGAGCTAAAAAGATTAGAGAGATAGAAAGAAGAAAGAAGAGAAATAATGTTAAACATCATTATTTCTTTTGTCAAGCAAGTTCGCTTGATGCTTGAGTTAGGCTCTGAGCGTGCGACTATCTTTTACTTCTTCTTCTTTTTTTTCTTTTTTTACTTTCTAATATCCCTACTCTCGCGAGTAGGGATATTAGAAAGTAAAGAGAGTAGGAAAAGTGAGATACAGAATTGTTTATTTATATAAGAGAAATATTTAAAAAAAAAACAGATAGCATTTATATTGGCAACGGGATAGGATAGGGAAATATGGATAAAAACATTTTCTCGGCCAGGTAAGTATAGGATATCGAAGAAAACATTTTTTTAAACCGTCTGTATCTCACTTTTCTAATAATGAATTCTAATTACTAATAAATGTTGTGATGCGCGAGAAAGATAGCTGGGCGCTTTACCTTAAATTATTATGTAATCCATGATGAAGCTCCTACTTGTAACGTATAAATTTTACTGCAAATTGTAAGGGTGATAGGATCTGATAAACTTCATAGATCATGCGGCGGTACAGGTTTGGGTGTGATGGTTTCAGGTCCTGCGCGTGGTGGCCGCGATGGTACTGGGCGCAGCGTGCTACCTGGCCGCGTTCACCGCCACGGCGGCGTGCGAGGAGGGCGCGGGGTGCGCGCGCGCAGCCTGGCACCACGTCACCGCGGCGGCAGAGCTCCTGTTATTGCTTGCTGGTGTTAGAATTGCATACGCTGCCAGGAATGCTAACGTGCCCTTCCAGGTAACTACTGTTAAATTGTATTCATTACATTGTAATATACTAGAACATTTATTACGATGAAGCAGAACCGGCTGGGAAGGGCTAGTTTCGCAGATAGGCAATAATTAAGCTAAGAATAATCTCTACCTATGTACCTAATCGTAGAGTTATATTTTCATATTTAAATCGCAAGACACAACATAATAATATGTGCCTTACATTATACTGACACAATTTCAATACGAAACATTCATGCGTTATTTTAGTTGGTGTACGTACTTTTGTCTTGGATAGGGTGTCCTTGATAATAATTTGGGGCTCCGATTAGAAAACAACCTCCGGCGGCATCCAAGCCGCTGACACCGGCACCTCGTTCCCCAGATTGGCAGGGTTTTTGTGAACACTTATCACTGCTTTCAGCAATAACCACAATATCGGCACTCGGTTTACACTTTCTTGGAGTCCAATTGAGGCAATTTATCGGATTTTTCATAAGGTCACAATAATAAAAACAACTAGCGTTCACCACACGAAGTATAATATTTTTTCACAACATTTTGGTTGGGTAGATCTAAAAATAAGTGTTGCCACTTTGGACATACCGCCCACAAAGGACGAATAGTCCTTTATCTACCAATTATACATTAGTCAAGTAGTACACAAAATGATATTAACAAACAACTTATACTAAATAACTAATGAAAAATTTGTATTTAATAATAAAGAATTTGAACTTTCGACTTGAAAAATATTAAGGTATTACAATATATTTTATGATATTTTTCTTTGTTACTCATAAGTTACAAAGGAATTAGTTTCTAAACTTTTTGACAAGAGTTCGATAACATTTTGAGTTTTTTTTTTTTTTTACAATAAGAGACACTAGAATGTAAAATACATACAAGGAAAGGTGAAATCCTTTGCTAAAATTATTCGCAATTTTAAACAAATACGTATGAACCAATAGAAAATCTCTTAAATTTCTACATTGAGCAATTAAAGAATGCGAATAATATAAGTTAATCAGAATAACGGTTTAAAATCTTTTTACATTAAAACTGTGGTACCGTTGAACCAAAACGACAAAATAAACAAATGTTCACAATAAAAATATATATGTAAATTACGATGGACTGTAGATAAGACAAAGTTTAGAAGTTGGACGTTGAATCAATGAACCCTTGTATCTTAAAGTTACAACTCGCGTGATTTTATCCTTGCCCGGATGCAATTTGACTACTAAACCATATAGCCATTTGGTAGGAGGTAAGTTCTCCTCTCGTACCAACACAACATCACCTATTTTCACCTCGGGAGAACGGTTCTTCCATTTATATCTCTGGAAGAAATGGGTTAAATATTCCTGAGACCAACGTCTCCAAAATTGCTGAACCATTCTTTGGGTTACTTGCCACCGACGTAAGCTACCTGGTTTCAACTGCTCGTAATTATGGTCCGGAGCTATTATCAAAGGTTCCCCTATTAAAAAATGGCCTGGAGTTAACGGCACAGGAGAATCCGCTTCTGAACTGATCTCTGATAAAGGTCGCGAATTAAGGCAGGCTTCGATTTGAGTTAGGACTGTAATTAACTCCTCATAGGTCAGCGTTGAATCTCCAATCACACGCTTTAAGTGATGCTTTGTACTTTTTATTCCTGCCTCCCATAGTCCACCAAAGTTTGGACTTTGGGGAGGAATAAATCGCCATTCAGTGCCATTATTGGCTAGTGCAGCAGCCACTTCGCTAGGAAACGAAGAGGTCTCACTATTCAATAGTAGTTTTAATTCCTTAGCAGCTCCAACAAAGTTTGTTCCGTTGTCACTCCACAACTGAACACATCGCCCTCGTCGAGCCAGAAAGCGTTTAAACGCTGATAAGAATCCTTCCGATGAAAGACTAGATACAGCCTCAAGATGGATTGCTCGAGTTACCATGCATATAAACAAGGAGATGTAGCCTTTGTAAGACTTATTTCCCCGTCCCTTTGACACTCTCAGGTTGATTGGTCCCGCATAATCGACTCCCGAATAAAGAAAGGGTTTATTTGGGGTCACTCGACAGGTCGGCAATTGACCCATTAGCTGTGTTCGAGTCTTAGCAGCGTTTCTGATACAAGGTACGCATTGGTGGATATGTGATCTTACTAAATTCTTTAATTTAGTCACCCAATACCTCGATCGAATGTAATTACAGGTCAACAGCTGTCCGCCGTGCAACGTCTTCTCATGAGCTTCGGTTACTAGAAGTTTGGCAAGACAAGAATCTCCAGCTATGATGATTGGATGTTTGCTATAGTCTGGTAAGTAAGAATTCTCAATTCTTCCTCCCACACGTAATATCCCTTGTTCGTCGATAAACGGATTCAATGTTGATAGTTTACTCTTCTTACTAACCTCTTTCTGTTTCAGGATGCTGGCGATGTCTTCGTGCAACGAATGCTGCTGATGCTGTTTGATGCAACAGGTAAGTGCTTCCTTTATTTCAGGTGCAGTAAGATAAGGTAAGGGTTTCAATCTTATATTAACAGGATTCCTCAATTGAAGAAATCTTCGGCAATACGCCACGACTCTGACAAGTTTTCTCAAAGAGGAAAACTTGGACCATAGTGACATTTCCGGATCTGTTTCGACAGCTGAGGTATGTACCTTTAATTCTTTAGCTTCCAATTCAGTCTTTGTACATATTGAGCTTGGTTTTGAATAATCGATATTTTCTTGTTGCAGCCATTTAGGACCGTACTTCCAAAGTGCATTGTCTATTAGCTCCGTTGCTGGGATTCCTCGGGAAGCACAGTCTGCTGGATTATCTGCCGACCGGACATACGAAAACTGTGATGCATCCAATAGATTTAAGATCTCAGATGCTCGGTTGGCCACGAAAGGCTTCCATCGACTAGGGTGGTCACACAGCCATGCTAAAACGACGGTCGAATCTGTCCATGCATATAGCTGAGATTTAGGGATATCCAAAACCTCGGCCACTTCACGCAACAGCTTCGCGGCTAGCAGTGCTCCACACAATTCAAGCCGTGGGATAGTAACCTGTTTGATTGGGGCGACTTTGGTTTTTGAAGTTACCAGGTGCGTTGTTATGGTACCATCAGCGGAGATGCAACGAATATAAACCGCTGCAGCAAATGCTGCATTAGAAGCATCTCCGAACCCGTGTAACGTCACTTCTATGTCTCCTTCGGATCTTTGTACCCATCGCGGTATATGAAAATTAAGAAGTTTAGCTAACTCCTCCCGATAAGATACCCATTCTTTTAGAAGATCCTCAGGCAAAAGCTCATCCCAATCGAGCCCTGTGAGCCATAATTTTTGGATAAATATCTTGGCTCTGATTATACAAGGCCCGATCCATCCCAACGGATCATAAAGACGACATATCTCAGATATTATTTCCCGCTTTGTTGCTGGTATGGAATCACGTGACAAATTGACGCTATAGTCAAATTCGTCCGTCCGCCGATTCCACGTGAGACCCACTACTTTGGTGACATCGTCTTCCTTAAATTCGTGATTAAATCCTGTATTGTCAATTCCGGTTTGTAATAAATCAGTCCTATTACTGGCCCACTTCTGCAACACAAATCCACCTTTTTGGAGAAGAGCATTCATTTCTGTGTAGAGTTGAACTGCTTCGGTCTCAGATTCACAACCAGTGAGCAAATCATCCATGTAGAAGTCTTTGTGAACTCTACTAGCAGCTAGTGGATAATTATGGCCTTCATCCAAAGCGACTTGTTGCATTGCCTTTACGGCCAAATATGGTGCGCAAGATGTACCGAATGTAACCGTCAAAAGGCGATAATCTTGTATATCTTTGTTGGCGTCGTCTCTCCACACTATTCTTTGATAGTCTACATGCTTCTTCGCAACTCTCACCATTCTGTACATTTTGATAATATCGGCTGTAAGGCATATAGAATGTAGACGCCAACGCATTATCGTATGTCGTAACTCCGGTTGTAAGGTTGGACCAACCATGAGAGTGGAATTTAAAGAAACTCCATTTGCCGTTTCATCAGAGGCATTGAAAACTATTCTAGTTTTAGTTGTGCTCTTGTCCATTCGAATGACCGCATGATGCGGCAGCCATACCTTGCAATCGGTAGGTGCAGAATCCTGGGTTACCTTTTCCATGTGATTTAGAGTAAGATACTCCTGTAATACCTGGGTATAGTCTCTCTTGAGATCAGGATTTTTCTCTAGCCTCTTCTCTAGACTGGTTAGCCGCTTAACTGCGATCGTTCTCGTGTCTCCATAGGCCTCACTTGCTTGTGTGCGAAAAGGTAATTCTACTACGTAACGACCGGCTTCATCTCTCCGGGTTGTCGCCTTAAAATGTTCCTCACACGCCTCCTCTTCAGGAGTTAATATCTTTCGATTTATCGAACTAGGTTCGGCTTCTAGCTCCCAAAATCTTTTGAGGAGCTCATTTTCTTCAAGTTTGACATGCAAATTTAACATGACATTATGGCAATTTGACTCGCTGGATCCGCGACCGCCCACCTGACCCGATAGAACCCATCCGAGATACGTATCTTGAGCAATTGTTAGACCCTCAGGACTTCGTAGCAAGCCCTGTTTCAAGATAGCACAGTATATCTCAGAACCCAATAAAATATCGATTTTATTGGGTGTATTATATTCTGGATCGGCTAACTGGATACGACCGAGTTCTGCCCATTTTGGCAAAACGAATTTCTTATCCGGTAAAAGTGAAGTCACAGTATTGAGTACGTGAGCCTTCACCTGCAATTTAAACTTAGGGTCATAGAGTGACTGAATGTTGACCATAACTATCGCTTTTGAAGTTAAGTCACTCTGAGTATCCCCTATGCCTGAAATACTACTTTTAGCTTTTATTTTCCTCAACCGTAATAATTGTACAGCTGCCTCTGATATGAAAGACGCTTGCGATCCTTGATCTAGCAGAGCTCTCAGTATCAGCTTCGCACCATCTTTGGACTCAGCTTTAACCAAAGCTGTGGCCAGTAAAGTCTGGCTTTGTCCTGTCGCAAAGTGATTTCGAAGGTATATAGTTTCTGAGTGTGATGATTGTTCTGAGACTTTCTCTTCTTCAGGCGCTGAAGCACTAGCTTCAAGGGCTGAAGCCCTAGCTTCAGGTTTCGATGATCCATGAAGAAGGGTATGATGTTTCCCCTTACAAATGCGGCATTTTGTGGTGACACGACATGATTTACCAAAGTGATTGCTTCCTAAGCAATTATAGCAAAGCTGAAGAGACTTTACTATTGCCTGACGCTTACCTACGTCTTCTTTAGTAAATTTACTGCATGAATACAGTTTGTGACCTTCATTACAATGAGGACAGGTAATGTTGTAATTTGATGTTGTGTGCATGGCTTTAGTAGAAACATTAGATTTAGATTTACCTTTAAGAGGCTCAACGAATTCAAGTGCACGGAAACGCAATTCTAAGAAATCTTCGAACAGTTTCAGCGAAGGCAAGTCTTCCCCTGCTTGGGTTACGTGTATCTCCCATTGTTTCCTAGTTTCAGGGTCCAACTTTTGACATATGACGTAAATAATTATTACATCCCAAGATTCTACCAAAATACCTAAGTTCTTAAGTTCATGTATACAATCTGAAGTAGTGTCCAAAAGCTCTTTTAGTGCTTGAGCAGACTCCCCGTTCATAGTACGCTGACTAAATAAACGTTTAAGGATACAATTAGACAAGTAACGCTTATTGTCGTATCTGTTCATCAAAAGTTCCCAACATTTCTTATAATTAGAGTTGGCAATAGGGATATGCTTAATTAACTGCTCAGCTTCACCTTTCAATTGAGTTTTTAAATAATGCAATTTTTGGACCTCATCAAGTGACGGATTATTATGGACTAAAGACACAAATAAATTTTTAAATGATAAAAACTCAGAATAAATCCCACTGAAGGTGGGTATTGTTATTTTTGGTAGCTTGATTGCTGAACTTGACGAAGGCTCCTTCGTCACCTTGTTGCTTCCTGTTTCCGGTGCCTTCACGACGAAAGATGATAGCTTGATCTTCAACTCTCCTTTGTAGGTGATGTAGCTCTCGTAACATGCGTCGAACATATCATTTTGTATGTAACTGCTGGCCTCCAGATCCCTTCCACTATATTTTGAGAGAAGGTTTTCATGTGCATCTAGAAATCGTGTCATTAGAAGTTCCAGACTTTCTAATCTCACCGATAAATACTCTGCTGTCATTCTTTCTTTCGGTGTCTTCTTGAGGTTCCGATATCCTCGTTCTATTTGATTTCTGTAGTCTTCTAACACTGTTATAGCTGATTCCATGTTGACTAATTTCTACCAATTCTTCTACCAATTTTCGGCAACTTCTACCAATTCTTGATTTTAGTAACAAACACCCCATACAAAACGGTAGATTTTCCAAGAATTCCGATTCAGCTTCCGTCTCGTAGGACCTTTTGTACGTACTTTTGTCTTGGATAGGGTGTCCTTGATAATAATTTGGGGCTCCGATTAGAAAACAACCTCCGGCGGCATCCAAGCCGCTGACACCGGCACCTCGTTCCCCAGATTGGCAGGGTTTTTGTGAACACTTATCACTGCTTTCAGCAATAACCACAATATCGGCACTCGGTTTACACTTTCTTGGAGTCCAATTGAGGCAATTTATCGGATTTTTCATAAGGTCACAATAATAAAAACAACTAGCGTTCACCACACGAAGTATAATATTTTTTCACAACATTTTGGTTGGGTAGATCTAAAAATAAGTGTTGCCACTTTGGACAGTTGGTTTGAGTGTTTTCTAAGTATAAGTCATAATTAAGATACGTAAGTACACTGTAACATTTAAATGTTTCAGGGTATATATCTGCGAATTCTTCTAACTAACCCAAAATATGAGTTTCGGCAACTCGATTTGAGAATGTTACTTTTATTAATGTCGGTATAGATGGAATATATCTTTTTTATATGTCCTTACAAAAGTTTATCTAACCACAAATGAATCCGTTCTACAAAAATAAATTTAAAATATTTTCAAAAATATATGCTTTTCAATGTCTAGTTAGATAAAGAACACATCGTCATCAGCATACTTACATCACGGAAGACGTTATCGCCGTATGCGTCTTACAAATTCTTTACAAACAGTCGTATCGCGGGAAAAATTATATTACATTACATTATCGTAAGTATATCCACAGACGTTAGGGAGATATCGCGCACAAAACATAAATTTTGTAATAATAACAATACATCTCTCGCAAAATAAAAAAATGCGTTTTTTCTTAACCTCCAACGAACTTTTTCATAATAAACAAGTGAATTTACTTGAATTATTAAGGCGGAATTATAATATCTAAGCGATATAAAAGCTATTTTACGCATACTTTCTCACAAAACGTACACGCAACAGCGTATCAAACGTAACGAAATCGTAAGTTAGACTGCAAAAACTACTTTTCTGTAGTCAGGTACCTATTTCTATAGGTACTTTTTTGATAATATGAAATAAGTGCGTCATAATTATCGCACGCTTAGTCCACGGCTTATTAACGAGTCGATCGTACGTTTCATGTGGAATTATTTACACTTTAATTTATAGTGATCGTGCCGCAAAAACAGTTCACATAACCAGAAGAGTCGCTTTTCACAGGCATGTTTCATGACTTTGACGAAATATCGATAATTAATAATTATTTTCGAATAATAAGAAACAAAAAAAAGAAAAGTCAGTCGAATTGAGGACCTCCTTTTTTTGGAAAAAGGAGGATCTCGCTAAAAAAATCGGTTAAGAATTCATATACATCTATGTAATGTGTTGAAGGAGCGACGCTGGCTGTCGGCGGCACTGTGTATAGAGGGCGCGAATGGCGTTATGTGGCGGGTGCTCGCTGGCGCGGCGGAGGGCGCGGCACCCGAGCGCTGGCCGGTGACGGCCACGGTGCGCGCCTTCCTCTCCGCCGGCGCCGCGCTCGCGTGCGTGCTAGCGCCGCGCCTCTGGCACGGATACCGCGCCAGGTCACTGGCGCAGGAGGTACGTACAAGTCACACAACTATAGCTAACACAGTGGAGCATGCTTTGCCCTCAAGCGGCTGGCCAGATTCGTGCCTAGCGAGGTGGTGCGCTCCTGTTATTAAGCAACGGTGCACTCAGTACTTCAGTGCGGAACTGAACTGGGCTCGGGATGCAGAGTGGAGGCGCGCCTTCGTGTGCCAAAAGAGGGCAGTACGCGCGATAGCGCGCATACAAGAGGGTCAAACGGTCAGGCCCTTTTATGTATCTCTAAAGATACCTACACTACCATCCATGCTGATCCTACAGGTAGCCTTATATGTACGTCTCAACTTGCTTATGTATAAATCACTAGATGAAACATTAAATAAAGGGCAACAGCGCGCCATTCGCCACAAGAACAGGCTAAAGGCCGTAAAATGGTCACTCAATAAGTCCACCGTCCTGGGACCAGAGATCTATAACAGACTCCCCGAGACCGTCATTGAGGCATCGAGCCTACCTATTTATAAGTCAAGGTTGAAACGAAAATAAATTCTTTTTCAAAATCATAAAACTGATAAGCAAGTATCAGTTTTATGATTTTGAAAAAGAATTTATGACATTGCCCATTATACCATGACTGAATTACAAATTAGCAATTAGTTTTTTTTTCTATTCTAATTGGATACAATTTTTGACATTTTTATTTACATCATATATTATATTTTTACTTTGACATAACGCTTAATGACACTTTGTACAATTATTATTTATTTATTGTTTCGATTTTATTTTTGACGTAAACCTGTAGTATGAATAAACGAATATGAATATGTTCTATTACTATGTTCTATTCACTATTACTAAGCTTGTATACTTAAGTCATGTACGTACTCATACAGCCGGGAAATGTGTAGCAGATGGCTCATCCGGCGTTATCACGGACCTGGATATGTGCTTGATCGATAGACAGCTGTACCACAAGCGTTCAAGCAGCCTTATTTCAATATTACTTTGACTTTTGTCTCGCTCTTTCTACAGTTGAGAGAGCAAGACAACAGTCAAAGTAAAATTGAATAACGATTGCTGATAAGGTTGTTAGCTCCCCAGGGAAATCTACAACTCGACCACAGGTCCCTATAGACAACGAGTTCGTCGATTGCATCCGTAGAACGAGTCGGCGTAGAAGTGTCTACTAGTTATGACCTGATGATAATTAGGCACGTCGATAAATATAGTCAGATCTCTCTCAATATTTATATTTATAGTCAGATCTATCTCACATTCATGTTAGTTTATTTTAAAACCATTACGATTTTCAAGACTGTTACTCGTAAACCCAATTAGGATGGCATGAATGAAAATAAATTTTAACTCAATTGTGCTGATAGCAATTTATTGTTAGTTTACAATAAGGTTTAACACCTTATTGTATCTATAAAGAAACAAATAATTTTAACTAAGCCGCAAAATGACATAGAACGCAAATTATCTCGAAAGTTAGACCCACAAATGTATCATTGTATCTATTTTTTATATCATGATTATAATATTATAAATCATTTACGTCCAGGTATCCCGCCGAGGGCCGGCGGAAGGTTTCGGCGTCGAGGGCGAGGAAGAGCCTACATCCGAGGAGGTCAGGGCCGAACTCAAAAGATTGTACGTGCAACTCGAAATACTTCGCAACAAGACGTTACGGCGCGACAATCCACACATCAGCAAACGCCGGGGCGGACGAAAACCTCCTCACCGACGTTTCTCATTACAGGTATGCCTGGAATGACCGGTTGCAAGGGTTTGATATCTTAATAAGTCTTTAAAAATCACGACCATTCAAGCTTGCTCGAGCTAATATAGCTTATTAACACTAAAAAGAGCTTGAAAGTTATCGGCTAAGATGTATCAGGCTTCGCTGGGGCTCATGAAGCTTTACTAACGTATCAAATGGAATGATCGCACGTCATTTTCAATCTTTGAAGAACTAGTAATCATTACAGCCATTAATTTAGAACCATTTCTAGTAATCACTAAAATTAAAAGGATTTGTCTTGGTTTTGTTAATTTGCTACGCGGTTTTTGATCGGAATTTTGGGGCAAAATATATTTTTTATCGTGGTCATTCCACTCTAAATAACTTAGGCAATTAATTTCTTTACTTAATTTAGTCTTTTGGTTTGTTAAATTTCTATCTATTTACTTACGTATTATTTGTTTCTCTCCCGTAACTTTATTTTTGCTTGAATTAGAATAATTTGTATCCTTCCGTTAGTTTTCCATGCGACCTTAAGCATCCTTTGTGACTTTGAATTGACTATTATTTAACGTTGAGTCTACATACTTCTCTTCCTGCTATGGTTTTTGTCCTAGTTTTTGTCTTGCGTTAGTACATAGTCCAGTGTGATAGTATGATTAGGTGTCATTTACAAACATGTATTCAGCTAGAAATCCAGAGTGGCTACAGTAGCATTTAATATGCCCATTAGGTTTTGAATGTGTATCGATAAATTTAATATTTTCATATCCATTAATTGAATGTTTCATATTCCATCCCACCCCGACATTAGAAAAAAGGCAGCCGTGACAAGGTAAGGAGATCCGAGTCTGATATCCGCATGTGATCGTGGAGCACCCGCATGCCCCCTGAGTACGTCTGCGGTAGGCCTTTGTCTCCGCGGACCTTGCACTGCCCCTGTGATAACACTGCAATCTCCTCTCGCATATAGATGACTTTATAGACACGTGTCCTCGTAATGAAATGCTGGCATTTACCCTCACTCCACGAATTGAGATTCGAGTTCTGCTTTTACCGAGAGAGATAGTTGCCGCTTGCAGTAGTGATATCTCTTTCGGACAAAAGGAAACGCCAATTGTCAAGCTAAGAGCAAACGTTCCGTGGCCAGGCTTTAGTCTCGCGAGTTGATAATCCGATGGAATATTACGTACTGTTGAAAAAGTGTGTTTGTAAAGTCAACATTTCAAATTTTCGCTTTTTCTGTAAATCAATGGGCTTATCGTCATTGATGAGTACAACATTTTAGAGACACCTCTATCACTAATCCTACCGTCCAACAGTGTCCAGGCAAATTCTTCTCACGCTAAGAATTGACTGTCAAATAAAATATCAATGTCGTTCGTGGCACATTTAAGTTACCGCGGCTTTTACTCCCGGCTATTAATTACCTATTAATTTAAGCTAAAGTGGAAACTGGTTGATTTTTTTCTTCAGTAAAATTAAATTCAAATTTCACGTGATTTTACGAAATACTGTCTTCATTTCCATTATAGTTTGACTGTAATTTCTGTACCTCGCCTCTGTGCTCGGTATTTTAGTCACGGGTTGGATGGCATTAGTGACGGAACAGAGCGCAGAGGAGCGTAGGGATGGAAATGTTTTATAGTAGAAGACTGAGGAAGCACTAAGGCGCGGGTCAGTGGATTTGGTCAAACTATAAAAACTTTTTCACACATAATCAACGAATTTCCAAATTCTCTAAAACTCTTTGCTGGGGGTTCACTAACTGCTTTGACACAGGCGCTGCAAGCTCGTCGTGGAGGCAAAGGCAAGTCGGCAGGCACCGAGCCTGGCGAGATGGACGGCGGAGCGTCACGAACTCCAGAAGATTCGGTTTGTTCTGTAGAGGGACCCTCGCACTACACCGACGGTGACATGCAGGCATGATGCAAGGACAAAGCGACACAAGTCAAACGTACAAAGAAGCAGAGGAGGTGCGATTACTGCGATGTGCGGTTGTAAATTATCCTTAACTAAGTATCTGAACTCGCCGCGACTTCGTTCGCTTTAACGGTTCTGTATAATGTTGGCTGTACATGAGATGATTTTTAAGAATTCCATCAACGCGCACATCTATCTCTCTCACGCATTTTACAACAAATAAAATCATTGAGTAGGGATATTAATAAATTAAGAGGCTAATTTGTTTACTTAGGTAGGAGAAATATAAAAAAATATATATTGATAAATTGAAAAATATATGTTTTTTCACTATTTCGTCTTAAATATAAATGATATCTGTTTTTTTTTAATGTTTCTCCCATCTAAATAAACAAATTGGCCTTTTCCTTTTCTAATATTCTTAGATACTCAATGATTTTATTTGTTTTAAATGTTATGATGCGTGAGAGAGTAGCTGCGCGCTTTAATCTCCACCTTAACAAGATCTTCCAAAGTTGTCTTGAAAGAAAGCATGTCTAGGCGAAAGTAAAATAAAGAAATAATTGGTCAGCCTCCAATGTCGAATGATCAGCTCGGTTCAGAGATTCGAATATATCGCTTTCAGAAGCCGATCTTACAATCTCACGATAGAGATTCAAGAACGAAAAACGTTTAGGATTCTCTATTTCAATATAAACTACTTTGATAAGGTCAGAGTGGCTTTGATATTTGAACAAAATATTCGTGGAGTGGAAGTGGTTCAACCATCGTCCGTCTAGCTCGCACATACAAACATCTTTGAACATATCACCATCATCATCTCAGCCATAAGAAGTCCACTGTTGGTCATAGGCCTCCCCCATTTGAAATGACTGAATGAACTTATAATAAAAGTAATTAAACAAAATACTTCAAAACTGAAAAGAAGGAAAGAACAACTGATACATAATACCGACAAATTAAATCAAAACTGGGCGTCTACATAAGTAGGTCGCTCGCGCGAGCGAGACGGACGATGGTCTTACAGACTTTTAATCATGACAAAGTACGAAAGGACAAAGAATATGGTAACAGCGGAGGTAAAGGCACTATATTAACTTACGTTCGCGGTACTTTGTTAAAATGTAGTTAATACTTATTAACGATTAATTATATTTACGGCCGTTTTCATGTTTTATGATATGTTCTAATGTTGGTGTATTGAAAGATCTGAGGAAAAGTCGTGAGGACGTAAAGTGAAATGATATAATGATGTTTACCTAGGATAATAACCAATGGGATACCTCATTTGGTATTAAACTAGGTAATAGCGAAGTGAAGCGAATTTATGTCTCTAAGTATTTAAACTTTGAACTATTTTAAGTAACCAATTTCACTATTTTTGCGATTAGTGTAGTTTTTATAATTTCCTTAACTTCAGTTATGCGGGCCGGCCGCCGTGACTCACTGCCTTCAACTAGTCCTTCTGACTAATAATTCCCATGTAGTTCCAGTCCTTTTTATTTCAGTTTATATTGTCCCTAAAAAAAAGTACTCTAACACTTTTATCGCCACATTCATATATAAAAGATAAGATATTATATAAAAGATAAAACTCTATTCCTACGTATGTGCTGCGATCTTGTTTTATTAACTAAATGGGAATCATTAGACAAAAAGAGAAGGCGAATCATGATCAAAATTGGGTCATGAGGCGAACCTTGTGATATCACGGTGTACCCTACTACATTTATCTAAAAAATAAAAATAACATCATCATCAAAAAAAAAAAAACAAAAAAAAACAATTGGATAAATATGAAATAAGTTTCATAAAATAGTTCATAGTTTCAAATAAAGATAAAATACATACCTCAAAAGCAACTTTATTTATCTCATTGTAACAGGTACAGATTAAAAACAAGAGCTTCCGACCATCCGACCATCGTCCGTCTCACTTGTGCATACTCACATTTTAGAAGATATAAAATGACGGAATGAACTCATAAAAATCGTCTTTCAGAAAACTAAAAAACAACGAAATTTCAAGAATTTTCAAAATAAAAAATTCTATTTGATCCAAGTTCATTTTCATAAATAAAAATAATTTTTAGAAATTATTAACGCTAAAATGATTTCTATGTATGAAAATTAGCTTGGATCAAATTGAAATTTTTGTCAAAAATTTGTGATTTTTTTTCTAGTTTGATAAACGACGATTTTTCTATCATCATCATCATCATCTCAGCCATAAGAAGTCCACTGCTGGACATAGGCCTCCCCCATGGATTTCCAAAAAGACCGATTGGAAACGGCTTGCATCCAGCGTCTTCCCACCACTTGTATGAGGTCATCTGTCCATCTCGTGGCTGGTCTTCCTACGCTGCGCTTGCCGGTACGTGGTCTCCACTCGAGAACCTTTCGGCCCCATCGGCCATAATTTTTCTATAAGTTCATCCAGTTATTATAGATCTTCAAAAATGTGGGAATGCGCGAGCGAGACGGACGATAGTCGAAGTACAGACTCTTAAGATTAATCAGAAGTTGAAAATCAAGTTGTTGCTAAGCAGCAAAAGGTGGTTTTTCACAGCATCATTTTAGAACAAGTTCACATTCACGGTGCTTACCATCGTGGACCACCTAGTCACTAAACTTCATATGAGCTGTGGTCCATAGTTTAGCCTGACGACCGTAGAAATTTCTAATATCTAAGTATTACGTAAGTCATTGAAATTAAACATATATTAACGGATTTATCACGTATATTTTAAATATTTTTTGAAGTGAAACTTCTTTAGCGGCGTTGCGCATTTTTAGGATAGATATTTTTTTTTAACTCGCGTCAGATTGTAAGATGGTCAGTCAGAAACCTATTCTAACGTTCTGCATTTAAAATTCATTATTATAAGTACAAGTTTGTCCTTCTAGCATGACGTCATTATTTTAGTCAGAAACCTATTCTAACGTTTTGCATTTAAAGTTCATTATTGTATGTACAAGTTTGTCCTTCTAGCATGACGTCATTTCGTTGCGCCTAATGCTTATTTTTGACACATGCACGTAAGACTCGTTAGCTCAATAGGTTAGAGCACCGATATAAATTTCAATTTGTCAATCGGAGGGTGGAGGTTCAAATCCTTCACGAGTCAGTCTTTTTGCTATTTTATTTTTTAGTTTTCACTTCTGCCGGCACTCCCGGAGTGCAACCCATTGTTTTTTTGTAGTCTCCGGACGCTGCATTGTTCGAAATTTAGTTTTAAGTCATACAATTATGTAATATAATCCGGTAAAATTTGTTTAATTTTAATGAGTACTTAACAATCGCGTAACCCTTAGAAAACATTATTCCCATAAGTGTTAATTCAAATAACGAAACGCAAACGTAAGTTACGAGTATTAAGAGCGTCTATTGTATTGTACATTTTGTAGATCATGTTGTTTGTTATTGATGTGGTTAATATTTGACAGAAACGGGTATTTTATCCATAAGAATAGCGTATGGCTATTACTTGCTTGCATATATGATAGGAAACAAGGTGACGGGAAAACGAAATGACCAATTTATTTTATATCATAAGTACAAACTAATTTCCTTCGAGCAATAATTTCGAGTATCTTTTCGCCAGTTGTTGGTAACTATCATTTACTGGTATGTAGTTATAAAAATAACTTGTAATTTTACTAGTTTAGTTTACCAATTCCTAAATTGTCATGTGATCTCACACACAAACAGGAGAAAACTGTCTACCCCTACTCATCAAGCGATTTCGATGATTATGTTTTAGCTAAGCAGCTAAAATTATAAATATGACTTTGTTGGTTTGCTTTTTTTAAAATTTCGTTATAGTTTCGAAGTTCAAGTAATAAAAATGTTAAAAAAGCAAACCGTAGAGGCATAGCCATTAATGGTTTCAACCATATAAAAAAAAAAAGATCGAAATCAGATAATATTTAGGCGTAGAAAACAGTTTTTCTCCTGTTGTGTGGCAAACGTGTAATTTGATGGCAAGAGGACGTGCGACAACGACTCTCTTAATGGTCTTTCTCTCGACTCTCATGCGATGAGCTCAATAAAAACTCACACTAGTGTTGACACTAATAGGGCATAGTGTGAGTTTTTATATTATTTCATAGTACTCAGCCGCGTTCACTATTATATAAGGAGTTCAAATCACACAGCCTGAACAAGAGCTCAATTTCATTCATTTCGCAGTTTTGTGAACGCGATCGAGTATATAAAATAATAAAAACTCAAACCATGTCGAGTGTTTGGAGCGAGATAGATATATTTCTATCTTTCTCAAAGAAAGCGCCATACTTCGAGTCTTATGCTAAGAGCATTGACCCGTAGCCGAGGCATAACTATAGTAAATGAAATAATACTATCGTATAGTACTGCTACTACGTGTAATATTTTAGTTTGTTCTAAATGAGATAGCTTGAAATTATGGAACTGTTGGTCAAGTGACGTTGGCAAATATGGCTGAACTATTTCTTTATTTCAGTTTTAACTATGAACTCTAGTTTTGTACAACGTTGGCTTGAGATCACTTACTTTTTTACTACTTTACTATTGACCAGTTTTTAGTATTTGTAGATTTATATCAAAGTAAACCCTTTAATCTTACCAATTTTGAGACTTGTATCTTTTACCGTTCAAAAGATACAGACACCGTAGTCTAACGACGCACGTACGGAAGCGTAAAAATAAGCCTTCTTGGTTACGTGCAGTTGCGGTACTATTCGATAGTAGTTTTTCTTATACTATGGCATAACGTCTAAACCTTTAATTTCCCATCACTTAAAAATTAGAGAAACTCTTCAAATGTTAAACTGAATTCTGTACCTGTGAGATTATATTTTTAGTATAGATTTGTCTTATAAATTCTGTCCGTACTATTTAAATCTGTTGTGGTATCTTTAGTAATTAGAAGTATTTACTTAGGACGGGTCTGAGCGGCTATAGGTATTTTATTCTTACGAAATACCTTTGATCTTCCACAAACGAGGGTTTAATTGAGATTTTCAGTTACACTTTTTGAAATAAATATTGCCATACATGGTGAGTTTATTTGATCGATATAATTATGTATGTACTTTAATGGGTCATTGTTTCTTGAAATCGCAAAAGAACTCAGCATTCGTTCTGTTTTGTGGAAACTCTAGAAACTTTTTATACAAAGAATACAGTTGCTGCATATCCGATTTTTTTTGTGATTTTAAGATTAATCTTGTATGACTCCTGAACCATAGAAGTGTTAGGTCTAGAATGCACGTCGTCTCTATCTCAGTGAAGCAACTTTTACTCTTACAAGTATGGGCTTAAAGCACGCAGCTATCTCTCTCGCGCTTAACAACATTGTTTAATCTAAATAATCATTGATTATGGATAATAGAGAGCAGAGACATGATTTTGTTCCTAAAGATAAGAGAAATAATTTTAAAAAAACTTTTTTTCATACATCATTTAATTTTATAGTGGCGACGGAGTAATTGAACACATATATTTTCCTCAACCAATTTGAAATATATCGAATAAAAACTTTTTTTACACATTTCTCCTATCTAAATCTCTCAGTTTTCTAATATGTGTGTATGTATGATCTTATATATTATGTTTAAAAATGTTGCGATGCGGGAGAAAGATAGCTGCGCGCTTTCAGCCCCACCTTTAGGTTGGATACGTCACTATATCCGTCGCTAAATACGCAAAGTAAACAAAATCTGGCACAATTTTACTTCCTAATAACTCTGAGACAAAAATGTCAATTGAAAGTTAACACCACTTGTTATATAATTCGAACGCTCATGTGCATGTTAAAAAGTAATTATGTGATATGGCCATGCTGTCAGGATAAAATTTCGTAGGTATATCCGTCGATCATTTGGACAAGCTGTAAGTATTAAAGAGTTAAAAAAGGACTATTTTATCCTTTGATGATTTATCAAAGGATAAAATACTTAGTCCTTTCTTTACTCTAATTATTCTGTCAGGATAAAATTTCGTATATCCAAATGATCGACATCATTTGGACAACCCGTAAGTATGAAAGAGTTAAAAAAGGACTATTTTATCCTATGTTAAGTCCTTTTTTAACTCTTATTATTTGGTTCTATTCAGTTGTCGGAAAATAATATAACTTATATTATTTTCAAACAATTTCCTAAAATAATTATGTGAAAGTATGATGAAATGTTTTTTTTTCTGCTGGTAGTAGGTATGATATTGATTAAATGATTGGTTGACTTCTATGGAAAGACATGAAACTAGTAAGATGATAACTAAAACAAAATACTTATCTGCTTTTAAAATTTTGTCCGATAAAGTTGAAAAAGGAATACTCCTTGAGTAAATTCTTCTTCGTCGGCTAAATTAAAAACAAGCCTATTCTCGTCACTCGTGATTAGAACTATATCTATGTAACTTAAATTAATTTAGTTAATAAAAACACACACACATCATATGGCCTTTACGTCTATTGCAGATACGATTTAACAGTGTCTTGGGGGAGGTGGCACTTTTTCCGGTGCTAGTGGTGGGGTTTGTTATTGTATGTGCTTATCCAAGTACGGATAAGAACAGGCAGATGATGAAAGAATTATCGAAATGGATTTATAGCCGGCGAAGATTACTCGTAACATACTACTGCACACAAAAAATATAGTCAAATTGAAACCTATTTTTTGTAGTCGGTTAAAAGCAACATTTCTCTGAATCTCATTACGTACCAAATTTTTCATATTGAAAATGTATAAGTCTGCCCTAGACCTATTTCTAAATCATTTTGTCTGTATCTCAAAGATACAAAATAATCAAGAATTTAAAATAAGATACTAGATGTAATAGATAAATAAGTTTATTACTGTATTACTTATATCTTTACTCTGAATTTTATCGATCGCTATTGTTTGATCCATCTAAGTATTTAATTTTGTTAAATTAATAGAAATATTCTGCAATAACATGCATTTCAAAACTTCCGTAATATACCATAAAAATCCTACAAAGATACTTTAGGAATTATTTATATAAGCCTAATTTTCATATAAACATTTTTGATCTGAAATAAAAAATGATTTTTATGTAAAATGAAAATATTTATATGTTATGTAATAAATTTAATTTATAAAATTTATTATTTATATAAAATGACATAAAATGTTCATATTTTATTTTAAATTACTAAACAGACTATTGACGTTGTCCTGCTTTTGATTACTCTTTCAATAGAATATCATGTTATCGTAGAATGTCTGTTTTCTGTACTACTACATACCTAATCGAAATTTTCATAATGAATTTATTCTAAGGTTGGTAAGAAATATACAATGTACATAGTATAAATAAGGTTATAAATTACGATGAAATGTACGCTTGATTTAGTACAATTCACTAGTCATTTTGTTTTAAAAAATATTTATTTTTTATTAAGGCATTGAACTGATATTAATGTAAATCAATAGCTACAAAATGTTTTTACTTATAAGGTCAGGTTCACAGCTACTCCTTTTCATGTTAGTGACAGTTTTTAACACTCGTGACATATCGTAGTTGCGCTTGACAAATTATTTATGTGTATTTTCAAATTTTGTATTTTTGTACTAAAATACAGATTCAATCAATTGACCACATTGAAAAGAATAACGTATATTTTAGTTGTTGCCGGTCTCTATTTTTTTATGACTTCAACAAATACATATATGATTAGAAAACTCAAAAATCCTGGACCAAATTATAACCGATTTTGATGAAACATAACTAAGAACATGTTTGATAAAATCCGCTATCAAACAAAAAAAAAGATCAAAATCGGTCCAACCGTTTGAGAGCAGATACAGAACCACACGTTAAACACATAATACCCTCTTTTCAAAAAGAATACCCTCGGTGAAAAAGAAGAAAGGTATGGAAGTTCAGCTGCATCTTTTTAGGTTACCGCGTAACTTAGTCATTTATAAACCGTTTTTTTTTGTTTGAAAGGATATATCTACTTTCAGATTGATCTCTTTGGAATTACAGCAAAATCGGTTCAGTAGTTTGTTTTTTTTTAAAAGTTACGGATTTTGAAGATTGTTTTTCAATTTTTGTTCTAACTATATTTACCACCAAAAATATATATAAGGATCAAGATATCTTTTTCCCACACATTATTGTTTTTTTTTTCATAACTAGAAAAAAAATGTTATGTGCTCTTAACCAGAATGCGTGCACTTGTAAAATCAGTTTTTTACATTAAATCTAGAAAATATTTGCATTTCCATATGCATTTTTATTGTAGGGCGAAACTGGCTCTTATTTTTTAGAAATAAACACACTTATTGAACTTAGCAAGTGAAAGGAAGTGTTAAATTGTCAAAAAACAGACAACAATATTGCTGTGGATCTGGTTTAAAAATTAAGACAAGCATTTGCGTTAATATATTCAACTGGATACTAGGAATTATTTTATGATTTGTTTTACCGTAAGTGAGCGGTTTGTGAATAGTAGAATTTTTAATAAATGTTAAAATAATGTTCGTTTTGTTA
Source organism: Lycia hirtaria (assembly GCA_947563715.1). Lineage (NCBI taxonomy): Eukaryota > Metazoa > Arthropoda > Insecta > Lepidoptera > Geometridae > Lycia > Lycia hirtaria. Next base: position 40,881,123 of record OX387379.1, read on the forward strand.
TTCTGATATTATTGTATGTTGAGCTTTATGATCGATTTTCGCGAAGCGCGACCGCAGCCGATCATGAATGTTAGGATATCAATAATTGTATATTATTTATTAAATAAATGACAATATTCATATCCAAGGAAGTTTTTTTTATAACCTGGTAAGTAGGTATTAGGTATAACTTCAGTCTTAGACAAATGGCAAACGTTCCTATTTCTACAAACGCTTGCACTTCGAAATGATAAGAAACTGGGGCGTGCCGTCACATGACATTTCGTTAGCTAATGTCAATCTTATACATCTTTATTACTATTTTTGTGTTCTGCTGGCATTCACGAAATCATAATGCCTCTTGTCTAACCCTTCCCTTCCTTTAACCTTTCTCTTCTAGATATTTAGGTGACCAGTATTTATATTAAAACAAAAACCAAACACACCATTTCGTACTCTTGTGCGTAGTTTGTATTTCGCGAATAAGTTTGCGTAAACCCGTCGTTTAATCTATGAAATTTATGTAAGTATGAGATTTCTTTGGGACAATCATTGTAAAATCATTTATTTGGTACGAAAAAGTTTATTGTAAGCTATACAAAAGTTAAATTTTAATTACTGCGAGAATTATGTTATCATTATTATAAAAAGTAGCCTATGACACTTTAGTAGCCTAAGACTAATCTAACAACGTCTCGAACTGCAGAACTAGCCTAGCCGTCTAGTCTGTAGGAGGTAATATATAAACATTACATACCTACATACGTACATATTTATAAATACAAATACACCCGAAGAATATAATCATTGTGTAATCGAGTAAAAATAAACACACAAGTAGCTAAAGACTATGTACACTACCATAGTTTATAACTACTTTTTAATACTAGCTACGCGTTTACGCTGTAGCACGCGAGGTTGATGCTACGGCGTAGCACAAAGTACTTAGTACTTGTAGCTTCTGAAAAGGGATCTAATTTTTTGAGCTGTTATTTAAATATTCGAGATGTTATTATGATCAGTTCAAAAACATATTGAGTAGTTATTTAATTTAATGGCGGTTGATTAATTATTACGACAGTAAAACATGGACAGTAATAAAAAATCAATTAGTCGGTTATTTTATCATACAATGCCAATTCTAAAAATAATTGAGCAGTCCAATAATTGAACGAGCGGTAAAAATGATGGAAAGGTATCTATGTATATAGGTATAAGCAATAATTTCTTCAGAGATTAGGTTATGTTTTTTTAATACAAATTTATAGATAATAATTTTTACCGCCCATTTAATTATTTTCCTGCTCAATTATATATTCACTGATCCATTTCATTATTTTTTATTACTCATTTTTGTTTACTTTTCTGCTTAGTTTTAACTGCTGAACTAGTTATTAAACGTGCCATTTATAATTTTTAACTTACCAAAACTGCTATTTACAACTGCCTCTTTAAATCAGTGCCTTCTGAAAATAGCATGTATTGTTCTGGTCATGTTATTTATAGAAATGTAAAAATATCCCTATTATAAAATAAATTAACAGATAGGTAATGAAATAATAATTCAGCGAGGAAATGCGGAAATGCCAGCCTTTTGGGCACTTTGCCTGAAACTGGAGATTGTTTGAACTATTTATAAGCTTTGTTGCCTATGGATATTTTAAATAATCTCCAATCACTCAGCTTTACAAATATTTATTATTTATTTATTAGTTTTAGTATAATTTTTAATAGCATATAATATGAATGTTTTTATAATCAATTAGATTAAATAAAATTAAAAACAGATAGGTTAATAATTTTGTACCAGCGTCATCATCACGAACAATATTATTTCATGTCATCCAAAATATTTAATTTCTAAGATAAATAGAGGAAATCTCTTCGACATGGGGTACCATCGCCCTAATCTGGTCACAACTGTTAAACAGGAATAGCTCTGCACACATCGGAACCCAATGGACGTCTCGTCTCGCTGAGGGAAATATACTCCGGTATAAAACCGGTAGGTATATATTCCTCAGTGCCCCGTATTAGATTTCTGGAGCAAAGACCGTACAAAGGAGCGTACACCTCAAAACCCTCTTCTTAGTATATACACAAGAAGACAAGTCGGTGTCTGTCCCGGTGTATGTAGAGCTCTAAATGAAATAAAAAAGATACATATATATAATATTAGACAAGATAAATAATGTTAGGTAAGATGTTAGGTAGGATGTTAGACTTCGTGGCGTCATCTACATATGAGCTGAAATGCAATGGAAGCATTGTTTAATGATTTGAGATACTTTATTACACTGCTACTAAGTACTGTTTATAGAGCCAAATCTAAGATAAATGATATGATAAATGAATGCACTCATTGCCGGTCTAACATTCACGGACAGAGCCGTGATAACCACTGGCTGTGCGCAGTGAATATTGTAACTTCAGCAGGTGTTCCACTGTATCAGTCTGTATCGAACAGAGTTTAATTGTCTCATTACACGATACATACATCCCCCACTGAAACAGAAACCGCGGGCTATCAACAACTTCAGTAACTAACCACCTAGTACCTACCAGTTACCTAGTTACCAAGCAACGGTTACTAAGCATAATAAATATAATAACGTTATTACGCATTCGAGCAGCATCATTTTTATTTTTTGTTATTATTACGGGGAAAATGTCGCATCGCGGCGTATCGTGGCAACCTAGAAGGAGGCGGAAGAAAACAAACGGACAGAGGAAATGCGGTGAATCCTGCAGTTGTAGGAAAAATGAGCATGCGTTGCGAACTTGCATTACCCTGTGTGAGATATATTTTATAATGAAGCGGAAATGAGAAAATGTCCGGTAAGTACACAGTTTTTGGTGCAATAAATGTGTAGGTATATGAGAATTCTGCAGCGCTCTAGAAACAATACCACGTGGGTATCACCATTTATTTTATCATTAATTTCTATTAAAAATGTAAAATTAATTATGTTATTTATGTTTTGTTTTATTTAGGTAAATTTTCTGACTACTTGTGTTTACAATTGTACATACGTCACGTGTCAATTATTTTTCATGAGATTAAAGATAAACTAAATTAGACCCATTTCCTAACGTTGAATTCAGATCTTTGGTATACTTGCGTATTTTCGGTGAAAACGAAACAATACAACAATATGGTATCATGGAGCTGGTCTGATGCTGGAGTCGGAAGGTGGCCACAGGAACTCCTAAATTAAACAATACCAACCCATTGAGTTTGGGCTCATTCGTTTTGTTTTTGCAAACACTCTAGTGATATGGTACTATGGAGCTGATCTGATGATGGCGTTATAAAGTGGTCATAGGAACTCCTAAAATAAACAAAATAAACCCATCGAGTTAAGGCTCATTTGTTTTGTCTTGGCAAACACTCATGATATCCAGGGCCCGAAGATGAAGCTGGAAAATTACCATAGGAACTAAAATTAAATGAATAAAAAAAATGTTTTTTAAAAGCAAGCTTTTGTAAAAAAAATATTTCCTAAAGCTTGAAGCACTGATACTGTATTGTCATAGTCATATATTTATTTCACTGTTGTATGTAAATCTGTATAGCGGATAGTACATTAGTGCCTCAAGCTTTCAAAAAATACTATAATTATTTTATTTATATTTATTATATTACATTTTTATTTATTTGGACAACCAAAGAGCTAGCATTATAATAGGAAAAAACCAGGACAAGTGCGAGTGAAACTCGCTCACCGAGGGTTCCGTACAAACTAAAAACCTGTTTTAGCTTGTACTAATGAAGCTCTTTCATAATTATACCCCACATGATACGGTTAATTCACTTTAAAATCTGGACCCTTATTCCTTGCATAAAGAGACTATTTTTTTATGATTAAATAAAAAATGACCAGTTTTAGGATTTTTCTATATGTGTACTTACAACACAATGCTTCTTGCCAAATTTCATAGTTCTAGGTCAACGGGAAGTATCCTATCTATTCCCTTGTGAGTGTCTAAATGAGCGTTTTTTACGACATATTCGACTGTAACTTTTTTTACGAAAACTAAGAAAATTGATTTTTCTTCTGCAGCAAGAGACTATGGATCTGCGTATATGGTTTTAATTTCAATACGATACCTTCACGCGAATACCTACCTACCTACCTACCTTCCAAAGATTCAGGTCTTGACACCCGGACGGACGGTCAGACAGAAAAGGGACAACAAAGTGATCCTATATGGGTTCCGTTTTTTCTTTTGAGGTACGGAACCCTAAAAATTGAACTTATCTGCCTTATTATGATCAAACGTGTGCAAACACTATGTTCTAACGATAAATTTGATAGCTGACTTAAATCAAAAGTGCCAAATTTTTCGAACTGTATTGATTTTGATGTGCTTTTTGTGAACTTCATAAACATTATGACCTTTCTGCAAGCTAACTAACTTACCTTCTGAAAAGAGTCTAATACCTACATTGGAGTGTTGCGTGACTTCAGCACTCCTTTGGGAAACGAACACGTCAGGTGTTGCCGAAATGAGGCTCAACTAGGTAATGCACTGTCGATAATATGGGTCTTACAAAATTACAGGCAACCTAGAATCCGTAGCACTTATATGGGGTAATTTATTAGATTGGCAGTCTTACTCCTGAAAATTATGGATAGATTTTGAGCTAATGGGAGAGAGTTCCGCGGTTCTTCGAAGGATTGTCAGGAGTCCACATCAAGAACTTGAGTCCCATATCGAGGTTATTCTATTCTTTCTCCTATTTTTACCCGACTGTGTAAGAAAGAGTGTTATGTTTTTTGAGTGTATGTATGTTTGTATGCATTTTTATAACTCATTACAGCCTAAACTAAAGCCTTACTAAAAATTCTTTGTCTTCTTTCTGAACACAGAATATGAGACGTTGATCAAAGTAATGATTTTCGGTAAGGTCATCATTCGCTTGCAAATCACAAACTAAGGTAATAAAGTATGAAGGTGTTCCTAATCCGGGAATCTATATCACTAAAGTCATCCATTCAATCGTCGAAACTTGATTCATTTGGCAAGGTGGTTGTAAATAAGTCTAAAAGAAATTTAAGACACCGATGGCGTGTCTAAGTAAACGGTTTCTTTGCACATTCGCGAGCATACCTGGCAGCACCTATTTACCGTAATACCTATCAATCTGGTTCCAATCTAGTGCATACCGAGCACCGAGTTCGATGCGCCTCTTAGACCGCGGATCTGACTCAAAATGTTGGAACAAATGTTTGCTAATACTGAAGAGCTCGACCATACAACCATTTTTAACCGCAACCTCGACGGTAATCAATAAATTAATTAAAAAATCATAATAATACGTTCAGAGAAAACTTCGAACTTTAAAAAAATGCGTGCAAGGATATATGTGAGATTTGACATGGTTAATTTTGCTAGTTTATTATGGAAAAGACGAACAAAAACTAATTTTAAAATATATCGGTTTTCGACAACTGGATAACATTTGTCTTAATAATTTAATTTAAAAAAAAAAAACATATACTCGTATTTATAAATAAATTTAGACAAACAAATTCTCGTGAAAAGCTTTTTGAAACGTTGCTGTAAACATCGTGGGTGTTGCGTTCTTAGAATCCCACTTATAAGCTACTTATCCATCATAATTGGAAGGTGATACGCGGAATTGAGTCCAATTTATTACACATTTAGCTCTACATTTGATCAGCAGACAATTAAAATTATTTTTGTAACAGTCTGTGTTGCGCGCAATAAAGGAAAAATCTGAGAAACCCGTGAGCTGTATTGATTTTGTCTTCAGATACAAAAATATATGCATATCATAATTGGTAAATATTTTAACATAATGTTTATCTTTTGCTTGCGGATGGAATATTGAGGGATGGTAGAGAGTGATACGAATGCGAGAGATGTGAGATGGAATCTACCTTGTCAGTGATGAGATGATGAGAAAAGTCAATCCCATAATGTATGTTTTGTTAATAGTAATATATTTTTGATCATAACAAATCATAAAATATTTTATTGAGATTATAAAGTACGGTTACTCCAATAGAAAACTAATTAGATTTTTTTTGCTTAAAAATTCTGTTGGTTGTGTCTATTTGGTTGTATATTCTGCATGCAAATGTGTGGATGGTCTGAACTTTCTGCGTATTTTTAGAGAGCATACCGATACTATATATACGTTGTTCGTTATTCTACTACAGAATACATTTTAAGACCCCAAATCCTGTATAATGGTAAATAAATTATTAAATATAAACCTATTTCCCTAGATAGCGAAGAAAGCGATGGGGAGGGAGGTTTGGGCAACTTGAACCGTCTGATCGTGCGTCCGCCAGGGCAAAGCGGGAAGGCCAAGCGCGGCCAGCTCTGCTTCGACGCGGCCTTCGAGTGCGGCAACCTGGGCCGAGCCGACCACATCTCCGACCTGGAGTATGACCTCTACGTGCGGCCAGACACCTGCAGGCCCAGGGCTAGGTTCTGGTTCAACTTCACTGTCGAGAATGTCAAACAAGATCAGGTATTTAATATTCACAAGTGGAACAAAAGCTTGTACAGAGGTGACTTCTACTTAGTCGTATACCCTTGGAAAAGGAAGCCTAGTACGACCTTTTTGCTTAGATTCCCCATAGAGAAACGGCTGGTAAGTCTAATTTCGATTAATTAAGCAGTAATTTTTCCTTTTGTCTTATGTTTACTTATACATATTTAATTTATAGCATCACCATTGTTGCATATTCGACCATCTCTCGTTAAAGAGCAATTATTCTGACAAGACTTGGTCCACCAAGTCATTGTCAGAATAATTGTCATTGGTATTTCGAATGAAACGAATGGTATCTCACTTCAGAGATCGTAAATAAGGTCTGGTCAGGAAGCAACTCGATTTACACTATCCCTCGCGTAATTAGTACTTTGTCGTATAAGTACTTAAAGGCATGATATAATGTTGTGGTTTTACACGAAATGTTTTGTTTTTCAGAGAGTTATATTCAACATCGTGAACTTAGGCAAAGAAGTAACACTTTTCGACACTGACATGACCCCTCTGGTGCGGTCTACTTCGCGAGGGAAATGGTATGAAATCTCCCGAGTAGAAGTATGTTCAGCTTCAGAACTAATGTGGGATTGGCAGCGCTCCTGCCCTATTTCATTATTTTGTCAAAATATGATAGTATTATCTACTTCTAGACATTAGTACCCGTGTATTGCCATGTAGTTCTATATTTAAATAAACTTTATTAAAATATCTGGATGTGTTCAGCGATTATTTAGATGTATTTTTTTAATTAGATTTTGTAAGCTTATATAATTATAATAAACTTCTAAATATACCAACCAGCTATTTTCGGGCTACTTATCTTTGAAACTCCGTGGATTGTTTTGATTCTTTTTTGAACTATAAAAAATATTGCCTTAACTTTTCTGTATCTATATCGCTTGTAGTACCTAAATATTTTTAAGCAAACTATTAAACTGAGAACAAGTACTTATTTTTTAGGGTTCCGTAGTAACTACGAGGAACTCTTATTATTTCGCAATATCCGTTGTGTCTGTCTGTCTGAGCGTATGTCACAGTAATTTTACTCAGAGATAAAGGTCAGAGATCAGATATACTTTGAGTAAATGACTGTGACTCCGAGTAAAAGTGACACTTAGCTCATTATAGTACAGAGGTCATTGACCTTTTTGCAAAGTAGTCTAAACAAACAATACTCGCCAAGTAGTTTTTTTGACTGCAACATTAGCTACGGAACCCTACTATATGTATGTCTCGACACACTCTTGGCCACTTATTTTTCATCATCAACCATGTTTTTATATGCTTTACGTATTCCAGGGTGCGGATTCCAAGACGTCTAATATTCTACCACCGTTCGGTCCCCCACAGGGGCCGTAAGATCCTCACTCTGGCGTTTGCTTTCGATCGAGAGGAAGACGTGTATCAGTTCACAGCAGCCGCACCGTACTCATACTCTCGGCTCCAGAAGCACTTGGCCATTTGGGAAAAACGAGCTCAGGTTTTTGCTAAGAGAGAATCTATAGCGCAAACTACTGTACGTATTCTAAATGTACTATTTTTTTAATTAAAGTACCAATATATATAATTACAATATAATAATAAAATACAATATAATTGCAAACCTATATAGAACCTACATTGTAATTTACTTACTGGTAACTACAAAAATCTAAGACTAGTTTCAACCGCCTGTGGTATTTTTCAAAGGAGCAACGCGAGCGTCACTGCCGCTTGATGTACTAATTTTATAAGTAACATTTATGTATGTTCAACAATAAGTTAGCTGAGGTCTGAATAAGAAGAAAAAGTTTTAACGGTTAATTTTTTAACGGTAATAATAAAAGTTTGGCTTATGTGGCGCTAACAGAAGAATTTTTCGGTTAGGTTGAGCCACACCAATATACTATAGGAATAATTAAGTAGGTGAATCACCTGAGAGTGATTTTGAGACTTTAAAAAATACGAAAGCCTTATTTTTTTTTGCAAAAAAAGGTAAAGCAAAAAGGCTTACCTGATGGTAAGCGATAACCGTCGCCTATGGACAACTGCAACTGTTGGTTTGCTAGCCCGAAAGGTGTTTGTAGACACCCTTTTTAAAACGCTCTTTTTTGAAGCTCGGAGGGAACACCTTCCGAGGAAGGACATTCCACATTTTGCTTGTTCGCGGGAGGAAGGAGCGTGAGAACCTGACTTATACATATATTGTATATGTATAAAACTTAAATATATTTTTTAGCAAAAACGTCGGATAGATCTTATTACTATCGGAGAAATGAGTTCTCTGGATAAAGACAAGCTGCTTGACGAGCCCGTACAGAAACCAAAAGCAAATGAGCCTAAAAAGCGTGTGGTGTTGATTCTCGCTCGCTCGCACGGAGGAGAACCTCCAGCGTCTTTTATTTGTCAAGGTACGTACATAATTATCATAATAGGTATTTATGCGCATAAATAATAATATCCAGGAGAGAGGAGGCCTTTGCCTCCAGCGAACAGCAGTGGGACACTATAGGCAATGTGGGTTTCTCAAACTTTTAGCTCCACGAACCCCTGTCTAATCACCCCCCCCCCCCCCCCCCCCTTCACAGAAAATAATAAAATTGACTGTTGAAGAAGAAAATAATTCAGCAGAAGTAGACGCAATTTGAGTAGACCTTGAATTACTTGGACATTTTCTTGTCTGGGCGTGCGAGAGCGAGCGACCAGCGACGAATTCAGTTGCGCGCGTGCATGTGTGCCGCACGTGCCAGTCATCAAGCCACCATTACATAAATCTTGTCGCGAACCCCCTACCATCGAATTCGCGTACTCCACTTTGAGAAACCCTGCATAGGCTAACAACAACAACAAATAATAATATCGCACACTCGGTTCATCATTGCATTAAGTCAAATTAATAACAACTCGTTCTGAATAGCACAAAAACCGTTCCTATCTCCGTTATAGGAGATAACGGTTTTCGGTTATTCTTATCATCATCATCATCATCTCAGCCATAAGAAGTCCACTGCTGGACATAGGCGTCCCCCATGTATTTCCAAAAAGACCGATTGGAAGCGGCTTGCATACAGCGTATTCCCGCCACTTGTATGAGGTCATCTGTCCATCTCGTGGCTGGTCTTCCTACGCTGCGCTTCCCGGTACGTGTCTCCACTCGAGAACCTTTCGGCCCCACCGACCATCAGTTCTACGTGCTATGTGCCCTGCCCACTGCCACATCAACTTGCTAATCCGCGATGCTATATCGGTGACTTTTGTACGTCTACGTATCTCTTCATTTCTGATTCGATCTCGTAGAGAGACTCCGAGCATAGCCCTCTCCATAGCTCGTTGTGTGACCTTGAGCATACTTATAAGGCCCATAGTTAGGGACCACGTTTCAGTGCCTTATTCTTATATTATTTGCTATTAGATCTAATACCTACAATCCGACACTTTAAAATATTTTATTTTCAAATAAAAACTACGGGTCACTCACGTCTGTTTTGAGCCGAAATATCCGACTATCTAAGGCGCGTCACCGACCGAGAGTGACGTGTGTGCTGCTCCTTTGAAAAAGACCGCCGAATGCGGTTGAAACTATAGTCGGATATTTCGGCTCAAAACAGACGTGAGTGACCCGTAGTTTTTATTTAAAAATGTGTGAAAACCACGTTAATTTCCATATTTTATTTTCTTTTTAATTCCGACAATTAAAATATCTGTTTTAGTAAAATATGTTTGAATTTGTATAGATGCTGACAAAAAAAAAGATTTTGTTAAGTATATTTAAGTTACACTGTACATAACAGTGTTATTCTTTTAAAGCATAGTTACGATTTTAGCAACTTTACCTACTTCGAGAGTCAAAGGTTTCATGAAAATTCTGTTGGTTACAACAATGTTTCTTTAATTTATATGGATTCACCTCGAAAGTTATGGAAGCCTTTGAAATTCTTTCTTAAAGCCTTTGTTCACATAAAAGTTATAATTTTAATTAAAATATTAATGACTTTTTTACCTTAGCAAACCAACATTTTATTTCAATAGAGAAATATTACACACATTGTACTATAGATAAGCTTGGCTAATTGCGAAAATAGAATTTGCTCTTTATCTTTTTAAGCTATTGCATAGCTTCTATCGCGGGCCTTGAGCGTGGAGACCGAATCCAGAAATTCCGTAACGAAAATAACCTAACACACCACGCGTAAAGCTATTATGCAATAGCTTTACCGCGGCAGTCTCCGAGTGCCACACGTCTTTTTTTTTTATAGATTAGGTATAGATCTACGATTGACCACCAACTCGCCTGATGTTAAGCGACGGTGTGGCCGAGGATGGAGCTCGTCAATCTAGAAGATATCTATTCACTCTAGCCTTGAAAATTCCAAGATTGTAGGTCTCAGGAAACAGAGATGGCGGCAAAGAATTCCATTCTTCGCCGACTTTCTGGTAGTCCTGTAGTGAATGGGGAGGGTGGAATTAGGTCGTGAAGCTCTTGCGCTCATTACCCGAAATGAATCCTGAAGAAAATAGACAGACATGCTACTTTACGTCGGTGCTCGAGACTAAGTAGCTTCTTGGCAGCTAGTTTATCGTCACCGATTAACCTCACAGCTCGCCGGTCCACTGATTCTAAAGCTTCCAGCTGATACTTGGCTCGTCCATCAAAAATCTCTGTCAATTATCTCTGTTATTTTCATAATTTTCCTTCCTCTTCATAGTTTATTTACGTACTTTTAACCCCCGACCCAAAGAAATGTTTTATTTGAATAGTATTTTTTTAAGTTCTAAGCAAAAGAAAAGAAAAAAGTACTCCTTTGTGGTCCTATTTTGTGGTAGGTAGCATAAGTGCTATTAATTTATTTTATTTAGCATTAATGTTCTTTCTGATATCTACAGGGTTTCTGGACTACATTGTAAGTTCTTCAGAAAAAGCATGCGCCTTACGGAATGGTATCATTATTTATGTAAGTAAATAATAAACGCAACGCTAGAATTTTATTGATTTCAATTCATCAGAAGATTACACTCACCACTGAAGGCCGACGGCAAATTTTTGGAACTTTTGAGAGGTGTCGCCTAAAATGCAAATAGAACGAAGCGCCGAGTAGGTATATATGTATGTTACAGTTAAAACCCGTTTTTAGATATAACGCGTTTTCCCTAGTCAGAACTAGTTTTCACTAAATGCCTTTGTTGAAACTAGAATTAACTAGTTAAAATTAGAATTTACCACTAATATTTTTTATTTTCAGTTAAAACTAGTTGTTACTAACCTAATCTAACCTAACCATACCCCCCCACACTCCCCCCCTACCCTCTTCCCTTTTTCCTCCCCATCATCCTATCCTTATCCAAGGGAAACAGTGTGTGAGTAACCCATTAGCCCCGCTGTTTCCCTACTCCCCTCCTCCCAAAAAAAAAAAAACCCTAACCTAACATTAGTTAATTCTAGTTTCAATAAAGGCATTTAGTGAAAACTAGTTCTAACTAGGGAAAACGCGTTATATCTAAAAACGGGTCTTAGCTGTGACATATACACTATACAGTCCGCGCGCGAGCTCCGCGGAATGATAAGGAATGTTGACGTAACGAGCTAGAGTACGGTCGGGCGCGGCGCACACCCGCCCGTTCCTCGGAGCTCGCGCGCGGACTGTAGGATTTGTTGTGGCTCGGACTCTACATAGCCCAGACGAAGGTATAATATAATCTGTACAAAATACTAAAGCTACATAGGTATGCTATGTACGTAGCCGTAGCGCTGTAGGTACCTCTGAACTAAGGTCAATAAAAGAATCCCTCAGTGTTCACAATTCAACTTATAGCTAAGGAATGAAGTAAACCTATTGGTTGATTTTAAATGCATGCTTAGCTATATAAGCGATTTTTAAGTCGAGTTTCTAAGTACTTATAAAAACGATTACTTCCAGGTTGTGCCGATGTTGAATCCCGACGGAGTATTTCTAGGTAACCAGCGGTCAGACTTGCTGGGGTCTGACCTCAACCGCTGCTGGCACAGAGCCACCACTTACGCTCATCCAGCACTTATCGCTGTTAACGATATAGTCGCGAAAATTACAGCCGAAAAGGTAACTGCGCGCCTAATCATCAACATAAAAGCAAGCAATTAGTAGTTATTAATAACGGTTATACAAGTTACGCTGAAAATTGCGTTTACCTTTAACGAAATTCTCCCATACAAATGAAACGTAGGTCGAAGCAACTTTAACGTGACCTACTACGAAATATGCCAAGCTGAGTTCAGAAAACCCTATTTTTAATAGACTTCTAAAAAGGAGGAGGTTCAATTCGACTATATATTTGTTCAGCGATTACTCCGCCAATTGTGGCTGACTGGCCTTGTGGCTCAGTTGGTAGTATGTCTGCCTGCTGGGCTGTAGGTTGTGGGTTCGATCCCCACCCAGGGCAAACATTAGTGTGATGAGCATGGATGTTTGTTCTGTGTCTGGGTGTTTCTATGTATCATATGTATATATTTAGAAAAAATGTATATATGTATTCTATCAGCCATCTAGTTCCATAGTACAAGCTTTTTTTAGTTTGGGCTAGATGGTGTTGTGTGAAATGTCCATAAATATTTAAAAAAAAATGCAATTTTATATCTTCAAGAATAGGTACCAAAGCGTGAGCGGGACAGAAGAGTTATGATCTACCCTATCTTAAATTCGTAGCTAAGACTGAAAACGGCAACAGCTGTACCTACTTCAAATAACAAAAAAAAAACCGGACAAGTGCGAGTCAGACTCGCCCACCGAGGGTTCGGTACAAACTAGTATATAAAAGGGGGAAATCATATATTTTTTTAAATTTTCCTTCTTAAGCCGAAAAATATACATCGTAAAAATATTTAAAAACCTGTATAAGGGTTCCGTTTTTTTTTAAATTGAGGTACGGAACCCTAAAAATTGCATTCAGTCTGTACCCACCTGTTGCTTACTAGGCACTGATAAGAAATCTAACTAGTTTTAAGACTCTGTGCATAATTTTCCAGAAAACTGTTTTCGAGGTTGATCAATGAAATAAACAATTTACATGTTACAGGGTTTGCAGTTGGATTTTATAATAGACATCCACGCAGATATAAGCCACGAGGGTGTATTTGTTCGCGGAAATTCTTATGATGACGTTTACAGGTAAGATTAAAAATACTACAGATTGAACGTTCTTATATATCTAACATCTATGAGTTGAAACAATCCTACGAAATAGACGACAAGTGATTAATGCCACTTAATTCTTCGAATAATCCAGACTGCTTCATACCACGTACTAGCCTTTTGTTAGTTCGTTTGGTACCTTAACAACTTGCCTTGTCTCATTTAGCCAATATCCTAGGTTAATTTTTGCTATCAGGCAGTTAGAAACAAGAAAAAGTGCTATTGTTTCTGCAAAGCCATCAATGCGTCAATCAATGCTGTGTTTGCCTATACGTGGTTCCACTCCAGAAGTTTCAGGCCCCATCGGCTATCTGTTCTGTCTATTATGTGACCTGCACTGCAACTAGTTAATCCGCTGGGCTATGACGATGAGTTTAGTTCATCTAATGTTCTTCTCATTTCTGATTCGTTAACTAAAATAATTACCAGGTTTGAGCGTCACGCTGTGCTGGCCAAGTTTCTATCCGGGCGAGTAGAAGCGTGGCGCCAGGAGGCTTGCATGTTCAACGCAGACGCAGGGCTGGCAGGCAGCGCACGCAGAGCCCTGCCCGTGGGAAATGTGGACGCATACACGTTGTTGGCGTCTCTAGGGGGGCGCAGGATCAATGGGAGAGGACCCTACATTCATTATACTGAAGACGCCTGTATCCTTTTAACTTTAATAACGCCTGTTAGTAAACATATAGTAATAGATGTAAATATAGTAACAGCAGGCGTCACATACAATACAGATAAACATAATTTTATAAAATATAATATGAGAAGGTCAAAAGTGGCTCCAAATGATTCTGTGGAAGGCAGGAGTAGAAACTAGGTGTGCTAGGGTGAAAATCAAAATGAAGGCCATATACCGCCTTCTCTATCTATTAGGTAAGTATATAAAGTGCACAGATTTCATAACGATGTTTATTTATAAAATAGTCTTAATTATTTATTTATAATTAATTTATATATTTACCTTACTATGTTTGGGACATTAAATCAGGGATTGGATTTATTTTTCTCTTAACAACAACATTCAGACTCAAAGATAGGCAGAGCTCTAGCGAAAGCATTTTGTGACTACTACCGGCACATCGGGGTGATTCCGCCGCGTATCGGTCTCTCCAGCAAGAAGAAGGAATCTAGGGGGAGACGGAGGAGACGACGACCCGTCACCGGGAAAGAGAGGTGACCAAAGAGTATTATAATATAGGGGCGGTGATTATAGAACATAGGTAGGCACGCAAACATTCTAGGCTAGTTGCCAAAGACCACACTTGCCGAAAAGGTATTTGCCGTATACCAGAGAATTCTACTGAAACCTTACTCTCGACAACTAACCTCCAACGATTTTTTTTTGTAATAAATATGTAATTTTACTAGAATAATTCTAAATAATACGGATTTATAATCATTTACAGCGATTATACGCAAACTTTCTATCAAAAAACGTATATTCAACAGGCAGCGTACTAAGCGTAACTGCGTAGTATTATTCTACTATGTTCTTGGCGTAACGAAGTCTTAAGTTAGACTGAAAAACCCGCTTTTCTGCAGTTGATTATTTTGTTGTGGGAGCTACTCAATATTTTTTTGTCGCAAGTAAGACAAATCCCAATATGAATTAACTTCGAATCGCAATTGTGAAAGAATGATAAGACGATTTTTGGAGTGAAACATTTAAAATTCTGTGGGTCAGATTGTCTGTCAGCATAATTATATAGCGTAGCGATGCGACTAATCGTCACACAGAAAAGCTGTTTTCTGTGCATCGCCACCATAGCGGAGCTCGGGACCAGCGGGATTGAAACAGAAAGTGCTCTACAAAAGAATGAGAAACATGCATGATCATGCTTGCTTTAAAAAACTATCCACTCTTGCATATTTTCTTTATAAAATAGTTTCAATGTTTCACATCTACCAGGCGTCCCTCCACTACTTGTTTTTTTCATTCGGTGAGTACCTACTCAAAATCAAGTAAGTATTAAATAATTGGACTGCAGGTATAATTAAAATGTTTCTGTTTCCACCAGCGCTGCCCACAGTACTTAGTGTAAAGCAAGTTGCGTTAATTCCGACATTTAACGGCTCGATCGCATGTGGATGTTGCTTCACCACGCCACGCCTACACTATATTTTGTCTAGACATGGACGCCGCCTAAACAGAGTCTTGACAGACAGAATATTGAAATAAGATTGCTATTAAGATTGTGGTAACCCCCTAGGGATATTTCCTAGAACATAGTTATCTTTTAATGTGTGATACGCTACATGACAATATCAATTGTGATTAATTTCCATTAATGTAGGGTGCTACGGTATTTCCGGTGGACTCTAGCAGGGCAATGGTTGATAGACTTTAATTTAGAGCCCCATCTATATTAGGATGGTACTGGGAACCGACATCAAAGTTATTTGAATTCAAACTTTAAGGACTTTCGTTCGACTTTAAGGAGGTTCGTGAATACGGCGCCCCTAGCAACTGATTGACGTAGTAGACAAGAGTAGGTTTAGTACTCCTGCACCCTTATTCACAATCCATAGGATTAAGATTTGATTCAGACTGAATAAAGGCCCTGTTCCCTGTTAAAGTTTCCGGCAGCCTAGTGGTGAGACCGTCTAACTTGCGATCCGCAGGTCCTGGGTTCAAATCCCACGGCGCGCATCTCTGTCTTTTCGAAGTTATGTGCGTATTGTTGATTGCCGCCAACTTCAAACGGTGAAGGAAAACATCGTGAGGAAACCTACATGTCTGAGAGTTCTCAATGATCTTGAAGATGTGTGAAGTCTGCCAACCCGCACTTGGCCAGCGTGGCAGGCTATGGCCTAACCCTTCTCACAATGAGAAGATGGCCCGTTCCCAGCAGTGGGACAGTTTGTACAAACAGGGCTGATAAAAAAAAAAAAAAAAAAAGGCCCTGGCCCCATCTCTACGGCACGGCACTCCGTAACGTGAAATTTCCACGTATCGTCTACATGGGGCCCTTACATCTTCCCCCTGTCCATAAGGGACTCCCATAAGGACTTATGGGACTTAGATGACAGAGTAGGAAGGTAATGTTTTCTAAAAGAATAAGTCATATGTGTTGATGTTTAATTTCAAGAGAAGGAAGATGTAGATTTCGAATTAAATCCGATGGAATATGGATACAGGTACTGATTGCACGGCGCGGCAGCGGTTTTTGTTCGAATACAGGTTTTTTTGTAGCGGCGCATAGAAACTCCTCTGGTTAGGAATGCGGAGCACCGTCTTCTCAAATCTAAGGGGATACATAGCATAAGACCTATTAATCTCTCCATTAGGTCCCCGAGTTCATCACCGGAGAGGCGCGTGCTGCATGCTCGCGTACTGTCCCCGCCGCTGCCAGCGGCGTCGCCGGCGCCGCGCGTGTTCCCGCCTCGCACGGCGCGGCACCTGCGCACCGCGCGCCCGCGGACCATGCCCGATATCGACCATGCGCTGCCCGTTATCACAGGTCACATTATACCTTCCTTTGACATGATTGTGTTGCTGTCACTGAACTGACGTTTATTTTTCTTACCGTTGTCGGTAGCAGCTGCACGTCAGCGGGGTTACTCTCAACTCTTATAGGGATGCAAAGTTCGCTCAGCGCCCGTTTTTATCTTGCATTTTATGTAATTAAGAGTGTGAGACAAAAGTTTTATATATATATATTTTTTTAATAATCGCTTCAACTTTTGTATCACTCTCTTAATTGTAGAAAAAGCAAAATAGAAACGAGCGCTGAGCGAACTTTGTATCGCTATAAAAGTTGAGAGTACGGCTGCTGTTCTATAACTGTGTTGTTTGTTGTGCAGGTACAGCGGTGCGGACGCCCCGTCTGTCAGTTGTGGACATGTCTGCGTACATCCGGCCGCTCGGCGCAGGCGCATGGCGCGGGGAGCGCGGCGCCACGGCGCGTCTTGCACGTCCGCCACGCGTCTCACACGCGCGCATCACTAGCGACGAATACGACACGCATGACTCGGACCGCAGTTAGGATCACCTGCTGGCCTCTTAGCGTGCTTGTTTGAGCGATGTTCGGAGAAAAAATCGTATTTAAATCATCGAAATTTTCAAAATTATAATATATACATCATCCTGCTACTTTTCTGCCGATCAAAGAATTACTGTAAGGTCCTTGGTCCTTTGAGCGCACTTCGTACAATGTGATTAGGGTTGGCTTGTATCTACGTCATCGATATTTTTTACAATGGACAAAGTTCAGCAAATTTTTTAATTACACCACATAATAATTCACGCCCTACCCTATTTTAATCACATTGTACTCGACAGCGAAGACTCACGACGAATGCCGCCCCTGCATCGTATACTGTAGCGATTACCCACTATTTATACTTCTACTACTTATTCTATTGTATTTTTCACTATACCAATAAAACAAAACTTATTTATTGAAACATTTTAATGTCCAAGCTTCATATTTACAATCACTAACATCTATATAATCGTTCAGTCGTCTCGTTTCAGAACAAACGTATCGAACACTATTATCACTAAAAAAACATCAATCATAACCGCAAATGAAAAACGAGACTGAGTATCGTCACGAGATTTATCATGTGAACGTCGTTCGAGTTCGCGACGGTTAGACTCGTACGCGTACTAAAGAGGTCACGGGAGCATCACATAATACGTCGTCGGATAGGGTAAGAAGCGCGGGCGGCCCGTTCGTTCTGCAGCGGCCGGGACGGCCGGCGGGCCGAGCGCGAAGCACCTCCCTAATAAATATCTTTGGCATGAACCGAGCAGGTCGCCGTGTTGTGGCGCGCGGCGCGTCATTGCCACGCTTCCTGCTCGTCGTCGGAGAGCGTGACCAGTTGGTGGGGGTCGGGCGGCAGCGGCCCCGCCCCCGCGCCGCCTCCGCCCCCGCCCCCGCCGCCGCCGCCGCCGCCGCCGCCGCCGCCACCGCCTCCGGAGCGCGCCGCGCGCTTCGCACGCAGCAGCTCCTCGTCCTGCGGCGTGCGCGGCTTGCGGAACTCGTACACAAGCGGGAATATGCGCTCCACCGCCGACTGCACGTCGCTCACGCTGCGAGCTGCAACACAACACGACAACTAAACGCACTCGCACAATACGTCCTCCGACATGTGTGGGCATATACCTTATTTTGATTCTATAAACTATGCAATACTTATTGATAAACTTATGGCATATAATGGCCTGCCCAGTCATCGGCCGGTGTGCGCTAGCAAAATATAGTCATTGTGAGACCTTGTGGCTTCACTGGCAAATTCCTACGGCTAAACAAGGCTTGCCTGTGAGTTCTACCCAGAATTCACAGTGGTATGGTAAGCGACGACGACGATATTAAATATGGCTGTACCAAATTTCATAAAAATCGGTTCAGCCATTAAATGTTTTATTCAGATATCACTTATACTGGCGACGGAGTAGTGAAAAAAAATTTAACCGACTTCCAAAAAGGAGGAGGTTCTCAATTCAACTGTGTTTTTTTGTATGTTTGTTTACCGATTACTCCGCCAATTGTGAATAGATTTTGATGATTCTTTTTGTTTAATAGATCAAACTTCAGAGGTGCTCCCATATAAATTTTATCAAAATCGATTCAGTATTTGATTTTTTTAATAAAATAACTGGAAAACACCAATTATATAACTGACATAACTGGAATAGTAAACCAATTGCGTATTTTTAAGTCAGTTTTTTTAACTATAACTAATATCCCTAACCAATGATTTTTTGTTTAAAAATAAAAAATATTGTGTAGCGCGAGATAGCTGCGCGCTCATTCTTAACGGTATCGTCCCTCCATCTGGCTGATGGTCCGTCTACTGGGGTCATACAAAAAGCGTTCAAGTAATCTTATTTTAATATTAATTTGACTTTTGTCTCGCTCTTTCTATAGTTGAGAGAGCAAGACAAAGGTTAAAGTAATAATGAAATAAGGTTGCTATTACAATTGTGGTAACCCCCCTGCAAGGGCGTCGCCAGCCCATTGTCCAGGGGGGGGGGGGGGGGGGGGGGCAAGTAAATATTATGGAGGATGAGAAAAATGTTAATTGTAGGTACAGGTACAATTGCACGGCCTTAGGACGTTGATTGCTTTGCAGTTGGCTACATTTTTTTTATCTCTAGGGGGGGGGGGGGGGGGGGAGGCAGCTGCCCCCCTTGCCCCCCTGGTCCAATCACTCCTGTAGACTACTACGAGTATGTTTCGACCGCTTTCGTCTTCCGGCTTCAGCTCGTATTGCAATGTATCCTGCCCACCACCTGAGCTCCGTGATTTTTCGTTTGACTTCGCCATCGGCTGTCTTTATTGGAAACTTTTCAACTAACTTCAAAAAAAGAGGGAGGTTCTCCATTCGGTTGTATTTTTTTAAATGTTTATTACCTCATAAATCTGTAATTTATAAACAGTTTTTTGAATTTGTAAGGATATACTTTCAGATTGGTCCCATAGAAATTTCATCAAAATTAGTGCGATAGTTAGACCAGCCACGAGATGGACAGATGACCTCATACAAGTGGCGGGAAGACGCTGGATGCAAGCCGCTTCCTAATTTAGTGGTGCCTTCAGAATTGAACACAATAATTACTTATTCACTTTAATAAGCAATTTATTGATGAAAATAAAATTTCATCAAGTCTATGCAAAACTGTCAATTAATAAGTAGTATAGGCAAGCGCAGCGTAGGAAGACCAGCTACGAGATGGGCAGATGGCCTCATACAAGTGGCGGGAAGACGCTGGATGCAAGCCGCTTCCAATCGGTCTTTTTGGAAATCCACAATGTCCTGCTGGCTGTGGACTTCTTATGGCTGAGATGATGATGATCATGAGTATAGTGTTCCAAAACTGTGTCGTAAATAAGGTAGATAAAGTAAGGAATCAATTTACCTGTGATTGTTACACCTCCCGTGGAGAATATCTTTAGTGTGGCTTTAGGGTTATATAGCTTATAGGTAACACCGGGATGAAGCTCTGGCTCGTAGCTGAAAAGTAACAAAAAAGAAAAAAACATTAGGCAACATAAAAAAAAAAAAACACAAATTAGTTTTATAATAATTAAGGCGCCCTGAGAGTCGCGGGCGAGTAACCTATATATGATCCGAAACACGTTTGTTTGAATCTTACTTGCCCGTATCCGTTTCATAGAACTGTTTGATTCCAGAGCCTTTATTCCGTATGACCATCGGCCGCGTTACGTGAAATTGACGTGGCTGTGTGACAATGAAAATTAGACTTTAGAGTTTTAAACTTAAAGTGTAATTTTCATTGTCAACACACCCACGTCAGTTCCACGTAACGCGGCCGATGGTCATACGGAATCAGGGCCCAGGTGTTTTACTAGACATGACACGCGTGTATGATTCCTTGTTTCTTATGCAGCCATAAGTTTCATTTGCCTGAACAATTGTTAGATTATGTTCATTAGGTTCCTAGTGTTTATATTCGCAAACCTATTTACAAAGGTACGGTTATCGGGTATAACATATTAGGTTAGATACGTTAGGTTTCCGTTTATTCTTATTACAAAGATTCGGTTATCAGAAAAGTTGCCATATGAGCTTTAGGGATTTTGATAGTGTCTTTTGCAAATAATAAATTTAGTTTTCAGCAAAATGGTATTCGACATTTCATCATTCGAATCATAGATAAGTAACCTCGCGATATGTTCGAAATCGCAGTGTCGTCCGCGTAGAGATATCGCGGCCGGGAACCACGGAACATCACAGTAGTAAGACGAAATTGAAAAGATCGAAAACAACAAAATTCCAACCTTTTTTTTTTTATCAGCCCTGTTTGTACAAACTGTCCCACTGCTGGGAACGGGCCATCTTCTCATTGTGAGAAGGGTTAGGCCATAGTCTGCCACGCTAGCCAAGTGCGGGTTGGCAGACTTCACACATCTTCAAGATCATTGAGAACTCTCAGACATGTAGGTTTCCTCACGATGTTTTCCTTCACCGTTTGAAGTTGGCGGCAATCAAAAATACGCACATAACTTCGAAAAGACAGAGGTGCGTGCCGTGGGATTCGAACCCAGGACCTGCGGATCGCAAGTCAGACGGTCTCACCACTAGGCTGCCGGAAACTTCAACCTCTTTAGTCTATTATTAATGATGACGATGAATTCTATTATTGTGGATTAATTAATATTAATCCATCTAATTATTTTCGAATATTTTCCCACATTATTTCCGCACAATTAAATAACACGTGTCTAATCTGTGACATAATCGGAATAAGTAGGTATTAGTTTTATTCGTGGTATCTTTTAATCCTAATGTTTCATGACCACGTTTAATGTGAACACTGAATAACAAACATAAATATTATATATTAATGACTTTCTCAACATACTTGAGACTATTTCGAACTTTTACAATAATTGTGATTTGGACTAAGAGTGCAACGTTAAAAGAATCCAAAGTTATCTAAATTAAAGACTAAAGTGTGTCTGCAAATTAGTTCATGCAACAATAGAAAACTAATATTTAACCTCAAATATTATCGAATTTCGATGACTTAGTCATCGGAAAAAATGTAATGTAAGTTAAAAACAGATAACGAAAACACAATCCTAGCCTTTTCAATACTATTAGTAATAATATAATAAAAAAATAAAAAAAGACGTGTGGCACTCGGAGACTGCCGCGGTAAAGCTATTGCATAATAGCTTTACGCGCGGTGTGTTAGTTTATTTTCGTTACGGAATTTCTGGATTCGGTCTCCACGCTCAAGGCCCGCGATAGAAGCTATGCAATAGCTTAAAAATTAAATTGGATAATTTTTAAGGGTCAAAAATCTGTTTTTCACTTGTAATTGGACGTCAAATGGCCATTTCATGCTAGACGAATGGAGAGCGCTATCCTATACACTAGCACACATTTCCAAATTTTCAAAAATATAAATTGTTTGAAGGTACTTACGATAAATCCGTGATAACATATTGAGTCAAAAAAAGTTTTATACAGAAAAATAGAATCTATTTTCTTCCATTACAATTAATTTTTATGCATAAAAATGTATCCGAATTCCGAATATAAATGGAATTTAGTGTGATACAAGAATAAAATACTATTGACGCGATTCCATACGTATAACATTGTCGTAAGTACATGTAATCGGTTCATGTATTTAGAATGTAGAAATGTGTGAGCAGAGACAGCGCACTCCATTCGTATAGCTTGTTCTTCTGGGGGATTTTAATGGTCACCACAAGGAGTGGTCCCATACCAGAAGACATACCATGCAGGCAGAGAGACGTATAACCTAGCGATGTCGCATGTGGAATTTTCAAGGCTAGAGTGAATAGATATCTTCTAGATCGACGAGCTCCATCCTCGGTCACACCGTCGCTTAACATCAGGCGAGTTGGTGGTCAATCGTACATCTATCTTGTATAAAAAATAAAAAAGTAGCAATCAAGCTCATATTTGGCAACGAAAGTAAATCGATGGCAGTGCTCCCGTTGTCGTATAAACAGTTCGCCCAAAGCTGTAAAACGTGTGATTTTACGTTGTCGGCAAAACTCCATAGAAGCTTCTAGTAAAGTTGCCACCACTTTACTGAAGCAGGACTCGACTTATAAATTGACTTGACTGTATACGTGACTTAGATTGTGACTAGAACATTTACAACTTGTTTTATTCAAGAAACTTGAAAAAATCCTAATACTTGACACTGGCAAATGCTTTAATGCGGGTCCAATACAAAAAACAAGAAGATCCAGTATCAAGAATTTGTTTAATGAGTAAATTAAAAAATACTCATTGTTGGGATCATTTCCTCATAATCTCACTTAGTCTTATTTCACCTTATGTACTTCACAAAACGCGCTACCTGATATCATGTGTGAGCGCAGCGAGAGCGGAAATGTGAAGGTTTTCATAATTTTTTCTGCTCATGTCAGCTAACCCCCAACGCTTTTATGAGTCAAATAAACAAAAACAGGAATAATTCGAGAGAAAAGCGAGCGCAAATATTTTTAAGGTTTCTATAATTTATTAGAAGATAAAAAAATGGCCTTTTGGTGGCATAGTAATTCTGACACTAGGGCTGGCCACTCAGCTTATACGAACTTACTTTTTTATAATTCATTCATATAATTTTTGGGTATTAATATGATTTTTTGTCATGTCAATAAATGTCCTCAGCACTGCAACTTCTTAAAACACTTATAATGGGTATCACTTAATAATGCTTGAGTGCTTTTCAGCATATTTTAAGCAGTAAATATGTTCATGTTCGGTATGATCCGAAACACGATTTTATTTTGTTTTCTTTTAACATACATACTTGTTCTTTTAATAAAGATATGTTTCATACAAGACGAATCGTACAGGTGCTAGCGGTACGCAGCTATCTCTCTCGCGCATCACATTTTTAAATACATAAAATCATTGGTTAGGGATAATTATAAGAAAAGTGAGAAATGAATTTGTTTATTTAGATAAGAGAAATATTAAAAAAAGTTTTCTTTGATATCTTTTAAATTGGCTGAGGAGTAGGAAAATATATGTTTTTCACTTGTCCGCCCCAGTAGGTATAAGTGATATCGTAATGAAACTTTCATTTAAAAATATTTCTCATGTCTAAATAAACAAATACATTTCTCACTTTTCTAATATCCCTAATCAATGATTTTATATGCTTAAAAATGTTATGATTCGGCGGCGGAAAGGAGAAAAAAAAAATCATAATGTGGTGCGTCCAAATCGTATGCATAAAACCTGTAACGAGCGATCGACCTCACAGTTGAGAAGGTTGAGGGAAGGGTGGCATAAGCTTGTTTCAAGTATTAAGAGTCTGTAGTGGACCATCGTCTGTCTCGCTCGCGCATACTAACATTTTTGAAGACTAAATGAATTTTGAAAAAGCCTCATTTAGGAAATTAGAAGACAACATCACAAATTTTCAACAAAAATTTCAATTTGATCA
Source organism: Lycia hirtaria (assembly GCA_947563715.1). Lineage (NCBI taxonomy): Eukaryota > Metazoa > Arthropoda > Insecta > Lepidoptera > Geometridae > Lycia > Lycia hirtaria. Next base: position 40,905,685 of record OX387379.1, read on the forward strand.
AAGTTAATTTTCATACATAATTTTTTTTTTTTGAAATTATCAACGTAAAAATATATATATTTACGTTACGTATATATACGTAACGTAACGTAAATAAGTAAAAAGATTGTATGTATGAAAATTAGTAGTAAACTTTATTCTTTTTTCAGTCGAGATTAAATAACCCTTTATCTCGACATATTGACCGTTTTTGCTAATATTTAAAATTCTTGTTTAAAATTAAGTACCGATTTTTTAGCAAATAATTAAAATCGGACAGTAAATGGCGTCGCAGCAAACTTTCCCCCTTTTTTGAAAGAAATACTCCACTTATCAAAAATTATCGACGACAAAAAATTCTATAAAATTGAGAAACCTGTAGGTATACAAAGTTTCGTCAAGATTGGCTGAAAAATACTGCAGAAAAGCGATTTTTGCAGTCTAACTTACGATTTCAGTATGCTTGATGTGCTATTGAGTGTACCTTTTTTAACCAACTTCCAAAAAGGAAGAGGTTCTTAATTTGTCGTTTTTTTTATGTATATTCAATTACTCGAAGACGCCTGGACCGATTCGGAAAATTCTTTTTTGTTTGGAAGGGTATACTTTCCCGGTAGTCCCATAGAAATTTCATCAAAATCGCTTCAGTAAACCCTACAATCTTGCCAATTTTGAGACCGTATCTGTTATCGTTCAAAGTTGCAGCCATTTAAGTGCAGGATAGACAGACACCGTAGCCTCACGAGCAGGCTTCCACACCCCTAGTCTAGTACGGAAGCCTAATACCTTATCGGCCTTACCGAAAACCGTTACTTAACTTTAAGTAATGCTTAACATATTTTGTCAACTTCTCGCTGACACGTAATGACACTTGCGGAAAGAAGACAGAGAATTTAAGACATTGGTTAAAGTTAAGTAACGTTTTTCAGTAAGGCCCAATATGACTACAAGCATCTACCTCTCTACAAAAATCTAAAATCAGAATCACATTTCCAAAAATTTATTAATACCTGTTTTCCGTGTATCAAACAGGCGTTGAGCTTCAAAATTGTTCTATACCTACTCATTTCAATATGGTAATACATAGTTTTGAGGTAAATGAACTTAATCTCAAATGAAACACAATATTTTATATTGCGTACAATATGTCCCGAGGTAAACGAACTAATTTATCTTAATATAGGTAGTATGCCTGCCTGCTGTGCCGTAGGTCGTGGGTTCGATCCCCACCCAGGGCAAACATTTGTGTGATGAGCACGGATGTTTGTTCTGCGTCTGGGTGTTTCTATGTATGTAATTACAATATATATATATATATATATATATATGTGTATTCTATCAGCCATCTAGTTCCATAGTACAAGCTTTGCTTAGCTTGGGCTAGATGGTGTTGTGTGAAATGTACAACAAAATTAAATTTATTAATTAAGTCAAACAGAAATGAGAGCAAATGTACGAAATTGTTTCCAATCCTTCCTATAATAATAATTAATCCCAACCAATATTTTAAAAGCTAAAGTAAAGTCTGTCAGTTTGTTACCTTTTCGCGATGAAACGGTTGAAACGGTTGAATCGATCTAGATAGACAAATAATCGTGACGACATGCCGAACCTCCAAACTAGTTCTTTTAGGTGTCATCATCATCATCCTCATCTCCATACAAATCCACCGCCTCTCTTATGGATTTCCAAAAGGACCAGTTGGAAGCAGTTTTTTTTTTTGCAGCTTTATAAGCAGCTTGTAACTTTGTCACGATGTTTGACCAAATGTCTAATCTATCGACCATAAAAGGTTCGAGAACATAATGCCGGGTCTCAGCGGACCGCATCGCAATGCAAAATGGGTGGCTCGGCACATTAGTAATGTGCCGAGACGCACCGCATTGACGGATTTTGAGTACAGTATGCTGCAAAAAGTTGTGACTAAATGACATCGATAGTTCTGACGAAGACCTTTTTAGGGTTCCGTACCCAAAGGGTAAAAACGGGACCCTACAAGACTTCGCTGTCTGTCTGTCTGTCTGTCTGTCTCCAGGCTGTATCTCATAAACCGTGATAGCTAGAAAGCTGAAATTTTCACAAATGATGTATTTCCTTTGCCGCTATAACAACAAATACTAAAAATTAAAAAAAAAAATAATATTAAGGGGGGTCCCCATACAATAAACGTGTTTTTTTCGTATTTTTTTGCTCAATATTAAAAACGGTAACAGGTAGACGCTTCAAATTTTCACAGAATATTTACTTGTATATTACCTTTCAAAATAAATAATTAAATAACAATAAAGTAAATATTAAAGGGGGGCTCCCATACAACAAACGTAATTTTTAAGCAATTTTTACTCGATCTCAATTAAAAGGTAGAAACTTGAATATTTGTAAGTAAATATTTAGAAATATATTAACTATAAAAATAAATACCTAATCTAATACAGGGAGGTAACATCACGGAGCGAGCCATAGCCGCGCGTATTCGCGCGAGCGTAATCGTGCTGCCCGGATGTGTATCGAAAACCTACCTATAAGTTTGCAATTTACTACTTGGAATTTCGTTGATTTCTCGTTATTTTATAAACAGCACTAAACTTTGTAGTATTATAGATGATAGTACGGAACCCTTCGTGCGCGAGTCCGACTCGCACTTGGCCGATTATTTTTTCATTTATGTATTATTAATTATATACATATAGCTTTTTGTAACCTTAACTAAAATTATCGATCGTTCTTCATCCATCCTTTTTAGGGTTCCGTAGTAAACAAGTAGTTTCGCCATGTCCGTCCGTTCGTCTGTCCGCGGCTTAGCGCAAAAACTGTAAGTACTAGGAAGCTGTAATTTCGTATGATTATACATAATTATAACGCCAACAAAACGGTATAATAAAATCTTGAATTATACAAGTTATCGAGTTTTACTCAATCAACTTAAAATAATAAAGAGAATAATACAGGGGTTAAGCTCACATAAATTATAATACGTAACTACTATAAATTATAATACGAACCCTACACTTGGCCATTTATTCATTTTACCGCAGTTTTATGACAATTTTTTTTTTTTAATTTATTTAGTACCTATAAACTGAGAAACATGTGTTGCCGCATGCCATAGCACACTGCTCGCGGGGTCGGGCCGCATCGCACTCCGCCGCGCATTTATCCGCTCCGCGGCACCCCGACATAGTGTGCGATAGTTCACTCGTATAAAAAGCGATATAAGCGGATTTTTTCGATGCGACCCAACCCGCTGCGGCCCGGCATTATGTGCTCGAACCTTAAAGGATCAACATGTTTATGTTATGTAATTGCTTAGCAATTTTATGGCTATGATAAAAATGATCTTTTAGGCAAGCGATGTCTGAATTTTCATTAAAAAGTGTACCCATGACACGACACTTATGTGCGAAATGTAGATAGATTTGTCTTTACATGGTAAAGGAGGTAAAGAAGAATCTATCTACACTGAGTGCCAAAATTCGTCAAGCCAGTTACATTTTAGGGTTAATATGGGATATACACGTACACACCTGAAAAACTTTAACATTCTTGGGTAGAAAGTAAGCTTGTGTCAAAATTCGTCATGCCAGTTACATTTTAGGGTTAATATGGGATATACACGTACACACCTGAAAAACTTTAACATTCTCGGGTAGAAAGTAAGCCTGTATCTTGTGTGTTAATTTGATTTTAGATATATCTGAAAACCCAGATAAATATGCAGGACACACCTAGTTTAGTGGACATGTCTTAACTTATCTACAACTTGTAGTACTCCATTTGAGTTACAGTTAATCAATAGGAGAACTTAAAAATGTCATAATTTCTCATACCACAATTTCAATGGCACACACAAAGCCTCTTTTGAAGACAATATGCCGGAGTCAACACTAAGGTCAGACAAATACATTTCAGTACAGTGTAAGTGAAGGACATTTAAATACAAATAAGTTAACATAATTACGTGTATATATATCTTCCAAATTGGGAATGTAAAATCTATCGTTCTAGTGGAGCAAACTCAGATTTAGATATAAAAACCTAGCTAGACACTAGCTATACCCGCGAATTCGTCCGCGCATGAATTTGAAACCCCGGGGAGTACTATAATCTTAATAGCAATTTTATTTCAATATTACTTTGACCTTTGTCTTGCTCTCTCAACTGTAGAAAGAGCGAGACAAGCGTCTAAGTAATATTGAAAAAACAATACTTGAACGTTTGTGGTAAGGCGACCCCTGATTCACCAAGTTTCACTTGGTAAGTTCGTTTGATTTTCAACTTATATTTTCATCACCTAATTTTTGTAATAATAACCCTCCTTCTTACGCAGTCGGGTAAAAATTATGCCAGATACTTCTACATACAATAAGATCCTACCAAATTTCGTTCAATTTCAACCAGTAGTTGCGGCGTCCATCTTGCACCGATTGACGTACCTACCGTAACGACCGTACAGACAGCCAGATAGACATATATATATTTACATTTGAAAAATATCTATTTTTTTATATAGATAGTAATGCGTCCTCCAATTAATGTTTTCTACAAATATTTAACGTACAGAACTACAGATTTTGACCCATTAATCTTTATGTGTAGATGTAGATTATGCAAGTATCTATGTTAAAAGAATAAACGTATAAGTTTTGATAAGTTAAAAACCCCGACAAAAAAGCTTAAACGATTTTGATGAAGCATAACTAAGAACACTCGATGAAATCCACTTTTTTCGGTTGGGGGTTAAAAACAAAATAGGTACCCGAAGCATAAAAGCTAATTTCTTAGCAGGCGCATAACTTATGCTTGCATACTTTTTCTTGAAAATGTATACTCAATATATAAATATTGAGTGTACATTTTCAAAAAAACTATGCAAAAAGTCGATGTAAAGAGTATTTGAATGAGCATTTATTACATAGTTCTTGTAAAAGCACTGATTGAATACAAAAAAATCTATTAAAAGTCAAAGAAGGCGAAATTTATATTTATTGGGGAGTTGCATTATTATTATTAAAAAAAAAAAAGTCTGTGACACCTGGGAAGTAAAAACGAATCTAAAGACACCTCGCACACAAAATCAGTCAAGCCATGTAAGATGTAATAATACATTTGTGGAATACGCTTCCTGAGTGGATTTTCGCCGATGGATACAATCTGGGTGTTTTTAAATCGCGAATGAATCTGTTTCTTATAGGTAAGCGCACTTCATCGTAGATCGCAACATCGTTTAACATCAGGTGAGTTGGCGATCAAGCGCAACCCTATATTGTATCTATAAATAAAAGCATACAATCCTAAATATATAGGTACGTACACTTGAAAAACAACTTTCCTTCTTACACGGACGGGCATAAAGCGAAAGCGTAGGTATTTGTTGATTATTTGGCATTTTTTTTGTATGCGTTTATAGATTAGGTATGAGTCTGCAGGAAAATTATTCCCATTGAGTAACAGTGTGACTTAAACTATATTCTCTATAAGTGAAAACAATTTATGGCTTCTTTGTATCCTAGATACATTTACCTACTTTGTGTATTAACAGCTGTTTGTTTTCCGAAAAAAAAAAAAAATGTGTTATTCGTCGGGAACAAACGGAAAATATCATGACTTTGGCAGTTATTCGATCACTAAGCAGTAGTCTGCAAATATTGTTTAGTCTGTACTGAGACGTCGACAATGAGGCGATTTAACAGAAAATATGTCAGTGACGAGCGCAGTGCATTGCCACACAGGGTTCAGAACTGTAATAACCCAAAGTTCTGTGTGGTGTTGGTTGGAGTGTATGAGTGATGGTATTAACATCAGGCGAGCAATTTGTCACTTCACTCAGTTGCACAAAAATAGTAGTTTTATTTTTTATCTAGAAAAAAACATTAACATTAAAAAAAAAATAACAGCTCCTATAGGGCAATAAATGATCATCATCATAGACACCCGATGTTCACTGCTGGATACAGGCCTCCCCCATGAATATAGAAAATGACCGATTGGAAGCAGCGTGCAACCAGCACCACTGCACATTATGTAGCTCTCAAAATGTATCACATAACATCAGGTGATATATAGTCATACTTGTAGCCTGAACAAACATATTCCATAAAAATAATATCTATAACATGTAAAAAATATTTAAAAAAATACTCACTCTGCTTCTTTGTATTTCTTGGAGAAGGATATGATTCGTATACCGAAGGGCATTCTACAGGTTCCTAACACATTGACTACGCGGAAGTTCTGGAAGCGGGTCTCGAAGCCAAGCTTCTGTAGGGCGCGCGCGTACCGGCGCGCCGCTATCTTGGCCTGGTCTTCACTGGTCGCGCCCGTGCACGTCACGCGTCCCGACGACCAGATCGACGCCGTGGTGTACGGCCGCCGAAGCTTCATAGTCACCATTCCATTCTCGCGACGGAACTCCACGTTCACACCATTCAGGGCAATCTGTCTCAGGTTCAGATGACACTTAACACTAAAACTGCACACGACATTGTTTATCATAATGTCTATTTCTGGCGTTTCTTCCTCTTCAGGGGTGTCTGGTGGCTGCGTGTCGGGCTGCGCCTGGGGCGGCGGCTGCGGCGCCCCCGGCTCGCAGTACTCGTGGTCGGGCACCATGTGGTTGGGGACGCCGTGCGCCATGCCATGGCTCCCCACCACGCCGTGGGTGCCTTTAATACCATTCTCCTGAATGAGTGTCGCCATGTCCGCCACGGCGTGCGCTGGAAACGATGCCAACATCATTGTATGAGAGATATCTACAATAATAAAATGGAGTTATAATATCTACACTCAATCTCTAATTAAAAACAACAACAAAATTCGTGCGGTAATGTACATAAAGATTTAATATATTATAACATATTTATTCCAATTTAGACATTGTAATTTGTGAGTTATAACCCTTCAATAGTATTTAATGGCATAGACAGTTTCTCATCAAACACTTTAGCAACGTTTGGCATAGTAATCAGCTTGCGGATGCTTTGCAAGTAACAGAATAGTCAACACTTCCTAAATTTGTGATCGGCACACTCAGTAGCATACACAGATTTTTTACTTGGACATTTTTTTATGAATCTGGAAGTATTTTAGCTCAATGACTATAAGCGTTTTTATGATTAAATTTGTTTTTTTTAATGATGATTTCATTATCATCAGCCTACTCTAAGTCCACAGCTGGACATATGTCTCTCCCATTGAAGTCCATCTAACTTGATATTAAGCTTCATTCAGTTATTATATGAGTGCTATGAAATATAATCTTATATCCATGAATTAAACCATAAATAATATTGATAATACTATGACTTGTCTAGAAATAGCTTGAAAAAGTTGGTCCTTGTAAATCAGTCTTTGGGCCTTTAGTCTTCTCATGCAAGTAATTATTATCCTTGTGGTGTTATTCAAGTAATTCAAGTGTTGTTTTCTCGTACTGGTTCTGCACCATGTACCAGGACACACTAAAATTTTGACATCACTAATAAAAATCGAAAAAATGCTTAGCCAAAAGGAATTGATACAGCAGTTAGGGCTGGTGGTGTGTGTGAGAACAATATTGGAATCAAGAAAAATATATGTATATATGGTTATAGGTTGCATGGAAGCTTTTGCAACAAGGCCGCCTGTTCCATTAGCACGTAAGCCCTTTCTGACTAATTTATGTTTTAGTTAATGTGTATACAATAAATAGTATGTCTATCTATACATACTAAAACATATTTCATTTTAATTCACTCAAAAAATAAAAAACAATTATATTGACTAATTCAATAGATGAGTAAATTATGAATATCAGCTTTATACACCCTAATCACATAATTCCACATCACTAATCTATACCTTAATCCTATGTTATTTCCTATTTCATTGTAATGTAGTCAATCACTGCATGATGTTTATCTATTAGTTTCAGTATCATATATCCTGCAATCTCCTTGAGGCTATTTTTGGACTATTGAATATTATTCACTCAATGTTACCAATACTGTAGCAGACAAGTCTATATTAAAATTAAAATAAATTACCCAATTGTATAGTAGGAGTATGATTTTTGTTGTATGACACTTAATATGATGTCGAGTGCACATTTTCACGAATAAGTATGTGCAGAGTAGTTGTAAAATGTATTAAAATAAACATACATTAGAATAATTCTATTAAAAACAATTATGTGCCAAAGGACATTATAAAAAAGTATTTTTTTTGTTTTATTGTGAGTTCTTCCATTATTATTCAAAAAAAATAATTGCATAAACACTTAAAACACATTGGACATCAAAATCGGTAAAGCCAATACAGAAACATACATTCATACCAACATACTCATACACTTGAAAAATGTTAGTCCTTGTTCAATCAGGTAAAAATATTTCTTGCAAATTAATTACCAATCAGTTTTTGTGACTTACCTAACGGTTTTAGTGATTGTGGTGTTTTATCGAAACAAAGAGAAATGATGAATATTTTTAATCAAGCCTTGATTAAACAGAGTACGCAAGCATGCTAGCCAGTGTTATCGTCGGCTAACTGGAAGCCATGCGAGGGTTTATTGAAAATTGTTGATTGCACAACAATGGCATACACTACATAATCTTGGAACAATGATCTTACATTAGGTTTAGCTTTAACATTGATTATGCAAGGTTACTGGTTAGTCTATCTTAAATTTCTCTGATTTGAATTTTATTAATGCCATGGTGTAGGTATTTACTGCTTGGTTGACATTGATATTAGAAAGTTTTCGTAAAAGTGCAGAGTTGCCTAGATAATCATTTTGGCACAAGAATTCCAGTTCATGCTCATAATATTTATTCGGATTCATTCATAAATTAAGTTTTAACTATTAAACACAACCAGAGTTAGTGATAACATTTGAGATAGCTACAAAAGTAGGTAAATAAGGCCTATCTCATATATGTACAAACATATTCCATGTGGATTTAAATACATTCTTTCGATTCACTTTTAGTTCATTTAAGTATTGCACCATTTTCACACACTGCATAAACTACTCTCCAAGTTTGTTTCATAAAACCTGTCTTAAATTGTGTCCAACAATATCAATAGACTCTTGACCAATGAGAGATAGTGATTTTAAGAACAACAGCTCTTTTTTGGTTCACTAATGTGCCATTCCTGTATATATTTAAAGAGAGGAAGGGAAATGACAAGTCATAATTAAATAGTGTATTGAATATTCACTTGCCCAATTTAGTTTAATTTCGCAGACACAGAAAAAAAAAACTTTTATTGTCACTTAATTTTGTACTGTATTTGAGTATCTTAGAATTAAATCTGTTAATATTTGGTTCATTTCAATGAGTAACAATTATTAAAACCTCAGAAAACATTATCTTAGAATTGTTATACAATTATTCAAGATGATTTACTTATGTAACTTTAAGTTACATCTATTAAATATAGTTATTTACAATATTTACTTATATCATTATATGATACAGAAATGTATCATTTACATTTAAAGTGAAAATTAATACCTATATTATTTCTAAAAGACAAAATTAAAAAAAAAGCATGTTGTAGTCCATGTACATGATATACTTCTTCTCTGATATGCCTTTTGTTGCACTAGTCTATTTAAGTCCTTTGTTATTACTTTTAAGGTGTGTAACAATAAAGAGTTCATCTATCTATCTATCTATACTCTTATTGCAGAATCATATGGCTATTGAATCTTCTAGTTCAGTAAAAATATTATGATTATTAATCAGCAATAATATAATTACCTATTTAAAATTAAAAGCAAGAGCCAAGATACAGAAATAATAAAATATAAACTGGGATAGCCAGATAACTATGAGAAGTACATTGACCCTAGTTTGTTGTCTTCATATAACTAAGCCTTGATTTAAACTGAAACATTCAACAGTCAAAAGTGTTACTGGATCTACAAGCTGATAATCTCAACAGATTCACATTGATCACCAATCTGTCATCTCAATGTTAGATTGATAAGATACAACATGTAGGTACTTACAACAATTTGTCAACTCTTGCCCACAGTGAAACATACCAAGCATGCTATCACTACATTAAACAAAGGAAACAATCATGAATTCTGTAATAGCTAGCTTTTTTTGTCAACAAACACTGTTTTCAGAGATGTTTGATTGAATTTGAATAATTCAAGTTTAGCTTGAAACCATAGATGTGAATTTGGTGTTTTCAATGGAGGGGCGCAATTTAGGCCACTTCCCACGGCGCGGCGACAACATGTCACTTTGCACAGCTGACTGCCGGACGGACCGCGCCCCGCGCGCCGCGCATGCACCCCCCGCCACCGGCCAGTACGCCCCTCGAGCCTGCGCCCTGCGACTACCTTTGCATTTCATGCAACTTGAGTGCAATCATCCCTGTATTGCGCATCTCAATGTCTCTATTATCTAGCTACATACCGCGTCTATTGATGTTGAGCTCACTGGCTGGGATCAACAAACAGCTGACCCTTGAATGCCAAATATTTATAGACATAAGAAAGGACTATGGAAGGTTAGTTAAAATTTAAATAGCGAGGTAGGCAGGAAGTTATTGACCCCTTAGCGACCTGCACCACACGTGATCCTGCACCGCAAAAAAAAATTTTGTCGGGGTCATGGAAGGAATTAATTAGGTATATATTGATACTGGTCCTATTACTACATACAATGTGAATGTGAAAATTTGCAAACTAAAAATAAGTTAGCAAAATAACACGAGAGTGAACTTGAACCAAAATGGGGCACACAGATTCACTCTCGTCACTTCTTTAAAGAGATCAAAGGAAGTCACCTGTTTAAGACCTACAGGGGTAAACTCTGAATGTTTTATTGAGTAAAAGTTAACACACAAAACAACAATTTACCTGATTGAAGAGCTATATTTGTCACAATTATTTTTACACCAACGAAGTAAAAATTTTCATTGCAAAACCGTAATGTCCAGTCACACTGCTGTATTTAAATAAGAACTTTACACTGCTTTAGTTTCTTACGTTTACTGATTGTAACAAGCCTGTAAACAATTTATGGCAATTTTTGCAATAGGATATTGTGTTATAGCAAAAATCAAAAGCTAAATGCACATCCTGTCTAGCACCGCCATATTCCATTGATTGAACTTCTTTCAGCGAAGAAGGGTGAATGATGACTGATTGAAGAATGAACGAAAAGTCATGTTTTTTTTCTATTTTTCCAAATGAAATTGGCGTCATATAATTTGTACATTTGCTATTGTTAATAAGTCACGCATGATCATTATAAGCACAAGCATATTCCTTTATCGAGTATTGTACGGTAAAAAATAATTAAAAAGCATTCATGTGAATTAAGGCATAATACAGTTTTCTAAACAAAGTCAAACGAAGTGCTTTACCTTAATTATAATTTTCGGTTTGTTGCCCGTGCTACTACCAATCTTCCTACTAGTAGTAACACCGGTAATTGAATTACCCTTCATACTACTTTAGTTGAAAGTTGTTAGAACAACAATAAAAAATTGCCCGTGTTACTATCGTAAAACTAAAACAACAAAAACAAAATAAAATATGGCGAATTTGTATTCTACACAAAATGTCAGTAGTCAATCTACTGATTCATTGTCTACGACTTTCGTCTACTCATGCTTTTGATTACTAAAATATGAAATAAATTCTAAGTAGAAGTTTTAAAACTATATTTTTACAGTGAATATATTACCCATAATTTTAATTACGGAAGAAAACTCTTACTGTGGAGCAACGTAGTTTTAAATTCTCTTTGCTGTGGAGCTCTTGTCAACTCTACGGGTATTTTCTTCTACAAACCTTGCGTGTGATCTATGAACGGAATAAAATCCTAACTTCAGGGAAATGGCAAACTTAAAAAAACAACTATAATCATAGAGAATAGAGACAAGGATCTTTCATTCAATTGTTCACTCTTAGTATCTAACTTCACGCTCGATGTGTTCGATCATCCATGTCCATCAGTCAAGCAAGCGGTTTTTAATCTCAATTAAAACATAAGTTTTGCCAAGTTGTGCCAGCATCCGATTTATAATAGTGTTTATGCATAATTTAAAATCAATAAATACCATTACATATGATAAAGCAATCAATTGCGAGCACAACGTTGCATATGCTTTGTTGTGAGAACCACCTTTATCTGCTGTCAGTGTAGTAACAGAATTTTTACAATGAAACATAAATCGCCCGTGGAATCGTAGCTATTCAGTGCCGTGGGGCGAGCGACAAACAAACGAAGCGTCGTTGATGTTGCGTGATGAGATCAGTGTTTTCCTACGAAGTCGTATCGGGGAAAATGCTCGGTGGTGTTTAGCCTCAGTGGCAGTGGCAGCAGACGTGAGTGTTGCGGCTCAGCATGGAGGCGTCAAAGGACGAGGAGCGTATGCGGCGGCTGCGTGCGCTGGAGGAGCGGCTATGCGACCCGCGCTCCGCCGGCAACGTGGACTGCTTGCTCGACACCGTCACAGCGCTGGTGTCAGACTGCGACCATCCTGCCATCCGCCGCATGAAGAACGTCGAGGCGTACACCAGCAGATGTGAGTAACTATGTACATTGCACTCACTCTCGTTATCCCCAATACACATATTACCTATCAAATTGTCCATTTACACATATTGATGTGAACTCAGTACATTTTCACAACATATATGTCACATAATTTGTTTACACAACATTTATCTATTATGATTGTGTTGGTTATCAAAATGTTATCAACTATTATTTTAAAACATTAGTAGTGCAGCTTGGAATGTTTGCGGTATGAATCTGGTATTTGATCTGTAGTTTATTATCAATTAGCTATGTGTATATTTTAAGAAGAAACTGACAATGTGATTGAACTGATTGCATGTAAACACAGGAGCTTTACTGTTGTTACTGTCTTATTGAAACTAGGATAAGTAACCAATATAGTCTACATTTAAATCAGACCTGTTTGTATATGTTGTCCCATTGCTGGGCTTAGGTCATCTCCAATCTTTATGAATGTTTGGAACTATGAGACATGCAGGTTTTCTTGCAATGATCTCTTAATAGATTTGAAGTTGGAGGCAATTAATAATGAATATAATATGTTGCAATCAACTAGTTTAGTTAGCCATTTAATTAACAGCTCAGCCTATTTACACAAAATGGTGTCATCCAACTAGCTTCTTGAATGATATACAGCTATAGCATGTAATACAATCTTAGGCCATTCATAGAAAATTGTGATGATAGTGTTGGTAGGTGGTGATAGGTGTGAACAACAACACATTTATCTGTCCACACTAACAATCCTTGGCCATGACTAATCCAGTAATAATCCATGGCCGTCCTTCTCTAACCAGAATTCAGGGAACCATCTGAGCTTTTTTATGATGTTCAAACAATATTGTTCCTTCATGATATTATTGACAGCAAGTGGTTTTCAGCACCAGCTGGCAGAAATTGGAACTAAATAACCTCGCTTAAGCATTTGGTGGTTGGCTGTGAATATGTCACAGCCAACTAGCTTAATTATCCATTCAATTAACAGCCAAGCCTTTTACTAAATGACTCCATTTAAACTTATTAAATGATGTTTAGCCATTTAATCAACCAGCAAGGCAAATTACTTTGATCTGATGCATCCAACTAGCTTAATTAGCTGTTCAATTAACATCCTAGCTTTTTTACTAAACGGTGACATAACTGGTTGGAATCATAAATGGCTAGGTTTCTGTTTAGCTTTTTTATTATTTCATTTAAATATAACTGCAAAGTTAAAAGTTTGAAAAAAGTAAACCATACAAACCAAACCATAATATTAAAAAAAAAAAGAATCAAGAATCATCCAAATCTGAAAATATAACTGGTGTAGAAAACACCTTTTTTCTATTGTATGGAAAAACACTTATGTACTAGTGTAAATTGTTACCACAATAATTTTGTCAATAAGGCTTACACACATACAGTTCAATCACTCCACACTTATCCCTAAGTCAGAAACATTATGTATATATATCTGGCAACAATGTGATATACTGTCCTCTAGAAATGAAACTATTCCATGAATAAGATACATGAATATTACCCAACTCTCGTAATTTATGACCAACTTTGAATGAGTGAATTATTGAATGTATATGAATTTTGACTAAAGATAATGTCATTTAGCTTCAGTGCTGCATTCAGCAACAATCCTCATAGACATTTTGAGTAAGATGTAAATAACATTGAGCATTAGAAAACATTCTTACCAATTTGCAGTGAGGGTTTTGAGTCGCTAAATATTTTTACCCAAGTGCATAAAGAGGGTTATGTTTTTCAAGTTTTTGTGTTTATGTTTGTTTATACATGTGTGTATGTTTGTATATGGCTAAACCCGAACGAAACGCTTTAGTGCCACTTTCATCGTGCAGATTGCTAGAATGTGGAATACGCTTCCAGAGTGGGTCTTTTCCGATATATATAATCTTTAAATCGCGAGTGAATTGGTTTCTTCTAGGTAAGCTCGCTCAATCGTAGACCGCAACGTCGCTTAACATCAGGCGAGTTGGCGGTCAAGCGCAAACCTATTTCTACATTAAAAAAAAAAGAATGTTTTTAAGTACATTTCATCCTACAGCCAATAAGCAGTTTAGGACTTGACCGATTTTGATGTGTAAGGTATCGTTAGATTCGTCTTCACTCCCTGAGCGTCATAGGCTATAATTTTTCGAAGTAATAATATGACTCCGCAAAAATAAAGAAATGCGCATTTTTGTAACCTCTAATGTACTTTTTCATATTAAATAGGGGATTTTACTACAATTGGTTCTAAAGATACACATTTAAAATAACCTTTTTAGCGATTTTACGCATATTTACACAAAAAAAAGTCCATTTTATTGCGGTCAGGTATTTTGATTTTCTTTTAATACAGATATGTACTTGTTCAATCACCATTTTCTATTAACTTATCCATAATAAATAAAAAACAATTCCCGAATTATATGTAAGTCACAAATTTGTGAACAGGTGGACTGATGAAATTATTCATTAGCTGATGTTAAGTAAAATTTTAGTTAATATTGTGTGAAATTGGGGTATACAGGTGGAGGGACTAGAATGAATTCTTTTACGAGACCCATCTAATTAAAAATATTTAATATTAGCACACAAATAAAATTGTTGTTGTTCATTATGACTTTCCTGAAACAACGAAACAGAAGAAAATAACCAAGAGGAGCAAACAATTGAATCATGAGTAATTGAATGGATTTAGATGACAAAGTTTTTCCCTTAGAATAAAATCTAGAAAAGCATGAATAAATTCCAGGATAAATCGGAAAGTTTTACCTATTAAAGGTATTTTAGATGTAATTACAAAAACTCAAACAGTGAATGTGGCACATAGAAATATAGCTTAATTGAGTGGTCACTTTCTTAAGTAACATGTATCTAATAAAAGAAGAACAAAATACCCAGAACCTTATTGCCTGATTTACTCTACGCTGAAAAGTTGTCTAAGTTGTCGAGGCAACTTTCGTCAGTAAAGTTCGCGTTTTTAACACGCTTTTATTAGGTCAACCTGTATGTAACTAACTATGTAATGAAATCTAAGGTAACTAATTTAACCATCTTCCAAGGATCGTAGCTTCATGAAAATTGGCAGCTGTATGTAGTTCTGATGACAATACAATAATATGGTACTGTCGAACTGATCTGATGATGGAGCCGGAAGATATGAACTAGAACATCATATCATAGCTGTGTTTGGATTTGTTAGAAAAGTTTTGTAATGAACTTTGACCACAATAATTTGTAGCGTGTTTTTTAGTTTTTTAAACCGTAATTTATTTTCCATGAAACAGGAGGAAAATGTTTTCTAACCCAAAATATTATCTATTGAAATGAAATAATTTTTTACCGATTTATCCCGTATATTTTACATAATATATCATATTTTATTTGTGGGACTTTATTTTTCTAAATTATTGTTATTATCCCTTTATTTAAATTTATACACGGGTCTAAGCCCGGACTTTTCAAAGGCATCAGTGGGGCCGGAACCAACACTGAGAGGCCCTTTTACAAATGTATGATAAAAAATACAGTTTGGGTATATGGATGGACTATGAATGGATTATTGTACAATATGGAGTTTGAAAGATCTTGGCTATTGTGATGGAATGTTAGTGACTTAAAAACTAGGCTATAGGCTGATGCTCTCACACAGCAGGTAAGATGAAGTACCTCTGTGTGAGACCACCAGGATGAGAAAACGGCACCTGCCAATTCCGTCTCATCATGCAAAAATACCTAGGCAGGATGACTCGTCACCCACTAAATGGGCCCCCCACAGTGGCGCCGCATTTTGGCGCCGGAGAAGCAACATCGGTGTGGGTGGCTAAGGGTGTCGAGAGTTGTGCTGCGCGTTTACTAAGAGCTACACTAGCGGTGTTATGCCCTTTAACACTTCCACCCTGGAGCTTAGGTACTTAGCTCTTTCTGTTTCCACCATCCAGCCGGATTATTGTTATTATTATTATTTTTTTTTTTTTTTTTTTAATTCTTATTTATTTGTAGGAGTTTTGTCGATGATCGACCATGCCACTCCTATTAAATCTTATTACATATTTACAAGGCCTATATTATCTATATTACAACATTAATATCTACTTAAATAACTAGTACATTAAGACGCCACTTTTTCACTCGCTCAATTATCCACTTATACCGCCAAAAATGAACAAGTAAAGCCTTACAAGCTTCATGGCTTCCTCCGCCAGCGGTGAAGCCAAGAGACTATTGCAAGTGCCCACATTGTTTTGAAGTCCGACCAACAAATTTCTGCGTATCGTTTCGTTCCGGATGCACTCCATCAGAACATGTTGGACATCCTCGACCACATCACATTCAGTACAGTTAGGACTGTCCATAATGCCCATTAAATGTTTAAAACAATTCGATGGGATATGTCCGGAACGGAGTCTCATCAATACCACCACATTTTTCCTTGTCATCCTACTAGCATCGAACCAAGGGTACCGAGGAGGTTCACTTTGGATAGTTTTATACCAGATGCCGCTACACAGTGACCGCTCATCAAAATACTCATTCCATTGTCTTCTACACAGTTCTCTCACCTCACTAAGCATTTCACTAAACAGCGGCAACTGGCGACAAACTATCCCTTCACTTATCGCTTGTTTTGCTGCACGATCGGCCTCCTCGTTACCCATGATGCCGATGTGAGACGGTATCCACTGGAATATTACTGTTTTGCCCATCTCACGAAGTCTAAAAATAGAGCCCAGTATGCTGTAGGCTATAGGGTGACCTCGGATATTCGAGGTTAACCTAGCCAGGTGGAACAGTGCACTTTTTGAATCTGATATTATGACAAAATTGTTATTATCAATAGAAAACAGATAAGACAGCGACTCCTGTATTGCAATGAGTTCACTGTGCATTATCGATATATTGGACTCTATTTTGAATTTGGCGCGTAGGTCTACCTGAGGGTCAAAAAATGCAGCTCCAGAAGATTTTCCTTCCTTAGATCCGTCTGTGTACAGCTTATAATAACCAGAATAATTACGTTGTAAATACTCATTACAGATAGATAGAAGATCTAGCGTATCAATAAACCTTTTAGCAGAACTTACTCCGTCTATACTCACTCTGATAGCTTTCGACACACTGAAACGGGTTATCCAGGTATCAAACAAGTAAATGTCTAGCTTAGTGGATGAATGAATGGGCTGATCTTTGAGCATACTGTTCATTGTTACAAGCTTGGGGGTCTTTTTCCTAGTCCAATAGTGAGTATGGATTAAACTACTAAGCTGTTCTATGGTTACTATGTTCAGCTCATCCTGAATAGATTTAGATTTTAACCAGAACTTGCCCGCTAAATATGTTCTACGAGTATGTAGGGGCTGTAAACATAGCTCACTCTCCATGACATGGACTGGTGTACTCTTGATGAAGCCTCCTATGACTCTCATTGCTTGATTTTGCACTTTAGTTAGCTTATCCAGGTGGCATTTGGCACTAGTATCGTAGAGGAAGCTGCAATAGTCAAGTCTACTACGTATTATTGATATATATAGCTGCCTAAGATGCTTAGGGTCAACCCCCCACTTTGCTCCAGCTAATACTTTAAACAGATTTAGAAATCTAAGTGTTTTATTGCGAGTTTCCTCGATGTGTGCCCCCCATCTTAACCCCGTATCCAGCCACATACCCAAATATTTAACTGTATATACTTCTTCAATCATTTCATTATTTATGCTTACTCTTATACCATGCCTTGATCTACCTCTTCTAAATAAGCAGACCTTGGACTTTCTCCGCGAAATACTTAAGCCAATATCATTTATTAAGCTGCACAAAATATTAAGAGCATTCTGAATATTTGTAGTAGCTACAGATATATTTTTGTGTGAGCAGTAAAGTACAAAGTCATCTGCATACTGGGATATAAAAACCTGGTCAATTCTATGGCAAATTTTGGCAGTCACTACGTTAAATAAAATTGGCGAGAAAGGATCACCCTGTGCAATACCAGTCCCGGTCACTCTGCTTAAAGTTTCACTGGTACCCAACCGAATCGATAAAGCTCTTTCATGAAGAAATTGCCACAGATATGTACATAAAACTGCGCCTACCCCGAATTCGTCCAATGCTTTTAAAAGACTTGTTAGGTTAACATTATTGTATGCACTCTCAATGTCTATGAAACAGCCTACTGTCGGGATACCGTCTGTTAGACCAATTTGAATACGGGTAACTAGCCTTGCCAAATTATCGAGACATGATCTAGAACGTCGAAAACCTATAGTCTCCTTTGAAAAACAATCGTTTTTTTCTAGATACCAATCAAGTCTTCGGGTTAATATAGTGTGTAAGATTTTACACGGGCACGATAGTAGGGCGATAGGCCGAACACCTGTCGTTTGATTTTCACTTCCTGATTTCGGTATAGGTACTATTTTTATGTCTCGCCATTGTTTTGGAACGAATCCTGAGTTTAAAAATCTATTATATAGAGAAACTAGAACACATTTACCCGCATCAGGGAGGTTGCTTATCATAGAGTACGATATATTATCCTGACCTGGAGTAGTGTCGGACCGTTTTATGCAATTATCTAGTTCCTCTACCGAAATGGGAATGGATAGATGTTGATTAACAGATGTAAATTCGGGAATGTTTGGAGACACGAAATCCGGCGTTAGGCTATTAAGCAATGACTCAGCCTTTTCACGATCTATAGGATATCTGGATGCCTTATAACCTTTTAACCATTTCATTCGAAGCCACATTTCTCTTGTTGAGGTCACATTACTAACACTATCACATAAAGTTTGCCACGATTTGGTTTTTGCACGTCTGATGTCTCGCTGAGCATCAGCAGTTTTTTCCTTTAATATCTGTAGGTTTCCTGGGGTAGGGTTTCTTCGAAATTCTGCGAGAGCTCTGCGACGAATAGCCACAGAACGAGATAACTCCGGTGTCCAATAAGGCTTGGGCTTGAATCCACTACGCCTCAAGGGGTTTCCGTAAACTTTAGTCATAGGTATAAATTCGTCCGCAGCTTTATTTAGTATGCCTATAACGCCGTCATAAGCAGTTTGATTATCAGCTGGCATATCGTAATTACGCAAATCTTCTTCTATTTTGTTTCGGTACCCAGACCATTCCGCCTTCCTGAAATTTCTCCGACTCTCGAAATGAGAGGAAGGTACTATATCTATGCTCATTTTTAAGACAAGGTGGTCACTTTTCAAATTTTCATTCATGACCTTCCAGTCGAACTTGAGCGCAATATCCGTAGACACCAATGAAAGGTCAGGAGAGGATTTTTGAAGTCTTCCATTCACAAGTTTAATACGGGTATGATTACCATCATTTAAAATAACAAAATTATTATCAATTGCCGAGTCAAAGATCCTATCACCCCTAGTGTCAGTTCTCGTTGACCAATGCAGATGGTGGCCGTTGAAGTCCCCCGCAATCAATGTCTTCCGGCTCAAATGTGAGAAGATTTGGTCATATTCTCTTTCAGTGGGAGTAACCGTCTGAGAGCAATATATGGACATAATATTTTGTAGGTGCTCACAGTTATGTATCATAATATGTACAATTTCAAGCCCCGTTTTAACAAAACTCACATTACATTGCTGTGCCTTTATTGAGCAATGCGTCAATATTGCTGTCCCACCCCAGCCATCATCACGGTCACATCTAAATGTGTTATATCCACTAATGCGAAAGGGGCTATTTGGATCCAACCATGTTTCGCTAACTATGGCAATGTGGATTTTCTCCTGATGTAACAAAGCTTCGAAATCGATAACCTTTGGTCGAAGACTTTGAGCATTCCATTGCAGAATGTTTATTGAAGATGTACGCGCTGTGTGTCTATCTGTACCAGTAAACGTTGTACTATACATATTTGCTTAATAATTCCAAGCACGGCCAATCAGAAAAGTACTGCACAACATAAGAAATGGCTTGCTTTATAATGATGTTTAAACAACCTTTAATCTTTTCTTCCCACGAACTTTCTCTCTCGAGTATCTTTTCTTTCAGCTGTTCTAGTAATATTCTCCACCATGGTCTACTTCCTTCGTCTTTTGTTTCGCGTCTATGTGTGTTCTCGGTTTCCTGAACATAGACGGGAATCTCAGCTTCTCTTTCTATATTAATACCATCTTCCTTGCACGTAGTTCTCTTTCTGGAATTCGGTCGAACCTTCCTCGTTGCCGCACTAAACTTAACTCCTTTTCCATTTGCTACTTTCGCGTATGTCTGAGCTTGATTGGAAGAATTACCTAGCTGTGAAGTTTCAGGTTGATTGCTCGTATCCATGCCCCAACGAAAAGGGTACTCGCTGTCTGATTCTGGTTGTTCAGAAAAAGTCGGTGGATGTTCCGAGATTTTCGGCAAGAAGAAAGTGAGAGCTTGTTTATAAGAACAATTATATTCGGACATTAACTCACGAAGCTTTTTCTCTTTTTTGAATGTAGGGCAAATCTTCGCCAAGGTCATGTGACCGCCACCACAGTTATTACATTTAAACTGTCTCGTCTCACAGTTTGAATGGTTTCCTCCGCATTTTGGGCATATCGGCTTAGTCGACGAGCACAACCGGGCGGTGTGACCATACCGCCAGCAATTAGAACACTGTGTTACCGGGTGCACATACGGATAAACACTAATCTTAATTTCAAAAATATAAATATGTCTAGGTACCTGCCGTCCTTTAAAACAGACTCGAACTGACTCACTCTGTTCCCATCGACCATCTAGGCTATTCTTACGTTTGAGCCTTCTCACTTCAATTATTGGTGTCTCGCTCCCTAGACTTTCCAAAATTTCTTCTTCGGTGAGTCCTAAGTCTACACCTTTTATAACCCCATATGACTGGTTGACGTCAAGTGATTTCTGACACCTGAAGCCATTTTCATTAAATACCTTTGTATTTAAAAGCTTATCTGCGCTGTCGGCATTACTAAATCGTATGGATACCTTAAATGCATTAATAAATTTAATTTGGACCACATTCTGAATACCGGCCTCCTTGAGATTTTTGGCAAGCATGAACTGCTTCGGAAGCTTGTCCACCCGAGTTATGTAAACTACCACATATTCTACCGGTATTCTTGTTAATTCATCAGTATCACCTGCTTGCGCGAACCTTTTTCCCTTTCTGCCAACGGTTGTCCAAACCTCATCCTTATCAAAATATCGGTTTCTTTTTTGCACCCGATTTACAGCGTCTGTGTCAGCATTGTCATCTTCCGTCTTATTCCAGCCGCCCCGATTTTCTAACAACACATGTAGTGGCGTTCTCGTCATCGTCATATCTTGTTCCTGATCTTCACTAAAATGTCTCTCTTCATTCTCATTCATATCGCTTAAACTCGCCTGCACCTCGTTCATCTCAACAGGCATATCACTTTCGTAATATTGAAATAAACAAAGCGCATCGTAGGCAATGCACGCAGTCGTGCGCGAGGCTCGTTCGAACCGGTTTTATGCAGGCGGAACGAACAATACGCGTCCTACGGAATCGAGCGCCCGCGCGCAACTGATTATTATTATTGAAGTGAAAACTTCTTTAGCGGCGTTGTGCATTTTTGGGATGGGTAAAAAATGTTAAAACTCGCGTCAGATCGTAAGACGGACAGTCAGAAACCTATTCTAACGTTCTGCATTTAAAGTTTATTATTGTATGTACAAGATTGTCCTTCTAGCATGTCGTCATTATTTTAGTCAGAAACCTATTCTAACGTTCTGCATTTAAAGTGAATCTGATGGTGGGGGAATTCCACGTGCTGTTGTATGGTTATATTCCCTTCTCCGCAGATGTACGAACATCTCCGCTATTTTCGCTGAGTACTTTTTATTCGTAACGAAACCTGTATAAACATAAACAACAAAAAATGCCCTCCTTGATGCGCAGTCGGGTAAAAAGTAATTATTCAGAGATGTGGCAAAGGTATTTATTAAAACTAGTTCAGGGCGTAGAGAAGCTTCTGAATCATCATTACAGCTCAATCTGTAGTCAAGTATAAGTTGACTACTGTATTTGTTTCAATTGAATTAACAATAAAATTCATGTTTTTTTTATTCATTGTTATAGATGAACACTTTGCATCAGAAATCGTTGATCTTCGCATGAAGGCAGCAGACTTTGACCTCATAAAAGTGATAGGTCGCGGGGCGTTTGGTGAAGTACAACTAGTCAGGCACAAGTCCACGCGTCATGTCTACGCCATGAAGCTGCTCAGTAAAGTAGAAATGATCAAACGATCGGACTCGACGTTCTTTTGGGAAGAGCGTCACATAATGGCACACGCTAATTCCGAGTGGATATTAAAACTTCATTTCGCTTTCCAAGATCACAAATATCTCTACATGGTGATGGATTACATGCCCGGCGGAGATCTCGTTAGTCTCATGTCTAACTATGATATACCTGAAAAGTGGGCAAAATTTTATACGATGGAAATAGTCCTAGCTTTAGATGTGATACACGGCATGGGCTTCGTGCATAGAGATGTGAAGCCAGATAACATGCTTATCGACAAATATGGCCATTTGAAACTGGCCGACTTCGGCACTTGTATGAGGATGGGACCGGATGGATTAGTACGAGCCAGCAACGCAGTGGGCACTCCTGATTATATCTCGCCGGAAGTGTTGCAGTCGCAGAACGGTGAAGGCGTGTACGGTAGGGAGTGTGACTGGTGGGCTGTAGGAATATTTTTGTATGAAATGCTAGTAGGCGATCCTCCGTTCTACGCTGACAGCTTAGTAGGAACATACGGAAAGATAATGGACCATAGAAACTCTTTGCAATTTCCCGATGATGCAGAAATCTCCAAGGAGGCCAAAATGTTCATTCGAGGGCTGCTCACCGACAGGACCAAAAGGTTGGGCAGAACGAGTGTGGAGGAGATCAAACAACATCCGTTTTTCATAAACGATCAGTGGAGTTTCGAAAACCTCAGAGACTCAGTTCCACCGGTGGTACCTGAATTGTCCGGTGATGACGATACTAGCAACTTCGACGATATAGAAAAATCGGACGCCTTAGATGAATCTTTTCCGGTGCCGAAAGCATTCGTAGGAAATCATTTGCCCTTCGTCGGCTTCACATACAACGTTGACTATCAGTTGTGCAGCCGAGTAGGTAAAGAAGCCGATGTAGTGGATACGATTCCCAACAATCACATAAATAATGTCGGTTCCGAAGCCATATTGCAGCTAGAAAAATTACTCGAAAGAGAACGGGACGGAAAACGAAAACTAGAGGACGCGCAGGTGTCGCTGTGCGCCCAACTCGAGGAGTTAGCGCAGCGGGACTCCAGAAACAAAAAAGTGATCGCCGAAACGGACAAAGAGATAGCTCTCCTCCGACACGACCTGCGCGAGATACAGAGGAAGGCCGAAATCGAATGCGAGTCCCGAAAGAAGTCGGAAATGAATCTCGTCGAAGCCAAACGCAGGCTCGAGGAGGAACAGAACAAGAGATCGAAGGAGATGAGCCACCTGCAAAACTACAACGAGAAGTTCAACGCGCTCGAGAAACAGCTACAGGAGTTGCGCGAGAAGTTGAAGGCAGAATCGGAGGCCGCGGCCAAATCTCGAAAACAAGCCGCCGAACTGTCAGCCGCGCAGGCCGCCGCGGCCGCCGTTACAGACGGCACCGTGGCCGGGCTGCGAGCGCAGCGCGACGCGCTTGAGCGCGAGCGGGCCGCTCTCGCGGACGAGCTGGCGGCCGTGAAGGGGGCCAAGCAGCGGTCGGACGCCGCGGTCGCTGAGGCGACGGCGCGCCTAAACGCAGCTCACACGGAGCTGGAGCGATCTTCGGGGCGCCTCGCGCAGATGATGTCCGACAATCGACAGCTGACAGAACGTGTCTCGGCGCTAGAAAAGGAGTGCGCGGGTCTGGCGCATGAGATGCGCACCGCGCAGCACCTCTACCAGCAGGAGTTGCGCGCGCACCAGGACACGCAGCGCTCGCAGCTGCTCTCCAAGCAAGAAGCTAACCTCGAACTCGTTAAGGGTGAGACACTTTCATTATAACACATCTGACGTAAAGCTCGCGCTAACATCCCGTCTCCGAACTTTGCTAAACCGTATCCCGAAAAGAATACATTCCGAAATCTTCACTTTTTGCATGCCTCAGGAGTATTGGAAAAGATATTCACAGGTATTGTCCACTTCGCTATATTACGCATCCGTCCTTATCGTGTGTCGTAGATATTCATTATCCCCTTCGTTCTCATTTCATTTTTTATATATAATTATGTACATGTATTTCGGCACCTTTTCATATCCGAATTTACACATCCTTCAGTTTTCACGTAGACGTAATCGGTGTTTTATTCAGCTCGTAAATATGATCGAGATTGAGTGTTCGTGTTTCGGTACAGCGCTTCAGAACAAGTTGAACGAGGAGAAGAGCGCGCGGCAGCGGTCGGAGGCCGGTTGCCAGGAGAAGGACCGCCAGATGTCGATGCTGAGCGTCGACTACCGCCAGATGCAGCAGCGGTTGCAGAAGCTGGAGGGCGAGCATCGACAGGAGAGCGAGAAGGTGACGCTGACGGGGGGCAGGAGTGGACAACATTTGCGGAACATAGACACTGCAACATCGGCAGAGCTCCCATCATGTTCCGCAACATTCGGTCCTCGTGATGAATGCCTAGGGGGTTCGGTTCGGGTTCCGTGCAGCCTAACGCTGTTCCATAGAAACTTACAAAATGTATGAAACAGTTGCGAAAATGACATTTACACTGTTTGACACGGACTTCAGTTTTTTTTAACCTTTGGCTGTTGTATCTGAAGAACAGACAGAAGGATCAAAGTGACGAGAAATAATTTAGTCAAACATATAGGAAATTCAGACATTTCTAACTAAACTTTCTTCAAAGTTTGCCAAAGAAACATCATTTTATTATTTCCTTTGTACCATACAATCACGATTAACTCATTTATTTGCCAATGTCAATGTGTTCAATTGCCAAACTGTATTAGCCTGTCCATAGGGCGAATAAAAAACAATCAACTTGGCAATGACAAGTTAAGTGATTTTACGCATACTTTCTCACAAAATAACGTACACTCAACTTTTCTATCGGGTATTTTTGTTATAAAACAATTAGGCAAAGAAAAGTGAAGTGATATTGAATTGTCAGATTCGCACCCGTTTCATACATTCCGACCCAAATCAAAATTTGAAATATCTTCATATACCAATTTGTTTTTCCTATGAAAGATCCCGCTTTTTAACCGACTTCTAAAAGGAGGTTCTCAATTCGTCTGTATGTTTTTTTTGTATGTTTGTTCACCGATTACTCCGCCTGTTCTGAATTGACTTTGACGATTCTTGCTTTGTTCGGTAGATCATACTTCAGAGGTGGTCCCATATAAATTTTATCAAGATCGGTTCAGTACTTTGGTTTTTATAAGTGAACGCATTGCTTATTTTAAAGTAGTTTTTTTTTTCAGATTTTTTAAACTCGTAATTATATTACGTTACGCGGTATTTACAGGCTGCTCTTCCGCGGTATTGCGAGCACAACGACGATATATTAGTTTATAAAAGGCACGGACTCTGGACTCTGTGGAGATTAATTTTGTCAAAAAAAAAATACTAATGATATTATACTGTGTGGCGTTATAATCTGTTTGGCGTGGTGGTTGTCGTGGTGTGCTGAGGGTTGAGTGTGTTGCAGGTGATCGGTCTCGCGGCGGCTCTGGAGCAGGAGCGGGCAGCGCGCGCGGCCGCCGCGGCCGACACCGCCGCCGCGGAGGCGTCGGCGCGCAGCGCGGCCGCCGAGCGGGACGCGCGCGCGCGCGACTTGCTCGCCGTGCGCGCCGCGTTGCAGGACGTCTCCGAGAAGCTGGCCGCCGCCGCCGCCGACAGAGACATGCACCTCACCAGGGTGAGTGCACATATCGATCGTATATCTGCAAGCCGTATACTACTGTTTTTACCCGACTGCGTAAGAAGGAGGGCTATGTTTTTCGAGTGTACATTTGTAAGTATGTGGGTATGTATGTATGTATGTGGGTATGTATATGTTTCTATATGAGAGCCTACAGCCTAAACGGCTTGACCGATTTTGATGTGCGAAGTGTCGTTAGATTCGTCTTCACTTCCTGAGTGTCATAGGCTATATTATTTTGTAATAACAATAATACATCTCTCGCAAAAATAAAAAAATGCGTTTTTTCGTAACCTCCAACGAACTATTTCGTAATAAACAAGTGATTATACTGGAATTATTTTAAAGAATGTGCATTTATAATCTTTTCCAGCAATTTAACACATACTTTCTCACAAAAAAAACGTACACTCAACAACGTATCAAGCGTAACGAAATCGTAAGTTAGACTGCAAAAACGGCTTTTCTGCAGTCGGGTATTTTGTTTTTCTTTTAATATAGATACTTGTTGATCTAAATTATATGTACATTGTCGAGATCGCTATATGCATTAAGTCCTCTCTTTCCGAGGAATCTTTCGTAATAAATTAAATGAAATGCATCAAACGGTAAAAACTCATGCTATTACTATCATGCGTTGTTATACTTTGGACTATAAGAATTGTAAGAAAATTACCACAAACAAATCGATGATGTTTTGGGGAAAGTTCACGGGGGTTAGACAAGTGGCTTTCTAAAGCCTCGATGACACTGGGCTAGTTTACGAGCTGCTAGTCGGCGAGTTTAAAAGCTAGCGAGTGAGCGAGTAGCGCGTGTCGATGACACAATCAAAAGCAGATTGTAAAAGAGCTCAACGACACGGGAGCGAGTTTACAAGCTGCCCGCGAACTCGCTGGCTTGTAGCTTGTAAACTAGCCCAGTGTCATCGAGGCTTAATTCCATGAACGCCAGTAGAATAGAAAAGGGATTAACATTAGCTAACGAAATGTCACGTGATTGCACGTCACAGTTCCTTAGCATTTCGAAGCGTAAGCGTTTGTAGAAATAAACGTTTATCACTTGTCTAAACTTGCTGGTCAAAAGTACCCGCAACCGAAGAGCATGTGTGAAGACACAAAAGTGGAAGAAACGAAAGACATGTGTCAGGATCGTACCAAGTGGAAAAATATGGTCTACCTCTTCAATAGGGAAAAGGCGTGATTGTATACTGTATGTATGAAATTGTAGTAAATCATGGTAAAAGTTACTCTATTTAAAATTGGGCAATTTCAGCGTGAAGAGGTAATTAACAAATAAATATAACTTTCGGGTTTATAACATTAATCTGAGTTTCAATGGACTTTTGAAGTTATGATAGGTGTTTTTATTTAATGCTAGTAAAAGTTAAAGTTAAGTATGTTCATGTAACGGGAGGGTCCAGTTTTGCTTGGCAAAATAATTGATTAAAATAGAATGTCTCCTATTTCATATTTTGTAGTCGCCTACCAGCGACAGTTATCGTCGAAAATGGTCGTACCAAATGCCCTTTCCTCGATAATAGATTCGTATTCATCCTTTCATAGTACATGGTTCGAAATGGTATTGAAGAATATTACCTAAACGTCGAAGTGTGTCAAATATGTAAGGTGTTTACATGTAGTTTTCACGGTGATCTCTCGACGAGTACCGTTCAGTATGACGCGGCGAGCAGACTTCGCTACCTACGTCGCAGCCTCGCACATACACTTTGTTATTTAAGAATCAATGTGGGACTGTGTTCGTAGATCGATGGAGTCATCGTGTCGTCATAGCTCTGAACACACTGAGGTCGTGTTTACAAACTTCCTCCATTGACCTATCCTTATTGTCATCTTCGATTTTATCTATAATTTATTACCAGATAGAAATCTACGTAAATTAGAAACAACGCCAAAAATATACATAAACAAGAGCCATAATAATAAAACGTTATCTCTGAAAGTATTGCGTGTCGTTATCGGTGCTGTGAATGAAGAAGCCACAGTCAGCACATCCTACCGTTATATCTTATCTAAGTGAATTACAAACATGTACGCTGGCGCGGAATTACTTTAACAAGTTCCTCGCTTGTTTCTTGTGAATTAATCATAATCTCATCGCGCCGAAATAGACTGTCCTCTGGCATTACGACATAGTGAGTCATTGTCGTCGGTAAACATGCACACATTGACGCGCTTACCAACATTTGCCTTAAACGCTATACCTGCGCCCGCGCCGCCGCCTCGCGACACAGACCTCCCCAAATAAATAAATACACGGCTCCGTACCTACGCGACCGTGTCGAGACACTTGTATGCCTCACTAGTAAATATGATTTACTCAATTAATAGAAAATTTATTCATACATTTTCAAGGAATTATAACCGTTACAATAATACACGTACGTTACACTTAGTAGGGTTTTATATTCGTTCTATGATCGAGTTACCGTGAAATATTTAAAAACGTACAATTGTCTAATTGTTCCTCAGAAAAATGGAGATGAATAATAAATTGGCCAATCGTAACAACAGCGGCTCACAGCCAGCGCTCGCATAAATTAAATTTGTGTGAGGACTGCTAGAGTAGGCACATCTCTAGATGGGACATGATAAATACATTATGTATAATGCAGTCTCGCTGCCTCGGCGAACACAGACTGCGAAAAAGTATTGTAACTGACCTTGACGTTTATGACATAAACTTTGAGATTCCTTCTATAGATATAAACTATCGTGTACAAATACACAATAAAACATTTTCAACGGGTTATTGTTCGAAAACCGCGTGCCAATGCTAATAAGTTATTATAAAAAACTTGATATAACGATCTTTGAATTTTGTACAATTTTTATTGATTACATAACCAGACTAATCACTGATCTATGAGTTCATATGTACAGCGTAACATCACGAATATCGCATACATCTCGACACTTAACGATCTAATCCTCGTTTTAATATTCAATGTAACTCTATTTATGATACATAGGTTAGAAGATTCCAAGAATAGTGTACACAGATGCGTTGTCAATACCTGATAAATATTCTTAGAAGCAAAGGGGTCCTATATATCTAATAGACTCCTAGTATTTCATAAGCAGATAAATTGAACACACATTATAGTGTGCAACATTTTGATCTAAATGACAAATGTACATTTGTCAATTGGAATAGCGAAAAAATTTGATGTCTGTGATAGAAATACATTAGTCACTTAAAATAATCACTAATCTATTCGATTAGTGATCAGTGACCATACCCGAGCCGTTTTGGCGCAAATGTGACCATAACGCTGGCAGGATTGCTTCACTGAATGACAATGGCCAATTTCTGCACCAGGAATCTGCCAAAGCGGGAACCTCTTTCATGTGTTCGGCGTCCAACCTCACCGACTAAAGTCTTAGCCTCAGCGCCCCAATTGCCCATAGTTTATACTGCAAAATATAATAAGACTCCATTGACGCGTATTTTTGACGTTTTTCGTGGACAGCCTCTTCCGCCCCCGCTGCTGCTGTGTGGACGGTACAACTCAGGTACGTGCATGCGACAATGCTGAAGCATGTAACGTCCCACTTCCCATTCTTTCACGATACCAAAGTCAAACCTTCCGTACGCTTGCCATTGGATCTGTTAAGACCCGGGAAATCCCTAAGATCGACGAACTCCATCCACAGCCACACCGTCGCTTATCATCAGAGTTGCTGGTCATAAACAGATCTATTTTACATAAAATAAATACTCAAGTAGCTTTGAACATAGCCAAAGCTTGGCGGTTTTTTTTATTGGATACATTTTGGAGAGGGTGCTCCAGATCTATGTACATTAACTTTATTTTACCCTATTTACTAATAGAAGTAAGATGAAGCGGCAACGTTTTATGTTTGATATTTCAAAAACCCGGACGAAACGATTTGGTTCAAGTTTTATTGTGCGTACCGATAAGTTGTTGAATATACTTCCCTAGTGGGTCTTCGCTAATATATTCGAAAACCCACTAGGAAAGTCTAATTTGGGTGTGAAATTGTGAGTGAGTCGTTTTCTTCTAGGCGAGCGCACTCCATCGTAGACTGCAGCTATCGCTAAACATCGGTTGGGTTAGCGGTCCTTTTTATGAATAAAAAATCACAATACGAATGATAGACACAATGTAATGTATGTATATCTATACCATGTATTAGAACATGTAGCTGCGGCAATCGGACGATACAGTCACGCCAATAAAACAGTCCCGTAATGATCTTGACACCCATTAATATATAGGAATGCGATATTGTGCTCGCCGCCTGGCTTCCTGCTCGTCTTAAAGTGGCGCTAATATTGTTGCAATAACATTCTACTTTACCTATTATTTACGATATTGCCGTTTGATTTCCTAGAAAGATGTTCATCGCTTCACTGGCGAGAGAATCACTGAGACGTTGGCAATTTTAACGGTGCTGTAAATACAGAATCAAATTACTATTATAGCTATACCGAAGATAGCATTATAATAATATAGGTTTAGTGAATATAGAGACTTATCTTATGTATGTTGTTTCTAATTTACATATATATGCATTACGAAAATTTCCTAAGGTTTGAAACGGTTGAATTAAATATTTAATGACAATTTTTCGATTCCTTTCATTTATATTTTTTGTATTATTCGCATTCCAAATTTTCAATGACGGTTTTCCCGACGATTTTTTATATTTTTTATATTATTGTTACCACGTAGATTAAATCAACAGTTTTACTTCCCCAAACTAATGTGTAGAACTTTACAATCCTTCAATGTGATTTCGACATCTATAAAGTTACCGCAAAGCTAAAATTATAAAAAAAAATAAAAAAATTACACCACAGTAAAACTTATGTTTTAGAAATCTCGGCTACTTTAACCCCCTACTCAAAAAGAGGGGTGTTATAGGTTTGACTTGTGTATCTGTGTATTAAAGAGCTACAATGCATCTGACAGACACATGTAGATAGAGGAATTGTAACTCTCTAAGAGATGAATTTTGGTCTAGTTTTACTTTTTATTTGAAAGAGAATTTGATCTAGTGTTCTTAACTATTAAAATAGATTCCGTTTTTTATGTCGGGATTTTAAACTTACTTAGGTTTAGTTTCTCATCTTATATTTTAGTATATATTCTGCTTTGATATTAATTTATCTATTTTTATAACTAGGTCTACTATAGCTTTCCAAAAATTGTGAAATTAAGTTGAATAGATATGATTTTTATATTTCAAAGAAGAAAAAACATACACAACCCAACTTCATTCGTCATAGAAAATATAAATAAATAGAAATGATACCGATCTTAATTATAACACGTTAAGATTGTTTGTTCTTTACAGTCCGAAGAGCTGCGCTCCCAGCTGGAAAGCGAGCAGCATTACGCGCATGTGTACCGCGCGCAAGCGAACGAACTGCGCGCGCAGATGGAAGAAGGGGGGAGGGTGGCGCGTGACCTGGAGCAAGAGAGAGCCAAGCTTCTACATCAATTACAGCTGGCCATCGCTCGCGCTGATTCTGAGGCCATCGCCAGGTGAATATCTAGCCATAAGTAAAAAATATAATTTGAAGCCAATAAAGACCAATATTGAAGCTAACAACATTTACTTCATTGTAAAAATATACTGTTTTCGACCATAATTGGTAAAATCCTTTGTATTTTTTTTATTGGATTTGGACCCGCTTTGAGCATTTGCCAGTGTCAAGTATTAAGATTTCTTCAATCAATCAATAACACTTTAAGTTAACAAGTTTCTTGAATAAAACAAGTTATAAATGTCACAATCTAAGTTATTTATACAGTCATTTTCAAATTCGAGTCCTGCTTGAGTAAAGTAGTGGCGATTTTACTGCAAATTTCTATGGAATTTTGCCGACAACGTGAAAAAACACGTTTCGCCGCTTTATTTCACTTGCCCACACTCGCGCACTTGGTAAAACACTTAATAATAAACTAGAAAATATACCTTAATGTCACAATAATTACAGGTGTAGTCAACATGCATTAATATTGAGCAAAAAATAAAAATGGTCATTTAAATATTTAAAATATGCTATTAAAATACATGTCAAATAAATTTAAGATAATAATAACAAGCTATTCAATTACATGTCCATAAATTATGTGAAAATAAATAGTAAATATATGTCAAATTAATAAAAAAAAAAAATACAACATCAAATCAATAAAATCATTATTGTCTGAAGAAAAATACTGATACTATAATATTTAGTCATCTTCACTAAACCACAAACCTTAAACCTAAAACAACCATCTAAAACTAAACCTAAAACTATTAATATTGTCAAATTTAATATGCTTGGAGAAAATAAATATTGAATTAAATAATGGAATCAGAAACGCGTGTCAAGTAAAACACCTGGAATTAATTGAGCAGTTCTATGAAACGGATTCGGGCAATTAAGATTCTAATAAATGTATTTCGAAGTATAGACTATAGTTTACCGTATTTACGTTAAAGGTCAATAGCGGAGGAGACAGTGGGCGAGCTAGAGAAGGAGAAGACAATGAAGGAATTGGAGATGCGCGACGCGGCGGCTTCGCACCGCGCCGAGCTCGCAGCGAGGGAAGCCATGCTGCAGGGGCTGCGGGACCGCGACCACGAGTCCAGGGCCACCATCGACCTGCAGCGGAAGGTAAACGTCTTCTAACGTCTGCCATACTGACGCTAGCGAATAAAACATAAAACAACAAATAGACAAGAAGATAACGAAGGAGCTGGAATGAGGCCTTTAAAAAAATATTTAAAGATGCCGATAAATGGCAAAGCTCCCAAATCAAATCTGTCAAATCTGCGTGGTAAGCTTCAATGAAGTAAGGTAATTGCCCGACTCGTCTTCAGTCGCGATACGTTGGGCAACGCTGTTAGACGTATGTCTGTGACTTATGAACACTGACAATGCCATCCTGTGTGTTTAGAAAGTGCAACACCAAGATATATAAGGCCAAGATACTAAAAGACCTTAAGGATGTGGTCTTATTGAAACTGAACTGAGATTTACCATCCTTTTACTTCATATTCAATGAGAATAGTCTCTCTATAAATAAAATCTCATTGCATAAATCCCATAAAAATAGTTTAATTTCAACGGTAAAGATATATGTAATATCTGCAGGAGGTAGATGAGTTGCGTCGCAGCGGCACCGCTCTGGCGGAGCGCGTGGCGACGCTACAGCGGCTGCAGGAGGAGGTAGACCGGCTCAATAAGAAGCTCAACTCGGAGATCATGCTCAAGCAGCAGGCGGTCAACAAACTGGCCGAGATCATGAACAGGTTAACATGCTTTTTTTTGGCGAGGAAACCAAATTGTGAAAACAGAAAAAAGTGCTCTACAAAAGAATGAGAAAGACGTATGGTTTTTCTGTACAATATATTTTCGATTTTTCAACATCGCCAGGCGTATCAGCAAGTCGCTTACCTGATGTTAAATGTGCTATTAAGTTTGGTCATCCATCTCGCTCGCACGCAAATTTACCATTACATACAAATTTAACATTACTGAAGGTACTTCAGATAAAGTCAAAAAAAAAAGTTGTTTGTTCTTAAAATCAGCAAACGTCAAGCCAGGTCAGAAGACTTTCGGTGGCTTGATAACTCTGACACTAGGGCTGGCCGTCTGGTCTATACGACATTTTTTTATTGAAATAAATAATATTATTTAAAAGATACCTAGCATGGCCCTACATAAACGCCAATTATTACATATTGTTTGATACATACAGGAAAGACATGAACCCTGCCAACACGAAGAATAAGAGCAAGATGTCGGTCCGCAAGGACAAGGACTACCGCAAGCTGCAGCAGGAGCTGACCAGGGAAAAGGAGAAGTTCGACCAGCACGTGGTGAAGCTGCAGCGAGACCTACAGGATGCACAGCAGCAGCTGATTGAAGAACAGACGACGAGGGTGAGGCTCGCCATGGAGGTCAGTAATACGGAATATGCATGATTTATTTTTATTTGCTAACCACAAATAGATCCATTCCACGAAAACAATATTAAAATACCTTCAAAAATAAGAAATATATGAGCATTTCAAGTTCGCCCTACAAATTCAATACAAACTGATGTTTTGCGAGAGAGGGACAGACCTCTCCTAAAACCTTGTTTTTTTTTTCTCGAAAGTTGATTGACCGAGTGGTTTTTTTTTTTTTTGTATACGTATATTTACAAAACATTATTATCTTAGGTGGACAGCAAAGACGCTGAAATCGAGCAGCTAAAAGAGAAACTGGCGGCCCTTACCAGCGAGACCGCGTCTCAGTCGTCGGCCGACGCCGAAGATGGAGAAACGGAACAGACCCTGGAAGGCTGGCTCTCCGTGCCCTTGAAGCAGAACATCCGGCGCCACGGCTGGAAGCGGCAGTATGTCGTCGTTTCCTCCAAGAAGATCATATTCTACAACACAGAACAAGACAAGCAGAATACCACTGATCCAGTTATGATATTAGATTTGAGGTAAGACTAACATTACGTATTATAACGTTTAGTTTGGACCTCAAGGCTGCTATTTGAACTATCATTCGTGCGCCACTCGCTGATACGATGTAGCGATAATTAGGACAAATAGCTAGTCTATAACATAGAAATAAATTAACAAAATTAAATTAATTAATTAATTTAATTAAATTTTCACAATTGTTGTGAGAGATAGTTCAATAGCGCACTGTAAGTAGCGATCGTGTATAGAGTACTACTGTCATCTTTTTGACGGATCGGTCAAATACCAGCTGGAAGCTTTGGACTCGGTCGAATTCTTTACCGCTTTCTTTGTTTCCTGTGAACAATACAATCTTTGAATTTTCAAGGCAACAGTGAATAGATATCTTCTTGGTACTGTCAACTACTGTCGCTTAGTATCAGGAGAGTAGGCGGTCAATCGTAGATCTATCTAATGTAAAAAAAAGTTGTATTCATGCTACATATGTGAAGTTTCTTCTACATATAATACAATCACGCCTTTTTCCCGTTGGAAAAGAAACATCGTTCCACTTGCAACGTTTCTGTCTCACGGTTTTAACTTCTACTTTCTCTAAAATTTTATTTGGTCTTTATAGGTTTGCCTACGTGTACTCTTACTGACTCGCTCATTCAAAACCACCTTATAAATGTTCCATCAATTATACGACTACATCCTAACTAGTATTATAAAAGCGAAAATTAGCGTGTCTTTCTGTCTCTTCGTTACATTTTTACATTTGAAACCTAAAGACGGACATAGGCTATATGTTATCATCATCAACATCACCATTTTTCATCTCAACGCGGAAGAAATCGCGGCGCACAGCTAGTCATACTTATTAATCGCATCATTCATCTTCCTTGTGTTTTAAGACAGCACATGATTTTAATCATCACTTGCAAACTGATAACCCTAATATAATTCATTCAGCCATGGTCTGTAAGGAAAAAACCTGATTCATCCATTTGCATTTCATTCCTCTTCTGAATCCTGCTTGCATATCCGAAATCTGCTCTTCAGTTTCGTTCATCACTTTTTTGATCAAAACCTTTGAATATACTCAAAGGCATTTTTTTTAAATCATCCTGATATATTTATTTAACAACTTACAATTATCATTAAAGGTTGAATCCTAATAGGACAGTGTAGCAACAAAATATGTGTATAATTTTTTATATTATCTATAGATATGATACTTGGGTTTTATCAAGGAATCAAAGACGATGTAAATATGGACATTCGATCCTGATTCTAATTTATGATAGTTACTGTTTGCATAATGCTATTAGTTCTTGCTGTTTGATGACATTCGATCGCTATCACAATCGGATTCACTCGCTCAATTAAACCGGTGATTCAAATACTTATCAGGGCAATTGCAAAATTCATTTTGTAAACTCAGAATTTCTCTCCGCCGACTTAATTTTTTACCGACTTCCAAAAAGGAGGAGATCCTCAATTCGTCGGGTTTAAAAAAATATATTTTATGTATGTTCCCCGATTACTCGAAGACGTCTGGACCGATTCGATAATTTTTTTTTGTTTGAAAGGGTATAACTTCCCAGGTGGTCCCATAGGAATTGTATCAAAATATTAGGTTTAGTAATAATAGTAAATAAAGGTTTAGTAGTTTGATTTTAAAACAAAATTGCGCATTTTGAAGTCGGTTTTTCAGTTTTTTAAACTATCATTACTTGTTGCAATTATTTATTATTTATATTAATTCTGTTTCATTAAAAAGTGTATTACTAGATAGACGAAATGAAACTATCATTTCCTATTTTAACAATTAATTAGGACCTTAGGCCTTACTGGCTGAAAATAACAACACCTGTAACATTATTATAGGGATTCTTGTTTGAAATCACTTCAGGTTATTTTCTAAAAGTAAGTAAAAACGCTCGTTTTTGTTGTACAGCAAAGTGTTCCACGTGCGGTCAGTGACGCAGGGCGACGTGATCCGTGCGGATGCCAAGGACATCCCGCGCATCTTCCAGCTGCTGTACGCGGGCGAGGGCGAGGCGAGGCGGCCCGGAGAGGCGGACGCGCCGCAAGACGGCACCGACCACACTGGTGAGTACTTACGTTACTTCACACTATTAATATATTGGTGGACATCTTTACACAACGCTATCTAGCCCCTATCTGAGCAAAGATTGTATTATGGGAACCGGATAACTGATAAAATACATTTATACTCATTGTATGTACATGTTCCATGGCTTCCCGGGCGCAGAGAAATATAGCGAGGAGGTATGAATGTGAAGTATACTGATGCCAGACGACTGGCCTATGAGGCCAGCTTAGTTGGTTGGTATGTCTGCCTTCTGAGCTGTAGGTCGTAGGTTCGAAATATAATTCCATAAATATAGTAGAAAACTCTCTACCCCTAAACAATTTTTAAATTTCGTTGTTACAAGTTTAAAAATTAAAAAGTAAATTTTTTGTAAAAATCAAACCATAGAAGCATATTCATTAATGGTTCCAACCATATAAATAAATAATTATCGAAATCGAATAATATTGAGGGGTAGAAAACTGTTTACTCATGTTGTATGATAAACGCGTAATTTATCGGTATAAGATCGTGCGACAAAGTTTCTCTTAAGGCTAAGAGTAGGGTAGCACCGCCGTCTCGATCGAACGCGGTTCCTTTTTTTAGATAACTAATGTTTATATCTGTTATTTTGACCGAAATACCAAGTCTGGTCAGTTTCAAGCATCGTCAACAGCGCTATCGAAGACCCCTTTTATGACTTTAACGAGTTCTTAGAGTTACAGTCGTAACAACATTGTTTATTTTTATTATTTATAATTTTTATAATATATAATTTGTAACTAAATAATTCTATATTATTATTTCTGACATTATTTTTGTAATTTTATATTGACATGTAAAATGGTTTTACCAATAATAAATTAATATGAATAAACATCCAAACGGCAATATTTCCACATCATCATCATCATCATCTCAGCCATAAGAAGTCCACTGCTGAACATAGGCCTCCTCCATGGATTTCCAAAAAGACCGATTGGAAGCGGCTTGCATCCAGCGTCTTCCCGCCACTTGTATGAGATCATCTGTCCATATTTCCACATTCATACGTTTATTTCAGGCAAAATAGTATATGTGAAAATAACAGCTATTGTTAATACATTGTAATGGTGTTCTTATGAATCTGAAGGAAGAATGTTTATCAAAAGTAATTTCAATAATTTTATATCATAAAAAAACATTGGTGCCGCTTGCGAGCGAGACAGCGGCACCAACCTACTCTTAGGGTGCGGAGCTTACTGAAGCTACGCGGAGCGGAACGGAATTGACCAATCATAAAGCTCGAAAACTCAGCGCGAAAAATTTCCAATATTGTGATTGGTCCACTCCGCTTCCATACGCGAAACACACCCTTAACGTTAAGAACGTTGCCATATGTAACTTATGACTTATGCCACTCGTTATTATCAGTGGTAATAAAGTCCAGTTTTGTCCGCATTTCAGGCAACACCGTCCAGCACAAGGGGCACGATCTGGTCGCTATCACGTACCACATCCCGACGGCGTGCGAGGTGTGCACGCGCCCGCTCTGGCACATGTTCCGTCCCCCTCACGCGTACGAGTGCAGACGTGAGTCGCGTTATATAAAATAAAATAAAAAAGAAATAAAAAATTGAAACGAGAGCTACGCTCGGTGTCTCTACGAGATCGAATCAGAAATGAAGTTTTCCTTAGACATCACCGACAGCACAGCGGATTAGCAATTTGAAGTGGCAGTGGGCAGCGCACATAGCAGGTAGAACGGATGGTTGATGGGGCAGAAAACTTCTCCGAGTGTTCCACATTAGTTAGGGAATTAGGCTTGGTTACAAAGACCACACACCGGCAAGCGCAACGTAAGAAGACCAACCACGAGAATGACAGATGACCTTATACAAATGGCGGGAAGACGCTGAATGCAAGCCACTTCCAATTGATCTTTTTTGAAATCTATGGGGGAGGCCTATGTCCAGCAGTGAATTTCTTATGGCTGAGATGATGATGGTGATAAAACGTGTTCTGCTCTATCAGTATACTGAATGGTATGCAGTATCTACGATTCAAGTCTTACTTAGTGTATGTGCTGCACGACACTATCATGTTCCACAAGCTACTCTTTATTAAGTGTCCATAGTAGTATGACCATCGTCAGTCTCGCTCGCACAAACCCACTTTTTTGAAGATATAAAATGATTGAATGAACTTATAAGAAA
Organism: Lycia hirtaria; assembly: GCA_947563715.1. Taxonomy (NCBI): domain Eukaryota; kingdom Metazoa; phylum Arthropoda; class Insecta; order Lepidoptera; family Geometridae; genus Lycia; species Lycia hirtaria. Next base: position 40,944,808 of record OX387379.1, read on the forward strand.
AATATTTCAATTGATCCAAGTTAATATTCATATAAAAAAATATTTTTTAGTTGTTATAATAATTGTTAACGTAAAAATGATTTTTATTAAATTGATTGTTGTAATAATATTTAGTGTTGTTTTCTAGTTTTACAAACAACGATTTTCGTATACGTTCATTCAGTCATTTTACATCTTCAAAAATGTGGGTATGCGCGAGCTAAACGGTCGATGCTCGGACTACTACGGACTCTTAAGATATTTGTATTTCCGCACAATTTGAGATGTACATATGATTATAAAATAAATATTAATTGATTGTGTGAGTGTATCGTGTTGGTGCCGCAGGGTGTCGCATGAAGATCCACGCGGAGCACGTGGGTGAGGGCGAGGGCGTGGCCGCGTGCAAGCTGCACGCGGACCGCGCGCGCGAGCTGCTGCTGCTGGCCGCAGGCGCCGCCGACCAGCGCCGCTGGGTGGCGCGGCTGGCGCGCCGCGTGCAGCGCTACGGATACCGCGCCGCGCACCACAACCACGACCACACCAAGCTCTCGCCCAGGTGACTGCCGCTCACTCGCTCACGTGCAGCTAACAGAATAGGGAATATGCATTAGAGTTTTGGCCGGGAACGTCATGGTAACATTTTGTTTTATTTTCCTAAACTTGTGTTATTTTGATTATTAATGCTATAAAAATGGTGGTGTTTATTCACCCGTTGTGTGCCCGGGTTTGGCGAGACGCGTTGTTGTGTAGTGTCCGCCGCCTGCGTATGGAACCAGGGTATTTAAAAAAAATACTAATATACAATAAAACATATCTTTATCCAAGTTTATTAACATGCTTTTTTATAAAATATAAAAATACCAATCCGACGCTATATAAACGTATTACGTTATAATTTTGTATATAATTTATTGCCTTACTTGCTTGAACAAATAAAATATCGGAAATATTGCCGATATTTTGCCAGCCACCAAACCACCACACTTTCCACTCACTATTTTTCACACACACTTAAATTTTTTTCATTAATATTATAAAACATATTATTTTATATCTTTGATATTGAGGGCACGCCCGACTGTATTAATTAGATCTTTGCTTCATTTTTTGGTTCTACGTAACTATCCAATATAAAAATCGAGTAAAAGAACGGTGAACAGAACTTACACCAATGACAGGCCTTTGCCCATGGTACAGGTTCATTCCCGGCAAAATTGCGAAAATTTAAGGCCGTGTATATTCAATTGTAACGCGTATTTTCACGTTGTCGGCAAAACTTCATAGTAGCTTCCAGTAAAGTCGCCACCACTTTACTGAAGCACAGCTAGAATGTGTAAATGACTGTATACGTGACTTAGATTGTGACTAGAACATTTATATCTTGTTTTATTCAAGAAACTTAAAGAAATCTTAATACTTGACACTGGCAAAATAATACTTTAAGCGGGTCCAAATCCAATTATAAAAAAATATATATGCATGAATTATTTCATAGGAACAATAGTTTTAATTGATAACCTATTAAAATGTAATACATATACTAAAAAAAAAAAATTCAAACGGTCAATAAACTTCTGAGATAAAAACATTTACTGTGGTTCGCCTTAATTTAGAGCTCCTGTTATTTCGGCACAGTTACATGCACCATGTTCACGGGCGACTGAAGAATGCAGATAGATGATACGGTTAGGAGCAGACATATCTGTCTACCCTCTTTCTTTGTCTTTTACTGCGAAGAGCCTTATCACTAGCACTCGAACTCGATTGATAGCCTCGACAAAACACACTCACAATATCACTGCATATTTTCTTTTGGATACATTTTGGACGCGTATCTTTATTTCCAAGACTACCTAATACTGGATTCCATGCACTGGCTAGTAACACCACGATTGAAATTTGGGCATTTTTTTTCAATGGCTTTCTAGCCAGCCCAGGTAGATATATAGTTATGTTCAGTTGACACGATTTTCGGCTTGTGAAATTCTATCCAATAATTAGGTCAGTCGCCCGTGGACATGTTGCATTTAACTGTACTGAAATATCAGGAACTCAAAATTAACGCGAACCACGGTAAATATCCCGTTCATAATAATATTGATTGATTTAGTGAATAAAGTTATTTATTTATTTGAGTGGTTTATAATAGTAGTCCGTTTCCAGGGACTCGATGCGGTCGAACCTGAAGTCTGCGTACATGAACGCAACACAGCGCAGCTCCACGCTACCGGCCAATGCGTCTTTGCCGCGCCAGTGAGCCACCGCCGCGTCGTTGCCGCGCCAGTGAGCCACCGCCGCGTAGTTGCCGCGCCAGTGAACCGCCGCCGCCGCCGCGACTTCACGCCCGTGGTCGTGAGTGAAACCTCACTCACTACACACCGCGTTTTGATCTGTCTCACGTGAATTCAAACTGAATCTATTTACCGTTTTGTATCTATTTCGGTTGTATAAATTAGCTAGTCTTTACGTAACTTTAGCGTGTTCTGTCCGAAATCATTTAACGAAAGCGGGGTAGCGTTTTTTTTTTTTAATTAATTGTACTTACGGTAGCAACGTTTCACCTATTAAAAATTACACAAGTTTTTCGCGAAGGAATTGACTATTTGCTTGTAAGCTTTTTTTTATTGACGAGATAATTATTATTTTTACGTGACTAGTTTAAGTGGGACCGCCGGAATATACTCTTTACTATGTAGAATAGGTGCTACGGTGGCTCTAAGCTGACAGTCAAGGAATTAGTTAAACGTTACGCCGGCGGTCTTACAAATAAAAAAAAAATATATAAATAAAAAATCATCGTGGTAAAGGATCGGTTCCTTTTAATGCTTAGTTTGCACTGATATTAATTCGTTCACGTGTTATTCGAATCATTTATATTATAAAGTTAACGTAGAGGAAAATATGTGATTGTCTTGTGCCTAAAGTTCAAGTTTGTGTGGCAATTAAAACTCGTGTGACGTACATGTTTTACTATATGCTGCAATAATTTTATGATCTACGTGTGTTTGTCATTTCACACGGTTCATGGATGTATCGACATTCTATCGTCACTAATAATATATATTCTGTTTCGCCATTTTCTGAACTAACTCTGGGTTTAATAATGTGAAACAGACACATACTTTAAGTGAATCATTGTACCTATAACTTTCACTATAGAATAGAGTCTGAAATTGCGTGAAAATCTGTTTTTTCATACATGTTGTAAAAGGTTAACGACCTTTTTATATCGAAGAACTGATTTTTCGCAAGTTGTGGGCTGGCCCTTAAAGTAAAAGTTATTCATGTTTAGTACAATGACCTTTAAACTATTTTATTTATTTATTGTTACACACCTTATAATATTGGATAGATTTGAAATGACTACGTCATACTTTTTACATTTCAATATCTGAGAAAAGGATGTAATCCAATTTCATAGGTGTGAAATTGAGCTTTGTTAGTAAATGGGCGAACAGAATAGACGCCTTTGTGGTAGGCCTAATTAAATTTGTTTATTACGTTGTGTAACTCATAACGCTATTATTTTTTTATAACCCAAAATAATTGTAGGAATTATTTGTTGTGATACGGGAGGGATGATGTCGGATTAATCTGAGATATTACCGTAGAAATAATATTTACTACGTACAACTGGAAAGCGTATTTCTACGAATAGAAAAAAATGCCCCTAGCTAAAAAGTGAATTACAACTGTTTTTAGCAAGGTTGAGGTGATAATAATGGTATAAAGGTTGTAGGAATTTTTAGTACTGGCAATGTTTTTTATTATCTATATAGATATACGATTTTTGTTTTGGTAATATTGTGACATAAAGGAACGACGAAAATGTAAGTATAAGTAGACACTTGATCAGAATCAGAAGATAATGATTCTAGTTACATATTTATGATCCGAAATATGATAACACCGAATATCATTTCGCCGAAAACGAATTATTTCTTCAAAAGACTATCAAAATCTTAAAGACACGTTTGGCAACTTGTTCAAATAAGAAAAGAAGTCCAATTAAACCTAATATGTATGTAGTTGTTCGGACAAATGAAACTAACGACTAACAGACTTAGGAGATCAGAAACTCGAAGTAAAACATCTGGAATTGAATTGTAAAATTATAGTAGTTTGTACTATTGAATTGTTGTGTATTGGAATTGTATCAGTGCTGTTTATGCTAGCCAGCAAAACCGGTTGGGATGGTGCAACTCGTATGCAACTTTATTTGACTTTTTTTAAATATGTAGGTAGATTGTTTTGTTATTGATTTATTGATTAGATGGTTATTGCAGTGAATGAGCACCTCCACAAACCATTTGTGGTTTTCAGGTGTTAAATATGTATATTCTATTTTAAACTTTGTATTTATGATAAATAAATAAATAATAATAACATGAAACTGATTTGGGCAAATACATTTCGAACAAAAATATTTCGGATAATAGACAGGTTGCCCTTCTGACGTACGACGGAAACAAGTAATTTCTGTTTCACTTTATATCACTATTTAACCCGATGGACTGATTTTGAACTAGTTTTTTTTTGTTAGAAAGATAAATTGATCGAGAGCGTTCTTAGTTATGTTACATCAAAATCGGTTCAGCTGATTTTAGTATGTTGGGGATTTTTAAGTTTTCTAAACTTTGATAGTTGTCTAGTTGTACGTACGTAAATAGGTATTAGATGAGTCCATGGATGTCACGGCGACCTAGCTCCGGTTGCTAACCTGTAAAGTATGGTGATATTTTTATATTTATAGTATCATGTAGCATCGAATATTGTGTGATTATGAATACCTGTAATATTAGCTTCTTAAAGAAGGGGGACGACAGTATTCATGGTAATGTTTTCTCGACTTTTTAACAACATCTCACATTTTTATAACTCACATTTACACACATTTGCACTGATTAAACATCTAAACTAACAAAACTGTTGTAAACAATCGTGACTTTAATTGAATCCATTCTGTCATAATGAAACAATGTTCAAAGAATACTCAGTTGTATATTTACTTACTACCAAATGAGCTGTAAGGCCAGTCACAGGTGCAGATTTGGGTCTCATCAAGAGCCTTATTTGCTATTACTATTCACAACTTAACACGCACACATTGAAATTGAAAATGAGACTTCAAAGTTGAATGCTTGAAGTCTTAATTTTCATTATAAATTCCAACGGGTTACCAATGGTCTTAGGGAATATCTCCCCTAGATGTTGAAATTTCTGAACTGTTAAAAAGTGGTTTAGACTTTCCTCAAATTTCAAGGTAACGAATAGAAGCAGGGAACGATATTGATTATGATATGGTAGTGTTGTTTTTCGATCATATGGTCTTAACGGTTCTTCTAGCCAGAAAGAGACATATTTTTGATAGGATGAATTATTGTTTCAAATATGACGATTAATAATTGTGAATTTAATTGAAGTCAGTGTCTTAAACTCTTATAAAAAGGAATTGACTAGATTTTATGTTCGTAATCTCACATTCAGTTTCACACTATACATTTTCACAAGATCATTTGCAAACTAACGAATAAACAGTGCCATAAGTGTGTTATTTTGTAGAAAAAACTATTTCCAATTATTGCTCAAATGAATTAAACAACCGCGTTACTTAAAAAAAGACTCGAAAGGGCTTCCTGTACTTGCGATCAATTTGTAGAATATGTTTAGTCATGGAATTATTAAGTAGGCAATTCGTGAACTTCTCCGTATCTACATGTGTACAATTTTTCTTAGTAAAGTAACTTTCTGTTTTCGCGTTTTGATACAGGACCCAATCTGCCGTTTTTGGCATTAAACTCAGTTTCGGCATTAAACTGCGCTTTATCTTGAATATCCAAAGTAGACTTTGATGATTATGAGATTCTTACACTTATTAAGCGGGTTCATGCGCACTAAGCGTTATTATACTTTATTCTCGTATTTACTTCAATCACCTCAAAAAGCTTACTTATTTAATCGTCTAAGGACTGCTTCAGACGATTAAAAATTAAGACTTTTAGCGTAGATTTGAAGTTTGGTCATTTTGCGGTAATTAATAACCAAATTTAGCATCGAGCCGGGTACAATAATATTTTATAACCATGAAGTAAATCTGTCTAAAACGAAGCGCGTCGGACGTCATTTCGCTTCTTACTGCATACCATAAAGATTACCGGCTACTTGAGCCGGTAAAGAAATCGCTACTGCATGACCATAAAGATTTTTTACTGGCTACTTGAGCCAGTAAAACAATCGCTCCCTAATCGTAGTCTCATGCACACTGCGTGGTTGACAATTTCATGTTTGTATATGACATATTAAGTGCAATTGAAATAAAAACGAGAACCACAATGCTTTTTTGCGTAGAACACGTTTTATTGAAACATTTGCTGATTCAATGTAAAAAAAAAACTTTCATGTACAAGTGAAACGTACCGAAAAATCAATTGTACAGTGACTTATAGTAACTAAGAATAGAAAGAAAATAAAATGTGATCATATTACAATACAGTGCAGGGGTCGTTATTGTTACGTCGTGTAATACAATGTGCGACTACATGCGTGTCAACAAACCAAGTTTGAAATGTAAAAACTGTGTACCTATTGCCTAAACACGTTATGTTCATGCTGTGATGGCATGTCATATACAGAAATTATTGTATTATAAATAATTATGTACAATAAATCTTTTTAGTGATTTTATAGTACAAAGTTTGTGTCGGCAATTACAAAGTCACACGATTGCGATTGACGAACAGTTTACTTAGTATTTCATGTATATTATTATGTACATGAAATCAACGATATTACATTGACAAAGATTTCGCGTCAGCGCTCAAAAACGTCCGAACTCAATGAGGTGTAAAACAGCAATCTTTAGACCACTTTACACGATTAAAATAATTTCTATTTTCAAAATAATTCGAAGAGGCTAAACAGATGTCTCTAAAGTTCACAATCTAAACTCGGACACTTTGTACCTGAATTTTGTTTTCGATTTTGTGTCAATGTGATAATAACGCCATTGCATGAAATACTAAGTAAATTGGTCATCAGTATATACTTAACATAGAATATTGTAATTTGTGAAATTATACTAAGAGAATAGGGAATATGCATGAATTTTATTTCATTGGAATAATATTTTTAATTCATAACATACCAGAATCTTATACATTTACTAATAAAACAATCCATCGGTCAATTAACTTCTGAGATTTAAAGTTTTAGAGGAGGGATGCTCTGTCCCTCTCTCGCGAAACAACAGTTTGTATTGCGAACGTGATGCGCGACGTCATCCAACGCGATCGTGTGCACTCTGTCTAACATGAAATTAAAATTCTTGTAACTTACTTATTTTTGAAGATATTTTAATTTTGTTTTTGTGGAATGAATCTATTTATGGTCGTTAGCCTTTTTAAGGCCAAATAATTATGCATATTCCCTATTGAGGCTCACATTTGTTGCTTAGTGCAGAATGCGATTTTTCATACAACTTATTTGTACCCTTAGGGGTACTATTATACGATTGGCTAAGCTGTTTTTTTTTTCAAATCTTTTTCATGTAAAAAAAGCTCAATTCTGGTAAGTAGTTGTTTGGAAAACTATTTTTAGATTTTCTTACTTTTAGGGCAGAAATCTGTTTTACTCCTGTTGTATGAAAAAATGCGCTACGTACTACGTAATAGCGACAAAATATGGTTTCACAATTCTCTTAAGAGATACCGCAGGGCCAAGTTTTCATATTATATATTTGAATTCAATACTTAAAAAAATATCACATTTACTAAGTTATTATATGTTCACTTGCCTTCACTTAATCAAGAACCTGCCGCCAATATTAATAAATTATAATTGTGAAGTTGAAACTCATGTATTTTCATAAGTTTACATGTGACTTGCTCTTGATTATGTGTAGGACGAGAAAATATGATAAGAAGTGTACTTCTAGCGTACATCTTTGAGTTGACATAGACACTGCGATGCTTTGCCATTAAAACCGCATGTTATACTTCCTGTCACGTAAGAAGAACGCTGGTTTGTTCGTGTTTACACACAAAACCAGCGTGCTTTTTACGTGACCTCTTTGCTCTGATCATGTATAGAAAACGCGTTGAGGTTAGCATTGAAAATTAGACTAAAACTAGTCTAGCAAGAAACCTTGCTTAGAGTGAAATTTCCAATGTAAATTTTTCACGCGTTATACATCATCGGTAGTAGAAAATGGAGCCTTCGAAATATTGTGGTCAATTCTGAAGGCACCACTTAAACAAAATAAATATATTAAAACAACTAATTTCAAATGGCTCCTCTTTTTTTTCTAGTGATTTTAAGAATTTAATTTAGTTGGTGCCTTCAGAATTGACCACAATATCATATTATGCTGAGCAATGGAGTGTCATGAAAGATTGCGACGCGCTGTGCTCGCCGGCTTGTAACAGTGTTTTTATTAATAATATTTATAGATGGTAGGTAGATGGCCTCATACAAGTGGTAGGAAGACGCCGGATGCAGGCCGCTTCCAACCGGTCTTTTTGGAAATCCATGGGGGAGGCCTATGTCCAGCAGTGAACTTCTTGCGGTTGAGATGATGAGATGATGGTTTGGTGACCGATACGTATCCAGCGGCAGGCTCTGGAGTATGATAGTGTGCGTGCGAGCGGACGCCATTGGTGCTAAGGAAACCAGGCCTCCCGACGCATTGTTGTTATCACGATACTTGTTGAACATTTATATTGAACGCTGTTGAATATACATTTTTTAAAACAATTGTTTACATTCCTCCAATTAAAACTATGTTGAGTTTTGTTTATGTTAGTTTTTACGTCGACTCGGGCTCACTTGCGCTTCAATAGCTACGCGCGGTGCATGCGTCAGACTTGAATACTGATTTTATTTGATACCAATAGGGTATGTAATCTTTTTTAGGTATTTCATTTTGAGATTTTATGGTTTAAAAAAAATACAGTCGAATTGAGAACCTCCTCCTTGAAAAGACAATAGATTGCAATTGAAGCTATTTATTTTTTAAGTTCAATTCAATTCAGTGCTTTATTTGCCAGTCAAAGGGTAACATACATAGCTCGTATTGTATTATGTTTTGTGATCGGAAAAGCCGCCGTGACGTCATAACCCCGCCTAGCCCTTTTGACTAATGATTCCTTAATTAATTTGTACAATAAGATATGGATATACACGGTGTTGTTATTTATTTCATTTGCTGTAGTTAAAAGCTATCAAAATATATTTTTTCTAAATAATGTACATAACATGAAATCAATAAGAATTAAATGGGGATCTTTAGTCAAACGGACTAGTCTACTAATGATTTTCAAGGATTTGTCGTCACCGTGCTTCTTTCAGAACTTCGAAAAACAATTAAAACCAAACAAGAATCTATATTAAAAGTAAAACAAAAACCCGACTGCAGAAATGCGATTTTTGCAGTCGATGTTTGATCTGTTGAGTGTACCTACGTTTTTTTTGAGAAAGTATGCGCGAAGTTGCTGTATAAGATTATATATGCGCAATATTTAGAATAATTGTAGTATAATCTCTTTTTTTTACGAAAGAGTTGTAGGTAGCAAAAATGCGCAATTTTTATTTTATTATTACAATAAAATCTTCACTCCCTGAGTGAAGACAAATCTAACGATACCTCGTACATCAGAATCGGTCAAGTCGTTTAAGTTGTATAAGGTAGAAACATACATACATACACATAAACTCTAAAAACACAACCTCTTGCGCCTCGAGTAAAAATCTGCCAATTATAAATATGTTAATATTTATTAAAACACTATTATTATTAACGGGGTATTTACCGTGTAAAAATGTTAAAATTTATTTCTTAAAATCGTTAAAATCCTACAAAAAATAATAATAGTAAAATTAATATCTAAAAATTACTTTACATACCTCATTTAATTTTTACCCTGTGTAGGTTTCTTGTTTTGTTATATTCTGTACAGAGAAATCTTATCGGGTTCAGTATATGCCGTCGGTAGTCTGTCGCATGCGCCGAGCTGTATTCGCTTCGTTAGGTATAAGTTCGAATCAATCTCTAATTCATTCGCGAACTGAAATACGAATTTTCAAATTAACGTACTTAAGTGTTCGTTCATTAATGTCATCGTAGTTGTACTAATTATTTTTTTGAATGCATTTTTATATTTTATTAGGCAGCTATTGCATTTGTATGTTATTTTCATTCCATAATGTCTCGTAGTTATTTTCTCCTTTTACATCTCATACGTTTGGATATGGTCATTACCAAAGAAATTTTTGAAATAACACGATTTACAAGACGTCTTGGAAATTGCAGGTTTTTAATATTTTTCTACGATTATGTTAAATTAATGTGTTAATTAAAATAACATTGTTATCGATTGTGCATAATTATTTTTTTATAACCTGATTTATGGACTGACATTTTTCGGGAGTATTTTTCCCGACAGAGCGATTAGAAATACTCCCAAACTGTCCGTATAATTATGAAATCAATGTGAAATCATTATAATGTAAAGTATTTATTAATTAATCGCATCTCGTATTGTATTTTTTATTTTATTTAACTCGCTATAATTAGAAGTTCCTAACTAGCTAGCTTCTCATTCTAAAACAAATGTCTCAAGTAGCTTTTCGCTAATACATATTTTCATACAGTTAACAGTTTTATTAATTAGCTAATATTTTGTTATATTATATGTAATGTAATAAATATCGTGATCTTGGATAATATAGGTAGTGATGGCCCCGTGACGCGGGCCCGCCCGGGCAGGTGAGGTCGCGTCGCGTCAGGTCACTTGTCACCCCGTTACTGATGCCTGTACGTGCCTTAGCCTCGGCCCTTCATATCAAATAGGCATATAATATGTATTAATAGTGATTTTATTGTACATATATCATTGAAATAAACCAATATTTTATTGAGTTTTATAAGTAAAATGTATATTGTATAAAGTAATTGATTTTATCATTAAAATAACGCCTAGCTAATAAGGGCTACATTTGTGAAAAAATAAACACATAAAAAATATATATTGTTTTATTTTAACGTACTAATAATATCTTGCGCTATCCAATATTAATGATTAAAATTATTTTGATACATTCACAAAAACGCAAAAAAAATGACATTAATAAAATTATTACAGTCAACAAAATTAATTAATTAGTTGCTAAAAAATAAATAACATTCTTGCATTATTTCTAACTATTGTCTATAAATAAAATATAATTTACACTTTAGCCAAAAAATAATTAGGTTTAAAACGACCTCTTATTATTTTTATAACAGTGCACATTAATATTGGTTACGATTCGGGCTTGGCCTACTACAATACATAATTACAGGGGCCCTGCCGTCCTGGACAGGGACAAGGATTTAAGGTCAACAGGGCGAATCGGGTGGACCCGATCTCCCTAGTTTCCTGTCCGCCCTGTTAATATTGTCATGTAATAAGATATTGTGATTATGTCGAACCTCGCTAGAGAAATTTTTGCTTATTGCTTATTTAAATGAAAACAAGAATATATAGTTTTTTTTTTTTATAAAGAATCAAAGATTAGATTAGTTAGGTTTAATAACTTCTATTAAATTTAAGAATTTTGATGGAAGAGAAGAGCTAAAAGAAAGAAGAAATTGAAAACGAGTACCAGGTGCGAAAGACAGGGCATGCGATTGATAGGGCCCGAGAAATCGTGTAGTGTAATAGGCCTTTAAAGTTTATTACAACTAGTTAATAAAATGCCAGTTAAAAGAGGCCGACTGCTTTCTTCATTTCTTTTTGTTTCCATCCCGAGAGACCCCGAAACTCGCTGTAGGGGACGCCGAATGTAGCCACAAAGTCATCGTGGGTTAGATACAGCTGAAACAAATTTACGAATTGTTGATTGGTCGGTAGATACATGATGTCATCACAAATACAAGATGGCAACTAGGACATCAATAAATACTTATTATCTTCTTATCTACACTATATAATATAATATAACATTATAAAGAGGAAAGATTTGTATTTTTGTAAGATATGTTTGATATGAAATAACTCAAACACCGATTTCAAAAATTCTTTCACCACTAGAATACTACATTATCCCTGAGTAACATAGGCTATATCTAATACTAGAAAAAATAATTTGGGATCCTTACTAAAAATTCAATAATATTACGCGTACGAAGTCGCGGGTTACAGCTAGTCTATTCTAAAGGCACATTATACTAAAATGATTATAATTATTGATTATAAAAATATTAATACATTTTGTTCATTCAGTTCCTTTTTTTTACCCCCAACCCAAAGAGGTGTTGATAAGTTGTGGTATCGTAGCTCTCAAACGGATGGACCGATTTTGATCGTTTTTTTTTTGTTTGAAAGAGGATTTCATCGAGAGTGTTCTTAGTTATTTTTCATCAAAATTGGTTCAGTCATTATTTTTACGAGGGTTTTTAAGTTTTCTAAACTTATAGTTTTGTGATTTTAAGAATTTTAATTGTTATCTTAAGAGTTTTAATTTCTTACAGACTTACTTCTTTAATAAGCGGATCGACGTCAGGCGGAAGGTGCTCCTTAGGCCCTCTCAGCACGCTGATTGGGTACTTCTCGTATTGGTCGAACCGGTTGGCGCTGTTTCCGGTCTGTATTGCGCTGTTGCCGTTCTGGACGATCGCCTTGCCTTCTAGAGCACTGACGATGGCACCGAACGTCTTGTGACCCTACAGACAAACGTACCAGAATTATATATTTTAGTGACGACTTGTATAACTTTCGTTTGGCGAAGACCTGTACTTTTGCTAATTAGTCAACTGACTAGTACGTAGTATTGAATGTAAGCATTATAAGGCCGTCATAGACGATTAAGATTTCATAATATGTTACAACATATTTGAATAATATATTCACCGTGTGCGGTGGTCACCTCCGTAGGGCTACTTACAACTTTCGGATTCGGATTCGGAATCAGGTCGGAAACTATATCGACGGTTAAAAGGTAATAGGATATAAGCGACATTGTAGTCAATAATGAGTTTTGAATGCTAAATGAAAAAGCGGGAAATTTAAAGTGAAATAGCATTCATAACTCATTTTTGACTAAAATGTTGCTTATACCCTATTACCTTTTAACTGTCCTGCACAAGAATGGAATTCTTTGCCGCCATCTCTGTTTCCTGAGACCTACAATCTTGGAATTTTCAAGGCTTGAGTGAATAGATATCTTCTAGATCGACGAGCTCCATCCTCGGCCACACCGTCGCTTAACATCAGGCGAGTTGGTGGTCAATCGTAGATCTATCTTCGATAAAAAAAACCGTCGATATCTCCATCTCCGTCATTTCCATACCGAATGACAGATAAAGATAAAGATAATTTATTTGCATACAAAACGAGAATTTTATACAACAATGACAATAGATGTTAATAGACAATAGACAATAGATGACAATAGGTGTTATAAAACAATAGATGTTACACTAAATTTAGTCGCTTAAAATCATGTTGTGCCGATTAGGCGTACAAATGTCAGGTAGACAGCATCATGCACATGCGAAAAATTAAAAAATAATAATAATTATTATTTGTTATTAGATTAATACACAAACCAAAAATATATAAAATATGACAGAGATGGAGATAGTTTTCAACCCTATTCTAAATTTGAATAATTCTGAGTACGGGTAGTGTATAATTGCAACCGAGTCAGGGATAGTGTTTTTAACGTCAAACTCAAAAAATATTGTGATATAAGTTTGACGTGTGTATCTGTCTATGTGTGGCATCGCAGCTCTCAAACGGATGGACCGATTTTGATCTAGTTTTTTTTGATAGAGAATTTCGTTGAGTGTTCTTAGCTATGTTTCATCAAAATCGGTGCAGCATTTTTTGTCAGTGGTTTTGAATTTTCTAAACTTCCACTTGTTAAAATATTGTGATGGTTTACTTGTGAATTCCACTCAGTATTATTTATTTACCTTCCACATGTTATGTTTCCAGTGCGGGAAGAAGCCGGTGAAGTGCGGCGGCTCCCGGCCCTGGCTGATGGTGATGATGGGAGTCTCGGGGTCGCGCGCCGCCGGGTCTACAAAGACGTGCCAGGTTTATGGTTGGGAGAAGACTACCACTACAAATACGATGTACTGTGAGTACCTAGCCTTTATAACGTTACTTAGTTGTATTCATTTCTTCGAATAACAAGTCTGTTTGAATAACTATTGCAGAAAAAAAAATGGAGTCTTAACGTTTCGATTAAATATAATCTCCTTTTTTTAAGTCGATTAATAATGAAATAAGGATAATAGTGCCCTTGTTCTCGAACAAAATAACGAAATAAGTATCAATGTTAAAAGAAAAACAAAATACCCGACTGCAGAAAAGAGGTTTTTGCAATGTTTTTTTTAATTTTTGATGTACCCAGTGTCACTCTCACAACTAAGACGCATCTATTGACACCACTCACATCAAAATCGGTCAAGCCGTTTAGGCTCTAGGGCGTGTCAAAGAAATATACATACACTCGAAAAACATAACCCTCCATCTTACGCAGTCGGGTAATAAGGGCAGCAGCGCCCTCAATGGCGCATTAGTTAGACTCTACAATAAGTCTCTTAAATTACTTTATTCACAATTATAATTATTTCCTTTTCTTTTCTCTGTTTAACTTGTTGTAGATTTTAATTGTAATTAAATGACATTGCAAATAAAAGGATTTGACATATTTGACATGTTTGACGCATCGAAGGTCACAAATGCATGATCTGATTTTATGAAACGTGATTTGTTCGTGAATGATACATAATTATGTTATTAGAAAATCTAATCATTATTTTTTTATGTATTTTATTTTTCTATGGAACATGGTAATCCCGTAACGCTTATTTTGCAGTATGATTATACATACATTATAGCGTCGACTATCTATGACCATATATAGCGCCCACTTAATTTTGTGTTGCCTATTGAAAATATTGCAACGTCTTTCTGTAGTAAAATAACTGAAAAAAATGACATCCAAGTAAATGAATTACGTATTTTGAAATCGTTTTTTTTTTCAGTTTTTTATACTATAATTATATCTGCAGATGTTGCTCTTATTACTTTATACTTATAATTTAGTTGCTTAATTAGTATGTTTCAATTCTTTTATTACTTACTGCAGATGTTTCACACCAATAATAAAAGTGAGTATAGTATACATATAATATACGTATATGTATAATATAGGTATATATATAATATAGTATAGTTACCGTGTGCAAGGTAGGCGGCTGCGAGCGCGCGCGGCTCGTCCCTGGCGCGCGGCGGCGCGTGCGCACCGAGCCACACGAACACGGCGTCGTGTGCGTCCAACACTGCTGCCATCTCCGGCGCTAGCTCCAACTGGCTGAACGATACTATCTCCTCAACTGGACAAAAACAACAATATTTTTTGCATATTTAAAAAAAAAATACAAAGTTCCATGAGAATCAATGGCAAAAATTTAGAAAAATTTGTCACGTTTCTATCGGATTTATCCCTTAAGTATCCCTATTATCTCAGTACAATTTAACGTAACGTAAACGGAGTTGGTAAAAACATAATTAGGTTTTCTATTCTATTAGTGTTAGTATGTACTTATATGTTATTATTTATGGTTTATAATGTTATTTGTTAAATATCTCGTTGCATGCCCCGTCTGTTTTATATTTTTATCCATCCCATGGTTGCCTGGAAGAGATCGCTTTTAGCGATAAGGCCGCCTTTTGTTGCACTTGTCTATTTAAGTTCTTTGTTATTACGTTTAAGGTGTTCACAATATAGAGTTCATCTATCTATATATTATTTTACACTAATAATAATATTATAAATGCGAAAGTTTGTGAGTATATTTGTTACTCTTTCACGTTCAAACGGCTGAACCAAGTACTCTTAAAAGAGTTTTCGAAGTTTTCGTTTCACGTACCACGTACTTATGTACAAACATAGGATAGGACCTATTAATAGGACCGATGTCATTTTGACAATTACGAAAGTGAACCAAGTGAAGTGGGTACAAGTGAACCCATAGGTCGAAATTCGACCACAATTCGTACTTTTCTGCACTTTGTCTCCATGTAAATTTTAATATTGTCAAATTTGAAACAAGTATTAAAAAAGCTTTTGAAGTGTTCACTTCACGTACAACTTAGGTATATGCGTAGGATAAATTACACAGATAAGTGATAACCTACATAATATTTCCATGACGAAGTATAATTAGCGGGTTTTTTTTATTACCGGGTCCTTATAGACTCTTGTTTCTATTCATATATAATTAGTTAATTGTTATAGTGTTAGGTACCAAATATTTTATTTGTTGACCATATTTCTCTGCCGAGATATCTCTTTATACGCGTTCATGGTCTTTCATGTTGAATTTTTGTAGACCTATGGACAAGTGGACAATACTTACAGCAGTAGTGTCCGGGCGGTCCGAGCGCGACGTAGAACAGGCGTGGTGGCAGCGGGCGCGCCACTTCGCGCGGCGCAGACGCCACCAGCAGCGGCCGACGGTCACCCAGCGCCGTCCAGAAGTCTGCCTTCTCTTTACCTGGTCAGGAGTTTTGTTTTTTGTTTGTTTTAAAAAAGTCTTTATTTATCGTGAGTAAATAACACATACAAAATAGACACAGTCTATAAATTGTAAAAACATAATATTTCATAAATATAACTATCAGACTTAAAACACCTATATTAGTATTTTTTTTAACTATGTTTAAACAATAATATAACATTTTAAAACCTGTGGTACTTATAATTGCCTATGATATGTTTAATATTATGGCTAACTTATAAAATTACTATAGTGCATTGTAACTAATGTACTTCTCGATATATATAAATTTGTTGATGACTACCTACTACTACCTGGTCAGTAAGTGCTAGTCAGTAAGTCTGTCATGCTATTCTGCCCTGAGTATTTGGACGGAAATTACCACGCTTTCGACGAGTGGCGAAGTCGGCCGTTTACTCCGCACATCTCGCGACTTTACGCAAACTACCATCAAGTAGTATACCTTGCATGACGAGCACATGTTCAGTAGCAGCCATCTTCTTAGCGGCCTCGCGCTCATCGCCGGTGGCGGTGGCGGCGCACCACACCCAGGAGCGAGCACCCTCACGCACCACGTAGCACGCTCCCTCGACTCCGCACACCCCCGCGCGCACCTCCACCCCGCGCGCCTCACGGGCGTACTGACCGGACACGCGGATCAGCGCACGCGCAGGGGGGATCACGCGACGACCGCTCGCTGACAAAACATATAGCTTATTAGTTGTATTCGGGATAATTGGCGGGATAAGACAAATCGGAAATCAAATTCAAATCATTACTTGGTAAACACTGAGAAAAATGACTTCCTATGTCCTGTCTGGTATACGCTAAAGACTTAGGGAAAAAGGCCTTTCTTCCTAAGTTTGGAATACGCGCTATATCTGGAGGCAGGACTTGGCCTCTCCATGTGAGCCAGCGAGCACTGCCGGGACTAACTTTTCTCGAAGCGATTCGTCGGATTTTTGTATATAAATATTTTTACTAATTACAGAAAATGTGCCGGCAACATTTTATGAGACACTTTCAATAGGATGTGGATGGAATTATGTGATGTCGACCGTGTCTTTAAAAAAAAATATTTTTTTTGTAGGAAGAACGAAAACCAATTAATTTACATGTAGAATGTAGAAACATTTTCTGTATTGCCGGAATCGTGATCAAAATGTACAGATGTGTAAATTGTAGATATCTTTCACTAATTTAATTTTATTATTGATAGTGCTTTGGCTATTTGTAATATCTTCAATACCTGGATTAAAAGTAACGAATCCGATACAATTTAAAATACTTACGGTCATAATCAGTCGCTCGGCCAATGTAAGTTATCATACGCCCCTTGAACATCTGAAGGAAGTGCGCGGGTTCCTTTCCTTGGTACACCCATGCCTGTGAAATAATTTACTTTGTTTATCACATTTTTAACAGACTTCAAGAAAGTAAGAGTAAAAAAAAACTGATAATAAATGTTAGTTATAACTATTATTTATTATCAGTTTTTAATAATTTGAAAGGAAATACTTTCATATTGGTCCTATGAAAATTTCATCAAAATCGAGGTAGTAGTTTGGTTTTTAAACAAAATAACTGGACAAAATGTCGTCCGAGTAAACGAAATTGTGTATTTTGAAGTCGTTGTTTTAGTTTTTTACACGACTGCGTAAGGAAAGTTATGTTTTTTGAGTGTATGTAACTACTATGTATGTACGTATGTTTCTATATGAGCTCTTGCTGCCTAAACGGCTTGATCGATTTTTATGTGAGGTGTGCGTGCGCGCTTTTTCGTAATAAATAAGTGATTTTACTAGAATTATTAAAAAGAATGTGCATTTATAATCTTTTACGCATACTTTCTCACGAAAACGAAACTCAACAGCATATCAAGCGTAAAAGCGCAAAGAAGTCGTAAGTAAGACTACGAAAACCGTTTTTCTGCAGTCGGGTATTTTGTTTTTCTTTTAATATACATAAATACTTGTTAAATATTAATTACCATTATATCTAAGGTAGGTATTATTGTAAGATAATACGTACTTGAATAGGGAGACGTCCAAGCTTCGTGTAGAGATCCTTGGCTTCTCTGGCACCCAAATTCCTCAAATCATTTGGTGCAGAGCCGCCCTGAAAAAAGTCAGATAGTTCTAAGACAGATTTACTAATAAGGTCAATGACGTAACGTGGACCTATGGACGTGACCTAATAGTAAACTGGTCTTAGAACACAAATAGTGACTTGTCAAATCACATGCACATGTCATAAAGCTACTGTTATAATTATATAGTAAAAAGAGTATGAGTCAGCGTGTCAGCGATAAGGACAAAAGATTGACAGATTAAGTAATAGTAACTATACGTTTTACTTAAAATATTTACGTTTATTTGTGTCGAAAGTTCAACTGTCGCAACTATTCATAGAAGTCCACGTATAACCGTTAAAAAAATTAACACGCGATAAGAGACAAAAATGACAAGCTCTGTCTTTTCTTTTCGTGACAAATCGGTACCCTGCACTCTATCATGTAGGTTGAAAAGAGAAATAGGTAGTTTTGCTTTTATAGTCTTCTCTTTCTACGACATTAGTAGTATATAAGTATAATAGTACCTCTATGACATTACTGGCCAAACCAAAGTTAGGCGTCCGTAATTATGAGTGAAATTCAAAAATGCCAATCTGCATATTAGAGGAATGCGGTCATACCTTAGAGTATTTTTCTAGATTTTAAAATCAGTCTCGATGCCAATAATTATGTTCAAGATGAATGTTTCACGCTCTTACCATCCAGTAGTAGAGAAGAGTGTTATCGCCAGTCGGTGCATGGTAGGTATAAAGCGCTATATAACAGTCTCCGTCGTAGAAGGCAGCTGCCTGCGGGCGTTCCACTTCCACCAGTGGCGGGCCGGCGGGCTCGTCTTCAGCGCGCACGCGCCACACGCGCAGCGACCCTGACCCGTCATCTGGCAGCTGGGCCTACACGTGATACATACGTTACTTCTTACTGATATAAGGAAAAATTTAAAGGAAATGAGCTATAATGAGCTACACATGAAAACAGAAGACTGTCACTGTACCGAATGCCTTTTGAGATGGTTTCGATCGAAAACTTTTCGGAGTATTGATACTCCTAAAAAATAGAATAGAAGAGAGCTAAGTACCATGTAAGCTTTGTATTATATGAGAAAGAAATATCAGGTAAGAGGGACTTTGCTTCAAGCTAAGCCAGAAAAAACAAGTATACATTTAGAAAACTCAAAAACCCCCAACAAAAAAACGGTAAAACCGATATTAATGAAACAGCTACGAACACTCTCTATGAAGTCCTCTATCAAATCGGACCATCCGTTTGAGAGATACGATGCAACAGATAGGTCGATGGGTTTTTGGGTCGAGGGTTAAAATGTACACAACAGAAATGAAAAGGGATCATGTAAAGAAAATAAATACATGCTTGTAGAAGATTACCTCGGCAGCGAGCCACGCGTTGGTGGCGAGGCTGACGGCGTCGAGTTTGGTGGTGGCGGAGCGCGCACAGCGCAGGCGCGAGTCGCGGCGCGCGTCGCACCAGCGCCAGCCGTGAAACAGCGCCGCGAACTCGAGCGGCTCGTGTCCCGCGACACACGCCGCCACGGGCCCTGGGAGACGCTTGGCGCGAGCCAGCCCGCGCGCCGCCGCCAGCGCTCCGCGCCCTGCTGTCGTGGGGGCTGACGGACCCACCCATGCCCACACGCCGCGAGTGCCGCTCTCCACTATGTACACGCCCTGTGAGGATTCCCATATATAAAGTATAATCTCATAGTTTTGTCTTTTGTTCCATCAAATAATACATCAGCGTTGAGGATTAACGGAACTGAAGCCGTACTCTCAACTTTTATAGCGATGCAAAGTTCGCTCAGCGCTTGTTGCTTGTTCTGCAATTAATAGACTGACACAATAGTTGAAGCGATCATTACAAATATCACAATTTAATGTAGGTTCACTTGAACGTTTGTCTCATACTCTTAATTACAGAAAAATCAAGATAAAAACGGACGCTGAGTGAACTTTGCATCGTTAGAAGAGTTGAGAGTAACTCCGCTGAATTGTATACTGCTCGACACGGTTAAAACCATCAGTCTCAGTCATTTGAAAGACGATGACCTGTATAGATAGTTTTGGAACGCTATTAAAAGTTACGATAATAGATTTTTATTCGTCGAGTAATGTCACTTACGTCATCCGATAAGTCCTCTCTGTATAGTGGGGCACGTTTGATCTCCTCGAGCCTGGCTGATGTCCGCTGCGATGGGATGGTGATAGGCGTCATACGGGGCGGCTGAGTCGCCCTGGGAAACGATCACAAATGGGTGGCATTCACTACATATGGACTGGTATGTTAGTGGATTTAGATTACCCTTCACAAATCTGAACTCCTCAAGGTGGTCTAGTTTTATTGCATCTTCAAGTCACCAGAATATTTCTAAGAATGCAACCGTACCCCGAAGACCATGTCTTAGGAAACTCATCTGAAATGTTATCCATCTTATGGGGTTTCTTCTCCAAAGATAAAATATAAAAACCTAAAAGTCAATGACATTTTGTCAAAGCTAAGATATTGTGTGAAAATGTCCCACCAATTATTATATATCTATATAAAATTCTGCAGTAAGAGTTTCTCTTAAAATTGGTGATTCGACTAAATACTAATGCATATAATTTTATGTATGTATGTCCCAGCATACATAAAGTCATAATGTTGGCAGGTACCTGTATAGCCTAGCGCGGCGCGGAAGGTCTGGCGCCGGTGCCACAGGGCGCACGGCGCGTGCACGCAGCTCGAGCACAGCATCCAGCAGAGCGCGGTCCGCGCTCGGCAGCGTCTGCTCGTAGCCGTCGTGTGCGATGACGATACGTCGCGCAGTCATGCCTTTATCAGCACCACGGGCCATGCGGTACGCGAACTGTACGACAAGCGCATTTGAAACTTGTGTCCAAAAGCTATATTTTATACGAATATAAATCATTTCACATTCATACAATAAATACTCGTAGCATCATCACACACACTCTTGCCACAATTCCAAACAAATTATTAACTGAGTTCCCTTATCGCAAAGTCAACTTGGCTCACCTTAGCGCCGAATATTTTTTCTACCAAGTTAGCAGCACGTCCGAGCCAAAGCACTAGGAGTGACGCGGTGTCCAGCACAAATACTCCATCTGCTGCCAACTGCGACCACGACACCGGCTCCAGTTGTATGAGGACTGGCCTGCGCCCGCGCACACGGTACAGACGGCCACCGCCATTCAGTTGGGTGGAGCCGCTGTGGAGAATCCTGAGAACAGCAATATTTAACAGAATATACACGACGTGAATGAAGATATGACGTACGTATAAGATTGAAATGTAGACCTATAAGAGCGCAGAGTTCCATTGCTACGCACGGGCACGCCATTTACGGTTGTATGACAAGATGTATTGTAATGAAAATATAAATACACCCAACCATACACATGAACTATTCCTGATGAGACAAGAAGTCACTCGCCTGATGCTTCAGGCTTGCCCTTAACTAATGTACTAATGCTATAAAATTGACCTTCTTTATATTCTGTACGAGCTCTTATATCATAATTGGGAAAAACGTCTCACCTTATCCCATCTTTGAAGTACGACAGCATCCTCGGCGTCTCCTTGGTAGCTGCCTCCCTGTGTATGACGACCGGCGCCCCCAGGTAGCTTCCCAGTTGGGTGCCCTTCCGCAACGCCAAGGCTGCGAGATTCCCAGATTGTTCGCCAGCCCATGCGTGTATATGACGCTCCGGACATTCTGGGTTACCATTCTCTTTGTCTTTTATTTCGCGACGCTGCGGATTTGAAATACATACGTAAACAAATAATGCATATTATCCGTACATAACGATTTCAAATGACTGGAACACTATGCTGCAATTCTTGTTTCCTAAGAACTAGTACAATCTTGGAATTTACAAACCCAATGAATAGTTTTTTTTTTCTAGACTGAAGTCCTTCATCCTCGGCCACACCGTCGCTTATTATTAGACAAGTAGTGGTCAAATGCAGACCTCGTAAAAACATATTTTTTTCAGAAAATTATCTAATATAAATTATTGATAGTTCTTATCAGAAAATTAGTATCCGTGTCTTTGGAAGCAGTCTTTTCCAGGAAAACTTGCATGGTATTGGTCGTGTTTTTTTTTTAATACAGCACAGACATTTGAATCATGGCTGGCTATGTTCCATTTCAGTTTACTAGTTTTTTATTACCGGTTTTCTCGAAAAATGCTGGCAAATTCTACAGGTTTCTTACTCACAATAACATCAGGTCCAGCCGGTTGTCCTGGCAGCGATGATGAGTAGACCAAATACGCTTCTCCATCATAGAAAGTTCCGTAGTGTGTTCGCGGTAGCAGCTCTGTACAGGATTCCTATGGGAAAAAATCTTTGTTTAGATAATTCTGTAGCAAAGTACCTGACGTTGTTAATGTTTTCAACCGACTTCCAAAAAGGAGGAGGTCAATTCAACTGTATTTTTTTATGTTTGTTACCTCATAACTTTCGAGTGGGTGAACCGATTTTGATGAAAGCTGGTGCTTTTCGTGTGGCCCCATTTCAATTTGGTCCAGTTCTGACAATGGCATCCATGAGAAGTCGGTTGCTTCAGTTTTTTAAACTATAATTATTTACTACCGTGTTAAAGCACACTATATGAATAACACCAACTAAGTGTATGTGCGTATATTGTTTGAGATATTTATGTAAGTATATAAATAAGCGAATAGTAGATAGATATTTAAGAGATATTTTATTTATTTCCTATATCATAAATAGTTACGAGTAGATACCTAGTGTAATTTGTTGTACTGTATATTAGCTTTTAGTTAAGTGTTCAAAGGCCACTATTTGTACCATCTTACCAATCCGTGCATGGTTGTCTGGAAGAGATCGCTCTAATCGATAAGGCCGCCAATTAAAAGCAAATCTATAAACTTATTTTCTATGTATCTTTGTCTTTCCGTGTATACTGTGGTCTTTTAATAAAGAGTTATCTATCAGTTGTTTAGGCAGCCTAACTTGAAGGTCAGGCTCTTTGATAAAATACGCCCAGGTTTTTCGTTCTAAGCTAATCGAAGTAATCGTGTTTGGTTTAAATTTTTTGTTTGAAAGAGGATTTTATTGACAGTGTTCTTAGTTATTTTTCATCAACATAGATTCAGCCGTTTATTTCGGGGTTTTTAGGTTTCTAAATTTATACTTGTTGCTACAAATTGTGGAGTAATTCACATATTTTGCTAGACTTAAAATGAAAATAGGTACAGTTAATCAGAGCCGGGCCAACGACATTCGATTCTAGGAAAAACAAAAATAGAATTCATCATCTGACTTCTGGCCATTAATCATTGGCCGAACGAGGCAGCGCGCTGCGCGAGCGCATCGGCATTACCGTTACTGGCGAACAAATAAACCGTGCTTCTATTGAGATCGGATTTTAGGGTTCCGTGGTAAATTAGGAGACCTTATAGTTTGTTTGTGTCCGTCTGCCTGTCCACAGATTTACTTAAATAATATTGGTACTAAAATATTAATAATAAATATAATATATAATTAATGTGAATAACAAGTATAAGTTTAGATAACTCAAATACCCCCGACAAAAAAACAGTTGAACTGATTTTCATAAAACATTGGCAGCTAAGAACACGCTCGATGATATCATTTTTCAAATATAAAATAAATAAAAACACGCTACAAATTATTGTGGTCAAAGTTAATTAAAAGACTTTTCTAACAAATCCAAACACAGCTATGATACGATGTTCCATCATGAAGTTCTAGTTCATATCTTCCGGCTCCATCATCAGATCAGTTCGACAGTACCATATTATTGTATTGTCATCAGAACTACATACAGCTGCCAATTTTCATGACGCAACGATCCTTGGAAGATGGTTAAATTAGTTACCTTAGATTTCATTACATAGTTATTTACATACAGGTCGACCTAATAAAAGCGTGTTAAAAAACTACATCAAAACCGGTCCATCCGCTTGAGAGTTACGATGCCACAGATACACACGTCAAACTTATAACACACCTCTTTTTGCGTCGGGGGTTAAAAATGAAAATTATCATACCTAAGTAGGCTTTACAAGTTAATAATAGCTGATCAACGTAAAAACTACTAAGCGAAGTAAAAAAAAATATAAAACCTAGATGCCTAGTAGCAAACAAAAAGCCATGTTATTGCGGTCTGCAACTAGGTACGTAACCCTACACTGCGCGTTGCCTGACACGCACTTGGCCGGTCTTATTTTTAATTAACTGAATGATTTAGGCACGATTCAGTTTTTATAATCTGAAAATAATTGAAGTGTTACTTTTGTAGAAAGAGCTATATGTTTTCTATTCGTAATGATCGGCAGTGCAGTGGTATAGGTAATTATTGGATAAAAATAGCGTTAAAATCATGCTATGCGATTAACGGACCAAATTAACGTTATGTTACGTTTTGTTTTTTAGCTGATTGCAAAAAGGAGAAGGTTCTCAATTAATCAAACTTAACCTTTTCAAATTTCAAATTTCTTTATTAGTGTATAAGTAAGGTACAGTTATACAAGTTCCACTGACTCCGAACTAGTTATAAACTTAAAGTTATTTCGGACATCAGTAGCTTCTTCCTATTAATGAATCTTAAATTATTATACATTTGTTTCTTAATAATATAATAATACACATTCAAGATATAATATAGAAAAGTAATTAGAATTATAATATAGAAAAAAATAGTGTCGATCATTTAACAAAATGTGACTTAACATAAACTTTCCGATATAAATGATTCAGTTATCTTATAGTCCATCTCTTTGAAAATTCCAGTTATCCTATTTTTACATTGAAAACGGTTTCGATTAATAATGGACGCGTTTATATTCATCTTATTATACAAATAGGGTCCCAAATAGTAGCCAAAACGCTTTGCAAATACTGTGTTAGTTTTAGGCTCAGAAAATTACTTAGATATACTTACATTACTTTAAGGACTTAGTTATTAAAGTTAAATAAAAACGGTTTATTATTGTATGCTTTTTAGTTTTTTCGGAGGTTTAATTTTTTTGTAAAAAGTTGTTATTTTATAATTTTTTGTAGCTTAGCCTAGTCTACTAATTACTACATGCTTAATTTTTGATTACTTTTAAAATAGCATAAGGTAGTAGGTCCCTTATAATAGTTATCTGCGAGTGAACAATAAATCACCCCTATTTTCCCGCCCTTAGGGTAGGTTTTTTTCCAAATTTATATGGAACCAACTTCGAGATATACCCTATCTAATAAAAAAAGAATTATCAAAATCGGACTGTTCTGTAAAAAGTTATGCGTGCTCATACATTACAATTAGCGAGTGAACAATCAATCATCCCCTGTTTTCCTACCCTTAGGGTTGTTTTTTTTTTCAAATTTATATGGTACCAATTTCGATGTAAAAAATCCAATAAAAAATTATTATCAAAATTGGACTACTCTGTAAAAAGTTATGCGTGATCATACATTAAAAAATATGTATATATACGCGTCGAATTGAGAACCTCCTCCGTTTTTTCGTCAGTTAAAAACGCTTGTTCATGCAAGAAGCTATTCCAAATGTCCAGTACAGTTTCAAATGGATATAAATGGTTTTCAGAAAAACTACTGAGTAGGTAATTTTTGCCAGTGGAGATGAGTCAGTGAGCGTGGATATGCACGTGAATGCTTATCTTATGCGTGTAGCAATGTGCAGCAATAATTACTGACGTATATGACGTCCGCGCTCTATTCAAAAATCAATTCAAAATTATTTATTTCACGTAAAGAGTACATCTTATGACAATGACGACCCTAGCCACCAAACTGGGCGCTAACCTGTATCTTGGCAGCTAGTTCCTTCCTATGGTGAACTATTAAGTACATTACACAATTTTGGAGTTGGTGAATTTTACAATAAATGTTTTTTTTTTTTTTTTATACAATTACCTTTATAATTTAATATAGGAATTTGAGATTGTTGAAATTTTAAAATAAATCCAATTAGTTTATCAAACGTTAAATAAAAAAGTAAATCAAATAAAATAATATTAATTTGAATGAAATTACATTAGCTTAAATTAAATTAATTTACTATGACGGCAGGGGGACTGACGATATATCATATCGTATATATACCATAACACAAATAGGTACGTCAAGTTTTTCTTTGGGTACTTTATATTATTATTTTTAATTCTTATATTATTATTTTTGATTCGTTTAATAGGTCCTTCAGAACTGTTCTTATTTCGTTTTTAATTGAAACTTAGAGCTATTCTAAAACACTCATTGAGGCCATTCTTATATTTTTTGTTAATTCATAATTTAAGTCTTTTTGACCTATGCTATGATTCCCAAATGCCTTTCATAATAATTACAGTGTTACATTTTATCCACAATTTAATATATTATGTTAAAAGTTGAGAAAGTATTTTATCCCCGAAAAATTGAATGTGAAATCAAATGATAGAAATTAAATGAGTGTCAAAAGGACTAAGCGAAAGAATTTCGCTTAAATAAAAAAAAAAAAAATACGACTTCAATGGCAAAAAATATTGAAATTGCTTTATTAACATTGTTCAAAATTCGAATAAAAACAAAAAAAAACTTCACAATCATTTTTATCACACATATTATTAAAATACGTACATACGCATTTGCGAAAACCTAAATTAAGTAATTTAGTAAAAAAAAAACTACCTACGTAAATCGCGTGAGTTTTAGATTCGTTTTTTGAATGTACGGTTACGTTTATAGTATTCACGAAATAAACATAAGCGAGCGTAATGCAGAGATCGAACCTCGCGTGTGTCGTGGCATCTAGTGTGCAATTAGCGTGGTTACAGCAGCACCCCTACATTACGACAATTGATCACGACACGCGTTTTTGTGATCACACTTTCGACAGTTTATCTTAGTTATGGCTTAGTGTAATTTTATAGTGGTATGTGTATGCATTTTAACCGACTTCCAAAAAGGAGGAGGTTCTCAATTCGACTAAGTTTTTTTTTTAAATATATTTGTTCAGCGATTACTCCGCCAATTATGCATTATACTTATATATGTTAAAAAGGTGTTTTATATATGTTTTGTTTGGTAGGTAATACTTCAGAGGTGGTCTCATATAAATTTTATAAAAATAGATTCAGTACTTTGGTTTTATAACTTAATTACTGACAAAATGTAGTCCAAATAAAAGTCGGTTTTTTCAGTTTTTGAAACTATAATTATTCAGATGCTTTTTACGTAGTCTTAAATAAAAATATTATAGATAGAGCCAGTTAAAGGCTTACCGTATTCAATAATTGAAATTTTACATATTTTAGGAACCTGCTTAATAAGTTTTAGACGATGATAAAAAAAACAGCATATCCAATTTGACTTATTCTACAATAGGCCTGCCTAATATTTCCATTAGGTATAGAAGCAGTGTAGCAGGTCACATAGCACGCAGAACTGATAGGCTGATGGGTTATAAAAGTTCTCGAATCGAACCACTCATTAAGCTACAATTATGTACAAGGTGGTCAAGAAGACGCTGGTTGCAGGTATCTTAGAACCGTCCTATTTTAAAATTCACGGTGTAGTACCTTCCTAACTTCCTAAGAAATGAACGTAAGCAATTAACTTTTAGTCGCTGATATAATGAAGCTTTTACGAGAGCGATTTGCTTGTTACCTCACTCAGTTGTATAAAAAATCATCATGATTATCATTAGATGGTTTGAGGGTAATTAACTTTTATAGTATTAATGTATACAGTATTATGTATTTATTAGTATAAAAGAAAAAGTAAGCTTATCACAGCCGCTGTTACACCTCCAAATATAATAAATTCATAACAGACATTTTATTAATTTGTATATAACAATAATTACGTACTTTCATGCACGTACATCATTTATATGCATAAATTTTGTTGGTAAATAGCAAGCATGCGAGTAATCTTCACGGTAGGTGAGCTAATTTAATAGTGATGTCGGAATAACAAAGCGGACATCCGTCACGGTTTATGATCTGTGGTTACAGACAGCATCTGTTTTTAGGAAATGCCATTCTTTGGAGCGTGATTTTGCCTTGGTTAATAATGAACAATACGGATATAGCTCACTGCTATAACATAGAAACAGTGGGCTTGATGCTTTTGCCAGTCTATCTAAGAAAGATTTCGTATTTCTACGGATATCTTATTTTCTGATTCGATCTCGCAGAGGGTCTCCTAGCATAGCCCTCTCTATAGCTCGTTACGTGACACTGGTATATTGGACGAAAATACGCTTTTGAGTTTCCCGAACGCTGCCCAGCTGAGTTAGTCTACGATTAACCTCTTTTCCAAAGTTGGACCTGCCTAATCGGATTGTTTGTCCTAGGTAAACGTATTCGTGGAAAACTTCAGGAGTGGAGTTATCCACAGTTATTGCGTTGGGTACAAAACGGGCGTTTGAAATAACCTTCGTATTCTTCATGTTAATATAGATAGATAGATAAACTCTTTATTGTTTACACCACTATACTAAAACACTAATTAACAAGAGAGAGCTTACACGCTAGCGAAAACAACAGGCGGCCTTATTGCTAAAAGCGATCTCTTCTAGGCAACCTTGTGATGGAGATTCCAGACAATAGAAATGATTGACGGGGTGTGCAAAAAAGAAAGAAAGAGAAAAAAATAAAAATAAATAAATACCTAATAATAATTGGACAATAAATAAAACGGATACGAATATAATATACCTAGTTAGAGTTAAAAAAATACATAAATTCTAAAATAAATTACTTACATCCTAATATACCTATGTAGGTATAATACAATTTTAGTAAATTTTATCATTTTGGTAAAATGGTTATTAATTTATTTTACTGACACGATATAATTTTCATACATTAAATGTACTCGTATATGTTTAATAAAAAATATACGCAAAAAATATGTATACGCGTTTTGAAAAAACGTAAGCGGCGATCGATGCGCGTGCGTTGAAGTCTTTTGTTAGGAAAATTGCATAAGGCGATACAAGATTACAAAATTATACGAAAAGCAAAAATTGCTTTGTATTGTTGAATTTGTTGATACGTAATTTAATCCTTGCTGTAGGTAGCAAGATCTTGGGTCTGTGTGTTCATGTACAATGGTATTTGTGCCTAACTTCTTTTACGCTTTTTATATTTTTCTGTATTAGTTTCAATTACACTTTCCCATGTATCATGATTCTGATGATATTTGACGTAAACATTTGGTATTCTATTCTAAACAAGAATTTCAAATACGAGCAAAATTGGTCAAGAAGTAATCGGTACATACGATTGTGAAATTTTAGTTACTACGAAGTCATTTATCAGCCTATTTTGATAAATATCAAAATAGACCGATACGGCAGAAATTTTTGATGAAAAAAAAAATTTTTATTATAATCATTGTATATTTTATCTATTTAATATGCACAATATAAACGCAGAATTCAATTACTCAATTTCCTTTCGAGAAAGTGTCGATTAACCACAAATCGCACTGACATGTAGTATGTTTCGTTGGTAGAAAATCTAGAAATGCGATACATTTTAGAAAACAAGTAAAACATTGTGCGGTTATTAACCACTCATTTACTTATGCAGTTATATAGTGCGTGTACGCACACTGCGACATGCGACTGCGATAACTCTGGGACTCATCCTAATCGCAGACGCATAATATCACGTCAAGTGCACATAGCTTTGAACATAATTATTGTTTAAAAAACCGACTTCAAAATACGCAATACAATATATACATACGTGACTTGCTGTTTTCTTTTCTACAGGCACTTGGATGATATTTTATCAGTTATTTTGTTATAAAACCAAAGTACTGTATCGATTTGATAAAATTTATAAGGGACCATCTCTAAATTATGAACTACCAAATACAAAAAGAATCATCAAAATTATTACACAATTGGCTGAGTAATCGGTAAACAAATATACAAAAAAAACATACAGACCTAATTGATAACCTCTTTCTTTTTGGAAGTCGATTTAAATGTATACGCTTTGTCGGTTGCAGCTTGTAGTCGCCGAGCTATCGTAGTCGCACGTCGCATGGTGTGCGCACGCACTTATAGCTTACATGTGGTATACCGTATGTACAGCAGATGGTAAACAAGCGTAGATCTAAGCATTTATACGTAAGACCTATACTTAGCTCATTTAGCTGCATTGCAATTTCTAGGTAAAGTAACACTGTAGCAACGTAACTTTCTCTTGTCTTATCTATAATATTTCATAGTGTGTATATATTATTGTGACTTGTAAGCATGTATGTATCTACTTAAGACAGATTTATGGTGAAAGCAAATGAGCCAATACTTGGTGAGCCCGGAGAGGTGTTCGTTTTACAACTGCTTAAAACGCTCTTGTCCGAAGCTGGAAAAGCCTTCTTAGGTACGTCTGGAGCCGGATAAAAGAACTATAAAATTGTAAGAACCTGTATACTACATTTCGTTAAGATTTATAGAAATACAGAATTCGTGGCCGTATTTATGTTAGTTTTTGTGTAGAAATAAGGCCGCAGAGCTTACTTCCATCTCTTATAGCGGTGCAAACTTGACTCGGACCCATTTTATCTGGCTGTTTTACAACTAAGAGAGTAACACAAAAATTGAAGCGATTATTGAAAATATCAAAATTCAAAAGTGGCACATTTTTACTTATATTTACTCTGATAACCGTAGAAAAAGTAAGATAAAATGAGCGTTAGCCAACTTTGGACCGCTATAAGAGATGAGGGTAAGTCATCTATACCCAAAATACCAACAATCTATAAAAAAACATTCGGACAGATGATAGCAATTTTTACAAATGATACAGAACTCGCTTCGCTTGCTCGGTCTAATAATATTTATATCATTTTTTAAATATTTGCACAACCAGTCCAAGTTAGACTGCGTCTGCTCTGTTATTAAGCTTAGTATAAAATTGATGAATAGGTACCAACTTAAAAATACATATTTTTTTCACATAGCGGGTGGCGCAGTTTGACAGACGGCGCGTGCGTCTCCCGGACGTAAGGAGGCCAATTGTTTAGTCAACGCAATTTATTGCCTATTGTCCGGAAGAAGAACCATTCGCAACAAAAAACAGATTTGGTACGTGCAAAACCAATATGCTATTATTGGACCTATTCCTATTATATTGATCGAGCAACACGAGGTCTGTTAATCTACTAGGTAGGAATAGACAGACAAAAAAGTGGTTTTTGTGTACTTTATCAATTTTTTATCTTAGATCGATTGACCACCAACTCGCCTGATATTAAACGACGGTATGACCGTGGATGGATCACGATCAAGAACATATCTGTTCCCTCTAACTTTGAAGATTGTAGCTCTCAGGAAACAGATGGCAAAGAATTCCATTCCTGTACAGTACGCATCAAGAACGTGGATTGATATCGTTGTGTACAGATTTGTGGCATTTCAATGAGAAATGGGTGACAATGTGCAGACTTTTTTACATTGATTTAGCTACTATTTTATTTCATCGCTACTAGTATTAGGATAGGTAAACACGTTAATGATGTAAGGTTTTCTTAAACAAGATTTTGACGTGATAACGTCTTATAAATCGAAGAGCGCCGGCTGCACGCTTCAAAAAGTGTGCAAGCGAGAGCGCGGAATAAGCGATAGAGAGGCACGATCGGCCTAAGCGTTCGGCTTGTGACGCATCGTTATCACGTAAAATTATCGTCCGTAAGCCGATTTTACAAACAACCATTTTTTTTCATTTTGCAAGTTGTTTGCGTCTACACAATAAGTTACGCAAAGATCTGTAAAGGTGTTAAGAGAGCAATCTAACGAAATCTCAATTCACAGAGCGGTGGTCATACCATTCTCTCGTATTATTTCTGCAACACGATTGTTTGTGCGTTATTCTGTGGGAAGTCGTGTTTCGACCAGAGTTCTCACGCTCCACCAACACAACGGAAACTGATTCGCGACGGTTTGCGACATATTTTTTTAAACTACAAAATTGCATATAAGAACGTACCTAAGTACAACCAGATTAATCTGTTGGCTTTTTGGTCCAAGGAATAAATATAAGAAATAAATACAGTTTCAGCGGTAGACTATATCTACTCATCGGAGGCTAATAAAAAGTTTTCTAAATCCTGCTAAAAATGTATTACTCAACTAATGGTTGCGTAAAACGATATTAAATTTGTATTACTACCAACACAATGATCTAAATTATATAATATTTTGACCAGCTATAAGTTTTTAAAATGTTTAATATTTCTTGTACCCTCTTGGATTTATAATGTACACTAGAGACGTGCGATGTTTAATAAGTTATGCTTAATAATACAGATATTTTGAAATTCAAAATTGGGGTGGCTTTCCCATTTCTTCATAAATATAAATATGTCCCATAAATATAGAAACATGCATACACTGGAATAACATAACCCTCCTTATTACGCAGTCGGATAAAAACGACTACGTCAGGGAGGTCAAACTATGATTAGGTATATAAAGCCTATTTACGACGTGACCCTGCCCCCCAGTAGGTACTAGGGGCCCTGGACAGACCGACACGCTAAATTAATCCCCCACTGTTTATTCTGTATCGGAAATAGTCTTTCTCATATTTATGAGAAATACTATTTTCGTACTATTTCGTACAGAATATAACCGCTGTTGTAACCGCTTATTTAAGCGGTTTACAAGCGAATAGGCGCCACGGTGACTAAGCGCTCGATCATCTGTAACGTCTAGACAAATAATCCTATTGTATTTGACAAATCGAACAAAATGAAATGAGTTATTATGTGAGAAGGCAATTGATAGAAAACGTGTTGGTATGAAATGTAGGCGCGAGTAATGTCCCTTGCGTGATAGGTCAATTTGGAGAGGCAGCAGTCGCGGAGGAAATCGTGATTTGATGACGTTTTGCACGTGTCAAGGACCTTTCAAAGTTTACTTGAGCATTGTATGATACCTAAACGTGTACCTAATGTTGGTTGGAGATAATTAAATTAGATCATTTTACGAAGCTTTACATTTATAATATGTTGCTCACAGCACAAGATTCAGAATGACAAGTATAATCGTTTAACTTTTAACTTTAGGTATACTTAATAAATAAATAAATAAATAAGTAAATAAATATTGAAGGACACACACAACGCCATCTAGCCCAAACTAAGCCAAGCTTGTACTATGGAAACTAGATGGTTGATATAATACATATATATATATATTTTTTCATAAATACATACTTATGATACATAGAAACACCCAGACACAGAACAAACATCCATGCTCATCACACAAATTTTTGCCCTGGGTGGGGAACGAACCCACGACCTACAGCTCAGGAAGCAATCGTACTACCACTGAGCCATGGGGCCTGTCTCAAGTAACTGACTTAAGTTTAGAAAACTCAAAAAGGCCCGACAAAAAAAACGGCTGAACCGATTTTGATGAAACATAGCTAAGAACACTCCCGACTAATTCACCTTTCAAACAAAAAAAAAACAAAATCAAAATCGGTTCATCCATTCGGGAGCCACGATGCCACAGACAGACACACACACAGACACGTCAAACTTATAACACCCCATCGTTTTTGCGTCTGGGGTTAAAAACTAAAACAAACTGACTTCAAAATACGCAATTTGTTTACTTGGATGACATATTTTTCCAGTTATTTTGTTATAAAAACCAAAATATTTCTTCAAATCGACCCAGGTGTCTCCGAGTAAACATACATAAAAAATATTCCGAAGAATTTAGAACCTCCTCCTTTTTGGAAGTCGGTTAAAAAGTGCAAATGATTAGTATAACAAAAGAGTACTTAGGTATAATCACGTATTTCAGGTAGCAAATACATATAGCATTGGTGTTTTTATTTTGGTAAGCAACTACTTATTTATGTATGTGGTCGAATATGTTGTCAAACTGATTTACCTACCGATTCTTTAGTATAACCACTACCTATCATTAAAATTTAACAAACAAAAATTCCAAATCAGTATATATATATACATAAGATACATAGAAACACCCAGACACAAAACAAACACACATGCTCATCACGCAAATGTTTTCCTTGAGTGGGGATCGAACCCACGACCTACGGCTTAGCAGGCAAACATACTACCACGCTACCGAATACATACCGTTACTCTCCACACCAGGAAGGTGGTCTGGTCTTTTGGAACACTCCTGAATGCGTCCACGGAGCGCTCAGCCCCCGCCTCATCCTCCTGAAAGTGAAAGTTCGATCAGTTAACTGTGACCTATGCTGTGTGACATACATACAGTATTCGTTCCGCCCCCTGTGACTGTCTGACACCCACACACAGTTCCATCTGCATAATGAAGCGGTTAACGACTTAAGGTGGGGCTCAAAGTGCGCAACTATCTCTCTCGCGCATCACAACATTTTTAAACATATATAATCACTGAGTAAGGATAGTAGAAAGTGAGACCGAATTGATTATTCAGGTAGAAGGAATATTTAAAAAAAAGTTTTATTCATACATTAAGGCGACGGAGTAGTGAAAAAATAGAGTTTTTCTAGACAAGCGCGTTCCATCGTAGACCGTAAACGTCGTTCAAAACAAGCGGGATCGGGGTCAAGCTAAAGTTTCCCATAATAAAAATATAAAAAACAACCGTAGTACAATATCAAAAAATCAACAGATGTTTCAGCTGTAGCATATTTCATTATCTTTGGTTGCAGTATTCGTGCCTGTTTTATTTCTTTTTTATGTTCTATTCTCGGTTGCCAGTTTGATTTTTGAGTGAATTATTTTTGCTATGGGCCGGTATAATAGAAGTATTAATCTCTGATTGGACTCTGACAATCTAGTAGGCTTAGATTCTAAATTCAATTCACATTATATCACAGTGTGACATAATGAAATCCCATACAACATTACAGCCCTAGGGCGTAAATGTAGTACTTTGGACCCTCTATACATGATGTAAAAAGAAACATTATTGGGCAGGTGGTGTGAAAATTATATTGACTCCTTAGCTAAGGCAAAAGATATCGATAAAATTATTTTTTTAAGCATTTCTCCTGTCTAAATAAAAAAAACTGTGTCTTACTTTTCTAATATACTTCACTCAGTGATTTTATATGTTTAAAAATGTTATAATGCGCGAGAGAGATAGCTGCGCTCTTTGTGGGGTATAAAGCGCATGCCTTAATAATGACTCTTACACTAGGTAGGTCTACTTCAGATCAGAATAAATTATTTACATCAGCAAATATCGGAAACAACCGTTTCGTACATTACCAAAAACGAATTGATGTAAGTATAGTTTAAAAAACAGACATACTTAATATTTTATTGGATACGCGTTTAAAACGAGAGAGAGGTCCGTACGCACAAACGTGTTTAGAAATATTAATAATAACAAGATAGTACTAAACTCAGCCAAATCATCATTACATACTAAAAACCTTCAGAAAAGCATTAGAGGGTAGAAATAAGTCCCAAATAATTATTCAAAAAAATGTGGGTAGTCTTGGAGTCAACCGTTGCCGACACAGACACTCGTGCGGCAAGCACGCGTGTAGTCCGCACCAGCCATCGCCGCCACCACTATAATGACAGCCAAGAAAAAAGGCAGTACAGCGGACACAATAACTAGCTGGAAAACCTGCGGCGAAACTGACTACACGAAACACTAGTCTCCTACCACTGACAAATCTGGCTTGACAGTTCAACCCAGACAGAACTGAGCGAAATATACTGAACTATTTAAATAAAATTGTCAAGTCTGATAAATACTATGACGAAACAGGGCAAATTAAATCTAAATCGCATACCCACCCTTAAATGCTAAACTGCGCCTAAAACTTCATGAATATATTTGTCTTCAACCATAACGCGATTAAAGTAATTAAGGATAGAAAACTACAAAGATTAATGGATATTAGGTGAGGTGAGGATTTATTTTACATAATATTACGCACGATTAAAGTCTATCGTTAGGTCACTGTTGAAGTAAAATAGTTCATTGAACGCCAAGTTGTGTCCAAAGTTAGACAAAAATGTAGACTTTGACTGCAGACTTTTTTTTGACTGGCCTTGTGGCTCAGTTGGTAGTGTGTTTACGTCTACCTGCTGAACTGAAAGGTCGTGGGTTCAATCCCCACCCAGGGCAAACATTTGTGTGATGAGCATGGATGTTTGTTCTGTGTCTGGGTGTTTCTATGTATCATATGTATATATTTACAAAAAAAAAAGTATATATGTATTCTATCAGCCATCCAGTTCCATAGTACAAGCTTTGCTTAGTTTGGGCTAGATGGTGTTGTGTGAAATGTCCACAAATATTTATTAAAAAAAAAAAAAAAAAAAGACTCCAAGAACACAATCATAGAAGAGCTGAGTCTGCTAGTTGACGTGTATGGAATTCCTTTTTATTAGTGAACTATTTCAGGAAAATCCATAAGACACTGTAAAACTAATTAATCATCAATATGCGACCATTTTTAGATTTGCATCACTCAAATTACATGCTCAAATTACCTAAGATGTACAAAGCGACTGCGATGCGAAGCGATGTATTTTAGACCAATGAATTCGGTTATATATAGGGATAATAAACGTATACTTATATACTGTTAGAGCAAGGTAGGGCACTACAATCTTACAAAACACAGTCTGTACTTCGAGCGTAGTTGTACAACTTTGTGCGAATTTTGTTGCAAAAAGGATAAAACACCTTTTCATAACCAATGTAATTCACCTCTGCATCAGAGGCGAAGTATGTACATAGGAAGCTATCTAATCTGACCCGATGAAATTCCAATCCCCTTCTCCAAAGGCATAGTAGACTAAAAAATAATCATGACTTAGGGTGGTGCTGTAACATAGGTATAAGGGGTATCACTCAAAATAAAGCTACAAAGTGCTCAGTGACTCCTCGGGGCTACCTAGATCTCAAGCTCCTTTAAATACATAAACACAGGAAAAGCAAAGCCTAAACATGTGTGGACGCTGATGCAAAAATTCGATCGCGACAACCCCTTTGTGGTTCTATAGTTATGTACTTCGTAGGTAATTCTATGTTCGGACTAGCATCTTATAGGAGCGGCCAAGGTCACATTGAATTAAATGGTTAAACGGTGGATTGTAGGCCACCGCCACAATGGCCAGGGTGCGGTCGGCACTAATGTGTTCTACAATGGGTTAGGTATGTGGAATCATGTCGTTGGAATCTAATCTGTAGCGATGAAGAGGTATTTGTTATGGATGATAGGATATTTGACTGACCTGATATTAAGGGATAGTGTGTTTGAATATGGTCAGCAATACTAAACTGCATAAGGAACTGGCTCTCAATCGAAGCTACCGGGTACATCGTTGGACGTTTGGCGATCGACTTTAGACTTAGTTACGTCATAATGTCTTCTTTCACTCAATCTCAGTGTTGGGATTAGAAAACAGAATTTTATGGAAGCATCAACGGAATTATCATTGCTTTACAATAAGTCACATAAGTATTCATCATCACTCTTATCTCACAAAAAAATGCATGGCCAGCCTCCCACATGGATTTCCAAAAAGATCGATCGGAAGTAGCCGCTTGCGTCCAGCGTCTTTCTGCCTCTTGTATGAAGTCTTCTATCCACCTTGTGGTTGGTATTCCTACGCTTTGCTTAGAAATATACATAATATGCCATATATAACTTAACAGAATAAGCTAGATAGAATATTTTTAATGATTTTTTTCGCCGATACGAGATAAATATCATAATTAATAGGTAAGTACTATATGCGTTTTCTGGTTAAAAATATAAAGTGTGCCTGCGAACAAATAGCCGAGCCGTAGCATGCTAACTAACTTGTACCTAGTTAAACATAATCTAGCCAGTGGACTAAAAATTTTACAGTCAGGTTGCTACCTGTAATAATTTATCTAATGTTGTAACCTACAGTCACAAATGTTATAGTAATGCTGCAATTTTGCGGGTAGAATCCGCGCCAACAAACAAACAGAGCATGTACTTGTTTTAACATCTCAGATATTTTTAGTATGACTAACTATAACCAAGCATATAATATTACTAGCCGAATTAAAAAGTTGCTAGTAAGCTATAAATTATAATAAAAAAATAACACACGACATGAAAACAAAAGGCCATATGATCATCAAAACAAAAGTCATATCTCTAGTTAAGCCGGCTTATCACGACATCAGTCGCGCACTCGTGACACTTTCTATTTCACTGTACAAAATATCACTCATACTTGGTCCGCTCCAATTTCCAGTATATGCATGGTGTCAGCCAGCTTCCATCACCGAAGAACAATTAAGGTACGAAATAGACTCGCGGTCTCTGCGGACGAGCGCGACGTCCCTGCACCGTTCACAGACTAGCTTGCCGCTTACATACAATACAATCTCGATAGGGTCACAGAGTAACTTCTGCAGAGAAACAGTTTTGCTGGAAAGGTCGTATTTCAGCAAGGAAAGAGAAGTGCAAGGGCATGGTACTCGTCGTCTACTTGCACAATTTTTACCCGGCTGCGTAAAAAAGAGAGTTGTATTTTTCAAGTAGGTATGTAGATTATAATGTTGGTATGTAGTTAGATGTGTTTGTGTATGTTTTAATATTTTCCCCTATAGCCTAAATGATTTTGGTAGGCCGATTATGGTGTGCTATTTGTCGGTAAATTCATCTTTTTAGGGTTCCGTACCCAAAGGGTAAAAACGGGACCCTATTACTAAGACTTCGCTGTCTGTCTGTCTGTCTGTCTCCAGGCTGTATCTCATAAACCGTGATAGCTAGAAAGCTGAAATTTTCACAAATGATGTATTTCCGTTGCCGCTATAAAAACAAATACTAAAAATAAAATAAAAAATACTAAGGGGGGTCCCATACAATAAACGTGTTTTTTTCGTATTTTTTTTGCTCAATATTAAAAACGGTAACAGGTAGACGCTTCAAATTTTCACAGAATATTTACTTGTATATTACCTTTCAAAATAAATAATTAAATAACAATAAAGTAAATATTAAAGGGAGGCTCCCGTACAACAAACGTAATTTTTAAGCAATTTTTACTCGATCTTAATTAACAGGTAGAAACTTGAATATTTGTAAGTAAATATTTAGAAATATACTAACTATAAAAATAAATACCTAATATAATACATACAAACTCACAAAATTAAAATAATCCGTGCATCTAAACGCGGTGTGGTGGAGGCGCGAGCGCGAGGCAGTTGCTAAGCAACGGCCGCGCGGGTAGCGGGGGAGGTAACATCACGGAGCGAGCCATAGCCGCGCGTATTTGCGCGAGCGTCGTCATGCTGCCCGGATGTGTATCGAAAACCTACCTATAAGTTTGCAATTTACTACTTGGAATTTCGTTGATTTCTCGTTATTTTATAAACAGAACTAAACTTTGTAGTATTATAGATGATAGTACGGAACCCTTTGTGCGCGAGTCCGACTCGTGCAAAAAATTTGCTCGCACTTGGCCGATTATTTTATAATAATAATTATACGACTCGCGCAAAAAATTTGCCTTTTCGTAACCCCCAACGAACTTCGTAACAAATAAGTGATTTTACAAAAATTATGCTGAAGAACGTTCATTTAAATAAATTATACACTATCTTTGCGCATACTTTATTACAAAAACGTACAAAAGCGTAACGTGA
Source organism: Lycia hirtaria (assembly GCA_947563715.1). Lineage (NCBI taxonomy): Eukaryota > Metazoa > Arthropoda > Insecta > Lepidoptera > Geometridae > Lycia > Lycia hirtaria. The sequence continues at coordinate 40,985,065 of OX387379.1, forward strand.
GCGTAAGTTACAGTACCTACCAAATGGCTAAATGGCTCTTATGCAGTAGCCTATTTTATTTTTCTTTTAATATGTTATATATTTGATAATAATTCCTTTGGTATTTTTTTGCTATTTTGACTGTTTTTTTTTTCATAAGGCAGCACTTCACTATTATTATAAATGCGAAAGTTTGAAGTATATATGCAAGTTCATCTATATTTAACTCAACAAAGGTCAATAGAAATCTTCGTACTCGTAGATATTTATTTTAAATAGGTTATACTAGCTTTAAAATACCGTATATTTTTACAAAAATTAAATAGGCTACTACGATCTAACGTTTCACGTAAGTACGTTAATAACGTATCCTGCTAGTGACTTAAAACACAAGACAGGCAAAAATTTGCTGATAAAACCACATTCAGCTTACACGATATACAGTCCGCCAGCAGCCGTACTTTCAACTTTTATAGCGATGCAAAGTTCGCTCAGCGCTTGTTTCTATCTTGCTTGTTCTGCAATTAAGAGAGTGACACAAAAGTTGAAGATTATTAAAAATATCACAATTTAAAATAGGCTCATTTGAACTTTTGTCTCACACTCTTAATTACAGAAAAAGCAAAATAAAAACAGGCGCTGAGCGAACTTTGCATCGCTATAAAAGTTGAGAGTAACCCCGCACAGGCATACCTTTGATTTATTTCTCTGCGTAAATTGATGCTCTGCGTTTACTAGCCAACGACCGGGCTCCATCGAGCGATGCAGAAAAAAAGAAAATGTTTCACGCTTCTTGCACTTACATATTTTAATAAAACTCTGAGAAGAATAAATTACATCTCGCGAAAGTCGGGACGGGAACGTGCGTGGATTGATGGTTCCTCGGCTATCGCGTTTTCATCAGCACTGCTGCACTGCTACAGCTGATTCTAACGTCTCAATTGTTGACGCCGATTTATTAGCGATCGAATGGCCAATGTTTTATCTGGAGCGAGTGTACAATTATAAGAGAATGGTAATAACGTAAGTGAGAAAAAAAGGCATAACTGGTAGTATTCGTCCGAAACCAATGCTTTTATTTAGAACTAGGTGCGCCCCACGGTTCCACCCGCGTGGTGATCGATTATGTTGTTATTGTTTAGTGTAGTTTCCCACAGGAACTGTAAAAATTTTCGGGATAAAAAGTATGTCAGATCCTTCTATAGTATAAGTAATAATCCTGCCAAATTCCGTTCAAATCCGTCCAGTAGTTTTGGCGTCCATCGGACACACCTTACAGACAGACAGACAAACAAAAATGTTCAAATTTGCAATTTTGGCTTCTGTATCGATAGTAAAGCATCCTTCAATCAAAATTTTTCAAAAATATTTAATGTACAGATTTTGACCCGTTACAGTCTTATTATATGTATTGGTAGATAGGAGTAGCTGTGATCCTTTATTTCAGCCGATCAATCGAATGATGAACGAGGTGAAAGGTGCAAGGTGCAAGGTGGTGATGGAAAATCGAGGTGAAAATTTAATAAACCTCGATATATTAAATAAAGTTTAAAAAACTGAAACAACCGAATTAAAAATGCGTAATTTTGTTTTAAAACCAAAGTACTGAACCGATATTGATGAAATTTCTATGGGATCAACCTTTCAAATAAAAGAATAATTTTTCAATTTCAATGACGGAGTTTTTTTAAGTTTAAATTTTTACATAAAATAATAATAGTTTAAAAAACTTAAAACCCCGACTTCAAAATACGCAATTCGTTTACTTGATTGATATTTTATCAATTATTTTGTTACAAATACCAAAGTACTAAACCGATTTTTATAAAATTTATACCTCTGGTATTTCGTATCAAACAAAAAATAATCATCAAAAATAATTCATAATTAGTAGAGCAATCGCTGAACAAACATACAGACTAAATATTAACCTCCTTTATTTGAAGTTGATACAAAAACGGCTGAACTGAAATTGAAGAAACATAACAATCTCGATCAAATCTTTTTAACTTGTGTCATTATTATGTTTGACGTGTGTATCTATATAGAATCTGTGTGTTTGTTTATCTGTGGCATCGTAGCTCTTAAACGGATGGACCGTTTTTGATCTAGTTTTTTGTTCGAAAGAGGATTTCATAGAGTGTTCTTAGCTGTTTAATCAAAATCGGTCAGCCGTTTTATTGTCTGGGGTTTTGAGTGGTTGGTGCTAAACGGAGGACTCCTATGATGTTCTGATTCCTGAGATTTTTCTGGCGAACTCATACCGGAGCCTTCGGCACTGCGACACAGCTTCTCCCGGGACAGCTGTCCTTTTCCGCCGGTGACGGTGAGAGATAATCCACGTCCACTTCGGGATGTCAGGGTCCCACTTCCAACCTCCCGACCATCCCCGAAACGAGAAATTCCCTATTGGTAGGCCTTTGGTAAGGTATACTATACCGACGCCATAGTCTATTGCCACTGCACCAGGCCGTATTCTTTGCTTAATTATTTTTTTGTTTATTCTTTTTCACTGACTTTTGTAGACAAAATATGTGTTTAAGCGCTAGGTATACTACCCACCTCTTAATATATACAACAGTATGACGTATCCATATAATTAAACAATTATATAAAGCAGTAAAAATATGCATGGAATATAAATGCACCTGATATTCGTCCATTAACGACGTTAATGAGTCACTTTCCCGTCCAGAATGCGCGCGAGGTATGTGATCTACGGTATGGTCAGTGATCACTATGATGCCACGAGCAAGATGTGATCACTGTGATGCCACGAGCAAGATGTGATCACTGTGATGCCACGAGCAAGGTGTGATCACGGATCATAATGTGTCACAATGAAACACTGGGCCACATTAGTGCGTTCTATAACATACTGAGCCGCTGATCGTGTTTGTATGTATATTGTCACATGGCCATTTGAATTTGATCAGATATGGCGTGGCGGATACGGTATCAAAAAGTATTTTCCGTGACTGCGTTTAAAGCGATCCAGTGGAATTGAAATTAAATAACCCAACTGATATATTATAGCGCTTGTAGCGTCCGCGATCGCAGGCAGGACTAAACAGTTGATACTTGTATTTTTAGAGTTCCGTAGTCAACTAACATGGTTTTAAATATTCTTATTTACATATATGTAAAGGGCTATAATTTCACATTGAAGTGCCCAAAATCCGTACACAACTTCGGTTCATATTTTTTATGCGTACTACACACTACTACACTCCCTGCCACTTTCTCTGTTTTCTAAGACCTATATAACCTTGGAATTTTTAAGGCTACAGTGAATAGAGTAATCTTCTTTATTATGCTCCATCCTTGGCCACAGGGCTGCTTAAATCAGACCAGCCCAAGGTCCAATGTACCTATCTAGATCTTTTAGTATTAAAAAGACAAGTATAAATGTGAAGAGACCTTGGCTGTGTCCCTCGGCATTTCAAAAGCCTATGATAGGATTTCTAATTTGGAATGACAATTTCATTAACAAGCTCTCATCTACGAAAAGTCGAACGAGCGAATAGTTTTTGTTTAAAATTTCCAACTTCAAGTCCCCTGCAGCTTTCTTCGCTCGCGCTGCTTGCATGTGCAGCTTGCATTTGATCGGACGAGTAGCCGTCAATAATCACACGATAATTCTTTAATCCAAGAGCAGGAGGAGGCAGGTAGTCTATACCTATACATATTTTGAAGTTTCAGTTTTTAGCCGTTAAATGCGTTAGGTCTTAATACCTAACGCATTTTAATTTTCGACATTTACGTACTCGAATTTAGTGGCGCATGCACTGGCTCTATTCAAACGTGCGTTATCATAATATAATATACTGATACACTAAAGGAAGCACGGTCCGACGCGCACTTTGTTCATTTGGTGTTTTTATGTTTCACTTTCGTTCATCTTTCGGACACGCTGTGTAATGTACTTATATACACCTACATAGATCATTGTATCGTATCCTAATACGTTGCAGCAATATTTACAATTTTACCCTGCCCAAGGAGGGTTAAGTTTTGTACGTGTCTATAAGTACATACATATATATTATATCTTTATAAGCTTTATCGTTTTTTTTTTATGTGGGGGTTGTAGATATATTCATCTTCCGTTATCTAGGACTTAGTCGGTGACAGTTTAGGGACTGGAGCCTGGCATCGACTTAAAAAAATACTGTAGGTACGTCATGGAATCACATACGGCCACGCGTGTGGGTACTTATGTATTCTACCCACATAGGTATGTACAAAATATTGTAAAGAAAAGCACTGTCTCTCTTTCTGTTTGTTACCTTTTCACAATCGTACGGCTGAATCGATTATTATGAAATTTGGTGCAGGGATAGCTGTGAACCTGGAAACGGATATTTGGCTACTTTTTATCGTCATCGCCGTTTTTCACACTTTATTTATTAGTTACAGCTAGTGTCAGCTAGTAAATAATAAATAAATAAAAAGTTAAGGTGACTATGCCCATGATTCTGTTTAATCGCCGTTTAGTAAAAAGGCTCGATTGTTAATTGAACGGCTAATTAAGCTATAGTTAGCATTGACATACACGAGTACTACGGAATGTAATATTGTGTCCATCTCAACTTGCCGCATTTACTTTTTATACCGAAATACCGATGAGTTATTCCTAAAAACATTTTTTCGCCGAGATCCGTGTGCGCTGAATACGCTCCCATCGGAGCTGCTACTCTGAAAACAATAAACAACGTTTTCGAGACATGAAAGCAGTTACCCCAGTTTCCAGTACCGTTAGATCAATGTACAATACAAATTAGAGCTAGGGTTGTCATCCATCTGATACTTAACATTTTATCGCTACATTACATAAATGTTAGAGTAGTGACCTTAACAGATAAAGATTAGCTGATCTTTGCGCACAGAACATAAATAATAATTATATTGTATCTAATGCTAAGAGTGGAACGTTTTAAATAACGAAGGGTTTTAAGTTTTCAAAAAATACTTGTTAATTTTTAGCTTGATTTATTAACTAAATTCGATTCGAAGTTTGATTATTTTTTAACTTTCATTAGCCTGAGGTAATCTAATTGTTTTTTATGTAGTATTTTAAGTAGGTATATAGTAGTAGAGTAGGTATATATATTAGTTTGTAGATAATAATGCTTGCCTTCCTAAAAGTGAGAAGAAATAAGCTTTTATATAAATTCTCATTCACAGAGATGTTATGCAGTTTTTGTAACAAACCTAAACTCCAAACTACAGCGACCTTGACAGAAATCGTATTAAATAGCGCGGAAAAAAACAAATGACGGAATTTGTCAATCCAAAATATTTTATTTATCCCAGATATAATCAAGAAATAATTTTACAACATTATGTACACTGATGATAATTCAGATAAAGAGAGTGAATATGAAGAACGGAGTCCAGACGACAGTCCTAATATTACTAAGAAATCTCTATCGACAGTCGGGTTTCGGAATAACCCCGACAATCAAAGTGCGAGGCCACTGGCAATCAGAGCGACGCAATCATTTACAGGCGCAGTGGAGGAGCTTCGACTATGCGGGAACTTCCAGAGAATGAACTTGTGCAACAGAATGAACGTAATGTCGGCGCCGAGGATAGCCACCGTGTGCCCGTGCGGGTGCTTGCTGCGACCTACCACCACGGGATCCTTCAGGACCCGCGAACAGAACACCCTCGCTCTCCATGTCGTATCTCCGGAGGTACTGAACCACCACGGCTACAGCTTCGACCCTTGCCAGATAGCAATGTTTTGGAAGAAAGACTGTAGAATGTTTCTATGGAAAGGAAAGGCACAGCAAAAAAATGTGATTCATGCCGAGTCTCATATGAAGTAGTTATATACAGTATTTTTATGAATTAAATTATACACAAATTATTTCATATTTTTATATTAACGGAACAATATGCTAATTTTTTACATCTTAAGAAATAAATACAGAAGTCATCCTATTCTATAGAAATATTTAGAGTTGAACAGAACATGAATTCTAAGTTACTTGACAGGTATAAATATAGAACCTATTGGAGAGTTTGGACTGTATCCAATGATTGCTTCTCTACACCAGGTAGGTCGTTTTCCATAGCCTCTCCACATGAGAATCTCACAAAATCAAGCACTTCTACACGATTTTGCTCCAGCACTTCCTCAACTGTGTATGAGGGGTCCAGCAAATATTCCTGGTAAATAAGGCATGTTTCGTCATCAGAGTTCTTAGATGGTTTATCATCATCCTTGTGGCCTATCTTTCTCGGCGAGCAGCCAACTATGTGTTGACAAAGTTGTCGGCCAATATCTTCCGTTTCGGAGGCTTGCTTGTAAGCCAGGAGGGCCCCGTACTTGCCGGCGGAGTAATTAGTGGGGCTGGTGGGGGCTGGGTGGGTGTATCCAGCTATTTTAATATCCATGCTGTTAGCCTTCCAGCATTCTGCTCGCCTGAGGACTGCGTTTTCACCAACAGATCCAATGAATAGAGCTAAAACTTCAGATAGCTTCTTTCCTTCTATTGAGAGGTTTGTAAGCTGCTCGCTGTCCAGTTCCATCTGAAAAGAGAAAATAAAAGGTATAATTAATAAATTCTTATTTTAATGGATCAGCTGTACTAGCTTTACCCTCAAAGTGTCTTTACTGTGAATTATATTGCTTGCTAGCTGCACCCATGGTTTTACTCATGATTGAGAAATCCTTTCTTAGTACGAGTACATATGTACTCTTCACACTGAAATGGTTTGCAATTTAAATTAAAAATAGTTTATGCCATAACTAGTAGGCTTTTATGTTGTAAAATGGTCAATTCCTGTAGTATAGTAACTAAAATCACAGGGTGCAGCTGATAAATTTTAGGAAGAGGTTTTAATAATATTGTATGCAACCATATATGTATGTATCATTATCTTCCAAACTTAAAATATTTTCAAGGCTAGAGTGAAAGCAAAGCTATATAAAGCTGCCTAGAGTTTATCTTTTACATGATTTATGTAGTTACGTGAATTATTATTCTGCTATAATGACTTCTAGTTATAACAATATATGGATACTAATGCCCCCACAGTATCAAATAATGTTTAAATTTGTTTATCATTTATATCAAGTACCTTGGTCACTGGTCCTTTAGCCTGCAAATTGGTGTGAGCTAACTTGAAGCAGGCAATAGTAGCATCTTCAATCATTTTGTGGAACTTGTCATTTTTCGCCACAAAATCTGTCTCACAGTTGAGTTCCACAAGAGCTCCATGGTTTTTGTCGAATTTGACAGCAACGAGACCCTGGAGCGCTGATCGCCCAGCCAGCTTGGTTGCTTTCGCCCATCCCATGGCTTGGGCTTGGTCATTCAGCCATGCTTCAGCCTGAAAAATACAAATAAAAATTCAATTACTATTGTTTCCATCTTGTTCTCTTTTAAATTAAAAAATAAAACTAAAATAAAATAAATTAAAAGAATTGCAGAATTCCAGTTTTAATATCACATAAAAACATCTTTGTTTTCTGCATTCCGGTATACAAAACAGTTCTATAATTTTTATATGTAGTTACAGTTTTCTTATATCTAGTCAAACATTATATTTAATAATTTTAACACAAACAAATGAACCACCATGTTGCTTCACCAGCAGTATATGAGTATCTGCATTATGTTTCCTGCACAAAATAAACAGGGCATCTCTGAGTTATTTTAAGTGCTGTCTAAAATTAGATGCTTTCAAGATATGTATTTTATGATATATAATGTATGTGACTTTGGAGTTTTATAATTTGAAGAATATTTCAAACATTTTTTTAAATTCTTGATGCATAAAGATGGATGAAGGGTTACCTTGAGCTGAAAGGAGATCATTATAAACAACTTTTACTCTGGACACAATTCAAAACTGGTGAAACAAAAATCAACTGTTCTGTGGATTTTGTGAGAGGTTGATGAATTTCTATGGACAAACTGATTAGGTTTTCATGTACTTTGAGTCGTAGTTGTAATCATACTAAGTTGTTCATTGACCTCCTAAATTCACCTCCTTTTGGCTTGAAGGAATAACTCTGTACATGGCTTCGTTATCATTAATTTTACTAACCTTTTTAGATGCAAATATTTTACTTAAGGATTACTCAATGCATGCAGCTGTCTCTATTGCACATCACAAGTTTTTTAAACATATAAAACCATTGAGTAGGGATATTAGATAAGTGAGAAACAAATTTGTTTATTTTGGCTGGAATAATATTTCTAAAAAGTATTTCTTTGATATCTTTTAAATTGGTTGAGGACTAGGAAAATATATATTTTTTCACTGCTCCATCGCCAGCATATGAGATATTTGAATAAAACTTTTTTTTCTTCTATCTAAATAAATATATTCGTTTCTCAATTTTATATGTTTTTGTTAACGAAATGAATGTTTACAACCTTGTCACTATCATTATTATGCATTTCCAGGGCTTTCTTGCAGTTACCGATTGTGTAACCTGTCTTTTTTCTAAGCTTGGCCAGTAGGGATGACTCTGCTGCCCGGCAGATCGGCCCAGTGTGCAGGCTTCGCACCAACTGGAAAATCATCTGAAAATTGGGTAATGCAATTTTTCTACTAATTTAAGTAAACATTGGAGGCTAAATTAAAATATTAATTGCTGCACTCACACAAATTAAATTTCCAATGTTTGTAACATAAGATTGTGAATGAATATGTATTTATTATTTTTTTAAACTGCAAGATATAAAAACTATAAGCTTAATCCAACCATGGGTGGTATAATGAGGATGTGAGTTGTGTATGGGGCATGACATCATCAGAGTGGGACAGACACAGGCACTGTTCTTCATCAAGGCCAAACAACTTTATTACTGAGTAATCTGATCTGAGTGTGCTATGGAGTTGACTATGTATACTAACGTCTAGCAGACCGTTACGCCGACTGGCTTGAGAAAATAGTATTATTTACCTTCGAATACGATTGTGCTCTCAGCTTCATTTACCAATTTTTAACCTATAAAAATGTTTTGATACATTTCACAAATGATAAATGAAAATAGGAGTTTGTAGAAGTGGTCAGATTTTTTGACATAAAAAAGGTAAAAAAGAATTTGGTTGAATAATACTGGCCCAAAGTAATAGCATAACCGATGAACCATGATATTGTTGCAGTGGTGCAATCGATTGACAATTACATTTTATAAGATGTTGTTGTTGGACGCGGAATTAAGTGTTTAATTCAATATTTGCTTGGTCAAAAGTATCAGTAGGTGTAAATAAATGGTAAAAAAGAATTTGGTTGAATAATACTGGCCAAAAGTAATAGCATAACCGATGAACCATGATATTGTTGCAGTGGTGCAATCGATTGACAATTACATTTTATAATCAAGATGTTGTTGTTGGACGCGGAATTAAGAGTTTAATTCAATATTTGCTTGGTTAAAAGTATCAGTAGATGTAAATAAATGTGATAATAGACTGGAATATCAAATAAAATTAAATCGAGGATCTATAATTTTAGTGTGCTTACCTTTAATGAATATCAGAGGAGCTAAAGACACAAACTGTTTATTCGTAAGAAAAGTTGTATTTCTTTCTTGTAACTTGTGTATAATAATCACGCAAAGCTTTTATTGCACATTTTTTCAGGAAAAGCAACTAAAGCGAAACAAACGTCAATCAAATGAAAATGACATTATATTACAGATGACAGTCAAATCAAATGACAGATTACTGCTGACAACTTCTTCTTTTTTGTATTGGACCCGCATTAAAGCATTTGCCAGTATCAAGTAATAGGATTTTTTCAAGTTTCTTGAATAAAACAAGTTGTAAATGTTCTAGTCACAATCTAAGTCACATATACAGTCAATATATAAGTCGAGTCCTGCTTCAGTAAAGTGGTGGCGACTTTACTAGAAGCTTATACGGAGTTTTGCCGACAACGTAAAATCACACGTTTTACTGCTTTATTTCACTTGCCCACACTCACGCACTTTATCGAACACTTAATGAATAAAACACCACTATTATTATAGCATTAATGTTCGAAATAACACAAGTTTAGGAAAATAAAACAAAGCAACAACACGTTACTAAGACGTTCCCGCCAAAAAAACTCCAGATGACCACTACAAAGTGTCAGTGTTTTTTGTTTTTCTAGACCTACGCAAATTAGTGTATTTGCCAATACATCAAGTGTTGCTTCATGTAAAAACGTGACAATATTTTTTAAGTCAAAGCGGGACGCTTGCGGAATTTAGTAAAAAATAATTATTATCCAACATTTATTGAAAAACACGAATATTAGAACACTGTGTTATTATTTAATATTCGACTATTTTTTTTTTATATTTGTCAGTGGAGCAATTCAGTTACAAAACGCCATGTCCAGTAGTTCTAGTCCAAGAAGGTATGGAGTTCATTACATGGTTTGCTAATGTGGTTTTGGCAATCAAAATGGTTTGATCTATGAGATTTTTATATAAAGAGAGGTTATACTCATTACCTAAATAATAATTTATTGAAGTAAACACATGGCAAAATTAAAACTTGCGAAAGTGCTGAGGCTTGCTTAAGCTGCATGCCTAAGGCTTCATTGTGTTGTTTTTGAAGTCGTTTTTTAAAATTTATATATATATATTATAAGTTAGGATTAGAATTTAGCTATTATACAGATACTGTCTATTAGATAAGAGACGTGTGTTTTTGAACGATATCGTTACAAAAACAGGACAGTGACGGACGGGGGAACCCGGGGAGTTTCAAACCCCAATCAGCGGAAGGGTTCAATATTCAATATTACAGCCTGAAGTCATTTTAGGTGAGTAGGTACTCTCTTTAACACGCTATAATGATGAATTTCAAAGCTCTCCCCTCTATCTGGTGCGGTAACCTATTTATAATCCGAAATAAATTTGTTTAAATTTTACTTGTGCGAATCTGTTTCAGAGAATTGTCTGATGCCAGATGTTTTACTTTTACTTGACACTGGTTTCTAATTCGATTGGTTTGTTGTTAGCCATCAGTTTATTCTGCCTGAACAGTGATTACATTAGGTTCATTTGGTTTTTGTGTTATAATATCCAAAAACTTTGGTACTTAGAAAAAAATATTATCTAGATATACCAATTATTAAGTTAGGTTCGTTATGATTCTGTTTATTTTACACAGAAAATTTCGTATTACTGAGTTTCGGTCTCCAGACGAGTTGTCAAATGAGTTTTCGGCATTTTGATATTGTCTTTTGAAAATATTATATTTCGTATATTCGGGGAAATGATAATCGATAAATCAAAATTCGGATTATAGTTAAGTAACCGGCTGGTATATTGAGTAGACATCATATCAGGCACTTTTATACAGTAAAAATAAATTGACAATATTAATTCCGTTCTGTTACATACTTGTACCTACTCTCTTCACGCTAATACGCTTTCTTCATGCTAACAATTTAATACCTTTATCAGTATTTAGTGAAGAACTTTGCCTTCACACGAACCATTTTTCAAAGTTCGCTAAGCTATTATAAAGACAGAAGAAAAAAAACATGTTTCTTTTTTTTTGTTTTTTAGGGTTCTGTACCTCAAAAGAAAAAAACGGAGCCCTTATAGGATCACTTTGTTGTCCGTCTGTCTCTCTGTCCGTCCGTCCGGGTGTCAAAATCTTTATCTCGGAAACACGTGGAGTATCGAGTTGAAATTAAAACCTTAGACGCAGATCCATAGTCTCTTGCTGCAGAGAGAAAAATCAAACTTCTAGGAGAAGAAGAAGGAGGGTCTAAATTTTGAAGTGCTCTAACCGTATCATGTGGGGTATCTTAAGAAAGAACTTCATTAGTACAATTAAAATATTTTACGATGTATATTTTTAGGTTTTTGAAGGAAAATATAAAAAAAAACAAACACACTCACCAACTTTCGCCTTTATTATTGTGATAATGTTATTACCTGAACCTGATTAGGTAGATAGGACACCGTTAACCTATATAATTGACCGCGCGAGCGAAGCGTCTCTGCATCAACTGGCCAAGTTTTCTTTCGTCTGTCAGTTTGTTTGTGAGTTTGTGATTTGTTTGTATGTTCGTACTCGCGTACAGGGCGTAATTTTGAATCAATTTTGATGAAACTTGGCGTATAGGTTCTACGGATTATTTAATTATTATTTTTTTGTCGTCGGCGATTTTCGATAGGAGTGGTGGTTCCCATAAAATGGTCGCTAAGTTGGTTTCTATTTAGCGCCGCAATAGGCTTCCCAGTCTATTGCGGCGCTAATTAGCAACCGATTTTAATGATATTTGGTAAGTAGATAAAGTACACAAATAATAGAACTTGCGGTAAAAATGAACAGAATTGGTCAAGTGGTTGTCGATATATGACAACCAACGTGATGTTGCGTGTAACAGTGAGGGCGCGTGTTTGTGCTTGATGCAATGTACAGATGACGCAAGAAGAGCTGCAAATAAGCTCTCTCTCGCGAGGTTTACTGTTCGTATAACTACTAGTATAATATAAATAAAATAATATAATATTTATCTAGGTATATATACAGGTAATCAATTCCCTGCGTTTTTGTAGTAATTCGTCAAAAGAATTCATAAATCCGATCCGCCTGCGCCCGCTGACATGGCCGAGAGCACTTTAGAATTAATTTGCACGGACAAGCCTTGTAAATTCAATGACAGATAAAAAGCCCAGCGTCCGAGCCACCCTTCGAAATGCTTTTATAGGTGCTGCTCGATGTTGAACAGGGGTGAAGGGTGCTGACGTATGAGTAATTCAATATTCCAGCGTATGCACCGAGCTGTGCCTAACCCTTCGGTACTTACCTATATATTTTTTTATACAAAGAACAGCAAACAGGTAGATGGTCTATCTGATCATAAGCGATAATCGCCTTTGTTGGCACAATCATAATAATAATAAAGTCGCAGATGTTTATCTATGACAGTTTTATTAGCACCTTGAATAACGGGTGTTAGGATTATTTTTAACCGACTTCCAAAAAGAAGGAGGTCAATTCGGTTTGTATGTTTTTTTTTGTATGTTTATTCACTGATTACTCAGACAATTGTGCATTGATTTTGATGATTCTTTTTGTATTTGGTAGATCATACTTCAGAGATGGTCCCATATTTAATTTTATCAAAATCTATGCAGTATTTTGGTTATTATAACAAAATAACTGGTAAAATATCAACCAAGTGCCTGTAGAAAAGTGAACAGTATGTCGCGTTCATATGTGTTGTATTGCGTATTTTGAAGTCGGTTGTTTCAGTTTTTTTAACTTAAAATTATATTACAACTATTTCATTTTCATTTCATCCTTTCTAAATTATTTTACATGGATTTTATCCTTTTTCTGCTATTTAATAAAATAACACTGTAATAAAGAATTAGATGGATATACTTATTTTCACATTAATAGCATGTGCATATTCTATAATTATATCTAGTTGCTAACTTCAGGTAGCATTCATAGAGAACGTATGCCTAATTATGCATTTGTATGCAGCGTCGGTGATTTGTAGCTAAATAATCTAGATTCCTACAACGCGTGTCTGCCTATACTAATTATTATTGTGTGCTTGCTAAGCTAGCTTTCAGAGGGGAATGAATGAATCTTACTTACGAATCCGTTTCATAGTTTTATAAAACAGAACCTGTTTAAAACGAAATGTTTCAAAATACCTACGTTAGGTACAATACAATTTCCACCTTTCAAACTCACGCAGGTCCTTCCTCCATCCACAAATCTCGAAATCTACCCACTCGCGAAAGTTTGAAATTGAAACGAAAATTCTACGGGTGTACAGTTTCAAGAACCTAGCTGTGGCTGTATTACGAGCACATTGTTCGTAAAGTTTTATCTCGGTGTACGTGCCGAGTTTGTACCTCGCACCCGTCCCAATAAAAGTTGGCGCAAAGCCGGGAGCCATCGAAACGCGCGGGGAGATAACTTTTGTTTTATTGCTCAGGTGTTTGTTGAAACGTGCTGGAGTTGGTTCCAATGTTGGAGTATTTGATCCAATAGTGGATGAGCAAACATAGGTTAATTTTCGTGTTGATGATGGTTCAGTGATTGTTGTGATGGAATATCGAATCGTGACTTGACATTTTCGAAAAGTGCTTGAGCTGACGGTGAAGGAAAGTTTGATGAACACGGTATGAAAGAGATGGAAAGGTCTGGTAATAGGGGCCGACTTGTTGTAAGGTGATATGGTTAAAGTACCCTGGTTAGAGATCCGTGCGAATCCCCTTCCTAGCTCATAGTACGAAATATGACTAGAAAATTTCTAATCTCATCTGTTATTTAAACAAATGATTTTGTTTCTGCAGAGCATAGATTATATAATCTAAGCTCGAAGGTTATAGGCAATTTTTTTTGTTATATTAATACATATATCTCTCTCAAAAAAAAAATGCGAGTTTTCATAACCTTCAACGAACTGTTTTGTGACAAACAAGTGATTTACAAAAACTATTCTAAAAATGCTCGCTTAAATAGCTGTTTGCATAATTTCTCACAAAAACGTACAATCAACGCCATTTCAAGCATAAGTTACAGTGCGATAATCACTCTTATGTACCTATTCGAGTATTTTGTTTTCTTTTAATAAAAATATATTTTTTATTATACTATTATACGATTCAATTTTTTGTGTCATTCTTCTGGTAAGTTTTAAATAATATTTTGATAATAATTACCTACCTATATAACAAGTTAGTATAATTACCAACAAAATCAGAGCAAAACTCGATTTCGAAAAAATACGATATAAAAATACAATCAAATTGAGAAACTCTTTCCGAAAACGAAAACTAAGGCGACGAAAAATCAAATAAAACAAGTGAGCCCAATTATAAGTTTATAGTCTATCGGTTCGGAAGAACAAAGGGTCCCGTGAACCAGCTAACGAGATGCATGCAGTGAGAGAACGTCAACATTGCAGTTTCGCAGTTGCTAAGCCAGCACAATCTATTGAAGATTCAAACAATAGTTACACAAATTTCTCGTTAACTACGCGATGCTTCGAAAGTTTCGACTTGAGCACGTACTATCCTAACTTGAGAATATATTATGTATCTATAGGTATATTTTCGAAGTTTCATCATTTAAACATTTTGTATTATGAATATTTTTTTTCATTCTGCACCGATATTTTATACTAAATACTTAGTTTTGATTTATAACCGAAATGAAAACGATTCTAACGACACCTCGCTCATTAAAATCGATCAAGCTGTTTAAGCTGTAGGAGGTAATATAGAAACATACATGCTTTTTGTGTAGTAGTTTAGGTAGTTGAGTTTGTATATTGTTTTGTTGTAGTTAATAAAGGCAATTGCCCGTTTAAAAAAGAATTATATATGCATACATACACTCTAAAAACATAACCCTTCATTTTACGCAGTCGAGTAATAACAATTATACCAGAGAAGATGTAGCGTAGCGGTCGTGATTGCGTTTTTCGAGATATTTTTGTATCAGAACGTTGAAAGTACATCGAACCTAAATACGACACTGGACATATTCTGACAACAGAGACAACATATTCTGATCCAGACAACAGAGAGCCAATGAGCATTGGTGAACTTTATCGAATCCCAGTATCATACATTAAATAAAAGTTAGTTTTTAAATCATATTTCTATATTTATTTTATACTACTCCAGTTCACGTATTCTTCCTGACTCTCAGTTTCGAGCCTGCGGGGACGTTACTCAAGTCAGCCGACGACCAGGTAACTTTATGATAACTTTACTAACTTAGTTCCAGAACAGTAACTTAGTTGTCCGAGTTGCACAGTTTTCTTGGTGCTTGGGCGGTCCGTAATCAGTGGCTAAAAACTCAATACCGAACGAAAGTTATCTTAGCTAGCGATATTTTAGTTATTTACCTAAAATAGCGTAAAACGTGTCCTTGAAAAAAAAGCAAAATTAAATGTGGGCATTCATAGTTCATAGGTATGTTATATCATTACCATTAAATAAAATGAAGCATGTGTTAATTCTGGATATAATCTAATTTATTTCACACAACACATTTCTTTTTTAGTGTGAAAGAGTAACACACACACTATATCAGTTATTGACCGAGTGAACGAAGTGAACAAAGGTCTCTGCATCAACTGGAAAATTTTGTTTTTGAATGTAAGCTATAATTTTAATAATAAATACTACAGTTATTACAAAATCAAACTTGAATTTTGACACCAAGGGCCCATACATAGATCTGGAACTTTTGCGATCGTCGTAGAGGTGCTACAGCACTGTAGCGGCGTAACAGTTACCTATAGCCACGTCATAATATTTTCTTTTGCTTACGAATGTCAAGCCAACCACTTAACAACTCACTTAAATAAGCGTAGCTGTGATTGTACGCAAATACGACTCATACATAGCTTGGCAAAGGAAACAGCGTCCAAGTGAGTCTGTAAGAACACACAATTAGATGCTTGACGATGACGACAGATTTATAATTTGAGGGTGGTAGATAACGAGCGGGACATCAAAAAGTATCCTACCACCACGCTGTTATTTGCTCATGATGTTTTGTTAGGATTATAACGCAGAGCCATCATTGTTTCAAAACAATACAAAAACCACTTAGTTATAACTAGTACAGGTACACACTCCAGAAATACGCCGCCAAACATCTGAAAACTCAAACGAGTATTACAAATAAAGGTTATTCTCTGAAAACTCCGTGTTCCGTTGCATTTGAGACCAATTAAAAGTAGTGAGTTTTGTGGTTCCGTATGCACTCGCAGGGGCGCTGCCGCACCGGGTTACACAAAGCTGTTCAGCTCAAATTCAATTTCAGTTTTACAGCGGCAGATTGTTTCGGTGTTGTAATTAAAAGTTAGAATATTGGTATCCGGTACGCCACTGGAGCGTCGGGATTTTGTGTATTGTTGCGGTTGGATCCACATAAGTAATCCTTTTAATATGAACTTTGAACCGATGACAGCAGATCCAAATGGAGGGTATTTTTAAGTTGTTATTATTATTGTTTTCATGGTTCCGTACTAAGGGTGCGGGAGTCTATTCGTGAGGCTACGGTGTCTGTCTGTTTTAAACAAAAGATTTTTCTAATCGGTTTATAAATAAGGAAATTATGTGGTTAAAAAAATAGCCACCGATTGTTTAACATCCTTCATTTTGAAGCCAGCATAAATCCGATAGAATTGATAAGCTAATTTTCTATGTCAGTTAAAAAATTGTGAGCAAACGTTTTGCATGCATTATGTTAACCAACAGTTTAAAACGTATCAAATGTAATTGCTGTGCTATGCATGTATGTATTGCTATATAAAACTACATTGTATGATAAAGGTCGTTAACGAGAAAGCTTAACTAACTCGGATACTTAGTAACGTATCATTTGTTTGTCTGATTCAACACGTCTGCGGGATCTTTATTACATTGTGCGCGTTAATGACTCCTACATCATTGTGTAAAATAGTTAGCTAGAGTTGGCTGGGACCACTAACGTCCCCCAGATTACATTTATACATTCATAGTAATACTTATTTTCTGTAGATGTGCTTATAAACACTACATTGTAGAAAGAAAATGATTAAAGTGAAAACTTTTTTTACGCAAGACAATTGACCACCAATAGGCCTTATGTTGAGCGACGGTGTGGCCAAGGATGGAGCTCGTCGAACTAGAAGATAGCTATTTCATAACCAAAAAATAATTAATATTTATATCAGAGATAAGAAATGCTGTCTATCTCTCAGCTACCTTTATTCAACAATGTGCAATCCATCGCTAAAACGGAGAGAACGGACAGAAAGACATGAGTTAAGTAATTTTGCTTTTACAAAGCCTTTCATATCTAAACCATCGTAAGGCTAGATACTGTATCTAAAATTAGTAGATAAGAGATAAACATTTCCATTGCATTAGCGGTGAAATAAATAATAGTGGAACTATATAGAAACTAACACAGAAATCCGCAATAGCTTTAAACTTTGTTATCTTTACTCGAGCCATGTTTGCTCTGCATGCGGATCTACCGAGAGTAATAAAGCCATCGTTGTGAGCTATAAACAGACTATAAACTAGGTATAGTTATTTATTTAGGTACATATACTTAGAAACCCCTACCACAATCTCAACAGTAACCTTATTACGGGAGTACGTCGGTCGGAGGAACGGTTATGTTTTAGCAGAATACTTATGTTTTTTTCAGTATAGTATGAAAATGAAAAATAATTTTATTTACATACTGTTTTTTTTATTTATTTACACAAACATTACAACAGAATAATATCAATATATATGGGAGGAATATATACATATTAGTCATGTCTATTGTCTATGACACAAAAAATTAAATAAAAAATTAAAACTTCGATTCCCGCACTAGGCTAATCATGTGTCGCGGGAAAATAGTATAGTACTATACTTACTATATATGTTTACTATACTTTATAGTGGTGAATTTATTTATGTAAATTTTCTATTTTCGTATGTTCCACGACTGAAGCGCTTTCCAACTAATTATCCGACTTTGATAATAGAAGTTCAATCGATTCATTATTAATTATCATGGTACATGGACAGGCAGGCTAGTCGCTATCTATAATTTAGGTACCTATATTGCTACAGCTTTTACCAGTACATCAGTACTGATCAGCGATCTGTCAGCTCTACCGCACACTCCAGAAGATAAAACATCTACATTGCTATCCAGTGTAGCATTGTAGTATGTAGTACTGAAGGGGGGGGGGGGGTCAACCCCCCTTCCGAAATTCTTAGTCAAAGTATTAAATTTGACTAAAACCTGGCTATGCTCGTGCAGTGGAAATCTTTTATCTTGCACTGCTGTGTAAATAAACTTGGCCAATGATAAGATTATATTATTCCAGTTTCAGTGATAATAACATAGTTCTGCAGTCCATAATATCCACTCGTATTCTATGATGCTATCATCATCATTATTAGCCCACTCTAGTCCACTGCTGAACAAAGACATCTACTATCGAACACCACTCAGTCCCATCTTTAGCTATGAACAAGTTAAAACTAAAATTTTAATACAGATTATGACAATTTTTTGTTAGGAAAATCCTCGAATCAATAGATTTCGAACAAGAAAACTTGTCGAGAACGAAACAAAAGATTTTCAGAGTCCAGATTGACCAGTGGAGTTATAAACGCACGAATGAACAAAGAGTTCAAACTGTCATAAAAACAGTAAACTGCCTGAAGAGAACCTCTGGAGAGCACTTTAACCTATCTCTGGCAGTTTTCGTTTTATTAAAAAGCCCGACTAGTGGGACGCTCGCCCGCTCGCCGGGTGAATTATGAAGGAGCGAGCTACGGTACGACGCTTAGCCCCATTCTTCGTCGGGGCTAACAATGCCACCGGCGGATGTAACCCAGATCAAGGGACCATTAGACCAAATTTTTAACTATGTGGTTTTAAGAACATTTTATATTTGAAGAAAATGTGTAAAATGCAATGTATGTTTTTGTGGTTTCTATAAATTTTTAATTATTTAAGAAGTACTCGTAAGTAGGTAACGAGTGAAATTTTTATTCAATTCATATATTTAATTCTTGATTCGACAGACAGATATGTTCTAAGTATCTAAGCTTATACACCATAACTATTTTTTTTCAGGGTCCTCGGGCTAGGCATTTGTCCACTGTTAACTTTATGTTATGATTTATTTATTTATTTATTTATTTTAGAAACACCAACAGTATACATATTACATTGACTTAGTAGGTAATCTCTAATATAGGTTCTGATATGCATACCTTTAACAGGCGTCTACATCATTCTTTAACTAAAACTATATTAATTTAAAACTAAAACCTATAAGATAATATAACAGTGATATTATAATCTATTGCGTTCTGTAAAAAAAAAGTAATAACTTAAACTTGAATGCGTTAAATTTGTCGTGAAATATATCGAGATCGTTTAGCAAAATAGTATTTACATTTAGCCTGGGATTGGACCTGGCTCTAAAGTAAGGATGCAGGAACACATCGTTAGGTGCTTGGCGACATATTATCAACTTGAAGGTATGGTATTATGAATAGAAACACTAATAAGTTTAAAAACTAAAATAATCCCGATATAGAAACGGCTGGACCGATGTTGGTGAAACATAACTATCTCTCACTCTCGATCAAATCCTCTACCAAACAAAAAAAAAACTACATCAAAATCAGTCCATCCGTTTGAGAGCTACGATGCTACAGCCGGACACACAGATATACACACGTCAAATTTATAGCAACCCTCTCTTTTGGTTCGGGGTTAAAAATATACTTAGAAATTACCTAATGGTAACATTTGAAAGAAAATACTTAGCATTTTCAAAGAAATAAAACTAACAAAAGAAGTACGTCCCCGCTACTTTGTAAAAGAAATGTTGAGAAGTCCTACAAAAGCTCGCGCAAAAAATAAGAAATGAAATAAGCTAGCGTCACTGCTTCAAGGTGCCCTACAAGTTTTACCTTTGTGGCTATAGGTAGTTTAGATGCACACGTGCTGGATTAAAATGAGAAGATTAGTTTCTTAGAACGTGCCTACTTCTTATGAATAACAAGCATTTGACTGAAGCTACAGTATGTGTAAATAATAGTACTCTGATAATAATTATAATTATGGGCCTTACCGAAAAACGTTACTTAACTTTAACCAACGTCTTAAGTTCTCTGTCTTTTTGCCGCAAGGGTCATTACGTGTCAGCTAGAAGTTGACAAAATATGTTAAGTTAAGTAACGTTTTTCGGTAAGGCAGTATATCTCTAATAATTTACTCTGAGTACTTACCCGAACGGTATATTTCATTTTCTTTGACATACTTTTTTGTATTGACATGCTAGGCGTATTGCCTATTTGACATTTTTGTATTGACATTTTAAATGATATTGTATTTAATTATTGAATATTTCGTAATCCTCAGACATGAATTGTTTAAGAATAATTTTGGATATTGTGAGATAATTTTAATTGGTCTTTTTCCGATTTTATCTTTGTAAACGAATTTGAATTTGAATAGTAAGTATATCTACTCTGAAATGGAAAGAGGGTCTTAGACGAGGCCGTCGAAAAAAAATAGTTAGGTAGGTTTTTCGCATCAGATTGACTACCTCAGAGTGGTAGCTAACTATCCAGACATTGCAAACTACCCTGCCTACATGATAAGAATTCTTCGGGATGTTTTTCTTAACTGAAGTTTCTTTTTGAAATTTGAACGCGTGCTCTTCTGAACTGAAATCAAGCACACCCAACTTAGTTGACATCTCTTAAGAATGAATATTCGAATTTATAATTCAATTTATTCAACGATATTGTGTGTTATCTATTCCTTTGTTAGTCTTGAAAACGTTTCATACTTCCTATTAGGTATTCGTATATTTGCCCGAGAGAGCCCTAGAGTAGCGGTCAAATTTCAAGCGATTTCACAGGGGTGTCATACATGGTCCTCGTTGTAAATAGATGCTGAAAATTGTAGTATTCTCAGCGGAATGAGGTCAATGTCATGGTAGCCATCGGGCGGTGCCGGTGGCAGGGAGCAGTGGCTGCAGCGGCGGGTGCGCTGAGCCGCTGACTCGCCGTTTTCCCGTATTACGTCGCCCTGTCATTTAGCACGAAAATGCTCGTATCCCAGATACGGTATGTATTAAATAAGCGAGTAGTGGGCAGAGTGAGGGCGGCGTGGGGATGAAGGGCGTAGTACGGGAGGCACTCGGTCTGGCGCGGCGTCGCCCGGCAACCAGAGATATTGATCGGCGCGCTGGGGTCCGCGCAGCATCCCCCGCGCCCCGCAACCCGCACGCCCTTGATTCTGCCGCTCGACCGCTGCCTCCCTTCGCCCCCACAGATACTGTTGCCATATCTGAGATATTCACTGGGATATTAGTGTTAGATATTTTTTGTTTTTGTAACCCCCGACCTAAAAAGAGGGGTTTTGTAAGTTTGTCGTGTGTAGCTCTGTCTGTGGCATTGTATCTCTGAAACTAATCTGAAACCAACACATAAAATGTTCAAAGTAAACTCACAACAAGTTGTATAAATAACTAAAAGTAATATTTGTTTTTAACATAGCCAAGTAATATAGTTTTTAACAAGGCCGATATTTTTTTTTGGTCAAACTCCTTTGTCAGTTTTATACATATTTAGGCAGATGGATATGGATAAATATATACTCGATAGATTCCTTTAATGTTATCCATTATTTTTTATATTGTTCCCAGAGTTAACATTCAGATTAATCTGATAGTCTAATCTGAAGATTTAAATTACACTTTTTTATCCGTCATCCAGTAATTTAGTTACACTCCAAACGATTCGACTTATAAATCTTTAAAGATTTTCTTTTCGTTAACAACAAGTATTAGAAAACCACAAACCCCCGACACAAAAAACGGCTAAACCAATTTTGATGAAACATAGCTGACACTCTCGATGAAAAGAAAAAAACTAGATCAAAATCGGTCCATCAGTGTAAGAGCTACGTCGCCACAGACAGACACAAATACACAAATATACAGAAACACAGACACACATGTCAAACTTTTAACACCCTCTTTTTGGGTCGGGGTTAATAAAACACTGCTTTATCTTTGGTGTTAAATCTATTATTTTAACATATTTAACATTTAAATAATACGAAATAATTGATTAGTTAAGTATATTATTATTTCAAGAGAAATTTCTTATATTACCTAGAAATATAATCTATACATATTTTATTAACTAAGTTTACAATTACATAAAATAAAATAATATTTAAATAAAATTTTAAATTAATATATTTAACTTTTTGTCTTTGTTGTCCTATTTCCCAGTGAATTGGTGGGGATCCTACACGTAGCGAGCCACCCCCACAAGTACTTATAACATTTCGCACTACATACACCACTCCACATAATCCGATCAAAAAACTGCTTATGTTTTTATAATCACGGGAAATGTGATTGCTAGAGACGCTACCGTAAATTATGGTACTCTGTCTCAGTAGTTTCCGCATTCACGGTTTCAGTACGCAAATATTGATATTTCAAATAGTATTTCTGTAAAACGCAATTTATATAAGTCAAGGTTGTTGTTGTAATAAACGCATTGCTCCAACAAGAAATTAAGAGAGATTAAAAGACAATTTAGTTCAATACTAGAAGTTTTGTGTATATAGTAAACCTTGCAAGCGCAACCACAAATATGGTAAGTTAGTACATGATTTATTCAAGAGCTAAGTGCCAAGTTTTTCTAACATGAGCTCTTTCGAAATCAATCGTTGCATACAGGAACTCATAGATGGTTTTCCTGTCATTATATGTAAACCTCTGGGTGTCTGATGCAGCGGGTGCGTGCAGCCGGAATATATCTACCTGAAAATGATAGTAGATTGTAATGATGGTTCGTTCTTAGCCATCTACGTCGCAAACGTGTACATGTGTTGTATTGTGTTTGTTTATTTAAGTAGTATAGTAATTTAATTTGACATTTAATTTATTTTTTAACCTACTTCCCAAAAGAGGGAGATTATCAAATCGGTCTGTAAGTCGGTTAAAAAGTTAAGCTTATATATCCTTAAATAAAGATTCGAGATACGTATAAAAGGAAATTGTATATCTAAATGTATATTTACCTTTACTAATCTAAAAAACTTGTCCGTCATTATGTAACTTGTTTTTGAAGTGAAAACTTCTTTAGCGGCGTTGGGCTTTTTTTTTTAGATGGGTAGAACATTTTAAACTCGCGTCAGGTGTCACGTGACCTGATCGAAAATTCGTAGACGGACTTAGTTTTATTTAGTTGTATTTAGACGGATTATAGTCAGAAACCTGTTCTAACATTCTGAATTTAAGGTTCATTATTGTATGTACAAGCGCCGTACACGAAGCTAATTCTATAACAACGTATTAGATGGCGCTGCACACTCTTAAAATACGCTAACGCTTCACGTACAGCGATGACAGGGTTATTTGCAAAACACAATATCTTTGGTCAAATCCTTCACGAGTGAGTCTTGTTGCTATTTTATTTTTTAGTTTTCTATACCTCTTTTAGAGCTATAAGTATATCGAAAAACTGAAATCCTACTAATGAGCTGCATATTTTACAAAATAATATTTTAATGGTGATCATATTTACCACAAAATATTATTTGTAATGTGCTTATCAAATCTTTTCTTTTACCAAATTCGGCTTTTCGAAAAAATGAGGTTTGAAATTAGCTTACGTGACGTCACATACTCTCCGACTTTAGAGTCGCACTTAGGAGCGTCTCAGTAGTCTGACAAAGACTAGTAATGTAAGTGATTTGAAGAAACACGTGGACATAACCTATAAAAATATACCAAATATCTTTGTTAGAGTATAAACGGGATGTAGCGTCAATCCTCAAAAACGTCCGAGCTCAATGAGATTTAACTAGACCTCTTTATGATTAAAATAATTTCGATTTTCAAAATAATTCGAAGCGGCAAAATAGATGTCTTTACTTCTTAATGTAAATTAAGCTTTAGCGTGGCGACATAGAGTCTTTTTAGCAAAATCTGTAACTTGGTAATTGTTGGTATATGAGTATCGGACACTATATTCGTGAATTTTGTTTTAAACTTTACGTCCACGTGATGGAAAGTCTGTTTAGCTAAATATACTCAAAACGGAGTTTTGCCTCCGACACCAATGACGTCAGTCTCTACGACTCTGTGTGACACACGCCAATACAGTCATGTGCAGGTTTACCTCTCCGGCGGGCGTCTGACCATAATATAATCTGTTGAAATCATGTCTCTTCTATTTATTTTGGTAATCGTTGTGTAAATTTGTAGACAGGTCAACAATTTTCCACATCCGACGGGACTTGAACCCGCTTCATCCCGATCTGTATCTGCCTTTACGAATTTGGCCATGAGTGTATCACGTGAGACGTGAGCAAACTTCTGAACAGTCTGTTTGCTTAAGGTGGTACGATTTCCATACAAAGGTATTTTTACCAAATATGGTCAAATAGAGTACCTATATTTATTTCGTTTTGTAATGAAGTATTTTATTAGTATTTCAATAATTGACTTGAATATCGAAATAATAATAATAATAATAATACCGCAGGGGCGGCTTTGTGGCGAGCCGTCGGTGAGTGGCGACACCGCGTACCCCGATGTTTCCCTGGGGCTAAATGAGACCCCTGACCTCCAGCTTGCCTTAACCGGCCGGCTGGTTGGTGGAAACTGCAAAGCTCCAGGGTGGAAGTGTTAAAGGGCATAACGCCGCTAGTAGCGCTTAGTGAACGCGCAGCACACCTCTCGACACCCTTAGCCACCCACACTGATGTTGCTTCTCCGGCGCCAATATGCGGTGCCACTATGGGGGGCCCATCTAGTGGGTGGCGAGTCATCACCTGCCTAGGTATTTTTATATGGTGAGACGGAATTGGCAGGTGCCGTTTTCTCATCCTGGTGCTCTCACACAGAGGTACTTCATCTTACCTGCTGTGTGAGAGCATCAGCCTATAGCCTAGTTTATTTAAGTCACTAACAATCCATCACAATAGCCAAAATCTGTCAAATTCCATATTGTACAATAATCCATTCATAGTCCATCCATATCGCCAATCTGTATTTTTTATTATACATTTGTAAAAGGGCCTCTCAGTGTTGGTTCCGGCCCCACTGATGCCTTTCAAAGGTCCGGGCTTAGACCCGTGTATAAATTTGAATAAAGTTATAATAATAATAATTTCGAAATGAAATAATTGTGAATAGGTTTAATATCGGGTTTTATTGGCGGCAAGTAATTTTTTGTAGTAAACAGAATATTAATAACAAATTTAATGCAAAAAATAATATCCGAGAATTATCCATAAATAATTATTTGACATTTTTGCTATTAATCTCAACTTTTTTCAATAAATGTCATTTGTCGACAATAAAAACCGATAAAGCTTTAAAGAATATAGTTTTATAGTAAAATGATTGTGGTTACACAATCTTAAAACTACATACTATATTATATTAAAACTATATTCTTTACGACCATATTTGAATGATAATCGTAACACCTTAAATTAATCAAGCGTCGGTGGCGCCACTTGTTACATACGCTTGAAGCGTTTAATTAAACGTAGTAAGACTCAAGTCCTTCTTCAAGAAACAATGAAATTTAGTTGCGCCGTGAGCGTGTGCAGTATAATAATTATGAGTAGAGTACGGCCAATTATCCTGTGAGGTGAGTATGCACGCCGTGCGCGTGGCTGCAACTCAATTTATCAACCCAATACAGAGTGCGGATGCCGAACATGCTCGCCGCACAAATATGCAACGTGGAGTAGGGGAGGGGAAGAGCGCAGCGCATTCCTCTCCTGCAAATTCCAAACCCATGTTTATTATTAAAAATGTTACCTGCGTTAAAATTTGTAACGATAATGCGATAATAGTATCGTTACAAATTTTTATGTGGGTAACATTTTTAGCGTATTCCAATTACGTTTCGATGTGTGGGATTAAGAGAATTGTTGAGCACGTTTTTGTATGGGAAAAAACTAATTTGGTTTATCCCAGTTCTAAGCAGCTCTTATCAACGCAATTATAATAATAATATTAATGAACTAGCCACAACAAACTGAAAAAAGTTGCTTTTACCTGCGATCAAGATTTTTTTGTTATTTTTTACAGATTTACCTAAACTATATTTTTAACCGACTTCCAAAATGAAGAAAGTTCTCAATTCGAAAGCATTTTTTGTATGTTCAGCGATTAGTCCGCCAATTATAAAATGTTTTGATGTTTTTTTTTGGTTGGTGGTGTTTCCACGATCCAAGATCCGGGCCTGACCGGTGTACAAGTTGTAGCCACAACAAACTGAAAAAGCGTTGCTTTTACCTGCGATCAAGAAATCGTTATTTCTTACAGATCTACATGCACTATATTTTTAACCGACTTCCAAAATGAAGAAAGTTCTCAATTCGAATTAATTTTTTTGTATGTTCAGCGATTACTCAGCCAATTATGAAATGTCTTTGATGATTATTTTTTTGGTTGGTTGGTGGTCCCATAAACATTTTATCGAAACGGTTCAGTACTTTGTTTTTATAACAAAATAACTGAAAAAATGTCGTACAAGTAAACGAATTGCGTATTTTGAAGTCGTTTTTTTCAGTTTTTTTTACTATTATTATTGAGCGAGCATTTCAAAATAGGAAAGAAAACAAAGTTCAGTTAAAAATTCAGATGATTCCAAACATTGATAGTTTTAAAATCAGGCAGATTTTATTCAGTATAAGTAGTATTTGCTTCATTATTTTGTTAGGTATCGGATTGACGCTGCGACTCTGTGAGTAATGGGAGGTGTCAACAGCAGACCAAGCTCGCTCCGCGCCGCGCGCAGCCGCCGATAGCGTTCTTTGTTACATGTCAAATATTCAGCTTCACGTTTTTTCAGAAAGCGTGTTTATCGCAGAAAATATATTGCACCTGAAATAAAACGTGTAACAGTCGAGTGACCACGCTTTTGGTGATAACTCGTTACGTATATAGGTACGAGTAGGTACTAGTTTTGCGATATATATAAATACAACGGTTAATGGTTTAAGATATTTCATTTTGAATTCAAAGTCACTTAACATGGAATAAACTAGTTTTAATAATATTGTAATACAATAGCGAAAGGCAAGCAGGCAGATAAGTATAGCATAGCAAGCGTAACTAATAACTCGACACTCATTAAAAAATAAAAAAATAATAATTATATAATAATTATGTATTTAAGCGAAAAAACATTTTTTTGTGAATAAAACTAAAGCGATTTATTTTATTTAGTCACTTGTTTGATAAAAAATGTATAAGATTTCAAGGGTTTTTATTTTTCATGCGGACCTAACCAGGTGTAATGGAATTCCTACCGTCTATTTTTAAGTCTAGAATGAATCAATATCTTCTAAATCGACTTGCTCCATCCTCAGCCACACTATTTAGACGCTGAAGTAAAACACATGTAAATATAAACGTACATAAATTAGACTGTTAAAATGCAATCCTTCTTTTTGGTTCTGCCACTTTCGAATACAATTTTTAAGAATATTTTATGATCAATAATTTCTGTGTGTCTATATCATTTAAGTTTATATCAGCCGGCTCTTTCCAATTACCCGGCCAGATTATTTGAAAGGCCGACGGTATAGGGTTGGTAAAGTTAGGGCTGTCTGATCCGATAAAAGCTTGCAGCCTGAGGGTCGTATTTAAACGAGCTATTTTGGACCGTTCTAGTAAAGATACGTTTTCAGCCATTGGCGGCGGTGTACAACGTTAAGGTAGCGTTACGAGAGTCACGGCCGATGAAGCTGACACGTGGCAATCTATGTGTTATCATTATGTCATACATACATAAAATCACGACTTTTCTCCTTGCGGGGCAGGCAGAGCATCAAACACTAATAAGGCCGTTTGACGTTACATTTGATCGTGATTAGAGGGTTAGATGGGGGCGAAAGGGTATTAGAAGAGTGTTAGAAGGTATAAGAGGGTAGGATGTAATGTTGGCTGATTTACGTAGACGATGGCCTGACAGGAGGTCAGCCCATCAACGTAAATGCCAATTTAGCTCAAGTCCCTCAACTAACTTTCTATGTTTTTCTTTTTCTCTCAATGATAAGAAATTCACCTAAAGGATTTTTTTTTATTTTAATCACAAAAAATAGGGGCTTTATACAAGGAATTAGAGTCCAAATTTTAAAGTGAGTTTACTATAATATCATGTGGGGCATTGTGGTGTATTATGTGAAAGAATTTCATTTGCACAAGCTAAAACGTTTTTAAAAGTCTGCCTCGCACTTGTCCGGTAGGTCACGGCTGGCATAGCAGTTACGAAGTTTTTCGTACGTTGCTGACGTTGCTACAGTCAACTACTATCGCGTATTGTGAATAGATGAGTCGCATCCGATGCCACAATTATATGTTTACTATTGTTGCGATCCCCACGATATCCTCGTACACGTACAGTCGTCGCTCGCGTCGCGACTCTCGGAACCTTACCTTTAGAAGTCAATCGATTATTATTGCTTTTGGAAATAAATCCTTTCAGAGCGCGCCAGCCGGACGCTTCCAATTCTATTTAAAACGTTACATAACTGAACTGAATTAATTCCTGCGCTCCAACCTCTCGCTTGTTCAAACACCCGCTTCAACAGGACATTACAAATAAATATTACAGTTTAGTCTACAATAACTAAAGGTTGCTAACCAACGGGAGCCTATTGCTAAGCCTACACTGTCTGTTTGTATATTTGTCCGCATATCTGACTTTTTATATTCTTCACAGTGTTGCTTTCTTTAAGACAAGCTGGTGATCAAACGTGCACTTATTCTGGACAAAATATAGCTGTATATTTTTACCGTAGTAAATTTGTGATATATTAATATCTAATACTAAATAAATAAGTTGCCATAGACCATGTCCAGACAATTCTTTGGAGGGCCTTTGGAGGGCCTCCAAAGGCCTATACCTATATTTCACACACATCACTTCAGAGAAAAAAAGTAATATTTAACCTATACGTTTTACTATTGAACAATATTGCCCCACACGATAGGGTGAGATAAAAAAATCATGCCTTCTTTAGAGTGCCACATCTATATTTTATTTTTTTGAAAATGTTACCACGACATTTTGTATTGGTTTAGGGAATACATCTACATTTCAAATTTCGTTTATGTAAGGCTGACATTCTCTAAATAAAATGACTGACATACGGACATACAGAGGGACATAGCGAAATTATAAGTGTTCCTCGTAACAAGGAACTCTAAAAATTCAAATATTATCAATAAAAAGTTTTATCCATGACTTTTTACTATTGGTATAATATTGTGGAAACGGTACAGGTAATAATACATAGCTACGAGTCTCAAGCTTGGCGCTACCGATGTTAACTAGTTTAATTTTGTGTGAAGTTCAAAACCATTTATTCGTAATAAATTATGGATTGTAAGATCTTACATTATTTTTATAGTACACAATTTTAACGTATTAGCATGCGTACTTATATCATTATACTATACTATTCTATTCGTTATAGATATATCCAGTTTGTTTTGTCCCTGGATAATTAGCCCTAGTGTGTTTTACCTTGTGTGAGTTACGGAACATTTGGTATTTGAGTCAAACTCGCACTTGGCCGGTTTTATTTATGGTAAAATAAGAGTTGCGGTGAGTCTGCCGTAATTAAAACGCCCGTTCAGCTCGAAAATCGGCTTTAAAATGTGGTTACGATCCGTATTTGCGAGGCTTTTCATATTGAAATTAATTACACTCGGATTTGGTTTGTGTAATTAAAACCTAAAGCGCATATAAAATTAATTAATCCCCTTCATACCTATAGAACCTTAAAAATATTTCATAAGTTTGAGCGTAATATGGTTGGAAAATTTACTATCCGACTGTCGAATACGAATGTACTTCACTGGAATATTTTGGGAATTATTATTTTATTAATTCCTTCCTGTAGAAATTTCTCCGATTGAAAATAAATGGAAATAAAAAAATAATTAATACATAAAATTCGTCCTTATTTTCAAAGATTATCAAAGATTAAAATGGCAACCTAGAGGTACACAAAAACCTTATTACAAAGATTCGGTTAACAGACGAGTTGTTGAACTTACGGGATTTTGATATACCGTCTTTTCG
Organism: Lycia hirtaria; assembly: GCA_947563715.1. Taxonomy (NCBI): domain Eukaryota; kingdom Metazoa; phylum Arthropoda; class Insecta; order Lepidoptera; family Geometridae; genus Lycia; species Lycia hirtaria. The sequence goes on from OX387379.1 coordinate 41,015,673, forward strand.
AAAAAAAAATCGATGAAATGATATTCGATATTACATAATTTGGGTATTAGTTATGTAACCGAATAACTAAAGTTAACCTAACCTAAGTTAACCTGAAGGAAACGAGATCTGTACTGGAATGGATCGGATTTTTATGTTTATATGTATGACGACTATAACTTGTCTCATTATTTATCAATATATTGTCTACAATGATAAAATCCTGTAATTAATTCCATTCAAAATATTTTTTGAATATATACCCAAGCAAAATTAGTTCAGGGTTTCTGAAGTTAATGAATTCCTGTGGTTCGCGCCACGGATGTCTAGTTTATTACTTGTTTCATGAACTCAATCAGTGATACTCGTGTACTTGCTCAATAACTCTGTACGCAGTATTCCACTTATTTCTTAGTTAGTAATTTGTTTCCGTTAGTAGCTGTCTTCGCAGAATTCCCGTTCTACTTTAGTAAGTTAGGCAACTCATTAGCAATCAGCCAACTATAACTTGCGACTCGCTAGTGATGGCAGATCTCACAACTTGTGTACCTAATTGAGTTACTACATAGAATCTATAATACCTTGGTACCTACAAACTTTGTCAGTTTGTAACGACTTTGTAATTAAGACAAACTTTGTCGCGCGCTCTTCCATATAAATTGGAGAAACCTGATTTTTCCCATTATCCATTCATTCATACACATTGTCCGGTTTGGATGATCTGGATGGAATCATAAATGACTAAGTCAAATATGAAAAAAAAAACACCGTAGATGCATCGTACTTCATCATTCATGGTAGTAATCAAACATTTGGGGTTTGTGCAAACCATTTTTCAATTTAGGGATATGTTTGCGAAATATTAAGCTTTGAAGTGATAATTTTTGTTAAAATACCCCCTCTACCGGCTAAACGGTTGACTTTGGAGATATGAAAACATTCATGCTAGTACTGTAGCATAGATATTATATAAATAAATTAAAAGGAAAACTATCACTAAGTATTCTAAGTAGACTTTACAAGTTAGCAAGCAATATTCGATCAATTTAATTAATGTACATGTAAAAAATGAAAATTGAAATGAATTTTTTTAACCCCCTCTTTTTGGATTGGGTGTTAAAACTACCAGGTGTTCAATAAAGATCGGTGCTTGTACCATTCTCAAATTTCCTAACGCAGTGAGGATTCTATATCAGGGGGAATGAGACATAAAATATGACGATACTGAGTGTTATTAACATCCCCACGGGAAAGTACGTAGGTGGATGCCTTAACGATATCCACCTCGTTGATTTTTAACACGGCATGTGCCGCAGCCGAAACAATGCTCTTTGATCCCTGACGTAGCATTGTGCTTCGCTCATCATCAGGAACGTGTGAATCATTGTTTAATTGAGGGTTGGGGGGTGAGGCGGCGTATCGGGGAGGAGATGCGCGGGTCGCGGGGGAGGCATCGATCGTCTCCGAGTCGCCATGGCTACGCCGCCCGCGCGCCGCGCCGCCCCGATTCATTTGTAATCATTTGTTTCGCGGCCGTCGAATAATGGTGCTCGTCAAACGGCGCGAATTTGATGGATTACGCTCCGCGGTACATGGGTTTTGATACAATTATCGTTTAAGTGTTTTAAGGTCGAGATTAAAGCGCGCAGCTATCTCTCTCGCGCATCCCAACATTTTTAAACATATAAAATCATTGATATTATATAGATATTAGAAAAGTTGGAGCTAAATTTGTTTATTTAGAGAGGAGAAACATTTAAAAAAAGTTTTAATTAGATACAATTTATAGTACCTACTAGCGACAGAATTAGAAAAAAAAACATATATTTTCTTATTCCTCAGCCACTTTAAAAGATATCGAAGAAACACTTATTTTTAAATATTTCTCCTGTCTAAATAAACAAATTTAGCTTTCTTTTCTAATATCCCTATTTAATGATTTTATATGCTTAAAAGGGATGTGATGTGCGAGAGAGATAGCTGCGCGCGTTGACCGAATCTAAGTATTTAAAACGATAATTGTTACCAAAAAGGTTTGATTTTGAACCGAGTTCAACTGTTTCAGTTTGTATATCTGAGATTTTTTGTTTCCCAAACTAACTTATACTAGCATTGAGGAAACAACTGCTGTACCTACTGCAAAATGTACTAACTAAACCAAACATAAGTACCTACACATATAATAAGGTAACATTTCTTGGAAATTAAATATATTATATTAGTGGACATTTCACACAACACCATCTAGCCCAAACTAAGCAAAGCTTGTACTATGGAACTAGATGGCTGATAGAATACATATATACTTTTTTTTTCGTAAATATATAAATAGGATACATAGAAACACACAGACACAGAACAAACATCCATGGTCATCACACAAATGTTTGCCCTGGGTGGGGATCGAACCCACGACCTACGGCACAGCAGGCAGACATACTACCAACTGAGCCACAAGGCCAGGAAATTAAACTTATATCATCATAATAGTTTGTCCTTTGAGACTATGTTTATTCTGTTCAAATGATAATGTTTACTAAGCATGTTCAATTCAGTTAATAATCATCATCATCTAAGCCATAATAAGTCCACTGCTGGCCTAGGCCTCCACCATGGATTTCCAAAAAGACCGATTGGAAGCGGCTTGATGCAGTGTCTTCCCGCCACTTGTATGAGGTCATCTGTCTATCTCGTGGCTATAGTCTTGCTACGCTGCGCTTGCCGGTGCGTGCTTTCCACTCGAGAACTTTTCGGCCCCATCGACCATCAATTGTACGTGCTATGTGCCCTACCCACTGCCACTTCAACTTACTAGTCCGCTGTGCTATATCGGTGACTTTTGTACGTCTACGTATCTCTTCATTACTGATTCAATCTCGTAGAGAGACTCCGACAGCCCTCTCCATAGTTCGTTGCGTGACCTTGAGCTTCCTTATAAGGCCCATAGTTAGGAACCTCGTTTCAGTGCCGTATGTCATCACTGGTAACACACACTGGTCGTAAACTTTCGACTTTAAAGACTGGGTTATATTATTATGCTCTCTTAATTGTAATTCTAAGGTGTGTATAATAAAGAGTTTATCTATCTATTTATTATGGAGTACACTTATATAATAAGCCTCTTTTCCATGATCTCTCCGTCCTGTGAGTCAAGGATCTCTCATTAAATCGTCTGAGAACGTCTTAACTCCGTCTGAGCCATGTTCTCTCTATAATATTGTGTTCAGCTTTACAGCTTAATTGCTCCCATCTACTTATTATTATTAAAATTACGTCACGACGTAAACAAGTATCTATATTAAAAGAAAAACAAAATACCCGACTGCAGAAAAGCAGTTTTTGCAGTTTAACTTACGATTTCGTTGCGCTTGATACGCTGTTGAGTATACGTTTTATTTTGAGAAAGTATGAGTAAAATTGCTGCGAAATATTATAAATGCGCATTATTTAGAATAATTCTACTAAAATCACTCGTTTATTACGAAAAGCTTGTTGAAGGTTACGAAAAATAGCATTTTTTTTATTTTTGTGAGAGACGTATTATTATTATTACAAAAATATATAGCCTATACACTCAAGAAGTGAAGAGGAATCTAACGACACTTTGAGCATCAAAATTGGTCAAGCCGTTTAGGCTGTAGGTAGAAACATACATACATACATACCCACATACATATATACAGACAAACAAACAATCGAAATGTAAATGCAATCGAAAAATGTTACCCTCCTTCTTGCGCAGTCGGGTAAAAAAATTACGGGTTTCGAGTATTGTGTGAAAAAAAACTTTACTTTGAAATATACTTACTTATTTTATTAGATACAGTCCAAACAATAAACTACGTTGAATAACATTGAAAAACGGCTACAAAAGTAAGCAATACAAAAGGCTTCCCAATTATTCTGCCGATACCGAACAACAAAAGAGCTATGAAGTATGAAACGTGGAATAAATTGGAGTGGTGGAGAGTGGAGCTGCGAGCACGCGGACAAGTGTTGGGTTTTCTCAAATAATTTTAATAGATGTCCGCCCGCCGCCCACCGTTGGGCGGGCGGGGAGGGCGCGAAATGAGATTTCCTTTGAGGCTTGCCGCTGACCGCGACACCCTGCGCCGCTTTGAGTCCTATCCCTCATATATCATGCTGCCCGCACGCTGCTGCCCGACCGCTCGACCGCCCGTCTGGCCGACCCGGCTCCTGCGTGTCTTGTATATTCAATATCCCTGTACTTTTTATAAACTGTCGAAAATATAAAACAGCTTGTAGCGCTGGTGGGGTAGTTTGACTACGTGTTTACAAACGATCATCAATGTCAAGCAATGGACGGACCGGAGTCTTCAGATGGGTGATCGTGAGTGGCATTTCTTTCTGAGCGCTACCGTGGGTCGGATGGCACGGTACATTGTAGGTACCGATTGTTTGTTCTTAAAAATCAGTAATCGTCAAGCTAAGTCAGAGGCCTTGCAGAATAACTTACTTATAACATACTAAGTATAAAAAAAACATTATTTTTTTAAGAATTACCTTTTTAATCCATAAGAATGGTATTTATGGTTTTATTTAATTTCATATATCAAGACATTTCTACTTTTAAATTTGATTTTATCATTATGTTTTGTCGCTGCAATATATCTAGATAATCATTGTTGTATATTTCAATTCTAATCATGTGATACATGTTTAGTATCTTTAATCTGACTGGCCTTGTGGCTCAGTTGGTAGTGTGTTTACGTCTACCTGCTGAACTGAAAGGTCGTGGGTTCAATCCCCACCCAGGGCAAACATTTGTGTGATGAGCATGGATGTTTGTTCTGTGTCTGGGTGTTTCTATGTATCATATGTATATATTTACAAAAAAAAAAGTATATATGTATTCTATCAGCCATCTAGTTCCATAGTACAAGCTTTGCTTAGTTTGGGCTAGATGGTGTTGTGTGAAATGTCCACAAATATTTATTATTATTTATTAATCTAATTCTGAAAAAAAAACAATGCACTCCGTGCAACATCACTCCGGCAGTGCCGGCAGAAGTGAAAACTAAAAAATAAAATAGCAAAAAGACTGACTCCTGAAGGATTTGAACCTCCGCCCTCCTATTGACAAATTGAAATTTATATCGGTGCTCTAACCTATTGAGCTAACGAGTCTTACGTGCATGTGTAGTAACTAAATTTGGCAGGAGTACTACTTATACTATGTAGAAGGATCTGGCATACTACAAATCCTGAAATTTTTTAGTTTTTGTAGGATACAGTAAACAATAATAACATAATCGTTCACCACACGGGTGGAACCGCGGGGCGCAGCTAGTAATACATAATTATGTTTACTGTAGCCGCGTTGGTTGATGGTGCGCGTTAATAGCATCGGCTGCAATCCTCGGAACGCTGGCTTTAGAGAGACAAACCATGTAATTTCAAGTAAATTAAGATACGAAAAAGTTTGAAGGCCCTGAAATATTTTATAAGCCAACAATTTATTTCAAAGGTAATGAAATTCTTCCTCGTTCCTTCAATCTTCGCTGATTGCTGTATCCACATTAAACTAGGCACATTGTTAACAGATAGACATTTACATGAATCACGAGCCGTTAAAATGTAATAAAGCCCTACAAACGGGGGTAATGAAACGTCCTTTGTGTCTTAAAGTAAGATACAGTGTCGTTATCTCGGAGCACACGCACATCGGCGCTGATGAAAAACATAATTTCATTAGTGGCGGCTAACAAACTATTGTTAATATCGCAATCACGTCCCCAGGCGATATTTACTGGACAGCCGGAGGCTTACGCAACGCTCCACGGATCCAGGGTAAAGAGGCGACCACATTGAGATGGTGTAGTGCGTATTTATATCATTATAGCATTATATAAAGAGGAAATAATAGTAATAAATATTTGAGGACATTTCACACAACACTATCTAGCCCAAACTAAGCAAAGCTATGGAATTGGATGGCTGATAGAATACATATATACTTTTTTTGTAAATATATACATATGATACATAGAAACACCCAGACACATAACAAGCATCCATGCTCATCACACAAATGTTTACCCTGGGTGGGGATCGAACCCACGACCTTCAGCTCGGTAAGCAGACATACTGCCAACTGAGCCACAAGGCCAGTCGTAAAAAAGTCGTAGAAAAGTTTGTAATTTTGTAAGATTGATTTTTTAGGTCATCTCTATAATTACTAAATCGATTTCAAAGATAATCTTTAATAACAAGCTACAAACGTAATATTCAATAGCTATTTTCATAAAGTTAACACGATTCATCTTGAGGTCGGTCTGGAACACATTGATCGACTGTTGACCGCGAGAGCTGAGAGTGAAGTGAACTGCCAAAAAACCGGCCAAGTGCGAGTCGGACTCGCGCACGATGGGTTCCGTACCATTATCTATAATAACGGCAAAAAATAACGTTTGTTTTATGGGAGCTCCCTTATCTATCTATACATATAATAAGACTGTAACGGGTCAAATTCTGTACTTTACATATTTTTGAAAAATGTTGATTGGAGGATACCTTCCTATCGATACAGAAGCCAAAACAGCATTTTTTAAATTTAAATTAATAAAAATAAATAATCAGTTAATTCTTCATTTAAATACATCTACGTTTGACCACATACTCGACACAAATAAAATGAGTCGGCCGTTAGGTTGGAGCGCGGCGGATGTGTTTTCTTACGCGTATGAAGTCGCGGGTACAGATGTATATAATAATTTTGTTCTGTTTTTTTAGTATTTGTTGTTATAACGGCAACAGAAATATATTATCTGTGAAAATCTCAACTGTCTAACTATCACGGTTCATGAGATACAGCCTGGTGACAGACAGCGGAGTCTTAGTAATAGGGTCCCGTTTTACCTTTTGGGTACGGAACCTTAAAAATGACGGCGGTCCCCTGCCCCCCGACTGCGCCTGATTACTCTGCAACTCTGTGCGCCATGCTGGCTCACCTACCTCCTCATTCCGCGGGTGATATTTTTCTTCGCCTGGGACGACTTAAATTTTGTTTATGCCTATTTGAAACTGTAGGCATGTGTACAAATTTATAGACAGTTCAAAAATTACACACATCTGACGGGATTTGAACCCGCACTATCCCGATCTGTACCTGGGAGCCTTTACCATAAAAATACTGATCGAATGTTTCGATCATCCCACGTGACATCGTGCCGTGGCCAAAATGGTAAAGGCTCCCAAGTACAGATCGGAATAATACGGGTTCAAGTCCTGTCGGATGTGTGTAATTTTTGAAATCTATATAAATTTGTAGAAACGTCATTGTGTAAAACACTCAAAAATATTGCATATGTAGGCGTGTGTGTTTTGTGGAGGTGTTTAAAGAGCTAAAATAAGTGACTTACGCATTGAGTTCTCTAAACCGCGAAAAAAAAAAAATAAGAATCACTCACTCCTTTACTCCCTCTTCCACCCGTTATCCCCACACCCATGCACCAGTACTTGTAGAACTTAAGTTATTTAAGAAACCTATCGCAAGTATTTCTGACATTTCCGAGATGATGACTTCGATGTGAACGAGACTTTACGCAGTGTTCAGTTAATCCCTCCCCCGCGTTCAAACCGTCCAGTGGCGTGTCATCTAGAGATCCATTAGAGCCTGTAACAACCTCTGTGATAGTTATCAACTTCTGTGTTTATAGCCGCAAGTGCCACAACGCAACCAAACTAGTGCGGCTTAGGTACTCCAATATGTTAAATTTTCTGTTCAACCAGTTATACGCACACTATCAAATATAAGTATAGAATCAACAACATAAAACTTAATATTACAAAAATATTTGTTTTAAAAAATTTACATCAGCCCAGTTGAGAAAATATCCTCCAATATTTTATTTATTTATTTTATTTTCGATTCTAATCTTCGAATCAAATCCCAAAGGTTGATAAGTATATCAATATCCCGAAATTTAAACCCAAAAAGAATCATACAATCTCTTTTTTTATTTTTACATTAACTCTTTATATCATGTTGTTTATAATCCGTTCCTTTTTTTATTGGATAGCTAAAAACTCGCAAACCTTTTCGACAATATCCGCAGCGATAAATTACTAGTAAGTAGTTGCCAAGAAGTTACTAAAATTATGTCTATGTCTATGTCTATGTAAAATAGTAGGTGAGATCGTATAGACTTAGTGGCCACTGGACAGTCTTAGTGTCAGAGTCAGTAAGCTGCCAGAAGGCCGCTGAAGCTGCCAGAAGAAGCTGTATATAAGAAACTACTTAGTATCGAGCATCACATCTGTCTAGCTCTAGTACAATGTTGTGAATAGATGGCTTCTAGATTAAATGTTCTCCACCAACGGCCAAACCGAACTTGCTTGCCATCAGGTGGCGCTAGCTGGATTATTTGATGTCTAACGTAGTACATCTGTTTTGTATTAAAAAATATCCCTGATACTACTGAACGGAAAAAGTGGTAGATTCAAACACATCGAATATTAAATTATCGAATTGTTATGTCATCTAGTAAAAAATTACATATATTTAATATATATATATGTATATCTTTTATCAAAAGTAGTATATATTTTATCCTCACTTTCTTTGTTTTATATTTATTGTAGGTACTACATTATGTAAATATAATCTGGATGGCAACAATTTGTAAGCCTAACGAAATGAGCCTTTATTCTGGTTTCAGCGAAGTTTCTAACAAGAGATGAGAAATAGAGGCGGGATTGTGAGTTTTCCGTCCTCCGCTCCGCAGTCTCGTACGTTAGGTGGAAGTTTATGTGGCGCGTTGGAAGTTAGCCTTCGTGCCCAGCTTACCATGGAGTAAGAGCTTCCAGTGTAATGTACCTGGCGTAGACACGTGACACACGAGCTGATCTACTGCGATAGCAAACTTCTTCTAGGAGTAGCTTTCTGTAAACTATAAAAAAGCTTTCACCTAAATGTGTTCTATAGCTCATGTCTAAGTAATCCTTATCTAAGCGTAGTTTAATACCTAAGCGTAGTAATACTTGAACAAGTATAAGTTTAGAAAATTCAAACACACCCGACAAAAAAGCAGCTGAACCGATTTTGATGAAACATAACTAATAAGCCAAGAACACTCTGGATGAAATTCGCTATTAAGCAACAAACCGGATCAAGATCGGTCCATCCGTTTAAAAGCTACGATGCCACAGACAGACACAGATCTACACGGCAAACTTATAACATCCCTTTTTTGGGTCTGGGCTAAAAATACAGAACATTCATAGCAACTTTAGTTGAACGACTTTCAAGGGTAGGGTTTTGATTGCTTCTTTTTTTCAAAAATATAGCTAGGTATTTCAAAACTATCTAAAACAAAATTACTATATGCATCTTAAATTTATGTCAGACAGAGAGCTAGTTGTACTTAAAAAATAGTAGCAATGGAGGTATGCGTGAGTATGCGATATATTTATTTCTATACTACATCTCTACTCATAATTCAGTCATATCTTTATTCATAATGACAATCATCCGTTCTATAGAAAATTTCAATTGTAATACTAAGTTGTTTTGTTATCTTTTTTCTAGATTTTCCCCAATTTTTGGAAAATATACAAAAAACACTTCATAAAAGCAAACCCCACTTAAACAAGCAATCATTATTTCGCACTTTGATACCAATTCCAATTTTCGAGTCCCAATAATTGCTTTATCCGGATTTGGATAAGCTTTGAATATAAATAGCGTTGCAATCGGTTTCGATACTTTGACAATATTTGATTTTATGTATTTCACAAATATTATCCAATTTCGCTTTGTAATTGGAGCCCGTAGAAGCCTGCGGCAACACCCACGGGTAAAGTTCTTGTGGATTTAATATCGTTTGATATTATTTAGTGACGTCATTCGTCGTTCTACCACACCACTATACCACAGAAAATAAATAATTACAGTAAACAATTTCTTAAATAGCACGCCGAAAAAATTGTTCATGATAGGTTCAAAGTCAGCATAACTCACCGAAAATTACAACATCCGAATTCATATGTAAACATATGAATCCCGTTGAAATAGTTGTGTATGATCGTTAGAAGTCAACCAATCTACATTAATGAATAGTAAATTCATCTACTTGTCGGTTTCATACATACTGTTATAGATAATCTAATGCATCAATTACTCAGGCGATATAAATATGTAGTACTCATAGTCCAACGATATTATTATCGACAAGGATTTCGCGTCAGCGGTCAAAAACATCCAAACTCGGCAACTTTTGGATCACATACAAGATCATTAAACTTAGTAATAATTTCAATTTTTAAAATAATTCGAAACGGCAAAATAGATGCCCCTAAATTTCTCAATCTAAATTAGGCTTTAGCTCGGCGACTTAGAGTGTTGAACAAAATCTTTAAGGTCGTCATTATTGGTATATGAGTATCGGTCAACTCAAGACTGTTGCTGATTTTTGTTTTAGACTTTGTGTCCATGTGATAACGTCATTGCCATAGTCTATAATAATCATGTGTTAATTTTATAAGTTACAAATATCAGGACTATCATGTCGTGTGTCGAGAACGACACAAATACATAGAAAATGTATCTTAATGATCAATTTTCTATGTATTTGTATTTTCTATGTACCAAGGGTAGAAATTAAAACACATTAAATGTTATTTGAAATAAACAGGGAATCTCATAAAGCACAATATTATTGAGATACCATTTTTGCACCAATAAGATAAAGAAAAAGAAAAAGAGATTAATGATTTTAACACTTATCAACAGTTTTAGTATATTCATCTGTTGTATCCTCTTAAGTGTTGACACGATTTTGACAAATAAACTGTCAGTCGGCATTTCGTCACCCTAAAATCTAACACGGAGAATTATATATCTAATTTGAATAAACAATAAAAACCACTTTTTCTAGATACGCATATATTTATATACAGACATCATGTTTGTTATTAAATGAAATTTAATTTGCACATTTTCAAATATGTATGTTTTCTTATTTAAGTATGTAGTACGTATAAATTTGTGTGACAAATAGAATAGATAACAAAAAATGCAATGAGATATGGAGCACAATATGTTGAGGTTAGTTAATATATAATAATAAAGTAACAATAATAAAAAAATAGCAGGAATAGTTTTAACCTAACCAAAATTTTTCGTTTACCATGGACGTCTATGTAAATCGTAGAGCCTGGATACGCTACGTTGCTACGTACTCGTAGCTCTAGTGCTACGCGGCCAACCGGCTACGCTCATCGCTTGTGTATTCTGTGTGAAAATGTATATTTTACATATGGTGGCACTTATTTACCTAAACGAGCTTTATATTTACTTTGGAAAGCGTATTTGCTTAGCACGCGGCTTTGAAATTAAACGGGATTTTTAATTGAGATTGGGTGGATGTGGAGTGAAATAACAGACGGGGTATTTTTATGCTTGTATAAAAATATTGAAATTATTTTTTTCATGACGTAGATATATAAATATATGATTAAAATAAACCTTACGTTATGCATAAGTATGATACTAATTTTAGCCACTAGAATGAATAACTTAATGAGTTAAGCACGATTATATCTTGCGAAAACTCCAAGGATAACTCCATAAAAACATAGAAATCTAAGTTATCTTGACTTAAACCTGTGTCATATTTGGGTTCCATCTGAGTTTTTGAAGTAATTTAAAGAATAATCAAAAATAATAAAATAAAATAATAGATGAAAAAAAAATTTCGCGCATTTCTCTACATATATCTCATACAATAAGAGAAAAAAAAGGTGCAAAAATATGCTTTTTTAAAGATTAAGTGAAACTTTTAACTAAATACTTGAAACAAGCACAACTCAGTAACGTTCCAAATATAAAATATGCAAAATATGGATGAATAATATTTTATTTGTCATATGGAAAAAAAAATGCGCGATGTACTGGCGGTAATTAAACTCTCAACGATCCTCTTAAGATCAAAATCAAACCTAAATTAAACCAATCTTTCCAATAACCACCGCCTACATGGAATTAAATGTGATATGATAAGTAGAATAGAATATAATAACTTTATTGTACATCCATATAGAGTAACTTAAAAATAGATAAATAATAATAATATTATTAGGCTAATATGCTGGATATTTCACACAACATCATGTATCCCTAATACTTAATACTAAGCAAAGCTTGTACTATGGAAATTAGATGGCTGATAAATAATGACATATAAGTCCATGTTAACGCAATCATTAGTCAAAAGTGGGTTTAATCCTGCTCAATCGCCCTTAACTATAACGTACTTGACTATAATATATAACAATTGTCAATATATAATATTGTATCAATGTTCCCAGTATTCGTAAAATAAACAATATAAATAATATTATCTTAGCATTTATATTTCAAAGAATAAACCATTCATAAATTTTATCAGATAATAAATATAAGAAGATATTATTAGGATTTATCTATAAGTCCCCAGTCTTCTCGTTGGCCGCTCAGACGCCATCTGTCTATAATCGGCTTACATCCTCCTCCGGTTCATTTATTTAAAAAAATCCCTTTCAAAGGTCTTTCATTTTCCTTCAAAGAAACCTTCGTTTCTTTAACGAGATTGGATGAAATAGGAACACGAGTAACTTTGAATGTACGCTCGTGATTAAATGAGATTCTCTAAATGTAACTAAGGAAATGCTTTGTCAGCATTGAGTAACGTGGTACCTACTTAATTGTGTTACCTAAGTCTCTTTGTTAAATGTTGATTGAACAATTACCTAATAGTAATTAATTCTGAAGGGTGTAACAGTGAATAAAGGCATACATTCAGCCGTTATTTTATTCATCGTTATGAACAAGGTACAATCTACGGTAATCTAATACCTTTAAACGAGCAATTATATATGTATATATATTATAATCTAAATCTCGGAAACGGCTCCGACGATTTTAATGAAATTTGGTTTTTAGATATTTCGAAGACGATAAATCGATCTTGCTAGGTTTAATTTTTAGGGAATCCGGGTAGGTCGTTTTTTCAGTCATAAAAAATCCGAGTGGAGCTCGGTCGCCCAGGTACTAGAATTAAATCACAACAAAAAAATTGATGTTCCGTACATTTTATCGAATGTCAATAAGTTTTTTTATGATAAAACAAAACAATAAAAAAATTGAAGGAATAGCGAATTTTGTTCGCGATTTCAGGATATTTCCCTTATAAAAAATGTTTATAATAATCAGTATACTTTGAAGTATGCTTTTGGTTTGCTCTGTTACGCGCTGCATAAAAAGTACCTGTATAATATCATATCTGTATACTAATTATTATTTAAATAGAATATAAAGTTTAAACTTATCTTATTTTTATTATTAGTAGGCTAACGCTTGACCTTAGCTCGCCTGATACGACAAAGTGCTCTACAATGGCTTGCAAACTTGCATAAAATAATCGTATTTATATCAAATTTAAAGACGCCTAAATTATACATTTTGACACACACAATATTCCACAATTTAGATATTCGTACATAAAATTGGAACATGGTTCTGGGAATATAAATCATTATAGGATGTCACAAAATTCATCAAACAGCCATCTTCATCATCAACCCCCAATTAGAACGTATAAAATTATTGGTATCTGTTCTAGCGTATTGAAAACCGGCGGTCGCCATAGCGACGGCTCTCCCGGGCAGAGCTGTTCACCTGGCTCACACACACACGTATACACACCTGAAACACGAGCTGCACATTACCCGACTAAATGCACACACTGCACGCCGTCAATTCACGCCGTACCTTATTACAACCTATGAAAGCTCACTTCCTGAAACTGTCAAACATGTCGTCTGCTCGCATTTCCGATCCGGTTTACAATATAAGAGTGAAGCGAGGATGCCAGATGCAGTCCCGGGTCAGAAAAGCAGTCGTTAAGCTCGACCCTCGCGTTGTATCTGCTACAGTCTAGATTTTCTCTTGAGAATTTCGTTTCACGCTAGTTTCCGCTGCTTTCGAGATTCGTTTCGATTGAATTCGCGTCGTCGCGCGAGTTGTTGAACATTAGAATTTTCTTGTGCACGTTTGTGGAAAGTTACTTTATACGGTCGACTTGCTGTGAATGTAGCTATCGGGGAAACGAAGACGATCGTTGCCCCAAGTATTGGCACTGTTCCAACCCTCGCCTCCAAGGGTTATATGAAGCCGCGATAACTTCAGCTCACTCACGACGGGTTAAGATTTAAAATTGTTAATTTAATGCTCTGTTCTTAAATAAATTCCTATATGTTCTTCCAGATATTGAATGTGCAAGAAATAGTATAATTAATTATACCTTTATTTCTACAGTAAAACAAACTATAATAGTTTCTGAAAACTTAATACATAACCTCAAAAGACATTAATAGTATGACCTAACATCGTCGAAGTAAAATCTCAACATAATCAGTTATTGCTCTACTTTCAGAATATTTCATCTATAAAAGGTAAGTTTCGATTAAAATATACGTATTTATAAACATAAGTAGGTAACAACAATTAAAAACTACAATGATTTATGTTGTATACATACGTATTACGTATACAATTAAATTAAATTAATTGTATTTGCTTATTAAAATAATTTTATTATAGTGTAACATTTAAAAAAAATACCAAAAAAGAATATTATGCCAAAAATACCGTGAGTTATCAAAATAAAATATATATTTATTTGAATAGCCATTACAATTTACTTCTTGGCATTCATATCATAATACATGTTCGGTTGTTTGTGTTAACTTTGTTTGTCTAGAAAGATATTTACCGAGTTTTTAAATACATAAACCTATATCAAATCATTATAATTATGCCTTAATATAAAAACACAATAAAATCACAAGGCCCTTAATAAAAAAAAAAAAAAAAAAAATTGGTGGACATTTCACACAACACCAAACTAAACTATGCAAAGTTTGTACTATGGAAACTAGATGGCTGATATAATACATTTATACATTTTTTTAATACATAGAAACACCCAGACACAGAACAAACATCCATGCTCATCACACAAACGTTTGCTCTGGGTGGGGTTCGAACCCACGACCTACAGATCAGGAGGCAGTCGTACTACCACTGAGCGATGAGGCCTGTCAACAATATGTTTATATAAAGTTACTCTTTGATGTTTGTTTATAGTGAAATTGAAAGTCCGATTTATTTTAATAAATCAACTTTATTTTTATTTTATCCTTTTTTGGGATTAAGTCCTTTTCATATTATAAATTATTTTTCGGTATTTTTCTTTCTTCTATGGGAAGCGTGCCTCTACCATAGATTTATCTTTACTCTGGTAAGATAATGTGAGATCATTCAGTATAAAACAAAAAGTTTTAACACTAAGCGAGATTTTACTGTGACATCGACATCCACCATAATGATGTGACTGTAAAATCTCGCTTAGTTTATTAGACTAATAAATACCATTCGTTACTTCTCTTTAAAAATATTTAAATGTTAAATAAATCTATATTATGTACCAGAGTAATATAATTTTATAGTTTTCAAAACTGAAATAACCGACTTCAAGTAGTACGCTACTTCGTTACTTGTAATATTAGAAAGGATTAAGATACCTACATAAAGTTCATATCATCATGCTCAGTCGGGTAATAATTAAACAAAATTCTCAATCGTCGAAGTAACTCTATTTTCACCTTATACACATCGATGAGGAGTAAGAAGGTTTTACTTTTACTAAATCCTTCACGGTTGTAAACTTTTTAAAGAAACCTCTCTTCGCCCGCTCGTTTATTTTTTGTCAAGAATGAGATTTGTCATTGAATGTCAAATGCTTCGTCTTTGAAGATTAGAAAATTTGCAGATGTTTATACGATAATCATCAACATTTGACACTTTTGCAAAGAAAAACGTGTCGGTGGAATTCTGCGATTCTATAATCTGACGCACTTCACTCAGGAATACAATGAAAATTTTAATTTTTAGATATTATTCAGAAATTAATATGTTTAAAATAAATATGGGACAAACTTGGGAGCTTTATCTATATGTCAATTCAAGAAACACAAAAATCGGTTCACGAATGACGGAGTAATCGATGAACAAACATATAAAAAACATACAGGCTGAATTGATAACCTCCTACTTTTTGGAAGTCGGTTAAAAATATTTTACATTTCCAAATATTACTTTTTTATTTGTAGAAAATAACAAAAGAAAAGCTGAATGGGCAAATAAGCAATTTGTCTGGCAAGTTTGTTTTAATGAGCCGATTACGGTCGTTCCATTTCACCTCTACAGTGCTGGAGTCTTTGTAAAGGCGACTTGGTGATAATTACCCTGTTCTCAACTATTTATAGCTTCCTATAACAATAGCTACAACTGCCCTTTACACTGATAACTTTTGTACTTAAGGTGATAATTTACTACCAATTATGCTGCTATAGAGATTCGTTCTAACCAGAAATTAGATAGGTCTGTTATATTAAAAGTTTAATTTATTCTATAACTAAAGGATATTGCGTTTATAATACATAAATAATGAAATAATAATGAATTAAAGAAATCTATATCATAAATCTATATATAAAATATACACAGGTTTTTATTAACGCATTCAAAAGTATGGCGATGACTAAAACCGGACAAGTAGAGTCAGACTCGCCCACCGAGGGTTCCGTACAAACTAGTAGGTAAAATAAATAGTTCGGGAATCGAGAGTTGATCTTTTTTCTTTTGAATATAGCTTTTTTATCCTGGAAATCTCACGAAACCGGGAACTGAGTTATTAATTACACATTGACATAAACGACTTTTTTTACGGTAACTGAGAATTTGATTTTTTCATAGCTACATGGGACTACAGATTTGCGTATATGATTTTAACTTCAACTCGATACCTCCACGCTTTCCGGAGATTTGTTCAGGTCTTGACAGACGAACAGACGAACAAAGTGATTTTATAAGGGTTCCGTTTTTTCCTTTTGATATACGGAACCCTAAATTTTGCCTTGGAATACAATTTTATACCGAATATCTGGCGTTCATCCTATTTATGAAAAAAAACGTTCATAAAATTACGTTCTAAAAAGAAACGTTCATTTATGGTTGTAAACTGTCGCCAAAATAATACCTGAAGAACCAATGACTTTCCATGACGTGGACGTAAAGTCTAAAACAAAATTCGAATATATAGTTTCCCGGGTTGACCGATTCTCATATAGTACCAACAATGACGAACTTAAAGATTTTGATATAAAGACTCTGTCGCCGCGCGTATAAAGCCTAATTTAGATTGAGAAGTCTAGAGACGTCTATTTTGCCGCTTCGAGTTATTTTTCGGAATCGAAATTGTTTTGATAGTCGTTTTTGAGGACTGACCCGCGATCCCGTCGATACTTTATCAAAATTAAAAAGTCACTATTAGAAGTATCAGTATCTAAGAATAATATTTATAACGTGTTACCTTTGCACGAGCTACAGTCATGCCACAACTAACCGACTTCCACACTACACTACAAGATAAACTGGAAGTTTGCCGAGACAGCCTGTGTGCTGGAAGCTATAGCATAGCACATAATTTTCATCCTATTCAGTTTTTAAAAATAACGAAATCATTTAGGTATTTTACAACAATATATGTATATAAGTTGCAAAACTTTTTCGAACCAGTCGCAGGAGTGGATTCATTAAATATATTTTTTTTTTACTTTACGTAATGTCTATGGTTTAGCAGTGTAACATATGGTAGATAGTTTCTTAGCTTCTAGTTCAAAATTCTAGTTTTTTTAAGTAACATGTCCCACTAGTAAAATAATATTTAGATAATATTATCATAGCAAATATTGTTGTGACTCTACTTGAACTTTGATTTTCGACATTTTCTATATATCTATATATATACCTACACATGTAAAATTTACCATTATGTCAAAACGATGTTTAACTGATGCATTAAGGGATTTTGAGCTTGCCCTTATCTATACAAAATTAAAAACTACCCTATTTCTTTTCTAAAACATAATCCGATTTCACTTCTTAGGTACATATTGTTTTATTTAATTAATACAAAGCATTTTTAAATTATCGTTTAAGCTTAAAATCACATGTTACGATTAATACAAACAATTTAAAACGATAAGATAGACTACATCCACACGCTGCGGCAAGTGATACAGAAGACCGAAGAGTATAACTTGCCC
Source organism: Lycia hirtaria (assembly GCA_947563715.1). Classification (NCBI taxonomy): domain Eukaryota; kingdom Metazoa; phylum Arthropoda; class Insecta; order Lepidoptera; family Geometridae; genus Lycia; species Lycia hirtaria. The sequence goes on from OX387379.1 coordinate 41,033,823, forward strand.
CTTTGCTTAGAAAGCCTTTGATTCGATCGAGACCTGGGCGGTGCTTGAGGCTCTCCAATGATGCCGTATTGACTATCGGTATGTTGAAGTGCTGAAGTGTTTGTACAACAACGCCACCATGTCAGTCCGAGTACAAGACCAGAATTCAGAAGCGATTCCATTGAAGAGAGGTGTGAGGCAGGGAGACGTTATCTCTCCGAAACTGTTTACCGCCGGTTTGGAAGATGCTTATAAGCTTCTGGAATGGAAAAGGGCTCGGCATCAATATTAACGGCGAGTACATTACTCACCTTCGGTTTGCCGACGATATAGTAGTCATGGCAGAGTCGATGGAAGACCTCTGTACGATGTTTGAAGACCTCAATGAAGTTTCCCAACGGCTGGGCCTCAAAATGAACATGGACAAAACGAAGGTTATGTCGAACGCCCATGTAGTGCTCACCCCAATATCTGTGGGGAACTCCACTCTTGAAGTTGTTGACGAATACGTCTACCTAGGACAAACGATCCGATTAGGCAGGTCCAACTTTGCGAGAGAGGTTTACAACCAGTGAGTGTTACCAGTGATGACATACGGCACTGAAACATGGTCGCTAACTATGGGCCTTATATATATTGGAAGCTCAAGGTCACGCTATGGAGAGGGCTATGCTCGGAGTCTCTCGACGAGATCGAACCAGAAATGAAGAGATACGTAGGCGTACAAAAGTAACCGATATAACACAGCGGATTAGCAAGTTGAAGTGGCAGTGGGCAGGGCACATAGCACGTAGAACTGATGGCCGATGGGGCCGAAAGGTTCTCGAGTGGAGACCACGTACCGGCAAGCGCAGCATAGGAAGACCAGTCACGAGATGGACAGATGACCTCATACAAGTGGCGGGAAGACGATGGATGCAAGCCGCTTCCAATCTTTTTGGAAATCCATGGGGGAGGCCTATGTCGAGCAGTGGACTTCTTATGGCTGAGATGATGAGATGATGATGATGAAAACTATAAGCGTATGTTCTGCTCTCTCCCATGTTATATAAATTGAATTTGTAGAGTTCCTTCATCACGCGATCCAATTACGTCGTCTATAGAATTAAACGATAATGTCATCGACGACTCTCCGAGGACGTATAACGATGTACTTCCGGCTCCTCTGCGGATACAGTGCTACATCTTAGGGACGTTCATTATTATAGTTACGAGAGAGTCGCATTTACAAAGACATACTTTTACAAACCTATCCATTAGACTCGCTTCGTAAAATTTATCTACCGATCAATCAAATACGGGTCAAAATAATATCTACCTACAACCAAAATATTCACGGAACGTTCTTTGTTTGAAAAATTCGAATGTTGTAGGTAAGGGAGAGAGTCCGGGGTCTAATAAGAAGGACGGCTATAGAGAGGACTTAATGAAGAGCACTCAAAGGCGGCTCGGACCGGCGGCGGCATTGCCGGCCGGTGGAGCTCGCCCGGTCGCCCGGGCTTCGAGATGCACCGAGCAACCCTTAATTGAATAGCCCGGCCGGGGGCTAATCAGGGCTCAGCTGAGCGGTGCAGGCGGGGAGCGGGCCCGGCGGCGCGCGGGGCCGGCGCAGCGCCGGAGCCACGCGGGCTGGCCGCGCCCCCTGCGCGCGCCGCCGCCCGGGACCTCATTCAAGTTGCGAGCGCGCCCCGTGCCAGCCGCCACCCTCAGGTATGTCCATTTTGCTTTTGGTGTTTGCACGTAACGTTCGTCCGCCGTGCGCGCTCCCGCGAGTGTCTTACTGTGGCAGTGAGTGAACCGTGCGGTGCGCCGCCCGCGGCGCCGCGCCGCGTCTCGAGGTACGTTCGCATGCTGCACCGCGACACGCACTCTCTTCTCATCAATACCACTAAATGTGCTCACTCGCTAAATCACACTACTTTAATCCCGTGGCTGTAATTCATCGTTAGGAACTTAAGTTTTGTAGTTTATCCGGAATCTGATACAATCTAACTTTGATATGACATGTAATACGTCGTTTTCTTGAATGCAACTTTGTGTGAAAACGTGAAATATTGTTTTTAATGCACTAATAGCTATAATCAAACATTACATATGTAAAACTGTTAATAATAATTCATTTAAGTACGAAAGATTTGTAAGATTAAGCAATGAATTAAAATTTAATCGATCCATTCCAATAAGCACATTTTTGTAATGCCATTATCGGTCACAGACTCGCTTAATGTGTCGCATGATATGTCTACGCTTTAAATGTCATATAATTTAAACTTTTCTTTTTAATTTTAACTGAAAAATAAATAACTTTTTTGAGTAACTTATTTTCAACGTTGCCCCTTAAAATTACGTTTATCCCAATTTAGTTAATTAGGATCGACTTGCTCTAAAATGAAAAATTATCTAGAGAGAACTTCTACAACTAGTTTTATTTTTAATCCATGTAATTAAAACGTGCCCTTTGTTTGTGTCAGTTTAAATTACATTAGCTTAATGTAAAACAATGGTTCTCATACATCGCACATGGTAATAAAACCTAACATTTCAACACCTAATATTTCTATTAAAAAAAAAAAAACTAATCGGAATCAAATAAATAATAAAAACCGTACTTGAAAATCTGACACCTGACTTGAAATTCTGGCAATCGAACTTTACTGTTTTTTTATGGCAGCACCTTTGACACTCTCTTTCTAATGAAATAAATAAACGGAATAAGTTCTTAACTGGTGAAGGTACAACAAAAATACAGTCCAAATGAAAATCTCAATTTGTTAAGCGAGTTAAAAGTGCTTAAATGTTCTATACTTGGATATCTTTTAAGCTACATGAAGCATATAGCCTTTAGTAAGTGAAATTTTTATAAACGAAAGATGTACGACGATGTGTAACTATGGCCAAATAAGACGTTAATAAATTTAACAATGACATTAACCCAGATAAGCTGTCGTACACTCATATACGTTTAATATCGTATAAGTCTTTGCTAGTGACACCATTTCCAGCATCCAACGATATTACATAAAAGAACATTTATGTGTCACTAAAATGACATTTGCAGAAGAGTCTTATCAAAAATAGGTTTGCACTGATTCGTCAATTCACCCGATGTTAAGCGCCTATTGCGGTCTAAGATAGAGTGCGGTTATCTATTCACTCAACATTTAAAGACACCCAGATTTTATCTATTTGGAAAGACCCGGATTTGGAAGCGTATTGAACATATTGGCGGTACGCATAATAAAAGTAGCCCTGAAGCGTTTCGTTCGATTTTTTGGAACATCAAAAGGATGTCGCTTTTTCGTGTTTCTTGTCGTCCGATAGACAATTTCAATGAGTTTTATTCTATACATAGGTTGACTTACTGCTAAGTTGACGGTATATCAGTATATACGGCAGTATATCATAGCGTGCGGTTGTCTAGAAAAAAGTGATTTACAAACGATTTAAAGACACCCTGATTCTATCTAAGGATATCCACTCGTGATATACCCGGACCGCTGTATTATCGAATAAGTTATTCCACGTATTACATACATACACGCAATAAAGTGGATTTAAAGATTTTTTTAAATTTCTATTACTTTCTTTGTTAGTTTATATTCATGAAAAAAGAAGACATTCCACAACGTATAAAAAAGTTCTATGGCGTTTAAATATCATACAACCTTATTTAAATCATTATGCTTTCTAAAAACAAGTATATTAATTGAAGCAACTTGGAATTGAAGAAGTTTATAAATAAAAAAGAAAAACAAGTATACATAGCCAACATACATGCATAGAATACGCGAGTTTAGTATAGTATGTGCAAAGGAAAAGTGTACATAGGGCGAACTTGGCGTCTCTACCCGGCGGCGTCGCCACTTCACCTTGTCGCTTGGCAGAGTGCCAGCTTCCCTCCCTCTTCCCTCCTAGTGATCTAAGCGTTCCATTTCCCCCGACGTATTTTACGACGCTTTTGGGGTTGCGTTTTTGCTTTATATTGCTATGAGATAGGAAATAAAAGCATTATGGGTTTCTTGACGTGAATGTTTGCAAAAGTATAAATATTAATTTTATTGGAAGATTGTGCAGAAAGCATTATTTGAGCAGCTAATTTAAACATTAACACATATTTTATACAACCACTTTATTTTTCCCGTCGAAGTAAACAAATTGTATATTTAAGATGGGTAAAAAAATTTATTTGTTTTAAGATGATCTTCTTTATATTCATCATATGAAACAATATGAGCTATACACCAGATACGAAAACTAGTTACTAGAGTAGATTGTCAAAATTAGCAGGTCGTTAAACTGGGAATGAAATATTGATGATAAAGTCATAGACTTAAAAACTAATTCAGTTTTAATATCCTTTCGGTGGTTACGGTAAAAATAATGCACTTGTAGTCGGATTTTTGTATTTTTTTCTTTTTATAAAGAAATTAATAGTTTATTTAAAAAAAAAAAACCTATTTCATCTGCTATACACAGTTATTTTGTCAAATAAAATTAATTATATAATTATACATTGATATTTAATCTTACATTCATTAAATAATGTAGTTTTTTTTCGTAGAATTTGGATATTACTTCGCATTTCTTTATATCGAGAAAAAAAAAATATGATATCGTGTTTTCAAAATCTATAATGTGATTCGGGTATTTCTATATACCTGTATATAGATTGATACTTATCTTTCCAATATTTTAGTTTCCTTTAAAAGAAATGTTGGTTTATTAAACGAACTGAAAAATTTAAAGAACTGAAAAAACCGACTTCAAATTACGCAATTCATTAGCTTTGATGACGTTTTTCAGGTTATTTTGTTAGAAAAACTAAAGCACTACACTGATATTGATAAATTTTATATGGAACCATCTCTGAAGTATAATCTATCAAAAAATAAAGAATCATCAAAATCAATTCACAATTGGAGTATTCGGCGAACAAACATACAAATAAAAAAATAGAAAAAACATAGTCGAATTGAGAAATTCGAAAAATTGTTGATAAAACAGAGAACTTACGCTAAGCTACATATCTGAGGTACTATAGACTGTTAAATAGCAACATACACTGTCAAACACCATAACTACCCAATCACTACTCAAAACCAACTTTTTCATAGATTTTTATTTCACTACTATTTGCATGTATGCTTAGCGATATCTTCTTCTGTTGTAAACCGACGATGAATTTTTAAAGCACCTCACTATTATATATTTTTTATGACACAGCAGTGTCATAAAAATAACCTTATTGTAAATAACCTTATTTTAGGATGTTTTTACCAGCTCCAACTTTATACAGATATTCGCTATTTAAAGTCAAATATGTCAATTTTTTAACTGTAGGTAATTATAAGAAGTTAGCTATACTAGCTTAACTCTTATGTAATCTATATGCATATTTTTGCGTATTCTACAATAAAACATACAAATAGCAATAACAAATAGCCGTATTATAACAGAATAAGCGACATTCAGCCATATCTTCTGATAAGCTTAGCGTAGCCGTAGCAGTCGCTACGAGACCACGTAGCACCACGGGTCGCTCTGTAGAGCTTTCATATAAATTTTGTTATTTAAATCACGTTAGCTGTTTTCCCTCCTAAATGTGAAGTCACAGCAAAATAGTGATTGCATATTGAATCCCATATTCAGTCAAATCCATTTTACCTCTACGATATCATTAATCCTTAATTGAAATTATATATTGTGTGACATATACTTCTGTGCAAGCAACTTTTAGTGTAATGGTAAGAGTAACCTCTCAGTTGGCCTGTTTTTGAAGGATTATTAGGATCCGCCGCGAGTGTATCTAAGCTAAACGTCGCCATCGCTGTAGCCGCCCGCCCGTCGGACGCCTTTCGTAGGCATTCGTGAATGTAGGTAAAATTAACGTAAAAGCGAATGTTAACTGTAGTAATTTTTGAAGTTATATTAAAAAAGCGCCAGTTAGAATAATTTTATCCGACCATCCAAGAAATAATGTAGTGTTTTCCGAATGTACGTAAGTATTTGATTATTTAAATTATTTCTACAATAACTTAAAATTAATTTACCCATAATAAATTGTGTTAAATATTGTTTTAAAATAACCCATATATGTATTGAAGGCATATATACCTTCAATATATTTTTACTATAATATGTCCCGTACCAAATAGAGTTTTAATGAGATTGTAAATTTTATGTCCAATATTCCGAAGACAGACAATGCTTGTTTTTTCTCACGAATCATTCATTATTTGTAATTTTCTTGTAATACTTAAACTGTACTTCAAATGTATTTATAAAATCTCATATTATTATAATACTCGTATGACATAAGACAAGTTAACAAAGACCTTAAATCAAGAAAACCCAATTCATCAAGACACGGTTTGTTATATTCACCCACTTTACTGGTTAACTTCGGAACCTGGTTTAGGAGTACCGTTTTTATTAACAATAAATAATTTCTTATATCATAAGAGGAATATTCATAAACTTACAATGATTGTTTCTGAAATAAATCAAAGATTATTATGTTTTCTTTCTTCATTATACTTTTTTTAATTATCTACGAGAGTAAATTAAATTATCGCTATGAAAAAAGTTTTAAAGAAATTACCGGAAATTTGTTTCACACAATAAAAGTAAACAAATATAAACAAGTTTTGCCAAAAACAGCCGTCAGTCCGTTGGTGGTTCGGTCCCCAATGCTTTGCCTTAAACCGTAGATCTATAGATGTATAATTGCGATGAAAATTTACCGCTCTGTACAATAATAGTTCTTTTGTCTTCCTATCTCACGACCGCATCAAGTAAAACCAAGCGCTATAAATACGTGTATTGTTATAACGTAAAGTTACGTCAACCACTACGATTATAGTAATTTTCCATTCTACAGCTTATTGATTATCAATCTTTTAACGGAGTAATACGTGATTCTACTTTGGTTTATAAACTAAAGCTCATGGTTAGTATCATACGTGATAAGAAATATTTAGATCTGTCAACTTAATTATTTGCAATGTTATCTAAGTTACCTACGAATTCCAAATCTCAACGTTATCAACCAGATGAAATTGTCCTTATTGAATTTTCTAGATTTTAATGTTGCCATCTGCCCATACAAATACCGCACAAACCTAAATAAAAAGTTTTGAAAACGTGCCAACTTTCTCGTAATTGCTTGTGTGAGTATTGTGTAAAATTTTGGGTCTAAAGCAGAGTCAGCAATTATTCCGTTTTCCATTTTCCTTGGAATTCCTAATTCCATTGTTTCAAAATTTTTGTGACGTTATTCCGACTGTTTGTTAACCCCCGTTCCAAAAAGAGGGTCGTTATAAATTTGGCGTGTATCTGTGTATTTGTATATGTCTGTGGCATCGTAGCTTTCAAACGGATGACCCGATTTTGATCTACAAATTTGTTGACAGATCAAAAATTCCACACCCGGCGGGACTTGAACCTGCTTATCAGTACTTGGACCCTTTATCATTTTGGCCATTTTTTACGATTTTAATCTAGTTTTTTTTTTTGTTAGAAGCCTAATTTTATCAATTGTATTCTCAGTTATTTTTCATCAAAATCAGTTCATTCTGTCGTTTTGATATTTTGGGGGTTTTTAATTTACTAAACATACTGGTTTTTATAGGCTGCTTGATTGCCAACTCAACTGACCCAGTTAACTATAAACACATTGTTTTACTTATTTCAAAATTATTGTTATGTTTAATGTTGACAAATCAAGGATTTTATAAATTTTTATGTGGTATTTACACACATTTGACTCCTCTAGGAACTGAGCAGTTACTTTAAGATTTCCTAAATCAGTTATATGAAAGTTTATGAATTCATACATATTTTGGAGTAAATTATTATAATTTAAATATGATAAAAGAAGGAATACCAGTAAAATTATTCGATCTCGAAGAAATATCTTTTGACACTAGCACTGACGAAGTAATAAACAAAATTTAAGTTAAAAAATAATCAAACAATTAAAAATTAGTTAGTTTTTAGCTCTTTTATAAATTTAAGTTGTATATCTTTATTATTTAACTTGTTTAGGTTATTTTAGTTTAGTTTTATTTAAGTTCATATGTAATTTTTAAAGTGAATAATATATCTGTATAAATATAAAAATAATATTAAAAATGTGTTATTTATAAATCACAGTTTATCTCGTGTTCAAAATTCTTAAAATATTAAATAGTTGTGTATTTGAAAATTAGCAGCAGAGCTAAAATAAATATAATGCGGTTTTTTAAGTGTAAAACTTAGCGTTATTTTGTTTGTTGAATGATCCCTTTTTGTTATACGCCGCGCCGTCATTTTAAAGAAAATTTCTGAATATTTTGATACAATCTATCACATGTTATATATGTATGTATGTACATACTTTAAATTCATAGTTCTGCTCTTTTCTACCTAATGTAGGTAACTGTATAATTCCTTATCTCGAAGTTGTCGTAACAACATAATTGATGTTTTAAAGTCTTCTCACGTCAATTTCTTAAATAAATCATATCCTATGACACTTTCTACAATACAATATTATTTTTACTTCGATATGACATCAGTCATATCGAAATAAGCCCAAGATTTGTTTTCATTTGACCGCTAAGTCACCTTAAGCGAAGTTTCAATCCATAATGGTTTGTGCTTTATTTATTTAATTTTTAGCTCCACTGACACCACAATTAAAAACTATTGTTAACTACATATCGTTACGGGAAGATTATTTTATTTTAATTTAGTTAAGTACCTTATTTCTATGTTGAAATGAAATGAAATGAATTTAATCCACAACAAATAGGGTACAAGCATAATCTTAAAGTGAATTCAGTCCGGCCTATTTTGCCATTTGTTGGCATGTGGAATTAACTTTTTTCAAAGTCAGAGTTAGTCAAAAACAATCAAAATTAAACAATCAAGTCAAATCTTAATAACTAGTTGGTAGGATAATTTATATTGTGCTTATTCAATAATTCATCTACATTGTAAAAACATTTTTCCAGTAACCAATTTTTTTACTTTTTCCGAAATATTTCATATGGCAGTTCTTTAATTGATGGCGGTAACCTGTTATATACAGTAACACACATGGCATAGCAGTTTTTCTGACCTAGTGCTAACCTAAAGGGCTGTTTAAAAATTTATCTTTTTTCATATTTTGTAGCTCTAACATACTTATCATTAGCTGATTGAAAGAGGTTCGGGTGGTTACGGACAAATACTGCAATTTCAAAGATGTACATTGATGCCAGCGTAAGAATTCCTAGTTCTTTGAAATGAGGCCTGCATGATTCATAAGGTCTGATACCAACCATGGCCCGGAGACATTTCTTTTGTGACAGAAATGCCTTCTTTATGTGGGTAGAATTAACCCAAAGTAGAAGCCCGTAGCGCAAAACAGAGCTAACATAACCATGATACGCCAGTACTACCGTTTGCCGTGACGATGTTTTATGGAGTTTATTTAAAACATGTACAAATCTGTTCACTTTAGAACATACATTTTTTACGTGTTCTTTCCAGTCTAAATGTTGATCCAAACTGATATCCAGAAATTTAACATGCTTTGTCTCCTCTAATTGTACATTATTATAAAGTAAATGTCTTTGAGTCGGTTTTCTTCCATGCGTCAAGAATTGTATGTAATTGGTTTTAGTCAGATTTACGTTTAAATTATTATAGTCAAGCCATTCAATTGTTGATTTAATTGTATTATTAATTTCAATGTCAAAGTTATCCTTTTGATTACCTGTTAATAAAATCGAGATGTCATCGGCAAATAATGTGCATTTATGATTTGTTATGTCTGGTAAGTCATTTATGTTGTATCTATACCGAGCAAACCAGTGACCCGCAAGCAGCAGAATAGATCCTGCTTACCTAGAAGAATTCTATTCGCGCTCTCTATCAAAGAACAAAATAAACACTCATTTTTGTCATTTGTGTAATCGTATAGTATTAATCTTTAAAAAAAACAACTGCTTGTATGAATCACTTTTTTGACCTTCTAATGGTTATGGTAAAGATGATTTACTTTTTTGCATGTCAGAAATAAAATTGATAACACAAAAATCTGTAATGATTGGAAGGAACACTTCGCAAATCAAAATCAGATAATTCGTAATTAGATACGTACTTACAAATCTACACCCGAATAACATTACACTCAATTTTGGTCAGTCGTGTAAAAAAGCACAAAACTACGATAGTTAAGTATCTATGCCCACAAAATCGATCTGAACGATCGCAAACAACTTCGATACAAGTGATTGCGTGCGCGCGCGATAATCTATCGATCGAATGATAACGGGCCGAGAGGACAGTAGTTCGGTCACTTGATTCATAGAATTTACTATCAGTTATTAATGTCACCCTCATACATACATGCAGCTTGATATAACTAGGCATGGTACATTTCCTCTAGATCAACGTGCTTCAATTCGACTCTGCTCCACCAAAACTTTTTTATTTTTTTATGTAGAAATAGGTTTGCGCTTGACCGCCAACTCGCCTGATGTTAAGCGACGTTGCGGTCTACGATGGAGCGCGCTTACCTAGAAGAAACCAATTCACTTGCGATTTAAAGACACCCAGATTATATCTATCGGGAAAGACCCACTCAGGAAGCGTAGCGTATTCCATAGTGGTTAAACCCGTTGTTATATAAGTACGGTTCTATCTTTTATATACACGTACACTTCTATCTTTTAAACTTTTTTGGCTGCGTGAAAAACTAGCAATCATTTTTTTTATTTTATTTATTATTAACAACTACTAATTCACATTAGATATATGTATGATATTAGTATCAGACCGGCTTTGTTTCAGACTCTGTGAGCAGTAGATCTAGTTCGCTAGTTTAAATTTGGGATTGAGAAATTACCTAGAGATTTACCCTACGGATGACATAATGTCCTATGTGAATTCTCCTGTGTAACGAATTCTAATTTTCAATTTAGTTTCGTCAGTCACTATATTTGACTTATGGAATCCAATTGAACCCTTTTGTGATCGGTAAGGATTTTTATTTACTATGTAATGCAATTTGTTTTTTTTTTGTTATTTGGTTTGACAAAACAAAGCTTACTTACGCTCTTAATTAAATCTGATCGGATCTATGATCTTATTACCATTAAAATTAATTTGTGCTCGCATTTATTTTGATTTTTCTATAAGAGAGAGCGAGGCAACGATAGAATCGAGTCAGTTTTGAAACAAATTATTTTTAATCGCATATAATTAAGAAACATTTAATAGTACATCTAAAAGGGTACACAAAGATTCTCATTACATATTCACCCAATAAGCGAATGTCACACCGGGCCACCCCGCCATGTTGTGACGTCACCGCGCGCACGCGCACACGACATGTGTGCTGCGCGGTGCCTATCAATTTGATCCGCGCCCGCGCAGCTGCGTTCATCGACCCCACTCCCCTTATATCTGTGCTATTACCAAAAAACGCACCCCACATTTCGAACGATTAATCCAACCCGCTTTGTCTAGGATTAAAACCTTTCGTGCATTATTTGCACGCGCACCAATCTGCATGTGTAATAGCGTACATTAAAATGCCACTATTGTATTCCTTTGGGACAAAAGTTTGCGCAGGCTGACTTGTTGCGCAACAATTGTAATTTGAATGGCCTGTAATTAATATTACAACAATTGTAGATTTGTCTGTGCTGTAAATTTTTATACAATTTTCAACATTTAAAAAAATAAAGCCTAAATCTTAAGGATATCGTTTTATCTGCAGCTAGTTTTCTCAACTAGGTCCTACTTCCTTCAATGGAGTTTTCAAAAGAGTTATATTATATCATATATGTCACATAGACTTTCAAATTATATATCTACTCATTTCAAAAGTATCTTCGATAAGTTTTTTTATACCATTTCACAATACTAGTTTTTCGATAACATATCATACCCAAAACTGACAAGATTCTGTATATTAAAAAAAATACCCGACTGCAGAAAAGCTATTTTCGCAGCCTAACTTACGATTTCGTTAAGCTTGATACCCTGTTGAGTGTACGTTTGTTGTGAAAAAGTATGCGTGATATCGCTTTAAAAGGTATAAAATGCGCATTCAACAACACCTCGCACATAAAAATCGGCCAAACCAGTCATGTATTATAGAAACATACATACGTACAATCATACATATACACGAAAAACATATATAACCGTCCTTCTTACGCAGTCGGGTAAATAGGTAATCCTGGCCCGCCCGAATATCGTAACGAATCCATTGGAACAAACGGAGAACAATGTCGTGTCGAAGAATCAAACAAACGCCCCTACCTCTGCCAGGTCCCGGCTCCCGTCCCGTGTCGTTACCGGACTACGTACTTTCGACAGCTGCGCTTCGATGGAAATTATGACAGCAACGCTCTCCCACGGTTCCGTGGACTGCTTGACTGGTAACGCTTTTGTTACAAAATTGTAGGAGAAATTTTGAAATACCAGTTTCGGAAAGCGTTTATAAGCGTTATGAACATAATGTTAATAAAATCTCTATGGCCACACCGTTACTAGTAGAAAATATGTATGGAATTTGGTGGGTGCAACTACGACATAATAATGAAGTCGATTAAAAACTATTACAAATATTATATGTATTAAACCTTCGTAGTAAAACTATTTTTAACAGAAGTCATATTACTGTCATGAAAACAATATTAAATGACACCCTTAATATTTTTCTTTACATCAATATACTTTACGATAATATTTTTTAAAATTTAAAAAAACGCAGATGATTAACTCTTCATTCTTTTCAATAGTGTGCAACTGCGTTGTTTAGCTGCCTTATGTAAGTATTTATCTAAATACATACATTCATAGAGCCACACCTATTCTCCCTTATGGGATAGTTAGCGCCGATTCACGCCACATTTTGTGCTGGTTAGAAGCTCTCAAGATGACAAATATTAACTTGCAGTGACAAGGGGTCCATCACCTACACGAACACCAAATTCCCTCAAATCCCATTACTGTCTTCTACAGTATGCCCGGTACAAGTAAGAAGTAAATTATGAAGTATAATTATCAATAAAAAAAAAATCTGTTTAAATAGGGCCACGAATTCTGTGGTCCGGTGAGAGAAGCAATAGGTAACTTAATATGTTATTTTTCTCCCAGTCTAGCATAGAAGGAATTCTTCTTTAAAAAGCTACAAACTTCATACTTAAGAACTGCTTAAGAATATAAATAGTATATTAGAATATATTATATAAAAAAAAACTGGAAAAAAACCGACTTCAAAATACGTAATAAATTTTTTACTTGGATGCCATTTTTTCAGTTATTTTGTTATAAAAACCAAAGTACTGAACCGATTTTGATAAAATTTATATGGGACCACCTGTGAACCTGTGTGTGATTTATGCTACTACTCGTAGCATGAATTTTTTCACATCTCCAAAAGCAACAGTTTAGTTTAGGTGGTTTACTTTATTCACTGTAAAGCATAACATTTTTAAAACAGATCATTAATTGACTATTCAATGAATACCCCGCTTATTGGAGTAGACAAAATCATCTCCACTTTACGTGTAGGGCACATTTTCTTTTTCAAGATTCTAATCACCTTTTTGTTGGCATGATAAATATGTATACCCATACTTAATTACAACTTTCTGGCAAAAATAATATTAATCTTTGAGCTAAGCCGCGGACAGACGGACAGACAGACGGACGGACATAGTGAAACTTTATGGATTTGTAGTTGACTACGGAACTCTAAAAAAGACCTGAGCTAGCTGGTTTCCACAGAATTCTTCCTTTTACTAGATTAGATTGGTTATAAATATCGCAATAAACTACGTAATAATTATCTACTATCAACCTATCTAAAGCCATTAGTAGATTAGTATTGAATCGTGCTAGTATATTACCATACAATACTCAAAACGAAAGTATAGGTTCAACGTCCTACCGCCACGCGACTACCCTTCCAACCCCTTCTTTTATTATTCTTATTCCCATTCAAATATACACAACGGTGTTTTAAAGTGTGCTAAGGTCGTCCAGTTTTTTTCTCAAACTGAGGGTCGCATAGAATTTGAAATTTAAAATGGGTCGCATGGATGAATTTTACTGGGTGCCAATTGTGTGGGGTACTGTTGGAGTGTAGCGAGGGTGTGCTGAATTCGAAATAACGATTATTAATCAATGGTTTGTTCGTCAATGCTGTTTCAATTGAAATTGCTACTCGTATGTTCTCACCAGTAGTTCTCACGGTTTCCCGTATGATCTCATGATTAATGGTCTCGTGGAATAACTATAAATTTCAAGTTGATAAAGTTGGTATTCTTAATGGCCATGTATGATTTGATATTTTTGCAATAATATCCACCAAAATATCCATATCCAAGTTGAGATATTTGACATTGAATTAGGAAACATTATTGCTAAACCTCAAAAAGAACTACGAAGCTAAAATAAAAAGTAAAAAAAGGATTTTGGGAAGAACCGAATTTGTACGTTGTCATGGTGGGTTGATGGTGGGTTAACGATGACAGTTCTGTGATTTCGATGTGGATAGCATGACATTTTGTATTTAAATTAACAAAGTAAAATAAATCAATATTGCTATAAGAATTTTAGGCAGAGATTCGAGTAGAATGGTCGAAAAAGAGTTGAAAGTTTGTATGAAAATTCCATGTTCATGATGTTAGGAACATGAAGTGTATTATGCAAGTCAACTAATAGCTATGCGTACAAAACCACGGGCAACAGCTAATTTGACATAATTTTGCGACCTGACGTGCCGTGACTTAAATTTTTCATAGTCATAGGGAAGAAATGACCAGTTCCAATATTACCCTCTTTCTTGACAGTCGGTAAAAATTTAGACCCGAAAAAAAAGTTTAAATATAACCACAGTACTAAAATAATAAGGCCACAGTCTAAATCTAATACCTTTAAACGAGCAATTCTTGTATATATGTATCTAAAGGTATATAATCTGAATCTCGGAAATAGCTCCAACGATTTTAGTGAAATTTGGTTTGTAGGTAGATTAGGGGAGGAGAAATCGATCCTAGGTTTCATTTTTAGTGAACCTGGGTTTGCTCGTATTTTCAGTCATAAAAATCCGAGTGGAGCTCGGTCGCCCAGGCCTATTAAATGGCAAGCAACATTGTCTAGTTGCATAGTCATAGTTGCATTCGATTGCCTGTGCGCTAGGTCATTGATCTATCATGGGCCAAACGGAAGCGACTCTCGTGATGTCAGCGCGGAAGCGCGAAGGGCTTCCCTCTAGCACCCCCGGCTGATATCACTCCTACGCCATAATTACACCTACTAACGCGTGCTATGTCTGTATTAGAATATTCTATGAGCCGTTATAAATAGGTTTTTATACTTAGAAAAGGGCGAATCCTTCGTCAACATAAATAGTCCATTCAACTACATATCAAGCTATTTATGAATCGATTAAAGTCTAGTCAATGGTCAGATATGTATTTTTCCCACTAGTTATGATCATATCATAGGTTATTTTTTACAATTGCTACGGACAGACGTCTTTCTTCAACAAGCTATGATCCTGACACACGTCTTTCTTCCGGTTGCTACGATCCTAATATACATTTTTTCTTCCACTTAGTAAGACCCTGACACATCTTCTTTTGTATCCTTTACTTAGCATTTTTTTTTTCATAACACAACTGGTGTGCCGCAAGTCCATTACCGAATTATAAAATTATCGCACAACTAATTGTTCGTTAATACGTTAATAAATTAGAAAATGAATTTGTACCAAATTTTATTTCTCTGCTTTAATTAGCCTTAAAAGGCTTACTAAACATTGCTTTACTGAGTTAGAGGTGACTCGCTTTCTAAGCATAATTTTAATTTTATGTTTATATGTATGTGTATCTCCAGTGCAATTATTTTCTGAAAAGTACCATACCTTGCCAGGTATTTAATCGCCAGGCAGTAGTACAAGCACTGTGGTCCAAATTGAAGGGAAATGTTTCCAGCGAAATTATGCTTCTTCCTAAAAAAACTGTTTACTCCATTCGTATGTACGAGAGAATATGAAAACGTTTCTCTTAAGTCAGGCAAATTAGAAAAACAGGAAGTTTTTGAAGCAAAACTGTGGGGTAAAAAGCCGGTCCTAAACAAGTAAGGTATCACTGCAACGCCTTGACAAGTTTATGCGGAGTTACCGTGGTGACCGGTCACTTTGTAAGCCACGTGCGAAATTCAACGAGGCTTTTTCACTCACAGGCAGCCGAGAACAACTATCTAAGACACCAGGGGAGTTAGACAAGTGACATTATCTCTATATATATAAAAATCAATTGCTGTTCGTTTGTCTCGCTAAAACTCGGAGAACAGCTGGGCCGATTTAGCAGATTTTGGTTTTGAAATGTTTGTCGTAGTCCAGGGAAGGTTTAAACGCTGAGAAAATATCGGGTCCACTCATTGATAGGTGATACGAAGTACGCCGGGTCATCTAGTAAGAATAAAAAAGTAAATGTATGGAATTGACGTTAGCTGACGAAATGTCACGTGACGGCACGTCACAGTTTCTTAGCATTTCGAAGCGTAAGAGTCTAAAGAAATAGAAACGTTTGCCATTAACCGCTTGCCTATCGAACGATAAAAACATTGCAGCAATTGTACTTGCTTGTCGTTTTGTGAGTAAGTTACAGTAGGAATTTTAAACGGTTCTAAAATGCATAACGATTATAATTTCTGTAACTAAGTTTATCGATTTTTCGATATATTTTATTTCTCGAGTTATCTTCTCAAGAGTCATTTCGTTGTAATGATTATTTTGGAGTCCGTAAAATAATCATCTTTATGGTAAATAACCTATAGTCAAGCTATTTTAAGCGAGATATTGCAACCATTGAGAGACTTCTGTAAATGACAATTCAATATTTCTTACTTTATTGTACATTTTGCAATTTGAAAATTCCTCAACTTTGCGAGATCTTACTGTGAGTTTTCTCATCTCTGTTTTGCGTGTATTTATTGTTTTCTTTTTTTCATTTTGAGAAATAAATGGCTTGTACAGCCGTAATAAAAAATTCAAAATAGCGAGATTACTGAATAATTAATATTACAATATGGGCAAATATTAAGAGATATCTAGATTAAATTTGAGAATCCAAAATGTCGTGTTACAACAATGGAAGTGTGAGGTAACTTCACGGTACTTAGAAAGGCACCTATATTATATTCATAAAAGGCTTTTTTTTGACTGACTGACTGACATACGATGTAGATCGCTGCTCCCTTTGTCATTACTTTTCATATTTACTAAGACAGATATTTTCTAGATCGATGAGCTTCATTTAAAGTCAGTTAAAGTTGGTGGTCAATCATATATGTATCAAATGTAAAAAATAACTAATTGTAACCGTGCCGTACGGCTAAAGTTTCCATTTCTACACAACGTAAAGGTTACCTAACGTTTACAAAGTATTCTTCGACTCTTTTCGAAAATCAATTATTTAATAGTTCACGTCAGCTATGTTAAAATTACATTAGGCACTACCTACTAAAAGTGAAGAAATGTAACAAGTGAAGTCAACACTCCAAATTAGCTCGGGTCCGTCGTCGTGACAGGTCGGTACATAAAACCAGCAGCTGTGAAAAATTCACGACCAACGACCGAAGTGACCACCCACAAGGGCGGTGAACACCCGGCCACTTGACACTCCTTCAACCATTGATTTATGTTTCATCGGTCTCAATATAAATGATTCGTTAAAAATAATAGTTTTTTATACAACTGAGTAAGGGCCCCATGTCATCCGGCGCTGGAATCCGACCTTTTTTAGTAGGCGAAAACGTCGGATTCCGGCGCCGCGCCGGATTTTGTTTCCGAGCGTCGTGCCATTTGTAATGTAACCACAAACCTCTTTATTCTATATTATGCAACTTCTATCCACCCTAAGGCCGCCTTTGTACTGTCATTTAACTTTATTGTTTATTTTAAGTTTTTACTGCATGGATGTTATATTATATTCTATATTTCGCTGAAAACATCACAGACTACTATTTTGCGGTTGAATCTCTGTCAAAACTATTAGTAGGACAAAGAAGGTATAGTTTTCGGAGTAGCTTCATATATAAAAAAATAAATAAAAAACTTAACATAATTAACGACTCAAAATTTTCAGCTAAAATCAAAATCAAAGCCTATCTCAACAGTCTAGGGTACAGGGAAACAGAGGACCTCATAAGGATAGTCAGCTAGAAGTAGGGTCAGTCGATAAAGTCACTAACAACAAAGATCTAAATAAAAATACGTGATAACGACATAAAACATCAATAATAAAAAATCATTCAGACGAAATATGTGCAGAATATACAAATAGAACATTACATTATAACGAAATTAAATACATGTAACTTATTCATCATCATTAACAAAACATTAAAACTATTTATTATTACTAATTTTTCTTCAAATTTAAATTATAAAATTATTATACTATTAACTAATTCACTAATAACATATTTACTTTAATTGATATTTAAAAAGTTAAAATAATTTCACACTGTGTCGAATAGCTAGATTTTGTCTCTTTAAAATTTGATTCATACGAAGAGCCCTAGTCATCGCAACACAGGGTATCCTACCGCGGTGACTAGTGACTTAAATTAAAACAGAACTTATTCTTATGTATAACTTCAAGATCTAAAGCTCAAAGCTCAAAATGTTATAAACGAAATGTATAAGTTTTGCACTATGTAAATTACTTAATTTTGCTCTAATAAATTATTATTATTATTTAAAAAAAAGTGTGATAATCCTAAGGCAGACTCTGTAAAAAAGTACACAAAATGTAAATACACTTAACAAAAAAATTATTTACAATCTATCTTAAAGTAACAAAGTCACATATTTTTTTTACATCCAGATAGGAGCAAGAGACTATATAGTTTGATATAATTGTTTTATTACACCTCAGCTTTCTAATTGCGAATGCAAAAATGCGAATTTGTCATTTTAATCGATTGTAAATCAACAATAAACACATTCCGCATCGCATCGCATTATGTATGATACACTTCATATATTTTCTACAGTAGAAATAGTCAGAAATGCTAGGCACATACAATATCAAGTTCAAATAAGACCTATTTTCTTTATCCAAAGAGATTTAACACTATCGTTTTTTATGTCCAACTGTCAACGAAACGTTCAATTGTCATTTAACGTTCCTTTTTTTGTGGAATCAAAAAGGGGGTTTTATCTCGCATAATAATTTTAATTTTTTTCAAAAAATATTTTCGCAAGCTTGTCTCATACTTGACTACTTTTTAGTATATATTGATTTACATCAAAGTAAACCCTACAATTTTGACAATTTTGAAACTTGTATCTGTTCCTGTTCAAAAAATAAGCCGTTTAAGTGTAGAACAGACAGACAAACAAAGAGACACCCCTCATGAATAGGTTTAGTACAGAAATGTAACAAATGAAACAATCGTTGACAATTATAGCTTTATTATTTTTTCAAATACAATTCGCATTTTTTTTTATACAAACCACCAACAATTGATCTACGATTGACCACCAACTCGCCTGATGTTAAGCGATGTTAATTTTACTTTTTTTTTCTATACTTGACAATGAGACCCAGGGATCATTTTCAATTGAATAGCCTCTACTTACTAGAGGAAATCTGGTCTTAAATGGCCTTGTAAATAACTTAATTTAACAGAATTAAGTTGCCTACCTATTGTGCCAACCTTAACAAAAATAGAAATAAGACAAAAAAGTCTGGTGAAGATAGTTCCCAATGTGTGAATACGGGAAGTCAACAGTCAACTGCTGTAGGTACTTCAAATATCAAACAACCTAATCTGCTAGCTGAAAATACTTGTCGAATTCCCTTACAAACTTTGTATAAAATGTGTCCACTCCATAGTGACTGAAACAGTAATTGGGCACACATACACGGCTGTAGCGAGTAGCAGGTGGTCGCCCCATGGACGTAGTATTAAATACTACGTCCATAGGTCATGAGGGGTAGCTTGTTTACATTGTTTCACCATGGCGCCGCCGCGTTACGTCCCACACAACACTTTGGGTTACTTTTTAAACATGTACTAAGCCAATTTTATGATACAGGTATTTTTGTATATTTAAATTAGGGTATTTATGAAGTGAGTCTATCGGATGGCGTATTTTTATCTAAAACTGATGTCATTGTGTGACATTATAAGAAAATAATATTTGTACTGTCAATGGGTTATATCAAGGTCCTATGTAAATAGGGCGAATTCTGTGGGTTATATTATACGGTCAATATTATCACGATCCTAGTACCGTATCAGTATCATGATACCTAATACGGTACCAGATATTGCCGTGATACTGTAATACGCCTCGATATTGCCTTGATATTATCGTGATATTCTCGGATTATATGATAATATGAATATGAATATTTACAACAGTTGCATGTTTATACGAAAAACTCTAAAAAAAAATGTTCATACAAATTTGCTATTCACCAAACGGAAACAAAATGTTTCATACCCCTGCACTCGGCGCGGTAGCTACATTGTCTTGCCTAAGATCCGAACGAACTACGGCAAAACAATGATCACTTTTGAAGGTGCGCACTTGTACAATAAACTACCCTCAAACATAAAAAACTTTGACTCGTTCAACATATTCAAGAAGCAGCTCGCCGAACACATTATTAAAAATAAGTTAACATTATGAAAATGCAACTGAACGCGTTGTACGAGTGAATGTTTAAATGTGATGTTTAATGCGTTGTGATGTGTTTGTGTTTGTTTGTATTTATATTTTGGACCTACTATCTGCGATGACGAACTGTATAAATTAAATCATTAATTATGTTCTCATGGAAGTGATGTAATATCTTAATATGAGAATAAATAATCTTTAAACCTATAATGATCGTTAATATGAACCATTGTAGGTAACTTTGACTCCGTGTCAAACATTGTACATAGAATTTTTCTTGATTTACGCCCAAAACATTAGTAAAAAATTACTTATTGACTGCTAACCTTGACACGGAGTCAAAGTTACCCACATTGACAGTGCTCAAAGTCAATTTTTTTTTTTAGCTGTAAACTTCTGGAGAAATAGCAGTAGAAAAGTATTAAACTAAGTTCTTTGTTTTTTATTAGCAAAAAGGATATTGGCTAAACACGGTATAAGGTTGAAGTCTATGGGGGATGTTCAGCAATGGACTTCTTATGGCTGAGATGATGATGAAGGATAATGGCTGATGTTTAATTTATTACATCCTTAATGGACATATAGCCTCTCTATTTATTTCATGTGTTTTAGAGTTTTTTTTTTAAATATATTTATTATGTTCGATAGATCTATGATTGACCACCAACATACCTGATGATAAGCGGCGGTGTAGTCAAGGATAGTGCTCGTCGACTTAGAAGATATTGTGTAAGTTTCTATTTGTGTACTAGAATAATATCTATTTTAACCTGCGTGTACTATTAAAATCATTATTATGACATAGAATATGGAAGCATGCCACAATCAATAAATATTAAAATAATAAACAACATTTTACTGTTCGGAAAGAGGCACGAAAATTCAGAATTCAAGCACAAATTTTGAAAATAAACATATGGAACTTAGCATGGCAACAACGCATGGTAGACTCTTAATAACGCATGCGACTTCATTTATATGAAAACCTTGCGTGCCACATTTTTGGTAGCAACTGTGACGTCACAGAAACGATTTTGTGATGGAGTATTCCATCTGCGGGAAATCTATTCAACCAATGCATCCGCGCGCTTGTACGCTAGTAACTAGTTGTCAAAATATTGAATCGGAAGTACATATATATCACCTGAAATTAAATAAATCTTGGTCAACTGTGATTTTTTATCGTACTTGTTGACATGCTAGGTACATACACTTGGGGTATCTATAGAAGTCTATGTATCAGCTTATAAGACGTAGGGTGTTACGATACCATGGGGTGCTACGTTGTCGTAGGGCGCTACGATACCATGGGGTGCTACGTTGTCGTAGGGCGCTACGATAGTGAAGGGCGCTACGATATGGGCTACGTAGGGGTGTTCAATCAAATACACGAAACTCGTACTTAGACGGCTATTACGGATGCCAAGCAAACACTTTTTGATTTTATTCACTTATTTATTTCTGTATCAATTACTTAAATATTTAGTCTTGTGCAAGTACAGTAGCTCGACATCTTTCGACTTTAATACGTCTTTTTGAAAACCGTAGAGAAACTCTTTATCAGTTTTTAACAGACTTCAAAAGAGGAGGTAACCAATGCGGTTGCATTTTTATGTGTGTTACCTTATAACTCCTTGTCATTTATTTGAAACTATTTGAATTTTTTTTTATAATTTTTTTTAATGATATATTTTAAGATCCAAAATTGCATCAAAATCGGTTTAGTAGTTTTTAAAATTTTGGGTTGTTCGATTTACTATTAATTGCTTATTGAAGGGCTATCACAAGGAGAACAATGCATATGCATAGTTCTCCTTGAATGAATGAATGTTAAATGTTGAATGTTGTTTAATGAATGTGAACGGGCACAGCCTGAACGTGAATGCTGACTTGATAAGAAAGGAGTGAATACAGATATTACAAATACAAATGTTTTATTTTCCCCAAAAAAACTAAAAACAAATTACTGCAGTTGCTGGTGGACTTCAAACTCGGTAAGGGAGGAGGAGGTAACTTGAGGTCCATTACCGTATAACTAGGTGAAATTACTGAGCACACTACAATCACTTAACTGTTAAGCGAGTATGAGAAAATTAAAATGATTGAATAATAAGATATGACGAATGTTAGAGAAGGGTGTATATACATATTTCTTATACATACTGCACCGACGCCGCCTGAGTGAGATAAGGATAGGAAGATGACGATGGTACCTATTATTTGCCTGAATCCGTTTCATAAGCCCGACAGACACAAATTTCTTAGCGATAAATTTCAAAATAAATTAAAAAGCGATAAATCGATAAGCGATTTCTTAGCGATAAATTTTAAAGCATCTTTGAACAATTTTATTTCAACTATACTAATACATACATATATTTATGTTTTAAATGAACCCAGCACTTTTATTTATCATTCATAAAGGTTCCGTTACCATACGACAACTAAATCAAAAAAATTATAATTATACCGGAAATATACGCTATTTGTGTGATCATAAATAGGTAAACAAACGCCAACTAACAATACGCATAGGATTCAAATTTAGACCTCAAACCTGGAACTCAAATGTACCCACAAGATTGCTGTAGGTTCGTACTTAGCAATAAATTATTGCTTCATTTATATAGAAGCTACAAAAAGTTTACTCCATCAATTCGGTATCTAAATCAGGAAACAGTAATTTGTGAAACTTCGCGTCGAGCCGTTAGAAAAGGCAATTTTTCAATACAGAACTCCCAAAACCAGCAACCACACGGTACTTATGAGCATGTTTTTCAGTAGAAGCAGGTTAGGACTAATCGATGTGCCGGAATTCGAAGCTGGCGGTGCCATCCACCAGTCAGTGCGTTGACGTGTGCCCGAGTTGTAAATCTGTTAGGCATCTACCAAATGGCATCGAAAACGCGAAATGCCCTTGAACTCGTGAGGTAGGCCTGACCGACTTACCTACTGCTTAATTTTAGCATGGCAAAGCTACTAACCTTTACGATTTCGATGGATGGCCTTATTGATGGCTATACCTCACGGTTTGATTTGTTTTCTAAGCAAGGAAGTTGAGGTTATACTAAAAGAAATTTGAAAAAAAAATAGCCATTTATGATTCCAATCAGATAAAAGAGAATTAACATTATATCGGTTTATTATATTATATATATTAATATTATATCGGATAATGTTTTAAGGGTAGAAAACAGTTTCTTCTTTTTCTCTTTTTGTATGGATGGGCACGCGGCAATGTTTCTCTTGACACACATTTTAACAACAGAACTCCTAGTTTGATATTGTTTGAGTCCACATCTTGTGCAACTACGAATCCATGCATTGCTGATTACCGAATCAATGTAGAAATGCTTATTGTAAAAGGATATTTTAGCAACGCGACGCAAACGCATTGTTTAAGCTAAAATGAGACAGATTAAGGAATTCAACAACTTTGTTGACCCGGATTATGAACCTGACCTTTAGAGTAATGGACCGAATTAGCTGTGCGCGTTAGGGCGCGAAGGTCTCGGCTAATCCTCTCAGAGCCTTTATGTTCCTTTTCTCAATGAAACGTAACTTCACTGTATTTTTTACCAACTGCCCAAAAAAGTGTTATTCGGGTGTAATTTTTTTGTAGTAATTCTGTATTAATTTCAGCCTTTATCTGCAGTGTGTATCGGCGAGACCGATTTTGTTATGTCGTTAGATTCGACTTCTTTCCTCGTTCTTGTGCGTATGTAGCCTTTACTTTCCGTACCAGTTGGTACAAATGGCACAGATTTGTCCCACTAGTACCATTATACTATATACAAGTTTCACGCCCGGCTTCACTTGTAATCACAATAATGTATATTGTCAATACGAAAGTTAGCGAGTGTATTTTTATTACTCCTTCACGCTAAAATGGCTAAACCGTTTAGGTTTGCCATGGAATGTTTTATTTTTTGTTTATTTTACTTATTTTTAACCCCCGACCCCAAAAGAGGAGTGTTATAAGCTTGACGTGTGTATATCTGTGTATCTGTCTATATCGATCAATTTTTTTTGTTTTTTGTTTTTATTTAAAAGAAGACTTAATCAAGAGTGTTCTTAGGTGTGTTTCATCAAAATCGGTTCAGCCTTTTCTTATGTCAGGGGTTTTTAGGTTTTCTAAGCTTGTATTATTTCATATCAAAATTATATTATTATTATTATTTTTTAAATATTTTTTTTTAAATTAAGTTCCACGTATGGAAGTATGTATGCGTATTTATTTATCACCCATTAATTTTATGTTCCATTGGCCAGGGATAAGCATAGGTACTCATATTTTGAAGGAAAAAGTGCAAAAATACCATACCATATTGACACCAGCTGCGCCCCGCGGTGTCACTCACGTAGTGATGAAAAAGGTGAAGATAACGATGATAAAATATAAGCTATGTACTTTTCAAGGTTCTAAAGAATCTCTGTACCAAATTTTTTAACGATTGGTTTAGAAATTTAGCCGTGAAGAAGTAATAAACAGACATACTGACGACAGATAGCGTTACTTTGGTTTTGTAATATAAGTTAGGATTAGGATTAGAATTACATTCCTATGTAATGTTAATAAACTTCTAGAACTATCATTGAATCATTTCAATCAATCAATGTGAGTTAAGACACAGAAAAACTAATAGTCTTAAGACATAACTGACTACTATAGTTCCCGTCACGTAATAAGAACGCTGGTTTGTTCGCGCTTACGAACAAACCAGCGTTCTTTTTAAGTGACGGGAACTATACTCTTTGAAAAGTATTTATTTTTACGTTATTTATTTCGCCTGCCTATTTTTCACCTGTAGAATAAAAATATTGCTCTACGTCACTAGCTCGGAAATTTATGTTTCCAGCTGAGAAACAAGGGTGAAAACCATATTTATCTCCAAGGGTGGAAAGTTATTTCAAAATTCAAACATAACAAAGAGTCAAGCCTACACTATTACACTACCCGATTTCTCGGTCCCTGTCTATCCAGTGCCTGTCTGGGAACTATGGAGATCGGGACCCTGTCTCTTATTTTACTACGCTATGCCTGACGACAGGATACGATAAATCGGGTTGTTGTTAATACCCTTTCCAATCTCTTTGTTTTTTAAATAAACCTTCATAAAACAAAAAAAAAAAAAAACACGGAGGTTAAACAAAAATATTATCTTAAAATAACTTAAAAACTTTAAAGGTTACGAATGTGTGAGGAAAGTTATGTGAATTATGTGCAAATTTTTAAATGTACTTGGCTCAGTTAAAAAAAACAATCAATCAATGCAATTAATTTTCAATTTTTTTTTTTTTAGGGAAAGTAGCACGAAAAAAATGTTAGGGAGTTTGGGCGGGAACGGTTGTTTCTTTAAACATGTCGTTCTGTTCTGTTTTATTTTGTAAACTTAACTAAACTTGCGTTATTTCGTATTTCGAATGTTAACGATGTAAAACGCTATGATCCGATTTCTACTCGAGAACCACGAACTAAAATACGCTTAGATACTCTAGATTAAATTTCAGACACTCGACGGTAAAACTATTTTCTAGCCTATTGTTATATTAATAAATGATTGTTTCCTCATGCTAATAATTAAAAAAAAACGCATATCTGTTTAAATTTTTATATCTAAGTGCCTTATTTTTACATCTAAGCGCCTTATTTTTACATCTAAGCGCCTTATTTTTACATCTAAGCGCCTTAACCAACTGTGATTATGCTAGAACGGGCTTAAAACACAAGTAGGTATAATAAGAAATGGTTATAATAAGGATGCAATTTTTATTTTAAACTTTTTTATTTTAATGTTGATTTTCCTGATTGTTTTTTTTTTTTAATTTAAATCATAACGATACCCGTATTTAAAAAAAACATTTTCGACATCAACAAAAACAAGTTTGATGACCTTTCCTAGCGTCTATTTTGTTTCTATTGTACGACCAAGTTATTGCCAACTTGGACAAAAGTGTAGAACTATTTTTTCCAGTATGTTATGTTCAGAAAACGCAATACTGGCTCCCTCACAATACTTTGCAGATAATTTGGTAGTACCATCGTACGTAGCCACCCTCCTCTAGCTGCCCCTCGGCTAGGCGACAATAGCGCCAGCTGCACTATTGTACCCCGCACAATAGCAGTGCACACCCCTGCAACATCTAGCATGGCGCATAGACACACGCTCTCGACATGCTACTTATTGTTCTGTTAATTAGGTAAAAAATGATGCTATATCACTTGAGAGCTAGTTCTGAAAGCAGTACAGAGGAAGTGATTCGCTAACTCAACCGCGTTCACGTAAACTCCGATTTGTATGGAATCATGAACCTTCTAGCTGAGTAGCGCCAGAAGACGCGGTTCCGATTTCATACATTAAACAAATTTTAGTTTATACAAAGGGTCGCTGTTAGTAGAACTCCTAATATTATATCCATCTGTTCAAGCTGATTTCATCCAGTATAGAGAATAGGAATCCTTCCATTCACGCCATATTTTCTGATCCTGTGTGAGTCTGATCAGTTGCCATTACCCGTTCGGTGGTTGCTTCCAATTTTGTCGCTATTTCTGACGGTAGACACAGTAACTATAATATTCTACTTATGTAAATTAAAACTTATAATTTTGTTTATAAACATAACGTGTCAATTTTAATACGAGGTGAAATCGAATTCATGAGCATCTATTAAGCCTACAGTCCTACTATCCTTTATGCTTCTAATCACATAAGTTAGGAAGTAAAGTTTATGGAATCTAAATGATTGATTTAAGTATTTGAAATGACACCGGAAATATTTTAAGAAGATTACATGAAAAATTATATTTTCCAATTTTTATTTTTATTTACAGATTCAGTAGTAAGTGTGAAAGCAAATACAACGTGTAATTATATACCGAAAAAACAGAACTAAGGGCATCTGTCAGATTAATTTTAGTCTTTTTCTCTTTAATATGACTTAAGAATAAGAAAGCAATATTTTAACTAACAAATAGTTTTTATCTGGGGATTGAAAAATTAGCCCAAAATAAAATACGTATTAAAGATAAAAATATAACACGTGAATTGCTGAATTGTGAACGCGTAACATTGCTGTTCATCGAGGCAATATCGCCAGCCTTTTGGAAACGTTGCCATGTTACTTTATTTTTATTTTTGTAGAAGATAGTTCTACGATTGACCACCAACTCGCCTGATGTTAAGCGACGGTGTGTTACTTGTGTTCTGTTTTTTACAAATACATAAAAAAATAATTTTCATTTAATAAATTTTGTTTCCCATGTGATCAGTATCATGAGTTGGTAACAGGCTTAAAGTATGCACATTCATTAGATTTCACCCCATATTTAATTATTATACAATTTAAGGTTATGCTATTATATATAAAGTTCAAAGGCCGCATTTGACCACCAACTCGTCTGTTGGAAATCGACGATGTGATCGAAGATGAAGCAAGCAGGCTTAGAAGATACCTATTCACTCTGACCTTGAAAATATCAATTAAGTAACTTATCTATATCTAAATATATATTAAGTAGATACATTTATACCTGATAACGTAATACTCGAGGTCAACTACGGGGCATGGTTCGGCCCTGTGGAAACATGCAGGTCACGCCGCAATCACGAAGAGAAAGAAGTTATGTTACGTCGATGGTGTTTCAAAAATACTTACACTTGCATCTGATTGTTGTAGTATCTATTGTTTGTAAAATAGCTTATATCGAGCGACAACATACGCGCACTCCGCAGATTAGATTATACTTTGGCCAACAATTTGAACAACATAACAGCTTGAGTACTTAAGTGGTAAGAATGTGAAACAAAGTATTCTATATTGGTGTTTTTTTTTTGTAATAGGACATTGCTCTACATTTGGCTGTGGACCCATGTCATCCGGCACCGCGCCGGATCAGAAACAAAAGCCGGCGTGGGGTCGGAATCCGACGTATTCGCCTACTAAAAAACGTCGGATTCCGGATGACATGGGGCCAGGGCCATGGGCCACCAACTTGCCTATTGGTAAGCGACGGTGCAGCCGAGGATCGTTTTCATCTCAAAATAATGTAGTGCGACATTTTCTGTACGTACGCCTGTCTTTTTATCGTTAGCAAACACCGTAAACCAAGCTTTAATGTGCTGATCTACTGCTCTGCTCGAATATACCGGCACCATTGTAATTTACGAGTATTTAGGTTTAGAAATTTAAATAAAACCGGCCAAGTGCGTATCAGACTCGCGCACGAAAGGTTCCGTACCATTATATATAAAAACGGCATAAAAATCACGTTTGTTGTATGGGAGCCCCCCTTAAATTGTAATTTTATTTTAAATTAATTATTTATTTTTGAATTGAATAATATAACTCAATATTCTGTGAATATTTCAAGCGTCTACCAGTTGCCGTGATCAATATCGAGCAAAAACGAGCAAAACAATCATGTTTGTTGTATGGGAGCCCCCTTAAATATTTATTTTATTCTGTTTTTTAGTATTTTTTATTATAGCGGCAACAGAAAAACATCATCTGTGAAAAATTCAATTCTCTAACTATTACGGTTCATGAGATACAGCCTGGTGACAGACGGACGGACGGACAGACAGCGAAGTCTTAGTGATAGGGTCCCGTTTTTACCCTTTGGGTACGGAACCCTAAAACCCCCCGAAGGTTGAACCGTTTTTGATTAATCATAATTTAGAACATTTTCGATTGAAATCTCTTTCAAAGAAAACAACTAAATCAAAATCGTTCCATCCGCATGAGAGACTACGACATCACAGACACACACAGATACACACACGAAAGTTATAACACCCGTCTTATTGTCACCGTGGGTAGCTTTGAATCCGTGTCAAACATTGTACATGGGTTTTTTGGTGTCGATTTTTTTCCCAAAAGAATAGTGGTCGTAATAACTGCTAATAAACTCATTAAGTAATTTGACTGCATTTTTTTTTGGAGAAAACGTCAAAAACCTTCGAAATAGCTATGTACAATTTCTACAATGTTTTACGTGGTTTCAAAGTTACCCACGGTGACTGTACTTCAAACAATACAATTAAAATCAAAAATACGCAATTCGTTTACTTTTTTTTGACCACTAAATATTAACTGTTTATTATGACGTAAATATGTTTATGATTATTATTGAATAAGTATTTTGACATTATGAATTTTATATTTTAATAATCTAATTATGATTTATTGTACGATTTTCTTATGCTTTTTGTTATTATTTCTAAGGGTACAATTCGCCCGAAATAAATTAATTTTGATTTGATTTGGATGATATTTTACCAGTTATTTTGTTATAAAAACCAAAACAGTAAACCGATTTTGATAAAATTTCTAAAGGACCACCTGGGAAGTTAAATCCTTTCAAACAAAGAAGAGTTTTTAAATCGGTCCAGGTGTCTTCGAGTAATCGTGGAACATACATAAAAAATAAAAAAGATTCCAACGACGATTGAGAACCTCCTCCTTTTTGGAAATCGGTTAAAAATACGCTACGAATTGTTTTTTTTTTTTTTTTTAAGTCGGTAACAATATTGTAAAGCGCGTAAACATTTTGTATTTTATGGAATAAATTAAATTATACTGAACTTTCTTTACTCATACATGTAAGTAGGGATAGCATAAAAAGTTAACTTTATAAAATGACATTACAGTATGTTACTAAACTAGTCCTGCTCTCATTTTAATTACATTTCAGAACGATTTTTTTTTGATCAATCTTCTTTCAAGAAAGTAAGGAATTATCAAGAAGAACAAAAGAAGAGAGAAGATGGAAAACTGTCTAACTCCTCGCGTTCATCCCGAGCCTTCATGTCCCTAATATCCATAAGGCACGCGGTGAATGCCAAGAGCGGACGTTTGTCTACAACTCTACACCAAGCAACAAATATGGACGTTTTAAAAATATGGCTTTCGAGATCCAAGAGAGTTGACGCGTATTGGACAGAACTGGTTTAATCCAGTAAGACGTCCAATTTCCTAATTTATAATCATAAAAAATGAACAAAACACTTCGATTTTTACGCAAAACTAGTACAAGACAAGCCCATTTATAGTAAAGTACTTAAGTGTAATTTATGTCTTCAAATCTAAAATGTTAACTTTGTTCTGTTTTAAAAAATAAGTAAGTATATTTACCTAAATTATGTGCGATCTATATGTGATGACATCAAAAAAAAAAGAAACTTTGTCCTTGACTCGATGTTTAAATAGTTCAGTGTTGAGGTTAACGTAAGACCCAGCAGTTCAAGATGGCATGTCAATGGTAAAGATACATTGCAGAAAGTAGGAGACAAAGGAAATTATTTTCTCTTTTTGGCAGAGAAAAGGCAGGCTTGAGTCTTGTTGACGTTGAATTTTACGAAATTTTCGCCACGCCAATCGAACACTGCTAGCTGGAGGTGGACAGCAGCACTTTTCTCGGAAAACGTATTTTTAACCGACTTTCAAAAAGGAGTAGTGAGAACCTGCTCCTTTTTCATCGGAATCTTTTTTATATAAACGTTCCCCGATTACTCGAAGACACCTGGACCGATTTGAAAAAATCTTTTTTTGTTTGTAAGGGTATACATCCCAGGTGGTCCTATAGAAATTTTAGTCCCGGTTCAGTATTTTGGCTTTTATGACAAAATAACTGGAAAATATCTCATCCAAGTAAACGAATTGCATATTTTTATTGTTGGTTTTAATAGTTTCTTAAACTAGGGCGCAATACAAGTATGTATTGCGCCCTAGTACTGATACGTAAGGCCAATTATAACCGTTACAAGGGATATTGAAGCATTATTACTTTGTTACTTCGCAGATCAGTACCATGAGAACCACTACAAAATTTTAATAAATTATTATTAAACATATAAAAACTACATCAATCATAAAAATATTGAAATGGTTTCCTTAAAATTGTTCAAAATTTCAAATAAAAGCATACAATACATACCTTAAAACCTTTACTTTATATACCTGAAGTCCTTGACAAACGAGTCGAGCAAGGTTGTAAAATAATACCTATTTATCACATACCCTAAAAAGTCACGTTCAAAACGTGACAAACATAGTATATAAGTTTATCTCTATTTCTTCTTATAATATAATTCGTTGTCAAATTAAAACTATATATTTACAGCTGCGACTGCGCCCAGTATATAAGTTTTTGGAAATCAATGGCGATCCGAATCCTGATGTTTACTCCAGCGGATAGTTCTGGTCGAACACGTTAATCTACCCAGCTACTGGCTTATATAACCTGTGCTCTATCATAACCGTTCTGTTAAATATTCTCTCCTGACAGCTTTACCTACGTTCTACCTTTATAACCAGGGAAACATAGTAAACCCTATGCAAGCCGACAGCGGAAATTTCGTTGGATCGAAGCTCCCATCATCAATATTTTTGAACATACTTACATATAAAAATAAAGATATATTAGGAATAATATGGGAAGAGTAAGTGTTATAGGTAAATATTTTAATTTATTGGATTGTTTTATTTTTGTTTTGTATTGCTGACTTATTTTCACTGACCAAATCAACAATAGATCAATATATTTGACAATAACAAAAATTCCGCAATACAAAATAAAATGAAAACAAGTTATTAACATTTCCTTTTACACATTTTTCTTAGGTAGATTCTGGTATTTTATATTTCTAAAAGTAATGATGAGCGAAAGCGATATCTAATATGGTGTGTATTAAAAGAGAAAACACAAAGAAAAAGGACAA
The DNA here is from genome assembly GCA_947563715.1 of Lycia hirtaria. Lineage (NCBI taxonomy): Eukaryota > Metazoa > Arthropoda > Insecta > Lepidoptera > Geometridae > Lycia > Lycia hirtaria. The sequence goes on from OX387379.1 coordinate 41,066,214, forward strand.
AAGGAGAAAATTGTTTTCTACCCTTAAACTTTATCCAATTTCGATGGTTCTTATTTTTAACCCCCGACCAAAGATTTATATCCCCCGACCCAATAAGAAGAGTTTTATAAGTTTAACGTGTGTATTTGTGTGTATGTAGCATCATAACTCTCAAACGGATCCAATGGACTGATTTTGATCTAGTTTTTTTGTTTGAAAAAGGTTTTGATCGAAAGTGTATTATAAAATTATATATTGGTGGACATTTCACACAAAACCATCATCATGGATAGTAGAATAAATGAGATTTTATCTATAGAGAGGTAATACTCATTGAATATGAATTAAAAGCATGACAAATCTCAGTTCTCATCACTTTCGAGGATTACATATGTCCTAAGGCCTTTTAGTATCTTGGCTTTATATATCATAGTGTTGCACTTTCTACACACACAGGATGGCATGGCATGTCACTGTTCAGAAGTCACGACACGCGTCTAACAGCATTGCCCAATATGTCGCGACTGAAGACGAGTCGATACCTTACTTGAGGCTTGCCACACAGAGCCGGCGAAAACCTATCTATGTATAATACGTCATTGAGTACAATATATAATATTATCATACTTTTTTTTATGGCGGGGGTTTTCGAAACTTACTTGGATCTGATTGAAATCTTAAGTGCCTCTACCTTTGTATTTTTTCAGCTTTCTTGACATAACTCCGAAGATAATAAATTGAACAAATTTGAAAAAAAAGAAGACCTTAGGGCATGGCCATTTATGGTTCCAACCATAGAAAAGATAATTGTCGTAAACGAATAATACAGGTGTATTTAGAGATAGAAAACAGTTTGTATTTTAACAGTTGTGCGAAAAAATGCGTAATGTAATATAGCGGTGCGAGCTACAACTTACCTTCCACTGCCACTCTACCTTGAATAGGTATATTACGAACAATTGTTTTATTATTCACACAGTACCAAAACCTTTTTTCTTCAGGTAGCTTATTACAAATACCTTCAATATCATCATCATCATAGTCTTGCCCTTTTCCCACTAGATGGGGTCGGCACAGCAGGTTTCCTTTCGCCGCTTCCACTTCCACTTCACTTTGTCTAACGTCATCTCTACATTTACACATTTCACACAGATCATACACACTTTCTTAACTCTCCCTCTCCCAGCCCTACGGCTTACCATCATCTTCCCCCTCATAACATGTCTATACCAAGACAAACTCACACTCCTTTTCGGTGACTGGTGCTACTTCCAGACATTCTCTAACATACTCATTCCTTACTTCCAATTAAATAGATAGATAAACTCTTTATTGTTTACACCATTATACTAAACAAGGAGCTTACACGCTAGCGGAAACAACAGGCGACCTTATCGCTGAAAGCGATCTCTTTCAGGCAACCTTGTAATGGAGATTCGAAACAATAGAAATGATTGACGGGGTGTGCAATAAAGAAAGAAAAAGGAAGAGAATACCTAATAATAATAATTAGACAATAAATAAAACACGGATAACTAAATAATCTACATACTTAGAGATAAATAATACATAAATTCTAATATAAATTATTACTACAATTTCGTTAGTACTCACATCCATCAGAACATTAGCATCTCCGATGCATGCAATTTCCTTTCATAATCCTTTACGCAGCACAGCACACTGATTTATACAGCACGATAGAAATATGTCCCCTTTACTTTAAGGGGTATTCGAGCATCGCAAATTGTTCTTAAGACCTTCTCAAAACATATTCAGTTAATATTATAAAGAAAGCAGTAAATGGTGGTTCAGGACTTTCAAAATTAAAATTTAACGGTTCTTGAGTTTTATAGTAAAAGATAGTTATTGGTTTAGACTCCCAAACTATAAGCAAATTGGTTCCGTTTACCTCAAGGAAGATGGAATAGTTATTCAGAACGATGTCACAGTTTACTGAAATAATTAAGTGCTTATAGGTTGTATAGACTTTCAAGCTTTAAATAATTTTATTCAGTTAGCCCAAAGATATGTAACTGCATCTACTAGAATATGTTTTTTTTCTATTACTATCTTGAAAATAAGAACTGACAAAATGACGATATTATAGTCTTCATAATTTAATGTTAGCATGTTTTTTTCATATTTTCAATCCAAATGGCGATATTTTTCTAATAATATTAAATGTAAATTAACGAGAACGCACAGATTTGCCTAAAAAATGCTAATGTATGTACGAAAGAGAGAAACAATGGAGCCCACGTAAGTTATGCTTGGCTATCTCTTTAAATAAAATACATTTTAATAGTAATGATGAAAATAGAAAATAAAGCAATAATGTAACCAATACTTACTTTGTATTATTATCAAGCATATAGACATAAACCATACCTATATACGAGTAGAGGTAAAGCACCCCCATCAGTGATATTCTATCGACCATTATTGGTATAAATACATTTTTATATTAACCTCTCAAACTCTGTAAATAGTTTCTATCAGCAAGGCCTACTCCTAATTCAAACAACAACAATACATGCTCCAAAGATTTGCGACTGATAAGAAAACTGTGAATCGTTTATCTTATCAATATACATCGATGAAATACCTGAAACTATATGCCTAACACAAAAGACAGATTGGCACGACCCACATGTTAGTAAGTAATGATATCTATGCTAGTTTTAACCGACGAAAAGATCTGATACAGAAGACAGTTTACATTGAATCTCAAAACCTTTTTAAAAACCAATTGCTACTACAATTTATATGATTTGTGGATAATATTAATACGCTATACATATAGAATACGGCAATTGGAACCTAGTCTTTTAAGCTATTTCTTCATTTTTTTTCTACAGAATCCTAGTCATAGTCAAAGTCAAGTAAAAGAAGCCACGGTCAAGTCCTTATCATCTTTCAATAAAGTAGTGGTGACTTTACCGGAAGCTTCTATGGAGTTTTGCCGACAACGTGAAAAAATACATTTCACCGCTTTATTCCACTTGACCACACACACACTTGCGCAGATTCGTAAATAAAAACCGTAGACCGTCTACGATGGGATTTATCAAATAGTTAATATTTATTAACTATTGATAAATTAATTATTAACTATTGACGATTCCAATCAGATAAAAAAGAATCGCCAATTGTGGCATTTTTCTTACAGAGTGACTTATTCAGCTATACATGACACAAATAAATATTGGCATACATTTTATTTCGTATATGTAAGCATATATATTGAATAAATACACATTACAAATTTTAGTTTACATTTTCTCAGTTATATTTCAAAGGTTATGTTATGCATTTCTATTATATCAATACCTACTTGCGTTACTTGTACATATGCGCCTTAAATATTGTACAACAAACGATTATACTCTCAAAATATACTTACCTAAGTATACTTACCTAAACATATTTTGAGTTTATCACAATCGTTTGCTCTAGGTATGTATACCGAAGTATACATATCTACATTGGCAGGGGCAGATGCCACTATATTTCCTTATCTCTCTCTACCTACTAGCGGTGATCTGGGTATACTCATATACATAACCGCCCACAAAAGACCTATTGACTCCGGTCATAACGATTATTACCCGACTGTCTACAGATAATGGTATGTTCTACGAAGGGAACGAAACACCTTTCCATATCCTCTTCGAATATGTGATACTCCACCACCAAAGTAATCAGCATCTAGGATGACCTGTCCTCTGTCCTGAGGAGGAACTGGGCCTGGCAGAGGTGCGTACCAATAGGAGGGAGGTTATTACAGATCTGCAAGCATTACAATAATCATCTTATATTACGACCTGTAGACAAAACAGAACAGTTTTAAGTATCATAGCCATTATTATGATGAATTAGCTGATAGTATCTCGACATCCCAATATCCAGACACATGAAAGAAATTGTTGTCAGTTGATGTAGAGACCGTAACACGCTTCGATCGTTAGCTAGATCTGTTTGATTTGTTGTATCGAAGCAACTTAACGAATAACAACTTTAAACTCGTTGCATATCTTCGGTTTCGCTCTAGCATAATTACATTTTTATTAAATTGACATTTGAAAAGATGGTACCAAATTTCATAACAATCGGTTTAGTTACATGATCTCGAAAAGGTAACAAACAGACAGAGAGAGAGAGAGAGAGAGAGAGAGAGAGAGTGAGAGAGAGAGATACTTTTGCTTTTTACCGACTTCAAAAAGAAGGAGGTTAACAATTCGGCTCTATTTATCAATTTATCAAAATTGGTTCCCTAGTTTGATTTTTAAAAGAAAATTGCGCAGCGTCGACTCTTGCTTCAGTTAAAACTATCATTATGTAATATTAGTTTAGATGTATAAGTGCATATTACGAATGGTAACTAAATGCTAACTCATCTAATGGCAGTAGGTACCTACATTATTGTACAACGTTGCAGTGGATGAAGAAGTAGTGTACTCGTAACATGTGGTTCGACAACATCAGCAGACTTTATTTCACAAATTCAACTGTTTTTTAGTTCAGTAATAGGCTTGCACGTGCATCGTGTTAAGTGACTGCGGGGTCCACGAGGAAGCCTACGTAGAAGATGACGTTTACCTAGAACTAGGTGAAACCGATTCACAACACACACGTAATAATAAAAAGTACATTTCACAGTCCGTACGATAAATATGAAATTAAAGCGTTTCGTTCGTGTTTTGGAATATCCACAGTGAATCTGTGACGTCATGAATGGAAGCACTTCCTTTGATGGCTGAATAGGCCGACACAGAAGCCGCAGCTATGACCACATCGCTTGCAGACAAAGCATTGGTTGGTGAGATGATATAAGCCTATAATAGCACGGAAGATAGATAAACCGATCTTATCAACTTTCATGTCTGTTATCAATGCCAATACACACTTTGTTTCTTCAGATAAGTGGACAAAACAGTGCAAAGATAATTTATTTACTGTGTATGGTAGGTTGAGTTAGTAGAATTTGTACTGACCTACAAGAATAAACTTCTATATACTGCTATACCTACATGTTAACTTCCTTTACTATCCTAATAATGTAATCAATTCTGAAGACACCAATAAACTAGTAAAAAATATTAAAATAATTAAATTCAAAAAAGGATCGAATGTCTCATAAAATTTTTGTTCCTTTTTTTAATTAAGTGATTTAAAGAGTTCTAGTTTTTAGTGGCGCTTTCAGAATTGACCATATTTTAAAAATAAACGGCGTTACGAAAATTGGTACAGACTACTGTTAGGTTATAGCATAATAGAACAACTATAGACTAATTGTTTTTGTGTAAAATGTAATTGATTTATAGTTAATCAGTTTCTGGTCGCGTGTATTTTTATTTGGAAAACATTGTAAAATTTGCAGTGATGTTTAGCGCATAATTTAATTTATAAATATTGTCTTGATTTAACATAAAGATAATTAATTGACTTTTAGGAATTGTAATAATGTTTCAATATTGGAACTTCCGGATAATCTCGTAGGCTATGGTTTCGAAGGCGGGAACGCCATTCCGGATTTAACAAAAAAAAAGTAGCAAAATGTTGATAAATCTCAAGGCTATTAAATTGTCTAATTTGAAACAATATTGCAATATAAACTGTAAGTGTATAATTTTGGATGGATATGGATATGGATTTAACAAGGATTTACTTCGAAATGGAATAAATGTATAAAAACTGCCCATTGTGTTCTGAATTTTTGGCTCTGCTAATACTACAGAATAATGCTGTGAACCTCCAGGTTCCCAGGTTCTCCAGGTGTGGCCGTCTCCAGACGGCCACGAGCTATATTTCATCATCATAATTTTTCATCAATATGCAGGTTAAGACGTAACTAGTACATAACATATCTGTTGTATAACGCCATCTAGACTATCACCTTGTTTACAGCCAAAATTGTATATAACCAGCACATGATCGTAAGCGGTGACGCAAGTGTCCGCGTTGCCCACACCGCCCCGCGTTATGCGAACTTTGCCCCATTTCGCGCGAACCACTGTGAGGACAAACCGGGATGACTCATTTAACGCTGCCCACAGTTTTATCTCTGGGTATTCGCCTTTGTTGCTTCTTGGCCGGTATTCAACTATCCGGACTAAAGTGTAATAAACACAGCATTCTGTTAAAGGCGAAGTAATGAGCGCGAATGTACTGCCAGTAATTCCTGTGGAAGTTATCGGGACTGATGTTTAAAATGAAGAGGAAATTTGTTTGGGAGAAAATAATGTTCACTACAAAGCTATAATAGGTATACATATAATATGTTTATTAATATGTGCGTTAGATATTTAACATTTCAGTAGATTATTGTGTTTGATTTTTCTATTTAGTTATGTTTTTTTTATGATTATAGTACCTAATTATTTAACATATTATTATTTTAATTGATATGATTGACATCTTTTCTTTTGTTTTTTTTTAATATTTTGTATGTGAGTATATTTAGTTACTATTGATTAACTATTTGACATAAAATTTTATTTTAATTATTTATTTTCACATATCTACTGTCACAGAAATTAGTAGTCAAAGTAATTTGGCTACTAATCTGTTGAGAAAAAAAATCGAGAACCTTCTAAAAAGGCTACGTGCAATGTTTGACGCAGAGTCAAAGTTACCCACGTTGACTGTAATATGTATACCTACAATTCTTTATATTTTTTATCAAGTTGTATTTGATATATTTTTGTTTTTGTGTATTGTATTGTTTTTATGGATTGTCACGCACTTTGGCACACAGAAGTAAGCGTGGCAATCTTTTGTAAATAAATGTTTATTGTTGTTTAATTACGTATTACTTAAAATATATATACCACAAGTGTAGTATAATTTTAACTTACCTACTATATAAAATAACTGAAAACAAGAGCTATGATTGACGACAAAGACGTACGTCTTTGACGTTTATTACTTTTAGTATTATTAAAATCTGGGCTGGGGCTGGTTTCAAATATATTTTTTTCATGAAAATAACCAAATACCAGGTAATTCCACCCTCTCCATTTCACTACAGGACTAGCAGAAAATCGGTTACCATCCAATTCTTGTCGAAATTCCAAAAATCCGTACTCAACAATTGCGCTCCATTCTTGTTGCGTAGTGTACAAGAATGGAATTTTTTGCCGCCGTCTCTGTTTCCTGAGAACCTTGGAATTTTCAGGGCTAGAGTAAAAGCTATCTTTTAGATCGACAAGCTCCATCTTCGGTCACACTGAAAAAATCGTGGTAAGTACCTCTTTAATATTGAGTAAGTAATATATAATAAAGTAGTAGTACCCCGCGGTTGCACCCGTGCTGCGATGAAAGACGATGATGATGATAATGATCAAACGGAACCTATGTCCGTATCTAGGCCCACAATAATATCTGTGCCAAACATAACATAACAGACATTTAGTCGTGAAAGATAACAAATAGACAGAGGAACAGAGAGAGAGAGAGAGCTACTTTCGCTTTAAAAAATTACAATATTAATTCAGATTTTAAGTAATTCGTTAGTTTTAGTACAAAATTGAAATGCATGTGTACCAAAAATTGTTGTATTAAGTATTTAAAAAGTTCGCTCAGCGCCCGTTTTTATCTTGCTTTTTCTGTAGTTATAAGTATGAGACAAAAGATCAACTGAGTCTTCTTAAAAATTGTGATGTTTTTAATAATTGATTCAACTTTTATCTCACTCTCTAATTGAAGAAAAGGCAAGATAAAAATTAGTGCTGAGCAAACTTTGCATCCAAGGCCGTCTTCAACTATGCTGGGGCCCCTGGGCACACAAGATATTGGGGTCCTTTTGGAAAGTAAAGCAAGCGAATTATACTAACATTTAACACACACATTAAACATAAATGTTTTACGTATAAACAAAATTAACTATTTTTAGATAGAAATAACAAGTTCTGAAAATTCAATAATCCCCGACAAGAAAAAATCGGAAGCGCGAGCGAAAATGTTTGTAGTGTTTTTATAGTAATAATTTTCGTATTAGTGAGCCCACAATACCTCTATCGCGAGCGAAGCGAGCGCGAAAATTTTGAAAGTTTTTAAAATTAAATGTTGGAAGTGATTTGATTAATTGATCTTGTTAGCGTGTACTAGGTTTTTGTGTGCGTTGATCTCCACCTTAAGAGCTCATCGTAGATCACAGTGCCTTAATATTTAAGAAATATAAATATATATATATATATATATATGTTCTTATTTTGTATATTTATATATATTTTGTATATTTATATATAATATATAAGAACCTTTTTTTTCACAAGTAAATTTTTTACTGGTTATAAACTTAACTCTAGGACACAGAATAAATTGCAATCTTCAGTCAGCAAATCTGTAACCTAGAAAAATTGTGTGTCATTGCCGCGAAGTGACCATGTTGTTCATAAAACTCTAGAAGCCATGACCCTTGCGTATTCCATCTATTGTTAACTATCGCCTACGTGTCATCTCCACTTCTGCCTACTCTAGTTACGAAACGCTGCCTTTCTAACCGACATTAAAAAGAAGGAGGTTCTCAATGCGACAGTATGTTTTTTTATGTTTGTCCAGCGATTACTTCGCCAATTATGAATTGCTTTTGGTGACTCTTTTTTTTTATAGTTCAGAGAGGTCAGAAGTGGTCCCATAAGAAATAAAAACATATATCAAATTCGGTTAAGTACTTTGTTTTTTATAATAAAATAACTGAAAAAATGAACGATTTGCGTATTTTGAAATCGATTTTTTCAGTTTTTAGGGTCCCGTACCCAAAGGGTAAAAACGGGACCCTATTACTATGATTTCGCTGTCTGTCTGTCTGTCCGTCCGCCCATCCGTCTGTCAGCAGGCTGTATCCCATGAACCGTGATAATTAGATATTTGAAATTTTCACAGATGATGTATTTCTGTTGCCGCTATAACAACAAATATGTACTAAAAAACAGAATAAAATAAATATTTAAGGGTGCTCCCATACAACAAACGTAATTTTTTTGCTCGTTTTTGTTCGATATTGATAACGGCAACAGGTAGACGCTTGAAATATTCACGGAATATTGAGTTATATTATTCACTTTAAAAATAAATAATCAATTTAAAAAAAAAAACATACAACAAACGTGACTTTTTTGCCGTTTTTATAGAATGGTACAGAACCCTTCGTGCGCGAGTTCGACTCGCACTTGGCCGGTTTTTTAAACTATAATTATTATGGTAAAAATGTAAGCAATCAATTTATATTTTTACTAAAACATAAAGCCGACCAAGGGCTTGTCAGACTATGCACGTTGTAGGGTTCCGTAGTTGCACATCAGAATAAGTCTAATTAAAACAGGGTTTCTTATTGTACCCACAGGGTTGAAATAGGGTATTATTCTTAGTTGTACTAGGATTTCTTGAGCTAAGCCGCGAACGGATAAACAGATACACAGATGGACATGGCGAAACTATGAGGGTTCCTTTTTGACTACGGAACCCTAAAGACAGCGTTAGTAAAAATAAATTATAACAAACTAAAAAAAAAAACATATTAGTATTTAGATATATTTGTTAGTAAGTAAGTATATCCGCAAAGTAATATTTAATAGCGGCTGTCTCTAAACTAAAATCTATACTCGAATTATTCAAATTCATAATATTAATCACTAATGTAATTTACTAATAACTAATTGCTTCTCCGGCGCCAACATCTCTCGGCGGCGTCTCTATGGGGGGCCCATAGAGACGCCGCCGAGATAGTGGGTGGCGAGTCTACAAGTCTGACTTACCTGAGACGTAATTGGCCGTACCGATAAAGTACCGTTTTCTCAGTCCGGTGCTCCCACACAGAAGTACCAATCGCATCTTACTCACTGTGTGGGAGCAATAGCCTATTAGTTTCCGAAGTCGCAATAATTTCTTCACAATAGAAGTTTTAAACCATTTGTAAATCTGTGACAGCAGCCAACACTTGCTGATTGCGCAAAATGGAAAATTATGTTTTTCAGGTGCATTTTAGTATCCCAATACATATTATAAAAGCGAAAGCAAGTATCTGTCTGTTTGAAATCCTTCACGGTTGTAAACTTTTTAAAGAGACCTCTCTTCACCCGCTCGTTTTTTTTTTTGTCAAGAATGAGATTTGTCGTTGAATGTCAAATGATTCGTCTTCGAAGATTAGAAAATGTGCAGATGTATAGCCGATAATCCTTAATATTTGACACTTTTGCAAAGAAAAACGTGTCAGTGGTACTCGGCGATTCTATAATCTGACGCACTTCACTCAGGAATCCAATGAAATATTTCTATTTTTAGAGATCATTCAAAAAATTGTAAAGCAATGTTTCGAAAATAATTATGGAACCACCTATGAAGTATGATGTACCAAATACGAAAAGCATCATCAAAATCAATGAATAATTAGCTGAGTAATCGGTAAACAAACTTACAAAGAAAAAAAAACATACAGACCGAATTGATAACCTCTTTTTTTGGAAGTCGGTTAAAAAGAAAGGTAAAGATGTAGGTAATGTATTTACTGTATTCTACTAAAAATACCTTTCATTTGCTAAATATATTATGGTACTTAGTTGTGAAAAAATAAGATCTCCGCCCTTTTGTAGCGGCGGCCATATTGAATTAGAAAGATACTAAATATGTTTTATTGTATTGTAATTTAACTACAGGCGTGTACCGAATATCGGGGGGGGGGGAGGGGGCAATTTAGTTATTCAAAAACGATCCGTAACTGAACCTTGTGTGAAGCATTTCCTGCCGGCTGCTATCTTTTTTTGATTTAGTAACGAGCGAAGGACGTGTTACGTTTCATCAAATGTGTCAATTGTATGACATAAAAGTGACTGAATCAAAAAAACTATAGCGGCCGACGGTAAGCGCTCCACATAATTATGGTTCGGCTATGGAGCGGTCTTGAATAACTGATCAATCTGTCAACACAAACAACAACAACAAAAAGCAAAGCAAACTAAATAAAACCATTTAGTAAAATATATATGCAAATATTCAACTTAATCGATTGAGGTTCAATTGTAAGATTTCAACCTCGACTAACATGGCCAGGTAATATGAAGCTCGTAAAAATAGGACTCAAGAAGTGAAGGGGAGTCGATGTTGTTAAAATTCAGCAGAAAATATATTGTATGTGGCATTTTAAGGAAGCGACCGCTCTCTGATACGGAATCAACTTGAGACGGTCAAAAAAAATCTTTGTGCAGGAGACAAGAACAAAAAAAGAAAACAAATACGATTTATTTTGAAATTAAAAACTCAACTGCATTTACAGGTATATTTGTTTAGCTTTCTGGTAACTGGCGTTGACATAATCCAAAAGTTCAAAATACAATAGCGATAATATTCTTGGAATCGGCGTATGAGTTTATTCCAATTGCTGTGGAGACAGCGGGTCCGTGGGCTCCAAGGCTAAGAACTTCTGCGTAAGTGTAATCTATAAAATAAATTTGGAGGTAAAATTTAAGGTAAACTTGAAATAGCAAAAAGTTAAAGAAACTATCGGGTATATACGAGTACCGTAGACATCTTGTCTATAAAATAACCAAACTAGAAATGGTCTAATGGAATATTAACTCCATTTTGACATTATGTAAGCGATATTGACAAAAATCTATAGGTAAAACCCTTTGATAAAGTATCAATGGGGTGTAGCCTCAGTTCTCAAAAACGTCCGAGCTCAACGAGATCTAATGAGACACCTTACACGATTAAAATAATTTCGATTCTCAAAATAATTCGAAGGGACAAAATAGATCTAGATTCTCAATCAAATTAGGCTTTAGTGCGGCGACATAGAGACTTTATATCAAAATAAGTTCATCATTGTTGGTATATGAGTATCGGTCAACCCAGGACAATATTCGTGAATTTTGTTTTACTCTTTACGTCCACGTGATGGAAAGTCATTGGTAAAACCCAACTACATTTTTATGCTCTGCATCTTTTCTTACAATATTAATTTTGAATATATCTAACCATATTTATTGCATTGATTTACTTAAATAGGTATATAAAATTATTAACTACAGCAAAATAATATACAGACTCAACTAACTAAACTACTACACAAAAAGCATATCGATTACCCCAGACCGATAAAGGTCTAAAGATAATAAGATAAGTCCCACCACCAGTTGGCAGCGTACCCAGCATGCTAGCTGCATTGCCACGTATATATAATTATACTTATTTTGAATATGGCCATTAAGTCCTTTCTTTTGATATTATTAACTCTTTTTTTTTTGTACTAGTAAAATTCGTTAACCTTTCGCCATATTTACTATTTCGATGATGTCACTAATCGTTTGACCTCATTAATCTGTATCGGATGAGTAGTTTAGGTACTACAGTGGATTACATTGACACAACGCACACGTAAGTATAACATAGACTTATAATGAATAATTTCATGAAATGCATATTCTTTATGATAGTTTTTTGTAAAATCATTTATTTGTTACTAAAAATTCATTAGAAGTCACGTAAAATTCATTTTTAGGGTTCCGTACTTCAAAAGGAAAAAAACGGAACCCTTATAGGATCACTTTGTTGTCAGTCTGTACGTCTGTCCGTCTGTCCGGGTGTCAAGACCTTTATCTCGGGAATGCGTGAAGGTATCGAGTTGAAATTAAAACCATATATGCAAATCCATAGTATCTTGCTGCAGAAAGAAAAATAAAATTTCTCAGTTTTCGTAAAAAAAAAAGTTATAGCCGAATATGTCGTAAAAAACGCACATTTCGACACTTACAAGGGAATCAAAACCTATGGGGTACTTCCCGTTGACCTAGAACTATGAAATTTGGCAAGAAGCATTGTGTTAGAGTACACATATAGGAAAAAACCGAAAACTGGACATTTTTAATTTAATCACAAAAAAATAGTGACTCTATGCAAGGAATGAGGGCCCAAATTTTAAAGTGAATTAACCGTATCATGTGGGGTATCATATGAAAGAGCCTCATTAGCATAAACTAAAACAAGTTTTTAACACATTCTTCGCCCCCTGCAGACCCTTCACTTCAGCTGGGAACCAAAACTTTTTAGGCGAATTTTGATTAAGTACAGAGTGGCCGCGCAAAGCAACGGTCACTGCCTCAAACGCCGGCGGTTTACTGACTACTACAAAATGAACGGGACGCTCGCTCGGATCCGAGTGGAAGGCGCCGCTACTATATTTTTACTATATATATTTTTCGGTTTATGAAGGAAAATATAATATAAAAAATATATATGTTTTCCCCCTTTTATTTAGTTTGTACGGAACCCTCGGTGGGCGAGTCTGACTCACACTTGTCCGGTTTTTATTATTCAAGCGTTGTATTATTAATATTACAAAAAACTTATAACACCTCGAATCTCCTCGAATCCTCGAATCTAAAAACACCTCGCGCATCAAATACGGTTGAGCCGTTTAGACTATAGGAGGTAATATAGAAACATGTATACAAACACTCGAAAAACAGAACCCTTTTTCATTTTTGATTGCCGCTCGGATCCGAGTGGAAGGCGCCGCTACTATATTTTTACTATATATATTTTTCGGTTTATGAAGGAAAATATAATATAAAAAATATATATGTTTTCCCCCTTTTATTTAGTTTGTACGGAACCCTCGGTGGGCGAGTCTGACTCACACTTGTCCGGTTTTTATTATTCAAGCGTTGTATTATTAATATTACAAAAAACTTATAACACCTCGAATCTCCTCGAATCCTCGAATCTAAAAACACCTCGCGCATCAAATACGGTTGAGCCGTTTAGACTATAGGAGGTAATATAGAAACATGTATACAAACACTCGAAAAACAGAACCCTTTTTCATTTTTGATTGGTTGGATTTGAGTAAAAATATCAATCGATGAAACATAGTACACCTGGCAGATTCACTCATGTAGTAACGAAAAATAATGATGATGATGATTATATACACCCTATCTCCTTTTCCAGGATTCCAGTTATGTCTAAACCAAATTTGTTCACGATTGGTTTACCAGTTTAGTCGTGAAAAGTAAAGACAGAGACAGTAACTTTCGCTTTTGCATTATCCAGTTACCAGCTGCTGTGCCAGCGGTTTCCGATAAGAATGGATGTTTGGTCTGTGTCTGGGTGTTTTTTTTTTAAAGGTTCTGCAAAAAAGAAGACGGCTCGCCTGATGGTAAGCGATAACCGTCGCCTATGGACAACTGTATATGTATGTATCATAAATATGTATTTACAAAAAGTATATGTGTATTAATCAGCCATATAGTTTTCATAGTACAAGCTTTGCTTATGTTTTGGCAAGATATTGTGTTGTTTGAAATGTCCTCAAATATTTTTTATTACTTATTTATTTCATCCGCATGATGATGAGGAATCTGTGTGAGGAATGATGATGATGATGAGGGTGAAATGCGGATTTTAACTTTATATGTGGTTCCAGCAATGTATATACCAAACTTCATTGTAATTGGTTCCGATGTTTTGTGGGGAAAAGGTAACAGACAGAGCGGGTACTTTCGCTTTCATAGTACTAAATATTTAGCAGTTTCACCTGCATAGTGATGACAATGATGATGATGATAGTAAATTACCTACACCCTTTTCCAGAATTCCAGACATATATATGCCAAATTTGATCATGACCTGTTCAGCCGTTTGATTGTGAAAAGTTCATAATTCAGACAGGCAGACTTACTTTCGCTTTTATATATTTAGTAGGATAGATAGATAGATAGATATACTCTTTATTGTACACTATTAAACAAAAAACAAACAGAGAAACTTACAAAACTAGTGTGACAACCGGCGGTCTTATCGCTAAAAGCGATCTCTTCCAGGCAACCGTGGTATGGAGATCAATTCATAGAAAAAGTAAAGCGGGTGTGCAATAACAGAGACGATATAGCTATAATATAATCATACCAAACAATCTAATAAAACACAATCAAACACTAAATGCTTAAATAAATAAAATAAAAAAATATAATATAATATACACTAATAAATATAATACAATAAATACAAATATTTCAAACGTATATAGGAAATCCGAAAAGTGCCTACATAAATAAGAGATCAGAAATAGTACCGAAGCAACGTATTTTAGGGTAAGGCCTTAGAGAGATTTTTAGGATATTATTTATATTTAGGATCATCATCATCATCTCAGCCATAGGAAGTCTACTGGTGGACATAAGCCTCCCACATGGTTTTCCAAAAAGACCTATTGGCAGCGGGTTGCATCCAGCGTCTTCCCGCCACTTGTATAAGGTCATCTGTCCGTCTCGGAATTATTCATTAATTTATATGATATTAAAGAATAATTTGATCATGATACGTTCAGTCAATTTAGCAAAGTACAACTGATTCCATGATAGTTCTCGATGATGTACTTCTTATATATATGTAAGAAATACAAATTCTTGGCTCTTGCGCTCTAAAAAAAATAAAACAATTAGAGCGCTTTGATTGGTTTCTTAGTTATTACACTGTATGCAAAACAGTTAGGTACTAGAGATTATTTAAAAGTCGCACTGCACTTGGACACAATGCCGTATAATTTCGAGTGCAATGACTCATAGAAACATTCACGACGTAGACATGACGACTCTAGGTATGACGCCTCAATTTAATTATTACCTAGATATATAAAGAGATAGACCTAGCGCTTAAAAACCCAGGTTTTCTCGTCGTTGGCGACCGTCGAACAAAGGCAGGATCTAGATAATTAGTTGAGGATAAAAATAGTCACCGCAGTCGGGCCCTGGGCCAGGTGACGTCACGCGTCAGGGCCGACGGCGGGGCAAGACGGGCCCCGCGCCAGTGCCGCGCGCGCCGTCAACCCGGCTGCACGCTACCGTCCGATCCGTGCCGCTGCCAGCGACGCCGCCTGCCGCCGACCGAGTCGCCCGCCGTCGCGTCGCCGCGATACACACGCCCTCTTCAGCCTCTAAGTGAGTACTCGTTCGCCTATTTTCATCATACATAACATACGTGCTCAAACCTATTGTCTAATTGCAACGATGCACCGTGATAACGACCGATGCAGATTTCACTTCTGCCACTGCGCCGAGGGCGTCCACTGCACCGGGATGTACAGCTGTGATACATTAATTGTAGTCGCTTTCTTTAATTTATTAGTTTGTCTAAAGTATTGCTAATTAATAGCCATTATATCGATACGGAGAAGCGAACCAACCTTGGCGCATCGTGCAATGCAGCGAAGACCTTGCAAGTCACGCGTCAGAGTAGCCTCGACTCGCGCCGTATTTGCCCCGCTACCATGATCGTTTACTGCTGTCGTATTGGAACGTCGTATCGACATTGTACGTCGTCCATCGCGCGTCGCGGCGCTACAGAATAGACAGTCTTTAAATAAACGATGCGAACGTTCTCGTATAGTAGAGGGAAAACATGTAGTAACGGATAACGTAATACGGAGGCCTGTTGATAGACGCGCCGTGGAATTAACACAACAGCTGACCGCTTACGACGTATTTCTTTTTTGACTGATAAAAAATATGACGCGGTCATCCAAGGACGGACGGCCGCTCTCGAGAGGTATTTCCCGTTTTGAGGTCGTTAAATCGACTAACAAATGACTGGAGATAGATGAGTAATTTGTTAAATGTCAATATTATAAATCGAAATACAAATGACGAACAATGCGAGCGTATTATGAACAAGGGGCCTCCATTTCCAGATGGGTACCTACTGGAAAACACGCCATACTTATCGCTCGTTGTGTGCGCTATCAGTAATACGCCAGCGGAGCGATTGCTGCGGTGTACCGACCGCGCTAGGGGCTCCCTTCAATGACACCGATACGTGAACACCTCGCATCACACGTATTTGTCCAGAATACTTTGTTTGAACAGCGTCTAACGCGTGTTGTAACGACCTTAGCGTCGAGACGGCACGAACGAAACGTCATTCTCAGAATACCTACCATATAACAAAGTGTATCTTGATTAAAATACATCATAATAACGTATAAAAGGTATTTTAAATATTTGTATATTAGTCGATGTAACTAGGTAGAAATAAATCGAGTATTCGCCGTCATCTCGCCGCCCCGTAACATTTATTGAAATGGAAAGTGATATGTGCGGACGGTGGACCACTTTTCTCCTTATTCAGAACTTGTCCTGCCAAGGTCCCGTTCAAATTCAGACGTGGACAATTCATGACCTTCTTAACTATTTAGCTGTAGTCTCTTAACAATAACACGTAGATTTGTCAATAAACATCGCCGTTGTTCCTTGTCATCGAATATTAACCATTTGTATTTGCGATATCGGTCCACGTTCTTGATGCATACTGCACAGGAGTGCTATTCTTTGCCGCCATCTTTGTTTCCTGAGAGCTACAACCTCGAATCATCAAGGCTAGAGAGAATAAATATTTTCTAGATCGCTGAGCTCCATCCTCGGCCACAACGTCGCTTAACATCAGGCGAGTTGGCGGTCAATCGTAGATCTAAGATTAAAAAAAATATGTTGACTATTACATATTTTACTTGACCCTGTTTTAAGACGCCGGGATAAGTAACTCAGCTTTTTCACTCGCTTGTAACAACATTTCATTTTAATAAATTTGTCAAATCTACTTTTGATAAATAGGTATTTGAACGTCAACCTTATGAAGCTATGACACAGTGTTATATTCAAAACAATGTTTACTTTGATAACTATGATAAATATAAATGCCAAACATATAAATGTTCATACCTGTGCGTATATTTAGGTAAAAATAACACATATAAAAATAAAAAATAATAATAGTTTCACGAGGCAAATTTTAGCAGCAGATAGTTTTAGTTTAGTATATCAAAATGCATTCAATAATTTTATATTTGAATAAAGTATTTTTCGCGAACAAAACAGCTGGGAAACCTATCCCTGCGCCTTAATACCAATACCTATTGCATTAACAATGTCAAACTTCGCCAAGCATCCTGCAATCATTCATATGCCGCTGTTGATTTGTTTATGCAATTTCCCACATGTCAGTTACCTCCATCCAAGGGTATTCATTTATAGTATTCATTACTGCCTTCTAGAACGTCTTTACTCTTTAGAGATATTTTTTTCACCTCGGGTTGGCATTGATCGTGGTCCAAAGAACCGGTAAGGCTGCGGTTACCCTTCGCCGAACACCCGACGTGTCCGGACCGATGCGGACGCGGCCTACCTTATTCAAATAACTGGCCAGCCACAACACAAACCTATTCATTTATTAAAACTTTACTCGCGCACCGGAACATCATCATGTTAGGTATGTGAATCTTCTACAACCCATCACGTGAACTTTAACCTAATACATTTTTAATTACGAGTCACTGTAGTTTCAACATCATTCTGCGGTATTTTTCAAAGGAACAGCGTACCTACGCAATATTGGTGTCATGCGATGCATTCCTACACTTGTTGACTCTAAATTGTTAATTTTTAATCGTCTTCCTAAAAGACGGAGGTTCTCAATTCGACTGTGTTTTTTTGGATGTTTATTTAGCGATTACTCTGTCAATTATGAATTGTTTTTGATGTTTTTTTTTTGTTTAGTAGGACAGAGTCTCATAAACATTTTATCAAAATCGGTTTAGTAATTTGGTCTTTATAACAAAATAACTGAAAAATGTCACCCAAGAAAACGAAAAGCGTATTTAGAAGTAGTTTTTTTTCTGTTTTTTAAAGTTTTATTATGTATATTCCAGAAATGGTACGAAGATACGAAAGAATGAGTGGACGCCAGTCATGGAGCGAAGAAGATATGGCGAAGGCGGTCGCCGCCGTCGTATCAGGGAAGATGGGATACAAGCTAGCAGCTCGCACCTTCCACATTCCGCGCTCCACGCTGCAGCGACGAGCCAGCAAGGTGCGCTACCAACAACCAGACGACGCCAAACCTCTCATGGGACACTACCGGCGAGTCTTCACCGACAACCAGGAAAAAGATCTAGTCGGATACATTAAAAGCATGGAGAAGTATTTCATGGGCGTCTCCAGACGAGACATTCGCGAGCTGGCGTTCCAGTACGCAGAAGACAACCATCTGAATCATCCGTTCGATGTGAACAGCCGGATGGCTGGCGAGGATTGGGTGAGGAACTTCTTGAAGCGGAATCCGGAGCTCTTAGATAAGTCTGAGCACGAGAATGGACTGGAGCCTGTGAACTTTGACCAATTCTACCACTTCATGTGCCAGTTTTCGTGATGATACGTCGCTGAGTCGTAATCCGGAATTACTTAGTTGTAAGGTCGTGTTCGTGGGACGCACCCGTGAGAGCCTCATGATTTATGCATGTGTGAGTCCAACCCGTGTTTGTTTGAACGCACATGTACTCGTATTGTTAATTTTAAATTCTTAGTTAGTATAAAGATGCTCAAGATACACCCGACTTATATACGTAACTATATAACTCTCACGCGTTCACTTCCAAATTTTTTGTCAAGGTTGGACACTGAATATTTTAGTTAACTCTCTTATAAAAAATAAATACAAATCTTTTCAAGATTTAAAATTGATTCAACCGAGCTCGGCTCTAGGTAATGTTTAGATAAATTTTAGATTAGATTTATAATTTATTTTCTTTAAATCAGGGCAAAGTAAAACAATAGAGTAAAATTTTAAGGTAACGTTTGTTCGAAAAAAAAAAGGAAAACATTTATAGCAATTGCACAACTTTAAATCATAGATGGCTCTGTATTTTAAAACATCAATGTACTTACCTAGTCAGGTAGTTCATTCCTTTTTTTAGTTAGGATTATTATTATTTTGATTTGTTACCTTAATGTTAGAGAGGGCTGTGATAAGATGATGTACCTACTTTGCGGAACATATCTACTTACTTCGAATAATGTTGTGCCTAGTAATTTTTGAAAACTGGTTTTATGAAACAACTAGTTTTTGTAACAATCAATAGATAATTATCTCTAAACGTTTGTAGCAGTCTCGAATCCCAAATTAATAATAGTTCTTGCTTCTTTTATAAAGTTTTATAATGATAAGCAATTCACTGTCATATTAAAAAGGTAATGCTATTTTTGGGTGAAACAAAAAATTTACTATGAAAACAATAAAAAAAAACAAATTTCTTTTGGATATCATAAAACAAATCATAACAAATAGTATTATTAATTTTTGGATAAAATATAAAGAATTCACTATTAATTAAAAAAATAAGTACTACATTTTTTGTGTGAAGTTAGTTTAAGTGATTCACTGTCAATATTACAAAAGTAATGCCATTTATGGTCGAAATCAACAACTTATACCAATACGAAATATATAATACTATTTTCTGGGTTATTTAATGTGTTATTAAACTTTCTCATAATTTTATTAGAACCTACTTATTCCATATCTAAGGAAACGGAAGGAATCTAAGGAAACTATTTCTTACATAGTAAATATCTCTATTTTTTTTTCTTTTCTTTCTCTAAAAATCAAGACATTATTTCTCCTTGCACTTGTAAGGGTCTTATTTATAAAATAGTATGTAAACAAATTACTAAGTAGAACGTCCCAAAAAATAAAATTATTCATAATGTGATAAAAATGGTGATTGGTGATATTAGTGGGAAAGGCTTAACTTTTATACCTAAATGGTTACCAGTAGTTAATTTTTAAATTATTTAAAATTTTGTAAATTGTGTACCTTGATATTTTTCTAACGATTTGTAATAAGTAACTGAAATTCCGTAATTGTATGCCTGCTTGAGGGGTTTTATACGTTATTATTGTTTTGTCGTGTAACGCGTTACGTTTTTAATGAAAGTTAGACTTTGTTCGTTCAATTTTAAAGTCTAATTTTCAATTTCAAGTTTCTGCGCGTTTATCGCCTTAGGTCATAGAGTATAATATCCCTGATTGAAGTTGATCTCCTTAATTTATAATGCGAGTTACGTTTTATTTATTTTAAACTCAATATAAAAATGTTGTTGGAATTGAAGAAATTTTAAAAATATGTAAAACAAATGTTAGTTTAAATTAAACCTATGCCAAACTATGTTAATTTTATTGAGATTTATTTTAATAGTTAAGTAAAATTGTACTTATTGGATAAAGTTACATATTTGATTTGATTTCGTGTTTTGATTAAACCCCATTTTCAAGCTACTAAAAAAAGGAGGATGTTCTCAATTCGACTGTGTTACTTTTTTTATGTTTGTTACGTCATAACTTTTTGATAATTAACCGATAATGAACCGATTTTGATAATTATTTTTTAATTTGAAAGCTGGTGCTTCCCGTGTAGTCCCATTTCAGTTTGGTCCAGTTCTGACAATGGCATCCATGAGAAGTCGATTACTTCAGTTATGTTATAGTTATTAAACTATAATTATATAGCTAGTCACTAGTCAGTGTGGACTAGTTTTACACAATTGTCGAAAAAAGGAGTATATATTGCTGGATAATCAAAATCCAGCAATTTGCTTTACACCTGTGATTTGCGAGCTTCGAGCTTTTATCCAATTACGCATACTTTCTCACAAAAAAACATACACTCAAACATACAATCATATCAAGCGTAGCGAAATCGTAAGTTATACTGCAAAAACTGCTTTTATGCAGTCGAGTATTTTGTTTTTCTTTTAACATAGATACATGTTATTATTAACTACTATTGTATTATGTTGTTGTTATTTGTTTGTTGATACTTGTTGTTGTTATTTTCACAATTCGAGTGAGAGACAATTAGTAAGAATCTCCGTCTCTTATAAACTCCGTCACTTATTAACTTATAAAACCGATTTGAATAATTATATTTCAGTATGAATGGATATACTTCTAGATTGATCCCATAGAAATTTGACCAAAATTGGTTCAGTAGTTTGGGTTTTAAAATAAAATTGCGCATTTTGAAGTTGGTTTATGTTAGTTTTTTAAACTATAATAAAATTATGTAATATTAAAGAATTACCAACTCTGACGTACCACGTTATTCTATTTACAATTGGTATCAAGACCGGAGTCTCCAAGTAACTTCTTCCCGACAATATTCCCTTCATTTTATTAGTTGAAGTTTGAGAGGAAATACCCGAAGAGGCGGTAACGCAAAAACAACGTTCAAAGCCTCTACAGAATCTTCAGAGCTCGTCCAATTCAAGCCGAAGGGGAGGAAAGCAAATATTTTTTTAATCTACGATGTTTAATTATTCTCAAGATACAATTAATTATACGCAGCCTCATTACTTTACTGACCTCTAAAATTATTTGGCTTCAAACATAATCCTGAGGATTGCGGAGATCCGCCGCGAGATAAAACCTTTAAATATAATTTGTTTTAAAACCTTTAAATACAATTTGTTTGTTTAATTATACGATAATGGCCACGTCTTGTTATTAAATCGATCTATTCTTTTTATTTTTAACCTTGGTGGATGAGGTGGGACTTAATGACGTCACAAAAAACAGGTTTTTGTTTTATTTTGATCGCCGCGCGCCGTGTATTCGGGGGAATACTCACTATTCTATGGAAAATATTGGTTAGAGGGCAGAAAATGATAAATACTGCAGTGATGTAGATTAATTATATATTTTTCTCAAAAATCACTAACACCGTTCCGATGAAATCAAATCAAAGAGAAGTTGCTAGCTAATAAAACAATATCATTGAATTATGACATTGACAGTAAAGACTTTTTATTCTTTTAACGTTTGGTTTACACTATAATTCCAACAGAAAACATTATTTACAGATAAGCTTGTCAAGTTTTTATGAGTAAGCATCGGGATTTTAACTGACTTTAAAAAAGGAGGAAGTTTTATTAACTTCCCCCTTTTTATACAAGTCAGTTATGTACCTAGTTTTGTTTTTCTGCACCATTTGCTGATTTTCTATTCTACAGTTACCATTGGTATTTCTAATTCCTGATAAAAAAAAAACAATTATTTATTTTATTTTTTATCCAGTATTATTTATAACCCTGCCAAATTGTATTAAAATTCAAACAACTAGTTATTATGTAGTTGCATGTAGACAAACACATTTTCACAATCGGAAACTTATGTTTATATAAACCTGCAGCCGTAGGGTAAAACCGGGATAGATGCCTCAGGGATATAGTTGCCCCGATTGTAAAAACAATAGTTTCGCGGATGAATCGCAAATACGAATATATTTATCTATCGAGGTATTTTTCATAAGATTCATAAGATTTTTTTTATCAGCCCTGTTTGTACAAACTTTCCCACTGCTGGGAACGGGCCATCTTCTCATTATGAGAAGGGTTAGGCCATAGTCTGCCACGCTGGCCAGCGGGTTGGCAGACTTCACACATCTTCAAGATAATTGAGAATTCTCAGACATGTAGGTTTCCTCACGATGTTTTCCTTCACCGTTTGAAGTTGGCGGCAATCAACAATACGCACATAACTTCGAAAAGACAGAGGTGCGTGCCGTGGAATTCGAACTCAGGATCTGCGGATCGCAAGTCAGACGGTCTCACCACTAGGCTACCGGAAACTTCAATTCATAGGATTACCGTGTCGCAATGTTTATTTACGATAACATGGGAAGGCAAGGTACGATAAATTTTTTGCTGACCTGTTTCTCGGCGAGGCATCTATCCTAAATGTAATTTATATGGGTTAGGCAACTATCCCATATATGGGATAGATGCCCCAAAATGTAGAGATCCGCAAAAATCGCTAATACTCTGGAAATATCAAAGATAATGTTATTTACTATTCTTCAATTTGTAGATAAAAAACTAAATTACCTGCTAGTTTTACAAATAAAATATGTTGCTTTTTGTGATGTGAAAGATATAATGTGATTTCAAAACTTTTGTGTCACGCTCTTAATTACAGATAATTATAGTTTTAAAAAACCGACTTCAAAATACGCAATACAATACATATGTACGCAACTTGCTGCTTCACTTTTCTACAGGCACTTGGAAGATATTTTATTAGTTATTTTGTTATAAAAACCAAAGTACTGCATCGATTTGATAATATGTACCACTGAATGATAAATAAATAATAAATATTTGTGGACATTTCACACAACATGATCTATGATGATGATCTATGATCTACCAAATACAAAAAGAATTATCAAAATCAATGCACAATTGGCCTAGTAATCGGTGAATAAATATACACAAAATAATATATACAAAAAAAACACGCAGATCGAATTGATAACCTATTTATTTGAAAGTCGGCTAAAAAAACAAGATAAAAACGGGCGCTGAGCAAACTGCATCGCTATATGAGTTAAGAATAACTCCGCTGTACACCTATCTTTTTTGAGCCTATACATAATTATACTATCTACAACAAAAGTAAGACTGACTTCATATAATTTATAATGCTAGCGGAAGCTGGCACCAGCATCCTCTAACTCCACAAAGCCTGTTTGAAATGCATAGAAATATCCCCAACCCCCAAGACTCGGAGGCCGCTATCGATGCCAGAGCTTATCGATGGCAATATTTCGAGTATAGCGATAGCTACACGGAGTTTTGGCACGTCGCGAGCGATAGAAAAGTTTTGGCATAACTATGTACCGATAACTAGGAACCGACGCCTATATAACACATCCTGGGGACAGACTTACGCGTCTAACTTTGCAAGTGGTTAAAAGCAACTCTGGTGCAAAGTTTGATGATACTAGAAAATATTACGGAAACTAATACTTCGATTACTTAAGAATTGTTCGTACTTACTGTTTGTTATTCACGTCTATTTTGAGTTATGTTTATGAGACTGTCGACTATCAAAACCAGTCGTAGACGATCATAGTTTCGACCGTGTCCAGCGGTCTTTTTCAGGCAGAAAACGTGTTATTGTCAGTGCCTGTCGTGGTCGGTTTCCTTTTAGTCACATTACTACTGGAATGCTAGAAAATAAATGTATTCTAGCGTGGTAAAATAAAAAATAGCCAAATGTGTTCCAGAATATGCGCAATGTAGGGTTCTACTGTTGCACTATAATATACGCGCAGTCAGAATAAACAATAATAATTTTCGCAAACAGATCCCTAAATATGCAAAATAGTTATCGCACATCCCCATTATTTATGGATTAAGTATTTATCCAACGACTGATGAGGTAAACTAGAAAAATAGACGTCCCCGCTTTACTTTTTTTTTGAGATTTTATTTCACCACACGTCGACAAGTATATATACCAAATCACAGTTTTCCAGTAATAAGATTCCTTGTTGACTGCGGAACCTTAACCATCGATAAAACTGCGCTAATAAAAATAGCATGTAAATGGTAATTTGTAAAAGACAAGTAAAGGTCATAACTAAAATAAATAAATTATTCCAAGCGCTAATGATGATGATTAACTAAATGCACGTTGGTATTAGTGTACATAGAATTAAAGAGCGCTTTTACGAAGAAGAGTAAAACGGTCCACGTTTTTACACCAAATCTTTGGTCAAAAGTTGCAGTTTTTCATTGAGATCCCACAAATTAGCTTCAACTAAAACAAGTGCCAGAGTTGTTTTATACGCAACTCCAAGTGGTTGATATACCGAAGCATAAGCAATATACGACTCGTACAAAGCAAGCATATAATACTGTTTGGAACAAATCCTATGCTCTACCGGGCAGAGAGTCTACTCCATACAAACAAAGCACTTGTATTCCATTAGGTAGCGCTCAAAACTGAGCACTGTTTGCTTAGAAATGCGGAGCCAATCCAATTATATCAGCGTTTGGTCCTCAAAGGAACTGAAAGCCTCCCCCCACCCCTCCGAAAGAGACGTAAGGACGTACTAACAAGAACTGGCGCTTTTTATTTATGTTACACTCTATTACGAATTCCGACTCTATGAATTGAAAGCCTGACTTTTCGTGCGCTGTCAAAGGCATTGGAATGAATTTCCGTCCGTGTTTCCGGTTGCTCGTCAGCCTGTTACGTTCAGTTATTTACTTGGAGAAATCATTTTAGCTGGATATCCGAAAACCAAGAGATTGGCAACATTATAAATTAATTGATTTTTGATGTGACTATCGTAACTCTAATTTGGAAAATTTATTAGGACGTAGAATAACAGGCAAGGATAATAAATTAATTCGGCAAAGTATAAGTTTCACTCGCACACAGGTAAGGGGCTTTCGTTCATACTCCTATGTACACATAAATATGAACACTGACACCAGAGCTAATATAAATTACAATTACAAATATTCTTAGTTAAAAAGTTTCAAATATTCTTAGTTTTTGTGAAATCAACAAGGAGGTTACTTATATCTCGCAGTTCTCGCCACTAATCCACCAAATTTGACCAATATCGGTTTGATATTATTTAAATAAACTGTAAAAAATATCGTAATATATTTACATACCTCTCTTTCTCTTTTTGGTTCGACGATAATTCCGCCGTACCATATTTATTTGTATGCTAATATCTATTTTTAGTTGGCAAGAATGAAAAAGAAGTCAGTTAAAATGCATTTCTTTATCGCAGCCAAAGCAAGAGCGGTTATTGGCACCTGCTCAACTTTTGAAAACAGTTTAATTCTGGCAGTATTTGCATAGCAAGCGCTAACATCGAAAAGTTTTTAAACTTTTTAACTTGGCGCTGAATTTTGGACACGTTTTCAATAGGTGCAGTTGTTTTTTAACAGGCGTCGCGCGAGGCTTACTGATTTTCTTTTCTATTCATTTTTCTGTACCTAATTAGATTGAATTCTACAAAACAGTTGACATGAAGGTGAATTAATTACTATGCATACTTTTATTTTTATTTAAACACTATTATAAAATATACATTTAATGAAGAGTGCCCGATGCGGGTAATTTTATCGAATTTCAAACATTTTTAGTTTTTACTGGAAAATTTCGTACCAATCGCCTTGATTACATGAAATCAATTAATTAATTAATTCCTAATTCCTGGTGAACAGAACCGATTATTTTGATTTTTTATTCATCATCATCAGCATCTGCCACAAGAAGTCCACTGCTGGACATAGGCCTCCCCCATGGATTTCCAAAAAGACCAAAAGAGTAAATACTTAGTTGTGATTTTATTTATGTATGTCTTGAGAGAAAACGTTACATGCATTTTAATTTCATGTTAGACAAAGAGCACATCATCGCGGAAGATGACGTCATACATCATCTGCGCCGTACAAATTCAATATAAACTGTCGTTTTGCGAAAAAGGGACAGTGCATCCCCTCCCAAACACTTCAAATGTTTATGTCTCGGGAGTTTATTGATCGTTTTTTTTTTTGTATATGTATTAAGTTTTCGTATATTATCCACTAAAACTATTAGTATATGAAATTAAAATCATGCACATTCCTTAGTGTGAAGCGCCTTATAGTTACACATTTTCCATAAGTACGAAATTCCTACAAAAGTACCAGGCACATAGCAGTGCACAAAAGATATTCAAGTATCTCAGCAGTCACGCCAGGCAGCCGGGGCGGCAGCCACTCACAAAGCGCGCCTCGCATTCCGCAATACTCTCGCTTCAAGCGCTGGAAAGCACTTTCATTTGAATTGCGTTTATCTCCTCGCTTCAGGGAAACTGCTGGCATATTTTTCTTTAATATCATCGTGAAATTCCCCATCACACATGTATATGTAAATAAGTACTTTCATAAAAAAAAACTTACTAAAAATGTGTGTACACTCTTTAGACAATGTATTCTGTTATTTAATCGTTTCGCCGGTAGAAAAATAAATATTTCAAAGCTTATTAAAAGTTAAAAAAGCGTTATATTTTCATAGTATTTTGACATGCGAACGGAAAATTAAGGAAGATAATATTTTGAAAATGATAATAAAACTTCCACTGGTACAATCACGCTGTGATGTGCCTTCTATGGCAATGCATTAACTTGGTACCATGAAACTAGTCTGATGATAGAGCTGGTAAGATGACTAGAACTTCCTGATAACTAAATAATAGAAGTTTGTATATCTAGCAGATACATAGAGCATTATGCTATATATGTTTCAGTGTCATTGTACTTAGCATTTTTGTTTCCAAACTGGCTTCTCGAATTCTTTTTTCAAAAACTCTTTTACCATCAAGTATCTACCTATATATTAAAAGAAAAACAAAATACCCGACTGCAGAAAAGCAGTTTTAGCAGTCTAACTTACGAGTTCGTTACGCTTGAAACTATGAGTAAAACCGCTGTAAAAGATTATGAATAAATTAAAATCACTTGTTTATTACGAAAAAGTTCGTTAGAGATTACAAACGCATTTATTTATTTTGGCGAGAGATGTACCTATTATTATTATTACAAAAAAGTATAGCCTATGACACTCAAAAAGTGAATCTAGCGACAGCTCGCACATCAAAATCGGTCAAGCCGTTTAGGCTGTAGGCGATCATATAGAAACAAACCTATATATATACATACCCACATACAAACATACATACACCCGAAAAACATAACCCTCCTTCTTACGCAGTCGAGTAAAATGAAAAAAATAGACCAGTGTCTAAATATTCCTTAAATTACTTAAATAAGCTTTGCATTGAATGATTTTCTATTCTAAATATTATAGAACTACTTCGGATGCATGTGAATTTAAACGAAAGCTTATTTCCACGTTTTCTTCTTATTATTTTTCTCTACGTTTTCTTGGACAGTAACAAAGTGAAATGTCACTCACAAACAGACACCTATCGTTAAGCGAGCTCCAAGAGTGTGTCGTATAAGATATAAAACTTGAGTGTGTACTTTCCAATATATGTGCGATGTAGGTACGTACCTAAATTGTCGGCGTCCATCGGAAACACCGTACAGACAGACAGACAGACAAAAGTTGTAATAAATTGCTGTTTTAGCTTCTGTATCGACAGTAATGCATCCTCCAATTAACATTTCTCAAAAATATTTAATGTACAGATTTTGACCCGTTACAGTCTTATTATGTGTATAGATAGATATAGACTAGCTGCACCCCTCGGTTTCATTCGCGTGACGATGAAAAACGTTGATGATGATGAAAAATAAACAGCATATTTTATGTCCGTCTCCAGATGCTCACCTATACCTGTACCAAATCTCATAACAATCAGTTCAGCCGTTTAGCCGTGAAGAGGTAACAAAGAGACAGACGACAGAGTTATTTTGATTTTATATTATTAGTTAGGGTTTTTAAGAATATCTGTTCCCACATCACGCTAAAATAAATATAGCAGTTGCAAAATAAACTTTCATTTCCCTAAATGTTATTTCCTTGCAGCATCAGCTCTGAACACTGGCGATAAATCCACGTCAAGTGACACGCGACACGCCAAGAGAATTGGAACTGTAGTGCGACCAACTTATCTGTGCTGGTGTATGAATGAGGAACTAAAGTATTTCTTATGAAGATCTCAGTTCAGCTTAAACAAAACGATGGTGGCTCCAAAATGAAATATAGGCAAGTTTGTTGCATTGTATATTGGCTGGATTATATATACATATGTATGTAGGTGTGCGGTTCCGAATACATAAACACCCTCTTACATTACAGATATATTATACATATGTGCTTGTAAACTACCTTGAAATTCAATATATCCAGTTTCCCGTAAAGAATACCTAGGTATAAGATTTTCGACCTATAGGCCTACTACCTATAGGTCGAGAATCTTATAGGTACTTTTTGTTTCATCATTCACCTATATGTTTCATATTGTTAAAATTCGTCGCAATAGAAAAAAATCAACAACAACAAAGAAAATCTAAAGATACTGTTTTTTTTTTTTAATTCCGTGCTTTAAAAAAACGGAATCCTTATAGGATTACTTTATTTTCCGATCGTTAACTGTCTGTCTGACAAGAACTTTTTTCTTCAGAAACGCGTAGTAGAAGATCAAGTTGAAATTTATTAATATCAAAAACGTCACGTCCACGATCTCATCTTTAATGGATAATAAATCGTATTAAAAAAAAAACGTATACTTAATCGTATAAAGTAAGTAAAGTAAAGATTATTATTTAAGATTATTTTTATTTTATTTTATTTTACTATTATTGTACAACTATGGATTTAGTAAAGTAAAGTAAATATTTATTTCCAGTCAGGTATAAAATAATACAATGGTTTCACAGTGGGCCAAACTCGGCAAAGCCGGTATCTTGGCAGCCCGAGGCAGATGTACCTATGTAACAAATTGACACGCACTAGAAAACGCTATAAAACCGGTTATAATTATGTTACATTTTGTCACTCGCAAGAAATAAAAAAATACATAGGATCACAAAATTTGGCTAGAAGTAAGAGCACAACAAGTAAATGAAAATGACCGCTAAGAAAAAACATAGCACTTGTTTAAGTATATGACATAGTACTGGTTTAAGTATCTATATTAAAAGAAACACAGTTGTATATTTTTTCGCATAGTAATATTATACAGTAAAATCTCCTTATTCGCGGGGTATACGTTCCGTAAATATGCCGTGAATACAGAAACTGTGAATATGGAATGGTGATTTGTATGGGAATAAAGGGGATACGTTCCTAGGTGACGAAAAAAACAACAAATATGTAAAAAAAAAAGAAGTTTTTTTCATCATCCCTGTTTGTACAAACTGTCCCACTGCTGGACGCGGGCCATCTTCTCATTATGAGAAGGGTAAGGCCATAGTCTACCACGCTGGCCAATTGCGGGTTGACAGACTTCACACATCTTTAAAATCATTGAGAACTCTCAGACACGTAAGTTTCCTCACGATGTTTTCCTTCACCGTTTTTGAAGTTGGCGGCAATCAACAATACGCATATAACTCCGAAAAGACAGAGGTGCGAATCCAGGACCTGCGGATCGCAATCCAGACGGTGTCCCGACTAGGCTGCCGGAAACTTTTTTCATCGAAAAACGTCAAAGGTAAATCAAATTACACAACGGCGATAGCATTTAACATACTTTAGGTGTAGTAGTAATATGGTCTTTTTTACTAAGGTTTTTTTTATTAGGCCATTAGCCGACACGTTTACAATGGATAGCGAATGCTTTTTATTAATTATGTATGTACCTATTACCGTTTGGATCCGCGAATACAGAAATCTTTAGCCGCGAATATAGGAATTGGGTCGCAATTTTTTTTCCCGCGAATAGTGAAAACGCGAATGAAGGAAGCGCGAATAAGGAGCTTTGACTGTATTGTAAAACATTGGTCAGTCAGACCATTCAAATGCTCAAATTCCTTTTTGCCAACCCGAACCCGCAATATGTTGTGATCTAGGTTTACATTCTTATTCATTCCATATGTTTAGGGTAAGATTTAGGGTAGATGTAGCCTTGTCCCCAATAGAGCGCGATGACGCAAGTCTGGGGACAACACATAACTTGGGATTGCGTGAATGGATATCGGAAACACATTCGCATATGTAATATTGGAACGAAGACACAAATCGAGGGATATGGATGAGGTATCCAGGTCTCGCTGGATAAGAAGAGGAACCGTTTTTATTACTCTACAATAAGCTTATTGGAAAAAAAAAAAATCTAATAATACGAGACCACCAAATCATATAAATATGTATTTTTAGGGTTCCGTACCTCAAAAGGAAAAACGGAACCCTTATAATATATTACTTTGTTGTCAGTCTGTCCGTCTGTCAAGACCTGAAAACAGTTTTTTCATATTGTTATGTAAATATTATTATTAACTTCCATTAGTAATTATATAGTACATAGGAAATTATTATATAGTTCATAAGAACTTAATGTTGCACGCTCGTAAGGCTAGTATTTTTTAAGAACACTGTACACAGTAAATTTATGACCAATAAAATATATTCTGATTCTGATTCTGTATCTCAGGAACGTGTGAAGGTATCGAGTTGAAGTTAAAATCATATACGCAAATCTATAGTTTCTTGCTGTAGAGATCAAGCAAAAACAGGTTTTTAAATATTTTTAGGATGTATATTTTTCGGTTTATGAAGGAAAATATAAAAAAATATATAATTTCCCCCTTTTATATACTAGTTTGAAAGGGAACCCTCGGTGGACGAGACTGATTCGCACTTGTCCGGTTTTATCTATGTTACCACGTTTCTTTTCCATATTCTCTATAGTAGAGGAAACGGTTTTCTACCCTGAAACATTATTCAATTTCATTTTCAGGGTTCCGTACCTCAAAAGAAAAAAACGGAACCCTTATAGGATCACTTTGTTGTCCGTCTGTCCATCCGTCCGGGTGTCAAGACTTTTATCTCGGGAACGCATGAAGGTATCGTGTTGAAATTAAAACTATATACGCAGATCCATAGTCTCTTGAAACAGAAATAAAAATCAAATTTCTCAGTTTTCGTAAAAAAAAGTTACAGCTGAATATGTCGTAAAAAATGCACATTTCGACACCGACAAGGGAATCAAAACCTATGGGGTACTTTCCGTTGACCTAGAACTATGAAATTTGGCAAGAAGCATTTTGATATAGTACACTTAAAGGAAAAAATCCGAAAACCAGACATTTTTAATTTAATCCCAAAAAAATAGTGTCTTTATGCAAGGAATGAGGAGGGTCCAGATTTTAAAGTTAATTAACTGTATGTCATTCAAAATACCACCGTTAAACCGGGTGTCATTTGAAATAGCTTAATTAGCATAAACAGGTTAAACAGGTTTTTAAATATTTTTACGATGTATATTTTTCGGTATAAGAAGGAAAATATAAAAAGTATATGATTTCCCCCTTTTATCTAATAGTTTTTACAGAACCCTCGGTGGGCGAGTCTGACTCGCAGTTGTCCGGTTTTTTTTTATATTTGATTGTAATTAAATTGGTATGCAGTTCAGGCTCTACAGTTTGTTTCGTTTCAAATTTCGAATTGTGAAGTTAAAAAAATTATGTAAAAATTTTTAAAAAATCAAAAAGTATTTCATTCAAAGTTTAAGCCATTAAAAAATATCAATATCGGATAATATTTATTTGTAGAAAACAGCACTGGCTCCTGTTGTTGAAAACCGTCGAAAATTGCCGCGACAACTAATATTAACCGATTTTGATTATAATTATACCTTCCAAATGTACTTATGTCATGCTTATTCCATAAGCTACGGAGTACATTGTTACATAAAAAAATCTAACACCCCATTTACGAAAAAAGAAAAGTTGAACCCATTCTTTTCAGTGCCCGTTCAAATAAAGCTTAAGAAATGTTGGTTCTTATAGCTACATGCAGCTGGGTTATTTATTTTTGCGTTAATTGTAGATACTTGATTCTAGCGAATTTCATAACGAAAAAAAAACGATTTCAGTTACAAATTACTAAAACAGATACTATTCGATTAATACCCTGCTTGGCATTAGACAACGCTTATCACTGTGATATAAAATTAAAACATACGTATTTAATATCTCATTTTACCTAGATATTTCACTGAAAAAATTGACTTTTAACTCGGAAGAAAGCAATGATTATACAATAGTATAGCAATAGTTTAGCGGATGAACAACTGATAGAGACACAGTACATCCCCAGGCGGATAGGTAATGTAAATTTCTATCCGTACAAGAAGTCCATTGTACACCTAAATATATAACTATTTCGTCTTAAATATAAATGATATCTGTGTTTTTTTTAATGTTTCTCCCATCTAAATAAACAAATTGGCCTTTTACTTTTCTAATATTCTTAGATACTCAATGATTTTATTTGTTTTAAATGTTATGATGCGTGAGAGAGTAGCTGCGCGCTTTAATCTCCACCTTAACAAGATCTTCCAAAGTAGTCTTGAAAGAAAGCATGTCAAGGCGAAAGTAAAATAAAGAAATAATTGGTCAGCCTCCAATGTCGAGTGATCGTCTTGGTTCAGAGATTCGAATATATCGCTTTCAGAAGCCGATCTTACAATCTCACGATAGAGATTCAAGAACGAAAAACGTTTAGGATTCTCTATTTCAATATAAACTACTTTGATAAGGTCAGAGTGGCTTTGATATTTGAACAAAATATTCGTGGAGTGGAAGTGGTTCAACCATCGTCCGTCTAGCTCGTACATACAAACATCTTTGAACATATCACCATCATCATCTCAGCCATAAGAAGTCCACTGTTGGTCATAGGCCTCCCCCATTTGAAATGACTGAATGAACTTATAATAAAAGTAATTAAAAAAAATTACTTCAAAACTGAAAAGAAGGAAAGAACAACTGATACACAATACCGACAAATTAAATCAAAACTGGGCGTCTACATAAGTAGGTCGCTCGCGCAAGCGAGACGGACGATGGTCTTACAGACTTTTAATTATGACAAAGTACGAAAGGACAAAGAATATGGTAACAGCGGAGGTAAAGGCACTATATTAACTTACGTTCGCGGTACTTTGTTAAAATGTAGTTAATACTTATTAACGATTAATTATATTTACGGTCGTTTTCATGTTTTATGATATGTTCTAATGTTGGTGTATTGAAAGATCTGAGGAAAAGTCGTGAGGACGTAAAGTGAAATGATATAATGATGTTTACCTAGGATAATAACCAATGGGATACCTCATTTGGTATTAAACTAGGTAATAGCGAAGTGAAGCGAATTTATGTCTCTAAGTATTTAAACTTTGAACTATTTTATGAAACTAATTTCACTATTTTTGCGATTAGTGAAGTTTTTATAATTTTCTTAACTTCAGTTACGCGCCTAAAGCCACGGCCGGCCGCCGTGACTAGTCCTTTTGACTAATGATTGTAGTAATGTAGTTGAACATCAAAGTTTTTCAATAACATTAAGCCATTCAGTGAACAGAGAACTATCAGACATAATGGACACTCAAAGCCATCTTTTAAATGGAGAAGGAAAGGACCCTTTCAAAGTTTATTTCTACGACGCAACAACAGAATAAGAACTTGTTCGTAAATTTAATTAGATCTCCTAACTGTTGATAAAAGAACTCTCTGAGATGGAGTCTTTTGTTCTAGGCTGAAAGATAAAACTGTTGATTTTAATCAGTCTGTAGTATTTTTTTTAAGAAATGTTGTCTTTATGCAACATTTAGGTATTTTGAGCAAATAATAAAGGATATTTTTTTCTTGGCAGAACTCTCTTCTGGTGACTCTATAAAATAATCATTTGTTCTTTCTTATTTCAAAACAAAAGAAAAAAAAAACAACACCAAAAATATTTGATTTATGTAGATTTGATATAATGTGAATGAATCGTTCGATTTTAATAAAACGATGTTTTAGGATGCGGAAGCCTAAGACTACGGTGTCTGTCTGTCCTACGCTTAAATGGCTGTATCTTTTGAACCGTAATAGGTAAAAGTTGAAACTTTCACAGAATATGTGCCATTATGGATCATATATCAAAAAATAATAAAAACTAGTCAAGTCGGACAAGCAAACATAAATAAGTGCGAAATAAAAACGTCCTTGTTGATCTTATACAAAATAAATTAAAACCGTCGTACGAACGTTCCGTTGACAGATGATGTCATGTTACATAAACATAAAATAGAGTACACGGTAATGCTACATTCTCTTTGGATAGAGAAAATATGTTTTCTGTTTTGTTTTGATGTGATGTGAATGTTAAAACGTGAGATATATATTATTTTGTATTATACTGACTACTTATGACACTAAGCATGTGCGTAGCTTTAGAGTTTATAAGAGGAGGGGTCCACGAGCCAGGTTCGATAGGATCTTGTCCCACAGAACGCAATATAATATCTTATAATGCGCGAGCGTGCCCAATCACTATAATATATAATTTCATACATCCTAAGGTTGTCTGGAAGACCACCCTTTGTGCCATTGTTTTATGAGTGTTTTTTGTTTATTGATTTTATTACTTCTGTGGTGTCAATAAAGTGTTATTGGTTGATTGAGGGTAGCAAAAATGATAATTTTAGCGAACGTAAAGCTTATTTTGGCGGACCTCTAGCTCACTGTAGCCCCAGATGATCACAAAATTGTTAAGAATAATACGATATGAACAAAATTTTAAAGGTTTTCTATTTTTTTGGGTAATAATACGATTATTGTTCGTTTTAGCGAACCTCATAATTTTCCATAAGTGGGATCTTTGAAGAGAACTTTTAAATTATAATACAACTAAGAAAAATAAAATAAAAACGGCTAAACCGATATCGATGAAACATAGCTCAGAACACTCGGTCAAACCCTCTTTAAAAAAACCGGACAAGTGCGAGTCAGACTCACCCACCGAGGGTTCCGTAAAAACTAGAAGGTATATGATAAATAATTCGGGAGTCGAATATGAAGCTTTTCTCTTTTGAAGAATATGGTTTTTTCATCCCGGAAATCCCACGAAACCGAGAACTAAGTTATTAAAACCATAGGGCGAAGCTAATCGTTGATAAAAGGGGGAAATCCTATTTTTTTTAATTTTTCGTAATAAACCGTTTCTTTTTTGTGAGATCAGCGAGGAGGTTTTGTTTAGTAGTTCTAGTACAATAATTACCCATTATTTTAAAAATGATTTACACAAGTTTGTATCGCACTTGACTAGTTTTAAGTATTTGTTGATTTATGAGCTATAACGAAATATATTCTGTGAAAATTTCAACTTTCTACCTATACGGTTCAAAAAAGGTGTAGGACAAACTGACACACGCCGTAGCCTCACATACCTACAACAGCATATAACATATAGCATAACTACATATCTACACATAACTACACAACCTGTGTATACGGATCTCATCATTTCTGATTCGATCTCGCAGAGAAACACTATGCTAACAGTGAGTCTAACAGTGAAACACTATGCTAACATTGAGTCTAACAGTGAAACACTATGCTAACAGTGAGTCTAACAGTGAAACACTATGCTAACAGTGAGTCGCAGATTTTTAAATCAATTCAATTCAATTTCAAAGTATCTTTATTAACAGACATATTTTTACAGGAGTTTGTACTGGCTAGTGTATATTAATTCCTAGTTGTACATTATCTTAGAAGTAAGCTTATTTACCAAGTTTAAATCAATAACTTATATTAAATTTAAGGCATATATTTTATGACGCAAAGTTTTTTTTTTTTTTGTTTTAGCAATTAATTATTCTCAGTAATTATGTATATGTATGCTTTAGTGATAGCATAGCATTTATGACAGAAATTTAGATAAATAAAATAATAAACTAACCAGAAATTGAGGGTAGTTTAAGAAGAAGATTTTTAAATCGCAATATCCAGAAACTTGTCTTATACCGTTGTCAACTGGTTGTCAAGATAATAATGGATAAAGAACCTAACAGCTGTCTCGAACAATGTTTTCATCAAGGTTTTATGCTAAGCTCGGGCTGTGTAGGTAGAATAGATAGTATCCTGCGGTAACTCCCATTAGTTCTATAGAACTGTGACGTCATAGAACTGTTGATTTTTTTTATCCCTTTAGTTCTATGGTAGAACTATTAAAACGAAATCTCTCTCATTTGTTCTATAGAACTAATAATCCTGCTCGGACATACCAACGTTTTTAAAGATATAAAATGATTTGATAGACTTTTGGAATGAAAAATTCGTCGCAATGAAAACATTTTAAATAAAAATATAGACCAGCCACAAGGTGGACAGAAGATATCATACAAATGGCAAGAAGACCGAAGATGCACGCCGCTTCCAACCGGTATTTTTGGAAATCCATGGGGGAGGCCTATGTCCAGCAGTGGACTTCTTGTGGCTGAGATGATGATGATGACGATGATATAAAAATAGGGGTGTTACTATATACAAGAAGGAATGTTTTTTTTTTTCAACCCCATCCCATCGTGTAGGGTTGAAATGTCTGATTTATGAGACATATTTTTAAACAATTTATTTTAATTACTTTATAATATTAGATAATGTATTATTTAATTTGTGATTAAAAAAATATTTATGAGACATATTTCAACCCCACACGATGGGATGGGGTTGAAAAAACATTCCTTCTTGTATAGAGTAACACCCCTATTTTTATATCATAGTCATCGTCTTCACTTCTGTAGAGTACCTACCCATGGGCGTACCCAGGGGGGGGCAGGGGGGGGGGGCAGCTGCCCCCCCCCTGGAAGCTCGCAGAAAATGTATGAACTCGCCTAATTACCTACTAATCAAAGTTTAAACGGTGCCTTATGTGCTAACTTTTAAATAAACCGCGCAGTAGACACTAGCAAAACGCACGGTGCAATTATTATTGCCATAAAAAAACCACGCAGTGAGCAAGCGCTACAGTCGCCAGCCACCGCCGGCGCCGCGGCGACGATGGCGGACGAAGAATACCGAATCTAGCTGACCGTTCGTATTCTTGGCGGTAGGGAGTTGCGAGCAACTAGCATTTATTTTATTTGACATGTTATGCTAAGGCTTTGAATCTTGAGAGCTGCGTCTTCCAAGGACAGCAAGCTGCCAACAATATAGGGCAAATCAACCAGCTGGTTCCTTAAGCGAATATTTTCGCCGATCGTTCAAAGTTTTTTATCAAAGTAGTTTAATATCCTTTGCATTTTGAGCCATGTCAGTACTGTGACAACATTAACAGCAAATCAGCATATGAATACCTAAAATTTAATATTATTATTAATAGTATTATTTTTATATTATTTTTAGTAAGTAAGTATTTTTAGTAGACTGAGTAAGAAGGAGGGTTATGATTTTCAAGTGTATGTATGTATGTATATGGGTATGTTTCTATATGATCGCCTACAAGCCTAAGCGGCTTGACCGATTCTGATGTGCGAGGTGTCGTAAAACTCCAACGAGCTTTTTCGTAATAAATAAGTGATTTCACTAGAATTATTCTAAATAATGCGCCCTTATAGTCTTTTACAGCGGTACTTTGTCATAAAAACGTATGTTTGTAATTTTCTATAAAGTCATGTTTTTTAATTAGGAATAATAGATTTGCAATCAATGCATTCAAATGGCTGTATTTATAATTTTTGA
Source organism: Lycia hirtaria (assembly GCA_947563715.1). Taxonomy (NCBI): domain Eukaryota; kingdom Metazoa; phylum Arthropoda; class Insecta; order Lepidoptera; family Geometridae; genus Lycia; species Lycia hirtaria. The sequence goes on from OX387379.1 coordinate 41,105,015, forward strand.
TAACGTAAAAGTCGTTCTTATCCCTGTCGGATATTTCATTTTTCTCTTAACATAAACACTTGTTTGGTTCATCTGGGCCACAAAACCTAGGACACGTTAACAAGATCAATGAATCAAATTATTTCCAAGATTTAATTTTAAAAACCTTTTAAATTTTCGCGCTCACTTCGCTCGCGTTTTTACTACTTGAACATAAAAATACTGTGGGCTCACTTGTATGAGAAATAAAGCATATTACTTTAAAAACACAATAAAAAATTTAAAAAAAGTTTAAAAAATTTTCGCGCTCGGTTCGCTCGCGCTTGATTATTTCCTATTATTTTTACCCAACCACATAAGAAAGAGGGTTAAGTTTATTCGAGTAAATGTATGTATATATGTGGGTATGTTTCTATAAGATCGCCTACAAAAAACAATCACTAAGCAAAAATTGTTTCCCAACTGTCAAGAAAGTAGCGTGTATCTTGTAGGTATGTTTGTAATTTTCTATAAAGTTATAAGTTTAAATTTAATCAGGAATAATAATTTGCGATCAATAAATTCAAATTGTTATATTTATAATTTTTTATAGCGTAAAAGTCGTTCTTATCCAGTCGGTTATTTCATTTTTCTTTTAACACAGATACTTGTATGGTTTATCTGGGTCACAAAAACCTAGGACACGCTAACAAGATCAATGAATCAAATTACTTCCAAGATTTAATTTAAATAACCTTTTCAATTTTCGCGTTTAACATTTTTCTAATTTAATATAAAAGTACTGTGGGCTCACTAATACGAGAAATAAAGCATATTACTTTAAAACATTACAAAAAATTTCGCGCTCGCTTCGCTAGCGCTATTTATTACCTATGTTTTATTATTAACCAACAAAATTATTACACTCCCCCTCCCTCCCCCCTCCCCGCTATGTTTCATGTAGGTGTTTTTGTGTAGTGTGTATGACAAAACAGCCGCGAACGATCTGACCTAAAAAATCTGACTTGCCCCCCCCTAGACCAGAAGCTGGGTACGCCCATGTACCTACCACAACTATTTTCACTTTTTAGAAAATTTTACTACAGTAATTTGTAGCGGTTCTCTGAACACTTCTATCTACCGAATTTCATTTACCTATAAACATTGCTAATAGTCTCTGAGTAAAATGGTTGTGACATACGAACAAACATACGGACAGAAAAGTTATAATGGTTCCTCGTAGTTACTACGGAACCCTAAAAAACAAGAAAATATCCAGTGCACCAGACTTACCCTCTATAGGTATATGTCAGATACAAAAATGAATAAAGTTCTCCGTACGCTCTGGTTATATTATATCTCCATGTGATGCTCCATATTCCAATATGTCAGAGTGTTCAGCCCACGCAAACCCTAAGGAATCCTTCGCATCTGTCTCACACATACACACTAACCCACACGCACACATATCTGCGTACCTTGGCCGACGATTCATGTGATGGATACAGCCAAGGACTAAGGGATAAGCGATATTAGAAAATAGCTGAGATAAATCTTTGACATCAATCTTATAATATCGGACTGTTTCCTCGATATATAAGATTTTGTACTTGGTGTAGAACAAACAGGCAAGGAAAGTACCTTATGTGCCAATTTTTTAACCGACTTCGAAATAGGAGGAGCTTATTCATATTATAGGTATTATCGTTAAAAGTTTTTTTTTTCTTAATTTTTAATAACTTTTAATCATTTAAAATGAGTGAACATGTTTAATGTGATGGCAGTTCTGTCAGTTGTGCGATCGGTTTTCATACCGGAGGGCTCAGGTTCGAATCTCCTAGATGGACTTGAGCTTTTGATGAAAAAAAACATCGTGATGAAATAGTACTGGGTTACTTACGTTTTTAGTGCCCAGGATAGCTACCATCTTCAAGATGCAAATTTGTATCTAAGCCCCTAGCGGTGTATTCTGGTAGCTTCACTTACAAGCCGATTCCCATTCCAGGCTATACCTAGCCTGGAATAAAAATCCTGAAAATCTTGGATTATATAATTACATAACATCAGGTTAGTTGTACTCAAAACCCAAATTATAATATGTCTGTGTCCCGAGCCTGTCAAACATTAAATAAAACCGAACAAGTGCGAGTCAGAATCACCCACCGAGGGTTCCGTACAAACTAGTAGATAAAAGGGGGAATTTATATATTTTATTTAATATTTTCCTTCATAATTCGAAAAATATATATTGCAAAAATATTTAAAAACCTGTTTTAGCTTGTGCTAATTAATCTCTTTCATATGATACCCCACATGATACGGTTAAAGTCATTTAAAATTTGGACCCTCCTTCCTTGCATAAAGACCCTAATTTTTGTGATAAAATTAATAATAACCAGTTTTCGGATTTTTTCCTATATTTGTACTCTAACACAATGCTTCTTGCCAAACTTTATAGTTCTAGGTCACGGGAAGTACCCCATAGGTTTTGATTCCCTCGTGAGTGTCGAAATGTGAGTTTTTTACGACATATTCGGCAGTAACTTTTTTCCGAAAACTGAGAAATTTGATTTTTCTTTCTGCAGCAAGAGACTATGGATCTGCGTATATAGTTTTAATTTCAAGTAACAAACCAACCCGGACAGACGGACAGACAGACAGAAGGACAACAAATTGATCCTGTAAGGGTTTCGTTTTTTTTTTCTTTTTGAGTTAAGGAACCCTAAAAATAAAGATAAAAATACCAAATCTGTCACCATAACAAATAATTATAAGTACTCTTTAACAAGATCACATTTGTTTGTATTTAGATGCATAAATACTTGTACTTATTTATATTTAACTTCTCAATCAAAGAACAAATGTACAAATTACGATTTTGAATAAAAAAAGGAATGTGTAATAAAAAGCGCCGTGTCAAAGCAAACATTCGCACAAAGCGAAAAATGTTTTGAATTTGAATTCTATCATTCGATATTTAAATCCGACAGCGGTGCGGTTGGGCGGGCGAAGTTCCTCGGGCTAGGGCGAGAGCGGGTGGGGTGGGGTAGGTGGCGTGGGGAGGGGGGTAATTAGGCGGCCCGGCGCGGAGGCTGTATTGATCGCAGTCGCCTAGCAACGCGCGAGATGGCAGCGCGCACCGGGGACTTTTTGTTCGAAGCCGGAGCGCGCTAGGTGAGACCGTTTTGATGTAATCTCCTTCGAGATGATTCAATTCTGCTTGTCCTCTGCTCGCACCTATTCGCCGAGGATTATGGCGCTATTTGTTATGTTTTGGAGCAATTTGGAGGGATAGGCCAATACCGCGGGAAACAGTCTGAATTTAAGGGTATTTTGATGTTCGAATTTAGAATTTGATTTATTGCAACTATTTAAACGACTTCTCGGGACTATTTTTTCACAATATCTAATTTATCGAATAAATAATTTATTAAAAATAAGCTTTATTTTTTAACGAAGTGGTGGATTTTTCTAGTCTAGAATCGGAGCTGATTCTCAAATTGAGATAACCAGAAGAGGCGCCAAGTTTAACGACAATTGGAAAGTATTTAATATTTTTTACCCGATTGTCTAAAAAGAAGGGTGTTCCCTTTTAGTGTGTAAGTATGTGTTGTGAGAAGCATTGTGAGAAGGGTAAGGCCATAGTCTGCCACGCTAGCCAAGTGCGGGTTGGCAGACTTCACACATCTTCGAGAACTCTCAGACATTTAGGTTTCCTTACGATGTTTTCCTTCACCGTTTGAAGTTGGCGGCAATCAACAATACGCACATAACTTCGAAAAGACAGAGGTGCGTGCCGCGGGATTCGAACCCAGGACCTGCGGATCGCAAGTCACACAGTCTCCCGACTAGGCTGCCGGAAACTTCAGATTATTACATAAAATATATTTTTTAACATAAAATATAGATCTACGTTCGAACAACTCGTTAGATGTTGTTTTATTTAAAAATTATTATAGATATCAATCCTCACAAGAAATGGAACTATTTTATCAAATTAAAAACCTTTTAAGTTTAAACGTGAAAAAATACTCTCTCAAATAAGTGAATGGATATTCTTTTTGAGAAAATAAACGCCGATCTAGACCAAAGCTAAATAAACGATCCAAATTAATTTTCATACATTAAAATCGTTTTTGCGTAATTAATTTCTAAAAATTATTTTTGTGTGAAAATTAAGTTGGATCAAATTAAAAAAAATTACGAATATTTGTGATGTTGTTTTCTAGTTTTATAAATTATGATTTTATGTAAGTTCATGCAGTCATTTTATATCTTCAAAAATGTAATGCGCAAACGAGACGGACGATGGTTGAACTACGGATTCTTGAAGTGAATATATTGTATCGAAAGTTTGTAAAAACCTGACTGAAGTATCTGTGGAAACAAAAAAGGTCGTAAAATGGTTCGATCAATCTTACCTCTGGAGGTGAGCTCGGGTGCCCCGGGAGCCAGGGGTGATCAACATAAGTAACTATATAAAATTGTAATCACGTTATAAAAGATTTCATTTTTAAATAATTAAATAGACGTAGTTTGTAAAATCACCTTTGAAAACGCTTGGTTATTTACACGACTGCATACGAATGAGGGTAGATTTAGTGCGCATCAAGATTATAGACCGAAATTTTGATATTTATATAAATTTGACTTGCCCAGTGTAACTGGCATTGTTATTAAAGCCAATAAAAATTATTCTGATTCCGAAATCGATGAGTGCATTTAATAGACGCAGATTTGTGGCGGACACAGTTTTCTTAATTAATATTTTTGTTATATTTTATGTATTTTTAGTATTGTCTTCTACAAATAGATTTATGTTTGTGTTCTACATATTTTTATTTGCGACAAAAACAACCACAACATATAAACACATAAAAATAAACAAAAACTACAGTTGCTTTTGTCACAAACCGGTTTCTACTCAGCATTAGCTGGTTAAATTAACCAGCGCTGATCTTCCGTTGGGACCGTCAGTCGCATACAAGGCGTACTAATGCGTACTAATAGACGTTATACTGAAAATTGCGCGTTAGTATGCCAACTTTTCGCTTGAAAAGATTTAACATATGTGATCCTTAGATTCGTTTCTACCCCCTCTGTGACATAAGGAAAAAAATGGCAACGCGAGCAGACAGACAAAGCTGCCTCAGGTGCTTAGTGCATGATGATTGCTGCGCGAGGCTGCCTCGGTCTGACTTTTTATAGCACGACGCCACCGCACGAGGCAATTGCGAGTCTACTTTTCTAGCACGAGGCCACCGCACGAGGCAATTGCAAGTCTACTTGTCTGCCCACGCTCGTGATCCTCATGAGGCCGCACGTTGTTCTTTGTTCATTTTCCCACTGATTACCTGTACCGTGCAACATAATCTGTACGTACATTTCACATCCCAAAGTCATCTGTAGCTTATATTTGTATTAACATAACACTCTCATTATAGATAGTGCGACCAAGCGAAGCAAAAAACGACTGTCTTGCGTGGACGTATTTTGAATTAATACTTCCAATGTAAATTATGAATTTATGTCGCTAAGCATGTGAACATTATTCCAAATAATAATATGCTTGTTTATTGTTATGCCAACTATAGTTAAAAAAAAAGTAATAAATATTTATGCATAATTATTATTATGCTAACCCATCATTAGGACAGCTGGTATGCTAATACATTATATGACATTAAGCTTTATGCGAGTCAAGAGTAGACCGTCTGAGCAACATCAAGAACCAATGACGTTCTCAAAAACTATCAAAATATCACAGTGACCTCACTTGCCTCAGATGAGGAAACATCTTCATGGCGTTTATTAAACAAACGTTGCAATCTACGATGGAAATCTTTGTCGCTTTTCGAGTTTCTAGCCGTCTGCTAGCAGAAAAACTAAAGTGGAATAATATCATGCACACTAACCGAAATGAGCCCATTAAAATAAGTGGCCAAGACCGTGTCGAGACACGAATATATTAGGGTTCCGTTCTGTAGCTAAGTATTGGCGAGTATTGTGTGTTTAGAATACTTTGCAAAAAGTTCAATGACTTCTGAACTAAAATGCCTTAAGTGTTTTACATATTTAACGCTATGTCTCGAAATGTTGTATTCACAGAGTGTTCTAAACAATTTTCATTGAAATTATTTGATATGGTCTACTACTATGGTTAATCACGAATTTCTACGTCAAATAGTTCAGAAATACAGGGATACAGGGACACAATTTTTCACCTTTGGCGCTTTTTATCTCGCACACATCACATCTGAGAAAAAAAATTCCTTGTCTTATTTTAAGATACCCCTTCATGCGGAGTATTCAACAACAATCCGCATAAAGTAATGGGGTTGAAAAAAAAATCATCCCTTTATATATAGGTCCGCACCTATACCATCCCTATACCTATGCCATCCCGTACCTATGCCACCCTTATTTTTCATTTTTTCTGAAAATTTAATTACGGAATTTTTAGTGGTTCATGGAACTGCACATCTAGATATATGTCATGTCTAATTTCGTTTATGTAGGGCTGATAGTATCCGAATAATATAACATACAAACAGACAGACGGACGGACGGATGGACATGGCCAAATTATAAGGGTTCCACTTAGCTACTACGGAACCCTAAAACGATAAACTAGTAACTTTATGGTGATGTAGTAAGGGGCAAATTTCTGATGATCTTCAGAAGCTGAAGCAATGTTCCAATGAAGAAGAAGAAAATTAACGAACAATTACAAGCGACCCCAATTGAAACCCAAGTAAAATCCATTGAACAGCATTCGATTCGCTCCATAATTCATTAGAGAACGGAACAGGAATAACTAATAGATAAGAGCGGCTCCGGGCCTCGGTACACATAATTATGGTCGTGTTTATGGAGGATATTTACATTATTTCGGCTGATCCCGCGCGAGCGCCGCGGGCCACGGATCGGGGGAAGCGAGACTGCTCCCATGTCGCTCCCCTGATATGTGAATTTTAGTTTGTATGTGAAGTATACTGATCAATGGTTATTTATATATGTAGAATAGTGATCGGATCGTAAGCTGTTGGTCCCCGACTCTCGCTATAGCACAGAACATATTTATAATAATACAACGTATAGAACGGACACTCCTCACCTCCCACTAAATCGCGCTACCTCACCCAACGAGCAATTCACAGTTACTCTTGAGGTACGCGGTATCACCACAGAACAGAGATAGTACAGAAGGCAATCACATGTATTTATGTATTTAACTTTTCATACCTACACTCGGCGGTCGCGCTAGGGTTGTCAACTTTGGCTTATGCCAGCATATATAACCCTAGCGTGGTAGTGGTAGCAGCACTCGTATTTAGTTATTTAATTTATTGTTGAGAATGAAACAAGAAGAACGGAAATGTATGTAAATAATAACTAAAATATTTCAATGTTAATGTTATTATTATATTAAAAAATTGTCACAGAAAATATCTTACGACGATTTCGACATTAGCGAAATGCACTATTATTATATTTTAAAGTGTAATAAATTCGCATTCTTATACAATGTACAATAAAGTTGTTTACGGTAAGCTAGTGGATGGCACTCGCGCTCGCACTGGTCTCAGTTGGTCCGAGATATCACGTCCGTGAGCGGTTTCTATGAGTGCGTTGCTCGAGCGCACTTTGTATGTAGATAGACTTCTGTACTATTTCTGTTTTGTGGTATCACGGAGCGGTACTCACAGGATTTTTAACTGTAGGAATCGTTGTGATTGGACCTATGAAACTTGTTATTGTAAGTACGTAAAATGTGTTTTTTTCCAAGCATGCAATGACTACGTAAGTGATTACAAAACTTTCTTGGTAAGTCTAAAATACTGACATTACACACATACGTTGAGTGTCCGGGGTGTGGTCATGAGTGATGTAGCGTCACGTGGGTCGTATCTATATGTCAGAGGGTTCTTTGATCCGCGGTCCCCCTCAATGACCTTGAGGTTCTTGAGAGATCCGAAGAACAAAGCGAAGCCATGATTAATTACTTTAATAAAACTAACATTCTTTGCTTAGTCATTTTCCTAAGGTCTAGAGGAGTGTTGTCGCGTGTTCTCCTGTACAAATAGGTGAGATCTGTTTACTACCCCTTGAATGGTTTAGATGTTTTTTTTTTTATGTGATTACAATCATAAACGGTCTCTTTTACGGTTTACTTTATTAAATTTCTTTATAGTTCCGAAATTCAAAATTTAAGTGTATTGAAATTAAAATTTAAAATTTTGAAAAAGCAAACAGTTTTAATAACGAAAGCACTGCACCGATTTTGATAAAATTTATATAGTACCACCTCTGAAATATGGCCAACCAAACAAAAAATAATCATCAAAATCAGTTTATAATTGGGGAAATAATCGCCTAACAAACATACAAAAAAAACGTATAGTCGAATTGAGAACCTCCTCCTTTTTGAAGCGATTATAAAAACTATTGATATCAGATATCGGCAACCAACTAAACAACCACTCTTGTTTTCACTATTTTCACGTGAGCAATACGGTTCGTAATCTGTAGTACCTGTGGTTTGTAATAAGCCAAATACATAGAAAATGCTGGTGCGTATCTGGCCCAACGCATAAGCATTGCTATTCAACGTGGCAATGCGGGCAGCATGCTGGGTACGCTGCCAACTGGTAGTGGGTTTAAGCATTTGTATTTTCTTTAGACCTTTATCGGTCTGGGGTAATCGATATGCTTTTTGTGTAGTAGTTTAGTTAGTTGAGATTGTATATTGTTTTGTTGTAATTAATAAAGGCACTTGCCAGTTCAAAAAAAGTACATAGAAAGTATACCGCTCCAAAAAAGTATAAAACTGAAAATTATCAAAAATAGCGTTGTATTGTTGTGTAATTTGAACAAATATGTAATGTTCGCGCTGTATTATTTAAAGGTTTAGCAGTTTTGGCGAAGCTCCAACTAAGAGTGTAAAAACAATTTATTTTGTTGTCTTATTTTGATTCTAGAAGCGATACTTATTTTTCACAAACAGCCAGGAGTATCAAAAATATTTTTATGCATAAGTTATGTTTAAAATATACTATGCAGTGTATACACAGAATGAAAAAGTAAAAATGGCAAAAAAAAAACCTAGATGTTAAATTACTTACAAATTTCAAAATTTTACCTTTCGACATTTTAATGTTGCGCTGATTTTATTTACACGGTTGTTAAAATCACACTGAGGAAGTGTCGCTATACGGTGAATAGGGTTAAAATACTGAATAGAAATATCGGAATACCTTCACTTGCTCCGATATTTTTTCGGCCCGTTTTTGCCGCGAGAACAGTTAATCTAGAACATTTTACATCAATGATATAGGTAGACTTCTTTATTAGTTTGATTAATTTAGACGGTAAATTAAAGCAAACCTTTCAAATAAAAATAAACTAAGATTTATTTACAGTTAGAAAGTTTTCTTTTAAAAAAATATTTTTTCTATAATAAATGCGTAAAATTTATTATTAAAATTGTTCACATACAATACAACAAGGCATAGAAAATAAACGACAATAATACAATATTATACTTTGAAAAGTTCTTGCTACAGAATTGTGAGTTCCGGGAAATTTTAAGACGAGAGGTACTACGCCGTAGACCGCTACGAAGCTCAAGTGTACTCGCTACTCGGTTACTGAAATGAAAAACAGTTTGTAATTATAATAAAAACTGCCAAGAACGATTTTATATCGTTAAGCGTCCTTAATTTCATAGTATTTGATGCTATGCCTACCCCGAAACGGAAAATAGGCGTGACTTGTTATGTAAGATGAAGTTTACCTCGCAAATTAACACTCCAAACTTGAAATAAGATAATAACTTGACTTATGGCTGGTTTCTGACCCTATTTTTTCTCTAAATTTACATGCTCAGAACTCCACAAAAAATCCATTTTATTGAATTGGCTCCAAGGGCTATGACGAAATTATTTTCCATTAGTTTCAAAATGGCTACAGAGTCAGTATCGAAATAGTTTGAAAAAATATAAATAATTTGGAGAGTCGAAGTCGAAGAAGAGTTTTTATATTCGTTGCTTAGCTTCAAAGTTAACACATAATTATACCAATTTATTTGTATAGCTGAAAGTGAAAAATCGTTGAAAAAAACTTAGAACAGAAACCTAAAATGTTATTGAAAACAGACAACGTGAAGCATATATAAAAAATATCTTAAGAACTCCCTTTCATAATAACGAATATAATATAATAATTATACAAAAGAAGCACTAAAATAATCTCACATTAAGAGCATAATTTGAAAGAGAAAAATCTCACAGCGTCCGCTGCACTCCCATTTACTCTTAGTGTCAAAATTGACAAAGAAATGAAGGGCGCATTTTCAGTGCAATATTCTCCAGGGAGGGTGGTAGAACTGGTGTGGTGGAGGGGGGGTGGGGGGGGGTTACACTACGACTCGACATTATTACATTTTACTCGGTCGAAGGCATTCGGGAGATGTGTACCGGTATAAAGCGGGTTACTAACGTGCGAGCTGTGATGCGGCAGCTTTATTGGCGAGCCAATGATTACGTCAAAATATACTATTCATTATTATTACTATATATACTACTACTTAATATTTCAGTGTTACAACATACAACAGTGTTTTTATTTCACTATTTTATGTACCACTAAACTATAGAATACTGATCTCTATTTGACCTCTAATTGCTTGTCACACTTTAATTTAGAATGTCTTTAAATAGTGAGTGAATCGGTTTCTTCGAGACAAACATGCTCAAACCACGTTAAAACATCAAACCACGTTAGTACATCAGAGTACGACACATTTACTTACACTCCCCAGTGAAACAGCGTAATGTGATTATAGCACGCGTGAAAGAGAAAGATGGACGCATTTTTGTCTTTGTCGGTATGTTCGGTTGTCCCCAAACTATCACCAAGATTTTTACTACAGCTTGATGGCAGTTTGGGGACAATAATATACCCAAGATACCCATGTTTTAAAAAATATATCATTTATAATAAATAACCTCTGACCGTAATAAAGTTTAACACATACACCCAATCTATTTTGCTTGCTTTCTACGGAAATATGTATAATAAAGTGGTATGAGGTATCGCTGTCATACCCGGTTACACTTTTCTTCCCTGGTCCTTATTTGAACCATACGTTTGGTTATCAAATTTGAAATTGACAGATTAGCCAAACTGTCAGAATCAGAATCTTTATTTTGTTGAACATGATTGGTACACTATACATTACAATGATTATAGTTTAAAAATCTGAAAAAAAACGACTTCAAAATATGCAATACAACACATAACGTGACTTGCTGTTCACTTTCTACACCTACTTGGATGATATTTTTACTAGTTATTTTGTAATAACAACTAAAGAGTTGCATCGATTTTGATAAAATTTATATGAGACTACCTCTGAAGTATGACCTAACAAATAGAAAAAGAATAATCAAAATCAATGCACAAACGGCTGAGTAATCCGTGAACAAACATACAGACCGAATTGATAACCTCCTTCTTTCTTGAAATGGGTTAAAAATAGTATCCATGATGGTCATTTCAAATGTTGTATCACCGTAAGTTTGTCAGACGATGGCAACCTTCTTAATGTTCTCATTATCCCTCGGCGAGGTTGGCGATGCAATCCGGAATGCAAGGAAGTATTTCATATTAAAAATTCCATACAAGACGTGCTTGCAATAGTTGCGTCGCAATTTCATTATTTGTTCCTGATATTTTGTTACACGCAAGATGCTAAAGTAAATGACACATTTTATTCTTAGAACGCAAATAAAATATTTCCATAAAAAGTTAAAAAATTAAGCATACACACACACTCGAAAAACATAACCCTCCTTCTTACGCAGTCGGGTACTAACACGTTTGTTGTATGAGGGACCCCCTTATGCTTACACCCTTATGATTATGAGGTAATAAACCGAACCTGCATTACGAATGCACCTGCGGCTTTCGGCTCGGTACGTCATCTGTCACGGCGGAGGGTGCTGTCATGTCACGTGATATACGCGTCATCTGTCACGGTGGAGCGTCGTGACGTCACGTGATATGCGCGGCCACGGGACAGTAGACACCACGTGAAATGTAGCAGCCATTCCGGTACGGAGTGGAAGGGGAAACGGTCCCCAGAAGAGGCTTTTTATTTATTTTGTATACGTTACTGGGTGCTTTGTACGCTGTTGGATATATCCACCATGTACAAACGGCGTCATCTGTCGTGACCAATTCTTACCATACCATGCATATACGAGTACACGGCCGCGGACCGGGAGAATGAGATGTAAAATCATAGCAGCTACTTATTCCGGCACGAAACTGAAACAGCGTCTTAGGTGTCTTCTGTTATAATTCTAGATGACGTGAAGAAATATAGTTTCGCCCTTAGACGTTTTGTTTCAGTTTATTTCAAATTTCAATTTGCAGGGAATTTATTTTAACACTAACGATGCATACAAGGTCACTGTTACAATTTGTCGGATTCTGAATCGGGTCGAGAAATATATCTCCATCTCTGTCATCAAATGACACAGATATAGTTTCCGAACGAATTCCGAACGATTCCGAATCCGACAAGTTACGAATAGCAGTACTGATGTTATATATGTATGTTAATCGTGGGTAACGTCACCGTCGGTTCCAGCGGAAGACCAGCGCCGGCTGTTCACAGCCAGCAGTACGCTGATTTGGGACCGGTTTGTGGCGGACACATAATTCTTGCATACTGTAGCGTTAATTTTTTAGTTTTTGTTGCTTAATATTCACTTGATGTTTTTTGTCTTCCATAAATAAATATATGTCTATGTCTATGATGAAGAAAATTAATAATAATCATCATCATCTTTTGCAACAGGAGTGCAAAGAATTGCACGGTCCAATATGTATGTATATAAATACCACATCTATAAATACCTATATTACAGACTAACGTCATCGTCATCTCAGCCACAAAAGTCCGCTGCTGGACATAGGTCTTCATAATATATTTCAAAATCTATCGGTGCATTTTAGCAACCTTAATTTCAATTTTCATTCTAGGTCCAACTTGTTTACTATCATAATTGTACTACCGCGATAGGAGTATATCGTATAAACTCCGTTATAAAAAATAAGGTGTCGTTACACATGTTCATTATTAGCACAAAAGCATGCCATAATTGAGCAATTGCTACTTAGTAGCGTTTGAGTCAAAGCATTGCTTGGACTCATAGAAATAAGCAAGCTCATTTCAAAGGTGCTCTTCTTACGCATGCTAAAAAGCATACTCTTTTAATAGCAAATGTATCAGTATCTTAAGTTCAAAAACTAAATCCCGACTACTGAAAAATAGCGCTCTAAAAATTATGAAACTAATTATTGTAGTAAACTTTTTTTATTGTATTTCATAAATATTCATAGTGGTGTTCAGAGAATAACCGTGGTAGTAGGCCACCTAGAATAACAAAACGATACATTCTGCAAAGTAGCCCAGGGCCCCTTGTCCGTCACCGTCCGACGTCGAAAGCGAAATGCCGATCACAAAGGTAGAATTAATTAACGAATCCTATCGAATTACATGCAGGTTCGAAAGAAAGCCGCTGGGGGTGGGGGGAGGAACGGGAGGGGGTCGTCTCTCCACGTAATTAAAGCACGTCAACGCTGTCGTGTGCAGCCACCGTACACTTATTAAGAGAGCACAAAGCGACGACCGGCAAACATCCAGTCCAGCGGGAGTCAGGTGATGCGTTTCACCTACGACACAATTCACAACCCTACCACATCATTATTAAGCACCAATTTCGATTACGATATTCACAAGCCCCGGGCAAAGCTACATGCAATTGCAAAGCCAACCCAGCACCCGTTGCCAATGGTTACATCTGAGTGGAATGGGGCCGATGTAGACACGCGTTGTAACTTATAACATAGTTAATATTTGACGAGGGATGTTCTAGGAATATTTATATTGCATGGACAGGTTCCGGGTGTCCCCGGGGATGCAGGGAAATCAATAATGCTGTAAAATTCATTGTACGCAGGTGCAAACGATTATGTGACGAAACGGAACTGCCGGCACAAAAGAAAACACGTAAAGTTAAATTGACGTTGATTTAAATGGAAGCTATTTAGAAATAGATTTTGAATAGATTAAGTGTTATAAATTAGGTATTTACATTGTTCTAGTAGACAGACACATTAGATAACTACTTTACCACAGTATAAGTAATCTAATGTATGGAGATTCTTAGAGAGTGGACATCATGCTACCGATTACTTGAACATCTGAAAAAGTAACGAAAGTGTGATAGTGGCAAGACGCAACGAAATCTTTTAAATAATAAAAAACATATTTCTTTTGTTTTGTTAGTAAATTGTTATTGCGTAGTATTAAAAGAGCGAATAAAAATTCGAATTGAAGGAATGAACAAGATAATCTAAAAAAATACAATCAAAAAAAATTGCACAAATCCAATTAGCACTTTCCGCCAGGGAATTCTATAGGTGCAAGGGAGACAACGAAGTTAACGAGCCCAAACTCGACTATCTTACTTCTTTCAGCTCAATTGAAAACCGGTAAGTGGATCAAATTAATTTGTAATATGTGATTACATAATATCGGGACCGGTGAAACTAATACAAATCTTGTAAAACATAATAAATATGGCGAATAAATGTGAGCGGCTGCAAATCTTACGAATGGCTACTTGAAGGCTTATTATCATAAGAAATCTTTCTCGAACTATGCAAAAAAAAAACTAGGGTTCGGCTAGCCAGGAGTTTCAAATTTTTACTAAAAAAAATAACCTAAGCCTACTGCTCTCATACTCGAATCGATTCTACTTTCTATTAACTTGTTTCAGTATTTAATTCGATCAAGTCATTGTTTTCGTTTACCCGATTGATATCACTAATTTATATATATGCTACCGGCCAAACCCGATTTCAGGACAAACTAGTTTGGCCTAGGCTAAACTAGTTCTTCCTATACGCGATAGAATTAACTAGTATAGCCCAGGCAAAACTAGTTTGTCCTAAGCCCGATAGGATGCACCAATTTAGCCTAGGCCAAACTAGTTGATCCTGATATAAATACGCACACTAGGATAAACTGGTATAGTAGGTTAGGTTAGGTTAGGTTAAGGTTTTTTTTTCTACCTGTCCGGGTGCATAGACCCGGCCCGCGAGCTATTTTTCCTTAACGTAGTCAAGGATATGAGGGGTTAGGTTAGGTTAGGCCATGATTTAGACTAGGCCATACCAGTTCATCCTAGAGTGTGCGTATTTATATCAGGATCAACTAGTTTGGCCTAGGCTAAACTGGTTCATCCTATCGGGCTTAGGACAAACTAGTTTTGCCTAGGCTATACTAGTTAATCCTATCGCGTATAGGAAGAACTAGTTTAGCCTAAGCCAAACTAGTTTGTCCTGAAATCGGGTTTGGCCGGTAACATATAATATCATTGCTATTCATTGAAAATAACGTCTAAAACATCAAAAAAGTCAGGTTTTAAAATCAAGTAGGTAATCTACGCACTAAATCCAGTAAAAGTTGGTTAGTTACTGACCGAAAAATATCAAATCTATTACATTTAACTGAATTAAAAAAATATATGAAAGCACTAACAACAACCCTTTTGTTATTTTTCACGTTTTCCCACATTACGGATTTTTACTTTTCGTGGAGCGAAAATTCGTCCTAAAGAAAAACACCCATTCCATAATAATCTAAATGAAAGAACACGCAATTAACCTTTAGCTAGAGCAAATCATCTTGCTTCCGGTAGCTCGACAAAGGCACCGGAAATTACATTTCTGCTGCAGACATTACCCAGCCCAGAGAGAAACCGACGAAAACTGTTGCGAAAACCGTTTTTTGGAAATGGAGTGTTGAGACTTGAGTAAAGACATAGCGATGGCTCTTACATAAACGATCGTATGTTTGAAAAACCAACAGGAGAGCGTTTTAAAGATGTTTTTTTTACACTGAATCGTTGAATATAAATACTTTTTGTTATACGGATACGGATCTACGGATTATTATTTTTCACGATAAAAAGTAATCTGTGTATTTTTATCGACTATCTGCATGTCAGAAAAAGAAATGAATCAAAAATGAAGAGATAAGTAGACGTACAAATGTCACTGATATAGCACAGAGGATTAGCAAGTTGAAGTGGCAGTGGGCAGGGCGCATAGCACGTAGAACTGATGGCCGATGGGGCCGAAAGGAGAATGAAAACCACGCACCGGCAAGCGCAGCGTAGGAAGACCAGCCACAAGGTGGACAGATGACCTCATACAAGTGGCCGGAAGACGCTGGATGCAAGCCGCTTGCAATCGGTCTTTTTGGAAATCCATGGGGGTGGCTTATGTCCAGCAGTGGACTTCTAATGGCTGAGATGATGATGATGATGATCTGCATGTCAAATTTCATTAAAATCTGTTCAGCCGTTTCTGCGTTATTGAAGAACAAACATGCTCACACATTTTCTGATTTATTATATTATCATCAAAAATAATGCATAATT
Source organism: Lycia hirtaria (assembly GCA_947563715.1). NCBI lineage: Eukaryota > Metazoa > Arthropoda > Insecta > Lepidoptera > Geometridae > Lycia > Lycia hirtaria. Next base: position 41,121,496 of record OX387379.1, read on the forward strand.
GGCGGAGTAATCGCTGAACAAACATACAAAAAAACATACAGTCGAATTGAGAACCTCCTTCTTTTTGGAAGTCTGTTAAAAATACAATATTAAAATCGACCCATCCATTTCAGAGCTACAATGCCACATACAGACACACAAATTCACAGATACACACGTCAAACTTATAACTCTTTTTGTGTCGGGGGTTAAAAAGCGAAAGTACCTAACTCTGTCGACAGACAAAGTTATAATAATATAATATTAATATTAATTATTATAATATTAATCTGTCTGTTAGCTCTTCACAGCTAAACGGCTGAACCAATCGTTTTGAATTGGCACAGAGATTCTTTATCATCATCTTCATCGTTTTTCATCACTACGCGGATGACACCGCGGGCCGCAGCTAGTACTTATACACTTTTTGTGTAAATACATACCTTGATACATAGAAAAACACAGACACAGTACAAACATGCATGTTTATCACAAAAATGTTTTTAGATAATGTATTGAATCAGGCGTTACTTTGGCGAAATTAAATAAATAAATAATAAGTATTTGTGGACATTTAACACAACGCCATCTAGCCCAAACTAAGCAAAGCTTGTACTATGGAACTAGATAGCTAGAATACACAAGTACTTTTTATTTTTTGTAAATATATACATATATGATACCTACATAGAAACACCCAGATACAGAACAAACATCCATGTTCATCACACAAATGCTTGCCCTGGGTGGGGATCAAACCCACGACCTACAGCACAGCAGGCAGACATACTACCAACTGAGCTACAAGGCCAGTCATTTTCAAAAACTTAAATCTAACTTAGGTATATATCTAATGTGTTTCTGCTTCGAGCGAATGCGCGAAAGCACACAAGATCTCGAAGCGGACACACTAGTTAAACAAGTTAGATTTAAGTTTTTGAACAAAAAAATTCGTTCTGGATAGGTACTGAACCTACAATCTACAGCTTACAAGGCAGACACAGAGCTGTGGGGCCAGTCAAGTTTCGCTAGTACAGCGTATAAAACCGCGGGGCGTGACTTTTAATATAGTAAATAACTTGAATATAATAAGTGGCTAAGCTTTATCACATTTCTCATAAAAAATAATATAATCGAAAAGCGGTGAAATACCGAAACAAATTATAATATCGTTTTTCGTTACAGATTGTTCCGAAACATTTCTTTGTGATCAAAGAGAGAGAAATGTAATGATATCGGCATCTCTAGGGCGCCTTCCATCTTCCAGGGAAAGTAGATTGAATATTCTCCCGTGTACATCTACCGTTGGTATACAGTACCTTTGCAAGAAATTCTAAGGTTGTACGTTGTTTGTGTTTTACGAATGACGCTGAACTCTTATGGATATGTACTTTATGAAGGATTAAATTAATCCTGTAGGCTTAGACAAGTGAAAAACTACAACTTTCTATTTCTACAATCGCTTACATTTCAAAATGCTAGTTTTCTATAAGAAACTGTAACGTACCGTCGCGTGATTTAAATTAATATCAATCCCGTACATTTACTATTCTATTCCACTGGCGTTCATGAAATTAGAATCACAGAAGACTTTAATAGTACTACATACAAAACAGACACTCTTCACCTCCCGCCATTCTCGGGTTCCTCGCCCACTCCCCGCGCTCACCCTGTCGCGAGCCTTTTGCCAGAACGCTGTCACGCGTTTTAAGCTTCGTTCTCTAACTGGAATCCGTCAAAGAATTGTCAAAAATGGCCGCCGTTTATAATCCCGTTTTACCGTCAAAACACCAGAAAAACGAAACGAATTGTCTTACTGAGTAGTACTTGTATAGACTATGAATTTTTGTTTTACTCGAATTTTGTACCGCAGACCAATTTTGAGATACTAGTCACCAAAGATGTAAAAAAATCATAGCTAACTTTACTTATTTAGTGACGACTGATTTTTATATATGATATTTAGGAAACTATCATCATCATCATCCACAGCCTTTTCTATCCCACTGCTGGCTATAAGCCTCTCTCTTATTATGCCATCTGCCTCGATCCTGTGCTAATCGAGTCTAGGTTTGACCCGTGATATGTACAATATCGTCCACCCATCTTGCAGCTGGACGACCTACGCTCCGCTTCCCTTGTCTTTCATTTAGGAAACTATTTGAAAGCTATTTATTTGTGAGCAGCCAGAAGAATCCGATGGGCCAATTATCACCCAGACGCATATAAAGGTCACAAAGACAATGTAAAATGGTGTTCTCTCAGTAAAATGGTTGTGACGGACTTACGGACTACTGCTACCGAGGTACTACGGAACCATAATAAAGGATAAAATGGACAGTTAAAAAATAATAATTATCGCATAGTTCACTTTGCCGCCTCACCAAACATCATACTCGTAGTATGGCCTTCACCATCCTCGGTCACAACGTCACACAAGTTGATGGTCACACGGAAATCTATTTAGTATAAATAAAAAAATTCATTGAAAACGAAACTGTAATTATCTGAAAATGCACCTGCATAAAATTCAGTTACAAGATAGATACACCTAAGCAGTAAGCACATTTAGTATATTAATTTTCTATAATAATTTATGTCGCATGGTATACCGAATTTCATAAGTATTGTACTCCAAGTTTGATTAAATATTTTTTAAATTTGTCAAGTTGAAAACTGGCAAAGGTTTTTTGTTATTTAAAACAAGCATGTTGCAAAGAGAATTTAAGCATGTTGCAGCAATATTATTCTAAATTCAAAGGCAGTTATAATATTCCGAATGTTAAGAGCCATCTCGGCAGCTTAGCTGAGCGCGTGCCACCCGCGTGTTTCTAAAAGACCATACATAATCTCTTGGCTCGGCTCCAGAGACTATACGCAGCTTCCCGTTATCTATCGAAACAATAAGACGGTAGCCACTTCGGGTATATACATAATACTATTTTTTTAAACGACTTCCATATAGAGGCTTCTCAATCCGTAATTTTTTATAGACATAGACAGAAATTTATTGTGACAAAAAAACATACAACACAAATTAAACATAAATATCATTCAAAAAATATAAATCATACACAAAATACTTATATAACATGTTTTTGTCACAATCCGAATGTTATGTTTATGTAAATGTTATACTTAGTAAAAACCATAGACCAAGAAAAAATAGATTCTTTTACCGTGTATGAGTCCGATACAGCGATACTAATTCGACTTTAATATACTCCCATAGAAAGCAGATAAAATAAGTTATTGTGAATAATGATTACGGCCAGAGGTAAATATTAGAAATCATTAATAGTGACTGGCCTTGTGGCTCAGTTGGTAGTGTGTTTACGTCTACCTGCTGAACTGAAAGGTCGTGGGTTCAATCCCCACCCAGGGCAAATATTTGTGTGATGAGCATGGATGTTTGTTCTGTGTCTGGGTGTTTCTATGTATCATATGTATATATTTACAAAAAAAAAAAGTATATATGTATTCTATCAGCCATCTAGTTCCATAGTACAAGCTTTGCTTAGTTTGGGCTAGATGGTGTTGTGTGAAATGTCCACAAATATTTATTATTATTTATTAATATTTTCAAGAATATGGACAGGGCTATGCTCGAGATCACTTTGCGAGATCGTATCAGAAACGAATAAATCCGTAGACGTATGAAAGTCACCGACATAGCACAGCGGATTAGCAAGTTGAAGTGGGCAGGGCACATTGCATGTAGAACTGGCCCGGGGCCGAAAAGTTCTCGAGTGGAGACCACGAACTGGCAAGCGCAGCGTAGGAAGACCAGCCACAAGGTGAACAGAAGACCTCATACAAGTGGTAGGGATGCAGGCCGCTTGTAACCGGACTTTTTGGAATTTAAAAAATGTTGTAATGCGCGAGAGAGACAGCTACACGCGTTGATCCCATTTCTTAATTTATGAATACGATAGGGTGTTTGTTACGTGTATATTGCACATTATGTTTTTTTGTAGTTTTTCTTAAGTGTACATAAAAGGCTATCCATTTATTATTTAGTTTTATATATCTTAACACAGCTATCGGTTGAAAAAGATAAGGTTTCCAAGAAGAATTTTTTTTTTGAAAGAAATATCAAATAGCTACTTATCGAAGAATTTCGGAAAAGAAAACTCTAATACAAGCTGTATTATCTATATCTAAGCCTTTTTATCCGGCTTCCACAAAAACCGCAATACCGACTCATCATAAGTTTCCCCGGCGTGCATGTAAGAATATATTTCTTCATGATTATAACGTGCGGGTTCCCAAGGGTGAGGTTATCCAACGGGTGGTCACGACCAGATAACGCGGCTGGGGGCGAATGGCTCTCATTAAGGGAAAACAACCCCTTTGCTGCCACCGCTTACTTCGACGATCTCAAGGAGATCATTTCATTTCAGTTTCGTAGAAACGAGGTCAGATTCATGGTGCCTTCATGAATACTTTAGAAGATACTGGCCGATGATATTGGTACTGGCTGCGGCTTGCGGTTTCAGCCGTTTAGTTATGATAAAACGTTGAGAATGTTGATTAAATGCCGATGTTTGTCTCCAGGCTCAACTATCTCTGTACTAAAATTTCTTAACTACCGGTTCAGCCGTTTGATCATGAAAATGTAACAAAGTAATAGAGTAACTTCTGCTTTAATGATATTAAGTGTATTATAAGACGCAATTTCAACAGTGGTAACTAAAAAAATCCTACAAGAACCTTTAACTTTTTCGAGATAACATAAGCCTATGTGTTAATCCAAGATCCAAGATATAACCTATATCCACACAAAATTTCGTTCCAATCTGTTCAACCGTTTTCCGTGAAAGATTAATAAACACACACACACACACACACACACACACACACGTCTCGAAGAGAATTTAACAAGTAAACCTTGGACCAGTAAGAAGCGTTTTTTATTGCATTTACTTAGTACCATCATTTTTTTACAGCTTCCAAACTTGATACTCGTGCACGTTCCTGAGAGTTTTAACAAACAGACAGACCTCAAAGCAATCCTATAAAGATCGCGTAATTTGAGGTAAAGAACCCTAAAAGCTTATAATGCAAGCACGAGTAAGTAAGAGGGTATCAACGTGATAGGTTCATAACTTCAGCCGTAGATTCATACGTCGTGCAATGTCCATCATAATATCGTCTCGGCGGTATCTCGGACGGCCGGCCGACTATAAATCCAATAAGATTCATGGCCTCTTATTGCGTCACCCGCTACTTTTTACGGCCCTTTTTACGCAGCTTTGGCTGGAAGCTTTTATGGGATGCTACATTTTGCGAGAATCGCAGAAGAAATGTTTCAAAAACACAATCATTGTATACTTTTTTTTACAAAACAAGCCTAAGTATATTTATTGTACCTTTATCAGTAATGTTAACTAGTCTTTTTTTAACCCAGCAAAAACGACGGGGTGTAAGAACACTCGATGAAATCGTCTTAAAAAAAACTAGATCAAAATCGGTACATCCGTTTGAGAGCAACGATGCCACAGACAGACACACAGATACACACGTCAAACTTACACCCCTCTTCTTGGGTCAGGGGTTAAAAATGAACGTTTTCGAGCGTACAAATACACCAAAGCGTAACTATTCGAAACTTGCATAGCTATATGCGTCGCAAAGAAACGATGCTCAAACAAAGAGTCGAGTGTATAATGCCGCTGAAAGTGGCATTAGAGGGAAATAATTAAAAACCTTGTTAGTCTTAGCTCCGAGCAATAATGGAGGCTCGCAAAGGAACGCCGAGCGAACAAAATAAACCAAGCGCTACGCCTCTGAAGCCTGTATAAATGCAGCACATTTCCAGCCGTCTACCTCTTTATTGCCACGACCGAGACAAAAGAACTAAAACGGCGCCCCGGGAATATTAATAAGAATTTATCTCGCGAGCCTTAACCATCCGTCCGCCGCCTGTTTAAAATGCATAAGGCTCACAACGCACGCGACAACAGAAACGTTTCGGGAGCTAAATGCGATTTCTTTTTAAATGTAATTTACTTATTCATCGCAAAGTAATCCGCGAACGGAAATGTTTAAGCTCACGCTGTGTACACAAGAGTTTTAGAACAAGGATCACTGTAGAGACCTTATTATTAAGACGTGCAGTGAATCTGCTCCTATACAGGATAACTTAGCCTATTCGCATAGGCTAAGTTATCCTGTCCCAAAAAAATAATGAATAAGCATCACATCATCTCCCTGCAGCAGGCGATTGATATACCGCCTTAAACTTTATCGAGTCATCTGTTCAGAATGTTTGTTCATTTCGAAAATCGAACATCGATGGTTATTTCCATAATTCTCACAAAAACGCCGTCCCTGAATATAATGTGCATGCCTGCGTCCCGGGTCCCGGCTCCGGCCCGGAGCTCGCCGGCCCGGGAGCGGGCCCGGTTGGCGCGATGTGAACGCACTCGATCCGTAATGGCGTCACGCGGTCTGGCAAGATGGCGGCGCGCTACTCGTAAACTGTACCGCCATTATTTGCAGGCTTCTCGTTTTCCACTTTCCATCGACTTTTACTCGCGAGAAAAATGTTTTACGAACCGTATCCTTATTTACTGTAAAGGACTTAGAAAAGGACTTACTCTTATTTCGCCATTGTATGAGCGACCGACTGCAGGTCTCCCTCGACGTTTTCGTATAAAATTGAAGGTGACTCGGTGAGGAGTGAGGTAACAGCGAAGTAATATAAAACCATTAATAAGCCTCTTACCCTATCCGTCTCAGTCAACATCGGTGTACTATGAAGGGTGGCGGGGGTGTGGGTGGCCAGCGGGGGCGGGAGAGCGCAGGGAGCGTTGTCATGGCAACGCACGGGGGCGCGGACCCGAATTTTATCGATTCGGATACAGACAGCAGCCGGGAGAGCTCTCGCCTACACTAACACGATTCAACGGCCGTGTTTGCACAACTCACAGGTTTATAAGGGCTTTGACGTTCGGAAACATGTACTATTTAAATAGCTAGGTAGGCTGCTTGCTCGCAAATTGGTTCTGTATAATTATGTTCGCTGGAAGTAGAAAACGTGTTTATACCAATCTAAATAGTATTATGTTTATATTATTATGTTTTTACCTATATTGGTGTAAATCTAATACAATCGCAAAATGTTTTATATTTAATTCATACAAATATAGGTATTTTTCTATGTACCTAGTAGAAAATAAAAATTAAAAAAGCAAAGCTTTACATCTTTGCAACCATAATAAGTATTAACGCTAATCCTAAGAAATGAAACAAACTAATATAAAGCACAGAATTAAAATTTGTTTCGTATAAAAACACTGAAATAGTGGTTCTGCAAGCAGTAGATCTTGCAAGCATAGAAATAGGTAAACACAAGAAGAATATCCATGTTAAAAAATAATTCAATATAGGATCGCCACATGGAACGCAAAGCTTATAGGTCTACCAACTAGCAAATTTATTCAGTTATCAATTTCATAAGTTATCTCTATACATTCTTGCTTCGCTCGGTCGGTCTATTATACCTATTAGAAGTTTTGGTATCATCTCTATATATTATATAAATTGATAATTGTAACTAAAGTGCTTATAAACTTCAGTTACATTTTATAGGTATTATGTATGATCCTAATATACATAGCAAAGAGTTTGATAAAGAATGCGCGATCGTTGAATATCACACAGATATCAACCAACCTTTAACACAAAACTTGAAAATTGAATAAATAACAATTATACCTACCAACTTTATTTGTATCATAAATGCCGGCTTCTATCCGAAAGGACAATTTGATGAAAAGAAATATAATAATGATACTTAGTAGTTTGACACAAAACATTCATTCAGTAAAAAATAAATGTACAATAAAGCACGGTCCATAATCCCTGCACCCTCAAAACAACGATCTGCCAAAAACGGGAGCAATAGTTACTCCGAAACGTAAACACGACATTGGAGCGATTTTTGAAAGGGATGAAAAACGCGGTCGGCAAGGGTTCTTAATAGAGGCTCCAGCGATGATAACATGCCGGATAGCCGGACAAAATTTACGTCGGAGCGTTATGGTGGCAGGCAACGAAGGAAATTTTAAGATTATAATAAAAAGCTTTTAGTTTCAAATTTCCTATTATGCAAATCCTAATACGAAAATGTAGCAGCTTACATATTTCGTAGCAGCTACGTCGTAGCAATGTTAAGCAAGGTGATGTCTACGTGAATAATAACTAAGTACAAATAGAATATTCATTTTAGTTCATCACTCAACCTAGATACTACTGTTTTTTATTTTTATTTGAAAATGCCTATTTCAATGCGTAGCTACTGAAAATCAACATAATAAAAATTTTAGCTCACCACGCGGAAAGTGCAGCTTCGTACTACACTGCTCGTAGCATTGCTAGGAAAAGTAAACAATAAACATGCTTAACTAATTTGATTTTTTTTATTTATTTTTTATAGCAAAATAACTAAAACAAATGCAAGCATATATACTATTTTTAATCCCCGACCCAAAAATAGGGGTGTTATAAATTTGGCGTGCGTATCTGTCTGTCTGTGTATATGTATGTCTGTCTGTGGTATCGTGTCTATTAAACGGATGAACCCATTTTGATCTAGTTTTTTTTGTTTTTGTTTGTAAGAGTACTTAATCGAGAGTGTTCTTAGCTATGTATCATCAAAATCGGTTCAGCCGTTTTTTTATCGGGGGTTTTAAGTTTTCTAAACTTTTACTTGTATATGTTTAGAAAACACGTAAATATAAAAATGCTCACCATAAATAGCCGGATGCTGCGGATGACGAATCACTTATCCCTAGTTCCTAGATGTGAAGACCCCTCTCGGTTTCTCCCCCATCAATTGTGACTAGTTGCGCATATTTCTTCCCGCAGAAATAGCCGGCGGTGTCGTACCGCTACCGTGGTCACGCTATTATTAGGGGTAGAAAATATTACATTAATATAACAGAATTTCGTTAAAAAAAAGGATAAAAAAACATGATAGATAAATATGTAGATATCTACGAGTACATTAGAAAAAAATAGTAAACTTTCATCACTAATAAGGTATCGCAAACAAAATTGCTTAGATACTGTCAATGTGGGTAACATTGACTTTGCGTTAAACTTTGGACATAGCCTGGTTTAAACATTCTTGATTTTTTTTACCAAAAGATGAGTAATTAAATTGATAGATGAATTCGTGAGTTGTAGTCACCAAACACTATAAATGTTAATTTATGCATAAAATTGACAAATGTGATGGAAGTTTTAAAAGTTTTCCACCATTTTCTAAACACAAGAATTTGTGACTGAAAAATGTATGTCCAAGATTTCGGATTTAATTATACAAAACTTGTTTAAATCTCATGAGTTTTATTTAATATCGATAAAACATTGATCTATCTTACCGCTTTAAACAATATTTCTTGGTCCTATTTAGTTTTACTACGTAAAAATATTGTAAATAAAAAAGTCAACGTATTTTCTTTAATTGTGGGTAAAATTGACAATGGAGTTTCAGTTAATTATACACCTAAAATGCATAAATAATGTGAATTATTTCACTTCTATGTTTGACAGAGATGTTTTAAGCAATATAATGTGGTCGAAGCTGGTAAGCATACATAACACGGAATAATAACTGGCTCTCAATTAGGTGGTTGATAGTCATGGCATCGTTAGATGTTTGACGATAACTTTTCCACTTGAGGCTATAACTCTCAAGTGGAAAGCTATCGTCAAACACCTAGGCTGCAAAATTAATACTCAAATACCATAATTCAGTTACCTAATGATATTTTTCCTACACGGAAGATTAGCTCGCAGTTTCTTTTCCAAAAGGTGCTTTCGAATATAAAAGTTGAATGCACAACCAACTGCGCTGACATTACTTCACTTTAGCACTTTCTACATTTCTACGGCCTCGTTATCAAGTACTAAAATAAATTTTACTACTTTATCGGCCTAATTAAAATATATCTTGAAAACACTTTCTATGGGAATAGAGTAATTACAAGGGAAGTACCCTTGTAATTCCTCTACACGTAAAGTAGGGATGATTTTTTTCTCGTATTATCCTTGGTGTTGGCTGTAATTAGATACTTTAGGTAATTCAAAAATATATTATTCAATTTAGTATTCCATATTTGTCTTCGTCTCTTTTGCAAAATATTAGGCTTTAAAATGATAATTTTTGCTAGGGTCAAGTGTCTCTCCCCCTTTACAAGCTAAATGGTTCTTGTCGAATAGGTATGCTGAAAAAAAAAACAGAAATTCATTTCCCTAATGAAATTGAAAGGAAAAATATCACAAGTAAGTAGGTTTTACAAGTTAACGAGTAATAGTTGATCAACTTAGAACAAGATTATGTAGTAATAAGTGTAAGTAATACTTTGAAAGCATTTTGTAGAGTATAGTTATTGTTACTGTAATACCTAGTTATAGTTATTATTGTACTTACTCTAATGTTGCACGCCCGCAATGGGTAAAACTGTTTGGACTATTTATTATTAACATCTTCTTTACGTACACAGTTTTTATGCAATAAAAATATTCTATTCTATTCTATTCATAACTTTGCTTAACTAGAATATTCTTAGTATCAAACAACCCTATTTTAAGTTTGCATAATATTGACATAGACATAAATTGTAATAAAGTAAGTAAGTTCGTATAGACTGAGTGGCCAGCCCTATTGTCAGAGTTATTAAGCCGCCGAAAGGCCTCTGACTTGGCTTGACTATTGCTGAACAACCGGGACCTACAATTTAACGTGTCATCCGATCCACGGTAGCGCTCAGAAAGAAATGCCACTCATGGTCACCCATCCGAAGACTGACCGGTCCGTCCGTTGCTTAACTTTGGTGATCGTTCGGGAACACCTAGTCAAGCTACGCCATAAATTGTAATATGGAACTACGAAACCCTACATTGCGCGTGGCCCGACATGCACTTGACCGTTTTTTAAAATTGTTTTTAGTTAGTAGATACCCGAAAACTAGTCTTCTAAAAACCAAACAAAAGAGAACTCAAGAAACATAAATAAAACAATAGGTATGCAGTTCATGGGATGGGGTGAATCTTTTTTAAATTTGATATTACTCACTATTAATCTTAGAACTTATATTTGATAATGAGGTCATTCAACACTCAAATTATTGTAGAATTTTTTGGCTTTATTTGATTTTTAAGAAATTATTTCATTAGTAAAAAAAATGCCATTAAACTATTTTATTTTTTTCCGCTCGTTTTAGCTCAAAGTTTTTAAATGGCATTTCCCATTAAAATGAACATGATTGAATATGGCAAATGGATTTAATTTGATAGATCTATGTTTTTTACATCAAAAAAGTAAAATAAATCCAACCTAAATTACGTAAATCACCGTTTATGAAGATTTTCCGCTATCGAAATGAACGGGAGTAAATTTTACCCACATTCGCGTTTAACTTTGACAATCCATTTAAACGCGATTTTCTTAAATATTTTCTATATTATTTCTATATATAGAACACGCATAAATAAGTACATTAGACTCGTACATTAATACTCTGATATCGTCAAAAATATGAAAAAGTGTGTGTAAAGTTACCCAGGGTGACAGTATTGCTGAATTGCGATAAATAAGATACTCAGCTCTTTTCAATAATTTTTTTTTTTCATAAAAAGACGAATAGATGCAAAAAGTTAATAAACAATTTGGCTTATAAGTATTTATTTATGAGTCGAGACCGATTAACTTTAAGAATATGGATATGGTAAAGCACAAAAAACTCTCAGCGGTCAAACAACAATCAAAACGTAATGACGGTGAAATTCTCGAGAAAAGTCAGTTTTTCCACACGACTGTCGCTGTAATAGCCGTTGCCGATGGACTTTAAGTCGGAGCAAATTGTCTTCTTCTCTCATTCTAACTCATGTACATTTTACTTTAGTCCGCCTCACTCACGAGAACTTTTATGCGCTCACCGACTAAAAGTCCGTGGTCTATCGTAACCATAATTCACAAAAAAGTATCGCAAGGTCCGATTAACACAGTATCCTTGAGGATATCTCGCAAAAAGGGCACGAGGGGACGTGGGGACAAAGGCGCTCGAAACATTTCTCAGTGGAGGGGTCGACCCCCTACCCCTCCTACTCAGTACGTGCCCGTCTAGCACGATGTCCATAATTTATGCCTTCGAACGGACCACGAAAAATAAATGAGCGCTTGTTATAGGAAGCGATGGAGAAAATAAGTTGCGTACGACTAGATTTGTTAATGGATGCAACTGAGGAAGCGGTATATAAATATGAATTTCGTTCTTACATATTTGCGTATCCATGCAAAAGTCTAAATAAAGTGTAATGGATAGTATCTAAGATTGTAATATAATTTTTATAAACTTTATGCCAAAAGCATTAGATACATATTCAGCCCTTCTTTTGAACAGCTGGAACCTACAATATTACCAGACTTGTCAGGCTTCTTGGCTTTTAGGCTTCCGTACCTAAAGAGTAAAAACGGGACCCTATTACTAACACTTCGCTGTCTGTCCGTCCGTCCGTCCGTCTGTCATTAGACTGTACCTCATGAACCGTGATATGATTATACGTGTTGCCGCTATAACAACAAATACTAAAAAACAAAATAAAATAAATATTTAAGGGGGAGCCCCTACGACAAACGTGATTTTTTGCCCGTTTTTGCTCGATATTGATAACGGCAATAGGTAGATGCTTGAAATAGTCACAGAATATTGAGTTACTCGTATATTATTCACTTTAAAAATAAATAATTAAATTAAAATAAAATCAATATTTAAGGGCGGCTCCCATACAACAATCGTGATTTTTTGCCGTTTTTATATATAATGTTACGGAACCCTTCGTGCGCGAGTCCGACTCGCACTTGGCCGGTTTTATTTGTATGTAGTTTTAAAAATATATTAGCATATTGAAAGTTTCGTTAATCATCTTAATCTTATCGTTACTTATTATGTCTATATTCGTAACTGGTTTATAATTAAGTACAAATAGACTATTTTGTACTTCTGTCACTCGTCACTTTAGGGTGTTTTTTTTAAAAGCTCAGTATTTTTTAGTAAAAGTTTATTTTTCTACTACCACGTTATGAAAACAAAAACATATTATTAGATAGTTATTAATTATCATCATCATCTCAGCCACAAAAATTCACTGCTGGATATAGGACTCCTGCACAGATTTCCAAAAAGACCGATTAGAAGCGGCCTACATCCAGCGTTTTCCTACTTCTTGTATGAGGTCTTCTGTCCACCTTGTAGCTGGTCTCCCTACGGTGCGCTTGCCGGTGCGAGGATTCCATTCGAGAACTTTTCGACCCTATCAGCCATCAATTCTACGTGCTATGTGTCCTGCCCACCACCACTAAGATATTACGTAAAAACAATTGAATTACTGACCAATGAAGTCAAACATAATCACAATACTCAAAACTATAAGCATTGCCGCTATGAAAGGATATGTTTACGGATTAGGGAGCAGTTTAGTTTAACATAAAAGCTTTTCTTATTAAATAGTATTAATAAATCGTTTATCTAAAATTAAACATTTTACTTATTTTACGATTTCCAATGATTTATTTCTTTAAAATAATTATCTTAAATGCTCATAAATACATCTTGCTGCGGTTTGCGCATGCTTTCTCGCGAAAACATGAACTCAACAGCCTGCAAAGCGTATTGAAAGCTAATTGCGAAAATTGGTTTTATGCTGTCGGGTGTTTGGTTTTTACCTTTTAATAATTAGTTTAGTTGTTTAATAACAAATAAATGATGGCCACCCGATAAAATACGAGAAGCGTATTGATATTGTATTGTTAGGTACATATTCTGTGATATTGCGAAACACAGTGATACGTATTAATTTCTATTGTGTGCGTGCAACGCCACTCGACTTTGAAACGATGTCGCATATTGTGCGGCAAACATGTAATAAAGAAATATAAATAGAGATATACTAGTAGGTATTAATTTTAGAAAACTCAAAAACCCCGACCTAAAAACAGCTGCACCGATTTTGATGAAACATAGCTAAGAACACAATAGATGAAATCCCCTTTCAAACAAAAAAAACAGATCAAAATCAGTCCATCCGTTTGAAAGCTACGATACCATAGACAAACATACAGATACAAATATGTATATACAGATACACGTAAAATTTATAACACCCATCTTTTTGGATCGGGTGTTAAAACGAAAACAAAATACCCGACTACATAAAGCTATTTTCGTATCGCACTTGTTATGCATGATGCGGAAGTTAAAGATAAGCTTTAGATAGCAAATATGTTCGGAATTAATATACAATTATTAATATAAGAGTATTATTTAGAATAAATCTTGTAAAATCACTTACTTTTCACAGGAAAAAGCTAGTTATAACCAACAAGTAGGTATCTATAATATCCAACTTCAGAAAAGCGTTTTTTGTAGCCTAATTTACTTCGTTACGCTTGACTACGCTTGCTACGTTTATTGTGTGAAAGTATGTGTAAAATCGCTGTAAAATTACAAGTGTGCATTCTTTAAAATAATTCTATTAAAATTACATATTTATTACGAAAAGTTTGTTGGAGCTTATGAAATAGCGACTAAACTTTACAAGTCCTACAATTATTATAAAAAATATAACCTACGATACTCAGAGAGTGAAAATCAATCTAATTGCAACTCGCACATCAAAGGCGGTCAATAGTCAAAATAGGCTGTTAATATAGCAACATACATACCCATATTCATACATACATACATATATATGTACATATATACAAACATACATTCGAAATACATAAACCTCCTCACGCATTCGGGTAAAAAATGTAGTCTTCAGTTAGTGTTATAATATAAGCCTATAACACTAAAACGGAAGACGTATAGGCTGTACAAGAGAATATAAAAAACATACACCTGAAAAACATTTTTTTACTTAGTGAGGAATAATATAGGTATATGTTTCGAGGAAAAAATAAACAGTTCCGTTTTAAAATCAAATCAATATTTATTATATATTTATCATTAAACATTGTGTGGTGGGTAAAAAAATTAATTGCTAGTAACGCTAATTACTATAGTACGTTCCATTTCGATTGGCAATAAAGTTCGTTGACCCCTAGTCGGCCGCTACCGATTAACCTCACAGCTCGCCGGTCCACTGATTCCAAAGCTTCCAGCTGATACTTGGCTGATCCATCAAAAAGGTGGCAGCAGTACTCCATACACGATCGGACCTGTGCTTGATACAGATGCAGCAGTTGTCCCGGTGAGAAGTATCGCCTAACCTTATTAATGATGCCAAGCTTTTTACTAGCCAGTTTAGCCTTAGATTCAAGGTAGCCCTTAAAGTTGTTTGTGAGTTTGTGATTTGTGAGTTTGTGACTTGTTTGTATGTTCGTACTCGAGTACAGGGCGTAATTTTGGACCAATTTTGATGAAACTTGGTGTATAGGTTCTATGATTGTATTTTTTGTCGTCGGTGATTTTTGATAATAGGGGTGGTTTCCATAAAAAGGGGGAAAGTTTATTGCGGCGTTAATTACCAACCGATTATAATGATATTTGGTTGGTAGGTAAAGTACACAATTATGTGGTAAAAATGAACAGAATTGGTCAAGGTAAAGTACACAACTTGTGGTAAAAATGAACAGAATTGGTCAAGTGCTTGTCTAGATATGATAACCAACTTCAGATTGCATGTAACAGTGAGGGCGCGTGGATGTGCTTGATGCATTTTAGCGCTGAATAATTTTCTTGATTTTACGTTTTCTCCATTTATAAAATTATTATTTGTTTTTATAAGAATATATTACATTGTTTTTTTAACTAAGGGAATCTAAACATATCCTATTTTTGTATTAATTGTGTATTCAAATTAAATTGATCTTTCAAGGGTTCATCTTCCTAATCCAAATTTATGTAGATAGGTATTATGTACAGATGATCCAAGGTGAGCTACATATAAGCTCTCTCGCGAGGTCTACTGATCGTAGAACTACTAGTTTTAAAAATAAGTAACGAACATCTCTTTTTGTAATTATTCTACTTGAAATATAAAAAAATAAGCAAACACCTTTTGTAAAACTTGCCAAACTACTTCTTGAAAATAACACAAAACGCGAGCTAAGTCACTTTTCCATCCAAGTTCACATTTTGTTATGTCAGACAACAGAGATACGTCACCTTCGGTCGCGTGGCAAGCAACGCCGCCATTTTGTTCAGTCGTGTTCGGACAGCACTTGCGTGTGTACGTTCTCGTTGTTTCGTAAATATTTTTGTTGAATTTTAGTTATTGAATCTGTTATATTTTTGTTACTGTTTTGTTGTTATTTATTTATTGTTATTGAAAAAATGCGTAGACCTGATGCTACAATAGATAGGACTGCCGACAGATTCATAATTAATGTCACAAGCAATTGGTCTGATTCAGAGAGCTCCACAGACAGTGAAGAATTAAGTGATGGCAGTGACTGACAATATCACAGAATTCGTGGCCCTATTTACGACAATATAATTATATATACCTACTCTTTTAAATAAATGACATTAAAAAAGTACTTTGTTTATTTATGTGCCTAACTATTTTTGGCGCTCTCCTGATGGTAACACCTGCGCTGCGCATGCCTGTTTCACTAGTAGGTACCTACAACCTTGAGTAACAAAGTCCTTTTAAAAACTTCAAATTACCTACTAGGTACTACTGCTTGGCGACAGAATATTTGATATTCTGTTAGTACGCGAACTCCTGTAAATGAAACGTATCGCTAAGTAAAATAAAACGAATTATAATCACTGTCATAAAAGGTTTGTCACCTCTGCTAGACCACTGAAAGGTCAACGAACTTTATTGCCAATCGAAATGGAACGTAGTATAGGTAAAATTACTTTTCAAAATATCTTAATCTAATCAAATTTTAAGAGATTAAAGACTTTCGACATGATTGTTTCTTAATACGGTAATCAAATAGGCATAATAGAAAAACTTGACAACCACCAGTCAATATAAGTCCTTCAATAGAAGTCAACGGTGATGACCCTAATGCTTACTTTAATGGAAGTATAAAACGTCTAATAATGTCGTAAATCTGACAAAGATTTCTTCATTAGCAAGGCGAGTCTAGGCCACTCCGGTTCCACCACCAGATGGAACAGTACTTTATTATCAGCATCTCTATATTCCTCATCCAGCAACATGATATAAGTGTAAGGCGCGAATGCCAGGTGACTCCTTATACTGAACTTCGTATTCATATCAGGTATTAAAGATTTGAGTTTCTCGAGAGTTTCCTGGTTCAGTCTTTTGAAGAGAAGGCCGTGTTGTGCTCCGCTGAAGGCCTCCTCGCTGTAGAGACAGTTCAGTATATCGGTCACGTATTGGCTGATCAATTGTATGTGATCTTCATTCTCGATTTGACCGGATGACATGATTTTTTTATATCTGAAAAAGAATGTTTTGATCATAAATACACAATATATTTGCTTGAAATATGATTAATGTCATAGCTCAATCTGTCTTCGATTTCAACAAGTACCTTGTCCCTCGTATCCGAAATTGAATATTTTTACTTGTATCATTGTACAGAAAACATTAATAGTACTACATACAGAAAGGACACTCTCCGCCTCCCGCCATTCTCGGGTTCCTCACCCGCTCCCCGCGCTCGCCCTGTAGTTTGCCGGCGTTTAATGACGCGGTTGTCAGTCAATACAAATGTTGCGTCAAATGCTCGAATTCCAATTGACGTCACTAGCGAGCGACAATCAAACGACAACCATAACTTACATACACGTGTGTATGATATACAGACGTCAACTTACGTACGTGTCGCTCATTAGCGCGCCTTTGTATGGTGTGTTCGACGTGTGGTTATATTAAGAATGGATGTTTATTGTATCCAAGCATTTATATTTATGTATTATAAGTTTGTTTTTCCTCCAAAAAAAATATCCTATCAGCTATCTGGTTCCCATAGTACAAGCTTTGCTTAGTTTGAAGCAAGTTGGTGCTCTACACTTAAGGCAAAATTAATGAACAAGGACGGGTTGGTGTCCAATGAGAACTCCGAGTTTTCATCCATATTACACAATGAATAAAAGCCTCCAATAGTTTACATTTTATATCTTAAACTATAAGGTGTTTAAGATATAAAATGTTTAAGGCATTTAACCAAGCCTTAGACTATTATTTAATTAACCAGAAAAAACTCAAGATATTAATCGGTCAAAAGAAATGATGTCTTCCGACGGGTTTTGGGACTGTCAAAGTCCCATCCTCAGGGTACACATGTACCTCAGGAGTCGGTTGACGCCATACTGGCAGTACGGCATATAAATTAATACTCACGGAAGTTTTAGTACAGTGCTTAGACTAACTGTATGCACAATGTAAGAGGAAAGTACCCATGGACCAACTAAATAGCACAATTAGTTGTGCGATCATTTTATAATTCGTTAATGATGGACCACCAGTTGTATTATGAAAAATTATGCTGAGAAACAGTAGGTTAGGTTCTTTATGTTTTTTTTATTATCCACATGAACTTTCGTGTTACTAAGATTCGGTTATCAGACGAATTGTCAAATGAGCATTTGGGATTGAGAAAAATCTATTTCATAATGTCACGCGGCCAAATCTATCGAAGCACGTCCCGATAGCACAACTGGTTTTGCTATCAAGTTGGTCCACGGGTACCTCCTCAATGTAAGTGATATCAAATCGCTTCGTTGGAGTTTGCTCAAACAGTATACTCACAGTATAATCAGCTCAACGACGCTGTCGATAAGCACTGGTGAAACGCCAAGTAGCGGTAGGGCCAAAGTGAGCGGCGTCGCGAGAGCGCTTACTTTCGCACCGTAAGCTTTCTCGGCGCGAGCGCGGCGCAGCGACGACCACAGCGTCGTGTACATGACGCGTATGTCGTCTGAAAATTAAGATAAGAATAAAGAAAACTAGCCAAGAACGAGGTCGACTCGCACGCCGAGGCTTCCTATATACCTCCCTCTATCCCCACGCCTACTCAAGTTCATAACTATGGCTCTAACACAAAACAATGTTAACTTTACAGTTAAAAACAATGTTCGTACATTCCAACTATATCGTCACTTTGTGATCTTTTTTTTTTCATGTGTTAACAATTTTCAGTAACTTGTTCCTTTGCTTGTATGACTATATAAAGAACACTATGTTCTTGTTGAGTTCTTCAGACCGTGCTTGTTTTACGATACGAGCTTGCTTTTTACCATATTTGGTGACTGTCAAAAGGAACATATCCTAACAAAGACGCGTTCTAAGCAAAAAGAGAAGGTGACGAGAAAGTTTATTTACAGGACAAGCAAAAAAACCAGCGTTATTTTAATGAGAAATGGGTGATAGTTATCCATTTCTTAATAAAATACCCGAAAATCATATACCTACAACGATTTATGTCCACATTCTTGATGTAAAGGACAGGAATAAAACTCCCTGTCACGTTCTGTTTTATAGAAACTGTAATCTAGGAATTTTCAAGGCTAGAGTGAATAGAATCTTTTAGATCTGAGTGCTCCATCCTCGGCCACACCCATGCATACCTTTAGTGATCAAACATGGACTATTACATTAAATAAAAGAACAAGTATGTTATATCAAAAAGCAAAACAAAATACCCGACTACAGAAAAGCTGTTTTTGCAGTCTAACTTACGACTTTGTTACACTTAAAAAAAAAATTGTAGAAAAACTGACGAGTGAATATCAGGAACATCCTTAATATTATTTTATATAAAATTGTTAGGACTGTGACTGTATGACAATAAAATATATTCTGATCTTTTCTTAGTAAAATCAATTATTTATTACGAAAAAAAAACATTACGGAAAAATTTAATGGAGGTTACGAAAAAACTATTTTTTATTTTGCGAGTGTTTTATTATTATTATTACAAAAAATATATCCTATAACACTCAGGAAGTGAAGATGAATCTAACGACAGCTTGCATATAAAAATCGGTCAAGCCGTTTAGACTGTAGGCAATCACTAGCAACATACTCGAAAAACATAAAACTCCAAAAACACAACCCTCCTTACGCAGTCGGATAAAAAAGTACTTACCGGGATCAATTTGCAGTCCCTTGTGGCACATGTCAGTGAGCGTAGCGCCCAGCGCTGTAAGCACCTCCTCATAGTTGTCGTGGACCCCATCAGCCCTTACGAAGTGGTGTCGGGAGCGCGTGCTCGAGTACACCTGCGTATGTACAGGTTACCAGCTTATCAAGAGCTCTACCTAGCACAGCTGCTCACGCAATATCTACCACTTATCACATACACTCATTAGAATTATCTATATGTTGTACCAACATGCAAATTTGTGTACATATTAATAATAATATCGGAGGACATTTCACACACCATCTAGCCCAAACTAAGCAAAGGTAGTAAGTACTATGGGAACTAGATGGCTGATGGAATAAATACTTTTTTTGTAAATACATACTTATGATATATATAGCAAGCCGGCAAGCGCAGCGTAGGAAGACCAGCCACGAGATGGACAGATGACATCATACAAGTGGCGGGAAGATGCTGGATGCAAGCCGCTTCCAATCGGTCTTTTTGTAAATCCATGGGGGAGGCCTATGTCCAGCAGTGGATTTCTTATGGTGGAGATGATGATGATGATGATGATGATGATATATATATATATAGAAACACCCAGACACAGAACAAATATCCATGTTAATCACACAAATGTTGGGCCTGAGAATCGAACCCACGACCTACAGCTCAGAAGGCAGTCGTACTACCACTGAGCCATGAGGCCTGTCAAATTGGTGTGAATCTTACCAAGTTTGTGTACATATTGGTGAGACTCCTCAGTATGGCGCACTGTTCGATTGGCGAGGCGCGGTGGTACACCGTTGACATGTGCGTGGCGATCTGCTGAATCTGCTTGGGACAATCCGGACTCACCCACTCTAGCAGCTCTAATATCTACGAGATAAAGTTTAAAACAGTCATTATTTTCCAAAAAAAAAAACAACGGGTTGCACTCCGGGAGTGCCGGCAGAAGTGAAACTAAAAAATAAAATAGCAAAAAGACTGACTCGTGAAGGATTTGAACCTCCGCCCCCCGATTGACAAATTTAAATTTATATAGGTGCTCTAACCTATTGAGCTAACGAGTCTTACGTGCATGTGTCGAAAATAAGCATTCGGCGCAACGAAATGATGTCATGCTAGAAGGACAAACTTGTACATACAATAATGAACTTTAAATGCAGAACATTAGAATAGGTTTCTGACTGTCAGTCTTACGATCTTACGAGAGTTTAAAAAATTTTACCCATCCCAAAAATGCACAACACCGCTAAAGAAGTTTTCACTTCAAAAATCTGGGGAGTTAGACAAGTGGCATTCTAATTTCATGAACGCCAGTAGAATAGAAAAGTAAATGTATGGGATTGACATTAGCTAATGAAATGTCACGTAACGGAATGTCAGTTTCTTAACATTACTAATTTATTAATTATTATTAATTTTAATAAATATGTGTCACTTGTCTAAGTGTGCAGACTTATTTCAAACGTATCCTAGCTACAAATCTAACAGAGCCACGTAAAATTATAATATGATAAAACATATATGGGCCTTATAAGGAAGCTCAAGGTCACGCAACAAGCTATGGAGAGGGCTATGGAGAGGGCTATGCACGGAGTCTCTCTACGAGATCGAATCAGAAATGAAGAGATACGGAGACGTACAAAAGTCACCAATATAGCACAGCGGATTAGCAAGTTGAAGTGGCAGTGGGCAGGGCACATAGCACGTAGAACTGATGGCCAATTGGGGCCGAAAGGTTTTCGAGTGGAGACCACGTACCGGCAAGCGCAGCGTAGGAAGACCAGCCACGAGACAGATGACAGATGACATCATACAAGTGGCGGGAAGACGCTGGATGCAAGCCGCTTCCAATCGGTCTTTTTGGAAATCCATGCGGGGAGGCTTATGTCCAGCTGGGGACTTCTTATGGCTGAGATGAAAACATATAACGTGTGATAAAATAATACTTACCTCATGGAAATAATCCCTTTCATTCCAAAACAATAGAAAGTGAGCAAGGAAGTTAGTTATGGGCGGAATCCCTTCAACGAGTGTACGCTGGAATGTAGCCAGTTTGTGAAGCAGATCTTGCTTCTCTAAATAAGTGTATGGAGACTCTTCCAGAAAACCTGCAAAAAAAAGTACATAATTTATAACGAGATCGAGAAAAAATAGTCATCATCAGCCATAAGAAGTCCAGTGCTGGACATAGGTCTACCCATGGATTTCCAAAAATACCGATTGGAAAAAATTATAGATGTTATAGTAATATTCCCATCATCAGCTATGTTTCAACAAAAGCTTTCAGTTTTTTCTTGGTTCACCCGTTTTTTTTTTGTTGAGGGTTTTGAGTTTTCTAAACTTATACTTGTAATTCATTAATAGGCTTTCGCTTGACCGCCAAGTCGCCTAATTTTAAGCAACGGCGTAGTCCACGATGGAGTGCACTTGCCTAAAAGAAACCTATTCATTTGTGATTTAAAGACACTCAGGTTAATCTATGGAATGTATCTATGTAATTGGTCTTTTTCCGTTTTTATCTCAATAAACGAATATGAATAAGAATATGGAAGAAAACCCACTCAGGCAACATAATCCACAATTTAGAAGTTAATAATATTAAAAGTGGTAATATAACGCTTTGTGCAGATTTTAAAGCGTATTCCACAATTTAGAAGTTAATAATATTAAAAGTGGAACTTTAACGCTTTGTGCGGATTTTTATCCACCAATGTCTTTGGACTGAATATAATCTGTCAACTTCGCTACCATCACTGTAAGAACAGTTTCCTATGCTCCAGGACCGAACATTATGGTGAGTTTTACCGGATATATGTATTGAAGATTAAGGTGGTACGATATTTATATAAAAGTATTTATACCAATCATGGTTGAATAGAATATAATTTTACAATGAAGCAATTGTGGTTAAAATCGGGTGTACATTGTGATATAATATGATCATGTGATACAATATGGGAGCATGCGTGATTTATTTTTATTTGGTCATAAAAAAGATAACCACAAATAGATAGAGAAATAGATTCAACAAAAACAAAATTAAATAAAATACTTTGAAAAATAAGAAAGTTACAAGCATTTTAATTTCATGTTAGACAGAGAGAACACGATAGCGAAATAATGGTGACGTCATGCTTCAAGTTCACCGTAAAATTCAATACAAACTGTTGTTTCGCGAGAGAGGGACAGAGCATTCCTCCCCTAAAACTTTAAATGTTTATATCTTGGAAGTTTATGGACCGAATGAAATATATTTTTAGTACGTGTGTTACATTTTAGTATGTTATAAATTAAAACTATTATTCCTATGAAATAAAATTCATTCATATTCCCTATTACGTCTTTGTAAAACTATACACTTTTCGACCATGATTGGTCAAAATATGTTTGTATGGAAATAGTATCACCTTAATTATACTTACAGTCGTGGAGTAAACATGCGATATCATTCGCGAGGAAAGTTTGCTCAGTTTGCGAGTGTAGGGCGAGGAGCGTCTGTCCTATCGTGTTAGAGAGGAACGCACGAAGCCGCACCGGCCGCGCCGTCGCCCGGTGAACGCTACTCTGAATCACTGACGCTGGGCTGAAAATAAATTATATAAAAAAATAAGTAAGTTCGTATAGACGTATAGTCTGACACTAGGGCTGGCCTGAGTGGCCAGCCCTAGTGTCAGAGTTACTAAGCCGCCGGAAGGCCTCTGACCTGGCTTGATGATTGCTATTTTTAAGAACAAACAACCGGGACCTACAATTTAACGTGTCATCCGACCCACGGACCCCACAGTAGCGCTCAGAAAGAAATGCCAGTCATGGTCACCCATCCGACTGTCAAGACTGACCGGTCCGTCCGTTGCTTGACATTGGTGATCGTTCGAGAACACCTATTCAAGCTACGCCACGAGCGCTACATAAATAATCTGGTTAATAAAAAAGGAAATTCCCGACATCAAAATACGTATATATATAATAAATAAATATTAATAAAAAATTATATGGTACCACCTATGACCTACCAAATACAAAAAGAATCATCATAATCAATACACAATTGGCAGGGTAATTGGTGAACAAACATACAAAAAAACACCGAATTGTTAGCCTCCTTCTTTTTGGAAGTAGGTTAAAAACGTAACGTGTTCAATGAAATTAAAATTTAATATAAAGAAAAAAAAATTAAGGGAAGTAAAAAATTAGCACTGGTGTCTTCTCGTATGTAAAACGATGTGATTTCATTACATGATTATTGTTTAATTAGTTCCTCTCGTATTAATGGTTTTTTTTTAATAACATTTTTCTTATAACAGGAAAATACTGTTTTCTACCCCTAAATATTATCAGATTATGATAATTATTCTCTCTTGCACTCACTCCTTTTTCGATTACCGCCTTTTGTATGGCCAAGTGCGCGGGAATTTTTTTACAATTTAGTATGGTAAAAGCCCATTAATTTTAAACAATAACATTTAGCTAAATACAGTGGGTGAACCTATCATAAGTAGGTATATATATGCAAGCACTTAAGTAAGATTTGTGGTTAATTCCAAAACTGGAAATAAAAAAGTGTCCACTATTGATGAATTTAATACTTACTCAGACAAATCAAGAAAGTAATTCGCATCTCCACCCATATCTCTCCCAGAACTGATGAACTCAACATTTGGCACCAGTGGGTCCGCTTTCTTTTGTCTACCCTTTTCCTGTAACCATTACACTACAATAAGATAACATATACATAGATGTGTATTATTGAGAGAAAATAAAAACCGGACAAGTGCGAGTCAGACTCGCCCACCGAGGGCTCCGTACAAACTAGTAGATAAAAGAGGGAAATTATATATATTTTTATAATTTCCTTCATAGATCGAAAAATATACATGGTAAAAATAATTAAAAACCTGTTTTAGCTTGTGATAATGGAGCTCTTTCATATGATACCCCACATGATACACACACTTTAAAATTTGGACCCTCATTACTTGCATAAATACACTTTTTTTTGTGATTAAATTAAAAATGTCCAATTTTCGAATTTTACCCTATATGTGTACTATTAACACAATGCTTCTTGCCAATTTCATAATTCTAGGTCAACGGGAAGTACCACATAGGTTTTGATTCCCTTGAATCGAAATGTGCGTTTTTTTACGACATATTCGGCTGTAACTTTTTTTACGAAAACTGAGAAATTGTATTTTTCTTTCTGCAGCAACCGACTATGTATGGATCTGCGTATATGGTTTTAATTTCAACACGATACCTTCACGCGATCCTGAGATACAGGTCTTGACACCCGGACGGACGTACAGACGGACAACAAAGTGATCCTATAAGGGTTCCGCATTTTTCCTTTTGAGGTACGGAACCCTAAAAATACGAACGACGACTCAAAAGAAATGACTGTCGTGTGACCTCATCCGACGATAACACTTGGTGTCAATTTCCGTAAATGTAGGGCCTTACCGAAAAACGTTACTGAACTTTAACCAACGTCTTAAATTATCTGTCTTCTTTCCGCTAGTGTCATTACGTGTCAGCGAAAAGTTGACAATATTATGTTAAGCATTGCTTAAAGTAACGTTTTTCGGTAAGGCCTTTATTAATAATTGAACAAAGCGAACAAAGTATTAAGAAAACTGCTGTTTGAAAGTAATATACGCACGAATACGGTTTATTAATTAATTTTTACATATTTAAAATGCTAAATAATTTTTACTTGACGTGAGTATTTTCCATGTGACAGATGTGACATGTCACAAAGATAATTCTTTATAAAAGAAATGTAAATGAAGGTCGTATAACTTCACACAAAGGTCTCTGCATCAACTAGCAAGTTTTCTTTTTTTTGGTCAAAATTTTTGGTCTATCTGGATGTTTGTTAAGTACTCGCGTATGTGTCGTATTTTACAACAATTTTTTTTTACAATTCTATAAAAAATATTATATTGTAAGGGATTTTTTATTAGTGTATTTACCTCAAAAGGTGGGGAAGTTTGCTGTGGCATCGTTTACTGACCCACTTTGAATATTTGCTAGAAACATGTGGTACTCAACGTTAAACTATAATATGAGCAGTCGGTCAATAGATTGTGGAGACAAAAAGTTTGTGAAAAAAATCTGTTAAAGACGACAGATGTGAAGCTGTTTGGTGTGAAGCCATTTGTTAGCTAATTTTGATATTTAACAGTGACATTCGATACTTGTTTCTGAACAAGAATTTGGAATATGACTTCTATTCAACAAGTATTTTTTGTAAAGAAGTCATATTCGAATTAAAAAGTTTGTGCTCACGAGGTCTACTGGTCATAGAACTACTAGTTATTTATTTCCACTTTCACAATTTCAATATCATTTCCATACTTACACAATTTATAGGATTAATCCACGTCAAATGCTTTTGTTTACTGAGCCTGGTTCTTTTTTCCTGTGGAAATAAAAATATTTAGAATTTAGAAGTCTTGACACTAATGTTCTGATAACACATAAACTACGCGCAAATATATTGTCTATAATTTATATGTACTGTTGAACTAATTTGTAACATAATTACTCACTTAGTTGCTATGTTGTATACTAGATGTCGTTCATAAATCGAAATAAACGAAGACGGAAATCCTAGCTCGCGATATAGAGATATGCAGCGATGGACACATATAAACATGAGTCGGTTAGACAATAAAATCAAAATCTGAGGTGATTCGTGCTTTCATTTCTACTATCCCTCAGACGCTCCTAGTGCTCCTACCCCTAGGATAGGAATCCGAACATGTTCTATATAATTCATTTCGGCCAGTTAGCGCCAGAACTTCACGACCTAATTCCACCCTCCCCTATTTACTAAAGGATTAGCAGAAAGTCGGCGCATTACCAACCCATTAGCCAAAAATCCGTACTCAGCGACATCGGTCCCCATTCTTGATGCGTATTGCACAGGAATGGAATTCTTTGCCACCATCTCTGGTAATCTTACCAATTTTGAGACATATCTATTATCGTTCGAAAGATACAGCCGTTTAAGTGTAGGTTAGACTTTCTTTTAATATAGATACTTGTTCACTGTTGTCACTAAAAACTCAAATTTAATTAGGAATTCCAATAAAACAGCTGTAGTTTATTACGCCTTGTTTGTTGTATGATAGTACAGCACTACTGATGATTATATTTGGAACAAATAATTTTAAAGTTGCGCAACTATATTCCGCCTAATTTCTTTATGGTGTCACGTTGTTATGCCGCTTTGAGAAACACAACGTGCGCTTATGATGCGGCGTACTTCATTCCATACGCATTTTAATCCCTCTGAACATGAGAACGCCATATTAGTAAACACCTCAGTTTTGTAACACGCCTCGCTGTGATGTAAATTGTAATACAGCATATTGTTCAAATTACTTGCGACATATTGTTTTTCCCAGACACAGAACAAACATCAATTATTTAGTGTGTTTTAAAGAGATAAACAGAAAAAAAACATTAACATCATACCTGTTAACTTACCTGAACTCTTTTAAACCTAGCAAGTAAATTCTTGTTCAGTTTCTTGAATGCTGTATATATGGAGATGGCAGGAATATCTTCAGGAACACATTCTGGTTTGTATGACTTGAATAATCCAAGCAAGACTTGTAATGGCTTAAATATACTCTGCAAAACAATATTTGTTTCTGAGAAAATATTCTGATGATAAAATAGGAAACATTATCAAGCATTACATGCTCCAAAGTACATACATTTACAGTAGTTCCAGACTGATACTGGGTCATATGAGAGACCTACTCATATAAATATAGAGCTGTTTTAACCAAATTGACAGAACATATGAAGAATTTTTGAAGAAGCTTGCTGCACCAAAACATTGGACAACATACAAAAACTATGATTTAAAAAAAGGAAATAAAAAGGGCAGAACCACTACTACATTTCAAACATAAAAAATAATTAGAACATCAAAATTTCTGTGACGTCATACTTAGGTAATTTTAAGTTAACATAAAATTTGGTATATATTAGGTATATACAATGGGCACATATGTTTTCAAAGTGCAACCAGTGCATAGATAAGAGAAAATCTTGCATCATGAGTTTTTTCAAAAATAATTTATATTTAGATATCATAAGTACAAAAAAGTGAATTTAAGAGTATAACAATTTTTTATAAACTGCATACTTTTAAAATGCACATTTAAATACATTTTACAATAACTTTATTCATACTCTCTTGTGAAAATTGACACTAAACATCATACCAAACATAACTTATACTATGATAATCACTCTTATGCAGTGGGTATTTTATTTTTCTTTTAAGAAGCTTGTTAATTCAAAAATAAGAAAGTTGATTCACACATGGCAGGGTAATCTGTTAACATGATATAAAAACATACATTGGTAATCTCTTTTTCTGACCTCAGATACGATGGGAATATCAGCTCTATGTACCTCCCATAAAATCCTAGCTGGAAATGGCGTATTTACTGTGCTGCTCTTAGAAATTGCAATAATTTTTTTGAACCAAATTACTTTTATCGTTAATTTTTAATAAAAACTACAGGTCACTAACATCTGTTTTGAGTTGAAATATCAGACTACATATAGTCATTTTCTTATTAATTTTTATAGCGTAATACCGTTCCCGATTTTTCTTTCTATGTTTTTATTTGCCCAGCTTAAAGCTCTTTATCTGGAAGTATCGTACACTATATCCATTCCTACTTGTACTTCAAACTTTAGTATTAATTAGAATTAGTAATGAATTAAATACCTTTTGTGCCTCTCTATTCTTAGCGTTGTTGATCAATACCAGCACTTTCTTTCTAGTAACATCAACAGGTTTAGTCAGTGTGTATACCAGCTTTACCACATGGACTGCCTGAAATGACAAATATTAACATGTTATTAACATACATTTACAGGTTCCACCAACTGTGAGGGGTAGGAAACCCAGTGTGTCTGGCAATCCGGCAATCACAACCCAGATAAGGTACTTTATCTTTTGTCCACAATAATTTACTTTATCTTTGATATACCACTTTACAGCCCATCTTGCAAATAACCTTGAGAGAGTTATATCTGAGTAATTAACTGCAGGGTTAGTATGGAATGTAGACAAATATTCTTTCCACCATTTTATCCACCTTTCAGAGGAGATAAAGTATGGACTGATATAATATGAGGATAAAAACAATTTATCTACCTTCCCTGCTAGGCCAACTGGACTCATCTGAAGTAATTATACACATTTGTCTTGTCCTTGCACCTCCCTGTTTAAGATAGTTCAGTTTCTAACATTATACCTATTGTGCAGTGGTCTTAACTAATGAGACTGGTGATGTCTTGACAAACATTAATGGAATTTGATTTATTACTTTAATTAGTATTTTCATTATAAATTTACATAATAATGAATAAACTTTTTTTTACGAAAACTGAGAAATTTGATTTTTCTCTCTGCAGCAAGAGACTAGGGATCTGCGTATATAGTTTTAAATTCAACTCAATACCTTCATGCATTCCTGAGATACAGGTCTTAGACACCCAGACGGATTGACAGACAAACAGATGGACAGACGGACAACAAAGTGATCCTATAAGGGTTCCGTGTTTTCCTTTTGAGCTATGGAACCCTAAAAAGAGTATAAAGAGTAGCACTCACCAGTACTTCAAATGTCAACATTGTATAGAATACATCATATCCAATGTCCAAAGCAGCCATATCAATACAATCACAATCCATAGCCACTGAAAATTATAATTGTTTAGTATATAGTGAAGTGGTCTTAATATTATAAACATCCATGTTCCTTGGTTTAAAAGCTTTACCAGTGAGCCAGTCAAGCAGAAACCCTACT
This sequence comes from Lycia hirtaria, assembly GCA_947563715.1. Taxonomy (NCBI): domain Eukaryota; kingdom Metazoa; phylum Arthropoda; class Insecta; order Lepidoptera; family Geometridae; genus Lycia; species Lycia hirtaria. Next base: position 41,151,421 of record OX387379.1, read on the forward strand.
TGTGAGAAGTTAGCCTGGTCGTGGAACTTGGCAAGTATCCATTTCAGGGCGTAATGCACCGTACGCTCTTCCACTGTGTCTGGCGGCGCCAAACATGACCCTAGATTCACCCATTTTGTGATTGCTGTAAACAACAAAAAATAGATAATTATGCAGGTAAATGTCATTTAAGATATGTAATAGTAAATCAGCTCACGTAATGATATATTCAGCCAAACTTTGAATAATGTGTGGAAATCGTCGTACGCCAACCCAACAGTATCGACGGCGTAAGCCAATTCATCAAGTTTGCTTTGAAACAAATCTTTATCGAATCCTTTCCTCAACGACTTTATATAGTCGATAATTTCATCTACGTCCGCCATCGCCTTTCGCCACTAAAAAGCTCAAACGTTCACGATTTTCTTCCAATTTCCAACCGATTTCAACGTTTATTTAGATTTAAAGTTTCGTTTGTGTCGCTTTCTCGTTAATTTCAAAATTCTTGTTCTGTCAGCCGTTCCAAAGAGTACTTTCACAGACTAGTAAGAGAGTACTTTGTAATTCTTTAAAGAAAATGTCCTACGGCTTTTGCCCGGAAACACGCTTTCTGTACGATTTAGCGATTATAGCGCTACATGAGAGGACAATGGTAAATAGTAATAATAATCTGTTGTCTACATTATCTACAATCATTCATTCAAATTCACAGATTAAAAACACGAGAACGTGAGAAAGAAACTATTTTTTTAAAATTGGATTTGGGCCCGCTTAAAGCATTTCTCAGGGTCAAGTATTGAGATTTCTTCAAGTTTCTTGAATAAAACAAGTTATAAATGTTCTAGTGACAATCTAAGACTTCTAAGTCACATATACAGTCATTTTCAAATTAGAGTCTTGTTCAGTAAAGTGGTGGTAACTTTACTGGAAGCTTCTGGAAGCTAAAGTTTTGCTGTCAACGTAAAATGACACGTTTCACTGCTTCGTTTAATTCGCCCACACTCACGTACTTGATCAAACACTTAATGAATAAAACACCGCCATAATATCCATTAATCACAAGCTGTGTATGCCTTTACATGGCACATGTATCAGAATGTAACCATGATCAATATGTGTTGTACCTTATAATATGTATGCTGTTGGTGTACCTTAATAAATAAATAAATTAATGAATATTCAAAATAACACAAGTTTAAGAAAATAAAACAAAGCAAGAACATGTTTCGATGATGTTCCCGCTAAAACTCCCAAAGATAATGGATAATTTGCACAGAACCACAGACCCCCGTATTCTGAACCCATTCGGTTTCGGAATCAATTCGATTTGTATATCTCCGTCTCCGTCCGATTCCGAAACCGAATGGGTTCAGAATACGAAGGAGGTAGAAGATACAACGTATCACAGAACAAAAATTTGTTTTATTTTTCGTAAAGTACTGGAGGGGAGCCAATAGAGTTCTATGATGGGAACGCACTGCAAAATATTGGAACGAGCGAGCTTTTTCACTTCTGGGGATTAACAATCGAATTATTCGAATGATAATAAATAATATTATAAAAATCACGAAATAGCACAAGGGGGAGGGGGGGAGCGATGGGAGGGAGTATATCAAGATATAAACGTGTATTTATTTTTTCGTCAAACGCGTGATTTCTAAACCGAAAAGCAGCGTGTAGTGTGACCTTCACTCGCCGTTGCCAGGCAACGAACTAAGTCCCGCGCCGCAACGACCGCCCGACTCGGCTTGCCAGTCACCAGTTATTGTTATTTTGGCGCCGAATACATGCGTACACCGTTACATCTTACGTTTTTCACTAAAACAATGTCTAAACTAGGTGATATGGCTGGACGCTGGCTTGTTGAACAGACGTTCTATAGCTATGATGACTTTATTTCATGTAAAATTAATTATTAAATTTAGTGGTTGATTGTTTTCAACTTAGACATGTTTTAATTTTTCTTTTTGGTATAAGTATTATTGTTATTTATAGGTATAAGTTATTTGACATACGGAATTCTGATTCATTTGTAATACAATTGTTATTTTATAGTGTTATAGTACAATTGTAATAAACAATTATTATTTTATATGAATGTAATTAATGACTTGTAACAATTGTTATCAATAAATTATGATTATGATTATGTATAAAGACCTATTTGCAGAATATAAGAAAGAAAAATAAATGGCAAAGTGCGTGTCGTAGGGTTTCGTAGTTATCATAATTTATGTGACCTTGAAACAGGGTCTCTTGTTTAGTACTACGAACATGTATGAATTAACTTATGTCGTAGGTCACTTCTGACTTGTCTAAGTAATTATTTAAAGTTAATCGACTATTAATCAATAACTTGTAAAGTCTACTTAGCCGTGATAGTTAACGATAACGATAAAGATAACGATTACTTACGATTACGATAACGATAACCATAACGATAGCGATAGCGATAACTATAGCAATAGTGATAGCGATAGCGATAGCGATAGCGATAGCGATAGCGATAGCGATAGCGATAGCGATAGCGATAGCGATAGCGATAGCGATAGCCATAGCAATAGCGATAGCCATAGTGATAGCGATAGCCATAGCGATAGCGATAGCGATTGCGATAATGATAACTAAAGCGATAGCAATTACGATAGCTATAACGATAGCGATAGCGAGAACGATAACGATAGCGATAGCAATAGCGATAGCGATAGCTATAGCGATAGCGGTAGCGATAGCGATAGTGATAGCGATAGCGATAGCGATAGCGATAGCGATAGCGATAGCGATAGCGATCGCGATAGCGTTAGCGATAGCGATAGCGATATCGATTCAGATTGTGATTGCGATAGCGATAACGATAACTAAAGCGATAGCAATTACGATAGCGATAACGATAGCGATAGCGATAACGATAACGATAACGATAGTGATAGAGATAGCGATACCGATACCGATAGCCATAGCGATAGCGATAGTGATAGCGATACTGATAGCGATACTGATAGCGAAAACGATAACGATAACGAAAGCGATAGCGATAGTGATAGCGATAGCGATAGCGACAGTAGGTTAGAGTTAGGTTAGAGTTAGGTTAGAGTTAGGTTAGAGTTAGGTTAGAGTTAGGTTAGAGTTAGGTTAGAGTTAGGTTAGAGTTAGGTTAGAGTTAGGTTAGAGTTAGGTTAGAGTGAGGTTAGAGTTAGGTTAGAGTTAGGTTAGAGTTAGGTTAGAGTTAGGTTAGAGTTAGGTTAGAGTTAGGTTAGAGTTAGGTTAGAGTTAGGTTAGAGTTAGGTTAGAGTTAGGTTAGAGTTAGGTTAGAGTTAGGTTAGAGTTAGGTTAGAGTTAGGTTAGAGTTAGGTTAGAGTTAGGTTAGAGTTAGGTTAGAGTTAGGTTAGAGTTAGGTTAGAGTTAGGTTAGAGTTAGGTTAGAGTTAGGTTAGAGTTAGGTTAGAGTTAGGTTAGAGTTAGGTTAGAGTTAGGTTAGAGTTAGGTTAGAGTTAGGTTAGAGTTAGGTTAGAGTTAGGTTAGAGTTAGGTTAGAGTTAGGTTAGAGTTAGGTTAGAGTTAGGTTAGAGTTAGGTTAGAGTTAGGTTAGAGTTAGGTTAGAGTTAGGTTAGAGTTAGGTTAGAGTTAGGTTAGAGTTAGGTTAGAGTTAGGTTAGAGTTAGGTTAGAGTTAGGTTAGAGTTAGGTTAGAGTTAGGTTAGAGTTAGGTTAGAGTTAGGTTAGAGTTAGGTTAGAGTTAGGTTAGAGTTAGGTTAGAGTTAGGTTAGAGTTAGGTTAGAGTTAGGTTAGAGTTAGGTCAGAGTTAGGTTAGAATTAGGTTAGAGTTAGCGATAGCGATAGCGATAGCGATAGCGATAGTGATAGCGATAGCGATAGCGATAGAGATAGCGATAGCGCTAGCGATAGCGCTAGCGATAGCGCTAGCGATAGCGCTAGCGACAGTGATAGCGATAGCAATAGCGCTAGCAATAGCGATAGCTATAGCGATAGCGATTGCGATTACAATAACGATTATGATAAAGATTACGATTACGATAACGATTACAATAACGAATACGATAACGATTACTATAACGATTATGATTACGATAGTGATACCGATAACGATTATGATTACGATAGCGATACCGATAACGATAGCGATAGCGATAGCGATAGCGATTTAAATAAAAAAATATTCAATTTTGTACAATATATCACTGCTATCACAGAACATCAAATTTATTTATCTATGGAGTCGATAGATCTGTGTAGAATTTATAATATTACCAACAAAAAAATATACAGTTGTATTAAGAACCCCATTCTTTTTGAAATTGGTTAGAAATATAAATGTGTGCTACTTCAGCCCCAGAAAAATATAATTGACTTTCTTTACTAGCTCGCATTATTGGCTGATCTCTATTTAAACTATCGAAAAATACGATTTTTGTACTTTTATTTGAAAAAGAAAATTTTGAAACGCAAAGGAATCGAAATTTAATCGATTTTTTCTTAATATAGGATCGAATTCCCTAGCGGTAACAAGTCACTAAAAAAAGTTTGTAAATTTGTTAGTGGCAGCTTGGTGGCAGCCGTCTAATTTTTTTTTCTTTTATTGCCACGATTGGCACATTTGCCAAAGTAATATGTAAAAGTTTCATGAAAAATACAAATAATATAAGTTTTAGTCACAATCTCAAGTTACTTGGCTTAGATTATGACGAGATACTTGGTTGATAGTGAATCAAGTTCATGTCATGCCTCAGTAAAGTGGAGGTTATTTTACTAGGAGCTGTTAAGGACTTTGTAAGTTACAACGTGAAGAAGTATGTTTCATCACTCTCATTTAGGAATAAGAAGACTAATTTATTAAAAAAAAAAACACTATCTTGACAAATCTTTATTTGAAATAACACAAGTTTAGAATAATAAAAGAAAACTGTGACATTTTTTAATTAAGTTCCGACCGGCTTATCCTGTCGGGAGCAATATCGAATTAGTTATCGAATTTATATTTCAAACTCCTTCGGATTCAAGTTTGTGAATCGGTCTACCCGAATCCCAGCGGATCCAGTTGAGGATGAGTGGAGATTGTCTTTGGTTTCTCGAGATTTCTATACTAGAAATGGGACCGACCGACGGGCATAAATTCGAATTCGTGAATACCCATTGGAGTCAAATGGAGCTTTATTCGGTAGCCGGCTCATTACCGACAAATCGGTTCGGTTGCAACCGATTAGAATCAGAATAAGGGTGCAAAGGGAACTGTCACGCACGAAAACGGAACAAAACGCTGTTAACTAAAATGCGCTTTGTCAGTGTTTATATTTGAGACGTTACACAATTTATTTAGACGAATAAAACTTTAAATGCGGGAAAATATGTAATAATCGCGTGAGTATCCTAAAGAAAATAAGAAGAAGCTTGACCTTGATTGACATTGAATCATTCTATGCCATTTGACACTTTACTCATTGACGTTGACATTCCAAGTAATAATGCCAGCTAAAAAAAGTTTGCAACAAATAATGGAATTGAAGGCTTATATTGAGTGTAGGTAGGTACTAAATTTTCTTTGTTATTGAGATTATAGTTTTGATCATTTCACTACTTGTTAAGAATATTCATATAATCAACTACCAGTAACTTGCCTTTACCGTACTTGCCGTACTATGAGTAATTAGGTACGTTTCAGCGTCCGTTCTTGAAAATGGATCTGCTAAGCTATAATTTAATAGGGTCTTTTTCTAATCACAGACTAGTATAGGCTATTGTCACCAATAATCCTGATAATATAATAATAGATCGGCCTCACTCAGTGCCAGCAAGTCGTTCTCGTCAATATCTCCATTTCACATGTTGAAAATCTCGTGAATGCTGAGATGGCAAGCTTAGCAAGCACCAAGTTTGACTTGATTTTGCTTTTTTACCCCCCCCCCCCCCCCTATGTAAGAAAAAATAAAGAATAGCTGACCCCTTATATACCTAGATCTTATCTCCAGCAGTTTTAGACTTTGAGCCCGGCAATGTAATGTAACCGTAAAGCAAAGAGCCATGAACTCAAATCTTACTTATCTCATTTATTTATTTACAATCTTAATTTTATTTTTTTTACAACATAAATATAAACTTATAAAAAAAAGAAACATAAAGTAAACATATATTATTATTATTAATGCTAATAATAATAATAAGTTTTGCATTTTTGGCCTAATCCCATAATCATAGGTAGAGTAAGAATTTCATCTAAACATTAATTACACAAAAAATAAAAAGTATATAAGTAGGAGTATGGGAAATTAAAACAGGCAACTTTTCATACCGCTTTCCGCGCCACGATTATTTAATTTTTTATCAGTTTGCTTTTGAGTGGCGCAGAACAGCCGAGGAACCGGGTCATTTATTTTGTAATTACAACCGAAGTGGTGGTCTAGTGCAAGTGTAATCATGGCTCAAGCGTTAAAAAAATTAACCGGCCAGTGTTTAGTGTTAAAAAATAACAATGTGGAACAAATCGTCAGCTGTGCTGCAGCGGTCAGAAACAGGTAAGCGACCATGCGCCGGTGCTGTTGGGTATTTACGTAATATTGGTATCGCTAAAGAGAACTAGGAAACAAATATAGATATAATTTAAAGAAAGACTAAATACCCAACTGAAAAATGTAACTATGACACTCAAGAGATATACGTAAACACAAATATACCGAGACCACTTTAAAATCGGTTAAGCCGTTTATTTACATACGTCATACTAAGATATACATACCCGAACACGGGTTCAGGATATTAGTTAATCTGTCATATCATCACTAATGGGCTTGACCAAGTTTTACTCTAATGACCTCCTCAGTGACCGGCAATATGGCTTCCGCCAGAACCGGTCTACTGGAGATCTAGCGTACGTCACTCACATCTGGAGTGAAGTCATCGAGAAACATAGGGAGGCGCTAGCTGTCTCTCTCGACTTCTCGAAGCCTTTCGACAGGGTCTGGCATGACAGCTTTATTGCCAAGCTTTCTACGTTTGGTTTGCCAACCGGATTCGTTGCCTGGATAGCGGACTTCTTGAGGGAACGTTTGATACAAGTAGTCGATTGATGGCTGCTCGTCTGTTTGAATGGATAAAAATGCCAGTGTTCCCCAGGGATCTGTGCAACACTTTTCTTGCTGCACATCAACGGACTGCTGAAGCCCGGTATCTTTGGGTACGCAGATGACAGCACTGTTGTAGAGAGTTATGTGTCCGGTCCACGGGCTAGTGGTCCTGAAATCCAGTCTTTAAGAGAGGCTATGGTCGAGCGCTTGAATCTGTCACTTAAGGCAGTCTCCGATTGGGGCGATGCTAATCTTGTAAAATTCAATGCAGCTAAGACCCAGGCGTGTCTATTCTCCACCAAAAGGAGCCCCTTCAAATTGGCTCCTACTTTCCGAGATGAGTTGGTGCTGGTAACTGACCGCCTTGAGCTCTTGGGTGTTTCTCTAACATCAACCCTCAATTTTGGCTCCTATATTGAGTGTAAAGCTCAACTAGCTGCCAAAAAGCTGAGTATCATTTCGAAGGTGCGCCGGTACTTCACACCGGAACAGTTGCTCACACTTTACCAAGCACAAGTTCGGTTGTGCATGGAGTATTGTTCGCATCTTTGGGATGGATTGGTTAAATACCAACTCCAGAGAATCTATAGAGAAACGTGCCCGGAAGCTAACAATTTATTCACAAGAAGCATTATAAATAAGTCTGAAAAAGTGTGAGTTTCACTTGCACAGCAAGGCTTTTGTACTCCCAAGCAAAATATAAAAACAGAATGTACTTTAAATCTACAAATATTTGTAATTTCACATATTTTATTTTAATAGAAATATTCTGAAATGGTAGGCACTTATAGGTAAACATTGATAAATCAAGATAACTGTGCAGCATGCACCATTATATACCTACCTAAAGTAAAAATATTATATCGACCCTGACACAAGTATACAGACAGTAATAAAATTGGACACCAGTTTGGTATTGCTATTTTTTAGCAACAAAACAAAAATCATAAAATATAACCCCTATTATTAGGCAAATGTTAGATTTTTTTTTTGTTGTTTTCCTAAAATGAACTATTTAAGTTAGGGTTTATAGTCTTCACAAACCTGTATTGTGCAGCCCGATTCTCAATAAGATTATTTTGGAATGCAGGTTTCTACATTAGCCACACTCTAAAAGTCCCAAAACAATACTTTATTACTATGCCTGTATACTTGTATCATGGTGTTGACAAAGATGTAAGTGACTCCATCTAGCATCACTTGTTTATAGGTATTAGACAACGTAAATTAATTTGTTACATGTTTATAATTACAAAATACAAAAAAAAAAACGTATACATTAAAAAATTGAACATTATCTATTTATGTTATCAGCTTTAACAATTCGCATTCCTACGGTCTGTATTTTTTATAATATATCATGAGTGTTGTGTGTAGGGAATGGAACCGGTTTTTCCCGGTTCTAAAAAACCCGGGAAAACCCGGTTCTGTGAAGTAAAATAAGAACCGGGTCTGCAGAACTAAAGAACCGGTTCTTTCGGGTCTTTCGGTTACCTACGATTTTTTATTATTATTTTATGTTTACACAGTTAGCTCATTAAGAACTTGTACTTCATACTAGATGGTGCTATTAGCATTTTAAAGCACGGTATTAGTGTTTTTCTCATCTGGAAACAGTTTACGAGTATTTGTTGACCATTCTGGCAAGCAGTGTAAAACCCGAACGAATATATTCTTCAGCGGGAATGTCTTACAACAGAATACAATCTTTGTCACAGTCAGTGACAAATATTGTATTCTGTTGCGTGACTGTGACGCACAGAGAATAATATCTTAGATGAATTAGCGGATACCCGACGCTCGAATGCGCAAGTCCGTGAATGCACATGAGAAGAAGAGAGCCTTTAACAAAGCCCCTAAGTCCAGCAGAAAAACAATATGCTTTATCTGGCTTATATGCTCGATTTGAACATATAAACCAGATTGAGGCTAAATTAGCTTCTCACCCAACGGGTAGCAAAGTTTTTTGGTCCCTGGCTAAGTCTATCGAATCGAATTTCTGTCGATCATCACTGCCTCCACTGTTAAAACCGGACGGATCTCTAGCTCGCACCGCAGTAGAAAAAGAGAATATATTCGTAGGTCTATTTGCGGACAACTCACGTCTAAATACCTCAGGAGAAACGCCTCCAAGTATACCTCATTACAGCGCGACTTAGCAGAACATACGCATCCATCAAAATGAGGTGCTTAAGACACTTAGAGGCCTAGACGTGGATAAAGCTAGTGATCCTGATGGTATACCAGCTACTGTGCTGAAAACCTGCGCACCTGAGTTGTCCTCGATTCTGACTCGTCTTTTCCATCTTTCTTTGGAGACAAGTATAGTCCTTAGGTGCTGAAAGCTTGCAAACGTTCAACCTGTTCCAAAAAAGGGTAGTCGTGCCGATCATAGTGACGACAGGCCTATACAGGGCTATTACGGTTACGTCCACTTTGTGCAAAATCACAGAGCGTGTACTGCAGAGCGAAATCCGCACTGAGGATGATTGTCTCTCACATTCTAAGCGAGACTATCGAGAATGATGTTGAGGCCTTGGCTGTGTCTCTTGACATTTAGAAGGCCTTTGATAGGGTTTGGCATGACAGTCTCCTTAACAAGTTTCCATCTTGTGGACTACTTGCTTCCTTCTGCTCTTGGATTAATTGCACTGATATTTCACGGAGTTAGATTTAGCTTTTTCCCTGCAGTCAGCAAAGAGCCGGCTGCTTGTTGTTGAGTTTGGCTAAATTCTGGTAGGAGGAAATACACAAAACACCCCAAGCGGGACGTCAGCTTGGCGCCCTAATTTGAATGCATGTTCATAGTATCAGACAAAGTATATTGAAGAATTTATGAAGATTTAGATCCATCTCAAACCAATACTACACATCATATTTTAAGCAACAGAGTTGTACACAACTGGAACCGGTTGCCTGAAGATGTCGTCACGGCAAAAACGATCAACTCTTTTAAAAATAAACTGGATCAATGCATTAAAAAGGAACAAATTATACTAAAAGACAACCAGTTAATTTCTGCACTGCAGGATATAGGCTCATCAGCTTCTGCTGCTTGCCTATCATCAAATAAATAAATAAATAAATATTCTGACTTATAAATGACTTGAATTCTGAAATAAATATTTAAAACTTGTGACTGATTAAAAATAAGTGCTTTATTGCATTAAAAAATGATTTTCATTGCATTATTCGCAAAAGAACCGAAAAAACTGGGTACCCGGTTCCAAATCGCTACCAGAACCGAAAACCTGGTTCTAACGAGAGAGGTCCGATTCTGCACTCCCTAGTTGTGTGCGTGAGTGGTGCTCCAGCCGTCGCCCCGACGCTTCTTTATTTTAAGTAATGTAGTGTAAAATTCCATTCATTAAATAAGCTCATGTCTTTCTTACCAGACCTATATTTCGGTTTTTATTTAATCATTAATTTTAAGTAAAACACCATCTTACGGAAGCTCCTGTAATCTTGACTATCTAGTGTTTAATATTTAATTATTATTTGTTGATTTACAACAACCCTATAATTTTGCCAATTTTGAGACATGTCTATTCCTTGCGTTTGAAAGATACACATAGACACCATAGCCTCATGAATAGTTGCCCTTAATATGGAAATGGATGTAACCAGAATAGGACTGTAGTTGCTAGGATTGGCCCAACTACCTTTTTTTGGAACAGGTTGAACGTTTGCAAGTTTCCATCACTTTGGGACCTGCCTGTCCACAAAGTAAGACGTTAAACATGTGTCAGAATCGAGGACAATTCAGTTGCACAAGTTTTCCACACAATAGCTGGTATACCATCAGGACCACTAGCTTTGATCTCGTCTAGGCCTTGGAGTGTCTTTAGTATCTCAGTTTGATTAATGCGTGTCCTGCATAGTTGCCATAAGCCAGCCAATAAACAGCATCCTTGTGCTACTTTGGTGTGTACTCTGATGTGACTCATCTCGCTTAACCTGATCAAATGGGTTTGATAACATTGATAATAATTGCTTATTTTTAGATCTCACTAAGTTTGACTTTTATTAGAGTTATATCATTATTCTACATATAAACTTTTATTAACATATGTCAAATTACAGTAAGTTCTTAATATTAATGTAAAATTATCATACTATTGGCTAATTGAATTATATGAAATGCTGTGGTGTTCCGTCAGTCATAATGTTCTATTAAATCATTAAGTTCTGTAGTATCCAGCCCTAGGGGAATGCAATCTGGCATTAATCATAATTAAGATTAATAGACTTTGTTTTCATTTAAGCCCAAAGAGCATTAGGGCGTTTCTTTATGGTCCGAATCAACCCATTCCAAAATATGTCTTGAGCCATTCGCACCCCTCCAACCATTGCGATGCAAATGAGCGCATTTAGAAATAGAACATGTGTGATTCGCACCGCGGTTCGAACCACTCGTGGTGCGAAACGCCTAAATACCCAATTACACAATTTTATATCAATTTTAGACATATAGATTAGGACACTTTGACATAATAACATAAACACCAGAAACATTAATTGACACAGTAGACATTTACATATCACGAACAAATCGACATAGTGACATCAACATCACCAACATAATGTAGCGTTGCCTGGCAATATTATATCAGATCCATTTCGGCGAGTGTGCACAAGAGCTTTACAACCTTACTCCACCTTCCCCATCCCACTAAAGGAGAAGCAGAAGGTTGGCTCATTATCATCAATTTCTCCTTCATATGATGCGTACTACAAATGAGCGGAACTCCCTGCCGCGGTCTCTGTTTCCTGAGAACTGGAGTTAATAGATATCTTCTAGATGCACCATCCTCGGCCACATCGTCGTTTACTTTAAGCGAGTTGATAGTCAAACGTAGATCTATTTACTTACTCAAAAAAAAGGAGATCTTATGTAATCAGGTAAAAAATGCTCTCCATTGACAAAGATGTAAATACATAAATTATTATAGCTCCTGGTGGAGCAATGTGGAAATGGGGCCACCTGATGTGATCCTCGGCATAACCGAAGCCTTCAAGAGGGACAATGACTCGAGGAAGGTGAACCTTGGAGTCGGAGCCTACAGAGATGACGCCGGCAAGCCTTTCATCCTTCCATCTGTCAGAATGGTTAGTACCACTAGTCCACTACACAACTGCTCTGATTACCTACCTACCTACTGATTGTGTATTTTATCTTAAAAAGTTTGTAAAATAATTTAGGAAATATCGTTCTAACGATAAAACTGCTTGAAGACCAGTTATTTTCTATGTTTGTTGTGAACAATTCTTAAAATTAGTCTAAAGTCAGAGTCAGAGTACATCGAATTTCTACTATAGTTTCCAGAGATTAAGAGTTGAATTTGTTTTGAAACGAAATGATTAAATAACATTATTCATTGGTATTTTTCCATCCCAGGCTGAAGACATCATTCACAAGAAAGGTTTGAACCACGAATATGCCCCCATCGGTGGCGAAGCTACATACACAGACGCAGTTGCCAAACTCGCCTTTGGAGAAAACAGCCCTTTGTTGCAAAGGAAGTCTAACTGCACAGTACAGGTATACACTGTTTTTTTGTACAGTATTACATAGATATGTAGTCCTAATCTTCAACTTGATTCTTACCCCCATTTACACGACACTACCACTCTGCCACTGCCGGTAATATAGATATAGATTATAGAGCTCTTTCCGGTTCCAACAGACCCTGTCCGGCACGGGTGCCCTCCGCCTCGGCCTCGAGTTCATCACGAAGCACTACGCCAAGGAGAAGACCATCTGGCTGTCCACTCCCACTTGGGGCAACCATCCGCAGATCTGTAACACGCTCGGATTGCCACACAAGAAATACCGCTACTTCGACCCAAAGACCAATGGCTTCGATCTGCAGGGAGCTCTCGAAGATATATCGGTGAGTCTTATAAATAAACGTCATCTCATACCTACATACCCACATACATACATACAAACACTTGAAAAACTTAACCGTTCTTTTTACACAGTTTGGTAAAAAGTTGGAGGGTGAAATGTCCATTTATCATTATATTGCACAAATTGGGGACATAATAATGTTTACCAAGCTTATGCATGCATTTCCCCAATTTATTTTAACATAGCGTTCGTTCGGTTCGGTTTACGGATACGTTCGTTTTACACAATTAGCTCCACCAATCAGCTTTTCGGTATATATTTCATACGTACTGAATGATAAAGGCCCATAGTGAGTGACTACGTTCTAAGCCATATGTGTGTACACACCAATGGTCGTAAGCTATCGACTTCAGGCGCTGAGGAATATTGGACGAAAATACGCTTTTGTGTTTCCCTAGCTATGGAGAAAGATGTGTTCGGGATCTCTCTGTCTGTGAGATCGATTTAGAAATGAACAGATCCGTAGACGTACGAAAGTTACTGATATAGAACAGCGGGTTAGAATATTAAGAGGCAGTGGGCAGATCACATAGCATAGCACGTAGAACTGATATCTGATGGGGCCCAAAAGTTCTCGAGTGAAGACCACGCACCGGCAAGCACAGCGTAGGAAGACGCAAGGTTGATAGATGACCTCATACAAGTGGCAGGAAGACGCTGTATGCAGGCCGCTTCCAGTCGCTCTTTTTGGAAATCCCAAGTCCATGGGGGAGGCCTGTGTCAAGCAGTGGACTTTCTTGTAGCTGAGATGATGATGATAAAACAATAAAGTCAATGATTTCGCTACATCTTTGCATTATATTGTACTGTATCTCTAAGATAATTATATTTGAAACGGAAAGTTACGTAATATATTTGCGTCGAGGTGCGGAAAATGCATTGCATAATGCAGTTTGTTATTCAACACATTTTGTTTGTACATAATTCATTTAAAAAAAAACGGCCTCGACCTTCACGTTCTTAAAAACACAGCGGCTAAAAATAAAATATCGTTTCGTGACTTTCCGCAATTTTGATGTTACGAAATGCTCTCTTCTAACATTTTTACTATTTTATTAAGATATACTTTTATGATTCTGGGTTGCCCTTGTCATAACGATTTTTATCTATAAAAAGCTTGTGGTTGATTGATGCACTAACTCAGTTGCGGTCTGCGATTTAACGCGCTTACCTAGAGGAAATAGATTCACTTGCGATTTAAAGATATTACTATACAGATTGACCCAAAGAATATCCCAACAATTTAGTAGCGTATCTATAGGTAGTTCTAGTAAAGTTATAATTAGTTTACAAAATGAAATTATTTCCAGTAATTGTAATGTTATTAAAAGAAAAGCAAACCACTCTACTTCAAAATACAACATAAGACGAGGGGACGGTCTTAGGAGTCTTGGAATTTTCAAGGCTAGAGTGAATACTCGTAGATACCTACTATATTGACGAGCTCCATCCTCGGCCACATCGTCGCTTAACATCAGGCGAGTTAGTGGTCAATCGTAGATCTATATAACATAAAAAAATTAACGTCACTTCGTTACTGATAATACATTCTTATCTATGTTATGTAAGCAACTCCTGTATCTCATGATCACTTCTATTCTGCAGACCTTGGTTACAACCTAATATAGCTATGTTTCTTATTAGATAAGTAGGTTTTGAATTGACCGCCAACTTGATTGAAAACGCGCAAGCAAATACGTATATTAAAATGAGGATTAAATACTTGACTGCCATATAGCCTTACCCACTGAGGATATAAAGAATACATGCAGGGCACTTCTTGTTGATTATATATATAACATTTTATTCCTTAGAAAAATATCAATATCCTTCCAAATATCCTTTTTTTGAGAAATGTTTGTTTTGCGATTACTCTTTGCGTTTGTTTGCCAATGATGAGTTGTTTTTGGTTTGATGTCTTTCCCAATATATATAAGCTGGGTGTCTTTAAATCGCGAGTGAATTGATTTCATCTAGATCTACGCTACATCGTAGACCGCAACGTCGCTTAACATCAGGCGAGTTGGCGATCAAGCGCAAACCTATTACTACATAATATAAAAGATACCAACTAAAGTATTAGGAAAAATACAATATAAAAATTATATCATCAGTGAAGGTAATACAAATATCTTACTCTCTATAAATACTGATAAATGTTATCTGGGTTAGAACAAGTAAGTGTTCACGTCACGGCACCGTGGTCTTGGAGTGAATGATAGTAACTTGTTACAGTTTGATGATTCATGCTTACAAATCCAGTAAATCTAATCAATTTGTAAATTTTAATCATTCTATCATTTCATACATTACATAATATAAGATTATATCAATTATATTACTGTAAGTGATGTGATGATCTTTCAATTTCTAAAAGAATCCATACATATTCTGATGATATAAATTATATGAACGTAATGGGCGTTGCAATTCTACTTGGTAAGACAGCACTGAGTCTCAAGATATAGGCATTGCTGAGGTTCAATGGTAATGGTATACGTTTTTAGGGATATATTTTTTAATTTTGATTTTATTTTTAATGCAGTGTAGCCAACGTTCACAGTTCATTGTACGAGTAACTTCTATACTTACCCAATACTAACATATTGGAAGTAAGTAAACGCCTACCTATATATAGAAAATATACTGACTCACAGCTCGGTCGGTAGTATGTCTGCCTGTTTAGCAGGTCGTGGATTCGATCCCCACCCATGATGCACATTTATGTGATGAGCATCATCATCAACATCTCAGCCATAAGAAGTCCACTGCTGGACATAGGCCTCCCCCATGGGTTTCCAAAAAGACCGATTGGAAGCGGCTTGCATCCAGCGTCTTTCTGCCACTTGTATTACATCTGTCCATCTCGCGGCTGGTCTTCCTACGTTGCGCTGTGATTAGCATGGATGGTGTGAAAATTACTTATTTGATACGTAGTCTGTCGAAGGTTACAAAAAATTAGGTACATTTTCAAATTTCGTATTATTATTGTGATTTTGAAAAATAATAATATACTTATGTGAGTTGTATTATTATTTTTCGAATTTTTTTTGTCCCGATTGTCACTCGGGAAGTAAAGACGAATCTAACAACTCATCTCGCATCAAAATCGGTCTAACCGTTTAGGCTGTAAGAGTTAATATAGAAATATACATACATACCCCGAAAAACAATATCCGCCTTCTTGTTCAATCGGTTAATAAAAAAGGTAGTGTAGGATCGGAAGTAATGGAGTTCGTTGGAACTGTAGGATAGGCCACAGATTTTTGTTGTGACTCATAGCTAATACTGAAATTCTTTAATTTGTATGAATTGTTCCAGAAAATCCCAGAAGGTTCCATCATCCTGTTGCACGCGTGCGCCCACAACCCTACCGGCGTCGATCCCAGGCCCGAAGAATGGGCACAACTTTCTAAGGTAAGAAATATACAAACGCATAGCTTTTTCCTCTTTGGTTTGACGTTAAGTAAGTCGAATAGTATTATAAGTAGTTAAAAAGCACTTAACCATAGGTCGCTTGTTTTTGAAGTGTGGTTGAAGATGGAAAGCACAGTTAGCCTGGAATAGGAACTGACTTAAGGTGGAGCTCAACGGCTGCAGCTATCTCTCTCTCGTATCACAACATTTTTAAACATATAAAAGCATTGGTTAGGGATATTAGAAAAGTAGAAATTAATTTAGTAAATATTTTTAAAAAAAGTTTCATTCAGATATGATAGGAGTAGTGAAAAACATATATTTTCCTACTCCTCAGCCAATTTAAAAGATATCAAAGAAAAACTATAATATAAAAATATATAGTTTCCCATCTGATTCCAAATCTGATAAGTTGTAAATAGCCCTACTGGATTTGTGTGGATAGCACTTTCTAACAAGCCTATTCTTAGTCCAAAAATCTACCTGTCCAAAAAATCTATCTGCATTAGTTTGACGATAAATTATCAACTTGAATGCTTAGCTACCTAGCCGGGCATTAGGAAACTGCCTTTCACCGTGGTTTTTTCACGGGTGATATTTTTTAATCGTCCATAGCTTGGGATTTGGTTTGATTTATTCGATTCGGATAAATGTTACGGGATTATAGCAATTTAAAATGATGCATGCACGCGACATTTCATGAGCGTGTGTGTTTTTTTTTTCGATCACGAGACTGCCATCCATTGAATATGAGGTTGTTGGCCTGCAAATCTTTCCCCGTATTAGCAAATTCGAGGCCAGTTGTCCGTGGCTAGAAGCGGAAATATGAAGATGGATTTGTATGGCATTCACATGTCGAGCAGTAGATAGATTAATAAGCTGTATATGATAATATACTGTAAATAAGTAACTAAAGTCGTAAACTACTTTTTTACTAGTCTTAGACGCTTACGTAACTTAGTCTCCAGTGAAAAGAGCATGTTGACAATGTAAAGCGAATGTGATCTGAAAACTTTCTATACGGTTCAAGTTCATCTATACTGGCGTTGTTCCAATGACCGCTATACATAGAACTCTGTTTTCAATGGGTGAAAAAATACAAGCGTCTTCGAATTAGTTCGAATGCATTTACAATACATATTAGTTAGGAATAACCGGCCAAGTTCCTGAGACCTACAATCTTGGAATTTTCAAGGCTAGATTGAATAGATATCTTCTAGATCGTAGAGCTCCATCCTCGGCCACACCGTCGCTTAACATCAGGCGAGTTGGTGGTCAATCGTAGATCTATCTTGTATAAAAAAATAAATTTAAAAAAGTTTGTGTCGTGCCACGCGCATGGTAGGGTTCCGTAGTTGCACATCATAACTTACTATTTTAATTAATAACTTAAAACAGGGTTATTGATGGCATTGAACTGTAATTGACACTCGTTTCGCTCAACATTATATAGGCGAGTAAAATCACTTGTTTATTACGAAATAGTTCGTTGGAGGTTACGAAATAACGCATTTCTTTTATTTCTGCTAGAGTTGTATTATTATTATTACAAAAAAATATAGCCTAGATGACACTCAGGAAGTGAAGACGAATCTATTAACACCTAGCACAACAAAATTAGTCAAGCTCTTTAGGCTGTAGGCTGTCATATAGAAACATACATAGATACATACTCTTGAAAAAACATAACCCTCCTTCTTACGCATTCGGGAACAAACGTTCCAGTGAACAGTAGATGATAATCAACAGTAGGATAAACATTTGTCAGCTGTATAGACCGCATAGTATTCATTAACAATTGTCAGCTGTATAGACCGCATATTATTCATTAACAATTGTCAGCTGTATAGACCGCATAGTATTAATTAACAATTGTCAGCTGTATAGACCGCATAGTATTCATTAACAATTGTCAGCTGTATAGACCGCATAGTATTCATTAACAATTGTCAGCTGTATAGACTGCACAGTATTCATTAACAATTGTCAGCTGTATAGACCGCATAGTATTCATTATCAATTGTCAGCTGTATAGACCGCATAGTATTCATTAACAATTGTCAGCTGTATAGACCGCATAGTATTCATTTTCACACACTGATAACGACGGTATCTATAGCATGTTGTAATCACATGCGTGCTGGATTAAATAAGTCTATACATAGTGTCATCATCTTATGGGGGTCACATATGTGACTCTTGATGTGACGTCAGTAGCCACAAGAATCAAAAGAGATTGCGTGATATGTTATTAACTTTATCGGATATCGTCATACAATAAACATTATTCATATTTGTTTTTATTTTATTCGGGATAATATTTTTATGTTTTGCGGTACCTACGTCGTTACGTACGTACGGTACAGTTTACTCACCTGGGTAACATGGGGAAAAGTGGCACATTTTCGGTCGAAACCAGTAACGTGTAAGGAAAAAAATCTATTGTTTAGCAACTAGTATCGTAAAAAAGAAAAATTATTCTTCTATCGTAACTGGTTACGAACCTCCAGTTTCGTACGCAGCCGAAGTGGACTTTTCCAATTATTAGTGTAGATTTAATACGACGTCATAGAAATTCTCATTTTGAGAATTTAGTCATAGTATTATTCAGTGGTTACCTCTAGGATAGTACCTTCATTGCAGAAGGGAAGGTGGCCAAATTTCATGTCTAGTACGTAGTCTATCATTCAGTCACTTTTTTTTTTATCAGCCCTGTTTGTACAAACTGTCCCACTGCTGGGAACGGGCCATCTTCTCATTGTGAGAAGGGTTAGGCCATAGTCTGCCACGCTGGCCAGCGGGTTGGCAGACTTCACACATCTTCAAGATCATAGAGAACTCTCAGACATGTAGGTTTCCTCACGATGTTTTCCTTCACCGTTTGAAGTTGGCGGCAATCAACAATACGCACATAACTTCGAAAAGACAGAGGTGCGCGCCGTGGTATTTGAACCCAGGACCTGCGGATCGCAAGTCAGATGGTCTCACCACTAGGCTGCCGGAAACTCAATTCAGTCACTTAGGACAAAGCCTTTTACAACACTCTTTCGGACATCCTGTGTATAAATGTATCAGCCCATAGAGTATAATTATATTATATTCGATAAACATGGCATTATTAAAATTCCGGTTTGTGGTTGATATCACGCACTGGTGCCGTGTTATGATTATCTATCTAATAATACTTTTAAATGAGCAATTCTTATATATATGTATATATATAATTATATAATCTGAATCTCGGAAACGGCTCCAACGATTTTAATAAAATTTGGTTTGTAGGTAGATTAGGAGACGATAAATCGATCTTGCTAGATTTAATTTTTAGTGAACCCGGGTTTGCTCGTATTTTCAGTCATAAAAAATCCGAGTGGAGCTCGGTCGCCCAGGTACTGATTTATTATTTAACGTGGATTAGATTTGAATGATGTGCTGAGTTGCCACTTGCCATTTCGTTAATAGTTCAATATAACCTCGCAGCTCGGGCGGTAGTATATCTGCTTGAGGTAGGTCGGTCTGCTGTTTGTAGGTCGTGGGTTCGATCCCCATCCAGGCAAACATTTGTGTGATGAGAATGGATGTTTGTTCTGTGTCTGGATGTTTCTATGTATCATAAGTACAAATGTATTTACAAAAATGAAAGTATATGTATATCTAGCCATCTAGTTTCCATAGGTACAAGCTTTGCTTAATTTAGGCTAGATTGTATGAAATGTCCACCAATATTTATATATTATATGTATATTTATATTTAAAAAAATAACTGGTTAATTTTCTACTGGTCACATATCAAAATAAATGTATTATTGCAAAATACTTACAGTACCTAGTACTAAACACATCTAGGAAAGTTTAGTGGCTATGTAGCTATATGTCCGGGTGTCTTCGAGTAATCATACATAAAAAATATTTAAAAAAAATTAGAACCGCCTCCTTTTTGGAAGTCGGTTAATTAGAAATATAATCGGCTTTATTGCGGTGACCACCAACTTGATGACATGCTTCGATTCTTCCAGGTAATCAAAGAGAGGAAGCTGTTCCCGTTCCTCGACATGGCTTACCAGGGCTTCGCCACCGGCAACGTGGACAACGACGCGGCCGCCGTGAGGATGTTCGTCAACGACGGACACCAGGTCACGCTCGCGCAGAGCTTCGCCAAGAACATGGGTAAGGTTCTATTATAACATATTAGGTGAAGTTCTTTTCTATTATTAACCCCCGAAGCAAAAACGACGGGGTGTTGTAAGTTTGACGTGTCTATGTGTGTGTCTGTCTGTGGCACTGTAGCTCCCGAATGGATAAACCGATTACCATTGGATGACCTAATTTGATTCAGGTTTTTTGTGTAAAAGGTGAATTAGTCGCGAGTGTTCTTAGCATTGTTTGATGAAAATCGGTCCAAGATGGACGCCGGCACAAAATGGTGGATTACATATTTTTTCACAACTCCCTCAATATGGGTATCTAATGAAAGAGCTTGACTATGGCAGAACCGCTTTACTGAGTCTGTTCCTGAGGTATGGGAGCGGCACGGGTGGGTTCATATGTAATAGCAACGCTGACGTCACGCGTCATTTGATGTACTGTAATATAACCCCTCCCGTACCGCTCCCATACCCCAGGAACAGACTCAGTTAAGCGATTCGGCTATAGTAGAATAATACACTATCATAAATTTCAAATCCAAGATGGCCGCCACCACAAAATGGCGAATTACATATTTTTTTGTTGGGGGTTTTTGAGTTTTTTAACTTGTTTATATCTGACCTATTCCGTGTGGCGGGTCGTCCTATGGTTGAGGAGGGCGATGGCACATGCGTCATACTCGTGATCGGGTGTTGATTGCGGTATACACAACATAGTAATAAGTTACCTACTTAAAATAAAATAATTTTCCCGTAACGATATGTAGTTAACAATTAGTTTGTAATTCTGACAAAGGTCACGGACCCTGGTGTCTGTGGAGCTAATAATTAAATAAACAAGTATGTATATTAAAAGAAAAACAGAAAAGCAGTATATATATATTTATAGCTTATGATTTCGTTATGCTTGATATGCTGTTGAGTGTGCGTTTTTTGTGAGAAAGTATGCGTAAAATGGCTGTAATAGATTATTATAAATGCGCATTCTTTAGAATAATTCTAGTAAAATCACTTGTTTATTACGAAATAGTAATTAGAGGTTACGATAAAACGCATTTTTTTATTTTTGCAAGAGATGTATTATTATTACAAATAATTATAGGTTAAAAAACTGAAAAAACCGACTTCAAAATTACGCAATACAATACATATGTACGCAACTTGCTGTTCACTTTTCTACAGGCACTTGGATGATATTTTACCAGTTATTTTGTTATAGAAACAAAATACTGCATCAATTTTGATAAAATTTATATGGGACCTACCAAATACAAAAAGAATCATCAAAATCAATGCACTGTTGTCTGAGTAATCGGTGAACAAACATACAAAAAAAAAAAACATATATATCATAATAAACTACCAACAGATTAATTAGATGAGCGTTTGTGTAGACGCAACCTACATCTACGGCGATTAGAGATTTTAGTAGACTTAGACACATTTAAGTTTATTTCTGAACAGTTTTATAAAACTAGGAAGTAAAATGTCAAAATACATATTATTGTAGTCACAACTTACGTTGCCTTTTATAGGAACAGCCTGAAGAGAAATAAAATACCAACCTAGAAAACAAAGGATACATGTCTCGTCTATTCAAGACGAGACATGTAAAAAATGTTGACCTTCAATACACAGAAGTCAATTTTTGGATCTGTTTAGCGGCGTGGTGACGATGCGCCGCGGAGTTATACGGTAAATCAGTTTGGCCTCAGCCACAAGGTGGACAGAAGATATCTTACAAGTGGCAGGAAGACGCTGGATGCAAGCCGCTTCCAACCGGTCTTTCTGGAAATCCATGGGGGAGGCCTATGTCCAGCAGTGGACTTCTTGTGGCTGAGATGATGATGATGATATATATATATAGCTTAAGAAGCAGAAGGTCTCAACATCGATTCTCGGATGGAGAGATGTTATAATTGTAAAGAATGTCTAGGTCTAGTTATATGTTTTCATCAATTAATACCTATATGTGCCATAGCTTCTCGATTAAAAGAATCCTAGTGAGCTGTGAGTGTGTATCTTTACTTATTTATTAAATCGATTAGGTCTCAATGAATATCAATAATTATTACTGATACTGTTTTTTTCCACCGAGAGGCGTGCCCCTTGTTTTGACGATAGATTTCATTTTCTTGCTTGACCTCTGCTATCTTATCATTGTTTCTGCGCTACGTCAATACGGGTTCACTTTATTCGCTGTTATCTCTACAAACCGGTATAATGAGCTTTAAAACCGAACTGTACAACATGAAAAATAACACTTTATTAATAACACTTTCCCTTACATACTTTTCAGAAAATGTTTGATGTATAATTTCACCGAATGTTTAACAGTCATTATGAAGTGGAACGAAATATTTGTTTTAAAATCGTCTGCTATATCTATCTAATACTTTAAACGAGCAATTCTTGTATATATTTTATATAATCTGATCTGATCTTATATATATATATATATATATATATATAGCCGTTTCCGAGATTCAGATTATATATATATATATATAATCTGAATCTCGGAAACGGCTCCAACGATTTTCATGAAATGTAGTTTGTAGGGGGTTTCAGGGCAATAAATCGATCTAGCTAGGTTTCATTTTTAGAAGACGTCGTTTTATCCGTATTTTCAGGCAATGAAAAACTGCTACAATATCATTAAGTTCTCAAGTTCAACATTATTTCAATTAGGTACAATGTTTATACACTTTTGAAACGTCAAGGTCTAAGATAGAATAGGCAGTCTATAAATATCACAAACAACACGTTAATTAACTGTGCTTACCGATATAAGTTGGTAAGTAATCGCAAAATAAAAAAAATATTAGAATACGAAGGTAAATTTCGCCACCATCTACAAGGTTGTAATAGCTCAGGAAATCGGGCGATTCGGAATCCAGAAGACCTCGGTTGGATTCCAGATAGTTTTTTTTTTTTTCTTCAAGTTCCTTCTTTTGTGAGAAAAACTATCATAAAAAAACCGAGCAAAGCTTGGTCATCCAGGTACTTATTTTAAAACGATAAAAGACCTGCGCAATAAAAATAATGTGTAATACGAACGTCATACTCAAAAGTTTGTGAATAATGATGATATAGCTTGTTTAGTATTGTTTTTTCTCGAAAGGGACAAGTGAATGTTGTATTGATATTATACTTTTGGCTCGGCTTGATGAGCTGTGGAGAGAGCTACATATTATTATGTTCAAATTATCGAGATCGATTCAGAAATTAAGAGATCAGAAGACGAATTAAAGTCACCTTCACAACCTAGCGGATTGGCGGCAAGCAGGGTACATGGATGTCACACAGAACAGCCGGGGTATTCAGAACTCATTCGGATTCAGATATCTCCGTCTCTGTCATTTCCATAGATAATGACGGAGACGGAGATATAGATTCCGAATGAGTTCTGAATACCGGGGCTGATGGACGATGTGCCTGAAAAGTGGAGTAGAAACCACGCATCGGCGCACGCAGCGTAGGACGACCAAGCATTAGGTGGAAAGATCGCTTGCAATATTTTTTGTAACCATGGAGTAGGCCTATATCCAATTATGGATTTCTTGTAACTGAAATGATAAAGATATGTAATTTCAAATGTTCGAATCGGGGGATTTCCTTATACTGACTTGCCCCCATCCATCAAAAAACTTGAGTACATCTCAAGTGAGGCTGCGAGAGCACACGGTTAGATGCTTAGATATGCTTGGTACTGCTCTGTAATGGGTACAAAATAATTGCAGGTTTGTACGGCGAGCGCGCCGGCGCTCTAACGTTCGACTGCGGCGACGAGCAATCCGCTGCCAAAGTGATGTCCCAAGTGAAGATCATGATTCGCACGATGTACTCCAACCCGCCACTGTACGGCGCCCGCTTGGTACAGGAGATCCTCAACAACCAACAGCTCAAGCAACAATGGTGAGTGTACGTCGCAAGTGCAGGTTATCGCTTATATTCCGAGAGCCCAGAGCCGCCAGTAAGCCCCGGATCTACGATTTTTTCGAACCGGGGCAGAAACTTGACGGAGGCGCCCCTCTCTCCAGCGCTTAAAATAACTTACTTAAAAAAACTTAATATAATTATTATCTATGTGGCGCCTTTTTCTTAAAAGTTAACGATGAGTCAACCAAGCTTTCGTATTCTAGGCGCTTTGTGGAGCAAGTTATTTTATTTTTAATCATATTAATTATGATTTTTGCGCCCCCTGAAAATGCCGGCGGGTGCCCGGTTTGCAAAATTCGAAACCTGGCTACGCCGGTCAGCGGGCGTCTACCTTAATATAACGGTTGTGTAATCGTGTGTTCTCCTCACCCCAGGCTGACTGACGTAAAGCAAATGGCGGAGCGCATCATCACTATGCGTAAGCAGTTGCGCGCCGGCATCGAGGGCGCCGGCAACAAGAACTCCTGGCGACACATCACCGACCAGATTGGCATGTTCTGCTTCACCGGACTCAAGCCCGATCAGGTTTGTTTGCTTTAATTGTTTGGACCCGCGCGGTAGGCACATTTGCCAGTGTCAAGTATTGAATTTTGTTCAAATTTCTTAAATAGTACAAGTTGTATTGTAAGAACAAGAATAAGTCACAGTATAAAAATGGTCGGAGCCAAGTAAATAAGTCATTATCATGGTCTGTGCTTTTAAATATTAAATAAATGTATTACCATACAGGGTTTTGAACTGTTGAAGTTCAGGGTGGTCAATTATAGTCTTCCCCCACCGCCGTGCGAGTAGCGCTACAGTCCGCACTCAGCATAATGAATTCTTTGATGTGATCGTTTTTTTTTTATGTTAAATCTACGATTGACCACTCACTCGCCTGATGTTAAGCGTCGGTGTGGCCGAGGATGGAGCTCGTGGATCTAGAAGATATATATTCACTTTAGCCTTGAAAATTCCAAGAATGTAGTTCTCAGGAAACGAAGAGATGGCGGCAAATAATTCCATTCCTGTGCAGTGCGTGTCAAGAACGTGGACCGATATCGCAGAGTACGGATTTGTGGCATTTGTTATTAAATTTTGAATGTAAATTATATATATTTTTACACCTGAGACCTCTGTACACAATTGAATAATAAACTTTATTCTATGTAACTACTACAATGCCTAACTGTACTCTCCGACTTTATCACTTTTCTGAATTGGATTCCATTATGGAAATAAATTTAGAGACATATGATACTCAAAACTTATATTGAAATTGGTTTTGTTACAGGTGGAGCGCCTCACCAAAGAGTTCCACATCTACCTGACCAAGGACGGACGCATCTCTGTAGCCGGCATCTCTTCAAAGAACGTCGACTACGTCGCAGAGGCAATGCACAAGGTCTCGTCTTAAACATTCGAATTTAGACCTTAACGCCATAACAATTAAACCCTCAATACTTCAACATGCCATAACCACTTATGCCTTTGTTATATCAATGAGGGTGTATTAGTTTGTAAGAGCACAGTATTTATTATGCAATTTATATTCTATCAGTGAGTTTGTATATTTATCTGTGTAAAAAACTATGTTTTGAGATTTTTGATTTTTTTTTGTTAGCAGATACTTTATCTATGTATCGTTTCGTATATAAAATATACATGATGTTTTATTTTTGTGTTTTTTTATCTAACTTTTAACGAGGTTCGTATTGTAAAGGGGCATTTGTGTTTAAGGTCAAACGTCATTTTGGAAAATAGGGCATACCAATCCTGTTACACTGAAACAGCATGTTTGTAACTATAGATCTACCGCTTAACTGAGTCTGTTTCTGGGGTATGGGAGCGGTACGGGAGGGGTTATATTACGTCAGTCGGGCGTCAGCATTGCTATTACACGTGAACCCTCCCGTGCCGCTCCCACACCTCAGGAACAGCCTCAGTTAAGTGGTTTATCTATAGTAGCTTTAATCTAAGTGTGAACATAGTAATGTGCAACTACAGAACCCTAACTTGCGCGTGGCCCTTCACGTATTTGTATGACAGTGTAATAAAACTAATAACTTCATGACTTAAACGCATAGACCAGGGGCCCAATTCTGTTATTCAAGACCGCTCCATAGCCGAACCATATGTGGAGCGTTTCCCGTCGGCCGCCATAGTTTTTTTGATTCAGTCACTTTTATGTCATACAATTGACACATTTGATGAAACGTAGCACGTCCTTCGCTCAAAAATATAGCAGCCGACAGGAAATGCTTCGCACAAGGTTCAGTTACGGATCGGTTTTGAATAACTGAATTGCCCCCCAGACCCGGATGCGCGGCTCGACAAATTTCACCACTCTTTTTTGTTGAATCTAATAGAGACAGACATATTCGTAATTTAAAGTTAATTTAGAAAATCACGTCGCTGCGCGCATCTTAGACCTGCAGGGATATTTTTAGATCCGTCATAACACGGTAGAGTTTAATTGTTTAGTTTTATCTCAGTTTTTTTTGCGATGAACAAAATGGCAAAAGATACACATATCTGTCATTTTATAAAAAAAAAAAAAAAAACAATTTTCTTCTTAGATTACAAGGTTATTTATGTATGTAAAGTTAGCGTGTCTTTAGTAAAATGTACGGGATCGGCGCAAATGGCCAAGAACGCCAAAGACCATTTGGCCTTTTGCTAATTTAAAAACATTTAAAAATTATTATCAACAAAAGATATAGAAACACAGTTTGTGATTAAACTTTTATTAGTTAAAATAAGTAGATAAAATAAACTTGATGCCAAAAAAACACAGAAATTGTATTAACATGCTTGTGGTGATTCTACTACGGCTCTAACACTACGCCAATTATGTACAGCTGAAAAACGAAAGGAACCTCTTAACTCTATTTGCAAAAATAATGGATGCAGGTCAATCGTTAACATTGCTCAAAATAAAAGAAGAAAAAACAATAATTTTTTTTTCACACAATATTTTATACAAAACTTCGAGTCCTCATAGGACACTTATAAATAACGGGAACACATTTTTTTCCACAATAATATTGCATCGTAACAATCTTAAACATATTCACCTGCATCTACTTACACCTAGTAACAATTCGCTAAACTAGGATACACGACATCCAAGGAAACATGCTCGCTCCATACATACTATTATTATGATACAAAATATACTAATACACTCTATAATCGACAGTTATCAATGATATTTTAGTAAAAAATATTTTATGTACAAAATTTTCATAGAAAGAACTACCGTTACTACTTTAACAATGGCACTATATTCTTAGGGTACGACTGCACTTCTTGACGCATAGCGGCTCGAGACTGACTGAAAATCTTTGTCAATGCGATAAATAGCGATCGCTCCGAGTTAGCGGCGAGTCGTATTGTCCGTGCCAAAGTGAGCCAAACGACGTTTTTTTACGCGACTGCCAAAAGAGGAGCATTTTCTTTCAATTGAAAATATTTTTATCAGTCTCTTCAACTTTTGAATCACTCATATTAATAATCTCTTAATTATAGAATAAAGCAATATAAAAACAGGCGCGAGCCAACTTTGCATCGCTATAAGAGTTGAGCGTAACGCAGCAGCTCTAGCCGATTCCGCGTAAAAAAATGCTGTCTCTCCCTTATAGTGTGAAATATGTACCATTTTACTAAATTATTGTACCTAGTAGGCTTCCACATCATGTTACATTTGACCATAGCCCATTAGACTTACTCATTTTAACCATAAAAATTGCTTCTCACTCAAATGGATACCATCTGTATCTTAATTAATAGACTCAACGAGTATATTATATACATACAAAAAGAAGTACTTATATTACTACTTAACCAGGCTATGGGAACACTTCGAGATATTTCATCCATTTTTCTAAAATATGAAGTCTATTTAGTCGACACTGTCTCCTAATTGCTTTTCAAAGATCTTCAAAACTATAAACTCATCATTGATGGGTCAGAAATGGAGTGCTAAATTTAAGAGGAAAAACACCTAGGTTTCCACCAGTGCTAAGTGCAGCTGTTTGAAATCAAGTAATACAGTTCGTGATAAAGGTTTGAAAATCAAGCTGTATAATTTTCTACATAGCTTAGTTCTGACGGAAACACTGACTGTTTGGTCACAAATTGTCCCATTTTCAAATTGCCCACTTTCCTCAATTATTGATTCATTCGCGATATACCCCATTTTCAATATTTCCCAGGAATACTACTAATGTAAGAAAAGATGATACCGCATCCAAATCAGTTCAGACAAGTTTTATGTTATGAGGTAAGAAAGAAGGATATTAAAAGAATTGTTTTTCTAAATAATAATAAACTTGGTGTCTTTTTTATGACACATAAATATAAATCATTTTGGTTGCCTCAATTTTTATTTTAAATGTAGTAGGTACTTATACAAAAAATATAGTATGCGAGGGATATGTTAAAAATGACATATTGTGAGAATATGACGTTTTGCGGCCGTTAGACAATTTGAGAATGGGATAATTTGGGCTCAAAACAGCTTTGTGTTCATTTTATTTTAATCGATACTATTTAAAATTATAGTTTTTAAAATCATTGAAAATGCTGAATTTTGCTCGTGATTTGATATTTATCTTATTGCGAACAAAAGTGCGAGCATATTTTATTGTATGAAAACAGACATATCACACTAACAAGACAGTGTATATATGCACCTAGCGATTAGGAGAAAGAATAACAGACTAAAACAAGGTGTTTAGATGGACAGATGTACTTTAAAGAGTCATTGTACTAATAATTATGAACTTACGGGGAACGATTCCAGAAATCACGAAATAAAAATCAAGTGTTCCACACATTTTGCTAAAAGTCAATAAACTTTTTTGTAAGGTATGGCTGGTGTTTTAATTGCGATATCAGAATTAATAAAAGTAAAAGCTGTTCATGATGCTCATGCACGCAAGATATATTTGAATTGTAATAGGTGTATGAATTAGAACTTAAGACTATTTTATTCTTTTGAATGAGTATAATCCGTTCAGAAATACCGAAATTTTAAAGTTTTTTTATTCGCCTCGTTTAAAATGCTTGACTGCATTGCGGTTATGGTCTGTGACATCGGAACGAGACGGCAATCTCGGTCACACTACGTGAGTAGATATGCGTGTGTGAAGGTGAACACAGTATAGAGAATGAGTGAACGAGAAGATCTCAGACACAGTATACAGAATGAGTGAATGAGAGGACGTCACAATCGTGTGAATTACCTTTAACCTCATTTGCGCACAGTTTTTCGTTTATTACAATTTCGTATTTTTCATCAATTTTAATTATTTTTTTCACAGAAATTATTGACAACTTACATAGCAGAAGATTAAAATATCTACTGGTTGCCTTACTAAGTAGAGGTTGTATCAAAACAAGCTATATTCCTACTTACAATAATCTTCGTTAACCTCAGTCAGTTGCAAGACAGTTTTCGAGTAACTATAAACAGGAGGATTACATTACAGGACTACAATGACCCCTTAAATGTCTGTCGTTCATCTGAACACCCTGTAAACTACTATAACTATAGTAGTATAAAATATACAAGTATATTAATTTATATACATAGGTGCAACTTTAAAATAAATAAATGTTAAACATAACAAGATTGTATAGACATTGAAATGGAAAAAAAGTGTAGAATTATTGCTCACAGATCATTGGTTCAAAGATATTTTTTAGAAATAAATATTTCAAATTCATAATTATGTTCTAACAAAATCTCTAAAATTATTTTGTGCGTTAAAACAAAAACTAAATTAAGAGTATCTATGTATGTATATATATATATATATATGTACTGATTCAGTGCTACGAAACGTTTTATGTCAACCAACACTTACATGACGACGTTTCTAAAATTATGTACGAAACACGGAAATATCTTGATACAAGACTACAGCTGAACACACATTACTTGTCATTGTCACCGCATCAATTCAATAAAAACAGCACGACCAAACTGCTTAGCCACAATTCTATGGTGCAATGTTGCGATGGGTAGCACTACACTTACTTGTACGCTTTTTTAATGTGGTGTTTTTTTTTTCCTATTCCCAGTAGTTCGTTGATTTAGTCCAGTAACCGAACTACTGGCACTTTTTGTCTCGGCTCTTCAGCAGTTGCGTTTGAAAAGGTCATAGGGCACTTTTTTAAAGTTATGGTTAGACAATTATACAAACAGAATAACCGTAACTAGATAATATGGTACTCTACATTCACATTCCCTTGTGTGACCTACCGCGTCTGCTAAATACTGCGAAGAGTTTGTTACATCTCCATACATCATGATGTTCTACCAAACAGTTGCAAGCCTAACACGAGGAATGCGGTTATATTTTATCCACCCAGAAAAAAGATTCGCTCATATAAATGTCCTACAGAGAAATTTAAGACTATTTTGACATTTCTAAATATATACTTCCTCTAAAATACTTGTAATCTATGGGAATCTGCGGCCATATTGGCTAACTGACTCGGACAATTAACTTCGAATAACTTGCCGGAACACAAAAACGACTCATTGGTGTATAATATCGTGATTTCGAGAAATCAACCAATAAAACGGTTATTGAAGCCTAGAGTGCCGATATTGGGTTCGTAACAATGAAATTAATTGCCAATAGGGACGTTGGAGTGAATAATAACTTAATAGCGGCTCGCGTATTAAATTTGATGTTCCTGTTTTCCAAGTAGTGTTAAAAAGAGAAAAGTAACAGTGAACTATTATTGCTTTAATGCACTTTGAGGAGCCACCATCGCTTTTCCCGCCTGCCCAATATTTTTTTATAAAACTTCTTCTACAGCGTAAGTTACTCACTTAGCCTCTACTGCAGATTATAGATAGAATCATACTTCCTTACAGCCCATATCCATCCAATAGAAGATTTATTGCTTATATAGTGCCCCATTCAGTAAAAGGACTTCATGATAAAGCTATTTCGTCTATATAGTTTATTTACAAAACAATCTTAAATATACAATTTTTGACAGTATTATCTATATACCGAATAAAGTTTATTCCAAAAACTACTTTAAAAGTAAGCATAAACACGATACCAAAATTTACTAGAAATTATATTTGGTCAATAGGTTTCAACTTTTCTTTTACAATTATTCTTCACTCTTTGATTTCGTAATATTCACTCGTTGATTTCGTCAACACACTTTGTTTTAAATCTAATACTACAGCGGACGTGTTATAATTATTATGCACTTTAAAAAATCATTTTGAGCGTCATAATACTGTAATTTAAAGTTAAGTATTATTTCATCTAAACCTCTGTATAGTATGAATTAATTGTGATGGAAGTAAAATTACATAAGATTATTTCGTATTTATTAATATAAAACGAATTCAAATATTTGATATTCATATTAGTTAAAAAAAAAAGCGGACAAGTGCGAGTCAGACTCGCCCACCGAGCGTTCCGTACAAACTAGTAGATAAAAGGGAGTAATCATATATTTTTTATATTTTCCTTCATAAACCAATATACATTTAAAAAATATTTAAAAAGCTGTTTTAGCTTATGCTAATGAAGCTCTTTCATCTGATACAATTGATTGATTTCATATGATAGGGTTCCGTTTTTTCCTTGAGGTACGGAACCCTAAAAACGTCAGTACCGCCCGCGCCGCGTTCGAAAGAACGGTAAAGTTTGCCGATGACGAGTGACACACTTCAAGTTGCTAGTTTTAAATTTAAGATAATAATACAGAAATATGACGAAAATATTGTCACCATTTTGCATTTCTATCATAATTTTCATAGTCTCAACAACAGATCTAAAGAAAACTTACGCAAACACACAAAAAAAGCGTGAGAAAGGGGAGAGATACAATATTCATAATCTGAATACTCCATAAAATAAATGACATTATTTTGAATATCGCTAATAAATGTTAATGTTGGTATGAAAATAAGAACCCATAAACACCCAGTAACAAAGAAATTACCCATAAAATCATACTTTATCCTTGAATTTATAAGTACCAACTTTAGTGTACTTTTCTCACACGAGCACTAAGCATTTTTGTAACGTTTTTAAAATAATATATACATTTACTCGTGTCACTTGTGTCTCTTTTCAAGATGGCCATACCTTAAGTCTCATTCTACATGGTGTCACATAACACCAACTTTGTTGAAAAAAAACACTAGTTTTGCACAGAAATAATTAATAGTCAGGTCGTTGGTGGTAAGTGTAAAATACTTGCAAGTGTAGAACATAATTGCCAGTGAAATTTCCTGTATTACATAATAGTCTGTAATCAATCAACAAATCTATTTACTCATTGAAATGAAACAAATTTTAACGGATTTACCGCGTATATGATTTACATAACTTTATGACTTGACGTTTCGAACACTTCGCAATTTGTTTTATTTCAATGACTAACCATCGCGAAACCCTTAAAAAAACATTAAATCTATTTACTGTCTACTTTTCAAGTTCATCAGCTTCGTCATAAACACATCTCGATCTCGAATCGAATCAATTTAATATCGCAGATTGTTACATACTTTTATTAGACCTGTAGATGGCAGTGCACTGGCGTCCTTTTATTTTCGACACTCAACACTCGACGCCCCGACCGGACGTAGCGCACCATGCGTGCTATTAGCCTCTCATTTCTAACTCTGATACGGCACGTCAACACTTTCCGAAAACTTAACCAGTTCACGAAGTGAACTGAAGTGCGAGCTCACTCGAGTTCATCGCTAGAGTGTTCTGTCATGAACACGTTAAAGTTAGGGGAGGCCGTTCGTTATTTGTGTGCGTGAGGTACGGGCGAGCTAGCGGGGCCGGGTGCGGGGGCAGGGGCGCAGTCTTCCCCGAGCAGCCGGCGCAGCTGGTCGTCGAGCGCTTGCTCGCGGCGCGCCTCCCGCCCCGCCCTCACCTCTTCCCCTGCGAATACGTCGTCCCCCGCCAGCATATGATCGTCCAGATATGCGAACGAATCCAGGTTGATATCTGAGGGCGCTATAGCCGTGCTGTACACGTCGATTCGCCGCCGCTGTGAGGTGGCTTCCGCCACCTTCTCCGATAACTTTTCCTTCGCTTTCGTAAGCTCGTCGCTTTCCACTCTGTCCAGTTTTGAGTCTGCGTGTTTCGCGCGCTCCGGGGCTTTCGTCTTGAGCGCGAACGACGAGTCGTTGCTCGAGGAGC
Organism: Lycia hirtaria; assembly: GCA_947563715.1. NCBI lineage: Eukaryota > Metazoa > Arthropoda > Insecta > Lepidoptera > Geometridae > Lycia > Lycia hirtaria. Next base: position 41,185,072 of record OX387379.1, read on the forward strand.
CCTCGTCCTGCAGTTGGCTGAGTAGGGTGCGAGTCGCGAGCGACATCGCGCTCGAACTGCTGAACGCTCCGCCGCTTTCCCCTAAAAAGGTACCACGATTGAGTAAAAAAAAGTAAAAATAAAAATTGCGAACGTATGTAACATTCACGTGACGGTCTTACCGCTGGTGGGAGTGTGGTGTCGCGGCGGCGTTGAACGCTCTCTTTTCCTCTTGCGGCCGGTGCCCATGTACTCGCCGTCGCTGTCGCTCGACATGCCCAGATCCAGGTGTAGAGAGTTCAGTTTGTCGACGTCCTTGTCTTTCCTGGAGACGGTGTCGAGCTCCATCTCCCAGTCGGTGACGCTCGACGAGTCCTTCGCACCTTCCGAATCTTTGCCGAAGTGCGCTTTGGTTTCTTCCTTGTCCATGATCGATATGCCCTCTATAGGCGCGATGCCCGCTATGCTCTCAACGGTGGAGTCTAGACTGCTGGTATTGCAGGTCTCCTCAGCGAGCTGCGCGTCGAATAGTACAGGCGTGTCAGGCGTGATGTGCGGCGCTTTGTCTGCGAGCCGCGCGGCTCCTGGACCCCGGCTATCCAGTATCTCAGACATGGTGGTGGGCCGCCCGCTTTGCTCATTATTCAGCTCGAGAACTATCACGTTCCCGGGCGGCTTCCCCGTCTCCGAGTCGGATTTCGACGCTTGCAGCAGCTGCGTCACGTTTTTCCCCATGATAATTTTCGACATGTCGTTTCCGTTTTTGGCGAAAGTCAGAGCTTTTCCTATGGTCGTCCCTTTCTGCACTACTATGACGTTTCCTTTGGCGCTCGACGGTCTCACTATGGGATTGGTTATTTTGGAACTCGTGACCGGAGTGAGTCCTTTCACTGGCACTATATCCGCTAGATTGGCGGTTTTTATCGTCTCCATGCCGACTATTTTGGGAGTGGAAGGGAGCGAGGAGGCCACAGGTTTCGACAGCACGGTGATGGCCGACGATCTCGCAACCGGAGAGACCGTTTGACTGACAGGCACCAGTTTCATAGCGGTAGGTATCCCCCTGAAGTGTATGAGCGGTAATTTTCGTTCGTGCTCGGTGCCCGATTTCGTTCTTGCTTTGGAGGGCACCACTACCATCTTTTGACCCTTTGGATTGAGCACTAATGCCTTCGCGGATACTTTCAGATCTGTGGCAGGGATTCCTTTAGGAGTGAGGGTCTCGGTGAGTCGCGCCACGTTGCTGACACTTTCCGAAGTGCGGTCCTTCAGGGCGGTGCTGACGGCAGACGTCACTATGAGCCGCGAGCTGGACAGGTTCCTGCTGTCAACAGTGGGTTTCGACACGACGATCATCTGTTCCGTCTTCACCGGCGCGCTAGGGGTGCGCATTTTCGGTACCGACCCTATAACTTTGGTAGTGACGAACTTTGCCGGCGTGCTTAAAACCTTTTGCGATGGAGCGCTCAAAACTTTATGCGCCGATGTAGATGTGACCACGACTTGCCGATTCGACAACACTTTGATACCCTCCATCGGTTTATGCAGAACTTTGACTTCGCTCGGTTTCTTCTCGGGAGTGACTTCGTGTCGGGTTTTTATCTGTTGCTTGCCTGTCGCGATTTTAGGTAGGGGTGCGCTCTGTGCTTGCAAGGAAGTAACGTCATCGGGGTGAGTTTCCGGGACCTCAAGTTCGTGCGGTACCGTGGCCGGTTGCGTGAGGAGCTGCATAGTGGGCGAGTCCGCCATCATGCTGGCGGACGATATCACTTTAGATTTTATATCATCGAATTCAGATTTCGGTTTGGTGCCGAGTACAGACTGCGCATAGCTTGCTTGGAAGGTGTTCGGCGGACCGGCGTAGTCTAGCTGCATGGAGACCGGGTTGTACTGTTTGCTGGGTGACAGCGGAGGCGGCTCTCTTTGTTTTCTCGCTCGAGGTTTCGTTTGTTTGGGGGCTCGAGGCGCTCTTTGTTTTTGCGGCGCGGATCGAGGCGCATGCGGTTGATTTGATTTACTTGTTGATACTTTGCTTACTTGGTTGTAAGAGTGTTTTGATTGACTTGCTTGTTTGCCTGTAATAGGTAATGATTGTAGTTAAAAAAAACTGAAACAACCAACTACAAAATGCATAATTTTGTTTTAAAAACCAAACTAGAGATGTTGATGAAATTTCTATAGGACCAATCTAAAAGTTAAAATAAAAGTTTCCAAATCGTTTTATAAATGACGGAGTTATGGGGTAGCAAACATAAAAAAATAAACATGAAGACTTTGTTTTTAATTGAAAATTGTTTTTATCATTTATTAGGTTTCCGTGCTACGGGTGCTCCCGCACCCGACTATTCGTGAGGTTACGGTGTCTGTCTGTCTGTCCGTCCTACACTTATTCTTTTGTATCTTAAACGGTACGGTACGGTTTGAACGGTAATAGATACAAGTCTCAAAATCGTAAAAACCCCTTATTGAGAACCTTCTTTTATAAAATCTATTAAAAATGATGAAAGTGGTTTGAATATGAATTAAGAAAAAACTGTTAAATACAAAGTACATTAAGTTTGTCTCATGTTAAAATATATAGAAAAAAAAGCATCACAATAATACTTAATTGGTTCAGCAGGGGGTCAGCCCACCGCCTACATAGTGCCAATTTCCCTCAAGTCCCTTAACGGACTTATACAGTAAGCCCGGGAAGAGATATTCTAATTTCCATTTTGGTGCCAAAAAGTGGCAATTCGCGTTATCTCCTGCATGTCTGAAATTTTATTGTATGCCTCTATACTTATATCACGAATTATATGTAAGCAAGTTACATGGTGTGATATGTGTGATGCTGTAAATTACATATTTTGTCACAGCCAATTGACATGTGAGTAATGTTTTATATTTTTAAAGTTCTATTACGCAATCTCAACGGAATATCTTCAAGTTGGATCCGAAGGATACCATTGAATTGCAATTTACTAGATAAATTCCCGTCGGTAGCCGGTACAAATCCGACAGATTTTTTAAAAAGTAAATACTTCTTTAAACGCACTGACCACTATTTCGTAGGTATTGAATGAGACTAAACCGTCACGCTCGGCTATGTAGCGCACGTTCGAGTATAGTAGGCTCATATCGACTAAGGGAGCGAGAGAGATATTAGTCAACGCGTCGATGATACTACTATCTCGTATTATTAACGGCGCCTTGAATAAGTTTTCTGTCGTGTGGTCATAATACCACACACCATTTTTTTTTCAGTTGGTCGCGCATAACGCATCCCGATAAAAATAAACGAATCCTGTAATCATTTTCCATATTATATTACAATAAAAGTACTTCAACAGTAGTTTTTTTTTTTAAATTTACATGCAAAAAAAGAAAGGAAAAATAACTAAAGGTGTGTCATAATCATTTCGATCGGGAGTTGAAGTTAAGTGACGTTTTTCGGTAAGACTGTTAGTATCACAATCGCACAGTTTAAGTATTAGTAAAGACAATAATTTTTTTGTAACTAATACGTATTAGTATTGTACTTTCAAAATCTGCTTGCATGCAGTCTGAATGATTAACTTTGCTGATTTAAGTAGTGTACAATAATACATTTCAAAAGTAATCACTGAAATGTGAGTCCTACATCATATTACATATAGCATATTTTCCAACAATAAGCTATAATCGGCAAGGTAACAACGACAAAAGCAGCATGAATTTCAAAACATTGAAAAGTTTATTGGAAACAATGTAATGCACATACATGACTGCGCCCCGCTGGGTCACCCGTCAGTCACAGGTCGTCCAGTGATGAAAAAAGTTATTGATGATGACAAAATATAGCCTATGTCCTTCTCCAGGTCCTAAAGGCTCTGTGACAGTTTCATAACGATTGGTTCAGCCGTTTAGCCGTGAAGAGGTCAGACAGACAAAGTTACTTTCGCTTTTAAACCGACTTCCAAAAGAAAGAGGTTCTCAATTCGACTGTGCTTTTTTTGGTACGTTTGTTCAGCGATTACTCCGCCAAATTATGAATTATTTTTCATGGTCCTTTTTTTGCTAGATAATACCTCAGAGGTGTGGTCCCATATAAATTTTATCAAAATCGGTTCAGTACTTTGGTTTTTATAACAAAATAACTGAAAAAATGTCGTTCAAGTAAACGAATTGCGTATTTTGAAGTCGGTTTTTTCAGTTTTTGAAACTATAATTATATGATATTAGGTATGATATTCCACTGTCAAGGTAAACTGAAATACCAAAGGATTACATACTTGTAGCTGGTTGAGAGAACTTGGAGTATATCTTTGTGAGGTCGAGATGCTTCTGGCCAGTGTTGACGGGTAAGTTGCGCATACTCTTAATGGGCGTCGTGACGTCATCGGACACGGCGCCCCCCTCCGGCACTTTGCGCTTGCGTGTAATCAATTCTGTGTCCCATAGCTGAAAAAAAACATTCTTGCTAGGGCTAAAAAAATGTCTAGAGGTTGTATGTATGTATATGACTGGCTTTGTGGCTCAGTTGGTAGTGTGTTCACGTCTACCTGCTGAACTGAAAGGTTGTGGGTTCAATCCCCACCCAGGGCAAACATTTGTGTTATGAGCATGGATGTTTGTTCTGTGTCTGGGTGTTTCTATGTATCATATGTATATATTTACAAAAAAAAAAAAAAAAAGTATATATGTATTCTATCAGCCATCTAGTTCCATAGCACAAGCTTTGCTTAGTTTGGGCTAGATGGTGTTGTGTGAAATGTCCACAAATATTTCTTTATTTATTATTTATTTATATGTAAGACTAATTCTTTGACACACTGTTTTTTTTTTATAGATGGACACTTTCACACAGCACTATCTTAACTATGCAAAACTGCTGAAGCCATCAAAACAAAGTTGAAGTTGAAACTAAGCAAAGCTTGTAGTATGTAAACTAGATAGCAGTCAGTCAGTCAGTTAAAATATATTTATATCTTGATAGATATAAATATATTTTAACTGAGATCCAAAAAGAAGGAGGTTCTCAATTCGACTGTATGTTTTTTTCTTCTTTTTTTGTTGTATGTTTGTACAGCGATTAATTCTCCAATTATGATTTGTTTTTGATGATTCTTTTTTTGGTAGGTAAGGTAGAGGTGGTCCCATATACATTTTAGTAAAATCGGTTCAGTACTTTGTTTTAAATAACTGAAAAAAAACCATCCAAGTAAACAAATATTAGTATTAGTAGCGTATTTTGAAGTCGGTTTTTTAAATTATAATTATTTTGTAAATAATGATGCATAGAAACATCCAGACACAGAACAAACATTCATGTTCATCACACAAATATTTGTCATGGGAGGGGATCGAACCCGCAGGTCCTAGGTTCGAATCCCGCGGCACGCACCTCTGTCTTTCCGAAGTTATGTGCGTACTTTAACAAAAATTATAAACTTCAAAACTTAATATTTTGCAAATGGATCCTTAAATTGAAAAAAAAAAAGTTTTAGCACACCCCCAATGTTTTTTGATTACTTATCCAATAATATCCTTGCACAATGGGTTTTTTTTTTTTTTTTGTCAGTCCTGTTTGTACAAACTTTCCCACTGCTGGGAACGGGCCATCTTCTCATTGTGAGAAGGGTTAGGTTAGGTTAGATGGGAACAATGGGTTAGATGAGAAAAAAATAATTCATTCCCACTTCATGAGTATAGGAGGTACTCCAAAATTATTTATTTCAATATTTTATTCTGTGACTTTCTCGGCATAACTAATTCTTATTCTTATTCGAGATGGGGGCGATAAGTCGTGCACTGACGTCCCGCTTGGGGTGTATTGTGCATTGGCATAACTAAAATGTATATCCATGCCAAATTACAGCTTTCTAGTACTATTAGTCTTTGAGCAAAGCCACAAACAGACAGACAGACGGACATGGTGAAACTATAAGGGTTCCTTGTCTACTATGGAACCCTAAAAATGGTAAACTAGAAACTGTACCATTTATAGTTCTGGTCAATTGCAAACAGTAAAAAAAATTTGGAAACAGTTTTTTGTGTTGTAGAAAATAGTTTTTTAAATTAAATAAAAAAATATATAAAAAAAGTATATCATGTACCTTGAGTGTTTGATCTTCCATCGCAATAGGTGGGCACACAACCTCATCCATAGTTTCACTTGAGCTCAATGATTCTGCAGTTTGTCCTTCTGCACTGGGTAACCCTCCCTCATTTGACTTTGGAGATATAAGCTTCTCTTCCAGTCTCTTCTGTATCTCTTTATTTTCAGCTGCTGCGATTTCAGCAGCTTTATCCGCAATCTCTGTGTAAGCCGTCTGTGGGATACCTCGGGGAAGCAATGGAACTCGTCTCCGTCCCTCGCTGATCCATCCCAGACCTGTATTTGGACCTGATAACCTATAAGATGGTTATTGATTTAGAAAAATATATATTTATTTGCAGTGTCTGTTAGTACCAAATAAAGCATCCAGACCAAGAAAAGGATGAATTAAAGCATACAATAATGATACTAATGCTAATTATCAGAAACATTTTTTTTTAATTACATAAATACATATTATTACTAATTTTTTTAAACAGACTATAGTAAGTCACAAAAAATATTTATAATATTTTCATTTCACTTATAGCCAAGATTCCCACTGCAGTGGATACAATAGAAGACAATATGTAAAAAAAAAGTTTAAAAGTTTTTTCACTCTAAAGAAACTATTTGACATTTGAAAACTTATAGGTTACCTGTCAAAATATTTATCTAGGAGATTATTAAAATTATATTACATGAAATTAGTATTACTTTACCCAGATGCTCTTTCACTATACAATATAATATCACCTACAATTACCTTACATATGGGCACATGAGGTTTTGAATTTACACATATTTTAAAAATATTTACTGAAATAAAAAAAGTCTATTTATATATATTCTTGTAAGAAAGTTACATACAAAAACATTTGTTCAGGCTCATATAATCATCTAATATGCTAATGGGTTAGATTTCCAGGCAGCTACAGCCATCTTTGACTGTGTGTAACTGTGTTTAAAAATAAATCAAGAAGCTTGAACACAATTTCTTAAATGTTTACTTACTGCTCTGCAATAGTAGCTAGCAATTGATCATTAGACACGCGGCGAGCCTCAGCGCTGTGCCGATCATGGCTAATGTGTAAAACGGCGCGCAGTTCCTCAAGTAGCTTTTTTCTGTTGTCTTCTAATGCTCCTTGTGCTCTAAATACATTGACCATATTCGAGTAAGCTTCCAGTTCTACAAATAAAAGAAATATATCAAGTAATGTTTGTCACAATCATTATATCTTGAGCTACAAATTAGCCTCAACCAGTGAAACATAATTTGAGAAAAGCATAGGAGGGAAAATGAAAGCCACTCTTCACATAATATTATACCGAGTCTACGGAGCGTCAGGCGACATTCGTCGCGTGTGAGATTGAGGAGCATCGGCCACATTATTACTGCTGTAAATTAGACACTTAAATGTGACTCCTGATTTAAGATTTTAACCATATTTTGTAAATAATTCTATTGGCAAATATCCATACTGTTTACTTCAAACGACAATTCGTTCATTTTGACACTTCAAATCAAAAGGGAGCTAGGAAAACAAAGAAATTGTCTATGATATTAAGTATACCATATCAAACGAAATTAATTTCCTTGACCTTATTTAAAAAAAAGCGTTTGATAACAATGTATTTAAATGTAGTATCTAACCAGTGCATATTATGTTGTACGTACATACATAGATTTCATTTATCTCTATAATTTTTAACACAAAATACATTTCTGTTCTGTACAAAATTTTGTCAAATTGAAGCTTCATTGCCCATGTAAAATTTTCCTACTATAAAGCAAATTTTGCTGACCAATTTAATTATACTTAGTGTTAATTTTCGTGTTCATGTCCAAGCACAACAAGAATTACCAATATTTCTTCACAGTGTTTCGGAACAAAAACTGTGGACAACCGATCGAAGCTGCGAATTTCGATCCGCTCTATATTCAAACATTAAAGAGTTTATTCATTTTGCGTTTATTATGCGTTTGTGACTAAATAGCGTCATTTTTATGAGTAACGTAATAAGTAAAAGTAGAAAACATGCATACATAAGTTCAAGTGACACAATCCGAGCTCTATAAATAGGTAAATGCTACTGTGTAAGTTTACAATAACGATAATGTAGGTTATAATATACGAGCATCAGGTACCCTCTTCCTGAACACAGGAATTCGGGCTTCTTTGAAAAAACAACCGGTAATAACCGGTTACCTAATTAAAACATTGTTATCAGTAGACTATGTTTCCTTATTAGTTATTACAGTTTTAGGTTGGAGGTTACAAAAAAACTTATACTTGCTTTTGTGCAGGCGGTAGTTGGGAGCCGTAACTAGTTTGATTAAATTTATAATATCAGGGGCATTCAAATAACAGTTTAGTATTTTATACAAGGAAATGGCATCAGCTACTCAATGTATAGATGTTCAACACATCTGATGTTTTAGTCTGTCAGTGTACACGTGACCTCACTTCCCTTGCTCAACGATCGAGTTAGATATCTTAAGAGTCACTTTTATATTCTTTCAATGTTTTCCTGTGTTATCTTAAAATGAGGATTCCAAATACTAGATCAATACTGTAAGTGACTTCTAACCAGCGATTTAAAAAGAGTAATTTCAGTTCGTGGATCCTTGAAATTCCTACTGCTACGCCAAATAAACCCTAGCGCTCTGCTGGCCCTTTTCATTTTCATGTTATCAAAAATTACACCCACATCCCTGGTTTCGTTAACATCCTCCAACACTGTTCCATCCAACACATACTAAGCACATTAATGCGTATCCTGGAAATTTTTGATATATTCACGTTTGCCCGTCTTAAACAGCCACTTGTTACGCTGACACCACATATTAAGGTTGTCTAAGTCATTTTGCAATTTGTCTGAGTCATTATATTTTCAAATCGTCGGCAAATAAATACTGTAATTGACAAACTCCAAGACACTGTGTACACTTAAACAGCAACTTGTTACGCTGACACCACATATTAAGGTTGTCTAAGTCATTTTGCAATTTGTCTGAGTCATTATATTTTCAAATCGTCGGCAAATAAATACTGTAATTGACAAACTCCAAGACACTGTGTAGATCATTTATAAAGTTATTTTGTGATTAAAGGAGGTTCAACCTTCTCCGTCGTGACCACTGAAGGAGATTACTCGTAGGGATTTGTAACGTGGGTCCCTTTGACGCTGATGGTGCTACCGCCTTAAATTTATGACACATTAAATGAAATGAAAATATATTTCACATTATCAGTCATTTGAGAAGCATTGTTACCCAAGATAGGAAATATCCTGTGTTATGGCGTAACAATACCCTCCACCGGACTATACAATACAACAATAAAAATAAAAGTATAAGCAAACACTTAACATAGACATAGTGTTACATTTATTTTATTTTACCTGAACCTGATACTAAAGTAAATTAAGATTTCAAGAATATAAATATAATAACATCAATAATAACACTTTTGTCTGGCCTTGTGGCTCAGTTGGTTACCCACCCAGGGCAAACATTTGTGTGATGAGCATGGATGTTTGTTCTGTGTCTGGGTGTTTCTAAGTATCATATGTATATATTTACAAAAAAAAGTATATATGTATTCTATCAGCCATCTAGTTCCATAGTACAAGCTTTGCTTAGTTTGGGCTAGATGGTGTTGTGTGAAATGTCCACAAATATTTATTTATTTATTTGTTTTATAATATATTGGTATTAGGAGAAAATTATAAAACCCATGCTATGTTTAGGAGAGGTTAATTAAAATCTGTTCAGTAGATTGTGACTGTCTAAATTACCTAATTTGCCGTATTAATTGTGCCGTGGGGTACCGGCTTAGAATAGTACCTCCCCCTCTCTTCCCGTGGGTGCCGTAAGAACCGGCTAAGGGAAATACTACCAGAGATGGGCAGCAGCATCCTCTGCGGAAAACGCTACCCACTGCGCTCGCCAACCCACATGCCAAGCGTGGCGAGTAATGGCAAAACCCCCTATGATGATCAACGAAAAAACCAGGCCCCCAGTCCCCGGCAGCTCCGCTATTCCGGGCTACGGTAGCGGTCCCGGTCACGGCGGAGCAAGGGGTGCTAAGAATCTCCGGAAGAGATCCGGCTACCACCCCCTGCATAAATGACGACTGGCCCTGGTAACACACAATATTCGCACGATGAGGACAGACGAGAAGCTAGCTGAGCTGGAAGAAGAAATGAGTAGGTTACATTGGGATATCCTAGGGTTATCAGAAGTCCGACGAGAGGGTGAGGACACGATAATCCTGAAATCCGGTAACCTACTATACTACCGGGAGGGCGACCAACAGTCCCAAGGTGGTGTCGGGTTTCTCGTCCACAAGTCCCTTGTTAACAACATTCTTGCCATCGACAGTGTATCGAGCAGGGTTGCGTACCTGATACTCAGAGTATCCAAGAGATATTCGTTGAAGGTCATCCAGGTATACGCACCGACCTCGGCACACTCGGATGATGAGGTGGAGGTGATGTATGAGGACATTAGTAGGGCCATACACACTTCTGAGACCTATTTTAATGTTGTTATGGGGGACTTCAATGCGAAGCTGGACAGGAAATGCGAAAGTGAGTTGAAAGTGGGGCAATTTGGATATGGACAACGGAACCCCAGGGGACAGAGGTTGGCCGACTTTCTGGAGAAAGAGGGACTCTTCATGATGAACTCTTTCTTCCAGAAGCCACCTCATAGGAAATGGACCTGGTTGAGTCCCGATGGTTCTACGAGAAATGAGATAGACTTCATCCTGACCACCAAGAAACAAATATTCAATGATGTCTCTGTGATCAACATGGTTAAAACCGGAAGTGATCACCGAATAGTACGAGGCACTTTGAATATTAATGTTAAACTTGAGAGGTCCCGTATGATGAAGTCTACACTCCGACCCACTCGCGCCCATATCCAAAACCCCGAGAGCTTTCAGCTCGAACTATCAAATCGCTTCGAGAGCCTGGAGAGCTGCGCATCGGTGGATGAGATCAACAACAGGTTTGTGGAAACTGTCCGTACGGTAGGCGCGAAGTTTTATAAGCCCCACCGTACAAATAGACCGCAAAAGCTCTCGAGCCATACCCTCGACCTCATGGCTGAACGACGCTCATTGCAACTGCAGTCTTTCGGTGACGCCGAGTCATATAGGCGGCTCAATAGACTCATATCAAAGTCTATGCGACACGACATCCGTACTTTTAATACTAATCGTATTAAAGAGACGATAGAGCGGAATAAAGGCTCCAAAGTGTTCGCAAAAGACATGTCTATTGGGCAGAGCCAGTTGACGAAGCTGAAGATGGTAGATGGCAGTATAGCGTCGACTAAAGCAGAAGTCTTGAGGGAAATCGAGAGGTTCTATGGACAGTTATACACATCGGTCGCAAAACCTGTTAGCAGTTTGGGCAAAGATCCAAGAGCCAAACTGACTCGACATTATACCGAAGATATCCCGGACATCAGCCTGTACGAGATTAGGATGGCCTTGAAACAGCTCAAGAACAACAAGGCACCGGGCGACGACGGAATTACATCAGAGCTACTGAAAGCGGGTGGAACACCGGTACTGAAAGTCCTTCAGAGGCTCTTCAATTCCGTCGTGCTTGAAGGTACAACGCCAGAAGCATGGAACAGAAGCGTGGTGGCGCTGTTCTTCAAAAAAGGAGACAACACTTTGCTGAAGAACTACAGACCCATCTCGCTTCTGAGCCATGTCTATAAGCTGTTTTCAAGGGTCATCACGAATCGTCTTGAACGCAGGTTTGATGACTTCCAGCCTCCCGAACAAGCCGGTTTCCGAAAAGGCTATAGTACCATAGACCACATCCATACGCTGCGGCAAGTGATACAGAAGACCGAAGAGTATAACTTGCCCCTTTGCTTAGCGTTTGTGGACTATGAGAAAGCCTTTGATTCGATCGAGACCTGGGCGGTGCTTGAGGCTCTCCAGCGATGCCGTATTGACTATCGGTATGTCGAAGTGCTGAAGTGCTTGTACAACAACGCCACCATGTCAGTCCGAGTACAAGACCAGAACTCAGAGGCAATTTCATTGAAAAGAGGCGTGAGGCAGGGAGACGTTGTCTCTCCGAAACTGTTTACCGCCGGTTTGGAAGATGCCTATAAGCTTCTGGAATGGAAAGGGCTCGGCATTAATATTAACGGCGAGTACATCACTCACTTTCGGTTTGCCGACGATATAGTAGTCATGGCAAAGTCGATGGAAGAGCTCAGTACGATGCTCGAAGACCTCAATAGAGTTTCCCAACGGGTGGGCCTCAAAATGAACATGGACAAAACGAAGGTTATGTCGAACGCCCATGTAGTGCCCACCCCAATATCTGTGGGGAACTTCACTCTTGAAGTTGTTGACGAATACGTCTACCTAGGACAAACGGTCCAATTAGGCAGGTCCAACTTTACGAGGGAGGTCAATCGTCGTATCCAACTCGGCTGGGCAGCGTTCGGGAAATTTAAAAGCGTCTTCTCGTCCAATATTCCCCAGTCCCTCAAGTCGAAAGTTTACAACCAGTGTGTGTTACCAGTGATGACATACGGCACTGAAACGTGGTCCCTAACTATGGGCCTTATAAGGAAGCTCAAGGTCACGCAACGAGCTATGGAGAGGGCTATGCTTGGAGTCTCTACGAGATCGAATCAGAAATGAAGAGATACGTAGACGTACAAAAGTCACCGATATAGCACAGCGGATTAGCAAGTTGAAGTGGCAGTGGGCAGGGCACATAGCACGTAGAACTGATGGCCGATGGGGCCGAAAGGTTCTCGAGTGGAGACCACGTACCGGCAAGCGCAGCGTAGGAAGACCAGCCACGAGATGGACAGACGACCTCATACAAGTGGCGGGAAGACGCTGGATGCAAGCCGCTTCCAATCGGTCTTTTTGGAAATCTATGGGGGAGGCCTATGTCCAACAGTGGACTTCTTATGGCTGAGATGATGATGATGATGAAATTACCTATTGTAGTCTAAACAGCTTTCTCGATTTTGATGTGTACAACATAATTATTTGCGTTATATTTTAACTGACTTTCAAAAAGAAAGAGATTCTCAATTCGACTTGTGTTTTTTTGTATGTTTGTTACGGAATTACTGAAGCCATTTCTTTATTTTCTTTATTGCTTTGCACCCATAACGATTCATCTGGTAAAATTTAAGAATTTTGTTTAATTTATTATAGATATAAGAACCTCGTGAGTATAGGTGTCTTTCAGTAAAAGTGATGTGGCAGAATACGACGCTGTCACGACAGCCTCGGAGTGCAAGTGAAACTCTTATTTTGTTGGATTGTTTCGATCCAGTTATATTTTAAGGCGTTGAGTTACAACCTCATTATGATTATTTTATTTTTATTTTTGATCCAAATTATGAAATTTCAAATATCATTTCCCCAAAAAAAGAATCACTTTCTTCAAAATATACTATCAAAATCCCGAAAGCTTATTTGGCAACTCGTCTGATAACCAAATCTTTGTAATAAGGTTTTTTTCTGTGTATAATGAATAGAAACACAATGAACATAATCTAAAATTTGATATACATATCTGATAATCGAACCTTTGGGAATATTTTTTATTGTATATAATAAAACAAAAACCTAACGTATCAAACCTATTAGTTGTTCGGGAAAGTGAAACGTATTGCTAACAATCTTAGGAGATCAGAAATTCGTGTCAAGTAAAATATCTGGAATCAGATAGGTCTAAGATTCGGATTCGGGCATGTGAGATTCAAACAAATGCGTTTCGGATTCTAGAGTTACGTTTGTTTTCCTATAATTAGGATAAAATCAAAGTGTGACAACATTTTTGAAGACGCGCAGACCATAGACAAAGACATAGATTTGAAAGCTCGCAGACGTTATTATCTAGTTTACGAAGACCGCTAAAACTAAAATATACTAATTGAAGACCCAAAGAACCTCAGCACAGAGATAGAGCTTAACTTTAGGTTATGTTCTAAACCCAGAGTAGATTCTAAAGTGGCAAAACATATTCTATAATTACTCTGTATAATGCGCCTTTCTACCATTTACTAATTATCTTTTGTGAATTTAACAGTTTGAATCAAACTTTAGCTTACCAGTTTTTAGTTTTGTGTATGCCACCTTAAAGTCCGATTACTTTGTTAATATATTCCCTCTTTCCATTGTTATTATGTTTATATTCTCTCTCTTTCCATTTTGTAATTTCTTAATTATTATTTTGATCGGTATTATTTGATTGATTATTTGACATGTTATATTATTTTGATTTTATTGGCATATTTATACAATTACCTATCTACATATATTTATTTAGCAAATTACAATGTTATTATATGTTCATGTAATGCTTACAGTTTTTAACAAATAATTGTTAAAAACTGTAAGCGTGGCACTCATTGGGTATTCTATTTAAAGCGATTACACTTTAAATTTGACAGATATTTTTCTGCGAACACGATGCCATCTAGTACGTTTTTAAACTATTTTTTTTCTTCTGAAAACGCCTTATTACTGATGATATAAATGCAATAGCAAATGTATTATGAATCGGGTGAGTGCAATAAAAAAGAAGAAGAAGGGGACGAATCAGGGGTTTTGGCGGGAACGTCTTAGTAACATGTTGTTGCTTTGTTTTATTTTCCTATACTTGTGTTATTTTGAACATCAATGCTATAAAAATGATGATATTTTATTCATTAAGTGTTCGATCAAGTGCGTGAGTGTGGGCAAGTGAAATAAAGCAGTGACATGTGTGATTTTACGTTGTCGGTAAAACTCCATAGAAGCTTCTAGTACCTAAAGTTGCCATCACTTTAGTGAGGCAAGACTTAAATTTGAAAATTACTGTTTACGTGACTTAGACTGTGACTAGAACACTATATAACTTGTATTATTCAAGAAACTTGAAAATATTTCAATACTTGACACTGGCAAATCCAATACAAATAAGAAGAAGATAAAGGGGACGAATCGAGCATAAAGGAATCGAGTTTTTACGGGAATGGCATCGAAACATGTTGCTGCTTTTATTTTCGTAAACAAGTGTTATTTTCAATATTAATGCCATCAAATGGTGGTGTTTTATTCATTAAGTGTTCGATCAAGTAAATGAGTGTGGGCAAGTGAAATAAAGCAGTGAAACGTGTCATTTTACGTTGTCGACAAAACTCCATAGAAGCTTCTAGTAAAGTCGCCACCACATTACTGAAGTAGGACTTGACTTTGAAAATTACTGTATACGTGACTTAGATTGTGACTAGCTAGAACATTTACAACTTGATTTATTCAAGAAACTTGAAAA
Organism: Lycia hirtaria; assembly: GCA_947563715.1. Taxonomy (NCBI): domain Eukaryota; kingdom Metazoa; phylum Arthropoda; class Insecta; order Lepidoptera; family Geometridae; genus Lycia; species Lycia hirtaria. The sequence continues at coordinate 41,200,436 of OX387379.1, forward strand.
AAAAATATACTTGACACTGGCAAATGCTTTAAGCGGGTCCAATACTAAAAAGAAGAAGAAGGGTTTGAATCAATGTCAAATTTTCTATGGACATCTTTAATGTCAGTGTCAACGATATTATGACGTTTTTCTTAACATTTATAAAAGTCAAAACTGTCTGTTGAATACATAGTGTTTATTTGCGAATTTCGCTACGTAAAACAAGATAATGGCTGCTGAAATTAAGCCCGCCCCTAGAACACCTAACGACAGGTTTTCTACAACAAAGAAACCGGCGCTGCTAAACAAACTAGAAGGCTGCACCGACGATGTCAACGCCGCGGTGGTCATACCTGGAGAAGACGGTGTAATTAGCGTCTGTGATGATAAGTAAGCATAGCCCCACTTGCTTTTATCATGATTATTAGTAAAAGTACATTAACATGACCTTATACGACTAAAGACACATTATGCAAATGTACCCTCAATCGAGTGTCAAAGTATGCAATTCAGTAGCTTTCTACCATATCTTTGTACTTTTCTGCTTGTAAAATTTATTAATAACGAAGCTTTCATAAAAGCCGGTGTAAAGCTTACCCATATAATTGTTCTAGGTAAAATATAATTATTACTTATGTTTTTTTTTTATAGGACAGTCAGAGTGTGGTTAAAGCGTGACTCGGGACAGTATTGGCCAAGCATTTGTCAGTACATGCCCTCAGGTTGCACATCCATGTTCTACACACCGGAGACACGACAGCTCTTCATTGGCCAAGAGAATGGAACAGTGTCTGCATTCACTCTCACCCAAGATTGCAATAGAATAAACCCAGTAAGTATTAGAATTTGTGTGTACTGATTTGAATCTATAACTGTGTTTATTGTATAATATACAGTTTTTGTACATTGAACAATAAGGTGAACCAGAATCACCTCTGGCCTGAAAGGAAAATTCTTGTGCCCTTTTTGAACTTAATTTATGGCTCAGAAGTTTTTCTCCCACTAAGAAACATTATCTGACTTGCTTTGGCTAATATTATTGTTTTCAACTCTTATGCTGAACAATGTAATATTTTTTTAACATGCAAATGCTTTTATTAATTACAACATAACAATATACAAACTACACTTACTTAACTGACTAAACTAAAGCAAACCAATTTTCTTAGACTTATAAAAGTCTAAAGACAAACCAATTGTTCAAACCCACTGCTACTCCGCTGAATTAGCTGCAGTGCTAGCTCTACTCCATGTCTCAAGAAGATGAGATGGTGCCAAAGTATCAATGCAAGTTGCGTCCCACACAACTGGCTGTCCTAACTTCCATGGCAGATGTGTCATTCTGTCAGGTCTTTTACCATTGTCATAAACATGACTGCTTGGTTTGAACACAGCTGCGACATTGGCAGTTTCAGAAACCTGGCAATTCATATCATTTAGGCTCCTGTGACAACTTATTCGACCAGAGCTTCTCGAGCAAGAGAGACCATGGTGACCAATGAACTGCAGTACCACACTGGTAGATATGGGTCTCACAGTACCTTGCTTCTAATTGATGTGTTACATTTATTTTATACAATGCTAGTCTTGCTTGACCATCAACACATCTGGTGTAAAGCAATGTCTCCTAGTTATAGAAAAGTAATTCCATTTATTTTTGCATCAAAAAGTGTGGCTATTTAACGTTGGGATTATTACCTCACAAATAATTTTAAACCACCCTCACCATAATGGGTTCATGACATCTACAGTATGCAGATTAAGTATATAAAATTGAGATGAACATTTATTTGACAACAAATTTTATGCCCATAGCGGACAGTCAGTTTGTGGGCTTATATAATTGACACAATTGCCAAAGTCTGCAAAGCTTGAGTGGTTTTCCTCAACAGTGGAGGCTACCCACACAAAACTAGATTCAAGAATTTTGAGAATAAAACAACTGTCATATTACCACAGCAGACATGGTTGCAAATGGTTTTGTCAGTGTTTTTAACTTGCTAAACAGTTAGTTAAAGCTAACAACTATTATAATGCACTGCATAGTCTTTGAAATAGTTAACCTTCACTAACAATTCTTTGTTCATTAAGAAAGCATAATATAACTAATACTCTGCTGTTTATGCTTCAGATTTACCATAACTAAACTATTACATTTGCTATTTAGGCTACATCTGTTATCAGAACTGGTTCTATTTTCATTTTAAAAATGATACAAGGAAAGTTCTATATTTTAAATAATAATGATAATAATTATTATTTGTAATATAAACTTTCATACCATGATTTTTAAAACACTAGTACCCACTGATGGAGAAGATTGTAGATTCGAATCCTCCTGGATGTGGAATATTTTTAATTATCTATAGATAAAACAAGGAAGCATTTAAGGATATGTATGCATTATATCATTATAAGTCATTACATTTTTCTTACTTGTCCAAAGTTACAAACAAATATCATATAAATAAATAATTAAAACACAGCTTAAAATTTTGACATTAAAACAATTATGAATCAGTCAATTGGTCTCTTCTCTATGTAATGAGCCATGTTTGAAAATGCTGACTTTGTACAAGTTCAAATTATGGATCACAACAGATCATATACTGTATTTATTTTTACAATTGGTACAAAGACATTCTGATAAGATTCAATGTCATCCAAGGTTGAATAATCATTGTTTTTCACAAAAGCCTTGTATTCTTTGTTACTAATCGTATCTTGAAAATGTATCAACATCAAAAAACTGCATACCCTCACAGATATTTATTTTTAGTCTGTATTTTACTGATATCATACAAGGGAAAGTAATTCTTCATTTACGTAGGTAAATGAAGAATACACTTAATTGCAATTGAATCCATTAAAATGTGCTTAATTGCAATGTAATTAATTGGTTTTCTTTCTTCAGATAAATACTTTACCCCTAAAAATCAAATTTTGATGGTTTTTTGTCTTAATACTATCATAAATCTCTATGTCCAGATTAAAAAATAATTTTCTCTTGCTGTTTGGAAAAATGCGTATTGTACAGGAGTATCAACAATGTTCAACATTTATTGTATTCCTTTCTCCAGACACGCGAGTACCTAGCTCACACAGCCCGTGTGACCGCTGTCGCGTTTTCACTGAGTTGTGAATGGGTGCTATCAGTGAGTCGAGATAAGTTCTTCTCATACCACTGTAGTGAGACTGGACGGAGGATCGGAGGCTACTCTTTTGAGGCGTGGTGCACTGCTTTACAGTATCCTTTTAGTAAATTTTTGTTTGTATATTTAGGTACCTATGCTTACACACCAACTCAACTGTGATTGAAGTACGTAACGTGGATAAACAATCGCTCCAATTGGTTTACACGACCTTTTTTTTCTAAACGCGTAACCGGCGTGAGTTGTTTAGTAAAAGCCAGTAAGGCCAAGTGTGAGTCGGACTTGCGCACGAAGGGTTCCATACCATTATTTATAAAAGCGGCAAAAAATCACGTTTGTTGTATGGGAAAAAATCAATATCCTTTTTTTTTTTTTTTTTTTTTTTTATCAGCCCTGTTTGTACAAACTGTCCCACTGCTGGGAACGGGCCATCTTCTCATTGTGAGAAGGGTTAGGCCATAGTCTGCCACGCTGGCCAAGTGCGGGTTGGCAGACTTCACACATCTTCAAGATCGTTGAGAACTCTCAAACATGTAGGTTTCCTCACGATGTTTTCCTTCACCGTTTGAAGTTGGCGGCAATCAAGCGTCTACCTGTTGCCGTTATCAATATCGAGCAAAAACGAGTAAAAAAAACCGGACAAGTGCGAGTCAGACTCGCCCACGGAGGGTTCCGTACAAACTAAATAAAAGGGGGAAATCATATTTTTTTTTTATATTTTCCTTCATAAACTGAAAAATAAAACTTGTAAAAATATTTGACACATTCCTTGCTCACCACTCGGATCCGAATTGGGCGGGGCTATAGTAGCGGTGCCTCCCACTAGGATCCGAGCAAGTTCCCGTTCATTTTGTAGTAGTCAGTAAACCGCCGGCGTTTGAGGCAGTCAACGTTTCTTTGCGCGGCCACTCTGTACTTAATCAAAATTCGCCTAAAAGTAATTCATAATTCATAATTCATAATATGTTTATTTGCGCATATGGGTGTACAAAAAAAACAGTTGAAATGTCGTATAAATAACAGAGCTCCATATCCGACCTTACGGCATGCAAAAATAGTAATAACATAAAATACCTAACATAAAGATCAAAGAGAATACAAACAAAGATGAAATTGTACTCTCAGTCACTAATACAGTATTTAAAAATAGAAATCATTGAATCTCAGTGAAATAAACCAAAAGCACATACCTTCAGTCACAAACAAAATTCATAGTTGAAAGAAATCAGTTCAATAGTACAATTTATAAATACCGCACGTTCATTTTCTTTTCATTAACAAAATTCAACAACAACAACAATACATATCACAACACATCACAAGTTTTCAAATCCAAGTAATTTACATACGTCACAAATGTCAAGATTTAAAGCCATCAACACACGATAAAATTATTGTTTTTTTGACAAATGAAAATACATAAAGATGTCATACAATAATATAAAGTTTAAGTAATATAAAAGTCAGTTTAGGTACTAAATTATGTCAAATGGATTATAAAGATGTCAAGTCGATTATAGAAGAATGTCAAAACAAACAGATAATGTCCAATTAATATCGTGAGTATTTTTCGGGTTAATTAAATAATAAAAAAATGTCATTTACAGAATGTCCAATGGATTATTAAAATTTATCATTCAAATATTCAGTAACATCGTAATATGCTTTTTCTAGGAGAAAACATTTCAGTTTGTATTTAAAAATGTGAATATGGGCTATATCGATTATACACTGCGGCAAATGATTATAAATAATAGGTGCCATGCACACTACACTGTTATTTAATAATGCTGTCTTATTCAGTGGAATATTTATTTTATGCTTATGACGTTTACTCATCAAATTACTATACAAGTTCATATTTTTGCGTACAAACATTACACATTCATAAATGTAAAGACAGGGTAGTGTTAAAATTTTTAGACTTTGGAAGTGGGGCTTGCAAGTGTCTCGTTGTCGTAATTTACAGATGGCTCTAACACATTTTTTCTGCGCCCTAAAAGCATCTTCATTTTTTGAACTATTCCCCCAGAATATGACTCCGTACCTAAGAGATGATGAAATGTAAGCATTATACGCTGTGAGGACTGTGGACCTACTAACGTTTTTGGATAGCATATGAAGTGCATATGAGTACTGATTAAGTTTGTTTATTACACTTTCTACATGGCTTTTCCAGTTTAGATTATAGTCAATGTTTAAGCCTAGAAATTTAGTTGTCTCGATAGATTGTATTTTATGTCCAGAATATGCAATGTCCAAATTATCCAATTTATTTATTTTATTTCTAAATGTCATTATATGCGTCTTTTTCAGATTAGCTTCCAAATTATTCATAGTCATCCATAGTATTATGTTGTTAAGCGTCATGTTGATTTCATTCTGCACGTTTGAATTGTCTTTGCCAGTGAACAGTACAGTACTGTCATCCGCAAAAAGAATAGTCGAGTGCCCCGTAACAGTCGGAAGGTCATTGATATAGATAATAAACAAAAGTGGACCTAGCACGCTCCCTTGTGGCACACCATATTTGACATGTTGATAATCCGATGTATATATGAATTCCTTTCTCAACCTTGGACAAATTTTGGTTACTTGAGTGCACTGCAGCCTATTGGAAAGATATGATTTTATCAATTTAAGAATATTTCCCCTGACACCATATTTATGAAGCTTGTCTAATAGCACAGTGTGATCAACATAATCAAAAGCCTTAGTTAAATCCATGTATAATGCGCAAGCAGGCACTTGTTTGTCTAAACTTGTCATAATTACTTTTAAAAAATTGTGAATAGCTTGATTTATTGTTTTATTTTTGCGGAAACCTATTTGTTCTTTAGCAAACAAATTGTTTTTCTCAAAAAAATTGGATAAGCTATTGTAAATAACTTTCTCGAATATTTTGGAAATAACCGGAACCAATGCTATTGGTCTGTAGCAACTCATATTTCGTTTATCATCCTTCTTGAATAGTGGCCTAATTATAGTTTTTTTTAGTTTTTCGGGAAAGACCCCAGCACTAATACATAAATTTATGATGTGACTTAGTACATGGGAAATAGGAATTGAAACTTGTTTTAGAATTTTTGTAGAAATCTCGTCATAGCCTGTACTGTTCGTGTTATTAAGAGACATGATAATTTTCTTAATATCATGTGGTAATGTAGGTGCCATAAATAGAGATTTAGTGTGGGACTTCAAATCTTTTGAATATGAATTATTTGTTCTGCCAGTATGTTGTCGGTTAGTTGATCGTACTTGATTTACAAAGAAATTATTAAATTGATTTGCAACTTCAAGTGGGTCATTAATTAAAGTGTCATTAACTTTCAACTCTATCGTCTCATTAGGCATATTGTTTTTACTACCGTTTATTACTCTCCACATTGCCTTACTTTTATTTGATGATTTCCTGATATAATTGTCGTTTTGAGCCTTCTGGGTTAGATTAATGACTCGTTTGAGTCTTGAAGATAATTCTTTGAATTTCTGTTTATTTTCTTTTGTACGGTGCTTTCTATATGCCCACAGTAAATTTCGTTTTCGCTTACAGCAGTTTCGAATTCCAGTCGTGAGCCAGCGAGGCCGTTGATTTGCTGTTACTTTTATTCGACGCCATGGGAAACACAGATTGTATAGTAATGTAAATAGTTCATGAAAATCATCAAAAGCTGTATTCGGATCATTTTGTACAATAATGTCAGAAAAACTCAGAGAGTTAAGGCATTCTTTAAATTTGTTAATGTTTTCCTGACTATAATCGCGCCTATTTATGTACCAGTATTTTATAGAGTAACTAGGTTTCACTGGACACACAAGTAATTGTGCCGTATGATCTGAGAGTGCTAATTCAATTACTTTGCCTTTACATCCACGGGCATTATACAGAATATTATCTATGCAAGTCCCGCTTATTTTCCTAGTTGGCTCATTTACTGCGAATTTGAGGTTAAAAGAACTTATCAACTCTTTAAACTCAATTGATTTTTTGGTTTTATTGAGTAAATCAATGTTAAAATCACCACAAACTATTACTTTTTTGTTGCCATAGCTAATTTCTTCAAGAAGTGAATTTAATTTTTCAAAAAAAGAATCAATATGACACATTTTCATTTTTGGAGGCCTATACACACATATGATTATAAGTTTATGGTCAATTAGTTCGATTCCAGAACATTCAACGATACCCTCTATAGAATATTTCTGTAGACCAGTGATAGTTTTAAAAGTTTTGGTTCCCAGCTGAAGTGAAGGGTCTGCAGGGGGCGAAGAATGTGTTAAAAACCTGTTTTAGCTTATGCTAATGAGGCTCTTTCATATGATACCCCACATGATACGGTTAATTCACTTTAAAATTTGGGCCCTCATTCCTTGCATAGATACACTATTTTTTGTGATTAAATTAAAAATGTCCAGTTTTCGGATTTTTTCCTATATGTATGTGTACTCTAACACAATGCTTCTTGCCAAATTTCAGAGTTCTAGGTCAACGGGAAGTACCCCATAGGTTTTGATTCCTCTGTGAGTGTCGAAATGTGCGTTTTTTACGACATCGGCTGTAACTTTTTTTTTACGAAAACTGAGAAATTTTATTTTTCTTTCTGCAGCAAGATACTATGGATCTGCGTATATGGTTTTAATTTCAACTCGATACCTTCACGCGTTCCCGAGATAAAGGCCTTGACACCCGGACGGACGGACAGACGGACAACAAAGTGATCCTATAAGGGTTCCGTTTTTTCCTATTGAGGTACGGAACTCTAAAAATCACGTTTGTTGTATAGGAGCCTCCTTAAATATTCATTTTATTCTGTTTTTAGTATTTGTTGTTATAGCGGCAACAGAAATACATCATCTGTGAAAATTTCAATTGTCTAACTATCACGGTTCATGAGATACAGCCTGGTGACAGACAGACGGACGGACAGACAGCGGAGTCTCAGTAATAGGGTCCCGTTTTTACCCTTTGGATACGGAACCCTAAAAAAAACATGATAGACTGATGAAACCGCGGGGGCCTGCTTCCTACGTAATGGCAGTAGGCAGGGGTCAAAAGTTAAATTGAAAACGAGCTTATTTTGGCTTCGCCAATATCAGGGCAAGCCAAAATGCAAGTGCAATACAATTGTATAAGCGATTATTGTAAAGATTTAATAAATATATAATGATTATTCTGTTACGAGGGTGACAAAAATATTCACACCCCTTTGCCTTCACGTTGCGAGACGCGCGAAGGAAGGCAATCGGTTTTACCATATAACGCTGCTGCTCATCACTCCTCCCGCCAAACAAAACTGCCTACTGCATATTCTAGACCAGTGCTTTTACCATGACGAGGCCTGAACATTAGGCTTTGGTGATAGCCAATATACTCACAAAAATTACAGTTCCCGTTTATAGTTCCGAACTGTTCGAGATATACTAATCGCTGACTAGAAATATACATACAGACTTTGCATGTACATAAATAGTGTGTTGTTATCTTTGACATGGTAACATTTTCAGACATAATCTTTCGGGATTCATATTTATGAGTCATACATTCACAGAGTATTGAGTAGATGTAAAGGCTTTTTTTCATAGTCATTTTCAAGGCGACAAAATGTGTTGTAAGTCACATGCTGACGTCATCTGTGTTGTTTACATCAGAAGCGGCTTATTCATATATGTTTGTTCAATTAGCTCTGAATTCTGTTCTAATAGTAACTTCAACTGGCTAGCAAAGCAACAGCGATGCCGCTGATGTTGCAGTTCTCCATAGGCGACGGTTATCACCACTATCGCTTATCAAGGGTGCTACCACAATCTTATTCGCTTACCATCGCTTACCATCAAGCAAGCCGTCTGCCTTTTTGCTTCTCTTTTATCATAAAAAACCTTATATTTTAAAGCTGACAGGCTAGACATTTGACCACAGCAGCTCACCTAATGTTAAGTGATGTTGTGGTTCAAGATGTTAAGCAACATGGGTGTAGCTAGAATTTCTTAGTCAAAGTAGTGATTCGATTTTCGATTGGCGATGCCTGTATTAAGCACATCTTAATACTAGAATGGAAACTGGATCTAATTTTAATACACTAATTACGCCCTGCCTAGTAGTACCTGATTTATTTACATACCATGATTTCGGTATAATTTATCCTACTGCTATTATATTTTATTCATGTTTTCAACTGACTTCAAAAAAGGAAAGATTCTTAATTAATTCGTTTTTTTTATAATGTTTGTTACCTCATAACTCCGTCATTTATGAACCGATTTGGGGTCAAAAACTAGCAAAAAATAGTCTTACGTAATAAATGAATGGCCCCTTTGGAAGATAAGACGAGGTAATAAAGATTCGATTCCCGGCCGTACATATTATGTTTGTATTGTGATATCCAGGGCTTTTTTGTGGGGGCACTCAGTGCCCCCAAAGGACGGAAATATCGGAAAAATGCCATAAAAACTGAAAAAATTAAAGAATTAAAAAAAAAAAAAAATTTTGGTAACCTTTACAAAATTTTTTTTTTTTTTTAAATAGGTCAAAATTATCCAAATATAAAATCTAATCTAACTTTCCTGTCTATCTTGACTTACAACTTTCGTTGTATCCGTGCCCCCAAAAAAGGCGTAGTGATATCTATAGTTCATTAGTGAACCTTATCATAATAGATTTAATTCAACATTGTTGTTTTCATATTTTACTTATTATTATCATATCATCATCAATATGATGCACACACATTTTATTATTATCAGTGTTTTATTATTATTTTATATTATATTTATCATTAATATCGGTCATAAAAATCAATGACTCAACAGTGCAAAGCAAAATTTGTCCTCATCGTTTGATTAATGTTAAAGGAGAATTGAATAATTAGACCACTAACCATATTTACCATGAGTAGTTGCCTTGCGCTGCTGACAACGGTAGCGTAGTTTTAAACCGACTTCAGAAAAGGAGGCGGTTCTCAATTCGGCTGTATTTATTCTTTTCTGATTGTTACCGCTTAACTCCGACATTTATAAACCGATTTGGAAAATTCTTCCTTTTTGTTTAGAAAAATATACTTACAGAATGGTGCCACAGAAACATTTTCAGGTCTTTTTTTAACTATATTATAGTAAAAATATATTTTAGTGTTAGTAGTTGTTTTATTTTTCTAAAATTTTAAACTACACTGTTGAATTGATTCCCTTGACAGGTATAATCTGAGCGTCTACTCTGTCCGGTATGGTACGAGGTGACGAATTTTGTAACCGACTTTTTCAAGATTTATTATATAAATAAATTCCTGAAAAAATGGTTAGAAATCTTGTCACCGTACCGGAAAGAGTTAAATAGCGAGTAAATATTATTCTTTTCGGCAAGCGCGATTTTTTATAGACCGCAACACAAGTGGTACACTCCATAGAATGGCGCGCTAACATACATAACTACCACACATATATGAAGTTATGGTCTTGCCGGTCGCTCGTGACTTCAATTAGGATTCAAACGCTAAATGTCTGTAACGCGCAGAGGGAGAGTGTCAGATCTTTACAGTGGCGGATTCAGGATTTTAGTTTGGGAGGGGCTTGACCCTGTTGAGGGTCGGTTTAATCAATCCCCAATCAAATCGCCCCAATCGTGTATACTTATCGTGATGGACGTGACACTTGGATGTGTAAAACATCCAAGTGTTAATACAACGGGCTTGAACCCCTTGGATCTTCTACGGGTTCTGTAAAGCTATTAATGTCTTCTGTGCAGTTGCTCTATGTCAAACATCATCAATGATAAACAAAAAAAAAGTTATACTATCGTTAATGACAATTTCATTTAAATATTATTTACTGTTAATAATGAGGTATTAGACTAATAAATTATTGAGATAAATTCAAAAATATTGTAACATGATATCCTGAGCGTGTATCAGATTCGACTCACAATCGAAGTATGCGTTCGTGGGTGACTACAGCGGACAGATAACCATGCTGAAGCTTGATAACAACGGAGCCGCTCTGGTCACCACGCTCAAAGGACATACGGGGTGAGTTTACGAAATCAAAGTACAGTAACCCTTCCGTCCCCCGCTTCACGCTATCTCGTTAAGGCGAGGCTTGTCCAGAAATTTAGGTATTTTACGCTACCTCATAGTTCTGCGTTTTATGAGAGCGCGAAGTCCGCACAAAACGTGTCGTACGTTTAGTGCGATACCGATCCGCCGCGCGCCGCGCCACGCGCGAGTCTCGCCGCGCGGCGCGCGACTCGTCTGAGCCACATCTTCATTACATTGTAGTGGCAAGTAAGTTGTGATATACTGATATCAATCTATAAGCTTATTTCTTGAAAATCTATGAAATAATAATTTACTACTCGTACTCGTTCATTTTTCCGGGATAAAAGCCTAAGTATGTCATACTAAGTGGGTATATCTATCTCCATTCAACAACCAACTCACTAACTCACATAAAACACAAAATTATTACATTTATAAAATAATAGCTATGCTCCTGCGGTGTAACCTGCGTAGTGATGAAAAACGATGATGATTATGATAAAATATAGCCTTTGTCCTTCTCCAGGTCTTGAAGAATCTCCTGTCCAAATTTCATAAATATTGGTTAGAATTACATATTACAGGTCAAATATATCACGTAAATATCTTTGACAATAATGTAAAGGTCTATACAGGATGTTAGGTAATAAACACAAGCAGACACAACAAGGTTAATTTTATAATTATATTGCAATACCATTAGTTAACTGACTTCCAAAAAGAAGGAGGTTTTCAATTTGACTATGTTTTTTGTATGTTTGTTCACCGATTACTCCACCAATTGTGAATCGATTTTGAAGATTATTTTTTCTTTGGTAAGTGATTTCAGAAGTGGTCCCATATAAATTTTATCAATATCGGTCTAGTACTTTGGATTTTTATAACAAAATAACTTACAATTATTGTAGGTTTTAAAAAGATCCTGAGAGAGTTTACTACAAATAATATAAATAATAAGTTGTCTATTTTGTTTGTTTATTGATTAACAGATTTACAGATTTACAGATTTACAGATTTGCAGATTTACATATTTACATATTTACAGAGTTACAAATTTAGAATCCGGAGTGTAACGAGGGATTCAATCTCGCCCAAGACAAAAACACCTTTATCCCCGAAGTGCATAATTTTACACCTAATGCGATTATAGAAAGAAATGGGTTTGAATCTACATTATTTAACAAAACAGAGCGCTTTGTTGTTATTTTTAACGTACAGCCTTGAAAAATTTCAGCATATGCTACCTGAACGGATTTTCTTTGATTCACATTATTATACCTACATTATGTAACAGAACGTCGCAATCGCAATTAAAATAGAGTTTTTCTAAGCAAACGCGCTCCATCGTAGACCGTAAACGTCGTTCAAAACTAGCGGGATCGGTGGTCAAGCTAAAGTTTCCCATAATAAAAATATAAAAAACAACCGTAGTACAATATCAAAAAATTAACAGATCTTTCAGTTGTAGCATATTTCATCTTCTTTGGTTGCAGTATTCGTGCCTGTTTTATTTCTTTTTTATGTTCTATTCTCACAACTATATCACAACTCACATGTCGATGTTATTACTCTCACATGGTGGAGTACGGGACAGATTATGCGAGTTTTCATTGACGGTCGTTCTGTAATATCAAAGTAAGCGTTGTAGCAACCACACATTTTATCATTACAACGAGGCTAATGCACATAAGATATATTTTAATTATACAAACAGGTGCATTATAATTTATTTTACTTTTTTGCGTGAGGTTTTCACATAAATTGCTGGTCTACCTACCAATTCATACAAATTTGCAGTTACAAAAATATATGTGCATAAACCTCATTTTTTGTAAAATAAATAAGGTTGTAGTGCTCACTCAATCCTAGAAGTATTCAAATCAACTGGCTCTAATGTTATCAAAGACTCGTTGATTACTTTAAGATGCTTCTTTGATCTGCAATATACAAGAATAATGCTAACAAGGGCGATCACTGATAAATGTACCTAACTAACCTAACTTAACCTAACACCCTGTATTTGTGGTGGAAATATAAATGTTATGAAACTACCTATCTAAAATATTTTATACTCAAATACGTAATATATGTATACGTAAAATCGCTGTAAAAAGTTGAAGTGTGTATTTTTTATTCCAGTAAAATTACTTATTTCTTATTTATCACGAAGAAGTTCTAGGTTATGAAAAAACATTTTATTTTATTTTTGCATGAGTACAAAAAATGCGTTACAAAAAATATAATATACCTACCATATGATATTCAGGGAGTAAAGACGAATCTAACGACACCTAGCACATCAAAATCGGTCAAGCTGTTTAGGCTGTAGGAGGTAATCTAAAAATATGCATAGTACATACATAGATATACACCCACATACACCCTTACATACATAAATACAAACATACATATACTCGATAAACAACCCTCCTTACGCAATCGGGTAAAAATTACCTACCTACGCGCGGCGCGGGCGGCGCGCGACAGACGGCGGTATACCTATATAGGTACTCTCAAAGTCTGTGACGCGTTCAAAGATGCCGCGCCATATGCCGCCTGCCGCGACCGCGGTGTATTTTTACCGGACTGTGCAAAAAGGTGGGTTATGTTTTTCAAATGTATGAATCATATAAGATTATAAAAGCGAAATTGTCTGTCGTCTGTCTCTCTGTCTGTTTGTTACCTAAACGGCTGAAGAGCTGAACCAATAATTATGAAATTTTGAACAGAAATTCTTTAGGACCTGGAGAAAGACAGAATATATATATATTGACTGGCCTTGTGGCTCAGTTGGTAGTATGTCTACCTGCTAAGCTGTAGGTCGTGGGTTCGATCCCCACCCAGAGCAAACATATGTGTGATGAGCATGGGTGTTTGTTCTGTGTCTGGGTTTTTCTATGTATCATATGTTTATGTATATATTTACAATAAAAGTATATATGTATTCTATCAGCAATCTAGTTCCATAGTACAAGCTTTCTTTAGTTTGGGCTAGATGGTGTTGTGTGAAATGTCCCCAAATATTTATTTATTTATTTATATATATATATTATTATCACCATTATTCATCACTACGCGGGTGAAACCGCGGGATGCAGCTAGCATGTGTATGTATGTTTATGTATACATTTATTTTTTATGAGCCCTGTTTGTACAAACTGTCCCACTGCTGGGCGCGGGCCATCTTCTCATTATAAGAAGGGTAAGGTCATAATCTACCACGCTGGCCAAATGCGGGTTGGCAGACTTCACACATCTATCATAACTGTAATATTTGAACATCAGGTAAGAGTAAGTACATTTTCTTTATACGAGTATGAATAGAACTCATAGGTTTATGAACTGCGAGTGCGAGTGATCTATATAAATACTTACATGTATATTTCTAGGAAATAATATCTTGCAACTGGGTATTTACCTTTTTCGGGATCGCATCATTTCTATATGAGCCAAAATTTTGCGCTTACGCGTTCGCTTATTTTTTGGTTTCTTTGTTCTATGATTTCCCATAGTAATTTGTTTTATTTGGCGCGCGATGCAATCCGACGCAGTACCGTCGCTGACAGTGGTCACCGACAGACTGGCGCGGGTGAACAGCTGAAGCAAGGCGGCGGGACGGTTGCTCGCGAGCAAACTTATTGTAAAATAAATTACTATAAAATAATGCACTAAACGTATCAAAAATGAAATTCTAGAGAACACTAAAAAAATGTAATAGCTACTTGACATGGTAAATTTGGTTTTGATGGCTTTAAACACTTTAGAGATAAATGGGAAAAATAAATAAAATGGCATATTTTTCAAAAAATAAAGCTATCGAGATTTTTTTCAGCAATCGTGTTTTTGTTTCTAGCGAAACCTAGCCAACAGATCGAAATTTTACATACAACAAATTTGAGCTTGAACTAATAATACAAGTATTTTTTGTAAATTTTCAAAAAGCTTTGTTTTACTGCTTTTGCGGACTAGCCGGGCCTTAAGAGAACTGTATTCGCGCAATCTCCCATTCAAATAGAAGGAAAATATTTTCTAACCTTAAACATTAACCGATTTCGATGATTCTTTTTTATCTGATTAAGATCATAAATGTCTATGCCTCTACGGTTTGCTTTTTTCAAATTTCGTTATAGTTCCGAAGTTAAAAAATTTAAAGTGAACATTTTGAAAAAAAAAACAAACCGTACAGGTATATATGGTTCAAACCATATAAAACATATAAATAACATAAAACATAATAAAAATGTTTAGGGTTAGAAAACAGTTTTCTCCTGTTGTATTAAAAACGCGTAATTTGCTGGCAAATGATCGCGCAACAACGATTCTCTTAAGGCGTCTTCGGAAGTAAATTTTCAGTCGCTCGCGCATGCCTAAATTTTTGTAGTTATAAAATTAATGAATTATGGAAAATTATGGAAAATTCCGTAAAATAGGTAATTCGAGAATATAATTGGAAACCTTCAGTAAATATTTCGTTCTAATAAGATATACTTGTAAACGTGGAATCGAAAATAAAATTTACAAAAAAAGTGAATTGTCAATTTTTTACACTTGATTGATTGAAACTTATTTGAATCAAATTGTAATTTTTTGAAACATTTGTATCTTTCAACAAACATCATAATTATGCTGTTTTCTAGTTTTTTGCATTGCTGATTTTTCGTAAGTTCATTCAGTAATTCATTATATTTTCAAGTGTTGTTTTGTTCGAACAAGACAGAGGAGTACCTACTTTGCCTTAAGCGTGGTTTTGCTTAGCCACTAATTTTAAATTGGTGCTAAAGTGCCTCACATTATGCGGTTTGGCTATATAATTATAAGGGTATGTGAATGTTTAAATGTAGTCATTTAATGAAGAGAAAATCTTGTTTTTATATTTGTATTATTTGTTTTTAAATTCCAGATCTGTGAGGGTGTTAAATTGGGCTCCTATACCTCAGCTACTGTTTAGCGGTTCGTTTGATCAAACCATTATAGTGTGGGATATAGGCGGACAAAAAGGAACGGCTTATGAATTGCAAGGGCACAGGTGAGTGCGTTCAAAACTATAATTTACTAGCAGCGGCCCGCGGCTTCAGCCGAAATTTAAATCTTTCTTATCCGACGGCGACCTCACGATCTTTAAAGTTCACAACTTCTACTGATGTTTCTCATATTCGAAGTTAAACTTCTAAGACTTTTTCTAATCTTCTTCTTCTTCTTTCTTCTTAAAAGTTCTATGTAAAATATTGGATTACTTGCCTCTTTATGTTAAAATGGGCTGAAAAGTTCTCGAATGGAGAGCGCATCGGCGCACGTAAATAGGACGAGCAGCCACAAGGAAGCCGACCTCGTAAAGTGGCAGAAAGATGCTGGTTTAGGACCGATCTTTTTGGAAATCCATGGAGGTCTTTGGTGTCAATATCAAGTAATCACTTTAAAAAAAAAAATGGTTGTGTGTAAAGTCGGTTTACGGACGATAATTTTACGTGATAACAATGCGTCACAAGCCGAACGCTTAGGCCGATCGTGCCTCTCTATAGCTTGTTCCGCGTTCTCGCTTGCACGCTTGGCTCAGGCGGAACGTGACACTTTTTCGTGCGTGCAGCCGGCGTTCATCGATTTATAAGACGTTATCACGTCAATAAACCGTGACTTTCGAGCGTTGCGCTTTCTTCGAAGCGCTTTTATTTTATTTGGAAAACGCATAGTGTTTAACTATAGTCTGGCCACCAAGCATTTCTTGTAATGAATCGACAACGAGCGCACAGATTTATTTATTTATTTTAGAAACATCAACAGTATACATATTACATTGACTTAGTAAGTAATCTCTAATATAGGTTTTGATATGCATACCTTTAACAGGCGTCTACATCATTCTTTAACTAAAACTATATTAATTTAAAACTAAAACCTATAAGATAATATAACAGTGATATTATGATCATTAATGAGCGCTGATTTTAGAAATTACGCGCTCTCATTGGTCGCAAGTCCGTTCGATATTCATTCATTACTAAGATAGATTTGGTAGACCAGACTTGTACCTTTTGAACTTGTTGAATATAATATGGCCTGCGGCCATTGGTTCAATATCGAAGAAAGCGGTACCAGTGTAGCAACCCTTTCAAGTTTACCCTCAAATCTCCTTTTTTCCCACTTCAATCTTTCTTTGTTCTTTTCTTAGGCTGAATACTCTAAATAACTATAAAAACTGTAAAACCTACCGATATATACAGTCTACAGTTTTTCTTTAAAACAAAATTGGCAACACTGAGCGGAACGCCCCATGCGTAACATTTCAGCCTGAGCGTTAAACCCACAGACATAGTAGATGAAGCATGCGACTTCATTTATATGAAAACCTTTCGTGCCACATTTTTGGTATCGACTGTGAAGTTACACAAAGGATTTAGTGATGGAATGTTCCATTCGCGCGAAATCTATTCTACCCAATGTATCCGTGCACTTGTACGCTAGTTACTAGTTGACAAAATATCGAATCGGAAGTAACCTGAAATGAAATAACACGAAAAAGATCAAAACTGGGCGTCTACCTAAGTAGGTATGTTTTTGAAGTCGGTTAATAAATCTTAGGTTGTCAACTGTGATTTTTCATCTTACTGTTGACACGTTAGGTACATACGCCTGGGGTATCTATAGAAGTCTATGGTCAAACCTTTGGCTGGTAGTGTGTTGGTGATAATATGACACTTAGACCTGTTTTATTAACAGACTTCATGTTAAGACAATGTGGTCAATACTGAAGGCACCACTTAACTAATTGAAATTCTTAAACTCACCAATTTAAAAAAAAGGAACAAAACAAATTATATGGGAATTACGTTCGTTTTTTGAATTTAATTATTTAAGTGGTGCCTTCAGAATAGCAAAGTAGTTAATATTAAATTCCCCAGCAACAAAGTGACGGGTCTCTGGTACGTGGGGGGCTGCGAGCGCTTGATATCGGCGGGCGAGGACGGCGCACTCGGCGTCTGGGAGATGGGTGTGCGGCGCCGCGAGACGCCCGCCTGGAAGGAGTCCGACCTGTGCCAGATATGCCGCGCGCCCTTCATATGGAACGTGCGCGCTATGATGGAAAAGAAACAACTCGGTCAGTTACACATTTTTAATATGAACAAACGGGTTACTCACGTCTATGATTGAGCCGAATTCTCCGACTATAGTTTCAACAGCATACGGTGGTCTTTTTCAAAAGGATCAGCGCAGATGTTACTCCCGACGGACGTCTTGTCTGGTACTGCGAGCTAAAGTTCGCGTCGTGTCAAAGTGGTTGGTTGAAACTATAGTAGCGAATTCGGCTCCATTAGATGTGAGTAACCCGTTTTTTCAAATTAAAAACTCGGTCAGTGTACATTAACTACAATTTTACCCGGAACTGTGACGTGAAATAACGAAAGAAACATTTATTTTGGCACACAGACAGTACAGCAACAACAAATGGGTTTAAACAGGCAAAAATCAAAATAACATAAGAAATAAGTAAATACAGTCAAGAAAAACAAACATTGAGGTCATCACTGCAGTGTCCAGTGCGACAAAAAAGTTTAGTGCTCAGCTATGATTTATTTATTTATTATATATATATATTTTTTATTTTTTTTATGATGCTGATGAATTCTCAGTAGCACTGGTTTTCAGAACTAACCTTCTGGTTCGCTCGGGTTTAACAATAGGAAAGAAATAAGGAACTTCATTCCAAAAATGGAACTAGTTCCAATAAAGGACTTGTTATAATAAGGGATTTCACATCAATAAGGGACTTCATATTTCGCTTCCTAGTGGAAATTTATACAAAATTCAATCTGTCTCAGTATGGATAATAATAATTGGCTGAATGTTGTCGGACAAGTTTCCGGCAGCCTAGTGGTCTGACTTGCGATCCGCAGGGCCTGGGTTCGAATCCCACGGCACGCACCTCTGTCTTTTCGAAGTTATGTGCGTATTGTTGATTGCCGCCAACTTCAAACGGTGAAGGAAAACATCGTGAGGAAACCTACATGTCTGAGAGTTCTCAATCATCTTGAAGATGTGTGAAGTCTGCCAACCCGCACTTGGCCAGCGTGGCAGACTATGGCCTAACCCTTCTCACAATGAGAAGATGGCCCGTTCCCAGCAGTGGGACAGTTTGTACAAAACAGGGCTGATAAAAAAAAATATGTTGTTTGAATGTTCTCTAATTAAAATTCTGCTTTGGACGTCTCCTTTTTATTCTAATTCTAATTACTCATTGAAATGAAACAAATTTAAACAGATTTATCGCGTATATTTTACGTATTTTTATGACCATTAAATCCGTTAAAATTGGTTTCATTTCATTGCGACATCACAGTTATGACCGTGTGCGCAGGTCTGCGACAGCACCACTGCCGCTGGTGCGGCGCGGCGGTGTGTGGCACGTGCTCACCGCACCGGTTGCCGCTGCCAGTCATGGGCTTCGAGTTCCCGCAGCGGGTCTGCACCGCGTGCTACGAGACCTTGAGACACGAGCCGTACGTATACACATTTAGACGGTTGATAACCATAATCGCCTAGGATTACACCATTACCTAGGATAACCATAATTACATAGGATTACCATAATTACTTACGATAACCATAATTACCTAGGATAACCATGATCACCTAGGATAACCATAATCACCTAGGATAACCATGATCACCTAGGATAACCATAATCATATAGGTTAACAATAATCACTCTAGAATAACCATAATCACTTAAAATAAATGTAAGTGGGATATTGTGTCGTGTCTGCATTATGTATATTATCTAATATGTACTATTACAGTACATCTTAATGCGATTGTGAAAAAGAGGTTGTGGTGTACAGTAGTACTGTACGCCACAACCTCTTTTTCACAATTGCTAGATTTTCGATACAACCTAAACTTGTCTGGAAGAAATCGCTCTATGCAATAAGGGTGCAGTTGCACTTTCAATTACGTTTATTATGTATATTTAAGGTACTCGGTATGTATATACAATATAGTTATTCTATTCTATTATGTTCCAGGCGGGAGTCCCTAGCGTCGTTCCATGACATGAAGCACGCGGTCGCGTCCCTGTTCGTGGATGAAGCGACGGGACGCATGTGTACCGCGGGACGAGACCGCGTCATTAAGGTAAATAAAAATCGGGTATCTGGCCTTGTGGCTCAGTTGGCAGTATGTCTGCCTGCAGAACTGTAGGTCGTGGGTTCGATCCCCACTCAGGGCAAACAGGTTTGTTCTGTGTCTGGGTGTTTCTATGTAGCATATGTATATATTTACAAAAAAAAGTATATATGTAATGTATTCTATCAGCCATCTAGTTCCATAGCACAAGCTCTGCTTAGTTTGGGCTAGATGGTGTTGTGTGAAATGTCCACAAATATTTATTTATCTATCTTCAACTCGTTACTCGACGGTGATTAGTGCCTTCTATGGCTGCGTGCTTCATCTTCGGATAATGCGTCGCTTTCCATCTGGCCAGCTGGCAGCAAAGATGTATACTTTTTACCCGACAGCCTAAGGAGGGTTAAGTTTTCTGTGATTACAACTTTTCGAGATGTTGTGATACGTAAAATACTTAAGTCGTTAGAGTAAAACCGTCATTGACTTGTTTTGCAAAATAGTCTAAACAAATGGTAATCATCAAGTGGTTTTGTTTTAGATTACAGCATTAGCTATAGAACCCTACTATAAGTGGCCAAGATAAATGAAAAAAAAAACTACTACAATAAAAGCGACAAAAAAATAAGTGGCCAAGTCCGTGTCGAGGTACGCATATGCGTGTCTTGGCCTCTTATTTTTTTAAATAATTTGAACTATTTTATTTTACAGTCGTGTTTTTTATATTACAATAATAAATTACGCATACCTTTGAATTCCGCAGGTGTGGGACATCAGCGTGCTTCTCGCGCCGGCACCTCAACCCGGGACCAGCGACCAGTGAGACTTTACGCATACTTACCTAGCCAGACATACTTGAACACATACTGCACTCTCCGAGACTTTCCTAGCATTTCAACAACGAAACCAACGACTTCGTATCCGGTAGACATCTAATATAGAGCGAACTCTTAAGTCAATACATTAGCGCAAACAGTCCTCATGTCTTTCATCAATTGATTTTTTTAGGATTTAACATATATTATGTTTTTATTCATAACTTTGAACTGGTTTAAGAAACTAATAATTTTGAAAGTAAAATTTTATTATTTCTGCGGTTGCTGTTGTTTATTTCTAATGTGAAGTAATCCAAATGAATAGGCGAGGTTTTGCCGTCACAGCGGTCCCAACTAAAAAACGAATTGAAAATAAAATTTATCTTAATTGCACATTGAAAATAGTTTAACACCGAAATGAATTACATCTTAAATCACTACATACACACTCAAGAAGACATTATAGTGCGAATATATTGACTGGCCTTGTGGATCAGTTGGTAGTGTGTTTACGTCTACCTGCTGAACTGAAAGGTCGTGGGTTCAATCCCCACCCAGGGCAAACATTTGTGTGATGAGCATGGATGTATGTTCTGTCTGGGTGTTTCTATGTATCATATGTATATATTTACAAAAAAAAAGTATATATGTATTCTATCATTCATACATTCATAGTACATGCTTTGCTTAGTTTGGGCTAGATGGTGTTGTGTGAAATGTCCACAATTTTTATTTTTTTTATTAATATTTTCAGTGCACATATGAGAACTTTGGCACTCGTATCAATTTCCGCCTTCCTATAATACGGTGATTTTGAGAGGTCTATCAACTTTAAATGTGAGGTCTTGCATATATACGGTATCTATGCTCTAAGTGATAAGAGGTCGTTGGAATTTTTGTAGGTTGTCATTATCTAGATTTAACTAAAACGATAAAGTGAATATTATCCTTAACATAAATACTATCGAAAAAATTGGTTCTGTAATTTAAAGTTATTATAATTTTGTACTTAATTATTGTCGTGTATGTCTGCTTCGGGCATTTCAATTTTTAATGCTTGAGAAAAATGGTATTTTTTGTCGGGTGTATATACGTTTTTATACTCTAGGCTTCATTACATGTCACAATGAAAACCACAATAGGGAATATGCATGCATTTCCCATAGGAATAATAGTTTAAATTGATAACATACTAAAATGTTACTTATTTACTAAAAAAAAAGATGTTCATTAAATTTCGGAGATATAAACATTTAAGTTTTATGTGAAGGATGTTTTGTCTCTCTCTCTCTCTCACGTAACAACATTTTGTATTGAATTTATTCGGCGAACATGATGAACGACGTCATCTAACGCGATCGTGTGCTCTCTGTCTAACATGAAATTAAAATGTTTGTAACTTCTTATTTTTGAAGGTATTAAAATTTTTGTTTTGTGGAATGGATATATTTGAACTAGCCTTTTATAATCAAATAAACATAAATCATGGATATTCCCTATTACGATCAATGAGAGCTCTTATTATCGAAATTACGACCTCTTATTGGTCATCAGTCTGTCATTGTTATCACATTTTAAGACAAGAAGGAGAGCAAGTTTATATATTACCTCCTGTATCCTGAACGTCCTGAACTATTTTGATGTGAGAGGTGTCGATATGTTAGATTTTACTTCCAGAGCATCATTGGCTACATTTCGTAGTCGTTTTTTTTTTAATAGTATTATTTGTTGAAATTAAATAAATTTTAACGGATTTATCGCGTATATTTTACATAATCAAAATATTTTCTATGAGTAATAACGCGAAAACATTAAACATAGGTTTCTTTTTGTAATTACCGATTTTTTGTAGTATTTTCGTTAGGGGTACCTGTAGTTTAATTTTGTTACCTTAAAAATAGAAACAGTGAGAAAAAAAACCCAAAAACAGACAACGTCACAATTCAAATATTAATGGCAACCGATTAGATTTGTTTTCCCTGTCTAATGCCACTTGTCTGATAATAGTGATGTGATAATGTTATGTTCTAAAACGCAATATCGATGGATGTTTTTCATCGTTGATCGATTAAAATATACCAAAATATGTATAACTAAAGTTATTTTGTTTCCCTTGTGATATAGACCTAATTACTGGTCCAACGAAAATATTTACGATTCCCGTCAGGTCTCGTAAATTAAGACTGAACTTTCACTTCTCGGTGTATAAATATGATCTATATGGTATTGTTGAAATCATAAATAAAAAATAAGAAAAAAAAAAACTTGAGATCTGGATCTCAATATATTATTTAAATTAGCTTGTGGATTGAAATCTTGAGTGTTGTCAATTATATATTATCTGTACAGAGTGTAACAAAATGTATAGTATTTGTATGTATAATCTTTCTATAGTCTTTCTATTTATAGGTTTCCATTGTAATGACAACGATTTCTATTCCCAAGTTAGAAAACATTAGCGTATGTCTATGGCTAAATGTATTTACGTATGACTGATAAAGATATAACACAGTCATTGTGTTCACGGTGTGTTATCGCATAAGGTTAGTTCTGGGCAGTCTAAAAACTTCAAAAATTTACGGAACCTCTCTAATACAAATATACATTTAAAATCAATTTGGCAAATGTAATCGTAAAAAAAATATCGGTTGTCGATATTGAATTCATTGATGCTCGATATCGACATTTTACCCAACCCTACAGCTTCTCAATAATATTAATATTGAAATGTAGTTAAAAGTGTAACTCACTTGCTGTCTTATTTTCTCTTCAGTGTAAATAAGAGACGGATGGTTTCAAACTATGAAATAAGAGAAGAGTTAAAAGTCGTCTATCTAGATCAACGCGTAAGTCTAATGATTAATTTTTTCGTACTTATTACGAAGAGTACGCGATTGTTGATGAATAGTTTGGGCTATTGTTAAACTATGGGTAAAATTACTGGAATATAATACTGGAAAATTCTAGTTCAAGACTGGAGAAGCAGTCTTTAAATTATTATTGGGTACTTACTTACATAGTTGAGTTTTTTTTTTCATTAAAACTCAATTCAAATAATCTGAACGCCTTAAATGACCCAAATAAGTTTCACAATATTGAAGCTTTGGGCCATGACATTGATTCTATATCAATAGCATCTACACACTTTGATGACTAAAGAAGTACTTGATATCTTGAAATCATAGATTCTAAATGAATCTTAGATTGGTATCCTAAGTTTAAATATCCTTGAGTTGCATAAAACATTGTCACCACATTGTTTTGTCATCACTTTTTTTTTATCTGGCACATCGAAATATCTCTTGTGCCTTATGTCTTATACCTTTGCCATGACTATAGCTCTGAACTATTCATCGAGATGTAAAATGTCTATGGGTAGTATAGTCCTGTTGCTGGAAGCTCAATATTTATTGGAGCCTCTTACAAGTCAGTTGTTATTTATATTAGAGATATATTTAGTGTAACTAAATCTTATTTTTTGTGTAAGCACTTTTTATTATTTCGTACCTTTAGCTTTGGTGTAAACGTATTGCTTTTAAAACGCACTTGTTGTAGTTTTTGCTATGTAGCCATATTTAGTCATTTTGTAAAAATGTCGTAAATGTATTTCTCCTTGTGTATATGCATTCTATGGGACAATAAATTATGTATATAACTACATCAGGTACATACTTTTAAGCTTACTATAATATATGGGGTGCGGTACCCTGTATCAAGCCAATCATTATGAACGACTTTTTCTACAACCATAACACTAAATTTGCTAGAAAGGATTTAGATCAGAATCGTTCCCATGTTAAAAGTTGTTTATAAAGATGAGTATAATTACTTAGCCGAGTCCGTAGTTCGACCATCGTCCGTCTCGCTCGCGCATACCTACATTTTTGAAGATATAAAATTACGAATAAACTTATAAAAAAACGTTGTTTGTAAAACTAGAAAAGAACATCACAGATAAATCGATACAAATTTTAATTTTATCCACGTTAATTTTCATACTTAAAAAAAATATTTTTGTAAATAAAATAAATCTGTTAAAATTTGTTTCATTTGAATGACAAAAAATCGCGACACCCTTAGAAAACATCATTTCTGTGTCAGTAATTTCTAAAATTGATTTTTAATATAATAAAATAATTTCGAAAATTAACTTGGATCAAATAGAAATTTTTGTCGAATATACTCGTATGTGATGTTGTTTTAAAGTTCATTTTATTATGTGGGTATGCGCGAGCGAGACGGACGACTGTCGTACTACGGACTCTTAGTACAGGCAAGCATAGTAACCCAGTTCATGTCCTCTTAAATTTTTATTTATGTAACTGGTTGTAAAGAATTAGTAAAAAAAACTATGATGCAAGGTGCTGACTTTGAAATTAAATGTACGCTAATAGATTTTTATTTTTAGTTTTATAATATTCTAGCGGCAACAATTTAATAAGGCTGGTGTACACTATTTTGCAGTCGCCGATATAAAGAACTCGACCTTGCTTGAGTGGAATCTGAGTTATGACCGGATACATAATGTGTTCCCAGCTTGAGCCGAGCAAAGATATCCGCTTTAACTTTTAGTTTTATTTAGCTTAGTGGCATATTATATACCTTGGACACAAATGTACGAAATCTCTGTAAGGGCGCCACATTCGCTTTTCGTTTTAAAGTAACCGTTGTTTCAGCCAATAATAAGCTTGCGATCAACTCACTTGATGTTAAGGTGCTTTGTTTTTCATACGAAAGTATTTTTACCGATTATGGACGAAAGGAGTACTTATAGTTTTACAATGAAGTAAATGCATTGAGTTTAATCGATTACGCACGGATAGAACATTCCATCACTAAATCGTTTGTGTGACGTCACAAGCGATACCAAAAATGTGGCGTGCTAGGATTTTATATAAATGAAGTCGCATGCGTCGTCTACTATGTCTGTGGAAGTAGTTGTGGTTAGCTTTACAATTACTCCATTGTAAAATTAATAGGTACTCTTTTCGACCACAATTGGTAAACATACTTTTTTTATAAAAATCTAATCACTTTAAGCGACGTTGCGGTCTATGATGAAGCGGGCTTACCTAGAAGAAACCGATAAAAAACTTGCTTTTCCGTAACAATGTATTTAATAATAGTTTGCAAATCTGTCAAAGGTTGCTAAGCTAGAGTTAAATTATATTTAAAAAAAAATCGCTGCGTTTAAATAGTCAGTAATTTTTTAACCAACATTATATCTATCGAAAGACACTCAAAAACTGTGTTCTACACTTGTTTCCTGCCACAACATTTTTTTCGGTGAGATTTCATATATTTGTGCTTATGGTATATATTGTGAAGGGTTTTGGCCGCGCCATTTATATATATTTTACCAAATAATTATTGGTATATATATCCATTTCAAAATGCTGATTTGTCTGTGCGACACTCGGTTTGGCGTGGACCAAATGGTTAATGTAATTTAACTATAGATAAAGAAAGTGTATAATTTTATAAATAAATAAATAATCCTGAAGTCTGGTCCTGAAGTATTCCAATAGACGATACGTCTTAGACTTACGTGTCAGTTAGCCAACCCTATAAAGCTGCCATGCCTTGGTATCCAACCAAAAACGTCTTGAGCTTATAGGCCTAGCTAGGCAAATGTCTACGGTATGGTGCCGGTATCGTAAATCGATGTCGACAAGACGCTGAAAAACGGTGCCTTGGTGTAACACCTAACACACGGAATAAGAACTCCGTCGCCGTTTACAAGGTGTCGGCACCGCTTTCTCTGTTTGGTACGCTCTGTTTGGTACGCTCTGTTTGGTACGCCTGCAGCGTTTTCCGGCGACGCCCCGTCGCCTCGCCATTTTCCAGTTCAGTGCTTACCCCGTACTGTAGACATTTATTTTGTTTGTCGATGACCCGATAATGCTTCGTCGTTAATTTACTGGAGTTTATCAATATGACGTCACTTCTTGGCCGAATCAAGATAAGTACTTTAAAATTCACAGCATTTATTGTTGTCTTTGATTCAACAATAATCGCGGTTTTGGATGATTAACGAACTGTTTATTGAATAGAATGGAAGTTCATCAATAATATGTACCTATGTATGCAGCATAAATTTCATGTGACTAATATCGAGTGTCCAACGTGTCGACAATGCGTAGACAACTCTTTATTCGACAACTTAAATTTTAATGTATATAGAAGACCTTGGAAATATGTTTTTGAACCGGACAGGTTTTACCGATAAAAATGACAGCAATTAGGACGTCAATTTGAAAATCCACGGGCGAATGTCCCGCGAACTAATCTCAGGTGCGTTTTATTTTATGAAGATGCCGAGGATGCAACATATGTTGATTCGTAGTTTCAGTGTAGCAGCGCGGACGTAGCTACACGTATTATATTGAATTCTATGGACTCTAGCGTCTGTGTACAACGTGAAAATGGTGATAATCACATAGAAATTAACCTAATTTAACAGCCAGAACTTCAAGAAGTTCTGGCTGTTAAATTAGGTTAATTTCTACACATACATCTATCCTTGGATACATCTCATCTTGTGATCGTAGGTATGTCTTATCAACATAAACTTCAATAAATGATGATGATGATGATGATGATGATGATGATGTCCTCCCTGACGTATCCGTCAACGGCGAACCCTGCTATATTCGGTTGTGCGCCCGTATGTGGCTGGCAAAACCAAATTTTGTCTTGAAAATTCTATTGCATGGCGCGCAGTGCAATAGAATTAATAAATAATAATTTCAATAAATAATGCTGTACTTTATGCGCTCAACGCGCGCAGCTATCTCTCTCGCGCATCACAACATTTTTAAACATGTAAAATTATTGGTTATGATTATTAGTGAAAAGTGAGAAATTAATTTGTTTATTTTGGCAGGAGAAATATAAAAAAAAAATATGTTTCTCTGATATCTGTTAAATTGGTTGAGGTGTAGGAAAATATATGTTTTTTTACTACTCCGTCGCCAGTCTAAGTGATATCTGTTTTTTTTTTTATATTTCCTATCTAAATAAACAAATTTGCCTCTTACTTTTTTAATATTCCTACGCAATGATTTTATATGTTTAAAAAGGTTGTGATGTCCGAGAGACACGTAGCTGCGCGCTTTTCGTAGTTTTCGTACCAAGTAAACAGTGCTACTTCAAATGTATTTATATCTTCCATTCTATTCAATAATTTTATATATCAAACACCACATTACTGAACTTGTTAGTGTTGCTTTTAGTAATAAATACCATTTTATTGCCAAACAAAATTTTTGTAACTGAAACATAACATTTATTACTGTACTAAAATGTAATCTAAAAATTAGCATATACGAAGGTAAACGCTAGTTTGTTTTGTTTAATTATTTTATTTGAAAATATATTTCGAAATTATTGGAGTATTATTTAGAAAGCGTGTCCACATGGATCAAGAGTTGCGAAAAATTGTTTTATAATCAATTCTAAAGTTATATGTGATCAATTTTAGCACGTTTTACTAAATCTAAGAACGGGAGTCCGGGCCATTGTATACCGGTCCATGTTAATATAGAAATACATTTTAAAAATTACTTATATTTTTTTTAAAATAAATAACAATGATTTTTACTTTGATTCTTAGTTTTCTGAATTTTAATGGTATATTTTTACCCTTAATTTAAAATTTTAATGCGTAAATGATTGTACATTGCATTGTATTGTATTTATTAATGTTAATTAGACGTAAAAATTATTGATAATTACGTAAAACGAATACCGGTCTGTCACCACCTTAAACTAACAAAAATTGTATCAAACGCCTTTTTTTTTGCCTTCAACAAACAAATAGGATTTAGTTTCTCGGATCCATGCCTACCATGATCCATGTAGATACGTGTTTACAAAATATGTTTGGTATTATTGTTATTATGTTTCTATCTTAAAAAAAAACCTTATTTTATCTTAAAAATATGTCTAGTTAAATTTGTTTATTATATCTAATTTATCTATGTTTTAATTTAAATCGGCGTAAAATATATCTATGTAATAAATAAATTAACTATTTTACATTAAATAGTGATCTTTCATTCATATATAAGAAATCACATATGCGAAGTAATACTGCAAGCGTAATTATAAGTATTCGGCACAGCGGACTAGGTTATAGAGTTGGAAGGAAGGGCTACACGAGTTTTTTAATATCTTTCGATAGACTTACGTATGACTATCAACTCCCATGATGTTAATGGACTTGCGGTCTACGATGGAACACGCTTGCTCAGAATAAACCGATTCACTGGCGATTCAAGGACACCCAGGCGCTAAACTTATCATAAAATATCATTTGTCATAAAATATGTAAGTACATAAAGAAATAATTTAAATTGATTATTTCTTTGACACTACAGATTAGCACTTGAAGTTAAATTTCCTTGCGTTATTCGGTAGCGGGATTCTGTGTCGTGTCTCACGTTGGTCTATCATTCAGTATGATGTCTGAGCAGGTTCGGCGACGCGCGTCGGTCGGCGCGCTGCCTAACTAGAGTATTCAGGTACATAGAGTAACGGAACCGGCGTTCACCCCGGACAAGTGTACTGCCCTCTGGGCACGCATACTTGCCCGTTGAAAGCTAAGCCCGCGTCGCACGAGAGAGTGGTGCGGACTCCTGACACGCAGAAATAATACCGCTGGCAGTCTGTCCTGGGGAGTACGAAGAAGCCGTCCCGTTCGCAGCGGCCGTCTTCCTTGTGCCGCTTGCCGCCGCATTCATACTGTGAAGCGTCCACGCACGCCTGGCCGTCGAATATCTTCCCGCCGAGGCAAGATAGGGTAGCGAGGCGGTCGCCCCTTTCGCAGTAGTAGTATCTGAAATTGACACCGTGATGTAAAATTAAATACTTAAATATTTGTGGACATTTATAACTAACTAAAAATCGTGAAAGCTCTCACCGTGAGAATAATATTCGGGCATTCATTTATTTCATTGTAAGTAGGTACATATAATTTAGAGAGATTAATTATTAAATGGACACTTGAGTTTTAGATTGCTGTACCTATAAGCGAAAACTGTTTATGGCTAATGTGTTCCCATTCATTTTATTATTTAAGTTAAGTAGCTGTTAGTTTTCCGTGTAAAATAAAATAAAATATTCAGTTTTGTTACGAATAAGTGTGTTTAGTGGCAAGTATACATATATTAATTTTATTAATTAATTATTCAATTGGCTACGTACGAAAAAGATAGATAGATAAAGGTCTCACCTGCGACAGTCGGACTCTATTTCAGCATGGTACCCGTTAGCGCGACCGGCGCACGAAGAGTCGTTGGGGCAGAGCGCGGGTGAGCGCGGCACGCACGCTTCGCCATCGAACGCTTGCCCCGGTGCGCACGCGTATACCGCCTTCTCTCCGCGCACGCACGCGTAGTACCCGCGACAGCCCGCATCCGCGCCGCGGTAGCGCCCATCCGCGCGCCCGTAGCACGAGTCGCGCTCCAGGCTCGGGCAGAGATAATCTGCAGCCGGCGAACATCGCACGCCGTCGTAAACGGTCCCGGCTGGACACGCCAGCGTTGTGCGTAGTGCGCCCTCGCAGTGGAAGTAGCGAGTACAGTTGGATTCCAAGTCCTGGTAGGTGCCGCTCGGTAGACCGGCGCACTCGCCGGAGCGGTCGGGCCCGGCGCAGGGGAACCGCGCGGCCGGTACGCACGCGGCGCCGTCAAACGCGCGTCCGGCACCGCATTCGCCGCGTGATACGACGCGCTCGCGCCGGCACTCGAACCATGCGCCGCAACTTCTCCAGTCTCGGTGCGGTCCGTCCGCGCGGTTGAAGCAGGGGCTAAGTGCGGGCGGCGGACACGGCGCGCCGCCGGCCGGCTCGCAGCCGCCTCGTGCGAACGTACGGCCCGGTTCGCACACCCCGCGCCGGATCACGCGACGCGCCTCGCACACGAAATACTCGCGGCACCCGGTCGAACGGTCTGCGTATGCGCCGTCTGCCGCGCTCTGGCACAACGAAGAACACGCTTCGTCTGAGCAGAAATCCGCGTCGCCGGCGGGTAGCGCGGCGGAAGCGGAGCGTGGCGGCGGGCAGGGGCCGGCACAGGCTCCGCTGCGGCACGGTCGCACGGTGTGTAACTCGCCTCCACGGCACACCATCTCGCGTCGGCACTCATGCGACGCGTCCGGGTAGTCCCCGTCCGCGAGGCCTGCGCACACGGGCTCGTAGCAGGTGCCGGCGCCGCGCGCGCACGCCTGCATCTCCAGATCGAACCAGGAGCCGGCGGGGCAGGCGCGGTCGACGGCGGTGCCGTTCTCGCACCGGTAGTAGTGGCGGCACGCGGAGCCGGGCGTGGCGTACGCGAGCGTGTCGCGCGGCGCGCACTCGCGACGCACGCAGCGCTGCTGGCGGCGCGGCACGCACGCGCCCGCCACCTCGCTGAAGGCGCGTCCCTCGGGACAGGAGTAGGGGCCACTCACGGCGCCACCCGCGCACCGCACGTACTCCTGGCACTCACGATCATAGTCTGCGTACAGCCCATCCCTCTTGCATTGCACTGCATTGCTCGCATCACCCACTGAAAAATACACCATGATTCTGTTAAGATAACTCATTCAGTTTTCTTTCGTGTTTGCCCAAAGGTCGATTTCTTGAAATTTATAGATTACGGTGAGCTGATCCGGTATGTGATCACTGCATGAGACTGCAGCACATTCGCCTCGATACTGCCCTGAGCGCAGATGTAGGATACTTCTTGTAAATGAACTAGTTACGATATATAATACACAACGCACGCGATATTAATCATTATGACAACGTGTGAAATTTTTATAATCTAACATCGTTTTCCTCAAAGAAAATCACTGAAATCAAATTACGAAAAATAATGCGCCGTCAAGACTAACCGAGAACGATGAGTATAATTTAAAACCGGTGATAAAAACCATGTTGTTCACTGATGAAACTCACTGTATATTTGCGCGTTGATAACGATCGCGAGTAGGGCGAGGCGCGCGGGCGCTCCGCTGGAGGCAGGCGCGCGCGCAGACATGTCGGCAGCGAGTGCGGGCCAGGCGGCAGGCGGCGCGCGCGGCGCTAGGCGCGCGTCACGCGGCGCGGGTTCCTTGACATTCGCGTGTCCCCCCAACCTGGTCCCGCCCGCGGCCCGGATGCAGCCTCCTCGCTAGGAATCTAGACGTGGCTCGTTCCTCTGGCCCGCGGCGCGAGCGCGAGCGCTGCCGCAGTGAAAACAACCGCACCGGTGCGCGGTGTCGCTCGCCGGCCGTGAACTTTGCCGCCTTACGTAACGCACATAAAAATTATTTGATTATTCCATAAAAAATCAATAACTGCAGCGGTCTTGTTTGTCTTTAATCGCGCGGCCACGCGATCTCTAAAAGGTCCGCTCCGTAGTTTACCCAATCGTATCTACCTATATCCGTTCGACGATTGCGCAAACTACCGTCGAATACGAACTAACTTTATTTAAAATGTCCATAAATAAATCGTAATCCCTTTTTTACGATTGGAAGAGGATGCCGTGCATTATCTTATTTATATTTTTTGTCCCGAAGAGCACGATTACCTACTATTCCTTCGGCGTACAGACTCGTGGGAAACTGTTACAAAAAATAAAATAAAAAACAAACAGATCGTGTCGAAACGTAATAAATACTCGGTACTGAGCCGGAATCTCCGAGAATCCGCGTACGCTTACGAATGAGTGTCTATTGACTTCGCATTGGATAACATCGGTTACATTGACCGAGTAGCATAGAGGCATGTCATCTGACATTAACCATCTAAGCGACGTTCCATCAATATTTAGGAGCTGCAATTTTAGTCGTGATTATGACCTCTCTACGACATCCGCATTTCGACCACCAGCCGTGTTAAGTGCTAATGATGTTGACATTAAGACCGCTGAGATAACATTAGTAAAGGCAACGAATCTAATTGGAATGCGAAGAATGTTCGATGGCCGAAGATCGACGGATGTCCGCAGCGGGCGGTCCCCGGCGTTCTCCGAGTTATACTTGGGTTTGTGTATGCGATTGTCATGGCACAAAGCTCGACAGAGGTACCGACGAAGCAACAATGTGATCAAAACATTCGAAGCAGGATGTCTCCGTCACGTGCGGAAAATTTGCCATTTTACTCCGCGATTCATAGGTTACATTGGCGGATAGATTAATCAGAGCTTACGATATGTTGTTGTTGCGGCCCGTGTTGTAGTAATCGATTGCCTTTCGATCGTTATCTAGTCAGGCAACAATTACAATAAACTTAGCCTCGAGGCCAGTTCCGCATCGAGCTACGTAAGTACGATCCTCGTTTAGCGTTTGACCGACACGTCTGTTCGTTGGAATGTGAACTGAGTTACATTTTTTGTTTCAGCATACCTTTCATATTCTTTACAGTCTTTTATAATGCATACAAATTGAAATGTCCGCGAGGTAATTGATTGAGTGGATTTATCGGTCTGAGAATACTTTGTTCGTTATCCTTTTTTTTTATATACAAGATAGATCTACGATTGACCACCAACTCGCCTGATGTTAAGCGACGGTGTGGCCGAGGATGGAGCTCGTCGATCTAGAAGATATCTATTCACTCTAGCCTTGAAAATTCCAAGATTGTAGGTCTCAGGAAACAGAGATGGCATTTGAGAGATGGAATTTGGAAGTAACATTAAATTTAAAAGTGATTATAAAGTTGTATTCATAGCAATACCTATTAACAACTTATTAATTAACTAGGAGGTTCTCGATTCGTTAATTATTTTTATTTATCTTTTATATGTTTGTTCAGCTATTACATCGTGCAACGATTCTATTTTGTTTGTTAGATAATACCTCAGAGGTGGTCTCATATAAATTTTATTAAAATCAGTTTAGATCTTTGGTTTTTATAGCAAAATAGTTGAAAAATATCAGCCATGTAAAAGAATTGCGTATTTTGAAGTCGGGTTTTTCAGTTTTTTTTTTTTAAATTTTATGTTATTTCAAGACATCCAAATTGTTTAATATATTCTAAAATATCCATACAGCATGTGCATTTACGTACGCATGTGGTACGCACAATAAACTTTTTCTATGCTCTTGGAGTTTCCGGCAGCCTAGTGGTGAGACCGTCTGACTTGCGATCCGCAGGTCCTGGGTTCGAATCCCATGGCACGCACCTCTGTCTTTTCGAAGTTATGTGCGTATTGTTGATTGCCGCCAACTTCAAACGGTGAAGGAAAACATCGTGAGGAAACCTACATGTCTGAGAGTTCTCAATGATCTTGAAGATGTGTGAAGACTGCCAACCCGCACTTGGCCAGCGTGGCAGACTATGGCCTAACCCTTCTCACAATGAGAAGATGGCCCGTTGCCAGCAGTGGGACAGTTTGTACAAACAGGGCTGATAAAAAAAAAATGCTCTTGGAAGTCTGAAAAACAGTTGTCCAGACGGGTTACGCTCACTCACCTCTCATAAAGATACAAAGTTGGCTCGCACTCGCTTTTATCTTGTTTTTTTTTTGTAATGAGGCCTTTTTTTTAAATTGAAAACTGCTGAAAGATATAGATATATATAATAAAACTCTTTGCAAGGTGCGTTCCAAACGTTACATTATATTTTTTAAATCGCTCCGCTCTCGTGATTTTTTTCTAATAATATATGATAAAAATAATTTAAGTTAAGTAGGCTTACTGCAAACTTCTAATTTCAAAAAATATTCTGAAGTTTTTATTATTCATCATAATGCGTTCGATACATTCATTTGACAATATAATATTGTAATAGACGTCTTCGAACACAGTTATCATAAGTTATTCAAAAGATCGAAGCGCCATCTGGTGAAAACGTAAGAAGTAAGGACGTAAGATTGTGACAAAACATTATTTAATTAGTTATATATTTTGTGTGCATGAATTTTATTCTGTTGTACCAAAAAATATAAACAATATAAAAAAATACAAAAATATTTATTTCCAAAAAATGTTTTTACATATAACCTTAGCTATAGAAATTAAATATCACGATATTGTTATAACTACTAAAAAAATAATAAAGTGACTTATGTGAGTTATTTCTAACTTATGAATATTGTTTTGTGTTGTTTTGTTTTTTTTTTGTTACAATAAGTTTATGTTTGTGTCTATGTCTATGTCTAAGTGTGATGTCACTTTCTTAGTTGCAGAGAAAGCAAGATAAAAATGGGTGTGAGCTAATTTTGCATCGCTTTATGAGAAGAGCGTAAACCCCAGTTGTCAAACCGCGGCGTGGTTATTTTCCTGACTCCATCGCTAGCCTTCTCTTAGAAGCAAATGAAATCGAGTCATCGCTGTTGGGAATGACCAAAAGTTTCAGTCAATTAGAGCGGATCGTGGGCGAAGTTTGATTATAATATTAGCGCTTTGATTTACTAACATGGTTTTTAGGGTTACGTACCCAAAGATGAGGGAGCTATTCCTGAGCCTAAGCT
This sequence comes from Lycia hirtaria, assembly GCA_947563715.1. Taxonomy (NCBI): domain Eukaryota; kingdom Metazoa; phylum Arthropoda; class Insecta; order Lepidoptera; family Geometridae; genus Lycia; species Lycia hirtaria. The sequence goes on from OX387379.1 coordinate 41,235,967, forward strand.
GTCGTCTGTCCTACACGTCTATCTTTTGAACCGTGATAATCAGGAAGTTCAAAAGATTACTGAATATGTGATAGGTATCATCCTATTAAGGGGAATCTATCCATGAATAATAATATTAAAAATAAGTGGGTATTTCTGTGCCATACCTAAGTTACAAAACTTAGGGTCGTTTGCATATAACAAACCTGCTTCAACGATTTTTTACTATGGCAATAATAAAAACGAATTAAAACAATACAGTCAACGTGGGTAACTTTGAATCTGCGTCAAACATTGGAAGAAGAAGAAGAGAAGGTTCTCGACTTTTTCCCAACAGAATAATAGTCAAATTACTTGATTAATTAATGAACAGTCATTTTAAAAATATAATCGACAACCTTCTAAAAACTAAAAAGGCCACGTACAATGTTTGACGCAGAGTCGAAGTTACCCACGTTAACAGTATGTAGATGTCAAAATCAGTCAAATTTCAAAATTTACATTGCCCGTTTTATTAAACCTTTTTATACATACTTATGAATCGGCATCTCCTTATTCACTAAGTTCAAGGAGTCGTGGAAAACGTTATAAGCAATGTTTATGGTGTGATTTTATCTATAGAGACGTTAAAATATGAAGTAAAAGCATGGCAAATCTCAGTTCTCTGCACTTTCGAGTATAAGAACACAATTTTAGTATTTTAGCTTTATATATCTTAGTGTATTTTTTAAACACACAGAATGGCATTGTCACTGCTCAGAAGTTACGACATGCGTCTAAAGGCGTTGCCTGACGTGTCGCGACTGAATACAAGTCGGGCGATTACCTTACTAGGAAAACCTATCTACGTATCAATACATCATTGGCTACAAATCGGAAAAATTGCTCACTGTTCATTCACAGAACGGTCTGTTAATACCATGTATGCATATTGTAGTACCTACCTACTTAGATGTCAACAACAGCATTAATATTTGATATGACATGACAAAAGTTTAGGATTTTCCCAATGAGTTTTCATCACGTGGAAGTAAAGTCTTAAACAAAATTCACGAATATAGTGTCCTGGGTTGACTGATACTCATATACTAACAATGATATTTTGGTATAAAGACTCTATGTCGCCGCGCTAAGCCTAATTTAGATTGAGAAGTCTAGAGACGTCTATTTTGCCGCTTCGAATTATTTTGAAAATCGAAATTATTTTAATCGTGTAAGGGGTCTAATTAGATCTCATTGAGGTCGGACGTATTTGAGAACTGACGCTACATCCCGTTGATACTTTATCAAACGATTTTCCTAAACTTATGTCATTTCAAATATGTCGTGTTCCCTGTTAAAAATCAAAATGTTACGGCCAAATTCTAGCTATGTAAAAAAGTTCACATTATATAGGTAGATAGAAAAATGTCATGTAATGTCGAGCAAGCTACATTTTGCGGTCTCATCATCTCAGCCATAAGAAGTCCACTGCTGGACATAGGCCTCCCCCATGGATTTCCAAAAAGACCGATTGGAAGCGGCTTGCATCCAGCGTCCTCTCGCCACTTGTATGAGGTCATCTGTCCATCTCGTGGCTGGTCTTCCTACGCTGCGCTTGCCGGTACGTGGTCTCCACTCGAGAACCTTTCGGCCCCATTTTGCGGTCTAATAACATCAAATGAAAAAACTTCTATCTATACAATAATTACAGGTACCTAAGTACATATTTTTTGATTGAAATTTATTATAATATATTTGAGTGGCTGGTTTCTGGACTACTTCGAGGAGATAGTATGCAAGCATGATGCGAACGAGATAATTTTATAATAGAACATTTTATAATAACTTCCATTATAAGCATGTACCTATATGTAGATAACTAATTATAACCTAATTAATTTGACATTAGCTACTTAATCTATTTTATGCACTGTGAATTGCGTTATTACTTTAAATACAAGTAATTAGCATCGTCCAATAATCACGTGGGACGTGAAGGGGGAACGGAGAGGGGGAAAGAGAAAAATCTTGTTTATTAACACGCTTTTATTAGGTCGACCTGTATACATGAAATCTAAGGTAACTAATTTAACCATCTTCCAAGGATCGTAGCGTCATGAAAATTGGCAGCTGTATGTAGTTCTGATGACAATACAATAATATGGTACTGTCGAACTGATCTGATGATGGAGCCGGAAGATATGAACTAGAACTTCATGATGGAACATCGTATCATAGCTGTGTTTGGATTTGTTAGAAAAGTCTTGTAATGAACTTTGACCACAATAATTTGTAGCGTGTTTTTAAACTGTATTTTTGGAATTTATTCTGATTTTTAATCCCCGACTCAAAAAGACAGGTGTTATAAATTTGAAGTGTGTATCTGTATATCTGTGATGTCTGTGGCATCGTAGCTCTCGATCGGATGGACCGATTTTGATCTAGTTTTTTGTTTGATAGACGATTTGATCGAGTGTGTTTTTAGCTGTTTCATCAAAATCGGTTCAGCGTTTATTTGTCAGGGTTTTTGAATTTTCTAAACTTACACTTGTTCATATTGCATACCTATAAATTAAAAGATATTAACATTTTGTATATATTTATTATGGAGCACGTGAGCGTTTATTTTTCTAACATTGTTTACGTTATGCCCTTGATTGATATATCGTCGCTCGCATGACTAATTGTCCTATCTCATTTTTCAAATAATTTAAATTTAGAAAATATTAGGTATGTATTATATAATAGGTCAAGATAATAGGTATTTAGAATGCAAATACATTAAAACTATCAATATGATTTTAAAATGTGAAAAACCTCTATGAAAAATAATATCATAAGGTATGCAAAACATCCGGTTTTTAATTTTTTTTGACAAATACAATCTAATGTCAGAACCGAAAAACGTTTGTCTTGCAGCCGTACTCTCAACTTTTATAGCGATGTAAAGTTCCCTCAGCGCTCGTTTTAATATTGCTTTTCTGCGTTATTAAAAATATCACAATTTAAAGTAGGCTCACTTAAAGTTTTGTCTCACACTTTTAATTACAGAAAAAGCAAGATAAAACCGGTAAACTTTGAGTAAACTTTGCAACGCTTTAAGAGTTGAGAGTAAAGAGTAAATAGAAAACCCCGCATAACAAAAAATTGATATGAGATAGGACAGTTAGTCATAAGAGCGACGATATAGTATGTTGTTGTTATTAGAAGTAATGAATGTCAACGTTGAATTTATTACGGAGATGCATTCAGATGCATTCCGAGGCGCTTGCATGCCTTGGACAAAGTAGGAAGTTGAAATTTAAATTCTTCGCTGGTGCTAACTGGTTCATCTCAGCCTTCACTGACATTCCAATAGAATTATGTGTCCCGATAGATAAGCAAACAAGTATATATATTAAAAGAAAAACAAGATACCCGACTGCTGAAGAGCAATTTTTGCAGTCTAACTTAACGATTTCATTACGCTTGGTATGCTGTTGAGTAGATATATGTTTTATTTTGTGAGAAATATGCGCAAAGTCGCTTTTAAAGTTTATACATGCGTATTCTTTAAATAATGCTAGTAACATTACTTATTTAACACGAAAAATTTCGTTGGAAGTTACGAAAAGAGTTTTTTTTTTAATTTTTGTGAAAGTTTTGTTATTACAAATAAGTGGCCAAGACCGTGTCGCGACACGCGCATAGTAGGGTTCCGTAGCTTAATGCTGTAATTTAAAAGAAAACTACTTGGCGAATATTTTCTATTTAGATTACTTTGCGAAAAGTTCAATGTACCTCAGTACTTTATGGTATTGAGGTCATTGAGCTTTTTGCAAAGTAATGATTTAAATGTTTTATATATTTATCACTACCTATATCTCGAAAAGTTTTAATCACAGAGTGTTAAAAAAATATTCATTGAAAGTATTTAATCTTTCTACTAATAAATCTGATCTACTATTATGGTTAATCATGTATTTCTAGGTCCAATACTTTAGAAATGCTGGGGCAGACACAATTTTTCCACCTTTGGCGAGCTATTATGTCTTGCACTCATCGCATCTGAGAAAAAAAAAATATAAAACTTTAATCTTATTTTAAGAGAACTATCCAACGATATCTCACACGATAGGGTTGGGGTTGAAAAAAACTTCATCCCTTCTTTATAAGATATGGAGTGCCACCCCTATTTTTAATATTTTAGAAAATGTGACTACGGTATTTTATAGCGGCTTACAGAACACATTTACATGCCAGATTTCGTTTATGTAGGGCTGACAGTCTCTGAGTAAATTGACTGTGACATACGGACAGACAGACAGACGGACATGGCGAAATTATAAGGGTTCCTCGTAGCTACTATGGAACCCTGAAATGTAGTCTCCTTTGACACTCAGGGAATGAAGACAAGTCTAACGACACCTCTCACATCAAAATCGGTCAAGCCGTTTAAGCTGTATGTTGCCGTAGTCGGGTAATAATAATTATAGTTTAAAAAACTGAAGAAAAAACGACTTCAAAATAGGAAACGACATTTTTTCAGTAATTTTGTTATAAAACCTTAAGTACTGAACCGATTTTGTTAAAATTTATATTTTGGTAGATAATTATTACCTGTAATAATTATCTACCAAATAAAAAATGGTTGTTTGTAAAGTCGGTTTACCGACGATAATTTTACGTGATAACGATGCGTCAGAAGCCGAACACTTAGCTTAGGCCGATCGTGCCTCTCTATCGCTTGTTCCGGTCTCTCGCTTGCACGCTCGGCTCAGGCGGAACGTGACACTTTTTCGTGCGTGCAGCCGGCGTTCATCAATTTATAAGACTTTATCACGCTAATTATGTATTTTTTATGATTCTCATCAAAAATACATAATTGGCGGAGTAATAGCTGAACAAACATAAAAAAACATACAGTCGAATATTATTGTATATTGCTTGCAAGGAATGCTATGTCATACTTACGATATGTCAATGCTATTTCATGCTATACGTAAGTACATAATCATTTACTAGCTGCGTCCTGCGTTTTCACCCGCGCTCAAAGCCCGCACCACTAAACATAGAAAATCTTCGCGGACGTGCACAATATTGGTTGCAATCAAATAAACAGGAACACTTAGGGTGAGGAACGAAAATAAATATTTTTATATAAATATAGTTATTTGTTTGTCATTGAAATTGGCTATTGAATGCCAAATTATAAACCTCAAGAGCTAAATAAACAGATGATAAGTTGTGGTCGACTCCGGAATTTCCGAGCTTGGAAAAACCCGTACAAGAAGTTCCTTAGAAAATGCAGAGGATGTTCCCCATTGTAGTGAATCGTCCGTTAATACCGCCGTCATATGACCTGTGGCAGGTCAAACACCCAGAATCATCAACGTCAACATCATCCTCAGCCTTCTTTACCAAATGCTGGGTATATATAAACCCGAGTCTACTGTAATTAACAACCTCTTAGCATGCGTTGTTCCATCTGCTAAATAACGGTTGCTTCGTAAATTTTGGGGTACGGAACCCTAAACATACACATAATATGGCATATATGTGTATTTTTAGGGTTCCGTACCTCAAAATACACATATGGCATAAGATCAAAATCGGTTCACCTGTAGATACTCCAGACAGACTAACAAAATACACGGGTAGGTACCTACACAGACACACAGAAAAACTCGTTAAATTTATAATATCCCTCTTTTTAGATCATGGGGTTAAAAGAATAAGAAAATAATTATTTATATAGCCGTTGATAAAGTATCAACGGGATGTAGCATCAGTTCTCAAAAACGACCGAGCTCAATGAGATTTAATTAGACCCCTTACACGATTAAAATATTTTAAGTTCGTCATTGTTGGTATATGAGTATCGGTCAACCCAGGACACTATATTCGTTGGGGTGTGGTGTCGGTCGCCTCCTAGCGGTGCACCCCGGGCAACGCTTGCTGTGCTGGCAGCAGCGGCTAAGCGACCGACGAGGGGGGGCCGCTTCCCCGGACTTTTCGCCTCCAAAGCCCAACGGGAAGTGGCCATCGTGCTTCCTGGGTTCCCTTCCTGGACCCAACGGGAAGCGGCCACAGTAGGTTGCGGTGTTGTATGGGTGACACCGCAACTGAGGCGGGCCGCGATGTCGTATAATGGGCGCACATCGCGGCTGAAGGTGAGGAGTCGTGGCGGAAGAGGATCGTCACTGATAAGGTGCGGTGCTTTCCCTATCCTCCACGACTCCGACGGGGCCGCCACCGTTAGATGGCGGACGCGGTGGGGTCGCAGGGGAAGAGGTGTGTCACTGATAAGGTGCGGTGCTTACCCTATCCCCTACGACCGTTTTGGTAGGCGGTGGGGCCAAACATCTGACCCACGGGCGTAAGACACGGGGTCGTCTTGCGCCCCTTTCGATGTGGTCCCAGAGGAGGAGATTGCGACGCGTCGCGACATGGGGGGTGGGGGGAGGGGGGGTTACACCCGTTACCCCCCGAGGAGGGTCCGGAAACGGACGGCTGCGGCGGGTCATGGATGGAATCAGAAACGGTACCCATGACGCACCCTGAGCGCGGCCAAGGAGGGACACCGTGAAGTTTTAGTGGGTTCAAGTTCCACATAACCGCACTGTCTCCCCGTGGCAGTGCGGCATGCGAAGGCATTTCTCCACGTAAAAAAAAGGACACTATATTCGTGAATTATGTTTTAGACTTGATGGAAAGTCATTGCGTACAGCAAATTGTAAAAGGATATAGTCCAGTAAATGAACAGGTATGTAGGTAGGTACTTATCATCTTTTAACGAGCAAAAAGTGGATAAAACTTAGTAAAAGAAATAGTTGGGGGATTTTTCAGTTAACTCGAGTCGATCAAAAGAGCGTAATTTATTAAACACTTAGGTATTCGGTTAATTTTGTTGCAAAAAGATGAAACACCCATTCGTATTTTAAGCAACCCTCAACCAAAGCAAAAGACGGCATTTTGGAGACCACCTTGTGGGATTAAAATTTTCTCCTCAAATTCTTTGTTGACTATAATAATATTATGATCGGCAATGGTCTAAAGGAGGTGCTGGTTTATGGGGATATCTCAATAGATATGCACATGTCGCAGTGACCCGCCCGCCGGGGCTGCCTAAGCTCCAAGCCAAGTAGTTTTGTATGAACTCGTACATAACAAATTTGAGAAGATAGTGGTAAATAATACCTTAAATTTAATTTAACTATTCAATGATACACAAGTATGGAGTGGCACTTCTAATATTTACTTTTTTGCCAAATTTAAGGGATTTTGTTGCAATTCACATAACACATCAACCTGTCAATTTGACATACGAGTAGTAATTAATAGTCTGAATAAAATGGCTGTAATATTCGGACACATAGATGGACCCTGGCGAATTTATAAGGGCTCTTCGTAGTAGCTGCTACGGAACCCTAAAAATCGATAAAAATTGGGCTGCATACTTTGTTCTTGTTAAAACTTATACACAAAGGTATAGATGACAAATTAGTTAGCTTTTAATTATTTTTTATATACATTTTTTTATTTAGGTAATTATTACTCATAGTTCCACGAAAAGTAGACTTCGTGAGCACAAACTTTGCAAAATGACTTGTTGCAAAAAGTTTGTGCTCGGACTACTGCTAATATTTGAAATTTTTGTTTAGAATTCTGTATTGAATGTGTTTGCCCATTACATATACCTATATCTGCCGACACATTTGTCCGCAGATTTAAGTAAATAATTGGCTCGTAGAAAACGTCTCATTTTAACCACGAATTCATAACCTTTTATCTCGACAACCACTTGGGAAAATCCCAATAATTAAAATTCTTGTCTATAATTATAAAACTTTTTAGCAAATATTATTAAAATCAGTCAATGGATCCGCTGCAATCTAAGATAATACTTCCCGAAGATAGAAAATCTATAAAATTGAGGGACCTGTATACGTTTCTACAAGATTGGTTGAAAAATACGATCTGTAACTACGCTACCTACCAACAAATTTCCAGACAGAAAAAAAATCTATTAATTTAGGTTTTGGTAGAGACAAATTATAATAGATGAATACATGTCATACTGTACACAATTTGAAATAATTCTTATTGTATACTTAGTTGTTTTTAGACTTTCAGATTGCCTGTTCGTTATGTGTATTGATATAATAATAAATTAAATAATAAATATAATATAAATAAATATATATAAATATATATAATATATATAAATATAAACCGCAGGGGCGGGTTTGTGGCGAGCCGTCGGTGAGTGGCGACACCGCGTACCCCGATGTTTCCCTGGGGCTAAATGAGACCCCTGACCTCCAGCTTGCCTTAACCGGCCGGCTGGATGGTGGAAACAGCAAGAGCTAAGTACCTAAGCTCCAGGGTGGAAGTGTTAAAGGGCATAACGCCGCTAGTAGCTCTTAGTGAACGCGCAGCACACCTCTCGACACCCTTAGCCACCCACACCGATGTTGCTTCTCCGGCGCCAACATGCGGCGCCACTATGGGGGGCCCATTCAGTGGGTGGCGAGTCATCACCTGCCTCAACATTTTTGTATGATGAGACGAAATTGGCAGGTGCCGTTATCTCATTCTGATACTCCCACATAGAAGTACCTTATCTTACTCACAGTGTGGGAGCATCAGCCAATAAACTAGTTTTATAAGTCATAACCATTTCACTTCAATAGCCCCAATTTGTGTAATTCCTTAATGTACAATAGTTCCATCATCCATCCATATACCAAAAACCTGTATTTTTTATTTTATTTTCTGTAAAGGGCCTCTCAGTGTTGGCTTCGGCTCCACTGATGCCCATCAAAAGACCGGGCTGCGACCCGAGATTTAAAATAAATATAATATAAATATCTTTGTAATTATAAAATTATTACCATAATAACTTTTAATGTCTAGATAAAGTGTTGAAGCTTTGGGAATCAGCAGGCGGTTAAGAACTTTTAATTTATTTAAATTGCGAAATTCTTTGACTATATTAATATTAAACAAAAGTTGTAATGTTAGAACATCCTGTTTGGCCGATTTTTCGTAGGCCGGTGAAATTTTTCGTGGCCACATGTTTTACGATGGACGTCTACCTAAGTAGATACGTACACTAACTATTTTTTGAGGTCGGTGTCAGGCCCTAAGCTATCACCAATCACCAACTAAGTCCTATAAGACACCAACCTCAAAAATCAGTTGGTATACGTACGACGTACCTACTCGTACTTACGTAGATACCCAGTTTTGATTTCAATTTTAGTTTTGAGTTGTTCATTTCTTTCTTGTCAGTTTTGAAGTCGATTTAATTTATTTTTTATTTTTATTGCGCATAGAGTATGTTTTTACCCGACTACGGCGAAGCAAATGAAAGGGTTATGTTTTTGATCGGTATTTGTTCTAAATTACTTATCATAATTTGACAAACAAGTGACGGGAAGACGCTGGATGCAAGCCGCTTCCAATCGGTCTTTTTGGAAATCTATGGGGAGACCTATTTCCAGCAGTGGACTTCTTATGGCTGAGATGATGATAATGATGAATTTGACAAAAGAGATGTCGTTGGAAGCGGCTTGTTTGTCCGCTGTGATTGAATATAGCGCATCACAGGAATTTAAAATGAAGGTAGAGTTTGGTACTCAATAAATTTGTACGTAACAATCAGATGAGAATATTTTTTTGTTTCACACCTACTTTTTCAAGCGTCATTTTTCAGTAGTCAGGGTTTAGTTTATGAAATTATTTTTTATTTAAAATAAATATATTTACGCAAGCTTGTCTTGCATTTGACCTGTACCCTAGACCAGTATTTGCTGGTTTACATTAAAATAAACCACAATTTTGCCAATTTTGAGACATGCATCTATTACCGTTCAAAAGAAAGCCGTTTAAATGTAGGATAGACAGACCGACACCATAAATAGCCTCACGAATAGACCCCGCACTCTTACGGACGATAGTTTAACGTGACAACGTCATAACAAAACATTGATGTAACGGGACAATGAGTCATACTTTTTCGTGCGTGCAGCCGGCGTTCGTCGATTTATTAGACGTTGTCACGTCAAAAACAACAAAATAAATCAACACTCGGAAAACAAGTGACCGGCATTGTGTAACGTTATTAATCACAATTATCAACGGTGCCTACCGAGGTATTTATAAAATCAAAGATGGTCAGCGATTCCGCGAGCGGCGTCTAACTGGCTGTTGCCAACAGCACGCTATCCGGGTATACTCAAGAGTAAAAGCCTTCAAGGTCTATAAAATATCGCGGCATTTTAAATCCACATCTAATACGCGAACGAGATTCGATGGTCGATGGTTGTGTGTTTAGTTATTTTCTATAAATATAATGGCTGCGCCCCGCGGTTTTCCCCGAGTTGTGATGATAGAATGTCGCCTATGTCCGTCTTCAGCTCCTCAACTATATCTGCACCAAGTTTCATAACAATCGGTTCAGCCGTTTAGTCGTGAAAAGGGAACAAACAGCCAGAGATAAAGGGACAAGGAGACATGTTATAATAATTAGAAGAAGAACAGAAGAAGACATTTATGTGTGGAAGCAACAGAATGAGATAACAGCACTAGCCAATTACGTCTCATCGAAACAAAAATATTGAGGCAGGTGACTCATCATCCACAAAATGGGCCCCCCACAGAAGCGCCGCGTGTTGGCGCTGGAGAAGTAACATTGACGTGGGTGGCTAAGGGTGTCGGGAGTTTGCTGCAATTTTACTAAACGCTACTAGCGGCGTTATGGCCTTTAACACCATGGAGCTTAGGTTCTTATCTTCTTGCGGTTTCCACCATCCAGCCGGCCAGTTAGGGCAAGCTGGAGGCCAAGGGTCTCATTTACCCCCAGGGAAACATCGGGGTACGCGGTGTCGTCACTCACCGACGGATCGCCATGAAGCCGCCCCTGCGGTATGAAGCCTCTGCGGTTATTATTATTTTTATTATATCTTTATTTCAGATCAATATTATTATAAATCATACTGATGAATGAAAATAGATATCAAATACTGAAACAAGAAACAACGGACATTCAATTTAAACGAACAACTTATAAATCCAAACGACGAAAGAGATTAGGACATAAATTCGACAAATGGCAAATGTGGAAGCATGATGCCAACATCAAGAAAAAAAAGATATTAGGACTTCAATTGGGTTGCTCAGTATTCAGTTGAAAATATTTAAAGAACATTTATCATGTCTTTTGCCAAACAATGAGTTTTTAGAGGCAATATAGCTAGAAATAGAGAGACAGAGAGCTAGAGAAAGGGTCCCATATTGCAAGTGTTTATATTATTAAAGTATTATTGTTGCCTGTAGGGTTACAGGCAACAATCGTACCATACATTAGTGAGAAGAGTAAGGCCATAGTCTACCACACTAGCCAAGTGCGTGTTGGAAGACTTCACACATCTTCAAGATCATTGAGAACTCTCAGACATGTAGGTTTCCTCACGATGTTTTCCTTCACCGTTTGAAGTTGGCGGCAATCAACAACAATACGCACATAACTTTGAAAAGACAGAGGTGCGTGCCGCGGGATTTGTACCCAGGACCTGCGGATCGCAAGTCAGACGGTCTCCCACTAGGCTGCCGGAAAACTGACCACTTACAGTATATTTTTAGCCTGTAATTATACCATGTGTTATTAGTCATAAGTTATTAACAAGCCTGAGTCACCGACTTTCCGCATCCGGACGCAGAACCGGACGGAGCTACGTCAGAACACCATTAAGAAATAATAAAATATTAAAAACACTCCGTATATTGTTGGGAACGCGTGCATCGTAGTATCATCGGTTAATATTGAATATTTTGCTCGTTTTCTCATAATTAGAATCACACTGCTAGCCGGAACTCGGTCGACGGCACAAATAAAGCCGTGTGTACAATTTAGTTTTTTCATATTTGGAGATCGTTATAAAGATCGGGTTCTAAATTTGATAACTATGGATTTTCGATATTACTCAGGCGTTCGTTTTGGGATTACTAGTTCGACTTTGGGTTTGGCTTGTATTCTTACATCAGATGCTTTGATTTTAATCTAAATTGTATTGAATAATCAAGGTCCTAAGTTTATCCAGTTAAAATAAACTATAAAACTGCTTCTTTGTTAAGGCATTTTTTTTATTTTGAGTTTCACAAGTAAATCAAAAACCCGCAGAGCACTTTCTATTCAAAAAAATTGGTGAACAGCAAGGTTCCGTAATACAAGTAAAGAAACAAGTATTATAGTTTATAAAACTGAACCAACGAACTTCAATGAGCTAACTAGAACAAAATAATAATTTAATTAGCGATAGTTCCTGAACTATTGAAGCAAAATTACATGGGATTAAACTACTCAAGTAAAACTAGTTCTACGAACAGTAGACCCCGCGAGAGAGCTTATTTGCAGCTCACTTTGGGTCATCTGTACATAATACCTCCATAATGTTGACTTAGGAGGTCGTATGTAACATTTTAGCCGATTTCGCAATTTTAAGTGATTTTACGGACGTTATTAAATTTCACGGTCAAAAAATATTTTTTCCATAAGTTTAAGCACCTTGAAAGATCAATTTAATTTTAATACAAAAAATAGGATATGTTTAGATGCTCTTAATTAAAAAAACAATTAAAATTAATTTCTTTTATAAACAAATAATAATTTTATAAATGGAGAAAACGTAAAATCAAGAATATTATTCAGCACTAAAATGCATCAGTTACACGCAATCTGAAGTTGGTTGTCATATCTCGACAACCACTTGACCAATTTTGTTCATTTTTGCCACAAGTTGTAATAATTGTATACTTTACCTACGAAATATCATTAAAATCGGCTGGTAATTAACGCCGCAATAAACTTCCCCCTTTTATATGGGAACCACCCCTCTTATCAAAAATCGCCGACGACAAAAAAAAAAAAAACAATCCATAGAATCTATACACTAAGTTTCATCAAAATTGGTTCAAAAATCGCCGACGACAACAAAAATAATTTAATAATCCATAGAATACACCAAGTTTCATCAAAATTGGTTCAAAATTACGCCCTGTACGCGAGTACGAACATACAAACAAATCACAAACAAACGAACTGAGAGATGAAAGAAAATTTGGCCAGTTGATGCAGAGACGCTTCGCTCGCTCAGTCAATTATAATATATGTAATATGGGATCACCGGCTTAGACAAGTGGCAACAATGATCTATTAGATCAATCTCATGGAAACACAAACGTTTCTGTTTCTCCCAATCTATCAATCCCATACATTTTTCATCTATTTACTGGCGTTTACGAAATTAGAATGCCTCTTATCTAACCCCCGCGGACTTTATACGAAATATAACTAAAAGGAATTTTCAAAATCGGTCAACAGTTGACGGCGAAATCGATGAAAATAGAATACGTATAAATATTACATGGAATTGAAAATAGAATCTCCACCTTTTTTCGGTTAAAAAGACAGAACATTCTGAGTTTGTGATTATATCATAAATTTTATTAAAACTTAAAAAAAAAAAAGTTTTAATATACATTAAAACTACGGTGGAGGTTTTAATAAAATCTGGGTGATCTTAATTTTTACCCGACTGCATAAGAAGGAGGGTTATGTTACTACAAAAGTTAATTTTGTTTTTTGTTAGAGCCATGATGATTGATTGATGATTCACGGAACACAAACTTGGGGATGCTTGGGGATTTATAAGAATTCTTTAAATAAAATTATTTGCTCCTGATTTGAATTCCTAATAGAATCATATCATATAATGTGATGGCAGTTTCAGTGACTGCAATTTTTAAACCTATGTTTGATTTGAGTTTATGAATGTGTTTAAGTAGAAGTTAGCTTGTTTTTGAATTACATTGATTCTAAATATAATGAAGATAATGAATCTACAAAGAAAGTTGTTTAAATCGAAGCAGTTTTTCATTAATTCTCTAAAAGAAAGGAGACATTGTGATGAAACTAATTTGACAATGTGAGTACGTATTCGATATTTTTGAGTGTTTCACACACCAAAGTATTTTTTATTATTAATGTAAGTACATATTCCTTGCTATATCTTGTTCGTTGTTGTTGTCGTGTCCAAATTCAGGAGTACTCTAGCTATACCTATTTTTTTTATCAGCCCTGTTTGCAAACTGTTCCACTGCTGGGAACGGGCCATCTTCTCATTGTGAGAAGGGTTAGGCCATAGTCTGCCACGCTGGCAGTCTTATTTATTTATACCTATTTATTTCGAAATAACTGAACAATAAACAAATGTAATATAGTTTACCAACCTACACACTAGATGGCGCTAGATCAAGGTTAACACACACACAATGTTTATCTCACGGGTTTATCTTTACAGGCACAATCCTTATAGCGTAAGACGTAATGAATTCAATTCTCCCGCTGTATCGAAGCTGTATGAAGTGCCTTCTATTCAGTGGGATCTCTTCTGAACGCTCACGAATACACCTATGACACAATTAAGTATACAGGTACCTAATAACAAAATTGGACACCAGTTTAGTGTTGCTATTTTTTTAGCAACGAAACAAAAAATCATAATATAAGTAGGTATAACTCTTATTATTAGGCAAACCACATAAATGAAACATCTCAATTGTGTTTTTTGTTGTTTCCAAAAACTATTATTCAAGTTAGGGTTTTTTTTACTTCAAAAACCTATAACTCAGCTCGATTCTGGATAACATTTTTGTGGAACGTGGGTTCTACGTTTCCAATACTCCCACTTCCCTACTATACTACGTCCCGAAACACCACTTTATTACTATGCTTGTATACTTGTATCATGAATATACCTGTCAATGTTACCTTCCTTTGGCACTTGGTGCCGCTTCCACCTCGTAGGACGTTATTAGTTAACTGATGGTTAGCCATGTTGACTGTTAGACGTGTGATAAATGTCTTAAGTTGGACCCCTTGTACTTTCACTCACTCGCATACCATCCAGCCCGCTTCGCACACTCTCCTCACTGCCCCCACACAAATAAAATATAAAAGTTGCAATCCCATAAACTATGTAATATGTAAGCAGCATAATAAAGGAAGGTGAAGGTTATCTCATGTCTATTGTTACAAGTATTAGGAGCAAGGGTAAATCTAGCCTTACAGTCTACAAATAAACACATACATCATTTCTATGTAGAAGCTTTATGTACCATGTTATCATGTTGGTTAAGAGTTGGGTGGTATATGGTTGGTAGGGTTGTCTCGCTCGCACGTAACATTATTTTTCAGTGATTTTTCTAGATATATCCCATTTCTCATTGAAATGCACGCTCTTGACGTGTCTGTTTCCTGAGAACTAATCTTGGAATTTTCAAGGCTAGGGTGAATAGATATCTTCTATAACGAAGAGATCCATCTTCGACCACAGCGTCGATTAACATAATGCAAGCTGATGGTCAATCGGAAATTCATCTAGCATAAGAAAAATACTTTTCCACTGTCTGCCAACATGGCAGACAGTGGAAAAGTATTCACATACATCACATTAATAACATACGGTGTTAATGTGATGTACAGTTTTTTTTTTTATAAGTAAGTAATGTGCTGTATAACGGGCTTCCAGCACTTTAATGTCCCAGATGAACACCAAGTTTGTTATAACAAAATGTTCTATTATTTTTGGGTAGTAATATATATTTTTTTGGTTTTAACGAGCACTCAGCGCAAGCAAAGCGCAGAAAATTTTAATGTTGTTTTATAGTAATATGCTTAATTTCTCGTATTAGTGAATCCATAGTACTCCATGTCAAAATAATATGAATGCGCAAGCGAAGCGAGCGAAGCGAGTCCTAGATTTTCGTGGACCAGATGAATCAAACAAGTAAGTATGGGGGGGGGGGGTTGAACCCCACAACCCCCCCATGCCTACGGCCTTGCCCTCGAAAATAGCTTATAAACATGGCTCAGAAGCGAGATGAGTCAGTAGAAAAACTATTGTTTGGAATGTTAATTTGAATAAATTATAAGAAGAGTAACTACTAACATAAAGGAAGCGTAAGTTAACAATACAAAAATCGCTCTTATGCAATCTGGTATTTTGTATTTGGATTTATTTACTTGTTTCACGTAATAAATAAAAAATTGCACGAGAGCCCGACGCGTAAGCGAGATAGCCTATGTCTGTGGAGTTAGCGAACTTTATTACGCGCATAGTAGAGATTGTCTAATCTAAAAATGAACGCCCCTCCACTAAACTTAATTGTTTCAATGTGTGAGGACAAATAATTATTGAACCACTTTATATGTGTGCGCGCGGCGATTCTACTGCAAACTTTGACTCTCTCGCGCACTGATTTGTCAACTAATCGGGCGATCAGTTCAGGTGCCTAGCATTGTATGGCGGGGAGAGCGCGCTATGTACGGAATGACACGTCCGTACTGTCGTGCATCGCGTCATTTATGCACTAGTTGGCCAACTGGTCCTGTCGTTCGGGCATGTAGAATTTAAAAAGTACCGTTTGCATATAAAAATTAAATTAAACAAATATGCTTTTTGTTGGTATATAATAGGTACCTATTAAATAAAACAGTTCCAAGTTGTTTTCAGATTTATTTATTTGTTAAAAGTAACGAATTATTCTCAAAATACGTTTTATATACCTAATATAATACAGTAATTAATAATTCACTCGTCAAAATAATCGCTTTCATCGGAATCAGACTCAACATTAATAATAAATTCGTAATCCATGTCAAAGTTTTTCATGTATTCTTTTTCTACATCGTTAACATGACGTCATGTATTTTCCCACATGGAACTATCAATCATTTCCATACGTTCCTTTATTAGAGCCATTATAGATGTCATGTTTTGTCCAACGTTTTTTTTAGCTACATAGTTTTTTTAAATTCCCCATATCTTTTCAATAGGATTAAGCTCTGGATGATAAGGTGGTAAGCGTAAAATTTCATGACCTTTTGACCTGACTAGCTCATCAATTGCAAATCTTTGAAACCTGTCTTTATTCTTTAATATTATATCATAGAGTTCTATTTTCTTCATTGATTCTTCAAACGGAATATTCTTTTCAGTTAGCCATTCTTGCATAATGCTCTTGTTTGAATTCGAATTAGGAAATTTTTCAGATACAACGTTATGGTAGGAAGCATTATCCATAACTATGACAGAATTTTTTGGAAGATTAGGTAATAATTGTTTCGTAAGCCATGTTTTATAGTTTTCGAAATTCATATTGTCATGATAATCACCAGTTGTTGAATTTGCTTTATATATTAAGCAAGCATTTGGAACAAATCCTTGGCATCCACCGGCATGAACGATTATGACCCGCATTCCTTTCGATAACTTTTTCTGAAGTGGTGATACCCCTTTCACACTTTTCCAGCATTTATTTTGTACGTGTGTGGTGTGAACATAGCTCTCATCAGTATACACGATGTATCGACCTTCATCACGGTATTTTTTCAGTTGGTTTAAATATTTAAAACGCAACATTTGTATATCATGTTTTTCTATAAGTATTTTACGGTTGTCGTCAGTTGTGGACCATTCAAATCCAGATTTTTGCAAAATTGTACGCAATGTTTCTATACAGCCGTCGAAACCAATTTTTTCTGATAAAACTTGTTTGAGTTTTTTTAAAGTAGGCATTTCATTAAATTCTACATGAAATGACATAATTGTTCTTCGTAGCACAGATGTGTCAAAATCGTCCAACGTCGATTTCGGACACACACGTTTTCTTTTTGAGGGTGACTTAAATATTTTATGTGCCATGTCTGTGGATGTGCTAGCACCGGCTTGTTTTTCTTCTTTTAAGATATTTGATATAGTATGTTCACTGTAACCAACAGCTTGAGCAGTTCGCCATCTGGCATCAGTTAAATTTTCAACTCCATTTTCTGCTTCATATTTCATTCGGTGATAGACCTTTGAAATAATTTCTTTCCCCAGTAAAATGATACATAGGTAAATTATGATTTACAAACGTATACGTTTTAAGTACTGTATAGTTTAGGTCATCGTGGCATAGTCGTTGCTTATTTATATAATAAAGTGACACAGGAAAAATAAATTTAACACATGACATGTGATGTCATTTTTACATTACATAATTAATAATCACCTTATTAATTGGTTAAACTTTGTTTTCCTGTGGGTCAAGTCATATCAATACATGAGAACGTGACAATAAAAACAAATAATACTCACTTGACTACGAAGATGTTTTTTCGTTGACATGCTGACCGTACTTTTGAGGTGTAATCGACGCGTATTCTCTTGTTTGTGTCTAGCTGGCGACTGAACGACCAATGAGGCAGACCAATTTGTGTGTATTGCGTCTATACACCTACTTTGAATGTGAGCGTAAACACAGTGGAGGGGCGTTCATTTTTAGATTAGACAATCTCTACACACATATCCCCTTAAATATACATATAGTTGATCTTGACACAAAATTGTGGCCTCAGCCGATATCTGAACAAGACAAACCCTCGTCGGACGATGATTACTGCATTTCATTTGCATAATGTATTTTTTATTTTGTGACTAATCCGATCTGCACCTGTGCTTGATAGATGTTTTTGTTGTTGACCTTTTCGTCAAATTCTGTATCGACTAATGTGCGCACGCGGTTCGACTCGATGGGAACGTTTTAATTGGCTGAGTGAATAATAATAGGTTTTTTGAATAACTATAGGTATTTGATTATTTAGTGGTTTGCTACGTCTATATTCTAAATTGCGGTTTTGTTATTTTGGAAATAATCATTTGTGAGATAAATTTTTAAATGAATATCTACCAAAAATTTTTATTCACTGGTTTTTCGTCACAGACCATCTATGTTCTTTGTTTTTCGTAGGTACATGCTTGTTGAGTACCTAGAGCAAAATATAGATGTTTTTAAACCTACATACAGTCCATACTACTATGTATTTTCTTAAAATAAGTACATTTCAGTATTTTTTTTAGAGTTAATGTTAGAAAAGGAAGAAATGATTTTTGACGTGATAACGTCTTATACATCGATGAACGCCGGCTGTACGCACGAAAAAGCATGACTCATTGTCACGTTCCGCCTGAGATGAGCATCAAGCGAGAGCGCGGAACAAGCGATAGAGAGGTATAAGCGTTCGGCTTGTGACGCATCGTTATCACGTAAAATTATTGCCCGTAAACCGACTTTACAGGCAACCATTTTTTTTTTCATTCTTCGATATGTACCTACCTATCTGTGTTTTCGTAAATACATCAGTGTTAATATGTTTTTACCCGACTGCGTAAGAAGAAGGGTTATATTTTTCGAGTGTATGTATGTACATATGTATATATGTATGCATGTGGGTATGTATATAAGTATATTTGCATGTTTCTATTTGATCGCCTACAGGCAAAACGGCTTGACCGATTTTGATGTGCGAGGTGTCGTTAGATTCGTCTTCACTTTCAGAGTGTCATAGGCTATATTTTTTTTGTAATAATAAAAACAAATCATTTCTCGCAAAAATAAAAATAAATGCTTTATTCTGTTATCTCCAACGAACTTTTTCGTAATAAATGAGTGTTTTTACTAGAATTATTCTAATTCTAAGAATGTGCATTTATGATCTTTTCCGGCGATTTTACGCATACTTTCTCACAAAAAACGTACACACAACAACATATCAAGCGTAACGAAATCGTACGTTAGACTCCAAAAACTGCTTTTCTGCAGTCGAGTATTTTGTTTTCCTTTTTAACATAGATACTTGTGTAATACATTGTTCTTGGCTACAGATGTTACAATATACTTGAGCAAAATTCCGTACGTTATATTATTTTAATTTTCATACTAAATTTTATGTTTTAACATAAATGTGATTAAGCCATCATTATGAAAAATTATATTTCGTTGCCTCAGTGCTTGTTTGGCCTATCTACCATTGGTAAAATTTAACAAGAGAAAAGTTTAATGCTCAATTTTTTTCAAAAAGCTATATTTGTAACCTTAGTTTGTAACGCTTAAAAGTCTTTTTTTACATGCGTATATATAATTCTTGTATCAAGCCTTACAATTATTGCTTCTTGAAAAAAAAAAATAGAACATTAAACTCTTCTCCTGTGAAATTTTACCAATGGTAAATAGGGGAAACAAGCACTGAGGCAACGATTTGTAAGTGTTTCATGTAATCATGAGAATAAATTTTAGAAATATTCAGGATTACAGTTGTATTAATGATAATTATCATAATGATTTGTAGGTAATTTGAATTCACGTCAATGTCAGTAACATTGACGTGGATTCAGATTACTAATCGTACTAACCTACACTATAGAACTTTCTAGGAACTATTATAAAATAATTATATCTCACTCATTATATATATCAATAACATTTCTACGTACCCATTCCTGTAATAAAAATAATTTTAAACATGTTTCTACAGGTGTTTGTCATTGCTTATAACCGGTTCGGTTCTTTCAACTTTTAGGTATCTAACGATTTGGACGAATTTACCTCCGGTTCCAATTAACGATATCTTTACCATTTATCACACTAACATTTGGTAATAACTAATATTGGATATGGTAATTATCATTTATATTAACAATATAAAATAAAAATAAACAATACGTCAATTGCATGAAAAATAAAAACTATTCGAATAACCCGCCCCGAATCGATCTTGGCGTAAACGTGCCCATAATACTGCCAGCATTACCCCGCTGAATGGCAATGGCCCACCTTTGCATCAGGAACGAACCGGAGCGAGAGACACCATACTTATTTGCAATACGGCATTACGGCGCCCGATTTCAGTTATCACCGTAATTAGTAATATAAACTTTCAACTAGTAGGTATTATAGTAGGATTTCTAAAACAAAATAATTTTCCCGTAACGATAAGTAGTAAACAATAGTTCGTAATTATGACAAAGGTCACGGACCATGGTGTCTGTGGAGACAAAAAAAAAGTAAGATTTCACCCGGAGCTTTTTTGCTTAATATATGTAGATGATTACAGTCCATAATATTGTTAAAAATACATGTATATACTTGTACGTACTTATGTAAAATATATATAAACGAAAATAAAAACGTTCTTCGAGTTCCGTTTTGATTACAATATTAATCTAATTCACATGACCTCAAGTCACGGACCACGGAGACGCTAAATATTGATATACGCTATTTTGTGTGTTATATAAAAAATATACAGGTTTCGTAATATGTCTACACATAAGCAATAAATTAATAATTTATAGCCAAAGCTAATGTTTACATATGTAACGATGATATTTGTGTAAAATACCTATTCGAGTGGTACCTAATTGTCTGCCAAGTCGGTCGTGTCCTGTTCGCTGTGTTATTCAACTGGCATTACCTATTATATATCTAATAATTATAATAACCGGAAAATATGCGATTTAACTATCGCTAAATTAATATATTATTTGTATAATATATATATTATAGGTTAATTATACTACTTTATTGAGATCATTATCAAAATCCGTTTAGTTTCAGTTTTATTTAGATTGAATTGTTTGGAATAATTATTTTAATTTTGTTAAAAAAAATGGAACAATCAATAATGTTTTGCTGGTGTTTATCGGGCCCAACGCATAAGCATTGCTATTCAACATGGCAATGTGGGTAGCATGCTGGGTACGCTGCCAACTGGTAGTGGGTTTGAGCATTTAGATTGCCTTTAGACATTTATCGGTCTGGGCCCCCTGGGGTAATCGATATGCTTTTTGTGTAGTAGTTTAGTTAGTTGAGTTTGTATATTGTTTAGTTAAAAAAAAAAAACTTAAAGCTTAAAGTCACGCAGCGGGCTATATGGAGAGGGCTATGCTCGAAGTCTCTCTACGAGATCGTATTAGAAACGAAGAGATCCGTAGATGTACAAAAGTCACCGACATAGCACATCGGATAAGCAAGTTGAAGTGGCAGTGGGCAGGGCACATAGCACGTAGAAGTTAGAACTGGCGGCCGATGGGGCCGAAAAGTTCTCGAATGGAGACCACGAACCGGCAAGCGCAGCGTAGGAAGACCAGCCACAAGGTGGACAGAGGATATCTTACCAGTGGCAGGAAGACGCTGGATGCAGGCCGCTTCCAACCGGTCTTTTTGGAAATCCATGGGGGAGGCCTATGTCCAGCAGTGGACTTCTTATGGCTGAGATGATGATGATGATAGTTTTGTTGTAGTTAATAAAGGCACGTGCCCGTTTTTATATTTTTTTTTTTATATAGAATAGCATAGAATAGCTTTACGTTTGACCACCAGCACGCCTGATGGAAAGCGATACTGTGGCCGAAGATTAAGCACGTAGACCTAGAAGATACTTATTCACTCTAGACTTGAAGACACCCGGGTTATAGTTTTCAGGAAATAAGGACAGCGGCAAGACATTCCGTTCCCGAGCGGTTCGCATTAGGAAGGTGGAAGCAAAACGCTTTGTTCGAGCTGATGGCAAATCCACCATGAAGGGATGGCATTGAAGCGTTTAAATAATGTTTTCTAAGGTTTTCGCGATTGTAACTCATTGAAATGAAACAAATTTTAACGGATTTATCGCGTATATTTGACATAATAATTTTATGACCTGACGTTTCAAATAATATGTATACACGATAAATCCGTTATTTGTTTTATTTCAATTGGAATAAGCCTATAATAATAATAATATTACTAATATTAAGCCTATGTAATAGGGCGAATTCTGTGATATTAAGGTAGATAAACTGTTTAGTTTACTTGGATTATAGATTTTTTTCAGTTATTTCGTTTTGAAAACCAAGTCAATGGATCGATTTTGATAAACTTTCTATGTGGGATCAGTCTGAAAGTAAAATAATCGACCTTTGTAAAACTAGAAAACAACATCACAAATATTCGACAAACATTTCAATTCGATCCAAGTAAATTTTCATACATAAAAAGGCACGGTTTGTAAATAAATTTTCATACATAAAAAGGCACGGCTAGTAAATAAACCGGAAGGGACAATTATTATTACAAAGTAATATGCTAGCAAGATCCATGCATTTAATAACTCACCTTCCAGAATACCAGAATATTGCTGACACTGACTGAGGTCGGGTCAGCTGACTTACCGTATAGCTATGTACAAGGGCGTCACCAAGGTGGGGCAAGGGGGGCAGCTGCCACCCCCTAGAGATTTGAAAAATGTAGCCAACTGTAAAGTAACCAAAGCCCTAAGGCTGTGCAATTGTACCTGTACCTACAATTCATCCTCCATAATATTAACTTGCTCCCCCCGGCCATGGGCTGGCGACGCCCTTCGCTATGTATACCTATTTACATAATGGATACACACGTTACATAATAAGGATAACATAGTGAAAGCGATATAATCCTCCAGGAATTTTGTGGGAATCTTACATAACATAATTATAGTTTAAAAAATAAAATAAAAAAAACTCAAAACTTCAAAAAACGCAATACGCATACGCGACTTGCTGTTCACTTTTCTACAGGCACTTGGATGATTTTTACCGTTATTTTGTTATAAAAACCAAAGTACTACATCTATTTTGATTAAATTTATATGGGGTCACCTCTGAAGTATGAACTACCAAATAATAAAAAAATAATGAAAATCAATGCACAAGTGCCTGAGTAATTATTTTTTATAATTTTAGTATGGGAAGTCAAACTCAATCGCTTGACCACCGTTTTTTGTATGAGACTTTATTATCTACGATGCAGCACGCTTGCCTAGAAAACCCCTATTTTACTTGCAGTTTATGTTTATACTTTAACATATGTCTGTATAATTGTATATATCTATTAGAGAAAGATAAAGATAGCGCGCCCTGCAATTTTTGAAGTTCTTTCAATAAAAGTAACAACAAAGCGCTCCGTTTGGATAAAAAATAAAAATAGTTTTAAAACCATTTCTTTCTATTATCTAGCAGAAAGTGTAAAAAGTAGATTATGCAGCTCGGGGATAAAGGTGGTTTTGTCTTGGGCGAGCTTCAATCCTTCGTTGCACGTTCGATTCTAGTTTTAAACTCTTAACGGCTCTGATAAATTAAGTTTTCATTAGGGTCATCTATTAAGCATAGGTAAAGTATTGTTCAATAAGGCTTCGATGAAGCTAAATGCGCCATCTATGTTAAGTTTGTAAAACTAAAATTACATGCAGATCAACAGCAACGAAGCCTCTTTGATTCGAACCAAAATGAAAAGGTTCACGATGGATTTGTGTGCGTTCAACGTACTTGATAAACAATACGAGTAGGTTTAGAAAAAGTAATGTTGGTTTAATATTAATATTATGTACTTACAGCCTAGAAAAAGTAATGTGGTCTTAATATTAACATGTACTTACAGCGTAATTAACCTAGACAATGTTTAAAACTGAATAAATAATTAACCTTCGTGAATTGTTTCTAGCAATTTTAGCCAATTAAGTTACAAATGCAACTTAAATTAAATTTGAAAATATTTCGAATATGAAAGCATCTTAAAGACATCAGTAGATGGCGGGATCGTCCATGTTGGTAAAACAGAACAAAATATTTATGTATATTATCTAGAATGCCCTGAAACATTTCATTAGTTTGTCTCAGTTATAATTTATAATAGTAAATTTTGATGTTATTATAGATGACCGACGAGAGTAATGCAATTAAATTTTTTTAGGTTAGAAAATGAAGGTTGTATCAAAGATGGCGGCGACAGCGTCGATGCAGTAGGTCGGGGAGCGGGTGCGGTGCGCGACGAGTCGGGTGTGCCGACGACACGCAAGCGCCAGGTAGGTTAACATTCACGCTCCGCCGCATTTGGTCGTCCCGTGCGCATCACCTGCGGACACCACACCGACCGCGACCGCAATGTACGTGAAACTGTGAATGTGTGTAGTGATCCTTATCTAGTGATAGTTCGTACGCAGTGTCTGTGTCTGTGATATGTGAAGGAGCAGCGCCGGAGTATCACCGAGCGCCTGAGCACCAGATCTTAACGGTAAATTTCATCAGACGTGACGATATGATCTGCCTCTGTTTACCCGTCAGGTGATGCGGGCTAACACACTTGTTCTAACATTAATACTACATATTTTAAACTTCATTTATACATTAAGTGACATGAGAGATATTGTCGAACGCTTTGTTCCACATTCTGATCGCGCGAACTCGTCAGTTTTCTTCCACGTAGCCGAAGCGGTGTTTACTCGTGAAATATGACACCTATATCCGCTGCTTCTACTGTCCGTACGATCCACTGAAAGCCTAAAAATTCACCGCAAATGTATTTTCTCTATGAAAATATTATAATATTATTATGTTAGTGAAAATTCCGGTACCGTTGTAGATGAAAGTAGAGAAAAATATGTATGTAGGGTAAATTTCAACGCGATTTGCAATTGATTACATGGTTGATCGTTTAGGAATCTTATTGGATCTAAATTGGCAGTTCGGCGGAATAGTTTGTGGTTGATGGTTGTAAATGTTGAAACGAGAGGTAAGTTTTGAATTTACCGTTATTGTAAATACAGCTAGATAATTATAGCTGAATATTGGCGTATTTACGTCTTATGGTTGGCGTAATGAGGATCAGTGTCCTAATTCTGGTACAATGACTGTTTGAAGCAGTTGTGACGTCTCTTAAAACTGTTTTAGATTCTGGTTTCCAAACATGTCACAAAATAAAGCATCAAAACATTTGCAACTTAAGACTTGTTGCTTACTGCAGGATTGTATTAGTACGTAAGTATAGACTAAAACATTCAATTTTTCAGATGACCTATTTTTCAGAATTGAATTTGCTCAACATTTCTTACTATTATCAATAGAATCGAAGGCATCGAATCCCAGTTGCTAGGAATGCATGGTAACCATATCACGCCGTCACAATAACCGTCCCATATCAACAATGGTGAACAAGTTCTCATAGAAAGTTGAAAACAATACCAGCTTCTGTAAGAAACTAGAATCCGACACGGTAATAAAGGCCCTCCTTGGGTTTTATGATTATGGAATTACTCTTAAGTAAATATTCGCCCACGCAACAATTGCCAATCGAATATGTAAACACAATGTTTCGATGAAAAAAAATATTAATTCACCAGCAATGGTTTTTCGACATTTCACGTTACCGTCGTCTTGTTTCGTCGTCAGAGACTTATAATGATTAGATGACAATACCATATAGGTAATATGTAATATAGCAAGCATATAGACACATACGACTTTTGCGTCCGTTGTCGACGATTTAGTCATGTTGCAGTTGTAAGCGGCACCTGTTCCAGTGATTAAATAAACATAATTTACAGGATGATTACAATAATACCCCTCAGATATATTGATAGTACTCTCTTTTCCTTGTCGATAATGCCCCTATTTTTCGACCCACCAGTATAGAATAGTCAGCAGTTCAGCTTCCTGCTTCTGTGCAAATAGTTCATCAACAGGTTCGTTGGTTGGTCCAATACCATTGGTCATTGATAGTTTTAGTTTGGTTTTGTGGTTATTAATGCCGATGTTTCCTAGAGATCGCGGTGCTCTCTGCGACGCAATTAATGCTAAATATCAAGGATCTGCTCAAATCCAGTATTTGTGGCACGCACATGTCAATATTGTTGGAGAAAGCAACATTTCCAATGCCCGGGCAATGGATTGGAACCCTAGTCTTAAGGCTGTAGTCCAGCGCTTGAATTCGTTTCTTAAGACAGTCTCCAACTGGCTCTAACTGACAGACATATGTAGGCATGTCTGTTTAGCGCCATAAGATCCCATTCCAACCAGCTCTTTTCCGTGATGTTTCTTTATCTTAAATTTATCTTCTTCATCTTTATATTAACCTTGAACTTTTGGGCATTACACTGACGTCTTCAGTTTAGATTTTCAATGTCGGTTCATATATTAAGTCTAAAGCTCAAATAGTAGTTAAAAAGCTGCGAATCCTCTGTAACAATCGATACCTTACGCCGCAACAGCTGCTTACATTACACTAAGGTTAAGTTCGGTCGCGTATGGAGTACCGCTTGCATCTTTAGGGCACTTTGGTTGGCAATGTACCAGCTTGAGCCGGTGGAATCCGTCGAAAAACGTGCCAAAGACACCATCAACGCAAAATTGATCATCTAATAATTAGGTAGAATGATAAAATCCTCTCCATCGTGCCTATTCTTCTATTAGGCAGCTGGAGCAGAAAAAGCGATAACGTTTCTTGGTATTCCAAACAGTCGAACGAAGCTCATTGGTTCCACATTTACTGTGCGAACTTGTAAGCTGTGAAATTACGTTGCATGGTTATGTTTTCCCCGATAGGTATGTCTTCAAATCTTGAGTAATTAATTACTCAAGATTTGAAGACTTTTTGACTTTTTTTTTGAGATTTTTTTACTTAAGTTTCTTCTTCGTTGTTCAACATTGTGTGAATTGATAGTCAAGCGCAAGCTTATCAATGGTTAAAAAAAATATATTGTCAGCATAAAAGAATTTGATATTTACAGATCTACAAATTGTGAGTCCCACCTTTCTGATTCTTGTGTCATAATTATGCACGAGTACCTACCAATTATAATATATACTAATCATAATATGGTATGTGTTAAATAGAATTGGGGAGATAATGCACCTCTATCTTACATTTTTCTCGAAATTGATGTGTGATGAGTTGGTTCTGTGACTTCCCTATTATTATCAATACGACTTTTGAAAGGTCCTTTGGATAATATTCGAATACAAATTCGAAATAATCATTCTTTGCTATTGTTTTTGTTACTCATTGAATTGTAACAAATTTTAACGTAGGTATTTATTTATGTATTTATCACGTCAACGATTTGTTTGCAGTGTCTACGGACACTGCGTACAAATAAAAATTTTAAATTATATAAAATATAGGTACGCGATAAATTCGTTAACGGTTATTTAGTTTCAATAATAACTTATTAAACTTATTGTATATGCACTTTTTCTATTTAATAGTATGTTCTAGTCAGCGATCTATATGACGTGCGTTCTATATAGTCAATTTGTTTCGTGAATTGTAAAAAGTCGTAGAGCAAAAGTTGTTTTTGATATAAGACCACATCAAAGATAATTTTATCTATGTCTTTGGTATGGTCTTTTATTTTTTCTAAATTTAAATATATAAAAGGAAGATTCCTTCCGATACAGATACAAGGAAGAATCCTTGTATCTGTATATTGTTGACGTCTGCGTATGTTTTGATAACAAGAAAGACACGCAAACGACATAATGTGATCTGTAAATGATTTGCACATATTATATAAACAGTTTTAATAACATATTAACTCCGTTTGACATTGTAAATGTGGTAATGGCAGAAGTGCACGAATACGACGTAATTTCCTTAGACATACTAATTTAATTTAGTTTAATTGTATTCCTGACAGACTATATACAGTACAAGGATTTATACCATTTTGTGCACAATGACAGAAAAAAATTTGCATGGGTCGTTAAAATCTTGAAAACAATTTATATCGATAAAAGAAAAAAGAACAAAGTAGAATTTGCCCTGGACACATTCTACTTTTCTAATCACGGTGAGATTTAATATACTTACGTAAATAACAAGGACATGACGTCATGACGTTTTGATCTACGAACCAAAAAATGGACAGTGAAACTTTCAAACATCTAATGTTGGAAATGTCTCAGTTAGGGTCATAGTAAGAATTTTTCATTTTGTTGATAAAAACTAGAGTCCTATTATTTTTTTAATTTCCTGTATCATATTATTTTTGGTGGGAAAATAAGAATAAATTTGCAGCACTGCTATTAATTTGATCATACTTTTTGATTCATGGAAGTGAGCCTCTATAATATATTTTTGGGCCAATGGACATATGCCTTATAAATAATAGTATAATCGTCGATACCTATCGGCTATTGAACAGAATCTGCGTCAGCGCTATTTATAGACTTTTGGCATTTAAAATATAGCTAAATCCATAGATGTCTGTGTACATGTATAGTAAAAAAAACAATAGAACGTGATTGCATCCGTAATTTTTAACTTTTCTTGAATCGTTTTGGAACGATAACCAGATAATCTAAAAATAT
The DNA here is from genome assembly GCA_947563715.1 of Lycia hirtaria. Classification (NCBI taxonomy): domain Eukaryota; kingdom Metazoa; phylum Arthropoda; class Insecta; order Lepidoptera; family Geometridae; genus Lycia; species Lycia hirtaria. Next base: position 41,264,955 of record OX387379.1, read on the forward strand.
ATTTTTAGACATAGGATTTTTTAAATGCAATGGAAAGTGCTCACGATGACAAAATAAATAATCACCAAGGATTACATACATACATTTACATGGATTACATACATTTAGGTACATACATTATGTTCAAAAAATGGATACATCGATCAAGAAGAAAATATATAAATTATGTTAGATCTACGATTGATCACCAACTCGCCTGACGTTAAGCGACAGTGTGGCCGAGGATGGAGCTCGTCGATCTAAAAGATATAGAAGATAGATTCATTTTCGCCTTGAAAATTCCAAGACTGTAATTCTCATGAAACAGAGATGGAAATGTAAGTTTTCAGGTAACAGGAATGTGGCAGAGTTATCCATCCTCCATTCATCCGTCCATTATTCTGTGCTATACACATAAAAAATGTGGACCGAAATCATTGTGTGTGTTTTTGACTTTGTTTAATCTAGCGTGAATATAATATATTATTTCGGCAACTAACACATTTTAAAGTTTTCCGCGTTATTTTCGCAATATTGATGTGAAATTACTATATATCGTGTTTGTTTCGAGTGATATATAAGTATGTTGCATTGAACACGCGTGTTTCTTTTACCGTTGCACATATGTTTTAATAAAACGATAAATAGCGAGTTGCTAAACACCTCGATATTGAGTACGCGTTTGGACACGGTTGAGCAATAGACGCAAATGAACAAACATTTCGCGTTTGAATTCATTAAACGAAATGAGACAATTGTGTTATGTGTTTAGGGTTCCGTACCTCGAAAGGAAAAAATGGAATCCTAATAGAATCACTTTGTTGCCCGTCTGTCAAGACCTTCTACCTCGGGAACGCGTGGACGTATCGAGTTGAAATTAAAACTGTATACGCAGATCTGGGACTACAGAAAGCAGCTGTGAAAAACTTCTCGGTTATCGTAAAAACGCATATTTCGACATTCACAAGGGAATCAAAATCGTTGACCTAGAACTATGAAATTTGGTAAGAAGCATTTTCAGTGCACATAAAAGAAAAAATCCAAAAACTGAACATTTTTTTTAAATGTAAAATAAAAGTAATTAAAATACATTAAACCGACTTCAAAACAATCTAATTAACTGAAAAGGAAGAAATAACACGAAAAAAAACAAAACTGGGCGTCTACCTAAGTAGGTACGTAAACCAACTATTTTTGAGGTCGGTGTCTGTATAGGCCTTAGTTGATGATAGTACCTACCTACTTAGGTAGACGCCCAGTTTTGTTTTTTTCGTGTTATTTCTCCCTTTTCAGTTAATTAAATTGTTTTGAAGTCGGTTTAATTTTTTTAAATTATTTTTTATCAATGACTATCTTCGTCCGGTAGTTCGTTTATTTATCTAATTTGTACGGAACCCTCGGTGGACGAGTCTGACTCGCACTTGCAAATACTTGGCTGAATAGTTTTATTTATAAATAACTGTAATTAAAAAAAAAAAAAAAAAACGACACAGAAATGGGTGAAGATTTGTTTAAATCATAGATATGAACACTTTCGATTACAAAAATTAAAATCGGTTAATCGGTTTGTTCACTGATAGACGATGTACTACTTCAAAGCGCGCAACTATCTCGCTCATCCCAACATTTTATCACTGAGTGGGAATATTAGAAAAGTGAGTTTTTTTTTATTTAGATAGGAAAAATGATTAAAAAACAAAAAAAAACTTTCATACCTTTTAAATTGGCTCAGGAGTAGCAAAATATATGTTTTCAAGCTCAAGCCGTTTAGGCTGTAAGGAATAATATAGAAACATACCTACTTACATTACATACAAACATACATACATTCGAAAACATAATATTCTTGTATAGTCGGGTAAAAACTAAGGACTTTGACCCTTTAATGCCAGCAAAGGTTAAACAAATAAACTTGACACTCCCAGCATAAATTAACCAAATTCTAAATTAACTGACCTTGAAGTAAGTAAATAAACAACCAAGTCTAATAGTTCATTACAAAATTAACAAAATTAATTATGTACGCATGCAAATACAAGCTCTCTCATCAAAACTGGTTGTGAATCCACCTGGCTCTTCATAAACCTTTTTCTTTTTGCTTATTCTGTGTCGAAACCAGATAAATAAAGTTAACTAAATCATACGACACGGTATCAAACAAATATCTACCTTAATCCATTGCTATAAAATATCAAGTAAAAATTGGTTAAGCGTATTTCCGACCATGACAAGTAAAAATTAACGAAGACGAGAAAAAAGGCGCAGAAATAATTCTGCGTTCTCGGCCCATGGATTGCTGTATTTGAACAATAATTATGTCCGTTAAAGCATTCATCGCGAAGAATGCAATAATTATCATTGGAATATAAATTGTGTGTGTGAGGAATAGGGTTTAGAATAGCGTCGTTAGAGTTGAAGCATCGAATCGTTTTCACCGAAACTCGATTTCGATTGAAACCGTGACCGTCATTGAACTTGGAATGGATAGTTCTTGGCCGTTCGCTCCATTGAAATGACATCTATTGGTAAACGACCTAATAATTAAGCTCATTACTATAAGCTTTTATTTGGGTTTACGTGGTTAGTAAGGGACGGCAGACGTCACAATCTTGGAAATACCTATTAGTTCAACTTTCTATGATCCATCATCTCAATGGATCCATCTCATATTTCGCATACCTATTACGTTTGTAACTTCAATAAAAACGCAATAGTAGGTAATTAGGAGTCGGAAGTCGGAACAGGTATTTCCTGCACTAGATTTAATTTATTTAATTTATCGACTTTTCATTAATTAAGTACATTCATGGGCATGATACTCTGACGATAGGATGACTTCATACGCAATGAGGTGATCTATGTAAAATAAAATGTATGTGTTATTAGCGAATTTTTTGGTTGATTCATACTTGTCTGTATGACATTTATACAAACAAGTATGAATCAACCAAAAAATTCGACGGCGCGAACAAGACACCAAAATGTGTTTTAATCTTTGATGCTCAGCATGGGAAGCTCTTTGACGCTCAGCTCGTAAGTATGGCAAAATAGGTTTAATTTTGAATAGAACCGCTTTCGTTTCGTTCTTCAAACCTCATCGGGATAAATTTTGATGTCGATAGCCAAAAAATGGAGGGTGACAGGAAGACCATTGTCCCGAGGAATGTCGATCGAATATGTCCTAATTCTCAGACGCACGTGAGTTGCATCGCAGTTCATATAAAGAACGACTTTCACAGTTCACTACACACGTCACCACGGCACGTGGCCTGTTCTGTCATATCTTGTTTGATCGTCAAACGTGACTGTTTTTTGTAAAACCATTTATTAATTGAATTAAATTATTGAATAATTTGAGAGAAAAATGGTAGGATTGGACTATGTTATTTCTTTTTATATGGCAAGTGTCTTCATTAACAGACCACGTTTTGCCCAACTAGCTAAACTACAAATTATATTTATTCCGGACGTTTCAGTCCACTGCTGGACATGGATGAAAAAAAATGAATGACCATGAATTTCCAAAATAAACTGTTGGAAGCGACTTGCATCCAGCGTCTTCCTGACACTTATATGAATGAGGTCGTCTCTTCACCTTGTGACTAAGTAAGTAAGTAAGTTCGTGTAGACTGAGTGGCCAGCCCTAGTGTCACCGCCGAAAGGCCTTGTGACTGATAAATAAATAAATATTTGGGGACATTTCAGACAACACCATCTAGCCCAAACTAAGCAAATCTTGTACTATGGAACTAGATGGCTGATAGAATACATATATGTAGTATACTTTTTTTTGTAAATATATACATATTATACATAGACACACCCAGACACAAAATTTTGGAATTATAGAATAATAATTCCAAATTATATTTTCCGTTAAAAGACTATAGATAATCCAAATTCTTAAACCTACCTACTTTTTGTTGGTAGCGTACGCAGCATGCTACTACCATTGTCACGTTGAATGGGGCCAGATAAATACCAGCCTTATGCTGAGTCGATGTTACCATTAGAATAAATTTGATGAAATTTAGATAAGTCTAGCAATATTTTGATATTTTTTTATGTATAGTCACCTAGTATATCTCGCTAAATGGCAAGTTTGCATTCGGTTATTTAAGGTTGAACTTTGATAACCTATCAAATTACTAAATACTAATTGCTCAGGTTTTTCCCGAGGTAAAAAGTATTTAATAAATCCCGGAAAGTACGAGTTTTATTCGCACACCGAGGCTTCCGTACTGAACCGAACATGAACACTGACAACAGGGCTATTACTCAACAAAATGTGTATAACAAAGTGGTTACATAAACCCTTTGGTTTTATAACGTATTCAATCTTAGTACAGAGTTGTAAAGAAGCTATATGACCTACGGGTATCGGATGAACCATTGTCAATAGTTTCTTGTGTCGACTCGAACCATTGTGAATATTTGTCGCTAACTTTGTATCGACTCGAACCATTGTGAATATTTGTCGCTAACTTTGTGTCGTTGCGAACCATTGTGAATATTTGTCGCTAGCTTTGTCCAGTGATTTTACTTGTTACCCCACATCAGTCAAGCTGTTTAGGCTTTAGGAGGTAATGATGTATTATAAGTAGATAGGTTTTCCCCGGCTTTGCGTAGCAAGCTTCAAGTAAGGTAATCACCCGACTCGTCTTCAGTCGGGCAATGCTGTTAGACGCGTGTCGTGACTTGTGAAGAGTGTCAATTCCATTCAGTGTGTTTAGAAGGTGCAACATCAAGATATAGATTGGCCTTATAAGATATAAGGCCAAGATACTAAAAAGCCTTATCCTAGTCCTAGGATGTGGTCTTATCCTCGAAAGTGCTGAGAACTGAGGTTTGCCATGTTTTTAAATCAGTTTAACCTCTCTAATAGGTAGAAGGAACAATCACAATAGAAACATCACTCTTATTCTTATTTGACTATGTCAAGAAACGTCATTTTCTCACCTAGCAATAGAGGTGATAATGCAATGACAACCTTGAGCGTTTTGAATGACAAAGTGTATTGTTGGGGCTTTGTTGACTCAACCCAGTCTCCGCCTTACAGATTGATAAGATACGCTTATGCTGGTGTTACAAATAAACGTGTGAATGCGAAATGGTTTCTATTTGTGTTATTTGTGAATTAGCAGTGCTATTAGCATGCTAACGCTATTGCACTAGGTGTCATGTGAAAGTGACGTCTGCTAATGACAATGTTAACTCTGCTATGTAACTATTAAATTGCGAGAAAATAAGAGAAACCTTGTTAAAAACTTTACACGTATCCGTATACACATTAGAATAGCAATAATATTCGTCTTTTAAATTTATTTCTCAGTACAGTTGTTTCCGGGATTTCCGGAAGTAAGGTGTTTCAAACAAACATTCCAATTTCCATAATGTCGTGGTTTTGAACGCGTTCACGTAAATGTTTGAGGCGTGCGAAGCGCTTTCCTACTTGAGCTGCATGGAGATTCGCTGCAGTAAATGAGATGACTTGTGCTGAGAATTGAAAATAAGTAAGTTACATAATTGTAAGTAGGCACATAGTATTGCAAACCAAACCATATTTTATTAAGGAAATTAACGTGGGTTATTCACAGATTCTTAAGTAAACACACATTTTAAGTGCGATGATTATTTATAGAGATGCGTATGTTGCTTCTTTGAAAAAGACCGCAAAATGCGGTTGAAACTATAGTTGGATATTTCGACAATAAAGGAAGCTACTCACGAATAATTTTCGTTGAAATCTTCGATAAATGACTTCGGCATTTTCTATGGAAAAATTGGGAAAAATGAATGTTAAAAGTGCAACGTATAACCAATTTTTCCATTATACCTAAATGTAATTCATGTTAAGGAACTTAAAAAATTTGCTCCTTCTAGAGCAGTCAGTTAAAATTACTTTTTGCTTAAAAATAGACATACATTGAAAGATATTTTCACACAACACTATCGAACCCCATACAAAACAAAACTTGTATTAGGGTTATTACGGAACCAGATGGCTGATCTCCCCTCTAGTCGGAAGTACCGCCGATTTTAATTTTCTTGTAAAAAAATTGTAGTAAGTACAACAAAGGTTTTACTAGCGGAAGGGGTAAGTTTCAATTAAAACTAAAATAATTTAGGTGGATATTAAACAGAATGCCATTTCGTACGTACTTCCCCGATCCATTACAGTTTAACCCTAACACTAATGTCTTATCTTCTGATTTCTTTCAATAATCGATTCACAGTGTATTGTTAACACTATTGTTAGTCGAATCACTTTCTCGAGTAGCGGCTTTGAGAAATCGAATCGCTTTCGTCTTCCAATATCGAGCTGAGCACAGAGTACGTGAGGGGAGTACCACTCGATGCATCGGAAAATGTATTTCGATAACGCAATACGAATAACAACACGATGTTCGCTCGTCTTCCTGGAAGAAAGTTGCATCGACGGTCAAAAGGTAATAGGGTATAAGCGACATTTTAGTCAAAAATGAGTTATGAATGCTAAATGAAAAAGCGGAAAATTTTAAGTAAGATAGCATTCATAACTCATTTTTGACTAAAATGTCGCTTATAACCTATTACCTTTTAACCGGCGATATCTACCTTATTCTTTTGGTAGAATTGAGAAATCTCAAGACCACATCGGCCGAGACATGTATATGGGTGGGTAGGGTTCCGTATCTAATGCTGTAATCTAAAAGAAAACCGCTTGGCGAGTATTGTTTGTTCGAACCACTTTGCAAAAAGTCAATGACATCTGTACTAGAACGATTTAAATGTTTTTTGTACATATTTATCGCTATATCTCGAAAATTTATTGAAAGTTTTTGATAATCTCTACTAATAATGGTTAAGTATTGGTTAATCATAATTCATTTAGGTCTAATAGTTTAGAAATTCAGAGGGAGGAGAATGGGAGGTGAATTTTTCACCTTTGGCGAGCTATTTCTCGCACATATCACATCTAAATGTCCTCCCTCACCGCGAGCATTCACGTGTAATGTAACGTTACAGATTCAAGCATTACATAAGGGAGGGAGGAAAACCGACCATTACAGCGCGCACCTTGTAATGATACAAAACGAGTATGTGAAGTCAAATCAAATCTATAATGTTACATTACACGCGAATGCTTGTCAGCCAGGGAGGTAGTATTGTAATGTAATGCTCAAAGTCGAATCTATCATGTTACATTACACGTGAATGCTCCCGGTGAGGGAGCACCTTTAAAAGAAAGTGATATAATGAAACCTTAGTCTTAATTCAATATACCTATTCAACGACATTCTAGGTGAAATGATCGGGTGAAATTGAAAGATATATGATATATTTCATCCTTTCTTTACAAGAGTTTACATGTATGGAGTGCCACCTACGAAGAAAAATACTAAGTGACTAATGGACCTGGCGAATTTATAAGGGTTCCACCATAGACTTAAACTCCTTAGACTTGAATTACGAGGAACCCTATGTCTGTGGGTTCCTCGTAGTTACTACGGAACCCTAAAAAATGCTCCACACAATTTGGACTCTGCCGTCTGTGCCTTTTTAAACTAAAATAACTAATACAATATGTTTGAACTAATGACATATTTATTTTTAACTTATTAAAAATATAAGTACATAACATTATACCTAATTATATAAAATATTCTGTGACATGCGGTACCTACGTGCGAAGCTCACGATACAACCACGTATACAGTCCTTCATGTTATTATTTTTCGCAGTCTATAGACAAAAGGTTTCTATCTCACACTAATCCTTAGGTATACGACATTCCTAAAATCCAACAATCGCGTGAGGCGATTGTTTAGGCCATTGATAAAGGCGGTACAATACGGGCCGTGACCTGCGCCCGCGCACCTGCCACCGCCGCCCCCCGCCGGTCATGGGTGAATGAGACGGCAACTGACTGTTGTTGATATACGTTGTATCCTATAGTAGTTTGTGTTGTTGATGACCCCATATGATTAAATTGTACGAGCCAAGTTTAATACACAAGTATAGCGTAGTATATTGGATTTTACTCGTATCTAGTACTCTTGTACAGTATCACATACGAGTATATGTTAAAGTCAAACCTCGGAGCTCAGGCTCTCCTTGGTTTGACTAGTCAATCCGCAGGTCTGACTTAAAGTCTTAGTCAAACCCCAATTAAATAAATCGCCCTTTGGCTAAAGAGTTTTTGTGAAACCTAGGAGAGACTAATTTAATCAGGCAAACGTCGAAGCTCAATTTCATAAAATCGGGGTTTGACCAGTCAAACTTCAATTAGGTATTAGAATGTCTTAGTTTGTTTGATTAGGTATAATAAAACGATATTTTTAATTTTAATGTTTATTTTAGTTTAATCTGACACACCCGCACGCTCAATATACAAACATGAATTGACAAAATAATTTATCGGAACATCGCAAGAGACGCTTATGTATGAATCTGCTTAAAAGCGTTACAAGTGCAGGGGGGTTACCACAATCTCAATAGCAGTCTTATTTCAATATTACTTTGACCTTTATCTTGCTCTGTCTACTGTAGTAAGAGCGAGAGAAAATTCAAAATAATATCAATATTATATAAGTATAAGACTGCTTGAACGCTTGTTGTAAAGGGGCAGATCGACGTTTGACCGAGTCTGCCAGTCGCTTCTAGGATCGACTAGGTAAAGCCCGTAACAGATTATTTTACTTTCGAAAAGTTAAGAACTTCTAGATTTGACTAAAAATATTTCAGTCAAAGGCCGAAATTAGATTATATTTCGGGGTTTTCCAGGTGGCTAATCCAAACCTAGGATAAACCAGTAATTTCGGGAAGAGACTGCATATCGACCTTTGACTACCTATAATATATTTATATATCGAGGTGTTCAGCAATCCATGTATACATGTATTAAATACTGGTTGCACAACATTATTACACTCAATCAACATCCAACACGTCTTTCACGCAAAAGTCCAAGTTTATCGTTTACAACAGGAATACCTGTAGTTAATTGTACGATGCATTAACAGTATTTTAACGAAGTGTAAGTTATTTGGACTTTGCATGGAATATTGGAGTCTGTCACGCGTGTCAATACTATAAATACTATTAATGTTTTCTGTGACTATACGATGAAAACATATTTAAACTTATATTTCTAAACTAATTTATTCATACAAATAATAGAAAATGACAATATGAATACAATATGTAAAATACCTACACATACTAAATTACCATAATAAAATAAAATAAATTGTCTAATTCCTAACTAATGTATTGTAAGGCTGCAAATCCCTCGCATGCAGACCCTGATCTGAGAGTCATCATCACGCTTGCAGCGTTACCGCTATGAATTATATTTCAGTAACTGTACGTCGCGATTTCAATCGATCTGTGATAGGAATAGTTCATTTCTAACCGACTCCAAAAAAGAAGGAGGTTATTTTTAGGGTTCCGTATTTCAATAGGAAAAAACGGAACCCTTAAAGGATCACTTTGTTGTCCGTCTGTCCGTCCGTCGGGTGTCAAAACCTTTATTTATCTCGGGAACGGGTGAAGGCATCGAGTTGAAATTAAAACCATATACGCAGATCTATAATATCTTACTGCAGAAAGAAAAATAAAGTTTCTAAGTTTTCGTAAAAAAAAGTTACAGCTGAATATATCGTAAAAACGCACATTTCTACACTCACAAGGGAATCAAAACCTATGGGGTACTTCCCGTTGACCTAGAACAATGAAATTTGGCAAGAAGCATTGTGTTAGAGTACACATATAGGAAAAAATCCGAAAACTGGACATTTTTTATTTAATCACAGAAAATAGTGTCTTTATGGAAGGAATGAACGTCCAAATTTTAAAGTGAATTAACCGTATCATGTGGGGTATCATATGAAAGAGCTTCAGTAGCATAAGCTAAAACAGGTTTTTAAATATTTTTAAGATGAATATTTTTCGGTTTATAAAGGGAAATATAAAAATAAAAAAATTATTTCCCCTTTTATCTACTAGCTTGTCTCTCCGTAGGCAGAAATCTCCATTTCAAATTTAATTCAAATCCATTGATACATTGCTTAAATGTAATGTATGTTTGAAGATATCTTGTGGCTCAGTTGGTAGTGTGTTTACGTCTACCTGCTGAACTGAAAGGTCGTGGGTTCGATCCCCACCCAGGGCAAACATTTGTGTGATGAGCATGGATGTTTGTTCTGTGTCTGGGTGTTTCTATGTATCATATGTATATATTTACAAAAAAAAAAAGTATATATGTATTCTATCAGCCATCTAGTTCCATAGTACAAGCTTTGCTTAGTTTGGGCTAGATGGTGTTGTGTGAAAAAAAAAAAAAAAAAAAAAAAAAAAAGAAGATGTAAATATACACACATACAAACAAACTTTAGAACTTATAATATTGGTGAGATACAGCTAGGCTGGTAATAGTGGTGATCTGTATGACAGTGTTGCAATACAGAGATAGAATCTGGGTGATACCGAGTTCTGCTCGGATTTTTTATGACTGAAAATACGGACAAAAGTGGGTCACTAGAAATGAAACCTAGCTAGATCGACTTTTCGTCCTTGAATCTACCTACCTACCATTCATTTATTACGTAAGACTATTTTTGCCAGTTTTTGACCCCCTCCCCCCTATATAAGAAAAAATAAGAATACACCGACACCCCTGTTTAATATTTATTTACACAGTAATTTAATATTTATTACGTAAGAATCTAAAGGAAAAAATTAATACACGTTTGGTTTATTGTAATGTTTATTTTCCAAAGTAACAATTTTTACGAATGTTTATTTGTACTTTTATACATATCCGAGCGCACTTCGGAACTCGCACGGTTGCTCGCGCTTTTTCAAAGTATAATTTTAACTTTTATTTAATTTTTTTTGATCTTACGTAAGAACTATCAAGATTATCCTATCCCAGTATCCCACCCCCTTGTAAGAAAAAATAAGACATGATCGACCCCCCTCCCCCCCGAAATCGTCTTACGTAATAAATGAATGGCCCCTTAACAAATTTCATTAAAACCGTTGGAGCCTTTACCGAAATCCTTATTATAGGGTAAACCGGGATAGATGCTCCAGGGCTATACATTGCTAAGATTGTAATTACTATAGTTTCGCGGATAAATCGCATACTATTTTATTTAGCTATCGAAGGACTCTACTAAGATTACCGTATCGCAATGTTTCTGTGCGATTGGACAAACAATCCCAATTACAGGGAATGGGAATGCTAATGGGCATTATGGCACATTATTCCAGAAAACCCAAGAACAATACACCATCATCTTAGTTTTCAGCCTTTCATCGTCCACTGTTGAGCACAGGCCTTTTAGGTCAAGCGAAATTAGGCTGGCAAAATGTGAAATAAGTAAAAAATCCAGTAATCTAGTGGAATTTTAGAAACTGTAACAAAAAACATACACAACACACAATTATACGTTTCAATATGTAGTGATATAATAGTATATCCGAACCGGACCATACGGGACGGACCGCGATCGTGGGAAATATTAAAATAGTAAAACTTCGGTGGTTCTTATCGATCCACATTTCTGTTGCGTACTGCACAAGAATGGAATTCTTTGCCGCCATCTCTGTTTCCTGAGACCTACAATCTTGGAATTTTCAAGGCTAGAGTGAATAGATATCTTCTAGATCAAGAGCGACGAGCTCCATTCTCGGCCACACCGTCGCTTAACATCAAGCCAGTTGGTGGTCGATCGTAGATCTATAGATCTACGATCGACCACCAACTGGCCACTTCACATTAGATTCACATTACATTATTTCATTTTTTCTGGTACATTATAATGTATAAAAAAAAACTTCTACACTCTTCAGACTAGCCAACGTTACAGGTAAGTAGAGGTACAACAAACAGAGTACCCATGGCCAGTAGTGGGAAAAAGGCGTCTGCGCCCCGTTATCCGTCACAGTAGGGGCTCGCTGTCGACTTCCTTTCGGTCCTGTCGGCTTCCCGTCGGTCGAATGTAGGAAGTGCGCTCGGTGATGCGTGACGTCGATCGACTGCCCTCGTTCATTATGAATAGTATATGTCGACATTATTTACAACCGCAGTATTCTTTACCCGACTACGCAAGGAATTGACTAATGTTTTTAGGTATACGTACAAATGTGTCTTTGTAAGTATGTTTCTGTTTTACTTCCTTCAGCCTAACGGGCTTGACCGGCGCGGCGCGAGGAGCGGTTAGATTTGTCTTTTCTTATACAGTCACTAAGGAGACCAATAAACTAGTCGGCGATACTAAGACCCTGGGGATCGAAGTATCGCCGACTGGGGATCATTTGTGTACACCCCTTGACTCTACTACACCCTTAGCGGAAAATGTGCTCAATTAAATCTACTACGCCGTGCATAGGAGTGTGTCTGTAGTCCTTCGGCTTAGGAAAGGCTAATCCAAGGGTGCTCATCCTTTTAGCAGCGAGAACATCACAGATGCACAATAAGTCATCGTTTCCACTTCCCACAACTCTGCATTTGTCGTTTAGACTTAATCCCAATCTGCAGAGTTGTTTTGCTGTGGAGAAGTGTCCCGTCAGGGCACTTGTAAGTGCCCTTACCTGTCGTCTGCTCCCTCCCACGCAGAATAAACTTTGCGGTGGTAGCAGTGTTACTGTCAATGAAGGGCTAGGAATGATGGAGTCCTTCTGTGGCTGTCCACTTAATCCAGTGTTTCTCCTTGGCTGCAGCTTTGATAACATTGTTAAAGGTGCATAGAGGAAGTACTACGCCTGGTCCTGGTCTATGCAGTGAATGCGCAGACTCTTCTCTGGCCAGTACGTCAGCCGACTCATTGCTCATGTGCCCTTATGCTACATTTAACTAAAAAGTAAAAAATAAAATAAGGATAATACTTTTTAAAAATCAAACTTTAATAAAAAGTAACGTGAACTAAAATGAAAAAAATATAACAAATTTTTAAAGCTTCATAAGCAAAAACTAGTAAGATAAGCTTGACAGCGGTATAATTATGTTGTCAGCCTTATCTACACCTGAATTTTTGCACCATCTCTAGCCACAAGATCATCGGTAAGCCTGAATCAGTAACACACCATTCTGCATTATAAATTCACTTTGAAATAGCCACATTATTTGCATATTCGCTTTTGCGAGTAATATGCATATAATTTTAAATTTTATCATTAATCTTTACAATCTTTATAATTATTTAAATGTTTGTTTTGTTGTCTGCAAATTATTTACATTGCTATTGTTAGACCGACCCATATTTTTAGTTGAGTTTGCAGATAAAATATACTTAGTATTTCTGAACAAAATTGTTAAACATGATTTAACTATGTAAAGTAAAATTTTAGGTAGTTAAGCATTTAATCTATGCTTTTATGTTTTAACTTTTTTAGTAGCGAAACGAACCGTACTGTACCGACCCCACCTAGTGGGAAAAGGACAAGACAATGAAAACTTTTTAACCTACTTCCAAAAGGGAGGAGTTTCTCAATTCGACTGTATGTTTTTTACGCAATTAGTCCGCCAATTGGGAATTGGTTTTGATGGTTATTTTTATCCGACTGCGTAAGAAGGAGGGTTATGTTTTTCGAGTGCATGTATGTTTATATGCTTTTTATATGCATGTATGCGGGTATGTATGTTTGTTTCTATATGATTGCCTACAGCCTAAACGGCTACACTGATTTTGATATGCGAGGTGTCGTTAGATTCGCCTTCACTCTTTGAGTGTAATAGGCTATATTTTTTTGTAATACATATAAATAATAATAATACATCTCTTGTAAAAATAAAAAAAATGCGTTTTTTCGTAACCTCCAACGAACTTTTTTTTTTTTTTTATTTGATTTGCTTTGAATAAACAAGTGATTTTACTAGAAATATTCTAGATATAAACTTTTACAGCGAGTTTACACATACTTCCTCAAAAAAACGTACCTTCCACAGTGTATCAAGCGTAACGAAATCGAAAGTTAGACTGCAAATACCTCTTTTCTGCAGTCGGGTATTTTCTTTTTCTTTTAATATTCAAAATAACCTGAACTGAACCTGGCTGGACAGATATTAACGAAATAAAGCTAAGAACACTCTCTCGATGAAAACCTTTTTCAAATAAAAAAATAACTAAGTAGATCAAAATCGAACACAGATACATATGTACGTCAAACTTATAAAACCATTTATTATTTTTTCTTTCTTTATCCCATGGTTGCCTGGAAGAGATCGCTTTTAGTTACCTGACCGCCTGTTCTTGCACTAGTTTATTTAAGACCTTTGTTATTAATTTTAAGGTATGTACAATAAAGAGTTTAACTATCTAACACCCCTCATTTTGGGTTGGGTGTTAAAAAGTCAATCTAGTGCCTGGTAGAGTACACTTGGTACATTTCTGTAGTATCGCATTATGCGTGCGCGCATGCTCTGCCTCCACAATGGCGCACGTGTAGTGTAGAGCGGAACTGATCGCGCCGGAAGTCCTCTATCTGTCGGCCGTTCATCTCGCACCGCGAAAATTATACCCAGAACACACTTCATTTCACTACTTTCATAGTTAAATCTAATCTACGTCTACATCTAATCTGAGTACATATATTCTAACTTCCTAACAATATGGAAACCTTAACTATATTCTTGTATTTTAGTATTAATACCCGACTGCGCAAGAAGGAGATTATGTATTTCAGACGTATATGTATTTGTGTGGGTATCTCACAAAAAACATACACTCCACAACGTATCAAGCGTAACGAAACCGTAAGTTAGATTTTAAAAACTGCTTTTCTTTTCTGCAGTCGGGTATTTTGTTTGTAAATAGGGCCACGAATTCTGTGTTCTTGACTAATATTATAAATGCGAAAGTAACTCTGTCTCTCTGTCGGTTCGTTATCTAGTAACGAATAAACAATGATGTAGATAGGTTTTCCTCGGCTCTCCGTGGCAAGCGTCAAGTAAGGTAATCGCCCGAGTCGTCTACAGTTGCGACTCGCGATACGTCGGGCAATGCCGTTATATGCTGTTGTCGTGACTTGTGAACAGTGACAATGCAATACTGTGTGTTTAGAAAGTGCAACACCAATATAATATGTAAGGTCAAGATACTAAGGCCTTAAGGATTAGCCTTAAACTTAAGAAATAAGTTTGTTTAATTTTTTTTAAAGTGAAAATATATCTGTAACGTTTCCAGTAGCTCATTAAATGTTTGTAAAACCGATTTAGATGAACAAATGATTAGTTATTAGCTAGAATAAATGATTTTCGTTTTAAACTACAGACATAGTAGATGGAGTATGCGACTTCATTTATATGAAAACCTTGCGTGCCACATTTTTGGTACCGACTGTGACGTCACATAAACGATTTTGTGATGGAATGTTCCATCCGCGCGAAATCTATTCTACCGAATGCATCCGCGCTTGTACGCCAGTAACTAGCTGACAAAATATCGAATTGGAGTACATATCACCTGAAATTAAATAAATCTTGGTCGTCAACTGCGATTTTTTACTGTACTTGACACGGTAGGTACATACACTTGGGGTATCTATAAAAGTCTATGTTGTAAACTGTCCGAGTGCAATACAGCACACGGAGACCCAGTGGAATGCGACAAAATATGCGCATACTCGTCCGCGTCTGTCACATCTGTGCAGCCCGCTATGTAACGGGCATGGCCCACGACAGGTGGTTCCGACTCTACTTAGAAAGGTAAACTAGCTAGTACAACTAGTTTTTCGAGCGCGTACGGCGAACGATAGTGCATGAATTGTTTGCTATTTATCTATCTATACTAAATTTTATAACATTCGTAACGAGCTTGTTAAGACACGCGTATAGTACGGTTCCGTAGTTAATGCTGTAATTTTAAAGAAAACTACTTGTCAAGTATTTTTTGTTTACACTTCATTGCAAATAGGTCAATGACCTCAGTATTATATATTTATCACGAAAAGTTGTTATCACAAAGTGTTCAAAACAATTTTCATTGAATGTATTTAATATGGTCTACTATTTTGTTAGTTATGAATTTTTAGGTCCAATAGTTTAGGGGGGAGGGGGACATACAGTTTTTTCCACCTTTGATGGGCTGACACATTTGAGAAAAAATGATATATTTTTATTTTAAGATACCTTTTCAACGATATCTCACACGATGGGATGGAGTTGGAAAAAAATCGTCACTCGTATGTATCACGTGCCATTCCTATTTTTTTTTATTTTGACTACGGCATTTTGTAGCGGTTTACGAACACATCTACATGCGAAATTTCGTTTATATAAGGATAATATTACACATACGGACATACGGACAGAGTACAGACAGACGGACATGGCGAAATTCAAATCAAAACAGTTTACATCAAAGTACCGATTCGATTTTGATAAAATTTATTTGGACCACCTCCGAAGTATTAGCTACCAAATATAGAAGAACATAAATTCCTAATTGGCGAAGTAATCGCCGGTTGCATTGAGAAACTCCTCCATTTTGAAGTTCATGACTTTTTCTATAGAGAATCTTGTCAAATTCAGTTTAGTTCAGTGAGTTCTACCTACATCTAAAAATCAAAACCTACAAAATAATTTGTATGTACAAACAACTTACTTATAGTAGGTACTTAGGAACTTCCGTAATGGATTTAAAAGGCAGTTATTACGGTTGTAGCTTACAAAGATACTTGGTGTCGGGGTTGATGAATCTTCATCACGATTCCAATATTATAATGTCATCTCGGAGCCGACAGGTCGGAATGATACGTACGGGTAGAGATGCGAGTTTGTTAGGAATTTTGACGGGAAATGGACAAAATAAAGTCGCCGCTTTGTTTAAAATTCTAAATCTTATGTTATTCAGTAAAGGCCTTACCGAAAATCTTTACTTAACTTTAAGCAATGCTTAACATATTTTGTCAACTTCTGGCTGACACGTAAAGACACTTGCAGAAAGAAGACAGAGAATTTAAGACGTTGGTTAAAGTTAAGTAACGTTTTTCGGTAAGGCCTTAAATGTTAAGTTGAGCGCTCGAGTAAGGGAAAGTAAAATAATAAATGATAAAAGAAATCGGCCAAGTGCGTGTCGGACCACGCGCTTTCATAGTTATACATCACATTACAATACGCAGGCTTAAAACGGCTTCTTGTTTGATACTACATATATATCGTACAAGTTACCTACTATGTGAAATTTGCATAAAATTTTCATTTTTGACTCCGTGAGTAAAGCGAAAGAAAGGCTCTCCATCGACTAGCAATATTTTCGTTCTTCTGTCTTATGTTTGTTGATACTCGTGTACAGGTCTTATTTTTCAACCTATCTTGATAAAACTTGGTACACAGGTTCTTCAGTTTTATAGTTTTTTTTATCGTCGAATTTTTGATAAGTAGGGTATTTCTCCCGAAAAGTAGTTTACTCCGGCGTCGTTTACTGGCCGATTTTAATAATATTTGCTAAAAATGTTTGGGAGGTATTCTAAGCAAGAAATTTAAATATGAGCAAAATCGGTTAAATCAAGCAAAAAAATTTGGGAGGACGGCAACGACGACGCCGACTTGACTACGGGACCCCTTAAAAACGTGTATTTTGATGTTGTCGATAGAACGTATAAGGTACAAATATAAATACAAATAGTTTATTATCAACCAAAAGATACAGAAAGCCAGTACAAGTACTTCTTAATTTTATGAAAAATTGGTCACACAGAGATGTTCTTGTGAACCCTGCACTAGGTATGAAACCTGTATCGCAGGCGTCCACATGTACTGCTTTAACCAAAGAAAATAACAGAACGTGCAGTGAATTTTACAGGATATCCTAATATTATGCAGTTGGTAAAAAAAAACCAAGAAACGAACATTGTACTTATACGAGTAGGATAATAAAATACAAGTTGGGGTGTGTGTGTGTGTGATATGTGTAAGAATGTGAATGTGTATGTGTGTGTGTGTTGTGGGAGTATGTGTGGGTGTGTGTGTGTGAGGGTGTATGTAAGGAGGGTATGATTACGTGCGTTTGTGCGTGAGACATAGTGTATGTATGAAGACCAATTTTTAGCAGCAGCTTTTTCCATTAGAGCAGTTGTGGATGTGGACGCATTATCAAGTAATTATGCGTAATAGTTTTTCAGTTTCATCATACGTCAGAGAAAGAAGATACCTGCGAAGTAATATTTTACATTCTCTTCGAGTTTTATTGCGGATGTTGCAATGTGCATCAACTTTATTATAGATAAAAGGAAACCTAAATATTGGAAGGCGTTGTGCAAAGGCTGTCCTAACTCTAGGTTCATATGCTCGGGGAGGTCTCCTGTTGCGTAAGCTCATGTCATTATCGTCCATTACAGTTCTATGTACTGCCAGAGTTACTTTTTGGACGTAAATTTGACAGCATTCGGGCAGCATGCTGGGTACGCTGCTAACTGGTAGTGCGTTTGAGCATTTGGATTATCTTTAGACCTTTATCGGTCTGGGGTGATCGATATGCTTGTTTTGTAGTAGTTTAGTTAGTTGAGTCTGTATATTGTTGTGTTGTAGTTAATAAATCTATTATTTATTTTATTTATTTGTGGTCCCTATTGGACCTATCAACATCAACCTACCTATCATACCTATGAACATCTCACCCGATCCAGTATAGTCCGATCCATTTCACTACAGGACTAGCAGAAAGTCGGCGAATTACCACCCATTTCTCGTTGAAATGCCAAAAATCCGTACTCAGCGATATCGATCCACATTCCTGTTGCGTACAGCACAAGAATGGAATTCTTTGCCGACATCTCTGTTTCCTGAGACCTACAATCTTGGAATTTTCAAGGCTAGAGTGAATAGATATCTTCTAGATCGACGAACTACATCCTCGGCCACACCGTCGCTTAACATCAGGCGAGTTGGTGGTCAATCGTAGATCTATAATGTATTAAAAAAAAAACATTTTTCCCAGCTAAAGAAGTTGACTGTTGAAGTGTTAAACATAGAGTAAACAAAAGCATTGTTATTAAATAGCAACTTTAAAGCTTAGCAAGAAAACAATGGTACACTTAACACCTGCCCCGTATTGGTAGGCTCAGTTCAGCGCTTTGTCGACCGATTTGCTTTTACTTTTGTAAACAACGGCCAATGAACAATGGCGTTCATGAAAACTATTTCTGACTCTGTTTCAAAAAGGTTCGTTTAAATGTCTGATTTGGAAAACTTGGTCGGGATTTTAAATTGCTCGGTCTTGTTTTCCGTTCTTCTTTTGTTGTCGCCTGAGCACACCTACTCAGGCTTTTTAGCTGTATGGTTCTTTGACTTCTATCAAAGAATATTGTTCTATAGCTAAAACTTGCTAAGACCAGTGGCTGATGAATTATCTTCTTTCGTATTTGATTGTAGCCATTTTGGTGCTCTAAGCTCTTAGCTCTAAGCGCATTTTATTATCCATGGAACTAAATTCAGTGCCATCTATGCCGCGTCAGCGATTCTGCGCGTCGACATCTGTGGCATAAGCTGCAACCGATGGAAATGTACATCAACTTAATTTTTTCCCCCCGACTGCGTAAGAAAGAGGGTTATGTTTTTCGAGTTTATGTATGTTTGTATGTGGGTATGTATGTATGTTTATATGACCGCCTACAGCCTAACGGCTTGACCGATTTTGACGTGCGAGGTGCGAGGATTCGTCTTCACTTCCAGAGTGTCAGCTATATTTTTTTGTAATAATAATAATACATCTCTCGAAAAAAATACGTTTTTTCGTAACCTCCAACGATTTTTTTCGTATATAAACAAGTGATTTTACTAGAGTTATTGTAAAAAATACGCATTTATTATTGACTATTGACTACTAACTCACCTAGGCTGATATTATGCGACGTTGTGATCAGAGATGGAAACCAAAAAGAAACGGATCGCTCAAATAAAAAAAATAATTAAAGACGCTCAAAGATAAGGAAAGGAAAAGATAAGCCCCGTCAGGAAACGTATTTTCAACCTACTTCCAAAAAGGAGGAGGTTATCAATTCGATTGTTTTTTTATGTTTGTTACCTCATAACTTTCGACTGGGTGAACCGATTCTGATGATTCTTTTTTTATTTGAAAGCTTCCCGTGTGGTCATTTCAATTTGGTCCAGTTATGACAATGGCATCCATGAGAAGTCGATTGTTTCAGTTTTTTTAACTGTAATTATTATACAATTTAGCAGTCCACACATGTGTGGACTGCTAAATTGAAGCGTTGAAACGATGACGCTTGTTCGTTATTATCCGCGGGTAAAACTGCAGGGCTCAACTAGTATATGTGGTCGTGGGTTGCAATGATTCCTATTTTAGCAACAAAGAGAGGTTTTTGTTCAATTGAGCCCTCATTGTGATACCATAAACATGCTTGCTTCAAATAATGGCCCGAATACAAGCATCACGAACGAAACAATGGGAGGTGGTTGCAACATATCGACAGAAATCGACCACCGTGAATGCGAGACTTTAACAAAAAACTTATAGGTTTTTTTTTATTCAAGTGTATATTAATAGGATTAATTGTGCTTGTTATTACAATAATTAAAATGAGGGTAGTTACAAATGTTTTTTAAGTTTATGGAAATAAATGTATTTGTATTTGCACTTGACCGGTACACATGAGTGTACTTACCTATAAGAAATTGACTCACTAACATTCGAAAGACACCTAGATAACGTTTCTGAATAAACAAACATTTAAACAAACAACTTTTGGAAATTCACAAAAAATCTTTTGCTCCATACAAAATGTCAGGGGTCAATAATCTTTTCAACCGATTTCAGAAAGAAGGAGGTTCTCAATTCGATTATTATTTTTTTCTTCTGTGTTTGTTACCTCATAACTCCGTGTCGCATGAACCGATTTGTAAAATTCGTTTTATATTTAAAAGATTCACTTTCAGATATTTTTTAGACAGAGACAGACTTAGATATGTTTTTTCAAAATCGATATGTTAGTTTGTTTTATAAAAGTAAATAGCCGGAAAATAACTAGTCCTCCAAGTAAACAAATTTGGTATTTTGATGTCAGTTGTTTGTTTTTAATCAAAGTAAATAATTGTATGGAACAGTTGATTTATGTTTCGCGTTAAAAATCCCAGAACAAAAGTTTGCTTAAATGTGCTGAAGCAACCCTTTTTTTAGGGCTCCGTACCTCAATAGGAAAAAACAGAACCCTTATAGGATCACTTTGTTGTCCGTCTGTCCGTCCGTCCGTCCGTCCGGGTGTCAAGACCTTTATCTCGGGAATGCGTGAAGGTATCGAGTTGAAATTAAAACCATATACGCAGATCCATAGTATCTTGCTGCAGAAAGAAAAATAAAATTTCTCAGTTTTTGTAAAAAAAGTTACAGCCGAATATGTCGTAAAAAACGCACATTTCGACACTCACAAAGGAAGGAATATGAAGGAAGGAATCAAAATGGGGTACTTCCTATTGACCTTGAACTATGAAATTTTGCAAGAAGCATTGTGTTAGAGTACACATATCGGACAAAATCCGAAAACTGGTCATTTTTAATTTAATCACAAAAAAATGGTGTCGTTATGCAAGGAATGAGTGTCGAAATTTTAAAATGAATTAACTGTATCATGTGGGTATCATATGAAAGAGCTTAATTAGCATTAGTTAAAACAGGTTTTTAAATATTATTATGATGTATATTTTTCGGTATAAGAAGAAAAATAAAAAATAAAATGATTTCCCCCTTTTATTTACTAGTTTGTACGGAACCCTCGGTGGGCGAGTCTGACTCGCACTTGTCTGGTTTTTTAACACAAATACGTCCGCGTTTGAAAACGGCCATATTTGCCAACTCGCCTGTTGGAAAGCGACGAGAATACTAATCCCTTACGAGAATTCTAACTGATTATTAGAAACCCTGTATATGAACTGTATTATTACTTTATGTGGTGTCAATAAAATGTTATTGATTGATTGACTCTCTCAGAAAACATATTTCACATTTTAGTAGGAGGATGATAAAACGTTTGGTGCGTTTTATGTCATTCATAAACTAGCTACATGTGTAATATGTGTATGTACGATAAAGACGCAAATATGCGGCAGTAGCGTCTCTCGTGTCATTTTCATGACAAGATAGTTTATCTTTACGATGTCATTCTTACTCATTCTTGGGACTCTTGTATATAACAGACCATAGTAATCTTTCGGATGACTGTAGTGTCAACTTGCAAGTCAACTAGACTATTTTCTTTTGGTGTACGACGATTGTAAGTTTTAATTTTGTTGTTTACAGATCGGGCCAGGGAACACATGCCGCCTTCACCATGGTGATCGTTACCAGGGTAAGCAGAACTTTCATCAAATTCTCTAAAACTAAAAAAAACTTTTACAAACACATTTGTACTTAATTGTTAAAAGAATTCAGTGACCAAATATACCCAACCTATGTATTAGTAGGCTCTACGGACAGTAGAACTTTTAACTTAGGTTTTAAGTTCAAGACACACTACTTATGGATCTTAATTCCATTTCCAGCGCATACCACGTCATATTAATTCTGATTGCAATATTCTAATTGTTTTAATATATCGTACTTAGATGATATGAAATTTGGGGACGTTCCATGAAAGTATGGGCGAAATATCGAGTTTTTTTAGTGTAGAAATAGGTTTGTGCTTGACCGCCAATTCGCCTGATATTAAGCGACGTTATGGTCTACGATGGAGCGCGCTTACCTAGAAGAAACCAATTCTCTTGCGATTTAAATACACCAAGCTTATATCTATCGGGAAAGATCCATTGAGGAAGCGTATCCCACATTCTAGCAGTCCGCACAATGAAAGTGGAATGACGAATAAAGAAGAAGAAAGAATGAAGTGGAAAGCGTTTCGTTGGGGGTTTTGGAATATCCAAGATGAATCGGTTCATAAAATGCTTTTTCGTGTTTCTGACTGTTCGATAGTAAAATAAAATTGTGTCACATACCTAGCCAGTCTCTTATTATGGTATTTGATGGTATCATTTTATCTCAGAATAAATAATAGTTTTTACTGTTTTATTTTATTTTTATCGTAATGCGTTAGGGAACGAAACGGCGAAGGTTTATTCATAAAAGAGTTTTGACTTCACCAACTTTTACTTTTTCGTTTGGATCTCCATGATTGGTTTCGTACGGCGACGGTCGAAACTTGGCTGGCCGGTTCGACGACATAGTCGGCCTTACCGAAAAACGTTACTAACTTTAACCATCGTCTTAAATTCCCTGTCTTCTTTTCGCAAGTGTCATTACGTGTCAACGAGAAGTTGACAAAATATGTTAAACAATGCTTAAAGTTAAGTAACGTTTTTCGGTAAGACCGAGTGAGTTTTAAAAATCGAACAGAGCGTGATGAGATAAATAAAAACAAATGTATGTGGAAACTTAAAATGGAAGTTAACTACACAGGAATAAACACATTTGAATATACAAAAAATAGACATTTAGACAAATTTGATTTGGTTTCATTTTTGAAACGTTGAACTCTTTAATTGGTCTAGTCCGTTTAGTTTAATAATTAGTTCTCTTGGTAGAACTAAACGGAAAAATAACTTACTCTTAAAATCATACAATTAAATACACAATATTAGGTACTTATACAGGCAAAATTGCAGGCAAAGCAAAAATAGCCGATTGTCACTAAAGTTAAACGTTAAAATTATGCAAAATTCTTTTTACCAGTTTCGCGTTTCTTTACATTTGCATGTTCCTTTCAACTGTCGATCTCTTAGTTCCCATTAGTTTTGCGAACGTCACTTTTGAAGTGCCTATTGGAAAACAAATTTAATATTCATGCTAATACTCTCAGGTTGTCAATTCTCTCTTCTCCTAATCATTCTATTGTTTTTTGGATCTTCGTTTTAGGCGCGGGCTGTTGCTCTTTGGAATGCTCTGCCGGTGAGCATCAGAGGACAGATTAGAAATCATTATGATTATCTTTCCCTAACTCATTGACTCAGTTTTCTTTTTTCTATGACTTCACAATATTTGCATACATAAATTTTCTGCCAAACTATAAAATAACTGTGGTGTGGTAACTAAAGTCTCAATTGAACAAAGTAGATGTCTGCTGTGCGCCCTTGTTCTCGAACAATATGAAATAAGAACAGCAGTGCCCTCTATACCAAATATTCTCTATACGAACATTATAACTCCATCTCTGTCATTCTCTATGGAAATGACAGATATGGAGATATCGTTTCCGACCCGATTCCAAATCCGACAAGTTGTGAATACAGCCCCCTTATTCAGAAATCTTCGGATTCAGTATCAAATCGAAATCTATATCTCCGTCTCTGTCATTCTCTGTGGAAATGACAAAGACTGAGATATAAATTCCGAATGAGTTCTGAATACGTAGGCAGATCTACAATGGCTATAATGCTCATTCATCGTAAGAATATTAAAGAAGAGACAGCAAGGGCGTCGCCAAGGGGGGGGGGGCAAAGGGGGCAGCTGCCCCCCCCCCCCCCCCCTAGAGATTTGAAAAATGTAGCCAACTGCAAAGCAACCAAAGTCCTAAGGCCGTGCAATTGTACCTGTACCTACAATTCATATTTTTCTCCTCTATAATATTAACTTGCCCCCCCTGGGCCATGGGCTGGCGATGCCCTTGAGTGACAGAAAATATCTCTCATTTTGTTTGTTAACTTTTTATACGATTAAGCAGCTGATCCAGTTATTACGCAATTTGATATAGATACTGAGTACCTAAAGTTGGACATAGGCTACATTTTATCATAATCATCATCACACGGGGCGAGGTCACTCGCAGAAAAATAAAACTCGCTTCTAAACACTCTACTTAGCTTCTAATTAAATCTTCTAATCTAATAAAAAAAAACTTTGTCTGTAAAGTCGGTTTACGGGCGATAGTTTAACGTGACAACGTCATAACAAAACATTGATGAAATGATGATGATGTAACGGGACAATGAGTCATACTTTTTCGTGCGTGCAGCCGGCGCTCATCGATTTATTAGACGTTGTCACGTCAATAATTAAAAAATGAACCGTTGACACGAAAAGAAGAAGAAGCTTCTAATCACTTATAACTTGCACTAATCACTTATTAATAATATTGTCAAAACGTGTACTTATCACTCGCACTATAATTATAGTTTTAAAAACTGAAGCAGCCATGGATTCCATTGTCAGAACTGGACCAAATGGGACCACACGGGAAGCACCAGCTTTAAAAAAAAAAAACATCAAAATCGGTTCACCCAGTCGAAAGTTATGAGGTAACAAACATTTAAAAAAAAACAGTTGAATTGATAACCTCCTTTTTTTGGAAGTCGGTTGAAAATACTATTAAAGGTGTAAATGGACTTCAAATACTAATCGAAATGTGGGCCTTTATAAGTTGTTCATTGCTGGTATAGTGGCTAGGCCGAAGCGGGCGATGCTGTGGGCCTACTTATTCCCAAAGCGGTAAGTTTTCTCGGCAGGTTCCGATCAGTGCGTTTGGCAACACATACCGCCATTCCGGCTTAGAATCCAGCGCGGGGGCCGTTCACCTCCATATAAGGCACACGTGTTCATACCTACCTATACGTGCGAAATGTTACATTTCAAATGTCGAGGTTGCAATGCGAGCCCGACTGGCTGAAGGAGGGTGACGTTTTAAGATATGGGTAAATATTCCAAGGTATTCCGGCAATATTCCAAGCGCAACATTCCAATAGTCGCTTGGATTGTTCCCGTGAATTCGCTAGCCATTTTTAACTCCCGACCCAAAAAGAAGGGTGTTATAAATTTAACGTGTGTCTTTCTGGCATTGTAACTTTCAACCTTAACGATTTTGTTCTAGTTTTTTAGTATGAATAAATTACAGTTTAAAAAACTAAAAAATATTGTGGTCAAAGTTCATTACAAGACTTTTCTAACAAATCCAAACACAGCTATGATACGATGTTCCATCATGAAGTTCTAGATCATATCTTCCGGCTCCATCATCAGATCAGTTCGACAGTACCATATTATTGTATTGTCATCAGAACTACATACAGCTGCCAATTTTCATGACGCTACGATCCTGGGAAGATGGTTAAATTAGTTACCTTAGATTTCATTACATAAGTTAGTTACATACAGGTCAACCTAATAAAAGCGTGTTAAAAAGGATTTCGTTGAGAGCGTTCTATATGTTTCCTCATAACCGATTCGGCCGTTTTTTATAGGGGGTTAAATTGGTTGAGGAGTAGGAAAATATGTTTTTTCACAACTCCGTTGGCAATATAAATGATATCTGAATAAAACTAAATATTTCTCCTATCTAAATAAACCAAATCATCTTTCACTTTTCTAATATTCCTACTTAGTGTAATATGATGCGAGAGAGAGATAGTTGCGCGCTTTGAGCTTTATCCTTAAATATCAACTTTGAACTTAGAAGTCTTTAGACTTTTATCTGCTTCGGTGTCTTCAAACTGGTACATATTTACCGATTTGAAGAGGATCTGATCTGCATGATTTTGTTCTCCGTTGCCCATTTTACTGCCTATTGTTAGAAATCCAAAAAAGAGATATCGTTTCATGGAATATGTCAACCTGCACGAAACACTTTAATTCCGCTTTATTGTCGTACGTAATATACCTGAGTGAGTATGTTATAATCTGGGTGTCTTTAAATTACGAGTGAATCTATTTGTTTGAGGTAAACGGAATCTATCAGGAGACCAAATTTTTTGTAAGAATATTTTCTTGTTTCATACTTTTCTAGAGCGTGATTTTTCAGTATCGGGTTTTAGTTTTGTACTTTTTTATGCTTGATCTTGTTCATATCTCTCAGTATTTTAAATTTCGTGATAAAACACCTACAAGCCGGCAGCGCCGGCGCATTAGTGTTGACAAATCGCAAAACAGATAGTGTCCAAGGAGCGAAACCTACTTGATGACCAGAACGAGATCGAGAGTATGGCGCACAGAGCGCTACGAAAGGCGAGGTAAGCGTAGGAGGTAGTGTAGGAGTGGACCAGTTTCTTAACATTGGCTAACCTTAAAAACATCAAGATTTATTTTACTACTAGTTGTATTTTTTTTAACACCAATTAATCCACGTTTGGCTACCAGCTCGCCTGTTGGAAAGCGAAGATGTGGTCGGAGATGAAGCACGCAGACTTAGAAGATACCTATTCACTCTGACCTTGAAAAGACCAATGTTGTAACTCTCAGGGAAAGAAGTCGGCAATTTGTTCCACTCTTTCGCTGTTCCGATAAGAAACGTAGAATTAAACCGTACCTCGCAGTTCAACTGCGTAAACACAAACATATAGCAATATTCGATCTTGTTTATAGAGACGGACGCGAGACGGGACGAGTGGCGGTGCCCGCCGCTGTGCCCGCGGCGAATCCTACGCGTGTAGGGAAGCACGCGGCGGGCACCGCTGCAGCGCACGCGGGGCGGGGTTCAAACTGATACCGACTCAGACTAGTTTTAGTTTAACTAGGCATCCCTTCATCGAGAATTGACGCTACGTGCGCCGTGGCGGTGCACGCCGCGTGAGACGGTGCGGTGCCAGCCGCGGGCTCCGCCACAAAAAACGCTTCATTTCAAACAAATATGTGTAAAATCGCTTCTCCGTAAACGCACTCATACAACGCCACATGTTTGAATTCAATGCGGGCCGCGCCGCACAATTCGACGCGCGACGTCCCGCGTCTCCGTAAATGAGGCCTACTGTCAACAGCTTAGGCCCTGCCTCCGATATTTTAAATATTTTTATTGTACAAAATGTAAAAAATAAATGGTAATGTGAAAATAATAATAATCATTCTCTAATTCAAGGTCCTTATTTGGATTTGTTTAAATCTTTGTCTTTATTTTGTAATATAAAGAAAGTCATTATACATACATTTTACATGTTACCTAGCTAAAATAGAACTAAATAAATAATAGCAATAGTAGGTACGAGTAATTGAAAAAAAAAATGCATATAATAGAAACCCAGCCTTCTTTTATCGGCGATATTCACATGTCCTTATACCTCGCGGTCTACGATGGATGGATGGAAAACGTACAGATCCAAGTCATTTTGACAGTCTCTGTTATATTTTCACGACCAAACGGCTGAGCCCATTGTTATGAAATTTGGTACAGCGATAGCTGAGAACACAGAGAGAGACATATGCTACTTTCAAATAAGACAAAGTATTCGATATTTATAAACATATGGAATAGGCACCCACGCCTATTCCATATGTTTATAAACAGTTACTCCGCGGGAGTCGGTCGCCGCACTCGCCGCAGCGAGCTCTCGGTAGTCTCTCAGTTTTCAGACCTATATTTTAGTTTGGAACTTTTCCAACTTGTCTAGCTGCTTGAGCAGCTGCGGGCGTGTGCACAGCGCCTTCCTGATAGCCTCGTCGAGCATCTTCTTCTGGTAGTATGGGGGGATGGGCGTGTCCTCCAGGTGGAACGTGTATATCTTGCCGATAGTGTCGCCGACAAACACGTTGTCGCCCGACCCGGAGAACTTGACGTACGTAAGCGTCACATTGGGCGGGAAGGTGTACTCGGCGCACGGGATGTGATTCTTGCGGCGCAGGTCCCACACGGAGAGGCTGGACCCGCTGGCGGCGATGAGCACGGTCGCGTTCACGGGACACCAGGCCACGCCGTACACGGCGGCGGGGCAGGGCAGCGTCATGATCACCTCGTCCATGCCCTCGATCCAGAGGCGCACGGCGCTGTCGGCGCCGCAGGACATCAGCAGCCTCTCCATGAAGGGCGAGTACTCCATGCCGTAGACGGGGCCGGCGTGCGCGCGGTACACGTCGATGTGCTGGTTCAGATAGTGCGTCGAGCACCGGTGGATGCAGCCCTCATCCGTGCCTACTAGGTACATGTGCTCGATACGGGGATGCCACTTGGTGCACATCGCGGCCGGATACCGCGTTATGGGCACGTCTACCTTGAGGCACGACTTGGCGATCTCCAGGCCCTTCATCTTGCCTTCCACCGTGGATATCCTCATCATCGGTGAACAAATAAAGTCGTGCGTCTTGGTGCTGACGAACCTGTTGATCCGTCCGTCCTGGCAGGCTGTCATCACGTACTCGTTGTCGCGGTCGATGTCGCGCCAGCTTGTCACCCAGATCGGTTCGAAGCACGGATTCGTTTCTCGCTTGCTCCGCGCTATCGTCTTCACGGGGTAGCTCGTCACGTCCAGGATGATCACGTCGCCGTTAGCGAACCCGCAGGCAAGCCAGTTCGGGTTCTTCTCCGAGAAGCAGAGCGAAGTGACCGCCTCCTCGAACCGGTAGAGTCGCTCGGGTACGCAAGGGTTCTTGGTGCACCAGACGCACACCACGCCCGAAAACTTACCGGCGTAGCTGAACTTGCCGTGACCCACGGCCAGAATGTTCTCATTCTTCGGATTGAACGAGATGCCCATTATCGGTCTGTTCGTCGTCTCCGAGCATTCCAGCGTCCACAGAGGCTTCATGGAGTATATGTAAATCAGGTCTAACGAGAGCGGGTCGAATTTCGAGAGTCCGCGGAATATCTTCTGCGCGTGTCCGTACTGGCGAGCTGCCAGGACTCTCTCCGTGAGCAAGACCGCGTCCAAATATTGCGGTGTTTTCGATATTTCTTCGAAGGTTATCTTCTTTTTCATGTTTTTTTTCTTCTTCTTGCGCAGCAGGTGCGAGGCGGCGGTCTGATACAGCACCATCTCGTCCTCTTCCTCCTCCTCGTGCTCGACGGCGAGCCGCTCGTAGGTATCATGCATGTCCCACATGGACGCGAAGCATATCGCGTTTTTCTTCTCCGGCCTGACCGCGAGCGTGTGTCGCGACTGCGTCACGCCAAACCTGGTTTGCGTCTCCTGTGCGACCATTTTTCGGTTCCTGCCCTTGCCGACCGTTATATATTGATAATACTCGTTTTCTTCTTCGGTCAGATTCCCTTCCACCGTGCCTTTATCATAGGAATAGCTAGGTAGGTCGTAGAGGAAGACGGTGTCCGTTTCCTTGAGGATCACGAATATCTTGGGCGGGTACTCCATTGGCGGATAGACGCGGGGCATGTAGAAAGCGGAGGGCGCGAGTTCGAGGTCGACGTCGTCGGGAACATACCCCTGCTCCGTGTCGATTGTGTGATCGATATGTATGTCGTCAAGGTTGATGGTGGTCGCGTACACCTTCATGCCGGCCTCCGTCGCCGAGGTCGTGGTGCGCGACTTGGAGGCGCGCAGCCCCGGCTCGCTCTTATAGCGCAGCTTGGTCTCGTAGGCGGCGTGCGTGAACACATCCTCCATGGTGATGTAGTCGCGCGACACGATGTTGTCGGGCGTCACATCAACTCCCTCCCAAACCACCAGGCAGTTCTGCCGTTTCTCCATGAAGTTGAACAGGCCCTTGCGGCCCGGACCTTCACTGAAGCTCAGCCTCGAGTGGTCGGTCGCTGACGGAGCCGACGAGCTCCTATCCGTAGAAGAGAGAGGGGATTCCACTTTTATCTCTTGCATATTTAGATTGTCCATTTTATCCTAGATGTAAATACTATCTAATCGATTAATAGGCACTAGATGGAAAAAAAACTTATGTTGAAATACTGTTTTTGAATTATAATAGAAAACAAAAGAATTGTCAAACTATATTTATGTTTTTATGTCATTAATGTTAAAATATAATAGTTTGTCAACTGTACGTATAATTGAATTCTCTTTGCTCTAAATTGTATCATATCAGGTTCGAAAGTGGCAGATTACGTACGCCCTTTAAAAAAGATTACACCCGTTATTTGCCGTTATTGAAACCCTCTGATCCATGTTAAAAGAAAAAACAATATATTAGATTATTCAGATTCATCAGATTCTGCCTATAATAAGAAAGACGTTCGTTCGGTCGACGTTCTAAGTTTTTATACTATATTTTTTTTATATATATTTATTGTAAAAAAATTAAAATTAAGAAAATAAATAAATACATAAAAACGTTCGTGTTTTCTTTTTCTAAGTTTTCTAACTTTTTAATGGTATAATAGACAGTTCTACAATCAACTACTCGCCTAACTTCAACTAGGAGATCTTCTATATTCATTTTTATTTTCGTCATTCTGATCCTTCACTGTCGTTGGAAAAATTGTTTTCAACCTATAGGGGGCTACAGTCATCAAAAATACTTCACTACATTGCGCATAATAATTATGAAGTCGACAATAACTTTCCATCCCGTGGACGTAAAGTCTAAAACAAAATTCACAAATAATAGTTGTCTTGAGTTGTAGTCTAAGAGCAGGTTGTATGTTTACCCACCTCATCGGGTAATAAGATGTGAGCTATCTAGGATGACGCATATTATTAAGGTGTCTCTAAATGTACAGGATTGCCTACTGCCTAGGCTAAGCCTGGAGCGGTTTGTACAGTCAGCGTTTTTGTGTCCACCACATTATCGAGTAACAAAGTTACTTTTGTCTTGCTCTTTCTACTTTGAAGTACCTACATGATGGCTGATTTAGTAGTACGAGTAGGTATTTAATTGCCACCTTCACACCTATGTTTTCAATATGTAATAAAATTGAATAAAAGATCTTCAACGGATCTTTTACATAAGTAACGGATACGGATAACGTAAGTAACAGATACGGATCTTTATTTTCACTATGGCATCCGCGGATACTGATACGGATATTCGGCACATCTCTAATGGTGATAGTAGTAGTAATAATAAAATTTCATCTATGTTTTTCTCGAGGATCACAATTGTCACGCCTGTGTCAAATTTCACCATAATCTTCTCATATCATAGGTAAAAAATACGGAGAGACAGAAAACTTACGCTTTCATGCTTACGAAATACGTTATCAAAATTATATTGATATAATTTATTTCCATAATAGCTTAGCTAATACTATAACTTGTATATTATATGGAAATGACTGGCCTTGTGGCTCAGTTGGTAGTATGTCTGCTTGCTGAGCTGTAGGTCGTGGGTTCGATCCCCACCCAGGGCAAAAAATTTTGTGATGAGCATGGATGTTTGTTCTGTGTCTGGGCGTTTCTATGCATCATATGTATATGTTAAAAAAAAGTTTATATGTATTCTATCAGCCATGTAGTTCCATAGTACAAGCTTTGCTTAGTTTGGGCTATATGGTGTTGTGTGAAATGTCCCCAAATATTTATTTTAAAAAAGTGTGGTTGAAATAAAAATTGATCCCTTCTTAATATATAGAATACATATAATGTATTGAGTGCCACCTCTATTTTTAATTGTTTTGAAAATATGAATTTGTAACGGTTTACGGAGTACATCAATCAATGCTCGTCAAATGCTTTTTAATTACCTATGATTTGTTACGAAACTCTATCATGTGTCTCGACACTTAGCACATTATTCAACAAGATTAAATTGGCCACGATACCCAGTTATACTCTCCTCACAATTCATATCATTATTTACTAAATATTGTCATTGATAAGAGAGAGCATGATATCCAATTGATTGAGTAAAATGACCGACCGAAGCGAGTCGCGGTCAGTGTAGCGATAAACGTATTGATTGTCTCATTTCATAAGCAAATTAATACAGTTATCATGTGAAAGAGTGCGGAAGTGTGTGATGTCATGGAAACCAGTTTCTATTTCGAGGTGAGGTTCAAAATTTTGTAGAAAATTAGAAAGCTATCTGTCAAGTGTGCTCTTTCTTGATTACCATTTTCCGAATTTACGGAAAGTTGGGCTACAAGCTGATGTATTTAAATAAAATTTATGGACTGGGTGGAAAAGGAAGAATGCGTCAGGTGATTAGAAATGGATGCATTTATCCAACTGTCCAGTAAGGTTTTTTTTTTCGTGCGTATAAATGTCTATTTATTTGGTACGACCAAAGACAAAATGTAAAAGACGTACAATGACAGATATAAAAAATAAGTTGAAAAACTAAAACTCGACTAATGAAAACTACGCTCTTAAAAGTATGAAACAAGAAAATATTCTCATCTAAAATTGTTATGTATCAACTACTAGATATATATCGTGTACTTACTTACTGTAATAAATATTTTATTGTATTTCATACATATTCATAGTCAAAGGCGTCGCCAGTCCATGGCACAGGGGGAGGCTAGTTAATATTATGGAGGAGAAAAATATGAATTGTAGGTATAGGTACAATTGCACGGCCTTAGGACTTTGGTTGCTTTGCAGTTGGCTACATTTTTCAAGCTGCCCCCTTTGTCCTCCCATGGCGACGCCCTTGTTCATAGTGGTTCAGAGGATAGCCGTGGTCGAATGCCACATACCGTAACAAAACAATATATTCAGCAAAGTAGCGTACGTATTGGTTCGACTGGTGAAAGATACAAAGATACCCAGGTTATTCTGTTATAACCACTGATACAAAGACACTTTTCAAAGACATTAACACCTCAGCAATAAGAACTCAACTGGTAGACCAAGGCCCCACGAATTTCGAAAAAGATAGATGCGGCTTGCATCCTGCGTCTTCCTGCCTCTTATGTGAGGCCGTCAGTATTCTATCCACATAGACGAAACTAAAGACAACCAGATTATATTCTAGTATCATCATCATCATCTTCTAAGCCACAAGAAGTCCACTGCTGGACCTCCTGCGGGGCCTCCCCCATGGATTTCTAAAAAGACCGGTTGAAAGCGGCCTGCATCCAGCATCTTCCTACCACTTGTATGAGGTCATTTGTCCATCTCGTGGCTGGTCTTCCTACGCTGCGCTTGGTGGTCTTCACTCGAGAACTTTTCGACCCCATCGGCTATCAGTTCTATGTGCTATGTGCCCTGCCCACTGCCACTATATTTTGGTATATCGTGGTATTAATTTTTCTCTCGTAAATTTCCAGGGCGACTACATATGGATCGAGCCAGTATCGGGGCGGGAGTTCGACGTGGCAATAGGCGCGCGCGTGCTCGCCGCGGAAGGTCGCAGGATCCGGGTGCGCGACGACGACGCCCAGGAGCAATGGCTGCCGCCGGAGCGCAGGATCAAGGCCATGCACGCCACCTCCGTGCACGGCGTCGAGGACATGATCTCACTGGGCGACTTGCACGAGGCGGGCATACTCAGGAACTTGCTCATCAGATACAACGAGAATCTCATTTACGTAAGTACAATACGATTAGAAAATCAAATTCAAATTAAGCCAGATATTGTATTTCGACGCTACGGGCTTTTCCCATAGAAATGCCTGATAGATCAACTCACTATTACAATAATTAGAATTTAATTTGAATGTTTAATGACATTAGTAACGTTTTTAGGTTAGGCCGTACATAAACCTGTTGGAAATTTAAACATTAGGTACATGAAGAAGAAATGCACGACTGTTTTCATTCTCACAAAACACATAGTTTATCAACTCATGGATCTCTCCTTTCACCTTCGCATCTAATAGCGTTTTATTACAAGCAATAATATTTCGATGTAAAATAGGTACCTACATGAGGTATTCGTGTCGTAACGTGTCATCATGAGATTCTCAGTTCTCTGACGTTTAATTGTTTTATTTATTTAAAGTGTTTTTGTTATTTCCGTTAACTTATTTATTTACTACTTTAGAATTTAGAATGATTACCTATTTATTATCATGAAGTAATTATTCTAAGTATAAACATATTTCTAGAAATATTTTGTTCATGGAGTAGGTAGTTAATAAAATATTCGTAATGTATTATCTAGTAGTCGTTGTCAAGATTGTCTCTTTAAACGCATGTACTTTCTTTAAAATTGATGGTGTTTTCTCATGATTTTTGAGTATCTAGATGATAAAATACCATGTTATTTTCATGTCTTGTTTTTTGTTTTTTTTTTCTGTTTTTATGTGTTAGCTGTTACATATAAGTAAACTGAATTAAGAAGTAACATTTAAAGCTAAAGGTCAATGTATCTTCATTTTATGGATCGCATAGAAAGTACCTATTTTAAACTAACTTGCAATAACTACTAACTACCAAATACTAACTTCAATACTAACTAAATACTACTAAACCAACCCGATACTAACTTAACAATAACTACTAACTATCAAATACTACTAAACCAACCCAATACTAACTTTGCAATAATTTTGTTATGAATAACCAAAAGTAGGATTTTGTAAGGAAGTTTGGCTTAAGACTTCTTATGAGGTCTAAATTTAGTACCTAAGTAGGTACTTGTGTGTCACTAATTTGCCTTTTCGTTACTTTGCAGACATACACTGGCTCAATATTGGTAGCTGTCAACCCGTACCAGATCTTACCGATATACACGGCAGACCAAATCAAGTTATACAAGGAGAGGAAAATAGGTGAACTGCCCCCACACATCTTCGCGATCGGCGACAATGCGTACGCGCACATGAGGCGATACGGACAGGACCAGTGCATCGTCATCAGCGGAGAGTCGGGGGCAGGAAAAACGGAGTCTACCAAGCTAATACTGCAGTATCTGGCCGCGATAAGTGGAAAGCATTCCTGGATTGAACAACAGGTACAGTAATAAGAAGTAATTTAAAATATTACTGTATATTTATAGTTATATATTTTAAGTTATATGTATATTGTATATTTATGCTATATGTATAATATTAATTTGAAATAATAACATTACTTCCGCATTGAAAAGAAATTACTTCTTTGATTAGTTACGCAATATCATTGCCCGAATTGCATTAAAGAATCACTACGCCGATTACGGACCAATTGATTATAAAAAAACTCTAACAAACAAGAAACAAATAATAAACGAATAAGTTTTGGACACAACCAAAAAGCCTCAGAATAGTATTATTTAGCTAGAAAAACCAGCGCTGGTATTCTGCTAGGACCAGTAAGTTGTGTCACATAAAAAGCAAATGTTTATTAAATCGATAATTTGGTGAATTTTATAATTGTAATAATAATTACAGTGATTTTACTTATAAAGTTAAGAGTATGATAATTACCTCTTTATATTATTGTGCATTATACATACATAACATAACGGTTTGGCACGTCCGCTACAGGCTAAAATATCGACACTGGTATTTTAAAATTATAACTGTACTACCTATGGTCATGCATTTAAATTTAAAATTTGACATAGAGAAAACGTCAGCTTGCTTATATGTCAAGCATCATACATACTACAATCACGCCTATTTTCCTTTACGGGGTAGTTAGAGCATTAAAGACATGAAGCTGTAGGAAGGAGAGGGTTTTAGAGGGTTAGGAGGTATTGGAGGGTAAGATGTAATGTTGGCCTGTAGCAACATTGGTTAGTCCATCTCCTACAATAAGACCTACTTATACAACAATTTCCCTCAAGTCCCTTAAGATATGGGCCTTAACTGACTTTTACAGTATCAAGCATATCATTGGTGTGTAACTTGGGTAAAATCTATCGTTTTCTGTTGCAATTGATTGTATGGAAAATCTCACGCGAATATAATCTAAGCACCAGAATGAAAATGTATATTTAAGACTTTAGGGATCTCAGCGAGAATTTTCATTCAAATTAATGTTTTAGAAACATTTGGCTGTTTCTATTAATTCTGATTTACATATTGGGCGGCGAAAGTGCGTAAAACGAATTCTGGTTTTGATATAATTTACCTACTAATTGATAAAATGTTGAAGTTTAAAAATACTTAAAATGTACCGGCCTAACTAGAATTCAAATGTGTATTGCTTTTTCTAAGCGAATACACAACGCTATTCAAGCGATTGCCTATTAACAGGTTCAAAGTACTTATTAAGGAGTCGTGGCAAGAAACCTTATGTTAGGAACGTATAATTGATAGGATTAACGACAATTCCACGCTTGGAATGTAAGCTGGGTATATAAAAAGCAATCCCAATATTTATCGCATTCGTTTTACGTGTGAACGTGTGAGAAAATTAGTAACAGGTCAGCTAATTTAAAGTTATATGTTTCAGATCCTGGAAGCAAACCCAATTTTAGAAGCATTCGGTAATGCGAAGACTGTTCGAAATGACAACTCATCGCGTTTCGGCAAATATATCGATATACACTTCAACCACGGAGGTGTCATTGAAGGCGCTAAGATCGAGCAGTACCTTCTGGAGAAATCTAGAATAGTCTCCCAAGGGCCAGAGGAACGAAATTATCACGTTTTTTACTGTTTGCTGGCTGGCTTGTCGAAGGAAGAGAAGAAGAAATTAGAATTGGGAGATGCATCAGAATACAAATATTTATCAGCAGTAAGTTTGTCTAGTATGGGTAACGTTTGTCTTGACTTAACTGACCAATTAAAGCAAACATCACCTAAATTATCAGACTTGTTTGCTTTGATTTGCCAGTCAATGATGCAATCGCGATTATCTAAGAGATGGTTAATTTTAATGTAGTAATAAGATTGTACATTTATGGATTGTAATAGAAACTGTTTTTTAAAATAATTTTTCGCTGTTTGTTTGCAGGGCGGCAGTTTCTCATGCGAAGGTCGAGATGACGCAGCGGAGTTTGCTGACATTAGATCCGCTATGAAAGTGCTCTTGTTTAGTGAATCAGAAATATGGGATATATTGAAACTGCTTGCAGCTGTGCTGCATTGTGGAAACATCAAGTACGAAGCAACAGTTGTAGATAATTTGGATGCCACAGAGATCATAGAACAAGCAAACGTTAAAAGGGTTGCTAATTTACTTGGTGTTCCAGTGCAGTCTTTAATTAATGCTCTGACAAGAAAAACGTTGTTCGCGCATGGCGAAACGGTCATATCCACACTTAGCAAAATCCAATCTGTGGATATCAGAGATGCTTTTGTCAAGGGAATTTATGGCCGGCTGTTCGTCACTATCGTTAAAAAGATCAATGCAGCTATTTATAAACCAAAGTCTACAATGAGAACCGCTATAGGTGTGCTAGATATATTTGGATTCGAAAACTTTGATCAAAATAGTTTTGAACAGTTCTGCATCAATTTCGCCAACGAAAATCTGCAGCAATTCTTCGTTAGACATATTTTTAAGTTAGAACAGGAAGAATACAACCACGAAGGTATAAACTGGCAGCACATTGAGTTTGTAGACAACCAGGATGCGTTGGATTTGATCGCTTTAAAACAATTGAACATCATGGCCCTGATCGACGAAGAATCGAAGTTCCCAAAAGGAACCGATCAAACAATGTTAGCTAAGCTACACAAAACTCACGGTCAACATAGAAATTACCTCAAACCAAAGTCTGATATCAACACCAGTTTTGGTCTTAACCACTTTGCTGGTATCGTCTTTTATGACACGAGAGGCTTTCTAGAGAAAAATAGAGATACCTTCAGCGCTGACTTGTTGCAACTCATTCACATATCTACGAACAAGTTCTTACAACAAATATTCCACGATGATATCACTATGGGTTCAGAAACACGCAAACGGACACCAACATTGTCAACGCAGTTCAAAAAGTCTTTAGATTTGCTAATGAGGACTCTAGGAACATGTCAGCCATTCTTTATCCGATGCATCAAACCCAATGAATTCAAAAAACCGATGTTATTCGATCGTGGTCTCTGTTGCAGGCAGCTCAGGTATTCTGGAATGATGGAAACAATCAGAATCAGAAGAGCCGGGTATCCAATCAGGCACAGTTTTAAAGAGTTCGTCGAAAGATATAGATTCTTAATACCGGGCGTGCCACCGGCTCATA
This sequence comes from Lycia hirtaria, assembly GCA_947563715.1. Taxonomy (NCBI): domain Eukaryota; kingdom Metazoa; phylum Arthropoda; class Insecta; order Lepidoptera; family Geometridae; genus Lycia; species Lycia hirtaria. Next base: position 41,303,531 of record OX387379.1, read on the forward strand.
AAACCGAGTGCCGTACTGCCACTGCCAAGATTTGCGCGCAAGTTCTTGGAAAATCTGATTATCAGTTAGGACACACCAAAGTATTTTTGAAAGACGCTCACGATCTGTTCCTCGAGCAAGAACGAGACAGAGTACTAACTAGGAAGATACTGATTCTGCAGAGATCGATCCGTGGCTGGGTGTACCGTCGAAGGTATTTGAAGATGCGAGCAGCAGCTATTCTGATCCAGCGTCACTGGCGAGGCAAGTTGCAGAGGATCCGGTATAATAAGATGAAAGTGGGATACGCACGACTGCAGGCCTTGATAAGAGCGAGAGTGCTGGCGCATCGGTTCAGACATTTGAGAGGGCACATTGTGTCATTGCAAGTAAGTTCTCGACAAGCAATATTTTCTATAAATGTATTGAAAGAAATAACAGCATCTGGTAAGTTAGTAGTCTAATGTAAAAAATATGATCACGTAAAATCTAAGTATTTTACGTTTTTAAATAAAAACTACGGGTCACTCACGTCTGTTTTGAGCCGAAATATCCGACTATAGTTTCAACCGAATGCGGTTGTGACCCGTAGTTTTTGTTTAAAAATGTGTGAAAACCACGTTAATTTCCATAGTAAAAAGTATTTTACGTTATTTCTGTAAATTATTAATTTTTGTTTGATTCTGATTTGTTTGTGCTTAGCTCGGCGGAGCGTATTGCTACATCATAATAACACGGGTGAATTCCTAGTTTGGGTTTTTACCCAAACTAGGAATTCACCCGTGTTATTATGATATTTTATTATGAGAAATATTTTTATATTTCTCAGTAAACGATTGATATCACAAACTTTTATAATAATGGTTATTAATTATTATAAGTACCTATGAATTCCCTGGAAACTCCTAAGGTTTTACAATGACTTTATTGGTCTGTGAAAACTAGATCTAGTACATGGTCATATTAAAATCAAAGTCCTCTAGTTTCTACCTTGACAGTATACCAGACATTAATATAAAAGGTACATGATCAAGTCTAACTAATTATTAAATTCAGTGAAATGTCAATAAAATAAGCCATAAAAATAATTAAATATTAACTAAAATGATTAATGTCTATTAGTTTTGTCAGTGTAGTCAGATATATATAATTATAAAAAACACTACACTGCACATCACCCAGGGACACCTTTGCGAACTGTCGTAAAGGCAGATTGTTGTGATGTGGCTTGTATTTTTAAATGGAGTTTCACATACCTATAGCACAACACGATTAAATGTCGTTAACGATTTTTTTATGTTATGTCGACGAGATTCGTTAAACGATAAAAAAGCGTGACGACATCTTGACGAAATAGTGGGAACGCGCCCTTCCTAATCAGCAGGCCGTTCAATAGACTTTTGAAAATATTTAAATAATATTGAACTAATTTTATGGAAGTAAATAGACTATTTGACAATTGTAATTTTCCATAATAAATAAAATGTTTAAATATGATAAACATCACACCAATAATTTGCTGAAAATCGTCGCCAGGCAGCAGCGCGAGGCTACTTGGTGCGCCGTTCCTACGGACACAAGATGTGGGCGATCTTGAAAATCCAGAGCCATGTGCGGCGGCTGATAGCGGTGCGGCGCTACCGGCGCATGCGGCAGGATGCGCAGGCGCACACCGAGGCGCTGCGTCTGCGCAGGCAGGAGGAGCAGCGGCTGCACCACCAGGGCAACACCAGGGCTAAGGAGATCGCTGAGCAGAACTATAGGGTACAAACTTTTATTAAATATAGAAACATTTGCTTTCCCTTGTGGTTATACTACTTGCTATCTTACAGGAATCGTTTTTATTTTTCGATAATATAAATAGATTGCCATTCTGAAGAATCATACAATATTTTTGTTGTGTTATAATATATATAATATCCGAAAGGAACTCACGCCTTCCCCGTTATTTAGTACCAGTGGTGCTTTTATCAATTTAGCCACGGGCGCTAATCACGTGGCGTTTTGAAATATTGGAATAGTTTTTTGGAAGGAATTAATGACTCAGATTCCAAGAGGTTGCACTGAACGTTTGAATGTACACTATAGATAGTGTTGTGTCTATAGCCTTATCTTAGACTCCCCAGTCTTTAAGCAAGCGTAATTTTTTGAGTTGTGAGTCGCGTAAAATTAGTTTCTTAATTCACGATACATTCAGTTTTGTACAAACTTCCGGTTTGTGCAACACGACGCGCGACGGCGCAAAATATGTTGTCAATTTCAACTGTTGTTGTTTTCCAAATTACGTGACTCAAAAAAAGCGCTCGTTTTCCCGCAGCCTAAGTCTTATGAACTGTCTGTAGGATCATACTAGATCAAACTAAAGGAAATCATTATAGTTTCATCTGATAATAACTGTTGCTTTACAACTTTAGTTTCAAATTATCTTGATAAGACATTATTACATTTTCTCATTGTGTTCATGTGCAAATGGGTTAGTAGACGTTTGCACTCACAGACATAGTAGATGAAGCATGCGACTTCATTTATATGAAAACCTTGCGTGCCACATTTTTGGTATCGACTGTGAAGTCACACAAACGATTTAGTGATGGAATATTCCATCCGCGCGAAATCTTTTCCGCGCGCTTGTACGCTAGTAACTAGTTGACAAAATATCGAATCAAATATCAAATATCATCTGAAATTAAATAAATCTTAGGTCGTCAATTGTGATTTTTCATCTTACTGTTGACATGCTAGGTACATACACTTGGAGTATCTATAGAAGTTTATGTTTGCACTTCACAAAGAAGGCACCAAATCTAATTTCTAGGATTATTGCAATACATTATAGGAATAATGATTTAAGCTTATTTTGTCTTGTCTGTCAGTCAGTCACTTAGGACAAAGCTTTAAATAGGTTTTTTTGTTCGTCAAAATTAAAAAAATGTATTTTGTTCGACGTAATGATTGCACATCAGTTATTAAACTTGTCGGTTTATTTGAAGTTAATCTAGAAATATCCACTAAAAGGATAAAATCACATTATTCGATAAGTTGTATTAAGTGACTATTAAATAGTGGGTAGGTAGTACGTAGATTAGATCGAACAGATATCTTTGACAATTAATATTTTGTATCTAATATTAGATTAGATTTATTTGTATTATTTTATTGCACACTCTACTTTAGTGGAGTCACTACGTTTTTGTGATGTTTAGTTTATGTAAGATACCACTAGAAAGAGGTAGTTTTGGTTAGACGATCAGTGTATTGACCTAATAAGGAAGAAAAAAATACGGATCGGATTTAAAATCAGTATTTCAATTCGGTTGTATTACGTAAAATGTTTATTAGGTACTCAGCTCATGACTAAGTCCGTCCATCATTTTTATAACCAGTTGAAAAATTCTTTCCATTTTTATAACGTAATGTTATCATATTTTTTGTATTCTATTTTTATATATTATATATTTATTATGAAAGGATACAGGTAGGTATTTTAAGATTGGTCCCATAGAAATTTCACTAAAATCTGTTTAGTAGTTTCTTTAAAAAAAATAACTGGAAAAAATATGTCATCCCAGTAAACAAACAAGTTCTTAAACAGTATTTGACTGGCCTTGTGGCTCAGTTGGTAGTGTACGTCTACCTGCTGAACTGAAAGGTCGTGGGTTTAATCCCCACCCAGGGCAAACATTTGTGTGATGAGCATGGATGTTTGTTCTGTGTCTGGGTGTTTCTATGTATCATATGTATATATTTACAAAAAAAAAAGTATATATGTATTCTATCAGCCATCTAGTTCCATAGTTCAAGCTTTGCTTAGTTTGGGCTAGATGGCGTTGTAATTATTATAAATATTTATTATTTATTTATTTATTTAGTATTAATATTATCGAAATGTTAAAGTGAAAGTTTTGTTAAAGTAAGTAAGTAAGCTCGTATAGATTGAGTGGCCAGCTATATGAATGGCCTATTGTCAGAGTTATTAAGCTTTGATGAAGAAATTATTTAATTTATATATGTATGTATTTATAGATATTTTTGTTGTGTAATGGATAGGTAAACAATATTTGTTCTTTGTTACCATTTATCATTTAATGCATCTTGATAATGGAACCTACGTCATGAATTTCAAAATATACTCATATGTAAAATTAAATATATGTTATATGTCTTTATTATTTATATACAGCGTGTTATCATAAAAATAACAAGTAAATAATAAAATTTTAAAAAGGAATTTGACCACAATTAATTATGGCGATTTGTATATATTTTACCTAAAGCTTATAAATATAATAATATGAATTATGTTACGCTTAGGCTTAATATTTTTTATATATGGTGATATATATGTATAAACAGAAATTGAACCTAAAATACGTTGATAGGTTTTTCGCGGCTATGCGTGGCAAGCCTCAAGTACATTTAAATAAAAGTTTTATTCAGATATCATTTATAGGTACTGGCGGCGAGGGAATTAAAAAAAAATATATATATTTTCTTATAGACAAAAATAAATAAATTCCTCGTTTTTCAAACAGGAGACCTCGCGATTACAAATATTCTTGCTAAGACTTCAAGTTTTTCATGACAACCTCTTGATCGATTTGTTTAAAATTAAATGTCGAATGTTTCTACCAAATATTCAAAATCGGCGGGTTAATAGCACCTCAGCAAACTTTCGCCTTTTTGAGAAATATATACACAATAAAAAATCACCAACGACAATTTTTTTCTATTCTATATATACATACTATAATATATCTATAGACCCAAACAAATGCTGAGCATGACTGCTTTGTTCTGTGAAATGTTTGCCCTGGGTGGGGATCGAACACAGCTGAGATCTATGAAGCCTCTCCTATGTACCTACATTTACAGATGAAAGTATTCGTAAATGCCATACGTGATGCAGAGACGTTATCTCGCTTCACTCACTCGGTCAAGTATTCAATTGTCGAAAGAAAATAGCAACCCTGTATAGCGGAAATTATTTAGGCCACTTGCAATAATCAATAGTGATTGCGTCGATAAACAAATTAAGCAATATGCAATGACACACGAAAAACTGCAATTTGTTTTATCTGAAAAAGATAATCTGCACCAAATTTTGATACATTTTGACTTAAACGTTGTTTGGTTGCTTGGAAGAGTGGTGTCTATCTACGTAATAAATTATGAAAGTACACGCAAATGATTCTAGAAATAATTACATTTTTGCATCAAGCAAAATAAAACTGAAGACGCATTTAATGTAAATCGAGGAACAAAGAATTTGAGTATATACGGTGAGTTTTTTTTTGGTATTCAATCCAAAACCTAATCAACTGGAAAAATATATCTAGTAGGTAGGTATTTATTGTAACTTTATTTTTTAAATAATACTATGATTAAACGAGTATATTACAGCCTTTTATGCCATTCTATTCATCACCCGAATTTCTAGTTCCGGTGCTAACACACTTTTAATTATAATATAATATTGTAAAGTAATCAATAAAACTATTTGTATTTGTTGTATTATGTTTTTTAACCGGCTTCAAAAAGGAAGAGGTTTCTAATTCGATTATATTTTTTTTATGTTTGTTACCGCATAACTTCGTGTTTTATAAATCGAACTGAAGTCGATTATTTCAAGTTTTGGCGTAATTTGAAGTTGATTATTTCAGTTCTTTTCGAAATATCTATACCTACTAATTACGTTACTTTTATGTGGTGTCAATAAAGTGTAATTGATTTATTGTTTGTAGTCAACTTGGGTAACCAGAATAACCAGTAACGTTGAATGGCCTTTAAAACCCTGTTTTCTCAAATATTTCCTTATTTTTTCACAATGTGACGACCGTGATACCGAGTTCATTCATAAAGCCATAATAGAAAAATAAAAACAAATTAAATGACTATACTAATAATTGATGATGGAAAACTGATTTTATAACTTAAAAAAAACTTATTCGTTTTCGATGAATCTAACATGATTATAATGATATATGGTAACTTAAGGTTTAAAAAAAACACACTTTCAATAGTATAAAAATACTTAGTTATCATCGTGATCAAATAATGTTCATAGGTATACAAAAGAGTATCTTCCTGTTGTATACAAAATTCGCAATGTACCTACTGGACAAGCTTTTTTTCAGTAAGTACCTACATTGCGAATGGAGAATATGACAAAATGATTACCACCTTCCAAATTTGAGCTCCAATATTTTACTTTACCCAAGAAACAAAAACGTCCATATATTGGACACAGGAGTGGAAATCTCTGCCGTCTTCTCTGTTTCCAAAGAGTTAAATTCTTCTAATTTAAAGGCTAGAGTGAATAGATATCTTTTAGATCTACGTGATCCATCCTCGACCACACAGTCGCTTACCATCAGACAAGTTGGAGGTCAAACATAGATCTATTTAGTATGTATAAAAAGAAATCACTACAAAAGTAATAGAATGGCATCCCCATTACTCACTGAAGCATACAACGCCTTATGAAACATAACTTGTATATTGGCGTAACCTGTTGCTTTTAACAGCTAGTAGGTAACAACATTGGATCCACACTACAACTTACTTGCACTTAGTTTACTGGAAAAAGATCTGAGATTTATCCAGAAGTGGTCGTTCGAGCAATCAAAAAGTCAGTCAGTCAGAAAGTTTAGTAAAAGTGTCAAAATGTTGGTGAATTGTGTTTACAGTCAAATGTTGATAGAATATCGTTTTATTAGAATGGTAGGTGGTTTGTTGTTTATTTTGTATGGTTCTGTAGGTAGATAGTAAATATGTACTAGGTACTCTAGGTAGGTATAAATGTCTGAAAGAACAGACGAAACAATCGTCTCATCTGGTATTTTGAAGTCGGCTGTTTCAATTTTTTTAAACTATACTAATCATCATCTCGCCATAAGAAGTCCACTGCTGGACTTAGGCCTCCCCCATGGATTTCCAAAAAGACCGATTGGAAGCGGCTTGCTATAAGCTATATACTAATAATGATTTTGTATTAGGTATACCTACTTACAGCCTCATGGCTCAGTGGTAGTACGACTGCTTCCTAAGCTATAGGTCGTGGGTTCGATAAAGATAAAGATAAAGATAATTTATTTGCATACAACACGAGAATTTTATACAACAAGTGCATAAAAGATGTTACACTAAATAGACACTAGATGTTCGATGTTCACAAATGTTTGCCCTGGGTGGGGACCCAGGGCAAGCATTTGTGTGATGAGCATGAATGTTTGTTCTGTGTCTGGGTGTTTCTATGTATCATAAGTATGTATTTACGAAAAAAAAGTAGGTATATATGTATTCTATCAACCATCTAGTTTCCATAGTACAAGCTTTGCTTAGTTTGGGCTAGATGGCGTTGTGTGAAATGTCCTCCAATATTTATTTATTATTATTATTTATTTACTTACTTCTGATGTATCTGATATCAGGCTGAGTGAAGTGCTTCGAGTGAACATGTCTAATAGTAGGCAGGCTAGTGTAGGATAGACTGGGCAGATGGTGACGAATAAAGATAATGGTGATACGAGTGTCAAAATATAAATTTATACGAATTACAGTTAGTATTGTTCTGGAAACAGAACGATGAAGTACTCTTTAATAGATAGATAAACTCTTTATTGACACACCATTAAAATTAACAAAAGCGAGTACCAAAAAGAAATAATTTTTACACAAGTGTAACAACGGGCGGCCTTATCGCTAAAAGCGATCTCTTCCAGGAAACCAAGGAATGGAGTGAAATTCGGAAAGAAATTAGACTTTAATGTGAATTTAATTAGACTCTATTCGTTTTCGCTTCATCAATATTCGTTTTAAATGCCTACATAGATTTAAATCAATCTTTACATATTTTACGTAAAATTACAAGATTTTACGCAAGAACTTCATCAATATGTTGTCACGTAGTTATATAGGACGCAATCATATTTGTATTAAATTATTGCAGTAAGTTAGGAAATGGACTTACTAACCTATTTTACGAATACAGTGACCACATTATTTACAAAACCTTAATATATACAATGATAGGTTTACATCTTCTACCTCCAAAATTTTGGCCTCGAATAGACGACTTTCTTTTTGCACTCGTACGTATCCGTAAACAATCTAATATAATAATCAACCATATTCTTCTATTAATTCACAGGGGTCCTCTTCAGCAAAACTATTATTTAAAGTTGTGTGCAGGTCAACTACTGCTTTCCCGCCGCTTTGAAGATATTCTACTGATTTTATTCTTCTGGAGCCGTTCCCTTGCTAACTCATGAGATACCTATATAATACGTCCACTAGTTACAATAAATTTCCCAGCTACCGCATCTACTCAACAAACTTGCATGATTTTATAAATAAATACGTTGTTTTTTTTTTCAGGAGCGAATGTACGAGCTAGAACGACGCGACGCAGAGCTAGCTCTAGAAGAGAAACGTCAACTAGAAGCTAAAAGAACACTACTCCAAGAAGCGGCTCGAAAACAGGACGAGCCGGTGGACGATAGCAAGCTGGTGGAAGCCATGTTCGACTTCCTGCCAGACTCGAGCAGTGAGGCTCCTGCACCTAAAGACACCTCGATGTTCAGTGATCTGCCGCAGCAGAGACCAGACCAGCAAGAGGTGAGTTAAGATGATACGGCTTATTGAATTATTACTGCCGAGATCGACGCTTGATGTGCTATATTAGGTTTTATCCAAAGTCAGGGCCCTTGATTGGAATATGAGTTGATTCACTCAAATGAACGTGAGCAATGTAGTTATAATACTTGAAATAGAATATGAGTTGCTAAATTCTACCTGACCAGAAGTCTTCAATGAAAAGTTATTGAGTTCTTATAATCGGTTTTGTAAAATGGGTGTATAATTTTTGATACGGACTCTGAATGCTACCGCTAAAACAAAACCTATGATATTATTACAGATGGTGACACCAATGCAAACCACATCGGAGGACGAGGAAGACCTGTCAGAGTTCAAATTCCAGAAGTTTGCAGCGACCTATTTCCAAGGAAATGTCACTCACCAGTACTCGAGGAAACCTCTCAAACATCCTCTACTGCCACTGCACACGCAAGGCGACCAGCTGGTGAGTTTCATTATCAGAACACTAAAAATGCAACTGAATATACTGAATTACATAAAGGAATTCACTACCTATTTGATAACAACGATAATTTCCAGCTTAAATTACCAAGAAATTGCTTTATCGTAAGTTCAATCGGCAAAACATATCGAAGACATGGATTTCATTAATTACTTCGTGTTTGATGTCATGTCCTGATAAGCTGATTGTGTTACAGGCCGCCCAAGCGCTATGGATCACGATACTGCGCTTCACCGGAGACCTGCCGGAGCCTCGTTATCACACTATGGATAGAGATAACACGTCTGTCATGTCCAAGGTGACGGCTACACTCGGGAGGAATTTCATCAGATCCAAGGAGTTTCAAGAAGCGCAGATGATGGGAGTGGATCCCGATGCTTATCTAAACAAGCAGAAACCAAGGTCGATTAGACATAAACTCGTCTCACTTACATTGAAAAGGAAGAATAAGCTTGGCGAAGATGTTCGAAGGAAGCTGCAGGTGAGATCTAATGGCTACTACCAAACTCATTTTTTTTTATACAAGATAGATCTACGATTGTCCATCAACTCGCCTGATGTTAAGCGACGGTGTGGCTGAGGATGAAGCTCGTCGATCTAGAAGATATCTATTCACTCTAGCCTTGAAAATTCCAAGATTGTAGGTCTCAGGAAACAGAGATGGCGGCATCTAACATATTTACTTCACATAGTAATTGTATTATAATAAAACACATTCTTTATTGGTTTCAGGATGAAGAATACACAGCTGACAGTTATCAGTCATGGCTGGAGTCGCGGCCGACGTCAAATTTAGAGAAGCTGCACTTCATAATAGGTCATGGAATTCTACGAGCGGAACTTCGAGATGAAATCTATTGTCAGATCTGTAAACAACTAACCAACAATCCATCAAAATCCTCACATGCTAGAGGGTGGATCCTGCTATCGTTGTGCGTCGGATGCTTTGCTCCAAGCGAAAAGTTCGTCAACTACCTGCGGGCTTTTATCCGAGAGGGCCCACCTGGCTATGCCCCGTATTGTGAGGACAGATTAAAGAGAACCTTCAACAATGGTACAAGAAACCAGCCACCATCTTGGTTAGAATTACAAGCCACGAAATCGAAAAAACCTATAATGTTGCCTATTACGTTCATGGACGGCAACACCAAAACTTTACTAGCAGATTCAGCGACGACAGCAAGAGAACTGTGTAACCAGTTGTCGGACAAAATTGCTCTAAAGGACCAGTTTGGATTTTCGCTATACATCGCGCTGTTTGATAAAGTAAGTTCGCTTGGTAGTGGAGGAGACCACGTTATGGATGCTATATCACAGTGCGAGCAATACGCGAAAGAACAGGGTGCACAGGAAAGAAACGCTCCTTGGAGATTGTTCTTCCGAAAGGAAATATTCGCACCATGGCATGATCCCACTGAAGACCAAGTAGCAACTAATCTGATTTACCAACAAGTCGTCAGAGGAGTGAAGTTTGGCGAATATAGGTGTGATAAGGAAGAAGACTTGGCTATGATTGCGGCACAACAGTATTACATTGAATACGGACAAGACATGAACACTGAAAGACTGTATACATTGTTACCAAATTACATACCAGATTATTGTCTAACCGGCGTAGAAAAAGCGGTAGATCGATGGGGAACACTCGTTGTGCAAGCCTACAAAAAGAGTTATTACGTGAAAGAAAAAATACCCGCGTATCGAGTTAAAGAAGATGTTGTAAGTTATGCAAAGTTTAAGTGGCCGTTATTGTTTTCGCGATTTTACGAAGCGTATAGGAATTCCGGTCCTAATTTACCTAAAAACGATGTAATTATTGCGGTTAATTGGACCGGTGTTTACGTGGTGGACGATCAAGAGCAAGTGCTGTTAGAACTTTCCTTCCCAGAAATTACAACTGTGTCGAGTCAAAAAACCAACAAAGTGTTTACACAGACATTCAGTTTATCGACTGTGCGAGGGGAAGAGTTCACGTTCCAAAGCCCCAACGCAGAAGACATTCGTGATCTTGTAGTGTATTTCCTAGAAGGCCTCAAAAAGCGTTCGAAGTTTGTCATCGCTTTACAAGACTACAAGGCGCCAGGTGAAGGCTCGAGTTTTTTGAATTTCCAGAAAGGAGATCTGATCGTTTTGGAAGAGGACAGCACTGGAGAGTCCGTTTTGAATAATGGCTGGTGCATCGGACGCTGCGAGAGGTCTATGGAGAGAGGTGATTTCCCATCAGAAACTGTTTATGTTCTGCCGGCACTGACCAAACCACCGCCAGATATTCTTGCCTTATTCTGTGCGGAGGGAGCACAGCACGGTCGTAAGCCCCCAACCAGCACATTCAACGGTACAGAAACACGGGACAAACCTCACACGCTTCTCGAATACGCTTTGGACCATTTCAGGTTACCACCAAAACGGACCGTATCCAAAGCGCTCACATTATCGACAGCGAAGAGAGGAGGATCTGAAGAGTTATGGCGACACTCTCGTGAGCCGATAAAACAGCCGCTATTGAAAAAACTGCAGGCAAAAGAGGAACTCGCGGAAGAGGCTTGCTTTGCATACACAGCCATTCTCAAATATATGGGTGACCTCCCGTCTAAGCGGCCTCGGATCGGTAACGAATACACAGACCACATATTCGATGGACCACTTAAACACGAAATCTTACGGGACGAGATATATTGCCAAGTAATGAGACAGCTAACTGACAACCGGAACAGAATGTCTGAAGAAAGAGGATGGGAACTAATGTGGCTAGCTACAGGGTTGTTCGCGTGTAGCCAAGGACTGCTTAGAGAATTAACATTATTCCTTAGGACTAGAAGATATCCAATTGCTCAAGACTCACTACAAAGACTGCAAAAGACTTTAAGAAACGGTCAAAGGAAATATCCACCGCATCAGGTGGAAGTGGAAGCTATTCAGCACAAGACCACACAAATATTCCACAAGGTATACTTCCCGGACGATACGGATGAGGCTTTCGAGGTGGACTCTTCGACGCGTGCGAAAGACTTCTGCCAAAACATAGCGCAACGGCTGAATCTCAGATCTAGTGAAGGGTTTAGTTTGTTCGTTAAGATAGCTGATAAGGTGATATCGGTGCCAGAAGGGGACTTCTTCTTCGACTTCGTGCGACATCTCACTGACTGGATCAAGAAGGCGCGACCGACTCGCGACGGCATTACGCCGCAGTTTACTTATCAGGTTAGTCAGTAGCTAAAATGTTGCATTTTATCAATTTGGGGCAGCCATAAAATAATTAGCCACTTTCTTTTTACTATCATAGAGATAACTAAGCATTTTTATCGATTCTGAGTTTGCATTAAAATATCACTTAATCGAATTTTGACCGAAATTTTAATCTCTACAGTAGTGCGTCAGTATATTTATTAGTAAAGTTTTGCTTTAAGGCCACTATCTGTTACTATCTATCCTATCCGTGCAAGGTTGCCTGGCAGAGATCGCTCTAAGCGATAAGGCCGCCAATTAAAACACCTTGCTGTAATATTATTCTCTCTGTATTTGAGTTTCTGTATTGTGGTCTTTTAATAAAGTGTTATCTATCTATATATACTTTTTTTAGGGTAATACAATTAAGATCCATTTCATACGCATCTAGATTAGATTTAGAAGAAAATTATTAATCGTAATTTTCGCTAATGCATTGCACATTTTCCCATATAAATAAAATAATATAATGTTCTGAGGAAAAATCCGATTTGTCTTTTTGTATGGACGAGCATGCGATAATCATTTTTGCAGGGCCTAAGACGTGCACCGGGACAACATTTTTCTACTATTTTTGTTAAGCGAGAATGTGACAGGATTAAGAAAACCTATGTCTATTTTTTTTCGGTAGACAAAAAACGTAAAGCTAAAATTTAAAGTGTAAGCGTTTTTATCGCGGCGCGCTTAAGGTCTATTAGATTCGTCTGATACAGGACTATGCAAATGGCAAACAGAGAAGCGTATAGCCAGCAGTGGGATAACGAAGTATGTGAATGATGATAATCGAGATTATATTTATTTCGAACGTGGTTATGAATTAAGAGCCATTGTCAGACAGGTTATGGTTGTTGGAAATACATTTTTGGGAGAAACATTTTTGTACGAATTCCTTTGTTGCTCAAAGCTGAAACTTAATTTATATCGTTGTCTTTTTGAATCCATCGCTACGCTCAGGATTCTACACTATAACCTCGTACCTAGAATCCTTCGCTTGCTCTGGTTTCAACTGTCTGACGCTCAACGGTAAAATACATCTTTCCAGCCTAGTACAATATATAAATATTCTGTGTGTCACACTTCAGTCGTACCATGGTACTTATAACATCTCCAGGTGTTCTTCATGAAGAAGCTATGGACGAACACGGTCCCCGGCAAGGACCGCGCGGCGGACGTGATATTCCACTTCCATCAAGAGCTGCCCAAGCTGCTGCGTGGGTACCACCGCTGTGGGCGCGAGGAGGCCGCTCGTCTGGCCGCGCTCGCGTACCGCGCACGCTTCGGCGACAACAAGCAGGAACTCCAGGCTATACCGTGAGTACAATAAACAACCTGAACGAGCAACATTCTATCTATGCAACGGACTTTCTCACAATTTCCAGGCTTTAAAAGCTTTACATTACATATTACATCATCATCATCATAAGAAGTTAATTGGTGGACATAGGGCTCCCACATGGATTTCCAAAAAGATCAGTTGGAACCGGCTTGCATCCAGCGTCTTTCTGCCACTTGGGTGAGGTCATTTGTCTATCTTTTGGCCGGTCTCCCACGCTGCGCTTGCCGGTGCGTGGTCTCCATTCGACAACTTTATACTACGGTTGTAGAAACAGATCCCATGGCTCAGTGTTCAGTCACTCAGTCAATTCAAAAGACCGTGCAAAATGTACCCTCAAATTTTATAGGCGACCTCTAATCCAATTTTACTATAACATTAGAGAGAATTCTGTGAAACGAGATAACGATCTCTAGATTGTTACAATCAGGAAACTTATCTCACCATCGAAATTCAAATCAAAGTTTTTAATATTGGGTGCGGTTTGGTAACGAATAACGATTTTATCAGTACTTTAATGATAAGCAAGTAGTTGGTCGTCCTCATAAACTAATAAATAACTGGCCAAGACCGTGTTGAGACACGCCTATAGTAAGGGTTCCGTAGCTAATGCTGTAATATAAAAGAAAGTACTGGGCGAGTATTTTTGGTTTAGAATACATTGCAAGAAGGTCAAGAACCTCAGTACTATGATGGTAAAAATTTCAAAATAATTAAAACATAGTACTTTTATTTTTTTGTAAAATATGACTACATTGCATTTTGTAGGGCTAATGGTCTCTGAGTACATTGACTGTACAGATAGACAGACGCACATGGCGAAATTATAAGGGTTCCTTGTAGTTACTACGGAGCCCTAAAAATCGATAGGGTGATCATTGTATGTCCCATTGTTCTAGCCAAATGCTTCGAGAGCTGATCCCAGCCGACCTGATCAAGATGCAAAGCTCTGCGGACTGGAAGCGCGCCATCGTAGCGTCCTACAACCAAGACGCCGGAATGACGCCCGAAGACGCCAAGATCACCTTCCTGAAGGTCATCTACCGGTGGCCTACCTTCGGCTCGGCCTTCTTCGAGGTCAAACAGACTACGGAACCAAATTATCCTGAGCTGCTACTCATTGCCATCAACAAGCATGGCGTGAGCTTGATTCATCCGCAGTCGAAGGTAAGAATTATTTATTTACGACTAAATATGCCACTTTCTATAAAAAAAAATATGTTACGTCTCTTGACATCAGGTAAGTTGGCGATCAAACACGACCTATACATAAATTAAAAAAAAAGATCGAAATAGCCTGGTACTACGCGTTAGGTTTGTCCATAAAATAAGTTAGTATGATGAGTCAAGTGTATTTCAACCATTAATATGAATTCCACTGACATGGTTCTGCACATTTTCAGTTGAACCTACCACATTTTACCTATGGTATCGTTTTTTCGTAAGAGCCACTCATGATCACCCATCCGAAGACTGACCGTGTAGGTATATGGCCTCCTAGTCATATGGAGTTTTTGTCTGTCACACCAGCCTAGTTCCCTAAACACTTATACGTTTGAAATGTAAATGAAAAAAATAATCCCTTTAGTTAGCATTAACGAAGATCACGGCTGAAGCGGATGACGCGCGGATAGTGAACTTATGAAAATGTACGGGTTCCGTTGATATCGACCGACGCAGCATTTGTCAATGCCGTGATATGGGTGTCAAGTTATGCAACCTTACCTAGCTTATACGCATCTATACCTAGCCTTTAAATATTTTGAAGCGCGTATTTGTATTTAAATTTTGTATTTGGTGGTTGAATAACTGGCAAGGCGTGGTATTTGTTCAAACGGACTTTACAAAAGAGTTTATAAGCGAGAAAGTTCGGAACTACCCTTTAGATGATATTGGGCCAGATCCTGGCTGAAAGTATTTTTAACCCCGATCCAAAAAAAAGGATGTAAGTTTAACGTGTGTATCTGTGTCTGTGGCATCGTAGCTCTCAAACGGATGAACAGATTTTGATCTAGTTTTTTTGTTTGAAAGAGGATTTTGTCGAGTGTTCCTAGCTATGTTTCAACAAAATCAGTTCAGCCATTTTTTGTCGGGGGTTGTCGAGTTTTCTATACTGATACTTGTGAAAAACAAATTAGCCGACGCTATCGAAAAAAAAGAAAAATCGTAATCTTCTTACAATGGAATAATCTTCTTACAGGACATTCTGGTGACGCACCCGTTTACCAGGATATCAAACTGGTCGTCTGGCAACACATATTTCCACATGACTATCGGAAACCTCGTCCGGGGCTCGAAGCTCCTCTGCGAAACCTCCTTAGGATACAAGATGGACGACCTCCTAACCTCCTACATTTCGCTTATGCTCACTAATATGAACAAACAAAGATCTGTGAGGGTCAAATAAAAAGACGCTCAAGCATTCCGGTAACGTGTTTTAAATACTTTTTGAGTCTTTCTTTTGTAGGCGAGAATAGTATTTTTGCAATAAAATTTAGGGAATTTTGGTAAAGTTAAGGTTTGAAAACTTGTAATAGCTTCGGCCAAATAAACTCTGTTGCTTTTGGCGTTTGTCTACTTAGGCTTTGAACATGTCAGTAGCAAATGTCCTACACGTTTTCAACCGTAAACTTGGATCAAATGAATTGTTATTTTGTTATCTGCTTTCACGGTATTCTACAAATGTATAGTGTAAGAATAATTGTAATGTAGATAGGTATAGTTCTCGCCACGTAAAATAACGCTGGTTTGTTCGCGCTTACGAACAAACCAGCGTTATTTTTATGTTTCGGGAACTATAATGTATGAAATACCTAACAAAGATGTTAGTGCTAGTAAATCAGACTAACAGATCACGCGGTGGAGTGCTCAACGGTTGTGTTTAAAGTTTCAGGAGTTAAGGTAGAACGGCACATGGCGGGCAATACAAATTTCAATCTTTTCTTGTCCTTGTATCTAGGCCAGGTGGGTAACTAGGGCGCATGCTCACAACAATGTTTTTAATGATATAAAATTATTCTTCAAGTCATGTCAATAGATGGTTTTATACCTACCTTATTACTTAAGAAATATTATACCTACCTTATTAAATCCAGAAATACAACTTTTCAAATTCAAAGCAATGGAGGTGCATTATTGACTGACTGAAGTGATAATATAAAAGATAATTTTAAATTGTCGCACAGTTGTGACCAGATAGAAGTTAGTCTATAATAGATCTAGTAGGTAGAAGTCTGTGTAGTTTTCTTTGTTCTGTGGTCCCAGTTGCTATAGTTACCTCAGCTTGGTATAAGTACAACAAAAAAAACGAAATTTGAATTTACTAGTTCTGCTATTTTCCCTGATTTGTAAATTGACACAAGTGAAATGCTAGATTCCGTTCAAAATTACCTTTTCCCCAGTCGTAGTATCACAATCGCAGATTTTGTACAATATTTGTAAACTGATGTACGAAATTAGGTATATCAGTTTCTAGAGACAGTTTTGATTTCAATATATTCTAGACACCAAACAGTAAATTAACGAATCTGTAAAAATATCATTTAGAAACGATTTTGTTCGTACTTACACTGAAACTGAAGATTAAAACCTCCTTGATTCAGATTTTTAAGCTTCCGTACTAAGAGTGCGGAAGCTTACTCGTCTGCCTGTCCTACATTTTCTAATATCATGCATAAATAAATAAATATTGGTGAACATTTCATTCAGTACCATGCAAGGGCGTCGCCAGCCCATGGCCCAGGGCAAGTTAATATTATGGAGGATGAGAAAAATATGAATTTCTCTAGAGGGGGGGGGGGGGCAAGAGGGGGCAGTTGCCCCCCCCCCCCCCCCCCCCCCCCTGGCACCATGTAGTTTCACACACACTACTCTACTGCCGAATTGAATTCGAATTCGCCATACCTAACTTCAAATGTTTTTAAAAAGACAAAGTTATTCAAGTTTTACGGCAGCCCCAAAATAATAAATCTCCGGTTGTATTTTTATTTAATGTTAGTTACCTCATTACTTCATCATTTTTTAATCAACCGATTTAGAAAGTTCTTTTTTTATACTCCTGTTTTACATTTGAAATAAATCTTGTAAGTTTTTTTAGATATCGTATTTATTTATTTATCTTGTTTATGTAAACCTATATACCTATATAAGTCTACCTATATAACAATGAATTGATTAACAGAGTTTTAAAATATTTAAAACTATTTAGCTACGGTAGGTATTATAAAAAGATCTGTTACGTTTTTAGCAAAGAGAATATATGGTTTATAGTTAAGGTGATCGGTAATCTAACATTGTATAATACTTTTTTATCATTTAGCATTATAGCCACGATTTCAAATGCTAGCTTTGAACGCTATTTATTTTTCCTGTTTATTTCATCGTATAACTAATATATCATGTTTTACTTTGTGTAGTTAGTTATTTTTATTAAGCATTGCGTATACCTAAACTGAAGTATCCTTAGAATAAGTTGCTTGAAAAAGCTTGTAGACAAATGTTATGAAAGAGGGTTTAACAATTTATTATAGAGTTATACAATGATGTTAGCCCTAACTTGTGTCGATAAATATAAAATCAATGTATTTATATTTTGTTAAGGATAGTGTTATTGTCTATATAATGCCATGAGACGGGACAACTATGTTAATTTTGTTTAATTTCGCTTTCAAGTCAACGTGCATTTGTGAGTGGTTGTAAACATGAGTCACAATGATTATTTGAGTGTTTTATTTTGTTTATATATTAAACTACCCACATCATTGATGAAGAAATCGAAGCTGGAAAGCAATTTTGTTGTATTTCAAAAACAAGAGTTTACATTAGTAAAATGAAACTGAAAAAGCAAAAAAAAGGAATGAAAATGTTCAACGTCGCATCGTAAATTAAAAACATCGTAGCAAAACGTGACCTAGACCAGACGCAATATTTATTTCTGCTTCAAATAAGCAAATAAAAAAAAACCGGCCAAGTGCGAGTTGGACTCGCGCACGAAGGGTTCCGTACCATTATATATAATAATCGGCCAAGTGCGAGTCGGACTCGCGCACGAAGGGTTCCGTACTATCATCTATAATACTACAAAGTTTAGTTCTGTTTATAAAATAACGAGAAATCAACGAAATTCCAAGTAGTAAATTGCAAACTTATAGGTAGGTTTTCGATACACATCCGGGCAGCATGACGACGCTCGCGCGAATACGCGCGGCTATGGCTCGCTCCGTGATGTTACCTCCCCCGCTATCCGCGCGGCGCGGCGCTCGCACCGCGTTTAGATGCACGGATTATTTTCATTAGATTAGGTATTTATTTTTATAGTTAATATATTTCTAAATATTTACTTACAAATATTCAAGTTTCTACCTGTTAATTAAGATCGAGTAAAAATTGCTTAAAAATTACGTTTGTTGTATGGGAGCCCCCCTTTAATATTTACTTTATTGTTATTTAATTATTTATTGTGAAAGGTAACATACAAGTAAATATTCTGTGAAAATTTGAAGCGTCTACCTGTTACCGTTTTTAATATTGAGCAAAAAAATACGAAAAAAACACGTTTATTGTATGGGGACCCCCCTTAATATTTAATTTTTTTTAATTTTTAGTATTTGTTGTTATAGCGGCAACGGAAATACATCATTTGTGAAAATTTCAGCTTTCTAGCTATCACGGTTTATGAGATACAGCATGGAGACAGACAGACAGACAGACAGACAGACAGACAGACAGACAGACAGACAGACAGACAGACAGACAGACAGACAGACAGACAGACAGACAGACAGCGAAGTCTTAGTAATAGGGTCCCGTTTTTACCCTTTGGGTACGGAACCCTAAAAACGGCAAAAAAAACACGTTTGTTGTATGGGAGCCCCCCTTTAATATTTACTTTATTGTTATTTAATAATTTATTTTGAAAGGTAATATATAAGTAAATATTCTGTGAAAATTTGAAGCGTCTACCTGTTACCGTTTTTAATATTGAGCAAAAAAATACGAAAAAAACACGTTTATTGTATGGGGACCCCCCTGAATATTTTTTTTTTTTTAATTTTTAGTATTTGTTGTTATAGCGGCAACGGAAATACATCATTTGTGAAAATTTCAGCTTTCTAGCTATCACGGTTTATGAGATACAGCCTGGAGACAGACAGACAGACAGACAGACAGACAGACAGACAGACAGACAGACAAACAGACAGCGAAGTCTTAGTAATAGGGTCCCGTTTTTACCCTTTGGGTACGGAACCCTAAAAATGCATTTTTTTTAGATACGACAAAATTGCTTTCCAGCGTCGATATAGATAGATAGGTAAAGTCTTTATTCTACTAACCTGAAAAGTCCTTGTATCTAGTATACCATAGGATTTAAATAAATTAGTGCAACAACAGGCGGCCTTATCGCGAATTAAAAGCGATCTCTTCCAGGCAACCATGACAAGGTGATAAGGTGGAACTTCATCCACACAAATGTTTATTTACGAATCGATTTGGATTAATTTTATTTGAAACTAGGTATATAGGTACCTATTTTTAGATTGGTCCTATAGAAGATATCGAAAATGACTCGGTATATTTTTTTATAACATACTGGAAAAATTATGTCATCCAAGTAAACGATACTTAATGCGTAATTTGGATTCGCTTAGTTCAATCTTTTAATATATTATTCAAGTATTTATCCAGGATCAAATCTCGACTTCTCGTAGGTTCATATTTCTTAGATAAGCTGGAATCAAGCATATTCTACATCGATTCACTAGGTTCAAGCAGGGCTGGGTTCGTTTGTATTTACAGTAAGTTTTAGATTCTTCCTGAATACAAAATTAATCAGCCCCGGATCCTGGATTCTTGAATAATTGAGTAAGTAGGTATATTAGATATGTCAATGTATTATATATTTTTTCACTGCAAATACCAATTATATCTCTCAATTGTTTAGGTAACTTTAGACATTGGGTTGGCATTACTGCCGTAAAATTGAACACAAGACGGATATAAAATGATAATTTTGCTTTCATTGCTGTAAAGGCACCTTATAAATAGCGTTAACATATGTAGAAACTACTAATTTAAAGCAATTCGTACAGAAATTGCACAAAACCAAATTTTTTGGGTTATCCAACAATTAAGGTAAAAACGGGCTATTAGAAAAAACTGTTAATTAGAACAAACAAAAAAAAAATATCCGTAATAAAGACGTGAGAGTTTCCCACGGCAGCGGCCCATTCACCCGCTGGAGTAATGATGCGACTATTGTGCCAGCAGGAAGTCATTTATCTAGCATCAAGAATATCAGTGTTTAGAGCAATTTCGACACTCATTTCTTTATCTAAAGTGTGCAATTTTGGGCAACATTTCTTGTATGTACACAGAGTCAATCAACTGTGGTGACCGGTGACAAAGGGGCATGATTGGATGGGCAACAGTAAAGAAATTATGAGCGTTTATCCAAATTCTAACGTACAATTTTAGTCATTTTCAAGATTATTACGAGGTACGTATGTAGGTATTATTTTTGTGGTCACTCTGAAAATGGTCTACAATTGTAGTGGCTTACATGTGTAATAATATACACGGATAGGTAAGAGCAAGCCATATTAGAATTTTTTTTGAATTGAACGACACGGTGTTACCAAATCTGATCAGCTGTTCAAAACTAAAATTAGCCAGAATGTGACGATGAAAATAATACTGAAACCCACTTCAAAAAACTGCGTAAAATTGGGTAAACCGCCAAGAAAGAGAAAATTGAAGATCGGGATAATGCGGGT
Organism: Lycia hirtaria; assembly: GCA_947563715.1. Lineage (NCBI taxonomy): Eukaryota > Metazoa > Arthropoda > Insecta > Lepidoptera > Geometridae > Lycia > Lycia hirtaria. The sequence continues at coordinate 41,324,940 of OX387379.1, forward strand.
TCAAGTCCCGTCGGATGTGTGAAATTTTTGAACTATTATTTCAGTGGTATTTTTATTATTCTATTAATTTACATATTTTGGGTACCCACTTTGGGGATGCGCGATTGAGACGGCCGGACTCTTAAGAGCCACAAATTGAGGAATCTCCTGACAATGCCAATGTCTAAGACAACCTGTATCTGACCCTTGATCCAACTATTTAGCGAGAACCTCCTAGGCTCTTCGTTATCGGTACCGAAACGGCTACCGGGACAATGATCGGCGAGTCAACGTCCCATATTGTCATGGCGGTTATTTCGTGAGCCAAGTCAATGTAGGTACTTGCCGAGCTTGTCCTTCTCGGCCCTCACAAGATTCTCATCATGTGGGATGGTGACGTCGACTAGCACTGTCTGGCGCTGAGACTGATCTACGATCACGATATCAGGGGTTATTGGCAACAATACCTAGTCCTATCCACGATAATAAAACGGTCCCAATAGAGCAAAGCACGGATATTTTCGAGAAGTGGCGCTGTACTGATAGTAAGGCACTTCTGACTAAACAAGGCCATATTGAAGGATGATTGAAGGATGATTCCTGGCCACTTGGTTGTGCCTGTGCAAATCCTCGGCGTTAGCAAGATGCGAACAACCGGAAATAATGTGTCGGAGAGTAGAGGCTCTCCGGGAAAGTGGCATGCCCGACAGATGTCATCCGTACCGTCCTTCATGATACATTTCCGATAGTTATTCTTCTTGATAACTTCATCTGCAATCACACAGGATGACAGTAAAATCATCTCGAGTCAAGTTAAGACGGATGGTACGGAAATCACCTGCAATTATGACTGTCCTTTTGTTAACCACTTGATTAGTACTAATCTCATGAATGAATATGCAAGCCATTCGTTGCATAAGTAAGTAGCTAATTGAAGTATTCCGCAATAGGGGCTTCATTGTTCATGGTACCTATCTATCTACGAGTATGTAGGTATACTTCTGTCTGGCGACATGACTTTTCTGTCTTTTTCATTTCAATACATACTGTTGATTTCCTATTTAAGCAAGCTACGCCTAAGATGACAGAGATTAATGCGAGACTTCATTAGTTGCTTCGACGACGATATCATTATGGACAAACTCCACGCTTTATTTACATAAGACATATTTACGATTAACCACCTATTCGTAACCACCAGTTAGGCTCGCCATCAGATTAGGTATATTCGCAGTAAGTATAGGTAAGCATGAGGGTTTTTTTGACTTGACGTACTTATATGTTAATTAAGTAGACAGGTACCTATACATAATACGCAATCTCCTTCCACGACCCCATCGAAAACTCTAGAACATCAAATTACGTCGTTATCTCGATTAATCTGTTAATAACCGCAAACCGCTTTGAGAACAATTGGACATAAAATTAAAATATAATTTAATTGCTAATGTTAATTCGGGTTGCTCCGTCATTCCCACGGTAGAAGATGACAAGTCGGAAAACACGGCCGAGGCGTGGGTTCCCACACTCTGCATATCTCAGCCCCATAGATCAGCCTGACAGAATGTAAAAAGCAGACAATGATTTGATTGTGTGCACACCAGCTTTCTCACACTCCCAGTGCAGATTTAATCGTCATAAGTTTTAATTAGTGGGGTAAATGACCAAACGTCTTTCCGGGTCACTTTCTGATATTATTCTAAAGAGATCAGACTACCTACTCTTATATATCGCAGCCTTTTGTTAACCACATGATATATCAACTTTGTTCCATTCAACCCCTTTATTCATAACTAATTCGGATTCTATATCTCCGCCTCTGTCATTCTCTATGCAAATGACAGAGGCAAAGATATAGATTTCCGTGTGCCGATTTCCAACCAGTTGGACTACGGGCCTTCACTTGGGGTAAATGAGAAATGTTACTTTACGGCGATCCTCAACTTCTTGGCAACTAGTTTATCCTTACCGAATAAACTAACTTACGGCCAATCGACTTGACTAAGCCACTCAAATATATTATGTTCTCTCAAAAAATCCTGAAACCAGGAGCAGAGATGTAGGTAGACCTATACTTCGTAAAATGGAACGGTACACAAGATCCTCACATTTCTCCGTTTTATCGCTGTCTCCTACTCTCGGTCGCTGAGATTATTGTCGTTAAGGTATCAGCTTTCTATTCAGTAGAGCCACGTTCTCTTAAACATACATCGTTTTTGTTTTTCGGAACAGACGGAACGTTATAATCCTAGGTACTTTATTCTAAACCTGTGTATTCATGACAAATGATGTATTTTTTTACACAAGCTATATCTACGATGACCCCGACGGTGTGGCCGAGGAAGGAGCTCGTCGATCTAGAAGATAGTTAAATGCGATGTTTCCACAATTTAAGCACCACGATACAGCAGATCCTGGTTGTTTTTTTAAGACAATAACTTTTTTATTGGAGCATGAATGAATTGTTACGTGCTTGTATCACGTCATTAATTCCAAACGTCACTGATTGAGAAATAATGCGCGCAGTCACGCGACAGGTTATTGGCAGCTAACCGGCGAAGGAGGCCTGCGAACTAAGATTATTATTTTATTTATCAACGATTTACAGATTTACACACCACCCTTAATATTTCTCATTGAAATGCCAAAAATCCGTATTTGGCGATATCGGTCCACGTTCTTGATGCGTACTGCACAGGAATAGAATTCTTTACCGCCATCTCTGTTTCCTGATAGCTACAATGGAATCTTCAAGGCTAGAGTGAATAGATATCTTCTAGATCGACGAGCTTCATCCTCTGGCACATCGTCACTTATTAGCATTAGGCGAGTTGATGGTCAATCGTAGATCTATCTAACATACAAAATTACAAGTTTTTATTTAAATTACCTGGGTAACCGAGCTCCACTCGGATTTTTTATGACTAAAAATACGAGCAAAGCACGATAAATCGATCTTGGTAGGTTTCGCCCGTGTTCGATTTATCGTCCCCTAATCTATCTACATAACATACATCTAGATGGCCCGTTCCCAGCAGTGGGACAGTTTGTACAAAACAGGGCTGATAAAAAAAAAAAAAACTATCTACAAACCAAATTTCACTAAAATCGTTGGAGCCGTTTTCGAGATTCAGATTATATATAGGTATATATTATGTCACAGTTAAGACCCGTTTTTAGATATAACGCGTTTTCCCTAGTTAGAACTAGTTTTCACTAAATGCCTTTGTTGAAACTAGAATTAACTAATGTTAGGTTAGGGTTTTTTTTTTGGGGAGTAGGGAAACAGAGGGCTAATGGGTTACTCACACACTGTTTCCCTTGGGTAAGGATAGGATGATGGGGAGGAAAAAGGGAAGAGGGTAGGGGGAGAGTGTGGGGGTTGTGGGGGGGGGGAGTGGGGGGGGGGGTATGGTTAGGTTAGGTTAGTAACAACTAGTTTTAACTGAAAATCAAAAATATTTGTGGTAAATTCTAGTTTTCACTAGTTAATTCTAGTTTCAACAAAGGCATTTAGTGAAAACTAGTTCTAACTAGGGAAAACGCGTTATATCTAAAAACGGGTTTTAACTGTAACATATATATAAACAAGAATTGTTCGTTTAAAGGTATTAGATGTTTATGATTGTAGGTACTTATTTCTTCTTTCAAATTATACGAATACAGAGTAAAAATGAGCTAATTTTATAAGCACTTACGTTTAATAGCTAAAGACTAAGACAAAAGACTAGCTAATTAAATCGTCTTTATCGCAGATTTTTTATATAAGTAATATTTTATATATTTTTTATAAGTACAACTGATGAAACTGAAGATGAGGAGGTCGCTCGGCTCATCATAAGCGTCACTGATAAGAGCAAGGGCTCTTATCAGTCCGCTGGGAGAATTATAGATTTCAACAGTTGTAAAAAATGTGCGGCAGTGCATTCCGCTCGTCACTTTAAGATAAGTACAAAATTTAAATCTCATTTTACGTCCAACAATTGCCTTACAAGGGCATTATTTCCTGCGAAATTGTAAAGTACTATTACTTTTCAAACTATAGCCGGGACATGGTGATAGATACTGAAAAAAGGTCCAATTCGAGTAATATCGGCAATTCAAGTTATGATCAAGTTACTTTTACGTTAATATGCTCTCTCACGTTAAATAATTATTTTGCGCATACTTTACGGTTTGTTTTGGTACCGACTTCTATATATTTTTTGACCTCCTCATTTCATCGTTGTAATATATGTATATGAAAAGTATGGAAACATCTAATGTAAATTACATAATGTCTATTTTTGTTTCCAATTAATTATTTAATGTTAATTTGATCATTTAGGTACATATAACCCATAGCATAGTTTTCAAAAATCCATATTTAGAACATATTATTCTGTATCTAATGAATTCTAATGTATAATATCAAACTTTTTATATTTAGATTTTTTTTTAATTGTCATTAATAGCATTGATAAATATTTAAAATTATTATTATTAAGTAAATTAATTTCCTAGCGCACCTAAAAAAATTGTAAAATAGGAACATCTGCTCTGGGCTTCCAAGATACCGACCTAGCCGAGTTTGGGGCCCACTGAGAAAGCATTGTACTATGAATTCTGCTCTGAAAATAAATATTTACTTTACTCTACTTAAGTACTTACACCCTAAATATAACTTATGAAAATCTAAATCACTTTCTTCTAAGCCTGCTACCGATTTACCTACCGTGACGCTCCTAGCTGACGTGAAATTTTCCTCTACACGTAGCTTCTAAAATTTGACAGCACACAGTTAAGTACTACCTACTAACAGAAGACTGATAGCCAATTATTATCATCTCAATTGTCAGATATAAGAGGTCTAGTGCTGCACATAGGGAGCTGATGGAAGCGGATTGTGTTCAGCGACTTCCTGTCACTTGTATGAGGTCGTCTGTCCATCTTGTGGCTGGTCTTCCTACGCTGCGCTTAACAGTGCGTGGTCTCATTTCATCGGCCGTCAGCTCTAAATGCTGTGCCCTACCATTTCATCTTGTTAATCTGTATCGATATAAATGAGTATGACACCCGATCATTAACAACCATCAATCCAGCCGCCCGGACGAGGCAAACTAGACCTCAAGGCTGCTAAGTGAACATCACTCGTTCGCCGCTCGCTGATACGATTCAACGATAATTTTCACAAATTATCAGCCTATTTATATAGTAGTAGGCTACCAATATGTCAAAATAGTCGTTGAATCGTATCAGCGAGTGAAGAGCGAGTAATGTTCAAATAGCAGCCTTGAGGCCCTGATCGCGACAATTGCTGACGCGATGATCGCCAGAACAACTTATGAGATAAGTAGTCAAACCAAACCTTTCCCATCATCTATTACCATCCGGAAATAGATTAACAGAAGCAGGACATGGGTAAGCGCGGCAATTTCTTTAAACGGTGCTCATTAGACACACGATTATTGCAGTTTTCCACGCGATTCGACGCAAGCGCATCATCGGCACAGAATAAATGATAGTAGGTAATCTACGGGCGCAATTACCAACTTCTCGACGCCTAGGTACGTCGCAAAGGCGTCATATATCGCGTGAAGGCAAGTTTGTAGGGATACTTGGAAAACGTTTATTAGGATGTTTAGCAACGTATATCTTGAGAATTACACCAATTAGAAACCTGCGAAATACCTTGGCTAGGAACATGATGATAGGTTCCCATCATCTTTCTAGCCTAGATCTTAACCGCGCGTTATGCGTAACCTAATATTGGTAGATTACGCATCGAGCCGAATACAAATAAATGTCTTTGCAAGATTTGAATTTAAATTCCTTCCCATATTTAAGTGTCCGTAGTTCGACCATCGTCTGTCTCGCTCGCGCATACCCACATTTTTGAATATATAAAATGACTGCATGAGCTTAAATATTTTTTTTTCGTTTTATATCTTCATAAATGTGGGTATGCGCGAGCGAGACGGACGATGGTACTATGGTATGACTACGGATTCCTAACTGAAAAAATAAAACTATCAGGTATCTAAATTATGTATGTAGTTAATAGCATTGTCAAGAAATCATAGATGTAAGTGATCTATGAAGCAGAACCAATAAATAACAATATGAATAGTAAGTAGCTCATTATACTATACAAGTGACCCGCGGACAGAAGCCCACCTAATTGCCTTAATTGATTGCCAATTTACATCAAAAAGCCGACCCTCGAGGAATGTCATAAACATCTAGTTTATTATTCTGAATCTCAGCTCGGAACAATAGCTCTGATGATTATCAGAGGTCGCAGCCAGCGAGGTGGAACGGTATGCAGGGGAAGACACTTGTAATATCATGTGAAGAGTTTTCGAAGACGTTCACACGCCGCCCGCTCCGGCCACTGATTCCTCCATTAAACTCTGATTCATAACCGACTAATTACACTTGACCCCACAGTTTTAATTAAACAATGAAGCAAAAAGATCTTCGCTAATCCGAGTGTGGGAACCGAGCCCGAACTAGGCGAACGGATCAAAACAAACGGGCAGAAATAAGATAGCTGTGGGTATTTCAAATTCAGTTTTATTTTAAAAATATTCATATTTAAAAACCGCTCCGAATATCAATTTTATGTACAAGCAGTACTGTATTCACAATATCTGTATGAGCAGTTGTATCTTATACCATTTCCAAATATAGAAATTACCGAATGTAAAACGTTGTAAATGTAAGAGTAGAATACGCTTTCCACGGCGATAACATCACTTATCATTCCATACAATTGACGCAATTACGGCCATATTCAGACGACATTAATACTAATTTCCATGTAATACTGTAACTTTAGCAATTCCACAATAATACATATATCGTTATCCAATGTTCCGCTACAAAAATATTGATATTCTTTTGTACTTATCTTTACATTTCCGTATGGAATGTTCAAAATCACACTTTCATTAAAAATACACATCGACACAGAAATTATTATTAAACAATCAAGATTCGCATAAAATAAATAAAATTTCTATTCGTTTTTTTTTTCTTCATTTTGATTATTGTTACAATGTACTAAGCTATGATTAAAACTATGTATACTTAAATAAAGTTGTTCATTAAAATCTCAGTAATTATATGTACATACGTACGTACGTCTGGATAGTCTACGTTTCTAGCCGGTTTACTCATTCGTAGTTTATCAACAACATGATTATAGATATGACTGTTCACACAACAACTAATGGCTTGACAAATCTAACAAATAGACTAAAGTCTAAGGAATAAGATGTTATGGTAGGCAGTTATAACAAAAGATATACATAGCAGACATAAGTATGAAAAAATCAAAGCGATGACTTAAACATCAGAAATGGGATATAAAGAACAATCCCTTCAAAATACTGCATCAGTGTGAACAAAGTAAGTATGGCAAAATATTTGAAAAAGAGAACGATATGCAGTAAGTTAAGCTTATTTGGTGTTCCATCTTACAGTTGATGATAACCTAACATATAATATAAAATAACCCAAATACTCGGCAATTCCCCAATTGAGTCCTAAATTCGACTTTTCTTAAATATTACACTAACATTAAGGAATATAAACACAATGACTTGTCATGGATATTTTATAGCTATTTGGCCCCGAAGAAACAAACCGAGTCGACTGATTTATTCCCTATTCAGTTGCATTTTATAATGTCGCGGACATTAAATGCCATTAGGAACTAATTCTAAAACATTTTTGGGACTTCGTACAGTCTAATTATTTTATACTATTTAGGGTAGTTGCACTTACAGACCAGGTCTATATTTTAGTTTCCTAGATCTAGCTAGACTATTATTAACTATTAAGCCCGTGTACACCGAGAGAGAGAGAGAGAGAGAGCAACACAAGGACGATTCTTAATAGAACTTATTTTAAAAATATTATGTCGAGATATTAATTTAATTCCAATACCAGGGGCCTTACCACTAGCGTTAAATATACTTAGGTTTTGTCTCGCTCTATAGACTGTAAAGAAGCAAAATAAAAAATTAAGTACCTAATATTGTAATTAGCTTGCTACCTAAATTATGTGGGCAAAGCTAAAGCATTGGTGTTTTGTTGCAACTTTTCAGGGTAAGGATTTGCAGCTCATAGTTAATAGGTAACTAAAAGAAACAAGTATAAGTTTAGAAAACTCAAAAAACCCCCAACAAAACATGGCTGAACCGATTTTGATGAAAGATAGCTAAAGAACACTCTCGATATCTTCTTTCAAACAAAAAGCTAGACCAATATCGGTCTATTTGTTTAAGAGCTATGATGCCACAGACAGATATACAGATACACACGACAAAATTATAGCCCTCTTTTTGGGTCGGGGGTTAAAAACAAATATAAACGTGCATTTTGAAAAATCTTTGTGCTTCTTCGGTGTACATCGCCCCTTATCGAAATTTCTTTACGAAATTTACTTGTGAAATTATTTAGTCGATAATTTCACAACTATTTATTGCTGCATTTGACTCGTTACATCTTATTTATAATTACAATATTTTGGTGTCATAATCTCTTAGACATTACACATATTCTTATTATACACAGATAGTGTACTTGCAAAGCATGTATATGCGCCATCCAGGTTTACTAAAGATTTTTTATTGCACGAACAACAATTTTAAAAAATAAATCGTCGCGCTTATAGTCAAGTGACGTTGGTATATTTTTGATACAAATTCGGGTTCCAACATTAGGAGCATAAACGATTATTCAAAGCTTAAGACAACAGTTCAATAGCGACAAAATTTCAGTCCGTCATTAACATCCGGTATACTCGTAACTCAAATTTCAAACAAATGAACCGCGACCCAGCAACAGATTTTCATGACCAATTTCCTCCCGGACGATACCTCGTATGATTAAGAGAGTATTATTGTGATTTATCGTGAAAGTCAGCTGCGGCTCCGAGAGTGAGTTGAGCAGCAATGGCGCCCCAAACTCGTAGAAAAAAAAACTTCAAGCATTTTCTCCCGACCGAAAGTTGTGTCAGAGTTAACATAAAATTAAAGACTTTAAGTAAATATTATAATTATATAAATATTAAAGATTATAAATATATAATAACTAGAAATTAAGAAACCAATCTGATAGTTTAAAAAAGGTATGTTAAGATATATTATAGTATAATACAAAGATTGTGTAATAATAAGCTTAAGTAATACTTTAAAAGCATTTGTAGAGTATAATTATTATTATTGTAGTAGTTTTAGTTATTATTATAGATACTCCTACGAGTACTTACTCAAATGTAGATACTTACTCAATTGTTGCACGCCCGCAATGGCTAAAACTGTTTGGACAATTTTTTTTTCTTGATGTTGGCATCATGCTTCCACATTTGCCATTTGTCGAGTTTATGACTAAATATTATATATAACACCTATCTGTACACAGTTTAACGCAATAAAAATATTTCTGATTCTGATTCTGAAAGAAAACAAAAATCGTCAGCCGGCTGTACATTCGTGGAAAGATGATCACACACACAAAAAAATATCTCTTGTTACCCAACGTGTGGGGTATCATCGTTCATTAGATAGGTTTTTTTTAATAATGTGGGTATATGATTTTTCAATTTATGGATCCGTTTGCAAAGTGTAGGTAAGTAAGCCTTAACGTGATAATGTTTGTTAGAGTCAAGTCAGTTTGTGGCTCCCTGCCGGCTAATAAAGAGAGCGAAAATTTGACAGAAGATGACCCTTGCAAGATGACGGTAGATAGAAATCTTTACCTACTCCGCTCAATTATTATATATTCACTGCTGTGTAACGGTGACGGTTATTCGGTTGATGATTTTCGTATTCAATACTCGTTGCGCAAGACCTATTTATAATAACGATACCCCACAGGATAGGGTACACGAGAAAAAAAAGCTGACGATCTTTTCACCATTCTACAGCCGGCTAACGATTTTTTCAAGATATTATGTTAACTATAATAATCTAATACAACTTTCAATCGGGAGGAAATGACCGATTGTTTTTAACGAGTTTGGGAGGCTGCTGCTTCTCAACCCACCCTCGGAGCCGCAGCTGACGTTCACGATAAATCATAATAATACTTTCTTAATCATTATAAGAGTTATTGTACAGAAGGAAATGACTGACCAAAACTACTCGCACCTCGCGGACCAAAATCTCAACGAGATTAAGATCAGTACCGATAGAACATTCTAGAAAATCACTCACCGAGCGTCCGTCCTGTGAAACTGTCGTCGCAGAGCAGGCCCGCTGAACACCAGACAAATATTAACATTGTGTGCGTTGCTATGAAGACCAATCGGATTTAATTCTGAACTTGTGTCAAAGCTTTATTTCTGTCTAATCCATATTATTTCTTTTCGCGAGCGAGACGGAGCTATTGCGCTAAATCGGCCATAAATGGTAGTCGCATACGAGCACATAAGGTCGCGTTTAAGGCTTTTGGACTTTATTTCAACGCGTGCAAGTTTTTAATTTGTCTGCCTGTCTCGTGACGCTTATGGTCGTTGTCGCTACTGTAGGACGAGACTACACGAGACGTCAGGCTGTTCACGGGCCACATCACTTTATTTTCTTAAATACAATCGACCTTACCGAAAAACGTTGTTTAACTTTGATCAACGTCTCAAATTCTCTGTCTTCTTACCGCAAGTAGCATTACGTGCCAGCGAGAAGTAGACAAAATATGTTGAGCATTGCTCAAAGAGTAACGTTTTTCGGTAAGTGTGTATTCCTCGCTACAGCAGCGTATAGGCAGGCAGCCTCCGCACCACGTGGATTTGGACTTTATTCCAAGGTCCAGAAGGTCGCTACTGCAGCGTGTTATCCGGCAGCCGCGGGTCGTGGTGCCAGGCGGGCGCGGGGTCCGCGGGCCGCATCACGTCCGCGACGGGTGCGCACGCGGCCCGCGGACCGGGTTCCGGCGTGTACGTGAACGTTAGCCCCGTCGCGTAGATGATGCCGTCGTTGCGGACGAGCGACACAGGCACCTAGACAACACATCCATTATATATATTCATTCTTACATACAACAGTTTATATTCGATATTTTTATCAGACTGCGTAAGAAGGAGGATATAAATATTTAGCAACAATAGTCGTGTTCATCAGAAACATACAAAATTTAGAATTTAATACAGAGGGTTATGATTTTCGAGTGTATGTTTGTTTGTATGTATGTATATTATGTATGTATATTATGTAAGGTACAGATACGGGTATGTATATATTTTTATACTACTTCCTACGGCCTAAACAGCTTGACCGATTTTGATGTGCGAGGTGTCGTTAGATTCGTCGAGGTCGTACGTATGACCAAAGTGAAATTAAGGTGAAACCAGTATCTATATTAAAAGAAAAACAAAATACCCAACTGCAGAAAAGCCGTTTCTGCAGCCTAACTTATCATTTCAATACGCTTGATACGCTGTTGAATGTACGTTTTTGTGAGAAATTATGCGTGGAATCACTGCACATTCTTTAGAATAATGCTAATAATACTACTTATTTACTACGAAAAAGTGCGTTGGAGGTAACGAATAACGCATTTTTTATTTTTGCGAGAGATGTTTTATTATTATTACAAAAAAATATAGTCTGAAACTCAGAAAGTAAAGACGAATCTAACGACACCTCGCACGTCAAAATCGGTTAAGCCGTTTAGGCTGTAGGTGTGGTAACATACATACATACAAATATACATACACTCGAAAAAATAGCCCTACTTCTTGCGCAGTCGGGTAAAAATCTAAAAAAAAAAACAAGTGAGCCAATGTAGACACATTTTTGACTAAAAATGAATTAGAGAATCTAAAACGTTAGTACATATAAATCCTAGTGCAAAAAATATAAAATTCATAGTTTTGAATCGGCTTCAGTGTCAATCGAACAAAAAACGAATCATCAAACTCTGACAATGTTAAGGGTAGAAATAAGTTTTCTATTTTTATATGGGCATGAAAGCGTTAACGTTTCTCTTAAGCATATTTATTCATCAGATCGATATATCTTGATATATCTTGATATATCTTGATATATCTTGATATATCTTTATATATCTTGATATATATTTATATATCTTGATATATATTTATATATCTTTATTATTATTCACAATTTAATTCGCTAAAGTGCGCAAATACAGAGAGTACACCAGCCTCAGTTCAGATCTCATCAAGTGACGGTGGCCACTCCCAAACCTTCAGTTTTGACGTATGGTCCGACCAACCGACGTACATAAGGTAAGAGGCGTGCCACGTAAATACCCGCCCACATGAGATTTAACAAAACAAAACCACGTCAGCTACACTGTAGGTACGGACTGATTCCACGAGTCGATCGAGAGAACAATGCTACCACGCGCTGTCTTCAAAACACATCGCTACTTCCATAGCTCTCGAGATGTAGCGGACTTATCATGAGACTAGTTTTTTGTGACAATTCAATTGTGACTAGCTGCGCCTCGCGGTTTCACCTGAGAGGTGAAGAAAAACGGTGATGATGACGTTAATGAAATAAATCTTATCCTCTGTGCCAAATTTAATAACGATCGGTTAAGTCCCGAAAAGGTACAAATAGACATAGTTACATTCTTGCTTTTATAAACTAGTTGCGTAGGACGTACAGTGTACGTAGCATGGCCATGTATTTCAGTATTAATTTTTATACAAAGCAAAGCAAGGTTTATATTTTTATTTTGATTTTATAAGAGCTCGCGACTGAATTTCTGGTCCGTGCTTTAGATATGTTAGCTCTCTACAAAAGTGGTACCATCTGAGCTGCGTGCCCATTGCCCTACAAGTATAAGTTCAGAAAACTCAAAAACCACCGAAAAATGCCTGAACCGATTTTGATGAAACATAACCTGGACCTATTCGCAATAAAAAACATAGCTAATAGCACTCTCGATGAAATCATCTTTTAAACAAAAAAAAACTAGATCAGGTCAAGGGTTAAAAATACTCGGTTTCAGCAAACCATTGATGTGTAGCAAGAAAAACAGAGAGCACCAAATTTTAGGGTACATCGACTCGATCGAACGAGACCTCAGGAAGTCCGATATCCAAGCAAAGAAACAGGTAAACCAAACATACGAAGAGAGCCAGCTAATGTCCGTCTTTCATCAGTAAAACCACTACATGTCTCTACATCCATAGGATGTATACCATAGGCAAGGGCATCGCCAGCCCATGGCCCAGGGGGGGTGGGGGGCAAGTTAATATTATGGAGGATGAGAAAAATATGAATTGTAGGTACAGGTACAATTGCACGGCCTTAGGACTTTGATTGCTTTGCAGTTGGCTACATTTTTTTAATCTCTAGGGGGGGGGGGGGCGCTGCCCCCCTTGGCGACGCCCTTGACCATAGGGTCTAATCTACCCTTAATAAAAAAAATAGGACATCCAACCTTATGTCATTAAAACCATAAAGTCGGACGGATGACTCATCAAAACCTGAACATCCGACCTTAAAGATCTGATGTAGAGTTATTTTGATAGTATTCTTGTTTGATAATTAAACAATTATTGAATACGTTTCCGGATGTTGTATTCCCACGGATTTCAAAAATATTTGTGTGAATGGGAATGTTTACGAAAGAGGTTTTGGCAAAGTCAATATCCGTTTGTAAAAGTAAAGAATACAGCGTTACACAGAACATTGTAGTGGTTATATTATGGCACAGAAGACATTAAGTGCCTTACCGAAAAACGTTACTTAACTTTAAGCAATGCTTAATATATTTTGGCAACTTTTCGCTGACACGTAATGGCACTTGCGGAAAGAAGACAGAGAATTTAAGACGATGGTTAAAGTTAAGTAACGTTTTTCGGTAAGGCTGTAATAGTCTACATAAACACTCTCCGCCTACCGCCATTCTCGGGTTCCGCACCCGCTCCCCGCGCTCGCCATGTCGTTTACCGGAGTTGAGACAAGCGTTGCGGGCTTTAAGCGCTCGAATTCTAATTGACGAGCGATTGACAATCAAACGACAATCAAGTTTGTGTTTGTGTGTGTGTGTGTGTGTGTGTGTGTGTCTGTGTGTTGTATAAAGACGTTAAGTGCGTATGTGTCATTGATTAGCGTGTCATTGTATAGAGTGTCAGTCGTGTGATTATGGGAGCATCATTAATTGTCCACCGCTTATATGCCATATATAAGAATGCAGCCCCCTGATTAAGTACAGACACAATTCTTCAATCGTCAATACTAGGTATGTAGATATTGAGGCATAGTACTAAATTGGAGATAGTGCGAGTTACCATTTTTTTGCAACAAAACAGAGAAATCAGGAAATATAATTTTATTAGAAAAATTGTATAAATTGAACATTTACATTTATTTTTTTGGAGGTTTTTTTTTCATCTTAAAAAACCTGATTAAGGAGACGCTATATATAAGATCTTGGGGAAACACTTTTACTTTGGCAACACTTCCGAAATCACGACGACTTCTCTTTAAGCCGCGTATCCACTAGGCAACATTTGACGCGCAACACGTGCCGCTCAACATGTTCGGCAACGTTGCACAACAACGCGCGAAGTTGCCAGATGGCGCGCAACATGAACATTTACCGTGTTATTTTTTGTAAATAGATACTTATTATACATAGAAATATCCAGACACGGAACAAACATCCATGCTCATCATACAAATGTTTGCCCTGGGCGGGGATCGAACCCACGACCTGCAGCTCAGCAGGCAGATATACTACCAACTGAACTGCGAGGTCAGTCAAACACGAAACCTCAAAAACTACTTGAGCAATGTAGCTGACCATCGCGTTTTATTTACACATAAGTATATAATTATATATATGTAAAAAAACAAAATATATATAATATATATTCGCTACTGCTTTTTACTCGACAGCGTAAGGAGAATTATGTTTTTCGAGGGCATGTATGTTTCTATTATCTTCTACAGCTTAAACGGCTTGATTAATTTTTATGTGTAAAGTATCGTTAGATTCGCCTTCATTCTCTGGCTATATTTTTTGTAATAATAATACCACTTTCGAAACAAAAACAATGTGCTTTTTCGTAGCCTCTAAAAATCGTAAAACACAAAAAAAATAAAAAATTTACCGTTGACACGAAAAGAAGAAGAAGAATACACAAGTGATTTTACTAGTTATTCTAAAATCACATTTATAACCTTTTACGGCTATTTTACCGCATACTTTCTCACAAAAAAAGTGCACTCAACTGCGTATCAAACGTAACGAAATCGTAAGTTAGAAGGCAAAAATTGCTTTCCTGCAGTCGAGTATTTGATTTTTCTTTTAATATAGATACTTGTATTTTATTTTTCATTCAATTTCCAATCGAATACGTTCCATCAACATACATACATATATACGTAAGTGTTCCTGCCAGATCTACAGGTAAGAAACGGTCAAGTACCTCTTGTTTTACCTGCGTGGGCTGTCGCATCCAGAGCCACTGTCCCCTGAACTGCGATATGTCCGGCACCACGCAGAGCATCGACTCCGCGCACCGGTACATGGTCTCCGCCTCCACGTCGCCGAACCACACCTGGAGGGAGGGCGTGAAGTTGTCTCCGGCTAACTCCAGCATCGCTACGTCCCCGCCGCCGTTTAGATTAAGCGAGTGAACCAATGGTACTGGTGTTACTGGCGACCTGGGTGACAATATACTAGATTGAGTGAAATTTAGTAGAAACACAAATGAAAAGAGGAATTCGAATTTTGATAAAAAAATGAACGTTATAAGTTGTGAACAGTGACAATGCCATCCTGTCTGTTTAGAAAGCGCAATGCCAAGATATGATAAGGCCAAGATACTAAAAGGCCTTAAGTACAGACATAGTAGATGGAGCATGCGACTTCATTTATATGAAAACCTAGCGTGCCACATTTTTGGTACCGACTGTGACGTCACACAAACGATTTTGTGATGGAATGTTCCATCTGCGCGAAATCTATTCAACCGAATGCATCCGCGCGCTTGTACGCTAGTAACTAGCTGACAAAATATCGAATCGGAAGTATATATCACCTGAAATTAAATAAATCTTGGTCGTCAACTGCGATTTTTTATCGTAATTGTTGACACGCTAGGTACATTTTTTTTTTATCAGCCCTGTTTGTACAAACTGTCCCACTGCTGGGAACGGGCCATCTTCTCATTGTGAGAAGGGTTAGGCCATAGTCTGCCACGCTGGCCAAGTGCGGGTTGGCAGACTTCACACATCTTCAATATCATTGAGAACTCTCAGACATGTAGGTTTCCTCACGATGTTTTCCTTCACCGTTTTGAAGTTGGCGGCAATCAACAATACGCACATAACTTAGAAAAGACAGAGGTGCGTGCCGTGGGATTCGAACCCAGGACCTGCGGATCGCAAGTCAGACGGTCTCACTACTAGGCTGCCGGAAACTAAGTACATACACTTGGGGTATCTATAGAACTCTATGGCCTTAAGGATGTGGTCTTATCCTCGAAAGTGCTGAGGACTGAGATTTGCCATGCTGTTACTTCATATTCAATGAGTATAACCTCTCTATAGATAAAATCTCATTGCGTCTCACGCCGTGCGTTCACTTCGATTCATCGCACGGAAGTAGATAATTCTTACGACGAATGGGCTAGTTAAATGACAACATGAATCATCACACTATTCTAACTAATATTATAAAAACGAAAGTTTTGTTGTTGTTAGCCTATAGTGTCCCACTGTTGGGCAAAGACCTCCCCCCGACATTTCCAGTCTTGGCGGTGTTGGGTGTTGGGTGTGAAACGAAAGTAACACAATAAAAAAACAATAAATGTCTTTCAGTTTGATTGTTACCTTTGCACGACGGGCCGGTTTTTAATAATAAGCCAACTAATAGTAAACATTTAAATTGCCATAAATCTGTGATTTTATCCATAGTTAAAGTAACCAATAGTCAAAATATTTATGGTGGTACGTCACGCGTAGGGAGTGCAAAAGGAGAGTGAGTGAGAGGGAGTGCATCTTGCAGCAAAATTTCTATCTCGGGTTTTGTAAGTTACCTTTGGTAGGTTTTTTTTTTTAACTAAATGAATAATTAATGAAGGAAATTAAAAGGAGATTACAAAAAAGAGGAATAAAATAAATTAGCAATCAATGCACTCAAATGGTTGTATGCAAGTTTTTCATAGCGTACTTTTAAGAGAAACCCCTAAAACTAACCTTACGGGACCCATTCCCTCGTAGAACTGGTACTCCGCCTTGTCCGTGGATATGATCGTCCAACAAGCACCATCGTTGATCATCTCTTTGTTGGGCTCCTTGGGGCACGGCGTCGCCTGGAACTGGATGATGCGCTCTTGCGACAGACAGAGGTACATGCGTTCAGTGTCCTTCATGTAGAACGCGCATTTGTGCAGCTGTGAGACGGGGTCGTCAGCTTCTAGGAGCGCCATTTGCTTGTCCACCTGCGAACGAAAATACGCAATTGCGTTTACGTGGATGACATTTATGCAGCGGAGTTACTCTCAACTTTTATAGCGATACAAAGTTCGCTCAGCGCTCCTTTTTATCTTGAATTTTCTGCAATTAAGATAATTACACAAAAGTTGAAGCGATTATTAAAAATATCACAATTTAAAGTAGGCTCATTTGAACTTTTGTCTCACAATTTTAATTACAGAAAGGCAAGAAAAAAATGGGCGCATTTGCATCGCTATAAGAGTTGAGAATAAGCCGCTGTTATTTTGTCATAAAAACCAAAGTACTGATCCGATTTAGATAAAATTTATAAGGTACCCACTTTGAACTATTACCTACCAAATAAGAAAAAAACATCAAAATCAATTTGTAATTGGCGAAGTAGTCGGTGAACAAACATACAAAAAAAAACATACAGTCGCATTGAGAACCTCCTTCTCTTTGGAAGTCGATAAAAAAATATTAAACAAGCTGTGAACTTGACTCAAAAAGCGATAGACTGTGAATAATACGAGGAGGATAGGAAGGCCTTTGCCCAGTAGTGGGGTGAAACAGGCTATAATAAATTAGCTGTGTGAAAATGATGACGATGACGATGATGAACATAACAACATGACATGATGACATGATGATATGTTATCCTCAGGCATAACATGAAGCACATTAAAATTAAGAACACCAAAAGCATGTTATCACTCATGTTTAACGCAAATAAATTTACTTTGACTTTGACTTTGACTTTTGATTTGATGAAATGTAGCATAATGTCCGTGAAAATCCATTTTTATGAGGAAGGCCATTCTCCACATTTTGCTTATCCTCGGGAGGAAGAAGCGAAGGAAAGACACCCAGATATTAGTTAGGTTGTCAATTACTACTAGGGAAGTGAAAATAATCGTTATTTATTTTACTAGGCTAGAAAGTTGTATTTCACCGTCGAGTGCCTAACAGTTGAATCCAGAGCAAGCGAAGGATTCTAGGTTTGTTCTAGTGTAGAATGCTGAGCGTAGCGATAGATTCAAGAAGACACGAGACAAACTCACTTTACAGCGAATAAAGATTTTCATCTATGGATTTTTTAGGGTTCCGTACCTCAAAAGGAAAAAACGGAACCCTTTTAGGATCACTTTGTTGTCCGTCTGTCCGTGAACGTGACGTCGTTGCGATAACAATGAAAATTAGCCTTTAAGTTTATGAAGTCAAAGTCTAATTTTCATTGTAGATGCACCCACGTCAAGTTCATGTAACGTGGCCGATGGTCATACGGAATAAGGCCCAATGTTTATAAGTAAGACGGTTAATGTTTCTTCAAACAAAGATTTTAGCATTTTATGAAGGTATTCAATCCAATCAAATCAAATCAAATAACATTTATTTCCGTAATACAAGCTACATACAATCGTCGATATAAATTAATTACAGTCACAATCGAAACTTGTAAATGTACCTTATTGAGTCGTGTAGCAACTGCTCTAAGTATTGTACTGAAAATTTTGTAGCTCCGTCATGTTCAAATTTTGACATTATTTTCCGGCCTAGCGGATAAAATGAACTTTTTCACGCTTGTATTAGCCCTGGAAACCCAACTTTACGAGCTAGTAAGATGAAAATATTACTATACACGAGGAGTCTTATTTCAACGAGAGGGGCGCTGGTTAGTTTCCATTTCGGTTATACATATAGAACACTCACAAACACTACACTGGTGCGTGCGATTGATCTCTTTATCTCCGCATTCGCCCTGACTTGGCCTCGCAGCCCAGTTGCTAGTATGTCTGCCTGTCGAGCTGTAGATCGTGGGTTCGATCCCCATCCAGGTTAAACATTTCGGTGATGAAAATGTATGTTTGTTCTGTGACTGAGGGGTTTCTATGTATCATAAGAATGTATTGACAAAAATAAAAGTATATATGTATTCTATCAGCCATCTAATTTCCATAGTACAAACTGCTTTGTTTGGGCTAGATGGTGTTGTGTGAAATTACCACCAATATTATAAAGTATGCACGTAAACCCAGAAGACTCTAGACTTGAAAGACACCCGCGTTATAGGTTTTAGGAAATGAGGACGGTGGCAAGGCATTCCATTCCCGAGCGGTTCGCGTTAACACCTTTGCTGCCATCGTAAAAAGCGTGATGTACCAGATTCAGGCTTCTGGGGACATTGGTGACCGACGGACAGACCTAAATTTGAACACGTCTCACGGGCCAACGAGCACTGATTCTATGCAAAACTATTACTAAAGTGACCGAAACGGTCTTTTAGAACAGTTTGGTCTGCGTGATTTTAAAAAAATTTGCGCTGCTCTTATTTTTATGATTCATTTCCATCATTCATTTAGTTATGGTTGCACCTTTGAGTACTTTATAAGGATCCCGAGTTTTATGAAGGTTTCTTGCGAAATGAAAAAGGTTAATTTTAGATTTATTTTATAAAATGGCACAGTATAAGGTAGCTCAAAACCTAATTTTCAAACAATTTTCTACCACATAGACTTGAAAGTAAATGAAATTTGAGAGTAAATCAATAAGGCTGAATTTTATGATACAAGACATTTCTCAATACAGCTTGGTTTTAGTTTGCGAGGCGGTGTGAAGCTGTTGTTTATTCCTCATTTTTTTAGTCAAAATTTCGAAGATGTTTTGCTAAGCGTGGATCTAAAAAATGCATTCAATTCGGTTGATTGAGGTGCTCTGTTGATCCAGATGAAAGATAAGATTCCTGATCTTTTTAGTTTACTTTGGCAATATTATGGTAAACCCACAACATTGACATACCAAAACAACTTTCTTCTGGTGGATGTCAACAGGGTGATCCTTTTGGATCTGTCATATCCAGCCCGGCTATTCATCCAATTATTCGACGTCTCCAATCTAACTTAATGATTCGAGCACTAATTTAAACGATTTACAAATTATCATAGACGAGTTTCGTCTTATTGGTTAAGAACTACATTTTTTCAAATGCAAACTTCATGTTTGCGACTCCCGTCCTGACAAAATTTTGATTATAAATAAATTCAATGTTTTGCCACCTAATATCAAATTGTTGGACAATATCGATATACTTTCTAATGGCTAGATGGATTTCACCAGTTAACGTGTTGTTAGATTCGTCTCAAAAACCCAAGTGACCTTAGAGAGGTATTTAAAAAAATGCAGGATTTTCGAGTTGGGTATCAAAATTAAGTAGATTACAAAAATAAGTATATACCATATGTTTAAAAGAGAGGTCAAATGTTGGTACTTTATTCAGAAGAAATTATACGCACAATTATATGTATCTCATTTAAAAGCTTTTGTTCTTAGGTACTTATACATAAAATAATTTTAAGTGCCTCCCTTTAAAGAGAAAATTGAAATGTATTTCTGCCTAATATTTTGGATAAAACATGGTAACACTAAGGTATTAGAGCCGTTAAAACTAAAATTAAAGTTAAATATTAAAAAAAAACCCGTTAAATAGTTAAAAAAAAAAACATTACTGTGGATAAAAACGAATTGCCTCAAGTATTACAAGTATAAAATGTAATTTTCAGTGTCATCCGGTAATCTGATGTCATTTTAAAATCAAAGATCATGTTCCGAATCACGTTACGTCAACAATCGTTCTATACTTAGGATTAAGGAAACGAAGCTCACGAAACGGACATTGACAGAATTGCGACAATTGTCGCTGAAGCCATTAACCAAGAAATCAATCAATCAAGGTTGTATGTATTTGTGCAACTATTATTTATGCGAACTTGTGCGGTAGCTATAAATCAGAGTTATCAGTTATAAATAATGTTACCTACTGTGGTTATTATGGTATACTGGCAACATTATTAGAATTTAATTTAAAAAAAAATAAAGGCATCAGTGCAGGTAAATAAAGGTTCAGTGCTTTTATATGGGCATAAACCTGTATGTTTAGAATAATGTGCTGTTTCTTCACATCAAATAATTATTTTGCGTATATTTTTCAATTATTTTAGTACCAGCTTCCATACATTTCTTGAAATCTTCTTTATGATTTTTTTTGGCGTAAATGGAAGCAGCAGAATCCAAAACTACAGTTTTTAAAATTTTTAATAGACTTTGATTTGATTATCAATTTGATATGTATGTATGTAATATTGTTAGAGATGCACAATTTTCAAATAATTATGTTAGTCTATGTGGGCTTTTCTAAGCATATGTGCCAAATTTCATAAGTGTATGTATGTATTTATGTTTATCCTCGTATTACGAGAAAACTATAAGTCGTATTGCATTTTTTTTTATTGAATAGTGCTTTTCAAGATTATCATATCAAGTAAGTAAGTAAGTAAGTTCATATAGACTGAGTGGCCAGCCCTATTGTCAGAGTTATTAAGCCACCGAAAGGCCTCTGACTTGGCTTGACGATTGCTGAACAACCGGGACCTACAATTTAACGTGTCATCCGACCCACGGTAGCGCTCAGTAAGAAATGCCACTCACGGTCACCCATCCGAAGACTGACCGGTCCGTCCGTTGCTTAACATTGGTGATCGTTCGGGAACACCGAGTCAAGCTACGCCACGAGCGCTATTATCATATCAAGAAAAAATTAAACGAACTTACCCAGTGAAGTTTGATACATAAATTTTTTAGTCTCATCAAAACAAATAAATACTATTAAAAACCGGCCAAGTGCGAGTCAGACTCGCGCACGAAGGGTTCCGTACCACTTATCTATAAAAACTGCAAAAAAATCACTTTTGTTGTATGGAAGCCCTTAAATATTAATTTTATTTTAATTTAATTATTTATTTTTAAAGTGAATAATATAACTCAATAATCTGTGAATTTTTCAAGCTTCTACCTGTTGCCGTTATCAATATCGAGCAAAAACGAGCAAAAAAATCACGTTTGTTGTATGGGAGCCCCCTTAAATATTTGTTTTATTCTGTTTTTTTAGTATTTGTTGTTATAGCGGCAACAGAAATACATCATCTGCAAAAATTTCAACTATCTAACTATCACGGTTCATGAGATACAGCCTGGTGACAGACGGACGGACGGGCGGACAGACAGCGAAGTCTCAGTAATAGGTTCCCGTTTTTACCCTTTGGGTACGGAACCCTAAAAATGACTAAATACAAAATAATTAAAAAAAAGAAAAACTGAAAAGGAAGAAATAACAACTGATACATAATACCGACAAATTAAATCAAAACTACCTAAGAAGGTACACATACCCCCACTATATTTTTGAGGTTTTCCAGAATCTCCGGGTCATATGCACTCTCTTTCTCAGTCGTTTTGTGATGAAACAACATTGAGGCAAGCTTGCCATCACACTGGCCACAATCTAAAGTGCATTCCAACCCCAATTTTCTGCACCTCTCTGCCCTCTATTTCAAATTGGGTGGGCGTTTGAAAAGTTTTTAAAGAAAAATTTATGCTCAACATTTTATAATAAATATTAACATTATTGAAGCTCTATAGAAACTGATATAATCACGGAAAACTGATTTTTGCGACCTTTGACCTTGAATAACTTACAGTGCAGACATGAGATATTATGAGACTTTGAGACAACTTTTAGAACACCAAAATGAAGATATATATACAAGTTTACAGCTTATTATCTCATTCTGAGGTGAAACCCCTAATATGACTGGGCTATAAATAAATAATGACAATTTCAAGATTATTTTTGCTCCTGAAAAAGGACTACTATGAATGTATTATATGACAAAGTAAACCAAAATCAATGCAATGACAAGTTCACAATAAGTAAGCATACATATATACACAATATAGGTAGTCACAATAAGTCTGAGTTTTTGAAATAAGTGTAAAAATAAATAAATTTGATTAGACATAGAAATTAGTTCCTAACAATTATCAGATATGTTATGATTTCATGTGAGCCAAAATTATTATACACTATGCAGAAATAGATTACTTCAAGTTTAATACTTTTAAACATGCAATTTTACCTTTCTGATAATGAGTCTCGGGAGAGCCATGCCAGTGACTGAACAAACAAGCTTCACTGTTGAGCCATAGTGTACATATCCATCCTTTACTGCAAATTCTTCTGATTCACTCTCGTTATCATCCAGTAGGTGAATCGTGAAAGCTCCCCACTGTGTAGATGACGCATGGAAGTTACCATTTTCTACATGTAAATATCTTGTTGATACTGTCTGAGATCTTAACCTATTAAATAGGGCTACTTTTGTTCCACTAGCAATACATAAATCAGCATTTTTGAGCGACTGCTTCTTTTTAGAAGGTTTCGATATAACTTTTATTCTTTTACTATTAAAGATACCAATATCATGTCCATTACCATAAAACATCTTCACGGAGAGCATGAAGTGTTTTCTCTTATCAGAATCTGATATGTACAAGGTTTTAGCGGCACAATATTGTTTGCCATTATTGAGATCGAGCTGCTGCATGTCCTGGTCAGAGTTCCCGATGCCAATGAAGGCACACAGTTGGGCTGCTTGTTCCGTTTCACCCTCGCGCAACATGCGCTCACGCCGCAGCCGCCATCCATCTCCAAACAGGTATATACAAGGTGGAGGGCAGAAAAATCTCTTCTCATTGCCATAAGACTTCTGAGCGACTTTAGCGTGAAGAATGACAACGATCATGTCTGAGCGGTCGCGCAGATAGCGCTCCATGGCCTCACGCGTGAGGCGGCGCTCTTCCGGCCGGTAAGCACCGGCGACGGGCCCGGCGGCGCTTGCGTAGCGCGGGTACAGCGCGCCGTGCTGGGGCGGCGGAGACGCGCCACCCGCCAGCCCCGCGCCTGGTCCCGCGCCCGCGCCGTACTGGTGCGGCATGCTCGCCACGGCTCACACTCACCTCCCGGCCGCTGGCATAATGATTTGGACCTTCCGAACCCGCCGATCTGACTCTCCTACCTCGACCTCCGGCTCCATTTGCCGAGCATTTCTATACTTTAATCAGTTAGATGAATGGCGTCCTCCGTTAGCGCACTCTAATGTGCACCCGGACGGTAGGGGTCTTCGTTTAAAGCGCTCCCCGGGTCGATTATCTCCGCGATCGATACACTCTATATTATTCACGGTTCTTAAATTAATAACGATGGGAACTGGGACACATTTCATTCAAAAACACCTGTTCGTCTACCACTATTCCAGGGAACTCGAGCGGCTTTTATTCGATTTGTATTACTAGTTCACTGTCCGATTAGAAGTTCTCATGAGTGTTGGGCATTTTATTATTGAAATTGGGTTTTTAACGTTCGTAAAAAGCTAATAAAATTCTGTGTTTACTTGGGTAAATACGACAACGCCAAATTAACGAGCTGTCAAAATTTAACCATAGATAGTAGAATTAGTAGACACGAGCCAAAATGAGAAAGCGGCGTGTGCGATTTGACAAATCGACTAAAAATCGAGTGAAGTGTTGGAACGAAAATGAGGGAAATTGAGCAAAACGCTCCCCGCGGCTACGAACGACGGAGCTCGAGTCACCGACTGAACTGACAGCAAACAGCCGGTCGGATGTGGGGTTACGCATGGGGCGTGGGAAAATAAAGTGTGGGAAAGAGTGGGCGGCGCGTTTGCGACGTAGTAAAACATTGATATGTTGTAGTGAAACGAACACATATTTACGTACCCAGTGCAGCCGCCAGTAGCGAGGCAGACAGATATTTCGTTTTGTGATTGTGTGTGTCTTGTAATAACTATATCGAGTTCATGAAGCGAAAAGGCTGCGATGTGTGTGAAGACCGACGATTGACCGTAGATCGTGGGAAACGACCTTTGTTTTGTTATGTACATACATATTTGTATAAACAAAAAAATCTGGAATCTAATCGCACGCAATGGGAGTTACTGGGCTGTGGAGGCTTATCGAGCCGTCAGGGAAGCCTGTGCCGGTCGAGACATTGGAAAATAAAGTTTTAGCTGTTGGTAAGTGGTAACTTATAGTCTGAACCTACAGTAAATACCTACCTGCCTAGTAAGTATTTGCCAAATACTTAAATAAACTTGCTGTCTATATTTACTTACCTACCACTTTCAATTAGTAATTAATTATGTAGATTTATTTACTAATCACATTATTTTATTATTCCACAGATATTTCAATATGGTTACATCAAATGGTGAAAGGGTACCAGGACACTAAAGGAGCCCCACTGCCCAATGCTCATCTGATAGGATTATTCCAGCGAATATGCAAATTGCTATATTTTAGAGTAAAGCCTGTCTTTGTGTTTGATGGAGCTTTTCCAGATTTAAAGAAGGAAACAATTGTAAGCTACTGTAATTATTATTAATTACATTATTATTGGCATCCAAAGCCATGTTAATAAGATTTTTTATAGTCACAGCTCGCCTGATGTTAAGTGAGAAGTTGATTGCAGTTTAGTTATTAAAATATATAATTATTTTCTGTTCTTTCATGTCTTATTTGCTACAAGTTAGTTTGGCCAATGTAGATTTTTTAATTTATTTATTGATTTTACATATTGACACTGGAAGTAATATTTAACTGACTTTCAAAAAGAAGGAGGTTCTCAATTTGAATGTATGTTTTTTTGACTGGCCTTGTGGCTCAGTTGGTAGTATGTTTACGTCTACCTGCTGAACTGAAAGGTCGTGGGTTCAATCCCCACCCAGGGCAAACATTTGTGTGATGAGCATGGATGTTTGTTCTGTGTCTGGGTGTTTCTATGTATCATATGTATATATTTACAAAAAAAAAAGTATATATGTATTCTATCAGCCATCTAGTTCCATAGTACAAGCTTTGCTTAGTTTGGGCTAGATGGTGTTGTGTGAAATGTCCACAAATATTTATTTATTTGTATATTGGTTCAGCGATTCTTCAATCATGAATTGATTTTGATGATTCTTTTTTGTTTGGTAGATAATACTTTCAGATGTGGTCCCCTATAAATTTTATCAAAATCAATTTAGTGGTTTGGTTATTATAACAAAATAACTGGAAAATATGTCATCTAAACATTCTAAATAAACAAATTGCTTAGTTGAAGCCCGTTTTTTTCAGTTTTTTAAACTAAAATTAATTGGTATCTAGAAAAATGCATTTTTTATATTTGCTAATTTGAATCAGAAATAATCTTATCATTTGCACATTCTAGATTGCAAGATGTTTTTGCCTTGAACATTTTTTTTTGTTTCATAATTGGGGATTGATTTTATTAAGTAATTTTAAGAAAGCAAAAATGCATAGCCACTTCCTCTTACAATTTGATTTTATCTGATATTAATTTCAGAACAAAAGAAAAGATAATAAATTAAAATATAACTCGGAATCTGAGAGGATAAAGCGCGAGCTGGCATTCCTTTTGAGTAAGAAGACAGCAATAAGCAGTCTATTGGGAAAGCAGATATCTCCAAAAAAGAGCAGCAATGCTACAGGACAGAATGATGATATATTCAAATTGCCTGCATTGCCACCAAAGGATGATAGTGAATCAGAGTAAGTACTACAACTATTAAGATAAATATTCGCCGTTTACTCACCAACAATAAAGGAGAAAGCTGTTTTCTAACCCTAAATATTAGCCGATTTCAGAGATTATATTTTTATTTTTTTATTGAGATCATAAATGGCTAGGCTTGTGTATTTTGTCCTTGTTTCAAATTTTGCTATTAATTATAACTTCAATGTTACATACATCAAATTTGAAAAAGAAAAAACAAAATGTCTCGCCATTTATGCTTTCAACCACAGACTTAGAAATGAAAAGTCCAATAACCATACAAATAAAGAATTATCGCTTAGACATAAATCGCCATCTCAACTAGTCTCTTAAAAGTAAAATTAATGTATTATTGAAATGAAACAAAATATAAAAAAATATCATCATTATCTACCCGCTGCTGAGTATAGGTCTTTTTAGCGCGCCATTATTTCCGGTCTTGTGCCAGTCTCATCCAGTGTCTTCCTGCTGCCTTATGTCGATGTCATCTCATCACCGAGTTCACCAGGTCTACCAGGTGTTCGCTTTCTCTCTCGCGGCCACCATTCTGGGACTGGTTTAGTCACAGAATGGTGAACGTTGCTGATCTTCAAAACATGCTCACAGATTTAAATGAAAGTTGGTCTTAAAATGAACAGGTCCAAGACTAAGATCTTGATAAGCCACCACATTCGAGCACCTCAAATCACAATAGGTGATAGTACACTAGAGGTTGTGAAAGACTATGTCTATTTTGGACACTGTTTGTCTTTTGACCACGGAGGGTCTCAGGTGACGCTAGACGAATCCAGCTAGGTTGGGCTGCTTTTGGAAAACTAGATGACGTCTTCAAGTCAAAAATCCCGCAAAGCCTGAAGACTAAGGTATACAACCAATGTTTCTTGCCTATTCTCACATAAGGTGCTGAAACATGGATCTTTACGAAAGAGAGACCACGCATAAGATCCAAGTGGCACAAAGGGCCATATTGGGCATCTCTTTTGTGGACCCCATAACCAACAGAAATTCGACGACAAACGAAGGTGGAAGACGTAGTTAGGCGGATTACAAGACTCAAGTGGAGGTGGGCTGGACACTTGGTCAGAAGGGAAGACGGACAGTGGACTAAAAAATTTTATATAATATAATATAAATCCGTTAAATTTTGTTTCATTTCAATGAGTAACAATCGCGAAAACCTAAGAAAACATTAATGTATTATTTGACGTTTTTCTTAATTTTTATTTTTGCTTTTTTTACAGTATGTACGATGATTCATTATAATCAAATGTCTGTTTGTAGGAGATTCAGAAGGTTATTATATCTGTAGTTCCTACTGTCAGCAGCCTGGGCCTTCCCCTGCTGCCAGGGGGTATATATGGGTTTAGGTTTTTATGTTTTTATTATTTATATATTTTATATTATATTTATATTAGTTTTTAAATATTCTAAAAACAAATATTCAAGATTAAAAATACGTACATATATAATGTGTGTCTTAGATCTGAAGATGAAGAACAAAACTCCAGTGGTTCTGTCATAGATTTACATTCAGTTGATGTGGAATCAGATAATTTCAAGAATCTACCAGTTCAAGAAAAATATAATCTCCTCATAGACCTAAAAGACACAAGAAAAATGAATTCATGGGGCAAACTGCATGAACTACCTAAAAAAAGTGATAATTTTTCAGACTTTCAAGTAAGTTATGTCATAACTTGAATGTACTTTTAATGAATGTTTTTTTTTCTAATGGTATTTACTTTACAGATGCAGAGATTATTAAAAAGAAGAAAAGTACAGGAATGTTTACAAGAGACTGAAAAAGAAATGGGTGATTGTGGAATGTCTCTTAATGACCTAGAATCTTTCCTAAATGAAGAAGGCATTGATACTAAATTAGAAACCCTACCCACTCGACGTATAGCTGCCAATGATACAACACGATTTGTTCTCATTAATGATGTAAAGAAAGCTTTGGCAGAAGCTAAAAGAAAAAAAGAAGAAGAAACACAAACTACAAGTAAAATTGAAGAAGTTAGTTATATTAAAATAGCTTCAGAGAAAGAAAATTCTAAAATAGATGAACTTGAAGAAGATTTAGAGAAAGCGATTAAAATGTCACTAGAATGTGATAATGATGCAAATACAAGTGCAAGCGCTACCAAAACTGATGATTCTTGGACTACATATGACACAGATTATTCGTCAGATTCCGAGGAAGAAGATGGGTGCGAACCTCCAGACATGACATCAGCTAAAGCCTACATCATGCAGTACAGTGATTTTACAAATACAGCAATAGACGAAATAGTGTCAAAAAGCATTAAAGGCAAAAATATAATTAAAAAACCCAAGATTAACGAAATAGTGGAAGAAATTAGGAAAGAAAAATCAATCATTCTTGATAAACTGGAACTATCATCAAGCGATGATGATTATGTCCCAGACCACAAATACACAGAAATTAAAGCTAGGACACCAATTACTTCAGTTATAGAATTAAACACATCAATAGATTTAGAATCACAAAATGAAGAAAACATTGACACAACTCAAGCTTCAGTAGTATGTTTAGGACATCCTTCTGAAGACATTGTAACACTTGATTCTGGTTCAGAAGAAGATCTTACTCAGACAAAAGATGTATCCTCATTGCAATCTACAAATAAGGAAGATTCAGATTCTAGTGATAACGATTTTGAAGATGTTCCTGAAGTAGTAGAAACAAAAAGTAAGACTATTGTTCAAATAACTTTAAATGTAAATAATGCACCTAAAGATGATATATTTGCTGACGTGTTTGTTACTAAAAAAGATGTTGAAGCACAAAATAATAACCCAGCTATTATAACCCCAACACTTGATAGTATTGATTTAGCTGAAGATGATGAAGAACTACAGAGAGCAATTAAAATGTCATTAGAAGCTGATATAGAACCTGACGATCATAATAAATTGGTACTTAACAATAACCATCAACCTATACCAGACACCAAAGACCCATTACCAAATATACTAAAAGACACAAGTATCAAAGCTTCAACAGATACAACGCTTAAAATATCGAAAACTTCAGAAAGCCTAGATATTATCCAATCAGTAGCACAAACAGCTAGAACTATAACAAATATCCACGCAGAGAACGAAACAGCTAAATCAATTGAAAAGGGTAATCGAACTGAAAAATCTAATGAACCTATAGCACCGATTTCCAAAGAAATACTGAACGACATGGTTGAAGAAATTCAAAATGAAGAACAAGATTTGATTCAAGAAAAAGGTCGGCTAGATAGAGTTGGAAGAAACATCACTGAACAAATGACGAAAGAAGCTCAGGAGTTACTACGATTATTTGGTATTCCGTACATAGTTGCGCCAATGGAGGCCGAAGCCCAATGTGCTTTTCTTGAAAGTGTCAAATTAACTGATGGTACGATCACCGACGACAGTGATATTTGGCTCTTTGGAGGCAGGACGGTGTACAAGAATTTTTTCAATCAAAAGAAACACGTCTTGCAGTTTCTAGCTGAAAGAATAGAAAATTCATTTAGTGAGTACCTATCTGTGCCAGTGTAAACGGCTATCAATCTAAATACTTATATTTAAAACAGTCGAGATTCTATAACCAATAAAGTCTGTGCGGTAGTTTCTAAATAATGTAGTCAAAACACAGTGCTTTGTTTCAGATTTAAACAGGGAACAGTTGATACTACTAGCACTTCTCGTTGGAAGTGACTACACGACGGGTCTAACAGGCGTAGGACCGGTCACTGCACTGGAAATCCTTGCGTCCTTTCCATTCAACAAGAGGAAGCTACTCAATGAAACGTCAAAACAGATCCGTTATACTGAAATAATCGCAGGACTCAACGAGTTTAAACAATGGGTGCGCAGTGGGAAGAGAACTGATAACACTAACTTGAAAAAAAAGCTGAGAAATGTCACTGTAACTAATGATTTTCCTAGTGTTCGCGTGAGTACATAATAGAATTTTAGTTGGCTTTAGTTATTTGTGACGTATAAACAAATATTAGAACAGGAATCCTTTACAGGCTTATTTACACAGAATTTATGGTATAATTTGAAACTGCTTACCCACTTTAGATGCTTGCATGAATTGGTTTAACTAAAGATGTTTTATTCTTTTGCCTCCATGACATTTGCATCACATCACACTCAAATTTGTTAAAGTTCCCTAAAATTTGCTAAATCTTTGTTCCACAGGTTGTCCAAGCTTATTTGGAGCCAAACATCGAAAAAAGCGAAGAGAAATTCACTTGGGGCGAAATAGATATCACAATACTTAGAGATTACACTAAAGCTAAGTTTGGATGGTCACAACATAAACTTGACGAAATAGTAAAACCGGTTTTAAAAAGAATGGTTCAACGGCAAACGCAAAAAACACTACATGATTATTTCAGAACAAAAGCTAATTCTGTAGATTCTATGGATCTAATGAGCAAAAGAGTTAAAGCGGCCGTGCATAAATTGGGACCTGAGGAAGCAATTGAAGAAATGACTACCTGTGAAGACACTGCTGTAAAACCTGGTACTAAAAGAAAAGTAAAGAAGAAAAGTGATACGAAAACTGGTCCTTCGAAAAGTAAACAGAAAAAGACTGACACTGAAGTACTTAAAAGCAATATTGTTAAGGTAGTGTCAGATAGCACAGAAGCCAATAAGTCAAGTATAGAGATTATAATCCCTAAAACTGATAGATACCAAGAGATTATTCCACAAAGAGAAAAAGACAAACAGAGTCTGCTTGAGAATAAAATTAAGGCTATTGAGCTATTTAGAAAAACACAAATTGATAAAAAGAAAAAAGTTACTAAGAAGAAACCTATATTACCTAAACCAGAAGCTGAGCTATCTGAAAGCAGTGATAGTAATTAAATACCTCTACTCTGACCATAATGTAAGAGACCTTGCCATACTGCGGAATTTTGGAAAACAATTTTTACCGGCAGCAGCTACTTCATAATGAAAAGCGAATGTGGCGCCCTTATGCCGTCTCAAATATTGGCCAGAGTGCTGTACATATAATTTATCTATACTTATAGTAAAATTGTAACAAAGTTGTTTCTGTACATTGAAGATAAATTTAAGAAAATATTTTGACGTGACAACGTCTAATAAATCGATGAACGCTGGCTGCATGCACGAAAAAGTATGACTCATTGTCCCGTTACGTTACGCTCCTTGTCCCGTTACGCACGCGCGCGCTTGCGGTGGCTGAGGAAGCGGGCGGGTGTGCGCCGCGCCCGACCGTCCGCGACTCCGCGTCGCTTAAATTATCATTCCTCGGAGCTCGCGCGCGTACTTATGTTGTCACGTTAAACTATTGTTCATAAACCGAATTTACAGACAACCAATTTTTTTTTTGAGTATTATATGGAAGCCGTAGAGACTGGCGTCTTTTGGTGTCTGAGGCCAAGACCCTCTTTGGGGTCAGCGCGCCATCTTAGTAGTTATTATATGGAAGAAGCTGAATAAAAAAAAATAGTTTTTGTGTCTGTATATTTATGTACAAAAAGCTCTGAAAGTATTTTGACATGTGAAACAGGTTCTCTAGAGTCCTGTGCAAGTTACAGTTTTTGTTTCATCAAAATCGGTTTAGAAATAACGGAGTTATTACGAAAAATGTGAAATGTGAAATTTTACATTTTTGTTTGTTTCCGAGCCATGTCTTATTTTATACCTCTTGTTCAACAACAAAAATAAGACATGACTACTGTCCAATCGCCGTTTTTCCCGACTGCGCAAGGAGGGTTGATTTTACTAGAATTATTCTAATGAATGCATATTTATAAATCTTTTATAGCAAAAAGAAATCGTAATTAAAGTTAGGCAGCAAAAACCAGCCATATTGTTATTTTTTTTAATATAGATACTTGTTACCCGACTGCGTAAGGAGGGTTGTGTTTTTCGAGTATGTATGTTTCTATATGATCGCCTACAGCTTAAACGGCTTGACCGATTTTGATGTGCAAGGTTTAGTTAGTTCTGCACTCCCCGAGTGTCATTGCTAAATTGCTTATGTTTTACCCGACTGTAATAATAATAAAATAAGAAATGCAATTTTTCGTAACCTCTAACGAACTTTTTGTGTGTATGTATGTAGTGATTTTGGTTACCTCATTGATCGCGACCATGTTTTAAAAATCGAAGTTTAATTTTAGTAGTTACCCTTTTATGAAAGTATACTAATATAGATCGCTCATGGCTTTTCTTTGATGGAGCAGTAATCTTGAGGGGCCATGGAGCAGTTATAAGGGCTAGAGTTAAAGATTTTATTATTATTTTTAAATAGAAGCCGCGGGTTTTTTTTCGTACTGTGTACGAAGTCGCGGCGAGTATGCTAGTTATGTGTTAACAAATAAAAATCTTTTGTAAAATATTTATTTTATTGTTTATAACTGTTAAACTAAACTGTTTACATAATATGACGATAAACGAACATAATATAGAAAATATATAGCATAATACATACAGTAGGCACACAAAATATGATTAGCTCTATAATAAAAAGTGCCGATTTTGTTATACCATTAAATAATGGACTGATCCATATTAATCTGTCAGACTTGATGTTGTGTTATTTTAAGAGATAAATCCACATTTTCGAACTGAGAAAAATGTATTTTACAGTTATCAATATATAATAATGATATAACAGAATCGACGGCAATATGATCTAGACTAAAACGTAAGTAAATAACAATATTGCTTTAGTGGTTTTAGCTCTGAATTATCAGATAAAAAAAGGAATTGTTGTAAAGTTGATTGTTAGGTATTTATTTTATTGGGAACTTAGAGACCTAATTTGAGAAACCAATTTCAATATTTTTAGGCAGTTTTAATATTTGAAGCATTTTTCAAAGTTTTGTAGAGGGAACATCGTGACATATCAAACTACTCCTGGCCCTTTTGACTAATGATTCCCATTTAATTTCTACCTTTTTTTCAGGTTATATGACAATTTAACACCATATACAACATCATATTTCTGCGTAGCTTGTGACGTCACAACACTCCGTCGCGAAAAATCCTTAAAAACTACATCACTTGCAGAAATAGAGAAATTAGTTTCTTAAATAAAATTGTTTGAAATAAAGACAAAATGGATACCTAAATCACATAGCAAATCGATTTCAATACTCCACGACAAATAGTAAATTTAAGTACTATTGCTATTTGAGATAAAATTTAAATTATTTCACATATCTAAATAAGCAGTGCAGCGATTCCGTTATCGATGGACATACAATAAATAAATCGATAAGCTCTCTTCCCTCCACTTTATTTACAACTATCGACTATATAGAATTATACATGTAAACGTATTAGTTGGACAAATAGTGCTGTTTGAGCTGAAAGTCCACAATTTATAGTTAACCTTACTTCTCATTTACACGGAATATCTACGGCAATACACTCTTACTTCCATAACTACAATCATAATTATACAACATATATGGCTAGAAACAAGCATACATAAAAGAAATAAAACCATACGAAACAAAAAAAAAACGATACATACGTAATTCCTTTAGAGTGTACTGCAGACATTCCGATTCACTGTGATCAATTATAACACAATTTGTACATATTTCACACAAGAAATAGAATCATCTTGGGTGTGATGCAGCATTGTAACACACACATCGACTACGATATGTAAGGAACATATCGCTTATGAATATTTCATTGGCAAAAATATTGATGAATGATAGAGGTCAGATTTGGGATAGATATACCTGATGCACAAAATACATTAATAGTATTTCATACAGAACGGACACTCCGTCTCCCGCCGATATCGGTTTTCGCACCCGCTCTCCCTATCTTTGAAAGATTGCCTGCTCTGCGCATACATTTGTCAGACGAGGCAATAGTTGCAGGCTTTAACCGTTCAAATTCCAGTTGAAGTCACGAACGAGCGGCAATCAGACTACGACCATATCTTCGTACATGTGTGTGTTATATACAGACGTCATACTTGCATAATTATGTGACTGATTAGCGCGCCGATGTATGGAGTACTCGACTAGTAATTTAATGTTGTGTAGTGCGCATTTTTCTACCCTGAACATTTATCCGTCTATGATTAGGATTGTTATTAGACAATTATATTTTTTTGAAAATTTTATTGAATGGCTATTAGACAATTTTCTTTTTAAGTTTTTATTTTATAACAAAATTTAAAAGTAAAAAACGCAATCCCAGCAACTCATGGCTCCAATTTTTTTAACATCAAAATTAGATAAAGTTCAAGTTTAGTTGCAATTCGTAACAGCGCGATCGGTTGACCAAAATAAATTTACAATAATGTAAATGAGGCTCTAAAATAACCATACACAGAGACAATACAAGCGCAATACGCTTCAAGACGCTCATACAACGTGACCTAACTTGTCACTAACAACAAAGAATTAGATACTTCGTTCCGATTTTCTCGTAACGAAAATTCCTTATATTTACACTTGCGTTGCCTCTTTGCGTGGATGTAAACAAACTCATAATTAAAATGTGTCCTTGAGACAAGACCATCGATATAATTAATTTATAATACAATCATATCACTCTCATTCCTGCATGTACGTATATTACATGCGCGTGTGTCGTTTTTCGCGTTGCATCATTTTAAATCTGACTCCGTATTTAACTGACTTTATCGAATATTCGCTCTGTAGTAATCGGAGTTTTACTTCATGCTTAATCTAAACTTGACATTTGTGTTATCACAAGTAAATTTCTGCGAGTCTGTACTCTTTATTACAAGTCTATATACGCTACTTAAGCAATTTTTAGATGGTATTTTGTATTGTATTCCACGAATATTGGCGACTGTTTGCGAATATCCACTCCCAAAATAGTAGTAATAGCTTTAAACCGATGTAATGCGTGTTTAACATAATTTTAATCGTTTTTTTAGTGTTTGTGATCGCAAAGAAAAAGATATAAATTCATTATAAGTAATTTTCTTTTCAATAGATACGAATTTCTGCTTCGCAACACGCAAAATCATAATAAGAACAAAATTCTGAACTCATAATTATTGATCGAGTGAGCGAAGCGAATAATCGCCTTTGGATCAACTAGCAAATATTTTTATCTCTTGTGTCCGGATGTTTGTTGGTACGAAATTTGCTATATAGGTTTTACAATATCATATATTTTTGTCGACGGTTTTTTTTAATTTAAAGGGGCATTTCTCCTAAAAAGTTTGGCTATGGCGCGATTTTGATAATATTTGCTTTTCTAGCAAATATTATCAAAATCGCGCTAATATCAAATTTAATAACATTTTGCAGAAAAAAATCAATAAACCAATTCTGAATAAGATTTTAGATTATGAGTATTAACCTCGCTACCACATACTTTTGCCCCGAGTATTGTTGCAAGTCTGTGCTCGCGAGGTCTACTGCGCGTAGAACTACTAGTTAGAGTAGATATTCGCCAACGAGCGAATAAAGAGCCACTCCGTCGATAACACCAAAAGTACACACAACTAACATCCGTCGCACACATTAATCCACTTTCACCACACTATAAATCTTCCTCACAAACCAGAAACAAGCCAAAAAC
This sequence comes from Lycia hirtaria, assembly GCA_947563715.1. Lineage (NCBI taxonomy): Eukaryota > Metazoa > Arthropoda > Insecta > Lepidoptera > Geometridae > Lycia > Lycia hirtaria. The sequence continues at coordinate 41,361,375 of OX387379.1, forward strand.
CCTATCGAGCCGGTGAGGAGGAAGAAAAGGAACACCATAATGATGGTGTAACCGAAATAGAGGAAAGTGGAAGCGGCGTCCTCTATGTTCAGCTTGGTGACGAAGTAATGGCAGCAGTAGATGAAGAGGTAGCCGGCGGTGGAGCCCGAGCTGAGGAAGGCGCGCCACCACCAGTGGTAGTCCTCGGCGCACAGGTGGAAGTAGCAGAGAAGGATCGTGGTTTCCGAGCACGTGATCACCAGGATCACAAACACGAGGAACAGGAATCCGAACATGTAGTACATCTGGGGATGGCATACAGAACTGTTGGTAGCGATACATACTATAATCACCATTTAGTTATAGACATATTTATATATTTGCGACAAAAACAACCACAATGTATCAAGAACTATAGTCGTTTTTGTCACAAACCGGTCAACATTTTATTCACCCTAACTAATATTATAAAAGCGTAAGTATTTGTCTGTCTGTTCGTTGAGGTAACAAACAAACAGAAAGACGTGAAAGTAACCCACTTTCACGTCTAAACCAATCCTTATGAAATTTGGCACAGAGATTCTTTAGGACCTGGAAAACTATATTTTATCATGAGCATTTTTCATCACTATTTGGGTGACACCGCGGGGCGCAGCTAGTACTTCATAATCATCATTCCCGCCTATATCGAACCACTGCTCGACATAGACCTCTTTATCACACCATAGTTTCCAGACCACCAGCAGTCTACCGGTCTAGTTGCTCCTCTAGCTCCACCATTCTGCGACTGCTTCGGGTCATCTACTCGCCTTACAACATGTCCTGCCCACCTCTCCCTAAGTTCCGTAATTCCGCGGAATTACGGATATTATTAATTCTAATGTATTAATCCATACTTCAAAATAGTTTTGTGGTTGGCAGGGTTATATTTTCATGTTGTATATTTGATTACAATTATAAGTGTTTATACCTCTACAGTTTGCTTTTTTTTTTCAAATTTCTTTATAATTTCCGAAGTTCAAAAATTAATTATGTAAATTCTGTAAAAAGCAAACCATACATGCACGCGCCATTACGAAGTAGAAAGAGATAGCGTTTTCATAGTTCCGAGAAACAGAGAGAGAGAGAGAAAGTCTTCTAAGAATTGACACGGAAGGGCGTGCAATTTAAAAGTGATGTGGGGAGTAGATACCAACCCCGATATAAAACATCTTGTAATAAAACAGTTTAAAATATTTCTCCTGTAAAATAATAAATATAATAATAATTACACAAAATCATCTTTGATATTTATGATTATAATCTTGCTGTAGCAGCACAACTAGCATGCAAGTGTATAAATACCTGGCTGGACCAGAGCGAGTTGAGGATGAAGAACAGCTGTATGAAGATGCAGCCGAAAGGCAGCACTCCTCCCATCACGATCCCGGGTATCGGCTGCGTGTACAGGGACTGCTCCGGGATCTGACGCGGGATCTGGTTTGTGCGCACAGGGTGCTCCAAGATCTGAACATAGAATATATATATATATATTTACTAAACAAATAAAGAAAGAAGAGCACCACGCGAGTTGATATTGATCTATTTAGTAAAAAAAAAACATCATTGAAAATTTAGTGGTCGATATCCATTTTTATTCAAATTGTCACTCCACTTTTTTTACGGACACCTTATTGAAATAATATAGTTCATGTCACTCCTACAACAATAAACCTGACGACATTGTATGTATACCTAAGGCGCGTCGCTCACTGGTAAGTCGAGGCGCGGTCGCGGCGGCGATGCGGCACAGTCGAGGCGTGGCGTTTATGTTAGAGTCAGGCGCGGGCGGCTATGCTTCCTTCACACATTACAGTGTAAACACGTCTACGCACGAAAAAAAATAACAAAATGGCGGTGGAGTCGCGGTGCGGTCGCGCACTGCACCCCTGCCGCGACTCTAGTGTGTGGGCGCACTGCCATTTGAACCTGAAGGAAACGTAGAAGCGGCGCGCCGCTTGTGCGCCCGTGCCTCGACGCCGCCTCGACTCCACCTCGTGTGGGCGACGCGCCTTATACTTTTAAACGAGCAATTTTTGTATATAATATTATCGGAATCTCGGAAACGGCAACAACGATTTGAACGAAATTTGGTTTGTAGGTAGATTAGGGGACGATAAATCGATCTTGCTAGGTTTCATTTTTAGTGAACCCGCGTTTGCTCGTATTTTCAGTCATAAAAAATCCGAGTGGAGCTCGGTCGCCCAGGTACTGCTATTTAGTCTGATAAAAAATACGATTCAACAGCTCATCAACAAAATTCTTAATTTTACTAGCTAAGTAAGTTCGATAGACTGAGTGGCCAGCCCTAGTGTCAGAGTTATTAAGCCGCCGAAAAGCCTGACCTGGCTTGACGATTGCTATTTTTAAGAACAAACAACCGGTACCTACAATTTAACGTGTCATCCGACCCACGGTAGCGCTCAGAAAGAAATGTTTCATGGTTATCTATCCGAAGATTGACTGGTCCGTCCGTTGCTTAACATTGGTGATCGTTCAAGAACATCTAGTCAAGCTACGTCACGAGCGCTACTTATTTTACTAGCTGAATACAGCAGGCATTGTCCTAACAGTTCAGCACCTCAACCAATATATATTCTGTGATGCGTTTCGGACTCTTCTATTACGCATTTTAACAAGATCTAATTAAAAATAGCCTACTTGTAAAATATGTACATAGCAAATATGTTAAATCATAAAAACTATATCACAAGTTTTATTAAATCATTTTTTTCAGAAAAAACACACATTCTTCTCATATACGAGAACCTTTTCTCCCGCTTCTTTTCTACTTCACTCACCCGCTTCCTAAATCCGAAGTAGGCGCCGATGAAGGTGAGTGGCACAGACACTCCGAACCAGAGCGCCAGGAGAGCCACCAGGGTCGAGAATGGCACCGCGGCTGAGGAGCCCTTACCCCATAGCACCAGGTTCATTATGAAGAACAGAGAGAACACCACGCTGGAAAAGTATATATAGTATCAGTAAACCATTCAAACCTTGCAGACTTCTTCGGAAAGTCTTTAAATCATGGGTGTCTTGGTTTCAATAATGAGATACTAAAGATATTAATGACACAAACCAGCAATTGAGAAAACCTTTGAAAGGATATTAATTGTAAATCTATTACTGGCCTTAAGCCTTATATGTTATTTTATGTACGTTACGTACTGGAAGAGATCGCTCTAAGCTTATCGCTTAGCCGCTAATTAAAAACCTTAGCCTTAAGTACTTAATGTTATCTTTGTGTAATTTTGTTGTCATGTGGTTTTTATAAAGTGTTATCTATCTACATTATAAAAGGCTGTAGTTTCCACTGAAGCGGAGCAAAACTTAGCGGTACTTGAATCTACCAATCACGCAAGGTTCGAAATCTTCGTGCGAATACTTTCGAGCATTACGATCGGTTAACTCATCCACCATTAAGCTCCAGTTCGTTTCAATGGAAACACGGCATAAGTCAGTATGATTTTCATTCTTGACCATATTATTACTTATGTAAGAATATAATCAAAGACTTAGCCTTAGTAAATAGTCAGCATTATTATTTTATTTCATATACTGTTACTCTTCTATCGGTATCGGTTTCTTCGACTGAAACCTATACAGCCTAACGTGACTTATCTTGATTTTGAGCCGAGCTACATCGATGATAGCATCGATGTAGCTCGCACACAAGCACACAAGTCATCAGTTAGCAACACTCTGAAACCTAGGGTATAGGTACACCCAGGGTAGACCATCGAAGTGGGGAATATTTTGTTTATGACAGCACCATCTATCCCAAACTAAGCAAAGCTTGTATTTTTTTGTAAATACATACTTACGACACATAGAAACACCCAGACACAGAACAAACATCCATGTTCGTCACACAAATATTTGCCCTGGGTGGGGATCGAACTCACGCCCCACGGCTTAGCAGGCAGATATACTATCAACTGAGCTGCAAAGCCAGTCTATGTTAACTCTTCTAGCGGCGACCACCGCAACTCTTGTGCAGCCTGGCGCTGACGTAGCCGCATTAAGGAGCAGCAACCTCGCTACCGAAACGCGCGTTACCACGCGCCGCGGTCGACAACACTGAAGTCTATGTACATACCCGGGACAGACCATCGAAGTGAGCAGTATGTTACTCTTCCAGCGACGTCCGCCGAAGCTCTTGTACAGCCTGGCGCTGACGTAGCCCGCGTTAGCGCCGAGAAGCACCCACGCCACTAGCGCGCAAGTCATCAGCGCGCCGCGGTTGGCGGGTGAGAGGAAGCCGAGGCAAGCGAACGCTAGTGTCACTAGCGTCATGCCAAACACCTATAACACGCAAGTTTCACTCACTAAGTTATGTCTACTTATTTATTAACCGAACTCCACAGTATTTCTTTTGTATGTCTGTTCAGCGATTACTCCGCCTTTTTTTTGTTTGATGATTCCATCTTACGCAGTCGGGTAAAATTATTGAGCCGTTGCAGGACGCTTTGTAGATACGGAACTGGTTTATGACAAAAATAACGGCAATTTTTGTTTATTACTCAACTGCGCGTGTCAAAGGGGGGTAATATAACATATGTATGTTGTGGTTGTTTTTGTTGCATATAAAAATATGTTTATTTTATATTAATTCAATTTCAAATTCAATAATTAGACATAAATAATGTCTAATTATTGTTTTTACATATTCTGTATGTTGTTGTTACTCCTTCACGCAATTACGGCTGACCGGATTTGGATAAAATTTGGTATGGAGATGGATTTTACCCTGGGTTGTCACATATAGGCTACATATTACCATCATTTTTTAGAGGTAACTAAGAGATAGTGGGTGAAATAATAATAATAGTTTATTGGAGCTGAAATTATTACAAATTATACATTTCTTTATGGCAAACAAATCAATTTAAAATATGAATTTTCAGATAAAGACACACAATAATAAATACATATAATTAAATTAAATGAAAACAAAATTAATATGCAGGAATAAAATTTAGTTAATAATATTTTTTGATTATTATGTATAAATATTTTAACTGGACGCTGGCCTCTGCACAAGGATTCCCTGTATTGCAGAGACCAATAGATATTTCGGGGCACAACTAGTTATTTAAGTATATATATGTATTATATCAGCCATCTAGTTCCATAGTACAAGCTTTGCTTAGATTGGGCTAGATGGTGTTGTGTGAAATGTCCACAAATATTTATTTATTTCAACAAAGTATAATGGTAGGTACCTGAGATCCAGATCCAAGGAACACCGCCAGTAGCATACCACGTCGCGGAGGTCGGAATACGTCTCCATGCACCAACTTCCAACCAAACTCCTCCTGAGAATTTGAATTTATCATTTAACTTCAAAATCTGTCAAAAAATGGTGGTAATCAATACATGACTATAACGAAAAAATAACCTTGGATACATGTAGGCACTATTAATTAACAACTTTCGGATTTTTGCCTTTGGTACTTAGGATCTTGCTTGTCCAATTTCGTGATTCTAGGATAATGGGAAGTATCTTTTAGATCGACGAGCTCCATCCTCGGCCACACCGTCGCTTAACATCAGGCGAGTTGGTGGTCAATCGTAGATCTATCTTGAATTAAAAAAATATCGTGTTCGTTTTATTTCTATTATATTGATTTAGAAGTTTGTTTTTTTTACAGCTTCGATGAAGCGTAGACTTATGTTTTAGAATTTAGATTATAATTTCAGCTTCAGGTACCAAGTGTTTCTGAGAAAAAAGTTCCTCACAGACTGATAACGAAATGATGTTATAAGAGTTCCGTTTTTTTCCTTCTGAGGTACAGAATCTTAATAAAAGAACTTTAGGAAACATGATGAACTATTCAAGTTATAGTCGTCCCAATAACGTAAAATATGTCCCACGGAATGAGAGGAGTGCTCGTGCACTCAATATATAACGTGAGATAATTTCCGGTTCACGCAATATATAATTGGCTTTGCATATGAAGGGTACAGGCAAATAACTAAAAATATGTTTGTCTATGGTATATTAAATTCCAATCATTAGAATTCAAGTCAATTAATTAGGACATTCCCTGTTCTTTGCCTGTACCCTTCATATATTAATGCATCTATGTATTTTAAATAATTATAAATCAAAGACGACTATAGCGAATATTATCCCCCCTCACACACACACTTCCTGAAGTTAAATAATTGCAAACGTAACGTAATAACTTTCCGTTTCCTGTAAGCTTCCGATAAAAATCGGAAGTATTGTATAATCCGTCATCCGTCGTATTACACAACAGCTAGCAGTTTTGTATTACACTAGCAGTGACATATTTTGGAAGGATTATACAATCAATTGTTATCATTGTTCTAAAGATGGCCATGTATACCATTATCGTTCAAATAAAGAATGGTTACACATTGTTCTAATATTAGAAACGGTATTTTATGGTGAAGACCTTGAAATTTCCCCACCATATAATGGATTTAATATAAATTACTGTTCCATACTGATAAGTAGTACTAGAAGTAAGATGTAGGTTAAATGTAATAAAGGCGAGTTCTATTGTTTGCGAGAAGAATATCTGGTGGCCTTTTGACCTTTGTGCAAACTTGTGAGTTATCTCTGTAAAGGAATTATTTCTTATTTACAGAACCTAAAGCCGGGTTTTCTCTATACGATTCCTTCGACAGAGTGCCGAAAAGAGGCCTAATGCGAGTTTTAATATTGTATTATACTATACCAGCCCAATAGGGTTCATGTTATCTTTCATATGTATGAAATTGGAGCCACCAAGCACGCCAACTGGCGGTACTGATGCTGTATTTCGAAACCCTATCTAACATTTATCATTTTTGTATTCCGATGTTAGTACCGCCATGATGAACTTAATGTACACTGGCGTCTGTACCAATATGTATTGCTTATGGCGAATAAAGTTGTTTTCAAATTGAGTCTCATGTCTATTATCACCTGAAGAGTTCGAGAGAATTCTTATGCTGAGAATCACAGCTTATCACAAGCAAATAAAGTATGCGTTTCCAATTTATAGTGTCAACAACAATGGCACACTAGTGACGAAAAAGAGCTATTTTTGTAAAATTACGAGGTTTCATCGAAAAAACCCGCCGTTATTATTTATGGTTAGATATTGTTTCTCATTACACAATCACGAATCATGTGAGGTAGATAGATATACTCATTCAAATTAAAAAATAAACTTAACAAGGAATGTCTACCTGACAGCCTTATCGCTAAAAGCAACTTTTAATAGTGAGCCGTGAGTGTGTCGGTGAGCTGTAGTCGAACATATTTGGAATAAAAAAAAACATCGATAAAAATTCACCAACCTGAGCATCTTCCCCGCATTCCATCTGGTTATATCTCGCTATATCCTTATGAAGAGTCCTGAGCAGTATCATAGCGACCATTCCACTCAGGAACAGCACAATCACAAGTGAGTTTAGGATGGAGAACCACTGGATGTTGGTCTGCGGCATCGACTCCAGGATGTAATCCCATCGCGAGGACCATTTGATGGTGTTGTTCTTGATGAAAGTCACTCTGTACGAGTACGTCACTTGGAAAGGCTTGGCCAGGTTCGACGGGACCTCCAGGGGAGAGCCTCTCGCGTCGCAGTTCAGGTTGTCCGGACTGGGGTGGTTGATGCTGGCTGGTTTGATCTGTGGAGGTCGGATTCCCCAGTTAGTATTACTTTATCAATATATTACTTACCTACTGAAATTGTTATATAACGGTAATATACTTAGAATATTGTATTTGATAGTAGATTATGCACCAAGAAGGGTATCCTGTTAGATCTCATAAACTGTTTTCATTTAATTTAATTTTCAGATTCAAGTTAATTTTCATACATAAGTAATAAAGTTTTACAAATTATTAAGGTAAATTAGTGGTCTTAAATGGTTGCATACAAATATCTTTAAAATTGTTTCCTAATATAAAAATCAAGAGTCAAATAAGTAAACTAGGTCATTTTATTCACACTTCGAAGCGTTCGGCAGAAATTATACCCCACGGTAAACGTCTGGCATTACTGATAATATTGATTTCTAATGATATTTCGTCTTATTTATAAGCGCTGAATAATCGCATTTTACTTAAACAGTGTTTTGTTTCCTTTTCCGTTTATCCCGTTACATCTACGCTGTACCACCAACTCGAGTGTGGCCGAGGATGGAGCTCGTGAATCTAGAAGATATCTTCATTCATAACAAACGCGCGCGCGCGCATACACACTCACACACACACACACACACACATTTATTTTATTATTTCATCTGTCATTTTATGTATTTTACATTATATGGACTTTGCATCAAACAGTCTCCATGTCTTTAGCTTATTTGCCTTAAGATCTTTAATACTTTGTCCAGCCTGTAAAGAGAGGATCATAGACTTGACTTTGTGTATGCATATTGTACAATTTTCTATTTCAGGCTGATACTGATAATAAACAGCGCGACCCAAATTTCGTTGATAAAATGGTCAAACCAAAAGGGATTTCGAAACAAAAAATATGTAGGTGTTGTATTATTTTTAATGTTTCCGCGATAGCTGTAAAATTGGTTATGGTATTTTGTATTACAATTTTGTGCGATAACGTTACAGATTTTACAAGGAAAATTTAAAAATAAACAGCAAGCAATCTTTTTTTTTTAGTTTTTGAGGATAAATTATAACGCAATGGTAATTTCTAAAAGTAAAAAAACCCTGATACTTATGGCAAAACTAACTGTAATACATATGTGAAGTTTATGAATTTCGATGTCCTTCTTTTATGGGTGTGTCTGCCTTTCTATCTAACTAGTAGTGTGGCTGTGCGTTAACATACTCGTACTAAAATGTATAAGAGTCTGAGTTTTGCATAGATACAATAGATTATTATCATCATTTTTTTCAACTTCTACTTAAGGTTGGGTTCAAAGCGCGCAGCTATCTCTCTCGCGCATCACAGCATTTTTAAACATATAAAATCACTGTTAGGGAAAGTGAGACAGTTTTGTTTATTTAGATAGGAGAAATGTTTCAAAAAAGCTTTTCTCGGTGTCTTTTAACTTGACTGTTCCAAAATATTAGGTTTTTTTTCCAAATTCCGTCGGAATATAAATTATATCTGCAATAAACTTTTTTTTTCTAAATATTTCTCCTATCTAAATTAACAAAAGTATGTCACAGTTTTCGAATATTCATACTCAGTGATTTTATATGCTTAAAAAATGTTCTGATGCGCGAGAGAGATACAGGTGCGCGCGTTAAGCCCAACCTTAATCAGGGTATATTTTAGATACTTATGTCGAGGTTGACACTGGTCTCGGAAGCTAAGGGGTCAATTTAATCATCACTATGAACAATTTTTACCATAGAGTACTCTCAAATCGGGAAATGAGAACAGGTGTGTTTTGCGATAAGCTTTATCAAAAGTAAAGACAAAATTAAAATAATATCCATCTATAGGGCCTTACCGGAAAACGTTACTTAACTTTAACCAACATCTTAAATTATCTCTCTTCTTTCCGCAAGTGTCATTATGCATCAGCGAGAAGTTGACAAAATACGTTAAGCAATGCTTAAAGTTAAGTAACGTTTTTCAGTAAGGCCGATAGAGTCTGGGTGTTTCTATGTATCATAAAGTAATGTATTTACAAAAAAGTATATATGTATTTGTATGTATTATATAGTTCCCACAGACAAGCTTTGCTTAGCTTAGGCTAGATGGTGTTGTGTGAAATGTCCACCAATTTTTTGCATATATGCACATTGATTTTGATGATTCTTTTTTTTTTGTTTGGTAGGTCATACTTCAGAGGTGGTCCCATATAAATTTTATCAAAATCAGTTTAGTACTTTGGTTTTTATAACCAAATAACTGGTAAAATATCATCCAAGTAAACAAATTGTGAAGTCAGAACGTATTTTGAAGTCGTTTTTTTTTTGTTTTTTGAACTATAATTATTAATAGAAGTTCTTAATGACAAGTATAATGAGTCTCCTAAATCTACGACACGTCCAGCATCTGTACACAGCACTACACAAGCATAGCTGACAAATTCTTGTTGGGAAATGACAAATGCATATCAGTCCTTATCAAAACAATTTACAGATTTGTAAACTATAATGACATAGTTATGTAAACTTATTAGCAGTGAATTAACAGTGAACTGATAAAATTAATTGCTAAGTGTCATATTTATTTTAATCACTAGATAATCACATTTATTTTAATCTTAGATTAAATAATGATTTCGTAAAGTTAAGATGTTTATGCAAGTCAATAATTAACATTAACAATTCATATTTTTAATTTATTTTAAAGTACAGTAAAACAATTTAAAATATTGATAAATCGATTATATCATGAGCGAAAAGGCGACCGCCAATACTGCGAGGGCCTTTTAAATAAATTAAATAAAAAAATATGTAAAAACTGTTTATATCATTATGTAGGTACATATGCATACACACATTACTATTTATGATATCTTATGTAGATCTTTTAGACATACATTTATGAGTGTATAATATACAATTATATACATATATGTATATTATGTGTGTAAGTATATTAATTAGGCCACTGTTTTTTGCATACATTTCCTGTCCTTGCATGGTTGCCTGAAAGAGATCGCTCTAAGCGATAAGGCCATCGACTAAAACTCTAACCCTAAGTACTTAATGTTATCTTTCCGTAATTTTGTTATCATGTGGTTTTTAATAAAGTGTTATCTATCTAAATATATGTAACCTGTACTTACAATACTTTTCATGTGAATTCAAGATAACGATCTTGAATTCTTATACCCAGTGTCACTATTATGACTATTCATATGACACCTTACCACATATATATTTCAAAAGTCGGGTAAAAATTATACCTAACATATTGTATTGTTAGTAAGTGAGTATAGATGTGTTCACGAGGGTTAAACAAAATACTCTAGTATGGTGGTACTCTAGTACTGATAGAAAATTACAAGTTTTTGTTCTGCTTGATGTTGCTTTTTCATATTATTTTTTAATTGCTCACAAGTTGCTTAATTCACACCAAACATATCATCCGACTGGCTCAGATATAATAATATATTTTAGTGAATGTTTTAATATATTCTTTAACATTGACCTATTTTTAATTTGAAGTACCGTCAGATTCATTTTTAACTACAATGTGCATAGAGGCAGAGTGATAGTAATATTATAAGTTTTTTGGCAGTATACTTATTACTCCATCACATGAAAATTTCTGAACAGATTTGAATGAAAACTGGTATGAAGTGAAGATAATACCAATACCTATAGATGTGTGTGCAAAAAGAGAAAACGAAAGTAACTGACCTTAGCAGATATAATGCGTCCACCATTATCTCCAAAGCCGACTGCCCACTCTTCACCTCCGCCGCTGTGATATGTGATTTCAATGTCCACATGGTTAAACAGGTAATAGGCACCAATTTGGTTCGGGGTTACGTTCACTATAGGCGTGCAAGTGTCCTGGAAAAATATTTTATATTACAACAATACAATACATGCTACAATAGTACCTATTGTTACATTTTAATGTCTTTTTTATTAAGCTTATGTGTTATCAGCTGCCAATGGTTTAAATTTACTGCAATAATTATAATTGTTATCATAGTTATAGTTCTGTCATGCAAGTAGACCAGATATGTGATTGCACCTGCATGTTTATTTATTTATAATAAGGTACACCGCCAACAACACACATATGAGGTATTACACATATTGTTTATAGTTACATTCTGATACATGCACCAAATGTAAACAGTGATGATATTAATGATAATAAAATGTCCTTGTTCTCAGCATCTCAATAAAATACGAATATAAAAAAAAACAAAATCTGCTCAGATGGTGGTTTAGTTATTTGTAATAAGGTATGCCGTCAACAGCACACATGTGAGGTATAACAGATATTGTTTATAGTTACATTCTGATACATGCGCCAAATGTAAAACGGTGATGATAATAATGATAATAAAATGTCCTTTTCTAGGTTCTCAACTATGTCAATAAAACATGAATATAAAAAAAAAACTGCCAGATGGTGGTTTAGTTATTTGATCATAGTAGATCATGAAAAGGTAACAATAGCTATAAAGTTACTATAGCTTTTATAAAATCAGCTAAGATACTCAAGTATCGATATAAAAAAAAAAAACTCGACGCAGAAATCAGCTTTTGCAATGTAACCATAATTGTATGTATATATGTTCCTATAGTACAAGCTTCATTTAGTTTTGGGTTATTACCATGTGAAAATGTCCAATATTTTATTCAAACATATTTCTTAAGTTCATGGGTTTTTGTCAATACAATGAAAACTTATCTGAATTTGTGTTAATATAGCAATTAATAATTTAGAATATGCAAAAAATAACACATTATTAGTTGTTAAGCAAAATTATGCTGTTATTGTTTAACATGATTGAATAATAAAAATAAAAATATTTCTTTTAGTGCATTAAAAATGAAGGCATATCTTACCATATCTCTGCGCACTTGACAACCCATAGGGAACCCGGTACTGCAGTACATCTTGCCACCTTCATTAACCAAATAGCACCATGTTACCGGCATATTGTCCAAAATCCAATGGTGCTGGTAGTACAATGCCATACCCATCTTCAACAAGTTCAACTTCTTATTTGAAGCTGCATCTGAGTCATATTTCTTAGTACAAAGTTTTCTACATTCAACATTTTCTAAGAAGTTGATCTTGTATGGGCTTGGACGTATTCTTTCACCAAATACCACTTGACCGAGGTTCTCAACTGGAGATTGGCTCTCGTCTGTTGTACAGAAGTCAAAATGATGATACTCAAATGGAATAACAGACTCTTCAGTATTCAATCTATTAACATATAGAGGGATCACATTCTGAAAAAAAAACGGCTTTAAATGAATAAAAATGTGTTAGAATAGGCATTGCAATATAAGCTGTACAAATTACAACTAGGAACCGAATATATAAGTAGTATCTGTCATATCTTATAAATAAAATTGTTAAAGGCCAAAGCATGATCAGAAGTTTTAATGAAGGTCCCTAATAGTTTGATGTCAAAATATGCGATTTTGTTTTAATCGTGATAAGATATTAAATTTTAAGTTGGTTAGCAATATTTCTTTACTTGTTATAACCAGAAAAGCAAAAATTTATTAAATTAGTAAATCGAGCGGTGTTTTGATACTTGTAGTATTGATGTCCAACACATCAAAACTACATTTAGACGAGTTATGGACACTGTTGTTATTTATAGGTATTTACTTACTTTGCAAGATTTTCCAATATCTTCACCGGATTTACAATAGTTCACTGGCGCTAAGCCCGGCAGATAAAACGCTCTAATAGGCGTTATAAACAGCAATGCGCAAACCACATAGAGAGGTAAAAACATGATGTACGATTTTAGCACTTCCGTAGTTTTATCTTTGAGCACTACCGTATAATTATTAAATTCACAAACGCAATACACATAATCGGTACAAGATTATGATTTCAATTAATTTCAGGTAGTTTACTTGGATTTTTCTTTTCTATTTTTTAGGAATCGCCATCCATCCGTCGCAGCGAAATATTGTCAGTCGTCATCAAAACAGTGTTGCTAGATAAAATAATTACAAACCAGCTGTCATTTTGTGATTGGAATACAATTCTGCAAAACGGTACAAGTCTAATATCACATCTTTTCAGGAGAGCAACTTAAAAAAATCATATTTAACAAATAAGAGCCATTTCACAACGTAGTTAATACATTGTTTTTGTTTATCTAAGTAATACAATTTGTGAAATATAATTTTATATAGTTTGTTTTTGCTCTCCTGAAAAGTTGTGATTTTAGACTTGCACCGTTTTGCACAAGAGGAGGCACAGAATTTCATGAATTGAGGTTCATGAAATTCTGTGCCTCCTCTGCCTCCAAACGTATTAAATGAAAGAATATTACAAGTTTTAAGGAGCGTAGCGAAAAATTCTTAATCTAGGTATGAGTTATTTATATAGTCAGAGGAAGAAGATTATCGTCCGTAAACCGACTTTACAGACAACCATTTTTTTTATTGTTTTCATAATTTATTGTCATCAAAAAACTATAATGCTGCCCGATTCTGGATATTATTTTTGTGGAACGTGAGTTTCTACGTCAGCCACACTCCCAAGCTCCCGAAATGCCACCTTTTTTATTGGATTTGGACCAGCTTAGAGCATTTGACAGTGTCAAGTATAAATATTTCTTCAAGTTTCTTTATTAAAACAATTTATAAATGTTCTAGTCATAATCAAAGTAAATCAATGAAAAAAACAGTCATTTTCAAATTAAAGTCGTGCTTCAGTAAAGAGGTGGTGACTTTACTGAAAGCTTCTATGGAGTTTTGCTGACAACGTGAAAAGACACGTTTCACTGCTTTATTTCACTTGCCCACACTTACGCACTTGATCGAACACTTAATGAATAAAACACCACCATTTTTATCGCATTAATATTCGAAATAAGACAAGTTAAGTAAAATATAACTGAGCAACAACATGTCTCAATGACGTTCCCGCCAAAACTCAAACGCTTCTATTACTATGCCTTTATGCCTCATTTACATTCAGCCCCTGCCACTGCTCCTGACGCTGCCGGTAATAATGCGCATGATACTGCCGTGGCAGTATCGAGAGAAGTATAGTGTTTACATACTGCCCTACCACTCACATCGCTTTCGACTTTCGGCAATGGCAGACGTCGAAATATTTACTGCGTCCGCGTTGTCTTCTAGCAATACACAATTATGTTACAATTTTAAAAAGAATCAAAGTTTAAAAAAAGAAAATACGTCGCCGTAGAAGATGATGGATGATATCGACCCTGATCCTGTGGATGATGTTGAAGGAGCTTGGAGACATAACCTTACAGATACTTCATCATCTGCTATTAGGCCATACAACGCATGGGGTATGCCAACTAACATTACGGAAATTCGAACAGAATTTGCTAATTATTTTCATACCTTCCATTAGAAAATCTATGCCTACCTACCTACCTATAAAATTTAATTAAGTTTTCATTTGTACGTTCCTAAATAATAAGAATAATAAATACATCTATTTAAAAACACATCTTTTATTCATTATCCTAGAACATCTCTCTATTCGGACCATATGCATAGTTCTACGAACAGTAGACCTCGCGAGAGATATTATTTGCAGCTCACCTTGGATTATCTGTACATAATACCTACATAAAGTTGGCTTAGGAGGCCGTATGTAAAATTTTGGCCGATTTCGCAATTTTAAGTGATTTTACAGAAGTATTGGGCATTGGCGGCTTTCGTAAAAAAATAAGATGGCACGCACGTCCACTTAGTTCAAGCGCTCGGCGAGAAGTGAGCGACGGAGCTGAATGTAAACACGCACTGTCGCTTGCACTGCCCGTTCTTTGAAGTCCGCACAAAAAACCGCTCATTTGGGGAGCGCCGGGCAGGGCGAGTAGCAGTATCGTGTTTACATACTGCTCCTGCCCAAGTCCCTACCCACTTCCCTGCTCACTTCGGCTGAATGTAAACGAGGCTTTAAACACAAAGCTCAAAGTCCTCAAGCTCCTTATCTTTCAGATACCTACTATTGAAAATTAGTTTTGACAGTGCCAAAAATAAGCCGTTTATTACCCGTAATTGGCCACCAATGTCACATATTTGGCTGCAACACAATTCCGATGTTATAGATACGGTTTAATGACGATTATAGAGAAACCCTTGGGCTAGAATCCTCACCACTCATATGTGAAAACGGCGAGAGTTATCGATTTGGTTGTAGTTCCAATAATTATTAATTAGCCGTGACGACATGCCAAATCTCGCAAGATCTGCTCCAAGTGTTCCGAAGTTAGGGTCAATGTGCTAGTTTTCGTCCAGTTAGTGGAGTTGTCAAGTTCGGAAAACAATATAAAATATTTAGACTATGAAATTTGTATAAGAAATTATTGCAATATACTCGTCATATACTCTATTTTGATAAAATGTATTTTTTGTGGTTGTAAGTTTACTGGTTTTTTTAATAATTCATAAAATGCTCAAAATTGCTGTTTTGGCTAGTTTTCGTCCACAAAATTCAGTTCTTGTCCACTTATTAGCTAGTTTTCGACCACTCACTTGGAAACTTTGGAATTCAATAGGAAAATATATACTTAGGTAGATTTAAAGAAAGTCAGTGATTAACATTTATTATCTTACATTTTAAACATCTGTAATTATTGAAACATCTATAATACCTTCAATCTTTAACATAATTTTTTTACTGAAACTATAAAATTTAGGAAAATGAGATTGTATTTTACTTAATGTACACCATATTTTTACTTTAATTATGAGTGTATCTATTACAGTAATTAGTTCTTTTATAGTTAAGTTCTTCTATAGTTATATTAAAAAAAATATGATCTTATTTTCCTTAATATCCTTAATATACACTATATTCATAGATTAATACTTTTATAGTATCACTGGGTAACACTGATTCTTCTGTAACATTGACTCTGTCTTTATTTATTACCTTTTGCAAAGCAAAAACAATTTCATATTAGTATATTTCAAATTTTCATGAAATTTCTGCTATAAACCAAATACCGGTCGTAAACTGACATGTTCCCCTAAGCATTTTTAGTTTCCGACCGTATGATTTTCTAATGCGTATTTTATTACGTAATAAAAAAAAAGTGGACGAGAACTGGTAATTAAATAGTATCCGCATATAAGGTTCAAATTTCTAAATTTCATTTACTTGATTTTCACACATTATTATATAGCGGAAACAACCTTATTGGACGGAGCCAAGCTAGTCTCCGACCACGCGGTCGAAAACTAAATTTTCTAAGAAAATGGTATTTCAGTTCTTGACCACTTAATTTTGTTTCTTTAATAGTGACAATCAAAATAAAAACGATGTTTCCCACATTCTATAGATCATAAACAAGGTCTACAAACAGTAAAAAAAACCAAAATATTAAAAAATCAATAAAATACTTACTGTGAAAGTCGCGGTGTACCACTATTTGTTTTATAATATTCACGTATCCACACTGGGTCGATACCAACCGCCAACTGTTGTTTTTTTTTACGAGTTACACATACACATTAGGCTTTGTGTGCTTGTGTGTATATGTGGTTAAGTCTTCAGTCTTGCAAAGAAATATTTTTTTTTTGTTTTTAGATTGTCAGTATTGCTATTTTTAAACGATTTGTAAGAACGATCCGTCCGATGGACGAGATCTGGCTGTGGTCGGCGAACTGGCACATTGACCCTATATATGTAACCCTTTGACTATGTGAGGTAACCTATAGTTTAAATAATAATAATAACAACCAGGGCTGCCAGATATAAAAAGGGATCGTACATCTGCTACAAAAAAGTCGTATATCACGAAAAAATGAAACGAAAAAGTCGTACAGTTAATCGGGTAAACTTAAACCTTCAATAAAACCGGAAAATGACCTTTTAGAGGATTTCCTGAAAAATGCTGCCAATTCTGTTTTTGACGTGAATACGTCTTTAAAATTGCTTCCATAGGGACGTAATTCAAAAAAAACGAATGATAGCAAAAGAATAAGAAATTGTGACTGTGATTATAATATGGTGTTAAAATAAAAAAATATATAAAAAAATATACAATGTCAGCCTACATGCGTCGGAAAGCCAATTCAAATTACAGGAATCGTATACGGTTGGAAAGGTCATCTCAACAGCAATCGAATGGTACCAATAAACCACCATATGATCGAGTCAAGCAGTGCCGGCAACGTAAAATAATGAATGCGGCCGACAGGATCAACGACTGTGCCAGTACATCTGCAGCTGGGACTGTTGAAATTATGTTATTGTATTCAGGTACAACAAACAGCCGTGTCCATAACACAGCCACACCCCCCTTTTTTTTTTAAATAGCTTTGGCCAGGTATTAAAAAGTTGTACGATTTCGATCTAGCGATCGTACCTCGGCAGATATACGCCAAAAAGTCGTATGTTTACAATTTAAATCGTACATCTGGCAGCCCTGATTTAACCTTGTTTTACGGAATCCAGAGCCGTTAAATATTTTTAAAAAAACCTTGTTTTATTATTTTAAAATTCAATTTAAATTTTTTTTATTTCAATTGAATACTAGTGCTTTATGCCATTTCTTTTCATTTTTTTCTTCCATTCTCATATTTTCGTCAATAGAGTCATAGTCAAAGTCAACTAAAAGAAGTTACGGTCAAATCCTTGTCACCTTTTAATAAAGTGGTGGTGACTTTACTGAAAGTTGTAAAACTTTCACGTAGCGTAGTACGTCGGTAATAAATATCATTGTTCGTTGCAGTGCCTAATTTATTCATTCCGATGCTTTGCAATAAAAATATGGAGATATAGTTTCCGACCCGATTTCGAAATCGAATGATTGTGAATAAGGGTACTGAATTTCAATTTTTATTGAAAAGCATCAGAATGAATAAAACAAATCAATACCTAATCAATATCAGATTCTGTCATTCAGTATAGAAATGACAGAGATGGAGATAGTTTCCAACCCTGAAAAAAAGTGGTCTGGCCGCATCCGCGCTTATCATAGTTAATAAACCGTGAGATAAATTCCTCGTAGGTATAACGAAATATTTCTTAAAGTGCTACAAAGCTTCGACACATGCGACGTGGGACGCTAAGCGCAGATGCGGCCAGACCGTTATTTATAGTTATGTCTGCTTTGCTGCGATTTTTGCAAACAAAATAGACGGGAAAAGGTTTTACGAAGTTTATTTAGGTACAAAACAGGTTGAACATAATACAAGCGAATAATGGCAACACTAGTTGGGGGGCAGTTGGCGCCTTCGAGCTAAGTTTTTTTGTTGGTCCACTAGGCTGCCAGTATCTTGTTCGAGGGAGATTCCGCGGGCGAAGGCCGAGATGAGGCCGAGGGAAGCGGCAGGCTTGTCGGCGGGTACCATGTGACCGGCACCGCGAATCATCACTTCCGTCAGGTTGGCCGCTACTCTGTAATATCTAGAGAAAATAGCAAGAACAACAATTATAACTAAGTATTATTTTTAAAAGAATATTAATAAAAAACTTCATCAACAAAATATACCTAGTAAATAGGGGTGCCAACACTTTCATTTGATAGCCAACTATTCTTATTTTAGGCTAGGTTTATTTTTTGGCCATATCGCTCTGAACTATGGTCAACTGCTTAGTAGATGATTACTTATTTTAACTATGAACAGATATAAGTTTAAAAAATTCAAAAATACCGACGAAAACACAAACGACTGAGCCTATTTTGATGAAACGTAGCTAAGTAAGAACACTCTCGATGAAATATTCTTTCCAAAAAAAAAAAACATTAAATTCGGTCCATCCGTTTCAGAGCTACGATGCCACAGTAGACACAAATATACACAGATAGCAACGTCAAACTTATAACACCCCTCTTTTTGGATCGGGGGTTAAAAAGGATTCAGTGATTTACGGCCTTACCGAAAAACGTTACTTAACTTGAAGCATTGCTTAACATATTTTGTCAACTTCTCGCTGACACGTAATTACACTTGCGAAAAGAAGATGGAGAATTTAAGACGATGCTTATAGTTAAGTAGCGTTTTTCGGTAAGGCCGTTACCTTTTTAAATTGTATGTAGTAGGTTTGTCCGGGGCGCTTAGTACTTACTAGCCAAACTATTTTGTATTGAAAGCTAGAATCTTCTTTTAGAATTTGTTCATTTGTTTGATGGTCGGAAACTGGAACGCCACAAATGTATAAATATAGATCGACGTGCTCCGTCCTCGGCCATATCGTTACCATCGGGCGAGTAAATAGTCAAACGGTAGTTATTTCGTACAAAAATATTGAAAATTGTAGTAATTAGAGAATCGTACAAACAACCATTAGAGTCTAAACCGTCTTACTGAACCATTTCCAGCAGCTGGCCTAGCATGGAAGGTGGATAAAACGTTTTTGTCCACGTTGATAAGTCAGTTGTCAATGTCAGTACATACTTTATTTCCTCTGAAGACGCCATAGACAAGAATTGAATTGAATTGAGGGTGGATAAAACGGGGGAAAGACTATTTGTCCATGTTCCATGCTAGCCCTGGAAGTACTTTACTTATTACCTACACTTTACTTATGAGTAGATACCTACATAGCTCAGGCAGGAGTTGTATGCAATTTTGCATTATCGTTTTATTATAAAATGCCTTTAAACGAGCAATTCTTGTATACCTATATGTATGTACCTATATACGAGTATGTATATATATATATATATATATATATATAATCTGAATCTCGGAAACGGCTTCAACGATTTTAATGAAATTTGGTTTGTAGGTACATTACCCCTAATGTAACGATAAATCGATCTTTTTAGGTTTCATTTTTAGTGAACCCGGGTTTGCTCGTATTTTCAGTCATAAAAAATCCGACTGGAGCTCGGTCGCCCAGGTACTTATAAAATAAATCAATAAATATCGTTTGAGTGTTCAACTTACCCAGCCAAGTCTCCGTCATGGTACCAAGGCTTCCGCTGCCCATGCTTGAAGTCGTATGTCCCGGAGAAGGAAAGGGAGTTGTACGTGTTCACAGACGGATGGTACGCCACTATAATGTCCAGGTGACCGCTGGGAATTATAATCTTCTGCTAGCATTACAGTACTCTATAGTGGCTCTGCGAGCAGTAGACCTCGCGAGCACTTTGGGGTCATGGGTAGTCAGCTATGGAGCTGGCAGCAGTAAATCGTCTATCTTGCTAGAATATATCTATATTTTTAAAGGTATACAATTACTGAATTGCATTACGAAAAATTGGGTCTGTAAAAAAACTGTTATAGAGTATAGTCTTCTCAACAATTCAAATTTTGCCATGCTTTTTGATCATGATTGAAGGCTTACAGAGGTAAGTATTGTAGCGTTAGACTTTGTAGAGTTAGCGGCTTGGCTCTTCAGATTCAGTCAGATCTCATCTGATATATTTTTGCCAGTGAAAGTGGCATGACAATGCGACACATGGCCACCTATTTTACATGAAATGGGATACGAGTACTTATGTAGGTACATGTAAATAATGATCATGCAAATATGAAGTCGAAAATTTAAAGTAGGTACGAGTACTAGTACTAAGAAGCATTTTTGATGAAAACTTGTTAAATCAAAATGATTTAACAGTTCGGTAGTCGAGCCCAATCTGTGGCAGGGAATTACAGTTGTTCCAAATGCCAAATCCTACTTATTCCAGCTACATCCCAACACGATTGGACTCCATAAATACAAATAATACTCACTTGTAAAGCATAACTTTGTAGTTCTCAAGCAGTTCCTCCAGCCACATCTTAGCACTGCCCATGAAGTCAGGCACCAGCTTTCTGTACACCACTCCGATGGACGTAAACTCAGTATTTCCGACGTGGAGTGCCCGCCTCACTGACTCCCGTTGGATGAAGTCCATGTATGCACCGTCCAATTGGATGTCATCATCGAGGAAGTTGTATAAATTGGTCAGGTTTGATTTGGTCAGGAGAAGTTGCAGTAGCAAGTTGTAGTACTGAAAAACGAAAATTTTACCAGACAGTTCTTCACAATGATTTATTACGATTACGAGTCTGTTCCTGAGGTATGGCAGCGACACGGAACACAGCTGAAGCCACGCGTCATTTGATAGATTGATCGAGAGACTATATGGACATGGGGTAGATGAGAAAATATCCATCCCCACGTTACATGTAGGGGATGAACCCCAAAAAAAAAAGTTTTTTTTTAAATTTTATTTTACTTTTTCGGCGTGATTAATATGTATGTTTATGTTGAATAACAGCTTTCTAGTAGTAATAGTCTTTGAGCAAAGCTGTGGACAGACAGAGAGACAGACAGACAAACGGGCATGGCGAATCATGGCGATGATCCTTGTTTACTACGGAATCCTAAACAACAGTCAACAAAAACGGTCTTACAGCGTATGCCTTGATCATTTCTCCATCGTTGATGAACTGCACGACCGCGGTCTCGAGGTGCCGCATGGCGTCAGCGGAACCGTCGTCGATGAGCCCGACCTCACGCACAAAGTAGCTGTACTTCTGGAGGGTCAGGGGGTCGATGAACCCGTTGCCGATCGCCAATCCCTGGGGACCACCTTGTTCTTTAAACTTTTACCAACATAATTAGTATCGTTTTTAACTCTCGACCCAAGAAGAGGGATGTTATTCTGATATGTACATCTGTGGCATTGTAGCTCTCAAACGGAAGGATCGATTTTTAATCGACTTCCAAAAAGAAGGAGGTTCTCAATTCGACAGTACGTGTTTTCTTGTACGTTTGTTTAGCGATTACTTCATTTGGTGATTCTTTTTGTTTGGTAGGTCATACTTTTGAAACTTGAAATACTCCTGACAATAAAATTGACTAACCTGATTTTGATGATATATAGCTAAGAACACTTTCGAGCCAATCCTGTTTCAAAAAGATTGATCACAATAATTATAGTTAAAAAAAAATAAAAAATTAAATACGCAATTATAAAAACCAAAGTAGGTATTAAATCGATTTAGATAAAATTTATATGAGACGAATTTTGAAAATTTAAAATTCTGGTAATCCTTTACCTGCAGGTTAATAGGCTCATCACGATGCTTATTCCACAGGATCTGCACTCCGAGGGAGGGGATGTGCTTCCCCGCGTAAGACTCTCCGGCGACGGTGAGCGGAGCTTGTCGCAGCTCCGGGAATAGGGTCAGGAACTGCTGCAGGGCGCTATACAGGTTCTCACCAATCTGATGGCCATTTGAATTATTACATACATGTATATTACATACACATTTTGGTTATTATCCAATAATAGTTCAAGTTGAGTTGTCAAGATTATATGAAAGTTCCATGGTTTTGAAGTTAGTGGCAAGAAATTTAATACTTAATTAAATATGAAATAAAAAGGAATACTGTTATAATAGTTTTATGATAGGGATGAATAAATAGAACAGATATAGTATGTTTTTAAATCGCGAGTGAATTGGTTTCTTCTGGGGGTAAGTGCGCTCCATCGTAGACCGCAACGTCGTTTAACATCATGTAAGTGAGCGGTCATGCGCAAACCTATTACAGTATAAAAAGGGTTTGAAACGGGGCAAGTTCTAGAATTTTAATGTAGGGGTATGAAGGACAGACCAGTAGAGTAACGGGGGGTTGGTCCCACGTATAGCACACTTAACGAATCAAATAAGTAAATATATACCTACGTTGGTCTCACCTCAGACAGAACCTCAAGAGAAAAAAGTATTATTTTCGAGATTTATTATTATTTATTTCTTATTACTTTAGAATTTAGAAAATTGACTCAATGAGTTAATTTATAGCTTCTGGAATATGTGTGAGTTCATTCTCTCAGCACAGAGTAAGGCAAGAGCAAACCTTTTTAGTATAATTATCAGTCTCTCAGTGAACTTTATTCGTATACTTAGGTTCTTAAAGTGGAGATCGACGCGCGCAGCTATCTCTCTCGCGGATCACAACCTTTTTTAAATTATTAAACATATGAAATCCTATGTAATAGGGCGAATTCTGTGTATGAAATCATTATTTAGTTATAGATATTAGAGAAGTGAGAATCGAATTTGTTTATTAGACAGGAGAAATATGTTAAACAACTTTTATTCAGATATCACTTAGATACTGGTGACGGAGTAATGAAAAAAAAATCTTAAAGAGTAAGATTGGCAGTAACACGGGAAAATAATCGAGGTAGGAAAATATCGTTTATATTTTCCTGAGGCAATTTAAATGATATCAAATAAAACTTTTTTTTAAATTATTCTTTTATCAACACAAACAAATTCATCTCTCACTTTTCTAATATCCCTACTCAATGATTTTATATACTATAGTATAAAAATATTGTAAAGCTGCGCGCGAAGCAAATCCTTAGAAGATTCTAGATATTTACCGTGGTCTGATTGGTGGCGTAGCCGCGGTCGTCGTCAGTGAAGCTGTACCCGGTGCCCACCGGGTTGTCGATGAACAGGAGGGAGTGATTCTTGCCCCAAGAGTATTTGATTTCTGCGATATAAAAACTAATTACCTATATACAATTTAAAATGGTACTTTGACATTAGAATTAAACCATGGGAACTACACATATTTTTTCCCCCTCTGCTCCCGTCAACTGAACCCATTCGGATTCGGAATCGACTCGATTTGTGTATCTTCTTTCATTCTCTATGGAAATGACAGAGACGGAGATATACAAATCGAATCGATTCCGAAACCGAATGGGTTCAGAATACGGGGCCTGCCCCCGTATTCTGAACCCATTCGGTTTCGGAATCGATTCGATTTGTATATCTGCGTCTCTGTCATTTCCATAGAGAATGACAGAGACGGAGATATACAAATCGAATCGATTCCGAAACCGAATGGGTTTAGAATACGGGGGCTGTACCCTTATTCTAGTTCTAATCGGTTGTCGATTTGTCAATTTTGTCGGTAATGAGCCGGCTACCGAATAAAGCTCCATTCGACTCCAATGGGTATTCACGAATTCGAATTTATGCCCGTCGGTCCCATTTTTAGTATAGAAATCTCGAGAAACCAAAGACAATCACCACTCATCCTCAACTGGATCCGCCGGGATTCGGGTAGACCGATTCACAAACTCGAATCCGAAGGAGTTTGACATATAAATTCGATGGCTAATTCGATATCGCTCCCGACAGGTTTATCCTGTCGGGAGTGATATCGAATACATTTTACTAATACATTTTAATAATATAAGAGCACTTTTTTGATATTTTCAATTACCATTTTCCATAATTTGACATAATATATTCACCTAATAGTCAAATGTACCGATTTTACGGGTTTTAAAATTCCCCTAATTATGATTTCCAAAGTTTCAAAATGTAATATTTTATAGTTGGAGAGCTTTGTCAGATTACACGCATGGCGCTCTAAATATATTAAATATTTTATACTTGTTACTAATAAATGGCAAATACATTGAATGCACGAGTACAGGGAGAAAATAGAAGAACTTTGAAATCACACACACGCATGCACACACACAACCAACAAGGTATTTTCGAAGCATGCTTCACTTATTGAAGCTACAAATTTACTAAAGAATTATATGCCATAATTAATATGATGGATCAAGTTTTATGTATATTATGCAATAAATTACATATTTTGTCAGTCGCTGGTCATAATTAAGCATTTTTTTACTTCTATCACGAATCACCTATCTAAAAACATGAAACTGACTCTGAAAACTAGCTTGTCTATGTTATCCTATCGGTCACACGAGGTCATTACCGATTTGGTACCGACTGGTGCCATTCGAATTTGTGAATAGGGTTATCGAAGGTTATCCATTCGATTCGGTAGGTTTTTCGCGGGAACTTAATTAAAAATGTCACAGTTTTCTTTTATTATTATAAACTTGTGTTATTTCAAATAAAGATTTTGTAAAGAAGATGTTTTTTTAATCTATTAGTGTTCGTTTACGCGCACGAGTTTGAAATGAGAGTGATGAAACATACTTCTTCACGTTGTAACTTACAAAGTCCTTAACAGCTCCTAGTAAAGTAACCAAGTCATGACATGAACTTGATTCACTATCAACCGAGTATCTCGTCATAATCTAAGCCAAGTAACTTGAGATTGTGACTAAAACTTATATTATTTGTATTTTTCATGAAACTTTTAATATATTATTTTGGCAAATGAGCCAATCGTGGCCAATAAAAGAAAAAAAATTGACGGCTGTAACTGTCAAATTTACAAACTTTTTTTAGTGACTTGATACCGCTAAGGATTTCGATTAACTGTTTAAAAAAATCAAGTAAAGTTCGATTCTTTTGCGTTTAAAAGTTTTCATTTTCAAATAAAAGTAAGAAAATCGTATTTTTTTACAGTTCAAATAGGGATCAGTCAATAATGCGAGCTAGTAAAGAAAGTCTATTATATTTTGCTGGGGCTGAAGTAACACACATTTATATTTCTAACCGATTTCAAAAAGAATGAGGTTCATAATTCAACTGTATGTTTTTTTTGTTGGCAATATTATAAATTCTACACCGATCTATCGACTCCTTATATAGTGGATAAAGAAATTTGATGTTCTGTGATAGCAGTGATAGCTTGTAAAAAATTTTTTTTTTTTTTGTTGTTACTAGAGGAGCATCCGGTGTCATTCCTCCTTCTCGCTTTCGACCTACACTGTCTCTCGTATTCCTTTGTCCGGTGGACGTTCACTGTAATCCAAATCATATTAATTATCGAACATCATCCTAGTAAATACTAAGTTATATTATTCGAATTGTGTAACATTACGTCACTTTAGTGCTTGTTTAAAACAACTTTACTACCAAAGAGAGAGAGGAGCGTGGGAGAGAAGTGTGTATTTCATGTTTGTCTTTACGTTGCTCATTTAGCAAACAAATGAATAAATTTTGGTTTGAATTTACTTATGAAATGAAATTTATTTGCAAGAATGTAGGTAAATAAGGCCTTAGAAATTAATTACAATTTTCCATTACATTCGATCATTTCTCAAGTGCAAATATTGATCCACTATTATAATAATATTATAATAGTGGATCAATATGACATAAATAATATTAAATTAGAATTGATAATAGTAGGTATAGTATATATTATGTAAATTACATCAAACATGAATAACTCTGTTGTCTTAAAAGTAGGTACTACAGTAGTCATCATCATCATCTCAGCCATAAGAAGTCCACTGCTGGACATAGGCCTCCCCCATGGATTTCCAAAATGACCGATTGGAAGCGGCTTGCATCCAGCGTCTTCCCGCCACTTGTATGAGGTCATCTGTCCATCTCGTGGCTGGTCTTCCTACGCTGCGCTTGCCGGTACGTGGTCTCCACTCGAGAACCTTTCGGCCCCATCGGCCATCAGTTCTACGTGCTATGTGCCCTGCCCACTGCCACTTCAACTTACTAATCCGCTGTGCTATATCGGTGACTTTTGTACGTCTACGTATCTCTTCATTTCTGATTCGATCTCGTAGAGAGACTCCGAGCATAGCTCTCTCCATAGCTCGTTGCGTGACCTTGAGCTTCTTTATAAGGCCCATAGTTAGGGACCACGTTTCAGTGCCGTATGTCATCACTGGTAACACACACTGGTTGTAAACTTTCGACTTGAGGGACTGGGGAATATTGGACGAGAAGACGCTTTTAAGTTTCCCGAACGCTGCCCAGCCGAGTTGGATACGACGATTGACCTCCCTCGTAAAGTTGGACCTACCTAATCGGACCTTTACTACAGTAGTAAAAATACAATAAACAAAATGACATGCAGCATGAGATAAATTTAAAAATCGGTTTTTCCAAGTCAAAAAAACAATTTCCGATTAATCGATTGATAATCGACACGTCACATGCCGCTTTCAATCAATGGAACCGTTTGGGATGATCAGCTGATACCTTACGGAATGGAAATGTCAAAATTATTCGATATTCGAGAAACCTGAATCGCTAATTCCGCAAACCGTGTGAAATCCTTCGAGATCTCTCTCCATATCGAAGATCGAATCGAATCGAATGTAATCTGAATAAGGGTGCTGGACTCCTTCCTAGCTATATCCATAAGAGCAAAATGGTTTTATGGCGGGAGCGTCTTAGTAACGTGTTGTTGCTTGGTTTTATTTTCCTAAACTTGTGTTATTTTGAACATTAATGCTATAAAAATGGTGGTGTTTTATTCATTAAGTGTTCGATAAAGTGCGTGAGTGTGGGCAAGTGAAATAAAGCAGTAAAACGTGTGATTTTACGTTGTCGGCAAAACTCCATAGAAGCTTCTAGTAGAGTCGCCACCACTTTACTGAAGCAGGACTCGGCTTATAAATTTACTGTATACGTGACTAGAACATTTACAACTTGTTTTATTCAAGAAACTTGAAAAAAATCCTAATACTTGACACTGGCAAATGCTTTAATGCGGGTCCAATGAAAGGGTCATATTCTTTTATATACTTTTTTCCTGACAGATGACAGAAGCAGAATTTTTTTGTGTGAGATCATCACACAAATAATACACACAATCTTAATCTTAGAAGGCAGACGTAGGTACTACGAACTGAAATTTGGGACCAAGACGGGACCGTACCTTGACGGGCCGTAAATAAGTAGTTGATGATAATAATAGGTAATTTAATTATCTGAAGCAACTGACCTCAAAATATGCAATTTCGTTTACTTGTTGACATTTTTCAGTTATATTGTTATAAAAATAACTGAAAAACGAAAAAAGAATCATCAAAATCAAATCGTAATTGGCGGAGTAAATGCGTAACAAACGAAAACAAAGATAACAAACATACAATCGAATTGAGAACTTTCTTCTTTTTGGAAGTGAATAAAAAATAGAAATAATCCTTACCTTCTAAGTTGTTGTCTTCAGTAACAAAGAAAGGGCCGATCTCTGTAAAGAGTCCGTAGAGCGAAGATGCTCCAGGCCCGCCCTGGAGCCAAATGATCCAGGGGGTCTCCTCTACTTTCTGGCCAGCCACGGGGAAGTACCAGAACCACAGGTTAGCGTTGTACTCTTTATTTACCTGAAAAATCACACAATTTTACAATAATAAGTGAACAACTTAGTGCGAAAGTGAATGAAAAAAAAAACAGTTATAAAAAAAAAGAACTTTACGGGTACAAATTCTTATTAGAGTAGAATATGTTTAGTTAGAGAACCTCCCAAACTCATTTCGTCCTGATTGAAAGTTTTAACAAATTATATCTATCAGAACAAGTATCAGTATGTATATTAAAAGAAAAACAAAACCCCAGAATGTTCTAAGGTTTCGCGATCATTACTCATTGAAATGAAACAAATTTTAACAGTTTTTTTTAAATTCTAGACTGCGGAAAAACGGTTTTTGTATCCTTAACTTACGTTTTCGTTTACCTGCGTAAGGAGGGTTATGTTTTCGAATTTATATATGTATGTATGTGGGTACGTATGAGTTTGGGTATGGTATTTGGCTCAACCCATCCTCGGAGCCGCAGCTGACGTTCACGATAAATCATAACACAACTCCCTTAACCATACCTAAGTATCTACCAACTTATCGAGTTTTGCTATAGGTTGATTGGCTCCTTTATTATGGTTTTATCAATAAAACTAACGAGATTCCACGCCGGTGACAGTGAAACCAGTTTTTGCACTATTATTGCGGATTCATAATAAAATTCCTGATCCTGTCTAGCAACAAGTTAACGCGAGGTCAACGTGCTATCAACGTACAGGTAACAGAATTTTCTCTAGATGGAAATGGGCAACATAATAATTTTAATATGTTAGTGCCCACTCAAGGAAGTTGAATAAGGAAAATATAGTGCCAGCTAGTACTTGGCACTACTAAGAATTAACTGCAGCCTATATCGTATAGGCCGGAAATTACTGATCAATATACTTTGATGTAAACCACACCTTACTTTTCTTCTAAAAATCTTCTGCCTGTTTATCTGAAGATTGAAAAATAGACCTCCATATTCATCAGCGTGATAAGTGCAGTAATGTAACATAGATTATTTTGAAAGCTTGAATAGCATTGACATACCCCAAGGTGCCATTCCAGGACCTATCTTTTTCATTTTCTATTGGACTGCAATTAATAAGAAAACTCACCGTTAAGTAACCGGCATAGCTCTCCATATCAGGCAGCAGATACGCGGGGTCCACATACGCAGCCTCTCTGCCTTCTTTCAGCTTATTTTCTTCTATATACGGAGTGAGGAGGAGAGGCGATCCAGCTTCGTAGGTCGCCCGGCCGCGGCCGGGGCTATACGTCTTCTCCATGAACGTGAGGATGGGTTCGGGAGCTTCCCCGGGAGGCAAGTCTGGGAGTGGTAACCCTGGTAGGGAGCTGCGCTCTCCGCTCAAAACACCGGTGATGCATCTAGGAACAACCAATTAATTGAAAAAGAATTGAAAAAATAAATGAAAGTATTTAGCGAATAGAAGAAGAAAGTTTTGTTAAACTAAAAAAATATGTTATATGGTTAACTATTTTATTATCAAATCTTTTAAAGAATTCTCCACCAGCATCTCTACAAAGTTTCATGCGTGTGAATAAATTTTCATCTTTTCCAGTCCGCTTCAGACACCTGCCTCAACAAGCTTTTTCGAACACTGTTATCGCATCTTCCAGCATCGAAATCTGTAATCTTTAGAGCAGATTTTTTATTTTTGAGAATAATAAAGTTGCCGGCCTAAATCAGGGCTGTAACTACACCTTCCGAATAGAGCAAAAATAATAACATGACGGGAGTTCTAGAATGACTTTCTGGAGTTATTGTGATCTTCTGGCAGGTGCGGAAGGAGTTCACTAGGAAGTTCAGTGAACATATATATCTTAAATGTCATTTTCTTTTAGAAAAATTGTGGAAACTTCAAAATCGCTGTTAAAACACTTGTCCAATGATAACTTCAAGTATATACCTACCTAAATATCTACTTATAGATATAGACATACTTTGATCTTTGATAGGTATACATATTAGCTTTACGATCGTGAGAATTTCTAACCACACGAAACGATTTGCACTTTGCCCTTTAAAGGGCATCCCATGGATTCTCATGTTACCTACTTTTTGTTTATTTTTTTGTTTTTATTTTAGAGCTGTCGATCTTTTCTGGCATCATTCGTATATTAGTCTACACAAATAATAAAAATAATGCATTTATTTATTATCTATAATAAGTAGACACATTAAAATATATCCATACTCTTAGGATATATCTGATTGCATTGATTGATTGCATTTTTGTATAGTAAAGTTGAGTTTAAAAATAGCACTAGTTTTACGTAGGGTTCCTTTCTGAACGAAGGCTTTCGGTTATCAGTTTATATTATGTATTCGGTCTATTCATCGAAACTAAGTTAAGTATTAATGTATTTTAGATAAGTCACTCACGCCAGTAAATTTATAGTCCAAATAAACGCCATGACTATTTCCTTTTCCTTTGAGGCTTTACTATTTTCCTTAGATCTCCTCAGTCCTTCACAGTTCTTCCAAAATTATTTTCAGCAGTTCCTGGCACAGTCTCTTCAGTTGGTCTTCCGCAAAGTTGAATGTGTTTGTTGTCTCCAATTATCGAGATGTCCTCGATAGTCCTTGAGTTGTCCTCAAGATGTCTTTTATACGTAGTTGAGTTGTCCTCGGCAATAGGAGTTGTCCTTCTCAGTTGGTCCTCAGCGGGCAACTGGAGGCGCCTCCTGGGACGAACCTTGTATACTCTCGCGTGCACTTGTGCCTTGAACTTGGATTTATCTCGATCTAGTATACAGGATGTTCACTTTTATTATTTAATTGGTAAACAAAGACATTGTTTTTTTTTTCATAATTATTGCGTATGCAATGCTTTAACATCTTAGAAATAAATTTTAGAAGGATAACATAAAATTATTATTGGCTAGAAAAGAACCAGGATTCGATTGGCAAATACAATATTCGGTTTAGAAAACTTAATAATCTTATCTTATCTTTATGTCTATGTCTACTTGAAACACCGCTGAATTACTATTGAAACACAGACATATTTAAGAACAGCACTCGATCATATCCTCTTTCAAACAAAAGAAGTTCGAAATCGCTTTAGTCACAAGTTAAAAGCGAAAGTTAAGAAATGGATGTGTTATTTTCCAAATAGAGCGAACATTGAAATTAACAACGTTTAGCTCTTATTTTAATAGATAGTACTTATATTATTTTCATAAACAAGCGTGATGCCTAATATCAGGATTTGTTTATCTTCTCATATACAGAACAAAAAAAAAAAACAATCACGTAATTGTTTACTTATTAAAAAAAGATTTTGTTTTGCTATAGCTATATCTGTAGTTGTAGCTATATTTCGAAAAATATAGTTAATATTAATTAACTATATTTTTCGAAATATTAAAGCTACAGCAAAAAAATGTTTTTTTTAGATATTTTATTAGGGTTAACTTATTAAAATATCTCATAGTATTTATGAAAATCGATAGTGAATCAGCTGAATGTGATCGAACCCGCAACAACCTGTGTAAAGCCAGTGAACAGGTATAGAGTACCAATGACCTGTTTAGCATAAGAACGCTCCCACGGTCCGCCATTCGCGATAGATTCTTGCACGCTCCCAGATGTGATTTGCTCTATATTTAGGATCTTCGTACTAAAACAAACATCGATACGAAATGTTTGATACGTGAATGCCATCTCCAATTTAATGCTGCGCACACTAACTACTGTGTAAGCTGTGGCGCTACGATGATCGCGACTTAAGTCCGCCGATAACTGATTTTCCCACGCTCGTAAAAACAGTGATTCGCGGTGGTTTTTGCTTTGCCGTATATTCTTGATCTAATTAATTTCGAACGCGAGACCTGAATATAATGAGGCGTGGGAAAACCACAGGAAATCGTTGGCTAGGTGATAGGTGAGTAAACAGTGGGGAATCGTACATAACGGATGGTTCAGTAACGATATGAAAATCTTTATTTTATCAAAACCATGATCAGATTTTTGGAACAATGATTGTTGCATTTTTTCCGATATATTTTTTTAATATCGTTGTTGTTGTGTGCTTCATATTATTTGTAACTACACAAGTTTTACACACGCAGATACTTTTTTTAGAAATGTTTTTCATTCTATGTTTTTTACAAATATCTGAATGAAGCGTTTAGATTTCACTTTTTAATGAACTTCTATGTTGTGGATGCTACCCGAGTAGGTTTTCTCTGAAAGATATACCTATCCTGGGTAATTTCAAATCACGACCGAATAGGTTTCTTCTAGGCAAGCGCGCTCCATTGTGAACTTGCAGCGTCGCTCTCAAAATCAAACGAGGTGACGATCAAGCGCAAATCTACAGAATTTAAAAACCGGCCAAGTGCGAGTCGGACTCGCGCACGAAGGGTTCCGTACCAAGGGCGTCGCCAGTCCATGGCCCAGGGTGGGGCAAGTTAATATTACGGAGGATGAGAAAAATATGAATTTGAATTGTAGGTACTGGTACAATTGCACGGCCTTAGGACTTTGGTCTTTTGCAGTTGGCTACATTTTTTTAATCTCTAGGGGGGGGGGGGGGGGAGCTGCCCCCTTGCCCCCCCCCCCCCCCCCCCCCCTTAGCGGCGCCCTTGTTCCGTACCATTATCTATAAAAACGGCAAAAAAATCACGTTTGTTGTATGGGAAATTATTCATTTTATTTTTATTTAATTATTGAAGAGAAAAAAATTCTTAGGCGGCGTTGGACATTTTGGGATGGGTAAAAAAAATTAAACTCGCGTCAGATCGTCAGACGGACAGTCAGAAACCTATTCTAACTTTTTATTTTATTTTTAAAGTGAATATTATAACTCAATATTATGTGAATATTTCAAGCGTCTACATGTTGCCGTTATCAATATCGAGCAAAAACGAGCAAAAAAATCACGTTTGTTGTATGGGAGCCCGCTTAAATATTTATTTTATTCTGTTTTTTAGTATTTGTTGTTATAACGGCAACAGAAATACTTCATCTGTGAAAATTTCAACTGTCTAACTATCACGGCTTATGAGATACAGCCTCATGACAGACGGACGGACGAACGGACAGACAGCGTAGTCTTAGTAATAGGGTCCCGTTTTTACCCTTTGGGTACGGAACCCTAAAAAGTAGTTTTTGACAATTCGCGCTCTATGACTAATGAATAATTAAAATATTTTTCTTTTAAATTTAATATTACCTACCTATTTGCTTGGAGGATATTACAATAAAAAAAAAAACAATAAACAGCAATTCCAAGTTACGCTATTATTTGCACAGGTGAAATTAATAACAAGTACAAGTAATTAAAAGTAATGAGATTTTGTCTATAGAGACGTTATACACATTGAATATGAAGTAAAAACATGTCAAATATCAGTTCCCAGCGCTTTCGAGGAGACACATAATATCCTTAAGACCTTTTAGTATCTTGGCCTTATGTATATCTCTTGGTGTTGCACTTTCTAAAAACATACAAGATGGCATTGTCACTGTTCATAAGTCACGACATGCGTCTAACAGCGTTGCCTGACGTGTCACGACTGAAGACGAGTCGGGCGATTGCCTTACTTGAGGGTTGCCACGCAGAGCCGGGCAAAACCTATCTATGTACGTATAATACATCATATTCTTTATGTAGGTATCTATGCACCAAAGCCGACTTTGACAATAGTCATGCTTTTGAAATTAAACAATTTTAATGTACGTATTTGCAAGATTCTGGAGTATATCAACTTGGCTAAGAGAGCGTATTATCATACATTGGGTAAACAAAGAGAACCATCGGGACTCGGATGAAGGAACATATTGCGGATATGAAAAATAGACTCTCTAACAGGTCTATAGTGTGTGAGCGTGAACTAGATAAGCCAAATCACTACATCCGTGTTGATAATCATCAAATCTTGGCTAGTGAAACGCGTCATAACGCGTCATTTCAATAGCCTCAAGTAATATTATTGGTACATATCTTATCTTATCTTGTAAAGTCACAACGGGGGCCAACAAACTGGTCGGCGACACTTCGACCCATGAGAATCTTTTGTGTACACCCCTAGACCCTACCACACCCTTAGCGGAAAATGTACTCGATTAAATCGAATACGCCGTGCAAAGGAGTATGTCTGTAGTCCTCCGGTCTAGGATAAGCCATTCCGAGTATGCTCATCCTTTTACCAGTAAGGTCATCACAGTCACATAATAAGTGTGACATCGTTTCCACTTCGTTCCCACAGGCTCTGCATCTGTCGTCTAGACTAGACTTGTTATTGGTACATATACCAAGAATATTACTTGCTATTGGAATTAACAAATTTAATAGAGAAGATGGTTGGCAAATGCCACCTGCATGCGACCCGGTC
This sequence comes from Lycia hirtaria, assembly GCA_947563715.1. NCBI lineage: Eukaryota > Metazoa > Arthropoda > Insecta > Lepidoptera > Geometridae > Lycia > Lycia hirtaria. The sequence goes on from OX387379.1 coordinate 41,396,298, forward strand.
ATAAAATTAATAAAATCTCTACGATTCAAATCGTCGAACTCAAAAGTCATTAAATTAATAAGATTTCCTAACGACTAAGCTCCTGTATGCATAGAAAACGTTTTGCATAAAAATAATATCTTTATATTACATCTAGTCTCATGTGACCAAAAGTGTTCAAAATGTCAGGTCATAAAATTATGTAAAACATACACATATAATTATGTATAAATCCGTTAAAAATTGTTTAATTTCAAAGATTAACATTTGCGAAAACCTTTGAAAACAGACGTGCTTTGCTCTTCTAAACCCGTCACTTTCAGCGTTCTTCACGGCACGGCAAGAATATTGTCGCCAATAAGTCCGATTGCGAGGAAGTGGATAGATCCCAACGCTGGGCAGTGCGTCGACATCACTATTCCAATGAGCACCTTGATCATATAAACTTTATTATTATTACTAGCATAAGCTAAAACAGGTTTTAAAATATTTTTACGATGTATATTTTTCGGTTTATGAAGGAAAATATAAAAAAAAAATATGATTTCCCCCTTTTATTTAGTTTGTACGGAACCCTCGGTGGGCGAGTCTGACTCGCACTCGTCCGGTTTTTATTTTTTATAAAAACCAAAGTAATGAACCGATTTTGTTAAATTTTTAAGGGACCACCTCTGAAGTATGAGTATACCTCCTACCAAACAAAAAAGATTCATCAAAATCAATTCATAAGTGGCGAATTAGTCACGTAACAAACAAACAATGAATATGTATATATACAAACAGTCAAATTGAGAACCTCCTTTTTGGACGCTGGTTAAAAATAAAACAATTTTATTTTTTTACTTTAATTCATTACGTTTTTATGATTTTCGAAATTCATCATTCTATATATATACATATATAATATATATCAAACTGTCACGCTGATCAATGTATCGTTTTTGGCAAGACCAAAAACTAATACTATGTAAATCGAGCCAAGTCGAGCAGCAAGGCCTCGCCGTACCATCCTTTTCTCGAAGTCATTCAGAGTATAGTTTTTAGGGTTCCGTACCTCAAAAGGAAAAACGGAACTCTGATAGGATCACTTTGTTGTCCGTCTGTCCGTCCGTCCGGTTATCAAGACCTGTATCTCGGGAACACGTGAAGGTATTGTGTTGAAATTAAAACCATATACGCAGATTCATCTCTTGCTGCAGAAAGAAAAATCAAATTTCTCAGTTTTCGTAAAAAAAAGTTACAGCCGAATATGTCGTAAAAACGCAGATTTCGACACTCACAAGGGAATCAAAACCTATGGGGTCCTTCCCGTTGACCTAGAACTATGAAAATTGGCAAGAAGCATTGTGTTATAGTACACATAATAGGAAAAATCCGAAAACCAGTATTTTTTATTTAATCACAAAAAAATAGTGTCTTTATGCAAGGAATGATTTTAAAGTGAATTAATTGTATCATGTGGATCATATGAAAGAGCGTCATTAGCTAAACAGGTTTTTAATTATTTTTACGATGTGTAATTTGCGGTTTATGACGAAAAATGTAACAAAATATATATAATTTAACCTTTTTATCTACTAGTTTGCACGGAACCCTCGGTGGGCGAGTCTGACTCACACTTGTCCGGTTTTATTCATCTTGTAACTTTGTATAGAATGTGGCATGTTCAGTGCGATAAGCCTCAAGAATTTTCCACGCTTCATCCATGATTTAAAATATTATTTATAAGTTAAATGCATACAATAGAGTTCTAGAAGCGTATCTTGAAACAAATTCAGTAAAATCAGTTGCTAATCTGATCAGTCATGAAAGGCAGTGTGTGTGGAGTGATAGTTATTTTACTGTGTGTTATTTAACATATTTTTTATTATTTAATAAAATAGTGATTTAAGTTCTATAATTTGGCAAAATATAATAGAAAATAATAATAGGCACATCCACTACATAAGATAAATAACCTTTATTGCTAAAATTGTGTACATTATATAGGTATTACAAAAAAAGATCAGACACAACAGTTTATCCTAACGGTTACGTTATCTATAAAGTACAGTATAAACTACAGCAAATTCTTGTTATCTATAAGCTGCAGTATAAACTACAGCAAATTATCAAAAAAGCTAAGTGTTTCGGGACAATCCCATATGAATTTGAATAAAATATCATCTAATCATCTTAGGCACGAAATATGTTGTACAGCTTCACAACGAAATTATAAATATTGAATAATCTTCACTCGCGAACCATCCACAACCAGTTCTGCATTCTGTGTGCCCACTGCACTTCAACTTAAAGGCCTTTATCAGCACACGATTTATAGTGCCCGTTCACCAGGGATTGCGTAGTGTGGTCTTGATCTCCCCCACCCTATAGACAAGGCCCGAGAAATCGGGTAGTGTAATAGATATTTTAATAATCCGTATAATATACAAACTGGTTATATTATGTCGGTGACTTTCGGTCATCTACAGATATCTGTTCGTAACGGACAGGCCTCATGGTTCAGTGGTAATACGACTGCCTTCTGAGCTGTAGTAGTGGGTTCGATCCCCACTCAGGGCAAACATTTGTATGATGAGCATAGATGTTTGTTCTGTCTTTTTTTTTTTTGCCAGCCCTGTTTGTACAAACTGTCCCACTGCTGGGAACGGGCCATCTTCTCATTGTGAGAAGGGTTTTTTTTTGAAAAATGGTTTTGAAGGTTTAGTGGGAGTGGGTTGGTCCTGGCAGCAGAAGTTCAGCGCTAATGGTATACACATTCCTTCTGCTGCCAGTGGGGAGTGGGGTGGTTTAAATGAGAAATGATGAGTGTTGTTCATACACATCATCATTTATCATTAAGTGGGTTGGGATGTTAAGATGAGGATAAAAAAGGGGGGTGGGGAGGGGGTAAAATGAGAGGGGTGAAGTAAGAGTATTAAGGGGGGTGTAGTGAGTCTGTAGTCTAGTCAGTGAGTCGAGTTGAGTTTAGGCCATAGTCTGCCACGCTGGCCAAGTGCGGGTTGGCAGACTTCACACATCTTCAAGATCATTGAGAACTCTCAGACATGTAGGTTTCCTCACGATGTTTTCCTTCACCGTTTGAAGTTGGCGGCAATCAACAATACGCACATAACTTCGAAAATACAGAGGTGCGTGCCGTGGGATTCGAACCCAGGACCTGCGGATCGCAAGTCAGACGGTCTCACCACTAGGCTGCCGGAAACTTCTGTTCTGTGTCTGGGTGTATCTATGTATCTTATGTATGTATTTACAAAAAAACTATATATGTATTATATCAACCATCTAGTTTCCGTAGTAAAAGCTTTGCATAGTTTGGGCTAAATGGTGTTGTGTGAGGTGCAAAAAAAAGAAAAAAGATTCGATCTCATAAAGAAATTCCAAGCTTAGCTCGTTGCGTGGTGGCCACAAATCAGCTGTTCCATAGACATAATTCTTTAAGAGAGAGATTAGAAATGGTCGAAATATAGCTGATTATTTTTCCGAATTCAAAAAGATTGGTACGACAATATATATTTTTTTTTAAATTTCAGAGTCCAATTTCATTGCAAAAATGTGAACTCTACCAATGAATGTGGTGGATGTAGAATTTTAACACACCTCATCAGAAATGGGCGGACAAGCGAAGCCAGGAACCTCTCCTGTATTCCGTCACACAACTTCTTGGGTCTACAGAGCCATGCAGGGTTCCTAACAGTTAAAGAAAAGTACGGTTCCAATCTATTCTTTTGGTTTTTCCCGGCTAACACCCCTATGGCGACTACACCTTGGATTATTTGGCTTCAAGGCGGCCCAGGATATTCTTCCATGTTTGGTCTGTTCCAATTAGTGGGCCCATTGAAAATTGAAAACGAAAAACGTAAGTAAATTCCCTGAATAGTCCCGTTTACTTAACTCAAACAAATTTTCATTAATATTGTCATGGGTAGATCCAACTTTATTGGGAATCGTCTTGTCTATTTTGCAGTTAAATATCGAAAAATAAATTTGGCTCAAAAGTATTCAGTGTTATTCATTGATAACCCAGTTGGGGCTGGATACAGCTTCACCAATCATGAGGACGGGTATACCAACAACGAAGACGATGTGAGTAATTGAGTACATGATGATGACGTAAACAAATTGTTCAACGTTATTGCACATACTTTCTCATGTATACATGCAATATCTACACTCAACTGCATATTAAGCGGAAACACCTCTGTTTTGATAAAATTTATTGAATCAGGCTTTACTTTGCGGAAATTCATGTTAAAAAATCGGCCAAGTGCGAGTCGGACTCGCGCACGAAGGGTTCCGTACTATCATCTATAATAGAAAATCGTATAAAATAACGAGAAATCAACGAAATTCCAAGTAGTAAATTGCAAACTTATAGGTAGGTTTTCGATACACATCCGGGCAGCATGACGACGCTCGCGCGAATACGCGCGGCCATGGCTCGCTCCGTGATGTTACTTCCCCCGCTACCCGCGCGGCCGTTGCTTAGCAATCGCCTCGCGCTCGCGCCACCACCACACCGCGGGTCGGCGCTCGCACCGCGTTTAGATGCACGGATTATTTTCATTTTGTGAGTTTTTATGTATTAGATTAGGTATTTATTTTTATAGTTAATATATTTCTAAATATTTACTTACAAATATTCAAGTTTCTACCTGTTAATTAAGATCGAGTAAAATTTGCTTAAAAATTAGGTTTGTTGTATGGGAGCCCCCCTTTAATATTTACTTTATTGTTATTTAATTATTTATTTTGAAAGGTAATAAACAAGTAAATATTCTGTGAAAATTTGAAGCGTCTACCTGTTACCGTTTTTAATATTGAGCAAAAAAATACGAAAAAAACACGTTTATTGTATGGGGACCCCCCTTAATATTTTTTTTTTTTAATTTTTAGTATTTGTTGTTAGAGCGGCAACGGAAATACATCATTTGAAATGAAAATTAAAATTTCATGTGAAAATTTCAGCTTTCTAGCTATCACGGTTTATGAGATACAGCCTGGAGACAGACAGACAGACAGACAGACAGACAAACAGACAGACAGCGAAGTCTTAGTAATAGGGTCCCGTTTTTACCCTTTGGGTACGGAACCCTAAAAACTTAAATTTAACTTAAATATTTAGTGTGTTTCCGCTTTAAGGTATTTCAGCTGGTACTCTTGCCTACTTCGAAGTCCTCATTCTTCAGCTTCGGTGTCTTCTAGCTGGTATTCTTGTTGACACGTGTTTCACTTGTTCATGAGACATCTTCAGAACATCTTTACTCTTCGAGCTCTTGCCCGAGAATCGAAAGGACCTACCGAGCGGAAAATATAGACTCTGAGTCAAAACCGAATTCTATAAGTTGTTCTTATAAAACAAGAAAAACTTTTTAATGCACGAAGTTATTTTTTTTATTTACAACCATATTTACGTATGATAAGAGTAGTAAAACGATGAATATAAAAAATAACACAGTTATTTCTCCCCACGATCGCTTGAATTCTGTCAGAATCTCATTCCTCTTTTATTTTGCAGGTTGGAGAGCAAATGCTGGAATTTCTCCAGCAATTTCTTCAAATATTCCCTGAATTACGTGTAGCACCATTGTTCTTGGCTGGAGAGTCGTATGCTGGGAAGTACATACCTGGACTTGGCATACAGATTCACAGATATAATGAATTCCATGCTATAGAAAATCCAATGTCTCAAAGAGGGGAGAAATCCCATATTATTTTACGTGTATGTACTCGTATATATAGTTTTTTATGTTAGATCTACGATTGACCACAAACTCGCCTGATATTACGCGACGAGGTGGCCGAGGATGGAGTTCATCGATATAGAAGATACCAGAGCATCTACTTGATATTTACAATGATAAATTTTAGATTAGAACTGTGTAGGCTGTAGTGCTGAGACTGTGCCAAAGAATTAGAATTGAATTTTCGATCTAGAAGATATCTATTCACTCTAGCCTTGAAAATTCCAAGATTGTAGGTCTCAGGAAACAGACTTCGCCGCTTTTTATTAATAAATTGTACAATTGTAAATTGTATAAATTGTACCATAAAATTTTAGGGTCTTCTAATAGGTGGAGGAATGATAAACCCGCGCATGATGATGGATTACAGCACACTACTTTCTGCTCTGGGGTTAATGGATGTCGACGGCACAGCTGAATTGTCGGACCTGGAGTCAGCTGCTGTCGACCTGCTGGATGAAGGCAAGATGGTTGACGCAGCTAATGTAAGTCGTATATTTCATACACGAGAGCGCACAAAGCACATAGGTCTCATCTCTTTTTACCCGACTGCGTAAGAAGGGTTATGTTTTTCGAGTATTTGTATGGTAGGGTGTATGACTGTATGTATGTATGTGGGTTTTTTTTAGTTCATGCAGTAATTTTATATCTTCAATAATGTGAAAAAGCGAGACGGGCTATGGTTGGACTAGGGACTCCTAAAATAAGACACTTGAAATAAGGCACTTGGCACCTGTGCAAGCTGACATGCACTTTATGGCGTCGTAGCAAGAGTCGCTAATTAAGTACCTATGTGTTTGCGGAGAGAGACTTCTGTAGCTGTACTACTAAGTCTCCTGTGGTGTAAAACCAATTCGTATGTTGACGCGTGACTGAAAATGCCATGACGCTCTTTCATGCCGTCACGGCTCTGCTATGTTACCGCTCTCAACTCCCTTGTGTATGTGTGCGTATATACTATACACTTCGTTACTTCTATGTGTGATTTGTATATTGCATATAGGTCTGTCTACTATAGTATAAAGACGCGTTCACATACATTTTGAACCTCTAAATGGCGTAATAAATGTGTATACCCAAACTAAATTACAACTAAAAGACTTATTATTAACGGGATATTTATTTATTTTGAAATATCGAGAGCTCTAAATTAACGCATACCACTGTAAATATCCCGTTAATAATAATAGTATTTTAATGAATGACCGTGATAGTTTAAAACAGTGTAAATTACAACTTTCTAGTATTAATAGGTAATGTTTGAGCTAAGTCGCGAACGGAAAGACGGACGGACATGGCGAAATTATAAGGGTTCCGTGTTGATTATAGAACCCTAAAAACGGTGATCTAGGAAAAAAATTGTTTTGAATGACAATTGACCATTTTTTTCACCAGAAATTTAACGAGACCATAGAATATATCAAGAAACACACATTCGTGAGCGTATACAACTTTCTCGAAGATCCTTCTCCCGTGAACAAAGCCCCGGAATTTTTAGCTTTCATAAACAAACCAGATATCAGAGAGCTGCTTGGAGCTGGAAATGTCAGCTTCGATCTGAACAGCCAGAAGGTCTACAAGAAAATGTTGCCTGACATAATGAACTCGACTCAACCATTTGTCGAGGAACTATTAGAACATTACCCTGTTTTGTGTTATCAGTAAGTGATCTTATACTATTTTTTTTCTATCATCATCTTCATCATCTCAGCCATAAGAAGTCCACTGCTGGACATAGGCCTCCCCCATGGATTTCCAAAAATACCGATTGGAAGCGGCTCGCATCCAGCGTCTTCCCGCCACTTGTATGAGGTTTTTTTCTATATTCGAGATGAATTAACGTTTCATCATTATTTAATTGTCTAATAAGACGATTATATGTTTATACGATAACGATGAAACATTAATTCATACACCAGACTGTACTACACTATTGTGTACAGTCTGGTGTATGTATCTGCTAATAAATGAACCCACTCTTCCTTTTGTCTAAACCTCATCTTAAAAAATATAGTGTGCAGTGTAATCGAAAGAAAATCAAGTTGGAATATTTTGATGGATCGATAACGTGAAGTTGCGGAAGTCCATTTTCACAACGGAATTCGGCTTGTCTAGGGTTCCGTACCGAAAGTGTAAAACGGGACCCTATTACTAAGACTCCGCTGTCTGTCTGTCTGTCCGTCTGTCATGAGGTTGTATCTCATGAACCGTGATAGTTATACAGTCGAAATTTTCATAGATGATGTATTTATATTGACGCTATAAGAACAAATACTAATAACCAGAATATAATATATATTTAAGGGGGCTCCCATACAACAAACGTGTTTTTTTTGCTCGTTTTTGCTCGATATTGATAACGGCAACAGATAGACGCTTGAAATATTCACAGAATATTGAGTTCTATTATTTTACTTTAAAAATAAATAATTAAATTAAAATAAAATTAATATTTAAGGGGGGCTCCCATACAACAAACGTGATTTTTTGCCGTTTTTATAGATAATGGTACGAAACCCTTCGTGCGCGAGTCCGACTCGCACTTGGCTGTTTTTTTTTTTAATATTTCAACATTTAATTTCAGTGGTCAACAAGACATCATCATGGCTTATAGCCTCGCCATGAATACATACAATTCTCTTCAGTGGTCGGGACGTGAAGAGTACCTCAAAGCCACAAGGAATACCTTGAAGGATTACGAAAACCGCACTCTCGGGTGAGTTTTTACTAGCTTTATATTAACTTGCTGTATTTGTCTGTCAAATCTTGGAATCAAAATTAGAACCACTTCCTGTTCACTATATCGTCGAGCGTGTCTTCGATGACTAAGCAAGAATATGGTACCACGAAACTGGTCTGATGATGAAGTCGGAAGGTGGTCATAAGGACTCTTAAACTAAATTTGATAAATCGTGTTTGGGATTATTTGTTTTGTCTTAGCACTCTAATACTGGCACTACAGAGCTGGTCTAATAATGAGTTTGGAAGATGGCCATAGGTATAGGTTTGTCGGGGTATAAACTTAAGCTTGTTTAAACAAAAGCTTGTTCATTAAACGAAAATCATTTTTATTGTGCAATAAAATGTATATAAAAAATGATTTTCTTTTAATTAACAAGCTTTTGTTTGTTTGTTTGACACGACTTTGAAGCTATCAAACTAACCTCAGCTCTTCGCGGAGATTGATAAGTACTACTAGCTACGAATACTTATCATATCTCCGCGAGCTCGAGGGATGGATTTAGGAAGCTTTGGGTAACATTTTTGAAAAAATCAGTTACGTACATACACCATTTTGTTTTTAGTTACATGAAGAGTGGGGGTGGCTTTACCGAAATGCTGGTCAGACACGCGGGACATATGTTGGCTGGAGACCTGCCAGAATTCGCTACTTACATACATTACAAGTTTATTGAGGACAACAAGGAGTAACCATCGACAACATAGCAACCTGACTGCCACCGCCTTCTAAAGAATTATGATGGAAGAATATTCTGCCGCTGCATTCTGTTGCCGTGAAAAGGCTGCTAAATGAACATCACTCGTTCGCCGCTCGCTGATACGATTCAAAGACTATTTTGACAAATTGTTAGTAGTTGTTTTGTTAGTAATAGACTAACAATTCGTCAAAATTGTTGTCACATTATTTGATACCTACCTCTACGAGACCCAAGCGATATTTTCTTTTAATCATAACAAATATAATTATATAACGTAACTTTGTCTCTCGGTCTGTTTGTTACATTTAACATAATAATTATATACGATTTATGATATAGCTTTATGATAAATTCGATTGCTTATAGTGGCACCATAGATCCTAATTCCTAAGAAACAGACAAACTTACAAACAAATAGATAAAAAATCTATCTAGAGCTGAATTTTTGGAATCTGCTGCTCCTAAACATGCAGTAATTTTTTTTATTATCATTGTATCGTGGCCTCAATAGAGTCATTATAAGTATCATGAGTATGATAGTATGATAGTATGAGGTATGATGTTGAAGACATAATTTATTATGAACTTGTAACTTGGGCGTTATAAATAAATTATTTGTATTTGATAACAAAGTAAATTAATAAAAAAAAAAAAGTAATGTAAAAATATTTGTTAAATTTATTTAAAAAAAGCGGAGAACTATTACTTCATCATTTATAGCATCATTTACAATATTTTAGTGAAATAGATAATATTGGCATAAATCAATTGCATTACACCGAAAAGGTCAAATTCGTTAAGTATCACAGATTAATTTTAATCGTACAAAAATAACAACTCGATTTTTACAGACCATAGATAAATATTAACTTTCAAATTAGAGTTGAAATGGTAAGAAAACGTACGATTTTTTGTATTTTCTATACTACAATATAGCATAAACTTTGAAACATGTGAATGAAAGGTTCACCGAAGATAAAATATTACAAATGGCGCCACCATCGGTTCTTAGGGTCCGACAGATAATCTAAAGCCGGGATTACATTGCGTTCGCAACTGCCTTACCGAAAACCGTTACTTATCTTTAAGCAATGCTTAATATATTTTGTCAACTTTTGCCTGATATCTAATGACACTTGCGGAAAGAAGAGACAGAGAACTTAAGATGTTGGTTAAAGTTTAGTAAAAGTTTTTCGGTAAAGCCATAAGTTATTAAGGTTACGCTCAAAACGCACAGCTATCTCTTTAACGCATCACAACATTTTTAAACATATCAAATCACTGTGATTAAATTAAATTAAATTATGAAATCACATATTAGAAAAGTGAGAGACAGAATTGTATAATTGGAACGGAGAAATGTTTCAAAATCAATGTTTCAAATTTATCTTCGAAATCTTTTGGCTCAAGAGTTCTAATTTTTTTTTTTTCACTAACGGAAATGATTGCGGGTTTGATTCTCAGTGTTGATTTTTTTGTCTATACTCGCCTATTTTATTAAGCGATTGATTGTAGCGATTTTAATTCTCATGGCAAGAGTGCTAGATTAGCAACTAAAAGTTATGCTAGATATCGTTTTATAATAATAATAATAATAATAATAAAATATGTTTATTGCCAGTATAAAGAATTATAAAATACATGAAATATAATCAATAATTATAGACTATTTAGGCAAAAGGACAAAATCAGCTTTATGCAGTGGGAATAAATAGTGATTATTCCTACTGCGCTGGTTTTCATTTTGCCCCCTTATTCGATCTTTGATGTTAATTGAGTTCTGGTTTTATAGGGCGGGTAGGTATTTACAGAAAAAGAAATATATATATATATATACTGAAAAAAGCTGCTTATGGAGCAAGTATGTAAATAATAAATAGAATGAAAAGACTATTCTGTAGGCATGTGAGTCAGCTGGTTGTGTGGATGTATGCTCGTGTGTGTGTGTATGTGTGTGTGTGGTGGGGGCGCGTATGGTAGTGTATGTGTGTTTGTGGGGAGGGTTGCGTGTGTACTTGTGTGTAGAGATGGAATGTGATTGATACAGTGTATGCTGTGTGTGAGGAGAGGGTTGCGTGTGGTAGAGTGTATGTGTGTGTTACATCATGCGTTTAAAGGATGCTTCAACATGATATTTTTGCCGTTGTAAGAGTATTTTACTGTATTTTTTTTTAAATGTTACGTTACTGATTTTTATACGAAGAGGTGGTGGTATGTTATTCCAAATTTTTGAAGCACTGTATTTAAAGCATCCTCTAAAGTTTGCGGTCTTATGAATCGGGTAAGATAAGGTATTTGTGAGTTTGGATCGAGTGTTGGCTTTATGAATATCTTTCATCCAGGTCAGTTTTTCAAACAGATAACTAGGGTTTTTACCCCAAACCACCTTCTGTGTAGTACATGCGAGATGAAGCTCCCTTCTCAGTTTCATGTTTAAGATGTTATTGCGGACCAAGTAAGGAGAAACATGATGTCGCCTGGGAATATTGAAAGAGAATCGAGCGCAGGCATTCTGTACCCTTTGGATAGCCTTTTCAGTTTTGTCACGAATTCTAGGCCCGTACACAGCGCTACAGTAATTGAATGGCGAGAGCACTAATGAGTCGCACAATAGGACCTTAACTTTCTCACAGACAAAATCTCTAATATTGTATAACAATTTTATTTTAGAAAAAGCTGTCCCGATTTTGTTGTTAATATGTTTTACGAATCTCATTTCACCATCCATTATGAGCCCTAAATTTCTAACCTCCTGTTCGATAGGAATCTGGATTCCATCTATTGTAACTTTTGGATTGTAAGACATGACTTTATCAATTTGTGTCTTCGTTCCTACAACTAACATTTTTGATTTATTGGGGTTTAGAATAAGAGAGTTTTGAGCCGCCCAGTGAAAAATTTCATCTAAGTCTTTATTGATATTCGCTATAGCCTCTACGGTGTTTTCTGGGCGAAAACTGTGATAAATTTGGGTGTCATCCGCATAGAGGTGGTACTTGCAAGTCTTAATACGAGATGGTAGGTCAGCAGTAAAAAATGAGAAAAGGATAGGGCTTAATATAGAACCTTGTGGGACGCCTCTATTCAGTTTTTCAACAGTCGAGGTAGCCCTATTACCGTTCTCAGTTTCGATTTCCACAAACTGCTGTCGGTTTGTAAGAAAAGTTTTAAACCAATTACAAGTGTCTTTAGAGAAACCATAATATGAAAGCTTTGCAATTAAGAGGTCTACATTTAAGCAGTCAAAGGCTCTAGAAAAGTCGAGCAGTACAACAATGCTAGTGAGTCCCGCATCCGAAGCAGAAATCAAATCGTCGGTGACTTTTAGAAGTGCTGTTTCTGTGCCATATCCTTTACGAAATCCTGATTGAAGTTCGGGTATTATATCTTCTGTCAAAACATATTTCTCTACTTGGGATAAAACTATTCTTTCCAACACCTTGGAGAGTACTGGGAGGATACTGATAGGACGCAGATCGTTCAGTTGTTCAATAGAATTCGATTTAGGTATAGGTCTAACCAACGACCGCTTCCATGCATCGGGAAATTCATTATTTAGAATAGAACAGTTTACTATTCGTGTAATAACAGATAGGGTTTCGGGAAGTGTTAATTTTATCATTTCGATATTTATGCCGTCGTATCCTACTGCATTAGTGTGAATATTGAGAAGAATTTTCCCAACTTCATCTTCTGATGCCAGTTTTAAGGTAAAACAACTCTCGGTTTTTTTATTAGAAGAAAAGTAATTATATAGATTTGTGTCAATATTACCGTCTCCTGGAATTTTAAGAAAATGAGAATTTATCATATTTGGATCACTTAAAGAATCAGGTAAATTTAGAGGTTCTGTATTATTAACGGAGCCAGACAATTTTATGTACTTCCATAGTTTTTTGGGAAGATTCAGGTTTTTGTTCACATGTTGAGTAAAGAACGCTTTTTTTTCCCTTATTACGGCTCCTGACACTAAGTTTTTTAGACTTTTGTAATATGCTATGGAGGAATCTGTTTTCTTTTTATGTGCTTTCACTAGGGCCTTGTCCCTGAGTGACATCATAAACCTGATCGTATCTGTGATCCAAGGTTTCGGAAACAGGTTTATTTTTAAACGTTTTAAAGGGGCATGTTTATCAAAAATATTAGTCACAATAGAATTGAATTCATCTATGATTTCATGAGCAGTCTGTTTCGAAGTTAGATGGCTCCATTCGATTGATTTAAGTTCAGCATTAAAAAGTTCAATATTAATAGAACCAATCGTACGATTCAGTCGGTATCGTGGGGATAATTTTGGTTTTTTTACATTAAATTCGGATAACACTAGGGCGTGGTCACTTAAACACGGGTTGTGAACAATCGTTACTTTCTTGCATCTTTGGGGAATGTTAGTCATTATAAGATCTAGAAGACTCTCAGAAGTATCCGTAATTCTCGTTGGTTCCTTTACAACTTGCGTAAGATTCAAATGTGAGCAGAATGTTAAGAGCTCAATACTTTTTTGCGTGCTCGGTGTAAGTAAATCAACGTTAAAGTCAGTGAGTAAGCATACATAATCGCAGTGGGCAAAAGTATCAAACGATTCGGATAGTCCGTCTAGCGCTTTATCTACTTTTACACTCTCAGGTCTATACGCCGTGCCAATAGCACATTTTTTCCCGGGCAAAGTTACTTCCAACCACAGTTGTTCAAGCTCCGAGTCTGGGTGCGACCGTACCCTAGCACGTATGGAGTTTTTAATATAGAACCCGACTCCCCCACCTCTCGCGTTTGTCTTCCGGGCTTTATGTTTGAAAACATATCCGTTAATAGATGGCGCAGCGAGCTCTTGTCCTGACCTAATCCAGGTCTCATTTAGAGCTAATATGTCAGGTTTATATGACTCTATAGTTGCCTCCAACTCATCCCTCCCAGTATTAAGAGATCTGACGTTCAAAAGACCGAGCTTTAAACTTTTACATGTTGTGTTAGCCATTTCTAAATGTAAGTATGTATATTGCGTGAATCATACACGTGAAAAGGCGTGTGTTGTGTAGTGATGTGAGAGTGTGTGAGTGTGTGATGTATGAGAGTGACTTGCCGACTGAAATGCCGCTGACTTTTTCTCTAAACCAGAAATAGGAAATCATAATTAAAATGTGACATACACTAATACATATACATGTTTGAACTTTATAAACTGATCCTTTTTTAAAATAAATATACGCATCATAGCTTACATCGTTATATGCTTGAATATTAATACAACCAGTCAGCAAAATTTTTAAAAATATTACTATGGTTAGATTATAAAGCTGCTGGTGAACATGATAGATCAGTGAACTTGCGCTATGCAATCGAGTAAAAGCAGCGATCATCAACAAGGTAAAAAAATTATATACATTCTTAGAAATGAAATTAAAGTTGAAAATGTTGAAATAAACCAAATATAAATTTAAATAATTGATATACACGATAATATTCCCTCTATTCACTTTTAGATGGCTTACGCTGTGTAGAGATTTTTTCAAGGTCGCTTTCTTTACGGATGCGAAAGGCAGGCTTCCCATCTGCTTCTCTGACGAGTATCTTCCCTTCCTTCGTCCACGCAAACTTCCATTCGCGCTGTTTGCAGATGGCCCGCGTCTTCCCAAAGAGCAGTCGGTTTTGTTTAGTGAGTCGCTCATTAATATAGATAGGTGTGGAGGTCCCCGCCAGCTGGATATCGGCCGTGGTAATGTTGCGACGGGTGCGCGCGCTGCGCAGCACTTGTTCGTGTACCACGCGCCGCGACACGCGCACTACGATGGGGCGCGGCGGCGGCGGCTTGTCGCCCTGCTCGGAGCGCGCCGGGCCCACTCGCCGTACTTCCACGATATCTCGCTCGTCCATTTTCACACCTAGCTTAGACATGAGCTGCGCGACGATATGATACGCGTTTTCACCACCAAGCTCCGTGACCCCATTTATCTCTATGTCATTCTGTAACAGCATCTGATCTCTGTGATTTAGTTCGGCTTTGAGTTCCTGCACCTGCGTACTGACATTTTCATTTTCAATCTTGGCAGCTTCTAAAGTAGAAATCCTAGCCTCCTGCTGGTTTAACCGCATGTCGACCTCATCAATCCTATTATTGCAGGTGTGTACTAGGCCTTTTAACTCTGCCATCTCATCTTTAATATAGCTGATATCCTTGCGAAGAGCAGTCATATCCCTTCCTATGGCTCGGATTTCCTCAAGCATGTCCAATAATTCGCTCCCAGTAGGTTCGACGCTTGTCTGAGGAGACTCGTCCGTGTCGACAACAGTAGGTCCTTTTACGGGTGTATCTGTATTATCTTTACGAGGTGCGCCTGCCGTACAACCAGGACATAACCACTCTTCAGGAGACTGGCCCTTAGAAAAATTTACACATTGTCTGTGAAACATCGTCTCACATTTGAGGCAAGTAACGCCACCTGACAGGAATTTACCGCAGGCTCCACACTTGTTCATTTTTGTATCCAGATAGTTATTAACGCCTTTCGATCGATGATAGATCGCAGTTCTATGCAAATCCGGTAGCTGTCGCTAGTTTGACACAATATTTCTCACTTCGTCCCCGGTCACTAGGTGGCGCTGCTATCAATAAACTCCGCAATCCAATTAATAGAATGGAGTTTTAATATCAGATAAATAGTTTGTATGCAGCACTAACCAGAGGTAATGGCGACGAAGTTTGCAGCCAAATTCTGCGATTTCTCACACACATATGGGGCACTAGAAGAATTGTTCTTTGGAGCACAACTTCAAACCAGAAAAATCACAAAATCACCGTTGAATTCCGTAGATAATACTTGTCCCGAGACGTTATATTATGTTTGTTATATTTACTGTATAACATTCCAATAAAATGCTGGAATTATATTTTTAAATTTAATCAAAATAGGGAGCAGCTCTTGTATACACGCGAACTACCCGCGTTCTCATTTTCGTTTCGTTTTCATTTTCAGGAACAAAAAACTGCATAGAAATTGACGCTGGGACTCTTAACGTTTATTTGTCACGATAAAATCACTGTTAGTAATGATTTATTTCTGTCGAAGCTATGTACAATACCACTAATACAACAGAAAAATATCGATCTTTCAACTCAAATAATGATTATGATTACACATCCGAAAAATATAATACATCATTATTACCAACTTTTTATCAAGTAGGCGATTTTAATCTCATACATAACAATAATTAATTCCATCAGCAATCAACCTCAGGTACATCTCTATTCACAAGCGGGGAATACCTCGTCTCCCCCAAATGCATCAGAGGTCAGCTCATAGCCAGAACACCTTCAGTAATAGAGGTTTCCTCTACATTATTATACATGAACATTTCAGTCCTTCTCCTCCATCTTAGACCGTAAACGATTCCTACTAAAATAGCACAAACTAGAATAACATTTATAAAGAGACTAAGTCCCATGGTGATTTTGACTCCAGCAGAATCGACCATATCTGCTTTGTTTAGAGTCTCAATTTCTTTGTATTCGGGCGTGAAGTCGCTTTTTACTTCGTAGTTGGAAGGTAGAGGCATGTCGAGGCCTCTGATGAAGAAGGAGACCAGTTGCAGGAGTTGTTCTGGTTTATCCATGGGAACGAGGTGCCCAGCGCCGCGAACGAGCACTTCCGTGAAGCGACCACCACTCTTCACATATCTGGAAATATTCAAATTTAACTTTAGAAATAGAGCTTTTCCTCTTCAAATGATAAGGCTTTTTTATTTTATTTCTAGTATTAACTATATAATAATTAATTCCAAAAAATTCGGTTTAACCAATCATAGGTCTAATAGTAAAAAAATTGGCCAAGTGTGTCGAGTCACGCCCAGGATAGGGTTCCGTCCATTCTACACTTCTGCTGGTTCCACCTTGCATCTTAGTCAAGTTCTCATTGAGAGAATAAGATCAATTCCAGACATAGATGTACCTATGCCACAAGTATATTATGTTCTTACCCTGCGACAGAGTTGCCGTACCACCAGGGCGTACGCGGCGCCTGCAGGAAAGCCTCGCGCTGGCTCCAGCGCCATTTCTTCCTTCTCTCCTGAGCATTCGGTACGCACGGGGCAGTCAGGTCCATTTGTCCACTGGAACGTTCACAATATTCACATAGATATGACTATAGAATACACAATAAAAAGAATCAGGGTAACGACATCCCTTACCACAATAATCATCTACACTCATGTTTTTTTATACTAAACCTATTTACGTTTAATCACCTGATGTTATGCGACAATGTGGTCGAGGATGGAGCACGCAGGTCTAGAATATATAGGTTATTCACTCTAGTCTTGAAAATTCCAGGATCATAAGTTCTCAGTTCTAGGCAGGGAATTCCAGTCCTGTGCCAGTACGCATCAAAAATTAATATGGACCTAGATAGTTGTGTACGGAATTTTGGCATTTTAATAGAAAATATTGATTGCTCATTTTATAATGCGATCCTTTTTTCTTTGCCATAATATTATGTCCCTACCATGACATGATGTGTCTATTGCTGATTTTTTTTTCTTTCATGAGGGCTACTTTCATACGCACATCATACTACATCAATTACTTTCATACCAAAAATCCTATTCTACTTCTAATCAAAATAATATGTGGATAAAAATGGGAGTTCTACATTGATTCGTTATCAATTTATCATCAATGATTGAATCCACATCACAATTGATTTCAATGTGTGAATGGACTTAAGGTACTGGTAAGGTAATGCATTTCTTACTCACATACCTACTATGCAAATTAAACTTTAAGATACTGCATTTCTTACCCACATATTACGCAAACTAAAGCTTAGAACTTACCAGTAAGTTCTTTACTATATAAGTAAGCGGCGTCATGTGGCGGGTCGCTCTCTTCCCTAACATATGGTTGAGGAGGGCGATGGCTGGCACATGCGTCATACTTACTCGTGATCGGGTGCTGCTTGCGGGTCGCTGGTTTGCTCGTGGTATGCACGCAACATAGTCCTAAGTACTTAAATTAAAACAAAATAATTTCCCGTAATGATAAGTAGTAAACAATAGTTCGTAATTATGACAAAGGTCACGGATCCTAGGCTCGACAGATGGAGCTAAAAAATTAAAAAAAAAAGAACTTACCAGTAAATCAAAACTCGATAATGTTCCAACAACTTCTCCATTTTCGAGTTGACTTCGCTCAGGAAGTCTGGCGTCAGCTTGTTATGGACTGTTGCATTGGAGAAGCTGAACCTGATGTCTCCTGCGTGAATCGCTTCGGATATCTCAGGTCGTGTGATGAATGGGATGAAGCTTTTTACTTGGTTCTCCAGGTTGTCGCTTAGGAGGTTGAAGTTCTGTAGCTGCATAGTCAAGTCACTCAATCGGTCAAGGAGCTCGTTGCGAAGCTAGACAATGAGAAAGCATGCTATTAACTTCAAATTATACAAAAATAAAAAACCGGACCAGTGCGAGTCAGACTCGCCCACCGAAGGTTCCGTACAAACTAAATAAAAGGGGGAAATCATATATTTTTTTTTATATTTTCCTTCATAAACCGAAAAATATACATCGTAAAAATATTTAAAAACCTGTTTTAGCTTATTCTAATGAGGCTCTTTGTAAAGTATTTGGATGGGTTTATGAAACTTCGATAGCTTTTTGTAATATTTTATTTGATATAACTTTCTTTAGCCTGCCTAGCATACACATGAATCGAACGGAAGAGAGAGTATTGCTATACGATAAAAATATACATATTATCGAGAGCAGTGTTGCCACTCTAAAATCATTATAATCTGTAACACTCTTTCATGATACGGTTAATTCACTTTAAAATTTGGGCCCTCATTACTTGCATAGAGACACTGTTTTTTTGTGATTAAATTAAAAATGTCCAGTTTTTCCAAGATTTTTTCCTATATGTGTACTCTAACACAATGCTTCTTGCCAAATTTCATAATTCTAGGTCAACGGGAAGCACCCCATAGATTTTGATTCCCTTGTGAGTGTCGAAATGTGCGTTTTTTACGACATATTCGGCTATAACTTTTTTTTACGAAAACTGAGAAATTGTATTTTTCTTTCTGCAGCAAAATACTATGGATTTGCATATATGGTTTTAATTTCAACTCGATACCTTCACGCATTCCCGAGATAAAGGTCTTAACACCCGGACAGACGGACAGACGGACAGCAAAGTGATCCTATAAGGGTTCCGTTTTTTTCCTTTTGAGGTACGGAACCCTAAAAATAGTAATAAATTAAATTTTCACTCGAAAAATATGTTGGTTCAGTTACCAATACTGTGTCTTGGCTACTAACAATATGAATAAAATCCTGCTGGTAGCATATACGATGAAATTAAAAGCAAAATAATCACGGCTAAGTAGGTTTTATATGATAGGAGTAATAGTCGAACAACTTAAAAATGTACTTAGAGAAGTAAGAAATGAAAATTTCGTGTAAATTTCATTTTAAAGTATTATAAGTTAACTCGTATGTTCATAGTGTGTCTATTTTTAGTTTACATAAATTATGATGTGCAATTACGGAACCCTACTTTGCGCGTGGCACGACACGCACTTGGCCGCTTATTATGGTTATTTACTCTAAGACTACAGTCAGAAGTAACATCAAATTAAAATTCATAAAGCGTAGTCACAATATTCACAAGCGTAGCGTAGCATCCTAGATTGTGGGTCCACAATGTACTTCAAGATTTACATCAATATTATCAGACCACAATGTTCCTTTGATAGTATCTATATTACGTGCATCTGTGGTCAGAGCTATAGGAAACAATCCACAACAACAAAGAATAATGCAAAATAGCATGAATAATACAATTACAACAGTTGTTATTGCAATTTTCCTTGTGAGAAATATGTAAAAGAGTGTTCTCCATACCGTTAATGTATTACTCGTATTGTGTGTGTATGTTAGTATATTAATCACAGACTTCCTAAATCTGTGATTTTAATGTTACCTTAATGTTTAGTTTTTTTACCGAAGAAAAAACGGAGGAGGTTCTCAAGTCGACGCGTATATATATTTTTCAACCGACTTCAAAAAAGAAGGAGGTTATCAATTCGACTATATTTATTTTTGAAATGTAATTTTTTTTGGCAGCGTTGTGCATTTTTGGGATGGGTAAAAAAAAATTAAACTCGCGTCAGATCGTCAGATCGCAAGACGGACAGTCAGATATTCTAACGTTCTGCATTTAAAGTTCATTATTGTATGTACAAGTTTGTCCTTCTATAGCATGACGTCATTTCGTTGCGCCGAATGCTTATTTTCGACACATGCACGTAAGACTCGTTAATAGGTTAGAGCACCGATATAAATTTCAATTTGTCAATCGGAGGGCGGAGGTTCAAATCCTTCACGAGTCAGTCATTTTGCTATTTTATTTTTTTGTTTTCACTTCTGCCGGCACTCCCGGAGTGCTACCAACTGTTTTTTTTACTTTCGACTGGGTGAACCGATTTTGATGATTCTTTTTTTATTTGAAAGCTGGTGCTTCCCGTGTGGTCCCATTTCAATTTGGTCCAGTTCTGACAATGACATCCATGAGAAGTCGGTTGCTTCAGTTTTTTAAACTATAAATTATTTAAGTTGATGTTAAATATGTGAAAGATAACTCTGTTATGACAAACCTAAATACTTATATTTATCTTTCTCTTTTTATCTTTTACTTCTATATATTTTTCCATGGAGGCTTATGTCCAACAGTGGACTTATTGTGGCTGAGATGATGACAATGATCTTTCTCTCGAAGAGAGCGGCACGCTCAGTCAGTTTCGTGCAAGGCATTGCACACGATACTAAATATTTAAGGTGCACTAAACTTTATTTTGTATAAATACCTACAGTTTCAAATATTAATCCACTATAGATTTTTTTTGTTTTCGACGTGACAACGTCTTCGATGAACGCCGGCTGCACGTACGAAAAATGATGACTCTTTGTCCCGTTACGCTCATTGTAACGTTTGCATTTCATCAATGTTTTGTTGTTTGCATTTCATCAAAGTTTTTGTTGTCACGTTAAACTATCGTCCGTAAAACCGACTTTACAGACAACCATTTTTTTTATTGTAGCTTATAGCCCACAGCTACGCTATATACAGATGTGCACAACCTTAATGAGTGTATTGAATCTTAAATAATACTATTAAAGTCTTCTATGCTATAGTGTTGAAACTGGCATCGTTAATCTCATGTATTAGTGTTGCTATAGTGTTGAAACGGGCATCGTTAGTCTCATGTATTAAAGTCTTCTATGGAATCGACTGTGTGTTTTTTTGTATGTTTGTTCAGCGCTTACTTCGCCAATTATGAATTGATTTTGATGATTGTTTTTTGTTTGGTAGGTTTTCAGAGGTGGTCCCGTATAAATTTTATCAAAATCGATTCAGTATTAATCAATATTGTTTTATAATAAAATAACTGGAGAAATATGCCATTGAAGCTTTGATAACTGTAATTGTATCCAAGTAAAATAATTGCGTGTTTCGAAGGAGATTTTTTGTTTTTTAAACTATAATTCAATTGACAAACGATTCATTAAAACAGAAAAAAGAAGAATGGTTAATTATGTTTTTCTGAGTATAATATTTTACATATTTTAAGTTGACTGACCAGTTTTGTCATTCATTGTCATAACCTGCTTTCTATATTAAGTATACTGACGAAACGTGTTTTACAGGAGATGTAAATTGTCATTATATTAACAGGCCTACCTGTGCATGGATATGTAAGATGTTCTAAAATCGCAATCGAAAACTAGCATAGTAATTAGATAGTAGATTTTATTTTGTTGTTGTTTAATCTATGACAAACTAGCAGGACTCTTTCTTGTAGCTCTGTGTGTTTAATTGAAACAACTCGTAGCTTTTGGGTGAAAACGGTGGATTCGTTCGTAAATTTAGTGACGCGCCCTTAGATTATATACCTCTAGATTCCGTGTTCAAATACTAGGCGCATCGTTCAATATGAAGCAAAAACGTTTTACGTGTGTGAGTGAGCCGCCTATCGAGGGTGTATTGCTTACACCATTTACATTTGTGTGCACGATGCTTGTGATACCAGTGCTTAGATATTTCCCCAAAACATAGAGACTTAAAAAAATATTTGGAGTCGATATTATTCAACCGGAAATTTAAACCTAACATTACTGTTGAAAGCATGAAAGTCCAAATTGGGCTCGTTTGCTTTGGTGTCTTAAGGACTTTCTGTTTCAGATGATATCTGACGAAGGTATCAGATGATTGCCACTGGAACACCCTGATGGAAAGGACTAAGACAGACTAGTTTGGGCTCGTTTGCTTTGGTGTCTTAAGCACTTTCTGCTTCATATGATGACGAGGGTCTGACGAAGGTATCAGATGATTGCCACTGGAACATCCTGGTGGAAAGGACTAAGACAGTCCAGTTTGGGCTCGTTTGCTTTGGTTTCTTAAGCACTTTCTGCTTCATATGATGACGAGGGTCTGACGAAGGTATCAGATGATTGCCAACGGAACACCCTGATGGAAAGGACTAACGCAGTCCAGTTTGGGCTCGTTTGCTTTGGTGTCTTAAGCACTTTCTGCTTCATATGATGACGAGGGTCTGACGAAGGTATCAGATGATTTCCACTGGAACACCCTGGTGGAAAGGACTAAGACAGTCTAGTTTGGGCTCGTTTGCTTTGGTTTCTTAAGCACTTTCTGCTTCATATGATGACGAGGGTCTGACGAAGGTATCAGATGATTGCCAATGGAACACCCTGATGGAAAGGACTAAGACAGTCCAGTTTGGGCTCGTTTGCTTTGGTTTCTTAAGCACTTTCTGCTTCATATGATGACGAGGGTCTGACGAAGGTATCAGATGATTGCCAACGGAACACCCTGATGGAAAGGACTAACACAGTCCAGTTTGGGCTCGTTTGCTTTGGTGTCTTAAGCACTTTCTGCTTCATATGATGATGAGGGTCTGACGAAGGTATCAGATGATTTCCACTGGAACACCCTGGTGGAAAGGACTAAGAGTCTAGTTTGGGCTCGTTTGCTTTGGTTTCTTAAGCACTTTCTGCTTCATATGATGACGAGGGTCTGACGAAGGTATCAGATGATTGCCAATGGAACACCCTGATGGAAAGGACTAAGACAGTCCAGTTTGGGCTCGTTTGCTTTGGTTTCTTAAGCACTTTCTGCTTCATATGATGACGAGGGTCTGACGAAGGTATCAGATGATTGCCAACGGAACACCCTGATGGAAAGGACTAACACAGTCCAGTTTGGGCTCGTTTGCTTTGGTGTCTTAAGCACTTTCTGCTTCATATGATGACGAGGGTCTGACGAAGGTATCAGATGATTTCCACTGGAACACCCTGGTGGAAAGGACTAAGACAGTCTAGTTTGGGCTCGTTTGCTTTGGTTTCTTAAGCACTTTCTGCTTCATATGATGACGAGGGTCTGACGAAGGTATCAGATGATTGCCAATGGAACACCCTGATGGAAAGGACTAAGACAGTCCAGTTTGGGCTCGTTTGCTTTGGTTTCTTAAGCACTTTCTGCTTCATATGATGACGAGGGTCTGACGAAGGTATCAGATGATTGCCAACGGAACACCCTGATGGAAAGGACTAACACAGTCCAGTTTGGGCTCGTTTGCTTTGGTGTCTTAAGCACTTTCTGCTTCATATGATGATGAGGGTCTGACGAAGGTATCAGATGATTTCCACTGGAACACCCTGGTGGAAAGGACTAAGACAGTCTAGTTTGGGCTCGTTTGCTTTGCTTTCTTAAGCACTTTCTGCTTCATATGATGACGAGGGTCTGACGAAGGTATCAGATGATTGCCAATGGAACACCCTGATGGAAAGGACTAAGACAGTCCAGTTTGGGCTCGTTTGCTTTGGTTTCTTAAGCACTTTCTGCTTCATATGATGACGAGGGTCTGACGAAGGTATCAGATGATTGCCAACGGAACACCCTGATGGAAAGGACTAACACAGTCCAGTTTGGGCTCGTTTGCTTTGGTGTCTTAAGCACTTTCTGCTTCATATGATGATGAGGGTCTGACGAAGGTATCAGATGATTTCCACTGGAACACCCTGGTGGAAAGGACTAAGACAGTCTAGTTTGGGCTCGTTTGCTTTGGTTTCTTAAGCACTTTCTGCTTCATATGATGACGAGGGTCTGACGAAGGTATCAGATGATTGCCAATGGAACACCCTGATGGAAAGGACTAACACAGTCCAGTTTGGGCTCGTTTGCTTTGGTGTGTTAAGCACTTTCTGCTTCATTAGATGACGAGGGTCTGACGAAGGTATCAGATGATTGCCACTGGAACACCTTGGTGGAAAGGACTAAGATAGTCCAGTTTGGGCTCGTTTGCTTTGGTGTCTTAAGCACTTTCTGCTTCATATAATGACGAGGGTCTGACGAAGGTATCAGATGATTGGCACTGGAACACCCTGGTGGAAATTACTAAGACAGTCCCGTTTGGGCTCGTTTGCTTTGGTATCTTGAGCACTTTTTATTATTAAGTAAATGATTACGCTTCAAAAATTGTATTTACAGTGTGCTGGTTTTCAGAACAAGGTTTACGGTGCCATTTGAAAGAAAAACAAATAATATCTGAAACATATTCTATATGATTATTAAAATTTCATTGACATTGCCATATGTAATTTAACATGTATACATTTGATTGAAATTTTACATAATAGTAATATGACATAATGAGAATCTTGACATGGATTAAATTTAACAGTTTTTTTTTTAATTGCATGTGCCTTTATTAACTACAACACAACAATATACAGACTCAACTAACTAAACTACTACACAAAAAGCACATCGATCACCCCAGACCGATAAAGGTCTAAAGATAATCCAAATGCTCAAACCCACTACCAGTTGGCAGCGTACCCAGCATGCTGCCCACATTGCCACGTTGAATGGCAATGCTTATGTGTTGGGCCAGATACGCGCCAGCATTTTGGTCCCGCGTCGCATCGATCAGGCGCTCAGATAAATTTTTGAAAATGAGATGAGCTTCCGGTCCCCACGGACCCAAAGTTTCGACACCAAACGGCTCAAATATGTAACCTCATTAACCTCAATAAACATTGTAATTATAACTTGACATGGATTAAATTTTATATTATAATTTGACATTGTATAATTAAAATGATAACTTCATATTTTGATTTAATTTTTCTGTAATAATAGTTTTTTTTTGGAATTTCAATTTTTAAAATTACTCGGTGAGCCCACTTCCAGTATTGCATGCCTGCTGGAGAGGCAAGTTTGTATAGGGAAAATCTAGAATTGTTATAATTCGTTATTAAGATCTTTAATGTACCTAGTACCTACAAACTGCAATAAAATTATTTGAATTTGTATTAGAATTTGCATACCACAAATTTCTTATGTTAAAAATAATGATGAATCTGATTGGAAAACTATTCAATTTTGATGAAACTGGACATGCATATGGCCGCCATCACGGAAATAATATTGTCAAGGTGACGGTAGAGGGACACTTAAAATAAATAAAAATAATTAAAAAAAACGACTATGTCAATGTCTGCCATCTTTATTAAATTCATTGCAGAACTAAAAAGATAGAAACAAGATTTTAATTAGAATATTTTATTTTCAGCGTTCCGACAGCGTTGTCAACGCTGTCGGACGCATAACGGAGGCATAACACGCTCATTTCTCATAATTTGGTTAGTGATATAGGTAGAGCAACTCGGAGTGAGCAGATGCCTCCGACTGCGTTTGTAAACACTGTCAACTAAAGATTATTCAAAACCAAAAATGGTAAAAATAGGACGCCACGTGCGTTAGCACTTTCGCCGCCTGTCAATTGAGTCGCTCGGTCCACGCATCGGGGGCGGCTGCTGAGGATGCTGCGAATAAAAAACGCCAGAAGTATGCGGCTTTGGAGGTGAGGTATGATTTTGTACCCATTGCTGTCGAGACCATGGGTAGCTGGGGCACTGAAGCCAAAAGTTTGATTCACGAGTTAGGGCGCCGGATAAGGAAAAAGTGTGGTGACCCTCGCTCCGGCTCCTACCTGGTGCAAAGGTTGTCCATCGCTATTCTACGCGGTAACGCAGCTAGAGTCATGCGTACTTTTGCGCCTGGTAAAGTTCGAGGCGGGCTTTTTGACTGAGCTTAACTGAGCTTACAGGTTTTTTTAATATATTATTAATGAAATGAAATGAATTGTAAACCAAAATAAAATATTCAATTTGAAATCTTTTTTCTATCTTTTTAGTTCTGCAATGAATTTAATAAAGATGGCAGATATTGACGCAGTAGTTTTATTTTAATATTTTTATTTATTTTAAGTGCCCCTCTACCGTCACCTTGAGATTATTATTTTCGTGATGGCGGCCATATGCATGTTCAGTTTCATCAAAATTGAATAGTTTTCCAATCAGGTTCGTCATTATTTTTAACATAAGAAATTTGTGGTTTGTTTCTGATATTATTTGTTTTTCTTTTAAATGGCACCGTAAACCTAGTTCTGAAAACCAGCACACTGTAAATACATTTTTTGAAGCGTAATTACTAACTTACTTTTATGCAGTTAAAAGGGCTCAAGATACCAAAGCAAACGAGCCCAAACGGGACTGTCTTAGTAATTTCCACCAGGGTGTTCCAGTGCCAATCATCTGATAGATTTGTCAGACTCTCGTCATCATACGTAGCAGAAAGTGCTCAAGACACATTAACAAACGAGCCCAAACTGGACTGTCTTCGTCCTTTCCACCAGGGTGTTCCAGTGGCAATCATCTGATACCTTCATCAGACCCTCGTCATTATATGAAGCAGAAAGTGCTTAAGACACCAAAGTAAACGAGCCCAAACTGGACTCTCATAGTCTTTTCCACCAGGGTGTTCCAGTGGCAATCATCTGATACCTTCGTCAGACCCTCGTCATCATATGAAGCAGAAAGTGCTTAAGAAACCAAAGCAAACGAGCCCAAACTAGACTGTCTTAGTCCTTTCCACCAGGGTGTTCCAGTGGAAATCATCTGATACCTTCGTCAGACCCTCGTCATCATATGAAGCAGAAAGTGATTAAGACGCCAAAGCAAACGAGCCCAAACTGGACCGTCTTAGTCCTTTTCACCAGGGTGTTCCAGTGACAATCATCTGATACCTTCGTCAGACACTCGTCATCATATGAAGCAGAAAGTGCTTAAGAAACCATAGCAAACGAGCCCAAACTGGACTGTCTTAGTCCTTTCCACCAGGGTGTTCCAGTGGAAATCATCTGATACCTTCGTTAGACCCTCTTCATCATATAAAGCAGAAAGTGCTTAAGACACCAAAGAAAACGAGCCCAAACTGGACTGTGTTAGTCCTTTCCATCAGGGTGTTCCATTGGTAATCATCTGATACCTTCGTCAGACCCTCGTCATCATATAAAGCAGAAAGTGCTTAAGACACCAAAGCAAACGAGTCCAAATTGGACTATCTTAGTCCTCTCCACCAGGGTGTTCTAGTGGCAATCATCTGATACCTTCGTCAGACCCTCGTCATTATATGAAGCAGAAAGTGCTTAAGACACCAAAGCAAACGAGCCCAAACTGGACTGTGTTAGTCCTTTTCATCAGGGTGTTCCATTGGCAATCATCTGATACCTTCGTCAGACCCTCGTCATCATATGAAGCAGAAAGTGCTTAAGACACCAAAGCAAACGAGCCCAAACTAGACTGTCTTAGTCCTTTCCACCAGGGTGTTCCAGTGGAAATCATCTGATACCTTCGTCAGACCCTCGTCATCATATGAAGCAGAAAGTGCTTAAGACACCAAAGCAAACGAGCCCAAACTGGACTGTCTTAGTCCTTTCCACCAGGGTGTTCCAGTGGAAATCATCTGATACCTTCGTCAGACCCTCGTCATCATATGAAGCAGATAGTGCTTATGACACCAAAGCAAACGAGCCCAAACTGGACTGTGTTAGTCCTTTCCATCAGGGTGTTCCATTGGCAATCATCTGATACCTTCGTCAGATCCTCGTCATCATATGAAACAGAAAGTGCTTAAGACTAAGAGTCAATAGGTAATAAAACTCTTTCGTCACTTTTCCATTTTTGGCCAAAAACAAAGCTTATCATTGGTAAATATATTTTATACCCTTGGCAACACCAAGCATTATGGCGCCATATTACAATATTTTTTAATTCATTTTAAATTTCGGTTTGTCATTTTGATAAGAAATATATCAGAAAATTGAATATTTACTTAAGAAATGTGATGTATACACACTTTTCTTTTTTTCCTGGATGTTTTTTACAGGATTTTACAGCACAAACTGATATTTTTTTATTAAAACATTTATATTCGTAATGTAATCACGCGGCGAGCGCTCCTGAATGACTGATGGGCATTTGGCGGGGGCCGGGAGGGGGGTCGATCGGAGATGTCAATATCAGTGCCTTTTTAGTGGCAGTTTTTACTGAGCGCTTACTAGGCATCTAGACAATATATAATCTAAGGACGCGCCCTATTAATTAATTAATTTCAGTTATTAATTCATATTATATGTGTGTACACATTAATGTGTACACACAAATCAATACAAATATCTACCTAATTAAGTCAAATAAAACAATATATATACTTAATAAACAATTAAATGTTTAAAAATAATAAATTAAACAAAATACATGTCATCATCATTATAAATACATGTCAATGTCATGTCACCTCAATTTATACTTCGGCTTGGACCTGGAATGTTCAACATGAACCTACGTATACGTAAACCCTATAAAAGTTTACTGGGAGTTTTGGCGGGAACGTCTTAGTAACGTGTTGTTGCTTTGTTTCTATTTCCTAAACTTGTGTTATTTTGTACATTAATGCTATAAAAATGGTGGTGTTTTATTCATTAAGTGTTCGATAAAGTGCGTGAGTGTGTGCAAGTGAAATAAAGCAGTAAAACATGTGATTTTACGTTGTCGGCAAAACTCCATAGAAGCTTCTAGTAAAGTCGCCACCACTTTACTGAAGCAGGACTCGACTTATAAATTGACTGTATACGTGACTTAGATTGTGACTAGAACATTTACAACTTGTTTTATTCAAGAAACTTGAAAAAATCCTAATACTTGACACTGGCAAATGCTTTAATGCGGGTCCAATACAAAAAAGAAGAAGAAAAGTTTACTGAATGTACTCATATTATATTATCCCTATAACGTGTAGTTCCCAAATTGCTAAAGATGTTTTTGGGTGTCTTACCTACCCGTGGTCCACCTATGTTTTAGTTTGAAAGGTGACTTGTTAAGATAGTACGTGTTCAATAATTACCCGTTTTTGTGTCAGGGTCTTATACATTTTTTTTAAACACTGAAATGAGCTTGTAATTTATTCAATTTATTAATGAAAGTCACTATTGATATCCATAATAGTATTCAATGTTATTTTAAACCAACTTAAAAAATGAGAAAATTTCAGTTCGTTTTATTTTTGTTAAATATATAAAATATAAATTGCATAGATAGCTCCGTTATTTATAAATCGAATTGCAAATGTTTTGTTTTTTTTTCGAAGTTTATACTTTCAAAATAGATTCTCATTTTTTTTGTCAAAATTGGTTCATAGTTTGGTTTTAAAACAAAGTAACTGGAAAAATATGTCAACGTCAATATGTATGTACGTATTCATTATGTATTTACTTTTTTAAACTACAATATTTAATAATTATTGGATAATTACTTATGTTTGGTTAAAGACAGGTATTGAGACTGCGTGTCATCATATCCCCATGCTGTACTATGGGAACCAGATGGCTGATAGAATACATATATACTTTTTTTTTGTAAAACAGTAATTACAACAGTACACTTACAAGTATAGCGGCAGCACCATCTCCGTCGTTGATGGCCTTGGTGAAGGCGTCTTGTAGATCCTTCACCGCCAACGCACCTTGGCTGTCGATGAGACCCCACTGCTGGTAGATTCCGCTGTAGTCTGCTATGATCTCCCGGTTCATTACTGGGTTACCCATTATTATGCCCTGAAGAGTAATCAAACAGAAATTATAAATAATAAATAAATAAAAAGCCTTTATTTGATCCTGCTACATTACTTCTTAATTTACTATTTTTATACTATAATAAGTTTATTCATTAGCAAGGTCCCCAGGTTGGGTAAAGGCCTCCTCCAATGATGTCCACTTCTCTCTATCCTGTGCTATTCAGAGTCGTATTTTGTTTCTTGTATTGCTTCAAGCGTTCGTATGACGATAAGGTTCTAACATTGTATGTTGTTATGTGCATTTATTGTGGTTTTTCTTTGTTTCTGCTCTCTGTCTTTATGGTATCTATTTTTGGAGAGTTATGGTCGTACTCTTCCTCTTCTTCCTCCGACACAGAACAAATAAACACACAATTAAAACAAGAAACAAACAAAAAATAATCTTCCAATCCGGCCGGTCAAACAGAAATTAACTCTTAGAAAATAACTTTATTACACTTCAGTGAGTATTCATAAAATGAATGTATAAAGAAAAAAATGGTTGTCTATAAAGTCGGCTTACGGACGATAATTTTACGTGATAACTATGCGTCACAAGCCGAACGCTTAGGCCGATCGTGCCTCTCTATCGATTATTCCGCGCTTTCACTTGCACGCTTGGCTCAGGCGGAACGTGACAATTTTTCGTGCGTGCAGCCGGCGTTCATCGATTTATAAGACATTATCACGTCAAACAAAAAACAATATTATTTTGTATTATTTTGGCATTATCATTAATAATTAGGTACTTAATTACATACGTACATACGGCATTGACCTTGACATTGACTACAGACGCGAGCGTGCCCTGAGAAGGTGACTCTGTTGTCCCGAAACCAGTCTAAGACCAATGAAATTTTATCTATATATTCTATAGGATATACTCATTGATTATGAAGTAAAAGCATGGCAAATCTCAGTTCTCAGTACTTTAGAGGATAAGACACATCCTTAAGGCCTTTTAATATCTTGGTCTTCCACTTTCTAATCACACAGGATAGCATTGTCACTGTTCACAAGTCACGACATAGCGTCTAGTAGCGATGCCCGACGTGTCGCGACTGAAGACGAGTCCGGCAATTATCTTACTTGAGGCTTACCACGCTGAGCCTGGGAAACCCTATCTACGAATTGTCGAAGACTCAGTAATTTCGTAATAAGTTTTTCCGGAGTAAATACACGATACTTATAAAAATAACCAAAGATAAAATTATTATGGTGTTCGTGTCCGATAGCATATAATGCATATTTAGGCGGTCGACAGATTTTTATCTTTAGTGATTTTTACCTGCACGGTAATCACATTGTTCATTAATAAGCAGCCAAGTGCGTGTCGTGTCACGCGCAAAGTAGGGTTCAGTAGATGCACATTATAATTTATGTGAACTAAAAATGGGAATACTATGAATACTAAGCAGAACAGCAGATAAATAAATGCGTTTAGTTTGTTCTGTGGTTAGCGTGCTTAAAGATTTAACAAGAAAAACTGTTCTAGATAAGTATAGCTAAATTAATTCTACTTACAAAGTAAAGTAATTGATCATTTGTGTCGTGCTGTCAGATATAATAAAATATTTCTTTATTACTTACAAATGACCACTACACGCATATTAATGATTTTTTATGGTAATAAATTTATTCTTACTGATATAAGTGATTGTTATTTGTATGAGTGATTGATATTACCTATCATTCTTGCTAGCAAGAATATAAAAATAAGTAATTGGGGTATTATTTCTGGAAAGTTATTTCTGACTCTCATAAAAAATACGTTCATCTATTCAGCCCAGGTCGAAACGGCTGTTTAGGTGAATCGGTGAACGACTCTTAGACACTCAAGCTTGACACTCCTGCAGGTTTAGACGAATGACAAACGTCTCCATTTCTGCAAACGCTTATGATGAAATTAAATTAAAAGGAAAATTTTCACGGCTAAGTAGACTTAGACTTTAAATTTATCTGAGCGCCTGATCGATGCGACGCATGACCAAAATGCTTGTGCGTATCTGGCCCAACGCATAAGCATTGCCATTCAACGTGGCAATGCGGCTAGCATGCTGGGTACGCTGCCAACTCGTAGTGGGTTTGAGCATTTGGATTATCTTTAGACCTTTATCGGTCTGGGGTGATCGATATGCTTTTTGTGTAGTAGTTTAGCTAGTTGAGTTTGTATATTGTTTTGTAATGCTTTTACTTTATTTTTTTTTTAATAAATAAAGGGATTTAAAAAAAAAAAAAAAAAAAATGTATAAAATTAAAAAAAAAATATAAAATTGTAGACTTTACAATTTAACGAATAATAGGCATTCAACTTAAAAAATGTACATAAAGAAGTTTTGGCAAATTTACCTTGTATTATCATCTGTAAACATGATAATTTATGTGAATTTAAAACAGGGTCTTCTATTTGATACTATACAAGACCCTGTTTTAAGTTCACATAAATGATCATGGTTTTTTAACATGAATAAGTCCGCGTTTGACCACCTACTCGCCTGTTGGAAAGCGACGATGTGGTCGAAGATGAAGCACGCAGACTTAGAAGTTACCTATTCACTCTGACCTTGAAAATACCAAAGCTGTAACTCTCAAGGTACAAAGAAGCCGGCAATTTGTTCCATTCTTTCGCTGTTCATGTTTAAGGTGTCATGTTCATTGTTCATGTTTAATCGTGTCACACGCAAAGTAGGGTTACTTTGCGTGTGACACGACACGCACTTGGCCATAATTATATTTTAAATTTACTTTGTTTACCATATTTAATACTACAATGCGGTGACAGCTCAGCATGCAAGTCGGTAGTGGGTTTTGAGTATTTAGACGTTCATTGGTCTGCGCTAATTAGCGCAAACCGATGAAGGTTATCATTTATTTTTTGTTAGAATTAATAATGACTTAAGGACTCTTGCTTATCTTACTATCAAAAATAAAATATTTATATTTATCTGCCAGTTTCTCACCTTTTCACGATTGAAATGGCTAAACTAATAATTATGAAACTTGGTACAGAGATAGCTTAAAATCCAGTGACGGAAATGGGCTGCATTTCATCATCATTGCCATTTCATGACTATACAAGTGAACAGTGAAACACACAGCTGGTTTTCCATAAATCGACATGAATTATTTGTCTGGGCAAAACTAAACATGAAAATCAAGAGGGCATGTAATGTAAATAATTCGATATGTACCTATTTCAACGAAAAAGCTACCGATAAGACCCGTTTTAAAATGATATTCAACTGAGTTGGGATTCCCCTGGCGCAAATCTTTATTTATGTCTTGTCTCACAAGCTCAACAGGTACATTAATCCAACTCAATTTATTTAATGCTTTATTGACTCATATCTCACAAAAAATCCAGAAATAACCAAATCCGTTTAAAAATATACAGTCCCTGGTTTTTGTAAGCACACCAACTTTTATAATACCTACTTACTTCGTAAATATACTTTGAAAAGTACTAGAATAGACACACGTGTTATTATGCATAAAATTCAGTAGGTATGTAAACCTAATCATTTGTTCCGGAGCGTTTGGCATGAAATTATAGAACTTATATTCACTGCAGTAATGAGATTTTATCTATAGAGAGGTTTAGTCATTGAATATAAAGTAAAAGCATGGCAAACTGAGGTTTGCCATGCTTTTACTGATGGGGTTTTATCCTCAATAGTTTTGAGAACTGAGGTTCTCAAAACTATTGAGGATAAAACCCCATCCTTATGGCTTTTTAGTATATTGACCTAGTATATCTTGGTGTTGCACTTTCTAAACATAGAGGAATGCGAATGCGAATGTGGAATGCGCTTTCTGAATGGGTCTTTCCGAATAGATATACCTAATCTAGTTGTCTTCAAATCGCGAGTGAATTGGTTTCTTCTAGGCAAGTGCGCTCCATCGTAGACTGTAACTGTCGCTTAATACCAGGTGAGTTGACGGTCAAGCGCAAGCCTATTTTCGAATAAAAAGAAAGGACGGCATTGTTACTGTTTACAAGTCATGACATGCGTCTAAAAGTGCCCGACGGGTCGCGATTGAAGATGAGTCGGGCGATTACCTTACTTGAGGTTTGCCACGCGGAGCCGGGGAAAACCTATCTACGCATAACACATCATTGTACTGCAGTGATAAAAACGTAGATAATGTTGCACCTATCGTTAGGAATGTCGGTACTAATAGCATACCATCTAAAATTTATTAAAACCAATTATAATTTGCAAGGTTTTTAGCTAATAACATGTTACTAGGTTTAAAGTATTAAAGTTAAAATTACTTGGAAAATACAATCACACTATAAAAATGTAAAATACATTTTAAATTAAGCGCTTCAATAAACTATTTCGAGTAAAAGTGTTTAACCGCAAATATGTGAGATTCAACGTTCTTTTACTTACCTTGCACACAAATGACGCGTAAAATTTATCAAGGTTTAATAAATACTCTTAATCCTACATTTAATAACGTAGTACCAGCTACACGTGTATCGTAAGATGCACCTCTTAATTTTATTGTAAATCTCATTGACCGAGTGACCGAATCCAACGAAGGTCTCCTGTATTAATTAGTAAGATTTTCCTTTTGGTTGTTTGCAGGCACTCGCGTTTGCATTCTTTTGAATAATGATAATAAAATCACCAACATATTTCTTATGAAAACTTTCGTTGATGGTTACAAAAAAACGCATTTTTATTTTTGCGAATGTGCTATCATTATAAAAAAGTAGCCTATGATACTCAGCGAGTGAAGACGAATCTAAAGACACCTCACACATCAAAATCAGCTAAACAGTCTGATCATATAGAAACATACTTACATATACACATACATATCCCCATACAAACATTCACCCATAAATAAATACCTACACTTGAAAAACATAGCCCTCCTTACGCAGCCGGGTAAAAAAGCGATTTTACACAAAAAAAAACATTTTTTAATGTAATGTCATCTTGTAAATGCCGACCGAAGCTAGGTCGCCCAGGTTGGTTCATGAACTTTGTACACTGTATAAAGTGGCATAAACTTTTGTTCAATCGAGACGGTAATTTAGTTCCCATATTTTGTAACGATTTTTCTCTATCATCTTAACTATCGGATAGATAGCAAATTGTATGTATATCCAATTCCAATGAAAATTATCTAGGGTCCATAATGAAAATAGGAGTGCCCCAGGGATCTTTCATGGGACGATTTATTTTCCTTTCTTTTATAAATGACCTACAGTTGATTATACCACAGTATACATATCTTAGTGTACTATGATTGTACATTCACAAAATGATACTGAAATTATGCCATTCGCTGCCATTGACTTTATTTAAAGAAATTAATTTAGATTATGTAAACGACACATTAAAAAAGTTAAGGCACCGGTTTTCTGCTAATATCTTGGTAAAAAACTAAATGCGCTAAGTAATTAAAATTTTTGACGTTCAAAAGCATGTGATCAAAGTGATCCTTTATAAAGTATTTTTGATTTTCATTAGACGTTACCATTACGAGATCAACTTAATTGTTCAACAACGTTTGCCTAATAATCGTGAAACCTGAGAAATTAAAAGTATAGAATTGTTGCGTTTGAGCTTATTTGGAGTCATTATGAGCATATTTTCATGCGAGTGCGATCAAATCTTGTGTCGAGATACTTTTTTATATTTTATAATCTCACCTGTAGGTTGACATCAAGCGGCCCCAGCTCGACGTCTTGATCGAGGATCTTCGTCGCTATGGCAGGGATGTACCGGCCTGCATAGGACTCCCCGGCGATGTAGAGTGGTGCCTTATGGAGCTCAGGGAATATGGTCAAGAATTGTTGCAACATTTTGTATAGATGAGTGGCACACTAGAAGAGAAAAATGAATGCTATAAATCTATCATTCAATCATTACTATACTTACATACAATGTTATTACCACTGTACCGTCACTAAGTAAGTGTAAGCCTAACCTAATAATGGATATATTTGCCATTTTTTTTTTTGTAAATAATGAGGTTCTTGATCTAATAAACCTTAAGGAACTTAAGGAACCTAACCTGTCAAAGGAAAATCAAAATATCCAAAAGGGTTTAGCCTGCCTTTAGGCAAATTAAAAAAAAAAAACCGATTGCTATAGAACTACGAGTATTTTCGTGCTGTAGGTATATAGGCTTGCGTTACTCTTGATATGCTGTTGAGTGTACGTTGTTTGAGAAAGTATGTGAAAAGCTACCTGCTATATAAATTATTTAAAAGTTTTTGTAAAATCACCTACATATTTTTTACGAAAATTACTTGTATTATTATTACAAAAAAATACCCCGTGCCACTGAGGGAGTCAAGACAAATCTAACAACACCTCACATAAAAATCGGTCAAGCCGTTTAGGCTGTAGGAGGTATTATAGAAACATACATGAAATCTAAAAACATAACCCTCCTCTTGCGCAGTCGAGTAAAAAGTACCATCACTTACCTATCTGTTGCTACGCTTTTATATTGAAATTGCTGAACAAATTAAGATTGCTAATAACAGCTACAATAACAGTGCTGCTGGAAAATGTAGTAGAATTTATGGCTTTTTCAGTGTTATTTCAGCTGCCGAATGAATTCTGGACTTTCTTCAAGAGATAGAAATAGACAGAAATATCTCTATGTACCTATGTAGTTGCTAGACACTCAGAGTATGTTGCCGTTGGTTACTCATTGCCGGTCGAGTGGACTAGCGAGTGCGTAAGTACCTAAGTACTAATTTGGTCACTGCTGTGAACAGTCGAGTAGGCCCAAGGCCTTTTTGGCCCTGTGGCCTTTATGACACTGGATCTTTTGGCCCACCGGATCTTTTAGGACTTGTCACTTTGGCCCACTCTTGGCTCACTGGGCCTTTTGATCCTGAACGATAATTTATTGAAAATGTGTCACTGTCCATCAGTGGTGAACAATGACAATCGTTTACAAAAATGCGTGTCACTGTCCACCAGTGGAGGACAAGGAGAATAATCTAGAAAGTTATGGCGTTGTCTTTGTCCATTGTTCCAAAGTTACGGCGTTGCAAGTGGGGGACAACGGGAATTATCGCCAGTAGGCGATCTAGAACTGACCTACTCGACTATTCACAAACGTATCGGTAATGGGTACTGGGCTTTAGTAATAAAAAATCATAATATTTTCATACTCCGCAGCCAATTTAAAACATATTGAAGAATGTATTTTTTTTAATACTTCTCTTATCTAAAAATAATAATAAATGACACACATTTAGATGTGATGCGTGAGCGAAATGGCTGCGCGCTTTGTGGTCATACTTAAAAAAAATATACGCGACGAATTGATAACCTCCTCCTTTTTTCAAGTCGGTTAAAAATCAACAAATTTAACATGATGTTGTTCCGGAATCTAAGTGCAAACTACTTATACGAAGGTAACACTACATTTACAAAGGCTTTTGTTTGTTTACGCAGCATTTGATTTGAAGAGCTTTTGACCACACCATCTGACACTTTTAAATAAATACCGTAAGTCCTATATTTTTACTATTATTTTTTATCAAGAGTACATTAACGTTTTTATGGGTTGACATTAGCATTAACCGTGACGTTTAAGTACATTAACCGTGTATTTCTACAAAGGAATTCAAATAAAAACACGACTGGTATAGTCTGGTCTGACTGCACCATGTTTTGATCATCATCATCATCATCTCAGCCATAAGAAGTCCACTGCTGGACATTGGCCTCCCCCATGGATTTCCAAAAAGACCGATTGGAAGCGGCTTGCATCCAACGTCTTCCCGCCACTTGTATGAGGACACCTGTCTATCTCGTGGCTGGTCATCCTACGCTGCGCTTGCCGGTACGTGGTCTCCATTCGAGAACTTTTCGGCCCCATCGGCCATCAGTTCTATGTACTATGTGCCCTGCCCACTGCCACTTCAACTTGCTGATCCGCTGGGCTATATCGGTGACTTTTGTACGTCTACGGATCTCTTCATTCTCTGTCATGTTTTGATACGTGATGTAAAAACTACCTTTTCCAACCAACTTCCAACAATAGGATGAGGTTATCAATTCGGTTGTATTGTATTTTTAATGTTTATTACCTCAAACTCCGTCATTTATAAACCTTGCGCAGTTGGTTAAAAAATACTGCGCAAGGAGGAGGGTTGTTTTTCAAATATATACATACCTGTATATGTATAACATGGGAATGCTGTTAGCATTTTTTAGAATATGGAATCTAACACAAAAAAATGGCCCAAAATGCGGCTCATGCATGCAAGTGAATATTTAATTTCTAAGAGTATTTCCTGGAAGAAATCGCTTCTAGCAATAAGGCTGCCATTTAAAAGCATAGCCATAATTATATTTAATCTGTGTATTGTGGTATTTTAAAAAAGATTTATCTATCTAATTACGTGTGCATTAGGGATGTGTAATTTTTAGGATGTGTATAATCTGT
Organism: Lycia hirtaria; assembly: GCA_947563715.1. NCBI lineage: Eukaryota > Metazoa > Arthropoda > Insecta > Lepidoptera > Geometridae > Lycia > Lycia hirtaria. The sequence goes on from OX387379.1 coordinate 41,434,922, forward strand.
TTAAGAAATAAGGAAGTTACTGAGTTACGCTTTAAGTACCAATTATATATAATTAGTACTCAAAACTTACTCACACCACGATACATATGTGAGTACAGAATACATAGTCATTTCGTTGAAACAATGATGCTATTTGAGATATCAATACGCAATTGTGGATATTATGAGGGCAGCGCAAAGCTGCTATATTCGAGACGGTGGATCTGCCGGTTAAATGCCGTAAGGCGAGAAGGTATGCCCGTTCAGAGGGGCTACCACAATCGTAATAGCAATCTTATTTCAATATTACTTTCACTTCTATCTTGTTCTCCCAACTGTAGAAAGAGCGAGACAAATATCAAAGTAATATCGAAATAAGACTGCTTCAAAGCTTGTGGTACTGGCCCTGGGCAAAACAGTTCAAGAGGTTCAAACTCAGTCTCCCCATTTTTGAAGTCGGTTGAAAAGAGTTGAAGAGTAAAGAGTTAAGTACCGTCCAATTTTGATGAAGTCTTTGTAAAAGATAAAGTTTCTAAGAATTTAAAATTGCAATGTCTCTGTTTGGGCCATTTACTTTCATACATATTGTATAATAGGCTTGTTTCCACTAATAACAAATTGCTTGGCTTATAGTTTATAAATGAAGAGACATAGATAAGACAAAAACAGTCCATTTCTCATAAAAGATATGATTATTAATATTTTTAGAAAATAAATTCGAAAAAAATGGACATTAAGTCACGTGACAGCGAACACCAATCAGAAAGTGTTACGTCACGCCACGCAATTTGTTGTTGACGTTTTCCTACAACAGAGCCGGTTACTATGGTTACTACGTATTGTTTTGACACTTGACACAGATGTAAACAGTTTGGTTTCGGATGGATTTCACAAACTGTGACGTCATTCAAGACGCCATGACACTATGCAACGTTTTCAAAAAAAATATAATTATAATTATAAAAAACTATAATAAAATTATATTATAAATTAAAAAAAGGAAATCTAAATTGTTTTTTAAATACAAAATACGTAATGTAAATATTACTTTTTCTTCAAAATATGTTTTTTTGGGATAAAATAGATATTAAAGTAATTATTAACCAAGCTTTCAAATTTAGGCAACTAGCCTATTGTACCTCTAGTCGATTTCTAGTTAGATCTCAGACTTACCGCGTCCATGTCTTCAATAAACCCGTGGTCGCTGTCGGTGAAGCTGAAGCCAGCTCCGATAGGGTTGTCGATGAACAGAACTGAATGTTTTTTGGTCCATGTCCACGGTCGACCTACGAAAATTAGACCAAATTGTACCTATGAGTCATACTCATGCTACGGAGGATAGTTGTCGATACAATTTTCACCAGTAAATTATGCGTTTTTTCATACAACAGGAAAAAACTGCTTTGGGGTACAAAGCAGTTTTTTCCTGTTGTAAATAATACCTACTTTAGATAATATTTTTTTTACATGGTTGGAATTATGAATGGCTCTATGATGTGCTTTTTTAGTTTCTTTTTTACTTCGGATTTATAACGAAAAAAAAGAAAACGTAAAGGCACATCTATTACCTATTCCAATCAGATAACGAGTATAAGTTTAGAAAACTCAAAAACTCCCGACTAAAGAACGGCTGAACCGATTTTGATGAAACATAGCTAAGAATACTCTCGATGAAATCGTCTTTCAAACAAAAAAAAATAGATCAACATCGGTGTAACCATTTGAGAGCTACGATGCCACAGACAGTCACAGATACACAGATACACACGTCAATCTTATAACACCCCTCTTTATGGATCGGGGGTTAAAAAAAATTTGATTGCGCAAATATATTATTATTTAGAGGGGTAGAAAACAGTTTTCTCTGTCAAATATTTTGATTGATTTTGTTTTATAGAAAAAGGTTAAGAAAAAGGTTAAGAAAAAGAAGGTTAAGAAACAGTTACCTCTAATAAAGTTATATATAATAAATAACCATAATTGCAATTTTTTCCAGATTTTTTCATTTGGTAGGTGAATGGTATTGCCCATTCGCCTACCAAATGAAAAAATCTGGGTGTATTTAAAGTATAAGTACCTAAATAGGTTTATTCGTGGCAAGTTCAATCTATTGTACGACCAAACGCCGTTTACCATCAAACTTACTAGCGGTCAAGCGAAAAACAAAATTAAAATATCTTCAAAAAATAGAAAGATAAAAGCATTTTAATTTCATGATAGATAGAGAGCACACGATAGCGAATGATGGCGTTATGATTCAGGTTCGCCGTACATATTCAATACAAATTTTTGTTTCGACAGAAAGGGACAGAGCATTCCTCCCTTAAAACTTTAAATGTTTATATCCCTAAAATATTTTTCTAGTACATTTTCTGGTACTTTTATTTATTACATTTTAGTATGTTATCGGTTAAAACTATTATTCCTATGAAATAAAATTCATGAACATTCCCTATTAACGAATACATTCGTCATCAAGATTTACAGTAACATTTACATTATATTTAATCAATATTCAAATCAACTTGTTGGTATAGATCACGTTCATGGAATCCTAGTCAATCAACATTCATACAGCCAATTAAGCTTTCTCTTTTATTTCCTTGACAATTAGCATTCAACAACATTATATTACACAGTGAATGTAGTAGTTAAATAAATTTGAAAGTATTCGCATACTAATTCCAGAAGAGTAATATGAAGCTAACGCACAAGGAAATAACATTGGCAAAATTTGTTGTGACATATCACGGACTTTCCTAGTCTTGTCGCTAAGCATTTAGCTTTTATTATACCTTCTACAAAGGTTGCTACAGTTATAAATATTTCGTCATTTCAAAGCTCATTCCTAGAAGGTATTTACTAAAAAAACATCTTAATGCGGACTGGATATTATTTAATCATAGTTTAAAATACTGAAAACCCCGAATTCAAAATACGCAATTCGTTTACTTGGATGATATTTTTGAGTTATTTTGTTATACTCGTAAAAACCAAAGTACTGATCTTAAAGTCCAAAATACTGAATAGAATGAGTGTATTTGCGATATACGAAGGTTTTAGTTTTGTTCATTATTTATGAATACTAATATAGTTTTTGCTCTTTGAAAAAAATCTGTTTGATAATATACTTGCGGAGTCAGGCAAATATATTGTTAAACAAATAAAAAAAATGTCTAAAAAAATAATTGTCTATGCCTAAAACTGACAAAATTAAAAAGTTGCACAGCACAACCCTAGCTGCAAGCTGGTATCGGCAGCCATGTCAGGTAAACGACACAAGCTATTTAAACATAATAAAAATAATAACGTATTCAATCAACTCAAGTATCAGTCGTGATCAATAGACGTCTGACACTACAATTTTATTTACAACTCATTACCCAGATAGCTATTTTTTCCTGGTAACGGCCTTGGTTATCCAGTGCTTTTTTTATTTGAATATGTAAGAATTGATTTCTGGGAAATGACTGATCTGTTGTTTGCCGTAAAACTGACTAAGTAGTTGTATTTATGATTCGAACTCATTTAGCTTCACTTTTTAAAACTATGACGGTTATTCACTACAATTTTCTTTATCATTTAGCTTCATTTCAATAGGTCTGAAAGTTACGGTAGGTAAATGGTGGCATGATGACCAAGTGATGGATAACAACAAATAAGTTAGTCATAACAACCACAGAATTAATGGTTGTTATGACTTGGGTGGTCCCTTATAAGCTCAAGATCAAGCAACGAGCTATGGAGAGGGCTATGCTCGGAGTCTCTCTATGAGATTGAATCAGAAATGAAGAGATCCGTAGATGTACTAAACGCCGGGCACATAGCACATAGAACTGATGTCCGATGAATTTTGAAAATATCAAGTTCAAATAACTAAGTGTTACAGGCCTGCCCCCGTATTCAGAGCTCATTCGGATTACGAGTTCTGAATCAAGGGGATGTTTTCTTTATCCAAAGAGATTTGAGCACTACCGTTAAGAGTCAAGGTTCACTTGTTATTTTTCGTTTCTTTTTTGTGGAATCAACAAGGAGTAAATCTCCTTGTCTAGTTATATCTCGCATTAATACGCAGTTTCCCACTTTTTCAAAAAATATTTACGTAAGCTTGTCTCGCACTTGACCAGTTTTAATTTAGTTTAAGTGTAAGATAGATAGATAGACACCGTAGCCTCCTGCGCCCTTAGTACGAAGCCTAATAATGTCTCTGAATGGCTAGATTTATTAGTGATTTGAACTTACGTTTCAAGTTCCCATTAGCATATTCAAAAGGTCCAATCTCGTCAAACAGCCCTGCTATACTAGATGCTCCCGGACCTCCTTGGAGCCATATGATCCATGGAGTTTCTTCCAGAACTTTCCCAGGCATCTCCACAGGCATGAACCAGAAAAACATGTTGGAGTTGTATCTCTCATCTACTGTGAAATATCCAGCGTAGCTGGTGATATTAAGAAAGTTCTTAGAGTCGACAAGAGACGCTCTTTTAGCCAGTTCTATGTGGTTGGCTTTTAGGAACGGAGTCAGGATGAGAGCTGGCGACCTCCCGTCAGTCACCACTGCGCTGTGAAGGAAAACGTGAGAGTATATTAATGCTAGATTACCTATTCGTTTCGCTGAATGAGGCTCGTGGGTAAAGCTATGGAGGGAAGTGCCACGACAGGAAAGTCTCGCGACATACTTGTATTGTCCATGTCTATTTTGCTGAGATAGCTTTTATTGACAATAGAAAATAGACAAGATTTTTATTGAATGCTTGATGTGTCCCGCGGTTTCAATCGTATAGTGATGAACAAGTATACATTTAGAAAATTCAAAAACTTTCGACCAAAAAACGGCTGATAAGAACACTCTCGATCAAGTTCTCTTTCAAAATTCAAAAAACTAGATTAAAATCGGTCCATCAGCTTGAGAGCTAACATATGCCATAGACAGACAACGGATACACACATCAAACTAACCACAAACTAAAAACTTATTTTTAGGGTTCCGTACCTCAATAGGAAAAAACGGAACCCTTATAGGATCACTTTGTTGTCCATCTGTCTGTCCGTCTGTCCGTCCGTCCGGGTGTCAAGACCTTTATCTCGGGAACGCGTGAAGGTATCGAGTTGAAATTAAAACCATATACGCAGATCCATAGTATCTTGCTGCAGAAAGAAAAATAAATTTTCTCAGTTTTCGTAAAAAAAAGTTACAGCCGAATATGTCGTAAAAACGCACATTTCGATACTCACAGAGGAATCAAAACCTATGGGGTACTTCCCGTTGACCTAGAACTCTGAAATTTGGCAAGAAGCATTGTGTTAGAGTACACATATAGGAAAAAATCCGAAAACCGGACTTTTTAAATTTAATCACAAAAAAAAGTGTCGTTATGCAAGGAATGAGGGTCGAAATTATAAAGTGAATAAACCGTTTCATGTGGGGTATCATATGAAAGAGCTTAATTAGCATAAGCTGAAACAGGTTTTTAAATATTTATTTTTACGATGTATATTTTTCGGTTTATGAAGGAAAATAGAAAAAAATATATGATTTCCCCCCTTTTATCTACTAGTTTGTACGGAACCCTCGGTGGGCAAGTCTGACTCGCACTTGTCCGGTTTTTTATTAGATGTAATTTTGAATATAATCAATATTGGTTGACCTTCACAATACTTTATTGAATCTGACAATAAATTCATGTAAGTAAGTATCTACATATGTAGAAAATTGGGTAGATAGTTGTAAAACTGGTAGGTGCGTACGTAAACATGTGTCCGAAATTCCGAATTCAAATTTATGACATAAAATTATACATAATAGCTTGAATACTACGCAGTATGTACCAGGGTACATAAGTAGGTACTTACCCTGTGATTTATTGTGAGTACGGACTTACCTACTTAATTTTATGTTTGCATTTTGGTGACAATACAATAATGTGCTTTTATGTGTGGTGGAGCTATTGTGTCGCTGCATCATTAGCATTTATTAAATAATTATTTGAATGTGAAGGACGCAACATTTTACTCTAATGTTTTTTTTTATGTTTGCTAGTCGATTTCTATAAGTACTTTTCACTCTCTATAACAAAATGTTTTAAAAACAATTACCACTTCAAAGCCTAATATTTCGTAAGCAGATCCCGAAGTTTAAAAATTGTTTTTAGCACACCCCTAATGTTTTTTGATTACCTATCCAACGATACCCCACACGATGGGGTAGATGACGCAAATTCTTTTTTTACAAAATTTTATTCTACGATTTTCTCAGTATAACTAATACGCATATCCATGCCAAGTTACAGCTTTCTGGTACTAATTGTATTTGAGCAAAGCCGCGACAGATAGACAGACAAACAAATGGGCATGGCGAAGTTGCTCGCAGCATCGCCTGCGTGATTGTTTTTAGCTACCAGATGGGAATCTTATCTCTGTACCAAATTTCATCGAAATCGGAAGCGCCGCCCTCCGCCACTTTAATCGATCTAGCTCCAAAACAAATTTTATGCCTATTATGAAACTTAGCGAGTAATTTTTAAGCACTATGAAAAATAATAAACATCATTGCGGTTCTAGTTTGAGAAAATGTATGAAAACAAAATTAAGTCAACATTTATCTACAAAAATAAATAAATTTCAAAAACTAATAATGAAATTATAAAGCCCATTTAATGAAGAATATAATCCATTGCTTCATTTATTTAATTATATTTTCTTTAAGCTGGATAATGGTATTCGAAGTAAAGCATACCTGACGGTTAGTCAAATCTTCAAAATCCCGTACTTAACTCGTAAACTAGACGACGCACGGTGTAAATATTTTATATCCATATCGAGGACATACAGATAGATAGATAAAACTCTTTACTGTTTACACCAAAGCTAATCTACCTATAAGAAAATGTTTACGTGCTAGTGAAACAACAATACATATAACATATATAAATGTCTAACATACTCAAAAATAAAAAAAATCGGAAGCATTAATATTTTTTCGTAGTCCGCTTCACGTGAAATGCCCCTGCGGCTAAGACGCGCCGCGAATTATGTGGGAAATCCACACCGAGCTTGTATGCGGAAAAGTCGCCCCGACTATGGCATGCGGCAAACAATCACGTTCTTGATAAAAATCAGAGATGGCAAAACGACACGGGGCCAATGCCTTTGTTACCGTCGAATAACGAGTAGAGAAACACAAATAATAAGTATTTAATTGGTATTCATTAATAGCAAAGCAAATAAATATATTTCTATATCCCTATAATCAAGGGCGTCGCCAAGGGGGGGCAAGGGGCAAGCTGCCCCCCCCCCCCCCCCCCCCCCCAGGACATTAAAAAATGTAGCCAACTGCAAAGCAACCAAAGTCCTAAGGCCGTGCAATTGTACCTGTACCTACAATTCATATTTTTCTCATCCTCCATAATATTAACTTGCCCCCGCCTGGGCCATGGGCTGGCGACGCCCTTGCCTATAATGTGTCCTTGCGCAGCGAGCGCGAATTTTCTGAAGTGTTTAAAAAATAAATATTTTTGTAAAGGTCTAAAACAATTGAAAGACCAATATTGTTATTTGTAAAATTATAAAACAAAAGATAAACCATATACATACATTATATAACTATACAATACATTATATGAAAAGAAAGAAAGAAAAGAAGAAGAGAGAGGTAAAGGAGGCCACAATTTTTTACTTTACTGTATTTTATAAATTTTTGTTTACACGAAAATTAAAGTAATAAGTGAACAAATTATTTCTAAGAGGTGCTTTACTATAATTATATTGTTTTAGTATACTATAGTTTTTAGTTACTTATAAAATCTGTAACATATCCTATCCGTGTATGGTTGCCTGAGAAGAGATCGCGCTACGCGATAAGGCCGCCAAATAAAACCCTAGCTATAATTATATTTTCTCTGTATTTTTTATGTATTTCTGGTCTTTTAATAAAGATTTATCTATCTATCTATCTTTACTTACTTATCCCGATTATACGAACAGATGCCTGTAAGACCTTGAAGCCAGGAGCTATTTTTGCTCGTACTGTACTAGCGTTACTACTACATACCTACCCATGTTTTTCAACCTATAGGGTCTAATGTATCTAGTTACTAGTACCTTTGTTTTTCAACCTATAGGATGTCTAAGACACGTAACATTTTGATGGGACCAATCTTAAAGTAGGAATCCTTTCCAAAATTACCATATAAATGCTATGCGGTAACAAACATTTAAAAAAAAACTACAACCGAATTGAGAACCTCCCCTTTTTTTGAAATGAGGTTAATGTATTTAAGGTGTGTATGAGTATGAGATATGATTGAAATACATTACCAGGCTTGACTGAATCTAATGTGCAAGCTATTGTTAGATTCGTATTTTAGTTACCTACCGAGAATCACGTTTTTTATATTATATTAATTCACTTTTTTACCCGACTGCGTAAGGAGAGTCATGTTTTTCGAGAGTATGTATGTATGTGCGTATGTACGTATGTATGTTTCAATATAATCGCCTACAACCTAATACATTTCTCGTAAAAATAAAAAAAATCGTTTTTTCGTAATCTTTAACGAAGTTTTTCGTAATAAACAAATGGTTTTACTAAAATTATTCTAAAGAATGCGCATTTATAATCTTTTATAGCGATTTTAGACATACTTTCTCACAAAAAAATATAAACACAACAGCGTATCAAGCGTAACGAAATCGTAAGTTAGACTGCAAAAACTGCTTTTCTACAGTAGTGTATTTTGTTTTTCTTTTAATACTTACTTACTTGTCAGTCAGATCAACTTCGACAAAAATGAAATATTTTGTCGAAGCAAATAATTGTAAGTTGAACCCTGGATCCTTCTAGCACCAAAGATAGAGAAAGTTATTCATTTTGGTTCTCATACGCGTAGTTAGGTGTTTTGTCTTTAAATTAATTGTACTTAATTGTCTATAAGAAAGTTCTTATTATTAAAATGCTAAGCCTTTCAAAGTTATAAGGAAGTAAAATTATACGGAAATAATCTGAGATAAGCTACTTACAGACGAGTTGAATTAAGTTAACTGTCAAGCATTTTTAAATAAGGTTATTTTTTTGTTTTTATCTCTCTTCATATTTATGGACCCAATTTATTAATTCATTTTTATATAATTTAATTTATATTATTTCATTGTGAAATTTTTATTACGTAAATCTTGTTTTGTTTTAATGGTGTTTATTTTCTAATAAGGAATATATTTTGAATTGAATTTCTTTTGTCTTAATTTATTAATTTTGGCTGTTGTTACTCTGAATTGTTATAGGTACTTATTTAGTAACTTTATTTGTAAATATCATTAGCATAATTCGTGTTTACGATGCAAATTTGAATCATAAATAAATAAATAAAAGATACAGTGATTTCATCTAGTTTGTCACAATTGATTTAAGTATATTACCCTCTCTTTTAGGTACCTGTGCTAACCTGTAAATAATGTACCCATGTCCATTTATACCTTACTCAAGTACAAACAATACAATCGAAAGCATATAAGCATGTATACTACTATTTTATTTAGGTATAAATCTAGCGTTATCCTTATCAGCGTGTATAGTAACAATGTGAATTCCATATGAAATAAACACAACATGAAATAAACTCACCTCCAAATCAAAATTCCGGCCAAAATAAACAACATTTTGCACTTGTTCACCCTAAAAGCTTACACTAATTGTTTTTAATAGTATTAATTTACATGCGTGTAGCCAACAGGCTGTCACGGCATGGCCGAGTCGAGAGTCGACTGAGACAGCAAATGCCAGTCACCGGACGGTTGAGAGCGTGTGTCGAGTTGCAACGTCATCGACATTGCGACACTGCGTTGCGATCTCAGCAAGATTGACTTTTCTATATCGGTGGTTATTGCGTAAGCTGTCTCGTCACAGGAATATTTGTTTAATGAAAGAGACCCATTTCTCGTTGATATGCCAAAAATTCGTACTCAGCGATATCGATCCACATTATTTTTGCGTACTGCACAAGAATAGAATTCTTTGCCGCCATCTCTGTTTCCTGAGACCTGTAGGTCTCATTTGTAATTTTGTAATCTTGGAATTTTCAAGGCTAGTGAATAGATATCTTCTAGATCGACGAGCTCCATTTTCGGCCACACCGTCGCTTAACATCAGGCGAGTTGGTGGTAAATCGTAGATCTGGCTTGTTTAAAAAAATTTAAAAGAGAATTTAAAAAAAGGATTGGATTTTTTTATTTTACATAGGCTTTTTATACATATGGATATTTTAAATGATCTCCAATTAATCAGTTTTAGTAATATTTTTTAGATTTATTTAGTCAATATAATTTATCATCATTTCACTAATAAATAATTGTTGTGTATTGTAAAAATATAAGTAAAACCTATATGCTTTGTTCTGTTAAGATTAGTTGAATAATTATAGTTTAAAAAAATGAAAAAACCGACTTCGACATTAACAATACATACGCGACTTGCTGTTCATTTTTCTACAAGCTACTTGGATGATATTTTACCAGTTATTTTGTTATAAATACCAAAGTACTATATCGATTTTGATAAAATTTATATGAGACCACCTCTGAAGAATAACCTACCAAATACAAAAAGAATCATCAATTTTCTTCGTGTTATTTCTCTCTTTTCAGTTTGAAGTCGTTTTTTTATTACTTTTATTTATTCATTTTTAATCTTAGTGAAAACTACTGAACCGATTTTGATAAAACTTACAGTGACTCCTAAGTTGAAAGATACTTTATTCAATAAAAAAAAAGATTTTTTGTAATAGGACTTCTAGTTTCTGCGTAATTCGTGGACAAACATACATACACTTATGAAATTTGGCACACATGTTTAGAAGCTGGTATAGACTAACATATACAAAAATTTAGCAATTCTGAAAATATTACAAACATACAGGTCGAATTGATAACCTCCTTTTTTTTAAGTCGTTTAAAAAAGATGGTAAAGCCAAATCTTCAATAATTTATTGTTTTGTTGGGTGTCAATTATTTACGTACACATAACCCCAGAATAAGTACGTGTAGCATACAAGACAAGGTTAATTCGCTAACCATTTCAAATTGATAATCTTCATTTACAAAAGGAGCTAACTAGTTAACTCAAAAAGGTCAAAGCGATTACGATGCATTCAGTATGTACCTACCATATTATATGTACCTATAGCTAGTATTTTTTATTACGTATAGATATCCAAAAATTCCCCACATATTAAAGTTACAACGTTAAAACTTCTGTGAAATTGGTATCAATAAAATAATTCATATTTTGGTATATAGTATTAGGATTTATTTAGCATGTATCGTATTTTTTAACACTTTATTCTCTACACGACTTGACCGTGTCATTTCTTTTTATGCTTCCGTACTAAGGGTGCGGCAGCCTATTCGTGGGGCTACGATGTCTGTCTATCTGTCTGTCTGTCCTACACTTGAAACATCTGTCTACTAGTTCAAAGTTACCCAAAAACTATTTATTTTCAGATAGTATTGATAAAATAATTACACAGACAAATAATTACATTACACTCTATGTATAACACCTTACATGACAAATTACTAAGATTAATATGTTAATTAAGATATGTATTGTTAAGATGTGTATTGATATGTTGATTAAGATTATTATGTTAGTAAAACAATAGGCGACCTTATTGCTAAAAGCAATCTTTTTCAGGCAACCTTCTGATAAAAATGTATAATGGGGTATCCAACAAGAAAAGAAAACTAAAAATTATAATATCACTATTTAATGCTATTAGTCAGGGCCGGATTTGGAGGTATGTCAATCTCACTTAACGCAGGGGGAAATCTTTAACTTGAAAGATTTCCCCCTCTTCAATAAACTTCATCATTGACAACAGCGTCGCTTTCTGGCTGAGCTGGTTATCGCGCCGCAGGAGACACACGGAATTCATAATTTATAATAAATATAATAGTATGATAAGAATGGAATTCTTTGCCGCCATCTCTGATTCCTGAGACCTACAATCTTGGAATTTTCTAGGCTAGAGTGAATAGATACTAGATCGACGAGCTCCATCCTCGGCCACACCGTCGCTTTACATCAGGCGAGTTGGTGGTCAATCGTAGATCTATCTTATAAAATAAAAAATATATAGATAATATTTAAATAATATAAAAATATATAATATTCATATTCACTTATTTTGCAATTTAAGAGGAGAATTTAGTAGGATTTGGATGAAAATTATTATTTTACCGACTTTAAAAAGGACATTAACAAATTCGGCTGTATTTTTTAAGTTTGTTACTGCATAACTCCGTCATTTATAAGCCGATTAGGAAAAAAATATTTTGTTTTAAAGCTTAGCGTTTCAGATTGGTTCCGTAGAAATTTCATTATGATCGGTTCAGTAGTTTGATTTATAAAACAAAATTTCCCAGTTTGAACTCGCTTGTTTTTTATTTTATTTTTGTCAACAAAATTATGTAAATCACGTTTTCAAATATTATTCCTTCTAGAATTGTTTTTTTAACTTTCAAAGTAAATTGTGCAAAATTCTTTTTGTAACAGAGAATTAATGATAATGATAAATGATAAATGATAAATTCGTTTATTGAGATAAAAACGGAAAAAGACCAATTACAATTATCTCACAATATTCAAAAATTATTCTTAAACAATGTCTTAAACAAATGTCTGAAGATTACAAAATATTCATTATATAAATACAATATCATTTAAATTGTCAATACAAAAATGTCAAATGGGCAATACGCCTAGCATGTCATTACAAAAAAATAATTATGTCATAGAAAGTAAAATATACCGTTCGGGTAAGTACTCAGAGTACCAAGTCAATAAACTCAAACTCAAACTGAAATTAAGATATGTGAGATACTAGGGCCCCATCACAGCAATTTTTATATTGCGCGGGAGTCATCCAATTGTGCGAATGGCCGCGGAATACAGCGCTACTGACGATACTGATAGTTGACTGATTTGGATGTTTTTTTTGTTTTTGTTGTAAAATTAAAAAAAAAAAACTGATAATAGTTCCTTACACGTTTATTGTAAAATCACAGATATATCATTACTTTGTGATCCGTAACTGGAGTACCTATTTCTTTTGAGCTACTATCTTCATTTGTGCTCTCCTTGGTGGTATTATTCCCAACCAGGGCAGATAGGAAGTCAGAGTCGATGTGTGGGCCGGTGGGCAGCGGTTCGGCGCGGGTCCAGAGGGACACCAGCCGCAAGATGGGCCCAGGTGTGTCCATGGGGACCATGTGACCAGCACCACGGATCACCGCCCATGTCAACCCACCACCGGACTTGTGGTACCTGCCGAATAAAAGCTTTAATAGTTATAGGAAAACAGAGCCTGTTTTTACCCGACCGCGTAAGAAGAAGGGTTATGTTTTTCGAGTGTATGTATGTATATATATATATATATGTATGTATGTGGGTATGTATGTTTCTAAATGACAGCCTACAGCCTAAACGACTTGACCGATTTTGATTCGCGTCCAGTGTCATAGGCTTTGATAAGGTATTAACGGGATGTAGCGTCAATGACTTTCCATCACGTGTATGTAAAGTCTAAAACTTAATTCACGAATATAGTTGACCGATACTCATATACCAATAATGATGAACTTAGAGATTTTGGTATAAAGAATTTATATCGCACCGCTAAAGCCTCATTTAGATTGAGATGTCGACGATTAAAATAAAAAAATAAAATAACTAAGATTTTCAAATAATTCGAAGCGGCAAAATGAACATCTCTAGCTTCTAATCTAAATTAGGCATTAGCGCGGCGACATAGAGGATTTATACCAAAATCTTTAAGTTCACCATTGTTGGTATATGAGCATCGGTCCACCCAGGACACTATATTCGTGAATTTTGTTTTAGATTCGTGTTCCACGTGATGGAAAGTCATTGACAGCTGGCTTAATAATACCTACTGTGTCTGTATTGTACTGTACGATGCTTGTCTAGTACTCACCCCGTAAGCCTGCGGTTCAGTACGTAGGCGTGCCTTGTCGACTCCAGGAAGGCATTGGAGCCGCTCCACTTCCATTTGCGATAGGTCTCTGATGTAAACGCGCAAGGCAACATCTGATCCAGCTGCCCACTAAAGAAAAACAACAAATTATCCTTCACATACTGTCAACGTGGGTAACTTTGACTTTGCGTCAAACATTGTACGTGGCCTTTTAAGAAGGTTCTCGATTATTTTAGGATATTAGTAGGCAAAACGACTGTAAATTAATTAATCAACTAATTTAAGTACTAATATGTTAGGAAAAAATCAAGAACCTTCTAAAAAGGCTACGTACAATGTTTGACGCACAGTCAAAGTTACCCACGTTGACTGTAACAATATATCAAAAGATTTTTGACATAATTTGCAATTGCACTTTAATAGGTATTTTGTTCGTAGGGATACAAGTGAAATATAATACAGTAGGGATAGATGCTTCAGCTTTCACAATACACAAAAAGCTTATGTAAACTAAATGTTTTTGAGCTCTGAGCTCGATATACGATGAAAAATAATTATAAAATCTTCTGTCTATGATAATTAAAAACTGATTTCCCTGATAAAAACAAAAAGTCCCTTAAAAAAATTGTTGTCTGTAAAGTTGGTTTACGGACGATAGTTTAACGTGACAACGTCATAACAAAACATTGATGAAATGATGATGATGATGATGTAACGGGACAATGAGTCATCCTTTTTCGTGCGTGCAGCCGGCGTTCATCGATTTATTAGACGTTGTCACGTCAAAATATAAATAGAAAAGCTTGATGTTATCACGTATTTTGTTAAAATCGGGAAAAATGAGTCAATCTATCGCATTATTGGCTTACGCCGATTATCGGGTTGGATTAAAGTTAATGTATGAAAAAATATGGAAATGTAAAACTTTGCGGTAAATTATATCAACGTCTATTGAAAAGTTTAAAAATAGGCCTTACCAATAAGCCAACACCCTGTAATGCTCCAACAGCTCCTCAAAGAGAGGACGAGCGTTGCTCAGGAACTCGGGCGCAAGCTCCGTATTCACGGTGGTATTCAATACGCTGAACTTGATGTCGCCAACGTGTATAGCGCGCTTAATCTCTGATTTAGTCAGGAAAGTCGCGTAGCTGCCCAAGTTTAGCTCGTCGCGAAGGAAGTTGTAGCCGTGTTGCAAGTGTGACATCGTTAGGAATGTCACTATGAGACGCACCCATTTCTAATGAAGAAAAATGTTATCGTTCATTGTACGCAGAATGTTTAGTTTCGTTATTTTTAAGCCCCCGACGCAAAAACGTGTGTGTGTTTGTCTGTGGCATCGTAGCTCCCGAACCGATGAACCGATTTCAAATATTTTTTTTTGTATGAAAGGTGAATTAGTCGGGAGTGTTTTTAGCTATGTTTCATCAAAATCGGCTCAGCCGTTTTTTTGTCGAGGGGGTTTTGAGGTTTCTAAAGTGACAAGACGAGTAAGACGCTCGCCTGATATTAAGAGTCACTCATACGCCATAGATTGTTATGGCGAGCGATAGGTATAAATGACACAAACCGGATAAGTGCGAGTCAGACTCGCCCACCGAGAAGTTCCGTACAAACTAGTAGTTTTTTTTTTTTTATTTTTTTATTTTCTTTCATAAACCGATAAACAAACATCGTAAAAATATTTAAAGACCTGTTTTAGCTTGTGCTAATGAAGCTCTTTCATACGATACCCCACGTGATACGGTTAAAGCCCTTTAAAGTTTGGACCCTCCTTCCTTGCATAAAGACCCTATATTTTTGTGATTATATTAAAAATATTCAGTTTTCGGATTTTTTCCTTTTTGTGTAATGAAATGCTTCTTGCTAAATTACACAATTATAGAAAAAAAAAACAATCAACTTTCCCCAAAAAGG
The DNA here is from genome assembly GCA_947563715.1 of Lycia hirtaria. Taxonomy (NCBI): domain Eukaryota; kingdom Metazoa; phylum Arthropoda; class Insecta; order Lepidoptera; family Geometridae; genus Lycia; species Lycia hirtaria. Next base: position 41,450,803 of record OX387379.1, read on the forward strand.
GGGAAAGTTAAAGTGAATTAAACCCAAGACCTACAGCTTGAAAGGCAGACATACGACCTATTCTGCGGGTAATGTGTGAATATACGAGTTTATTCATCATCATCATCTCAGCCTTAAAAAGTCCACTGCTGGACATAGGCTTCCCCCATGGATTTCTAAAAAGACCGATTGGAAGCGGCTTGCATCCAGCGTCTTCCCGCCACTTGTATGAGGTCAACGAGTATATTATGAGGGGCAAGTACAGGTATAACAGTTCAATTGGTGGTACCTTTTTAGCTTCAACGCTCCTATTGTTAGCGATATCGCTCTGGAACCCATCGATAAGCGGCCTTGCGAAGTCTATCTGCTCCTTCTCCAGTAGCCCGAAGTGGTAGAACGGACGAACAACTTCTGATATCATATCCGGTTCTATGTACGCGTTACCGAGCATCACACCCTGGAACAAAACGGTTATGTTATTACCAATTTGCAAAAAAATATGTTTTATGTGAATTCTAGTTATGGATACTGATTAGTATTGATAAAATCAATGAGTCGGACCTAGAGACCTGAAACGTAGACACTAACAGTGAAGCTATATATTTCACGACAAATTTAACGCATTCAAGTTTAAGTTATTTTTTTTTTTTTTTGGGAACGCAATAGATTATGATATCACTGTTACATTATCTTATAGGTTTTCGTTTTAATTTAATATAGTATTAGTTAAAGAATGATGTAGACGCCTGTCAAAGGTATGCATATCAGAACTTATAATATATTAGATACTAAGTCTAGACTACTAAGTCTCATGTAATATGTATAGTATACTGTTGGTGTTTCTAAAATAAATAAATAAAAGCTAGTTCGTCGGTTTAAAGTTACATAAAGAGCTATTAAACAGGCTACCTGGCAAAGAATAAGAAAAAAGGATGAGAGTATTCAAAAGTATTCAGTAAAATAGGCTAGCATAATTAGATGCGTTAAAAATAAAAATATTAAGTATCTCAACTTCATATTTGAAAAGACCGCACCATCATGAGACATCACATCATCGAGATGTCATATGCCACCGTACCAAGTTCTTTACTAAAGTCTTGACCATGAAACATGTGCTTGGAGTATGCCTTTTTCGAGAAAAATATTAAAATTGCGGTCAGCTTTCATTGAATGATAGATTGGCCGTCATTTTCTCTTACTCCCATTAAGAAAGCCGTACGCCTCAATATCGATTCCTGACAAAAAAAAACAGGACAGGGATAAATTATCTAACAGTAATAACTTTTAGAAGCATATATCTGCGATAGGCACTGCATCATCACGCCGGCATCGGCATCACTATCAGCATCAGAAATGGGGATGGTGATGATAATCTTACTTTTAGGTTGATATCCCCGCCGGGATAGTGTCTGTGCTTGTGTATCTCCATGGCGAGTGCCGGCACGTACTTGCCTGCGTACGACTCGCCAGCCACGTAGAGAGGCATCGTCCGCAGCTCTGGGAATATCTGCACCAACTGCTTCGTCGCCGTGTGCATGTGTCTTGCATACTGAGAAAATGTATAGTCATTCATAACTGGTGTCTTTGATAAAGTAACAACAGGATGTAGCGCTAGTCCTCAAAAACGTCCGAGCTCAATGAGATCTAATTAAAACCCTTACACGATTAAAAGAACTTTGATTTTCAAAATAGTTCGAAGCGGCAAAATAGACGTTTCTAGACTTCTCAATCTAAAGCGCGCTCTCAATCTTCTCAATCTAGGCTTTAGCGCGGTGACATAGTCTTTATATCAAATTTTTTAGTTCGTCATTGTCGGTATATGAGTATCGCTCAACCCAGGACACTATATTCGTGAATTTTGTTTTAGACTTTACGTCCACGTGATGGAAAGTCATTGTTTATTGTTTATTTTTATTGCATTACATACATAACATACATACATAATCACCCTAATAGGGTATAGCAATCTAGTGCGGAGCGGAACGGTTTATTCTATGATGTATTTGTGTTCAAAAAATTATTTAATAGCCTTTTTTAATTAGCATTAGTAATAGTTTTGTTTAGTATTGATTGGTGTGTATAGTTTTTACTTTGACCACTCACTGCTCATCTCTGTATTTCTTGTATTTTTCAACAATTCATATTTTTGAATAATCTGAGTGTTTTTAAATGATGAAGTCAGTCGATTTATTTTCTTCAAGACGAGTGCACGCTATTATAACATGGTGAGAATTTGGAGCTCTCTATTTAAAGAAAAATACAATGTCTTCAAATCTAGAGCCAAAACAAATATTAAGAAAAGGTTGGTTAAATATCAAACAAAATGAAGTCAAACGCAAGCTTATTTAGAATTGAAAATACTCGTAAAATCAAATAAAAATTAGATCACCACGGTTTGCCTCTGCGTAAAATAATTTGGTCAATTTCGTTGAAGGCAATAAAATATACTTACTGTAGGCATATCACGTGCGAACCCATCTTCACTCTCGGTGAAGCTATATCCAGTGCCCACTGGGTTGTCCAGAAACACCAGAGAATGGTTTACGAGCCATGTGTAGGGGTTCCCTGGACAATAATAAATATACGTTATTCATCCTGGTGCTCTAGCATCAGCCAATAGCCTACTTTTTAAATTACTAACATTACGTCATAATAGCCAAGATCTGTTAACCTTCATATTTTACAGTAATCAATTCATGGTTTATCCATATGGCATGACTGGCCTTGTGGCTCAGTTGGCAGTATGTCGGCTTGCCGAGCTGTAGGTCGTGGGTTCGATCCCCACCCAAGGAAAACATTTGTGTTATGAGCATGGATGTTTGTTCTATGTCTGGGTGTTTCTATGTTATTCTAGTTCATTGGTTGTTTGTAAGAAAATTGTAAGCAGTTGGTACGAAAAGGAAAATAAAATAAAACCGGACAAGTGCGAGCCAGACTTGCCCACCGAGGGTTCCGTACAAACTAGTAGATAAAAGGGACATCGTATTTTTTTTTCATATTTTTCTTCTTATACCGAAAAATATACATCGTAAAAATATTTCAAAACCTGTTTTAACTTATGCTAATAAAGCTCTTTCATATGATACCCCACATGATACGGTTAAAGAACTTTAAAATTTGGATCCTCATTCCTTGCGTAAAGACAATTTTTTTTGTGATTAAATAAAAAATTACCAGTTTTCGGATTTTTTACTATATGTGTACTCTAACACAATGCTTATTGCCAAATTTCATAGTTCTAGGTCAACGGGAAGTACCCCATAGGTTTTCATTCCCTTGTGAGTGTCGAAATGTGCATTTTTACGACATATTCGGCTGTAACTTTTTTTTATGAAAACTGAGAAATTTGATTTTTCTTTCTGCAGCAAGATACTATGGATTTGCGTATATAGTTTTAATTTCAACGCGATACCTTCACGCGTTCCCGAGATAAAGGTCTTGACACCTGGACAGACGGACAGACAGACAGACAGACGGACAGACGGACAACAAACCGTTTTTTCTTTTGAGGTACGGAACCCCAAAAAGAGAAATAAAGATATTCAAGAAATAGGAAAATAATGTTAAAGTTTATAGTACTCACTTATTAAAGTTTGATCTGGCCGCACTCGGAAAGGGCCGATCTCATCGAAGAGGCCAGTCAGGCTCGAAGCGCCGGGCCCGCCTTGCAGCCAGATCAGCCACGGAGTGTCGTTTGCTAGGTTCAACGCGGGGAAGTACCAGAAGAACAAGTGAGACTTAAGCTCCTTATCCACTGTCAGGAATCCAGAATAACTCTCTACGCCAAGAAAGTGTGATGAATCCACCTTAAAATATATTTTAGAAAAAATGTAAGTACGTTGTTGCTATAAAACCTTTATAATAGTTACTATCCTAAATCCTGATGTGAAGGGTTTCTTCTATTTTTCTTCGTTCTCTGACGATCAATCCTAAAGGGACCTTTTTCCGCCAGCCCAAGCATAGCCTTTCTACATTTGCCTAATTTGCACGATTCTAGATCACTTCAGCTTGTCGGACTTTTTATAAGATGGCAATTTCCGTTTGAACTAGATGTCATGAATATCTAAACATGTTGTATTAGAGCTTGTTTACACGAAATTCATTGTTTAGGGTCATAAAATAACATTTATAGTATGACATGTCTTAATTTATTGGGTAGATAGAGACAAGTTAGCGATAAACCAAAAGCTTATTATTGAATGAAAGGGCGTCGCCTGCCTATGGCCCAGAGGGGGGCAAGTTAATATTATGGAGGATGAGAAAAATATGAATTGTAGGTACAGGTACAATTGCACGGCCTTAGGACTTTGGTTGCTTTGCAGTTGCCTACATCTTTTAAATCTCTAGGGGGGGGCCCTCTGCCCCCCCCCCCCTTGGCGACGCCCTTGTAGTCAAGGGCTTTGGTTTTGTGCTAATCGACTCCAGAAATTTGCTAAAGATCTTACAGTATAAACTTGCACATTCTTCCATCTCTACATAGATTTTTACTGGACTCCGATTTTCAGGATTTTGATAGTGTTTTGTCTCTGTATATGTATTTTTGTAGCAGTGTTATGTATTTGTATTAATTTCTTCTGTGGCATTTGTGTGTGCACCTTTAGTTTGGAAGATCTAACATATGTTCATTCAAATCGTGCAATAGTTACCTTACTGGCATTTCGGGCTTCTTGTATGCGACCTTCTTCAATGAACGGTGTCAATATCAACGCCGTACCATTATCGACTTTATTATCATTCTCACAAGGCCGGTCTTCTGAATTCACGTCATTATCAATGTCCAGACACGTTTTCTTGCTATCTGTAGCGATCGCGTGTTCATTGTTCGTAATAATATTATCTTCTACTATTTTTTTTATTTCCTCTATAATGTTAATTTCATCTAATGTGTTCGATATGTCTACGTCTTTATCTGTGACTTTACCATGTATGCTAAAAAAATAAAATAAAATATTTAAAAGAGATTAATTAAGTTCATAAATAAAATATAACATCATACAATTTAGAAAACCTGAGTACTTAAACTACCTATTTAAAACTTTGACATATGATTATAACGTGATTTAATTGACTAATGTCCATAATAATATGTACATAATATATTTTAAACACTATTACACATTATTTATATCATATAACTATTTCTCACGTTAGCATGGGCTGTCAGCAATGTGAGAGTGAAAGTACGTAATGTCTCATTGTTTTAAAAGTACGATATATAAAAGACACGTCAAAAACTGATCTGGTTGCTATATTTTAAAACTAATGACATCATCTATGTTGTTTTGTTTGTTTCTTTGATTTTTGTGTTTGTTCAGTGATTAAAACCTTAGATGAAAATATACACTTATTAGCACCTACGGAAACTACTTACCTTGCGACCATCAAAACTAACACACATAATTTTATCATCATTACACTCAAATTTAAATTACTGCCTGCGCTCAGAACCATTTCTATACTAATCGTAACCAACACGTGTTTGGTTTAATATCTGCGTGTTACCCTATCTGTGTGAACTATGTGACCCTATAAGATATTGTTCAATGAAATTTGCTATGTCGTGTGCCGCAATAACTTAAGTCTTCCAAAAAACGCATAGGGTTTTCCCTTACAAAAAATAACTTGATACGCATTACACAAGATTCCTTTTTTATATCTCTTTGGCTTTAACTTCTTTTTTTTTCTGACAACTACAGTGATGGACTTTTTGTGAATAACAGTACTAATTGCAATACATTTTCAACCCTTCCTCTCACATTCATCCGTCGCCTATCTCTATATATATAAAAAAATCAATTGCTGTTCGTTTGTCTCGCTACAACTCGAGAACGGCTGGGCTGATTTAGCTGATTTTTGGTTTTGAAATGTTTGTCGTAGTCTAGGGCAGGTTTAAACGTTGAGAAAATATCGGGTCCACTCATTGATAGGTGATACGAAGTACGCCGGGTCAGCTAGTTAGAAATAAAGACCATCATGTCATCATTAAAGGTTAATTTAACGTAATAACGACCTATGCACATGGTTATGGTCGGAGTCTATGTTCGGTCACAGCGGACTAGCAAGTTGAACTGGCAGTGGGCAGGGCACCATCGAAATAAATTCCTGGTTACGATCAAGCTACGACCTTGTCTGATCTGTCAGAAAGTTTTATAAATAGAATCAAGGGTTAGAGTCCGTGACCGTGTTGGCTTAAATTTTGCAAGATCTTTATCCAGTAGTAAGGATAAAACAAAATAAAGATTAAGTAAGTAAGGAAGAAAAATGAACGAAACGTACCTAAATACAAGTCTGAGTGAAGAGTATCTACACATAAGCTCATGTCTGGTGAATTACAGGTTATTATTTAACCATCTATATTAAAAGAAAAACAAAATACCCGACTGCAGAACGCTCTAAACCATAAAGGTACTGATACATTTGCTATTCAAAAAGTATGCTTATTAGCATGCGTAAGAAATACATACTAGGAATGAGCTTGCTTATTTCTACCAATGCTTTGACACATATGCTACTAAGTAACAATTGCTCAATAATGGCATGCTTTTGTGCTAATAATGAGCATGTGTACCTTGATATTAAATCGCGCCATGCTCAATTTATTTAACTTCAGTACCTACTTTGTACGCATTACGCTGTCCACTATTTCTAGAATTTATTTAATCGTGTTAAGTTACCGTTTGGACCATGAAATAAGTAAAAACAAATATAAGTAATGTTTGTAACGTCAGATCTTTTCTAAACTTATGTAAAATATAAATATTATAAAAGCATGAAGGTACAAATGAACTGTTAGTGCATTGTTTTGTGGTTATTGTAAAAACATCGAAATTTTCATAATTTTAATATTCTCCAAATACATAAAACCAATTCCAGCAAATAGTGAAATTCTAGTCCAAGCTGTATATTTTAAAAGTTAATTACATTTGGAAGTTAAGTTACATGGTCGAGTCTTTTGACCAAGACGTCCCGTATTTCTCCCATAATGTCTGTGAGCTTGCATATTTCTAAGGATATTTGGCAAATAGATTGTTGGATCTTCTTCGCGTTTTCTAATTGCATTTTTTCCAAACGAAGAAACTGTGTGGTGTGGTCTTCTTCGGAATCTGGAAATCATGTAATAGTGTAATAGTAGTGTCTAGTAACTAAATTGGCAACTCTTTCACGCGTTGTCTTTGATGTAATTGACTGGGCCTCGTGCGACCTGGGGCAGTTTGGCCTGAGTTTTGATCGAGGGTGGTCTGTCTATTTGTCCTAGTTAAGCACTATTTTAAAAAATCCGTCTATTTCACCAAAATTGTCGTGAAATAAATACCTACTCAGCAGTTTGAAATTTTGTTCGATAACACACTACGCTAGACATCCTAAGGAGGTGGGGATTAATGGAGATATTACGCTCGTACTAAATGAATAAATAGCCTTCTATTTATTCAACCAACCTGTTCTACCAGTATTATTAGGTTGGAACCGGTTTGTAACAAAAACGCTACTCATATTAAATTTCTTGTCCGTTTTAATTTTGTATCTTCAAAAATGTGGGTATTCATATTCATATATCATTCATATTCGTTTATTGAGATAAAAACAGAAAAAGACCAATTACAATTATCTCACAATATTCAAAAATTCTTCTTAAACAATTCATGTCTTAATATTAAGTAATATTCATTTCATTATATAAATACAATATCATTTAAAATGTCATTATAAAAATGTCAAATGGGCAATACCTACGCCTACCATGTCAATACAAAAAAAAGATATATAGGTATCAAACAAAGTAAATATGCGCGAGCGAGACGGACGATAATCGGATTACTGACTCTTAACTTACCAGATTCCTGTACATGTTCAAATCTAGTTCGTTGTGGACTTCCAGGGCCATCTTCATCATCACCATCACTGTTTCCATGGTTTGTTGGCTCTGTTGCCGATACCCGTTGACGCTTTGCTCTTCTCTTCTTTGTCTCTGTAATTTTTGAAACAAACAAACAGTGCCATTATAAGAAAATTAGTAAATTTTGCTTAGAAAAACTGACTCTACTCACCAAATACCTGACTATTGGTTGTAACATTATCATTAGTCTCTTGTTCTCTATCATCGTTTGAATCCTGGAAAAAATCCAATTTCAATTATTACCCGACTGCATGAGAAGGAGGGTTATGGTGTTCGAGTGTTTGTATGTATTTATGTAGGTATGTTTGTTTCTATATGACAGGCTACAGCCTAAACGGCTTGACCGATTTTGATGTACGAGGTGTCGTTAGATTCGTCTTCACTTTCTGGGTGCCATAAGCTATATTTTTTTTGTAATAAGTCTACAAAAACTGCTTTTCTGCAACCGGTGTTGTTAGTATGTTAGATAACGCGCAAATTAGAAATTTGGTCAAGTTTTATCCTTCTTCTTTCCATTTTCCTCTGACACACTGCTTTCCTATTCTCTTCTTCCTTCCTTATGTCTGGTAGCTTATACATATTAATTAAATAAAGACAACACAACAAACAAAGAAGCAAAGGCAAAAGAGCATACATCTATTTTCATTTAAATAATAATAATTATGATTTAAAAAACTGAAATAACCGACTTGAAAATGCGCATTTTTTTAAACAAACTACTGAACCGATTTTGATAAAATTTGTATGGGATTGATCTAAAAGCATATTCTTTCAAATAATAAAAATACAACGGGCTGCACTCCAGGAGTGCCGGCAGAAATGAAAACTGAAAAATAAAATAGCAAAAAGACTGACTCGTAAAGGATTTGAACCTCCGCCTCCGATTGACAAATTGAAATATAAATCGGTGCTCTAACCTATTGAGCTAACGAATCTTACGTGCATGTGTCGAAAATAAGCAAACGTCGCAACGAAATGACGTCATGCTAGAAGGACAAACTTGTACATACAATATAAGCTGTGTACTGTTGTAATTGGATTTTAGGTTCACAATGTTTTGCCGGTTGAGCTATTTCAATAAAATAAAATAATAATGAACTTTAAATGCAGAACGTTAGAATATTTCTATTTTTTATATGACTGTCCGTCTTACGATCTGACGATCTGAAGCGAGTTTAACATTTTTTACCCATCCCAAAAATGCAAAACGCCGCTAAAGAAGTTTTCACTTCAAAAATGTCTATAAGTATTGGTTTCTTAAATGACGGAGTTAAGAGGTAACGAACAGAAAAAAACAACCGAATTAATAAATTGATAACCTCTTCCTTAAGTCGGCTCAAAATGAAACGAAAAGACAGATACCTCATCCTGAAGAGGGTCGGTGTTGACCACCACTCCGTCAATGGAGCTGTCTCCGATGATGGCCATGATGGTTTCTTCGATGTTGGACAGCGGCGTGATGCCTTCATGTGGCGGCCTGTTCGTGTCTCGAGCTACCTTGATCTCCAGAGCGTGACGGCGCACCCGGTACTTCCAGTCGCACCAGTACTGAAAATGAAATAAAATACAAATAGAAATTCGATTTAAATCGTAAAATCAATATATATGTTCGTAGTATCAAATAAAGTGGCTCTATTGTGAGTCTGCATAATTATAGTGAAGTACATGTACGGAAACCTACCCTGCGTGTGACCCGAGACGCACTTGGCCTACCTATTCTTTACATATATATTTGTCTGAGATATACGTACGCCGAAACAACTAGACACATTTCAACGAAAGTGAAAAATGTTCGATCACATGCAATTACATGCAGGTAAGCAAGTGTAGTAAAACATAAATAAAAATAAACGTGTATTTTACTACTATCAGCTTAAGCTTCGGATAAAGACATTACCACTTTACTGAGCATTTACACGTGACTCATTTTACTTGATATGGACCAACGACATTACGAATAATAATTAAAAGATTTAAGATTTGATTATAACAATGACAACTACAATGCGTCACCAAAGTAATTCGTAAATTGTAAAGAAATACTTAGTAAATTATAACACAAAACCTTGACATAAGGATAAATACTGCAATTCATATCGATATTTCAGTGAAGTTTTGAACGAAAATTCCTAAATATTATTGCTTTGCTTGCGTAGACGAAAATATTCAAAAACTGATTTCGTTTTTATTTTCATCGATATCTCTTTTCCACTCGCGTGATACACCTTTGAATAGGACTTTTCACTCCGGAACGCGTGAGATGACGAAGCGTGGCTACGCTTAGTTGGTCTGTTTTGAACGAAAATAAAAAAGTTGTCTATGATTTTGACTGTGCCTTGAAAAATCCAAATGCGCAAATTGCGTGAGATTGGACTCACTTGGTATTGGAATAAAAAATCACCTTAGACCATCCCTTCCCATCCTTAACTGTGCCATCCTTGATGTGGTTGAGTTGCTTAGCGCAGGAGTCCCACACCCTGACCGTGGTGAGCTTCCCCCGCTGCCCCCGGTTCAGCCCCCGCGCTAGTTCCGGGTGCTCTTTCATGAACTCCAGCAGGTGGTGCAGCTGGTCCACTGTCACTAGACGTCTCTTTAGATCTATTAACAAAAACACCGTATTACATCTTTTTATTCATAAATAGTCATACAAGTTATCTTTTCATGCTCTGTTTTTTTTTAGGTTACTATAGAACTCAAGTGATAGTCACTCATTTTTAGTGCTGCTCGTTTGAAGAAGACCGTCGTATGCGGCTGAAACTATAGTCGCAGATTTCGACTAAATACATATATAGGTAGAAGAAAAACGTATTGGGGTATAAAATACAGCCTGCAGTTTATATATTAGGTATCATTATTTATATTGGGATTTTTCTCTATAAAAAAAAAACAAACCGGATTCCATTATGCATCCAGTTCCGAGTGAATATTACACTGAGCAATGCATAAATTAGCAGCCGAACAACTGTAAGAAGACTTTCACCGAGCACCAACATATTCAATCAACTCTCATTTCACCAAACTCTACTCCAACACGCCAAGAAACACTCATCAAAAACAGCTCGTCCGCCGCCATTTGATTTCACTAAACAGACAAGAGAATCACAGACTTTAATAAATAAAGTTGGCATAAAAAGGAACTAAACTAAGTTCACGGGAGAATTTCGCTTAAATCACAGTAGTGGCTCCACCAATCAATTTTACAATTAAATCGGTTACTACGATGTATAAGAGAGAAGCGCGATGCCAGGCATTAGGTGTATCAAAACAAAACCTCATAGCAAAACAAAAACAACTGCGCTGCTTTATCGACAATGCCAGGCAATCGACCGGCGCAAAATAAACAGGTTCACCTGCGCGGCCTATTTAAGGAGATAATGGAGAGTAAAATTTTCACAAAATTGGCACTAGCAGTGCCACGTAGATTTACTTCCTGTCCTACGGAACCATTATTTAAAGCTAGGATTAAAGATACCTAAATTACATACAGTGTAAAAAACTAAAAACAAGTTTCAATTACAGATCAAAAACTAAAATAGGGCATACTATAAATAATAATAATAAATAAATGACAAGTAAATTGTTTATTGGCTTAATATTCAAATATGCCAAATATTAATATCACGTATATACAAAGATAGAAATGGATAGAGAGAGAGATATATATATAGACACACACAGAGAGAGAGAGAGAGAGAGAGAGAGACTTTCACTCACCCATTTTCAAGATTTTTGGTAGCAAAGTTGAACTTCCATACAGCTTAAAATACTCTATGTACTTACGGTGGTGGAACAGTTTTGTACTAAATATCTAACAAATACAAAAGGTAAGACATTTTCCTTATGTTTGAATTTCCATGATTTTATTTGAGAACACAAACTTAGATGCATATTGCTAAGTACCTATTCAGACACTCAATATTACAAGTAAGCTTTAAAACACTTGAAAACTCCGAATCGAAAAAACAGCTGTAGCTGAACTTATATTAATGAAAGGAAGCTAATAATACTTTCCGTCAAATCCAAATAAATAAGATCTTTCCATCCGTTTGAGAGCTATGATGCCACACCCACAGACACAAATACATACGTCAAACTTATAACACCCCTTTTTTTGGGTCGGAGGTTAAAATAGTACAAGTTAAGATTTTTGGATAATCAGTCCTGCCTATTATCCGTTTTGTTGGTTTGTATGAAATATGAACATTCAACCACAATGAAATTGCCTGACCTTTTCTTGAATGAAAAAGATTGACGTACTCCATCCTCGGCCACAACATCGCTCACCATCAGGCAAGTTTGTAGTCAAATGTGAATTTAAAAAAAATATTTTAAAGCGTAAATTGTAAGTTTTACACGAAAGACATACCACCTTAAAAGAAAATTTGTATCGTACGTGCGCGCGCATGCATGAAAGGCTTTTCTGGTATTCATATATTTTCTTTCTCTTTTACAATCGACTATAAAATTTCTACAGCTGTGTACATTATAAATGTATAGGTACTTATATCAACCAAAACAATTACGCTTTGATACTGTATTCTATAAACATCATTTAAAAAACAATAAGTAATCGGTTAAAAAACCATTGAACAAAAATTTTCAGATGAAGTACCTAAAAAAAATGCAAAAGTTAAATATAACCCAGCCAAATTACGATGGACTATGTAGATGAAAGCAAATGTACAGTTATGGTGACATCTGTTAACGTATATGAATATTCAGTGATAATGAGTCATAGATAAACATTTGTTGTGATAAATCTGTGCAAGCTTAATCAATACTCAGTTAAAAAACTTGTTTGAATATGTAACCACAACAATGTTATCACCGATCGTATTGTTTTTCAAAAGCTTGAAAAAGGTAAGTTTTATGTTCTTGCAAAGCTTGAATAAAGTCACATTTTATCAAAGAAAATTGGTACTGTCTAACGAGAGCATTTTATATTTACAATCTGATATTGTGTTTGCATGGGGATCTTTTGCCATGTAATCCATGTACTTAAGTATCGCTTTACATCAGGTGAGTTGGCGGTCAAAGTAAGCCTAACTGAATAAGTATATTATGTATGTATAATAACGAAGTATAATAGTTTAAAAAACTAAAAAAACACGCTTAATCTTATCAAATTATTGTATTGTCATCGGTCCTTAATAAGTATGCCAAATTTTGAGTTAATCCGACGTTTTGAAAGGGGTCAAAATCATGTTCAAAGTTTCGGTTACATACTAACATTAGTACGTATGAAGCTAATAAAAGCGTGTTAATAAATAAAATAGGTTTTCCACCTACCTTTCCTCAGTACCACTATAGATACTATAAAAATAAGTGTCCTTTGTCTGGATTATTTATATTCTTCCCATTTAAAGGAAAATTAGTAAAGGTGCTACTTAAAATACTAGCTGTGTCTAATACTAGCTATACGTAAAATACGGTTTTACCCTTAGTACCTTTCTTAGTGGATGTTTATTTTTACAAGGAGTAAAAATAGACACCCTATGAGTTCTCATCTACGACTAGCGGTTTTGTTTTTTTTACTACCAAGCTTTTTATTCGTTTCACCTATCCCTGTGCAAGGGCGGATCCAGGGGGGGGGGGATCATGGGGGTCCTTTGTATTTATGTTTATTACCTATGTTTATTTACTTGGGACAAACACTCCCTCCCCCCCCCCCGCTATGAAAAAACTCATATACCCATGGTCCATTGCTGACCCCCCCCCCCCAATTAATTCCTGGCTACGGCCTTGGTGACCCCCCCTGGCGCCAAAGCTGGATCCACCCTGTCCCCGTGTCTGTAGATACTTCAAGAACTTCAGGTGAAACTTCAAGAACAACTTTCAACAACTTCAACTTTCTTTTGAAAAATCAAATCTTGCAAGTTAAATTTGACCCACTTCCCGGTTTCCGATTTATCTGAAATTTTGCATGAATAAATATGTAAATTGGAAGACAATACAATAATACATGGAGCTGCCCTTACAGTTGAGAGAGCAAGACAAAGGTCGAAGTAATATTGAAATAATAGTACGAGATCCGCATCGAGTATTTTGCACCTCTTCGCAGCCAGGAGTGATTTTGGTACATTTATACGTTAATAACGTACATTTATTATTTATACATCAAATGAAAGCTATTTGTTTTCTGTTTATTATGATATTTACTTTTTGATGTTATTATTCATTGTTCATACTTACAACAATGAATAATAACAATTCTGTAAAAATTTCAACATCTTATCTACTACAATCCTAAAGGGTAGAACTTTGAACCATTGATATAATACCTCTATGGACTAGGACAGACAGACAGACAACGTAGCCTCACGAATAGGCTCTCGCACCTTTAATATACAAGCATAAAAAAACAATATTGTCATTGATCGATAAAACTAGCGAAAGCTCAAAAACAAATACATTATTGAAGTCCCGCGCCCTTCTAATAAAAGGGAACAGTAAACTCGCTAGCATTCCAAACTAATTTGGGTCTGTATTGCCCTCTGTAAATAGGAACGCCTTTGTCAAATAGAAACATTTTCCCGCGGCAATTGGCTTTCCCGCCAATTTGAAGAAAATTTATTTTTTTAATCGGTAAACTGCTGCGGCCTCCTTGAATATTAAGCAGGTACTTAAGAAAGGCCATAGACTTGTGTGTTACTTATTCTGTGACAAACAATGGTTCTGTGATGAGGACTCATTCAGTCTATTGTCCACTTTGGCAGTGACCACTCGTGCTCGAGTTTTCCGACTTTAAGCGTTTATAGTTTTGCGATTATGTGAAAATATTTACCAACGTTAGGAACTCAGTTAAGTGGGAAATTCTGAATTAATGGAGGTTAAAGTTGAAGTGGTGAGTAAACTTTTGTAATTTGTTACAAAATTAGAAAGAGCTATTCAATGATATAAGTAATAGTGGGTAAAATGTTAATAGTTATTGTAAAATAATAAAATATAAAGCTGTTTCATGACCTTATTCCACCCTTCACATTTCACTACAGGACTCGCAGAAAGTCGACACATTACCACCTATTTCTCATTGAAATGCCGAAAATCCGACCTCGATGATTTCGGTCCACATTCTTAATGCATACTGCAAAAGAATGGATTTCTTTGTCGCCTTCTCTATTTAAAAAAAAAAGAGAAATACAATCTTGGAATTTCTAAGGCTAGTGAGAATAGCTAGATATCTTTTAGATCGCCTAGTTCCATCCTCGGCCATACCGTCGCTTAACATCAGGCGAGTTTGTGAACAATCCCAGATCTATTAAAAGTAACAAGTATCTATGTTAAAAGAAAAACAAAATACCCGACTGCAGAAAAAAGGTTTTTACAGTCTACATGATTACGATTTCGTTACACTTGACGTTGTTGAGTGTGCGTTTTTTATGAGAAATTATGCGTAAAATCGCTATAAAATATTATAAATGTCCATTCTTTAGAATAATTATAATAAAATCACTTGATTATTACAAACAAGTTCGTTGGAGGTTTTTTTTTTTTTTGCGAGAAAAGTATTTAATTATTACAAAAAATATAGCATATGTTACTTAGGGAGTGAAGACGAATCTAACGACATCTCGCACATCAAAATCGGTCAAGCCGTTTACACTGTAACCGCTCATATAGAAACATACATAAATACATACAATCAAATAAATATCCACTATTTTCAACCGACTTGAGGAGGAGGTTATAAATTCGACTGTATTTTTTTTTATATTTGTTACCTCACAACTTTCGACTGGGTGAACCTATTTTGATGATTCTTTTTTTATTTGAAAGCTGATGCTTCCCGCGTGGACCCAATTCCATTTGGTCCAGTTCTGACAATGGCATCCATTAGAAGTCGGTTGCTTCAGTTTTTTAAACTTTATTATATCTGAATTATTCACCCAACCTAAAAAACTACTACTACAATAACTTATTAGAATAAACTTCAAAATTATTATCCTAACGTGGAATATTACAGTAACCGGCAGTACAATTCCACTCCCTAAAAATAGTAAAAATGACTCCGTTAATACAAGTACGTAGCCAGGAGGAGCTTTCATTCACCCCCGCGTAAATACAATTTGGCGTGTACCGGCAGACATTGGTGATTACTGACAATTTACCAAAAGACAATTTTCGGTTTTCTTAGTGTACATGATGGCAATTAAACTACAGTTAGATATAGTATACTATACACGTTTATTTACTATCAATAAGCACTTTCATGGGTATAGGCAATGAGAGTTTATCTATAGACAGGCTATACTCATTGAATATGAAATAAAAGCATGGCAAATCTCAGTTCTCAGCACTTTCGAGGATAAGACCACATCCTTAAGGCTTTTCAGTATCTTGGCCTTATATATATTGGTGTTGCACTTTCTAAACAGACAGGATGGGAGAAATCCTTGGGGAAGGCCTATATCCAGCAGTGGATTTCTAGTGGCTGAGATGATGATGATGATGTGTGAAAATGTCCTCCAATATTTATTTGTTTATTTACTCCTTATAACCAGCCAATTTGGCTATTGAATAAGCAGTTATTCGGGCGACCACGTAACCTGCTTTTACGTACTCGTAGGCACCTATTCTAGTTGGTCCCTGTGATTAGCGTGATGGACGAGATGAGTTAGCTAATTCCAACGCGCCCACTAATTACGGTAACTAGCCCCCGCCCCCGCCTACTGCCCGCCCTGGACACACTTCAGGTAATCGAAAGTAAACTTATTAGGTAAACGTAAACCTCATGGAGTACATAAATATAGAGAGGAGTGAGGTTCTTCAATTAGTCCCATCATCATCATTATCAGCCTACTTTAGTCCACTGCTGAACTTAGGCCTCTCCCATTGAACGGCATTCAGCACGATACTCGGCTTTCCGTTTCTAGCCAATGCTGCTTTCCGTATGTCGGCTCAAGGGCGTCGCCAGCCCATGGCCCAGAAGGTGGCAAGTTATTATTATGGAGGATGAGAAAAATATGAATTGTAGGTACAGGTACAATTGCAAGGCCTTAGGACTTTGGTTGCTTTGCAGTTGGCTACATTTTTTAAATCTCTAGGGGGGGGGCTGCCCCCTCTGCCCCCCCCCCCCCCTTGGCAACGCCCTTGTGTCGGCACTCCATCGTATCTCAGGGGCCCTACATTATGTTTACCGACTCGCAGTAAACCACTCTAGTAGAGGTATTCAGAACCCATTCGGACGCGGAATCGATTCGAATTCTATATCTCCGTCTCTGTCATTCTCTATGGAAATGACAGAGATGGAGGTATAGATTCCGAATCCAAATGAGTTCTGAATACCGGGGCATAACGCGTTTATCCTATCGGTTGTTGGTTCTGCGACAGATATGGCCGGTCCACTGCCACTTTAGCTTGCTAATACGCTGCGCTAAGTCAAACGCCAACCATAGCTCACTGATCGACTTTAAATTTGTGATCCATGCCAACTTTGAGCGTCCACGCGTGAGTGATTCGGCACTGTACATTCATGACTAGTAGGACGCACTGGTTGAAGACCTTCGTCTTGAGACTGTGGGATGGGTGAGGAGATAACTCGACGTAGTTTGCCGAATATGCTGCCCAGCACAGCTGGTTTCTTCTCTTGACTTCACATTCGATTTTTTCCCCTAATTCAATCGTCTGCTTTAGGTATGGGAAGCCATTTATTGCCATTGTTCCCAGAACAATGTGCTCGTTGAACATTATTTAATGATGAATTAGTGACACAGTGAGAACAGTGTACATATTCCAATATTTTTGTAGATATAAAATGACTGAATGGATTTACCTCTGTAAAATTCATAACATCTCAAAACTACCTAGACGGCTAGACCGGTTTTGATGTGTTATTAGATTACGCTTGAGTTATGCATAACACAAGCGTAAGTTACAATATAAAAAAAACCGGACAAGTGCGAGTCAGACTCGCCCACCGAGGGTTCCGTACAAACTAGAAGATAAAAGGGGGAAATCATATTTTCCATCTTATACCGAAAAGTATACATCGTAAAAATATTTAAAAACCTATTTTAACTTAAACTAATTAAGCTCTTTCATATGATACGGTTAAAGAACTTTAAAATTTGGACCCTCATTCCTTGCGTAAAGACACTATTCTTTTGTGATTAAATAAAAAAAATCCAGTTTTCGGATTTTTTCCTATATGTACTATGTGTACTCATACCTATGTGTACTCACAATGTATAACATAATGCTTCTTGCCAAATTTCATTGTTCTAGGTAAACGGGAAGTACCCCATAGGGTTTGATTCCCTTGTGAGTGTCGAAATGTGCATTTTTAACAATATATTCGGCTGTAACTTTTTTTTACGAAAACTTAGAAACTTTATTTTTCTTTCTGCAGCAAGATACTATGGATCTGCGTTTATGGTTTTAATTTCAACTCGATACCTTCACGCGTTCCCCAGATAAAGGACTTGACACCCGATGGATGGACAGACGGACAGACGGACAACAAAGTGATCCTATAAGGGTTCCGTTTTTAGCTATTGAGGTACGGAACCCTAAAAATTGCTCTTAAGCAGTCGGGTATTTTGTTTTTCTTTTAACATCGATAGTGACGAAACCCTAAAAACTCTTAAGAGAAAAATTGTCGCACGAGCACATACAATTCGTATTTGTTTTAGGCAGGGCCGGATTGGGCCCAAGGAGGATTTCATTACCAATTGCGAAAATGTTGTATATAAAGGATTTTTTCCAGTATTTGCTTTATGCTTTTATTTGAAATTTTGAAGTATTATGGAACGAATTTCAATATTTTTGTGATTGATGTTGTTTTTATTTTTTTTTTATCTTTTATTGAAGTCGATTAAAACAACTGAAATAACCGACCAACTAGCAAAAGTTGGTCGTATGTTGATTAATAATAATAATAATAATAAATTTTATTTCCATAATATTATTAGTGTATAAATTACAAATCCAATTATCAATAGGCTTAATATTAATAAGATTGAGACGTTTTAGTCACAACCTCAAAAAAATAGGTACGTATCTACCAAAGACTTATGTAATAGGGCGAATTCTGTGGTATCTAGTTAGATAGACGCCCAGTTTTGATTTAATTTTACCGTATTTATGGAACAGTCGTATTTTTCTAATTTTTCAGTTGATTGGATTGATTTGAAGTCGATTTAATTATTTTTATTATGATTTATTTCCAATAGTGTTATGATTGCACCTTTAAGTGACCTTTGGCTGACTTTTATTAAGGTTTATTGCGAAATGGAAAAGATTAATTGTATTATGCATAAGAATGATTTATTTTATAAAATGGCATTTAGCGTATCAAATATCAATGGCAGGTAGGTAGCGTATCAAAACCAAAACTTCAAACAATTTTATAGACTTGAGAGTAATAGCAATAGGGCTGAATTCTGTGATATAAAACATTTCTCAATACATATCTATATCTATAAATAAATATCACCTTGGCTTCGGTTTGCTAGACGGATGTTTGGCTGTTGTTCATTCCTCATTTCCTTAGTAGGTACAAATTTCGGAAACGGTGGATGTAAAAAATGCATTCAATTCGGTTGGCCGATCTGCCCTGTTGAAGCACTGAAAATGAAATTGAATTGAACTCCGGTACAGCAAGACGTCTCGTAATGGAGATGCCATGTAAGGTCGTACCTATACCGGCTCGCCATTAGCCTCCGCCCGACTGTGATTTGAATACGAGAGAGACTATAAGTGCTCTCGCGCCCGTCAACAATTAAATTGTTACGGACCACGGCCCTATCATGAATAATGGAGGAAATCAAGCGTCTTGTTCGCCGGGTGAAAATAATACTGCATCGAGACGCAATGTAAAAACTACACGAATTAAAATAATTATAGTTTAAAAAACTGAAAAAACCGACTTCATAATACGTATTACAATACACTTGAATGATATTTACCGGTTATCTGGTTATAAAAACCAAAGTACTGCATCGATTTTGGTAAAAATTATATGGGACCACATCCGAAGTATGACCTACTAAATACAAAAAGAATCATCAAAATCAATGCACAATTGGCTCAGTAGTCAATCAAGTCAATGAACAAACTTATAAAAAAAAACATACAGACCGAATTGGTAACCTCCTTCTTTTCGGAAGTCGGTTAAAACAGACCCATAGAACCTAGGTTCACATGAAAACTGTTTCTCGTCTATTCTGATAGTTTGCTAATAGATCTATCAGACCTAAAAACCATTATTTCCGTTACAGGAGATAATTTTTCGGCTAATCAGAAATAATTGTTATTTTGATTTAATGCAGTGTTGGTCTGGGTGTGCGATATATAAAATCTATTTATAAGAATCGACACGTTACCAACAAGGAGGAGTTATTGTTTATGAGTACTTTTATGACAACCGTTAAATTTCGTTCAGTATACGGTCATTTGAATCGTCGACGAACGGTCGCTTAGAAAATTAGGTAGCACGGACGATATGGTAACTACAACACGATTCGTATACATCTCTATGTATACAGAGACGCTTATCAACACTTGATCTAAAAAGAGGGCTGTTTCAGTTTGGCATGTGTATGTGTGCCATCGTAACTCTCAAACGGATGGACCGATTTTGATGTAGTTTTTGTTTGAAAAAGGATTTCAAGATTGTTCTTAGCTATGTTTCATGGAAGACCTCAGTACGATGCTCATCAATAAAGTCAGTAGAGTCCTCAATAGAGTTTCCCAACGGGTGGGCCTCAAAATGAACATGGACAAAACGAAGGTTATGTCGAACGTCCATGTAGTGCCCACCCCAATATCTGTGGGGAACTCCACTCTTGAAGTTGTTGACGAATACGTCTACCTAGGATAAACGGTACAATTAGGCAGGTCCAAGTTTGCGAGAGAGGTCAATCGTCGTATCCAGCTAGGCTGGGCAGCGTTCGGGAAACTCAAAAGCGTCTTCTCGTCAGTGGGCAGGGCACATAGCACGTAGAACTGATGGCCGATTGGGCCATCAAAAGTTCTCGAGTGGAGACCACGCACCGGCAAGCACAGCGTAGGAAGACCAGACACGAAATGGACAGATGACCTCATACAAGTGGCGGGAAGACGCTGGATACAAGCCGCTTCCAATCCGTCTTTTTGGAAATCCATGGGGGAGGCCTATGTCCAGCAGTGGACTTCTTTTGGCTGAGATGATGATTATATTTCATCAAAATCGGATCAGCCGATTTTTTTTTTGTCGTGCGTATTTTAGTTTCGTAAACTTATACTTATTTAAAAATGCTTCCACGTTTCACTTTTTACATTAAAATACATTTTAAATATGACCACTGGTAGTCCAGCTAATTTGCAAAAATCTGCATAATTTGTTGTAAAATATTTTTCTTTGTTTCAGCATACAGTCCACCCGACATCACCAGGTTCTAAAGTAACACCTAAAAGACAAGAACATGGGCCTAATAAAGTAATTCAATCTTGGTGCACTCCACAGCCAAGTCCTAATTTAGCAGTCTGCCGCATGTAAGTTGAATTACCTCGTTTATGAAAGAGGAACGTCCTTTGACAAATAAAATGTTAAGGAATCTAATTAGCCTTGAAATAAAGTTGGATTTAAGAAGTAAACATCCATTGTGGTGTTAGTTTAATTGCCAGTGGCCAGTCATATTTATTTGATACAAGTTAGCCTGGTCAAAATTTGATAATAGGGCCTTGAATTCTGTATACCTGACGATGAATTATTAATGCTAGACTGGCAATCGTTTTGTGATAAGTACTTGTAAAAAGAGTATAAAATAATATAAGATACTTACGTACATACTTTTCAGAGGAGAACCTCAAATCGTCGAGGCAAAAACTCAATTTAAGGATGAAATCGATCACGGTAGGTCATCATTTCAGCTGCAAAAAGTGAAGTTATTTACAAACAAATACGATTCACCTATAAATACCCTGTGCACAGCAGAAAGTAAACTGGAACACCTTCAAGCTGACCTTGATGATATCAAAAAGATCAAAGAATGCTTAGATGCAGTAGGGCAGTAAGTATGAATTCATCTTGATAAAGTTTGATAGATTATCATTTTACCAGCTATTGTGCAGCTTAATGTAACACCTGTATCCTTTGCGTTTAATCAGACCTTCAAAAGAGGAAGAGCCACATCCGGAAATAAATACACCCCAGAGCCCTGTCCCATCGTCTCCAACAAGAAACAGAAAAGGGCATGCAATTATATTCAATATCTGCGATTTGCTGCTTCCTATAGATCCACAAGGTAAACAAAAAAAATATTAACTAATACGTATTCTTGTCGGTAACTAATCTTATTTATTTCCCCTATTGGGGGCCAATTTAGAATTCTACTGTCCCGGTTGGATGCCAATATGAAGAGTAGTTTTGTTAACACCACACATGTTTTGTAATCTTTCTCAATAGATCTTTAGTTAAAAGTAAATTAACAGCTGTACTCGTATATGCTTAGTCGTGAATAAATACAAATATTTTGTAGAAAATTAAGTAAATCTATGTCTAGTAAGATCTATGGATAACAATAGCATATAATAACTGTTTATTTTGTGTCGTTAGTGTAGTTATAAAATTCTTCTCCCAATTTTCATATACCATGCTTTTTTGCCTCAGGTCACCTTTACATCACTTGGCTGCTCTTAGTGACTTTCTGCTACAGTTATAATGCCTGGTGCATCCCTCTGCGGGCTACTTTCCCTTACCAGACTCCTGGAAATCTGCCCATCTGGCTGACATTCGACTATTTCTGCGACTTTATATATCTTCTCGATTTGGTCATGGTCAAGCCCAAACTTATGTATCTACATGAAGGATTTTGGGTCGACGATCCAGTGGAAACTAAGAAGAATTATATGAGAAAGTTGCAGTATAAGGTAAAGTCAACATTTGTAAATGGATTGTTTCTTCTCATCGATCGTACAGAATATTTTTCAATGACATGCAAGAGAAGTATGGTGCCTTTACGTTTGGAAATTGATGGAACTTTCTCATAGCCAAGGAGTTTAATAATTGAAGGGTTGTAATTCTAAAGGGTCCAAGTGCTTAAAAAAAACAATGTTATTACAAAAATACGATCTATGTGCCATGCCTAATAATATGCAAATGAAAAAAATATATAAAAAAATTGGCACTTAGACCCTTTAGACTTACAACCCTTCAATTATGTTTACAGACCAGCCCTCCCACTCTTCTTCTGCTGGGTGAAAAGACCTGTTCCCTTAAATTATAATTAAGCTTTTTTTTTAGTTTGACGTGATATCACTGGTGCCTCTAGATGTTCTTTACATATTTTTCGGCCCCGAAATGGTAATACTTCGTTTTCCACGACTATTAAAACTACAAACTTTTTGGGAGTTCCACCAAGCTATGGATCGTGTGCTATCCTCTCCTTATGTGGTAAGCGTATATTATAGCATTACACATAATATATTATATTATACTCCTACATACCATTAGCATCTTTGCCGTTCTGTACGTGTAATTTTTTAAGCTTTAAAAATAACTTTCAGGTGCGCGTCGGCAAGACCCTCTTCTACATTTTCTTTATGATCCATTTGAACGCCTGCGCTTATTATGCCATGAGCCGTTATATAGGCATAGCGAGTAACGGCTGGGTGTACGATAACCAAGGGAATGCCTACATACGATGTTTCTACTTCGCTACCAAAACTGCTACGTCTATTGGAAAAAACCCGAAACCAGAGAATACGATCGAATATCTGTTCATGACGGGGGCTTGGCTGATGGGAGTGTTTGTGTTCGCGTTGCTGATTGGCCAGATCAGAGATATCATAGCCACAGCTACAAGAGCTAGAGTGAGTGTCTTATTGCTGTATTCACCAATAATAATGACATTGATTAATGAATACCAATGAAAGGCATTATTTATTGGTTTATATAAAATAATCACTTATTATCGATATTATTTAAATAGCAGGAGAGGTGTGAGTGCTCTCTACTGGCTCAAGAAAACACCATACGGCAAATAACGAGTTCTGAAATTTTTAGCTAAACCCACGAAACTAATAATACAGAGACTGTTGTTATTAGCTTTAAACAAAAAGCGCGTAAAAAAGAACATCACAGAGTCACACATTTCAAAGTGAGACAAGATAATTTTTATAATCTATTATTCCAACAGTTAAAAGGAGTGTTTTTATACATTTAAGAGATGTTCTAATGTTTTTGAAGCACACGCTGAAGAATATAATAGGTAAAATTAATTGAAGGCTGAAAATCTTAAAGTGAGACCATTCCGCTTGCCTTTATTTGCATTATTATTTAAAACTGATACTGTATTTAGACAGAAACCAAATACCTATTTCATTCCAGTTCACTCCTACCAATTTTGCTAAACATTTCTTGCAAAAACATCGACGTCATATGATATATTATGTCAATTTGCAAAGGTTAGTAAAATCTGGTGATTGTAATTAAAAATATTTTTACTGCCATTAGACGGAGTACCGCAAAACAGTTGACAACTGCGTGAGGTACCTGCGCCGCCTCAACATGCCTAGCAACGTGCAGCGGCGTGTCGCCTGCTGGTTCCACTACACCTGGACCAAACAGCGCTGCTTTGGTAACTCATTCATTCAAAACTAGACTGTAACGCACCGTAAGAAGTTTTAAAATTTTGTGGGGTACCTGCACCTTCTATGACCGTATGATAACATAGACTTTGAATTGTTTCCAGATGAGCAAAAAATATTGGATGCTCTTCCATTTAACATGAAACGAGACGTGGCTTTAGCTGTCAACTATTCTACTTTAACCAAGGTACATTGAGAAGACAGCTTATGATTTTTTCTTTGTAACAAAATAGAAACTATAACATGCGTTTTCTCTCCAGGTACAGCTGTTCCGCGATTGTTCCGAATCTCTTCTGCGAGATTTGGTCCTTCAGTTGAGACCAGTGACATTTCTCCCCGGAGACCTGGTGGTGCGGTGTGGAGACGCAGGTCACCACATGTATATCATCAAATCCGGAGAGTGCTGTGTGAGTTTCAATAGAGTTATGCTTATTTTACGCCAAGTACATAATTTGCAAACAATATGATTTTGAGCCTGGCTTACCTCTGTCTGGCTTCAGGTCTGTAATGAATTTCTTAGTTTGATTGAACTAAATAGTTCAAAGACCTTTTTGTGTTAAAGACTGTAAAAGATAGGAAGATCTCGTACAGATCCAATAAAGGTCAGTGACAATTTTGTTTTTCCAGCAACCTTACCTTTTTCACTTTCGCAGGTGATGTCACAAGATGAGAGTGAAGTTCTGGCAACCCTCAAGGAAGGTTCAGTTTTTGGTGAGATAAGCTTACTTGGAATTGATGGGCTCAGACGTAGAACTGCTACAGTCAGGTCAGTCACACACACATACAGTCATGAATCACACTATGTTAAATACGAGTACTTTGAAAAAATATAAATATATTATAATCAATCAATCAATCAATAACACTTTATTGACACCACAAAAAGAATAAAAATAACAAACAAAAAAACTTATAAAACAATTGCACAAAGGGCGGTCTTATCGCTAATAGCGATCTCTTCCAGACAACCTTAAACATAAATATATTATAATCTGAGAGGCGATTATTAATTTTCAAATATTTTGATGAACTTAAATACTATCGATGTATTATTTTATACTTAATTTAAAGTATGTTTTAATCTACGAAGGATATTGTAAAAATTTAAATGTAACAAATTACCTATGTTAATTCATTGTTTGTAACAAATTACCTATGTTAATTAATTGTTTGTAACAAATTACCTATGTTAATTCATTGTTTGTAACAAATTACCTATGTTAATTCATTGTTTGTTAAATTACCATGTTATTAATTAATATTCCAGATCTCGCGGTTACTCGAATCTGTTTGCTCTGTCCCGGATGGACCTGGACGCTGCATTGAAGCACCATAAAGAGGCTGCGAAGATCCTACGGCTACGAGCTGATCAGATCATCCGTGAAAATGCTGCCAGGTAGGGCGACACACGAAACAATTGTCAATTGCAAGACATCATATTATAAATAATAGTATTTGGTAATACTATAGCCATATTAAGGCTAAGCAAGCACCGCCCTGCATTGTAGCATGTACTTAAATCAATATTTTACAGGATACATTTCGGAGAATGAAGAATGCATCTGAGCTGCACCTTGCCTCCACCTCACCACGACCTTATTTTACCTTCCCATTTCTATCACAGAACCAGTAGCAAGTCAGCGCACTACTACCTATACATTGTGGATTTTTCTAAGAATCGTACTAAACGCTTTAACTCTACGTTTCTAATCCGGCCAGCCAAAGAGTGGAACAAATTGCCGGCTTCTTTGTTTCCTTACAACGTAAATCTTTTCAAGGTCAGAGTGTTATGTGTTTTGTTCAATAACAATAATTATTAAACATAAAACAGATATAAAACATAGAATGATTTAAAATCGACATTTCATAATCTCACAGAAATCAAAATAAAAATGGTCAAAAGCGTGTCGTGCAGGGCAGTGCATAATACAGGGTTCTTTTTAAATAAGTGATCTTAAAACAGCGTTTCATGTTTGATACTATGAACATATGAGTTAAAATGTTAGTTTAAATAAAATTTTCATTTCTTCTCTAAGTACATTTTTTAAGTTGATCAACTCTTACTCATTAACTTGTAAAGCCTACCTAAGCGTAATATTTCTCCTTTTAATTTCATCATACTTGTACTAGAAACGGATCTCTAATCTCTAGCCTATCCAACGATACCCCGAATCAGGATTTGCTGATTCTTCAAGCTTTGACATTTATCCGCCATAATTTTGAAGATGATATTCCAAGAATTGGTGCACGATTCAAAAGATTTTAGCAGCCTCCATTCCGTTTTCAATGTTCAAGGCAAGCGAAGCAGCGTCTAGCGGAGCTAGAAGCGAAGAGAAGAGAGGAGAGTTCAAGTTCGGACCCTGAAAGGGCCAGACGACGTCGTGCGTCCGTGGCGGCGCGCGCGCGGCGTCGCCGAAGCATGCGGCGCAGGCGTCTCTCCGTTGTTACTGAGGTACATATTTACAAATACAAATACAAATACAATTAACAAATTTTAAACAATATATTGAACAAATTTTGATCAAGCTCAAACGTATTGAGTTAAAAATAAATAAGTTGCTCTGATGAAACCCTATAGCTTAGTTATTATTTAAAAACCTACCCTAACAGTGGGCGAAAAGATAGTACAATATTTTATAAGTATATTTAGATTTAGAATGACTAACAATTAGAAAAAAAAAACCTCTAGCAACATCGCCCTTCAATAACGAAAGTAACGCTTGCACTTATTGTCTGGCAGAGATATCCTACTTATTTATTTATTTATGTTTTATTCGGCCTATAAAATAGGCTTGCGTTTGACCGCTAACTCGGCTGTTAAGTGACTTACTTCCCCAACTCAGCGAAAGAGGTTTATCGTACAATGATTTCCGGAGTAGAATAGGTTTCTTCAAGGCAAGCGCCCTCCATCGTGGACCGCAACGTCGCTCAACATCAGGCGAGCCGGCGGTCCTTACACTTGACCTTTCATAGAAAAATTTCATAGAAAAAAAAATTCAAGATATTTTAAGCCTATCATTGAAGAAAAAAAAATAATTATCAAGGATTTTTTCAGGACTCTACGAACCAATCGATATCAGAGTCTGAAGAACAGGTAACAGTACTGGAAGGCGCTAAAAGCTCGGAAACTTTACGGCCTGCGAGCCGTATCTCACAGCGCACACTTACGGACCAGAATAGGCACCAAGACATACCCACTATCATATTCACCTCTCATGAACAAGAATAAAGCTAAGATTCCGTAGCAGCTTAGGATGTGCATGAAGAGTCTACGTTGTAAGTCTGATTTTGAGAGGTCGTATCCAGGTGAAATTAGTTTTATTTTGCTCAAATTTTGCATGCCGTAAGGCAGGACATGGCGTATTATTGTATACATTCTATCAGTTATACCCATATATGCAATAAACTTTTTATGAATTATGAAAAAGTTTTCTATAGATTCATCCGCCTACATTTTCATACAAAGTGCCGTTGAGTAGACAGGCGTAGCATGCGTATTTAATCCTACTATCTTACGTGATATTTCGTAAACATTTTACGTTACTAGTCTAACATATTGTGCTGAATTGTTTTTTAAACGACGCCAAAGAAAAGAGGAGATTCTATGTATGTTCGACCGCATGATTTGTTGACGTGATAACGTCTTATAGATCGATGAACGCCGGCTGCACGCACGAAAAAGTATCACGTTCCGCCTGAGCCGAGCGTGCAAGCGAGAGCGCGGAACAAGCGATAGAGAGGCACGATCGGCCTAAGCGTTCGTCTTGTGACGCATCGTTATCTCGTAAAATAATTATCGTCCGTAAACCGACTTTACAGACATTTATTTAATGTATGTTTACCGATTTCTCTGTCAATTGTGGACCGGTTTTTAATAGGTTTTTTTAATAAATAATTAACTATTAACAATATCCATAAGCTTTGTAGCCTATGGATATTTTAAATAATCTTTAATCAATAAGTTTTTAAATTTTTCTATACCTACTTATTGTTATGTTTATTTAAATAAAGAATTATTTTTAAAAAACATTCAAGTAAACAAATTGCGTATTTTGGACTCTATTATTTCAGTTTTTAAACTATAATTATGTAGACTATAATTTATAATAAGTATGTGAAATGTAGCTCAAAATTATCTTTAGCAATATTTGGAGGTCAAATTCAATGTGCACTTAATTTATATGTTTATGTTGCACGGATCATAAAGTTACTTAGTTTACCTACTTTCGAGTATACAATTAGTTTTGAACAAAAATTTACTAGTCTCTAAGCATTCTTCTTTTTCATACTGTATACTTACTATCTTAAATGTGATATTTATGTGTAAATTGTAGTACTTAAAATATTATACTTTGTAAGTAATATGGATGTTTAATACATATGTATGTATAAAGAATTTCGAAGTGTTCATGTGTATAATTTTTCACTAATACACTATTAAAGTCTGTGCTAATACCTAAAATGTCTTCTGAAATAT
Organism: Lycia hirtaria; assembly: GCA_947563715.1. NCBI lineage: Eukaryota > Metazoa > Arthropoda > Insecta > Lepidoptera > Geometridae > Lycia > Lycia hirtaria. The sequence goes on from OX387379.1 coordinate 41,479,722, forward strand.
TTGCTTAAAATTTTTCGTTATACAAGTATACATTAAAAAAGTTTTAAGTGATCGACTGTGAAATATATAACCTATAAATGACGATAATGGAGCGCCCTTATGCATGATTTTGTATTTTGTTATCTTGCGGTGAAGATAAGAGGGTTATCCAAATAGATCCGCTTCTATTTTATTTTGTGAACTCCATATTAAAATAATATAGCCTGTGACACTCAGGGAGTGAAGACGAATCTAACGACACCTCGCACATCAAAATCGGTTATCGTTTTGTATGTATGTTTCTATATGCAATCATATAGAAACATACATAATTACATACACTCGAAAAACATTACCCTCCTTACGCAGTCGGGTAAAAAAGGGAAATATCAGAGGCAAAATAAATGAACGGACTCCATCCCACGAAAAATTACGTCTGAAAATAGTCACGCTGATGAATTAATGACTGCACTTTTAATTTTACTGCACTTTAAATACTATGACAAAATAAATGTACTAACGTAAGAATTGACATGGACGATTTATTTTAACGTGTGTCTAGTGTAAATATATTTTTATTAATTTATTTATATATTTAAATAATAATAAATATGTTTTATTCTGATTTTCTTTTATGTTTTTCCTTGTAGGTACTCATACTTAGATACTATTTTATCAAAAATACACCCAATATTTTTGGCACCTATATCTGTGTCTTAATCAGAATATTTGGCTAGTTTTTTCTGTCGTCGCCATTATTTCATTGTAAATAAAATTATACAATTGACGACATATAGATATAATTGACCTAAATAAAGAAACCCAGTATTATTTGCATACAAATTGGTTCTAATAACACGAATTCCATTAGGGAGTCGACCCTCTAATGCAATAATTATACGCGACATTGCGTGCATCGAATTCGGTGACATTATCTTTTTTCCCCCACGAAATTCCGGACATGTTCCTTTTAAAACGAGGTCAGTATACTATTCTTGCACAAAATCTGTGGGGAAAAACAAAAAATGCGGGAATAAATGCCCGTAGGTACTTCGAATATAATGATCGGCGTAACTGAAACTGTGGAGCAGTCGCCGTACCACAAGCGTTCAAGCAGTCTTATTTCAATATTACTTTAACTTTTGTCTCGCTCTTTCTACATTTGACAGAGCAAGACCAATATCAAAGAAATATTGAAATAAGACTGCTATTAAGATTGTGGTAACCCCCCAGGACTGACGAGTAGACTTAGGAACGGTCTGGGTCTGGGAACCCCGACGACGACAGATATCTATGTTATGAGACCTTTTAAGACAGTTTTTGGCGGGAACGTCTTAGTAACGTGTTGTTGCTTTGTTTTATTTTCCTAAACTTGTGTTATTTTGAACATTAATGCTATAAAAATGGTGGTGTTTTATTCATTAGGTGTTCGATAAAGTGCGTGAGTGTGGGCAAGTGAAATAAAGCAGTAAAACGTGTGATTTTACGTTATCGGCAAAACTGCATAGAAGCTTCTAGTAAAGTCTGATACTTGATACTGGCAAATGCTTTAATGCGGGTCCAATACAAAAAAGAAGAAGAAGAAGACCTATGATGAAGTATCGAAATGTCATTGGCTGAGACGAAATCACTCCTAAATAAAGACGGTCCTGCCACTATTGTCGAGTATTAATGCCAATTTGAATTCACGATTGTGTGCCTGCTCAGCTTGACATAACCAGGGTACTCGACAATAACTTACTTGATATATATTAAAGCTCACTTTTCAATGTCAGTTTCTGCCCGGACCCGAATGGCTTACGTTGATAAGAAGTTTAAATTGCTTTGGCTTCACTCGAACTCCATTTTCTTCGTAATTTCCGATTATTTCCTATTGCACAATTACCGTCTACTAGAGTAGACGTAAACGCAATGTTCCAGATTCCTTTAGGTTCAAATTGGTAAGTATTTGGTTATCAACTCGATATCTTCAAACTGATGAATAGGTGATATGAGCTCATGATGTTTAAAGCAGCATTTTTTTTTTAAATTTCAAATTATTGCTATTTTTTAAAAATCCTCAAAATTTTACGGCTTACAGCCTATTTAGCTTATTTATCAAAGTTTGTAAGTTTTTTTATATACGATAAGTATATAAAAGAAAAACAAAATACCCGACTGCAGATAAGCAGTTTTTGCAGTTTAACTTACGATTGTTGGTGTACGCTGTTGAGTGTACGTTTTTTGTGAGAAAGTAAGTATAAAAGCGCATCCTTTTGAATAATTCTAGTAAAATCACTTCTTTGTTACGAAATAGTTCGTTGGAGGTTACGAAAAAACGCATTTTTATGCAAGAGATGTATTATTATTATTACAAAAAAATATAGCCTATAACACTCTGAAAGTGAAGACGAATCTAATAACACCCCGCACATCAAAATCGATCAAGCCGTTTTGGCCGTAGGCTGTCATATAGAAACATACATACATACATACACTTGAAAAACATAACCTTTCTTCTTACGGGTAAAAATAGGCTTGCGTTTGACCGCTAACTTGCCTGATGTTAAGCGACTGTTGCGGTCTACGGTGGAGCGCTTGGTATTTAAACCAATGACGAAATAAATGAATATTCATGAATATTCATTAATGAATATTCTTTGACGAAAGTACACTCAAACTTTCTAAGCGTTTTAGTATACTTAAAGCTATTTAATTTTTTACAACCTTTAGATTAACTAACTATGTGTCTGTCTGTAAGGGTCAAATCTTAAAAAATATATATGTATATATATTTATTAATATAAATTTATATTTATTTAAAATAAAATAAATAAATAAATTAGGCCCATTTCCTGACGATTGTCTAGTAGTCAATTTCCTAAAAAAATAAACTTTTCGCGCGTACTTACAAAAACGCAACGTTACACTCCCGATATTTTTAGATTATCCAACGATACCCTAAACAAGAAAAAATAAAGTGGAGGCTTTACGTATAGGTATGTAGTACTATTAAAGTCTTCTGTGGTATAAGAGAGGTAGTTATGTTAGCGATATAAATTATGTATACCCATATTAATTACAACAACTTAAATTACAAATTTAAGCAAGACGTAAAAAATATTGTGTTTGCTGCTTATGATGATTATGATGATGAAGTTTAATTAATTTAATTTAATCAAGTGATGTTAACAAATTTCCTTTTTATTTCTTTTACTTTTGAAACTGAAAATCTTATTATTGTAATTGTAATTATAACATGTTGTGTATACATTTAAGGAATATAGTTTAGGTCCAAATTATGAATTGTACATTGTAAAGACTGTATTCTGTTTCGTGTACCAATAAACTAAATAAATAAACAACTTTCTAGTACTAATAGCCTTTAAGCTGACCCGCGGACAGACGGATAGACATGGCGAAACTATAAGGTTTCATACTTGACTACGAAACCCTATACATGTTTTTTTTTGTTTATATATTTGTTTTTATTTATTTATTTCATAGCACAAACAACAGAAAGTAACAATATTTTGGTTAAAACATGAGCGTACATTGGTGTCGTATAGGCTACTTTCCAAATATATATATATATGCCTAATATGATATAGAACATAAAATGGTTAGAGCAAAAATAGCATGAGGCAAAATAATAAAAATTTTAACAAAATTATGATTATGATTAAACTTAGGTATTCTGCTGTAACGGTGAGGATATTTCCAAAATGATGATGATAATGACACACACTTTCCTACCCCTCTCCAGTTATAAATACCTACCTGAAATTACTCCATGTTCCTTAGAATATTAAAGCTTTAATAACCAATTTTAATTTTCTTAACAAAAACAAACAAAATCCGAGTCTGTGTCGTAAACAAAGCACCGATTACGGGACCATTGGTGTTGCGTGATGTCAGGTATTCATTTCTTTATTGAAATAGACAGCCTACCGCGGAATGTACACATTCAGAAAATACAAATAAAACTCTAATTTGAAAGTTTTTATTTATTTTCTTTATTACATTTTCACAGTTTGCAAGAAACCTGATTCTTCATGCATATATAACACGGAGCAAAGAAATAAAGGTTATAAATTTTATACAGTTGCTTTGTTGCTTTGATAACAACAAAGTAATATTATAAATTATTAAAAAAACTGCACTGATATTGCCGCAATATTTCATAGAGTACATTCTAACTTACTAAACAAGCGAAAGTAAGTTCTCCCTCCCTCTCTCTCTCTCTCTCTCTCTCTCTCTCTGTCACTTTCGCGGATAAACGACTGAAGAAATTAGGTTAGGTTTAAAGAGTATTTATTCTCATATAAAGATATTTACATCACTTCCATGAGAACATAATTTATGATTAAATTTATACAATTCGTCATCGCAGATATTAGGTAGATATTTAACATAGATATAATTTGGAACCTGAAAAAAGACAGGCTACTTATATGTTAATGACTTTTAAGCTATTGTGCTCGTAAAATAAAAATTGTTATCGGAATTTTACGCTGTGTAATATAGGAATTTTAAATTCCACAAAACACACGAAAGCAAATAGATTATATCAAATCGTAAAGTTCATAAATAATATACCGTAATACCGTATTATAATAAAACGCCATTTATTTTAACTCTTTTGAGTTTAGTTCCCATACGTATTTAAGCAACTTTTAGTTACGTCAGAAAACATCTTATAATACGTTAATTTAAAAAGTAGTTGAAAACTTCGCATGTCTTCAAAATAATCGTGCATTATAAACAGCCCTGATTAGGGGTAACTGAAGACTTGCTCTGTTTGTTGGCTCAGTCAGTAATCAACCCCGGTCGAAGACTCTCACTCTTTGCAAATGAAAATCGTAATCGTAAACATGTAGATTAATAATACGCGGGAAAAAAAATAGTGTAATGCTAAAACAATAGTGTATTTCCCTAAAATTTTTATATTTACTTCAAATATCGTAAATAATTTAAAAGAAATTAATTATAATATAACTAAATAAAAAACTTTGTTTTTTTCACTCTTTTTTTGTTTATTTTTGAACTTCATGACACTTAGGAAGTTATATGATTTTGAACAATCATTTATATTCATAGTTTTCGAGTAATGCGAAAATTACGTGAATGCTTTCTAATACCTATCTTCATCATGGATTTTCCCATTTGAAAAAATAAAGGAGTATTTTGCGAAGGTAAGAATTGTTTTTAATTTATTTGGTGTTGTGTGGCTTAATAAAAATAGGAATAAAGATAGTATGTTACATAACAACTTATCTAACTTCCGTAAAATCACACAACGTATCTACGTACCAATATGTTTGAAGTGGCCACTAGAACTAGATCTTTTTGATCCACTAACTTTTGTTAACACTTAACAGCAACTGTAATAAAGAATAATTCGGATCAACAAAAAAAATCTTCGTTGCGCCTACTAAATTCTGTATATAAGTTTTCTCAATTTTCACGCCAAATTTTTATTGTACCTATATGTACATATGAATTTTTTCTAACTCGTTTCTATAATTTATTTCACAATAAGATTTTTACTAGGACATGTACATACATATTAAAACAAAAATTACATTACACAAAAAATCGAAAATTCTCGAAATGCACATAATATACATTGTGCATTGCACATATTGACTTTGGCAGGCAAAACTATTACATATTAGATACAGAATTCGCCCTTTTTACGTAAGTCTTTGATATTAGATTATAAAAAAAATTGATTGTAGACACGTAAAGAATCAAAATTAAAATAAATAATAATAAATATTTGTGGACATTTCACACAACACCATCTAGTCCAAACTAAGCAAAGCTTGTACTATGGAACTAGGTGGCTGATGGAATACATATATACTTTTTTTTTTTTAAATATATACATATGATACATAGAAACACCCAGACACAGAACAAACATCCATGCTCATCACACAAATGTTTGTCCTGGATGGGGATCGAACCCACGACCTTCAGTTCAGCAGCTAGACATGAGCCACAAGGCCAGTCACTTCCAATCAAATCGTCAATTCCACAGCAAAAGCTTAATGCATGATTGATTCTTTATTTTAAAAAATCTAACTTTAAAAATTCAAACAAGTATCTTCTTTTATCCCGTCTAGTCTAGAAATGGACGTCATAAACGACTTTACAGGCAAAATAATCGTTAATTTTATTATTTTCTGTGCCGTAAAGCTGCGGCATGGGAGCATAGCGTGATTCACGTTCGTTATTAGATTATACTTAAAGCATTCAGGAACAACTGAAAAGTATTCGATGCAGCTATTTGCAATGACCTATAGTGGTTTTATTATGAAAACTAACGTGGTTGTTACACATTTTTATATTGAACAAACGGATTACTCACTTATATTTTTGAGTCAAATTCTCCGACTATAGTTTCAACCGCATACGGTGGTCTTTTTCACAACGAGCATTCGGCTCAAAAATAGACGTGAGTAACCGGTTTGTTCAAAATAAAAATGTAAAAAAAGAACTTTATTGGTGTATAATGCTAATGTAAACAGAAAACTATGTTAACTTTTTATTATAGGATTGATTTCTTTGTTCTGCGTACGTTTCCTTTTTGTAGATGTAAGGGTTATCATCGACAATGTTTTTCAACAACTTAAATATTTTTCCCCAATATAATAAAAACTATTTTTAATAGCTCCTTCCGATCGAAACAATAGCCGTAATAGTCTAATAAAAATAAATCCGTTTGTATGGAGCAGATCACAGTATTTGCAACTGGGGGGATTCTTTGAAATTATGATAGGAAAATAACTAAAAATCATAAATCAACAATAATCCCTGATTTATAGACTAGCTGCGTTACGTGGTTTTACTCGCGTAGTTGTGAAAAATAGTGAAGATTATGATGATGATAAGTAGCTTATATCCGCCTCCAGGTACAATTCTATAGTTCCAGGTATAGTCTATACTAATTTTCATAACGATCGCTTCAGCTGTTTGAGCTTGTAAAGGTAACAAAATCAGCTTTTATAATATCATTATGAAATTGTGTCAAATGTATTTCAAAACACCAGTACATTAATTTAAATAACAATATACTTAGTTGTCTTTTATGTTGTCACAAATCTTATTTTTACTACACTATAATTTTCACGGATCAAAATTATATTGGATCCTCGTAGATCTTCTACGAAACGCTACGAAAATTGTCTATTCGTAGTTTCACAGATTAATATAATAATTATTTATTATAATGGTTTCTCATAGAGTTTCTACGAATATCTATGAAAGTTTTGTTTGTTTTAGTTTTGTTGTCACAGATATATTATTATTCATAGTAATAATATTTAGATGATTTCTTGTAGAGACATTGTAGAGCTTCTACGAATTGCTACGAAATTATCATTGACCTAATATGTAATGGAAATTATATGTATTTGTTGTACTTAGTTTCCACGGATCAATATAATTATTATTATTCTTTATTATATACTTTCATAAATTTATCAACGGGATGTAGCGTCAGTCCTCAAAAACGTCCGAGCTCAATGAGATCTAATTAGATCCCTTACACGATTAAAATAATTCGAAGCGGCAAAATAGACGTCTCTAGACTTCTCAATCTAAATTAGGCTTTAGCGTGGCGACATAGAGTCTTTATATCAAATTTTTTAAGTTCGCCATTGTTGGTAGGTACTATATTCGTGAATTTTGTTTTAGACTTTATATCCACGTAATAGAAATTCATTGGTTATATATGATAATTTCTGGTAGAACTTTGACAAATCGCTACGAAAGTTATTTTTCTATAGATTTAACAGATTATTTTGATGGTTCTTTGTAGAGCTTTTACAAATTGCTACGCAAATGTATTTTGTTGTAGTTTTCGCGAATCAAAATAATGATTATTGTGAAGGTTCTGTGGTATTGAAGTTTGCTTTACAGAGTTTCAAAAGTTTATTTAGGTATAGTAATGGATTTTTCATGGATAACGATTTTTCATACGAAACTTTTAACCGTTTGTCACTGGGAAGAAATCATACATTTTTTTTTTCTAACTTAATCTTCTTTAGTTTAGATACAAAATTTCTGTAAAACTATACTTCTACGAGTATTTGTATTTATAATTAAGACAATATCGATTTTCATCGAGGTTCTACGCATTAGCAGAGGCTCTATGAAAAACAATCGAACAGCCAGGTCTAGGTAAAAAAAAATGACATTAAATTTTAAAAATTAAAAAATTCCATAAATTTTCTAGAAATTGTTGACTCTAAATTCAAACTATACGTAAACTGTCATAACTTTGACATAAGCTCATTAGGTGAGGAATTATTCATGCAGCGGCAAGTAGACCACGGTGCGGCTGCAGTCGCGTGGCTGTTGCTAATTATGTGCCAGGGTTGACTTGCCATTCGGTTTTTTCAGTGACGACCGGAAAGAAAGGTGCTGTCACTCGATGATTATAGGAAATTGCTTTGATAGTTTGATTTTATGATATTTTTGCTGTAATTCTACTTGAAAGTAACTGAAAACGTACTGCTGCTGCCTCGCTTACGCGCAACACATTTTTTAGATATAAGATAATTGATTGTATCTTTGATAATTATGCTAACGTTAGCATTAAAAAAATAGTTTTACAAAATATTCAAAATGTTATTTTGATAACTGAAATAGACATCGTCACCATGAACCACAGCCCGTTCCATCCCACTCCTGGGTATAGGCTTGTCTCTTATCATTCCATCTGCCTCGATCCTGTGCCAATCGAATCCAGGTTCAAACCGCGATAGATAGGTACAATATCGTCGTCCGCCTATCTTGCAGCCGGACGACCTACGCTTCGTTTCCCTTGTCTTGGCCACCACTCGGTCACAACCTTAAGCCACATTCTCGGAGTTTGCCGAGAGACAAAACTTTTGTCGAAGAACAAGCATTGGCTAGAGCACACGAATATAGACAAATACTCATATGTATATATATTTTTTTTTCTTTTTTTTTTCTACACTCCCGTATTCGGCAAGTTTCGTCTAGTTTTGCCGGGAATGTGGAGCGGGCTTTACCGAGCACAGACCGCTCAATGGATCTGTGCGTCAGATAGAATATTCTGCATAGCCTCATGTGTGGGTTGATCTTTCGACAATAGATATATCCAGACCAAATCGTTATATTAAACATTTTATAAAATAGTGGACCATTCCATGAAATAGTCAACTAGTCAGTACTGATCATATTATTGAATGCTCAACATTTAACGATTTTTCCATCGACCTTTTACCAGATCATTAACATGTGTAAGTGCAAAATATAGCTATTACATGCATATACTACTTATTCACTCATATATTTAAATTGGATCGCAACAGCTATTTGACACTGTCAGCGTTGCTTAACGTTAAAATAAATGTGAACATTTTCACGTTTATTTTGACCTAAATAACATTTAAAATTTAGAAAACATGTTCATGTTACTAATGTTTACATAATCATCAAAAGTATATTCAGTATCTTTGTGCCTATAATAAAACTGAAGGGTGTCGTCAGTTTTCAACCGACTTCCAAAAAGGAGGAGGTTTTCAATTCGACGGTATTTTTTTAATGTTTGTTACCTCAGAACTTTCGACTGCGGGTGAACCAATTTTGATGATTCTTTTTTTATTTGAAAGCTGGTGCTTCCCGTGTGGTCCCATTTCAATTTGGTATAGTTCTGACAATGGCATCCATGAGAAGTCGGTTGCTTCAATTTTTAAAACTATAATTATAATATGTAAAGTTTTATTACCTATATGAATATATATAATTAATATTATTGGTGTTGTGTGAGATGTCTGTCAATATATAAATATTGATAGAATTTCACACAACACCATCTAGCCCAAACTAAGAAAAGCTTGTACTATGGAAAAAGATGGCTGATAGAATACATTATATATACGTTTTTTATACCTACGTATGATACATAGAAACGCCCAGACATAGCACAAACATCCATGCCCATCACACAAATGTTTGCCCTTGGTGGGGTTCAAACCCACGACCTACAGCTTAGCAGGTAGTATAAGTATTACCAACTGAGCTGCGAGGTTAATCCTGAAGTAATCCTGTAAGTGTATCTTTCTATCTGAGATAGATACGGAACCCGGTATTAATCTAGAAAGCAATGTACTCCAATCTCATTTAGAAAACAATCGACAAAACCTACTCTCAAACCACGCACATGTTTGTTACCAGATAATCTTTTGTATCTACCCACAAATTTATGCACCCCGGCCGTCCCGGCTCCTATAAGTACGCCGATGATGACATTGGAAGAGATCCAGCGATAACCTGTGGAGAAATAGTGTTTCATCACGGAATCAGACTGGCTAATAAATGGGTGCCTGCTATAACGAAATATCCTAAACCCTAAAAAACCCGAGTTAATTTTTATGACAATTGTATTATTATTTTGTTTGATTGTGGTGTTTGAAGTCGATGCTTCAGTTGTTTTTTTAGCTCTAGTAATATTAGTAATAATAACCTCTACTAATAGTCGCTTAACTTAAAAATGTACTTAAAAGACCAGGAAATAAAAATGTCATTCAAATGTCATTTATACTATATTATATTAATGATATTTAAAACATATTACCTTATGTTATATGACTATTCGTATGTTTATAAAATCAAACAAAAGACTCTGTTTCATGTTCACATAAATTGTGGTGACGGAACCCTACATTGCGCGTGGCCCGACACGCTCTTGGTCGGGTATTTATTCATAATTGAGTTTGTGCTTGACTGCTAGTCTGAATTTGCAGTCTACTGTAGTACGCACTTACTTAGAAGAATTTTACCCCAACCTAGGGTAGAAATATATTGAATGATACGTCTAGTTGACCAACATTTAGTATCCCGAATCATTGGATTCGGGTGGTGTACCTACTATTCCATATCTACAGTTTTATCGAAGATCAATAAATATTTTCTATAAAACTTTTGATTTTTGCGATGTTTATCGATGTGTCCCAAGCAAAACTTAATTATATTCACAAAAAAAAAAACTTCTCCCTCCGACTTTGAATAATGCAAGAGTTAGAACCTTGCACAGGACGGGATCGACGCAAATGGCCAAGAACGCAAGAGGACTTAACAGGAGTGTGTCAAAGATCGTCAATGTTAGATACAAGTACATAAATTTCAATATCGAGATTAGGTCGAAGTTACTCCAATGTATAACTCACAAGCGGTCACATTCCTTTAGCTCAAATTTCAACCTTACGTAGCCAAGGAAATATGCGCCGTTTGAATTATCAGATCATGCTAAGCGGCAGGCATCATTTACGATCCACCGACCGATATCTGGCTCGGCACGGTTGGCAGGCCATTCGTCATGCCATGTTAGGTAAATAATGAGTAAATGTGCCATGTTTACCTAATACATTACCCACTACTGGGTGGGGATGTTTAGATAGGTTTTTGGGGCACTTCGCCCTATTAATCTTTTTATAGGTTGGGTGGGATTTATGGATAGTAAAATAGTTATTGTTTATTTCTGTTGGATTTCTGTTATTCAATATATAAATGGAACTTTGAGATCGGATGAGGAAATATGAACGTTACCTTAAAAACTTAATAAATTCTCGGCAAGCTCCATCGTATGTTGGAACGTTTTGCTTTATTAAGCAATAACATGGGATAAGTTAGCGGTCCAGCGCAATTGGTCCGCGAGCCAGACCCTATTTTTATGTGATTAAATTAAAAATGCTCAATTTTTGGGATTTATTCCTTTATGTGTACTAAATGACAATGCTTCCTGCCAATTTTCACAGTTATAGGTCAACGGGAAGTACCCCCTAAGTTTTGATTCCCTTGTGTGTGTGTCCCTTTTTATGAAAACTGAGAAGTTTGATTTTTCACTCTGCAGCAAGAGACTATCTGTGTATATAGTTTTAATTTCAGCTCGAGACCTACACGCGTTCTCGAGGTACAGGTCCTGACAGACGGACAGACGGACAACAAAGTGATCCTATAAGGGTTCCGTTTTTCCTTTTGAGGTACGGAACCCTAAAAACACCTTGTTATATTTAATCAATTTTTCTTATAGGTAGTAGGTACACAAATATACATACCTATTAGAATCTAGGAAGTTACATCGAGTAGATGCCTCAAACCTTTCTCATCAATTAAAAATTCTATCCAATTTGCCTAAAATTAAATAATATTTGGTTAAACAAATAATTAGGTACGTAACGTTTTCCAGCCTTTGAGAGATCATGGGACGAGGCAAGGAACCCGAACTACCCACTAGCAACCCCGTGGAGGCGAAGAAGCATCGCGATGAGGCTACGGGGCACTTGAAGAACGGAAACTACGATCGCGCGCATAACTCCTTGAACAAGGTAGGTACGTAATTAGGAAGGTAGGGACTGATCCTGGTCTACATATCTGTCTGCCGGATCTGATGGACAGACGAACATGACAGGAAGGCGCTGGGGGCAATCCGCTTCCAAACGGTCACATGGATAACCATAGATGATGCATATGTCCAGCAGTAGCAGGTAATAAGATGATGATGAATCAATCAAATTTCAGCGGTTAAGGCTATATAATTACACATTTCATTGATTTGTCAATCAGTCAGAATTTAATAGGTATTATATTTACAGATGTAGCTAATGCTAATCCTAACTTCCTAACTAATATTAGCGCAACTGTCTCTCTGTTTGTTTGCAACCTTTTCACGGTCATACCACAGCACTGATGGAGACTGGAAGGGAATGGACTAGATGAACTGGAGACGGACATAGGTTGTTTCATCATCATCACTACGGGGGTGGAACCACGGGGCATAGTTAGTGTTTAATATATCATCATCCTATCTTTCTGCGCTGTACTACACGAAATAGTATTTTAAGTGTTAATTAGTACTTTTACTGTGTTAGGTTAGACTACGAATGAAAACTATTGTCAAATTATGTAGTGTATTTAAGAAATTCGGTAAGTATAAAATAATAAAGAAATATTCGTGGACATTTCACACAACACCGTCTAGCCCAAACTGAGCAAAGCTTGTACTATGGAACTAGATGGCTGATAGAATACATATACGAGCATACTTGTTGTAAATATATACGTAATATGATACATAGCAACACACAGATACACAAAAAATATCCATGCTCATCGCACAAATGTTCGCCCTCGGTGGGGTACCCACGACCTACAGCTCGGCAAGCAGACATACTGCCAACTGAGCCACAAAGTCAGTCAAAAGTATCAAGTTAATGGGTAGGTAGTTATGCTAAATATATGCAAAAAACTACGCCTTTTGAAGGAAAATAAAAGAAAAGGTTTCGGCGAAAGAGCAGTTCCAACAATCACCCCCACGTGCTCTCGACAGCCCGTTCCAAGCACCACTAGTGTGGCCTTAAGTGGGTGCAATAACACATTCCGTCACCATGACGACGACAGCTCGGGCGTCGATACTCACACCTACGGCACACATTACATCACACCTGCGGCAAACCTCTCGAAATGGAGCTCATGGTAGACAGCGCGAAGGCCCAGGCCCGATCCATCCTCGGACCGACCAAAGACGCAGAGTTCTTACAAAGCTTCGTCCGCGTCGGAATCGGAGATGAGGAAGAGGAGGAACCTATACCCAAAGCCTCCATCAGCAAGCGGGCTCCGGCCCCTGAAAAAGGCGAAGCTGAAGTTGTCGAAGATAAACACTCAGCTAAAGACAGAAAAGAGTCCCCAAAGCTGAGGAAACGACGGGAACGGAAGCCGAAGCGGGAGAGAAGGAGGCGTGAAGAAGAACTTTACACGGACAAAGATCGAGCTGCTGCAGTGGTGATGGGGTCTAAGGACATCAAGCATTCGCTGTCACTCAAGGACAAAGCTGAGAGAAGTAATGCGCTGCAGTTGCCGGAAGAAGCTGACTCAGGAACGCTCTTGGCGCTGGCGAGGGCAGAGATGATGAGGGAGCGGTATAGAACTGCAGTGTTCTTTGTCAGCAAGGTTAGTTTAGGTTCAACGTATCGTTATACAAAAATATTAGCGTATCAATAGGGCCTATGCCCTAAAAATCTATATTTTTTGACGTGACAACGTCTAATAAATCGATGAACGCCGACTGCACGCACGAAAAAGCTTGACTCATTGTCCCGTTACGCTCATTGTCCCGTTGCGCTCATTGTAACGTTTGCATTTCATCAATGTTTAGTTCTCACGTTAAACTATCGTCCGTAAACCGACTTTACAGACAACCATTTTTTTTTACAATACGGTGTTTGTTGATAATAATATAATCGCAAATAACTGACGAAGTTTTTTTTGTGCCTATTTAAGTGAGTATAAAATCAGGGCCTTAAAGTTATTTTGAAATTGAAATTGAAACTGAGGGGCTTGCGCCGCGCCGGGCGTCATCACGCGCACTCTAGGTCCTAGTGCCCGGGTAATTCGCAGTAACGCACCCGTTCCACCCCCGGGTAAAGACAGCCCTGCATAGAATAATTACTTGAATTGTGTAGGTACTTACATTTACACCTATTCTATGAATACTCCTTCCAAATGCTTCTACAACATTTCCATGATACACAAAGAACATTTCGTGTAGCATGCATCGTTCATGTATTAAAATGCAGTGTGTTAATCAATGAATACAAAAATAATTCCAGGCTATCGAGTTAGCTCCAGAAGAGAAAGCAGCGTACGTGGCCAGAAGCAAATGCTATCTGCTCCTCGGTGAGCCTCGGTCAGCTCTCAACGACGCAGAAGCAGCCTTGAAGTTGGACCCTAAGGACGCTAAAGCGCTGCTTCGTAAGGCTGAAGCTCTTTACTACTGTGGAGAGTTCGAAATGAGCCTGGTCCACTACCATCGAGGCCTTCGTCAGAGACCCGACTTAAGTGACTTTAGACTGGGAGTCCAGAAAGCACAGGTATGACCAATGTTTCGCAAAGTTGCTCGCTAAGGCTCTTCGTACAAATCGCTTCGGAAATTTGATATACCTACCTGACGACTTTTGTATCCAGGGGGCTACTGCAATACAAATAAACGTTCGCAGTGCACACGACAATGCAACTCTGTTCATTTGTATTATGGTAGTCGCCTACATGGCAAAGGTCGGGTATCTAAGATTTACGTATTAATTTATTTAGGTACTAATGTGCATTGAGTGCAAAGGGCCCAATATCTGATGTAAACTAATTGATCCTTTCATATTAGTTTGACTTTTGTATCGCTCTTGTTGAGAGAGCAAGACAAAGGTCAAAGTAATATTGAAATAAGATTGCTATTACGATTTTGGTAGCCCTCTGAGCTCAGAACAGCTCGACACTCTCTGGGCACGCCTGATGCTCACCGGAGAAGCATTCCAAAGAGCAACAGCCCGTGCCGAAAACAAAGATCCGTGAAAAACCGCAAATTTTAATTAATTACGCTATTAACCGATTACCTGAAATTAGCTGTTGTAGGTAACCATGGAAACCAGATAAATCGATGGCTGTGTTAAAAATTATGAATACACAACCTTGACAGTAGGTAGGCACGCCCGAAAACCTAAATTTTGATGGTTTCGTAGTAAAGAAGGAACCATTATAGTTTCTTCTGTCTGTCTGTCCGTCCGCAGCTTTGCTCAAAGACTGTAGTTAGATACTAGAAAGTTGTGATTTGGTACAAGTATAAATATTAATAACGCTGGATAAACCGTAAAATAAAATCTTGAAAAAATATTGCAAGTTTTTTTTTCTAATTCAATTTAATGAATTATAGTTAAAAGAACTGTTAAACCCGACTTCAAAATACGCAATTTGTTTACTTGGACTACATTTTTTGTTGTTTTGTTATAAAAACCAAACTACTGGTTCGATTTTCATAAAATTTATATGAGACCACCTCTGAGGTATTACCAACCAAAGGAAAAATAATCACCAAAAACAATTCATAAAAAACATAGTCGAATTGAGAACCCCTATCGTTTTGAAGTCGGTAAAAAATATTGTGGGTTTGCGAAACCCATTTTTTTATTCATATTACCTACTCGTTGTGTAGGTATTTATTTATGTTTAAGAACAAGCCGTGTTATATTACTTATAATTTATCAAAGCATATATTTAAACGAGTGATTCTTGTATATTTGTATTGTATTCTTGAATATTTCGGAAACGGCACTCAAGATTTTGATGAAACTTGATGTGTGTGAGATAGATTCGGGGACAATAAATCGATTTAGCTAGGTTTCATTTTTAGTGAATCCGGGTTTTCCCGGATTTTACAGGCATAAAAAATGTAAGCGGAGCTCGGACGCCCAGGTACCAACTCGAAGTTAAAACGGCAAAAATATTTTCTGTTTTTCCAGGAGGCTATCGAAAATACGATAGGTTCAGTCAAGCCATCCGCCATAGCTGCTGTGAAAAAGAAAACCAAGCGATCCTCCTCAAAATCATCCCGTCCCGCACTCGGGCAGCTAATGTCCGATAAGATATACTTAGAGAACCTGCTCAAGAACCCAGACCTCGCCATTGCAGACAAGAAGAACGACATTGTGATGAAGCAAGCAGAAGAAGCTATCAGGTTTCTAGAGAATAGAGAGGAGTTTTGGAGACAGCAGCAAACGCAATGAAAACGTTATATTTTTTATGAAAATAGCGGAAGCTCCGGAAATTATAAAACTTGACCCTCCTCCTCTTCTTCTTTTAAGATTGGACCCCTGCGATTAGCGCATTTACCAATGTCATGTATTGAACATTTTTCAAGTTTCAATATCAATAGTTCTATTCACAATCACGTAAACACAACAATCACGTAAATAGTATTTTTTTAAGTCCAAGTCCTGTGTCAGTAAAGTGGTCGTGTCGTGACTTTACTTGAAGCTTCTATAGTTTTGCCGATAACGTGAAACGTTTGACACTCACACTCACACACTTGATAAAACACGTAATTAATAAAATAACATCATTTTTATAAAATTAACATATAGCATATTATTTCGTTGTATAAATAACAGTTTAGAAATTTTACATGGCTAACATGGTTACCTATCAAGATGAAAATTGTTCTCAATATTTTGTAATAGTTTTCTCATGAGGCTAAATTACCAATTTTTATCAAAAATACGTTAATTAAATTTACATCAAGAAAATATGTGTTGCGTGCGAGCGAGACAGCCGACCGACCCAACCGATCGCCTTACCACCGCCTTCAGTTCAGTCATGAGAATATTAACTGCTTGAAAGAAATTGCTTATTTAAGGGCAAAATAAGGCTTTCTGTTGCTGTATAGAAAAGTACACTGGCGATAATTATAGTCTAAACAATAAAACAAGATATTTATAAAATAGTTTTTTATTTGTTCCATGGGCTAGCGTCTCGTGCCAACGTCACAATCGCACAAATTTTCACAATTACATTCCTTAACTTAGGTAGGTACGTAAAATCCGTCGCTCGAGTCGCATCATGCTTATATACATGCCCGCACCAAACTTTACAGCAACTAAAATAAAACGCCTAACGTCACACGCGATTTAATACAGCATTTTCAGAATAAGGCATATTACAAACAGGTTCATATGACTTCATGTAATTTTGCGATTAAATATCGACTTTTCTAAATCTACATTTGACAGTCTTCGGAACATAACAGTTTGACAGACTTTATTTTTATAAAAACTATACAAACTACTAAAAGCTAACTTTGTAGAGCAGATCAACGAAAAGATAATTATAGAAAACAATAATAACATGAATATTTAGATTTCGTGCTCGATAAAACCGTATATTTAAATGTAGGTAAGTAACCAATTATTATTTTTAACTAGCGAGTGTTAACTAGCATTGGTAAAATAGCGCATGTAATTTCAATAACAATCAAGAGTTAAAAACGCATAAGCCCTAGATATATACAATCATTTGGTGCTCTCAAAGGAGGTTACGTACCTAGAAAGTTTTCTCGGAGTTTGAAAATTGGTGATTTGATTTCGATGTGCTCATTCAGACTTTCTACTTGGCCCTCTTAGATCTTTGGCCATTTTACCAATATGGCAGCGCGAAAAAAAAAGCGCGGCATATTATATACAAATTCGAAAAGAGCTCATCGAAATCTGTAAAATTACTTATTTTCAAAACTACCAGAAAACTTTCCAGGTAAAACTAAAACTATCAAATGAGTGTAATTACCCCTGGCCACAAACATTGTTAAGCGATGCCGTATTCTACAATGAAGCGCGCTTGCGTAGAAAAAATACATTAACGCGCGACTTAAAGACATTCAGATTGCATAATAGTAATCGAGATATTATTACGAGAAAAATAGAAATAGAAAGAGAGAGGTAGCTGCCGCCAGCAGCTCTCGAAGCAAATCGCTCGAGTGATTGTTTTTGCTGTGGCCATGGCATTAGATATAATTTTGTATCTTAGATTAGGTATTGCGTCTGTCATATAAAGGTGAAAATATGTAACATGTGATGGAACTCAAACCCAACCCCTTCCAATCTATTTAATTGCCTATTACCAATTCAGCTACGGACTTTAGTCAATATGGGTATAGAAAAAGTTATTTTTTACCAAAATGACCAACGTCTCTGGCCGAATTGGTAAGAGACATTCCAAGCACAGACTGGGAAAGTGTAAATTCGAATACGGTCAGATGTTGACATTTTTTTACCGTCTATGTTAGTAGCTAAGTAAAGTAACACTCCAAAAATTATCAAATAATTTCAATTTTACGCGTACGACGCTAAATTGTAAAGTAGCCAAAAATATTAGTGCGGGCTCTGCTAAAGTTTAAAAATAAAAATATCCAAGTTCATCTTACACAGAATTAACTATCGCTCAATTTATTTACAACAATATATTTACACTCAATATATGTCCCTAATCGAATCACACAAACTGTGGTCAAAATAGATGACAATAACTTCATAATTTTTAAATCATATTAAGATCTAGTCTAATCGTAAATATTCTCTAGGATTTCATTCTCTGCGTTATAATTTTTTTTTTTTAAATCATGAGTTAGGAGATGAGCTAGTCGCTCGGCGCTGTGTATGTTTGTACCAGTAATACTGTGCACCCAGAATGTGTTACTAAGTTGAACTGGTCAGTTGAAAAAATGTGGTGCTCATACACTGCAATCTTCATTGCAATATTGAAGTAAAATATCTAGTCTAAGAGTTAAAATACACATAAGGATTGATTGCTTTAAATCTATCCTAAGATTCATAATAATTAGAAGCACTGATCTCTTTTTTTTTTTGACAAGACTGGAGTTTCCTCACAATTTGTTAAACAAGTTGCCTCACAGATTTGTGACGATTCCGTGGCGAAAATGGCGATTATCGAAAAGGCTTAATAGTTCGGGAGAGCATTACAAAAAGCTTACCTCATCGGCTACCACATACTTATTTCAAGAGATTCCGTGATTGATGGACTTCCTGAATATATAGGGTTGCCTGCGCAAATTCTGGAGCACTTCTTGTGGGAGCCAATTTTCGTGTTGATTATTTTTGTCCCGTGATAACCCTTAAATAACCACCCACCAAGATGAAAACTACACAATGCCATTCTACTACACCACCACATATTTGCTAAAAGTAGGAAGCTCTATTATTGTACTATCAAACTGTTAAATAAATTTCTCTGACAAATTTTGTTAAAGACATGCTCACATACAAATAAGACGCAACTTAAACGAAATTTGCCAAGCTGATGTCAGGAAACTCTATATTTTTAAGATATTTATTTAACACTTTACTGCACATAAGCACATAGTAACAAGCTGTACAATAGGAGGACTTAATGCTAATGTAGCATATTCTGTCATCCTCATAATGAAAGACAGACAGGATGTAGGCGTGCATCAAAACTTAGGTAATTAAAAATATATTATTTACACACAGCCATAAGTCCACTGCTGGACATAGGCCTCCCCCATGGATTTCCAAAAAGATCGATACTAAATAATAATAATATTTAATACATACTATACATATATACTTAATACATACGAAATATTATATACTTACATGCACGAACATACATAAATATATTTTTATATATTTATGGTACTAGTATAATGATGAGATGATTAAGGAGGAGATATAGACAGATAGATATAGATTGTTTAAACTATCTCATGGTGTAGTTTTCATCTTGGTACATGATCATTTAAGGGTAGCTATAGTTCCCGTCACGTAACAACGCTGGTTTGTTCGTAAACGCGAATAAGCCAGCGTTCTTTTTACGTGACGGGAACTATATCATAGGACAAAAAAAAACATGAAATCTGGTTACCACAAGAAACGCTCCAGGATTTATGCAGGCAACTCTATATACACAGGAAGCCCATCAATCACGGAATCACCTAAAATAGGTCTCACCATGGTAGTCGATGAGATAATCTTTTTGCAGTACCCTCCCATACCATATAGTTAAGTTTCATTAGTAAGTTTGAGTGCCACCAGTCCAGTAGCAATATAGAGATCAATCATCTAATAATTTCTGTTTCTAGAAAAAAAAACATGTAAGCGTTTGAAATATTATAGATACACAGCTCAACAGAAAGTCTGGTAACATTGGACTCTATAAATAGCAATAAGATTGTACAAAAAATAAATATACTTTTTTTCCTCTCAAAATGATTCACCACAATTGAATATCTAATAACAATTTTACTAACATTTTGGTATTGGGTTTTAACATTTGACAATAAATAGTCCTGACATTTCATTTATTTACTAAATGAAATATAAATCCTTAATGTCAAAACTGATGAAACTTCCTTCAGGTCCGAAAACGAATTTTACTAATAGTTATTTCAGACTTGATTTTGATTTCGTAACGCAAAACAGGAAATGTGTACAAATATTAATAACATGTTAAACATCAGGCGCCCATTAGACGTAATGGCTCAGTGTGCAGCCGGCTTTAGAGAACTAACAAATGTACTTCAAATTACCAAATAAAAAAGCTATATACACGCACAAAATTGCGTAATTAAAACGCACTATCATTCATCTACTATTATACATAATAAGAACGCATCGAGTCAGTCGACTTAAAACAGTACTAACTATTTATAATACTGTGTACTTAAAACAGTGTAAGAACACAAACAATCATTGTTATTTCTTACTTTTATACCGAGCCGAACTATGATTAAAGCACATTCAATCTTGAATAATCCTAACTGTCCAAAGTCGTAAAGAGGGACAATAATTTTCAACATGATAATTTAGATCATGATAATCCGTGACCGTTTTGAATTGATTGATTGACATTTTATGAGTTGGAACTAAACCTCATCGGATTTGTCTGCGATACAATTGATGTTACATGCACATCAGTTAAGGCGCTAGACTGGGCGTTCAAGGCTACTATTTCAATTACTACTATAATCTTGCGATAATGGCAAATGATGTCTTATACCATCTATTTTTAAATCTAAGTCTGATATTGAATGAATCGCGATTCTCACAGATTGAAATAGCAACATGGACACCCTGTCCTATATTGAGCGTACATGATTTCGTATCAAATCTTATAAACAATTCCGTGAATCATAATAGATAAATATTCGTACATGGCTCCCAGTATTAAATGTCTTTATATTCGACTTGATAAAACATAGTCTTTTCTATAAAATATGACTAAAACAACAATAGGATAAGCCGATGGCACAATTCACTCATACAAATACGGTCGGCAGAATATTATACCATCTCCCATTTTAATGACCAATGGCAGACATGCAGCGCGTGTACAGATTCTACTTATGTACGATGTCTGTGTAATAGGTAGTTAGGACGCGACGTTTGTATGGAGATTTGGTCGAGTATCCGGGGATGAGGTCAGATAATGCTCTCTCTTTCTCTTTTAAAGCAATGACGTCATGTAATGCCTTTTTGTTATCCTATTATTATTTTAATTTCATTAGATATAAAAAGATCAATAACGTTATAAACGAACGAAACTAATGAACGTTCACATCTCTCTCACTCTACAACATACTGAAATCTTCTATCCTTGTCATTTCATAAATATTAATAGGTTCGACTACAAGTCTGACGGTTAACTTCTTTGTCTTCCTTCTCGGAAATCAATATAACAAATGATACACTCTCACGCGGCTCTCATAGCCCGAGCCGCGTGAGTCATACCTGTCTCATAATTAACTAGCCGGATCCAGCTGTTTTACCCATGACCAAAAAAACATTTCGACGGTATCAAAGAATAAAAGACAACTGCAATTTTGCGAAATTAACTTTTTTACATAATTGGATTCAGAATCTTATTATGGGTCCTTCTAAAACACACAGCGTTGAGGTGAAGAAAGCTGTTATGAATTTGCCTTAAATTGCTTATCTAGGGGTTAACTCACCAATATGTACATGGTTTTATTCTCATCTTTCACCAGCTAACAGACTCATCTGTCAAGGATGAGACTTGTCACAAACGTCAACTGTCATAATTCATAGCGTTGTGAAAATGTTTGCCGGCTAAACACCGAATTTTTTGTTTGAATTTTGAAGTGTTAAAAATAAATATAAGTTCGTTAATAGCGTATACACTCTCAGGGCGCTTTATTCGCTATTCTGAAGTGTGAAAACATACAGTGCGCTGGTTGCACTGTGGAATCAAAAGACGAAAGCAGATCAACCGACGGGTGAGTCGAAGCTTGATGCTCCGGACAGAGATCAGACCTCATCAGAGGACTCTACATCCTTTGTAGGCCTAAAAGTTAATCGAAGAACTATGCCATTTTAATAAAAACAAAGATTTTCTAGCTTCCACTAGCAGACTTATCCAACGATGTTTCTAAACAACGACATTTATTAGTCTGGTTTGCGAGACTTAGTTGACTGGGCATCTACTAACAAACAAATGAAATCCAAACACTATGTTTGAAAAAATTACCAGTGCATTTGGTCCAGGCTTACCCATCATATAAAAAATCAGAAATCAGAAAGTCATATGAGGAAAGAGGGCAGAGTGCATAGAAGTTAGGAGAGACCGGATATTGAAAATAATAGGGAATTCGAGTGGTAGGGCAAGATTACAAAGTATTACACCTAGCAATTAATATTTGTCCAGCTGCAACTGATACCTTGCAACCAATCATAGCATCTCTAGGTGGATCACAGGTATGCCTTAACACTCCTGATTACGTTAGAGAGAAGCCACATTACACTACAAATCTTCAAAACAAAATAGAAGGAAAATACAAAATACAACGATCTTTCAATCTTTCGGCGTATAAGAGCGGGGTGGCCTTCGCTCTCTTGCAGGAGCCGTATGTTGGGGGCAGGGATAGAATGAGCAACTACAGGGGAGTTCGTATTTTTCAAAATTCCAACCAAGGTGACGGCACAATTAAAGCTGCGGTTGCTATTTTCGACGACAAGCTGGGTGTGATTTATTGTCCAAAGTATACCAACAACATCGCAGTGGTTAAAGTCAGAACAGCTGCTTGGAAAACTGTAGTTGCTTCTACTTCGAGCCCAAACCAACACCTATCAAGCCCTTTTTAAAACAGGTGACCGAGATCGTCAGACATTTCGGCAGAAACGTCCTCCTAGGTTGCGACACTAACGCAAGAACAAAATAAATAATTACATAGATATAGTAAATATAGCCTGGTGGTCCGACGAGCTTGAAGAGACAGGTGGCCACGAGGAAGCGCAGGACCCGCTGTGCAGCCCCGATTCTAAGAGCAAAGGTAATTGAAGAGTACAGCAGCTGAAATGAATATACGAACAGGAGATCAAATTAGCACAAACAGCCAGCTGGAAGAATTTCTGCGGCAAACAGGATCGTGAAAGTGTATGGGATGGTATATACCGGGTCATAGGCAGGACGTGCAAACGACATGAAGCCCTACCACTCACACAAAACGGTAAAACGCTTGTCAAACGCGAAACCGCCAGGCTGCTGGCTGATGTATTCTACCCCTAAGACAATATCACATATCACACAGGTGTCAGAACAAGAGCTAACCAAGTAAATAAGTTGGGTCATGATGAAACGCATGACCCACCAGTTACCTCTGCGGAAGTCATGTATTCGATCAACAGGTTCAATCCAAAAAAGGCCCCTGGCGCAGACGGCTTCACCGCGGATATATGTAAGTGAGCAATAAGCCAAATTCCCAATGTCTTTCTATCACTGGCTAACAAATGCCTGGAGCTCAGACACTTTCCAGCAGCCTAGAAGGAGGCCACCGTTGTAATTCTGAGGAAACCAGGTAGGAACAGTTACACGGAGCCAAAATCCTACAGGCTGATAGGGCTATTACCAGTGATGAGAAAGATATTGGAGAAAATGCTAGTGGGTCATATAAAATGGCATCTCATACCAAGACAAACCCAACAGTACAGCTTTACGCGCCAAAAGAGCGCCGAAGACTCCCTCTATGACCTAATACAACATATAAAACTGAAGATAAGATCTCAGATATTTCATTAGGTTTGTTATATTTTGCAAACTACGCAGTTTCCAGAGGTCGACTACGTTGTCGACTCAGAAAAGACTAAGAAAGAAGTTGCAGAACAAAGTTCAGTACCTATAGTAAAAAAAGAGTTTGATACATTATCTGTCCTCAGATGCAGCAGATGCAGGTTGGAGAGCCTAGGTGAACAACACTTACATACCTGTCAGGGAAGTGGACACCATTTCAAAAGCATTAGCATTGAAACTTGAAGAAAATGCTGTATTTGCAGCTACAAACAGTCAGTGGATGACACTTCAAGGAACACACATACTAGTGCAACCAGACAAGAGATCACTTATTGCATACCTCAAATACAATGGAGGGACCCATTCTGGCTTTACTAAAAATTACAATCAGGCTTCTGACCTATCTATCAGCACCTATCAAGAGATCGCAAAGTAACAGAGTGGCAACTTCTGCCCCAAGCCACGGATGCAATATTCAAAATATGAAACGTGCTAAACGTGGCTATTCGAGTAAAAAACAAGGCTGTCGTACCAAAGTGTGTTATACACGACTCCAAAGTCGAATAAAAGAAAAATAGTGACATTTTTAAGTATAATTAATTCATCATCATCATCAGCTGCCATAGATATCTTAGACGGCACTTACGCTTCACTAGGTAAGCATCACTAACGACAAAGAATTTTGTAGGTATAGCTGAACAGAAAACGATGGTGACAAATTAGAGCTCTTAATCAAGAAAATCTGAATTTCTTTTTCCAATCAAATTAATATCACAAAATCAAAAGTAATTCTGTGTCTGTTACCTTTTCCCAACTAAACAGTCATATAGGTACTCATGAATTTTGGTAAAGAGATAATCTAGAATCCGGAGGTGGACATACAATTATGTACATAGACTACAGATATGAGTATGACCAATTATGTATTATACGTAGATGGGTTTTCCCCGGCTCTGCGTGGCAAGCCTCAAATAACTTAATCGCCCGACTTGTCTTCAGTCGCGACACGTCGGGCAACGCTGTTAAACGCGTGTCGTGACATGTGAACAGTGACAATGCCATCCTGTGTGTTTAGTAAGTGCAACACGAAGATATTTAAGGCCTTTTAGTAAAAAGGCCTTAAGGATATGATCTTATCCTTGAAAGTAGTGAAAACTGAAATTCGCCATGCCTTTATTTCATATTAAATGAGACATATCATTTAATTAATTTAGACATCTTAACTATTAACAGTAAAATGACATAATTTCCTTGCAAATTATAAATAAATCATATCACACATTTTATCATCATTATAATCACTGTTTTTCATATGGGTAAAACCACATGGCACAGCTAATTCATTACAAAACAGGCATGCTGTCTCAGAATGTACTTATTATCGGATAATTCTATCTCACTCTCACATAGGAGTCCGGCGGTGGAAGGTTCTAGTCCGCCTCCTCTAGCGGTCGTTTGTAGACAGGGCCGAACTTCGCCATGTACTTCCTGACGAACATCTTGGCTTTAGAGCGGACGGAGTCAGTGACGACCAGCTCTTCCACCGAACGGCAGTGCTTTAGCTCCTTCAGCATCACGAAGTGAGTCAACTGAGGAAAGACATATAATAATAATAATATATATATATAATGATGAGACGAAATTGGCAGGTGCCGTTATCTCATTCTGATGCTCCCACACAGAAGTACCTTATTTTACTCACTGTGTGGGAGCATCAGCCAATAAACTAGTTTTATAAGTCATAACCATTTCACTTCAATAGCCCCAATTTGTCTAATTCCTTAATGTACAATAGTTCCATCATCCATCCATATACCAAAAAACTGTATTTTTTTTTAATTTTCTGTAAAGGGCCTCTCAGTGTTGGCTTCGGCTCCACTGATGCCCATCAAAAGACCGGGCTGCGACCCGAGATTTAAAATATATAATAATAATATTTATTTCTGAAAATTGTAGCTTTTTACAAAGTTTCTATTAATTACTTAAATAATTAACCAATAACCTTATATTATTGTTCCCCATTATTGTTCCTTTGGGGACAGGTATAGTCCCTAAGTGCTGGAAGCTTGCGAACGTTCAACCTGTTCCAAAAAAAGGATAGTCGTGCCGATCCTAGCAACTACAGTCCTACTTCGGTCCATTTTGTATTAGCGTATACGCTCCAAGATTTAACACAAAATGGACGGATTCAGTATACGTGTACTATACACGCGCACACATACACAAGCGAGTCGAGAGCGGTAAGGTAGTGGGGGCGTGACGTCATGCCATTTTCTGTCACAGCATAGGAGTCAGTTTCACTACCGAGGTACACCAATAAACGTTCCACCTCAAAAAAAAAGTCATCTTACCTTCCTCGCGAGATGTTTAAAGTCAGCAGTACAGGTAATCCTGCCCGCGTGCGCTTCGGAATGGCGGTACGGGTTGAGATGCTGCACCATCGTCCGCGCCATGCTGTTCCTGAACTGCTCCTTGATCCGTCTCGCTGTCTCCGCGGGCTCCTCCGCGGGGGACGTCTCGACCAGCTCGGGAGACGGCTCGCCCACAGGTTCCGGTTCAGACACCGCCGGAGACACTTCAGGGACGGGCGCAGGGATGGAGGCTGGGGCGGGGACAGTTGTCTCCTCTTCTTCTTCGTCCTCGTCGCTGTCGGTGTCGATCAGATCCACCAGCTGATGAACAAAATAATTGAAATGAAACAAATTTTAACACATTAACAACAACATAACAAGAAAACATTAGGGTTTTATAATATTATTAGTATATAGTCATATTTATTTAATAATAATTAAAACGGCAGATAGATACATTAATTATAAAATATGTCAAGTCAATTAGATTAAAATTTAATAAATACAATACCAAATGTAAAAAAACGACTAGGTTCGTTCATTTGTCTCACAATATGTAAAAAAAATATAGCTGTTTAAAGTCATACGTGTATCGATTTCACTCGCATAGTGATGAAAAATAGGAATAATGATCATGAGATATAGCGTATGACCATCTCCAGGTTTTCAGATAAATCTGTAGCGAATTTCATAATAATCGGTTCAGCCATTTGATCGCGAAAAGGTAACAAACAGACAGAGAGCTAGAGAAACAGTTTTTTTTATTTGACAAAATTAATCTCCACAGACTTCGGGCTCCGTGCCTTTTATAAACTAGTATATCGTCGTTGCGCGCGCAATACCGTGGAAAAGCAGTCTGTTAAACACCGCGTATCATTTTTTTTTATTTTACAGGAAGAAGCCGCGATATCTCAATTTTGCACTATTTGCTTTTACGCGGCATTTACTCCGCGGCACTGCACGCGCAACGGCAATATGTATTTTTTAACTACTTAATAATTTTTTTATTATGCAAGACGAAGGCAAATTACACTAATTTACACTTAACTAACATGCATACGTGTATACGCGAGAGACAGAGTTCCTTTCGTTATATAATATTAGCAAGGATTGCTTCAACCACAAAGAAGTTGAACCTGACAGATCAAAACGGGAATCATCATCATCATCTCAGCCATAAGAAGTCCACTGCTGGACATAGGCCTCCCCCATGGATTTCCAAAAAGACCGATTGGAAGCGGCTTGCATCCAGCGTCTTCCCGCCACTTGTATGAGGTCATCTGTCCATCTCGTGGCTGGTCTCCCTACGCTGCGCTTGCCGGTACGTGGTCTCCACTCGAGAACCTTTCGGCCCCATCGGCCATCAGTTCTACGTGCTATGTGCCCTGCCCACTGCCACTTCAACTTGCTAATCCGCTGTGCTATATCGAACGTGTATATAAAACGGGAATAATTATTACGAATTTATGCAAAAGATATGATGCATGAAAGTATGTGGATTATAATATTTTTATAACATTTGATCGTATCTGATTGACGATATCAGTCTGACTCGTGTTTGTTAGATAGTATGATGCTGATGTCTGTGAAACTTAGCAATTTTCGAGCGTCAGTAATTGAGATTATTCGTGATTTACAAACATCCGAAAATTTGGAATTACTGAGGATTTTGAAGCGTCCGATAATTGAGATTCCATTGTAAAATAAATTTAAACAATCTCTTTGTCAAAATAGAATTTTATCAGGTTTTTATAGCAAAGGAGAAGAACTACAGAAGAAAATATATTTGACGAAGTCACTTCTAAAAACAAATTCGCCATAGTAATTTACAAGAAGCTTTCAACGACGCCTCATTTGTCAAATTATGATAAGCAGTATAAAAATACACATACCGGTCAAAAATATAACCCTCCCTTTTACTTCACCGTAGTCGGGTAAAAATATCGTACCTTTGCGTCATCCGGCTTGCCCTTGACCTTGGAGAGCATGCGTACTTTCTGCAAGAACTTCTCCTTCTCCTTGCGTCGCCTCAGTTTCTCCTTAGTCTGCTTGTACCTCTTCACTTCTAGCCGACCAGCGAGTTTGTCTTCTTCCGTTCGAGGCTGTTCATAAAAAAAAAACACGGGAAATATTATACAAATAGTATTTTATCCATTTGCATCAAATCAATGTGAAAGATGATGCGTCAGGGGCCCTGGTCCTTCTATAAACGGCCAGCCATGGCATACGGGATGGTGGGGAACCAGCTTCCATAGGCAGCCAGTTCCGAGGAATTAAACACCATATCAATAAATACACTACTATTTAGTGTATTTGGAAAAGTCGCTAAGAAAAATACAGACATCAGAAAATAAAATAAGAGAGATTGCGCGGGTGAGAAGACAGAGAAGAGTCGCGATAACAGGCACTCTTCGGTCGTGTGTGTCTTGTACCGCAAGACAGTTGAGTCTGCGTGTGTGCCGCGTGCCACGAGATTGCTGACTGACTGCATTCCGACGCGGGCTTACCTCGCCCGCTTCGCTCATCTTCCCGTGCTCTCATGTGTAATAAATAAACAAATAAATATCGCCAATAGATGAATGGAAATAATTTGTACTGAAAAGAATGCTACTTTTAAGGCTAAGAGTAGGGTGGCGCCGGTACCGCTGACAAAATGTATAAAACAGCTCAAGAATGGTCTCTTAAACTTTTGTCGGTGAGTTTAACACCCCTAAGTATTGTTGCACTTTTCTGTTACACTCAGTATAATCATTAGCTATTTTGTGTGTATTTTTTAAAGGATTTTTACGAAAACAAATCAATTCAGAGACTATAAGCAAAAGTCTCAAATACAATAATCAATAAATAACCAACTTACACTGATAGGCCTTTCCGATACTAAGCCCGGCCGACGTTTTCTAGGCTTCATACTGAGTAAAGCATGCTCCGGGATCAAACCGTTCACTGCATCCTTTTTGATCACTGAAAAATTCAATTTTACATCAATTGAATACTACAGCATAGTCCGCAGAATACATTCTGCGGTGGCATCCAGATCTTGGTCGAGTGAGTTTACTTTAAGCTCAAGCGTTCAACAAGCGAAGTTCACAATGATCTTATAATTAGTGTGTACTGATAGTGTGGGGAGTATGTGTGAGAGAGAGAGGGGTGTGATGTGTTTGTGTGGGGGGAGGGGGGTAAGAAATCACGTTTGTTGAACGGTACCTTCGTAGATTCCATCGACGCCCTCCACCATCTTGCCTTTCGTCATCTGCCGCCGCACCACAGGGCTGTCCATCGCGTTCACTTGTTCCTCTTCTTCCTCTGACGAACTCTCTTCTGGAAGAGAAAAATAAGAAATTATGGATTTAAAACATATTGTATTGAGAGTTATGTATGTCAACTTTGCCCTATGTGCCTATTTTTGTTTTAAGTGAAACGAATACGATACTGTCAACGTGGGTAACTTTGAGTCTGCGTCAAACATTGTATGTGGCCTTTTTAGAATGTTCTCGATTATTTTCTCAAAAGATTAGTAGTCAAAACGGTTGCAAGTTAATTAATCAAGTAATTTAACTACTACTCTGTTGGGTAAAAAGTCGAGAACCTTCTAAAATGGCTACGTACAATGTTTCACGCAGACTCAAAGTTACCCACATTGACTGTACAAATTTAATTATAATCATTCATCATTTCAGCCATAAGTAGTCCACTGCTGGACTTAGGCCTCCCCCATGGATTTCCATAAAGACCGATTGGAAGCGGCTTGCATCCAGCGTCTTCCTGCCACTTGTATGAAGTCTTCTATCCACCTTGTAGCTGGCCTTTCTACGCTACGCTTGCCAGTGCGTGGTCTCCGCTCGAGAACTTTTCGGCCCCATCGGCCATCAGTTCTACGTGCTCTGCACACTGTAATTTCAACTTGCTAATCTATCTTGCTGTCGTCACTGTTTTTTTTATAAAAGTTTAAAAAACTTAAAAACCCCGATATAAGAAAACGGATAAACCGATTTTGATGAAACATGGCTAAGAATACTCTCGATCGAATCCTCTTTGAAACAAAAAAAAACAGATTCCAATTAGCACCGGCAGGGGCAGCGTAGGAAGTCCAACAAGGTCAACAGATGACCTCATAAAAGTAATACGAAGACACTGGATGCAAGCAACTTCCATGAGGTCTTTATGGAAACCCATGGGGGTAAGGCTAATGTCCAGCAGTGGACTTCTTGTGGCTGAAATGATGATGATGAACTATTAAACATATCACTAATTTTGTCATCATTAGTCCGATCCGATTTTGTCATCATCAGTTTTGCTGTGCAATGGTTCTTCAGTTACCTTGGTCCGGTGGTGGGGGCGGGTGCCACTGCGGCCGCCGTAATTTCACATGGTAGTAGTATGTGCGGCCGCGAGTGTCAGTCGCGCTGCGCCATAAAGAGGGGAGCACGACGTCTTTAGGATCCGGCACTGTGGTGGGAGGTTGTAGACTCTATCAAACAGATTAAAAACAGATAGAATGAACAAAACAGCACATACCTTTATGCCACTGCTCCGTCTGCGCCGTAACGCGTTAATTAACACGTTAATTAAGACAAAACATAGAAGTGGCCAAGGTTTGAATGCGCTAATTGAGATATGGCATTATTAAAGACGTTATATTATACGTTAAGCGATAGATCTGGTGGCGCTTTTTCGACACATCAAAGGGTATTATTGCAATAAATATGGCGTTAACTCGCGTTTTGGTCTCATTTCGCGCGACACTCGCGCCGAATAAAGACGTACATACATAATTCGAGACCTTAGTACGTTTATTGATCCTGATCAATCAATTGATCGAAAATACAATTACATTTTGATTATTCCACTACAATTAACTACTTAAAAAAACTGAAACCACCGACTTCAAAATACGCAATTTCATTTACTTGAATGACATATTTTTGGCAGTTATTTTGTTTTATAAAACCAAAGTACCGAAACGATTTTGATAAAATTTATATGGGACCACCTCTAAAATTCACTATTTGCTTAACAAACATACTTACAAAAAAAACATTCGAAATGAGAACCTCCTCGTTTTTGAAGTCGGTTAAAAAACCATTGGAGTTTTTAGAACAAAAAATTTGGTCCATTAGATAATTATAATAAATTTTATAATAAAGAATAAAACAATCGGGAAGAACTTTATCGTCCTGTTTTTACGCATATTTAGCAAGCTTGACAGTGCCAGGCAGGGGACAGTTCACACGGGAACAACGGGCTCTAGTATAAGAGACACACCTGCATCATGTTGTCCGGAGGCTGGTGTGTCGTCGGGAACGGAGCCGGCCCGAGCTGCTGGCCGTACATGAACCCGCCTAGACCGAACCCGCCCATACCCAGCATGCTGGAAACATGACAATTGTTATTTATTAACAAGCAAAATGTGAAATGTCCTTCCGAGGAAGGTATTCCCGCCGAGCTTCAACAAAGCGTTTTAAAAAGGGTGTCTACAAGCACCTTTCCGGGCTTCTATGCAACAGTGATGCCACTGATGTTGCAGTTGTCCATAGGCGACGGTTATAGCTTACCATCAGGCGAGCTGTCTGCATTTTTGATGCACCTTTTTATAAAAAAAAAAAAAATATCATACAATGTGACGCCTAGTATAAATAATAATCATTTTACAAATAATAATAAGTACATAGTCTAACATACTGGGCCCTACGCTGATAATTTCGAAGATGGTGCAATCTGTCGATTCGTACGGCGTGCGTCGGCTGCGTCACCGAACACCATCAGAGAGTACCTTTTAGAGATGGCCATTAAAGACCGGAACTCGGAGGTGATGGAGGCCCTGGGCCGAGAGTAGGCGACAAAAAATGTAATAATAAAAAAATTATTAGACGATGTAAGACCAGTTGCTGATAAAGTCTGATCAACCGGGGGCAAACAGCTAATCTGGGAAACCCCGTCTAAAACCGGGCTCTACTAGTGACTGGATTCATATAAACACTGGTAATTCAGCATTTAGGAATAAGGATTGTGTGTACACCATGAGCATTCATGCTCACCATCGAAGGCTCCTGCTTGCGGCGGCGTCGTGGGCGGGTCGCCCTCTTCCCTAACATATAGTTGAGGAGGGCGATTGGAAGGGACATGCGTCATACTCGTGATCGGGTGCTGCTTGCGGATCGCTGGTTTGCTCGCGGTATACACAAGTAATTTATTACTATATTGTGTGTACTCGAGTAAATTAAAATAATCTTCAAGTAATGATTTGTAGTAAACAATAGTTTGTAACTCTGACAAAGGTCACAGACCCTGGTGTCTGTGGAGCTAAAATATTAATTTAAAAAAACATCATACTATCTAATGATCCCAAAACTAGACAGAGCCTGTATCTTTGGGGCCTTTTTTTTTACACGTAACATATAGGATTCGCGTGCGACTACGTGATACAGCTGACTTGTTAACAAGTAACATTTATGAAACAATAACATATGATGGAATTATCAATAACTACAAATTAGAATATTTAAAAAAAATGTGTATGAACCGTATCTTGTAAAAAATTGTATCTTGTGATATAAAAAATAAACTCGTATCGTTACTATTATCAAGTCTGTTCCTAAAGAAGTCAACTTACTTAGGTTGCGGCATACAAAACTGCTGCTGCTGGAAAGGCGGACAGAACTGCGGCCCGGCTTGGAACTCCGCCAACCACTCCGGGGGCACATCTGCCGGCGTCATACCCGGGGGCAACATTCCTGGCATCAGATTCGGACCTGGCATTTGCCCAGGCATCATATTTCCTCCGGGAATTTGTCCGGGTATCATATTTCCTCCAGGCATTTGCCCCGGCATCATATTTCCTCCGGGCATTTGCCCTGCCATAATGTTACCGCCTGGAATTTGCCCTGGCATCATGTTACCGCCAGGCATCATAGGACCGCCGGGCATGTTTCCAGGCATCATCATTGGCATGTTAGGCCCGCCCATTATGCTCGGTGGGAACATCTGAGAATATAAAATTACAGTTTCTAATCGTCAATTAAATAAAGAATTAAGTAATTGTGATGAACATGTAGTTTTACCTTCGGTAACCCTTTAAGTTTGGCAAACTGTTTAAATAAAATTTGCAAATAAGTATCAAATAAGTAGTATATATATTATATGGGCATGCCATTTATGAGATTTTGTTTCATGCAACGCGTTCTCCAACACACTTTCTTTAGTATGACAAACTTATTTACACAGATACACTTAACAAAAAAGTCATGAAAACTTCTTGAGGGTGGCTAGTCGAGTACCAGACTTTACCATACCACCATTCTGCGATTAGCTCGGTATACCTTATTTTACCCTTGATGGTGTCGCCAGTGGTCATTTGTGGTGTCGCTAGTGGTCATTAGTGGTGTCATATTGATGTTGTCTTTGTTTACCTGTTGGAACTGATCCGGCGGCCAGAAGTGTGGCCAAGGCTGCTGGTCGCGCTGCCGCCGCGTTTCTTCGGCGGCGGCAGCCGCCTCCGCAAACGCACGCCGCCGCTCCTCTTTCGTCATCGGAGGAACCGCGGCTAGCACGCGGTCGTTTAGTCTATAATTTTTTTATAGAAACAGTAATAAAAGGAACTGTCAGTTCACCTAAAGTTAATTTACTCTTACTCGTGTACTTGAACAGTTACATATTACAACTACAGCACAAGTGGTGTCTTGCTATCTCATGCAGGTTTTTGTAAACATGTGTTGACATCAATTTAGTTTTCCGGCGCCGCAAAAACTTCAAGTTCATTAAATTCACAATGCCAGTACCAAAAGCAGTGCCATATACATATACGTATACCCTAAGAAACATTACCTGATACTTCTCCTGCTCTCCGGACTCCGTCTCTTCCTTCTATCCCGGTCATCTCTATCCCTATCTCTGTCTCGATCCCTCTCCCTATCCCTATGTCTGTCTCTGTCCTTTTCCCTGTCCCGTTCCCGGTCTCTATCTCTGTCCCGGTCTCTGTCGCGCTCCCTGTCCCGTTCCCTGTCTCGCTCCCTCTCGCGGTCCTTCTCGCGGTCGCGGTCACGTTCCTCTCGGCGTTCGTCCCGGCGTTCCCGGTCGCGTGTACCGCTCGAGTCTGCCGCGCGGCGTTCAACGTTCGCTTGGCGTTCATGCTCTTTCATCTGCTGAATGCGCTCTTTCTTTGGAATTTTGAACACTTCCTAAAATCAGATAAATAATATTACTGTACATATGTATGTATGTATTTATCTGGATATGTATGTATGTTTCTATATGATCGCCTACAGCCTAAACGGCTTGACCGATTTTGATGTGCGAGGTGACGTTGGATTCGTCTTCACTTCCAGAGTGTCATAGGCTATATTTTTTTTAATAATAATAATAATACATCTATCGCAAAAATTTAAATAATGAATAAAAAATGCGTTTTTTTTTTTGTCACCTCCAACGAACTTTTTTGTGGTTTTACTAGAATTATTCTAAAGAGTGCGTATTTATAATAATTTACAGCGATTTTATGTATACTTTCTCACAAATAACGTACAATCAACCGCATATCTAAAATTGCACTTAATTGCTCTTGCTCTTGCTTTGCAGTCGGGTATTTTGTTTTTCTTTTAACGTTTACTTGTTAGATTTTCATTTTATGAAAATTTAAGTTGTTTTAATAATGTATGTAATTGCAATATTCAATATTGAAATTAGTTTTATGTCTTTTAAAGTCTCAAACAAAAACATAAAAAAATACATATCCCATTGGTATGTATTATAATTTACCTTCAAACTAGACCATCTCTCTAATAATTGACTGCATAGATCTTTAGTTTTCTCCATTATAGCAGAGACGTCTTTAATTTTTTCCGGACTGGTATCACTGTCTCGATTCGGTAGATCAACTGGCAACCCTAAAAAAAATATTATATAAAAGTATATCAGAGATTCATTAGTTCAGTTCAGATTCATAAATTTGTAAGCATAAGTTTCATTTTCCTGAAAATGTATTAGGCTACTTCCTTAGGTTCCTTTTTTTTATTTAATCCCAGAAACCTTATTATACAAAGGTTCAGTATAAGACGAGTTTTAATAGTACAATAAGATACAAGTGTGCTAAGTTAGTCATTACACTCGAGGCGTAATAGAGCCGAGAGTGTAATGACCATAATGCACACGCGTTTCATACGACGTTTTTCAACACACTTGCGAGGAAAAAAACACCCGTTTATAACTGAAATATTTAATTTATGTAAAACTCTTTGTTGAAATAAAAAAAAACTGTAAAGTAAAGACACTAGTGCGTAATAGAAAAGTCAAAAGCACAGTTTATAACTGAAATATTTAATTTAAGTAAAACCTCTTTGTTGAAATTAAAAAAAAACTGTAAAGTAAAGACTAAGATAGTGCGTAATAGAAAAGTCAAAAGCACGCGTGTTATAAAGAATACTTTTCGGCCATAAAAACAGTTGAATAAGGGCCACTTTACGAGCAAGTGTGTTGAAAAATGATTTCTTCGAATGATTTTCTAAAAAAAAACGTTACAGTGCAAATTATATTAGATTTTTCAATTTTCAGAACCATATACACGATGCTTTTATTATTCATTAGAAAGCGATAGTGAGGGTAATATACATATACATACAATAGAAGCAGTACGTTTTTATTAATTTATAATAAAATGTAACCACTCTTTTTTAATGACTGAGATCTGTCTATAGGGTCGTATATAGGGTATATATATATATACACTGGTCTACATTATTAAATGCATTAACTAAAAAGAAAGTAAAATAAAAAAAATATTAGTATTTCCTAAACATGTGAAGTCACACACACCCAATCCGCCAGAACAGCCCGTGCACATCCGAAAGACGAAACATGCCTTTGAGGGGCCGCCGGCGCCGAAAACACAGTGCGGACGACGGTGTGCGTTTGATGTATATAGTGACCTGTGCCGCGACGCGATCTACGGTTCGCGGATGACAATAGAAGTGGCTAGACGTTTTGCGCCGCTTCCATGTTCCGTGTATTTTTTTCGGCATACATAGTAATAACCATAGTATAGTAACCATAGTAACCATAGTATAAAGAACTCTTTAGACTGTGGGATACTATTATTTCTGTGGTAATGGATGACATAACATGTACATTACAATTATTCGAATAAAACGTGTATTCAGACTTGTGAAACATGAAATACACACTTTGAGACAAACTAACCCTTACAAAAAGGGCGTGTTAGTGTATTTAAGAAAATGAATGACCTACATTACAGACTACGAGCAAAAGTGCATTGCGCCCGCTACGTGCATAGGAAGACTACGATAAAGCAGGATAAAACTGAATTGTTATTTTTAGTCAAATTTCTACAGGTTGATCTGATGTTATAATAGATATAGTGAGTTTCATATGTGTATAGATCGGTACCGTCAAAGCTTGCTAAGCAATAAACAAGCACGGTGTATAGGTTAACCAATCACGGCCTTACCGAAAAACGTTACTTAATTTTGATCAACGTCTCAAATTCTCTGTCTTTTTTCCGCAAGTGTCATTACGTGTCAGCGAGAAGTTGACAAAATAAGTTGAGCATTGCTCAAATTTGAAGAACGTTTTTCGGTAAGACCCTTAATCGATCTTATTCAAAATAAATACATACGATCCATATATGACTCTGATGATTGACGCAAGAAACAAAGAAAACAAACAAATTAGACAGAAAACATAGAATAATATATTTTTAGCTTTCATAAAAGGTAATTATAATCACGATGGGGATAGTGTGAACTAGAGCAAAACCACTTTAAAAAAACGTTTCGCGCATTATTCTATATAAAAAGGACAGAACTGTTGTCTACGCCTAAACATTACTATATTAGAAAAAAAATCATAGATCTCTATATTGCCTAAGCATAGGCATTAAGGATTCCAACTATATGAAAAAAATAATTATCGAATTATTTTTAAGGGTAGAAAACAGTTTTCTGTTGTATGAAAAAACTCATAATGTACTGGTGAAAACTGCCAGGACAACTATGCTGTTAGGGTGCGTTGAGACTAGGGATGTGCCGAATCGTTAACAAATATATATATATATCCGCGGATACAGATACAAATAGTTACAATTGGTTTAACACCAATACAGATCCACGAATACAGCTACTGATACGGGCCTCAATTTAATTAAAATAATTGTTTCAGGTGAATTCCACTTAGTTCTATTTTTTTGAACTCATTATATACAAAATATTTCATCTTTTAATTTTCTATAAATATTAAATTTTTAAATATTTCATTACTACAATAAACATACAAATATTTCTTGATTGATCTCATACTAAAAAGTTTATTAAAATGAGATACAATTGGTATCTCATTATAATATATGTTCAAGTACTTAATAGATTTTTGCAATATATATAAATGTGCCTAATGTGTAACTAAAATAGATCTATTTTAGCACCTATATTTCCAATTTTATAATTTTTGGAATAAAATTTAATAATGTAAAAGATCCGCTCAAGGTCCACCGAAAAGTAATGGATCCAGTAAGGATACGGATATATGTACAGCACATCTCTAGTTGCGATTATAGCTATGTGAGGTAGTAAAGCGACGTGAAAGGAAAACCCACCTATTGAATTAAATCCATTTTCAAAGTAATGTATTAGTATATTTTTTATATTTAAGTAATGTATATTAGTATATTTTTTCTTCGCACACCATTTCACTACTTCATTCGTTTTCAAGTTACATAGCGGCATATGAAACCTTACTACTATAGCTTAAAGTGCAATTTTCCATACCTGTCGCCTCGTCTACGAAGATAGGATCAGTGGGTGGTTCGGAGGCCAGCCAGCGCTCCACCACCGTGAAGAAACGACTCTCTTGCACCATCGTCTTGTTGGGGATCGGGAGCCGGTCGACTGTTTGCAGCATCTCCCATCTGGGAATGTTATGATGACATTTTATAACCATAAAGATACCTGTATATACCTAATAGAGTTATTAATGTCTCTAAAGGCAACTTGCACTTGGCCAGTACGGTGGACTATGACCAAACCCTTCTCACAATGATCAATGGCCCGCGAACGGTATTAGTGTAATTTAAATAAACATTGAGACATGTTTATGGTAAATTAACTGAACATGTTTATAATCATCATCAATCTATTGATATACAGTGATTTAAAACAGTGATTTTTCTCCTCCCATATTTGTGTCACAGTGAAATTTCAAATCACAACCTGCAGATTTTTGTGGCAAATATATGACTTCGGGAGGACTCTACAAATAAATACATACATAAAATCACGCCTGTTTTTCCTTACGGGTTAGGCAGAGCATCGAGGATAAATAAGGAAATTTGGTATTAGGGGGATTAGGGGGATAAGAGGGTATAGGATGTAATTGACATTATGTAGGCGATGGACTGACCCCCTATCACTGCAAGCCAAAATTACATCCTACAAATATCACAACATAGGCTAGAAAGTAGTACCTAAAGTGGGGGTGCGCGTCGTTGCACCAGGGCGCCAGCAGCCTCAGGCCGCGGTAGTCGAGGAACAGCCGTCGGCACGGCAGGTCCGCGTCGCGCAGCAGCCGCAGCAGGGCCGCCTGCGCGCGCCGCGTCTTCGCGCGTACCACCAGCCGCGACAGCCGTAGCGTATGCGATTGGTTCTTCACGCCGGTGCGTGATAGCGCCTCTAACTCCTCCTCGATCTGTATTAGGAAAACAAATGTCAAGGTTGGATTTCGCCTAAATTGTGTTCAGAACATGAACAGAACACCAACCTGAGCTACAAAGTGCATTTATAATATCGGTTTGTCCGTAATAATCCAAAAGTCTAATATGAGGGGAAAAAAAGGTCAAAAGGTCCTACAAGATAGTATAAATGTCACGGGCGTAGACAGTTATTAGTAGGTATAGGGGAGGGTTTAGAAAAAAAAAAAAAACACAAAAATGCAGTCGCGGATCTAACCAAACAAATGTTAGTCATGGCAACCCGAAAATCTCGAATTTAATACTTTGACAAAGAATTTCGGGCTCAAAATTAGGCTAAATATTTTCTACCTACGCCTATGCTATGCATGTACTTACATCAGCATCCTGCACGAGATCAGGAGTCTTCAGTTTAACCTTGCGCTCGCGTCGTGGCGGGCGCTGCGGACGAGCGGGCTCCGTCGCTGTCACGGTGGACTCTTCAGACGACTCAGGAGGACCACTCTTGGATGTCGACACGTCTTCTTCCTCCTGACGGTAGTACAGAAATGAGTGAGAAAAGATTTTAAAATAATATAATCGTTATAGAAAAACATCAATCATCAAAATTTTGTGTATAGTGCGCATCAATAATTTGTATTAGTTAATTTCACTAGATCTTTTTAGCACAGCACTATTTTCATTTTATAAAAAAGC
Organism: Lycia hirtaria; assembly: GCA_947563715.1. NCBI lineage: Eukaryota > Metazoa > Arthropoda > Insecta > Lepidoptera > Geometridae > Lycia > Lycia hirtaria. Next base: position 41,519,832 of record OX387379.1, read on the forward strand.
GGCAACATTCGATCTGTCAGTTTACTCTAACAAAAAATCCAACTATACACAATATATAAAGAATTGCTTGTTTAAATTTACAGATAATATAATGTAATCACCGCTAAAGCAATTGAGTATTTATCACAAATCACTATGCTAGTTACGTAACGATTTCAGCATAGCAAATTTGAACTGACTGTTGAAACTAAGAACATGTTGATTAATGAACTTTCATCATACCTCATCATACTCATCATCAGAATCCGGTTCAGCGCCAATCCACCCGCGGCAGTTCTCGGCGCCACAGTAACACCTCTGTGCCACTTTTCTGCAGGAATAACACAGAAAATTAAACATATACACATCTCACCCTTGCCATCCAATAGTTAAAAACACAATCGAATGTTTAAAAGCTCAAAAACGCGACATCGTTTTATGGTCGACAATCCGCAAAACACGAACGCTTAATTTTTTCGCTTTAATTCCTACTTTAATGTTTGTACTTGCTTAGTGAGTCTTTTGAATAAGTGCTCTATATCTTGGTTCGCAACGTATCTAAACATCTACGAATTTTCAAGACTAGTGTGAATAGATATCTTCTAGATCAACAAGCTCTATCCTCAGCCACACTGTCGCTTAACATCAGACGATTGGGTGGTCAATCGTAGATCTATTTTGCGTAAAAAAATCAGGAAAGTTGGTGGCCAAGCGCAATTGTATCACTGTAGTGCACTCTACCATATGACTGCAATGACAATTAATATCAGGTGAGATGGCGGTCGGGCACAAACTTGTCATTAAATATATAAAAAACTGATACTTTGTTTTTTCTTCAACTTACCCAAATCTCTGGAACTGGTAATCAAAAGTCAACTCCTCTCCAGCTACAATATCTCTTTTGCTGAAGAATCCTATCCTCAATTCTCCGTTCACAGTCCACTTCTGAGTCTCAGCATTGGGCTCACAGGAATGGTTGATGAAACGTGATATGTTGCCTTTGAGTGTGGCGTCGATGACAGTGTCTCCTTTTAATGACATGAAGTAATGGTGCAGATTATTATCGTCTGAATATGCCTGAGCTCGCTTATAGAACTGTTCATAATCTAACACTTCTCCAACATATTCCATTAGAAATTCACCCCTGGAAAAAAGCAAATGTTGAATTACTGTTAATATCGATAAACAATATATAATAATAGATATGAACTAATTTATTTTCTTTTTTTAAACTTAAAACCTTTTTAAAACTTTTTTTTTTAAATTTAGTTTACGAGTATTTACTCATGAATTAGCACCGCCGCCCACCTTTACATATACTTTTCCAACACACAAGGTTGTCTGGAAGAGATCGCTTTCAGCGATAACACCACCTTTTATGCCATTTTCTTATGTGTTTATAATCTTATTATTTTATGTGGTGTCAATAAAGTGTTATTGATTGATTGATTTATATGGTAAATTCTTACATGTCTATATAACATTGATATGGTAAGTCTGTTTTTCTTACATGTCTATATAACGGAAACAATGAAGGACTGACAACCAATGAATTTTAAATTTACAGATTATGAACTGTTAACACAATGACTGCTGAGGTATTTTTAAATAGTCGCGAATCACAGTGTTTTTTCGCATCGTTGTAAAGAAACTTGGGCCAACACGCCTGGCGTGTGTAGCCGCACCAGTGTGGGAGTAGAAAAAACACAAGGTATTTTTTATCGGCAGTTATTGTGTTAAAATTAGTTAAAATCGATCATCATTATCATCTCCTACAAGTCCACTGCTAGACATAGACCTCTCAGTCTCTCACCATAGATTTCCATGTATTGTGTACCCTAAACACTATACTCGCACGATGGGGTGGGGATTTAAAAAAAAAAAACAGCTTACCTTTCTTTCTTTATATGTATGGAGTGCCACCCCTATATTTAATTATTTTGAAAAATTTGTAGCGGTTCACAGAACACATCTTCATGCCAAATATTTCGTTTATGTAGGGTAAATAGGCTCAAAGTAAAATTTCTGTGACATACGGACAGACAGACAGATGGACATGGCAAAATTATAAGAGTTCTTTGTACTTTGTTGAAACCCTAAAAAAAGGGTTTGCACAATCTAGATAATTGCAAACCTCTCTAAACGTATCTCTCTAATCAATTGCTGTGCAGATTTATACAGAAAATTTGTTTATCTTTTCAATTATCCAGTTTCAAGCCAACAACGCCTTTTAGAGCATTAACGAATAATAAATTCACTTACGCCGGTACATCCACAGCTGCTTCAACACCGCATCCTTTCTTATTAGCATAAAATACTCTAAGAGATGCATTCTCCCGTTTCTGGAACCTTCTGTTTGTACAACGATCTCCCACTGGACACCGGGAGTTACTGGAATAATGAACAATAATCTAAAATTCACAAATCTTTTAAAACACAAACATGGCTGTCTGTATGTAGACAGTCATGTTTGTGTTTTAAAAGATGTTTGTTTCTCATCATAATCATCAGAAATTTACTTTGATAAAATCTGACATCGAAACATTAGTGTACATCAGAAAGATGATCAGATTATGAGGACATAAAATAATTTTCCCTAGAAATAATGGAAATATTCATAAATAAAAATTTTGTGCGCAGCTATTCATAATATACTACTTAATACTACTTAAATAGATACTTCATAATGCCTATACTCTGCAATAAATACTATCCTTTACTATCTTATAATATAAACAACAATGGGCTAAGGAAGGACTTTAGCATCTGAAAAACAAATCATAAAATTTTAGACAGATGACTGATAATAATTGATAATATACATGTATGCAATATATTTCAATATAAATATTTTAAATGTAGACATCAGGCGTCGCACTAAAGTCCGCGATATTGCGAAAACAATCACGAGACTAATGGAATTGGGCAGGACATGTTGCCAGGCTGAGTGATGGCAGGTGGACTATAGCATTAACAGATTGGTGGCCATATTCTGGTAAACGAAGCGTCAGGCGCGCATCAGATTGCTGTTTTTTTTATACATTATAGATCTACGATTGACCAACAACTTGCCTGATGTTAAGCGACGGTGTGGTCGAAGATGGAGCTCGTCGATCTAGAAGATATCTATTCACTCTAGCCTTGAAAATTCCAAGATTGTAGGTCTCAGGAAACAACGACGACGACAACGATCGGTCGACGATATTGTAAAGATCGCAGGTCAAACCAAGACAAAATTGGCACAGGACAGAGATAAGTGGGGTACGAAGAGGGGCCTATGCTCAGCAGTTACTTTCACTTTAATAATACCAGTTTGTCTAATGATTACATTCTAAAGTACTCTACCCTCAACCACACCACCAGCATCATGCTGAACCACTATTATATATAAAATAAAAGCAAAATTACAAAGCAACTAAGTTGATTACCATTCAATCATGAGCAGTCTATTCAAGCAGTCTTCCCCGCAGGCCAACTCTCCTCTCTCCAACTCTTCTTTGGTCATAAAACAATCACAGATCATCTTCTTTGTGTCTTTGCTGATCATCCTCTCACACAAGTACTCATTCTCATCCAAGTGCTGGTACTGATTCATCCTGTCTTCAATTATCTTGTCGTAGGCTTCTTTAGATAATGGAATAACTTCATCATCTTTAATTTCATTACACTCAGGTACAGGAGGCATTTTGGGTAAATTTGGACTAGCTAATGGGGAACTAGCAGGTGAATTTACACCCATCACCTGCTCTAATTCACTGGACCTTCGCCACCGAGACTTCACTTTGACAGGCATTTCAGATGGTACTGGGAATGATGGAGAATTTGGAGCATTCAATGGCATCAAATCTTGCTTCTCCTGACTATCAGATCCCATCTCTTCAAGCTTCAACTTAGTTTGTGTGATCAGTGCCTTCTTTAAAGGTGTTTTGACTAACCCATAACCTTTAGTCTTCTGCTTCATATTACTAATAGTTTTGATGCGACTCGATCTTCTCACCCCGGTCGGAGAAGACTCTGCTGAATCATACGCCTGACCTTGCTCTATTACTCTTGAAGAGTTGCTATCATCAGACAATGTAGAACTTGGTGTTATACTAGGATCAGGTCTAACAATACCTTCATCTTTGGAAAATTGGAGATCTGGAGTTCCTCGAGGCGGTGTTGTTATATCTATGACATCAGAGTCCATGGCAAAATGAGTTTGAGATTTGGGGGCCAGCTTTAAGTTTTCAAAATGCTTACGAATAGTATCATTGGAACCAAGAGAGAATGATTCTATAGTATTTTGTTCTGTAGAATTTTTAGCATAATCACTAGGAATTTGTTCTAATGAATCTCTTGGACTATCTATGTTAATGTTATAATACAGACCTTGATGGTCATCTTCAACTATTTGGACAACAGTTATGATCTCATCATCATCACCAGCAAACATCATTTGTTCATCATCCATTGAGTCATGACTCGTTCCTTGATGTGACTTATTTTGAATAACTTCATCTTGGGAAGATTCTTTTGATTCTTGTATAGAAGGTCCACTCTGCTGCTTTATGCATTTTTGCAACTCTGAACTCTGAGTAACAACAGGTGCAGACACATACTTCTCACATAAAAAGGGGATTTCTAACACAGGAGATGAACATTCTTCTTCACGTATAGGAGACAGTTCTCTTATTGTAATAGGTGAGATATCCCTAGATGTACCTTTTAATGTACTTATGTGGTTCATTAGACTATCACAGGCCTCAATAAATGTATCTGAAGTTGTGTCTACACCTGTATTTGAATCTGATTCTGAACCCACACTGGGGTCAACCACTTTGACATCTGCACTACTGTTGGTTTCACTATCACTTCCCATTTCATATTTTTTAATTAAGGCCTCGTCACTGTTGAACAAACAGCGGTATTTACCAAATTTCTTGTGCAATGCTACTGCAGGTAAATGCGATTTTGTAGGCACCTCTGTTTTATGACTGTCATCAGAGATGGCAGTATCATCAGGGGCAGGTGTGTCAGAGACAGGTGTATCTTCTGAGAGAGGCACAGGCAGCTCGGAGGGTGGTTCTGGGTTGACATTGTCGGAGTTCGCAGGATAACTGGTTGTAGAAGGTTCGCCTTCGCTGGAGGCTGCTTGCTTGCCGCGCCGCGGCGTCCTACGAGTGGCCCCAGACTTCGCTGCTGCCTTCTTTTTCTTTGCCATTGTATGTGCCGCAACTACAATCTAAAATTTAGCAATTTATAAACGACATGTTCTGGGAGTTTACTTGACCTCTTTCAATATGTAGTTATTGTTTCTCATTACCCACTGTCAATGCCACATGCTTGATAACATTGAATCTAACAGTACATTCGGCATTAATGTTTTTTCGTGAATAATACGGAATATATTGAACTGATATGTCACTAACTAAATAAATCCTGTGAAGACTCTGCCACCGGTTGGGCCCATATCATCATTAATAACTTTTACAACACACTATTACTTTACCAGTTTCACAGTGTCTCATACGTTCTCCATAACACTGCTGTATTAGAATACGCAATTATTAAAATTAAACTCAATAATATACATAAGCACAATACATCATCTTTTCGTTTTAGTTAACAATTATCTTTAATACATTCATTGCATTTTCATATTTTGTGGAACCATGATGATTGATGCATGAAACATTATGTCTGTGTGCATGAATGACAATGACATTATAATTGAGCACACACCTTTTTTTTTTATTTGCCGTACGGGCAGGCTAAGGCCGTTTGGCCATACTGCCTTGTCTTGTGTATGCCATCTCAATGATCGCTTATTGCCCGTGGTCCGGTTCGGTTGTCCGGTCAACCAAACTACGGGAAAAAGATTTTGCCATGGTACTGTGACCGTACCACGGAAGATTTATTCTTTTCCATGGTCCAGTTAACCGGACCACGGAAGATTTAAAATGGATTTTATTTGACCATTTTAAGTTGTATCACGTTGCTTTTTGCAAAAAAAAACCCTAACCCAACTTAAGATATTGGCTAAACCTAGTATCAGCCACTAGGATCGCTTAGAATCACAAAAAAGCTTAATATAAAATTCCGTGGTCTGGTTAACCGGACCATGGAATAGAATAAAACTTCCATGGTACGGTCACAGTGCCATGGAAAAAAAACCCATGGTCCGGTTGACCCACAGACTAGTAAGAGACCGGACAACCGAACCGGACCATGGGCAAGGACCGTCAATGATAAATCTCAGTAAAGTGATTGATAAATCTCAGTGAAGTGACTTTCATAGAGAGATGTATGATGAATAATCGCCTACCACTTGAAGTGTCAAGCGAGTGTATTTGATGACGTGTTTACGGAATATGTTCGATTTAATTTCCTTCAATCTTGATCAAAAAGCATGGCTTGAACGTTTTCCGGCTGTCAGTTACATTACAAACATAATATGTCGCATAACATGTCGTACATGGACTTCTAAGGAAGAAAAAGAAAGAGAAACTAAAAGCTCTGCTTTTGAATGATGTATAATTGTAATAGTAATGTAATAGTTCCATGAAACGACCAAGCCATGCTTTTTGACCAAGATTTAAGGCTTACAGAGATAAGTATTGAAGCGTTAGACTTTGTAGAGTTAACAGCTTGGCTTTTCAAATTCAGTCAGATCTCCCCCCGTATTCTGAACCCATTCGGTTTCGGAATCGATTCGATTTGTATATCTCCGTCTCTGTTTTTCTCTATGGAAATGACAGAGACGGAGATATTCAAATCGAATCGATTCCGAAACCGAATGGGTTCAGAATACGGGGGCTCATCTGATTTCTTTTTGTCAGTGAAAGTGGCAGGACAATGCGAGACATGGCAACCAATTTTACATGAAATGTTTTTGGTGGGATTTCATTTCTTTTTGTAAGAGATCCTGTAATTTCTGCAACGTTTTATTTTAACGGAATGTATTTTTCCTGTGCATTTGTTATTATTTTTTTGCAGCACACTCTCAGTCATAGCCTCTTTTCTTGTTAGTTTATTACTTAAAATAGGTGATAGTTGCTGTAATCTTCAATTCTGATATGGCGCCATAATATAGCGCGTGAATAAGAGTCGGTATCAAGATACACTTCTCAGTCTTCAGCACGAGTATAAAGTTGCAGTTCGTCCCAATGTTATCCAACATAACAAACAATAGCACACCTTAATTTTCAACACCACACCAAATATGGTCTTCTATAGATTGAGTCAATGAATGGAAAAGGCATGAACCATTTCCAGACATACTATAAACTCACAGAATTCGCCCTTGTATGAACTGTACGATAGCGTCCTAACCCGTCTCCCAAAGAAATTATTTCATTACTCATATTGTTCGTCTTATTACCTTTTTATAGGAATACGTGCTTTAAACCAACTTTAGATTATTCTCTTATCCGGACTTGTATTCAATAACTTAAATTCTTCACTTAATTAGTATCCCTTCTCTAACAAGATCCCCGTCCCGAATCCAAGCTTCTAAATAAGCTCTCGGTTGAGAGTATTATATTTTTCTCTGTAAATAATTCCCTAAGTACTACCTAAAACAAACCAAATTTTCAACGAAAGTTGAATATGTATAATACAAACCCAACGAAAACGCACTATCCATCCATAAGTAAAAGGATGTATGTATAAGCAAAGCGCGCAAAACGATAGCGTGTGCTAAAATCGATCGCGCACGCCATCTAGCATCGCCGTTAGAAACTAACTATCATTAGTGTGTGAGTGCCAAAAAATTACGTATTTTACATGTGAATTAAATCTATAGTATAAAAGCTACATAAATTAAACTTTGTATGTTTTATACATGTACTGACTACTTTTTATCCTGAAAATTTGGACTCTCTAGAATTATCCATAACAAAGTTATATTATGTTACAAAAATATAGTCAAATTCACCCTTTAAAAAGGTAGGAGGTTGAAAGTTACAAATATCTTAATTTTTCTGTTGTTTATGTACCAATCGTAGTTTGCATACCAAATTTCAGCTTTCTGAGACTTCAGGAAGTGCCCTATCTGTTTGATTACACTCAGAGGGTGCACCCACTAATAGGGATTGGAGGGTGAAAAGTAAAAATGGTTTAATTTCTTCGTTATTCATGTGTAATTATTAGTTTACACACCAAATTTCAGCTTTCTATGACTTCAGCAAGTCGTTTATTTTTTTGGTTACTCAACGGCATATCGGCGTATTTTAGGTATCAATAAAATAGAAAGTATAAAAGCTAGATACATGATTTTTTTCATATTGTATCAGTCCACTAACCACACTTGATACTGAAAATTTGAACTCTCTAGTGTTATCGGGGCCGAAGCTATGATGGTTTAAAAATCCGAAAATTCAACTTGGGAGTTTTCTCTATACGCCAATTCACGAAACACAAAAATTGGTTCATGAATGAGCGAGAAATTCGTGTACATACATTAAAAAAAAAATACGATATGAATTTATAACCTCCTTTTTTGAAATCGGTTAAAAATAGAATAAAATCAATAATTAAGGGGGGCTCCCATACAACAAACGCGATTTTTTTGCAGTTTTTATAGATAATGGTAAGGAACCCTTCGTGCGCGAGTCCGACTTGCACTTGGCTGGTTATTTTTCCTCTCTTAGCTACTTCTAGCTACTTTTTGGGGTCAAATCTAGCTATATACATGACAATACAGCTGGCAGCACTGATTTTGAGCGCTACGCTACGTGCCTAACGAACGTGCATTTTCACAATTTCGATCTGGCAACACTGGTGTGTTGTGTCGTGGTATTTTAGTTTATTTTAATATTATTTGTCCGCATCGGGATAAAAAAATTGATAATTCGTATTCATAAACTACAACTTTTGTATTTTACTAAGTATTAATAATGGCTGAAGTCCAAGAGGTAAATAACACTACACTTTCAGATAAAACTTGAACAAATTTTCCGTGTTGCATTTTACGGACACGTCACAGTTCTTCACGGCTGTTATAAACCTCAAATAAAATAAATGCTTCTCTACAGGCTGTGAAAATCAACAAGTGGGATGGCGCTGCTGCTAAAAATGCCATCGATGATGCTATCAGAGAGGTAACCTACGCCAACAAATTATGGACGTTAATCTACCTTCTCATTTTGACTACTTGTACCTACTTTTATCATAACAATTATATTTTTTATTACATTTATTAAAAAGCTAATGTCGATGTGTTTCGCAGATTTCGCAGTTGAATATAGTTCCACTATTGCCTTGGGCTTGACTCTATAGTCGAGTCCGAGCTGGTCCAAACGCAAGCCCAAAAATGAAACTGAAAACTTGAATGACTGTTTAGTACCTACATCATAACTTACGCTGTAATTTATTCAAAACTTCAGAAAGAGCTTAACTTTTTATTACTGCTTTCAAATAAAGACTAATTGCTTGCTGTCAGTTTCCTTCTCTAAATACCTAATCTAAAACTTCCAGGTGTTGACTGGAGACCTTAAATGCAAGGAGAGTTTCGCTCTGATGGATGGAAGGCTCTTCCTGTGTGCGTTGGCAGTAGGTGTTGCTCTCTATGCCTTATTATGGGACTACCTTTACCCATTTCCCCAATCTAGGTAAGTAGTTTGACTATCTAACTTCTAATATTATGAAACCAACTATCTGTTGGTTACCTTTTCATGATCAAATAGCTGAACAAATTTTGATAAAATTTGGTGAGAAATTTGCTGCGAGCTTCAACAATATCCTCACTGTTTTTTATAATTACACATGTACTGTTGGGCACATTAAGTTGTCATAAATTTTAAGGTCTTGTCTCTCTGTTTCTTACCTTTACTCCTACCTACGTGTCTGTCTATTTGAAATTCAGTTTTGAGGTAGCTTTTATCCTGGAAGACATTTTTTGAAACCAGAAAAATTCAATTAGTGGTATGGCTTACAAACATTACCTAGAAGTTCCAAATACATTTTGTCAGTTGTCCAGTAAATGCGTAAACTTTACTTTGTACTGGATTAAATATTATGGATAAAAATAAAATTTCTGGATAAAAGGCCTATTAGTTCAGTAAAAATAAGATTTGTGACAACTTAAAACATAACTAAGAACAACAAATGAAAGTATTGGTGTTTTGATATATACATTTTGTCACAATGTCATCTTAATTATAACTAATATTTTAAAACTGAAATTACCTTATCAGGATCAAGCTGCTGAACCGATTATTGTGAAATTTAATACAGAGATAGCTGTGGACCATGATATTGGATATTGGATACTTAATTTTTTTTTTTTTTTCATAACTATCTGGAAAATACTGCTGGGTGCAGCTACTTTATAAATCGGCGATTATTGTGAATTTATGTTTTTTTAGATATTTTTAATCATGATTCCAAAGAATCTCCCAAAATGCAATCATACAAACAGATTTATTGTTACTAGACTGTTTTCACTGAAAATTTAAGCTATAATTTTGCCCATTATTTACTAGAGGCTTAAAGATACCCAGATTGCATCTATTGATGGTGACCTAGTCTGACAGTTTATTTCCTTACATCTTAGAAGGACCTAAAAGCAAAATGCCCTACATATTAAAACAACACAAGATCTAAATGACCTAGTAGCAAAACGTTCTATTATCAGAATGACACAAGTTCAAAATGGCCTGATAGCAAAACAACCTATTAACGAAATGCTCTCTATGTACAGTAAGAAAAAAATGTTTAAGATAGAAGTTTATGTGCATAATAAAAAGAAACCTAACGAACCTAACCTAATAATTGATATAACTGAAACATTTTTTTTCTTACTGTACATAGAGGGCATTTCGTTAATAGGTTGTTTTGCTATCAGGCCATTTTGATCTTGTGTCATTCCGATAATAGGACGTTTTGCCACTAGGTCATTTAGATCTTGTGTCGTTTTAATATGTAGGGCTTTTGTTTTAGATCCTTCTAAGATGTAAGTGTTTATTTTACATATTAGTTTTGTTTTATAAAAGTTGAATAAAGGATTGTTGTTATTAGAAAGTTGTAGTTGCATTGCAGGTCTTGGGGTATCCACCATGAATTGATCTATTTTTCGTTTGATATAAAATATTAAGACTACATACCTGCTTTTTCAGGTTGGTCCTCATAATCTGCGTAACATCATACTTTGTGCTCATGGGTATCCTGACTCTTTACACCACATTCAAAGAGAAAGGAATCTTTGTGATTGCCAAGGAGAAAGCTGGAAATGGTACCAGGGTGTGGGAAGCCAGTTCTTATGTCAAAAAGTAAGTACACCTTCAATGTTTCAAGTTGATGTTCCAAGGTTGGAGGTAAAGAATTTAGAAGAAATTGAGAATAGACTGTTCTGTGTGTACTTTACCATTTAACTAGAAAACTTTATTCTGAAGTACGCATATAATTTCCATATTTTTTTCATATGCTGAGATTGACAAATGGACTAGATAGAATAAGTATTTACTTTTTTCTCCTGTTCTAGGAATAAATGTGTGCGTCAAAAATCTTCAAAAGTATTAAGCATATTTTCTTCATAAGTGAAAAGTGCCTGAAGTGCCTTATGAACACACGTGTTTATAAGGATTCACCATTTTTACTCCCTAGACGCGCGGACTCCTGGACCCGTGATGAGTTAAAGCTCGCGGCTGTCTCTCGCGCATCACAACATTTTTAAACTATAAAATCCTAGAGTCTATATTAGTAAAGTGAGAGTTGAATTTTTATTTTGAACAAACGGGTTACTCTCTTCTATTTTGATCTGAATTCTCCAACTATAGTTTAAACCGCATACGGCGGTCTTTTTCAAAAGGAGCAGCGCAGACGTCACTCCCGAAGGACGTCTTGTTTGGTACTGTACAGAGTACTGGGGCCCAATTCAGTTATTCAAGACCGCTCCATAGCTGAACCATATTTGGAGCGTTTCCCGTCGGCCGCCATAGTTTTTTTGATTCAGTCACTTTTATGTCATACAATTGACACATTTGAATGAAACGTAACATGTCCTTCGCTCGTTATTAAATAAAAAAAAAGATAGCAGTCGACAGGAAATGCTTTGCACAAGGTTCAGTTACGGATCGGTTTTGAATAACTGAATTGCCGCCCTGGTACTGGTAGAGTTGATACTTACTGTACCAGTACTCTGTTTCATCATTACGCGTATGAAATAGCGGGACACAGCTAGTTACTATATAAAAACATATTATTATGCCTAACACATGTTTATAATAACTCTTCAAATATTGCAGACACGACGACAAATACAACCTGGTGTTGTGCATGCGCGACTCGACAGGCAAGTGTCGCGAGAGCTCGGTCACTCGCTCCTTCGCTAACTACATCGACACCAATGGCACCGTGGTCCAGACCCTCGTCCTCAGCGAGGTCACCAAGCTGTACAACTCGCTGGCCTCCGAGAAGAAAGACAAGTGATCTGTTCGAAATTCAAGGCACAAGTGTTCTACTCTTCTTATTGCTAAGCTAACATGCTGATAAGTCAGAGCATTCATTTTGTATTTTAGCATGATACATACAATTTGGGCATTGGGCGTTCGAGTTTTTTAATGAATCTAAAAATATACTGCGAACATATTATAAGATTCTTGTTACTGTATTTTTTTATGTAGTGGTCTCAAATTTGGTTCAATAGTTTTAGCGAGATCCAATCAGTAGTTATATTTAAACTTCTGTTATTAACGTCGACTTTTCGATATTTTTTATTCAAGATAGATCTACAGTTGACCAATTACCAACTCGCGGCCTCGCTGGTGCCGACGATAGAGTTTGTCGATCTAGAAGATATATATTCCTCTAGACTTGAAATTTCGGAGATTGTAGTTATCAGGAAAAAGCATAAAGAACGTGGACCGATATACCGCTAAAAATCCGTACTCAGCGTACGGATTTTTAGCATTTCAATGAGAAATAGGTGGTAGGGACTTTCTGCTAGTCTTGTGGTGAAATGGGGAGGATGGAATTAGATCGTGAAACTATAATAATAAATTGAAACTATAATACATGTGCCTTTAGTATAAATGTTTAGTTACAAGTGAATGCTTTGACTGTTTAGTTGATCTATGTATAAGAAGTGTAAGGAATGTTTTACGATAGTAATGGTACGTGTAAATGTTTGAACATAATATGATGTTGGAATAAATTCTATCTCAATAAGATGAAATTTTAATGATTTTAGTTATATTGCTTGTTCCGGTAGGTATATTACAAATGTATAAATCCTAATTTAAGCCTAAGCGTGTGTAGATGGCGCTACACTAGCTCTCGATTAGTAGTTCATTTGCTTTCCAGTAGATAGAGCTAAATAAAATTCTCAGATATCATAGTAACGCTGCTCTATCACAGATGGCGTGTTAGTAAATCGTTGATTGGCACATTATTGTATTAATTTTATTTATTTATTTATTAAGATTTATTATTACTTGATTTTGTATTAGACGAATATGCACTTTAAGCAATTTTATTTCGCTTAAATATTTTATGTATATTAGTTCTACTTTCCGCCACTAGGCGTCGATTCATATGTTACCAAGTTCAATATACTTTTCATCTCATTTCAGGGCTGAAACAAATTTCTTCCGTTAACGTCGTAAAGTTCAAAATCGCGCAGCCATCACAAGTACAGTTCCATGATAACGGCATATCAATTTAATTGGATTATAATACTTTATGGTGAAGATTGTCAAGCGAGCAATGACAGACATGAGGCACTGAGTCATAGGATCGAAGGAGCGAACTAAGGTCAGTCAGTAGGTCGGCCGGTGTGAACCGAGCGACGCATGTCGAACTGCGGTACATTACGCAATAATGTACCATCACTAGTTTAGTCGCCCGATTAGTAAAAACCGTAGCTAACTATATCCGTTAAATTAAATAGTGTAGTGTTCATAGTGGTCTAGCTATATTAGTGTAATATCATACGCTGAAACCTCGAACGTATTAATTTCGCACTGTCGCGTTGCCCTTGTGTTACTAAAATTAGTTTATGTAAAATAGATTACATGTATTCTTCCTGAGTTTTCTTTGAATATTGTGTATAAATAGGTGAGTTCTAGTGTATTAAGATCAAGTTTAAGTTATAGTTTCTTGTGTTTTTGTCTTCAAGGTCAGCAATCATGAATAAAGATCGGTCTATTCATGTCAGAAATCAATTGTTACGTATTGAGCGACTAATTAGATATACTAACCGACAGAAAAATATTAAATATATAATTATAATATATAAGCCGGTTAATAATTTTACTGACCATAATTGTAATTATTTCAATCAGTAAAATTATTTGGTAAATATTATTTTTAATAACCATAAATAACGTTATAAGTTATACATAATTGTTAATTCAATTTGTTGGAATAGTAAAGTGTAATTATTGAAATATAAACATAACCACGTTATTTTAAAATCTTAATCTAATCTACGTTAATAATTATCAGCTGATAGTGTACTATTTTTATTTTATTTTAAACGATTTTCGCGATTTTTCCAGTGTCACTGGAATTTAGGCGAAAAGTTTTTTAGAAGAAAAAGTTCACAACCACCATGTTAAATTTAATCATAATGGACCCAGTGAAACTGACAGTGACAGATATGGTTCTCGTATTTATGTAATTATAGTACAAATATCATCGTTACTCATCATCACGCGGATTAACCGTACCTAATGTTCTACAGCAAATAAAAGTTTTTCTGTAAACAAAAATGACTGACAGACGTTCTATGAGAGTCCTTGTTTTAAAAATACGATCACGTTGTCTTTGATAGGTTAGCTCTATAGTTTAAAAATATGAGACTTTAGTTGGTTACTTTTTTACAACAAACTAGGTCTGGTTTGACTACAATCTCACCTCACGGAAAGTGATAATGAGGTCGAAGAAGGTGTAGCACACTTACCTAGGCTTACGTTTACACCCAATGATGTATTATAGATAGGTTTTCCGCGGCTCTGCGTGACAAGTGTCAAATAAGGTAATCGCCCGACTTGCCTTCAGTCACAACATGTCGGACAACAACTGTTAGACGCGTATAGTGACTTGTGAATAATGATAATGCCATCTTGTGTGTTCATAAACTATAAAACAGCAAGATATAAGTATATAAATACAAATACAAATCCTTTATTGTCAGCTGTGTTAGAATACAAGTATATAATCATTGTTTATTCAGTGATTACTTCGCCACTTATACAAAAAAAAAAAAATACAGTCGAATTGAGAAACTCCCTTTTTGGAAGTCTGTTAAAAAAGATTAGGAGTCTTTTATCGGCCAATTTAATATACATTTTTAATATACATTTAAAAAAACATGTACTTAACAAGTTAACATATTTAAAATAAAAAAAACCTGCACCCGACTGCAAACCGATTTTTGCAGTCGAACTTACGATTTCGTTACGCTTGATAAGCTGGATAGTGTACGTTTTTTTTGTGAGAAAGCAATATGATTAAGTTACTGTAAAAGGTTTGAATGGGCATTCTTTATAATAATTATAGTAAAATTGTTTATTTTTTACGAAAAAGTTCGTTGGATGTTACGAAAAAACGCATTTTATTATTTTTGCGAGAGGTTTATTATTATTATAAAAAAAATATAGCCTATGACACTCTGGAAGTGAAGACGAATCTAACGACACCTCGCACATCAAAATCGTTCAAGCCGTTTAGTACGTAGGCGATCATATAGAAACATACATACAAACATAAATACATACACTCGAAAAACATAACCCTCCTTCTTCCGCATTCGGATATAAACCCAGACAGTATGAATGCATGAATGATATCGTATGTATACAGTATCTATAATTATATTGTAAAACGCTAGGCTAGTATAGTAATGACATCAGCAAGCAACCTGATTCAAGGATATTACCAGAGAGATTACGTGTATGTATTTTATTTACCTTGTTCATGAGTACTCTTTCTAACGCGAATTTTAGCTTTTACAGCATTCGATTGTAAGGATAGTGTTTCTTACCCGACTGCAAGAAGAGAATTATGTTTTTGAGTGTATTGATATTTGTATATATTTATGTGGGTATATGTTTCTATATTACCTGTAGGCTATCATATAGAAACATATATTACGGCCATTTTTTACAGCCGCTATGTTATTGAATTGTAATTATTATTATTGTAAAAAACTATATTGTAATTGACGTTACCAAGTGTTATTTAAATAATCTATGGTCCGAAATAAATTGAATTGAATTGAATTGAATATTAGAAAAACATTACCCTCCTTCTTACGCAGTCGGGTAAAAATACAGCCGATTTGATAATCGATCGAACATATCGAAATTAAACAAATTTTAACGGATTAATCGTGTATGTTATTCTTATACTTTTTTTGAAGTCAGTTAAAAGTACCTAATTACATTTGACATCGTAGTTTATATATGTAAGGTGATTAAACCGGTCGACAATCGCACACCAAGCTCGAGTCTATTTTAGTGCTGGCTACAACTTTAGCCCGCGTAATTGAGTACCGCGTGATGCTAAGGCCCTGTTCACACCGTTACCGAGGAGACGAAGAAAAAAGTCATAAAGCAAATATAAGTTCGCCAAGTGCCTTTTAAAAGGAATCTCTTGCCGTATCTCGATACGCGTTTATCGTATATTGGCCAGGTTTTAGTCGACTGTGGAAAATGTAAGCTTCTTTAATTCTGTAAGCGTCTTTAATGTAATCACTTACGCCACTCTTGTTTAATTGTTAATCTACAGGTATCGTCCATCTCACATTACATCTATTGTCACAAAAAACGTACACTCAAGGCCGTGTCAAGCGTAACAAAATCGTAAGTTAGACTGCAAAAAACACTTTTCTGTAGTAGGGTATTTTATTTTTCTTTTAATATAGATACTTGTCGTTCGTTTCCCTTACGTGGAAGGAGAACCATGACGCCGTCTGACGCCACATTAGACCGAGGTTAGAGGCGTATATAGAAAGTAGAAGGTTAGAAGGTTTTCAAGGGTAAGATGGTAAGATAAAAAAAAATAAAAAAATGGGTAATGATATAGTAAAAATGAAACTGTAGATATATACATTTGAATATTACAAGTTATATAAAAGCAATAAAAATTCTTGCTGTTTTGTGGATAAGAGCATAACAAACATATCGGAGACGATGTGTCGGATTTAATGGCGGTTTTTTGACATATTGTGAGACCAATGAACGAACCTAGTCGTTTTTTTTACATTTTGTTTTGTATTTATTAAATTTTAATCTAATTGACTTGTCATATTTGATAATTAATGTAATTGGCTATCTGCCGTTAAAATTGTTATTAAATAAATAACATAGCTCGCATATCAGATACGTATTTATTCCATTGTAGACCGTAACTGTCGCTTAACACCAGATGAGTTTACGGCCAAGCGCAACCTATTGTCGAATAAAAAAAAATATATTCAACGATCAGTACAAATCTTTAGACTTAATTTATATTCATCGAAGTTTAAACGTATAAAATTGGAACCCATATCAACAGCTGCCAAGTCTTACCTGAGACGCGACATACTTTAGCGTGCATATTGATATAAGAACGGCATTGAGCGTGCACTATAAAATACTCTAGGATTTTACTACTTATTTATTGTTTCAATTCAATTTTATTATTTCAGACATAAATCCATATTATAAAACATTAAAGATAAATAAAATAATACATGTACTTGGGTACGTATACTATTTTATTTATCTACACTATATGTACTGTATACAAGCTGCTTCCCAATCGGTCTTTTTGGAAATCCATGGGGGAGGCCTATGTCCAGCAGTGGACTTCTTATGGCTGAGATGATGACGATGATGCTGTACATGTACATGTTGGGCATACGAACTACGCCGTCGTTGTGGGTTCCGAGGCATACGCTTCGGTTGTTAACCGACTTCAAAAAGAGGTTCTAAATTCGATTGTTTTTTTAAATGTTTGTTTACTAGCCGATTGTTTTTTTTTAGTATATGTATTACATTTAGGTATGTTACCAATTAAAACTATTATTACTATGAAATAAAATTCATGCATATTCCCTATTCTCCAACAATGTTAGGTTAGCAGTAACCAGCGTTATTAGAGTGATAAGGCAGCACGTGGCTATTGTTGCACGCGGCGAGGCATGGTCTGCCGCGGGCAAGACACGACACGACAGACGCAGACGTAGACAGTGTGATAACGCACGTAATAATACGCTGTAGTACCCTGACAGCTGATAGCTCGCACTTCATTAACTGGTACATTGCCTGCCTGTACGTTAGTAGAAGTTAAGTTACGTAATTGCGTAGTATATTTAGTACTAGCAGTGCCCTGCGGTTTGTCCCTTGTAGTGGTGAAAAATGGTGACGATGAGATAAGTTAAATTTAGCCTATATATCCAGGTTTTTAGCTATATCGGTACCAAATTTTTTAAACGAACGGTTCTGTTGTTTGTTTGTCAAAAGGTAATAAACAGATTGTGGGACAGAGTTACTATCGCTTTTATACATAATACTGCTCCGCAGTTTCAACCACGTAGCAGTTGTAAGGCGTCCATTTAACTCGATTTCCGACGGCTTACCTTTATCCCAAATATATGCTTATTTTATTCCAATAAGTAATACTTAATAGCGCATTTTACAGTGCCTTTCAATTAATGAAATGGCAATCGCATTCTCTCTTTGCAATAGCAAATAAATTTCGAGATGATGGAGTATCTCCTTCCCACACGGCTGAATGGGGTATGTAATGTAATGTTTTTTTTATCTTGCATCTTAATAAATAAATAAATATTTGTGGACATTTTCACACAACACCATCTAGCCCAAACTAAGCAAAGCTTGTACTATGGAACAAGATAGCTGATAGAATACATATATACTTGTTTTTTGTAAATATATACATATGATACATAGAAACACCCAGACACAGAACAAAAATCCATGCTCATCACACAAATGTTTGCCCTGGATGGGGATCGAACCCACGACCTACAGCTTGGCAAGCAAACATACTGCCAACTGAGCTGTCAATATATAAGGCTAAAAATCCGTACTCAACGGTTTAGGTCAAGATGAAGAACGGCTTAGGTCAGAGATGCCGCGTTCCCTGTTTCCTGCTATCCACAATCTTAGAATTTTCAAGGCTAGAGTGAATAGACCTCCTAAATCAACGAGCTTCATCCTCGGCCACACCGTTGTTTACCACCAGGCAGATTGATGATCAATCATATAATATATCTATGCAATTTAACACAAGAGGTAATACAAGCGCTTTTAATTACCATCCCGAGCCGAGGCAGCCAGCCGTACGGCAAGCGTGCAAGCAGTCTTATTTCAAATTCAAATGTTTATTGCGTCATAATATGTTGGTACAATACTTGGTTCCGAACGTTCCATTATAATTTCGTCACACTTATCTTTAAAAAAAACAAGATTATTTAATAAGAGTCAGCTTTTTCAAATTAACAAGTATCTATGTTAAAAGAAAAACAAAATACCCGACTGCAGAAAAGCAGTATTTGCAGACTAACTTACGATTTCGTTTGCTTGATACGCTGTTGAGTGTAAAAGTGTATGCGTAAAATCGCCGTAAAAGATAAATACACATTCTTTAGAATAAAGCTAATAAAATCACTTGTTTATTACGAAAAAGTTCGTTGAAGGTTACGAATAAACACATATTTTATTTTTGCGACAGATGTACTTATTAGTATTATTACAAAAAATATAGCATATGAAACTCAGGAAGTGAAGACGAATCTAACAACAACTCGCACATCAAAATTGGTCAATCCATTTAGGCTATAGGTGATCATATAGAAACACATACATACACTCGAAAAACTTAACCCTCCTTCTTACGCAGTCGGGTAAATATATGTACTTATTAAACTTTCCTTCCTGTATATTGCGCTTGTTGAGATTAGCGGAATTTTTCATTTAGGCTTGTTATCGCGCTGATAAGGCGTCGGCGTCGATACATACTGGTTGGCGTTAGTCGGTTCTAGCCAGTTCACCCATCAGCTCAGCCCCCGTATTCTGAACCCATTCGGTTTCGGAATCGATTCGATTTGTATATCTCCGTCTCTGTCATTCTCTATGGAAATGACAGAGACGGAGATATACAAATCGAATCGATTCCGAAACCGAATGGGTTCAGAATAAGGGGGCAGGACGGGGTGACTGCTATATTATTCTGTTGCCATTCGATATATCTTGCATGATGACGGTGGCGGCATGATGATGCCATTGTTACTGAGTAAAAACATGATAATGCCATTATAAATAACATGTCATTGTCATTTGTTAGGTATCATTTGTGTGCTATAAATAATAGCTGTCTATCTTTTTACCCGATTTCCCAAAATAATTTACCAATATCCACATTCAGCCGAAATGCATAATCCTCCTTGGGTTATGTATTTCGGCTGAATGTAGATTTGGATTGGCAAGTTAAAGTGGCAGTGGGTACATAGCTTGTAGAACTGACGGCTGATGGGGCCGAAAATTCTCGAATGGAGACCACGAACTAGCAAGTGCAGCGTCGGAAGACCAGCCACAACGTGGACGGAAGATATCATACAAGTGTGTACATCTATATCTACATCATCATCATCTCACCCACTTCTTGTGGCTGAGATGATGATGATGTAGATATAGATTCTAACTGATATTTATTATAAAAATAAATAACTTCTGTAAAGTAGGAGTTCCATTCGCACACCGAGCCATCCGAACTCCTATACATTAACACGAATATTGATACTAGAGCTAATTACTCAATATAATGTGGTTGTGTTTAATCTTACTATGGAAATTAACGTGGTTTTCACACATATTTAAATAAAAACTACGGGTCACTCACGTCTGTTTTGAGCCGAAATATCCGACGTGACCCGTACAGACGTGAGTGGCCCGTAGTTTTTATTTAAAAATGTGTTTAATCTTATTTACTACAGGGGTCCCAAACTTTTCCAGTTCGTGGCGCACTTACTGGTTTCAGATTTTGTCCCAGCGCCCTCAACATCATAATTTCAGCTACAAGTAGCCCACTGCTGGACATAGGCCTCCCCCATGGATTTCTAAAAAGACCTGATGGAAGCGGCATGCATCCACCGTCTTCCTGCCACTTGTATAAGGTCATCTGTCCATCTCGTAGCTGGTCTTCCTTCGCTGCGCTTGCTAATGTGTCTCCACTTGAGAACCGTTAATTATACTATTTACCTATAATAAAGATTCAGCCTATTTAAAAAAACAATTGTATAATATTTTCGTCCTATTTCTCGGTTCACTTAATTACATGAAATTAAAATTACATAATTGTATTCTCAAAGTTACCGTATAAGATACCGTAAGTAATACTGAGACACCACTTAAACTAAATGAATTTATTAAATCAGCTAAATTCTAAAATCGAATGTCTCATACAATTTTTGTCCCTTTTTTCATTGTCTAAAAAACAATATTATATCTATTTGATATTAATACAATATGATCATCACGCTGTAATTTACAATATCAATAACAGTAAACGTAACCACTACACACACGAGTGTTACCATTAAATTATCACCATTATTGACTAATAGTAGTCACCTGGATACGGCCGTTATCATTATCACAGCGCACAGCTGATCGGCCACGGTCAACTCCACGCTGCCGCCGCGTGACTCGATTTTTTCCCGGCTCGAGGAAAAGATTGCATAGTTTGAAAAATTCGAACGAAAATAGCCGTCACTACGGAGATATATTTTTTGCTGGACGTTTTGTGAAGTCATTGCCTTGAGTGGGCGTCTGATGAAATATTACTTAAGGTCTAATGTAGTTTTGAACGAAATGGTTCTCTGAAATTTTCAATCGGTATGTACTGAGATGAGAATTGGGGTTTGAACTCAAGTGAAACGTTCTGATCTTTTTCATTATGCGAAACGCTAGATAGTCCGTAGAACTGATGTAGGTTATTTATTCTATTGATATTACATAAACAGAAAAAGTACCCAATATTCGAATATAAGACGAAATTTGTCTTCGTGGACTAAGCTTGCCTTGTTAGACCATTTTCATCGAAGCGTGACCATGTATGTATGTATGTGCAATGGATTAAAATTTATTCTTCATCAGAATGACGTGCAAATTTCCTGATAAGCGTCGCTGGCTATAAGTTCGTTGCTACTGAATTTCCGCATCTATGATTTTGTTTATTAAAAAAATAAGATTTTTACATTTTGGTGAATTAAATGGCTGTATAATTCTAACGTTAACTACTTTTTAACCGACTTCCAAAAGAAGGAGGTTCTCCATTCGACACCAAGTAAACTAATTGCGTATTTTGAAGTCGTTTTTTTTCAGTTTTTAAGCTATTGGTGGCTATAGAACCATTTTTATCCGATTACGGAAAAAGGTGTTGGGTTTGATTGTCAACACAAATGTATACCTAAGTTTCTTGTCCAGGCCATGTCTCGGAGGAGGTTGCTGGCATGCGGCGCAGGGGCCGCGGGCGCAGTGATCGCTGCGTGGGCCCTCGCTGCAGACGATTCACCTGTCGTAAGTGTTACTTTTTACCCGACTGCGCGTCGCAAAGGAGGATAATGTGTTAATCAGTCTATTTATGTGTGTTCCTTTGTGGCGCTTTAAAGGCCGAATGCGTAGACCGATTTTGATAATTCTTACGTCAATCAATATATCAGAACTGTCCAAATGTCACTAAAGACAAGACAGGTAATCAAAGTTCAATATGGCGACAATAATAGTAAGAAAAAAAGGAAAATTTGTATACTGTATCGAGTGAAGTATCAATGAATAGAGATTTTATAAATTATTAGGCATGTCTTATTGTTTTTAATTTTGAATGACCGTTTTGAAACATATAAGATTTTTTCATTTTTTTAAACTATAATTATCGTTGTTTAGCTTATGCTGTACCATTTATCATCTGTTCGATTCTAGGAGCCATTCCGCTATGTTCCATAGTGTCACTGGAGGCCATGCGACCAATCTTTCAACCATCATTACCTACATACATAGGGGAACACTTACCTAGGTCGCCCTCCGCATCCGCAAATAATGCACCATTAAAAATATTGTACCAGGCGTAACCTAGCGGATATTCATCTTCAAAACGTAACATAGATTTAAATATTTTGTTTATTTCCGCTTTATTATCATGTACACCAGCTTTAACGATGTTTGTTATCTTCTCACTATCACGATTGAACCGTTCGTTATGAAATTTAGTACGGAGATAGCTATGGACGCACATAAAGTACTGTCGCGGCTCGAAATTGCAGCTTCAACAAACACCAAACGTCAATGGACAGAATTCCACAAAAAAAAAAGTTGTATACCTAAGTCTGCCACGTCACTCAAACTATACACATCAAGACTTCTCCCAAATTTATAGCAATCTCTAACCTACTGTTCTCATCCCAAATTACAAGCAAGCAACAAATACAGCAGCAACCATAACTTTCGGGTTTCTTTTTACAACACCACAAAAAAGAAACGCGGTGTCTCAAGCGAAGACAGGTACTTATCATCATCACCATTTTTGAACTACGCGGGTGAAACCGCCGTCCGCAGTTAGTATATAAAATGGGGTTCATTGTAAATCTGCTTTTTAGGTATTATCTCTCTCAAAAAAAATCCCTGAAATGATGTAGGTAATCTGCGCCATTTAAACGGATTAATATATTATATATCCTATAAATGTACTTACAGTAAATTGAGATTACCCTACCAATATTTTATCTTAATGATGAATGGGGTACAATTTATTAGTCTGAAAATACGACAAAAATGTAGTACGATGTTGTTGTTTTTGACGTGATAACGTGTTATAAATCGATGAACGCCGGCTGCACGCACGAAAAGGTGTCACGTTCCGCCTGAGCCGAGCGTGAAAGCGAGAGCGCGGAACAAGCGATAGCTCTCTATCGCTTCGATGGTCTAAGCGTTCACCTTGTGACGCATCGTTATCACGTAAAATTATCGTCCGAAAACCGACTTTACAGATAACCTTTTTTGTTCTTCAGGAATGGTACAGACCTGCGACGGTGTCAGCTAAAACAGAACGCAAGAAGCGTCCCTTGCCATCCAGAGCGGAACAAGTGAAGAGCTTGCAGGCAGGGCACCAGTATGACATCCTTATCATCGGAGGCGGCGCCACGGGAGCTGGATGCGCCCTTGACGCCACCACTCGAGGTAATACAAGCGCTTTTAATTACCGTCCCGAACCGAGGCAGCCAGCCGTACCGCAAGCGTGCAAGCAGCCTTATTTCAAATTCAAATGTTCAATTGTTTATTGCGTCATAATATGTTGGTACAACACTTGTGTCATGATTTGAATATTTGTTGTATGTGGTGTGCGGTGTTTTCAGTGTTGCGGAGTGGCAGCACTGCTATTTTCTTAATTTATATACTCTGGAGAACGGTGATCGAACAGAATGAACGCTACCCCGGATGATGGCGTGATGTTGTAATTCCGGGGAGGGGATATATCGCGGGCGGACGAGCGCGAGCGGCCCTTCGAAAAGGTAGTCGCGGCGTAACTCGGTAGTAAACAGGCGGTCTTAGCGTCAGACCGCTCAGTGCAGTGAAATAAGTGCAGTGTTATAAGTAATAATAAAGCGTCATAAAGTTCAGACAAGGAGTTTTCTTCATATATCAGAAGTGGCAATCAACCTGCGAGCCGAGCCCGGTAAAATCGTGAGTCACCTACGAGATTATATTTTACCCTCCGATTATTGAATATTGATGTTAAAAATTTGTCACGCATATCGAATTGGAGAAAATGGTTCTTAAAAGTGTTGAAACAGGTTGTTAAAATAATTATAACGGGATATTCTTAATACGGGTAGACAGAATCTGTTAAGATACTGCAATGAGATGTGATCTGGGTTACTCCCAGATTATTTTATTGTAGCACAGCGATTAAAGATTATAATCCGACGATTTTATTATAACCTAATGAAATTTTGATAGTGTGGTTGGGGCTACTCCCCGATAATTTTATCGTAATTTAAACGAAATGAAGTCTGTTGTAAGTAAGTCATTAGTAAATTATTTCGTTAACATCCCAAGAGACAAGTATACGAAAATATGTTTTTCTTGTTTGAGAACCATTTTTACTTTTTGTATTTGATTATGCTGCAGCCATTCAGAGGAACCATAGCGAGGTAATATTTTTTTGGTGTGATGGTGAGAGTAGTGTTTTTAATAGTACAATGGCTATGGCATATCGGTCTGTGGCCGTGTCAGCGATCAGCAGTGTGTTATTTTTCTAGAAGACTAGTAAAGTGCTGCGAATAAAATATTTTAATTCGGTAACTGGGCTACATCAATACAGCCAATTAAGCGAGCTTCTAAATGTAGTTTTTCTAGAATATTGCTAACAGTAATGCAAATAAAATATTATGGTAAACTTAACAGCTTATTATCTAGCTGTTAAGGTTGGGCTCCACTAAAATTGTGTTCAGATTCAGAACATTTGTTGATAAAAATTTGGTGCAGACCTTTTGCAGTGCGCGAACTTGATCACAATAGTAGATTGTCTGTGTCCACCACCTCAGTTGTGCGTAACTTTAGTATGCGTGCTGTACGGTACATTTGTACACGAACATTTATACCTCGGAAATGTGCTTTACTTTCAGTTTAGTGTGTAAACATGTGTGTGAGTGCGTCGTCGCGGGTACACCGCGAGACCAAGGAGTGCGCGACAAAAGTTCACGGTTTGTCCAATAGAGTGCGCGCACAGTTTGCTGGTGCTGCCCGTAAGAGTTCACCAAGAAATACATTTATGCTGCACTCTGTGCGGTACAGAGCCGCACACTGGTGGAATCCTGTCTTTACGGTTACGGCCATTTAGGGCGAGTTGTACTGTGTTCGTTTTTCTGTAAGGTTAATAAAGTACCGCAAGTAAAATATTCTAGTACGACAACTAGTCTACTACAACTAGTAGCACTGTCTTTAGTCGTGTAAGTATGCTATACCATGAAGCGAAATTTTGGTATTGTATCTCCACCTGCAACACTATAACTACTTTGTGACGTAACTATTGTAAGATCTTGAACCACATAAGTGTGTCAAACGAAATTTTATATGAGTAGAGCTACAATATTGATGGATTTACCAGAGTATCACTGCGTAAATATTTAATACAGAAGTCTGTTTATGAAGTTGAATTATACAGAGATAACATAGTTCGATTGACTTAAAATCTTAATTGAATTTCGAAGGCATGTAATGTAATAACCTCAGAAATAGTACCATTGTGTACCGGTAACTTGTCGCGAATATTTATCCGTTGACGCCTTGTAATCATGGAGGCGGAATTTAAAGCCGCGCTAAGATATCAGAGTATCGACAGTGCTGAAAATTAAAGTGCATTTCTTAGTGTTAACAACTACACTTAGTGTTACTGCAAGTTTGAAATTCAAGGATTTTTAGTGTTTACGAGTTTGTTAGCTGCAGTCATGTAGGTGAACTGCAGGGAAAATGTTCCAAAGAGTGCCATGTATGTGTGCCGTAAAGTTGAAGTTCGTAGATTTGATGATGTTATCGCTGCAACCGTGTAGGTGAGCTGCAGGGTAATATTCTAAAGAAGTATGGCCATGTAGGTGTGCCGTAAGGAAAGTTCGAAGATTTGATGATGATTTCGCCGCAGCCATATAGGCGCGTTGTAAGGTTGAAGTTTGAAGATTTGACGATGTTTGAAGTGTGAAGATTTGACGATATTTGAAGTTTGAAGTTTTGATGATGTTTGAAGTTTGAAGATTTGACGATGTCGAAGTTTGAAGATTTGATGATGTTCTCGCTGCAACCATGTAAGTGAGCTGTAAGATTGAAGTTCAATTATTCAATGATGTTTTAGCTGTAACCATGAAGGTTTGGTTTCAGGATGATAATTTTAACCGGTCACGGAACACTTAGCTTCCAGCCATGAACGTTTTAAACTGCAGCAGGTCAAGCCTATTCAAAGGAAAGTAGAAGCTCCAAACTGTATTTAATCCAAAATAACTTGATTAACTAAATTTTGTATAATATGTATATGGTGTGCAAGAGTGTGCACAGATCTTGTATTTTAGTGGATTTGATTAATCCAGTCGATTAATGATCATTTTAATGTGATTATGTTAAGCGTTGAATAGCAGAATCATTGATCGGACTTTCCCAGAACCTGAGCACCTGACTTTTAATGATGATATAACGTTATAATTCCAGTTTTGATGTAGTTTCGAGTTTCATAGAGAAAATTTAAATCATATATGAGAGATCAACCGATCGGACACGCAGCAAGTAACCTTGACGAGCATAGCAACTCGAAGTGTCGAGGAGTTTTGACAAATGCCATTATGCTTGAAATTTCCGAAACGTACTAATTAGAATCGACTAAGTCACTACTAAGTACTCTTGATAAAACGCGTATAGTGCGTTAGAGCGAATAAATTTATGAGTAATCTGTTTGCAATTATTAGATTCTCAATTATTATGGTTATTATTATTAGATTATAGAGAGAATGGAAATTACTCCATCAATAAGATTCATGAATTGATAAATGAGTAAGCCTAAGACATTTTCCGAAAAATACTATTCGGTTAAGGATCATTATAAAAATATATATAGATGTCAGCGATCTGTATGTGCCAACGTAATTAGATGTCATGTTTTGAACACCCACGTTATTTTTCGCAACTGCAGAGCAGTGTCTACACTTTGTTGAATTGTCCGCTGGACAGTGACGTAAGCAGTGATGAGCGTTGACAATTATCGTAAAATATATATAAACAAATCTGTATGTTAAATGAACCACTCGATAATATTACAAAACTATTAGTCGAGAGTAAACGTACGTAGTAAACGTTTCTTTGAGAGAAACCCATTTTATGCCTTGAATGAGTTGATGAGAATAGATCTTGCTGAATTCTCGTTCTAATGGAACAGCGGATCATATTTTCTACTTTCTTCCATAAGTGGATTAGCATATTTTTTATTATTCTATTTTGGCCTTTTGAACATTATTATGAATATTGACATAAGTTTGACGACATCCTTTTTATTATTTATTATGTTATTGGATATAAAAATGACATAAATAAATAGAATATATTATATCTAAATTAATAAAAACTACGTTAAATCGTATTTTATAACAGAAAAAGCTTGGAGTACAAACATAACAAAAAATACTAATTTGAAAAGGGCTTTTCTAATGTAACACTTTTGTTACAAGTCCAAGAAATAATTTGACTTTGAATTTAAGCGATGACCGAAGTTTCTTATCACGAACTAAAGATAATTCAAAGAGAGAACTGATTGATCAGTTTCATATTTCAAACAAAGTAGCCTCAAAAATAGATTGCACCGGTGGCGGTTTTATTGTAAAAGTACAGTTTATGAGTTCAAAAATTAGTCAAATATAAAAACCGAATATTCATAATTAATTTATTTCTTGCAAAATAGGTATACAAACATGTGGTCTTATGATAGTAATAATATTTGGCCCTCTATTTTTGCTATCAAAGCGTTCAAGTATTTCTAGGTTCTAGATCAATATCGTTAAATATCGTTCATGCATATGAACATTTTGATAAATCTAGTATAATTTTGGTAAGCGTATAACAGTATTGGATCCAGCATACGAAAATTAATCGACAAATAAAAAATATCTTCATTAAAAATAAGCAATATTTGATAGGACTGGTAACGTTTCCGAAATATGATTGTTAGTTGAAATAAACCGGCAACTATCAAAATCACCACTGGCTTGTACTCAGTGCAAGAGCAGTTATGATATGACTAGTCGACATCATATAGACCTTTAAAAAAAAAACAACAGAAATTAGTAAGACAAATATTGAGACTAATTTTATTTATGGAAGTGATTACCTGCTTCTTCTCTTTTGATGCTTTAGTATTAGTTCAGGTGTGCACTAAAAGGAATAAAGTATGCTTCTGTGTATAAACATTCTCAGTCTTTACCTACAATTAAGTTTATTAAAACCTAGTCAAGTAATTTCTGCTCTACTGTTACATCAGTACTATAAATATTGGATGGGAAAATAAATATGTCCACATTCTCGGTTTGAGTACTGTTAGTATGTAATGTGTACAGTATTTTTTCTAGCTAACGTGTCATCAAAATAGTGATGACGTATTTGACAAACAACCAACAACTCTATCCTCAAAGAGATTCATATACGAGATAGATTATCGTCGACTGGGCAATTGCAAATACTGAAGTTCTTTGCGCAGATCTCAAGAAAAGAGCACTCGACGGAGAGCCTATCGCAGCATATGCATGGCCGTGCAGAAGGCAAGCGAAGTCCTGGACGATCACCAACACGTTGGACCGACCTCATTAGAAAAGCTACGCAGTCCACCAAAGTAGAGTGTACTCGCAATGCAACCGACCGGCAGAAATGGAGAAGCATCGCGAGAAGAGCAGCTGGCCTGGAGAGTGACGGTGACACGGCGAGGAGCCACCGCCATTGCAACCACGACCACTCTGACTAGAGTGTACGATTAAGAAGAAGAATTTGGCAAACAACAGATTAAAATCCGACAGATGTCAACTCAGGGCATCTGTGATGTGAAGTGATTCAACTTGATAGTACATCAATTTAATGGTAAACAGCAACAGGTATACGCCAGTCAAATAACGGTTGGTGAAGGACTGACAATGGATCAGCTACCTGTAGTTTATCGTGACTAATTTGTCCATATGATAATGAAATTTAGTGATTAGAAAATAATAATACTTCTGACATTCTAAACTGACAAAATTTTGCTCATGTGCTTTGCCGATCATCCACAAGCTTGACAGAAATTAATGCGGTTGTAGCGACTTGCTAAGAAAAAAAAAGGGGTTTGGAAAATTATTTCCGTTCTCTTATTCTCTCTATTACTCGGATTTGGGGAGTATACGTTACACAATTTTAAAATGCTATTTGGTAATGGCAGGACAATGACAGAAATACAGTTTAAAATGTTGATTCCTATGAGAGCACTTACAAAATTAACGTACTCGTGTCACCAAATTATTACTGGAGCTGGTTTGAGTTGGATCTAAATATTTGAATTTATGTGTAATTATTTTTGGACGAAATTTGCTTTCATTTTATTCAAGCTTTGTCGTTGGTCATTTTAATGTTTGGACGAAGAACAAAAAGGAGTATTTATAGAGTTTTTCATAAAAAAAAAGTCTACAAGTCCAAGTCTACAAGGTTTGAATGATACTTCAGTGGCCACAACAACATTGGGACATTTATATAATGATGCTGCCGTTCGCAATCACTAAGCCAGAGGAGGAAGTAATTGAGTAACCGACAGTAAATTAATAATGCGAATTGAATAAGTTTTTATGTACTTTTTTTAATTATATACCAAACCTCTGGAAATACCAGAATATATACTCGATCCGTATAACATATTTGTACAACAATGATTTATCTGCATAGTGTACATTTACACACGAATAGGAAGCCTCCGGTTCCCAGACCAGCTAGAATAAACAATTGATTGAAAAAAAATAATTGTCATATTTAAAAACGAATCCGAGTGTCATGATTACTTGTATCTACAATAATAACTAGTTACGACAACGTATACTACAAAGTTTAGTGTGCCATAAGTAGTTTTATAAAATTAGCATAATAATTACTGTTTAACTATTTTATTTTGCAGCAAATCTTTAAGGAGTCCAAAGGGTTCGATATGATTAATCAGACTTGCTTTTAGAGAGTTGTTGTGCATCGGGACGTTGCACAAAAGCGGATGGCCGAGTGTCATGATTTGAATATTTGTTGTATGTGGTGTGCGGTGTTTTCAGTGTTGCGGAGTGGCAGCACTGCTATTTTCTTAATTTATATACTCTGGAGAACGGTGATCGAACAGAATGAACGCTACCCCGGATGATGGCGTGATGTTGTAATTCCGGGGAGGGGATATATCGCGGGCGGACTAGCGCGAGCGGCCCTTCGAAAAGGTAGTCGCGGCGTAACTCTGTAGTAAACAGGCGGTCTTAGCGTCAGACCGCTCAGTGCAGTGAAATAAGTGCAGTGTTATAAGTAATAATAAAGCGTCATAAAGTTCAGACAAGGAGTTTTCTTCATACTTGATTCCGAACGTTCCGTTTTAATTTCGCCACACTTAGATATCATTAAAAAAAACAAGATTATATAATAAGAGTCAGCTTCTTCAGATTAGCAAGTGTCTATTATAAAAGAAAAACAAAATACACGACTCTGCAGTCGTGTGCAAAAACTGATTATCTGCTAAAGCAGTTTTTACAGTCTAACTTATGATTTCGTTGCGCTTGATATTTGGTGTTGGGTAGTTGGGTGTAGATTTTTTGTGAGAAAGTATGCGTAAAATCGCTGTAAATGATTATAAATGCGCATTCTTAAGAATAATTCTAGTAAAACCACTGTTTATTACGAAAATGTTCGATGGAGGTTACAATAAGTGCATTTTTTATTTTTACGCGAGTCGTATTATCATTATTACAAGTAAATATAGCATATGGCACTCAGGAAGTGAAGACGAATCGAACGACACCTCGTACATCAAAATCGGTCAAGCCGTTTAGGCTATAGGAGGTAATATAGAAACATACATACCTACATATACTCGTACACTCGAAAAACATAACCCTCCTTCTTACTCAGTCTGGTAAAAATATACATAAATCCAAAAGGTTCACTATAGGTTCTAGGTGGTTTCAAGGTTGCCTGGAAGAGATTGCTATTAGTGATAAGCCCGTGTTGTTTCACTAGCATGTAATTCCTTATCGCTATGTAATTTGTGTTTTAGTTAAAGTGTAAGCGATAAAGAGTTTATCTATCTATCTATAGCTTCATGTGGTAGACATGTTGGTTACATAATTACATTTCCTTGGCTTGCTAGGGCTTCGAACAGCGCTCGTTGAAGCTGACGACTTCGCTAGCGGCACATCCAGTCGCAGCACAAAGCTCATCCACGGCGGCGTCAGATACCTCCAGAAGGCCATCATGCAGCTCGATTATGACCAGTATAAAATGGTGAAAGAAGCCCTGCATGAGAGAGCCAATATGCTGGAAGTTGCTCCGCATTTGACGCGTCCCTTACCTATATTGTTACCAGTCTACAAGTAAGTATAATATACCGAGAAATCTTTAGATTTAGGACTGATTGCCCATCTACCTCTGTTAATAGCTCTCTCTCTCTCTCTCTTTCTTTAAAGATTGTTACTTAGGTAACTGTCCGTAGTTATCGCTCGCGCATATCCATATTTTTTAAGAAATAAAATGATTGAATGAACTTATAAAAAAATCATCGTTTGTAAAACTAGAAAATAAAATCCCAAATATTCGACAAAAATTCAATTTGATCATTTTTAGTAATTATTAACGCAAAAATGATTTTTATGTATGAAAATTTACTTGGATCAAATTGAAATTTTTGTCGAACATTTGTGATATTGTTTTCTTATATACTTATAAGAAAATCGTCGCTTGTAAAACTACAACGTCTTTTACCACAAGGCTGCCTTTTGCTATACATACGTATAAAAAGTATGTAACAAACCCCAAAAATGATTATATTTTTGGGGTTTGTCATCTAATATAGAGAACATATTTGATCCCAAAATATTGTACAGGTTACATAATATAGTTAATTAACTTACTTATTTACAAGAAAACAAAATTTGGTTCTCAATTAAAATAGTGTCAGAATTAAATAAAGAATTTTATTATTAGATGGTGGCAAGTCCCTTACTACTGGTTTGGTATCAAGATGTACGACTTGGTGGCCGGCGACAGAAACGTCAAGAGCTCCTACTACCTCTCCAAGAAAAACACCCTCGAACTGTTCCCTATGTTGAAATCTGACAACCTGTGTGGAGGCATCGTGTATTACGATGGTAAGCATTTATTAAACTCGATAAATTCGAATCTTATGTTACAAAACACTTATTTTCTGTATAGATCATCTTTTTTTTTTATACATTATAGATCTACGATTGACCACCAAATCGCCTATGTTAAGTGACGGTGTGGCCGAGGATGGAGCTCGACGATCTAGAAGATATCTATTCACTCTAGCCTTGAAAATTCCAAGATTGTAGGTCTCAGGAAACAGGGATGGCGGCAAAGAATTCCATTCTTGTGCAGTACGCAACAGGAATGTGGATCGATATCTATTGGTAGTCCCACTGGAACGTAGTATTATTATACGTTCTGTGGCTGGGGCCTAAGTACTTTTACAATCAAATCAGTTATTGACAGGTATTGAATAGCTGCTAGATATATAAAAAAATAACAATTATAGAAAATGTCACGGTATTAAATAAATTACATAAATATAATAATAAAAAAATAAAGATCGACAAATAGACAGCAAGCGCGAGGAGCGGGTGAGGATCTCGAGATTGGCGGGACACGGAGAGTGTCCCTTCTGTAGGTGTAAATTAAAGCGCATAGCTATCCCTTGTTTTATGATCTGTGGCTATCTCTCACGTGCAATACAAAAATTTTAAACAAATAAAATCATTGAGTTAGGGATATTGGAAAAGTAAGAGACTAATTTGTTTATTTATAAAGGAGAATCATTTTAAAAAAGGTTTTATTCAGATACCATTTATACTGGCGACAGAGTAGTGAAAAAACATATATATCACTACTCCTCAGCCAATTTAAAAGATATCGAAATAAAAACCGGACCAGTGCGAGTCAGACTCGCCCACCGAGGGTTCCGTACAAACTAAATAAAAGGGGGAAATCATATTTTTTTTTTATATTTTCCTTCATAAACCGAAAAATATACATCGTAAAAATATTTGAAAACCTGTTTTAGCTTATGCTAATGAAGCTCTTTCATTATGATACGCCACATGATACGGTTAATTCACTTTTAAATTTGGGCCCTCATTCCTTGCATTATGACACAATTTTTTTGCGATTAAATTAAAAATGTCCAGTTTTCAGATTTTTTTCCTATATGTGTACTCTAACACAATGCTTCTTGCCAAATTTCATATTTCTAGGTCAACGGGAAGTACCCCATAGGTTTTGATTCCCTTGTGAGTGTCGAAATGTGCGTTTTTTACGACATATTTGGCTGTAACTTTTTTTTTACGAAAACTGAGAAATTTTATTTTTCTTTCTGCAGCAAGATACTATGGACCTGCGTATATGGTTTTAATTTCAACACGATACCTTTACGCGTTCCAGAGATAAAGGTCTTGACACCCGGACACCCGGACAGACGGACAACAAAGTGATCGTATAAGGGTTCCGTATTGAGGTACGGAACCCTAAAAATACTTTTTTATTTTAATATTTCTCCTATATAAACAAAGAAATTCGTCTCTCACTTTTCTTATATCAACTCAACTCAATGATTTTATATGTCTAAAAATGCTGTGATACGCGAGAGAGATAGCTGCGAGCTTTAAACGAAGTTTCTATGCAGAGGCAATGCGACGAAGTAGTGAAACTTTGTCGCATTGCCGATTGACACATTATTATCATGTAAAAAATTTAATTTGTTAGCTAAAAAAAAAAAAAAGTGATTCCGGTTTTCAAATCAGATTATTGTTTAATATTATAGATCTCTAAGAGTCCCTTAAAGATTTCCAAATCATTATATCATGGAATAACATATAGACCTTGCATTTATCATCAGGTCAGCAAGACGACGCTCGCATGAACTTGGCATTAGCACTGACAGCGGCGCGGCACGGCGCCACCATCGCAAACCACGTCAAAGTCACCAAACTGCATAAAACTGCGGGGAAACTCAGCGGCGCATCATTAAGGGTAAGCTAAGTTGTCGCGTCTGAATCGGTTTTTTTCTTGTTGGACCGCAACGTCGCTTAACATCAGGCGAGTTGGTGGTCAATCGTAGATTTATAATGTATCATTATTATTATTTTCTACTATTGCGTTTATTATTGTCATTTGTAAAATGACAATAATAGTTTTGTATGTATATTTTTATTGTGTATGTAGGTATATATTTTTTTATTTTTGTTATTATTATTAAGGGTATTTACTAATTACTGGTGTAACTGGTAAATACCGTTTTATTTAATTTTACATAAATAAATTTAAGTTACCCGTGGCAATGTCGTTGCAGGACGAGCTGACCGGCAAGGAGTGGGACATCAAGGCGAAGTGCATCATCAACGCGACCGGACCGTTCACCGACAGCATCCGCAAGATGGACGACCAGAAAGTCAAGGAGATCTGCTGCCCTTCTTCCGGAGTGCACATCGTGCTGCCAGGATATTACAGGTAATATTATAACCACTTTTTCTTTGTCATGCCCCTGTTCCCAGTTCATCTGGGGTCGGGCCTCCTCGTTGCGCAACGCCAGGATGTACCTACGGTCCTGGGTTGTCGGTACAGGCAGGTCTAGACTTCACATCCTTTTCTATGTTATTCCATCAGGTGGCTATGGGTCTACTTCCTACCTATAGGTTTGTTAGGCATGTCCAATGCCTTTTTAACTGCGTAGTCAAAGTCACGTCTCATTATGAGTTATATTCCGTGATTGGTGCAACCTTAAACCAGCCTTGGATATATTAATTTTGGATCTTCTTATTTATTTTATTTTATTGTATATTTTTAGGAAAACTTACAGCCTAAATACTTAAATAAACTATACATTTATATAAATTACGAGGCTGATTACAAGTTTTCACATATAGTTTGGAAAAATATGAAATAAAGCTATATTTTAACCACCTTATGGTTCTATAATCTAATCCTGCATGAAAAAATTGGGAGTTTTCTAGCAGGCACCGACTGCCACCCGAGCGAAATCCATCTGAAGTTCTAGAAGGATTCGCTTGCGCCATAGAAAAATTATTGAAATTAGTTATTTGGTTCAAAGTTTTTTAATAAAACAATAAAGCATCCGCTTCAACAAATAGCGTCTGAAAAGGGCGCTTATAAACTACTGTGGGCTCGCAAACGAACGTATCAGCGACTCCACAGTTACATTTCTGAAAATAAATGATTAAAAATAAAACTTACTTCACAAAGCGCCTAGCAAATGGAAGCCTGGTTGGCTCACTGTCGACTTGTAAGAAAAAGCGCCACACAGATATATTTGTGAGTTATTTTAGTGCTGGAGAGAGGGGCGCCACTATCAAGTTTCTGCCCCGGTTTTAAAAACCGTAGATCCGGGGCTGTCTAGTATTATAAAAAGTATAAAATAAATTCCTAAAATCCTTTACATTTAACAAACAGCAACGAATATTTTCAGTTTGTACTTTACCTTGACTTTCTACAACATTATTGCACAAGTATGCATAGTTTGCATTCTGGCTGCGCTGCCAAATGGGTCACTATTATAGTGACTATAGGTTTATTTGTAATAGATAATATGTAAACATCGCTGCACCTTGCCAAGTAGAAACGCACGAGAAAATCATTGTTTTGTGTTGCTTTCTTCATACGCTGGGGTTATAATTTTCTATATTGGAAGGAAGAACGTGTGATAAAGGTGTGAATGAGAATGATTCCAAGCGATCGAATTCTTGAATATTGTTCAAAAGGAAGTCATATCTGTGTGCGGAATCTTTCGAGCGATTTAAAAATTGAGCTCCTGGTTGCAAACCCACCCTAATCTTAGCCAAATCTGTTAAGAGCCAGCTAAGCTATCTGTTCATGCATTCCTAAGGGCGCTGTTGGGGCTGCCACGGTACTGTAATGCATCAGGGATTGGCAACGCCAAATTTACGATGGGGTGATCATAGCAGAAAGTGAACTGTATTTTTAGAGGTAGAAAATGGTGCATGCGACAAAAAATGGAGAGACGGGAAGCAGCACTTACTTATTTGATGATCTGGTGACTCTCCAGGTCATTGATCAGTGAAGGTGGATAGCGCAGTGCCTTGGAACTCGCACGCCCCTGTCCACGGTCCCATCCTAATCGCTAGTCACACACACACGCACAAAACAAAACAAGAGTTCAACTTTCACACGTAGGAAAACAAACCGGCTCACGCAAGCGCATATGTCGCACTGAATTCAAATTGTCTCTTTTTTAACAAAGTAGGGTAATTTTCAGGCGTTCCGTACACTCTTCACAGTGCTGCTTGTTATTAAGGGTTCGAGGATGGAATGGAAAATACACCGAAATATAAGAGTTTTTTATTTTTTTTGGTTTTAATTTTTATCTCCACAGACACCAGGGTCATAATTACAAACTCAATGAGTTTAAAACTACAATCAAACTGGCGTAACCAGGGATGTTTGCGGATGCGCGAATTAATAGGTTTACTGCAATTCACACGGATGGATCTCGGTTGCCCAATGATGGAACGGAACATTAGACTAATATGCATAATTGCATAATGGGCACTCTGGATCCAAACCGAAATATAAGTTGAGATAACGCCGTTTTATGTTTTCGTATTATGTGGTTTCTAATTTTGATATTATTAATTTAATTTGATTTGTAGTTTGATCTTGAAATTTGTAATTATGTGTAATGATGTCATTTTTTTAAGTTATGAATTCGGCAATAATCTGAAATAAATGATTTGATTTAATTTATACGTTCTCCAGTCCTGAACACATGGGTCTCCTGGACCCGGCGACGTCGGACGGGCGCGTCATCTTCTTCCTCCCGTGGCAGAAAGGCACGATCGCCGGCACCACGGACCTGCCCTGCCAAGTCACTCACAGCCCCAAACCGACTGAAGACGAAATCCTGTTCATCCTGACCGAGGTTAAGAATTATCTTAATCCGGATGTTGAAGGTAAGTTTGTTCCTATTTTAACTTAGAACTTTACGTAACGCGGCCAATGGTCATACGGAATAAGGGCCCAATTCGCATCGCCGATATCGCTGAGAACAAATTTTCGGAATTTCAACGAGAAATAGGTGGTAATTCGCTGATTTTCTGCTAGTTCTGAAGTGAAATGGGGAGGTTGGAAATAGGTTGTAAATTTCTTGCGGTCACTCCCCGACATGAATCCTATAGAATATTTATATCCTAAGACTATTAATTACTACTATTTATTAATTAATCCCAGTCCGTCGCGGCGACGTACTCTCGGCGTGGTCCGGCATCAGGCCGCTGGTGTCGGATCCCAACAAGCCGGACACGCAGTCTCTGGCCCGCAACCACATCGTGCACGTCTCGCCCTCCGGCCTGGTCACCATCGCAGGGGGAAAGTGGACCACCTACCGCTCCATGGCAGCCGAAACCATCGACGCTGCAATCGAGAGTAAGTTTCCTTCTTTCCGTTGTAAGTTTAATCTGAGAAATAACGAAGGAGTCCGTCATGTTTTACCATATAAAACAATAGATAACATACAATATTATTTATTGTGACAACACTAATACCCCTCAATGTCTTGTAACCAAGCCATAATAAATAAAAAAAAAACTCTTTCGCGGTGGAAACCGTCCACAAATCAAGTAAATAAGTTATTTTCAAGTTTTAGCCATGCCTCAGTAAAGAGGTGGTGTAAAGTGAAATTTGTAAGCTGATTGTTCATCTAGTATAGGTAAAATAAAAAAAATGCGTGTGTAATATTCCAGGCGCGAACCTGAAGCCTCTGTACAAGGAGTGCCAGACCGACGGGTTCCTGATAGAGGGCGCCCACGGGTGGACCCCCACCATGTACATTAGACTCGTGCAGGACTTTGGCCTTGAGATGGAGGTAATCGCGCATTAATCACAGTAGTAACTACTACTTCCCAATTTTGATAAAATCTCTATGGGACCCCATAGAGATTTTATCAAAATCGGTCCAGTATTTTGGTTTTTATAACAAAATAACTGGAAAATTTTGTCATCCCAGTAAACAAAATTGAAGTATGATTTTTTTAAACTACTGGCACGTATTTTCCAGTATTTTCATTGTTTTCATGATTCCAGGTGGCCCAGCATTTGGCTAAATCGTACGGTGACCGCGCGTTCGCCGTCGCCAAAATGGCGGCCATGACTGGCAAGAGGTGGCCCATCATCGGCAAGAAGATCCATCCCGAGTTCCCGTACATCGATGCTGAAATTAGGTAACATACTTGCTGTGCCCCGCGTATGTCATCCAAGTGAACGATATTGCGTATTTTGAAGTCGGTTTGTTTCAGTTTTGTAAACTATACTTATTATATGTACCTACTGTTGTTTTATGTATACCTGTTTTTAGTTAAGTTTTGCTTTAATAATAATAATAAATAATAAATATTTGTGGACATTTCACACAACACCATCTAGCCCAAACTAAGCAAAGCTTGTACTATGGAACTAGATGGCTGATAGAATACATATATACTTTTTTTTTGTAAATATATACATATGATACATAGAAACACCCAGACACAGAACAAACATCCATGCTCATCACACAAATGTTTGCCCTGGGTGGGAATCGAACCCACGACCTTTCAGTTCAGCAGGTAGACGTAGACACACTACCAACTGAGCCACAAGGCCAGTCTGGCCTCTTTAAGGCCACTATCTGTTGCCATCTGTCCTATCCGTGCAAGGTTGCCTGGAAGAGATCGCTCTAAGCGATAAGGTCGCCAATTAAAACATCTTTGCTATAATATTATTCTCTCTGTATTTAATGTTTCTGTATTGTGGTTATTACATAATGTGGTATCTATCTATGTATTGCCTACCACAAATAAATATGTCTATGTCTGTGTCTACTTGTTTATAGTGTGTGTGTGTTGTGTCAGGTACGGCGTGCGCGAGTACGCGTGCACCGCGGTGGACATGATAGCGCGC
Source organism: Lycia hirtaria (assembly GCA_947563715.1). NCBI lineage: Eukaryota > Metazoa > Arthropoda > Insecta > Lepidoptera > Geometridae > Lycia > Lycia hirtaria. The sequence goes on from OX387379.1 coordinate 41,559,512, forward strand.
CGGCTGCGGCTCGCGTTCCTGAACGTGCAGGCCGCCGCGGAGGCGCTGCCCGCGCTCGTCGACATCATGGCTGAGGAACTCAACTGGAGCGAGGCGGAGAAAGCGGTGAGCATAACACACCATCCTTCTTCTTCTTTCTGTGTAGCCTGTGACCGTGACTCTCCCTCTTAACGATCGACTCACTGATTCAATTTAGATTTTTGTTTATAGTTAGACAAGGGTGTATAAAAATCACTGCCCAAAACTTGTTAAAAACGTATATTCTATAAAAATTCCATCGAAATGATCGCGCTCGCTTCGCTCGCGCTTAATTAATGAATTTTTGGAACCTAGGTCTCACTAACACGATTAATTACTCAAATCACTACACGAGAATTATAAAAAAGACTATATACTATCATAGTACATAATACAAAAAAACACTAACAAAATTTCACGCTCGCTTCGCTCGCACATGGCTCGTTCGGGTCTTGAAAGAAAGGCGGTTAAACCAGGCGTCAAGACGCCTGGTTTAACCGCCTTGGCTATTTCTGACAAAAATTACGAATTGTTAAACGCGAATGGCGATTAAAATGGTTAACTACATGTATGGCATATTACCGGCTAAAAGTTTTTCGAGCCCGACATAGGCGGAATGAGCTCGAAAAACTTCTGTCGGAAATATCCGACCAGGGGTTTACCGTAATCTTAGTAGCAAGCTTATTTCAATATTGCTTTGACTTTTGTCTTGCTCTCTCTACTGTAAAAAGTGCGAGACAAAAGTCAAAATAAGATTGCTATTTCGGTTGTGGTACGGCCCCAGACGGTTAAATAGTGTTAATGCACCTTCCAGAAACAAATAAAGACTGCGGGCGAGTTCCTCGCGGCCGAGATGGGTCAGATGGTGAACCGACAGAGTCGCGACAAGATACCCATCAACCTGAGCAAGGACGAGATTCAGACGTACATCAAGCGGTTCCAGATCATAGACAAGGACAGGAAGGGGTTCGTCTCCATCAACGACATCAGGAGGAGTCTCAAGGTACTTATACGCTTGTTATATTACTTGAGGTGATACGATACGTATGCGGCGGGAAATTCAAATTTCAAAGTTTTTTTTTGTCATTGTCGCCAAGTAAGGTTATTTATAGCAGTTGATCATAGTGTTTGCGACAATCCACGATTATTTTTCATATTATCAAGTCGTTTTGTTTGCCAACAATACATTGTGTTACTTATATTAACCTAGAAATCGATTTTTACAGTTTCAAGCAACTTCTCGGGATATGTGAACAACGAGGCGCATTATTAACGTCGACGTGATAATGTAAAAAATAATCTTAGATTCTCGCAAAACTTGCAATCAGTTACAATAGTTACCCGAGCTAGTTACAAGGACGCAAAAACTGTTTCAAACTTGAATTTGCCGCCGCATGTCTGCCGTTGGCCCTTAACGACGTTAAGGTTGCCTGGAAGAAATTGCTACTAGCGATAAGGCCGACAGTTTTTACACTAGTTTATAAATAATGTCTCTTGATTGGAAGTTCATTATGAAACGAAATAAGGTAGCTAGAATATAATATTGTTTGATCTGATGTTTCAGTGCTAGTGATGATAGACGACACTGAACCTGAGAACTGGCTCTCAAATAAGTCTGCCGCTATTCAAACTGGACGGTGTGACACTATCCGATAGACAAATGTAGAATAAAGTCTATCGGCAGGCAAATAATGTATAAAGTATTTTTTTTTTTATTAAAGGTCATATTTCAACGATATTTGTGGGTAGGATGTAACTTGGTCTTTATTTCAATGAACCAACATAATTCGAATTACAGTAGCCCAAAATAATTTTTAAAACAATCTTTCCTTAAATTTTGTTAAAAATATGCACTTGAATTAATGTCAGTGTTGTTAACTTTAAATCAGTGGTTAATTTTGAACAACTTCTAACATATAATTATCTCAAATAAGTATTACACGTCGCGTCGTCGTAATATAAGGTTGCATTTTGACGGATAACTCTTTTACATTTCACTGATCCAAAGTTACCTGTACCCGTATTCACATCTTGTCGGATTCGAAATCGGGTCGGAAACAACATCTCCATCTCTGTCATTTTCATACAGAATGACGGAGATGGAGATATAGTTTTTTTTTTTATCAGCCCTGCTTATACAAACTGTCCCACTGCTGGGCGCGGGCAATCTTCTCATTGTGAGAAGGGTTAGGCCATAGTCTGCCACGCTGGCCAAGTGCGGCTTCACACATCTTCAAGATCATTGAGAACTCTCAGACATGTAGGTTTCCTCACGATGTTTTCCTTCACCGTTTGAAGTTGCCGGCAATCAACAATACGCACATAACTTCGAAAAGACAGAGGTGCGTGCCGTGGGATTCGAACCCAGGACCTGCGGATCGCAAGTCAGACGGTCTCCCGACTAGGCTGCCGGAAACTTTAATATAGTTAGATATAGTTTACGACACGACAATACGGATACTGAACTGATTAAAATAGAATTTTATTTGTGCTTCCTTTCGGCGATTATAGGCAATGGGAGTGAAGCCAACTGATGATGAAATAAGATCGATTCTGTCCGAGATCGACGTACAATACCACGGACAACTAGAAATACAGGACTATCTGCAGGTAGCACTCAACTAGGTGATCTAGGCATCACCGGGGCTGGGTATATGTCTTACAGGTCAACGTTTGGGTGTATGTCTTGGGGCTTTAGTGCTTGGGAATAATCTACTTGTCTATGTCTGTTTTAGGATTATAGTTTATGGTCTAAACTCTAAAGTACTGTTTGCAACTATGTTGAGAAACATAATTTCAAGCAGTGTAAAGTAAGATGGAATTTTTTAATTAAGCCATAATTATGCTTGGTATTTTTTTGTATATCTAAAGTAAAAAATCTAAAAATTTGCAAAAAAAAATATTGCTGATATAAAATCAATTGATTATATATTTTTTGCACGTCCTAAATCGGAATTACGTGAAGTCTAAACTTTATGACTGGATAAACAACAGTCTTATAAAATTTCTTTCTCAAGAAATATTAATTTTTACAAGGTAATGTAATAGCAGGGTATCGGAACATATCCGAGCTCCTTATAAAACTGTTTTGGTATAAAACTGTATGCCTCATTTAACAAAAAAAAAAATACTCAAAAATTCCATCTTACTCTCATGTCGTCCTCGGACTAAAATCACATTTGTGATTGTGATTGGGTTATATTACACAGTCAATATTATCACGGTTCTAGTATCGTAGCAGTATCGTGATACCTAAATACGGTACCAGATATTACTGTAATACGCCTCGATATCGTCTTGATATTATCGCGATATTCGCGGATCGCGTTATGATACAGGGGGGTTACCATAATCCTAAAAGTAATCTTATTCCAATATTACTTTGATCTTTATCTTGCTCCCACAATTGTAGAAAGAAAGAGACGAAAGTCAAAGTAATATTGAAATAAGACTGCTTGAACACTTGTGGTACAGCCCCTGGGGGATTACCACAATCTTAAAAGTAATCTTATTTCAATATTAGTTTGACCTTTGTCTTGCTCTCACAATTGTAGAAAGAACGAGACGAAAGTCAAAGTAATGTTGAAATAAGACTGCTTGAACGCATGTGGTACGGCCCCTGATCGTGTAATATAACCCATCGTTAGTCTGAGTTCTCGCCTGACTTCATTGTGTTGTGATTGACGGTTGGTTGGGACGTTGCCAACAGGCGGCCGGAGAGGATGTGACCGGGGAACAACTTCACGACATTCTGCGCGAGATAGACACCAACATGAACGGACAAGTCGAACTCGACGAATATCTGCAGGTCGACTGTTTGACGCGAGCCTTGACGCTTTATACGGCATATGCATGAATTTATAGACAGCGAGAGTATTATATTTTGGTTCGAGGACCAGCCTTAACATGGGAATTTGCTAGAGCTATGTGTTGAAAGTATTGATTCACATGACATGTGTTTTGTGTTCGTTATACTGGGATACGCTTCGACGGCTTGCTAATCATTGTTGCAATTTATTTGCTTGCTTGGTGTTTTTGTGATTAACTGTATTTTTGTGCATGTCTACATAATTCTTATACAAGTACTTATACTCACTCTTTCACTGTACCATTATTTTGGGATTAGTTTTACTAAGAAAACAGCGCCTAAAAAAATCTCTATCTATAGCAATCGTCTTGTTGAAACTATTATGCACCAACTACCTGCTCTATCCAAGAGTTCTAAGAATTAAACAGCAAACCCTCTTTTTAAACCCTTATCTTCTAATTTGCTAAATTTACCTCTATCTGAGAATGCAAAGATTAAATTTCAGTTTTAACAAATGTTGCTTGGAGCTTTGAACCCTTTTATACGCTGCTTTATGATTTTATTAGTAGAGAAGCTATTGATCTATTCAAAAGTAGAGCAGGTAGCCTCGTAGCCCTACCACAGTTTGTCACGCATTTTCGGTTCACAATCTTTCTCTTGTGTAAAAAAACGGAAGTTTCGATTGTCATAAAGGACGTTTAAAAGTCACACAAACTATGATGGGAAAATAAAGTGAAATTTTCTTTTCCGTTAAAAACTGCAATTGTCTCCTTTGGCTAGACCCAGGCAAGGCTCGCAATTTGCAGCTCCAGTCTGGACACTGATGATACGATCGATAACCACATCTATACACAAAAACCGTACTGACGTTTACAGTGTGAGTTCATATGGATTTATAGTGCGAGTTCATAATGTTCATATGGATTTATAGTGCGAGTTCATAATGTTCATATGGATTTATAGTGCGAGTTCATAATGTTCATATGGATTTATAGTGCGAGTTCATAATGTTCATATGGATTTATAGTGCGAGTTTATAATGTTCATATGGATTTATAGTGCGAGTTCATAATGTTCATATGGATTTATAGTGCGAGTTCATAATGTTCATATGGATTTATAGTGCGAGTTCATAATGTTCATATGTATTTATAGTGTGAGTTCATATGGATTTATCTCTTTTTTGTTGATATATGGAATGCATAATATAAGTCTAAACTCTGTATTAATCGACAGGGTTCATCCTGCTTTGATTTATTAAACGTATCGTCCGTTTAGACACCTCCATTATTGAAGAAGAGATCCTTTTAACTATTATTTTTTATTGGTGAGAATCTTAAAGACTAAACAATAACAGTCCTTTACGACAACTGAAATGTCCGACGACACGTGGTAGTTCCCGCGAAGTTCTGAAGTTCAATCGAAATTAACTCCAACCAGCTTGACTACAAGGTTGTTTATCGTGTGCAGATGATGTCAGCGATCAAGTCTGGCCACGTGGCCTACTCCCGGTTCGCACGCATGGCTGAGCTTGAAGAGGAGAATCACGAGAAGGAAATCTTGAAGAAACAAATCACAGTCGAGAGGAGCGGCGGTGGGCTCTAGGTGGGGAAGATATTAGGTAATAAGAATTATCTAATTATTTACTAATCTAAGCCAGATTTGTCATTCGCCGGGATACATTCTAAATTTCAGCATTTTTTTTTTTTCAATTTTTTTTTTTTTGACGTTTTAACATTTTATAAATCGATGAACGCCGGCTGCACGCACGAAAAAGCATGACTTATTGTCACATTCCGCCTAAGCTCACGTTCGGCTTTTGACACATTTATCATGACGTTATCACGTAAAATTATCGTCCGTTTTTTTTTTTGATGATTTCTGCTTCATGGCAATCTGTTTTCCAACAATATGCCACTTCTTTGTTTGATTTCTCAGTTTATGTTTTCCTCAAGAGCCATACTTGTATGAAAAATGTGTTCACACGACTCTCTTGATGTCAAGTGGTAAATCTTTTATGTAGGCTCGGTATGTCACTTCTTTTTAGTCGGGTATGCTGAAGAGCGTCTTCTCCACTCAGAGCTTGTGCTAGTTTGTTTACATGGACTGACAGTTTCGCCTGATATTTCAGGCTGTTTTGAGCTATTTCCTGCCGACGATCACGTAAAATTATCGTCCGTAAACAGACTTTACACAACAACAACAATTTTTTTCTAAATTTACGATTTTGAAATTTTGCATGCTCATTCGATTCTGCTGAAAATACAATAAAGAATAAAATTACTAGGCGTAGCAAGAAGAGAACTCTCGGATAAATAAGAGTTGAATAGACAAAAACCGCAAATTAATTCGCTTTTTTTTTTTCAGACAACATCGGCCGATAGCATCAACATAAGCTAAGCAGTGAGCACTCAAGTATTAATTCTCAAATGAAGTAGCTATCTAAAGCAATTTATATACATATTTCTAACGTCCATAGTATTTATTGATTTTCGAAGACATTTTTATTAATACATTTCTGTATTTATTTCATTAGATTTAGAACCATTTTTCTATGAGATGAATGGAATGAACAAAATGTGATTGTTGTTAATTTTTAAGATATTTATTTGAGACGATTGTTTTACCATTCACTACAGCTTTTAAATATTACTCTGTCATTCTACAGTATTCTACGTATTAGCTCGATTTGTCAAGGTCTGCTCTTGTACAGTATTGCGAAAAACGTTTGTTCTGTGATTTAAAAATTAAAAAAAATATATTTATTCGGTCGCCCAGGTACTATTACCTGGGCGACCAAGTTCCACTCGGATTTTTAATGAGAATACGAGCAAACCCGGGTTCACTAAAAATTAAACCTAGCAAGATCGATTTATCGTCCCCTAAATCTACCTACAAACCAAATTTCATTAAAATCGTTGGAGCCGTTTCCGAGATTCAGATTATATATATACAAGAGTTGCTCATTTAAAGGTATTAGATAATATAACTGTTCTGAATAAAATGTCAAGTGGCCTTTAGCAAAACGTTTTGCAAAGCAAATTTCCAAAAGTCGTAGAACAAAAATTGTTCGCTATGCAGCAAAAGAGCAATCTGTAAAAAGCGTCTAGTTGATTGTATTTAATCCAGTATGAATAAAGATTCTGAACTACCGGTAAAACAGAACCGACATTGTTATTTTCTGATTCGAATATAATTATTGCTATTAGTTATCTATTTTTTTAGAATATTGTCATGCATGATTGGATTCGAATAAATGCTAAAGCATTTTTGATTATGTAGGCTCCACTGACAGGAGTGTAGCATTGGGGGATACGTTTTCTATGCAAATATTAAATATTACGATCAAATATCAATATTATCCATGTTTGCATTTTTTTTTCTACGGCATAAAAATATTACGTTTCAAAAAATATGTTCACCCCTCATTCAATTAAAAAACGTTTCAGCATTGACATTACTAAAGTATTTCTGGATATTTGCATCGAAAACGTTTTACCTTAATGAAATATTTTATCATTAGCTCTATAGATATTTCTATTGTATATAGATACAAAATTCATGGAAAGTTTTTGCACATGCCTTTATTAGGTTATTAAATGTTATCATTACGGAACATTGGTGCGTTACGTTTTCATTATGCCACTGCCACACCTACGTTAATGTTAACGTCAGTGGCAAAATGCGTCGTAATTGGCTACATTACTGTAGTACTGCTCCAAAAGTTAATTCTAATGAATTAATTCGTTTACAGCATTTAAAATGTAGGTAGAAGCCTGAATCTCACGCCTGATTTTAATGACTTTTATATGTATTTAAGTGGATACGGCAGGATCCCATTAAGAATTAAGAAAAATTAAGAATTGTTTTTTCTTAATTCTTCCTGGTTTGCTGAAAATGATAAGGCTTGTAAGATGCGCTGCCACGTATCTTTTTGCACTGGTGGATATTTAAATGACCTGACTCGGGGATCCCATAAACTTGGCACCATTTGGAGTAGTTCTTAAAAGTCAAACTTTTTCATTTGACCACTCCATTGTGGTGAAATTGATCAGGATCAATAAACGTATGCGTACGTCGTTACTCGGCGCGTGCGTAGCACGATATTGAAATGAGACTCGTTAATGTAGCCAATGCGAGTTAACACCATATTTATTGCACTATAATACCCTTGAAAAAGACGCCAACCGAGCTACCGCTTAACGTCTAACGTAGTTAGTAATGCCACATCTCAATTAACGCGATAAAATCTTGGCCACAACTACAATCTGTCATAATTATCGCGTCAATTAAGACGTTAGTATGACATCAGAGCAGAAATAAGTTTCGATCATGGACAATAGCCGGATATCGAAAAAAAAAAGTTGGTTTCGATTACTTGTTCTAGTTCCGTTATTCAAATTCTTTCGTTTTGCATTAAACTAACTGTAAAAAACGACGAAAGTGTAACTTTATTGCATATTTAATAAATTACTTACTTTCATAACTTTTACACTGGTTTTGCATATTATGACGAGATACGCATGTGAGCCTAGCCTTAATTAAATATTTAAAAGACGTTCATAATAATTTTATATATACATAATAAGTAATAATATAATAGAATGCGGTTATAGCGACAATTTAGTGTCTGATAAAAGGTCGAACTAACCTGATTAAATTAAATAAATTTTCTTTAAAAATATAATTTTTGAATGAAAATTATACCAGAGGGTTGTTCGAAGTCGTTATAACCGGATTTTGCTGTAATTATTTATGGAGGAAGCCGCGTACAATTTTATCCTTAAGAATTTTGACGCTCTGTTTACTGTGCATTAAAAAGAATTATAAATATATATTATAATTGTTTTATTTTTGTAGAAGAACGTAATATTCATTTTTTTGCTATTGAGGTAGTTACCTACACAAATACAGGTCAGCAAATAGCCGCTTCATAAAAAACAGTTTGTTGACCCTCTTATCTGATATTTCTTTCCGCGTTATGTATACAAGCACGGAAAGCCTCGGTGTGCGAAATAGTATAAGTAGTATTCCTTTTATTCTGTGTTGTGCGAGTGAAGCTTCTACTTTGCCGAATTTATTATTATTTAGTATATAGCGACATCTATGAATTAGCATTTAGTTTTGAAAATATAAGGTAGATGTCGCTACCGTAACCAAGTTTCAAAAGATGGCAGTTTATGTTACTTTAGGGTTGGCAGGCAGACCTGCAAGCAATTTCTTTGAATTTCTAACTTTGGTTCAATAATCAACAAAGATAAAATGAAAACAGCGCCCTCATGCTCAGTTGCGGAAAAAGCTTGGTAACGTCGACGACGATAATGAAGTAGGTACTTCAGACAGAATACGATTCTACGCTCTGTGGTTCTACGGTAAGCAAACGTTGGTTATTAAAAAATTCGACAGGTATCACATTCATCATAATAAGGCTAAGATAAAGTGACCAATTTTTCTGTAGAGTTAGCAAAATAACCAAATTAATTTGGTGCAAAACAAGATTAAAATTTTTGTTTAGAAAATGCTATAGTGGCTCCCTCATTCACATTGGTGAAAATAAGACGAGAAATTTTTAGGGTTCCGTACCTCAATAGGAAAAAACGGAACACTTATAGGATCACTTTGTTGTCCGTCGGGTGTCAAGACCTTTATCTCGGGAACGCGTGAAGGTATTGAGTTGAAATTAAAACCATATACTTACGCAGATCCATATTATCTTGCTGCAGAAAGAAAAATAAAGTTTCTAAGTTTTCGTAAAAAAAAGTTACAGCCGAATATATCGTAAAAACGCATATTTCGACACTCACGAGGGAATCAAAACCTATGGGCTACTTCCCGTTGACCTAGAACTATGATATTTGGCAAGAAGAATTGTGTTAGAAGTACTATAGGAAAAAATCTGAAACTGGATATTTTTAATTTAATCACGACAAAATAGTGTCTTTACGCGAGGAATGAGGTTCCAAATTTTAAAGTTCTTTAACCGTATCAAGTGGGGTATCATATGAAAGACCTTAATTAGTATAAGTTAAAACAGGGTTTTAAATATTTTTACGATGTATATTTTTCGGTATGAGAAGGAAAATATAAAAAAATATATGATTTCCCCCTTTTATCTACTAGTTTGTACGGTGGGCGAGTCTGACTCGCACTTGTCCGGTTTTTTTATATAAGTTTTTTTTTAATTTCGCTCACATCATGTAGTTTCTGATTACGCGAACGATGACGTTATAACGTGCATAAATCCAAGTTTGACCACCTATCTACTCGTCAGTTGGAAACCGACGATTGGATCGAAGATGAAGCACGTAGACTTAGTAGATATAACAAGGTACCTAGTCACTCTGACCTTGAAAAGACCCAAAAGACTCTCTTTAAGGCCTATTATACTTACACTATCCAATTTCTCGGCCCAACTGTCTGGGCTTACACTACGCTGACCCTGGGGGACAACAACCCTACCACGGTTTTCACACGCAACTGAAAATAGGGAGATTACTTATCCTACTGTTTTTGTAGGTATGTAATAGCGTTTTCTATGGGATTAGCTAATAAAATTAACTTTAAAGATATGTATTGGGTACAAGAAAAAAAGTTTTTTTAGACCCGCGCCACCACCATCATCATAAATAGTGTTTGGACTTTGAGTTTGTGATAGATAGCGTCTGGTCGCAGACCGCCGCGTCTTGTCGCCGACCGTGTAGACGCTTGTCACAAACCGCACGTTCGTCTCGGAATTTTGAAAGATATATAAGGACCCATTTTCGTCGACGTGTGATATTCCCTCGTGACCTTTAGTTTCCCTCGTAACCTTTAGTTTGTAAGCGGCCCAGCGCCTTCTGCGCTCGCCAAAGTCCGGTAAGCTGTAGAGGCCGTTAGAGGCCAACAGCACTAGTCATATCACAAAAAAAAAAAAAAAAGACGTGATCTGCATGAGATTACCTACCTACTAGACAGAGTGGGGTTTGCGTCCATGTAAACAGAAATTCCGTCGTGGTGTGCAATAAAGCCACGGCCAAGGTCACCCCAATCAAGAAAACGGTTTTCGACAGTGTAGTAGCACAGCTTTTTTATAGATATATATACCAAAGTCATAGACAACAGATTTTTAAACATTATTGAATGAACGAACTTACAAATAAATAACACTAGGTAGGTATATCCGGTTCCGATAACTCTCCCACAGATACTTCCGGTCTGATCGACCAACGTGCATAAGATGTTTTCTGATAAATATGATTTTCTCTTTTCAAAATTAGGTATAAAATGAAATGAAGAGGAACTGAAAGTTGCAATATGTGTATAAAATAGATATATCTATGTAAGGCATATTTGAAGTTAATGATTACTGAAGGCTTAGGTACCTACATGTAGAAATATATACGATGTATAAAATGTAAATATCTAGATCGAAAAATGATTAAGCACTCATGACTTATGATTCATCTTCATTGAACAGAAAAAGAGGAAATAAGTGACAAGATAAGCACATTAATTAGGTGCACTATGTGCTGTGCACCTTATATATGAATGTACCTATGTGTTATCTACGCTTTATTTTTTTAATGTATAAGTAATTATGTTCTATGATTGATGTTTAAAAAGTTTCTGTTTAGTTGGCGGGAAAAAGTTGAGATGGTATATTGCCTCGGGCGCGGCGTAGGGCGGCGGCTACGCCCCCGCGGCGCGTGGCCTTGGCGGGCCCGGCCGGTGGGTGGGCACAGCTCTTCCGCATTCTCGTGAATTTTTAAACAAGGAAATAAATATACTTATAAAATATGAATGACAAAAAATATGTCACAAGTCATCACTATGTGTGATGGGCATAAAATCCTAATCTAAAAAATGTTGACTGGAAGAAATCGCTCTATGCGATGAGACCGCCATTGTACTTTCAATTATGTTTATTATGTATCTTTAAGTTACTCTGTATGGATGTACAATAAAGTTATTCTATTCTATTAGGTATATGATATAAATTCATATAACAGAAAAAAAAATACCAAACAAATTTTTATAAAAAAAAAATTAACTCAAAATTTTCAATAACCATTTAAATGCATTAGATATATATATATATATATATATTTGTTTTATTTTTATTCTTTTCAGAAGGTATAAATGATACTCTTCAATCTAAAACCCAGTTCTTGACGTCACTTGCCGACTACTTCCAGCACCTGCCGGCTCACGTTTCCTTGACCCTCCTAAAGTCTTGTTTCGCGTTGCCTAAATTGACATACGTAATACGAACGGCCCCGACTTGGAAACATCCTGAAGAGGTCCTCCGCTTTGACAACACGCTCAAACGGATTGTCGAGGAAACTCTTAACATCTGTCTCAGTGAGACGCAGTGGCGCCAAGCCAGCTTACCAGTTTGGTTTGGTGGGCTGGGGTTGCGTAGTTTGCAAGAGTCTGGTCCCATTGTATTCCTTGCCTCCTCGTTTGGGGTGTCAGGGTTGGTCGCCCGAATTTTGCCGAGTTTGGGTAACACTATTTACATCCCTTTTGCCGCTGAGGTCCTGGATGCTTGGTATCTTCTTCACCCGGGTGCTCAAATCCCCACAAAGCCCGAGTACCAAAGAAGTTGGGACAATATTTCAAGTTCCCTCATCCTCTCGCAGTTGCGAGAGAAGACCTCAGGAGCCGAGTTGGCTCGTCTTAATGCTGCATCTAAGCCGGAGTCTGGTGCCTGGTTGCATGCCCTACCTTCACCTCAAATGGGCACGCTCCTGGACAATGAGTCTCTTAGAGTAGCTGCGAGACTCTGACTCGAATGCGCGGTGTGCGCGCCCCATGTGTGCATCTGTGGAGCGTTGGTGGATGCGTTGGGCTACCATGGCCTTAGCTGTGTTAGATGTGCAGGGCGTAGACCGCGGCACCACGTCATTAATGAGTTAATCTGCAGAGCGCTAGTGTCTGCGGAAATTCCGTGTGCCCTTTAACCTCCCGGCCTGTCGCGTTCGGACGGCAAACGACCTGACGGACTTTCGTTGATTCCTTGGCGGAAAGGCCACTGCCTTATCTGGGACGCCACCTGCGTCAGTACTTTCGCTCCATCTTCCCGTCACCCAGCGGGAGGCAGGTGCGGGGGCGGAAACAGCAGCAAGAGGCAAGCACGTGAAATACGCCGCCTTGGAGTCAACGTACAAGTTCGTCCCTTTCGCGGTGGAAACGGCGGGCTCGTGGGGCGTGCAGGCAACCTCGTTTGTTTTGGAACTGGGTAGGCGTTTAAGGGAGAGAGGGCCTGATCCGCGGTCTGGTCACTTTCTAGCCCAAAACATTTCCCTGGCCATTCAACATGGTAATACCACCAGCCTAATGGGCACGTTTGGGCGGGGAGATACCTCGTCTTAGGTTTTAACGTCTAATTGTTTGTTTTTATTTTTTAGTTATTATCTAGTAATGTTATTAATTGAGTAAAATAAAATAATTTATGTTAATAAAAGCTTGTCGCGAGAACACAAACATATTTAAATATAATTAAAGTTATGGTCATCGCACACTTTGTTTTGGTACCTTTTTTTTATACAAGATAGATCTACGATTGACCACCAACTCGCCTGTTGTTAAGCGATGGTGTGGTCGAGAATGGAGCTCATCGATCTAGAAGATATCTATTCACTCTAGGCTTGAATATTCCAAGAGTGTAAGCTTAGGTCACAGGAAACAGAGATGGCAGCAAAGTATTCCAATTTTGTGCAGTACGCAACAATAATGTGGATCGATATCGCTGAGTACTTAAGTAGGTACGGATTTTTGGCATTTCAACGAGTCAAATGATATGGTGGTCATTTTCCGATTTTCTGCTAGTCCTGTAGTGAAATGGGGAGGGTGGAATTAGGTCGTGAAGCTCTTGCGCACATTCCCCGAAATGAACTCTGTAGAAAATAGACAAACATGCTGCGAAGACGGCGGTGCATTAGATTAAGGAGCTTCTTGGCAGCTAGTTTATCGTCACCGATTAACCTCACAGCTCGACGATCCACTGACTCTAAAGCTTCCAACTGATAATTGGCTGATCCATCAAAAAGGTGGCAGCAGTACTCCATACACGACCGGATCTGTGCCTGATACAAATGAAGCAGTTGTCCCGATGAAAAGTATCGCCGAACTTTATTAACTACCTAATGATGCCAAGCTTTTTACTAGCCTTACATTCAAGGCAGTCCTTAAAGTTCATTGTTGGGGTTAACGTGAGTCCCAGCAGTTCAAGGCATTTGATATATTTTATGATATGGATAGACAGCTACCTCAATTGAAATTGTTCAAAAGGTGCCTCAACCACATACCTAATGTGGTTGAGGCACCGAAATGAATTGCGTTGGGCTGGGGAACATTCAAGATACTCCGTGGAATCTTCACATCACCCATCGTTCAATCTCAAGACGAAAACCCGTGTATCTTAACCTTTCTTACATGTCATGACCTACACTGCTGAAACTCGCAGTAGATATGGTTCACGAATCACAAAATTAGTCGCTCAGCGAGCTATGGAAAGAGCTATGCTATAGGTTTGCTGACCTTTCCCTTAAACCTTTTGACCTTTTTAAAGAGATTGTACCCGGAACAAAGTAGGTAGATTGGTTTTTTCGTGGCAAAAGTTAACAGATATCCTAGGTATAGATTGACAAGTTCTATCCTCGGCGTACGTCGTGTCAAATACCCTTCATATCTGGTGAGTTGGTGGTTATTCGTAGATCTATTATTTTTTACATTAATAAAAAAAAATGTCATAGAAACGATAACCGTTGAGGTAGACATATACATAGTCTATGGACTTGGAATAGCAAAATCATGCAAAAATGCTCTTTTATGAAAAATTTACAACAGTGATCGAAAAAAAAAATAGGTAAACACAGAAAGCATTTGCTGTTGAATGTTCTTTTGGTAAGTGATTATGATTATAACTCTTTTGGCTTACTTTATTTTTAATTACTAAATGATAGATAAATACATGTAATCATTTTGATTTACGTGCTAATTAACGTGAGATGCAACTTAACTTACAAGAGCTAGGGCGTGTCTGGACGCAGGGGCGGTTGGCACGGGCGGTCCGGCCCGCCCACCGTTACTTCCGCTTCCGTCAGCTCTTGAGTTCTTCAATCATCACTTCCCTTCCACCCAGACTGTTAACAATAAGGTAAGAAAAATTGAAAGAAACCTTATCCTACTTACACAAAGAAAAGAAAATACAAAAAAAGGAAGTCACTCAATGCGTCATGCACTTGCGTGCGAGGCATCCTGGGCGGAATCATTGTCTGCGTTAAATGCCTCGCCACTGGTGCACTGAGATCTTCCATACGACTTTCACAATGGTGTAGCTGCGTTTTTGCACTAAGTAGTCTGATCAGTGAGGCCGCTTATACACAATAATACGTGAGCGAAGCGAGTATTTCGAAGATTTTTATTTACGAAATTTTGGATACTAAAATATAACTTTTATGTTTGTTTTACAGAGTCCTCAATACTTTCATGACTTGGAATGAATAAATAATAGTAATGATAACACGCGAGCGAAACGAGCATGAAAATTTGAAAGGTTTTTAATTTTGTACCTATATGTACTTATGTGTATTTTGTTTGCTTGTGTCAGTGTGACCTTTTATGCCACAAAATAATACGAGAGTGAACAATCTCAAACATTAAGATATTGGTAGTAATTTGTTTTTTGTTTAAAACGCTTGTGGCACGCTTAAGTACTTAGTTCCAGATGCATTGTTGAAATCAATCACAAGTGAAGCGGGCGAAATTTTCGATCATTTTGGTTAATTTCAAACAAATTTGTTTGAAACATAGGTGGATCCCAAGGCACATCAATCAATAATTATTGATTGACGTGCCTTGGGATCCACCTATGTTACAATGTAAGTAGGTATATAGGTACCTATGTAGAAGATACTGCTACGTGCTGCCGCGCCATACTCCTGTACACCCGACCCATCTACTTACCCTTTTCTTGTTCACAATGAATTTTCTGAGGCATAGCTCATTTTATGAAACACCATATTTGAGCTGAAAAAATTAAGCGTAGGTAAAAAAAACTAAATGAAGTATGAAGTTTCCGGCAGCCTAGTGGTGAGACCGTCTGACTTGCGATCCGCAGGTCCTGGGTTCGAATCCCACGGCACGCACCTCTGTCTTTTCGAAGTTATGTGCGTATTGTTGATTGCCGCCAACTTCAAACGGTGAAGGAAAACATCGTGAGGGAACCTACATGTCTGAGAGTTCTCAATGATCTTGAAGATGTGTGAAGTCTGCCAACCCGCACTTGGCCAGCGTGGCAGACTATGGCCTAACCCTTCTCACAATGAGAAGATGGCCCGTTCCCAGCAGTGGGACAGTTTGTATAAACAGGGCTGATAAAAAAAAAACTAAATCTATTTACTCGTTATCTAGTTATTGTAAAAAAATTAATAAAAAATTAAAAAGTACAGAAAACTAGATCGAAAGCAGTAATCGAACA
Organism: Lycia hirtaria; assembly: GCA_947563715.1. Classification (NCBI taxonomy): domain Eukaryota; kingdom Metazoa; phylum Arthropoda; class Insecta; order Lepidoptera; family Geometridae; genus Lycia; species Lycia hirtaria. The sequence goes on from OX387379.1 coordinate 41,575,801, forward strand.
ATATCAAGATAGCGGGAGCGAAGCGAACGTGTTTTTTTTTACGCTAAATAGACCTACGCTTGACCGCCAACTCACCTAGGTAATGGTAACGGTGTAGGCGAGTAAGTATGGGGAGCATGAACAAGTAGATCTAGAAGATATACTTATCCACTCTACCCTTGAAAATTTCAAGATTAGGTATAGTTCTCAGGAAACAGAGAAAGTATTTTTAGCATTTTATAACCATACAACTTTCTTATTCTGTTTGAACGCTCCTTACATAATTTTGTAGAGAGGGTAACGTCAGCCCCGAATCTAAGCCGGGGCACCCGCCCCGGGCGGCATTTTCAGAGGGCGCAAAAATCATAATTAATACTTATGATTAAAAATACAAAGCGCCTAGAATACGAAAGCTTGGTTGACTCACCGTTAACTTTTAAGAAAAAGGCGCCACATAGATAATTATATTAAGTTTTTTTAAGTAAGTTATTTTAAGGGCTGGAGGGAGGGGCGCCACCGTCAAGTTTCTGCCCCGGTTCGAAAAAATCGTAGATCCGGGGCTGGGTAGCGTGACTGAAGTAATGTACAAAAACACATCTAAATCGTGATATAACTATTTTTTTGTTTTGTTGCTATAACTATTTTTTACTGGAGCGGTGCTTGAAAAATGGGCAGCCGAGTAGTATGTATAGAAGCGGCTGGCACGTTCCGAGCGGCGGACTGCCACGCTGCCTCCTCCCCCTACGCGCCGATAATGATTCCTATATATTTAACTATAGTTTAATTGATGCTTTCACCGTTTGTTCACACGTATTTTATATTTCTGACAATATCACATTTTGTTTCACATCTGCTGGGCGTCTCGTGATAGTTAACTTTTTTGTAAACAGATGGAAATGTTGAAAATCTCAAATTTCTATTAACTCGTTTGAAAATTAAACATAATATTGAGGCCACGGTAGGAAGGAAACAATTATTCATGAATACAATCGATGATAATGATACTAAAATAACTGGTTTTGCAAGCGACCCAACTGTTACAACCTTGACAATTATAGTTCTACCAACTCTACAATTTAGTTGTAAAACCTAATTTATGTAAATTACATAAATTAATTGATACTTACTCATATAACATTTGCCAGAGATCGGAAACAGTTGGTAGTTAGTAGATAAATTAAATACTTAATAATGACCTCAAAATGCTAATGTTTCGAACATTAGTATTTTGAAGATATAACAATAAGAACAATGTTAGGTACAACATACTTAAACAGCGAAGTGATTACATCAGTCCTTATTTTGTGACTACTAATTAAATCACTAGACACAAACTGCGTACTTCACTAGGCTACTGCGTGCCTCGCTGTGCCACTGAGGTACACCCATAATAGATCTATGTCAAACTAATAACACCATATGTCAACAACTGTACTCAATCTGTAAAAGACTTTATTACATCAACATAAGGTATATATTGTACTGTTTAGCAAATCTGTAATGTGTACTCAGGAATTCACGTTACAAATAATTTTGTGAAGAAAATTAAGCTTTATGCCTTATTCATTTGGGTCAAAAATTTCACTGTCAACGAAGAGCATAATTAAGCAGAGGCACACGCTCTCTCGGGGCGTGCATAATAGTCTGCAGGCAAAGCGACGCGACTGACGCTTGACAAAACGTGGTTCAACTTTCACTTTCGTTTTGAACCAGTCGAAGCCTATAAATAAAGAAGTTTTGTTATCTTAGGATATACGATCAATTGATTTACAAATTATTGTTTTATTATCACTAAAATTATAATTATCTAAGTAGGTATCTAATTATAATAATGTAAGTCTAGGTCATGGAGAATTATAGTGTACATAATATGGAAACAATACAATTTTTTTCTTATCTTGTCCATCATGCCCATAATAAGTATATACCTACTTACCTACATAATGCTCAACTGTATCTAAACACCTACCTACTAGGTTACTTAAGTACTACTAATTAAATTGTGTAATGCAAAAAAGCGTAGGTACCTTTCTATCTACCTACCTAAGTATCTTAATGATGTGTTTTGGGCTTGTCCAATAATACTATAATCAACAAGGGCAAGTTGGCAAACATGAATCTCTTACTGCCTTCTCTGTGATTGTAATTAGAGCCATATACCTACCTATGTATGTTTACAATTTTGATTACTTACCTTAGATATAACGCACTACTGAATATTTTATTGTTTTGTATCAACTGTAGGAAATTATAGGTACTTAGTTAGGTATTTTGTAGGTTTGATTAAGTATTTAAAATACTATCTACTAAATTTTAAGCATTGTATAACCATATAGGTACATAATTACATAGTTAATGTCGTTGTAACAGTTGATTCATAAAAATTCCTGCCCAACAACTGAAACTGATACGGTATCGTGATAAATTTCTCAGGCATTGAGTGTGTTGTAATATAGGTACACGATACGAATGGAGTCATGTGAACAAAGACCGCCAAGTGCAACTGGGGACGCTTATCGTTTGTTTACAGGCCACGTCTCGAAAGACGATGCGGCTGGCACGCCGACCGGCACGACATGTGTGCATTTTTTGCCCGCCCAAGGAGGCCGCGGGCGCGAGTTTATACACCCATTATTACGTCCTTCCTACTTTCAATTATTATTATCGGGCGGCAGCGCCGCACCCGCGACGGGGAGGAGGAAAGAGGCACAGCTGCTGCCTACCAATAATCAAGACCTGTCTCGCTTAGAGAGAGACGGAGATAGAGCAAGTAAAGCAGAGAGTATCATTTATTGAATGCTATGAACAAGAAAACAGCAATGGATATTAGAAATACGTTTCACTAATATTCAGGCTACATGATGTGCTACTTTCAAAGTTATAAAAGCTTAAAAATATCGAAAAAACATTCAATAAACGTCATAAAATCAAACGCGATAGGAGGCGGATCTCCGAGAATAACCGAATACGTTCGGCCCGACTCGTCAGTTCACTCGCCGCAGTTTGGCGGCCGGTCGTGAGGATGGTGCGTTCTGTACGTGGACAAAGGAATAATATTGTTTTTAATAGTATAGATGATGTCGCCTGAGCCTGCAAAAGTGCAAGTGGAATACATTAGCGAGGACAAATCTGACAAGGTAATAGTGTGAAGTGAAAGGATGCAGTGTTATTGTGTAACTGAGCGGACGCCAGCGGGCAGCGGTCTCGTGTCGGTCGGCGCAGGGGGAGGGCGGGGCAAGCGCGGCCCCGGCCGTGTGGGGCCCGCCAGGCCACACGCAGGAGGTTGTGACCGTGTCACAAGTAACTCCCTTGCCAAAATAGGATCAGCGTCCTATTTTGATAAATGCTAATTTCTGTACAGACAAAACAGTAATGTCCTTCAATACAGTTTGCCAGAAACCGAATATGATAATGTTATCATTATTCATCATGCTCGGTAGCCATTTTAAGAAACAATAAGCAATGGTAATTAATTAATGTAAACGAATATCATTTAGAACACAAATTATCATAATGAAATCATGTTCACATACGTACCTGTGCTATTAGCGCGTTCGATACGCTATCGAGTTTTTAGACTGTTTAGCAAATGCATAAAACCATAGTCACGCGATTTGAGGTGGGTGGATCAAAGGGCGGCAGCGGCCTTGCGGACGGCGCGACGACTCTCGGCACTTGTTAGGAAAAGGCGTGTCAATACTCAACTATTACAACTTTGTACTATAACAAACTTTGGTGAAAACTAAAGCTCTGAAACTTTCATACGAGACCGAAACAAAATGCAAAAAAATAAAAATAACTACTTTTTACCTTCAAAAATACTTTGCTATTGCACCGGAAGTTAAAGTAGTAAATAATTGAATGAATGATTATGATAAATTGATAATGAACGATTTTTGTCTATGCTAATTTTGAAAATGAGATCAAAAATTCAAGACTATTTTAAATGTCATTGTCAATTTTCGCGGAGTTTTTGTGATTTTTCATCATTGTTTTTCTTTGAGTGTTTTTTCTGTATGTTACCTATTTTGTGAAAATGCCAGTGCGAAGTTGTTTTTTTTCACATCTTTCTAATGTTATTTATTCCAAAAATCGACGTGTGTGAATAAAATACTCAGTGTCTGATGTGTTGGCCTTCAAAATTTTGGAAGTAAGTATGAATGCAAGTGGTAATGACTGCATGTGTTGGATATATAATTTCTCATTAGGTAATCTATATTACTGATACTTCCCCTACCCATACCGCTCTGCGAGCAAATATCTATTTATTGTATAGCACCATCATGTCTGCGATTCACTTAAGTACTCTAGTACTTACCTCCTACCTTCCTACATATTTACACCACTAATACACAGCCTAATAGATACACATTATATTTAATTGAGCGAAAAAGCAAGTCAAGTCTTAGCAAAAAAAAAGTATTTCATTGAAAAAACTATTTCACCTAAACTCAGTAAACAAATTTATTTTAAAAGCTAAGCATCTCTTCTTCTCTCTTACTTAAACTGTCTATCTAGTATTTGCTTGCTGCAAACTTCATTGTAGGTATATCCATAATATTAATATTATAATATACCTAGTCTTATTATATAATATTAATACTATAACTCTCTTTAAATTAATGAAACGAGTTGTGTACACCGAATAGCAGTGATTTTTGCTATTAATAGCTCTTATTGATTGGGGACCCTTGATTGTTCTTCATTTTAAAACCGGTATAGAGCTGTTATTATTGTAACCATGTTGGTGGCTCCCAATCAGTGCTGTTATAGATTGTATCACTTTCCTTAATTAATATATAATGCTAAACTTTGTCCCTCAGGATCTGGTTCCACTCCTAAAGTCTTGCAGTTGTAAAATTTCCTAGAGATGTAATATTATCTGACATAGACTTTACCATATCTAGTCTATAAATATGAGATGTTTGTGTTTTGGATTTTTTTCTGCTTCTGATTTTTAATGATTAATAGATCAGATTGACCACAGCTCACCTACTGTTAAGTGGCAGTGTGATTGAAGATTACAAGTGCACCTGAGTCGGAATGGTATCTTCTATTCCAGTAACTCTACCAAGACATATCGCTAGTTATTTGGATAGCTGATTGCAAGCCACCAATTCACTAGGTCCTCATGTTATTATTTATTTTATAAGTATTTGATATAGGAAATTAAATGCCTAGACGTCTCTTATTCCACGGCAGCTCTATTGGATTGGATTATGTTACTGTTATCTAGCTCAACCTGCGGTAGACAAAACTAAAACAATACTAGCTTGGTTTGGCTGGCAGAGCTGATTTTATTTATTAACTTTGTTAATTAAGATTGCTATGAAGTCAGAAATATTAGTACAACATTTTCGCCATGCGAAAAAGCACATAAAAAAAGAAAAAAAAAGTATTTGCTATATTAATATAACTATATTATCTTTATATGACAGGTTCATGGCTTAGTGGTAGTATGTCTGCCTTCTAAGCGGTTCGATATTCACCCTGGGCAAACACTTTTGCTGAGCATGGATGTTTGTTCTGTGTCTGGGTGTTTATATGTAACATATGTATATTTACAAAAAAAGTATATATCTATCCTATCAGCCATCTGGTTCCCGTAGTAGCTTTGCTTAGTGTGGGGTTATACAGTTTTGTGTGAAAAATGTCCTCCAATATTTATTTTTACCTAAGTAATATCTATTTGACCTCTGATATTTCTGTTAACACAACTTCCACTTATCCAATAACACTGAGAAAGTATATAGATATATAACTTTAAGGTGTATAACTTTAAATGACAATCCAATAATATGAAACTATGGAGCGGGAAAGATGGGATTGCAACCCTAAATGATAAATGCATATAGTAAATGTATCTAGGTAGAGTTAGTTGATTTAGTTATCATATATTATGCATTGATCTCATACAAGTGGCGGGAAGACGCTGGATGCAAGCCGCTTCTAATCGGTCTTTTTGGAAATCCATGGAGGAGGCCTATGTCCAGCAGTGGACTTCTTATGGCTGAGATGATGATGATATTATGCACTTGAACAAGTAATGAGGAAGTTTTGGTGAGGGAGTCAAAAAATAGACATAAGAGTCTTATTGTGGTTCTATGATTGAAAATTTTACTCTCCCGCCCTGTACTTTTACTTAGCTACCCAAATGCAGTGGAAAAAGGTAAAATTTTGACATTTCAAAACAAGTTTAATATGTCAAATGTAAACATTCTTTGTCATTATCGGACTGAAGGTGTAACATGCTTGTTGCATCTATTCAACTTTTTCTTTCAAACTACTGTTCTCATCAACAATTTAGAGTGAAAATGATTAGTTTGTCTGAACAGAAATTTCACTTTTCTCAATTTAAGCACCTAGTTTTCAAATTGTAGAACTGTCATTACATTCAGTTGTACAGTTCTTTCAAATTGTAGAACTGTTATTCCGTTGTACAGTTCTTTAGCACAATTGCTGTTGTGTATTCTATAGAATGTAAGGTATTTAAATAAGAATGTTGTTGGTAAAATTTTGTTCCTAAAAAGTTTTACTAAACCTTTATATTTTAAATGGCATATAAGTTTTGGGGCATATCCATCCACCTGTTATTATTGTAGAAAATACTGTTTTCTAGTGAGACTAAGATATTGAAACGGAGAGAGAATATTAAAATACACAAAAGCCAAAGCAAATGTGTATGTGTAAATGATAAAATTTATGCATATTCACTGTCTTTTATTTATCATTTATTTCACCTTATCATTACTAAGAAATATATACTTATTATTTTGGGATTGTATTACTTATATTTTTATACTCACCTTCAGTTCCAAAGTTGTAATATTTGAGTTGTATCCTATTACAAAGATGCTAGAGCTCTAATTACAATGTCTCAGCAGCTATTCAGTATGTGCCATTTATGTCTATGGAAGTAAGATGACTTTCCTCATAGCTGCATAGTAGCAAAGTACAAGTACTATAATGCATTGAATGTGTGAGTGTGTTGGGGTCGTATATATGTATTTAGTTTGTGAACAGTATTGCAGGTTTTTTGTCACATGTTGAATTTTTATGATTATGATTTTGTTGATTATTTATGAATCATTTAAAATATTTTCAGCATGAAATCTGTTTGATAAAATTGATTAACTAAAACTAAAATAAGCAGTAAATGCAATGAAAAAAATCGATACTTAAACAAAACTAAGTAAAAAAAAAAGGAAAATTAAAGAAATGAAAGTTGAATGTCATTTACTCACGTTTTATTTGTAAATTAGATGCATCATGTGGTTTTACCTGCAAGTTACCTTTTCTGAGTGGACCTGCACTTCACAAGGAAGCCATTAACCATTACTCAAGGACCTCTTAAGTTTTCTGTCCATTAGGACAAATCCTTATTTAGGTTTAGGCAGGTATCATAGGGAAGTTAATTGCAGTTACAGTCCTTGCAGTCCTTGTTTGTAGACATTTTAGTTACAAAAACATGATATTTTTTTGTAGGCTAGTAGAGTTTTCAAGTGGACAAAATGAACTGTCTGGCAACCCTGTACCCTCTGTCCATGTACACTAACCTATTGAGATGACTTTTGGGTTCCATTATCAATTTACCTTAAAGTTTTGCCATGTCTGTCTGTCCGCAGCTGAAGACTTATTGGTACTAGAAAGTTGTAATTTAGTATGAGTGCCAACACACGATATAAAAAAAATTATCAACAAAATTGTAGAGAAATTTTTTGGAAAAAAAATGTTGTTATCTCCCCTACATGTAAAGTGGGGATGAATTTTTTTTGTCTACCCCATAGTGTGCACTGTGCAGTATTGTTAGATAGGTAATCAAAAATATTGTAGGCGTGGGAAAACCATTTTTCGATTTAGTGAACCGTTTGAATAATATTATGGTTTAAAGTGATAATTGGCCAGTTTTACTGTATGTGACTGGGACTATGAATGAATGAATTTTTTGCCTTTTCCAAATTTTATAATAGTAAGTACTTATCTTAGATAAGTGATGTGATGTGATGGATTAAAAAACACATAAGTATGTAGATAAGTTATCTACATACTTATGTGTTTTTTAATCCATACCACACATCGGATCCTTTGAATATGCTTTAAAGTGATAATTTGCCAGTTTTATTGAATGTGCCTTGGACTATGTATGTTTTTTTTGTGCTTGTTGCAAATGTTGTAAGTACTTACCTACATTATGTTTTTATTTCAATCCATACTACACGTCCGACCGACCCTCTCCATACAACAGCGCGCTATAGTGACACATACACACGTTGACGTATATGTAATAACACACATGTATGAAGTAATGGTCAGTTGTATCTTTTTTATGTAGGTAAAAAAATAGCAGGCCTATTTCTGAAAACACAATCTTGTTGTTTCCATCAGATTAAAAAAATATCATGATTGGGTAATGTCCATGGTTAGGAAGCACTTTTCACTTGCAGCTTAGAAGAAAGTAAAGTAGCCAACTTATTTTTATTGTTGTTGTATGGAAAAATGCGCGATGTATTAACAACAAATGCATACTACATAATCATAATTATATTTTAATAGACATAGACATAATTTTATTGTAACAAAAACACACAGAAAATAAAAAATCATACACACAAAATAATGTTTTTGTCACAATCCGGCCCCAGCTCAGCATAATGTTAGTTGTAAACAACCAGCGCTAGTCTTCCGCTGGAACCGGTAGGCGACGTCACGCACGAGAAAACACTTAAATCTAACACATATCATGTATTTAAAATATAAATAAGTAGATAGAGATTAATATTCACTTCATTATTAGGTCTTGTTGGAAATCCATTGGAGAGGCCTATGTCCAGCAATGAACTTCTTATGGCTGAGATGATGATGATGATTCACTAAAGTTAATTATAGGGGGTCCATATTTATATTTATGTTTCAGGCTTGCTTAACCAACAGGCTCAAATTTAGGTGGGATCTCCAAGATGTAGTTAGGGGGAGGGGAGTGTGTTTTGATGGTTCTTTTGTCCGGTAAAAGGGGGCTAAATTAAGAAGCGTGGTTCGCGTGCGTCCCACGCGGTATGCATTCTTCGTACGTCATTGAATATTCTGTCGTACGTGTAACGACATAGAGCTTAATTTTCATTGTTTGGCGAGTTGAGTCTTTTTCTTTTTACCTAACTGCGCAAGAACGAGGGTTATGTTTTTCGGGTGTTTGTATGTATGTAATATGTATATTTCTATATTACCTCCTACAGCCTAAACGGCTTGACTGATATAGATTTACGAGGTGTCGTTAGATTCGTCTTCAGTGAAGACGAATCTAACGCCACCTCGTACACCGTTAGTGAAGACTCTTCACTCTCTATCATAAGCTATATTTTTTTGTAAAAATAATATTCAACTTTTGCAATAATAAAAAAAAAACGGTTTTTCGTAACGTCCAATGGATCTTACTATGGAAACTAACGTAGTTTTCACACATTTTTAAATAAAAACTACGGGTCACTCACGTCTCTTTTAATCCAATGATCTTTTTCGTAAATAAGTATTTGTTTAAAAAACTAAAAACCCGGCTTCAAACTACGCAATTCGTTTATTAGGACGACATATTTTTTGGTTATTTTGTTATAAAAACCAAAGTACAGAACCGATTTTGAAAAAAATATCTATGGGACCATCTGGAAAGTATACTCTATCAAAAAGAATTTTTCAAATCGGTCTAGGTGTCTTCGAGTAATCGGGTACATACATAAAACAAAGGTTTCGACAAATTGAGAACCTCCTCCTTTTTTGGAAGTCGGTTAAAAATAAGTGATCTATCTAGTACTATAATTATTCTAAAGAATGCGCATTTATATAACCTTTTTAACAGCGACATCGCTCATACATTCTCACAGAAAACGTTTACTCAACAGCTTATCATCAACGTAAAAAAATCGTAAGTTAGACTGCAAACGTCACTCATAAGCAAGTTATTTTGTTAAATTTTTCTCGGGTCACATTATCTCAACTGTCGAGATGTTCCGTCAAAAATAGCCATGCATGGCAGTCTTATATTTTTCTTACAGTGTGCCTTAATACCTATCAATTGGTGTTAGTTTCATTGTGGATCCCGGTGTGCATATTTGAGAGTCTTCCAGCACTTCCGGCAAGAAAAAAGTGGCAATTTCAACTTACATTTTCTGTTTCTACATGTACATTTCTAACTGGTGCCATTGTATTAATTTCTGTATAAAATGGGTTAAAAGTATCTCTTTTCGGGCGACAAAAAGCAGTTATTTTTTATTTCTGGCAAGTTCCGGAATGACAGACGTTTTGATTCGGACTGTCCATAAGTATATAGATAAATAATAAATAAAAATAAGTATTTGTGGACATTTCATAGATATCAGTATACATTTTGTCGCGGTATCAAGTCGGTTCAATTTGCGGTTAGCTGTCATATTATAAGGTAATATTCCCAAGAAAGCTGCCGAAAGCAATTGCCGACAGCATGACGACAACTGCATGTTGTTCAAATTCAAATTCATTTATTTAAGACTACTAATTGGCCCATATAACTTAAAGAACATGTCAGAACTAAGACTAAACAGCTAAGTGTAGAAAACTGATAAACCCCCGACAAAAAAAATACGGCTGAAACGATTTTGATTAAACATACCTAAGTTTTGATGAAACATAGCTAAGAACACTCCAGGCTAATTCACCTTTAAAACAAAAAAAAAAAAAAATCGGTTCATTCGTTCGGGAGCTACGATGCCACAGACATGTCAAACTTATAACACCCCGTCGTTTTTGCGTCGGGGGCTTAAAATAATAAAATATATGTAATCATCAACATGAGTACATTATATTGACATACAGTTAAAATAACATGAAATATATTTGAATCGAATTATAGTTAAAATGTCCAAAATAATAATCTAGTTAGTCTAAAATAATAAATCAAATGTTCAAATAAAATTCAACAACAACAACATTTGTTCGACAACTGCACATGGTGCCACCGCGCCGCTCCGAATAATTTCATATTAAATACATGTAAACCAGGAGTGCGGTCCCTGCACGTACTGACGGTACTAATTGCAGTCTGCAGTTTGGTTCGGTATAGTACCTTCAAGGTTCCGTAGTAACTACGAGTAACCCTTACATATTCGCCATGCCCGTCTGTCTGTCTGTCCGTATGCCACAGGTATTTTAACCAGATACTATCTGCCCTACATAAATTAAATTTGGCAGGTAGATGTGTTTCGTGAACCATTGTAAAAAAAGTCGTAGTAAAATTTAAAAAAAAGTAAAAAATAGGGTTGGCACTCAGCAGTGGCGGATTTACACTTTTGCCGCCAGTAGGCTATTAAATTTTTGCCGCCCCTACTGATCTTGAAAATCGATTCCCTAGTTCAATCTGCCGCCCCTAGGACGCTGCCGCCCCTAGGCCGCGGCCTAGGCACTCAGCATATACATTATATAGTCTATATATACACCGCACGATGGGGATAAAAATATTCATCCCCACTTCACGTGTAGCCAAGCTAAGCCACGGACGAACGGACGACATGGCGATACTAGGGTTCGTAGTTGACTACGGAACCTTGAAAATAGGTCCGCGGTCGAACCAACAATACACATATGGTACAGAGACCACTCCCACAATAAAATGACGTCATGCCTCGTCACTAACAATAACACTCCTATACAACGCTATGGTGATTATTACGTCACTTGCACTACACCAAGGTGACTAGGTTGGTGCGGTGAATTAACCATGATATTGCAATTTGACACTAGTGGCTTGCACTATAAGGTGCATTGCTGTGTGGTACGTCATGGTAGAAAGATCGATGCTTCGTTGCTTTATCGGTTGTATTCTTGTGTGTATATTGCTATTGTATCTACGAGTATGTCATTGGAATACGTCGTCGTAAGATCTTCTAATAATCATAATAATCTAGTCCTTGTTTATTGTTGCGTATTCCATCCTAGTCGCATCCTTCCTATCATCAGTTAGGGTGTGGTCAAACGCAAGTTCATCGTCATCATGAAAAAAAAAAACGTGACAAAAGCGGCTTGTATCCAGTGTCTTCCTGTCACTTCTTTGAGCTCGTCTGTCCACCTTGTGGCTGGTCTTCCTACGCTCGGCACTTGTCCGTGCCTGGCCTGCCATCGAGAAATTTTCGGCCCCATCGGTCATCAGTTCTACGTGCTATGTGCCCTGCCCACTGCCACTCAACTTGCTAATCCGCTTTGCTATCATGAAACGGCTGAATAAATTTAATTTAAATTGCAGTACTGCCTGAGATAACATCTACATACTTTTTGCCCGACTTCACAAGGAGGGTTTTGTTTATCGAGCGTATGTATGTTTATATGTATGTTGGTATGTATGTACGTGCATTTCTATATTCTTTCCTAAAGGTCTTAACCGATTTTGATGAGCGCGGTCTTGTTAGATTCGTCTTCACTCCCTAAGTGTCACAGGCTACTTTTTTTTTAAATACAACTCGTAAAAGTTTAAAATTTCACCATTTTGCAAGCTTCAACGAACTTTTTCGTATTAAGTAGGTGATTTTACGAGAATTATTCAAAAAAATGCGTATTTGTAATATTTTTCAGCGATTTTACACATATTTTCTCACAAAAAATGTACCCTCAACGGCAGATCCATCGTAACGAAACCGTAAATGTATAATGCCAGTAAGTTAGACTGCAATATTTGCTATTCCGCAGTGGGGTATTTTTTTCTTCTTTTCTTTAATATAGATACTGATAACTTAATTAAAACACGAAAGGTATCTGCAGGATAGCGAATGAAACTGCGAGGTGCAGCCAAGAAATCAATCTAAAAACTAGAAAGGCGGGAAGTAATCATTAGACTGGCCTTGTGGCTCAGTTGGTAATATATCTGCCTGCTTAGCTCTAGGTCGTGGGTTCGATCCCCAGCCAGGCCAAACATTTGTGTGATGAGCATGGTTGTTTGTTCTGTGTCTGGGTGTCTCTATGCATCTATATGTATATACATATTTACAAAAAAATAAGTTTATATGTATTCTATCAGCCATCTAGTTCCATAGTACAAGCTTTGCTTAGTTTGGGTTAGATGGTGTTGTGTGAAATGTCAAAAAAAAAAAAAAACTAAAAGTAATAGGCTAAATGGGCTACGCTAGCCTCGAGTTCAAATCCCAAGGCATGCACCTCTGTCTTTTCACCTTTGTCGTTATCTAAGTGACCACGGATAGATCTTTTTTTACTCGACTGCGAAAGAAGGAGGGTAATGTTTTTCGAGTGTATGTATGTGGGTATCTAAGTATGTTTCTTTATGACAGCCTACAGCCTAAACGGCTTGACCGATTTTGATGTGCGAGGTGTCATTACATTCGTCTTCATTTCCATAATGTTAAAGGCTATTTTTTTTTTGTAAAATAAATAATACATCTCTTGCAAAAATAAAAAAATGCGTTTTTTTTTTTAACGAACTTTTTCGTAAAAAACAAGTGATATTACTAGATTTTTTCTAAAGAATGCGCATTTATAATCTTTTACAGCTATTTTACGCATACTTTCTCACAAAAAACGTACACTCAACAGCGTAACAAGCGTAACGAAATCGTAAGTTAGACTGCAAATAGTGCTTTACTTTTTCCACTTCAACCAAACATGTACTTAGGTAATTCACGAACTTAAATATAAAATTATGCCCTTTTAAAAAGAACAGAGAGTGATAACAATGGCAGAAAAAGAATCCCTAATCCCAACGAAAAAAAAAATCAAATGTCTGCAGACGAAAAGCCCGGGAGCGCTCCGGGGGTGAAACGTGACCTTCACCCCACACCCCCTGACACAGTTTAAGTACCAGTGACCACGTCCCGACCGATAGCTGTTGCTCATGTTTTCAACGACAACCCCCGCAATGAAATTTCTACTCTAATTTCATATTCACTAGGTGGCATTTCCATTGTTTCAAATTGATCTCGTTATTTTATAAAAGATGTTTCACTATTATCTGTCGGCGATGCAGATGTCTTTATGCTTAGAATAGTCGGCGCGCTATCGTTATATTTTATCGGACTCGGTTGTCCTACTTACCTATATTGACAACACTTATCGATGTTCGATTTCCTTTGAGGCATACTTGATGTTTCCGGCAGCCTAGTGGTGAGACCGTCTGACATGCAATCCGCAGGTCCTGGGTTCGAATCCCACGGCACGCACCTCTGTCTTTTCGATGTTATGTGCGTATTGTTGATTGCCGCCAACTTCAAACGGTGAAGGAAAACATCGTGAGGAAACCTACATGTCTGAGAGTTCTCAATGATCTTGAAGATGTGTGAAGTCTGCCAACCCGCACTTGGCCAGCGTGGCAGACTATGGCCTAACCCTTCTCACAATGAGAAGATGGCCCGTTCCCAGCAGTGGGACAGTTTGTACAAACAGGGCTGATAAAAAAAAAAGAACTTGATGACTTGATGACCATAAAGTGGGATACACATCTATATCTAAGTAGTCATAGACTACATACGGCGTGAATTCGCGGCATTATTAATATCGTTAAAGCTGTTCCTGATTTCTTATTAATTAATTATACTGTTGATGGATATCAGCACTAATTTTTGAAACAGGTATCGATGTTGATACGTGTACGTTGATGTTGATATGATATGTTGTTGTTGTTGTTGACACGGAAGTGGGGGACAACGGGAATCAACGTTGAGCAAATATGTTGGTTCATTTTGTAGAGAAAGGCATTTGTTCCACTTTTTACCCGACTGCGTAAGAAGGAGGGTTATGTTTTTCGAGTGTGTTTATGTTTGTATGTATGTTTCTATATGCCTACAACCTTCATTTGTCTTCACTCCCTGAGTGTCATAAGCTATAGTTTTTTGTAATAATAATAATACATCTCTCGCAAAAAAATGCGTGTTTTTTCAAAGAGCTTTTTCGTAATAAATAAGTGATTTTACTAGAATTATTGTAAATAATGCGCATTTATAATCTTTTCCAGTGATTTCACGCATACTTTCTCTAAAAAACGTACACTCAACAGCGTATCAAGCGTAACAAAATTGTAACTTAGACTGCAAAAACAGGTTTTCTGCAGTTGGTTTTTTTTTTCTATTAATTTAAATACTTGATCACAGAATGAATTTAACGTTCCAGGATTTGACAGATTAATTTTCCTGACTCAAAACCTAGTAACCCATTTTTGTAAACAAGTTCTAGGGGTGGCGTCGTTCGTTTACGAATGAATCTGAATCTTATTGTAGTGTAATTAAGGTGTTAATTTAATCGCTCCTTGTTTTACTCATATAAAATTCAAAGGATTTTCCTGTCCCTTTTGGTAAAGCCCGGGTAGAGCAAAGCCTCCGGAAAACGGATGTAGTCGGAAAAAGGAGTGTTTTCTTTTTATTTTCCCTGTAGATTAACCGGTATTTTTAGCCTTTTTCGATGTCGATCGGTCCCGGCTTTTAGACTGTAAGTGTTTTCGACCGTTTCGGTTGATTTTGTTGCTGATATAATTTAAAAAGAAAATAGAATTCTTATGAAACTACTCGCTCCGATGCGCTTTCTCATTTCTTAGGGTAATTTTTAAAGAGATAGTTACACGAAATCTCTGTTATTAAAATAGAAAGGAAAAAAATATACTAAATAAAGTTTTTTCAAATATCTACCATTTATTTTGGTGAGCGAGTTTAGTGTATTTGAATAATCTCACCAATATAATGTTGTTAAAAATATCTTTAATTTTCTGTCGCCTTCAAAAAAGGAGGTTTGGATTCGGTCGTATTTAAAATTTTATTTTTTTAAATTATTTGATCGTGAAAAAGTAACAAACATTGTACACAAGTGAGTATTAGGTAGGATTTTGATGTCGCGGGCAAACCGCGAGTTATGGCCTAGTTATTAGTCAGCTACAAATCCTTATGCTTTCGCGTATGTCCGTCCGCCTGTCAGTCTGTCCGCGGCTTAGCTCAGACTATTTTTACTAGAAAGTTGTAATTTAGTATACTTACCTATACTTATTTATTACGCTAACAAAATGGTAGGATAAAATCTCAAAAAATATTTTTTTAGTGTAAGTACTACCTACCTGTATTAAAAATATTGTAGGTAAAATCATTTTTCCATTTAGTGATCCGTTTGAAAAATATTAAGCTACGATAATTTTTGTTTGAGTCAAGTGTCTCCCCCCACCCCCTGTCAGCTACACAGTAGACTTTGGAGATATGAAAAAAAACCATGCTATTGATATGATATGATATGATATTCTTTATTCATAATTATAATAAATTACATGTCAGTTAATCAGAATTAAAATTAGCATTACAAGAGCACAATTAATGTCATAAAATAATAAATATTAACAATAATGTCGACACTCCTTCATAATATCACATGGTATTAATGTAATATGTCAACAGAAAAAATATCAAATTGTAAAAATAAAATAAAATCATAGTAAATATTCGAAAATAAATTAAAAATGTCAATGTAAATATAATTTTAAATGTCATAATATAGATGCAAAATCCAATATAGGCCTGTCCTACAATAGAAATAAAATAATACAAACAAATTATTAAATAGAGAGGTAGTTATTCTACGTTCGGAATGAGCTCCTCGACGGTATATGGCGCCATGTTAGTCAAAAATGCTTTTAATTTATTTTTATAAGCTACTACAGACTTAGCATCACGAATATGCTTGGGTAGCGCATTATACACCTGTGCGCCAAATATCCGTGTGCATTTTTTAGATTTCCTAAGACTATGCCTCGGTGTTGCCAGTCTCAATCCGTGTCTACGGGAGTGCGTCCCATCGATATCATCGTACCTACCCATCGATTCCAAGTTTTTGTACGTATATACGCCTACATGATATATGAACAGAGCTGGCAAAGTCATCAATTTTAGGCTTTTAAAGATTTCTTTCGCTGGTGTTAAGGGCTTAACCCTTGCAACCACACGCACCGCTCTCTTTTGCATAACAAAAGCTCGGTGCCATTCTGCAGAGTTTTGCTTCTCCTTTTAATTTTATTATATATTAACATATATAATAAAATTAAAAGGATAACTATAACACTATTGGTTGTTAAATTGACATGATAATATAAAGAATAATCTTGATTGTCGCAAACGTTGTGATCATTTACAATACTTACCGGAGTTAGGTACAAGAACAAAAAATCTGTTTGAAATTTGAATTTCCCGCCGTATGTGTATCGTTGGCCCTTAAGGTATTAATGATTGTTATCAGGACGGGTCACATTCACCGCTGGCGCTACTGGCGGCAACCTGCAGTCGTCTCGGCGCCGCCACCATGGGGCCTGAGCAGCAAGATGTCAAAGAGCAACAACACTTTAGTAAGTATGAATAAATAGTATGACTAATGAGCTACAACACGTCAGTGAGTTTGAATAAAGAACAACAACACTTCAGAAAGTATGACTAATGAGCTACAATACGTCAGTAAGTTTGAACAAAGAACAACAACACTTCAGAAAGTATGACTAATGAGCTACAATACGTCAGTAAGTTTGAACAAAGAACAACAACACTTCAGAAAGTATGACTAATGAGCTATAACACGTCAGTAAGTTTGAATAAAGAACAACAACACTTCAGAAAGTATGACTAATGAGCTACAATACGTCAGTAAGTTTGAACAAAGAACAACAACACTTCAGAAAGTATGACTAATGAGCTACAATACGTCAGTAAGTTTGAACAAAGAACAACAACACTTCAGAAAGTATGGCTAATGAGCTACAATACGTCAGTAAGTTTGAACAAAGAACAACAACACTTCAGAAAGTATGACTAATGAGCTACAATACGTCAGTAAGTTTGAACAAAGAACAACAACACTTCAGAAAGTATGACTAATGAGCTATAATACGTCAGTAAGTGTGAACAAAGAACAACAACACTTCAGAAAGTATGACTAATGAGCTATAACACGTCAGTAAGTTTGAATAAAGAACAACAATACTTCAGAAAGTATGACTAATGAGTTACAACACGTCAGTGAGTTTGAACAAAGAACAACAACACTTCAGAAAGTATGACTAATGAGCTATAACACGTCAGTAAGTTTGAATAAAGAACAACAATACTTCAGAAAGTATGACTAATGAGTTACAACACGTCAGTGAGTTTGAATAAATAACAACAACACTTCAGAAAGTATGACTAATGATCTTTATCACGCCGGTAAGTTTGAATAAAGAACAACAACACTTCATATAGTTAGTTATTTATCCATACATACTGAAGTTAGTATTTTTTTATACATTATAGATCTACGATTGACCACCAACTCGCCTGATGTTAAGCGACGGTGTGACCGAGCATGGAGCTTGTCGAGCTAGAAGATATCTAATCACTCTAGCCTTGAAAATTCCAAGATTGTAGGTCTCAGGAAACAGAGATGGCGGCAACGAATTCCATTCTTGTGCAGTACGCAACAGGAATGTGGATCGATATCGCTGAGTACGGATTTTTGTCATCTCAACGAGAAATGGGTGGTAATTCGCCGACTTTCTGCTAGTCCTGTAGTGAAATGGGGAGGGTGGAATTAGGTCGTGAAGTTCTTGCGCACATTCCCCTAAATGAATCCTGTAGAAAATAGACAGACATGCTACTTTACGGCGGTGTTCGAGACTAAGTAGCTTCTTGGCAGCTAGTTTATCGTCACCGATTAACCTCACAGCTCGCCGGTCCACTGATTCCAAATAAATAAAGAACATCAACTCTTCAGTATGATTAATGAGAATCAACACTTTATTAAGTATGATTAATCAGAAACAACACTTCAGTAAGTTTGAATAAAGAACAGCAACACTTCATTTAGTTAGTTATTCATACACACTGAAGTCGGTATGTATGAATAAAAAACATCAACACTGTAGAAAGTATGATGATGAGAAACAAAATTTCAGTAAGTATGACTAATGAGTAACAACACTTCAGTAAGTATGACTAATGAGCAACACAACATCACTTCATGCATCTTCATTTCACAACTTTGTTGATTTCACGTCAACAAAGTTGTGAAATGAAGTGATGATTGATGAAATGAAATGAGTGATGAATGAATGATGAAATGAAATGAGTGATGGACGTGATGAAAAGTCATTGATTTATATAACTATTACTATTTTACGCAAGATAGATCTACGATTGAGCACCAACTCGCCTGATGGTTAGCGACGGTGGGGCCGAGGATGGGGCTCATTAATCTAGAAGATATTCACTCTAGCCTTGAAAATTCCAGGAATGTAGTATTTTGTAATGTAATATATAGGTATAGGCACTGATAACTCTTATGCCTCCTCTACACGTCAACGGATGCATCTGCAGTAGAGGTGCGCGCCGCGTTAAAAATCAGTCGGCGGCGGCCGGCGCGGCGCATCGGCATAATTTCGTCGGCGGCGGCGCGACGCCGGCGGCGTGGGATTTTTTTATAATTTTCGCATAGAAATTGAGATACATCCGTGACCGTGACCGTGTCCGTGTCAGTGTCCGAGTCCGTTTGCGTGTCCGTCTCCGTGTCTGTCTTCGTGACCGTGACCGTGTCCGTCTCCGTGTCCGTGTCCATGTTCGTGTCCGAGTCCGTGTGCGTGTGCGTGTCCGTATCCGTGTAGGCGTCCGTGCCCATGTCCGTGTCCGTCTCCGTGTCCGTGTGCGTGTCCGTGTCCGTGTCCGTCTCCGTATCCGTGTCCGTGTCCGAGTCCGAGTCCGTGTCCGTGTCCATGACCGTGTGCGTGTCCGTATCCGTGTACGTGTCCGTGCCCGTGTCCGTCTTCGTATTCGTGTCCGTGTCCGAGACCGTGACCGATTTATTAGACGTTGTCACGTCAATAAACAAAACGCTCAATCATCGAAGTAACTCTATTTTCACCTACACATTGGAAGAGGAGTAAGAAGGTTTTACTTTTACTAAATCCTTCACGGTTGTAAACTTATTAAAGAGATCTCTCTTCACCCGCTCGTTTATTTTTTTGTCAAGAATGAGATTTGTCATTGAATGTCAAATGCTTCGCTTCCGAAGATTAAAAATGTAATAATAAAAATGAGTAATCGGTGAACAAACATACAAAAAAATAAAGAACATACAGACCGAATTGATAACCTCCTTCGTTTTGAAAGTCGGTTAAAAAAAAGTATTCTAAAATGGCTACTGTATACAATATTTATATACTAAGTCCATATACTTAGTCTGGCCATAAATACTGTTACAGTTAAAAATAAGAAAGATATTACATTTGAATTTGGAATCTGTCATTTTTATACGATTGTTCATTGAGTTTTCTAATTTTGGCGCCAATACATTGTACAATATTTTGCGATATTAAAATGGAGTGGGGTGATAAAGAGAACCGAATCGCTATGATTGCATTACACAAAGTTGGTATGGAGCCAAATGCAATTTTTAAAACTCTCCATACGCTTGGTATTAGTCAAATATTTGTGTACCGGGCTATTAATAGGTACAATGAGACCTCCTCTGTTTGCGACAGAAAAAGATCTGGCCGTCCACGTAGTGTTCGTACGAAAAAGGTGGTCAAAGCAGTAAGGGAAAGAATTCTAAGAAATCCTGTCCGAAAGCAAAAGATTTTATCTCGGGAGATGAAGATAGCACCCAGAACCATGTCGCGTATTTTAAAAGATGACTTAGGACTTGCAGCCTATAAGAGACGCACTGGTCATTTTTTAACTGATATTTTAAAAAAGAATAGGGTGGTAAAATCGAAACAACTACTGAAGCGGTACGCAAATGGAGGTCACAGAAAAATTTTGTTTACGGATGAGAAAATCTTTACAATTGAGCAACATTTTAACAAACAAAATGACCGTATTTATGCTCAAAGCTCTAAGGAAGCTTCCCAATTAGTCGACAGAGTGCAACGTGGGCATTATCCGACTTCAGTGATGGTTTGGTGGGGTGTTAGCTATGAAGGAGTGACTGAGCCATATTTTTGTGAAAAAGGTATCAAAACATCGGCACAAGTGTATCAAAATACCATTCTTGAGAAAGTAGTTAAGCCCCTTAACAACACCATGTTCAATAACCAAGTATGGTCCTTCCAACAAGACTCGGCGCCAGGTCATAAAGCTCGGTCCACGCAGTCTTGGTTGGAAGTGAACGTTTCGGACTTCATCAGAGCTGAAGACTGGCCGTCGTCTAGTCCTGATCTTAATCCGCTGGATTATAGTCAGTTTTGGAGTCCCTAAAACAATCCATACGATTGGCAGTGAAGAATTTTCCCATGGAAAGAGTGCGTGCTTCTATTGATAACTGGCCTCAACGTTTAAAGGACTGTATTGCAGCCAATGGAGACCACTTCGAATAAGCTTTTATATTTAAAATTGTTTTATATTTATGTATTAAACTAACACACTGTAAAAGTAATAAATATTATTTGCAATAAAAAAATATATTTTTTCCTCGTGACAATATTTATGGCAAGACTAGGTACATATGTATTTCTTAATATGTTTGTATTTGTAACATTGTAGGTCCCCAGCAGCAACAGCAGCAAGCTCAGCAGCAACAGGCGCAGCAACAACAGGCGCAGCAACAGCAAGCGGCACAGCAACAAGCTCAGCAACAGCAACAGGTCTGCATTTTTACATCCACAACTATACATATATTCCGTATCATACCTCTCTACATATACATCAGAGATAAATCGTACTGACGCTGAGGCTATATTTACATCTCAGTTCATCACTTCGACCTCATTAACTTTTCTCATTAGGTAATATTTAACTAAACACCTTTTTTTATTCGAAAATAGGCTTGCGGTTGACCGCTAATTCGCCTGATGTTAAGGGACAATTGCGGTCCACGGTGAAGCGCGCTTGCCTAGAAGGAACCTATTTACTCGTGATTTGAAGACACATAGATTATATCCATCCGGAAGACCCATTCAGGAAGCGTGTTTCACATCTTGGCGTACCGCCAACATACAATAAAAGTTAAAGCGTTTCGTTCGAGTCTTTGGAATGTCTACCAAAAAAGGATGTCGCTTTTTTGTGCTGTTTTCTGCTTGTTAAAAAAGTTTATATAAAAGTATATTCATGTGACATGTATTGTGACAGGCACAACAGCAGGCACAACAGCAGGCGCAACAGCAACAGGCCCAAGCACAGGCGCAGGCGCAAGCGCAACAGGCTCAGTTGATACAGCAACAAGTGCAAGGCGATGCCGCGACTATTGCTGCGATACAGCAACAGTACATGCAACAACAACAGGCGCAGCAACAACCTCAATTGAGAGTAATTAGCTCCGCTGTTGTGCAGCAGTTGAGAGCACAGGGATTATCGGTAAGTTTATCAGTGAATCAGTAATACAGCAACAAATGCAAGGTGACGCAAAAAATTAACGCCGCATAATACAACAAGTACATGTAACACGGGTGCAACAACAATATAATATTGATATTGATACAGCAACCAGTGCAAAACGATGCGTCAAAGGTTGTTGTTATACAGCAACAATATTTGCAATAGCAATACGCGGAGCTATATAGGAGCTATATATTATAGGCTAGATCGGTTTTGTGTAGCTACCAGGCCACGCAGAAAGTTTTGCGAAAAAAAGTTTTTATGTATGAGACACTGGCCACTTAAAATTTATTTTAAAAACACGGTTAATTAATAAAAATAGGAACGTTTCAAACTGGAAGAATCCTATGATAGACTTCAAATAGCACTTAGTGGTGAAGGTCTTTCTAAAGCAACCGTGTACGGCAGGAACAATGAATTTAAGCATGGTCGAATAACTTTAAGGAATGAAGAAATAAGTAGTTGCCCTTTGACGCCCTTGTTACGGAAGGAATAGTGCTAGCAGTAATAAATTTAATCCAAGAAAATAGACGAATTACATATCAAGAAATTCAGCACCTAATACAGATTGGATCGGGAAGCGTTCACGACATTAAAAATTTCGTAAAATTTCAAATTTTACACGAGCATCTTTCACGCGGGGTGCTGCACAACCTTTCCGATGTACAGAAGCAGGCCCACGTGAAATGGTGTCATGACGTGATTATTAAATTTGACGCAAACTCATCTCGTCATCAAGTGGCGGGAAGACCCTGGATGCAAGACGCTTCCAATCGGTCTTTTTGGAAATCCATGCGGAGACCTATGTCCAGCAGTGGATTTCTTATGGCTGAGAAGAAGAAAAAGAAACTCGTTTCGGCGCGTTTATTACAGGTGACGAATCTTGGTTTCATTAATATGATTCAGAAAACAAGCGCCAGTCGACAGTTTAGGTGTTTCAAAAGGAAGAATTAATACCTGACAAAATGGAGCGATCGAGAAGTGTGGAGAAGATTTCGCTACTTTTTTCAGTTTAACTGGGTACTTGGTTTAAATATTTAATCAGTATTGTCTGTTGTTTTTCTAGGGTAACGAGCTATCAGCGGCTATTGTGAACGCAGCGAACGCTGTACCCAATGGCATCCAAGTGCAACAGCCACAGGTGAGATTGATTCGTTCTTATCATTCATTCTATTTTCGATCATTCATTCATTTTTATATATTCGTTATTATTAATTGCGTGTACGGATGTAAAGTAATTTTACAGTTTTCCGATTTCCGAGGAAAATATTATTCTGTATCTTAAGAGATAGAACCAACTCGCTTTTCTTTTAAAATTTTCCAGCTGTTGAATGCGAAAAGATAAAAGATCGAACGTGATGTTGACTTTTATTATTTCATTTGCATGATAACAAGTAAAAGTTAAGAAAACTCAAAAACCCCCGCTAAATAAAAACGGCTCAACCAATTTTGATGTTATATAGCTCACTCGATGAAATCTTCTTTCAAACAAAATTACTATTATTATTATTGGTTTTCCAAATGCATATATTAAAAATACTTAAAAATTAGATAAACACCTGAAACATTCGAAAATTAAATATTGCATTCCAGGTCATATCGATGCAGCAACTGCAACAGCTGCTGTCCTCTGGCGGGATGGTGAGCGGAGAAAGCGCTACGTACCAGAACTCTCCTCAACAGTTACTGCAGCTGCATCCGCATTTATTGCAGGTAACAAGATATGAAATCAAGTCATGGAAACCTAATCGTAGGCTCTTTATTGCATTACGAAAAGCGTATGCCTATTTTTTTTTAAAGTAGCGTTATTTTTATTTCGTTGTATTTGTATATTATTTAAGTTGTTTAGGTTATTTTAGTTTAGTTTTATTTATATATACGTGTAAATATAATTTTTATTAATGTTAAGCCAATTTTTTTTTTTTTTTTTTAATTATCTTGTTAAGTTTATTTTAATTACAATGAATAAATGACTAGTCTGCAGTTCTCTGTTGAGGCAGTTATTCATGCGCAGATAAAAAAAAATGCTGACTTAATTATACAATATATCACTATTAAATTACTTTTCGTATAAATTGGTTAATCAAATGATGTCAACATTGTTCTTGGGTGGAGACTACACACCGGCAAGCGCAGCATAGGAAGACATCCACGAGGTGGATAGACGAGCTTACCTATACAAGAAAACGCTGGATGCAAGCCGCTTCCATCAGGTCTTTCTGGATATCCAAGGAGCGGCTTATGTCCAGCAGTGGACTTGTTGTGGTTGAGATGGTGACGATGATGACAATGACGACGTACTGTTCGGTTAGAACACACCGTTAGGTGCTATCGGTATACACCATCCACTGAAGGGTTATACGTGTCTAATGTGTGTTGAAGCAACAAGCAGGCGGCGTGTACGGCGGCTGCGTCCTGGGCGGGGTGGGGGGAGTGGCGCCCATGCAGGCTGTCACCGTCGACGGGCAGGAGGCGCTCTTCATACCCGCACAACATGCACAGGTAACTAACTCACAAATTAAAAAAATCAAAATTAGTTTATTTAAAGTTTTCACAATGAGAAGATGGCCCGTTCCCAGCAGTGGGACAGTTTGTACAAACAGGGCTGATAAAAAAAAAAAGTTTTCACAAAAGTACAAATACATGTTAAATGTGGAAAATGTATGAATTTTATTTCATAACAATAATAGTTTTAATTCACATACTAAAATGTAATACATATGTAATTATGTATATTTAGTAACAAATATATTTCAATCGGTCAATAAACTTCAGAGATATAAACATTTTAAATTTTAGCGAGGGATGCTCTGTCCCACTCTCGCAAGTTTGTATTAAATTTGCACGGTGAACACGTCATCATTCGCTATCGTGTGCTCTCTGTGTAACTTGAAATTAAAATGTGCCTAACTTTCTTATTTTTGAAGGTATTGTAATTTTGTTTTTTTTTTGTAGCCATGCAGAATAATTCTTAACTATATTCTTACTCTTAAAATGTAAATGTTCCAGAATTTCTCAGGCATGGGTCAAGTGAGCCTGGTGAACGGTCAGCTCGTCCGGACACCGGTGTTGCCAGCCGGCTTCCTGCAGAACGTCATGCATCTGCCCACTGGTCAGTTACTACAAACTGTTGTATTAGCCTCGTGAAGCTTCCACAAACCAATGCGGTCGGTTTTAAATAAAGTAGAGTTTTAAATAAAGCTGAAGCAGAATAGTTCTTAGCGGTGATATGAAAAAGCTTGAAACCTGTGCGGGAAAGTTATGAGTATTTAAATTGGTCAATTCATACATCGTTAGGATTTGCACCACTTCACTGCAAACGCAGCCTTAGATTTGATATTATTTGGAAATCTTGTGATCGACGAGTTCCATCTTCGGCGACGGTGTCGCTTAACATCAGGCGAATTGGTGGTCAATCGTAGAACTATTTGATTGGCCTCGCAGTTCAGTTTGTAGTATGTCTGCCTGCTAAGCTATAGATCGTGGGTTCGATCCCCGTCCAGGAAAAACATTTGCATGATGAGCATGGAAGTTTGTTTTGTATCTGGGTATTATTTATATTCATTACAAACGGGTTACTCACGTCTGTTTTTGAGCCGAATTCCGACTATAGTTTCATCCGTATACGGCGGTCTTTTAAAAAAGGAGCAGCGCAGACGTCACTTCCGACGCAGACGTCTCTGGTAGTACTACCAGGCGAGACGTCCTTCGGGAGTGATGTCTGCGCTGCTCGTTTTGAAAAAGACCGCCGTATGCGGTTGAAACTATAGTCGGAAAATTCGGCTCAAAAATAGACGTGAGTAACCCGTTTGTTCAAAATAAAAATCATTAAATATAACTGTTCAAACTGGTTGCATAGTTTCGATAACTCCTAACTCTGCAGCGTTTGCGGGAAATGCGAGGTCTATGAACCGCTAATACTTTACATCGACACATGTCATAATCTTGTGCTCTCTACACAGTGAATAATATCAGAAATTAGTGGCTGTAAAAGTGATTGTGTCACCAAACTAAAAGATCATGTAACAGACTATGGCATAACCCTTCTCACAATGAGAAGATGGTCCGTTCCCAGCTGTGGGACAGTTTGTACAAACAGGGCTGATAAAAAAAAAACAACATTTTCGAGTTTTCGTCAACTCGTAACAACTCGTACAAATAAAATGTAGCGATTTTTATTTCATGTTATGATAAAGCGACCGCATTGGTTTGAATTTATTGATATCAACTTCAAATAGTAGGTTTAATACATAATGTATCACAGAATTTGCGATATTTTGTACATAAGTCAAAACTAAGCCAGATAATAAATTTTCAGTTGGTCATAGTTTCGTACCTAAAGATAAATCTACATAGGAGATTCATTTCGTACATTAAACATCACATTGCTTTGGGTTTCGTTTCTGGATTGCTTTGAATTAATTTTCCATTCATAAGCTTGGCTTTCCACTATTAATTCTTTGTTGTTTCACATTTATAGAACATTTTAACTGGTAAATGATTAAGTTTATCTTATGCATGATGGTTTTAGAATATGAGGTTTTACAAAAAAAATATATAAATATCGAAACTCTTTGTTGTCAATTCTATTACATACTTAAATTAAACAAAATTTGTATGTGAAAACTTACGTATTTTTTATTAATTCAGAAAAATATTTAATATTTCAAAATTCGATAAATAAATAAAAAAAAGAATTAAAACATCAGATGCAAAAAAAACGAATCTGTCTTTTTCACCCGACTAATTAGGAAATAATGTTTTTTAAATAAAATATATGAAAATAATAATACTTGTTGTTATAAATATTATTGTAGTTCGAGACGTCGTTAAATCCAATTATAGATCCAATGATCTTCAGTTAGTTCAGTTATAATTTAGAAAAGTAGAAAGGCAGAAATAAAATACATAGTTATGTATTTTATTTCTGCCTTTCTACTTTTCTAAATTTTATTAAAAGACAAGTAAATAAAAATACCTCTGTATTTTCAAAGTATCAGAGCAATACCACTAGAGGTGACGGCTATTGCTTACCATTAGGAGAGCTTTATTTTTTTTCTATTATTTAAAGTTCTGTAGCCTAAAGTTTTATACTTAACATTTAATATGTTCTCGTAGCTTGTAGTAGTAAAACCTCATATTATAATGTTCTTACGTTAGTACAATAACTTTCACTCGCATATTATTATATATTATTGCGCGAGTGAAAGTTATCCTCGTGGTCGTCTACACAGCGTTCGCCATCTATTTGGGTCATCGTTCGTAATTATCTCGTTTTTTGGGTTCCGTAGTCAACTATGAACCTTTTATTTTATAAGCAATAAACGTTAACTTATAGTTTCGCCATGTCCGTCCGTTTGGCCCTTTGTCCGCGGCTTAGCTCAAAGACTAGAAAGTTGTAATTTATTATAGGTATTACACCAACAAAATGTTGAAACAAAAAAAAATAGGGTACCTCCGTTATACGTAAAGTGGGGATAGTTTTTTCTTTTTTACTCCATTGTGTGTGGTATTGTTAAGTCAAACAATGTTAGAGGTGTACGAAAACCATTTTTAGGGTTCCGTACTTAACAAGGAACCCTTCTAGTTTCGTCATGACAGTCTGTCTGTCTGCGACTTTGATCAGTACTAAAGATTTGAATATTATTTATCCTTAGAAAGTGGTAGAATAAAAAAAAAATTAAAAAAAAAATTAGGCTACCTCCGGAACTCGTAAAGTAGAGATGAATATTTTTTTCTCATCTACCCTATCGTGTGGGGTATCCTTAGATAGATACTCAAAAAACATTGGGGGTATACGAAAACCATTTATCAATTTGGGGATTCGTTTGCGAAATATTGAGCTTTAAAGTGATAATTATTGTTAGAGTCAAGTATGAGGAGGTAGACGGTGGGCCCTCTACCGGCTAAACGGTTCACTACTATCGGTGAAGTCCCTCTTGGGCGGCATATTTCACATTTTATGCACGCATAATACCTGTAGTTAAAGCGTTCGTTTCGTATATTTGAAATTGGAAATCAATTTCCTCCGTTTGCATGATCAGATGCGCGGCAAAATATCATACAAAAAAACAACTGTCTCATAGTTACCAAGTTCACAATATTGGACAATGGATATAATGTTTTCAAATTGATGACACGTTAATTGTACCACCTGCATGGGACCCGGTCATCAAATTAATAAAATATCAGCTTGAACCCTGTGTAGCCGATCACATACTACCATCGCATGTCACTATCGCTTGTCTAAACCATACTAATGTACAATGTGCCCTCCCCACCCGCGTCACAGAGCAAGCCACGGTGACGATACCCGGCACTAACCTGTCCATCCCTCTCTCCGCTCTGGCTGGCCAGCCGATGGTGAGCGTATTCCCCGGGATACAGACTATACAAATACCCACCAGTATGGCACAGGCAGTCAGCCAAACCGCGAGTATGGCTCAGCCAGCCAGCCAACCCACCAGTATGGTTCAGCCAGCCAGCCAAACGGACAAGCCGAAGGAAACCAAGACACCTACGTCGTCGCCGGGAGAAGGTTCGTTGCAGGATTTGTTGGGCTGTGTACGGAGAGATTTATTTCTGACGTTGAATCCATATTTTACGTTCAATTTTAAATGTTTTAGTGGCTGGATGGGCCGAGTACGTTTTACGCGCTGAGTTTGTTTTATTTCTGCTTCTATGCGACATAGGGACTTACATGGTAAGCGGAATGCATTTGAGATAAACATGTATGGCATTCTATAGATCGAAATGTAAATAGTTTTGTGACTTGGCTCATAGGCCCGGCCCGTTCAGCGACTTCTGCGTGCAATAGCGGAAGTATTGCATATATATTATTTTCATAATTAAAACTGAGTCACGGCTAGTCTCACCTGTGATGTGCCAATTGTATGTAAGTTTTTCAGCTTTATAACTAAGAAAAAAATCTCTCCATACACTAGGACTCCTTTTCACACTCCCATGCTTACAATATTTTTTCTTTCACCTTAAATTTACTTGCTTGGTGTTTTATTATTTCTCTAACGCACTCTCGCTCTCATTATCAATCACTTCATAAAATTAGTAGAAACAGGTACTATTTAAGCGTTTTTTTCGTAAAAATCAAAGAATGTAAACGACAAATCAGATCTCATATTTTTAAGCTTACAGGAGAGTTACGGGCTGTGATTGGTAGTCGTACGTCACATTTATTTACAGCTTTAAACAAGTAAACCTATGATAATAAATGCGTTTGAGATTTTTTATCAAGTAATGGATATTAAAGTAAATTATTAAACACTTCATGTTTTTGTTGCAGCTGTTTTCTTTTGCTAACATCATCGTATGCCAATACTGTATTAGTTTTAATTTAGAGCGAGGAAAGAAAGAAAGAACAATAATGTTAATGTTAGTTAGTAAATGAAATGAAATACATAAATACCCACACATACTTTATCAAACCTTCGGATAGTAAAGCAGAGTAATGACACTCATAGTGATCATTTCATCCATAATTCCGTTCACTGTTGGAGTAAAAAATCGACAAAAATGTAATTCTTTGACGCGCACATAAGCATTAAAATTATGTTTCAAGTAAATAGGAATTACCGTGAGATGAATTTGTCAAATTTTGCATATGTGACGTGAGTATTGTCAAGCAGAGTGACATAATCTGACTCAAAAGGCTCACCGAACGTCACTTGACTCAGCTAGAAGTGAGTCGCAATCTATCACTTGTATGTCCATAATAATATGAGCTTGTGTGCGTGTGTCAGCCGGCGGTGGCGTGTCTGTCCGCGGGGCGGGCGGCGTCGGCATGGTTCCGGTGCAAGTGCCGGTGTCGGCCACAAACGGGCACACCGTCTATCAGACCGTCCACCTGCCAGTGCACGCGCCGCATCATCTGCAGATCATACCTCAACTGCAGCAGGTATGCCGCCCTCGATATATATCGCCTCTTTGTTTCAACAACGTGTCAAATCTGTCAAATCATTTTTTTTAACAGACTTCCAAAAAGGAGGTTCTCAATTCGATTGTATATTTTTTATGTTTGTTTAGTGATTACTCCCCCAATTATGAATTGTTTTTGATGATTATGTTTTTGTTCAGAGGTGGTCCCATATAAATTTTATCCAAATCGGTTCAGTACTTTGGTTTTTATAACAAAATAACAAAAAAAGTGTCGTCCAAGTTAACGAATTGCGTATTTTAAAGTCGGTTTTTTCAGTTTTTCTTTACTATATTTTTTAATTTTGATTAACCACGTTAGTTTTCATGGTAAAATAAAGCATAAATCTTCTATCAACTATCTGGTTCCCGTAGTACAGGTCACAGAGATTTCTTTAGTGACTAAAGATATAGGCAAGAACAAAAAATATTCTTCTATAATTTCAGATGCAGGCACAGCCACAAGTTGCCAACGTCCTAACTCCGTCCGGTCAAATACAGCAGATTCAAATCGCGTCTCTTGCAAACGTTCAGGTGAATATTGACCTTACTGCGATTCCTTGTATTTAGGGATATGACTAACCTATCTATATATTCATATACCTGCCTTCTTTTTGCCTTGCTCAAAATTCAAACTTAACAAAAAGATTGTAAAAATAAATCCGGCAAAGTACGAGTTTCAATCGCACACCAAGGGTTCCGTTCTCCTTTGCATGAACATGAAAACTGACACCAGGACTAATTACTCAACAAAATATTCTTTATATCTAAGAATATAGTAAGTAGTAGATAAGGTAGTAGTAAAAAAAAAAAAGATTTTAATACTATTTTTTTTTAAGAGTTAACAAGAGTTTTTTAAAGAGCTTACTCTATTTTATGTCACTTGACACCAACTGTCAACGATACGTTCACTTGTCATTTTTCATTTCTTTTTTAACCCCCGACCCAAAAAAAGGTGTTATAAGTTTTACGGTTGTATCTGTATACCTGTATATCTGTGTGTCCGTCTGTGGCATCGTAGCTCTCGGCATCGTAGCTCTCAAACGGATGGACCGATTTTGGATTTAGTTTTTTTTTTGTTTGAAAGAGGATTTCATTGAGAGTGTTTTTAGCTTTGTTTCATCAAAATCGGTTCAGCTATTGTTTTGTCGGGGGTTTTGTGTTTTCTAAACTTAAACTTGTTTATGTAACCATCATGGAGGTTTTACCTCAGGTTTTTTATTCAAAAATTATTTTCGCAAGCTTGTCTCGCACTTGATCAGTTTTTATTATTTTTGATTTATATCAAAGCAAACCCTACAATCTTCCCAATTTTGAGACTTGTGTCTATTACCGTTCAAAAGATACAGCCGTTTAAGTATAGGCCAGACAGACACCGTAGCCTCACGAATAGGCTACTGCACCTACGGAACCCTAAAAACGAGTATTTCACAAGAATTTACTTCAGAGAAAAAGATTTTTGTATCTACTTTACGCTTTATTATTTCCTTATTTTTGTTAACTTCACTGATAACACAGTATGGGTTAGTTGTATAGTTAGAAACACGAAGACATTGTATTTGATGATTTTTTCATTTTGATGAATCATTCGTTTCGTAATAGGCCACGAAAAACATAAACTCGAACGTAACTTTAATCTCAATTTCATCGAACGGGCTGCAAAATTATTGAATACGTTCCAATTTTTTTTTTTACAATACCTAAGTTCCTATATAATAATCTTAAAATATTTTACGTTCCAATTTATTTAATTATTACAATATAAATAAAGCTGTAAATACAATGCGGGCTGTATGGTTTGGTAGCAGGGTAACGGTACGCAGACGACCGCAAGTGGAGCGCCCACTCCCGCCACCATCACGCTGCAGGTGAGCGAAACATGTGCTTTGGGGTGTACGTTTTGTTACGTTTTTATTTGCACAGTTTTGATTTGTTTTTTTGGGGTGGTGTTGTTTTTCGTAGATTATTTTAGAGTTTTTTTTGCTTATCAACGGTTTTTAGTTTATTCGAGGGTTCTTTCTTTTTATTTCATAAACATTAAGCGATTTTCTAGCTATTATTTCTGTTTTAGACTAGAGAAAACAGTGGCAAGGAACTTGAAAGTGAAGTCAAGTTTTCTAAAAGATTGATCGCTACCTCGCAGAAATTCACATTTAAACGCATATTCTGAAAACGTACTCAATGACGACAGTCAGTTGAACTAAATATTGAAATTAGTTTACGTTTCGGCGAATCATAGTACTGAGAAATATTATTTTAGTGTATCGTTAAGAAATGGAGCGATAAACTCATTCTCAACCCCGAGGTCTTTGTAACCAAACGTTGATGGATTTTATTGTATTTTATACAATATTTAATTTATTGTATTTTATACAATAAAATCCACGAGAATACAATAGAATGGGAATAGAAAATAGGGGAGATCTAATCTCCCCCTTGTTAAATATTTGTGCTTTGCTTCACTTTCATCTTCACGAGAGGTATCATATTTATGATCCGGACCATATTTGTTTGAATTTTACTTGCCCGAATCTGGTTCATAGAAATGTCTGATTCCAGATGTTTTATTTGACACAAGTTTCTGATTCCATACGTACGTTAGACATAAGTTTCATTACCCCGAACGTTTATTAGGTTAGGTTCGTTAGCCACTGTTCTAAAAGTTTCGCGAGTATTCATTTATATATTTTTTTAAATAACCGGAAAAAATATTGAATATCGTGATTATTTTTTCCGGTTAGTTTAATAAAATTACATAGGTTCGTTTGTTTTTTTCAGAAACTTATTTACAATAATTTGGAAATTTGGTTATATGTAACCTAAATGTTAAATGTACCTAACCTAGTAATTGATATACAATTACTAGGTTAGGTACGTACGTTACGGTTCCTGTTTATGATACACAGACAATTTCGTGTCACAAAGATTCGGTTATAAGACGAGTATGTTAGTTTGAGCGTTCGGGATTTTGATTAAATATCTATTAAAAAAAATATTTCGTTTTCGGGGAAATTATATTCGATATTACATAATTCGGATTATAGATTGGTTACCTCATGATCACATCATCTTTACCACCACCATCATAATTAGCCTCCGTTACTTGTATAATATTAACCTTACTAACTGCTAACAGAGTTGAGTACAAGTCCATGCGTAATAGTAAGATTTTTACAATTTATTCCTGCTGCGTGATTAAAACGGGAAGGCGGTATCGAATCCCATGCAAGCGGACACTAGCGGCATCCAGCAACAGCCATCGCAAACAATAATCACCTCAACACCAGCGGGACAGCAAGTGACGGTCATACCCGCTCAGGCAAATGTACGCCCGGCAAATGTCGTGCAGGTACTTCGGCAATCTTCGCTCCCTGACGAATATTCCCGAAGCGTACTTGTAGTGTAGTCTGTTCCTTAAATGTTGTGCATGGTTGTTTAATTTTCCTCTAAGTTAGCGTGACAGCAAGCCGTAGTCATCGTCTCAATGTAGTCATAAATCAGCCTAATATCTACTCTGTCAATATTTACCGGGTACTTCTGCAACGCTCCCCGACGAATATTCCCGAAGCGTACTTTTAGTGTAGTCTGTTCCTTAAATGTTGTGCATGGTTGTTTAATTTTCCTCTAAGTTAGTGTGACAGCAAGCCATAGTCATCGTCTTGAAGCAGTCATAGCTTAATGTCAACTCTGCCAATATTATCCGGGTACTTCGGCAACGCTCCCCGACGAATATTACTTAAACCCCGAAACGTACTTTAAGTTTTAGTTAAGTAATTTTCATAGATGATTTTTATGTATGAAAATTAACTTTGATCAAATTGAATTTTTTGTCGAATATTTGTGATGATGTTTTCTAGTTTTATAAACGACGTTTTTTTTTTAATAAGTTCTATCAGTCATTTTATATCTTCAAAAATGTGGGTATGCGCGAGTGAGACGGACGATGGTCGCACTATCGATTTTTAAGTTTCCTCCAATTTAGCGTTACAGCAAGTTATTGTCATAGTCCTAATGCAGTCATAGTCCTAATGTCTACTTTGCCAATATTTTCCGGGTAATTCGGGAATCTTTGGCCCGAAGCCCGAAGTATATACTTATTGTGATCGGGTGTATTTTTACTGTGTGTAGTGTATGTGTATTTTGCTAATATATATTACGTAAAAATTTATATTCTATTGGTCGTATTTATGTGTAGGGTGAATTATAATGTGTAGTTTATTGAAGTAGTGCATGTTGCTTGATTTGACGTAATGGCAAATTAATAACATTGTGATTTTATTGGTGAATTAGTCTATTTTTTTTCTAAAATGCTATAGTTAGACTGTTCTACATCGAGTAAAATCGCAGCTGAATTGTATTATTATTAGATTGAAAATATACAAAGTTGTTTGAGTCCTCTTTTTATATCACTGCATTTATATCTAAATTATAACTCCACTATTTAATTCTCTTTTGTATTGGAGTCGCGGGATAGCACACTTGTCAGAATGGTGTCAAGTATTAAGATTTATTTAAGTTTATTGAATAATACAAGTTATATAAAGTTCTAGACACAATTTAAGACACGTAAACAGTTATTTTCAAGTTAGAGTCTTGCCTCAGTAGTGACGACTTTACTAGAAATTTCTATGGAGTTGATAACATAAAATTACACGTTTCACTGCCTTTATTTTAGTTGCCCACACTCGTGCATTTAATTAACATAAAACATGACCATTTTAACCAACAGTTAAAATAACCCAAGCTTAGGAAAATAAAACAAAGCAACAAACTGTTCCTATGACGGTCCCGCCAAAAACTCAATTTTTCAATTCCTGATCTCCAAAAAATGTATAGATTAAACAGGGTCCTCCCTGATACGCATGTCTTTACCATGTAGTACTGTATTCTAGATAGAATATGATCTAAATGCTTAGTTCAAATAGAAAGATGCCGTATACATTGTCAGAAAGTAATATAGTGTATATATTCCAGATGCCAACGCTGGGCGTGGGTGGTTTAGGAGGCGCAGTGCAGCTCGTCCCAGCGCTGGGCCTGGGACAGGGGTTACAGCTCGCGCAGCTGCAACAACCACAACAGCAACAGCAACCTGTTATAGGTAAGCTAACGCTATTACTAGCTGCGCTCACTCATTGGCATTAGAAAGGTATAAAAGGCAGTATTATCGCTAATAGCGATATCTACCAGACAACCTTTAGATGTTAAAAGAGAAACAAAAAGTAAACGCTGAGATAAAAGACTGAACAAGCAGCCTGTGGTGACATAGCACAACGGATTAGCAAGTTGTTGTGGTAACAGTTGTGGTGGGGCAAGGCACATAGCACGTGGAACTGATGGCCGATGAGGCCGAAAAGTTTCCGAGTGGAGACCACGCACCGGCAAGCGCAGCGTAGGTAGATCAGCCGCAAGATGGACAAATGACTTCATATCTACAAATAGCAGGAAGACGCCAGATGCAAGCAATTTTTGACCAGTCTTTTTAGAAATTCATGGGTGATCCTATGTCCAGCAGTGTACTTCTTGTGGCTGATGTGATGATGATGCGATAATAAACAAAAAATACAGCCAAATGCCAATCAAAATGTAGGAAGTTATCAATATAACTTCCTACATTTTGAAGTCAGTAAAAAAAAACACAAAGGACAATACTAGAACCATAGATAGCCCCTGGCTGGTCGTCCTACGCTACGCTTGCCGGTGCGTGTTCTCCACTCGAGAACTTTTCGGCCCCATCGCCCATCGGTTCTACGTTTATGGCTCTGTCCACTGCCACTTCAACTTGCTAATCGGCTGTGCTATGTCGGTGATTTTCGTTCGTCTACGAATCTCTTCGTTTCTGATATGATCTCGTAGAGACCCCGAGCATAGCTCTCTCCATAGCTTGTTGCGTGACTTTGAGTTGGCCCATAGTGTGTGACTACATATTTTCAGCTCCATATGTAACCGTATAATTTAGTAATTTATGAATTGATTTAAAAAGTAGTTTGGTTTTTAAAACAAAATTGCGCGTTTTGAAGTCGGTTTTTTCAGTTTTTTTATTATATTATTAGGTATGATGCAAAACGGTGATGATGATGATAAAATATAGCCTATGTCCTTCTCCAAGTCCTAAAGAATCTGTGCCAAATTTCATAACATTTGGTTCAGCCGTTTAACTGTGATGAGGTAATAGACGACAGAGAGACAGACGACAGACAGAATTACCTTCGTCCGTCCGTCTGTCTTTCTGTCTGCGGTTTTGCTCAAAGACTATTAGTAACTAGTAAGTAAAAACTAACATAGTAAACTCGTATATTCAAGATCAAACAGGGAACCCTGTTTTAAGTTTACATAAATTATAATATGGTTACATATTATGTATACTTTGTGCGTGTCACGACACACACTTGGCCGGTTATTTGTAATATAACTAATAGTAATATGTACTTATCTTTTTGTAACTAACAAATTATATTGTTTGCCAGATTCGTCTATTTCTGATTACGGTTTTCGTATAACCTCATATAATATTAAGTCATTTTGACAATATACATTAGTTATAAAAAATAAATCGAAATCATATTCATTTTCAACCGACTTCATAAAAGAAAGGAGAACCTCGTGAGAGAGAGGTTGGAGGGGAGGAAAAAATGCGGTTGTAATTTTTTTTATGTCTGTTACCTCATAACTTCGTGGTTTAATTTAAACCGATTTGGAAATTTCAGATTGATTCTACAGAAATTCCATCAAAATCGTTTTAGTAGCTTGGTTTTAAAAACAAAATAACCGGAAAAATATTACACCAAAATAAAAGAAATTGTTTTGGAGTCGGTTGGTAATATTTTTTTAAACTATAATAATTATGAATAAGTTGTGGTGTCGCTAGCATGCTCTGTGTGCCGTGTATGTGTCTGACATTAATGTCTAAATGCGGACAAGTATCCATGTTTTCAGCTCAACCGACTTCTCTCATAGGTCAACAAATCCAGCAAGACCCAAACGAGCCTGGCAAGTGGCAGGTAGTGACCGTCTCTACCAGTGGGGGAAACTCCGCCGGAAGTTCCACCCCCACCACAGAGTGTGAGGCGAGCAAGCAACGAGCGACCAGTCCTAATGGCACTAAACGGCTACTAAAGAGGGTAGCCTGTACTTGTCCGAATTGTGATCAGGGAGAAAAGTGAGTATTTACTTTGTAACACTCGCTTTGTTTTTTATTTATTTTTCTATTGTAATGTACATTGCCACACCACGGTTATCCCCTGAACACCACTAGGAATATGTATTAAATACAATAAAACATTTATTACACGTAAGTTTAATTAATACACGATACATAGTAACGAAATAACGAATAGTATGTACAATTCGCGTAAATATTTTTTAAATAAGCAAAAGGCCAAATGGTCTTTTGCGTTCTTGGCCATTTGCGTCGATCCCCATAAAACGTCTTAAATTCTCTGTCTTCTTTCCGCATGTATCATTACGTGTCAGCGAGAAGTTGATAAAATATGTTAAGCATTGCTTAAAGTTAAGTAACGTTTTTCGGTAGGCCGAACAATTTCAGATGAGAATATTTTCTTGTTTCATACTTTTTAGAACGTGATATTTCAGTAGTCAGGGTTTAGTTATTGAACTTATTTTTTTTTGTTAAGAGATAATACTTGTATCTTATAATTTTATATTTGGATCGTGACGAAGGCTCACCGAAATTCTACACATCACCAGATCCAATCCGAGTCATCTATATGTGCGTCAGTTTACTTTGCAGAAGAACCACTAATCTATTGGTTCCATGTTAAAATCAAATGTAATTCGACTAATTGAAATGAAACAATTTTTAACGGATTTTCGCATTTTTTACATAGTCACAGGTGAGAATAGATGACAGTTGTCTTTTTTATTATGTAAATATTAATACCACCGCCCATTATTCTCATGCAAAACGTTCCATATGCACGCAGAACTCGCTCACGTAAATATACGCTATAAATCCGTTAAAATTTGTTTCATTTCAATTAGTAATGATCGCGAAAATGTCGTGTAATATCACTAATACATCTGTCTTCCTCGTGGTAGCCGGTTGGTAGACCGCAAGAAGCAGCACGTGTGCCACATACCGGGCTGTAACAAAGTGTACGGCAAGACGTCTCACCTGCGCGCGCACCTGCGCTGGCACTCCGGCGAGCGACCCTTCTTGTGCAACTGGCTCTTCTGTGGCAAGAGGTACGCACACTTGTACAGAATTTTACCTAAATTCATTAAGAGTCCTTAAATGGTTGGGTCAAGGGTCTGATACAGAAGGCAGTCATCCTAGACACGGTACGTATTGTCAGGAGGTTCCTTTCTCTGTAGCTCCTACCACCGGCAGCTTGAGCCCCGCCCCGCTGCCAGCGGCACCCTAGTTTTAAGTTTTTTACAATATTTATTTCATATTGTTTCTTTTTTTATAAGTTTATATTTATGATGTAAAAAAGTTAAATTAAGATTGTAAATAAATAAATGAGATAATAATTCATTTATTTGCGCATATGGGTTACAAAGGTGGTAATAAAATTAATATGAGACCGCCATATCCTACCTTTCGGCACGCAAAATTAAAAAAAAAACGATTTCTAAGTACATAGTTTAATACCTTAGTTCAACCATCGTCCGTCTCGCTCGCGCATACCCACATTTTATGACGATATAAAATTACTGTACGAACTTAAAAAAAACGTGGTTAAAGCCCAATTTAGATTGAGAAGTCTAGGGACATCTATAATAATTGTGCAGCTTCGAATTATTTTGAAAATCGAAATTATTTTAATCGTATAAGGGGTTTAAGGTTGTCACCCTATTGGGCTCGGACGT
The DNA here is from genome assembly GCA_947563715.1 of Lycia hirtaria. Classification (NCBI taxonomy): domain Eukaryota; kingdom Metazoa; phylum Arthropoda; class Insecta; order Lepidoptera; family Geometridae; genus Lycia; species Lycia hirtaria. Next base: position 41,614,860 of record OX387379.1, read on the forward strand.
TTTTGAGCGCTGACGCTACAGCCTCTTGATACTTTAGAAAAGAAGTTAGTTTTAAGTTTTTGAATAATAATTTCCGCAAATTAACGCCTGTTTCGATAAATTTTGTAACAAACTTGATTTGAATCAGTTTTCTAACCTACCGACTTTATAGGTACAATTTGTTCGTTGTCGGCAGGTTCACTCGTTCCGACGAGCTCCAGCGACATCGACGCACGCACACGGGCGAAAAGCGGTTCGAATGCCCCGAGTGCAGCAAGCGGTTCATGCGGTCCGACCATCTCGCTAAACATGTGCGCATACACACCAAGAATAGGATCACGGTACGACCACTCACTTACTGGAAACCTCTTATGGGGGCGTCCATTAATGACGTGATGTTTTTAGCAGCTTTTTAACCTCACCCTCTCCTGGTGATTTGTGGTGAATGTAATTGCTACGAGCGGGGAAGTTGTTGCTTGGTAACGGCGAGTCAAGGTCTCGCACCGCTTTTCGGCTTAGAAAATAAAACAACAACAAAAATATTGTCGGGGACAAAAAATTTCAGGAAGGGTTTGAAACCCCTAACCCTCCCTCCCCCAAAATTTAGCAACCGAGTTTTTTTAACGTTCATTATGTTCACTACTTATTATGTGTATTCTACCAACAAATAATAATATTTTAAGAATTTGAGCTTTTTCAAGAATAAATAGTGCATATGCATTCAGTTTGTTTTGTAAATATATTCTTTATTACTATTTCCGATTTCAGGAGGTAGCTACATCAACACAGAACATGTATTCAGACTCTGGCGATGACAGCTGCGACGACAAAATGATGTTAACCATCGAAACAATGCACGAGACAGATGGAGAAGAAAAACTACTCATGCTGCGACCCGGCACGAAAATAGAACCGGACCATCTCGACAGCTAAGACGAATCAATTGGAACCTTATGCGTTCAAAGTAATAGCACAAGAGCCCAGGGCTGCTAGACGTTACTTGGGGCCATTCATTTATTACGTAAGACTATTTTTTGCTAGTTTTTGACCCCCCCCCTTTGTAAGAAAAAATAGAACAAACCGACATGGACATGGTCCGATGATAAGACATGGTCGACCCCCCTCCCCCCCTAAATCGTCTTACGTAATAAATGAATGGTAGTTATGTAGTTACGAACGAAATTACTGAGTAATGTTCGTATAGACTATGAATGTTTGCTCTGCTCGAATATTGTACCGTGGGCCAATTTCGAGATGTTAGCCACCGAAGTTGAAAAAAATTATAGCTAACCTATTTAGTGACGGCTGATTTTTATATAGCAGACATTTTCATTTACACATTGCGTGTGTCACTAAATAAGTAACGTCTGGCGGCTCTTGGCTCTCGGAATATAAGGTACGCACAAAATAGGATCTACTATTCAGTAAGGAGGTTCTAAAAAAAATGTGATAGTGCTGAATGTAGAAAGGTTGCAGATATTGGCAAGGGACGCAGTTAAATCAAATTGATTTTTACTCTGAAGGTTTGAAGGGTGTTTTAGATAATGTATGATGTATAAAATATTTAAGATAAAGATTGTATTGAATTGTAATCGTTTTATCGAGAGCTGCAAGGTGAAACCTAAGAACTTTTGGTGTCCAATTTGTATTCTGTAACCATTAACTTTACTAAAGGGTTATATCGTAAAATTTTGAGTACAACTTGTACTCTATCCTTTAACTCTGTTGGAGGGTTAAAACATCAAAATTTGAGTACAACTTGTACTCTATCCATTAACTCTGTTGGAGGGTTTAAACGTCAAAATTTGAGTACAACATGTACTCTGTAAGCATTAACTCTATTGGAAGGCTTAAACGTCAAAATATGAGTACAATATGTACTCTGTAACCATTAGCTCTATTGGAGGGTTTAAACGTCAAAATGTGAGTACAACATGTACTCTGTAATCATTAGCTCTATTGGGGGGTTTAAACGTCAAAATGTGAGTCTGTGGCATCGTAGTTCTCAAACGGATGGACTAATTTTGATATTTTTTTTAAAGAGGATTTCATCAAGAATGTTACTAGCTATGTTTCATCTAAATCGGTTTCGCCGTTTTTTGAGTTTTGTAAACTTGTAGCTCAATGTTTTTTATTTTCGATTTTTCAAAAGTTATTTACGCAAACTTGTCTCGCACTTGACCAGTTTTTAATATTTATTGATTTACATCAAAGTAAACCCTACGATCTTGTCAATTTTGATACTTGTATCTATCACCGTTCAAAAGATACAGCGGTTTAAGTGTAAGATAGACAGACAGACAGACACCGTAGCCTAGGTCCCCCCACCCTTCGTACGGAAACCTAAAAACTACATAAATCGCAAAAGTATTGAAACAAGTTGCTTAAAATAGTTCAGTTTTGAATAAAAGCATAATTTAAGCGCTTACCTACAAATTACATATTGAGATACCCATTGAGATATTTATGTATAGATACTTTTTAATGAAAATGGTTTCACCACCACCTCTCGATTGAAACCGTATTATTATTTAGTATTCTCATTGATTGCTGTAATATAATATTTTTTAAACTAATGTATTCACATAAGAAACCGCCTGTTAAGTGTAAATAAAAGGAATGTATGTATTGAATGTAATAATCGCGTGGTTGTGTTGAAATAATGAGATTAAATATTTTAGAAAATGAATTAAAGCACATCTATATCTTTACAATATCTATTAGTATAAAACGGCATAAATAATATGAATAGAAAATTAGGGAAAATGCGGCCAATAAAGTGCGGCACACTCACAAGTTATATCGATACAATTTAGAAGATATAATGATCGATATACCTAATCGACACTTGTAGGTATTTTTAACGTTTTAACGGCGCTTACATTTACGTTTCATTAACGCTATTGGGTCTAGATCAGTGTTTGCCAAAGTGGTCTGGAACCATTAAATTGTATTATTTACGTACGAGAGCAGACACCACTCATAGCTACATTGTTACATTCAATTGCGGCGAGAGCGCCGCACCTCACTCACCAATGAAGTGAGTGTTTTCGACGTTTTGCTGGCAAGAAAACACACGTATGTTATTTATTTTTGTAATTTTTGCTTTAGAATCAACTTCAATTTTAATTAACGACCCGTCTGTTACCCGGGACGTCCTTATCGTCCTATTTTTCAGGGCCCACCCAATATTCGCTCGCGACTCACGGCCCATATTTTGATAAATACTGGTCTAGACATTCCCGCTACAGTTAGGAAGTAATAAAGTGTACGAATTTCACCAATACGACTTATATCTTCTTCTGTGTCGGTATGTACTTTTATTTTATTGATAGTATGTGTACGTGTGTGTCTTGTCTATACACAATAAGAGTAGTTGCACACATGCATGCAATATAGTTGTGGGTTGAAAAATGTACATAGGTAAAGGTCAGATTAAGTTTGTAATATCCTATTTTCAATAAATGATAAAATGTTAAAGTAGTATCAAAAATAAATTCTATCGCCGCATCACGATAATTTTGTTTCTTAACTAAGTACTAACTAATAAAAATAACGTTTATACTTATTAATACAACGGTTGAGGGTACTACATACATATATAAATGGTATTGTGAAATCATTCATATTTTTATAAGAACTAACATGAATGTCACTTCGCTATTGTCATCACGTTCACTCACAAACGAATGAGTAGGTGTGAGCGAGATAACACGATTGTGACAGGTCCATATACTAATGCAGCTCATAATCCTTGTAGACATTTTAAAGAAAGTTTTACGTTGTTAATGTCATATGATAATTTTAAAACTTTGTATTTGCAAAATATGCCGGGTCCAACGGTTTATTGTATAGTGTATGATTATAATTATTTTAATAATAGTATAATTATTGTAATTATGTAGGTCTGGATTATATTAAGCAGAAATAATAAACAGGCTGATAAAGTAACAAGTTAATACAATATTGTGGCAATTAAGACCATTAAAAACACCAGTGTTATGAGATCGATATGACGAGTCAAATATAATACTTAGAATTATGATAATTGATGCAGGTGTGCATTAACATTAGATACATGTACTGAACAGTCTGATAACGTAAAAAAAAATATATAGTGGAAAGTAGATTACGTAGAAACACACCGTGTTTATACGTAATCTATGTAATTATAACTTCGAAAGTAACGAAAGTTAAAATATATATATATATATATATATATATATATATATATTTCACCTTAGGCAGCTAGGAAAATTTAGTTTGCATCTTACTAATTCGGAAAAATCGCTTTTTGGCCCAGAACAAGCGAGGAAAAGTGCATTTTATCCCCTGTGGCGGAAAGTAATTTTATAATTCTACCGTGACGGAGTTACACATTTTCAGTAATAAAACTTTCCAACCTCTTTGTACAATACATTACTTCATAATACAGTAACAAATTGTTCGATTCAAGCAGGTTGTTATCTAAACATAAAGAAATACTAAATATTATTTTAAATAGCTTAAACATTTAGTGATTTTACCACAGAATTACGTATATATTACGAAGTTTTTACGTAAAATAAAAATGTTCAACTTATTTTCACATAAAAGTTTTTTTAGTTTTACAATAATTTACACAATAATTTACAAAAAAGTTTTGAATGTGAAGAATATTATGCCAGTTGTGCTGAGCCTATTATTATTATTATTACATGCAAGTGAACTCACAAAAGATCAGATGAACAGATCTTTCTGCTGGAGAAAATAGGTGAATTAAGTATTTTTGGCATTATTTCGGTTTCCAGCGCTAACACTGGTGTGGAAAAGTTCATTTTATCCGTTAGTGCGGAAAGTAATTTTAAAATTCGTATTTGATAGAGCTGCAAATTTTAGTAGGTACACAATATTTCCAACCTATTTGTACAATATGCTCATAAATTGAAATGAAATAGTTCTTTTTTTATTCAACTGTTTAACGGCTATCGAATAGTTCAAATCAAGGAGGTTGCCATCTTAATTAGTTTAAAGAAACACTAATATATTATATTAAAATGATTTATAAATTTTGTAACATGTAAATAAAAATGTTAAATTTGTTACCTCTCAGCAGTGTTTTGAGCTTTTACAATAATTTACAAGATTAAGGTTTGAATGTGTGGAGAAAATTATGCGAGTTGTGCCAAGCCTTTTAGAAGAAAAAAAAACTAACTAAAAACAATTTGCATGATGTGTGTAAAATGATTGCTTTGAATTCAATCGGATACTTGCTGGATAGATACAAGTTTTTAGTGCAACAATTAGTTGTTCATGTTCATGTACCATAAAAAAAATATACTAAGAGCAGATGTGAAACAAAAAGTTTTCTCAAAAATACAAAATACGTGTACTGTACAGGCGGTGAACGCGTCAAATATACCTACTATAGTTGAATAGAAAGGCATACGAAATATACAACTCACGTATAAAGGTAACAAAGTGTATAGTATACAAGCACGCACATATGGGAGTCGAGTGGTGTGACGTGGTGGGGGCGTGACCTGTTAAATTTAGTTCCGAAATTTTGCCGTCGGACTTCAATGTTGGCGCGGATTTTAACTAACAGTAGGATGCAACATTCTGTCAAACCTGAATTAGAGTCCGTTCCATTAGTGTTGCATGGCTGACGCTGTCAAACTTGGTAAATAAAGTAGTTTGTATTATTTCTCATTTCTGTCTTTCGATTAAATATTGTTTGTTTGGAATGCAGGGTTATGAGTGTCAATGAACAATTTTGACTCTATGAGTAACTTAAAACAGTGCGTCTCTAAAATTTCCTCAAATAAATTGTGTTTGTGAAATGACAGGAAAACCATCGTATGCACAAAAATATATAAATATAATAAATAAAACGGTAAGAATAGAATAATATTTCTATTTTCAAGTTTTCGAGCATACAAAATCTAGTTCCATTTTTTTTATTGCGATTGTCAAGTACGTTTTCTATGGCGAAGCCTGTTTTATAGAATGTATGATAGTCATGTAAATTTTAATGTATAGTACATTTTAAGTGTGTACATAAATTTGTTGTTGAAACCAGTTGAATAAAAATATTTTTACAAGCACATAGTGTTTTTTTTTATAAACTTTATTATATTTTATTTATTATTCACATATCGGTTAATTTTCTTACTAATTTTTTTACAACATTTATGCACCTACAAGATTAATATAAAACTAAGGTGTGTAAATTATGTGATAAGTATACATTTTTCCATTGCGAAAAAACTGTTTTTTACCTTTAAAGATTATCCGATTTTTATAATTATTTTTATATGGTTTAAACCATACAGTCCTTCTGTCTTCTTTTTGTTCGAGTTTAAAACGTTTGTAAAATGCAAAACAAAAGTCTGTAAAGGGATAAGAAGTCCGTTTTCTGCGTGTATGGAAGATACCACGCAGGTAATTTACCACGTATTTCGCTTTAGGGTATCCACTGCGTTTCTCTATATAAAAAAAAATATGCCCTACTGCAGAAAAAACAAAACAACAAAAATGCAGCGCAGCGCAGCGAAGTAACCCTCAAAAAGGATATTTTTACGACCACTCGAAAAACGGCAAATGTAATACTTTGCCTAAGAATTTCGGGAGGGATTTTAACCCCCAAAACCGCTCTTAGGTACGCCCATGTTTCGCACATAGCGAATATACTTATATGTACCTATATATTATGGAATGTACTGTGTGCGTGGCTCGATACGCAGTTGACCAATTTTTATTATTGTTCTTGCATTACTGGACTTTCATAAATCAGTTTCATCATATGGAAATTGCATAAAAGTTCACCAAATTGAACTATAAAGAAAAAAAAAATTTAAGCTGACGTAAGTGACAAAAATAAAAAATAATCCGAACTTCCGGAGCCTAATGGATACCCAAATTGCTTCAGTGATTTTTTTTAAGTATTCGTGCCTTTCGAGGAAACGTGTTAAGAATAGTACAATTTAAATTTATTATTAATTTGTTTTTGACATTATCATGAACATTATTTCGGTAACTTTTAATTTCAAAACATTAAAGTACTATACCCGAAAAGTGTGGATAAAATATGTACCTAATTTCGACTAAAGATATCTTCTTTCAAGAAAATTATCTTCTTTCAAGAAAATTATTTTCTTTTCAGTTAGCTAAATGTCTTGTCCTAAGATGATTCTTAAAAATATCTTACTTCTGCTTAGGTACCTATTTAAGTAGGAAAAGGGAGGAGAGAACGATAGGTCTCATACGGAAAATTGTATCAGGCAGAGTTAGAAATCATGGGTAGGTATATTATCAAGTATACCTAATTAATCTGTAGTAATTAAGGCAATCTAGGCAAAAGAAATTATGGAACGAACGGGACGCATTCAGAGAATGCAAAGCGAGAGGTGATCCTAAACCTTAAGGTAAGTAAGTACTTAATACAAAAATGGAAAGACGATTAAAGTCGAATGAAAAATAGATAGAATTATAGATTTCCTTCATGTTGTCATGTTCACCGCGTTCACGCATGACAAAAAGAGTACCTAGAGTAAATTATGCCGTGGCAAGTAGCATGCATCCTAGATCTACTGTCAGACGTTGGGGTGATGATATTCTAAGTCGCAAGAAGTAGGTATACTCCATGAGGAGTAGAATCACGAGAGGTCGATAAATGTGGATAGACCTAGGCTAGCTAGGTGGAGGCTTTTATCGCTAAAAGCGGTTCTTACACAAAAATAATAATTGGGAGAGGTCCCCTACACTTATAGTGGGGATTAATTATTTTTCTTATCTATCCCATCGTGTGGGGTATTGTAGCATGCTAATCAAAAAACATTGGGGGTGTGCCAAAACCATTTTTCAATTTAGGGATCTGTTTGCGAAATTAAATTTGCATTGAAACAATTAAGCATTGAAGTGATAATTTTTTCAACCTGTTGGAGCGTCTGTTTTTCATATCCGCAATATGTTCCTTCACCCGAGACCCAATTATTCTATTTGCCTGCCCAATGTATGACAATCCGCACTCATAGTCAAGCTTATTTACTCCAGGATCTTACTAGAGGATATTCGACTTAAGACACTTCGTTTTAAGGACTGGTTAATCATGTACGGCTTGAAATGAGAAAAAAAATTAATAAAAATGTTAAAACATGTTTAATTTCAATGAATAACAATCACAAATACCTTAGAAAACATTAAAGCAACATAATAGGGCCTCCAACAGTCGCCGGGTGCATTAACCTCTCTCTACATTACTTTGTTTATTTATAAGCTTAAAACTGGACTAAACATTACTGGTGGTTAGATTTACCGTTGATAGTGAATTTAAGAGAGCAAAGAGCGGAACAAGAAAGCAAGACTCTCCGCTCCGGTGGCGACCACCGAGCGTTGCGTTCCTAATGAAAGATAAGCGATAAAATTAATTATGGCTTCAGACCTACCTACTGGTAATTATATAAGATGGTAAAAATGTTATTATGAACGTCAGCCATTGACTGCATATGGACGATTTGAGCGGTTATTGCATGGCTTGATTGGCGGCGGTGGTCGTTAGATTACGGTGATGTATGGTGCGGACTATTAAGGGGTTAATGACATGACTGTAGCTTACCTGCAAAGAAATAGTTTAGTTGTTTCGGTGTCAGTGATTAAAAAATTTAATAAGTCAGCACGATTATCAAGTTCTTGATTTGAGTTTTGTAAGAAGTACTAAGGGAACGTGACACCTTATAGGGACACCGCGATATTACCTACTTGAGTTTTTCTTTGTATAGGTAAGTATCCCCTACCCATATACAAGGACAGAAAGACTCAACAATATCTCAGGGTCTTAATCTATGTAAAACTATAAATAATTAAAGTATTGTTAGGTCTTCTATCAATAGGTATGTTGTATATATAATATTGTTATCGTGCGCGGAAACAAAATAAAAAAAATGACAACAGGTTGACATGCCACAAAGGTTCTATTACCTTTGTAGGGAGTGTAGGTATACCTAACATATAATATATGCATTGATTTTTTCTACAAAAATTCGTTCCTTTAGTGGAATGTTTTCTCCGCGATACGATTTGCCTTTTATTGAATGTTCTCTTAGAGATTGGGCGCACGAGAAAAATACTTTTGTCATGTTCCCGATTAGAGCGGAAAATTTATTGTTTTTAAGCAGGCCTATCTAGATACTGAAGACTGATATATGTGAGCTAAGTCAAGCAATCACCGAGAAAACAACAATGATGAGACGAGATTCTCGTTGTTGTAGAGCGTAGGTACAATAACACTACCACTTTTACCCGACTGCGTAAGAAGGAGGGCTATTTTTTCGAGTGTAGGTGGGTATGTGTGGATGTTTTTATAAGCCTACAAACCGCATTTCCTGATCTGTACTGTGGAGCCTTTACGATTTATGGTAAAGGCTCCCAAGTATAGATCGATATGCGGGTTCAAATCCCTTCGGATGTGTGAATTATTGCCGCGCCCGACGGGGTTCATATGATACTTGAACAGTTTATTTGTCTTACCACCTATGTAATATATAATATGGAAAGTTCCTTCTTATTTAATTCATTGCTCAAATGACAATAGAAGGCACAATAGAATATTATGTAAGAAAGAATTAGTGTCCTGGCATGTAAGTAATAAAAATAAAGAAATGATTAATTTCTCTATTTTAATAACTAATGTAATGACAGACCCGGAGGAAATTATTAAAGAATTCCAACAGGCAACACCCAACCAGACCGGAACTCAAATCGAGAGGTATGCAACGGATCACTATAATTGATAGTTTCCGTAATCTACAGGAGATAATACTTGTTATTCTGTTCTTAATATCCAATATTTTGCATTGACGGAAGTTGCTGACAGGACGTCCATCTCCGCTGACCACCAGTCCACAACATGCAGATTTACAGTAGATCGAAACTAAGTATTTATTATTTCATTCATTATTGTTATTACCCGACCGCTCAAGAAAGAAGGTTTTTAGTGTATACGTATGTTTCTTTATATCTTATTAATATATATTTGTCAATCGACAAATATCGGGATCCGTGAACTTTGTAATTTTTACGAATCATATATCATTATTAATTACTACGGGACGAATTTATTGCAAAATCTAATTTATTGCTCGTTGGTCTCGTTTTTGTTCTCTTTGTCTTGAAGAATCTTTTTTGTTAAAGGAAGATATTAAGAAGAAAAATACGACTAGCGTAAATATACAAAGAAAGAAATATACTGCGATGGTGGAAGGCCAAGTAAGTGCTTTGTCATAATTTAGGGAACTCTGCAGCCATAGATTAGGCGCGCGCCTCTCGCTGCAGAGCCTCCTCTGGTGTAGGTGCTTTGTTACCCCCTTTGAAATAAATAAAAAAGTCATTTATCGATATTATTAAATGTTATTATTGAAACTTAAACCGAACAAAACGCTTTAGTTCCACTTACCTCGTGCGGACTGTAAGGTTGTGGAATACGCTTCCTGAGTGGGTATTTCCCGATAGATATAATCTGTGTGTCTTTAAATCGCAAGTGAATTGGTTTCTTCTAGGTAAGCGCGCTCCATCGTAGACCGCAATGTTCGCGTCGCTTAACATCGGGTGAGTTGGAGCGCAAATATATTTCTACATAAATAAAACCGGACAAGTGCGAGTCAGACTCGCCCACCGAGGGTTCCGTACAAATTACACAAGAAAGAGAGTAGATAAAAGGGAAAGGGAAATCTTATTTTTTGATATTTTCCTTCTAAAAATTTACATCGTAAAAATATTTAAAAACCTGTTTTAACTTATGCTAATTAAGCTCTTTCATATGATACCCCACATGATACGGTTAAAGAACTTTAAAATTTAGACCCTCATTCCTTGCGTAAAGACACTATTTATTTGTGATTAAATTAAAAATGTCCAGTTTTCGGATATTTTCCTATATGTGTACTCTAACACAATGCTTCTTGCCGAACATAGTTCTAGGTCAACGGGAAGTACCCCATAGGTTTTGATTCCCTCGGGAATGTCGAAATGTGCATTTTTTACGACATATTCGGCTATAACTTTTTTTTTACGAAAACTGGGAAATTTTATTTTTCTTTCTGCAGCAAGGCACTATGGATCTGCGTATATGGTATTAATTTCAACATGATACCTTCACGCGTTCCCGAGATAAAGGTTTTGACACCAGGACGGACGGACAGACGGACAGACAGACAGACAGACAGACGGACAACAAAGTTATCCTATAAGGGTCCCGTTTTTTTCTTTTGAGGTACGGAACCATAAAAATAATAACAAAACATAAACGTGTTTCATGCCATAAGTATATAAATATATATATATAATATATATAAGCACATAGTTAATATATAAGAGATATTTTATTTTCTATAACATAAATAGGTACCCATTGTAATTTGTTGTACCTACTATATACTATATTTTAGTTAAGTTTTCAAAGGCCACTATCAGCTGTGCCGTCTTTCCAATCCGTGCATGGTTGCCTGGAAGAGATCGCTCTAAGCGATAAGGCCACCAATTAAAAGGCTAGCCATAATATTATTTTTCTATGTATCTTTTTCCGTGTATACTGTGGTCTTTTAATAAAGAGTTATCTATCTATCTACCTATTGCCGATTTTCTGTGAAAAACGTTACACTTTATTAAAGTAGCTAAAGTATTGACCTTTTCTAGATACAAAAATACAAATAGGAATTACTTTTTTTTTCAAAGTGCAAATGTAATAACGGCCAGTCACACACCATTCATCCAAAAAGGTCAGAGCTAGGCAGTGGGCAGGCAGGTGACGTCTCACCTGTGCCATGCCATGTACCTTACATTTACCACGCTAGATGCGTACGCGCCGACGCGTGGCAGGTCGACGCCTCCGGACGTCTTAGAGGGCACACTGTACTGTATGGTTTTACTTAGAGAGAATAATTGAGTAGTACCATATAGAACTATTATCGGTCTGGGTATCTTCTAGTAAGAATAAGTATCTTCTATTTTTAGCCACAGCGTCGCTTTCAATTATACGAGTTGCTGGTCAAACGTAGTCTTATTCTGGATTTCAAAAATGGTAGTATGTATTGTTGACGTATAGACGATAAGAAGTTAAATTTATTTCAGATTTACAGTTTCGAGTAGGTAGCCAGAGCAGAGTTCTAATTTCTTCGTTCAATCGATCGAATTTAATCTGAGAAAGAAAAAGATTATGACGTAGCAAAGTATTGGTGATAGATTAAACTGAGTACTTATTTACCTATTTAGATACAGACATACACACGAGAGTCATGTTCAATCCTTTTGAATTGATATAAATATATTTTTCTTTCATCGCCACATTATCGTTCGAGTCGTCAAGGACTCATCGTTTGCACATTTGATCGAAAAATAATATCAGTAAAATAAATTGGCATCTTACTAGCTCCTAAAGTTAGGTTTCCAAGGCTAATACTGGCCTGGAAAAGTTCATTTTGCCCCCTAGGATGGAAAGTAATTTCAAAATTCGAACACGACGGAGCTCTACATTTCCAACCTCTTTGTACAATACCTTCAAATATATATATTGGAAACAAATAGTTCGATTCAAGGCGGTTGCTATAGTATCAGAAAAACTAAACGTTATATTAAAATAACACAACCATTTACACGAAAAAGCTTTGAATGTGTGAAGAAGAACCTATGCGAGTTGTGCCAAGCATAATAGAAAAAAAAAAAACCTTATACTACGTAATTTTCATACATTTTGTTGTAAATAATGCTTAAAATTAATAAAATGGATACATGTAAGTGAATTCACGTGATTATAATGTAATTTTAGGAACAGTAAAGTTGCATATAATGCCAAGCAGATTTTTCTACTCGAGTATATTTACTCGAGTATATTTACTCGAGTATATTTACTCGAGTATATTTACTCGAGTATATTTACGAAAAATGTGGAGTTTAATGTGGAGTTTTAATAAAAAATGTGGAGTTCGCTGTGGAGAGTTGCAGTAAGAAGCGCCATAGCAAACTTCCTGCACTTTTTGGGGAAATATCTCTTTAATCAAAATCCCCGACGACAAAAAAACTATAAAAACCTTATACCAAGTTTCGTAAAACTGGGTTTGAAATATACAACAAACATCCGGACAGAAGAAAAAAAACTTTGCTAGTTGATGCAGATACCTTTGTCCACTTCGCTCACTTGGTCAATTATTACCACGTTATCTAATTAGCATTAAAGTTTTTTTTTGTCAAAAAACTATTGCCTTATAAAACATGTATTTGAGAACGATCTAGATTCAAATTACAACTACATACCTATAACCAAGTAATACTCAGATATAAATGATTTAATCCTCCATTATGGCTCGTCTTGAAAACTGAGCGGTGTTTGTCAGCCCGTGACGACTCGGTTGTTGACCGCCTAGACTAACCACGGACGAAATTTTATATCAAATAGCTTCTGTTACTATTTAGAGTTTTATAAAAAGTATAAAAAACGACGCCCAATTTGCGGTAAAAACGTCGAAACTCACAGCAGGATTCTGAGAATGACGCTTTTTTGAAAACTGGAATAAAAGTGACAAAGTGTGTTAGGTGTTTAGACCACAGAAGTTATTTTATAAATCTACAAATAATATTAAAAACTGGTGAAGAGTGAGACAAACTAGCGTATTTTTTTTAAATGGGCAATTATTGAGCCAGAACTTCGAGATGAAACCTCCTTGTTGACTCCACAAAAAAAAACCGGCCAAGTGCGAGTCGAACTCGCGCACAAAGGGTTCCGTACCATTATCTATAAAAAACGGCAAAAAAATCACGTTGTATAGGAGCCCCTAGAGCTTAAATATTATTTTTATTTTAATTTAATTATTTATTTTGAAAGTAAATAATATAACTCAATATTCTGTGAATATTTCAAGCGTCTACCGGTTGCCGTTATCCATATCGACCAAAAACGAGTTTTTACCCTTTTGGGCACGGAACTCTAAAAAGAAATGAAAAATTACAAGTGAACGTTTCATTGACAGTTGGTGTCACATGACACTTTAAAATACGGCCCCATCGGCCGTTAGTCCAGCTATGTGCCCTGCTCACTGCCTCTTCAATTTGCTAATCCGCTGTTCGCTGTGCTATGTCGGTGATTTTTGTACGTCTACGGATCTCTTCGTTGCTGATAAGATCTCGCTGAAAGACCCGAGCATAGCCTTCTCCATAGCTTGTTGCGTGACTTTGAGCTTCCTTATAAGGCCCATAGTGAGTGACCGGGTTTCAGTGCTATATGTATGTCATCACTGGTAGCACACACTGGTCGTAAACTTTGGAATTGAGGGACTGGGGTATATTGGACGAGAAGACGCTTTTGAGTACTAACGTTAGTATAACAAAATAAAAATAAAAACACATGAAAATCCGACTTATATTGTGTTAGATTTCTAGGTATGTTCAACCTAGGATTTCCCCGGCAAAGTATTTTATAATGTCGTGCGGGTTTATGTGTTGTTCGCAGTTGTCTTGCCAGTTGGCAAATTGGAGGAATATTTTCTAGTATAAGCAGTTTACCCTAACTTTATAAAAATTATATTCACGTTTGAGAAAATTTTAGAGCAAATGTGTAATTCAAATCGGAAACAATAAAAAGGAATAAGGAGAATAAGGGGAAAAATATAATATGTACAATAAATAAACAATAAGGGGGTAATGCGGCCAATATTTTGGGGATTTTTGGTCAGGGCAAAGTGCGTGGTTATTTTTTTGCTCAAGTTAGTATTTAAGTTTATATTATCTTAAAAGCATTAACTTATAATTTCAGATTTTTCCCCTGAATAAATAACTATTATTACCTATAGTTAAAAAATCCAAACATATATATTATTTATTTTTTATTAAGTAATCTTGCAAACAAAAATTTCCAATAATATTTAGTGTGTGCTCAGATATTGCCACAGTACAGTCTTATTATATATAGAAAATAAAAATATATACATATACCTAGAATAAATGTTGTTCAAACAATTAGTTTTACGTCGTCTATCTTGTCCTAATTTTGGACTTCTTTTAATTTTTTTTCGTGGTTTGTAGTCAAGTTGGAATTGATTACCTAAAAAGTCACCTACTCTTGTTTTTAAAACACACTGGTCTTTGTGGCATCTTGAGTGATTGCTGATTTCTATACAAAGCGGAACATTTCTTACCGAATGACGCCGCTAATGCAGCCTTAGCTCTTAGCCCTTTGTGCATTGCTTGTGCCACCGGCCATTGAAATTGTCAACTTTCTACGCGTTTACCTAAAGTTTGATGAAGGCAATTTATTCCACACCATACTATAGCAACTTTCCATCTAAAACCACCTTAACTACTGAGAAATAAGGCTGAGAATTCAATAAAGGATGGATTAAATAAACTGTAAGCTGAGGTAATGTTTGGAGGCGATTTGCCGACACGAATTTTCGTGATTTCATAGGCGGTGGCTCTTATTCGTTATTTTTTTTGTTGGTTCTCGAAAAAAGTGTCGCTGAGGTCTTCGGCCGAGGCGGGAACCGTGACGGACCGCTACTCGGGGCCGACGTGCCTCATGAACACTGAAATAAACTACTCTAAATGTTTTGGATTTATTCTGACTGGCGGCGAAGTTTTTTTTTTTTTTTTTTATAGAAAATAGATCTACGATTGACCACCAATTCGCCTGATGTTAAGCGACGGTGTGGCCGAGGATGGAGCTCGTCGATCTAGAAGATATCTATTCACTCTAGCCTTGAAAATTCCAAGATTGTAGGTCTCAGGAAACAGAGATGGCGGCAACGAATTCCATTCTTGTCAGAGTTGCCAGCTCTTGTTAGATATCTCTCCCGACTGCCGAAGGCAAACTTTACACGTTGTTTGAGCGTGTGTATTCTTGTATACCTATTTCTTTGGCATGATTTACAGCCTAAATTGTTTGACGGATTTAAGCATTAGAGATGTCATTAGATTCGTCTTAGTTGTAGAAATAATACAGAGTACATTATTTTAATATGGTGTCGCGAAAAAAAAATTTGGGATTAAAAAGAAAAGATAGGAGGAATTATTAAGAATTCTGTGATTTTATGATTAGAATGTACAAGTGTTTGAATGGACGAGCACAATATTTTAGGGGTCATTGTAGTCATAGTAGTGAACCACTTTTACTACTATTTTATTTTATTTTATATTTTTAGGAAAACTTACAGCCTAAATACTTAAATAAACTATACTTATATAAATTACGAGGCTAATTACAAGTTTTCGCCTATAGTTTGGAAAAATATGAAATAAAGCTACGAGACCATTAATGAATTAAGCTTAGAAAAAGTTTGTTGACCCTTAAATTATAAGAAACAGCTAATTTTACGCTGATATAATTAAAGTTTGTTTGGGGAAGTAGAACAATGACAGTTTAGAAAATGTGCGATCAAAGTGACATTTCATAGCAACACCTCGGTCGAGTGGTCAGCGGTTAGCTGGACATGCTCCAGCAACCGTTCATTTCCTTTAATTGTTTGGACAAATTGCGAAAGCGTGGCCATTACAACTTTTCAAGTGTTTTTCTGTTTAGTTAATTGACCTCGATATTCGTAGACGTTATGTAGGTACTCTTTTTCAAAAATTCTTTTCTCCAATTTAATATTCTGTCGCTCACTAATGAGCATTATGAGTAAGCTTAAACTCACTCAATGCGTTATGGAGAGAGCTATGCTCGAATTTTTTGCGAGATAAAATGAATTAAACAAACGAAAATCATCGACATAGTGCAACGGATTAGCAATAGGGAATATGCATGAATTTTATTTCATACGAACAATACTTTTAATTGTTAACATACTTAAATGTAATACATATATAAAAAAAAATATTTCAATCGATTTTTTATTTTACATTTTTGTCTACCTATATAATTTAAAAAATAATTTCATTAATAATATGGAAAGAAGGAAGAGATCCCTTTGTCCTGCAATGGGACAGTAACAGCTGAGAAAAAAAAATAAGGAAAAAATGCGTTTATGTGCTTTATTTTTGTCTATTTCTAAAATAACTAGAATTTAAAGTTTTTATTTCTTAAAAACAGGTGACTCCTATAAGGCAAACATTTTACACTGCAGTACTAAGTAAGTAGTTTAAATTTAAATATTTCCTTTTATATTTGTTAAAATAGGTTAAAGTAGGTATTTATCATTATAAATACCTACTTACTGTATTTTTTCTTTAGGTTGCTGCTATTTACTCCCGTAAAAATGGCTGGTCACCTGTCAACTTCACATGGTCAACCAAGCACTGTCGACTTTCGAAAAACTATGAGAATATGTATATGAGGCCGAATGCTGTGTCGTGCTGGATATACGTAACTACGTGTTAAAGAGAACGAACAAAGACGGCTCTGACTTATGAAGGTGTACTAAAAAAGACTCTAGTAAGTGTAATGCAACACTCAAAGAAACCAAATCCATTTATAATACTGCAAGAGACTGCCCCTACCCACCCACCCAGAGCAGAAGCAGAGATGAAAATAGACCAACAGATGCATTTATGTACTAAAATACTGCAAAAGAACATCAATAAGCCAGTAACGCAAATTTTCGGGAATGCTGTAAAAATCTTGTCGATCAAGGATTAAGGAATAGATTTATCATGGCACCTTTATCTAAATTTGATAATATCAAGAAAAAACTTTACAAACTTAGAAACGAATCGCAAGATCCGCAAGGTATTAAAAAAACTAAACTTCCATAAAGCCTGTGATCTCGAAGTACCAAAAAAGTATGAAAATTTATTATTTGTCGAATAAAAAGAAAAAAAGAAGCGCGTCCTTATTTTTGCAAAAATAAAGAAATTATTAAAAATAATTGAAACGGAAATTTTATTTTAAATGATAAAAAATCAAGTCGAAAAATTCAATAGACGCAAATTTCAATGGACTTTGAAGTGACTGCGATTTTGGCAATAAAATATATATTTCCAGGAGTGAAAATAGTCGAGTGTTATTTTCACTATAGCCGCTGCATATGGCGTAAAACTAAGCAATTGGGAGTAGTGGGTGTAATGCATGTAAAATTATGCACAAAATTGTCACATTTAGCACCGAACTTGTTGGATGAAGGGTGGCTGTAGGTGATGGGAGAAAGCCCAAACAATATCGAAGTCACTAAGTTCAACGATAATTTCGTTAAAACGTGGCTAGAATATGATATACCCTCAAAAATATGGAACAAAGTGATAGTGATAGGAACAATAATATGGCGAAGTTATGGAATGGAAAAATAAAGATCATTCCCGAAAAACCCAATATTGCATAATTTCAGGAGTGAAAATAGTCGAGTGTTATTGTCACTATCGCATATGGCGTAAAACTAAGCAATTGGGAGTAGTGGGTGTAATGCATGTAAAATTATGCACAAAATTGTCACATTTAGCACCGAAATTGTTGGATGAAGGGTGGCTGTACGTGATGGGAGAAAGCCCAAACAATATCGAAGTCACTAAGTTGAACGATAATTTCGTTAAAACATGGCTAGAATATGATATACCCTCAAAAATATGGAACAAAGTGATAGTGATAGGACCAATAATATGGCGAAGTTATGGAATGGAAAAATAAAGATCATTCCCGAAAAACCCAATATTGCATAATTTCTTGAGGAAATACAAAAACATGCCAACATTTTACTCTGGTATATGAAACAGACCAGGTGACATAAATTTTGACAAAAATCAGATACCATTGAAATTAACTGAATAAATTCCTAATATCAAACAAGAGTTATTATCTGGTGATATAACTGTCGGCCATTCCTTGGAAAAATTAAGAGTTTAATTTAATTTCCATAAGTTTTGAAAGAAAGCAGATACCATTGAAATGAACTGAATAATTCATAATATCATACAAGAGTTATTGGCTCGTGATTTGTCGGCCATTGTTTGGAAAAATTAAGAGTTTAGCTTAAGTTTCATAAGTTTTGAAAAATACCAGATACCATTGAAATAAACCGAAGAATTCATAATATCATACAAGAGTTATTGGTAGGCGATATAACTTTCGGCCGTTGTTTAGAAAAATTAAGAGTTTAGTGTAAGTTTACAAGTCTTAAAAACTTAACTTCCATAAAGCCTGTGATCTCGAAGTACCAAAAAAGTATAAAACTTTTTTATTTGTCAAACACGAAGACAAAAAGAAGCTAATCCTCATTTTTCCAAAAAAAAAAAGGAATTATTATAAATAATTTAAACGGAAATTTTATTTTCAAATGATAAAAAATCAAGTCGAAAAATTCTATTCAAAATGGACTTTGAAGTGACTGCAATTTTGGCAATAAAATATATATTTCCAGGAGTGAAAATACTTGAGTGTTATTTTCTCTATAGCCGCTGCATATGGCGTAAAGCTAAGCAACTGGGAGTAGTGGGTGTAATGCATGTAAAATTATGCACAAAATTGTCACATTTAGCACCGAACTTGTTGGATAAAGGGTGGCTGTACGTGATGGGATATAGCCCAATCAATATTGAAGTCACTATGTTCAATGATAATTTCGTTAAAACATGGCTAGAATATACCCTCAAAAATATGGAACAAAGTGATAGTAATAGGACCAATAATATTGCGGAGTTATGGAATGGAAAAATAAAGATCATTCCCGAAAAACCCAATATTGCATAATTTCTTGAGGAAATACAAAAACCTGCCAACATTTTACTCTGGTATATAAAACAGACCAGGTGACATAAATTTCGAAATAAATCAGATACCATTGAAATTAACTGAAGAAATTCCTAATATCATACAAGAGTTATTAACTGGTGATATAACTGTCGGCCATTTCTTGGAAAAATTAAGAGTTTAGTTCAATTAGGTATCATCAATTTGGAAAAAAAAGGAGAAACTATTTAAATGAATTGAAGAATTCATAATATCATACAAGAGTTATTGGCTCGTGATTTGTCGGCCATTGTGTGGAAAAATTAGGAGTTTAAATTCCATAAAAAAAATAAAAAAACAGATACCAATGAAATGAACTGAAGAATTAATAATATTATACGAGAGTTATTGGTAGGTGATATAATTGTCGGACATTGCTTGGAAAAATTAAAAGTTTGGTGTAAGTTTACAAGTCTTTTATGATTTTTTAAATTTTACCAGTTATCGGTATAATATAATGTACATCATAACCTGTGATTAGCAAAAGTTTGTGTTAAGTTAAATGTATAATATTGATCAAACTGTGATTTTCTGTTGAGCGAAAATGATACCAATAAATTAATAATACACACTTGTTTTAACAATTGGGAGTAGTTAAATCAAAACTGGGTGTAATGCATGTACAATTATGCACAAAATTGACACATTTAGCTCCGAACTTGTTGGATGAAGGATGGCTGTACGTGATGGGCGAAAGCCCAAACAATATCGAAGTCACTAAGTTCAACAATTATTTCGTGAAAACATGGCTAGAATATAATATACTCTCAAAAATACGGAACAAAGTGATAGTGATAGGACCAATAATATGGCGGAGTTATAGAATAGAACATAAAGATCATTCCCGAAAAACCCAATATTGCATAATTTCTTGAGGAAATACAAAAAGATGCCAACTTTTACTCTGGTATATAAAACAGACCAGGTGACATAAATTAAAAAAAAAACAATTTTGATTTGTAAGTAATCACTGCACAAACATTTAAAAAAACAGTCGAATTGAGAACTTCCTTCTTTTTGGAAGTCGGTTAAAAATAGTTCGTGAGCATGAAAACATAGCTCGTGAATTTAATGCATGTGATGCGTGGGAGGGTAACGCAGTGTGTTAGTTAGATAAAGGATACTATGTGTACAAGTGCGCGTATGTGTGGGTAGTGTGCGTGTGTTGTGTGTGTAGATGTGTTAATTATTGCAGTATTTTCGTTCATTCCCGATCGGTGAGGCAGGTAATTATTTTAATTGTCGTTTCTATTTGAAATTGAAAATATTTAAATAGGTCAATAATTATCTCCTACTCATATTAGTTATTATTTCCTAAAGCAATTATTTTTTTCAATAACTGTGCATCATAGAAATGATTGAGGGGTGGTAAAGGTCGTAAGGGCGATGTCCAACCAGGTGCTGGCGACTGCTGGTTACTACTCTTCTCTTTTATTAAGCGACTTCAAAAAAGTAAGATGTTAATAATTCGGTTGTATTTTATTTTAATGTTTGTTATCTCGAAACTTCGTCATTTATAAACCGATTTGGAAAATTATTATTTTATTTTAAAGAAAAATATTAATACTATTAATACTTGGAAGTCTTACAGGATTTTTATAATAATGTAAAATGGTCAGATGTAAAGTGAGCATAGTAAGTATATGAATCTTGTAAGTACTTTGATGACTTTACATTTGCCTATTTTTAATCATGTCTGTATTTACTTGGCTCACTTAACATCTGCACATTAAAAATCATGTAAAAAAATGTGAATAGAATCCACCAATCTGTAGTTCGACCATCGTCCGCCTCGCGAACGAATATCAATATTTTTTTAAGATATAAAATGACTACAAAAATAGTCCCACAGTAAACAGAAGCAACATTACAAGTTTTCGACAAAAAATCATTTAGATCCAAGTAAATTTTTATACATAAAGATTATTTTCAGTGGGCATGTGAACAGTGACAATGCCATCCTGTGTATTTATTTAGAAAGTGCAACACTAAGATATATATCACCAAGATACTAAAAAGCCTTAAGGATTTGTTTTATATTCGAAAGTGTTGAGAACCGAGATTTGTCGTGCTCTTACTTCATATTCAATGAGTATATTACCTCTATAGAGTTAAAATCTCATTGCATCTAGTTCATTTAATCTTCACATTTTAATAGAAATAACCCAACTTAAATAAGATAAAAAGGTTATTAACAATTGTAAAAGCTATAGGCAAGATGCGTGTTTTATTACTTTACTGCTACACTAAATTATAATAATTTTCCGACTTTGTAGTGAGTTAGTTATTTGGAGCGTGATATGCAGTATAATTTCTAACGGAAACCGAGATGGTAGACGAAGTAAAGTAAGGTGCTATCTGCACTCGGAGAAATGTACACAACATGGAGTAAGGCGCTATCTCCACGGAAATACAATCAGCAAGAGAAGCGCGGCGGAAGAGGCGCTGCACTTTTTACCCGACTTCGCAAGAAAAAGGTTAAGATTTTTTAGATATAGATATCTATAATTCTAAAAGTCTTCTACACGGCAACACGGCTGGACCAATTTTGATGAACTATGTGTCGCCAGATTTGCCTTCGATTTTCGAATGTCATTTCATAAGAGTGAATGGTAATTGTGGTAGAGGTCGACCGAAGAAAGTATGGATGAACTGCGTGAATGAAGACATGAGGGAAAAGGGAGTGAGTCCAAATATGACGAATGACAGAGATGAATGGAGAAAACGTACATACTGTACCGACCCCACATAAGTGGGAACAGGGTAAGAAGAAGAAGAAGATTTCATAGGCTACATCGTAATAATAATAATAAAACTCTCGTAAGAAATAAAAACAAATATTTACTCTTCCGTTGCTCCGTGTCATAAATAAGTGATATCAGAAGAATTATTCGAATTAATAACTAATAAGGTTCTGCACATACCTAGTTTCTCGCGAAATATATCTATACATATTTCGCGAGAAACTAGGTATATGTAGTTCGACCATCCTCCATCTTGCTCGCGCTTATTAACTTAACATTTTTGAAAATATAAAAACACTGAATGAACTTATAAAAAAAATCGTCCTACAGCAGGCCACATAGCATGTAGAACTGATGGCCGATGGGGCTGAAAAGTTATCGAGTGTAGACCACGCACCGGCAAGCGCAGCGTAGGAAGACCAGCCACGAGATGGACAGATGACCTCATACAAGTGGCGGGAAAACGCTGGATGCAAGCCGTTTCCAATCGGTCTTTTTGGTAATTCATGGAGGAGGCCTATGTCCAGCAGTGATGACATACATAGGTACTTATGATGTTTGATGTTTGATGATGTTTGAAGACGTGAAGGCCTCCGCCCCAAAGTCCCTAGTGAGATTCATGTCACACCTGGGCCTGGGTGAGGTGCTGTAACCCCAGGAGGGAAGTTACAATAGATCCGCAAGGGTCGCAGTGACGGGGAGGCTCTTATGGCCTCCCACCCTACCTCGAATAATAATAAATAAAAAAATTATGTTTGACCTTTGATGTTAGTGATACACTAAATTTAATGATTTATCCTAAAATATTATTTATAATTGTCTCATATAATCGTTATTTACACAGAACAGTAATATAATATCGTACTCTCCAAGATTTTTTCCTCTTACTTTTTGATTTTACGAAAGTATGTTTGTATGTCAGTTCGTACGTATGTTTTATATATAATCATATGTGACATACTTGCCTCAGCCGTTGATATAACTTTAGAACAAAGTCGTTGCAATTTACTTGGCCTAGACTGTGTCTAATACTTTTGTTACACCTTGTAAAATCAATTTCAATCGAATGTACTTAGTTGGAAATTAGAATTCAAGAAGGAACTAGTGCCTAAGTGTACCACTTTTGGAGACCTACCTTTCTTTTCTGTATTATTTGTAAAAAAAATAACTCATAAAAATTTAATTCACTTTGTTATTTTCTTGTTCTTAGTATCTATAATATTTTAATTGCTAACTAAAGACTAAATTCTAAATTAAATATCGCAAAGTTCTGCCGCTACGTTTTTCTTTGCAATAATGAGAAATGTTGAGAATTATCGTGTTAACATCTGCACATTTTATAATCTTTGAAGACGAAGCATTGAAAAATATGCCATGATAAATATCATTCTTAACAGAAGAACTATAGTTATATTAGAACTATAGTTTAAAAACTATTACTTCGCCAATTACGTATTGTTTAAAAAAAAGTGTACAATAGTCAAGGATTTTGTTAAGTTTGAAAGGTAAGACCTTCTTACTCCTCATCCAATGTGTATAGGGAGAAAATAGGTGATTCTTCAAAGCTTGAGCGCATATTTTTACCCAACTTTCTAAGAAAAAGGGTAGGAAAGGATGTCTGACAACGATTACATGAAACTACAGATCGGACATGTTACATACAAGTTTCTCCTCACTCACATACTTACTACTCACTCAATTCTATCAAATCAAATATAACAATAAATAACAAATAACATTAGAAATAATAAAGCCACCCATGAAGTCCTTATCTTAATGGGTTATAAAGAGAATTGCACGGGACATCCTGTACCGAAAGTTGGATTGACGGTAGTCGTAAACCGACTGGTTTGATTGATTTTGCCACGTCAATGATAAAGTTTAGCCAAACCGCCCTTTCAGACTGTACTTGTCTAAACAAGTTTATTTAGTACTTTGATCATTAGAAGTAATAAAAACTATTACTAACAATACTCTCAGAGGATTAATGTTAAATACTTGTACACTGTATCTAATTTATCATATTTTTTAAGGTTCCGTAGTAAATAAGGAACCCTTAAAGATTCGCCATGTCCGTCTGCGGCTTTGCTTAAAGACTATTAGAGTCTAGTACCTACTGGAAAATTGTAATTTGACATGGATAAAGTTAAAAATATTAACACGCAGAAATAGTTGTTGAAAATGCGCAAGTGCAAGAGCTTCACGACTAAGGTCGTGAAGCTCTTGCACTTGCTCTTTAAATTTCACCCTCCCCATTCCACTACAAGACTAGCAGAAAGTCGGCGCATTACCACCCATTTCTCATTGAAATGCCAAAATTCCGTACGATTTCGATCCACGTTCTTGACGCGTAGGAATTTTCTTCAATTTTCCAGGTCGGTCTAAGAGTTATTTCATAAACTGAACTTGAGTCAGCCATATTCCTTTCCGACATGTTAATAGTCTCTACTTACTTGACATCGTTCGACATTAATGCAAAAATAATGTTCCCACCCACTTAACAAAACACACGCCATGATTACACCCAATTGGATAAATAAACATATCATATTTTAGCTAATTGTACGTAGGTTACGTATTCAAGTTGCTATAGAGAGGCAAAAAACCTAGAAAATAGGCACCGAGGAAGGTTCAATGCTCTAAGATGAGCTCGTCGATTCATTGAGACGAATCGATTGAATCGAATGGATCCATGTTCACGCATCGAATCGGAAACATAGAATGCTTCGAGATATTCGAATAGCATATTTTAATTGCTGCTGGATGATCCAGTGGTGTACACTTTCTAGTTATTATTTTCATTATCAATATTTCTGGTAACATTGTACACGGGTAAATGTATTTTGAGGGTACTTTATTCTCATTATATTTTATGAATGATTTTTACAATGGGGCCATTCTTGAATTAGAGAAAAGATCAATTATTATATACATTAACCGTGGTCTTACTTATAAACGCTGAATAAATGCATTTTAGCTGAACAGTATGTTTTGTTCCGTTTTCGTACGTGACAATTCCCATTTGAAAGAAAGTGACAAGTCCTTCAGTTCATTCAGTGAATAAGATTTTAACATGCGTTTATATGTAAGACGGTTAGTATGCACCGGCAAACGCAGCGTAGGAAAACTAGCCACGAGATGGACAGATGGCCTCATACACGAGAGGTGAGAAGATGCTTGATGCAAGCAGTTTCCCATCGGTTTTTTGGAAATCCATGGGGGAGGCCGAGAGGCTGAGATGATAATGATACATTTAGTCGAAAATTAATGTAAAACCGTAAAAAATTAATGTAAAAGCGCCCGTTGTAAAAGTTATGACAACTACAATGACCCCATTGATCCCTTAAAGTCGCTGTTCACTAATATATTTCGTATAATATTGGAATTCAAATAGAAGCTGCTGATCAGCGGCATGTGGGTCCAGCATACTACACTTCGTCCATTGGATTACTTAGGTTTTTAGACCTACCTAGCAGGGCAGGTCTACCAGCAGGTCTAAGTTAAAATACGCAACTTAAATTGTAAATTTTATAGTGACTGTTTAGTAGTCTCATAGATGTAGATCTGAAAACATTGAAAATATAATTTAAAAAAAGTGAATATTTAGAGGCAAACATAATATTACAGAATAACTTCACAGCACTGTAATTTGCTCATTCGCATCGCTCAAGAGCGTTAACCTGGCCGAGAGAAAACTTTTAAGAGTCGTGGTCCAGAAGCGGTC
Source organism: Lycia hirtaria (assembly GCA_947563715.1). NCBI lineage: Eukaryota > Metazoa > Arthropoda > Insecta > Lepidoptera > Geometridae > Lycia > Lycia hirtaria. The sequence goes on from OX387379.1 coordinate 41,640,982, forward strand.
CATTAAAACTATATCAGCCATCTATCACTTTTGTAGCTTTCAACACATTCTCGCAGGTCGGTTCCCGCCGCATGCCGCGCTAATGGTGGCCGCACTCCCGCCACTCGCGTCTCGCTACCATATCGTTCATATGAGTAAATCACAGGCGCGCGCGTCTCTCTCACACTCGGTATTCTGGACTGCGATAGACGAGCGATATCAATGCTGTTAGAATACGCGAAAATGTTTCAGAGGTCTCTGATTGCAAGGAAAATATGTGTGAGTGCGTGATTCGTGGTGATGGCACACGTGCGCGGGGGAATCATGGGCAATGGGCTTCTCCGTCTCTTTCCACGTCCCTCATACAACTAAAATATGCGTACTGCACGGCAACCTCCGAGAGTTCAAACTATTTACACTTTATAGAGGAAAAATAAAACTTTGAGAAATTGAAAAATATAAAGATTTCTTAGTTTATCATTAAGTATTCATTTGATGCACAAATGACACATGCGACTTCATTTGTATGAAAACCTCGCCACTTTTTTCGTATCGACTGTGACGTCACACAATCGATTTAGTGATGGAATGGTCCATCCGCACTAAATCGATTCAACTCAATGCATCCGCGCGTTTGCACGCTAGTAAGTAGTTGACAATATATCGAATTGAAACTATTACCTGAAATTAAGTAAATTCTAGGGCTTCAAGTGTGTGATTTTATCTTTCTGTTGACGCGCTAGGTACCTACATACACTTGAGGTATCTATAGAAGTCTATGATTTGACGTGAACTTGGAATGAAATATAATTTTCGCAAATTTCTAATTCCGCTTCACAATTTTTTAAGCAATGTACATGATTTTTTTCGAGTAAATTCGCACTGTTATTGTGATTGATTACGCTGGAATGCTGCTCTCAGTTCAAAATCAAATAACATTGCGATAACACTACCGCAATTGCAATCGAGTCGTCTTTTAACTTTCAATATCTACGTGTCAACAGAACAAACAGACAAATCCCGATCAAAGAATTTCCGACTAGAGATCGAGATCGCCCGTTTGCCTCGGCCACGTATGCGCCATCACGGTCATTACGCGAAGTGGCCAATCTGTCATCTCATCGGTAGATCGATCACGGCCAGCATTGCATCCAGCTTATAGATCGACAAGTAATAGATCGCCCCACGATGATGTCTCACTTAAAATAATTTCCGTAGTTGCGTGGGCGGTCTTTGTTTCCGAGTGTTTTCGTTAAGTAAGTTCGTTTAGACTGAGTGGACAGCCCTAGTGTCAGAGTTATTAAGCCGGCGAAAGTCTTTTGATCTGGCTTGAAGATTGCTGAACAAACAACCGGGATCTACAATTGACCGTGTCATCCGACCCACGGTAGCGCTCAGAAAGAAATTCCACTCACGGTCACCCATCCGAAGACTGGCCGGTCCGTCCGTTGCTGATCGTTTGAAAACACCTAGTCAAGCTACGACTCTTGCAAAAGCAAGAATAAAAAATACAAAAAATATAGCATATGAAACGAATCTAAAGACACCTCACAAATCAAAACGAGTCGAGCCATTTAGGCTGTAGGAGATGATATTGAAGCATACATTTAAATACACACCCACATGCATACATACAAACACACGTTCGAAAAACATAACCCTTCTTACGCAGTCGGGTAGAAAACGGGACATTAGGGATTTTTTTGCTCAATCTTTTTTTAAATGGGTCCTTGAATACACCCACTCAGTTTATACCTCTAAGCCGTACACCCGCATATCATATATAATAAATAATAAATAAATAAATATTTGTGGACATTTCACACAACACCATCTAGCCCAAACTAAGTAAAGCTTGTACTATGGAACTAGATGGCTGATAGAATACATATATACTTTTTTTTGTAAATATATACATATGATACATAGAAACACCCAGACACAGAACAAACATCCATGCTCATCACACAAATGTTTGCCCTGGGTGGGGATTGAACCCACGACCTTTCAGTTCAGCAGGTAGACGTAAACACACTGCCAACTGAGCCACAAGGCCAGTCCATATATATAAAACCCCATATATATAAAACTGTATTTTTAGGAAGATTATATTGAAATTCAAAACAATCTAATTAACTAAAAAGGTACGTATAGTCTGGTAAAAATAAATCCGTTTGTATGAAGCAGATCACAGTATTTGCAACTGGGGGATTCTTTGAAATTATGATAGGAAAATAACTAAAAAACATAGATCAACAATAATCCCCGATTTATAGACTAGCTGCGTTCCGCGGTTTCACTCGCGTAGTTATGAAAAATGGTGATGATTATGATGATGATAAGTAGCTTATGTCCGTCTCCAGGTCCAAAGCTATCTCTATACTAATTTTCATAAGGATCGCTTCAGCCGTTTGAGCGTGTAAAGGTAACAAAATTAGCTTTTATATTATCATTATGAAATTGTGTCAAATGTATTTGAAACCACCAGTACATTCATTTAAATAACAATATACTCAGTTGTCTTTTACGTTGTCACAAATCTTATTTTTACTAGACTAGTACTACCATCGTAACGTACATACGAACTACAACTATTTTTGAGGTCGTTCCCAGTCCCTAAACACCTTGACTAATAAGTTCCAGACAGCCACCGACCCCAAAAAATACTTACTACATAGTACCTACTTAGATTCCGTTTAGATTGAATTTTTCCTTATTAAATAACAGTTGTTTTTTCCCCTTTTCATTTGGATTGTTTTGAAGTCGATTTTTTTTTCATTATTATGAGGCCAAACAGCTCATAGGTGAGTTGGGCCACAGGATAATGGATAGGACAGGTGACTCCCGCTCACATGTTTCTGGTGCAACGACTGGCAATCGCCATACAGCGAGGTAACGCAGCGAGTGTTATGGGTACCTTTGCACCAGGAACAGTTAGGGGCGGCCTATTTGACTAATTTAGTTTTAGATTATCTACTTAAAATAATATTTAATTTACTTTGTAAGAGTATTATACACAAATATGTCTAGTTCATAGGCTTGTACCCAAAATAAAATAAATAATTATTATTTTATTTATTCGTTTATATTGGTATTTAAACGGTTCGCGTGAAACTAAAAATTTGATGCACCAAGCTTCACCGAGTAAGTTAGTTTAATTTTCAAACACACTTCAATACTATTTTAACACCTAATTTTTGCGATAAAAAGTATGCCAAGTCCTTCTACATAGTATCAGTAATAAAATAAACCAACCAAATACCAAATTTCGTCCAGATTGCCCAGTAGTTAGAATTGCGTCGTTGTAACGTTCATATCTTAATGTTTAAAAATTCATAATTATCTTGAAAACAACTAACTGATATTTAATTCATAAAATTTATATTGTTTCCTAACTGGAAAATGTGTGGGAAATCAAGAATTATTGCAATAAAACTTGTAGTTTCTGTGTAATACGTGGAAAAAATTTATAGGTACATTCATCTATGAAATTTAACACAAGTTTTTAGAATTAGAAGAGAAGCATGATTGTTCTGTGTCTGGGTGTTTCTATGTATCATATGTATATATTTAAGTACAAAAAAAGTATCTATGTATTCTATCAGCCATCTAGTTCCATAGTACAAGCTTTGCTTAGTTTGGGTTAGATGGTGTTGCGTGAAATATCCACAAATATTTATTTATTTATTTTATTTATAATTCTAACAATATTATACTTGTCAAATTGATAATTTCCCTTTTTTTGAAGGCGATACAATAAAACACACGTATAACTTTAGAAAACTTTAAACCCCCTACAAAAAAAAACGGCTGCACCGATTTTGATGAAACATAAGCTAAGCACACTCTCGACTAATTCACCTTTCAAACAAAAAAAACAAAATCGGTTCATCCGTTCGGGAGCTACAGATACAGACACACACGTCAAACTTATAACACCCTGTCGTTTTTGTGTCGGGCTGGGGGTTAAAAAATTGTTGTCTTAAGTATTCCGGGTATCCTTTGATATTGTGGGTACCTTATTGTTTCTTGTCTGTGACAAGTGACTGTCACACAGACTGTGTGACAAAAGATGATAAAAAAAATAAACAAAAAAGGAAGCATTTTAATATTACAATACAACCATTACAAAATTCATTTCAGATCCAATACGCAAATACCTACTCGTGATATTGTAATAGATATTCACACCGGAATAGAAAAAGCAAAATGACGTTAAATTCCAGCGCACAGATTCCCCTGGTCATTAGTAGCCACCACGGAACAGCCTCCATGATTCTCGACAGAATACCACCATCCGTTCCGGACTCACTTCGAACCAAAAAACGCAGGAATGTCGTTTACGCCAGCGACGTCTGAGCTATCCACATTTATAGTACATGTTCCAGTTTGAAATACTAGTCATTTAGTGTTAGGTTCTTGTACATTATTTTACCAAGAACAAGTATCTACATAAAAAAATACGCGAATGAATAAGAGCGACTTTCTAGTACTACCTAACATATCCTACATTTTAGTCCAGTGAAAATAAGATTTGTGACATAAAATACAACTAAAAAATTGTTATTTAAATGAAAGTTTTGAAGTAAATCTGTCACAATTAAATAATATTATACTTGTCATTTTTGACCGAGCCTGTAATGTATTTCATTTTATTCGTTTATTTTCTCATTTTTACTTAAAATATTATCAATAGTGAAGAAATCATAACATGAAAAATAGTAAAATTCTAGTGCACGATGTTATTAGACATGCTTATGTCAAATATTTTCACAATTAACATAAATTATAAGGGGACATCCATAAAATACGTAACACGTTAAGGGGAGGGGAGGGAGGGGTTCGACGAAGTGTGAGATTGTGAGACAAGTGGTAGGAAGGTTTTTAAGCCAGCTGCGACAAAGGGAAGGGATGAATGAAAAAAACAAAGAAATTCGTGTGACGTAGGTTATGGATGGCCCCTAACACGGGCAAGAATAAAGAAAACAGCGGATTCGACACGCGCTCCACCACCACCACTGCTCGCTTATTTCGTCCTCGTAGTGTACTTACATGATGAAATTAAAAGGAAAACTATCACGGCTCAGTAGACTTTACAAGTCAACGAGTTGATCAACTTGTAAAATGTACTTATATATAATAAGTAAGAAATTAAAATATTCATCAAATTTCATTTAAACTAACAATCGTAATATAAAATATGTAGAAGATCCTGTTTTAAGTTCACATAAATTATGCTGTGCAACTACGGTGGGTACCGCTAAGAAGGGTTCCTTAGGATGCCTCGACGCTCATTTGGCCATTTATTTTTAAATCTATTTGCTGATCTGATTGAATTTTAGAATTTCAATGGATTTTTTTCCTGTGCGATTTTAATTCTTCAAAAAGGTTTCACTCATTCCTGTTATCATAAATGAAAACAGTCAGTAGTCTCCAAATGTCCAGTTCAACCGCATCGAAGTCCACGGGTTCAAACACCCGCCGTTTCCACAAATTCCCTTATACCGTGAGAACTGGACACACCTTGATTTCAGGGTAATTAATCTCTAACGACCGAGCGTCCTCTCTTTACTTTTAATGTATAATCCGAAGAGGAAATACAAAGTTTCTATTAGTATAGTTTATATATAGTTTCTAAAAGTCTAAAAATGAGCGAAGCCTGGAGGGAAGTTTGTTTAAATTTAGAGACCTTAGCAGCGATGTTGGAGTAGTTTATGTAACTACTCCAACATCGCTGCTAAGGTCTTGTGGCGCCCCCTGAAGCCTGAACTTTGCAATGAGGCTTTAAAACGTGACGCTTCACATGTCAGAATCACACCCTGGGCAAATGGCAGGCCAGCTCGTCTGCAAACCAATCGACCAAGTAGTGAAGAGTTCTATACCAAAAAGCATGATGTTCCACAACTATTGAATGTAATGTAGAACTTAAGATTATCAATAAAGTTACTTTCGTGTTTTTATAATATAATTAAATATTTATTCATCAGGTATTTTTTTACTTAAATTTTAATTTGATACCTTACTGCCGCTGCGCGAGTGAAACTACGGAAGGAATCGCTAATATTATGTATAACGTTAATATTTCTAATCTTGTAAAATGAACACAAATAAACACAAACGAGAGCAAGAGTGACTAACAAAATGGATTCTACCAACGCAAACCCAAGACTACTGCCCACCTCGTCGTCTTCGGCGTCGGGAGAAGAGTAGTTTGATACTCTTCTCCCGCGACATCTCCAGATCGAGTGATGGGAACGAGAGACGCCGCCGAGATCCACACAGCTTCCGACGCGCCGCAGATGGACCTCTCGCATAAATGAGAATGCCATGCGGTTATGAGGTTAAGAATTGAGAACCAATCTGTCAGCGTGTCGGTCTGGGATATTACCTTTGTTTTAGGCTCTTGAACCAAGCGTCACCGTGTCCGCCCAAAGATTATCGAATCAAGTGTATGTAGTATTCAGAAAAATTTATCGCCACAGCTTGTATTAAATTTTGCTTATCCAACATTTTAAAATGCCCATAATCATAATCCTAATCAGTAAGGGATGATTTCCGATAAACCCGAGATTTGTTTTTTATTTTATACCCAAATTTATAAACAATTCCGTTGTGATAGCTCGAAAACAACATTTTTCCCTATACAAAGTTTGGGGGTTCACTCCTTTAGGAATTTAATTTCGAAAAATCCCTTCTTTCTTCAGCTATTCCAGAAATATTAGGTCCAAATACGTTTTTACCATAATTTGTCTCTGTGCGATGATTCATAGATAACCTGTTCAAAGAATAGTAAAAACAATATACGAATCGTATGTTACCAACACCACATAATTCGAGGCCCTATTACATAGGGCAACCCACATAAAACAAATACAAATATATTGACCGATGAACAAAGAATAATAAAAACAATATACGAATCGTATGTTACCAACACCACATAATTCGAGGCCCTATTACATAGGGCAACCCACATAAAACAAATACAAATATATTGACCGATGAAGGTCTGAAGACAATTATTCAAATAGGTACTCACACCTTCTACCGATTGACAGTATACCCAGCTGTTGAGTTATATTATTTATTAGTGGACGCACAGAATTCGTGGCCTTATTTACGTCTTTGAGAAAAACATTCAAAATCGCGATTGCGAAACAGCTATGACAGTCTGACTTATTGAAAAGAACAAATACATCACAGAATTCGCCCTATTACATTGAAATACATGATGGCAAACGAAAATAAGCGTATACAAAACATTACATTACTACACAATGATGAAATATTCTAAATAAATTGAATATTAAATAAATTCACAATCCCTCTATATTAAAATTTACAATTGATTTACAATCAGTGAGTTATAAATATTTTTTTTAAGTTTAGGTATTCTTTCTTCATAATGACAGAAATTGTGTAAAATGTCATTTAATGAAAAGAAAAAAGAACTGTCATGCATAGAAAACTCTTTTCATGACTGCTATGAAAAAAGTTTACAGTAAGAATAAGCGTTAATTAAAGAAAACTTTGTTATGTTATATTATCCTAAACTTGTGCTACGTCGAATATTGATGTTGTGTAAAAAAACCGGACAAGTACGAGTCAGACTCGCCCACCGAGGGTTCCGTACCAACTAGTAGATAAAAGGGGAAAAACATCTATTTTTTTTATATTTTCCTTCAAAAACCGAAAAGTATACATCGTAAAAATATTTAAAACCTGTTTTAGCGTATGCTAATGAAGCTCTTTCATATTATTATGATACACCACATGGTACTGTTGATTCACTTTAAAATTTGGACCTTCATTCCTTGCATAAAGACATCTATTTTTTGTGATTAAATTAAAAATGACCAGTTTTCGGACTTTTTCCTATATGTGTACTATAACACAATGCTTCTTGCCAAATTTCATAGTTCTAGGACAAAGGAAAGTACTCCATAGGTTTTGATTCCCTTGTGAGTGTCGAAATGTGCTTTTTTTACGACATATTCGGGTGTAACTTTTTTTACGAAAACTGAGAACTTTGATTTTTCTTTCTGCAGCAAGAGACTATGGATCTGCGTATATGGTTTTAATTTCAACACGATACCTTCACGCGTTCCCGAGATAAAGATCTTGACACCCGGGCGGACGGACAGACGGACAACAAAGTGATCCTACAAGGGTCCCGTTTTTTCCTTTTGAGGTACGGAACCTTAAAAATTGTGTACTTTTTGACTAAGGCATGGATGTCTATAACTTAGAAATGATTGAATTTAATTGACTTAGATATTGGCTAGACCTATTGACTTGTGTTATTCAAGAAACTTGATGTAATCTCAACACTGGACTCGCAAAGGTCTATTAAAAAAACCCGACTTTCTAAAAGTACCTACTTTAGTTTTTCTAACAAAATAACAGAAAAAAATATCACCCAAGTAAACGAATTACGTATTTTGAAGTCGTTTTTACCCGACTGCGTAAGAAAGAGGGTTATGTTTTTTCAGCGTATATCTGTCTGTATGTTCGTACATACATACACCTATACATATGTATGGGTGGATGTATGTACGTTTCTATATGATCGCCTGTACAGTCTAAATGGCTTGACCTATTTTAATGTGCGTGGTGTCGTTAGATTCGGCTTCTTTATCCTCTGAGTGTGATAGGCTGTATTTTTTTATATTATTAAATATCTCGTAAAAATAAAAAAAATGCATTAATGAAATATGTTTTTTTTCCTATTTTCAACAAAAAAACGCATACTCAACAGCGTAACGAAATCGTAAGTTAGACTGCAAGAACCTCTTTTCTGCAGTCGGACATTTTGTTTTTCTTTTTATTTAGATACTTGTTTTAGTTTTTAAACTACAATTATCTGAAATCCTAAAAATGATATAAGCAAGTAAACTAAAAATCACCGACAAAAAAAACGGCTGAACCGATTTTGATGAAACATAGCTAAGAATACTCCCGACTAACTCACCTTTCAAACAAAGAAAAAAAATCTACGATGCCACAGACAGATACACACACACAGACACGTCAAACTTATAGCACCCGGTCGTTGTTGCGTAGGGGGTTAATATAATTATAGCTTAAACAACTGAAGCAACCGACTTCTCATGGATGCCATTGTCAGAACTGGACCAAATTGAAATGGGACCACACGGGAAGCACCAGCTTTCAAATAAAAAAATAATCATCAAACCACCAGCCACCCAGTTCACCCAGTCGAAAGTTCTGAGGTCACAAAAATAAAATAAAAATACAGTCGAATTGAGAACCTCCTCCTTTTTTGAAGTCGGTTGAAAATACAAACTAAAGCCACGTATCCACTAGGCAACATTTGGCGCGCGACACGTGCCGCTCAACATGTTCGGCAACGTTGCACAACAACGCGCGACGTTGCCAGATAGCGCGCAACATGACGCGCGGCTTGTTGTTTGTTTAGAGAGTATCGTTAGTTGAGCATCAATTGCTGTCGAGTGGAGTGGAGTGGAGTGGAGTGGACTACTTTCAATATGTTGCGCAACATGTCGCGCGCCAAATGTTGCCTAGTGGATACGAGGCTTAATCTCTAAATACACGCGGACGAAACCGCGGCCAATAGTTATACTGCAGTATTAAAATACTGTGTTTCAACTGGCGTGGTTACCAACCATTTGATACGTTCTAGAGTTTAGTGACTCGTGACTGTAGTGTCATTTGGAAATGCAGTTATTTCTGGTCATCATCATTACAGCGATGACTCAGCCGCCAGCCGCGGCGCAGCCTCTTTTCTTGACGTCTAGTTAGGAAACTGGATTACGTACTTAGACTTGAAACATTGTATACTTACGGTCAAACATACTTATTTTCTATAAGAACATATTCAGTGAACTAAACAAGTATCTATATTAAAAGAAAAACAAAATTCCTGACTGCAGAAAAGCAGTTATCGCAGTCTAACTTACGTTTTCGTTATTCTTGATACACCGTTGAGTGTACGTTTTTTGTGAGAAAGTATGAGTAAATTCGCTGTAAAAGATTATAAATGCGCATTCTTTAGAATAATTCTAGTAAAATAACTTGTTTATTACGAAAAAGTTCGTAGTATGTTACGAAAAACGCATTTTATATTTTTGCAAGAGATATATTATTATTATTACAAAAAATATAGCATATGACACTCAGGGAGTAAAGATAAATCTGACGACACCTCGCACATCAAAATCGGTCAAGCCGTTTAAGCTGTAGGCGATCATATAGAAAGACACATAAATACATACAAACCTATATACATACATTCGAAAAACGTAACCTTCCTTCTTACGCAGTCGAGTGAAAATACTGGGTAATAATGACACACATCGTGTGGTTAAAACGGCGGATCTCAGCAAGTACAATTTGAGAAGAGCTTCATTAAACTAGCACGGTTTCCATTCACTGAGACAAATTTTATGATACCCTAGCAAAAAGCGATTCGACCAATTGTTGGCAACCCTACATTTAAATTACCGCTTTTGGTTTATTTGATGCTGATAATTGAGAGAATACAATTCAGGTCAAACTTACATCGAATGGCAATTCAATTAGTTTTATGGTCAACCTGCCCTTATCAGTTACTTTATTTAATGTGATATACAAGCTTATAAAATTAAAACATAAAGATATGGCTCCGGATGGACCATGTTCCAAAAGAGAGAATTATTGCAATAGAACTTAAGAGATCTTAAGTCCTATGAAACTTATTCTACTTATAGAGAGCTTATTTTTTTAATGTTGTTAGATCTATTATTGACCACCAACTCGCCTGATGTTAAGCAACAATGTGGCCTTGGATGGTACTCGCATTTGTCGCCAGCACAAAGTAATTTATAGTTGTACTAGTGTGTGTTGTAGTTGTATTTTACCATCAAGTGTCTGACAGTTGAAGAAGGGACGAGACAATATAACATAATAATATAAAATGACTGTACAACCGAGAGGAACACATAGGGTTATATCTTTAGCAAAAAAATGCTTAGTTCAATTCAATGACAATCCCGCTTTATCAAAGAGTTCACTTACAAATTTAAACATTTGAATTATTTTTACATTTTAATATAAGATTAGCTCAGAATACAGAAAAATAATTAGATTGGAGAATGGCTTGCATTTTTTTTGTACAAGCTAGTAAAATGCCATGACAATCCTGCGATATAAGCTCAGGAACGTATGTATACATACGTGCGAGTAGATATACATATATTCACATACATATTGTGTATGTTATGTACATATTTTATTATTTTAAGTTTTATTAGTGCATGTACCTATTACTGTTTCGGATTCAAGGGTATTTCCTGAAAATAATCCGTCTATAGCGAGTGTTAATTTCTAAGATTTAACATTTACCATTTATCTCAGAGAAACAAGTATAGTGAATTACCACATGGCTGTTACAGACAAACAAGCAAGCGACTTGGTCGTTCTATTACACAGCTGAATGAAAAAAGTTAGTAGGTATATGTAAGAATTGTTGATTATAATCTAAAAACATGCAGGGGCATATTTATACGTTAGTATCTAGGTATTGTATTATGTTGGTACTATAAATGTGAGAATTGAAACAAGAAAAGCAACATTTTGTATGCAAATTAATTTATTCGCGAAAAGTCTGAAGAATCCTGCAAAACCTGATTTGGAAGCGAATTTAAAGAAAAATATCATAAAAGTCAAGTAATATCTTTGAACAAGACTCAAGTGTCTATACTTGTAGGTATATATAAATGGACGACTCCAAGTACGTAACTAGATTGTAGGTACATATTAGATTTATGTTAAAGGTAAAAAAATTGTTGTCTGTAAAGTCGGTTTACGGACGATAATTTTACGTGATAAGTAACGGTGCGTCACAAGCCGAACGCTTAGGTCGATCGTGCCTCTCTATCGCTTGTTCCGCGCTCTCGCTTGCACACTCGGCTCAGGCGAAACGTGACAATGAGTCATGATTTTTCGTGCGTTCAGCCGGCGTACATCGATATATAAGACGTTATCACGTCAAAAAATAATAATATAAATAAGTATCAGCTTGCAGCTTTAGAGTCAGTGGACCTACGTGCTATGAGGTTAATCGGTGAGCTTGGAATCTTGAAATTTTCAAGGCTACAGTGAATAGATATCTTCTAGATCGATGAGCTCCATCCTCGGCCACACTGTCGTTTAACATCAGGCGAGTTGGTGGTCAATCGTAGATCTATATTGCGTAAAAATAAATTACAGCTTAAAAAACTAAAAAACACGCTACAAATTATCGTGGTCAAAGTTCATTACAAGACTTTTCTAACAAATCCAAACACAGCTATGATACGATGTTCCATCATGAAGTTCTAGTTCATATCTTCCGGCTCCATCATCAGATCAGTTCGACAGTACCATATTATTGTATTGTCATCAGAACTACATTCAGCTACCAATTTTCATGACGCTACGATCCTTGGAAGATGGTTAAATTAGTTACCTTAGATTTCATTACTTAGTTACATACAGGTCGACCTAATAAAAGCGTGTTAAAAATTACAGCATAGCCTCGATAATCCGAATACCCTTGTTCGGATTATAGAATGTCTATGTGTACCTAGAAGTTTTTGAAAGACATTTTTTTTTTCTTAATAATTCTTTTTAGTTACTGAGTGAGCGGAACAAAGGTTTCTGAATCAACTGGTTGTTTGGTACTCGCGCACAGGTCGTGTTCTTAAACTAGGTGATTTCTACGAAACTAGGTTTAACAATTTTGTAGTTTTTTGTCAACGAGTACATTGCTATGAGGTTATTTCTGTCAAAAGAATTGTGACACCATTTTTCTGACCAATTCTGATTATATTTACTAGAAACTTGTTTTGTACTCAATTCTAAGCAAAAATTAAAATATGAGTAAAATCAATTATGATGTTGTAGAGATAAAAGGTTGTGAAATTTTGGTTAAAAGAGGAGAAGTTTGTTACGAGACTACAGCATACGTCTGCTGAATTTGATATTATGTATTTGGCAGAAACTTTCGATACTGAATTCTGAACAAGAATTCGACTAACCTAATTTTTATACAAGATAGATTTGCGCTTGGTCACCAACTCGCCTGATGATAAGCGATGATCTACGATGCAGCGCGCTTACCTAGAAGAAACAAATTCACTCGCGATTTAAAGACACCCAGATTGTATTTATCTGGAAAGATCCACTCAGGAAGCCTGGGTGAGCGAGTGCAACTCGTACTTTGCCGGATTTTTTATTAGATTTTTTTCACTTTCAGATTGATTTCATTGAAAGTTCATCAAAATCAGTTCAGTTTGGTTTTTAAAACAAAATATTTGGAAAATATACGTCCTCCGTCATCCAAGTAAACATTGAGTATTTTGAGGTGGTCTTTTTTTTAAACTATAATTATTCCTTAGACTGCTTACCTTATGAGATTAATCTATAAGCCTCCAAAATGAATTCACATCGCCACCGGCGGAGCGTCTATTGACAAGCAATGATTTAATCGAACTTTCTAGATCATTATAACGCTAATGAATGCTGTAATCAATCCAACAATACTTCTCTGCTTAATTATAAACTCTAAATAATATAAATTACTGCCGAGACCGGGAGCAATGAACTCTAAGCAATGGATTAAGTAAGATAAATTAATTATTTTAGTGGTGCTGTGATGGTTCCTTACCTTCGTAATTTGCTGAATGTTTCATTTTATCAATTAAATTAAGTCGGGAATGTGTGACATGAGGGAATTTTTCATTATTCTGTATTTGTATCATTTTAAAATACCTGTTATGTAGGTATAGGAGTTTCGGCGGGAACGTGTGTAAGAAATATTGACGCTGGGTTATTTTCTTAAACTTGTATTATTCCGGATATTGATGTTATAAAAATGGTATTTTTTACCCATCTGCTTAAGAAGGAGGGCTATATTTATCGAGTGTATATGTGTATTTTTGTAAGCCTCAATAAACTTTTTGCGATAAATAAGTAATAATTCTTAAATAGAATAATCTAGAATAATTCAGAAATGCGCATTTATAACCTTTTGACCAGTGATTTTACGCATATTTTCTCACTAAAAACGTACACACAACAGCGTACCGCACCTGAACGTACCCCTGACTTACACACTCACGTATACACAACAGCGTACCGCACCTGAACGTACCCCTGACGTACACACTCACGTACACACAACAGCGTACTGCACCTGAACGTACCCCTGACGTACACACAACAGCGTACCGCACCTGAACGTACCCCTGACTTACACACTCACGTATACACAACAGCGTACCGCACCTGAACGTACCCCTGACGTACACACTCACGTACACACAACAGCGTACTGCACCTGAACGTACCCCTGACGTACACACAACAGCGTACCGCACCTGAACGTACCCCTGACTTACACACTCACGTATACACAACAGCGTACCGCACCTGAACGTACCCCTGACGTACACACTCACGTACACACAACAGCGTACTGCACCTGAACGTACCCCTGACGTACACACAACAGCGTACCGCACCTGAACGTACCCCTGACTTACACACTCACGTATACACAACAGCGTACCGCACCTGAACGTACCCCTGACGTACACACTCACGTACACACAACAGCGTACTGCACCTGAACGTACCCCTGACGTACACACAACAGCGTACCGCACCTGAACGTACCCCTGACTTACACACTCACGTATACACAACAGCGTACCGCACCTGAACGTACCCCTGACGTACACACTCACGTATACACAACAGCGTACCGCACCTGAACGTACCCCTGACGTACACACTCACGTACACAATTTCAATGAGTAACTATCGCGGAAAACTTAGAAAATATTATTTATTATTAGTTGTGATTTACTACCAATAAAGACAGATATTATTAAGATATACAATATGGGCAATTTTAAAGGCACTAACTATATTACATAAAATTCTTAACATCACTAATTTCAAAAACGGAACAACATTTGTATGAGGCTTTCGTTCGTTTTTTGGATTTAGTTGTTTTAATAAATTTTGTTAGTTCAAGTAGTGCCTCAGAATAGACCACAGTATACGATAGGTTGGCATAGTGGGTACGGGAGGCATAGTGCACGTACTTCAGTAATTAAGAGCCTGAGCAGCATGCCGTGAAGAGATCATTCACCGCGTCGCGGTCGCGGGCGAGCCACGGGGCGGCGCACGCGGCGGGCGGCGTCGGCGCACGGCGCTGAGACAAGCCCAGAGTACGGCCTTAACTACTCTATGTACCTACGTACATTCATGTACTCGGATTCTTCATAAATAAATCAATAAATTAAGTTTCTTGTGGTCCGCGAGTCAGCAACAGATTTTCATGACCTTAGACTTCTATAGATACCCTAAGTGTATGTACCTAGCATGTCACAGGAAGTTAAAAATGCACACTTGACGCCCAATGATTTATTTAGTTTCAGGTGATATATAGCTTCGAATCGATATTTTGTCAACTAGTTACTAGCGTGCAGGCGCGCGGATGCATTGAGTTGAATCGATTTCGCGCGGATGGAACATTCTATCACTAAGGGCCTTAAAGAAAAACGTAACTTAACTTTTGGTTAAATTTAACGTTACGTCTTAAATTCCTGTCTTCTCTCCGCATGTGTCATTACTTGTCCGCGAGAAGTTGCAAGCATTGCTTAAAGTTAAGTAACGTTTTTCGGTAAGGTCGTTCGTTGATAGTTTGTGTGACGTCAGAGTCGATGCCAAAAATGTAGCACGCGAGGATTTCATATAAATAATATCGCATGCGTCATCTACTATGTCTGTGTTCATGACCAATTTCCTCCCGGACGATAATTTGTATATCACTTGAGAGAATTGAAACACGAGTTCTCATGAACGTCAGCTGCGGCTCCGATGGTGGGTTGAGCAGCAGCAGCCTCCCAAACTTGCTCAAGCAAGTTATGTAAAAAGTTTGATACTCAACTCTAAACAATTTTTAATGAAGTCCGCCAAAATATGAGTTTCACTCGCACACCGAGGCTTAAATGAGTGCCATCTAGCGTGACTTTGATAAAATAAGATGATTCTGCCGCACCGTCTGTCATCTGTGTAATATTTGCACCTACACAAACAATATGTGTGTATTAATATGTGTATATTTGTACAAATATTACACAGACGTAAGCGCCGTCTAGCAGCATCACTCGTTTATGTCTTAAATGAAAAAAAATCGAGTGTTTGTTATTAAATTATTATTTGTTGATTTACAATACAGTGAACCCTATATTTTGAGACTAGTATCTATTACCGTTCGACAGATACAGTTGTTTATGTGTAGGCCAGACAGACAGACACCGTAGCCTCACGAATAGGCTTCTGTACTAAGGGTGCAAAATGAAAAATGAGAAAAATCAGCCAAGAGGTGGTCAAAACAAAAGGTTATGAAATCTCAGTTAATAAATTACAGTTTAAAAAACTAGAAAATACGCTACA
Organism: Lycia hirtaria; assembly: GCA_947563715.1. Lineage (NCBI taxonomy): Eukaryota > Metazoa > Arthropoda > Insecta > Lepidoptera > Geometridae > Lycia > Lycia hirtaria. The sequence continues at coordinate 41,657,431 of OX387379.1, forward strand.
AATTATTGTGGTCAAAGTTCATTAAAAGACTTTTCTAACAAATCCTAACACAGCTATGATACGATGTTCCATCATGAAGTTCTATTTCATATCTTCCGGCTCCATCATCAGATCAGTTCGACAGTACCATATTATTGTATTGTCATCAGAACTACATACAGCTGCCAATTTTCATGACGCTACGATCCTTGGATCGTAGCGTCCTTGGTCCTTGGAGATGGTTAAATTAGTTACCTTAAATTTCATTACATACAGGTCGACCTAATAAAAGCGTGTTAAAAAGAGGAGAATTTTACCAAGATCTAGAACTAGACTTAAAAAACATTAAACAATTATTGTATCTTATTGAGATAAGATATTGTTTGGTCCGACATCTGTAGTGAATAGGAGGCTTAAGATATTACTTTGATTAACTCATTAATACTGTTGGTATGTACGTCCATTTGTCTCAGGAAACGCGGGTCATAAAACGATGTGTGTTATGGAAGAAAACCAACGAGTTATTATAATAATAATAATATAAAAAAATGGATAATCAAACTTCTGAGGAAAAATACGATTTTGTGTTATTTGTTGGTTGATACGGTGACTTGGGTGGCTACCTAACTGTTCACGTGGGGTGACATTCAAACTGTTGCCATACATTTTACAGGTTACGTTCTTTTACCCGACTACGTGAGGAGAAGGAGGAGGAGAGTTATGTTTTTCTAGTTTATGCATGTATGTTTCTATATTCCATCCTACAGCCTAAACGGCGTGACTGATTTTGATGTGCAGAGGGACATTAGATTTATCTTTACTTCTTGAGTGCTTTTTAATGCTATATTTTTATGTAATTATAAATAATACGACTCTCGCAAATATAAAATTAAAATGCATTTTTTCGTAACCTCCATCCAACGAACTTTTTCATATTAAATAATTGATTTTACCAGGATTGTTCTGAAGAATGCAAATTTATAACATTTTACAGAGGTTTTACACATATTTTCTCGCAAAAAAACGTGTACTCGACAGCGTATCAAGCGTAACGAAATGGTAAGGTAGACCGCAAAAACTGTTTTTATGCCGTCGGTTACTTTTTGTTTTGACGTGATAACGTTTTATAAATCGATGAACGCCGGCTGCACGCACAAAAAAAATGACTCATTGTCACGTTCCGCCTGAGCCGAGCGTGCAAGCGATAGAGAGGCTCGATCGGCCTAAGCGTTCGGCTTGTGACGTTATCATGACTCATGACGTTATCACGTAAAATGATCGTCCGTAAAGCGACTTTACAGGCAACCATTTTTTTTAACAAAGATACTTGTTCCTATACGTATTATTATTATACACATGAACTTTCGCGTTACAAAGATTTGGTTATCAAACGAGTTGTCAAATGATCTTTTTGGATTATAATAAAGTGACTTTTGAAAACAAAAAATTTTTTCGGGGAAAAGTATTCGGTATTTCTCGATTCGGTTTATAGGTAGGTAACCGTCAAAACGTATAACACATCCAAATCCGTTTGCCAATTAAAACCATTTCATTTTAAAAATAACTTGAAACGTAACCTGTAACTAATTTAGTGAAATAATTGGAGCCTAAACTCGGCTATACTAATTTGTTTTGCCGCAGATAGTATCTCTGCGATTACGGCGCGCGCGCATGTGAAACCACCTTTACGCATTACCCTAATAGGGCTATTATACTAGGGGTAAATAGTGTATGAAAATTTCATACACTATTTTCCCCTATTCAATTTATTCCTTTCGTTGCCTATACAGACTATAAATGTTCGGAGTTAAATCATTCAGTACTACCCAGTATAAATAAATAAATAAATAAAAAGTATGGGGTGTTAGTATGGGACTGACTTTTCTTTTTTTCTTTTTTCAAAAATAAAAAAATTCGTTTTTTCGTAACCGCCAACGAACTTTTTCCAAATAAACAAGTGATTTTATAAGAATTAAGTATTATAAAGAATGCTAATCCGCTGAGCTATGCCGGTGACTTTTGTACGTCTTCGGAACTCTACATTTCTGATTCGATCTCGTAGAGAGACTCCGAGCATAACCCATAGCTCATTGCGTGACCTTGAGCTTCCTTATAAGGCCCAACGTTAGGGACCACATTTCAGTGCCGTATGTCATTACAGGTGATACACACTGGTCGTGAAGTTTCGACTTGAAGCACTGATGTACCTACATAGACGCAAAGACGCTTTTGAGTTTCCCGAACGCTGCCCAGCCAGTTAAATAATACCAAGAAGAATATTGTACCATGATTATACGATAAATAAACAATATACCTACCACTATGACCGTAGATGTGGTGCACTTGACTTTGCATTCGGATTTTTGCCATATGCATGTCTCGAACAATGAGATTCCCAGTCTCGAATCTCAATTCGGTAATTGATTTTTTTATTAGATCTACGTTTGACCACCACCTCGTCATATGGTAAGCGTGAGGCTAGATCTAGAATACAATATATCTATTCAGTTACTTGAGCAATTATTTAGTTCCGATTATACTTTAAAAAATTTTTTTTTGCATCATGGTCGTCAAAACTTAAGTAAATATTAATTATATGTATGTGTCACGCAATATCAAAGGTCTCACATCACAACAAAGGCAAACAATAAATAGATTAAGAGTATGTCAATTGATTGTCGCTCAGGCGGCGGGCGGCGCGTCCGGCGCGTGCGGTGGGTAGACATCTGCTCTGCAGATGGCGCGCGCAGTTGCACGCTAGCACTCGGTCCCGGCCGCAGCCGCAGTCTGGCGGCCTGTAGTAAATGGTCACCGAGCCTCAGAGGCTTGTAAGGCTGTAGCCTTACCGAAAAACGTTATATATCTTTAAGCATTGCTTAACATATTTTGTCTACTTCTCCGTAATACGTAATGACACTTGCGGAAAGAAGACGCAGAATATAAGACGATGGTTAAAGTTAAGTAACGTTTTTCGGTAAGACCGATTATATCTACAATAATCGCTTATACAATTGTGATAGCATTTGATTACTTCTGAGATAATAATATTTAATAAGTGTGTAATAATTATTTTGTTACAAAAAGAACATTTTATCGCGTATTAAATAAGAACAAATTAACAAAAAAGAAACACCAAAATCAATTCATAATTGGCTAAGTAATCATGTATACAAAAAAAACTTCCTATTTAGAAGTCGGTTAAGTTTATATATAAAGGACTAGCACAGACTAGACTGCGCACTAGCACATTACGGAAAACTAGTTTCTTTTCCCATACAATGTAATCCTAACTTATAAAATATAATCCTCCTCCACAAATAATTTCCTTTCTAACCCGACGGCGCACGTCGGGTTAAAAAATATATGTAAACGTTTACAGAATAAATGCCTCAATAAATAACTCTTCAAGGTGGTACTGTAGTGAGAAGCATTTTTGCATCGTGGAATGTTTCTCATATTTTATTGCTATATTTATCGTCATATTGAATACCTACTGTTTTTCGGGTCAACTAGGCATCATTATAGTTTCACCATAATATTCATCAAAGATTCTTAGTGCTAGGCAGCTGTAATTTTGTATTTTCAAGAGCATTTAGTGGACCGCGAGCTAGCAACAGATCTTCATGACCAATTTCCTCCCGGACGACAGCTCATAATGATTAAGAGAGTATTAATATGATTTATCGTGAACGTCAGCTGCAGCTCCGAGAGTGAGTTGAGCATCAGCAGCCTCCCAAACTTGTAGGAAAAAAAATCAGTTATTTTCTCCCGATTGAAACTTGTGTCAGATTATAGTATCATGATTTTAGGGTTCCGTACCTCAAATGAAAAAAACTGAACCCTTATAGGATCACTTTGTTGTCCGTCTGTCCGTCCGTGCGGCTGTCAAGACCTTTATCTCGGGAACGCGCGAAGGTATCGTGGTGAAATTAAAACCATATAAGTACGCAGATCATTAGTCTCTTGCTGTAGATAGAAAAATCAAATTTCTCATTTTTCGTAAAAAAAGTTAGCCGAATATGTCGTAAAAATTCACATTTCGACACTCACAAGGCAATTAAAACCTATGGGGTACTTCCCGTTGACCTAGAACGATGAAATTTAGCAAGAAGCATTGTGTTATACATACCTAGTCTTGCCATAAATATTGTTAAAATATAAAAGCTTATTCGAAGTGGTCTCCATTGGCTGCAATACAGTCCTTTAAACGTTGAGGCCAGTTATCAATAGAAGCACGCACTCTTTCCATGGGAAAATTCTTCACTGCCAATCGTATGGATTGTTTTAGGGACTCCAAATTATCATGGCGTTTAGAGCAAGCCATACTCTCTAAAACTGACCATAAATCATAATCCAGCGGATTAAGATCAGGACTAGACGACGGCCAGTCTTCAGCTCTGATGAAGTCCGAAACGTTCACTTCCAACCAAGACTGCGTGGACCGAGCTTTATGACCTGGCGCCGAGTCTTGTTGGAAGGACCATACTTGGTTATTGAACATGGTGTTGTTAAGGGGCTTAACTACCTTCTCAAGAATGGTATTTTGATACACTTGTGCCGATGTTTTGATACCTTTTTCACAAAAATTTGGCTCAGTCACTCCTTCATAGCTAACACCCCACCAAACCATCACTGAAGTCGGATAATGCCTACGTTGCACTCTGTCGACTAATTGGGAAGCTTCCTTAGAGCTTTGAGCATAAATACAGTCATTTTGTTTGTTAAAATGTTGCTCAATTGTAAAGATTTTCTCATCCGTAAACAAAATTTTTCTGTGACCTCCCTTTGCGTACCGCTTCAGTAGTTGTTTCGATTTTACCACCCTGTTCTTTTTTAAATTATCAGTTAAAAAATGACCAGTGCGTCTCTTATAGGCTGCAAGTCCTAAGTCATCTTTTAAAATACGCGACATGGTTTTGGGTGCTATCTTCATCTCCCGAGATAAAATCTTTTGCTTTCGGACAGGATTTCTTCGAATTCTTTCCCTTACTGCTTTGACCACCTTTTTCGTACGAACACTACGTGGACGGCCAGATCTTTTTCTGTCACAAACAGAGGAGGTCTCATTGTACCTATTAATAGCCCGGTACACAAACATTTGACTAATACCAAGCGTATGGAGAGTTTTAAAAATTGCATTTGGCTCCATACCAACTTTGTGTAATGCAATCACAGCGATTCGGTTCTCTTTATCACCCCACTCCATTTTAATATCGCAAAATATTGTACAATGTATTGGCGCCAAAATTAGAAAACTCAATGAACAATCGTATAAAAATGACAGATTCCAAATTCAAATGTAATATCTTTCTTATTTTTAACTGTAACAGTATTTATGGCCAGACAAAAGTAAGTATAGAAAAAAACCGAAAACCGGACATTTTTAATTTAATCATAAAAAAATAGTGTCTTTATGCAAGGAATGAGGGTCCAAATTTTAATGTTGTTAACCGTATCATGTGGGGTATCATATGAAAGAGCTTAATTAGTATAAGTTAAATCAGGTTTTTAAATATTTTTACGATGTACATTTTTCGGTATAAGAAGGAAAATATAAAAAAAATATATAATTTCCCCCTTTTATCTACTAGTTTGTACGGAACCTTTGGTGGGCGAGTCTGACTCGCACTTGTCCGGTTTTATTTAATCTAGTCTCTATTTGCCATTACTTGTTTTTAATTCGCCGGAAGTGGAGTGTTGTGTTACTTAAAAGTTTTGTTGTCTTATTCTTCTTCATAATGACGCGATGATTAATTGTATAAGCTTACATACACTAAAGTGTTGTTGTGATTTTCTAAATAAGTAGATCATCATCATCATCATCATCATCTCAGCCATAAGAAGTCCACTGTTGGACATAGGCCTCCCCCATGGATTTCCAAAAAGACCGATTGGAAGCGGCTTGCATCCAGCGTCTTCCCGCCACTTGTATGAGGTCGTCTGTCCATCTCGTGGCTGGTCTTCCTACGCTGCGCTTGCCGGTACGTGGTCTCCACTCGAGAACCTTTCGGCCCCATCGGCCATCAGTTCTACGTGCTATGTGCCCTGCCCACTGCCACTTCAACGCTGTGCTATATCGGTGACTTTTGTACGTCTACGTATCTCTTCATTTCTGATTCGATCTCGTAGAGAGACTCCGAGCATAGCCCTCTCCATAGCTCGTTGCGTGACCTTGAGCTTCCTTATAAGGCCCATAGTTAGGGACCACGTTTCAGTGCCGTATGTCATCACTGGTAACACACACTGGTTGTAAACTTTCGACTTGAGGGACTGGGGAGTATTGGACGAGAAGACGCTTTTAAGTTTCCCGAACGCTGCCCAGCCGAGTTGGATACGACGATTGACCTCCCTCGTAAAGTCGGACCTGCCTAATCGGACCGTCTGTCCTAGGTAGACGTATTCGTCAACAACTTCAAGAGTGAAGTTCCCCACAGATATTGGGGTGGGCACTACATGGGCGTTCGACATAACCTTCGTTATGTCCATGTTCATTTTGAGGCCCACCCGTTGGGAAACTCTGTTGAGGTCTTCGAGCATCGTGCTGAGCTCTTCCATCGACTTTGCCATGACTACTATATCGTCGGCAAACCGAAGCTGAGTGATGTACTCGTCGTTAATATTAATGCCGAGCCCTTTCCATTCCAGAAGCTTATAGGATTCTTCCAAACCGGCGGTAAACAGTTTCGGAGAGACAACGTCTCCTTGCCTCACGCCTCTTTTTAATGAAATAAGTAGATACCATATTAAAATGTGTTAATGTAAATTAAAGTGTTAACAGTAGAATTAAATCCACCACCCAGGCGCCAAACTTGTTTTGTAATAGATTACTTACTTTGCTACAAATGGCGGGAAGGCTTGGTGATGGCTCGGCTAGTTGGTTGGATTCTATTCTGCAGCCGTACTCTCAACATGAGTGTAATATAAGTAGATAAAATAGATTTATAAGTTAATACCTGGAAAGAAAGTATAAATACATGATGTGTAATTCTACATAATATATAAAGTAGTAGGTATATAAAAAAAATCATAAAATTTATCAAAATCGATTCAATACTTTGGTTTTATAACAAAATCCTTGGAAAAATGTCATACAAGTAAACGAGATTGCGTATTTTGAAGTCGGTTGCTTCAGTTTTTTAAACTATCAACTTTATTTATTAAAATTGTGAAAACGACCTTACAATTCGTTTCTTCTACAGCAGATGTGTGCCTTTATAAAAAAATTACAATCTAAAGGGCGGTCGGCGACCTGCATAAATAGAAATAATGTTGCCAGTATTCGCTGTTCGCAGTTGTAATGACCTTATTTAACTACCGTCGGTGCTGCCATCTTTAATGGCAAGGTGTCTGTCGACAGCTTTATGGTACAGGGTTCATTGAGTTTACAAGGGTTAAAGCCAGTTGTAACAACTAACTATGATTATTTCCGATGTCTAATGGACCACAATGAATTTTTTTTAGAGTAGAAATTTTTGATATCGTTCAAATTAAAATTCAAAATTATTTATTTGCCGAAAAATGGGTCTATTATATGGCCTTAATTTTAAAATAGTCCCACTATATTTAGCCCGTGAAGATTGCGTAAATATTGAAATCACAATAGTTATTTAATAAGAAAGGTAAATACTTTTGTCAGTCATTAAAATAGCTACACAATATATTATGTCAATTCATATAATACAATGACGATTTTTTTAAATACAATTAATTACATATACACTAGATAGATAGATAGATAGATAACTCTTTATTAAAAGACCACATTGTACAAACATATTAAAAGAAGACAATATTACTATGGCTAATCTTTCAATAGGCGGCCTTATCGCTTAAAGCGATCTCTTCCAGGCAACCATGTACGGAGTAGGATAGGTGGCACTGATAGTGGCCTTTAAAACTAAGACAAAAATGCGTACACAAGTGAAAATATTACAGAAATAACTTATATCTATATAGTATTATTATATGTATACATATGTATATGAAAAAGAAAGGAAAAGTAGTTATTTACTCATTTAAATAGTGTGCTTTTACAAGGGTTTTAAAAACATTTAAAGAGGAAGCACGCTTGATATCCACTGGCAACTCGTTCCACAGTCTGACTGCTGTTACTGTGAAAGAGGAGGCATAAAAATTCGTTCTGTGCCGAGGGATATCAAGGGTCAAATTCTCTGATGATTTAAGAAGACGGGAAAGAAAAGTATGACGAAAATGAAAACGTTCCTGAAGATAGTGTGGCGAAGAAGGGATAAACAGAATATTATAAAGAAGAAAAAGTATATGAGCATCCCGGCGACGGCGAATGGGTAACCACTTGAGTTTAGCACGGAAGTGTGAAACATGATCATATTTACGTAAACCAAATATGAACCTTATACAGAAATTTTGAAGGCGCTCAAGTTTGTTCAATAATTCTTCAGTAAGATCCAGATGACAGACGTCGGCGTAGTCAAGGATAGGATGTAAGAGGGATTGTGCAAGCGCAACTTTAGTGGTAACCGGCAGAAAATTTCGCAATCTGCGCAGAGAACTCCCTGAAGCAAATATTCTGCGACTAGTTTCACCTATTTGCGGACCCCAAGACAAGCACCGGTCGAAAATTATACCTAGATTCTTGACTGTGTCGCTATAAGGTATTACGACTCCATCTAGAATTACTTGAGGTAATGAGTCCCATCCAATTTGGCTAATCATACGGGGGCTTTCCTACAATAATGACTTGCGTCTTTGTTGGATTCACTTTTAGGCCGTATGATTTGCTCCACTGTGAGATACAACGCAGGTCATCATTTACAGTTTCTACGGCTTCGGAAAGCCATTCCAGTGGAGCTTGGCAATAGAGTTGTAAATCATCTGCGTAAAGGTGGTAGGAAGAAGTGAGATTACGAGAGATTGAGTTTATAAAGATAGCGAAGAGCAGAGGAGATAAGACGCCACCCTGTGGTACGCCAGCAGTGGTGTCACACCACGAAGAGAGCAACTCATCGAGGCGGATCCTCTGCCGGCGACCAAGCAGGTAACTCTGAAACCAATCAACTACCGTTGGAGATATGTTAGAGGAGCGAAGAATAGCAAGGAGAATATCAAAGTCGACGGAATTAAAGGCGTTACTAAAGTCCAATAGCGTCAGCACGGTTACATAACCATTCTCCATCCCTTGACGTATATCGTCCGTGATTTTGACTAGTGCAGTAACCGTGCTGTGCCCTGGACGAAAACCAGATTGAAAGGGATTGAGCAAGTTGTTTCTGGTAAGGAAAGAGTTCAACTGATTATGGACTAACCGTTCGAGGACTTTGGATAGGAAAGGAAGGATAGATATTGGACGGTACTCAGAAAAAGATGTGGGATTGGCCTTCTTTGGCAAGGGAACCTACCTTGTTCAATTTCTGTTATTGTTATATTTCTTTGTCGTCAATAAATTCTCTTATTCAATCATATATATTATCTTTTGTAACAACATATTATCCTTTAGTTTTCTTTTAAATGTAAGTTTGAAGTTTTTGATTTCCTGTGGAATCATACCTATACACTTTTACACCCACACAGAAGATACTATTATTGTATTGTTGAGTTAAATATTTTTAGAACGTAATTTATTTTTATGTTTAGATTCGCTTAATGCGTTGCGTTGATCTGTTACGGACAGACACTGACCTCATTTTTTTTAGGTTTGGAGCTTTGCAAATGACACGTTATTGCACGTTTATTTGAGCTATCATGAGCGAGTAGGAATCTCAAGAATGTCTAAAAAGGCGTGCGACAGAGTAGATGTCACAGACTCGCTAATATCACAATTATTTCACCCACGGACACTCGCATCTGCTTGAAACGCGGTAATCGAATAGGTATGAAAATAATAACACAGCCACCAGTGCATACATAGAAGTCAATGGCATAAGGCAAGCGAGTTCATCATACCGGATAAACTAAACTCCTCATTTGGATAAAATTAATTGCGAAATATATATATGTGTAACTTATTGGGTATGCCTATTTTTATGTTGACCGATGACTGATGACAGTTGACCGATGTGCCGGAAGATCCAGTCAACCGGTATGCCGGTTTACCCACTAAAACCCCTGAGGTGTTTTGTCACGGCGCCTATGTGTCCGGCTATGGCAGCGTCGTTGACACTCGTCCACGGACTTGACGGTGCTGGTCTCCTAGGACCTTGCTCGGTACGGGGCTAACTTCGCCCCACCATCTCGCCAGCGGGGAAGCCTCCATGGTCCTGGCTGTCTAATATACCTAATCATGACTAACTCAGATATTTGATTGAAAATGTTTAACTTTTCTTTTAAATAAATTAACATACCCTTATACCAGCTGTCCAGTCACATTTGGTATCACAGTTAATGGAATTGCAATTTCTAAATCAACAGAAACATAATCCATAAACAATATTGCTGTCAGATGGCGATAGAGGCTTGTTACCTAAAAGCCTAGGCTGGTTTCTTAGTGCAATGACTTGACACTTCGACAATATGACGACAATCTCACGGAATGTTCCATGGATATCGCCCACGTGTTGTGACGAAGCTTTGATGTTCAACTGAAAATGTTTAATACTGTTCAATTCAACTGGATCCCATGAAGTCTTAATAGATAGTGCATGATTTAAATGCATATGGGCAAATAAATAAATGCATAAATGCATATACATATACTTCATGATTTTATTCGTACGATACATATAATAAAAAAACAAGATAAACAAAAAATCAGCTACAATAGAAAAATAATTGAATATCTTCACATCAAAAATCAGTATCTAAAGATTTCGCATAATATTTGTGAATACTACACAAGAATGAAAATTCATGAAGATCGCCTTTGCTTTTGTACTATATGGGCTTTACTGAAAAACGTTACTTAACTTTAACCAACGTCTTAGGTTATCTGTCTTCTGTCCACAAGTGTCATTACGTGTCAGTCAGAAGTTGACAAAATATGTAAGATAAGATAAGATATCGTTTATTGCAGAAACTGTGTACATAATATGGAAATTATATTAAATTTAGACCCAACAGCTTATCCTAACGGACGTGCAATATTTCTTTTTTTTTTTCTTAAAATTTATCTACTTATAAGCCTACAAGGTCACATCCAAATACAGACTTATTGACATAATATAAGAACTCTTTAAAAACAATGATGGTTATTTTTGTACCAATCATCGCTTAAATACATATTATGTAACTCTTAAATACATGATATATTAAACCTATAATAGAACAACATAGTATGAGATCAATATAACTAATTTTAAATCTTATTCTAGATTAATCTTTTTTTTATAAGTATTTGTAAATTCATAGAACTCTTTGATATTATAAAATAAATTTTCTACAAGCCATTTCTTTAGAGTAGTTTTATATCTATATTTCTTTAGAATAGTTGTAAAGCATTGCTTAAAGTTAAGTAACGTTTTTCGGGAAGGCTTTGCTGCCTTCATTATTAGAATTTTTTAAATCGATGTTCTCTGACCTCAGTGTCACCGTCATTTACCATTAGCGAGTATGTGTTCTCCACATACCTATAGGTACATAGGTACAGGAACACAGGTACATAGGTACAGGAACACATACTACCCATAGGTAGATCTATTTTGTTCACAAAATATGATCTCAATTTTAAATAATATAATATTTTTACTAGGTACGGGACCACATTCTCTTGATGATCAAATATGGGATCAAAGAACGCTTATATAGATTAAAACCTACTTTACCAATATCTGAAGATGTCCAAATGGGCTATCTCATATAATTTTAGATAATGATGATGATGATGACGAAGGTGAAAGCAATTATGATAACAAGTTCTAGTATTCAGACGATGACACGTTAAGTAAGCTCTGAATCATTTCGCAGACGTATTGTGTACATATATTACTCGTACCTACGTATAGATACATACTTTATCAGATAAGGTTTTCCGCGTACTTTGCCGTTTTATTTGCAATAAATATTTATTTCTTAACATACCATTTCATGGGAAAGTATGATAACTGTATTCCTGCCTTTTTTTTTGAATTTTTACATCTAAATAGATATTGATTTTGTTCCAAATACATAATTTAATTCTAAATTATTTTTAAATTTGGAAATTTACAATAAGATATCATGATGACTTATTTGTGTCACTGGCCAGGTGATAGTTAAACATATTTTGTTGTTTTTATTTTTCTTTCTCTCCGTTGTTGTCTATTTGTCCATTGTTGTTTATGGTTACCCAGCTTTATTTAGACAAACACAAGTTTTGTCTGAAGAAACTATTCTTCACCCTGCTTCAAATACTCACCTAATTTTTCTGGGCGGTGTTGCTACATCTTGCAATATATTCTAAATTCTTCTATTATTCTTTACCTTTATCGGTCTGGGGACTCTGGGGTAATCGATTTGCTTATTGTGTACTAGTTTAATTAGTTGAATTTGTGTAGTTTGTATATTGTTTTATTGTAGTTAATTCTTATTTAAATTTCTGTTTGAGTCTAACATTCCATACTCTTGCAAAATAAACTTAACGTCACCGGCATCATAGAAATTAGAATATAATCCATCAAGCCTCAGCATGGCCGGACGTGACGTCATATCCGCCGGCGACCGCAAATACCGAACCCCTTCTCAATTCGGCCACTGATTGTCTTTGATCTAGATGTTGGGAGATCAGCAAAGAATATAATAACACAAAAGAGCATTGGTAATTTTACCTATATCACAACCATAGATCTCCCTGTTCCATCAGTAACCGGAAAGAGACCTACAACTTGCTTATTTATCTAAGAAGTAAAAATAAAACAAATATCATATCCAGGCCATTATTATGACAAAATTGGGGATAAACCTTTTTTCATCCTATCGTATGAAACAACGTTAATAATGAAGAGCGATAAGAAGAAAGTTCTTGTTACGAGATGGGCTAACTGCTTAAAATTGAATTTGACTATCAAAATTGTAGAAAATCTGAATTTGAGAAGTAAGCCACGTTTGACTCCTTTAGCGCGTTATCATGCATTGTTATGACGTAATACCAACAGTTCGCATTCACACCTATATTTTTTTATTGCAATGTGCAATTTTGTATAAGCTTGTAAATTTGTTATAGAATGAAATCTAAGGTAACTAATTTAATCATCTTCTAAGGATCGTAGCGTCATGAAAATTGGCGGCTGTATGTAGTTCTGATGACAATACAATAATATGGTACTGTTGAACTGATCTGATGATGGAGCCGGAAGATATGAACTAGAACTTCATGATAGAACATCGTATCATAGCTGTGTTTGGATTTGTTAGAAAATTCTTGTAATGAACTTTGACCACAATAATTTGTAGCGTGTTTTTTAGTTTTTTAAACTGTAATTTAATAAATAATCCAAATATATGTAGCAAATACTGGTAATTTTAATAGCTTAAGCAAAGATCAGAAAGATTTGAGTTGGAACACATTGAAGTAGATACCTCATGATAAAAAAATCAAAGATTGTGCGATTGACGCAAATAAACGTTTAGATAAACTAAGTCAACAGGTAAATAAAAAAATGACAATGCTAAAATAAACAGCCTTATAGGAAGTAAAAGATAAAGACAACCAAAAGTGGCAGCTAGAAGTCGTGTTTCTACTAGATTAAATAGAAAAAAGACAAACAAAAGTCTGAGTATATTTAAACGAGCATCGATGTCATTGGACGAGGATTAGCCAGCGGCCGAAATCACGATAGGATTTAATTGTGGAGGTATTGGTCGACGCGTTATCATATCGGTCGACGATACGAGCGATAACGGATGAATAGCGCTCGCGGCCGATCGTTTACAAATAAAACAGGAACCCATTTGTAAATAAATTACAACGAAACCGAAACGCTGTTTGAAAAAACGACAAACCGGCCTCGGATATCCCGGCGTGAACGATTGTTTGTGTTTGCAAGTACCTACATAGCGACAATTAGTTAAGCAATCGTTTCGGCGCATTCAGCAGGCGACGGATCGCCGCGCGCCGGGGCGCGCTGCCAGAGCTGTGTCAACATTTTCTTTGTATTTCGTTTATCGCTGATTCTATTAACTCGAAATCTTCCAATTGTGCCGTGCAATAATAATAACGAAACGTTCGCATATTATGTCGATTGTGTCATCGGGCATCGTAAATTATCGACGTTGACTGGCGGCGCGTGAGTCAGGTGTCGCGAGAAGGGGCAGGGGTCGTGGCGAGCCCCTCGGGACTCCGCACCGGGACCGGTGGCGTGAACATTCGCGGTCCGTCCTTTGTTGGCCGCTTTGTTTTGGAGTACCATCCGGTTCCTGGTGGTGGAGGGGAGGGGACAGGTGGGCGCAGGTAGCGCGCGGTGTGCCACTCAGTCCACCTCGGTGCGTCGCGCTGCGCGAGCGCCTCGCCTACTCACGTACTATATCTAATATGGAAATGGCCAGTCATTCCGCGACAGGTGCGTGCTTGCGCCCATCGTGCACGTGTGCTGTTAGTGAGTGCGCCGGCGCTGCCTCTTCCCTTCGCACCTCGTATGCTGGTGAGTCTTCAATATTGTTTTAAAACTCGCCCGGCCCACGAAGCAGGCTGGCGCGTTTTTGCCGGTTCTTTATTAAAAGCGTCCGCGTCATCCGCGCTCGCGCGCATCTGCCGTCCCGTCCCGGTGCAGCAGCTGCCGTTTCAATAGGTAGGTATGATAGTTTTTATATTCTTTGATCGAAGAATAATATTCCCTTGAATGAGTTCCCTTCTAGCAGGCCCTTCGGGATCTTAGCAGGGCTCTAATACAATTAGTGAACGCGGGGAGTGGAGCGCGTTCACACGGTCGCAATCTTTCGTTTCGCGTGTTGCTGTTACTGAGTAAATATTGGTTCGATAACACCGCGAGTGCGTGTGCGCCACATACGCCAACAGTTATCGATTCCACACATGCGTCAACTTCGATGGTTATCTTCATCGGATCTGGGTCATTGTTCTTTTGTATTTCATTTTCTATTTTATATACTGTTCTGACTTCTACCAACAAAACTATTAACTTCCGACAAAAAATCTATTCCAACATTACATCTCACTTTTTTATTAATATATAAAATAGTTAAATCACCGTGCAAAATTAAACAACGTAATTCGCGAAACGCGTGAGAAACGATTTTGAAAGGTTCGCAAACGTACGAATAGGTATCGACATGCATTTCTGTTGAAACATCTAAATTAATACCCATTAAATCAAATCTATGAATAGGAATAGTTTCATAAGGATCACTACATGCATCAAAATTGATTTAAATCGTAACAAATTGATTTTGTACGTGCTTAGAGACCATTCGTCGAAAATCCAAATCTTAATGTCTAGTATTCTACACGCGAATCGATCTTAAATAGTTTTAGATAACCATAAAATTGGATAGATTGAAAAAAAAATAAAGATTTATAAAACGCTACAATTACAGGAGGAATAACAGTTTTATTAACTTACTTATTTATTATAATTGTAGACTATGATGTCACAAATATACATTTTTTTTAGCTAGGAATGATAATTTACTACAAATAATAATTTAAATTAAAGTACTAATCATAAACCAAAATGAAAGGGACACTAAATTTAACTACTGTTAATTTCCTAACATTATTATTTACTTCCTTCAATAAAAAGCCTTATAGACTTCAATTTTTAGCCATAAAGTTCCGTCAGTTAAAGTAGACTCATTACAACCATTAGATAAAATGCCGCCTCTGTTCGTGGTAGCTCTGTGATCGAGCACACCGGTTTTCACAGCCATGAAACCATTATGTAGTGGATAGGTACTTACATTATCAAGAGAATAGGTAGTTTTTTCCCCTGCCGGCTTCGCTCTACCGCGCTCGGCTTAGGTACCTCGTGACTTCACAGAATTTGGAAATCGAGGCTATTTTTATGTTTGTTTTCCTCTATCAGTAGTTTATGTGTAACCTCTATTGTTAATACAAATTTCTAGTTAACTTTTTGTAAGACTGTCGTTGTTTTTTTTTTTTTTTTTTTTGTAGATGATAGATCTACTAATATTTATTGTATTTTTTTACGTAGGTACTAAATTTAGTTTGCAATTCAGCAAACTCAAATATGACCGTTTTAACAAAATTTTGATTTCAATTAAAGGAATGCATAGCATATTAGGAATTTTAGCAGCGTTGAAATGTTTAAATACTGTAAATTATTCTATTGCAAAATTGTCAAAATATACTTATGTTGAATTAACATAATTATGTACATGTAATAAGCACGTAGTACTTAGTACGACTGATGTCAAAGTTAGTACAAGCAAAAAATAAAAATCGACACAAAAAGTTAAATTTGTCGAGTTTCATCATTAGAAGTATATCCATTCGAGTTATTGTAAGGCGCTATACAGACAGAGTAACTTTGATCTCTATATTGCGACAACAGGCAACTGACAACTAGCTGTTCACATAACAAATAAACTATGCCAGACTTAGCAACTCTAGTTTTGAATTTCGATGATAGAATCATTTTCAAATTAACGCAACTAGCAACCGCCATGTACTAATGCTAATGTAAAGTTGCTGGTTTCATCAATCGGAAATCGCAACTTATCAAGCGATTTCTCTTCCTCCCCAGTAGCGTCATTCTTGCTCAAAGCATCGTGTTGTTCACACGCCTGACGTTCCTGCGTAAGAATATAAAAGTTTATGATTGCGGCAAATTTGAACAGTGCCTTTTTGTTGCTGCAACTGGCAACTTTTAACGAAAATTATTAAAATATTGATAGTTTCTTCAACTCAAAAAGTTGCTCTCTCTGCATAGCGCCTAAGAAATAAAGAAATAAATAAGTAGTCTCGGTACTTGACCTTGTGTACGAAACGTCTCTATTAAAACTTTGAACCTTTATTTCCAGTGGCAAGGTCATGTCTGTTTCCTCTGTAAACTATTTATTTATATCAGAATCATCAATGAATTTATAAAAGCCTGTCTTTCTACAATACTATAAGCCTGTCTTTATTATTGAGTTGCAATATTAGAAGAAATGATTGTTTCAAGAGTTGTTTGAAAATTAAAACAGGGGTTTTGATTCAAAACTCGAAACATAATTAATTATTCTTTTGTGTTTTTGGGTCTTGTTTTTCAAAGGCAGATAGATTTTTAGTTAATTGTTATTTTCAAAGAATCGTCAAAAGAAGCTCTTATCCTGTCGGATTTAGTCTTCCGTTTCATAACCTCAAGAGGAAGAAGTATATTTAGTTCTTCCTATTGAGGTTATCGTATATTTTATCTGATGATTAAAAAGTTTTTAGTCTTTTGAAATCGTTAGACTTTTGATTTGTAACATTTAACATTATAAAAAAAAGTCTTGACCTAATAATATGCTATGATGACATTACGGAATTTGTTCACCTCTTTAAATATTTAATTTTAAAGATAGAGAAGAATAAATAAGTTTTATATTAAAAAAAAAAAAAAAAAAAAGTTTTATATTGGTAATGTTTCATTTCAAAGCATTTTTTATTATATTTAAAAAACTGAAGCAACCGACTTCACATGGATGCCATTGTCAGAACTGGACCAAATTGGACCTAACGGGAAGCACCAGCTTTCATATAAAAAAAAAGTCATCAAAATCGGTTCACCCAGGTGAAAGTTCTGAGGTAACAAACAAAAAAAAAACAATTGAATTAAGAACCTCCTCCTTTTTTGAAGTCGGTTGAAAATTAAAAGGACTTTTATTACGTGGCGTAATTGAATCGACTGTAGTTATATAAATACCGGTGCATAGAGACAAGAGCTAAATTTAAATTTACTGAATAAGGCTAAAACAGCAAAGTTGGAATAGCTCAGTAGGAGATTTCTAGTTGATTCGTGCCAGTGGAACTAATCGGAGTTGATAAGTATTGAGCAGACAAGCAACGCTACTAGGGTTGACGATTTTATATTTCATCTGAATGTTAAAAATAGGTAGCCGTTTCTTTTCAGTTTATTGGTAAACCTCGTCATAAAATATAATGAATGAATATATTGTTTTAGAGTATTTTTATCATATTTTATTTTATACTTATGTCATCACATATTTTTGTTATAATTTTATTTTATAATTAATCATTGTATAATGAATAATCATATTTACAGACTTTTTTGACGTGAAAATTCTGTTTAACAACAAAATATTGAAAATTAAATACAGATAAACCATATCTGTGCCAATTTGACTGCTTATGTTACTATGTTCGCGTTATTCATCCATTTCTCTTTAGCTTTTTTTAACCAGATCCAACCTATCTATGATTGAACTTCGTGTGTGTTACATATGAATATTTTGTACAGATGCCTGCTGATTGCAGTCCGGTTTTCAGTTTATTCAGTTTTTAACCTGTAATATTTTTTAATATTCAAACATTATTACTTACTATATTGTATTTTAATTTTTTTAACGGGCAAGTGCATTTATTTTTAAATGTTTTGTTTTATTGTAGTTAACTACAATAAAACAAAACACAAACTACACATAAATACTCAGCAAAAAAAAATACTACACGATAAGCAAATGTCTTGCCCCAGACTGATGAGGGTTTGCTCAAAACCACCACCAGTTGGCAGTGAACCCAGCATGTTGCCACAAATGCCACGTTGCATGGCAACCACTGGCAATGCCTACGCGTTAGTTAAATTTGATTAATTATTGACGTGATTAAATTCCTCTTAGATACGTAAATGCAACTTGTATACAATTTATGGAAAGATGAAGTTGTGACCAGAAAAAAATAATCTTATATCTCTGGTTTATTTGTGACAACCCTAAAAACCGTGAAAAAAGTGATCGTGGTCCGCGACAAATCGAGCAGCGATGTGATGACTCGTCGATGTCTCGCATTGTTCATAACCACGGTTGAACGAACTGTCCAGCTCTCCACGGGAACTTGAACTCGATTCGGACCTCTTCCGAACCACGACGCGACCACAGACCAGAGCGCGACCACAGACCAGGGCGGAGCGGCTGGCCTTTACAAACCACTTCCGATCATACAAAATAAGATACCAAATGGGTCTTTAAGGATCCTTTATAACCATAGAGATACATTTTGAAATTCCATGAAATATCCATTTGAATATTTGAAATAGGGGCTGACAAATAATTGATAACCATCGAAACCAGGATATTGCTGATGCATTTAAGGTACTAAGAAATCTACTGTTTTCAAATATTATTCATTTCAGGTCATTCATTAAATCACTATTATCCAATGGGATATTTACCGTGGTTCGCCACCATGTCAAGGGGGACATCGGGATCTCAAATTTAACGCGAACCACGGTAAATATCCCGTTAATAATAATAGTACTATAAGGAATCTAGTTGAAAAAACCATGTTTTATTGTACTAGACTTATAAAAAATCCGCATGATTGTGATCTGAATGTAACAATGTCTTACAATTTTTCATATAATAAATCTAGAAAAGTACGAGTTTTATTCGCATACCGAGGCTTCCAACTCATATGCGTGAATAATGCATGAACACTGACACCTTGATATTCTTTTTTTGTGGAATCAACAAGGAAGTTTTATTTCACACAATAATTTTCCATTCTTTTCAATAAATATTTACGCAAGCTTATCTCGCTCTTGACCAGTTTTTAGTATTTGTAGATTTACATTAAAGTAAGCCATACAACTACAATCTAGCAAATTTTGAGATTTGTATGTATCTATTACCGTTCAAAAGATACAACCTTATAAGTGTAGGACAGACAGACACCGTAATCTTACAATTATAATCTCACGTTATAAAAATGTAATCAGTATTATATTTTGTAAGGACTAAAAAGAGTTATTATATCCAACCTATTTTATTAAATATCATGAAGATTATTACTCATTTTATAATAAATATTAAAGCTGATTTATCAGAGTATATTCAGACTTTGCCTTGCTCTGTCTATAATGACCCTAGAAACTGAGACGAGAATCAGAGATAGTTCAGCAGGTTGTGCGAGTTCTGACGGGCCGGCTCCGAAGGCGGGGCTGGGCAAATGGCCCGAAACGACGGCGCACAGTGCCGTTCTCATAACCTTTACACTAATGTGCGCACGCGCAAGATCATTGTCATGGCCTCAACATAGACCAACTTCTCCACAAAAAACACCAATTAAAACAATCGGAACGAGAACCATTCGTAACTTCTCGCAGTCATTAGCTAGATTTTGAGCTATTTATTAATTTGATCCACGGCAGATGCGCGTCGAGTTTCGTGTTCGGGCATTGTTGGAAAATATGACGAATCTAGACTGTTCTTTGAGAAGTCGGAGCATGAAATTGTGTGCACGAGGCGTATCGGCAATTTGCGTCAGTTTTTTTTATCGCAGTCACGACAGGCCGGATACTTCGTGAAGCGGCCAATCGCGGGCTAGAGACGGTGTAATTGGGAGAAACTATGTGGCCACCACAAATGCTTGAGATTCATTTTCGACCAGTGCAAACGGACCTCTTTAACCCGTCCTATAAACACCTCGTAGGTTGGTGTTTCCTCTGCGTTAGAGGGGGGAAGAAGGTCTCGGTGAAGTAGATGCTCCATAATGACACGGTCTTATTCTGGTCGATTGCAACAGCGAGTGTAACTGTTTCGGCCCTTTGTCCGTGTGATGATAGTCGAGAGATGGTTTATAATTCTTGGCGGATGTTGTATAGTGCTTCACTTTCGCGTCTATTATATTTTTTGTTGGCCTGCGATTGAATGACATTCATTGTTGCAATATAATTGTTTTAATGTAACAATTTAGTTTATTTTATGTAAAATACAAATACAACATATTCACAAAATCATAGACTTCTTGCACAAAATAGATAATTGGCATAGAATATTTGAGAACGTGACAAAAATGTATTATCATTATGTAGCTAATAGTTGTTGGCTTTAGCTCCATTGATGCCTATCAAAGACTGGACTTGACTCGACATTCAATATGATTAAAGTATTCTTACTACAAAATTGTGTAGCGGTTAAATACCTGCTGTTTCGTTTTTGAAGTGCTAATGCTTGGGCTTCATTAGCGGGCTACGGCGAATATTCGTATTAACGCAACGAGTGTGGCCGGGTAGATCGTTGCAACGCGTAGTGTTCGGGCGAAGACGATGTAATTATCGGGGCACTGTCGGTAAACTGGCGCGCAACGCGACACGAATCTTTGCCCGCTAATGTAGCCCCAGCATTATAATATATTGAGTAAATGGCAATGACATATTCTGTTAGTAAATTCTTATCATGCAATTAAATTTAGATATAGAACATTTAGGAAAATTCCATAAGTTCTACGGAAAATTTAGAATAATAAAATAGAATATCCGCCAATTCACGAAAAACTAAAATTGGTTCACGAATGACGGAGAAATTCGTGTACATACATAAACAAATATACGCTTCGAATTGATAACCTCCTCCTTTTTTAAAGTCGGTTAAGAACAGAACTGCATTTCGACACACCAGTGCTTCTTGGAAAACTCGAATGTACAAAGTAGCTCTTCACACAAATATTATAATTGCAAAAGTTTGTGTGTGTGTGTGTGTGTTTCTTCCTCCTTCACGCTGAAACGGCTGAACTAATTTGAAAGAAATTGGACATAGTGCTTGAAAAGTGCTATATAATTCTCTAAACTAAACTATATAATTGGAACTAAATCATTGAAATAAAACAAATTTCACATGAAACCACAGACGCTGCAGTGTTCGAAACGTCAGATAATAATAAAATTATGTAAAATATACGTGATAAATACGTTAAAATTTATTTCATTTCAATGAGTAACAATCGCGAAAACCTTAGAAAACATGGAACCAAATCATTGGTGTACAATAGCGTCAGCGTGCACCACGTGATCTCAGTCGCTATCGGCTATCGGTCACGCTAGCGTGCGGTTATGTCGACAGAGATTGAAATTTTATTGAAGATTTGCGACGAATATGTGAAAATATTATGATAAAATTTCATGTACTTACTTAGTGGTAGTGTTTTATGTCCGTCTATAGTATTAATTTTGTTCGATATGAGTCTTATAAATCGATGAACTCCGGCTACACGCAAGAAAAAGCATGACTCATTGTCACCCTGAGCCGAGCGTGCAAGCGAGAGCGCAGAACAAGCGATAGAGAGGCACGATCGGCCTAAGCGTCCGGCTTGTGACGCATCTATCATGACGTTATCACGTTAAATTATCGTCCGTAAACCGACTTCACAGTCAATCATTTTACAAATAGGTACCTACTACGAATTATTTTACCTTTCTTATGACAATTTGTAAAATTATATTATCTTTTTTATTTTATTTACAGAAACGACATGTAAGAAAAAAAACTATACTAAGAACTATAACTAGGTATACCTATAACTGTACCAATCATTTTTATTTTTATTACATAGCTTTTGTAAATATTAGAAATCACTTAACGGTAGCTATTACTTTGGTTTAGGCCTCATTCATTCATCAGGTTTAATTAATTAAAATACAGATAGTTGCAACTGATGAAGGTTATTAACAAAGCTATCTTATCAGTCAGTCAATGCAACGATAACTGAAAGTCACATCGATTCGATAATATTGATTTAGCTTGAATGCAAGACTGAATTATTATTCTGCGAAATGGAGTACTTCCTGGAATATTCTCATTAAAATACTCAAATTTTACTCCATATACTGGTATTCGTACGGGTTGGAGTATGATTTTTTTATTCGAAAATAGGCTTGCGCTTGACCGTCAACTCACCTGGTGTTAAGCGACAGTTATGCTCTACGATGGAGCGCGCTTGCCCAGAAAAAAACCTATTCGCTCGCGATTTGAAGACACCTAGATTATATCTATTCGGAAAGACCCATTCAAGAAGCGCATTCCACATTTTGGCGGTACGCACAATGAAAGTGGAGCCAAAGCGCTTCGTACGGGTTTTCGGAATATCAACTACCTATATCATGATGTCGCTTTTTTGTGCTTCTTGCTGCCCGATAGAAAAATGGGCATGGGAGAATGAGATCATGCAAATCAGACACTCACTCACCGAAACTTATGCGAAAAAAAACCCATAAACTAGCAACTTTGCGACGATGCTCCATACTTTGGAGTTTAGTCAATGCACATTGATGAGAAAATTAATTGGCAATTTAAAACAAAATATCCGTTTCAATGATTCTTTTCTATCTGTTCGGAACCTTTACATTATTGAGTTTTTAAAATTTTGTTAACTCTGGGTGCCACGGCAATTGAGTGAAATTGACTGATAGCTGTTGTACCAGTAGTATATTACAACTTTTTAGTTATTCTAGGCTATAAAAATGTCATACGTACTCGTTTTATATCCAGATCTAGCACTGACAAATAAATAATTTAATCTAATTAATTATCAATTTGTAGACGAAAGAAAATCACTGATATAATACAGCAGATTAGCAAGTTGAAGTGGCAGTGAGCAGGGCAGATATTACCTACATTTGTAACACGTACCTATCAAATACGTAGAACCAATCGCCAACGGTGTCGAAAAGAAAAGCGAGACGATGCAAAGGGAAGCACAGCGTAAACAAAGACCTGCTACAATGACAGACGACTTCATACATGTGGCAGGAAGACGCTGGATGCGGTCCGTGCGACAACCGGTCATTTTAGAAATCCAAAGGGGAGTCCTATGTCCAGCAGTGGACTTGGACTTCTTGTGGCTGAGATGATGATAATGAAGAAATTAGTATTAAAATGACATGTGTGTCTAATTAAGATGAGCAATAGTTATGTAGACCATATAATATGGTCCCGTAGAACTGAAATGAAATAAGACAAGTATACTTGTATACTTATACTCAACTTTACAATAGACTCGTAAAATTAGTAGAGTTACAACGTTTACTCGCATTTGCCTCGTTTTGGAGTCGATAAGTGGATGTGTAATGTTTGTTCAATTTTTAGACTTTTTTGAAACAACACATGTGGAAAATTAGTTGGGGAAGGGAAATATGTATTGTGTATGAAATTCTTTATTTGTTTTATACGAGCCAGATCTACGTTTGACTACAAATGGTAAAAGATTGTGTGGCGGGGAACACATGAACACATTCACTTTCTTGAAAATTCCAAGATTGTAGCTTTCAGGATTTCCCTGATGCAAACGACTAAGTACAATAGGATACTACATATTATATGTTAACTCTGCTTGAGTTAGTATCAAGGAGGTCGATTCTTTTACAGTACGAATTAAGAATGCGGACAGAACTTTGTATACGAATTTTGGGTATTTCAATGTGAAATAGATAGTAGTTTGTTGACGTACTGTTTTCTTTATTAGGATGTAAATTTTTAATCTGGATCCTTAGTGGTGATGACTTGGCATCCTCAATAAAGTTAGGCATTACTCTAACCGGGACAGGTGTTCACTTTTATCAGACACATGTCCGATCGTGTTTCGAGTACTGCTGCCATCTTTTTGATGGGGCAACTAAGTATCAGCTGGAGTCTTTGGAGTTGGTTGACCGGCGTGTTGTAAGGTTAATCGATGATAATAAACTGATTGCCAACAAGCTATTTAGTCTCGAGCTCCACCGTAAAGTAGCGTGTCTGTCTGTATTCTGTAGAATTCATTTCGGGGAGTATACGCAAGATCTTCACGACCCAATTCCAAATGCCAAAACCCATGCCTGTCTTATGGACCACCTGGCTCCTTCTGCACTTGGATTAACAATTTCTTGAGAGAACGATCGATTCGAGTGGTTTTTGACGGCTGCTCGTCTGATCAAATTGCTACTAAAACTTACATGGTTCCCTAAGTTGGGAGATTCTTTATTCGGTAAAAAAGTGGCCAAAATCATGTCGAGACACGCATATAGGGTATAAACATAATAGGGTTCAGTAGCTAATGCTGTAATTCAAAAGAATACTACTTGGCGAGTATTTTTTTTGTAGACAATTTTGCAAAAATGTCAATGACCTCTGTACTATAATGATTAAAGTGTTTTACATATTTATCGCTATATCTCGAAAAGTTATAATTACCGTGTTCAAAATAATTTCCGTTAAAAGTATTTGATATGATCTAATTTGTAGGTCCAAAAGCTTAAAAATTCAGATGGATACAATTTTTTCATCTTTGACATGACGAAATTATAAGGGTTCCTCGTAGTTACATTCATACATACATATCAATTTTGGCAATTGGCATATCATTGGATATGCCAAAAAAAGGAGTTTATCAATATAAACTCCTTTTTTTAAGTCGATTAAAAATCTATAAAATATGTGTAATTCATTTCTAATTTTTAATCAGTTTAGGAAAAACAACTTATGATAATAATAAACACTCTAAGTATTATCATAAGTTGTTTTCCTAAACTGATTAAAAATTAGAAATGAATTACACATATTTTAAATAGATTTTTTAATCGACTTAAAAACAGAAGTTTATATTGATAAACTCCTTTTTTTGGCATATCCAATGATGTCGGTTCAGGGATTCTATAAAGATAGTTGTAGGTTAAATTTGAATAAAAAAAAAGACTTTTAGAAATTTTATTTTTATTGTTCTAAGATGACCATCTAAATCAAACGTGATAGTGGTCCCATTATTTTTCACTCTATTTTGTCAAGCTGTATTTTCAACATTTCCATCATGAAAACATGCTATAGTCGTAGTTCTCGCCACACTAATAAAATGCCTCTGAACACCAACGGACGTTAAGCTCCTTGTTCGACAAGCTATACAAGGTGCTTTAGTACTGCTATAAATAAGAAACAACGTAATGACGTTTGGCTTACAAAAATACGAGAATAGATCTTGCAATATTGTTGTATGCAATTAATTGACGAAACAAGCAATAGTGACTCCTGTGATGTTAGAGTTGTTGCTTAGAATTTAAAGATTTTGTGTGGCAATATACCACGCTTGTCACTATGAGGTACCACCGGCAGCCTTTTATGGAGACTTTTGCACCGGCAGCGGATAAAGGACAATTATTGGACAGATTGTTAATTATCACGCAGTATCAAACCCTCTTTATATGTACATAGGTATAACAATTTAAAAGCAAACATATTTCTCAGAATAACAATGAAGAACTATTAGCACAAAGAGTAGAACTAGTTTTATTAATTTAAAAGCTGAAAGAGTTTTCTACAAACATAAAAAATACGGAATAAAAATATAAAAAAATATCGTTAATCTTTTTTACGGAATAACTGACTCATCATAAATTGAATCAAGAACACTTCAAAAACTTTGTTGGCATTAAAAGTACGCTCAAAATCATGGCACATACTCGTAGTAGTGTATTGAAAAATGCAGTTACGGAGTCCGTTAGAACGGTCGTCGAATTCACCGTGCATCATAACTGTTGCAGAACAACCGTATATCCAAATCCAGTTAAGAAGATCGCTGAACGCAAACTTGACGCCAATACAATACTCATTTCATCAATATAGTACCTGGATGGCCGAGCCTTGCTCGGTTTTTTTTTATAATATTATTTTTTTTCACAAAAGAAGAAACTTGAAAAAAAGTGAAAAAATAATATCATCTATCTGGAATCGAACTGACGTCTTCAGGATTATGACTGATTTTGGTTTTAAAATGTTTGTCGTAGTCCAAGGAAGATTTAAACGTTGAGAAAATATGAGTCCACTCATTGATAGGTGATACGAAGTACGCCAGGTCATCTAGTATATATATACAATAATTGCTCGTTTAAAGGTACAGAATGAAAGTACAAGATGTAGCGAATGCGAGAACTGGACTGACAGCTATGAAGTAGAACAGGCTTCCGACCTGCGTTGAAAAATAGTTTTTTTTTTATTAACCTATATTGTCCCACTGCTGGACAAAGGTCTCCCCGATTTCCCTCCACAAGTCACGGTCCTGCGCCATCTGCTGCCAATCTTTGTGGAATCCACAAAGGACTACCTAAATTATAAAAAAAAAAACTCATTTGTATGTTCCACTGGTGTAACAAAATAGTCGTAGGCTTGTTCTGGCCAATCAATCGCAATGGCTCTGTACCATACATTTTACATTTATTTTGGATAATACAAAGCACACATGAAAATTTAGAACTTGTAAGTTTTACATACATAGTAAAATAACATACTTAACATAACTTTAGACCCTGCGCAGTTGATAGACATATATTTCTCATACAATATTTCTGCCGGAGAAGATACTTGAACTAAAGATTTTCTTCTTGGCAAAATTAGGTTAGGTTGTAAATTAATTTGCATTGACGTAAAAAAAGTAAGATACTTACCAAACATGACGTACCTATTTATTGAAAAAGAGTGCTGTAAATAATAATTTGTGAAATTCGCTGTTTTATTTATCACTAATTATGATAATAAGAAGAAATTTTGATACTTGAAACTGGAAAATGCTTTAAGCGGGTCCAAATACAATTAAAAAAAAACGCACAAGATCCAGTGGAATGTGAAGCCGAATCAATCGATAGTCAAATCGAATAGCTTAGATTTGTCAATTACGGTAATTAACAAACCCTGTCTAGTAAGACCAATGATCAGCCCCGGATCTACGATTTTTTCGAGCCGGGGCAAAACCTTGATAGTGGCGCCCCCTCCCTTCAGTGTTTGAGAAAAACTGTTAAAACTAACAATGAGTAGCATTTTTGTGACGATTTGTTAAAATAATAATTAATAAATTTAAACTTTTTATTATCTAATAACTAATAACTTTCATTTGTGACATAAAACAAAAACACAGAAAAAATATATAACCAGGAAAGACTACAAATTAACACGGCGTGCTTTCTTTTCTGCAAACGGACACTACGCACGCGTTCAAAAATTTACTTGATCTGTTACGATGCGTTCATAAATCACTTAGTATGTGTTCAAAAACTAACTGGGCGTATGAAAATAGAAAAGTTTGTTTTCAAACATATGTATTATATTAAGATTCGATTACTTGATTAAAACCTATGAGATTGTAGGAAAAGAGGCTTCATTTGTTCGATATTTCAAATTCTTGTCTCAAGGATTTGGCACCCCCATGAAACTGCCGCCCGGGGCAAGTGCCCCGGTTGCCCCTTAGATCCGGGGCTGCCAATGATGATGGTGATCGTGTCAAAAAATACCTAATGCACTGTAAAGGAAATTACGTTCAAGTATATTAAGAGTCGATCTCAATTATAAAGGAATCATGCATAGTCATCCATTCCTTTTACCGTTACTAAAATGACAGACCGTTCGATATAGTCATGGAACAGTAAATCTCCCATGTAAAAAATGTAAAAATGTAATAAAATTGTGATGGTGCTGTCGTAAAATAAATGATTCCAATCCAAACTATAAGATGTCTTTATATCGATGGCTTGAACATTTACAATGTCTTTATCTGTCTTTATATTGTATTTTGTAGTGGTAAACATCTGTTGCTGCCTTTATCATCATCGGTCTGGGAAGTTTAGTTGGTTAAGTATGTGTAGTACCTATTAGATAAAGTATCACTTGTTTGCGAGTTATTCGACAGTCAAGCAGTAGTGTGCAAGTATTAATGTGTTCCTGTTTGATGGGTAAAGTTTCCAGCAATTCCAGCAATATTTCCGGGCATGAAGAGTTTTGAAATTTAATATTTAGGAATGAAGAGCATATTGTAGAAATATTGTATTAGATTCTGAATAAATACTATAGCGGCAAAAAAGGGACTAATGGTTTTTAACCGACTTCCAAAAAGAAGGAGGGTATCAATACGGTCTGTATATTTTTTTTGTATGTTTGTTCACCGATTACTCAGCCAATTGTGCATTGATTTTGATGATTATGTATTTGGTAGGTCATACTTCAGAGGTGGTCCCATATACATTTTATCAAAATCGATGCAGTACTTGGGTTTTTCAGCCGACTTCAAAAAAGGAGGAGGTTCTCAATTCGACTGTATTTTTTTTGCGCTCTTGTCCTCCAATAAATTAACGAAATAAGGACAGCAGTGCACTTAATGTCGCATTAGTTCCCTAACTTTTAATGTTGCCATACTAGCAACAAATTCTAATGTTGCCATACTAGATTTTGCTGTCAAGTCCTGACATCAGACAAGCCGTTTACTCGTCTCGTCACTGAGTTATGTGGACGACTTAAACAGCAGTGGTTGCTTAAATAACGTGTCTTCCACAAATAACGTCATATTACCGACTTCAACAGCAGCAATATTATTTATAATGAGGACTTGAATGCCGAACGGTGCATTTTATTTTCGACAAATGGCAAGAAGCACGAGACCACATGGTCTTGATTTTGTTTTTGTTTTGTAGGTGGTCTTTTAATTAAGAGTTCATAAGATGACTTGGAGGGTAAACCAAGTGTAAACGTAATAAAATTACCTTTACAAATAATATTAGTAATATTTTGTCAAAAACTTGTTCACTATCGAATTACATTTTATGACGTTCGTATCAATCCGGGTTTTTACCTGATGCCTAATATGGTGGTTATGTTTTTCGCGCTCGTTTATGTATGTATACATGTTCTGTATTGCGTACTATATATTATAATAATATATATATAATAAAAGTATAGGACTTGGGAAGATGCTGTAACACGTTAGAGGATGTCACAATAGTCTGCAAAGGTTGCATTGACTTGCCGGATCTGCTGAAACCCTTTTGGCTTTCTCAACTCTAAATAAGAAAAACGATTTTGAGGTGCGAGGTGTTGTTAAATTCGACGTTAGCATCCGAATTTTGATACAAATAATAACTTGAAGAAACTTAGCCTCCTGACACCCAAATATTTAAGTCTATATTTCTTTCTGACAAGAGACGGCTTGAGCTCTCGTTGTGGTTTCGTCTTTAAAGGTACATCAATCCATTCCGGCTGGATTCCTTAATCACCGCAATTTGGAACAAAGCTAGACCAGCCACGGGCTCTCGAGATATTTCCATGCAATTAAATATTCATTACACGGTATGCCCGCGGACGCACACATTGTCTGTCATTATATTATGGTCTCATAAAATTGACTTTTTGGTTTGTCTACGAATTCTATGTTAAATACGCCTACAATGTTGTAGCGAGAAATTTTGTGTTGTGCATTCATTGATACAGATTTCGAGTCATTCATTGCTTCGTCAAATAGGAAGATGACGATAGTTTATATTTAGGATCGGTTTCGTTCAGGGAGCGCTTCACCGCCAAGTCACGTCAGGTTGTAGCTTAGGATGGAGTGCGTTTATTTAGGAGAAATCGCGAAAGAAAAAGAGAATATTACTCGCGATTTCAAAACGCCTAAATTTTGGAAATCTATCGGAAAAGAGCCATTTAGGAAGCATATTTTAAATTGCAGCAGAAATTACGATAAAAATAGAATTCATAAGTACAATAATTCAGAAGATTATCTGCCTTACTGAAAAATGTTAAGTACTTTGATCAACATCTCAAATTCTCTGTCTTCTTTCCGCAAGTGTAGTTAAGTACGTGTCAGAAGTTGACAAAATATATTGAGCATTGCTCAAATTTGAGCAACGTTTCGGTCTTCGGTAAGACCCCATAAATACAATAAGTTAATTGTAGTAAAGAAAAATATGGTACTGCGTGAGTGAACAGTATAGTAATTTAGATACCTAGGTAGAGGACAATACTTTTAAAAAATTACTAAACAAATGTGGAAGAAAATGGTCACGAGACATTTTAGTTTTGTTTGGTCTTTCGAAAATATTAAACCCAAAATTATGTCAAGTTTTCTAGCTACCCGATATTAAAAATGGCTAGGAAGAAACATGCCGATCAGAGGTCATATCAGCACTCTGACAATGAACTTTATCGCCAGAACACAGAATGCCAGTGACCATTCGTGAACTTTATCGTGATTTCGAAGAATGAACGAATAAAATATCCTTGCAGCTCATATAGATCATTTTTGGAACGATAACAATGAAATTCATCGCTAGTAACAGTTAGCTGATAAGGTCACAAATGTAAGCCCTTCAAAGTGATAACTATGCAAATATCTATTGTGATACGATGAAATTAAAAGAAACGGTATCAATAATAAAGTAAAATAAACCAAGTAATTTCATATACTACTTGTAAAAGCAAATATGCCAACCAGTAAAACGCTTATACCGCGAACAATGCTTGCCAAATAAAGAAATTTCGTAAATGGACACCGACACCGCTTTCTCACGTTCTCATACAAATGCTATGCTAATTACGATCACAATAGGTGTAATCCATCCAATAATTGGCTTAATAAGCGCCTTATAATCATAATCAAACAGAATAATGTAGACAAGTGGTGTTTTTTTATTGAGGCTTTGTATACGGCAACCGTGGACGGTGATTGCCAATCAACTTCTGTATATTGGTTGGTACCGATGTTATTACAATGGATGCGTAATTGTTTTAGGTTCCAGACTCGTGTGAACGTACTGAGGCTTTTCGGATATGGAATATTAAAGAGTAGCTGTGCTAGATTCGCTTAATGAATGAATAAAGCCTAGAAAAACCAAAATACTGAACCTATTTTGATAAAGTTTATGCTTAAGATTGATTGGACAATTTTTATATTCTTATTTCAAGGGGAATGTTCTCAAAAAGCTAACATTTAACATTTTACAACATAACTTTATTTAAAGTAAAGACGTTTCAATCTGAGCGGAGACTTGTGACGGCGGCACGGAGGCTTCGCAGGAGGTCGACGACCTCGCTTCCCCTAATTATCCTTTGCTAGCTGGTCGCTACCACAGCCTCTGAGTCTAACTGCGCTGCGGTTTTGGACGATTTACCTTTCAAATTGGAGACGAGAAAAATAGACGATATTTTTTTATTGCGTGAGAAATGTTAGTGATGTTACATTGTGAATTCATATTTTTGAACGAGGCTACTTTATGTACGAATTTCACTCGCACATCGAGGCTTCCGTACTTCTATGTACGAGACATGAACACTGACACTAGGCCTAATTACTCAACAAAATGTGCTTTAGATCTAAGAATATTTATAAATTCACATACAATATCAAGTTCAAATAAGTAAGTGTTACAGACCTAATCTTTACCTCTTACAGTTTGCTCTATTTTAAGTTTATTTCACATGTCACCAACTGTCAACGAAACTTTCGCTTGTCCTTTTTAACCGACTTCCGCCGGTCTATCTCCTTGACACTTCTGACATTAGCAAAGTTGCAACACCGCACGGAAGCCATGAACCGACTTCCAAAAAATAGGAGGTTCTCAATTCGACTGTTTTTTGTCACCTCAGAGTTGATCCCATATAAATTTTATCAAAACCGTTTCAGTAATTTGGTTTTTATAACAAAATAACTGTTTTTTTTTGTATAAACGAGTAAAACCAAGCAAATGAATTGTGAATTTTGAAGTCGGTTTTTTCAGTTTTTTAAACTCTAAATGTTAGTTTCTTTTTTTGTGGAATAAACAAAGAGGTTATTACTAACAAACATTATAATTTTCAAAAAATATTTTCGCAAGATTGTCTCGCTCTTGACCAATTTTTAGAATTTGTTGACTTACATCAAAATAAACTGTAATCTTGCTAATTTTGAGACTTGTGTTTATTGCCGTTCAAAAGATGGAGTTATCTATGTGTAGGACAGACAAGCAACGTAGTCTCACGAATGGCCTATTCGTGAGGCATAGGATGTCTCACGAATGGCCTATTCGTGAGGCATAGGATGTCTGTCCGCATCCTTAGTACGGAAGCCTAAAAACGAGTAAGTGTGAATTTAGATTTTGCAATCAGCTTTTTAGTATTAGAAAATTGTACTTTTTTTACGAATACATCAAAACTTTTTTCTTTGTAGAGATTAGTTATTTTCTGCTCAGTCTTTTAACGATTTAACTCTAATTAAAAACTATCATTTGCTGAATACAGCAATACACACGAACAGCGCTATGCAAAAAAAAATTGGTTGTCTGGTTTACGGACGATAGTTTAACGTGACAAGGTCATAACAAAACATTGATGAAATGCAAACGTTACAATGAGCGTAACGGGACAATGAGTCATCCTTTTTCGTGCGTGCAGCCGTCGTTCATCGATTTATTAGACGTTGTCACGTCAATAAATAAAACATTCTCAGTTAAAATT
Organism: Lycia hirtaria; assembly: GCA_947563715.1. Classification (NCBI taxonomy): domain Eukaryota; kingdom Metazoa; phylum Arthropoda; class Insecta; order Lepidoptera; family Geometridae; genus Lycia; species Lycia hirtaria. The sequence goes on from OX387379.1 coordinate 41,690,461, forward strand.
GTTGTAGTATTTTATTGTCGTGGGCATGCAGAGAGCAAACATCATTCTGGAAGCGAAATAACGCATTAATACGATTCCTTTCCCATGGCGAAGGCGTGAGAAAGATTCTATCCCGACCGTCATTCCGCCTTTTTCGAGCAAAAACAGACAACAACGGTAGGAAATGGCAGAAGGTCACACGAGAAAATCAACTTTATAATTAAAAATCTGTAGAAATACCGAGAATATGTTTTCCTTCCTTTCTTTTGTATCGGATCCGTGCGGTCAGTGCATTTGCCAGTGTCAAATACTGACAATTACTAACAAATACAGATACTGACTGTGATTTATTAAAATCACATATAAATACTAGTCATAGTCAAATAAATAAGGTATTGTCAAGATCTAGTAATGTCCTGTAAAATTTTATTGGAAGCTTCTATGGAGTTTGTGACAACATGCAAATACATGTTTTACCTCTTTGTTTTACTTGCTCACACTCGTGCACATAAATAAACTTTAGACGAATAAAGAAACACCATTTCTATACAATTAACATTATTGCATTAGAAATTTAAAGAAGTCGAAAATTATAACAAAATATTATGTTATAACTATGTATATAATGTCGGGTGATATTGTGTTTGTCTCGATTGTGTTGCTAGTGACGTCATTATTCGCTATCGTGTGTTCGTGAAATTAAAATGTTTGTAACTTTTTTATTTTTAAGGAATTTTAGTATCGTTTTTTTTTTGGAATTGATCTATTTATGATTAGCTTTTTTATGACCAAATAAAAAACAAAAATACTAATACCGGAAAAACATTACTCTCCTTTTTGCGCAATTGGATAATATTAAACCACGTACCTGCAGTAGGTATATACGAATCCTATGTAAATATTTACCCATTGGTAACTTAGAATTAAATCCGACGTTATCGGCCAATACTTCCAGGCCTATTTACGAACAATCGACGTATTTGTAGCGATATCACAAACCTGCGCAATATACCTAAATCCTAAATGAAGTTCTGATTTGTAAGGCAAAGCGAATGCGGGTGGGCGCACTCAGGATTTCTAGGATAAAATTGGCAAGTGAATTGGGATTCGAGGATAAGATCAGTAATACTCAAAATTATTGCTTATTCATGTTTTGTGTATTTCTCGTTATTTTTCTCGTATTTTAGTTATGTATAAATGAAAAGACAGGCACTAAAATTAGTTTAGTCTAGGATCAATACTCAAAAGTCAATTAATTCTACTTTGAACAATAAATAAAAAAAAACAAGATTAAAAACACAAGAATCAAGGTTTATCCTTTTTGGGACCACTGTCAGATATGTAATAATGTTCTTTACTGTTTGCGGCGGCGCACCTTGTAACAAGTACACCATCTGGGAGGCCCATGTCCAGCAGTGCACTTTTTATGGCTGAGATGATGATAATGATGATGAATTTAAGATTTCCTGTTTTTTCAATCTACTTATCATCTAAAGAGAAAAATATAAATCATAGCCCCTGGCGTTTTAATTTAATTTAGTCCCTGCGGTATCCCTGCCCCTAGTTACGCCCTAGAATCGTTTGTTTTCCATAGTTCTGTACCATTGCCAATTCAATAGTGCAATTTGCTGCAATATCAAAATGTTATCTAAAGGTTATGCTAGCAATGCAACCTCATTTGGAGAGATATGGTGATTTCTAGTAATGCGCTGTTAGAAATTCAATTTATAGATAATTAAGGGTTTATCTATACTTACTTTTCTATAGTCATTTTGTGAATATAAAAGTATAGAAAAATATATAACGGCTATCTCGGTGTCACCCATTTATACGTGAAAAATACGACTGGAACACTACCTTGCTAATACGCGGAGCTATGTCAATGACCCTGGTTCCCGTTGAATTACTTCATCCCGGAAATGGTCCTTCAAAGAATCGGCAAGCAAACTCTTACCATAGCTCGCTGATTATACCAAACCAAGTGTGATTTTCATGTTTTGTGACGTGTACGAATTAGTCAAAGAATTTCATGATGGGTGAAATCTTTCGAACGCTATCCAACCTAGCATTTTTGTATCAGACACCTGATATCAAGTGGATGATAAGAAATAATTTTAACGATGGTAAAGGTTGTCTGTTTCTAGGGCGTTGAACCTGTCATTTCATGTTCACACCACACCAGTCTTATCAGCGAATCTGGAGGTGCCGAGTGCAACAATGGCCACCTGACTGCGCTCCCGGCGCTAGCGCACCAAATAATGGACCGATAAATTTCAATCCAGTGTAAAGACGCCTAACAATTGGTTGGGTCGAGCTGGATCCTCTTTAACGGGCTGTATTGCCACTATGTGTAAGTGTTGGTGTTATGTGGTACACCTATAACGTGGCAAATATCGCCTATGGTGTCCTAAGGTGTCGGAAACTAAGATATTCCAGGATTGCCGAATGATTTTGAGAACCGAAAATACACTGTTTGCTAAAGAAAAGGCGTTTGAATTAAAATTATGTTATCGTCACATGAATTCTATATCTTAAACGTGTAGGTACATTTAATTATTTTATAAATGTTTTACAACATATTATATGCAAATCATATGACAAACACATCGAAGCGCAGGTAGAATTACATAAACTAAGATAGGAACCATCTTTGATCTAAATTTGTTTTCATTTTATGAAGGCGTCGTACAAAGTAGTTTTAATGTGTCAGTTTTTACTGAAAATATGTAAATCCGTTATGTTCGAATGTTAATAGTACATTGTTACCCTAGGGATGAAAGTAACTTATCTAGTCCCGAGACGGGGTTTGGCGCACGAACGAAGTGAGGGCGCCAATAGTTCGAGGGACTAAATAAGTCTTTAACCCGAGGTAAACACTGTGCTTTTCATTACGAATACAAGGAAAGTAAAAATAAAAACACGAATTAGCTACAGAAAAAATGAGTAAATTTTATTTTACATGGATAAAAAACTTTGGTAAGATAATTTTATTTAAAGTTTATAAAATATATATTCTTTAATCAATACTTATCTTTATGTTATTTCAATTTTACATCGCGCTGTAATTGAGTGGCTTTAAAGAAAGTTGGACATGGCTCAATAGAAACGTCAAAATAGAACTAGTTTTTTTTTTATTTGACAGCTGGCAGTTGAAAGCGATTCTCTCCCTAGGGCTGAAAGTATTACTTTCAATCCGCTCCTCAGGCAACTTCAGACCTACTTTCAGAGTATGAGTAATGAAAAATATATTTTCTGTCCTATGCGATATAAACTTTTATACCACATAGGACGGAAAGTAATTTTAAAATTCGAACACGTAGTTTCTAGAGCGACAAAGCAAACTTTACGAGCTGTTGTAGTGAAATAGTTTTATTGTACTAAGCTAGAAAGTTGTGTTTTACCGTCGAGTGCCTGATAGTTAGATAGAGAATTCTAGGTTTAGGTGATGACCCTTTTAAAATAAATAATTAAATTAAAATAAAATTAATATTTACCTTAAATATTAATTTTATTTTAATTCAACCCGTTTTTTTTTTTTTTATTTAATTTAAATTCCCATACAACAAACGTGTTTTTTTGGCGTTTTTATAGATAATGGTACGGAACCCTTCGTGCGCGAGTCCGATTCGCACTTGGCCGATTTTTGTCTATAGCAAGTAAGTATGTAAATACTTATTTAGCTGTTCACGTCATTTCAAAACACGCTTTTCTTTTGTTTCAGTTATCCTTATCAATGAGCCGGAAATGACAACGGAAAATGGAGTTCACAAGTAAGTATTTTATTGACCATAGCGGAACGAGGACTTAAGGGAATTGTGGAGTTATCAATATCACCAATTTCTCATTGAAATGTAAAAAATCCATACTCAACGATATCAGTCCACGTTATTGATGCGTAATGCTCTGGAATGGAATTCTTTGCCGCCGTATATGTTTTCTGAGATCTACTAGATCTTCTAGATCGACGGACTCCATACTCGATCACACTTATCACCAGGCGAGTTAGCGGTCAATCGTAGATCTATCATCTGACATAAAAAAAGTGAAACAAGTACCTATACATATTTTCAGCCTAGAGAAAACTAATGCCTTAAAATATTATCCGGTTTGGATGGTTTTTGTTTCTGAACTGGACTTGCGAATGGCTTGTGTTAGATTTAAATTTTAATGGCTCCAAAAATCTGAACAATTCATTCAAATTTTGTTTGAGAAAATAATTTCAACTATTTTACTCTAGTTTCTTTTTTCTTCTTACATTTTTATGTAATAAAAAATTAAAAATAACCTCAGGCCACTCTTTTGCGGAGTATATTTAAATAACATTATATCTTTCCCAGTTTGTCAGTTGTAATCTATTGAAAACAAAAATACAATCCGACGTATTATTGGTCATAGTAGGTAGTGCTTAGGCGGCACTTACATTAACTTGCTATTCGAAACACATAAAAAAAGATTATGTTGGTGTGTTATTAATATAGGGTTATGTGAAGATATTATGTTATTAATGTTCAAATTAGTATTTTGTATGTAGATATTGACATACACTATATTCACAGTTTTCCACGCAGTTTCTGATTTATCAGAACTTGTATACGTAGGTGAGCTTTTTCGACAAACCATCGTCCAATCTTTGTAAATGTCATTTACTTGTAAATGTAAGAGAAAATAAATGAATGACCACTGAGTTGACTAAACTTCTTGTGGTTTATAAACTTTGCTGAATAAGACCGGACATGCAATACAGTCTTGTTTTACAAGAGAATAACGTTTAAGCTACTATGGGGTTTTTTGATAGCATGAAACTTTAATATTATTTCACTTGCAATACAATTACACTTGATATAATAAAATGCACCATAATAACAGCCAAAATAACGAAACATATAAAAATAAAACACTGTGACATGATTCTCTTGCGTACCCACCAACATTATTTTAATCACGGACTTCGTTTTTTTATTCAAATTACAAATTATTTTGACAAAAGTAAGCAATGTAAACATGCTGTCGTTTCGCATTATAACGCATGCACTTGCACATGCAGGTTTTAATTCCATTTACTTTTTATCACCTTACACTGGCCACCGACAATAAAAACTAACAGTTGTCCAATTTCGAAAAAGATAATAATATAAAACACATACTGGCTGTATACGTTTATTAAAAAAATGTGGAGCTAAAAACAGTACTTATTCGTTATCAGCCATTTTGGTCGTGTTCATGAATTTGAAGTGTAGACTAAAAAAAAGAGGACAAAGTACGGTTTCCACAAAAATGCACGATCATATCTTTTAGTTTCGCGTTGTCTGCAATAAATGTTGATGTTTCGATGTATTGATTTCAGTGGTGATAGTGAAGCCCAGAATAAGATACACGATTTTTAGGTCATATACTTATGTGTTAAAATAATTTTGTTCTTCTTAAAGCAAACCTTTTCTGTATAAACTTTTACGGGATTACCGAAAAAGTTACTTAACTTTGATCAACGTCTCCTATTCTCTGTCTTCTTTTCGCAAGTGTCGATACGTTTCAACGAAAAGTTTTCAAAATATGTTGAGCATTTCTCAACCTAACCGAGTAACCTTTTTTGATAAGACTCTTATAGGCAAATTATTGATCACTAAAAAGTTAAGAAACTGTAAATGAGGAAAACGAAAAAAAAACTTAAATTTAACTTAAAGTTGATTGTATAAAACCGAGTAGTGGAATCGTTCCATTACAACAATATTAACCTATTTTTAGGGTTCCGTACCTCAAAAGAAAAAAAACGGAACCCTTAAAGGATCACTTTCTTGTCCGTCTGTCTGTCTGTCCGTCTGTCCGGGTGTCATGACCTTTATCTCGGGAACGCGTAAAGGTATTGTGTTGAAATTAAAACCATATAGGTACGCAGTTTTGTATAAACTAGAATGACTAATGAACTGCCATTTATTTGTAAATCCTTAAGTAACCATATACTATTATTAGTCTTCTCCTTCTACGGTAGTAAACTTCAAAATTATTGAAATATAATTTTGTTTGTGTTACTTTTTTAAACTAGAAAATAAAATTCTATCGTTTACATATCTATTATGTATTGCTTGAAAAAATAAACCCCGAATTGACAACTAGGTAAAAAGGATTATTCACTCTTATGTTACTGAGATTTGACTAAAGCTAGACTAACCGTGACATATTTTATTGGTAATATAACTTGTTTGACGGTAACCAAAAAATTTGGCTGATAATTTTAATATGATAACGCGTGAACCCAATTCAAGAGAAAAAGTCTCATTAATAAAAACGCCATATTATGTAAACTTTAAATGTATCATTGGAGTTTTGGCGCGTAGTAACTCACAGTTTTATCATCCTAAACTTAAAGTTATATAAGAAAAGTGGTAGTATTTTATTCATTGTACATATGGAAAAAACATAGAAACAGAACTCGCAGAACTCCATAAAATAGAAGCATCAAGTAAATAAACTACCAGTTTACAAAGACATGTCTTGAACTTTAAAATGAACATTTACTCGACTTAGTTTGAAACTAGAACATAACTTGTACTATTCATGAGGCTTGAAGAAATATGAATACTTGATACTGCCAAATACGCTAACCGCGCGGGTCCAATATACAGAAGAAGAAACGTATTACTATCTTTGGTTCTGTCTTCAAATTGATTTATCAATCTACAGTCAAAAATGTTCAACCAACGCTAGTTTTAGACGCCTCAACAAGAATGATAATCAAGGAACATGGTAATTGCCGTGACGTGCCAACTGTACCTAGCCGTCACGCAACGCTGACTGCCCCTACCACGGGACTTTCGAGTCGCATTCCGACGCGGTTCCTCCCATTGCCACCGCATACATCGATCGGACTACACGCGTTGTGTTAGTGCTCTGTGAAATAACCGTACTGGTGCCGCAATGGATTGAGAGTGGAAAGAAGTTTTCATGTACGGTTTATGTGAAAATGTGCCCGGTTATGGCGCAAACGAAGTCCAAGGTCTTCGTGTCGTTCCGTTTTCAGTTTATGTAAGTTTTTGGTTATTTCTATTGCTATTCGTATTTTGTATACTTATGTTTAATGCGTGTTTTGTAAAATTCCTATTAAATTGTAATTTTGTGAATACGAGATTTTTAGTGTCTATATTTTTAGAATCTATATTTTCCACGACGGTCTAGGTAAAAAAAAACTAAATTCGAAATCTATTATTTATAAATCACGTACTTATACATAATTTCGAATTCATTCGATTTACATGGCAAAAGTGTGCAAAATATAAACAAAAACGATTTAAAATGACAATTATATTATACATACAACCTGTATTTTGCAAAAAGAAAGTAGGTAGAGATGGGTTATTTTATTTCGAGTGAACATTAACATTAAGTGGATACTAATGGCAACAAAATTACATTAAATTAGCCACCTTAGTGTAAAAGCAAACACGTTATGTGTCGAAAATTCGAAAATGGAATATTATGTTACAATTTAACGGTTGTCGCCATCAGGCGGGGTTAATAAGGAAAGCTTAAAAGTAAATTAATATCGGCGCCTGCGTCGAGCGCTGACATTCGATACTTGATCGAATTCCGTTCTGGGATTGGCCGCGTGAGAAGAGGTCGACGGCTCATCTATAAATGTCTATAATATCTTTGAAGAGAAGAAAGGGCTCACCGTGGACCCGTGAGGTAGGCTAAAAGAGTTCTATAGAACGGTTTTGTTGGGCCCCAAACATTCTTCTGTATTAACAAAACATTTTTTTACTCTAAGCTCATGTATTTATTACAAATCTAAATTAATAAGCTATATTGTTTTATTTTTAAGTACATTTTGTAATAACGCGTAGCGTTGAAGTCAATAAATTGACCAAACTATAAAAACTGCTCACTGCTATTTTTTGTGAAATAAAAAGAAAAAATATAGCAAAATAAATGAATGTTTTAGCATAATCGCATCGGAAAATTGTTGTATTTACTTACGAGTATAAGGTGTAAATTAATGAACACTGAATTAAAAAAAAACTAAGGAAGTAATAAAACATTTTAACAGCATTTCGAATCTATTTCTTGGAAAATCCTATCACAAAAGTCGGTAAAAATAAACAAATAAAAAGGTTTCCAGTACAATCTTGTAATATCGATAATTTTATATCCATGCGCATGCGGCGATGGGCAGTTACATTTTTATTAAAGTGTGAGGGGCTCTTGAACGGATATAGCCGTATATGCTTATGACTTTATGGCTCCGAATTTATGACTATGTTAATGACTGTTAAAGGAGGAAAGCCTATGCAAACCCGCTTATATTCAATGAATTTGCAATTAAATATTGTGTATATTTACTAAGTGTATTTATTGTGTATTTTAACTAAGTAATGTATAGAATAATAAAATAAATATATACTGATAGACATTTTTGTACAACGCCATCTAGTTTTAACGGTATACTCGTACTATTAGATCTCATACAACTTTTTATTTTTTTTATCTTAGAACTGGTTTCTCAGAAATTCATATCTAATAAAAAAAAAAAAAACATAAAAAATATCTCGTAAATAGGGTAGCTCATAAGCAGTAATCACATTATATTAATTTTAAATAAGAATTAGTCGCATAATATTTGTTTCTTTGAATTTTTGGGTTTCATAGTAAAGTCATAAAAGTTACATCAATTCATAAAACGTAAATTATATATTTTATTTATAAACTATATAAAATACAAATTCTTTGGTATCTTTTATATTGGCTGTGGAGTAGGAAAATATGTTTTTTCACTACTTCGTCTCCAGTATAAGTAATATCTGAACAAAACTTTTTTTAAATATTTATCTTAACCAAACAAATTCAAAATTGTGATGCGCGAGACAGATACCTATAATCTTGGAATTTTCAAGGCTAGAGTGAATAGATATCTAGCTCGATCCTCTGCCACACCGTCGCATAACATCAGGCGAGTTGGTGGTCAATCGTAGATCTATAATGTATAAAAAAAAAGATAGATGCGCTCGTTAAGCCGTCCCTTAACCTAACCTTTTTTTTTTTTTTTTGTGGTGACCTTCAGTAACCTAACGATGATTCGAAATAGGTATGTTTATTTGAAACTTACTTACCTGAATTAGAACTGTCTGATACCAAATCTTTTACTTGACACGACTTTCTGATTCCATAAGTTTGTTAGCTATATGTTTTATTTACCCGAACAATTTTTAGGTTAGATTTGTTAGGTTTCTGTTTTATTATCTAAAGAAACTTTGTTTTGCAAATAATCATCATCATCTCAGCCATAAGAAGTCCACTGCTGGACATAGGCCTCCCCCATGGATTTCCAAAATGACCGGTTGGAAGCGGCTTGCATCCAGCGTCTTCCCGGCACTTGTATGAGGTCATCTGTCCATCTCGTGGCTGGTCTTCCTACGCTGCGCTTGCCGGTACGTGGTCTCCACTCGAGAACCTTTCGCAAATAATAATTATCAGATATTTCAATTCTTAGGTTAGGTTTGTCAGATTTCTGTTTATTATACACACAATCTTTCGTATTATATATTATTATATATTATTTGTCGTAGTTATCAGACGTGTTGTCAAATGAGTGTTTGTAATTTAATAACTTTATCAAAAGTCGAAAAAGACCTTTTGCAAAATTAAATCATTTTCGGGAAAATGGTATTCGGTATTTCGTAATTCGGATTATAGATAGGTAAGCACCTACTTATAGCATATATTTTATTTTATTTATTTAACAAAATCTACAGCGCTTTATAACATACATAAATAACTTAGATAAGGCTTAAGGCCAATAATAGATTTACATTTTATATTTAATCATATACAATTACAGTGGTAAAGTAACGGAAGATACTTTTACATTAAATAGAAAAATAAGCCCTGCTTAAACTAAACGTGTGCGTGATGTGAGTGTATGATGGTGAATGTGTGAATGTGTGCATGTGTGTGTGTGTGTGTGTGTGTGTGTGAGGAGGTAGGGGAGATGAGTATATGTAGGAACGTGTGTCGTGTGTGTGAACTCACGACACACGTTCCTCGTTATTGTTCGTCGTTATTCGTGTATATACATATAAAATAACGGCTTATGTACGTTAGAATGTATTTCAAAAGAGGATTCAATAATAATTAATTACGACACTAGTGTTTACAATATTTTTTATTTATATATATATTTATTTATAATAATAGACACCAAGGATCGAAGCAGCCCAAACGAGACCATAGACCAAGTACACTATCCTGTGATTGTACTCTACTCGTATATGGTAACAAGATATCTATGAAAATGTTCATTGAATATTTTAATTACGTATTTGTATTCAATATTCAGCTTCATTCCCCGAGTTCAGGTGTTTTAACTACCTACTTAGTAATAGTTCTAGCTAACTGCCGACCACTAAATTTCCTTTTAAAGCTAAAATTTGACGTAAACTAGGTAACACAACGATTTCCAAGATCATAAAGTAAGCTAAGACGCTAAATAACGGCTACATAACAACTTTCCCGCGCTAATTTGATAACTTTACGTGTAAATCACTGTTGCTCTACAATGTTAGAGATAATTTGGAATTACGGCTCAAATGCTTCGCCATTTTGCGGAGCTTATAATTTTTGAGAATTGCTTAGGATTCTGGAGCAAAAAATGTTATACTTAACAGACAAATAATTTATTTGTCTTAACACTTCATAACCAACAAGTATAGCTGCACCAAATTTGATGAAACATGGCTAACGACACTCAATAAAATCCTCTTTCAAATAAAAAAAACTAAATCAAAATCGGTCCATCCGTTTGAGGACTACGATGCCACAGACACAAATATAAACTCAATCTCGAACTCGTCAAACTTATAACACCCCTTATTTTGAGTCGAGGGTTAATAACTGCTTAAATGCTTTGCTGTCTGACCAGTATATACGAATTGTAGACACCGGTTAGATGAAAAAACAAATATATGTAGGTATAGCACGTGCTGTTGTACAGAGGGCGGTGTCTCAGCGGCATGTGCTGGGCAGGTGCGCGCGCAGCCGTCCCACAACTGGCCTTTCGCGCCCATTTTGCAGCCGTCATTAGTCATTGTCATAGTTGCATTGCATTTTGGCGGGAAATACTCGTTGTCAGCCAGTTCAAATAAGCGAATTTTTGTATTGAAATTAAAAAACATTTAACGGATTTATCGCGTACTTATATTTTACATAATTTTATGACCTGACGTTTCGAACACTGCAGCTTCCGTGGTCACATGTGAGGCTAGGTGACAGTTTACTACTACCGCCTTAATTATTTTTATGCAAAACGTTCCCTATGCACGTAGAAATCGCTCACTGTGTCAACAGGTATGTCAACAGGGGTTCCATGTAGGTAACACTTGTCAACCATCTTCTCTATTAAAGTTAGGATATTTCATAATTTCAATAGCCTCGCGTAACCAAGTCGCCTAGCCAAGATTTGAGGATTACCAAACCGGATGTAGTCCAGTTCAGTCCAGGATCTAGTGCATGCTCTCACGCTGCAGACCTGTTAGAGCGTCTGTTTTTCATATCTGTAATAATACGCTAAAAATTGTTTAAATACATTGAGTATATAACAATCGCAAAAACCTTACATATTTTTTTTAGATTCAACAAGTTAATTATTCAGTTCGCTGCTTTTTGTGGTTGTCACTTTATACTTTGAGTATTTAGGCTAGTTTCGGCAGAAATAGATGGCACAAAATTTATCCGAAATTAATATTAAAACTATAGGCATAAGAAGCAGACTAACTCCCAAAGTTCTTAAGTATCTAACTAAGTATAGATTATTTTGAACTAATAATGCAGGTAAACCAAGAGCGATACTAGTCATACACCAGGATGAATGGAATGATTTGGGGGAAACTTTTGATTTGACTAGCAGATGAGAGTGAGTGAGTGAGTGTTAACAAGAAGGTTAAGAAAAGAAAACGTTTTTGGAATAAAGTATGAAAATATTTTGTGGGTCTTGTCTATCACTATCATTAAACATGTTGAATTTCATTTCATCTAAATGTATCGTGGAACCATACCTAATACCTGTACTTACTGCTGAGTATTCTATGGCAAAAACCCCGGAGAACTAGCTAGCTTCCTGTTTTTTCTTCATAACAGGTTCTAAAAAAATGTTGCCACTGTATATAAACGTAAATCTACGTAAATAAAATATCTACATCAATCTACGCATACGAGATATTGAAATACACATAATCAGTATATATAAGTTGGAAAACTAAAATACTAAAGAGAATCTTTGTGTAATTAATTTATACATTTTAAACGCAGTAACTATAGGTAGACGATATTAAATAGGTGTGCGTCCATATATTGAAGAAAAAAAAGGAAACATCGATGATGATGATGAATTACTTGACAGTTTACGCAACAGCAAAGGTAATTTGCTTGAACTGTCATGTACAGGTGTGAAATCTGGTCTGGTACAGTTTGCACCCGCAGCGTTTATGCAAGCAGCGTACAGCTACCATTAGTGTGTACAAAGGAACCGCCGCGCAGCGCACCATCGCCACCTCGCGGCGACGTGCCTCAACTGCCGATGAGACCACCTCTGATTGATTACAGATTATCGATACACTGCATCGTGTTGTTCTTTATGACTTTCAATTCCATGGTTTCTGGAAAGTTATCTATGATCCGAATTTTAAAATATCGAATATTATTTCTCCGAAAACGTTTTGTTTTTCATAAAATCAAAATTCTGAAAGCTTATTTGACAACTTGTCAGATAACTGAATCTTTATATTAGTAAGAATATGTCTGCATATAATGAAATGAACTCTAACCTAATAATAATAAAAATATTTGTGGACATTTCACACAACACCATCTAGCCCAAACTAAGCAAAGCTTGATAATTGATTACATATAAGTATTTGATCACTGAACCTTTGTAAATAAAGCGGTTTCTAGATATAATAAAACGGAAACCTATAGGATCTATCCTAGCAATTGTTCAGGCAAATGGAACTTGCTGGCTGGCTACAACAACATTATATACTACCTACTAGTTCCACTAGTACCTACACAATAGGTCAATGAACACAGGCTAGTTTTTGTCCCAAAAAATAGAGTTCCTGTGGAATAGCGTGTGAAACCGTGGTCCAGAGCTACTTCTACATTTTTTTTATTGTTAAATAGTCTTTTGCTTGACCGCTGATTCGTCGGATGATAGCGATCGTTGCGGTCTACGATAGAGCGCACTTTCCTGGAAGAAAACTGAATCTTGAACGGTTACTTCCGAATAGATATGGTCTGGGTGTCTTCAAAGTAAATATGTTTGTTAAGGGTAAGCGCGCTCCATTATAGATTGTCACTAACATCAGGTGAGTTGGTGGTCAAGCGCAAGCCTGTTATCAAATAATAACAAAATATTTAAAGAGACTCAGATTATATCCATTATTTTATCAAGTGAGTATCTGTGGTTATAGGTTCTAACCGACGAGGTGTCTTAGTTTCTGTTGGTGTGTTGATACCTATGGTTTCAACACACCAATATGTTCTGATATGGCAATATAAGGTTTTCGAAAATATTAAAGTTGACTATCATATTCACTAGAGGTTGTTTAAAAATTTCCACGAGCAGCCAATAAACATTTAATCAGCATCCATTCGTGCCTATTTTTATCTGGCGACAGTGGGTCAGTCACCACCCATACGCTGCGTTTACCGATTTTCTTCTACAAATTAGGTATATCCTATATCTATCGATTCGGTGACTAACAGGTTCACTGTCAATCTAATTATTAATAATAATAGATAATAAATATTTGTGGATATTTCACACAAACACAAACACACACACACACACAAACACTTTATTCTGGTTAAGTATAACGTAATTCTGTGACGTAACTCGAATCAATCGCAGCCTCTACCAGTCGCGATCTGATCTTGACGAACGAGGAAATAGTACAATGGCGTGACTAAAACTATATTATCTATGTATAGTACTTGTGTATAACCATATATACGTGTCCATTACTTCCTGTGTAATTGTTCTGTATTAGATAATACAAGATTGTGTGCTGTTCAATCGGCTTGTCTGGTGTGGATTGCAATGTTGGTAACTAATTAAGTAGGTACATTGTTTTTTTACAAATAGTTCTTAATTTACATAGTTTTACACGATATTAGGCTCATAAAATAAATGTCAGGTTTATTCTATTATTTAACATTTTATGGCCCTCAAAGTTTTCAATTTGAGTTACTATCTTAAATTCAGGTGGGTGTTTAAGTATGTTTAAATGTATTATTATAACAACCATGTTGTTATTGCAGCGTCTAATGTGCCACAATAAATGTTTTTTATTCTTTATGATATCCAAAGAGCTATTTGAAATGGACATACATTTTTACGATTTACACCAAATTGGGCACAAGTGGTGGCCGTTCGCAAAAATTTTGTAATTTAGTTCCAACGGCCCCCATGGTGGCGGTTGGCGGCCGTTGGGGGTAAGCCAATTTTATTCACGCACGTCGTTCTGGCAACGTGGTCCAAGTGCTTTGTCCGAACGGCCTGACCATTAAAATTGCCATGCTGTCATTTGTATAGTAAAAACCTATATATTATGTAACTAACGAAAAAATCTACGTCAGTTCAGTTCAGTTCATTTATTTCTCAAATATAGGCAGTAGTGTACACTATGAAAATCAAAAACAATACAAAATTGGTACAGAATAATATAAAATATAAATTTAAATGTATTATGCAAACATGTCAAATAATATAGATTTTAACGTATTTGTCAAAATTAAATATAACAAAGGTTAAAAAAATATACAATGCCTAAGCGTATACTGCAATAGTTTTATATTTATTTTTAGGAGCGCGTTGATGTCTTTTACAGGGAACTTATTTTTTAAAAGATCACTCAATGTTTAAATTGAATTCACATTTAAATAAATAAATATAAGTCACATCATCTAGCCCAAACTAAGCAAAGCTGTAACGTAAGGTGCAAGCTGCACTATGAGAACTAGATGGCTGATAGAATACATTATATGAACTTTTTTTTTGCAAACACATACTCATGCCACAGGAACACCCAGACACAGAATAAACGCTCATGCTCATCAAACTTTGACCTGGGTAGGGATCGAACCCACGACCTACAGCTTAGCAGGCAGACGTACTGCCAACTGAGATGGGAGACCATTAAAATTACATGATTTTAATTATCTGCCATACTTTTTAGGGTTCCGTACCCAAAGGGTAAAAACGGGACCCTATTACTAAGACTTCGCTGTCTGTCTGTCTGTCTGTCTGTCTGTCTGTCTCCAGGCTGTATCTCATAAACCGTGATAGCTATAAAGCTGAATTTTTCACAAATGATGTATTTCCGTTGCCGCTATAACAACAAATACTAAAAATTAAAAAAAAAATATTAAGGTACAATAAACGTGTTTTTTTCGTATTTTTACCTGCAACAAACGTGATTTTCTATTATAGATGATAGTACGGAACCCTTCGTGCGCGAGTCCGACTCGCACTTGGCCGATTTTTTTTTAATTTATGAAGTTTCCGAATAAATTTTGATATTTAATCCAAAGAAAAAATGGAATTACATTAAACGATAAATTAATTAGTCAGAAAATGCACCTAATTAAAATTAATCAATTTGAATTATAGTCGGTTTTCTCTGGGGCGTGGGAGAGAGATACAATAGGGAGAGCCGCCACCGGTGCGGCGCCGCGCTCCCCGGCATGCGTGAAACCGTGGGACTGGCTAGTGCTTCCACTCCACAACACTCGACTGCCAACTTTATGGCTGTAGTAGTCACGAATCGAATTGAGAATCTGAAATACACGTAATAACTGTGTCTAACGGTTTCACCAGCACTCCTACACCAACCGATATTTTTTTCTGTAGGAACATTTATTAGAAGTCGGCTATTAATTATTTATTTGTATATTGTATGGAATTATTTCGTAGCACTATTGGCGTAGCTTGACTAGGTGTTCTCGAACGATCACTAACTATTTTATGCTGAGATGGGACCGGATTGTGACAAAAACATTTGGTATATTGTGTATGATTTTTGTTTTGTGTTCTATATTTTTTGTCACAATACATTTCTGTCTATGTTTATGTCTATGTCTAATGTCAAGCAATGGATGGAACGGTCAGTTTTCGGATGAGTGACCGTGAGTGGCAATTCTTTCTGAGTGCTACCGTGTGTCACGGATGACACGTTAAATTGTATGCCCGGTTGTTTGTCAATCGTCAAGCCAGGTCAGAGGCCTTTCGGCGGCTAAATAACTCTGACACTAGGGCTGGCCACTCAGTCTATACGAACTTACTAACTTTATAGGGAATTTACAATTGGTTTTTGTACGCGATGTTCCAAACTTTGTTTAGTCGTGTTTGATTAGTTGCTAACGAACTTCTCGACATGTGGACTGAGAGAAAAAAAAACTGACGAAACGTAAACCTCCTATTTGAAGTCGATATAGTATAATCTGATTAGAATTATATATACATAATCTAATTATCTGAGCGACTGATCGATGCGACGCGTGACCAAAATGCTGGCGCGTATCTGGCCCAGCGCGTCATCATCATCATCTCAGCCATAAGAAGTCCACTGCTGGACATAGGCCTCCCCCATGGATTTCCAAAAAGACCGATTGGAAGCGACTTGCATCCAGCGTCTTCCCGCCACTCGTATGAGGTCCAACGCATAAGAATTACCATTCAACGTGGCAATGCGGCAGCATGCTGGGTACGCTGCCAACTGGTAGTGGGTTTGAGCATTTGGATTATCTTTAGACCTTTATCGGTCTGGGGTAATCGATATGCTTTTTGTGTAGGTAGTAGTTTAGTTAGTTGAGTCTGTATATTGTTGTGTTGTAGTTAATAAAAAAAAAAAAAAAAACACCAAATACATAAAAGATGAATATTTTACTCATTATAGTGACAACAAAGTATTCCGGTTATTAATGAGTGGAAGTCGCCAATAAATATTTATGATAATTTAATAGACATTAATAAATGGAGCTTTGACCTCTACGTGAAAGATCATATTTAGATTCAAACTGACCTGTGTTTATGAAATTTACATTCTAACGTGTGATTACTAATGTAAATGACTGTACTTTAGATAAGAGACGTTTTTGACTTGTTTTCTTATTGAAACTAATCTCATTTCGCTGGTTTACCCGTGGTTGGGAAATATTTGTGGTATCACAAGAAAGGCACCTTCCAAATTTCGTGTCTCTGGGACCAATGGATTAGGATTATTTGTCACTGATCGCAAAGTTTTCCAACCGATTTCGAAAAAGGAAGACGTTCTAAATTTGTATTTTTTTAAAGCTACTTCATAACTCCGTAATTATAACCCATTTAAAAAAAAACTTTTTTTTTTTCCTTGAAAGGATGTTATTTTAAATTAGTCCAATAGAAATTTCATCAAAATCG
The DNA here is from genome assembly GCA_947563715.1 of Lycia hirtaria. Lineage (NCBI taxonomy): Eukaryota > Metazoa > Arthropoda > Insecta > Lepidoptera > Geometridae > Lycia > Lycia hirtaria. The sequence continues at coordinate 41,707,883 of OX387379.1, forward strand.
TTTAAGTAGTTTGGTTTTTTAAAACAAAACAATTGAAAAAAAATATAAAGTAAGTGATTTCAGCATCGATATAGAATGGCAATATTTAATTAGTATCTACATTAAAAGAAAAAACAAAATGCTCCATTGCAGAAAAGCAGTTTTTGCAGTCTAACTTACGATTTTTTATGCTTGATATGCTGTTGAGTGGACTTTTTTGTGAGAAACTATACGTAAAATCGCTGTAAAAGATTATAAATGCGCATTCTTCAGATTCATTCTATCAAAAATGGTTTATTATGAAAAAGTTCGTTGGAGGTTACGAAAACACGCATGTTTTTATTTTTGGGAGAGATGTATTATTATTATAAAAAAATGACACTCAGGCAGTGAGGATAAATTTAACGACACCTTGCACATCAAAATCGGTCAAGCTGTTTAAGCTGTAAGCGATCATATATAAATATACATATATCTATACATATCCAAATATATACATAAATACATACAGTCGAAAAACACAACCCTCCTTCTTACGCATTTGCGTAGAAACAATAATATCTCAATACTAGAAATCAGCAAAATTCAACATATCTGCATCATCATATCTATGTGTCACATATGATGTGTATACATAATATAAAAATCAACCTATAATGATTAAAATATTTTATATTTAACTTACAAACGATATTGATTAAATCAGTATTCAAGGAGTCAGCTAGTCTGAATGACCTGTCACCTGTACACTGATTTGTAAATTACTTTAGTATGGTAATTAGGCTTCTTTAGGTACTAAGGTTGCGGGAGCCTATTTGTACGGTATCTGTCAGTCCTGCATTAAATAGGCTGTATCTTTTGAACGGTAATAGATACAAGTATCAAAATTGGCAAGACTGTAGGGTTTACTTTGATTTAAATCTACAAATACAAACAATTGATCAAGTAAGTACTTAAACTTGCGTAAATAGCGTAAACGGTAGAATTAAAATCTCTTTGGATAAAGAAAATAGGTCTGTAACACTTAGGTTCCTATTTTGTATTGAACGCTTGGCTATTCTGACTATTGCTAGTATAGAAATTATGTGAAGTTACAAATATTCTTAGATGTAAAGCACATTTTGTTGAGTATATATCCCTGATGCCTGAGTTCATGTCCATGTATTGTGTCATGCATAAGAATATGGGAGCCAGTGCGAGTGAAACTCGTACTTTGCCGGATTTATCTACTTTTTCACCCAAGAGTAGAGAACGACCATGACAATGATTTATACAACCTTCAAATCTCGTGTGAATAGGTTTATTTTAGGTAAACGTGGTCCATCGTAGATCGCAATAAAAAGCGATTAAGTAAGGGTTTCGCACAGTGTAGGATTCATATCACGCAATATGTCTTAAAATGAAATATCCCTTAAAATTGTTAAGATAGAGTTCAACGCGCGCAGATAACTCTACGCGCATCACAATCTTTTTAAACATAGTATAAAATCATTGGTTAGGGATGTTAGAGTGAGAAATAAATTTGTTTATTTTGATAAAAATAAATATTAAAAAATTACAGTTTAGTTTTAGTTTAGTTAGGTACATACAGGTCGACCTAATAAAAGCGTGTAAAAAAAGGTTTATTCAGTCATTCAAATTCATTCAAAAAACATATTTTCCTACTCCAATTTTAAAGAAGATGTTTTTTTAATATATTTTCTATCAAAATAAACAAATTCATTTCTCACTTATCGATTATAACTACTCAATGATTTTATATGTTTAAAAATGTTGTGATGAGCGAAAGACATAGCTGCGCGCGTTAAGCGCATTCTTAATTAAAACGAGTACATAACAATCGCAAAACCCTTAGAAAAGATTATATATCTTTTTCTTTGATATGATGAACATGCAAGTTAACGGTTTGTGAAATATGCACGACATTTTCATTTTTACCCCCGTATGTAATTTTTTTTAAGTTGATCGACTAATACTCGAAAAAGTCTACTTATCTGTGATAGTTTTCTTTTTAATTTCGTTATGTATGCTACTGCCACGTTTTTTTTTTTACATATTATTGAACACTAACCATTTAGTCGGTAGGGGCGGGGACACTTAGAGACTACTACAAAACTGAACTTTTTAAAGCTGAATATTTCGCAAACAGATCTCAAATAAATAAAAATATATATATATTCTTACGCTTTGTTGGTCTTATGGATTCCATAAAACAGGTCTGTGCTATACATAGCATTATGTTATATAGTAGTGATATATTGTATTGTAATGACTCGTATTCAGTCAAATATAACCTGCAGTGAAATTTGTATCAAATAACACTTATTTTGTAAAGGAAAGGCGGAAGTACATAGCTCCGTCAATCTAGCAATCTGTCTGCTTTCACCGGTGAACGACTGAACAGTCAACAGTGCTACAAAGGCGAAAATAGAATAGAATAGAGAAAAGAAGCAGATCTAAAAAATACCAAGTATCTATATTAAAAGAAAAACAAATTGTGTCTGCTTTCACCGGCGAACGACTGAACAGTCAATAGTGCTACAAAGGCGAAAATAGAATAGAATAGATTAAAAAAGCAGATCTAAAAAAATAGCTAGTATCTATATTAAAAGAAAAACAAATTGTCTGATTGCAGGAAAGCAGTTTTTGCAGTCTAACTTATGATTTCGTTACGCTTGATACGCTGTTGAGTGTACGTATACTTAAAAGAAAGATATACTTAAGAAAGTATACTTAAAATCACCGTAAAATATTATAAATGCACATTCTTTAGAATTAAAAATTATAGTAAAATTTATTTATTTATTATGAAAAAGTTCGTTGGAGGTAACAAAAAAAAGGACTTTTTTTTGCGAGATTTTTATCGTATCATTGCAAAAAAATATAGTGATACTCAAGAAGTAAAGACGAATCTAACGACACCTTACACATTGAAATCGGTCAAACCGATTAGGCTGTAGGCGGTCATATAGAAACATACATACAAACATACACTCGAAAAACATTACCTCCCTTACGCAATCGGGTAAAAACCGATTGCGTAAGGGAGGTAATGGGAGGGTAATGTTTTTCGTTAAACTTACCTCAAGTAAATACTATAAAAACTATTATGTAATATTAATAAAGCAACAAAGATTTTCATTTTACCTATGAAAGTTCTGCCTTATACTTAGTTTTACTATGGGACCAATCCTGAAATCGCGAAAAAATCGCTGAATCATACAAAAGTATATTAATCTACTACATTTTTTTTTATAAATTAAGTAATTAAGTAACCATGAGTATACTTACCAGTCACAAAATACATACATATAAGTAATTGTAATAATATATATGTATGCATGTGTGCAACTATAAAACCAACTCGCAATTCCATTCTATAGAGTGAAGTGGGCACTTGTATCCAAGCACTTGTCCACATCCTACATCCATACATTAGCATCGTAAAGTGAGACAGACGACCGTGAACTTGCACGTGTGAACGAACTCGATTAGAAGTCGAAACTGGCTCGCGTGCACTGCCCGCTTGTTCGTCTGCGAGCATGACTGGCAGGGGCGGACTAAGGTATTTATGAGGGGGCTCTAAAAATATTTGTATTGTTTTTCGAATTATATTCGACTTTGGCTTGTTAATTAATATTATCTTTACTAACAGTTTTAATGGTGCGCTATCCAGTTAGCTATTCCGCGCAAAATAGAATTATTATTATATAAATATATATATTAAATAGATTTATTTATTTTGTATAAACAATAGCTCAAATAACATAAAGTGTCTTCATTAATAGAGACAAAATACAATTAAAAAAATGCGTATGCTTAAGATCACATGACAGAAGTAAAAACTTCAACAAGGCGACCTTTGATATGAAAATGTCATTGAAGGCGAACGTTACTAATGCGAAATAGCAGTACCTATAGCGTTGATTATGTCTCTCTCGCTCCCTTAGCTCACTCAAGCCAATTTTACCCAAACAAACGTTACATTGCCAGGCGTGATGGCTTAGTCTTAATTTAACAGTATTTTTATTATCTACTTACATCAAATCTTATCCTAAATACATCTCTGCCTCCGTAGGATTTCCTCACCTCACATTACTACTAATATCTAGATCCTAGTGACTAGTGTCGCTGCTTTTTTGCAGTTCTTTAGTGACAGAGATGGCAATTTATGTTCGTTTTTTGCGCGCAGCCATTGTTAATAGTATCATTTTCTGTTTTATTTTATTTGATGACAACACATTAGATATCCCAACTTTTTATCAAGTGACATAACATGGTGTTTAGAGATGAACAAAAAGTTTTGACTGCGAATTTATGCTTCATAACCACGCGTTGTTTCACTGTTGAAATCTGTATCTAAAAATTAAAAAATGTTTATTTTTCCTTTTTTCGATGTTAATTTTATGTAAATAAATTGTACAGATTATAAATAAATTCTAAAGAAGTAATATTTTTGACACAACGGAGATTTCGCCCCATTACCTACGTTCTACATTCAACTCTGTTAACATAGATCTTCACCGGCTGTCTCTAAAGTGTTGTACGAGTATATACGTATTAGGCTATTGCAAATACCTTGCTAGTTTTGCTTTCCATATAATATATGAGTACTGACGTATTATTTGCGTTAATTCATTTCAAGCACTATTTATACATATCAGTTTCAGTTAGAGGATTAAGGGGCTGACCGAGCAGCTGTCAGGAGGGTGCTATACCATAGTTTAGGTTACTAGATACACGTTATTAGATCTCAAATACATAGTTAGTAAATATCGACATTATAATAATAAATTTCGCAGAATGACGCTTTCTAATAATAATATATTCCAAATAGGAGTCTGAAATCGACGAGACATGTCTCTTATTATTTTACATGGGTGTCCCGTTTCTAATTCTATAGAATATGCCGTGATTGATGCTTGATTTTAGTTTATAATAGAACAAACCATTCGGTAGTGTGGTTTTAATTAAGCTTTCAGATAAATATTGTGGTTTGTGGTTCTATTATACTATTAAGGCCTTCAGATTCTGTGGTTCTATCTCAGATTAGTTTTCAGCGATTTTTTATTAAATTGACTCTGTCTGTCTGTTTGTATGATAAGTACGTATTTACAAATGAAGTCGGTTAATAAAGCATATAAATTTATATTTATAACTTTGCTTATTTCGGGCGAAATAGTGTTGTGTGAAATATCGACCAATATTTTTAGTAAAATTCTCTGCTACTACTCATTACGTTTACTTATATTTTTATAGATAGCAGACTGATAATGTAAGTATATTTATTTGATTACGCTAGTGTAACAACTGGCACATCAATACACAAAACCGTCAAGAGTGGAAATGTCGGGGGGAGGCCTTTGCCCAGCAGTGGGACACTACAGGCTAACATCAACATCAACAATCAACGTTAGTGATGCAAATCACCCCCCGGTTCCCATAGAGTTGCAACATGTATAAATACGTAGTCCTGTTAGCGGCGTGACCGCGTTCACACGCTCTGCTCGAAGATAACCACTCACTAAGGCTTCGCACACACAACCAACTGACAGCCAGCTACGTATATACTATACTATATATATATTTGACGCATTTCATGTGTCTGTACGTATGTAGCTTCTTTCCTTTCCATCACTCACCAAAAGAGCATACCGCATGCAAGCACTAGCGCTAGCGTTTAGCTTTTACTGCTAACTAAAGCCTATTTATGGCGACTACTTTGGCATCTGAGTTTGTTTTATGTGATTTGTCAAAATCATCTTTTAATTTGGAACTGACTCATGTTTGAGTACGCTTGAAGATATCCAATGTTTAAGATTTATGACACTTTGCAGATGGAGAGTTCCAAACTTTAGTAGCACGGATGATAAAATAATTATCAAATCGCCATGTGTGAGCACGAGTTATATCGACTACAAAAGGGATTCCAAAAATTATCATTTATTAAGATATTTCAAATGAGAAGGAATTCCTTACCACTATCCTAACTAAACTCTGTCTCTCTGTCTGATTGTTACCTTTTCCCGATTACTGCTGAACGGATCATCATGAAATTTGGTTCAGAGTTATCTCAGACACTAGAGAAGGACTAGCTACATGTAATTCTCATTATCAACGTTCTGCATTACCACGCTAGTATGTATGTTACATGCCAGTAAAAGATATCCTATAGTGTACTTAGTACTTTACGTAATATTTTCTTGCACCACGTTCAAGTTGTAAATCTGTTTCTGGTCTAACAAATTGTTCAGACAGCTTATCCCGAGGAGCTTTAAATCCAATACTTAGGTAGTTATACTACTGCACTATAATTTTTGAATGATAAAATGTGTAAATATAACCACAAACAAATTGACAGAATGTGATCTCGTAGATTAAGATGGTTGGTAGTCAATGAAATGCCTGCTCGTTGTTGTCTGGGACGTTTTAAAAATCGAATAATCCCAGAGAGGGATCAACGATATCGACCCACACTCTTGTTGCGTACTGCACAAGAATGGAATTCTTTGCCGCGTTTATGAGTGTGTGACGATTTGAGAATAGGATAATTTGGCACCAAACCTCTCTAAGAGACTGGATTAATTTATAATAAAAACAGCTAGGCAGCTGTGATCAGTCTTAACTTGACAGCTCAGTAATTTTTTAAAGTGTTGTAAGTAAATTTTGTGTCTCACTCGAGCATACACATTCTTCAAGATTTAAAGTAAATGTTATCATCATCATCCTCATTATCAGCCCAATTTAGTCCACAGCTGGACATAAGCATCGCCCAATGAACACTACTTGGCATTTTCTTTAGCTTTCCATTCCCCGCCACAGCCAGCTACTTCATATTAGCTACCTACTCAGCGCTTTAATTGCTTTAGTTGCTAGTGTGTGCTCAGCTTTATTTCGGCTTCGATCCCAAGCCGCGTGATTGATAGAGCCTGCGCGAACTCCGGCCGGATTACTATTGTCTGCTCCCCGCTTTGTTTCGGGACAGAGATGTCACGATTTTGGGATTACAAACTGGAACTATTTCAACTCTATACCTTTTGTGCGATTTGTAGTAATTGATTGAGTAACGAGCTCGTACGGTTTGATTAATTCTGCTTTTATTTAACTTTACAGTCGACTCCACGGTTAGTTTATAGTTTGTTATTGACAATCTATCGTGGACCTTTACCTTTACATATAGTCTTTTCCAACACATCCCAAGGTTGTCTGGAAGAGATCGCTTTTTGCGATAAGACCGCCTTTTGTGCCATTTTCTTATGTGTTTATTATTTTATTACTTTGTGTGGTGTCAATAAAGTGTTATTGATTGATTGACGTTTTGTAATACTAAGTTCCATTTATATCCAAATATTTTACTACGAGTATTGGTTGATAGACTTACGAAATTTTGCACAAAAAAAATTGATTTGATTTTATGAAGAAGATGTTACTAGCACATGTAGCTTAAGCAGATGCTATTCTAGAACAAAGATAACAAATTCAACATTTGCAACACTTTGATAAAGTTTGCACATATGGAATATGATAGGCGCAACTACAATTAGGTACTGATAAACTGTCTAAATAAGGGAAGCTCTTAATTTTTTTCAACAAATCAATTAAAGTATTATTAAATAGTAAAATGATATCTATTTTAAAATCAATCAAAATAGATATCTATTAACTTTTTTTGTTTCAAATTAAATAATTTGAAACAAAAAAAAAATAAGTTCAAATGAATAAGTTGTAATTTTTTTTAAATGTTTGATTTCCTTCGTATTTTTAAACAAGAACTTTTATAAGTTTCACGATTGTGTTGAAAGAATAAATCTAAGCTTATTATTAAGCACATGTTCAGGCAACACTCAAGATATATTTACTTGTAGTATTATATGGAAGAATTTCACGTGGGGGCAGACGATGATAAATCTAATAATAACAAAATAGTGAATTTCTTAATACATAATGGTTCAATAAACACGTGCATAAATTTAAAAATTGTTTTCGCACACCCCCAAAGTTTTTTGGATTACCTATCAGACGATATCCCACACGATGAGGTAGATGAAAAAAAATATATTCATCCTCACTTTACGTGTAGGGGAGGTACCCTAATTTGTTTGTTCTTTTGAAGGAAGCTATATATATTGAAGAAGCTAAGTTTTAATACAGTACCTATTTAAGTAGAAATAAAAAATATAAAATATTTAGTGGATTTCACTAAGAAGAAGGGGGGGAAGAGCCCCATTGGTTTTGATTCCCTTGCGAGTGTCGAAATATATGTTATTTGCGACATATTCGGCTTTAACTTATTTTAAACTGTAACTGTTATAACCTAAAATATGTATTTTAACTACTTATTTTTGTTTTAATTATCCAAGAGAAACTTTAGTATATTAAACTTGCAAGTGTTATGTATTACTGCGGGGAATTCCTCAGACTAGAATAAATTTATCGCAATCATAATCGTTGAGCATACAAACTGAAATAATTTTCAACAGAATAATGACGTAAACGACTCGCGTTTCGAAGAACATACGACATTTCGTCTTTCGTTGCTAATTGATGTCTCGCCTACGCGAAGATTATGTTTTTGTGCAAATATGTATGGGCGGGGTGAGTAAAAACTTGTTAAAATTAGATTTCAATGAACTGTAAGATGAAGATGTAAGTTGAAAGATACTTATTTGCAGTAGTAATCTAAAAGGCTTGAAATTACAACTACTTAGTAGTGAATAAATAAATAAATATTGGTGGACATTTCACACAACGCTGTCTAGCCCAAACTAAGCGAAGCTGGTACTTTATTATATTTTGTTTTAAATACTAAAAGTACTAAACCAGTTTTCATGAAATTTCTAAGAAATAAATCTGAAATCTCCTTTAAAGTAATATATTTTTCCGAAATGGTTTATAAATGATAGAGTTATGAGTTTTTAAAAATAATAATAATAAATAATAAGGTGTATAATATATGCATACTATGTCCGTGGAATTTCTTTTGAGTAAAATACAGTTTTTGCCTTCTTATTTTAGCCATAAATATGATTGTTTTCCACTAATGGTAGCCAGTTATAATATTATTTAATAGCGGGTCATCCTCGATAGCGGCAAACTACTCTCAACTTTTACATGTCATAAAAACAATAATATTCAAACGTGCAAGAGATCAAAGCTCCCGTTAGATTGGTACATCACAAAAAACAACTTCTCTTCATATAAGAATACAATCGCTAAAGTAAACAACTATTAATAAAACTGACAATGGCTCATGATTCCGCAAATAAATCAATAAAATAATTAAACAAAAACTCTTTTGAGAGACTGGTTTAAAAGTAATAAATCATGGCAACACCTGGCAAAAGAAAATGAACAGCGACTGCGCGAACGGAGAGGACAGATATTAATTAATAAAATTAATTGTCATTTAAACTGGCATTTTAATCGGAGATGATGGTATCGTGAGGGCAGAAAGTATGTTCCGATGAAAGGTATTGATTTGTTGATTCTGATCTCTATTACGTTGGAGTTTTGTTGGGTACTTTTTGCTCTGTGGTTTCAAGAAGTCGAAGTTATAATAAGTAATAAATAAATAATAAATATTTGGGGACATTTCACACCAACACCATCTAGCCCAAACTAAGCAAAGCTTGTACTATGGAACTAGATGGCTGATAGAATACATATATACTTTTTTTTGTAAATATATACGTATATGATAAGAGTACAAAAAAACACCCAGACACAGAACAAACATCCATGCTCATCACACAAATGTTTGCCCTGGGTGGGGATCGAACCCATGACCTACAGCTTAGCAGGTAGACATACTACCAACTGAGCCACAAGGCCAGTCAATAATTTTAGTTAAGTCGCCAGACTGGGCATTTGATCAAAGCTTTACTGACGTTTTGTAATTGTAAGCTCAATTAATATTAAAATTTACTCGTATGAAGATCTTTCACAACTAATGCTATGTACCATTAGGTGATATCAGGTCGTCAACTTGAGCGTGTTAGCTAACCAATAGGGCATTCATCATCATCATCAACCATTGTCCACGCACTGCTGAATATAGGTCTCTTCTTTAGCGCGCCACTATCTCCGGTCTTCAGTCTCATCCGCTGTCTTTCTTTCCACTGCCTTGTCAATATCATCTGACCATCAGGCATTAATCTACACTTACACAGTATAATTATTACTACGCTTCCAACCGGTCTTTCTGGAAATCCATGGGGGAGGCCTATGTCCAGCAGTGGACTTCTTGTGGCTCAGATGATGATGATGATGCCCTACAGTTACTGTCGTCACATGTCGTGTCACAATTTGTCAATGATGCCTATCGCGCACGGAGACAAGATAAGCCTAATACAACGAGATAATCTGTTATAATGCCATGTTATCTGTTATAACATTACTACATGACGATTCACGCTTTTTGTCGACTATGATTAAGCAGGTGAGATTAAAATCTCATATGCGAGAAATAAAAAAAAACTAAAGCCAATTCAAAACTTTTTGTACAATCAGCTAACCTAAATGTCTGTCTCTTTCTCTTTAACTATGTTAGATGCGAGTGTAAAAGGGCAAATTATTCAATTGTCCGATTCAAGTTAATTTGTGTAACGATTTAAAGATTTTTTATTATATTCTAATTTGCATTCTCTTTGTTTCAGGATACAAACTTAAGTGAATGGAGTACTTATTCCAGTTTGGATTATCTAACAATGCTTTTTCAAATTGGTACGTATACTGCTTCTTCTACTGGATATTAGAGATATTGCTTTTAAAATAAATATTTGCACCCATTTTCACACATAGGTATTTTGTTTAGCGGCAAACTTTACAGGGTATATATTTAAAACAGATAGATACATAACACTTTTTAAACACCATACTAACTTGAGACCAATACATTAATATTAGAAACGAGGCGTTGAGAGGTTAGGTTGAGCGTATGAATCAAGCTTTGAAGGCTGTTTCAGACTAGGGTGCGTCAAATTCAAGTCCAATAAGACACAAGTTTGCCTTTTCTCCGTCAAAAAGAGTCAGTTTCCGTTATCTCCTACTTTCCGGAACGTGTCTATATAAAAAAAACTCGACATCCTCAATAAGGTCAAGCGTTGCTTCTCGCCGGGACAGTTGCTCCATCTGTATAAAGTAGACGGCCAATCGTGTCGAGAGTACTGCTGCCATGTTTTTGACGGATCAGCTAAATACCAGCTGGAAGCTTTAGAGTCAGTGGGTTCTCTTTCTTTTGTAAAGCACTTTTTCTGATTTAACAATCCTGCCTTCGTCGCCACGCCACATCGTCGTGAATTAGATATTCACGTTGAAAATGGCACAAAAATGTTTTTTTAACTCGCTTAAATTAGGTCGACCTGCATGTAACTAACTATGTAATGAAATATAAGGTAACTAATTTAACCTTCTTCCAAGGATCGTAGCGTCATGAAAATTGGCAGCTGTATGTAGTTCTGATGACAATACAATAATATGGTACTGTCGAACAGATCTGATGATGGAGCCGGAAGATATGAACTAGAACTTCATGATGGACCATCGTATCATAGCTGTGTTTGGATTTGTTAGAAAAGTCTTGTAATGAACTTTGACCACAATAATTTGTAGCGTGTTTTTTAGTTTTTTAAACTGTAATTTATTTACGCTTATACTTATAACCAGAGCCTGGTTTTCGAAGTGAGACATTCTGGTGACTTATACATACATAAGTACCAAGTTATTTACAGTATAATATCGGAAACAAAACGCTTCCAACAGTTTCCAAGAACACGTAAGAGTGCATTGTGTTCGCGATTCCCACGTATTTGTGTTACGGTACCCGGCCCTGCGCATTTAAAGATGCAGGACCGTGAACCCGCCACCTGCCGCGCACCTAGCGGCAACTATTGGAATATTGTAATGTTACATTGTTGTCACATTGTTGCGAGAATCTTGGGAATTAGATACAGCGGGCACTCGATTATCCAGACTCTTGTTATACGGATTTGAGATTATCCGGATCTCCAAAAAAATAACTTAGAAATGAGAGAAAAATCGCATTCATAGGCATCTGTCACAGAAATAGCTTTTAAATTCTTTGAAAAATTAGAGAATGATACCTGCGTGTTTAAGGCGAGGCTTTCTCAGGCTTTACTTAGGTATTTTACGCTAACTCAGCCCGCACTTCTTGAGCGCGGTGTTTTCATGTTACGTAGCACAGAAGTAAGTACGACGACGGCGCGCCGCGCGCTACGGGACAACTGCTCGCAAGCAAAATTATTGTAAAATAAATGACTATAAAATAGTGCACTAAATGTATCAAAAATGTATACAAGTAGAACGTATTAAAATGTAATAGCTACCTAGCACGGAAGCTTTAGTATTGGTGGCTTTAAACAACTTGGAGATCAATTTAAAAAATAAATAAAATGGTATGTTTTTCAAAATATAAAGCTATCGAGATTTTTTTCAGCAATCGTGTTTGTGTACTAGGAGAACCCTAGCCAACATACCAACATGTCCAGTAAAAATAAAATTTGTGACAACATAAAAGACATATAGGAGAATTGTTATTTAAACTTATGTGCTGGTGTATTGATATACATTTGACACAATTTCATAATGATATTATAAAATCGAAGTTTGTTACCTTTACATGCTCAAACGGCTGAACCGATCGTTATGATTTTTTTTATAGAGATAGCTGTGGACCTGGAGACAAACATAGCTACTTAACATCATCATAATCATCACCGTTTTTCATAACTATGCGGTGTAAAACCGCGGAAAGCAGCTAGTTTATAAATCGGGGATTATTGTGAATCTATGTTTTTTAGGTATTTTCCTATTATAATTTCAAAGAATCCCTCAAAGTGCATATAATGTGATCAGCTCCATACAAACGGATTTGTTTTTACTAGACTAATAGTCAATTTATTATCTTGATAAGTTTGAGATAATGATTGTATGTATGTTATAATTATATGTACATTTATTTACATATACGAAAATTTACAAATCTATAATCAGATAAGTTTGATTTGTTTTTGTTGTTTTGAATTAACACCAATATTATAATGTCCAAAAAGTTATTCTAAAGACAACACGCATATAAAATTAGTATTTAGAGTTATTAATACAAAAATCAAAAGTAAAATAAGTATGAAATAGCTAAACGCAGGCGAAGTAAACTGCCTTTATAGAGTTATTAATACAATGCAAAAATCTCTGTTCTTCATACGTTCAGAGTCTTAGAGTCTTTTGTATTTTGCATTCAATATTTAATTTAAAATTATTTCGCAATTATATTTCTGCAGTTATTACTATTACAAAGCATGCCTATTCCGTCTCGTGTATTGGTTCCGTAATATTATTGTCTTAACAAGAAATTAATTTTGCCAAATGAATAAAACATAATCAGTATATTTCCTTCATAATGGATTGTGCGAGTACCTTCAGCCCTTTAAGGTGAAGTCGGTTCATGACTCATCAAATAACGTTTGTATTTTTCACACGCTCTCCGCTTGATAAAATAAAATGTGAGACAGCGCGTGGGTGTAATTGTATGCCCACGGATTTTATTTGATTGACCTGACCTCACGAGAATTAAGGAGCTTTCTTATTTGTGATTTGATTCATCACTATCATCGTAATTTTCACCCTGTTATCGACCACCACTAATATCTGTAAGCCTCTCTTCTTCTCATCTCGGTACTAAGCTAATCTTGTCTAGGTTAATAGGACTGTTGCTATGCTTTGATTACGTTATTTAGTTTTTTTTTTATAGGTCTACACAGGTAAACACCTCACACACACCATGTTCTTTAAATCACTTCCAAATTGTGAAATATACTGCCTTATTAGATCTTCTCCGACAGATATACCTAACCTAGATGTTATTAAACTGTGAGTGAATAAGTTTCTACGATACCCCACGCTTTATGTGAGCTGAACATAATAGAGTTGGCGTTCAAGCATACTCTGATAATATAAAAGGGCTTAGGATATATTCTATCAACAAAAGTTTTTAAAAATAATGTTTTTAAGGAATTACATTAAATCATATAAGAATTAAGTAAAGAAAAAAATATTTATTTGTATTTAAAAAGTACGACAGAGAGAATGTGCGCTCATAATCTTTGAGCTTAAATATATATCCCTAAGAAACAATTAAATTTAATACATTACAAACAAATTATTTATATTTATGTTCCAAAGTGTTATGTCCAACATTCGTCGGTTGGAATAATCTTGTTGCTTTCCCAAGATTTTATAGGCACAACACAGGTTTAGCAAGCCAAGTTCAACAATTTAACTTTATGCCCATACTAAAACCATTACGTTTTACTGTTACTAAAGTACTATTGGGTACTCAGGTTTAAGCATATGAGTAGGGAATTTCTTAAATTTATCCAGGAATTTATTAAGATACATTGGTAATAAATTTCTTTTCAGTAATTTCTCGGTTTGTAAAGGGAAAGTATTTATTAACTACAACAAAACAATATACAAACTCAACTAACTAAACTACTACACAAAAAGCATATCGATTACCCCAGCCGAATAAAGGTCTAAAGACAACAATAGGAAGTAATTGTTTTATCTGTAATATGTTTGAAAAACATTTAAAAATAAGTGTCATTTTAATTATTGATGTAATACGTGATGTAGTTTTGTAACGGATCCTGTCAACATCCCAATGTCGATTTCTAGTATTCCTTTTTTTACAAGCCTCCTGTCTTTTAGCAGATTATACGTTATATTGGTCACATATATTCAGATTTTGCAATAGTATAAAAATGTATGTTTGACCTACGTCTATCTGATCTATCGAAACGAGCAATTCTTGTATGTAAGTATGTACCTATATAATTGTATCAGCCCTGTTTGTATTAACTGTCCCACTGCTAGGCACGGACCATCTTCTCTTTGTGAGAAGGGTTAAGCCATAGTCTGCCACGCTGGCCAAGTGCCAAGTGCGGGTTGGCAGACTTCACACATCTTCAAGATCATTGAGAACTCTCAGACATGTAGGTTTCCTCACGATGTTTTCCTTCACCGTTTAAAGTTGGCGGCAATCAACACCGCTATCACAATCAATACACACATCACTTCGAAAAGACAGAGGTGCGTGCCGTGGGATCCGCAGGTCCTGCAATTTTGATGAAATTTTGTATGTACTCGTAGGTAGATTCTAGGACGATATATCGATCTAGTTAGATTTCATTTTTAGTGAACCCAAGTTTGCCCGTATTTTGACTCATAAGGAGCTCGGTCGCTCCTCTAGTTCCGATTAACTGAGATGCCATTGAAACAACTCTTGCTCTACAATTTCCATAAATATCCGAACCATAAATACTCTGATTTTCTCGATAGGATATCGATGGCAGAACAAGATTGTCGACGTTCAAAATTGGTTATTCCGTTCGAAAACGTGCCGCGGTACTGGTTTGTGGCGGTTAATGCCGGCGCGTACCGGTTCTAGCTAAGTTCAGGGTTTCCGGACGGATGCGGGCTTTCGTCCCGCGTCGGTTACGCCCTTTACTCGTTACTGTTTGTGATAGTGTTGCCATGTGATATGACTATCAGTGTAAACAAACCTTGTATTACAAGTAGCATGGTGGCATTGTCTATTTATGTGTAGGCAATGTATTTTTATATAATCGAGTGACAAGACAAGCAAGTTGCTAATATGCGTTAAAATGTTAAAAATCCCCGGAACTACAAATATTTAGTCAAAACTCTGTGCAACTCTGCGCTCTTGGCAAACACTCTAGTGTTATGTTACTTAGAAGCGCGCTTCATCGTAGACCGCAACGTCGCCTAACATCAGGCGAGTTAGCGGTAAAGTGCAATTTTCGATTAAAAAACAATATGCTTAAACATAATAATATGGTAAACTTATTGAGGCTTAGATCCGTACAGTAAGTGATAGCTTACACACCATACATTATATGTATACTAGCTACTTTTACTAACTAGATTATATTGAAAAGGTTGTCTAAAAGAATTTGCTATTATAGATAAGGCCACCCTTACTTTCTTAGTAATGCATACGAACATTCATATGTTTTATTAATGTGGTGCCAACAAAGTGTTTTTGCACTGTTTTTTATGTAAATGAGAAGATATTGTTTTTCTTTATTTTTATCTTTCTGCGACTTGCTAAATTGCTTGGTCACTCTTTAATCGTATACATTTAAGATTTCCTGCCTTCATATTGATACCAGGAGCCCATTCCCATTCCAAGCAAGTCGTCCTTACTAATGTATAAAAATAACTAACGAAAACTAAATAGTAAAACCGACTTATATAACGGTAAAATCTTTATACACAATCCGAAACGATTCGTTTGAAATATTGGAACAAATTAATGCTCTGTGGATAATCTGAGATGGGTGGATTCTCACGCCGTTGCACGTGGAACCCACACCTGTGAATATTGGCTTGTCTCTGTGTTGATACTAAACGTCGTATTTTGTTGTGATGTTCTGTATTAAGGCGAGGCTTCCCCAGAACTTTAGGTATTTTACGCTACTTCAGCCCGCAACTCTTAAACGTGGTGTTTTCATGTACGTGGCACAGAAATACGTACGACGCCATCGCGCCGCGTGCCGTAGGACGGCTGATCGCAAGCAAAATTATTGTAAAATAAATTACTATAAAATACTGCGCTAAACGTATCAAAAATGTATACCAATAGAACGCTAAAAAATGTAAAGCTACTTAACATGGTAACTTTGGTGTTGATGACTTTAAACAACTTGGTGATCAATTTATAAAATAAATAAAATGGCATATTTAAAAAAAATGCTATCGAGACTTTTTTCACCAATCGTGTTTATGTACCAGGAGAACCCTAGCCACCAGATTAACATTTTACATACTAGAAATTTGAGCTTGAATTATTACTTGGTTTACACGTATTTTATTACTTAGTACAAGTATTTTTTGTAAATTTTCAAATAGCTGTTTTTGCTGCTTTTGCGGACAAGCGGGGCCTTAATTTTTTACCGACAAAAAAACGAAGAAAGTTCTCAAGTCGACGCGTATATATATATATATATATATTTTATGTTAAATATCATATGTGGCGGTTCAGACAGGCTGTTGACTTGATAATCTGCCGCCACTTACGGGAGCCGACAGGATTCATGAAATAAAGACACTGGGAAAGATGGAAGCTTTTATAATTTATGCATATATCTACAAAAAATAGTTTCGATGTTTCGATATCTGCTGAGTCTTCCAACGGCTCAATTTTTTTGCGCAAAAGACTAACAAAATTTGTGAAAAATGTTTACTGTTGAAAAACTGATATAGCCGACTACAAAATGCGCAATTTTGTTTCAAACCAAACTGCTGAACCGATTTTCATAAAATTTCTATAAGACCAATCTAAAACTACATATATCCTTTCACACAAAAAATAATATATTTTTCATCTTACTAGCTCGTAAAGTTACGTTTCCAAGGCTAATATTGGCGTGGAAAAGTTCATTTTGCTCCCTAGGGTGGAAAGTAATTTCAAAATTCGAACACGACGGAGCTCTACATTTTCAATACAAAATATTTCCAACCTCTTTGTATAATACCTTCACAAAATGAAGAAAAATAGTTCGATTCAAGGAGGTTGCTATCTTAGCTTAAAGAAACACTAAATATTATATTAAAATAACTTAGATATTTTGTATATTTATGTAAAATGTAAATAAAAATTTACAATTTACTTTCTCAAGCGGTGTTTTGAATTTTTAGAACCATTTACACGAAAAAGGTTTGGATGAGTAAAGAAGAATGCGACCTATGCGAGTTGTGTCAAGAGCTTAATAGAAGAAAAAAAAATTGAGTAAAAAAAAAACTTTGTACTACGTAATTTTATTGTAAATAATGTTCAAAATGTGAAATGTGTACATGTAAGTGAACTCACGTGATTATAATGTAACTTTAGGACCAGTAAAGTTGCATAAATGCCAAGCAGATTTTTCTACTCGAGAAAATAGGTGAACTAAAAAATTTCCTCGCTACGTTAAGATAAAAAAAAATGTATTGCACTCGGCTGTAAATTTATTTTATCTCGTGTCTTCTTGACTAGACTAGAACCCTTCGCCTGCTCTGGATTCAACTGTCAGACACTCGACGGTAAAATACAACTTTCCAGCCTAGTACAATAAATAACTATTTATCGGTTGATAAATGGGGGAGTTATGTGACGAATGACTCGTTCAACTTCCGTTATCATCGATATAATATTTTTACTTTATGCGTACTGGCGCACGCCGCACAGTCGTCTTGTTTTATCAAAGTCCGCTAGATGGCACTTCTATCAATATTTTATTCAGATGGCACTCAGCACTTCCAGAACTTTCACAATATTTCTACTGTATAGAAAATATGTGAAATTACAAATATTCGTAGATTTATAGCACATTTTGGTAATTAGTCCTATTTTCTGTGTTCATATATTGCATTGGAGTACAGAAGCCTCGGTGTGCGAGTGAAACTCTTACTTTGTCGGATTTGATTCTCACAATATTTGTCTACTAGCAGCTATGGCGTTATACATTCTCGCATAATTTATCTGTGTTATATAATATCATAAATTTTATTCGCGTGTTCTCTAAACATAATTATTACCTGACATCAATAAAATAGGATTTGCATTTAATTAAGTCCGATACTAAAATAAAATATTTTAACGGTCATTAAAATATTCTCGGAATTCATAGTAATTTCGCTGGAAGAAAAAAAAAACTGGAATGTTACAAACCGTTATTTAGATATAAAACTGGTATTTGGAGGATTTATTTTGTCAATAAATTACAAATATTCAGTAGTAGTAAATTATTAATAAAATAACATGATTAATGTTTAAATAATTATAATTTACTTATATCAATAATTAATTACATTTTTATACGAAATATTAGAAACAAAATGACTTTATATTTCAATGATAAAATCAATTAAATAGGTATTTTTATGCAAGTTTTATTTTCTTTAAGGATGCGCTCTACTAGCGTAGCGCTCTCTATATCTCTCTCTATCGCATTACAACAATTTTCAAAAATTTAAAATTATTGAATATGGATATTAGAAAAGTGAGATGCATTTGTTTATTTAGATAGAGAAATATAAAAAAAATCTTTGATATCTTTTTAATGAGGCCTTTGCGCAGCAGGGGGATGGAACAGGCTCTAAATAATAATAATCTTTTAAATTGAATGTGGAGTAGGAAAACATATTTTTTCAGTACTCCGTTGCTAGCATAAGAGATATCGGAATAAAACTTTTTTTTTTATATTTCTTCTATCTAAATAAATAAATTCATTTCTCATTTTTCTAATATCCCTAACCGATGATTTTATATGTTTAAAAAGATTGTCATGCGCGAGAGAGACAGCTGCGCCCGTTGATCTCCGCCTTAAGGTTTGGAAAACAAACTAAAGTATCCTTATTAAAGGTCTGTGTGAATGTTTCATCTATGTACGTTTGAAGGTTACTCGTACTTTGGGCTTGTAACAAAAAATTAAGCGCATTATTAACTCGGGACAACATAATCTTACACACAATTGAGCGTAGTCACTATAAAAAGGTTAATTTATCTCCAAAACTCATAGCACAAGTCCATGCGGGCATGACTCATTCTGAGCGTAGTGTATTTTTGCAAAACCGGTTCAGGAAAACCCGAAGATACGAAACTCGTGGACATGCCAATTAATTATTGAAACCAATTAATTAAATAATGATGCAATATAATTAAAACCTGTCCATACACATGGCTTATCCATAAATACTGGCGTGTGTCGCTTGAATCTTAAGATGTGTTTGTAATGCCAGCTTTTTGTGCTTATTTTTAGGTTTCCGTAAAGGGTGCCTATTTGTGAGACTACGGTGTCTATTTGTCTGTTCTACACCATTTGAACGGTAATAGATACAAGTCCCAAAATTGGCAAGTTTGTAGGGTTTACATTGATATGAATCAATAAATACTAAAAACTGGTCAAAACGAGACAAGCTTTCGTAAATAATTTTTGAATACAGTAAATGAATGGGAAATTACTGTGCGCGAATAAACCTCTTTGTTGGTTCCACAAAAAAAAGAAACAAAAATGGCAAGTGAATGTTTCGTTGACAGTTTGTATCACGACATAAAAGAGAGTAAACGGTAATGTTAATATCTCTTTCGATTAAGAAAATAGGTATGTAACATTTACTTATTTGAATTTGTTATTGTACATCTAACATAATTTTATTTTTATTTTTTAGCCTAGCATTTCAGTCTATAAAATGATAATGATAAATGATAAATTCGTTTATTGAGATAAAAACGGAAAAAGACCAATTACAATTATCTCACAATATTCAAAAATTATTCTTAAACAATGTCTTAAACAAATGTCTGAGGATTACAAAATATTCATTATATAAATACAAAGTCTATTCCATCTGTAGAAAATATGTGAAGTTTATCTAATATAATCGACGTAGGATGGGAAGCCATAAGCATCCCCGTCACTGTGACCCTTGCGGATCTATTGTAACATCCTTCCTATTGGTTATAGAACCCAGGCCCAAATATAACATACATTTTAGCAGGGATTTAGGGGTGGAGGCCTTAATATCCTCAGAGCAGAGGACCGGTCCTCTTAGGTGTTGGCTTCTTTGGTGGTGGAGTGGCACACACTCGAAGAGGACATTGATAGGTGTCTCATCATCTTCGCAGCAGAACCTGCACTCCGGGCTCTCACTTAATCTCATCCTGTGCAGGTGTTTATTCATTTTACAGTATGTCAATATGTGAAGTTAGAAATATTCTTAGATATAAAACACATTTTCTTTGATCAACTATCCCTGGTACTAACCCTAGTACGGAAGCCTCGGTGTGCGAATGAAACTGTCGGATTTATTTTTTCTTGTTGACCAAAAGTTAATGTTATTGCAGATTAGCGCGTAAAGTATTCGACGACGAGAGATATTTTAAGTTTTAAATATGGTTGTAAATTCATTTTGTGGTAGCATTTATGTTATGACTTTATGTAAATAAATAAATCAATGGATATTTGTATTTTTCGTAAAACGTTTTGTCACTTTTTATTTTATATTTACTTCCAGCCATCAAATTTAATTGTATAATTGTAGTGCATAGTTTTTTATTAACTACTCAAATTAATAATCATATTTATTGTTGCAAAAAGGGGGGGGGGGGGGACTTTGGTCTTCTACAAAGTATTTGATATAAATTTCAGTTTGATACCTCCACGCGTTCCTGTGAAAAATGGTCTTGAAAGACGAACAGATAGAAAACAAAGTGATTCTTAAGGGTTCCATTTTGCCGACTGAGGTACAGAACCTTAAAAAACATTGACCATAACTCGCGTTAAAAACTACATTCCATGTTAAACGTATTGCGGAGATTACAAAATGATAAAATTATTATGTACTTCAATATTTAATATAAAAGAAACGTTGTCACGCGCTCAATGCCTTCCAAATTAAATCTTTTGCATTCAAATTACGCGTTTTTCATACAACACTGAAAACTGTTTAATATCCCTAAATATAATCCGATTTCAATAATTCAAATTCAAATTCTATTTATTTTGACCTTACGTCATAGGCATTACAAATAAAGTTATTAATTATAATGGGGCATGTAAAGTCAGTTGCTTTTATTTGAAAATTTATACTATTTTAGGGAACTAATTACAATATTTTTTTAATTGATGTTGTTTTTTATTTTTAAGCTATTGCATAGCTTCTATCGCGGGCCTTGAGCGTGGAGACCGAATCCAGAAATTCCGTAACGAAAATAACCTAACACACCGCGTAAAGCTATTATGCAATAGCTTTACCGCGGCAGTCTCCGAGTGCCACACGTCTTTTTAATAATTTTTAAAGTTTTGTAGTGGGGAGTACTGTGACGTATGAAAGTTTTCCTAGTACTTTTGACTAATCCTTCCATTTAGCTTATACAATAATGAGACCTCGTTTATGTAGGTATAGTGTTTTTTTATTTATAATATTATTTGACGTTAAAAGCGATTTAAGGTATTTTTTTCGGGAGCTACACTTGTGATTACAACATTTAAAACTATTTAACAACAATAAATAGCGTGGAGATTCACACTGCGGCCAGAAGCAAAACGGGCGCAACAAAAATTTTTTTTTGCAATTGTTTTTTAAATAAACCAAGTAGATGCGCCTTTTTCTCCAGATTCTGAATATGTAAATAACTCAATTTTGAAAAAAAAATTTAGTACAGTCCTTTTTGCTTCTGGCGACAGCATAAGCTTCCCTCAAAATAAAATAAGCAAACATTCTTTATGGCTTCATGTTAAAAGGATGTCCGTTAAGATGTTTTATACTTGACGATTAGTGGCAGGGGCACTAAATGATACAAGTTTTTTTTTTACGATTTATTACATCATATCTGTCCTGTACTTATTAACTTGGACCAGCGTACACCCGTACCTTAAAGTGTTAAAGTGGTAAAGCCTGTTTTGATTTTACTCTGAACCCTCTGGGATTAAACTTGTTTAATTTTTTCTTAAAATGTTCTCGCGTACTTGTTTATAATTTGGTTAACAACAGGATTAACAAAAGAGGAATAAAGTTTTAAGAAAACGTTTCGTAAAAATGATTTGTTTTAATTCACCGAATCTGTCGCAACATTCACTTCTACGAAAGCGCGTGGTTTATTTCTCGTTTCCTGGCTATCAGGAAATGCCTGGGATAACGATAAATATCATAATTAATATTATCATAAGTAGATCAAGATACCAAGAATACGATGGACAGAATAAGTTATAATAAAACAGAGATACAGACTCAAGGATTGAAGTACAGAGGGGGAGAAGAGAATAAGGCAGATATGTAGAGGGAGAAATATGGATCGACGAGCTTCATCCTCGATCACATAGTTAACATCAGGCGAGTTGGTAATCGTACCTACATTTATCTAAAAAAAACCGGACAAGTGCGAGCCAGACTCGCCCACCGAGGGTTCCGTACAAACTAGTAGATAAAAGGTGGAAATCATATATTTTTTATATTTACCTTCATAAACAGAAAAATATACATCGTAAAAATATTTAAAAACCTGTTTTAGCTTATGCTAATGAAGCTCTTTTATATGATAGGTACCCCACATGATACGGTTAAAGAACTTTAAAATTTGGACCCTCATTCCTCGCATAAAGACACAATTTTTTTGTGATTAAATTAAAAATTTTCTAACATAATGCTTCTTGCCAAATTTCATAGTTCTAGGTCAAAGGGAAGTACCCCATAGGTTTTGATTCCCTTGTGAGTGTTGAAATTTGCGTTTTTTACGACATATTCGGCTGTAATGTTTTTTTATGAAAACTGAGAAATTTTATTTTTCTTTCTGCAGCAAGATACTATGGATCTGCGTATATGGTTTAAACTTGAACACGATACCTTTACGCGTTCCCGAGATAAAGGTATTGACACCCGGACAGACGGACAGACAGGCAGACAGACGGACAGACGGACAACAAAGTGATCCTATAAGATCCTATAAGTTCCGTTTTTTTCTTTTGAGGTACGGAACCCTAAAAACTATACACAGAGAGTTAGAAATGCAGAGTCATAAAGTTTCTTTTTACTTGCAAGAATTATGTACGGTAAAAAGAGCGAATAACCCACTTACACACTACGGTTACTATCAGTTCTACGTGCTATGTGGGCAGGGCCACTGCCACTTCAACTTGCTAATCCGATGTGCTATATCGGTGACTTTTGTACGTCTACGTATCTCTTCATTTCTGATTCGATCTCGTAGAGAGACTCCGAGCATAGCCCTCTCTATAGCTCGTTGCGTGACCTTGAGCTTCCTTATAAGGCCCATAGCCTTTCGGACAATGATGTAAAAAAACTATAAGTCATGATCCGTCTTACTTATAAACGCTGAATAAGCGCATTTTAGTTAAACAGTGTTTTGTTTCGTTTTCGCGCGTGACAGTTCCCGTCTGACAGAAAGTGACAAGTCCTTATTCAGTGAATAAGATTTTATCATGCGTTTATAAGTAAGACGGATTGTTCTGTGGTGGCGAAAGAACACGTGCTGTATCAAACCCATCTACTGGGATAAGGCCAACCAAATGATGACGATGCTTAAAGAGTTCCGACAAATTGAGAGGCTCTTCTTTTGGAATAATTGAAAAATATGAGCGCAAATGATGCATGGCTCATTTCCGACACATGTCCAAATGCATACATTATGACATGTCATCGGGGCGGGCGCGGCCGTTGCCTCCGTACTCTATGAAACATCGTGGCCAACCTGTTTCACTCACAAACCTGTTCCTCGGCTTACGATTTTTATTACGTTTGACCTTAAAATGGCTATTTGTTATGGAGTGTTAAACGGTGTACGCTTTTGGGTTAGTGTCATGTGTGTGTCGAACACGGGTGATTTGTTTAATATATAGCAGTGGGAAGGAAAGGGCTGTGGATGATAAAGATGATAATAATTAACATATAATTTCAGATAAATCGACTTGTGACAAAAACGACTGTAGTTTTTGTATATTTTTTGTGTTTATATGTTGTGGATGTTATTGTCAAAAATAAAAATGTGTCTGTCTGTAAAAAAACGTAGACTTCTTTAGATAATCCAAGTGTAGATATGTACCTAGCGTGTCAAAACGAGCGTGTCAAGTACGATAATAAATTGTAATTGACGACCAAGATTTATTTAATTTCAGGACCAAGTTTTTTTTGACGTGACAACGTCTAATAAATCGATGAACGCCGGCTGCATGCACGAAAAAGTAAGTATGACTCATTGTCCCGTTACGTTACGCTCCTTGTCCCGTTACAAACGCGCGTGGTGGCCGAGGAAGCGGGCGGGTGTGCGCCGCGCCGCGCCCGACCGCCGCCGTTTCAATTTATCATTCCTTGGAGCCGCGTGGACGTATGTTGTCACGTTAAACTATCGTCCGTAAGCCGACTTTACAGACAACCAATTTTTTTTATACTTCCGATGTGATATTTTGTCTACTAGTTACTAGCGTACAAGCGCGCGAATGCATTGGGATGAATAGATTAGAATATTCCACCACAAAATCGTTTATGTGACGTCACAGTCAAAATGTGGCACGCAAGGTTTTCATTTAAATTAAGTCGCATGCTCCATCTACTATGTCTGTGAAAAAAAAAAGTATATTATTTCAGTCAAACTAACTGCTAATGTATAAAGCCTTAGTCACTTCTTCGACGTCCTAACAGATGTTTAAAGTGTTACCTGATACTATGACTAGGAGAAACCGAAGCTTCCGATAACGGAGTCAGATTTCACGAAGCGCCTATGTAATGCGATTATCCCACGATAACTCTACGGTAGAGTACAGTATAGAGTGCTGTCACAGTGTATTTGTATACAGTAGTCTAACGCCTTTGTTGCGCGGTGCGGTACGCGGCTACGTCATTCGAGGGGCGTAATACGCTTACATGAGACGTAACGCGAACGTAACGCGTTATTTTTTTTTGACGTGATAACGTCTTATAAATCGATGAATGCCGGCTGCACGCACGAAATAGTGTCACGTTCCGCCTGAGCCAAGCGTGTAAGCGAGAGCGCGGAACAAGCGATAGGGAGGCACGATCGATCTAAGCGTTCGGCTTGTGACGCATCGTTATCACGTAAAATTATCGTCCGTAAACCGACTTTACAGACAAACATTTTTTTAAGTGAAATTTTCTTTAGGCCTCCTGAGCATTTTCTTTTGTGGGTATTGAATGAGCTGTGTCACGCTCGGGTAAAGTCGGTTCGAGTCGACTAAGGGAACGAGAGAGATAGTTGCGTCACTTCTATACTGGTATTTCTTATACTTACTTAGTTTTTGGATTGGATTTCTTTCATTTTGCGTTTAATTCTATAAATTGTGTGTTGTTTTCTGAGAAAACGAGTATTGTTCTTTTACATGAATAGCTTTTATTCATTCGATGAGCGAAAGCAGGAACCAAAGCCTCTCCGTGTACCGTTCAGTTATTTATAATATCACTTGAGATATTTCCTCATTTGCTTAAAAGCGTGTCTTGGCGTGTGGGCGTCGAAATAAGACAGCATCCGAGGGAGTGCCGGCATGACAACAGTCTCAGGAAACTTGATTATTTTATGACAGGTGTCATACTTTGACAGCCAAAAACGTTTGAATTGGAGGTCATACATGAAAATTTATCTTCG
Source organism: Lycia hirtaria (assembly GCA_947563715.1). NCBI lineage: Eukaryota > Metazoa > Arthropoda > Insecta > Lepidoptera > Geometridae > Lycia > Lycia hirtaria. Next base: position 41,734,056 of record OX387379.1, read on the forward strand.
ACGTAAGCGATGTACCGCTGAAAACTAAAAATAAGATTCCTTTTTTTAAATTTGGCACAACTGGTTACAGAATTTAATACCACCCCTACACACACACACACACATACACACATACACAATTCTGTAAACGCATATATTCACAACACCTACTCAGTAACATTATTATATCCTGTATCAAAACACATCAGAGCAATTGACCGACAAAAAATAACCAAACATTTAAGGCATTCAAACCTAAAACCTATCTTTTGAATTATTAATTCCGGGATATTTGCTGCGATCACTGACCGTGTTCTTAGCAATGATACATTGAAATTATATAAGATTAAACTACCTAATACTTTAATTTTTTATCCTAATTATTGTGAGTTATCCTCATAAGGCTCTAATCTAAATTAATCGTAAATTACTCCAAGCTAATATAAATAAAACCGTTAAGCCCATCAATATAAATAAACAAATCACATCAGTCTACATTTCAATTGGTAAAAGCTCAGATACAGTTTTTTACGACAGTTATGCGTCTAAGCTTTGCATACTCTGTAGAGAGAGCCACAACTCGCTCACAGCTGCAATATTTTTCTATCAACTCTAGTAACCATTAGTTTAACTACAAAATAAACGTAAACCTTCTGAATTGCTCGTCGAGGTCGTCCCCTGTAGTCGCACACCTGGCTGGTAACCGTGGCTTTATACACTGATTTGGTTTATTGCAGTCTATATTTATATACTGTATATAATATATAAACCGTCTAGGGTGAGGAGTCATTCGTCTAGACTTTTAGAGGGTTAACCCACAGATAGATTCCAGATAATGTTAAGCCTTTGTTAGATTTGTATTTGCATGACATAGAATATTGAAGGATATTATTTTAATAGTTTACATTTTCGAAAAAATTTCATAAAAACAAACTTTTGCTTTACTTAGCTTTTATAAAACGTTCGGAAACCTCGGGGCCTAAGCCATGACTCTACATTTGAACCACTCCAAAACCTAAACATCCACGTATTATACTTAAATTCAATTTCAAATATCAACAATACCAAAAAGAAGTGAAACTGGGAGATCCACTATCTCCAAAAAAAAAAACATTGTCACTCTCGAAGGAGTTTTTGGAACTTAGCGGCGAAGTGGAACAGAGATAATAAAAAAAACGAAAATTGGTTTAAGAAAGATTTTATGAAGGGCAACCCTAAAGAAAAACGCAATGATATGATCATTCTTGAAGAACGTAAAGCTTGTCAATCTGTATTTGGCCAACGTGATGGACTATGGTCTTACTTTTCTCATAAAATGAGAAGAAGGCTCACGCTGAGTAATATTTATGGGGCACTTTATGTACAAACAGATCTGATAAATAAATAAAGTTTATCTCTTCAAATTCAAACTCAAAATAAATTCGTTCAAAACACGGCTCTGCTAATTAGTACAATAAATTCAACTCAAATGATCCCTTACGCCTTTAAGTCAAGATACTTTATGGATCCGCCCCCGACCGAAATCGATCCTCTAAATAACGACACCAGTGTCAGTTTCGACACTTATCTGACTAACCGACTTGTGCAAGTATTACGGGATTTTATCATAACGTCAAAGCTTAAAGAAGTATTTCCATAAACAGGAACTTACGTTAAATAAATATTGGCATTAATGTTACACTTCCATTACATTTTATAGTCCCTCAAGTTAACAATTTAGTTACCTAATACAATTCATGTAATGTTCTGCGGAGCGTTTAAGTCCACCGAGCGCTATTTTTTTGTCGTAGTGGGGTATGTAAAGTAATTTCTCTGTAATTAAGCCCCATTGTGTTTAATAAATAAGTGCAATAACGCACTAATAAAAAATCTACGACAAAAAGTCTTTAACATTGCTGTATAACCTGTATACCAAATTTTAACAAAATTAGACAGACATACAAATACACAAATAAATAAACATACGGACTGATGAAAGCTAGTTTTACTCGTTGATTTAGAAACTTTAACTTGCATTGCTCGCTCCGTCAATTTAGTTTACAGATTTACATTGGCGATTTCTGGTGAGCCGTTGGTGAGAGGCTCCGGGAAGTCGAAAACGGAAGTTGAAAAATTAGCTTCCAATAGATTTCCACGTATAAGTATTATGTCAACTGTAGTTACGTAGTTAAATTTATGCAAAGTCATATTAATACACTAACAAAATCTAAAATATTATCATTCTATGGCAAACTACGAATAATACTATAATGTATTCTTAGATGGCAACACAAAGAGCTGAAAAGCTCGGTCAGTTTGTACCGTGATTGGTTGCATGGTTGCCAGAGCGGCGCGTAGGCCGGTAGCGGTCCCCCATCGAGCGTGGAATTAATTATCAAAGCTTTGGGACGCCCACCATCCTGTCACGTGTGGACGCAGGATAAAGGGTTCGCACCATTTGAGGAAAGATGAGTTTTTGTTTTTTGCATTATCGATGTTAGTAAATTTATGATCGTAAAATAAAATACGGTCCCGATATAACTAAATAATCTAGGTATATTAATTAATATGCTTATATTTTCGTTTTTTTAGGTAAATTAATTGTCTAAGCTCGAATTCTAGTTTGGTTTTGAAGTTGTTTTCAGCATTTCCTCGGTAAAGCGTTTTGTTTTATTCGATATTTTTAAAGTGTTTTTTCCACACATATGTATCTATTTACAAATTTGTAGACAGTTAAAAAATTTGCATATCCATATTAATACTTTACCAATTCGACCACAGGTATGCCACGTGAGATGAAGGAAACTTCTGAACACAGTATTTTTGCTTAAATCAATCAAGCGTTGGTGGCGCCACCTATATTACGCTTGAAGTTGCGTCGGATGTGATTTTTTTTTGAATCTGTATACAAATTATTTGCATTGAGTTCTGCTCTGAAAGTTTTCCTGAACTAGTCATTTTGTATTCTGTATATTTATTATTTCCCATCTTATTTTAGTTTTATTACTGATAAAAGGATAGATCATATTTGGAATGAGGACGATTTTTATAAAAAAAAAAATATTGACATCTTGATCGTGTTTCCAGTTGAACAAAATAATGAAATAAAAACAGAAACTTCTTTAATTTATATAGACAAAATCAATATGTACTGAAACTAAATAACACTCACATTAGTCTGCGAACTCCAAGCTAAGCACAAGGCTTTTTTTCCTTCGGGTGCCAGTGCGAAGTTTGCCAATACAAGATAAATTACATCTCATCATCATCATCATCTCAGCCATAAGAAGTCCACTGCTGGACATAGGCCTCCCCCATGGTTTTCCAAAAAGACCGATTGGAAGCGGCTTGCATCCAGCGTCTTCCCGCCACTTGTATGAGGTCATCTGTCCATCTCGTGGCTGGTCTTCCTACGCTGCGCTTGCCGGTACGTGGTCTCCACTCGAGAACCTTTCGGCCCCATCGGCCATCAATTACATCTAAAATCGCGAAAATAAACATTTTAAAAAAGAAAAATTACAAAATGCGTATTCGCCATAACAGCATCTTTCCCAGCAGTAAATAACAATGAAATTGTGCACCACATTGTCAATTGTCGCATCATTGTGCAAAATTTCACCAAACGAAATCTGTCGCTGTAACGGTGTCCTCATGGGTCGCACGCACCCACCGCCCGCTGCGCGCGCGCCTTTCCTCGGGAATTTTATCACAATTGTTGTGTACATAACTCCGTTGATATATCAGGAAACTACAACAATAGACATATTTCAGGCTCGTGACAACACCTGTCCCGGCTAGTTATACTGTTAATGAAATAAATTTAATGCGCACTCGCTGTGGCCTTTTCTAACCTATTGCGTCTGATTCATTGTGTCCGGTTATCGTAACGATATACTTATTTGCTATTAACGTAGGTATAACATAAATACACTATTATATAATCATCATTATGTTAAATTGATAAAACGTACCAGACAAGTTTAATTAAGTGTCTAATATTAACTTTAATAATAACACCAGTACCAATAGTTACGTTTCTTTGCAGATGAAAATCAAAATCAAATTTCAAACTAAATGTCCTACACATTTAGTTTGAAATTTGACTTTAATTACGAAGTAAATCTACGAATAATTTAAAAGTATGCACATACATACTGCACAATGTAATATTTTGTAAAATTGAAACTATGGAATGAAATTGACTTGTCGAGACTTATCGCTTATCGAAATTGAATGCTAAAAGCAATACAGACCTGAATGTTTGACAGTTCAAAGCCTTGGGACTTGATGTGTACTGCGATCGTCATACAGATAATAAAATATTCTTGATGTTCAATTAATTCACTGCAATTTCTTTAATCCGGAACATGGTCACATATTACTGATTGAAGATCAAGTAATTCGAACACGCAACTGATTTCATCTGCTGGAGTTTGCTGGACTCGACATCTATATATACACATATACACATATCTACATATACACATAACAATAAGACAACACACCTAGTATAAACAATAAACAACAATAAGACAGGTCAAAATATGTATTTTAAATGATTCTAGTTATTTTTTATAAGATAATGTATTACTATCGATACAAATGCTAATGCTAATTCTTTTTCTAATTTTCTATTCTATTCTAATTCTTATTAATTTTTGTCTGTCTCTCTGTTTGTCTGTTCGTCCTCGAAGTACGCTGAAACTACTGTTCGAAAAAGAAAAAAATTGACAGGATCATTATTCACTCCTTGCCTATGAAAAAGAATTTGGCATACTTTTTATCCTAAAAAGATGTTACAAATATTAGTAAAATTTGAAAATCAAACGAATTTGCTAAGAGTATGTTGAATTAGATATATACTTATAGAATCACGCACGAACGAAGTCGCGTGTACAGGTTGAACAAAATATCACAACACCTGTATCCTGCTAGTAGCTATATCTACCACGACAGGTGTTTCAGATGACTAATACGCTGCAGGCGGAGAATTGATGATTTGCTTCGGTTGGTAGACAACCGGTGGCCAGTGGCCGCAGGTAGCTATGTTACATATCCATACTACTGCATACCGCTACTGGGCTTCATAATTAATTGCATTGGGAACTGGAGCTGATTCAAAGTGGATATTCTAACTCGAAAATTAATTTTAATGTAGCATTAGACTTTCTGATTGTACATACGTATTTATCACAAGTATAAAGTTCAACAGGTGTTACTAATAAAATTAATTACCACCGAGTAGCACCGATATTAAAAATTAGTTGGTGTACGTACTTACTTAGGTAGACGGCTAGTTTTAATTTAATATTTTGATATTATATAACATTAACTGTTACATGATATCAAATACAGTAGTTTTTTTTATTTTATACATTTTAGGTCTACGATTGACCACCAACTCACCTGGTGTTAAGCGACGGTGTGGCCGAGGATGGAGCTCGTCGATCTAGAAGATATCTTTTCACTCTAGCCTTGAAAATTCCAAGATTGTAGGTCTCAGGAAACAGAGATGGCGGCAAAGAATAAGGAAGAATAAGAATAATAAGTAGTTAGCGTAAGGGAGCAATAACATTTATTGTTATTTCTCCTTTATGCTAACTAATGTAATACTAACTCATTTAAATTTGATATTGTAGGTGAACGCCTAGCATTTCAGTTGCTAAGCTATTCCTCCTGTACATAAATATGTGTATGCACAGACTATTTTTATTTCATAGAAATTAATGGTGTGAATTTACAATGAATGCTTAGATAAAAAACATTTTTATTGAGGAATTAGCCCTGATGTCAATGTTCATGTTTATGTGCATATGGGTACGGAAACCTCGGTGTGCGAGTGAACCCCGTACTTTGCCAAATTTATTAAGTATGCATATCCAAGATATAGGTATCAAATAAAAGTGTCCGCCATAGTAATAAAACTTTGGCAGCAACCAACAAGCAGTAGCAGTAGAAATCATAACTCTGTATAGGATTGAGGTGCAATGTTTTCAACAAAATGTCAGACTTATACTACAGTATTCCTGTACTTATAATGTCACTTAATGTCTAATATCATAGTGTAAAGGGTCTAACGCATTGATACATAGAGTTTTAAGCTGTCGAATACTAAAATACATATTTGAATTTGGAATATTATAGGCTAGTGTAGCGCTTACATCTTGCAATTAACTTGCTCGTGTTGGCAGCCAGTTACTTATATTATAAACGTAAACGCTTAGTCAAAAAGTCAAGTAAGTATTTTTAACTGTTGTAAATAGGGTGTCTACAGGCACCTCTTCGAGATAGGAAAGCAACAGTAAAGTCACTGATGTTGCAGTTGTCCACAGATACATCAGGCGAGCAGTCTGACTTTTTGCTGCACTTTTTATTAAAAAAAACTGTTACGAAGTTATGAAGTTATAAGGGCAGTAAAGAATCAGTTTAGAAGTTATGAGGGTCGTAAAGTTACAGTTCACCACATATAGTGTTGATTATTATCCTAAGGATAAATCACAACGTTAATGGATCTATTTAAGTAAGGAGCTACTCAAGTAGCGGTCATAGGTTAATTGACAGTTTTACTTCGTTAGTTTCACGGTTGTAGTCAGAATTAACGAAATAGAATTAATTAGGCTCAAATATTGAACTTTAAGTACTAGTTTTTAATGGGACGTGGAATAATCAAGTCGCCGCTTTATATTATTTTCCTAAACTTACGATAATGTCGAGTTTGGTTTTAGAGACGAGATTATACTTTCTGTTCATGATGAGGCTGAGAGGTTGGCTCTTAGTTAAGCGTTTTCAGTATTTGTAGCCCAATTTAACTTATTGTCGAGGTATGCTCTTAGTTAAGCGTTTTCAGTATTTGTAGCCCAGTTTAACTTATTGTCGAAGTATTTTACTGATTTTGCACAGGTTATGCCCATTATTTGTATTATTATTATTATTTACCCATTATTAGGTTGGTGTTGCCCATTATTTGTTAGAATTCGAATTGGAGAACGTTTCCTAGAGAACATGGTCTCAACAATTTTTTAAACTATCACGGTGATTCATAACGCAAACCACGGTAAATATCCCGTTAATAATAATAATAGTGCTTTAACATGGTCTGTCTTTGCTCGTGTAATTTTGCTTCTAAAATTTTTAAGTAATCGGAAAATGAATTAATCGATAGTTGAAGCCTGTTGATAATTAATGGTTCAAAATTTGACGAGGTACCTATATAAGGCAGTATCGTCTGCGAAGCATGCAAGACTGGTACGTGGCTGTTTAGGTATTCTAAAAATACGATTGGCCCCAAGATCAATCCCTGAGTGACACCCATCTTACTTGGAAATGTTAAACGTTCAAACCGCGTGAATCCATAATTCTAAATAGAGGAAAGAGAAGAAGTAAAACTGTTACCGCAATATTTTTTTAACGTGTGCTTCACTTCTGGTAAAATCAGTTAAACAAAGTGGCGAGGAGAGGAACACCGTTCTGAATATAACAAATGGAAAACACTTTTCAGACATGACCAAGACTTATCGATACGAGTATTTGATAAGATAATAGAAACGCTTATTTATCGGCATCATGTATCTATTTATAACGTTCAAAATGTAAATCTGTACTTACTAGTAGTTCTCGCCATTCCAACTCGTATCGTTTTTCGATCACGTCTCCCCCATCTTCAAGCAAGGTTTGTTGTCAAGTAAATGGATTATGGTTTGTTTTAATCTTTACAACCTTCTTATTTAGGCTCACGTGCTATATACATTTATATGAGGGGTCGCCGAGGAATGATCATGTTACTTTATTTTGAATATATTGCAACATTGCAACAGAGCTGACCAAATAAATTAGAGTCAGAAATGATGTGCTGCAAATTTCTGACAAATACTTAAGTAAGACAAGTAAGTATCATGAAAGGGAAAGTAACACTTTCTCTCTCTGTCTTTCTACCTGTTTCTTACCTTTTTCCATTTGTTGAGTTTGTAGCTTTAGGCCAAAAATTGACTAGAACATACGGACTCTCAAATTACCTACGTGTGTTAGAATCTGAACAGAATATAACTTTATTGTACATCTATACAGAAAAGCTTTTTTAAAAATAAACAATAAACAAACAATACTACAAAGGCGGCCTTATCGCATAGAGCAATTTCTTCCGGACAACCTTAGAGTAATTGATCATTTTTGCCATCGTACACTTTTGAATTCATTTTCTTAAAGAATTTTTGTTAATTCCCATAGTGTTTTATACTTAATTTTATTTTTAATAAAATACGAAAACAAATTATCTCTAAAAGATATCTCATAGAAAGTAAAAGGCAGAAAGAAAGACAGTTAGGGTCCCATGCAATCGATATGATTGCCTCCAATCCTCCATTTGCTTTAATTGGAACCGTAATCACCGGTGATTCATGTTTTATTTCAGAATGTATTGTGTGGGTCGACAATAAAGTTCGTGTACGGCTGTCATTGTGTAATGGGTTGGAAGATGGTTACAAGCTATTGTGAGTTATGCGAGAACAGCTAATTCTTTTATCATCTATATTAAGTATTTTAAGTATAAACAGGCTATAGATTCAAAAACTAAAATAACTAACCAGTAGGGGTATTAAGAACGGTTTCAGCTGATTGTACTTATGTTGGTCTAGGTACGTTGCTTGTTTCTAAATTATAAAACTAAAATAAATAGATAGTACGTAAATTAAGTGTCTGAAATGTGCATACTAAGCTTTGGTAAAGATATTAAGGGTTTTATTTTGATATCAAACACATCATGATAACTTAAAGCAAAAATGAGATGAGAAATTTACTAAATCTGTTTTGATTATATATTAAAACCGGTACTGGGCTTAGCCTGTTTTGTATTAATTTAATTAGCTAATGTTGTTAGCTATTTAATAACACATTGATTAATCATGATTGCTCATGACATTAGCAAAACACGTGAACATAGTTAAATACATAAACTTCATTCCCTCCTCTCTCCCCTCCCCTCCTCTCCCTGCCCATATCATTTTCCTAATACGTTAGAAAGAAAAATTCATTTTGAGAATATTTTTGATAAATAACTTTGTATATTTACTAAGATAAATGTAGCTAAGTATGCGTTAAAATTCTTTTCAGCACTACATATGCCTTTACGACTGCCCCTGGACCAAAGAATTTCATATATCTCTGATCTTAATCATATCTCATTCATCTTAGTAAGAATATTTTCATACAATCTGCTTCCATCAATTATTTAGGAATAGACCACATTTGCTTTGATGCACATTTGCGACACTAAAAGAATAATTAAAAGTAACCTCTGACGCCGTTGCGGCCGCTTAGGAAGTAAGTAGGCATCACTTGCCTCAATATTTTGACATGTTTGGAACTTGGCTGGAGCAGTTTCCTTCCAGTGCTGTCACATAAAAGCCATGCAACTTCCATAGACCTTCTCGGAACATAAAAATAATTATCACCACATGAGAGATTTAAAAAAAAAAAAATGTAAGTACGTCGTTTACAACAATTCACAAATACGCCAGTATGGTACACTAGCAGTATATTAAACGCTACACTACGTTATTACGCTTTACCTAAAGAGGAAGTAGTTTTGCTTCTATAGTCTTCTCTTTCTACACCTTTAACTAATGAATAGTATTCGAAACACGGCAGCAGTTTTAGGTGTTATGAGCGTACCTTAATTACTCAATACGTCGTAGATTTTGTTTAGTATTAGCTTTGATCTTTACTAAAGTTGGGTGTATTTGTTAGTAGTGGTAATAAAATTAACAGATAACATTATTATTGGTCTTAAAAACTTAATATTTTTCATATTCTAATAGATGTATAGATTTATCTAAATGAATAATAGACATCCGTTGAAAATCTAAGATCAGCGAGTTTCCATTACGCGTACATCTCTAAATCTTCACTTTGCGTGTTGGTATTTTAACAAGTTGTTTTAATCGTGAGAGAGTGTAAGTTTTATTATAAATTGGAACTGACTTATAGTACATTTAATTGATCTTTTCTTTTTAACTCGATAAATTAAGATGTTCAAAAATTGTTGTGTCGAATTTTATTCGTCGATTGTCGATGCAATATTTTGTTTTCATTTGAGATTGAGGTATTGAAATGTTGTTCTTTGAGATTTTTATTATTATTTTGTTTTAAACCTCTATGACACTGGGCTAGTTTACAAGCTACAAGCCAGCGAGTTCGCGAGAAGCTTGTAAACCCGCTCCGTGTCATTGAGCTTTTTTACAATCTACTTTTGATTGTGTCATCGACACTCGCTACTCGCTCACTCGCTAGCTTTTAAACTCGCCGACTAGCAGCTCGTAAACTAGCCCAGTGTCATCGAGGCTTTAGATATTACATAACTTTTGAATGCGGAATTTATATTTATGAATAAAACACGATTAAATATATCTGCAAAATGTATTTATCAAAGAGAATAAAATTAAATTAAAAATATATTTAACACAGACAAATTAGTCTTTTAGGTGTTGATTTTGAATTTTATTGGGAACTAATTTGACTTAATAAATAGACATATTGTTTTTGTGATTGAAGTCATTAAAATTTTGAAATTGTTCGGATCGTACTATTAAAAAAAAACTCATATGAACATTTTGACTCATGAACCATTTTGTTTATACTTCTTAATTTCACTCACCTACCTATTGATTTTAGTTTTACTTTAATTGTTTTTTTATGATTTCATATTATTTAAATACATCCTTATTTATACTTGGCTTACGAAAAAAAACAAATTATTAATTAGGCTTCTCATTTCCTGCAACTGCTCGCCCATTGGCCATTCTACGGAGTCGTCATCTACACGGACGAATGCTGTGCGTTTATTATAATGTAATTGCGCACGCGCCGCTGTTTGTTTATGTGATAGCTCATAATTATTCATGATTTCAAGATTGGTCGTACAGTATAAGTTGTTCTAATGATAAGTACAGTTTATGTCTTGAAGTAGGAGTTTTGGCGGGAACGACTGTCTACGTGACTTAGATTACGACTAGAACATTTTATATAACTTGTTTTATTTAAGAAAAATTAAGAAATCTAATTAAACCTTACCTTAAACCTTGAATTATACACGACATTCACTGTTCTCTGTGTCAGCAATGACAGTTGAAAGAAGAAAAAAGAAGATAGTGGACGTGAGGTATTCAAGAAAGAAGAATTTTAATTTTTACATAGAAGTGTATGAAGAGAAAAAACTCGCACCATGCACAGGCAATGGCACTGGAAGAATTCACGGGTTTCGTTAGAGCAGCCCCGTGGTCTCTTAGTGGCATCACTAGTGCTGGGCGATTCTACGGGTTTCTGCCGAAAGAAAATATTTAATCATTTATAAAGAAGAAAGAAGATAACTATTTAGATTAATCTAGCAGTAATGTGTGCTTAAAATAGTATTATAAAAGCAGTAGCGTACCTCTCACGTCAGTTTCTTGTAAGGTTCCTCTTCCATCTGATTAAATGCACACTCTACAGGTGGCAACAACGACACTTAATTTGGTTTTACTGATGGATATTTCGAAAATTTCGACATTATATGGGAAAAGCGTTATAAAAGCATCAGAAAACATAAACTTACATTATTTACCTGTATAAACGATTCCGGATAAAGTTGTAAAAAGAATCTGAAAGATGTCGATGATGACTGTTGTGTTTTCCACCATCATCATAATTATCTAAGCCACAAGGAGTGTACTTGTTGGACACAAGCCTCTTCTATGAATTTCCAAAAAGACTGGTTTGAAGCGGCATGCATTTAGCGTCTTCCTGCCACTTATATGAGGTCGTCCGTTCACCTAGTGATTTTTTTGCTGCGGTTGCTGACTCCACTTGAGAACATTAATTCTGTGTGCTATGTATTATGCTGCGCTTACTGATACTTTGTCTCCACTCGAGAACATTAATTCTGAGTGCTATGTATTCTTTCCCTTGCTATTTCAACTAGTTGATCCGCTGTGCTATGTGAGCGACTTTCGTATGTCTACGGATCTCTTTATTTCTGATTCGATCTCACAGAAAGATATTCCTGTCGATAGCTCAGTATAATACACCAACGTCTATTATATCGCTGTGCTGCAGATATCTACGATAAAACGCCGCGCCCCAGTTACAAAGTAGAAAGTTGACTGCACTCTGTTTTTTATTAGTGTAGCAATCATTTTCTGTAAGTTATTATTCTAAAAAATACATTAAACGCCGAGCACTGTTTTTCTTTATTTACGTAATAACGTTTTTTCTATCAAGTTTTCTTTTTCTTTTGTATTTTTTGCTGACTACAGAGTTTCAGTTCAGTTCGTTTTCTTTAAGATCTGACACTTTTTTAAGCACTTTGGTTGCGTTTCTTTTTTCTTTGACTTTTATGGTATTTTTATTTTGTAGGAACCTATTACAGTTAAGATTTCTTATATTTTTCTGTTACATTTTGCTTAACGATAATAATCGATATTACAACTATTTGATCACTTAAGTCTTAAGTATTTACAAACATTATTTGGATCATCAAAGTTAATTTAAATTAAAATAATATTATATTTAGTAATATTATTAGTATAAGACAAAAATATCTAGTATTTTTTTTTGTGTGTGTGTTTTTTAGTGATATTATACTAAGTATATTAATCAAATGCCATAGGATCATTATGTTTTAAAATGAACTATAATTGTTGCTTATTGAAACGTCCAAATTTACACAAAGCAAAAAAAGTTATAATTAAAAACCAAGTATTAATATTAACAGAAAATTAAAATTCACGATTGCTTAATAACGATTATCGTAGTGTCTCTGCACTACACTGAGATTGAGTGTACGTTTTTATCGCGAGAAAATGTAAGTATACATGGCAAGTGCCATTTTACAATTGGTTTAACAAACATTCTCATTTTTGAAAAATAACGCAATGGTCACAGGGGACTATAAATATTTTTTTTTGAAGAATTGTATTATTATTACAAATAAATGTACCCAGTAGTATGACACTCGGGAAATGAAGATGATAATAATTTTAAAAAACTAAATCGACTTCAAAACAATCCATTTAACTGAAAAGGGAGAAGTAACAACTGTTACGTTATACCGGGGCGTCTCGTCTACCTAGTAAATACGTACACCAACTATTTTGACGTGATAACGTCTTATAAATCGATGAACGCCGCCTGCACGCACGAAAAAGCATGACTCATTGTCACGTTCCGCCTGAGCCGAGCGTGCAAGCGAGAGCGCGGAACAAACGATAGAGAGGCACGATCGGCCTAAGCGTTCGGCTTGTGAGCTTGTGACGCATCTATCATGACGTTATCACGTAAAATTATCGTCCGTAAACCGACTTTACAGACAACCATTTTTTTTTAAGTTCATTCAGTCATTTTATATCTTAAAAATTACTATGCACGAGCGAAATGGACGATGGTCAAACTACGTACTCTTAAAGTAATGTTGGAAAACCTTTTATCCCACTGAAGAACTTTACAATGAAGCAAATATCTTGACTATGAGACAGCTATGTCATGAGTGCCATAAGTAAAACACAGGTAATAAATCCGCAACTAACTAAGAGAAAGGCTCTACGTGTATTAGTTCCACTTTTAAAGGTCAGAACGGTAATCACCTCCTTCTTTATACTTCACTTACTTTATTACTGTTCAAAATATACAGTGATGTATGTGTAAGACAGACAGACACTGTTTGAAGCTCTCGTATAGTAGGGAAACCTAAAAAGAAAATAAGTATTCAATCAGCTATCCAGTTTCAATAGTACAAGTACAAGCTACACTTAAAAATAATTACAGTTTAAAAAACTAAATAAACACGCTTCAAATTATTGAATTGTCATCCTGTCCTGTCATTGTGGTCCTCGATAAGTCTACAAAGTTTGAATGAAATCTGATCGTTTGAAGTGGGTCAACATCAAGCCCAAAGGAGTCGGTTACAAACAAACAAACATGTGAAGCTAATAAAAGCGTGTTAATTACACACCCGACGGGACTTGAGCTCGCATATCCCGACTATAAGTTTAAAATAGTTTGAAACTTAATTATGAGCACTTTGTAAATGTAGCTCATTTTTGTATTGAGCGATTTAATCAGAACTTTCTAGTTTTCTATATAATTTTGCGACTATAATACTAAAGTTGTACCTTCAAGTCACCAGAAGAAATTATTCTCGATCACAGTACAGCAAAATAAGTACAAAAATTAAGATTTAACCACTTCTAAGATTTTGCTATAGTAGCAGTCTTCCAAAGTGAAGAAAATACAATATAACATATTTTCTACATAAAAAATCGTATGTTTGTAGCTTATTTTAACGACCTACCTTTTATACAGTTGGAAGGTATAAATTTCATTTCGAGATATTATAGGACCTACTTCCTATTTCTATTGACTTACCCTATATAAAGGCGGCAATTACAGACACGGTTTACTTTCCCCAAAGCCTCAGGGAAATCTCTGAATATAGAGAACAATGCAATGACGTATGGGGAATTGATGAGTTCCGTTAACGAATGAAAGTCACCGACATAGCCCAGTCCAGCGGATTTAAAGTTGAAGTGGCAGTGAGTGGCTTTGTCGCCATCTCTGTTTCCTGAAAGCTACAATCTTGGAATCTTCAGGGCTAGAGTGAATATATATCTTTAGATCGACGAGCTCCATCCTCAGCCACACCGTCGCTTAACATCAGGACGAGATAGTGGTCAATCATAGATCTATCAAGCATAAAAACAACATAGTACGCATAACTTATGGCCGATGGAGCCGTAAAGTTCTCGAGTAGAGACCAAGCATTGGCAAGCGTAGCATAGGAAGACCATGCAGCTATAAGATTGACGGACCACCTCAAACAAACTTTGCAAATCGCGCGCCAACCCATCTTTTGGAAATTTATGGTGGAAGGCTTATGTCTAGCAATGTGCTTCTTGTGGCTGAGATGATTATGATAAGCTAGCTACGCCCCGCGGCTTCACCCAAAGTAACTAATAGATACATCCTACAAGAATCTTTCACTTTTTTGTATTACTGTTGAATTTTAAATAATGAAAAACAAAGAAGCATTATAGTTTTTTTTTAATATTTATCTTTTCTAACCTTAAAAAAACAATTATCAAAATCGGAGTATATCAAGGACAAAAAACAGTTTTTGTATAAGTAATTTTCCTCTAGGCAGATAGTAGCGTAGACAAATTTAAGTTTCCTGTTTCTTTCAATTGTAGGTTTATAATGAAGAAAAACCAGAAATTTGACCAATACTCAACATATCCTAACTTCTCGCTGACATGACATGACAATTGCGGAAAATAATATTTACTTGAAAATAAATTTTGGGCTTAATATTTACTATCATGTAGCAGCAGGTTTAGAAAAGTGGTAAACGTTTATATTTCTACAAACGCTGACGCTTACGCTTGCAAATCAGTTTCTTAGAAACTGTGACGTCCCGCCACGTGATATTTCGTTAGCTAAGTGTCAATCCCATACAATTACTTTTCTATTTTACTGGCGTTCATCAAATTAGCATGTTACTTGTCTCAAAGTTGTGTTTTGGGTAAATGCTTAGCATTTTGAGTTTAAAAACAGTATTTAAGACATACCAGGATACCATAGATATTCCAGGTTTTATTCCGATGCAAGGTTTTGAATTTCGAAGACGGAACAGCTTTATTCCGATGAAAGGTTTTGAGTTTCGGAGACGGAACAGCCTTATTCCGATGAAAGGTTTTGAGTTTCGAAGACGGAACAGCCTTATTCCGATGAAAGGTTTTGAGTTTCTAAGACGGAACAGCCTTATTCCGATGAAAGGTTTTGAGTTTCGGAGACGGAACAGCCTTATTCCGATGAAAGGTTTTGAGTTTCGAAGACGGAACAGCCTTATTCCGATGAAAGGTTTTGAGTTTCGAAGACGGAACAGCCTTATTCCGATGAAAGGTTTTGAGTTTCTAAGACGGAACAGCCTTATTCCGATGAAAGGTTTTGAGTTTCGAAGACGGAACAGCCTTATTCCGATGAAAGATTTTGAGTTTCGAAGACGGAACAGCCTTATTCCGATGAAAGGTTTTTTCAAAGGAACATTCTCAGTTGATGAGTTGGTTGGCACTTTCTCGACAAATATTTCGTAAGCTTTTAAGATTTAGCACTACTACAAGGTTTACATTTACAAGGTAGATGTTCAGAGCTGAACAAGGAATGGTTTATGTTTTAAATATCGTAATACATTCACAAATATATACATTTCCAAAGGTAAAGAACTTTATTTTTAACGTTAATAAACCGATCAAGAATTGTAATCAGTTAAAAAGTATTTTTAATATTCATAGGTCATTCGTTACAATCGTATTTATTGGTCGGAATATTTTTTATGTATGTTTCTTGATTCGAAGACGCCTAGCTGGATCGATTTGGAAAATTCTTCTTTTGTTTGAAACGGTTTACTTCCCAGGTAGCCCCATGGTCATCAGATCAGGATTTGATGATGAGATCCTGGAGTCTCATAGCATCTAGAGCCTTTTGAATGTAGTGTAGAATCATTGCAGAGCTATGGATTACCCTTTCACTCACTCTCACTGACCTTTACTCTAAGGATAAATTAGCTAGCAAAAGAAATAATATTCTTCGTAAAGGTAGGAAATAGGTACTTGTTTCTTCTATCGTGGTTGACAGCTGATGCTTCGTTGTCAGTGTATGTTCACTCTTCATTCGATCTTTAAATTTTTAGGGTTCCGTACCTTAAAAGGAAAAAACGGAACCCTTATAGGATCACTTTGTTGTCCATCTGTCCGTCTGTCCAGGTGTCAAGACCTTTATCTCGGGAACGCGTGAAGGTATCGAGTTGAAATTAAAACCGTATACGCAGATCCATAGTCTCTTGTTGTAGAAAGAAAATTAAAATTTATCAGTTTTCGTAAAAAAAGTTACAGCCGAATATGTCGTAAAAAAACGCACATTTCGACACTCACAAGGGAATCAAAACCTATGGGGTAGTTCCCGTTGACCTAGAACTATGAAATTTGGCAAGAAGCATTGTGTTAGAGTACACATTTAGGGAAAAATCCGAAAACTGGACATTTTTAATTTAATCACAAAAAATTGTGTCTTTATGCAAGGAATGAGGGTCCAAATATTAAAGTTAATTAACCTTTAATATTGATATGAAAGAGCTTCATTAGCATAAGCTAAGACAAGTTTTTAAATATTTTTACGATGTATATTTTTCGGTTTATGAAGGAAAATATAAAAAATATATATGATTTCCCCCTTTTATTTAGTTTGTACGGAACCCTCGGTGGGCGATTTTGACTCGCACTTGTCCGGTTTTTTTTCTAAGTAGAAGAATAGAAATTGAGACAATATACATGATTTAATAGAAATTAAATCATGGTGATAAATATTGTATTGTGGTTGTAAATAAAATGAAATTAATGGCATTTCTTATTATTGTGTATTTATTTGTATAATAACATAGAAATTCAAGTCTGGATTAAATTGCAGCGATGTTTTAGCGAATAGGGCCGCAGTTGGCGGGACGTTCCTTGTAGATTATAGGAGTAGGTGGACACAAAAGTTCTTGAGCTTGATCTAAGATCCATTTGTAGTAGTAACCTACGTCAGTGTAGACGCCAATGTTTGTGTGCTTGTCAGGCCTGCTCCCGCTCACCAAACCAATCTGAATGTAGTTACGAACCACCAAGGCGGAACCAGAATCACCCCTGAAAAACATTGTAAAATTATTAGCATTGCGTAGATCACGCCATTTAAAAAAAAATATAAATATTGGTGGATAGGCCAAACTAAGCAAAACTTGTACTATGGAAACTAGATGGTTGACATAATACATATATATATATATATTTTTTTTTTTTTTTTTTTTTGTAAATACTTATGATACATAGTTGTACACCTCTAGGTGTTTCTATATATCATAAGTATTTACAAATATAATTATATTATAATTAATTAATTATATTTACATAGTATTTACACACAGAACAAACATCCATACTCATCACACAAATGTGCCTGGGTGGGGATCGAACCCACGACTCACGAGGCAGTCGTACTACCACCACTGAGCCATGAGGCCTGTTATGTAGTATGTGAAGAATATGTAAATATGACAGAACTTTAATTAAGTGTAGACTATAACTTATGTATATTTTTTTAAGTATTACTGCACTTAGGATTTTACAAATATGTAGACTGTTCAAAATTTTTCAACATCCGGCAGGACTTGAACTCATAACATTCCAATCAGTACTTCTACAAGTACTAGTATTTCTATTTCCAATCTACATCTACGATTGTCCACCAACACGGTTGTGGCCGAAGTTAGAACTCGTCGATCTATAAAATATATATTTAAATAATAAATTCTTTATTTGCGATTATGGGTATACATACAGTTGGTGGAACATAAAAAAGTAGATCGCCATAATCTGCTTTGCGGCGTGCAAAGTACCTATTGTATATAATATATAAGCATTAAATATGACTGATTTCATGACAATAATTAATGGCGATAAACATCGCAAAGTTAATAACACATTCCAAACAAAATTCCACCAAAATTCAATCACATAATACCATTCAAAATTCAAAACCCTTCAATCAAAACAAATGAATGTCAATTGTCAAACTGCAGTATGTGAATATATAAAGTTGTCTATTCACGGCCACACAATGCAAAACTAGTATTGCTAATTTATAAGTAATAATGAATAGTGTATAATAATAATGAATTTAAATACAATGTAAAGATAGAATTTATGTCAAAAAATAAAATAATAATCATAAATTGAATACAATGTGAAAAATTATAAATTTTATAAAATGTCTACAAATAAAACATTAATTTAATACAATGTCAGAAGAATAAAACGTCATCAGAGAAATAAAATTAAATGTCAACATAATAATTAAAATAAAATAATGTCAGTATAATAAATTTATATTATTTGTCAAAAAAGTTAACCCATGTCAACATTAAATTAAATTTTATCTGTAAAGTACTCGTTCATGGTGTAATATACTTTTTCCAATCAAAGTTTTTTTTATTTATGTTTAAATATATGAATACATTCTAATTTTAATAATTCTTTTGGAAGGTGGTTATAAATCAATGGAGCCATTGCACTATTTTCGAAGTATTTCTCACAGGCCTATTTATTTTATGTCTGTTTCGTGCAGTTTTTAACTTTTCAAAATAATCTAAATTGCTATTCACTCTAGCCTTGAGAATTTAAAAATACCAAGCTCACAAGAAACAGAGATTGCGGCGAAGAGTTCGTAGTCGGAAAAAAGCGGATCTCGGATAATTTTGATTGAGACGGCTAGAGTCATATAATTTGCCGCTTCGAATTATTTTGAAAATCTAAAAATTTTAATCGGGGTCTAAGCTTGTCACCCTAGACTTCATTGAGCTCGGACGTTTTTGAGTAGGTGCTGATGGTACATCCTGTTGATAGAGTTCAAAGAGTTTGGTATATTTTGATGATCATTACAAAAGGACTAGTCGAGTGGTGTGCGGCACGATGCCAGTAAAATAAAATAAGCTGTTCTCTTATCTTAAGTTTGTCTGATTATCTGATAGTTTTGGGGGGAATAATTGTGATTTCTTACAAATTTGGAAATTTTTAGTTAGGACTTATATAAATAGGTACAAGGTGAGGTAGGGATTCTATGCTCCTGGAAATTACAGCTTTTGTTCTCTTCAATATTTAGTAAAATGCATTCTCTATTAAAAAAAAAAAAAAAAAAACGACGATTCTGCCACGATTAAAAAAAATCGTGGTAGAAATACACAAATACGGTAGTATTTGACTAAGATGCATTCTTTATTATTTAAATAAATATTATAAACATTCAAATCTATTAAGCTATTTTTTGTTATTTTAAAATAATTAAGAATGCGTCTTAGTAAATATAGAACAGAATAAAAGCTGTAATTTTTTATTCAAGTAAATGTTCATGTTAGTAAACTTACACTGAGAAGAACTCCTTTTGATTCTTATTTCTTGCGCAGATGGTTCCACTGGGCAATGTACCGATCATTTTCTCGCAATCCTTTCTTTTCATCACTGTTTTACTTAATTCTTTTAAATTGAAATTTTCTTCAAAACTATCGACCTTTGGAAGTTAAGTTTGTATACAATATGAATTTATCACCACTTTCGGATAAATTAAATTGAACATGCTTTTAAGAAAAACCTATACTAAGAACTATGACTATACCTCTACTATCTACACTTTAAGACTACCTACATAAAAAAAAATATATATATATATATATACAGAACACAAATAAAATAAAAATTTATTCAAAAAGTCCACTGGTAGTGGGAAAAGTGGCCAGAATGCTGGCAACATTGCTACGTTGGATGGCAAGTAGCATCCCAGACTATCGGCCCACCCATCTTCCAAGGGATAAGTGTCATTCCATCGGGCCTCTTGCCGTCGTCTCGCATAAGAGCGTTGGGTTCTAAAACTGAAGGGTCGGCGGCACTGGCAAAGGCCCGACGGATGACATCATTCAAACTGGCGTGCCGTGGTATGCGTCCAGCGCTCTTACTGCACGATAGGGCATGGTGGCCCAGCCGATCCGCCATGTCACCACATGAGTGGTGTGGTACTTGGCAAGGGGCGCCTAAACGAAGGGATACGGCTACACGGAAAGTATTGCTGTCCATAAGGTTGCCAATGTTTTTAGATGGTAACGCTTGCAGCTAAAGCCTCGATTCCCATCGAGCAACAGCAAGAAGACGAGCACGCTCTGTGCTAGAACTTGATGAATCTAATTACTTTTGATATTCCAGTTCACAGAATTTTATACAATTTTAAGTTTTTTCTATCATAATCAATTATAAAATTATAGGGGAAAAACATTAAGTGAACGTAAAAATTCAGAAATTGAAATTAATTTAGACAACTTCCATTTCTACAATTTGAATAACAAAGCTAATTAATATAATAATATAACACACCAATGGCGCACCTGTCAAGGAAGTTACAGGTACTCGTGACCTGGGAGTTGTTGTGGACCATAGGTTGGACTTTAGAGAACGCATTGATCATATCGTTAAAAAAGGTAGTAGACTTGTCGGTTTTGTCTTAAGACAAACCAAGTCTTTTAAAAACCTGGGATCATCCTTTTTTAATTGCTATGTCCGTAGCCTGTTGGAATACTGTAGCCCTGTCTGGAACCCATTTTATGCTGTTCACGAAAATCGAATTGAAGCTCTCCAAAAGAATTTTTTCTATCATCTTTCTTACGCTGATAATAAATGTCGTAGACTTAACACTTATGACTCTAGACTCGATCATTACAAAGCAACTTCACTTAACTATAGGCGCAAGGTAGCTGACATAGTATTTCTAAATAAACTAGTTCTTGGCAAAATTGATAGCTCCGACTTATTGGAAAAAATAAACTTTAGGGTTCCTCGGTCATTTGCCCCACGTCAACAAGTGAAATCGTTCGTTGTACCTACTTGTTGAACAAACTATGCTCAAAATTCACCGATCAACCGCTTATGTAGCACGTATAACGACTTTTGTCAGGAGCTTGATATTTTCGATACATCGCTCAACAAAATAAAAAATATTCTTTTCAATATTTATATAAACTGAAGAACACGGTACTTGCAATTATTACATATTGTATTGTATCTACCTATAATTATTCCTATTTTTTGAGTGTCACAATTTAAATGCATGTTGTGTTTGCTTCTAGAAGGCTGTTCAGCCAGTCTATGTTATTCATATGTATGATGAAATTATGTTCGTATTATAGCTGTAACATCCAGTTTACAAACCATAAATAAAAAAAATAAAAAAATAAAACATGGCATGTCCTTGACTGTATAACTAGTGATTGATAACCACCGTCAATAGTAAATCCTCATTCAATCAGGGAGTCAAAAGGAATCTAACGACACCTCGTGTATTAAAATTGGTCAAGCCGTTTAGGCTGTTATTACAGCCACACACAAACGTAAATACAATATTACAGAAACACACAAACGTAAATAGACTTGAAACCGTACCCTTTTAAAATAGGCAGGCACCGCGTAAAAATAATAATACACTCAAAAATGCCAACATACATAAGTTACGCCCCATCCTGCCACTATCGCCGGTTCATTGTAAGGAGGATTCTTCATGATAGCCACACGACCAACTTTGGCGCTCAATTCAATTGGTCTTTTCATTAGTAAAATAGCTATATCACAAAACAGAGTATACGAGTTATAATCGTTGTGCCAGATGAATTTGCTTACAGTTCTTCTGATACCTTCATATTTGTCCTCATTTCCCACATGGACTGTAATCGACGTGTTTTCATTGCACTTGACTACACAATGTGCTGC
Organism: Lycia hirtaria; assembly: GCA_947563715.1. Lineage (NCBI taxonomy): Eukaryota > Metazoa > Arthropoda > Insecta > Lepidoptera > Geometridae > Lycia > Lycia hirtaria. The sequence goes on from OX387379.1 coordinate 41,756,372, forward strand.
AGTGAGAAGAAGTCGTTGATTTAAAATAGACGAACCGCATGTATAATATATCGCGTCGTTATAAAACTGTTCGTATATACACTGTATTGTCAAAGACGCCGAGTGAGGGTGTTTGGTTATTGTGGTATAGGAGCCTCCGACTATGAACCCTTCCATTCTGGCGTAGACAGAGACCACCGTGCTCAGAAATATAAATGGAGACAACATAGTCCACACGCGAACTGTGAGCAAGACTCACACAAAGCAACTGTAGGTTCTTATAGTATTCACTTCCAATTTACGAAATTAATGATTTTAATGGATAGATAAAAACTAATATTGCTGTGTTTTCATTGGTGAAATTAGTTTTTCTATAACGTGTTCGTAAAATTGTTGATTGACCGATTGAGCGAAGTGTTCAATGGTCACTGCATTAGCTAGCAAGATTTTCTTTCTTCTGTCCGGATGTTTGTTAATACTCGCGTACAAATCGTATTTTTCAACCCGGTCGTTGCTTTAGTGCTTGTTTGACCTATCTACCGTTGGTAAAAATTTACAGAAGAGTTGTTTGCTCTATTTTTTTTAAAAGCTATATTTGTAAGGCTTGAGTTTTTTTTAGAATTCCGTACCCAAAGGTAAAAACGGGACCCTATTACTGAGACTTCGCCGTTTGTCCGACAGACGGACGGACGTCCGTCCGTCTGTCACCAGGCTGTATCTCATGAACCATGATAGTTAGACAGTCGAAATTTTCACAGATGATGTATTTCTGTTGCCGCTATAACAACAAATACTAAAAAACAGAATAAAATTATTATTTAAGGGGGCTCTCATACAACAAACATGACTTTTTTGCTTGTTGTTTATGCTCGATATTGATAACAGCAAACAGGTAAATACACGCTTGAAATATTCACAAAATATTGAGTTATATTAATCACTTTAAAAATAAATAATTAAAATAAAATAAAATTAATATTTAAGGGGGGCTCCCATACAACAGACATGATTTGTTTGGCGTTTTTATAGATAATGGTACGGAACCCTTCGTGCGCGAGTCCGACTCGCACTTGGCCGGTTTTATTTTTACACATGAGTTACATATAAATCGATGGTTATAATTTTCTTCTATAGATCGTAATTAATCATACCTAATTTTACCGTTTTTATTTGAAATGACTATTGATAAATATTCTTCCTTCAGATTCGAACACTATTAAAATATATTAACAATAGCTGTTATTTTGACCAAAATAAACGCGTAAACGACAAAATTTGTTAATTTTTTTTTTTTATGAAAAGTGATTTCTATAATTTATGTCTAAAAAAAGGTACCGCGTGCGAGGCGAGTGAGACAGCGGCGCCTCTCTACTATTGGTCTCTAATGAAATAAGACATTTTCTAAACTTGATAAACTGAGAATCAATTCTATCCTACTGCTTCTAAAAATACTGGCAATAACAATCTAGTTACTTTTACGAACTCACTCTTGGGCTTAGGTTGACGGTTCTTTAAAGTCAACAAAAAAAACAACACTCTGTTTCAAATTTACTACGGAATTGAGTGTAAATTATAAACTAGGTACTTACTGCTCAGTTGCTGCGCAGCGCTGAATGGCCAAGGAAATTTGTTGCACTAAGAGGGTAATTTAAGTAATTTAAGTAGATAACATTTTTTTTGTAAGAGGGTAATTTAATAAAAACAACGTGATTTTCAAAATTAATAAATCAATAATATGATTTGAAGAACATTACCTAGTAACTGTTACTATAAACTGACATAAAACATTGAGTTCGACTGTCAGTAATAACAATAACCGTAACAAAAAAAAATAGATCATTATATTAGCTCATAGTTTTTCAACTACCCACATTCTTCAGTCTCTACGTATGTAAACATGATGCAGGTAACAGCTGCACTGAGTTCAAAATAAATCATGGCAAATCATATTATAATTCCTGTAATTAATAAAATGTAAGTGTAATATAATCAACTTCAAACGGTGAAGGAAAACATCGTGAGGAAACCTACATATCTGAGAGTTCTCAATGATCTTGAAGATGTGTGAAGTCTGCCAACCCGCACTTGGCCAGCGTGGCAGACTATGGCCTAACCCTTCTCACATTGAGAAGATGGCCCGTTCCCAGCAGTGGGGCAGTTTGTAAAAAACAGGGCTGATAAAAAAAAAAAAAAAGTGTAATATAATAATGTGATTAAAATGCTCAAAACTTTTTAACAAAAAAAACTTAGTGCCGTATGTTATAGGCTGGTAAAACAGTAAAGTCTGTGAGCATTGTATGTGATCCAATTGTAGAAGTAGCCGATATCGGTGTAGACGATGATGTTTGCAGCTATTGTAGGCTTCTTGAAGGAGACCAGCCCAATTTGGATGTAGCCACGGATCACCAAGGCGGAACCCGAATCTCCCCTGGAAACCGTTGTAAGTGATTACAGTATCGATGGATCTTCTGAAACCTGGACTCGATTGGCATAGGACACAGGTAGATAGAATTATAAGCTAGAAGTAGTTGTATATTATAATGCTGCGGATGATGATAATGATGATGAGAGTATCTTAAAATCACCTTTATTTTCATCTTACTATGCGCTATTATAATTTAGATTTTAAAAAACAACGGGTTGCACTCCGGGAGCGCCGGCAGAAGTGAAATATAAAAAATAAAATAGCAAAAAGACTGACTCGTGAAAGATTTGAACCTCCGCCCTCCGATGGATAAATTGAAATTTATGTCGGTGCTCTAACCTATTGAGCTATCGAGTCTTACGTGCATGTGACGCAAATAAGCATTCGGCGCAACGAAATGACGTCATGCTAGAAGGATAAACTTGTACATACAATAATGAGCATTAAATGCAGAACGTTATAAAAGGTTTCTGACTAAAATAATGAAGTCATGCTAGAAGAACAAACTTGTACATACAAGAATGAACTTTAAATGCAGAACGTTAGAATAGGTTTCTGACTGTCTTACGATCCGACGATCTGACGCGAGTTAAACATTTTTTACCCATCCCAAAAATGCACAACGCCTGCAACAAAAGAGTTAGATAGATTCCTTTCTCTACAGACTGTTATTAAACATGTTAATGGATTTCGCAAAATTTCATTTCGAATGAGGTGAAATTAACCTCCAAAATTTATATCGAAGTGACTCCCCCTCTTAACTATTTAGAGTAAATTACTCACGAAGCAGCAAATTCTTCTTGATTTCGACTGCTTGCACAGATAGTTCCGCTGGGCAGAGCACCGAACTTCCGCTGACAATCTACGCGATTCCATACTTTTTGATCCACTTCTTTTAGGATTTTGCTCTTTGTTTTGGTTATTTCCTATAAAAATTAAGGGTGACTTTGTTTTTAATCAAATAAACAAATACAAAATAATGTTGATGATGGTAAGAAGAGGAATGTTCAAGATGTAAAATTTTCAAGCAGTTTCAAAATTTTATACAAAATTACGAATTATTCATATCTATTTTGAACCGAAATCTCCGGTTATACATAGTTTATAGAATAGGATATTGGAGATTTCAACTCAATAGACTGGAATAATCCATAATTGAAGATAAAGATCCCACAATAAAATTTAAACTTCTTACTAAAAAGTCCTCTAACTATATGTATAATTATATCTCAAAATAGATCTACGATTGGCCATGGTAAGCAACACTTATGTTGTTGTAACACATTTTTCGTTTAATTCGGAATCATTGCCACTTTGACTATGATTCCGAATTAAACGAAAAATGTGTTATTTTGTAATTGAATTATTACTTAGCTAGGCTGTTTCATAGTCTATTTCGACCTTTAAAAAGATTAACTACTTTTATATCAATAAATGATTGAATTTTATACATATAGGTATATACAAAATAATAAATAATAAAAACATTCAGCCAGTTTTCAATATCTATTGCTTTATTTTCAACTTTGCGTGTTAGTGTTGTTGTAGATATCCATCTATACGAGTATATTATCATAAAGTAAAATTATATTTTTTTTGATAAATCCTTTGTTACATGATAAGTACTTACTGTGATTTCAGTTAGCTAGACTAGCTAGCTATTTGACCATATAAATTTATATGATTATTTATATAATTCAATATACATATACTTTAAGGGCTAGAAACAGGTAACGTTCAATTCATAAAAAACTCGATCTTTATATTTTTTTTATAGACTATAGATCTACGATTGACCACCAACACGCCTGATGTTAAGCGACGGTGTGGCTGAGGATGGAGCTCGTCGATCTAGAAGATATCTATTCACTCTAGCCTTGAAAATTCCAAGATTGTAGGTCTCAGGAAACAGAGATGGCGGCAACGAATTCCATTCTTGTGCAGTACGCAACAGGAATGTGGATCGATATCGCTGGGTACGGATTTTTGTCATTTCAACGAGAAATGGGTGGAATAATATTGATATTAATACCGGCACAAACCATGACAGGCAAAAGAATCCTATATAATATAGTTAAATTCATTTGGAGAGAATCTCAAGAAAATAGATACAAACAAAAAACTAAATAAGTATGCAAAGAAACTTACATTTGTGTTTCCCCATCCGGCAAGGTTTGCCGGTTCATGGTACGGAGGTCGCTTCAAGATCGCAATTCGGCTCACTTTGGAAGAAAATCTTATTGGCACTGTCATTTTTACCAAACCGATATCGAAAGCACTCAATTCGTGGATATATTTCTCGTGTATAAGGAATCCATTTGCAGACCTCACAACGCCGCGATCTCTGTTATTGTCTCCCATGTTGACCGCTATATTCGTACCAGGCATGCAATTATTGAGGCAATGGGCTGCGGTAAGTAAAAGTCTCTGGTTCAAAATAGACGATCCGCATATCCAGCTGGTTCGTTGATGCTCTTCAGTGAGACAGTTCACCATCAGAAACGCAGAATGTGGATATTTATTGATTTTTGCAAAAGAACCCCCTACTATGAAACCTTCCATTGCAGCCTGGCTTCTAACTAGCATGCTCAGAAATATGCATTGCGCTAGCATACTGCAGCTAACTGAACGTGACGGCCTAACTTGATTGAACGGTCGTATGGTTTGCCTAATTGAGTTTTATGTTTTCGAATTAATATTACAATCGTCGAATAATATTTTTATTTCCGTTGTCGTAATTAAGTCTAATTGTTTTTTAAGCTATTGCATAGCTTCTATCGCGGGCCTTGAGCGTGGAGACCGAATCCAGAAATTCCGTAACAAAAATAACCTAACACACCGCGCGTAAAGCTATTATGCAATAGCTTTACCGCGGCAGTCTCCGAGTGCCACACGTCTTTTTTTTTTGATGTTTCAACTAAAAGTTTTGAGCGTTTGGTGCGTGGAGATTTCCCGTTCAATAGAAATATCCTCTTTAAATTTGGCAAGGCAACTAAATAGAATAATTTATCTAAAGAACGTTTAGACGTCTTAGGCAAAAAGGTTTCTATGAAAAGTCATGTGATAAACGATCTGGAGGGCACTTGTTTTGGATGGTTAAGAGCATGAGAGTAACAGAATTATCTCTAATCAGAAAAAACCGGTGAAGTATGAGTTTGACTCTTGCGCTGAGGCTTCCGTACCCTCACATGAAATGAACACAGACAGCAGGGCTATTTACTCGTACTGCTGATGTGGTTATGTAATTATTTCTGTTCAGTAGGGAAAGTATATGTATATTTACAGTATATATTTAGAGCGAATACCCATTTCGTATTTTCGGTTCCTTCTTTTCCTATTGAAGTACGGAACCCTAAAAAAACAAAAAAAACTGCTCGGAGAAAATAATTTGTACATTTTTAGGGTTCCGTACCTCAATAGGAAAAAACGGAACCCTTATAGGATCACTTTGTTGTCCGTCTGTCCGTCTGTCTGTCTGTCTGTCCGTCTGTCCGGGTGTCAAGACCTTTATCTCGAGAACGCGTGAAGGTATCGAGTTGAAATTAAAACCATATACGCAGATCCATAATATCTTGCTGCAGAAAGAAAAATAAAATTTCTCAGTTTTCGTAAAAAAAAGTTACAGCCGAATATGTCGTAAAAAACGCACATTTCGACACTCACAGAGGAATTAAAACCTATGGGGTACTTCCCGTTGACCTAGAACTCTGAAATTTGGCAAGAAGCATTGTGTTAGAGTATAAAAATAATAAGTAATAGTATATATAGGAAAAAATCCGAAACTGGTAATTTTTTATTTAATTAGAAAAAAATAGTGTCTCTATGCAAAGAATGAGGGCCCAAATTTTAAAGTGAATTAACCGTATCATGTGGGGTATCATATGAAAGAGCCTCATTAGCATAAGCTAAAACAGGTTTTTAACACATTCTTCGCCCCCTGCAGACCCTTCACTTCAGCTGGGTACCAAAACTTTTTAGGCGAATTTTGATTAAGTAGAGAGTGGCCGCACAAAGCAACATTGACTGCCTCAAACGGCGGTTTACTGACTACTACAAAATGAACGGGACGCTCGGTGGGCGAGTCTGACTCGCACTTGTCCGGTTTTTTTAATTACGTAAAATCACATTTTTTTAAAGTTATTTTACTAAAATATTTAGTGTTTCAAAATAGTAAAATCCTTTCATCGATCGATTTGTTTTAATTTTATGAAGGTATTGTACAAAGAGGTTGGAAATATTTTGTACTGAATATATGTGCTAACGGATAGTATAAACTTTTCTATTAGCCCTGGAAACCGAACTTTATCGCGTTAACCAACAGCGTTACAGCGCTGGAATAATAATTAAATCGTTTACCTTTAAATTTAAATAAATTAAATTTAAATCGCAACGCAGAATTGCATCTATGGTATGTTTGTTTTCGCCAACAGAACGTCGAAAGCACTCACTTCACTAGTAAGCCACTGAGTGAGGTGCGGCGCTCTCGCCGCAGTTGAATGTAACAAAGTAGTTATGAGTGGTGTCTGCTCTCGTACGTAATTACATACAACTCGATGCCACTAAATTTCACAGTCTGTTTAAATATAGAACTATCGTGGCATGGGACCTAACGCCTGGAAGTATATTAATACTATATTTTTATGTAGTTTCTACTGAACAAAATGATGAAACATTTAAGTACATTAAAATAAAAACAAAATACCCAACTACAGAGAAGCAGTTTTTGCACGCTAATTTACGATTTTACGCTTCTTTACCGAGTGTACGTTTTTTGTGAGAAAGTATGAGTAAATTCGCTGTAAACGATGTATATGTACGATCACCTACAGCCTAAACTGCTTGATCGATTTTGATGTGCGAGGTGTCGTTAGATTCATCTTCACTCCCTGAGGCTATATTTTTTTGTAATAATACATCGCTCGCAAAAATAAAAATAAAAAACGTTTTGTTCGTAACCTCCATCAATTTTTTTCATACAAAACAAGTGAGTTTACTAGAATTATTCTAAAGCATGCGTATTTATAATCTTTTACAGCGATTTTACGCATACTTTCTCACAAAAAAGTGCACTTCAAGATTTACGCTAGAGCTCAGTCAGCAAAGTTCATTTTGTATGGCAGTTAAAATTTTATAATAAATTACCTGAAGACAAAAAAATTGCCGAAAAAAAATAATTGAAAATTGAAGATAATTGTTGAAAAAATTATTATACGTTAAGAAAAATTTTGACCGACTATCTCTTAGCAAAAGTGTTCGCAAAAGACATGTCTATTGGGCAGAGCCAGTTGACGAAGCTGAAGACAGAAGATGGCAGTCTAGCGTCGACCAAAGCAGAAGTCTTGAGGGAGATCGAGAGGTTCTATGGACAGTTATACACATCGGTCGCAAAACCTGTTAGCAGTTTGGGCAAAGATCCAAGAGCCAAGCTGACTCGACATTATACCGAAGATATCCCGGACATCAGCCTGTACGAGATTAGGATGGCCTTGAAACAGCTAAAGAACAACAAGGCACCGGGTGATGACGGAATTACATCAGAGCTACTGAAAGCGGGTGGAACACCGGTACTGAAAGTCCTTCAGAGGCTCTTCAATTCAGTCGTGCTTGAAGGTACAACGCCAGAAGCATGGAACAGAAGCGTGGTGGCGCTGTTCTTCAAAAAAGGAGACAACACTTTGCTGAAGAACTACAGACCCATCTCGCTTCTGAGCCATGTCTATAAGCTGTTTTCAAGGGTCATCACGAATCGTCTTGAACGCAGGTTCGATGACTTCCAGCCTCCCGAACAAGCCGGTTTCCGAAAAGGCTATAGTACCATAGACCACATCCACACGCTGCGGCAAGTGATACAGAAGACCGAAGAGTATAACTTGCCCCTTTGCTTAGCGTTTGTGGACTATGAGAAAGCCTTTGATTCGATTGAGACCTGGGCGGTGCTTGAGGCTCTCCAACGATGCCGTATTGACTATCGGTATGTCGAAGTGCTGAAGTGTTTGTACAACAACGCCACCATGTCAGTCCGAGTACAAGACCAGAACTCAGAGGCAATTTCATTGAAAAGAGGCGTGAGGCAGGGAGACGTTGTCTCTCCGAAACTGTTTACCGCTGGTTTGGAAGATGCCTATAAGCTTCTGGAATGGGAAGGGCTTGGCATCAATATCAACGGCGAGTACATCACTCACCTTCGGTTTGCCGACGATATAGTAGTCATGGCAGAGTCGATGGAAGACCTCAGTACGATGCTCGAAGACCTCAATAGAGTTTCCCAACGGGTGGGCCTCAAAATGAACATGGACAAAACGAAGGTTATGTCGAACGCCCATGTAGTGCCCACCCAAATATCTGTGGGGAACTCCACTCTTGAAGTTGTTGACGAATACGTCTACCTAGGACAAACGGTCCGATTAGGCAGGTCCAACTTTGCGAGGGAGGTCAATCGTCGTATCCAACTCGGCTGGGCAGCGTTCGGGAAACTTAAAAGCGTCTTCTCGTCCAATATACCCCAATCCCTCAAGTCGAAAGTTTACAACCAGTGTGTGTTACCAGTGATGACATACGGCACTGAAACGTGGTCCCTAACTATGGGCCTCATAAGGAAGCTCAAGGTCGCGCAACGAGCTATGGAGAGGGCTATGCTCGGAGTCTCTCTACGAGATCGAATCAGAAATGAAGAGATACGTAGACGTACAGGAGTCACCGATATAGCACAGCGGATTAGCAAGTTGAAGTGGCAGTGGGCAGGGCACATAGCACGCAGAACTGATGGCCGATGGGGCCGAAAGGTTCTCGAGTGGAGACCACGTACCGGCAAGCGCAGCGTAGGAAGACCAGCCACGAGATGGACAGATGACCTCATACAAGTGGCGGGAAGACGCTGGATGCAAGCCGCTTCCAATCGGTCTTTTTGGAAATCCATGGGGGAGGCCTATGTCCAGCAGTGGACTTCTTATGGCTGAGATGATGATGATGATGATCTCTTAGCAAATTGCTATTATACTGTGACATCGTATAACCATGAAGTTTAACGCATCAGGAAACTGATGTCATTCTCATTACTGATTGCATTCTCTTTGTCTATTTGATGAAAATACCTGACAACATATTTTCCTCTATTCGACATCAATTTTTATATCAATACTTGAATCAAACTTATTTTTGATCAATACAATTTTTGTACATCAAATAGTATAAATTCACATTGAAATACTAGCACATCAGAAATAATCGAATGTAATGGAATGAAATGAAATTTATTTGCGAGAATGCTACATAATTGCAAATAAATTTCATTTCTTTCATTTCATTTCACTCAATAGCGTATCAAGCATAACAAAATCGTAAGTTAGACTGCAAAACCTCTTTTCTGCAGTTTAGTTTTGTTTAGTTTACAAAATATGGCGATCAGAAAAATAGACGAATCACATAACGCTACACTAATTCCAATAACACGGGATAACTCAACGTAGTGTACTAATACTAAGCATTAATCCGTATCTATTAGTCCATAAAACAGTAAAGTCTCTCGGCATTGTAAGTGATCCAATTGTAGAAATAACCCACATCCGTATAGACGATAATATCATCAGCGATTTTGGATACCTTGAAGGAGACCAGCCCGATTTGGATGTAGCTTCGGACGACCAGGCCGCAGCCGGAATCTCCCCTAGAAAACATAAAACGATTATTGACATTTAGAGTGCTGGCTGACAACCAATAGTGAAAGAGAATCTAATATTTTTTAAGCTTTAGAAATACTGCATGAAAAATTATGACCCTACAAGTAAATCGAAAATTAATTTTCTATTATGCTATTCAAAATCAAATCAAAATTCATTTATTTTACATTTTTGCAAAAATACGCTCAGCGTAAGCTACGCTTAAGCTCAGCTCGACTCAGTTTTTCTCATTCGCCTATCCATATTTTGCTGAGTTAGTGAAAGAAATTAACTAAATGAGATAGTTGAATAAAAAAGAAGGCAGGAAATAAGTGAAGTAGTCCAATTGAATAATTTATTCATGAAAAGTACTCAGACGTCTCAATACTAGTTCAAGTTTGAACTGCGACAACACACTTCGCTAACCAAGCGAGCGAAGCGTGGGCTATTTGTTATGTGTCATTTGATTTATTTATGGCTAAGTTAATAATGCGATTCTATTGACAAGTGTAATAAAGTTTATGTCTAAAATTTTGTGGTTTTTAATAAAAACAAAAATATTATGTGAATTAAAACCCCAGCTGCGATAATATAAGCCTATGAACTATTTTGTAACAGGAATGAAGCAATGTTCTAAAACGTGGCAGATAGGGCAAATTCTGCATAAATGTTAGAAGTTTTTTTGGCATTAAGTGTACCTACTTACTGTGCAGCAAAATCATCTGTGTTCGTGCTGGATGCACATATAGTTCCAATGGGTAACTCGCCAAAAGTGTCTAGGCATACAGAATATTCCAACACCTTTTGGTCTACAGATTTTAGGCTTTTCTCAAGTGTGTGGGTTAGTAACTGAAAAATAAACATGCTGATAAACACACATTATTGTTTTGCCCACTAAGTGGCATCAGCTCAGCACATTTCATGTTGCCACTTTACTCTGTCAGACCTGATCTCTACACTTACACCTCTCATATGCCTATTTTATTTCACATAGTTCATCTACACATTTTTCGATAACCCCGGTTTTACCCTTGACCGATTTTGATCTAGTTTTTTGTTTGAAAGAAGATTTCAAAGAAAGGAGATTTAGATTTTCCTTTATGACGTAAATGCATCAATTACCGACAAGAAAAAATAAGGGCTTAGAGTCGATCCCTGGTGGAAGCCTACAACCATACTGAACTTCAATCACTGTCACTTTCGCCAGCCGTGGATCGAACGAAAGCAGTGGATCTTTCCTAGGTACTCTTTTCTCTTTCAGTGTCAACTACAAGACTTCACGAGGAATCCTATCACATGCTTTTTCCATACCAATGGACATCATAATTATGCAAGTTTTTATAAGCACGTTTGTACCTACCTACTTTTCACAAAGTTAGTGAAGTGAAAATATGGTGTCCGTTGTTCGGCGTACAGGTTCCAAACTGTTTCTTTGTAACATCCGTTTTTTTTTCTCAACCGACTTACAATAATTGTTTTCCACATTTTCATATTAAGTGACATGGGTTTTATCACCCGAGTGGTTCCGTACGTTGTACGTTGTTGTTGTAACGTACTTGTACGTGTTGTGTTGTATTTATTATTATTAAAAACATGAGCACCAATGAACTGTTACATTATTGATAAGAGATCATCTCTTTTTGTAACAAATTATTTAAAAAAAGTATGTATGTAATCTATTACCCATATCCCATATCCCATAGTACAAGCTTTGCTTAGTTTGGGCTAGATATGTGGGCTAGATGGTATTATGTGAAATATCCACCAATATTTATTACTATTACTTAAAACAAAATCATCTACACCTATCCATCCACTTTCAGAAACTTCCATATATCCACCGGAATCTCATCAGATCCTGTAGACTTACCAGTTTTCATAGTTTGTACTTCTTCCAAGCTTATCTTTTTTATGAAGAAAAAATAAAAATAACTAATTGAATATTGTTATTATACAGGGATACAAGATGGATAATGTTGGCATGCATTGGCCCTTCGATTGCTTCCAAAAACTCTATTTTTTGGGAAAAACGGTTGTTACAGTAAATAAAATAATAGAAGAGAAAGTAGGTAGAATAAAATGAAGACTCACATTAGTCATGCCCCAGCCCGCAACATACGCATTTTCAGTATACGGAGGTTTTCTTATTATTGCCACACGTCTCACTTTCGTATTGAATTTCACTGGTCTTGACATCCTTATCAAAGCGATATCGTTTGCGAGAGTATCATCGTCATACTCTTTGTGGATAAGAAAACCACTAGAAGATCTAATTATACCATTATTATTATCTTCACTGCCTACACGAACAGTTATATTAATTTTAGAGACACAGTCATTTAAACAATGGCCTGCCGTAAGGAGAAGCTTCTGATTTATGATAGAGGCGCCACATATCCACTCAGGAGTATCATTATCAGTATAGGATTCTCCAACATTACACTTTATTGCTAGATATGCCGCATGTGGAAAACTTTTGATATTTGCATATGAACCTCCTACTACTTTGACTTCCATAAGGGCTTGGGTAGGCATAGCCAGGCTTAAATATATGCATGATGTCAAGATAAACATGTTGTATGAAGTTAGTCCTGTTAAAATTCTGATTGCAGGCACTTTTATTGCTTTGGCATGAAAAGATTATAGTTTCAATGCTCGAATTACGTTAATTTCATGGTATTTTGCTCTGTAATGTGGGTAGACCACGTGCTCTCCATATTTTTGTTGACATGATTAATCATCTTTAGCAGTTAGCAGTGTAAATGTAGGATTTCTCGATTATACAGTTTGTGTATATTTTACCACTAAAATGATAAAAACTGTAAAATATATGTATAACAACTTGACATACTGCGGTATATAATTATTTGTTATATACTTTGCTTGTCGCTATTCAACTGTATAAAACGTGTCTGCTTCATTCCTACTCTTCGGTCATATATTGCGTCAAGTGTGCGTCACGTGAAGAAAAATCAATTGCTAAATTATGTGATAATTTAATGCATTAGTTTATGCCACCTAATAGTTATGTACTAAAACGCACGTACAAAAATATGGATATATTTTTATAACCACTGTCAGCAAAATTGCTAAAACATATAATATGGAAATTTTTTTTTTTTTTTTTTGGCAATAATTAGCGGACACGTTGTGAAACACTATAGGGTAGCAAAAAATTCTTAATCTATGGTTGCGACCAAGGAATTCGAACGATCAATGAAAGTATTCATTCATTCAACTAATTTATAATTACTGGGAGATAGGTTTTTGTTTGTAAAACTGACAAAAGTTACAAGTTTTAGTCGGGATCATTACTCGCTGAGTAACTACTCCATACTTTGTAATATATTATGTATTACTCACAGATGATGAAAGAGGCGCTTAGTCTATTACTATTATGGTATATTATTGCATATCGTAATGAATCATTGCCATTGAGTAATAATATCTTTATTATAATTTTCATTGTGAAATAAAATACGTTCTTTTTATCTTTAACTTTAATAAAAAAATATGTTATTGAATTATGTTCCGAATTAGTATCAACATTTTTTTTAAATTACACATATATTTACAATGTTGTTAGTAGCTCTAGTAGTTTTAGAGAACACTTGATTGCTGTATTTTCGCTACCTTGCTTGCTTGCTTGCTTGCTTGCTTGTCTTGCTTATGGCAATAGATCCGTCTAAAATGATAATTGATCCATTGGTAATGGTGGCCAATATTGGAGTAAACAATGACATTTACAGCTACACCTGGTATTTTATATGACATTAGCCCGATTTGGATGTATTCTCGGACAATCAGGGCAGAGCCCGCGTCTCCCCTGCAAAATATAAAACAAAGTTTTATAATTGAATAGCTTATATTTTTTGGGTACCAGACTGTATTAAAGCAATGAAAAGTGCCTATAGTAACTAAAAAATGAACAAAAACTCGACTATCACAGTTCTGTCCAGCCTGGCGCAACTCTATAGAAAATTGTCTAAGTATGGAGTTTAGTCCAAAATTGACATTTACACTGTTTGACACAGACTTCAACATTGTTTTAATCTTTTGTGGCTGCTGTCTCTAAAGTCCATTCTTCCAACAACAGACGGAAGGATCAAAGTGACAAATCAGAATTGATGATTTGGATTAAGGTTTTTGGCGGAAACGTAAATCTTTTGACGTTCCTATATTGATTTTTGATAATAATTGTCACTTATTCCGAAAAACTTAGAAACATTTAATTTAACAGTAATTCAAACAACGGTAATTATCATAACGTTATTTTCAAAATTTATATCTTGTAAAAGATGCACAATATGTGGTCTGAAATCTGGGGAAAAAGATGGTTCAAAACGCATTTTCATGGCAAAATTTCCGCTCAACGAAGTAATGAAATTTTACACATAGGCTCAATTTTTAAGAGTCAAATAAAATAAAATTTATTTATTGGCATAAGAACGGTGTAAGTACAGAATACTAACACCATAAACTGATGCTTTAGCTTGGGTTGTTTCTTCACTAGGGAACTCCACAACGGCTTGTACCTAACATTTCGATAACCACAGATGTTTTCACTATGTTCGTTTTTAGTTATTTTGGGCACTTTTTAATGTAATATTAAAAAGCTTATAAGTATGTAAAAAAGTAGAAGCTGTGAATCTCCTCATTTTTGAGTCAAGTGAAAAGTCATAACAATTTAACATAATTAATAGAATAATTCCTTTTAATACTTTTTCCTAAAATGTTTGTATGTTTTATTTCCGTATAGGAATATTAGAAAGTTAAATAAAATGGTAAAGTGTATAATATTTTTAATCCGTCCCACAAACCTCCATAAAATTGTCAGGTAAACTCATCACCACTTTCCTAAGGTATGATTAAGTTATTCTTGACAAGGCAATATGGCCAAACTCCATTAGCCTGCCCGTAGCGCGAATAAAATCAATCAAATTGACAATTAATTGAATTAAGAATTTCGACCTAAACTCCATATATTTCGACTCAAATCAAAATTTGAAATATTTTCATACATTTTTTTTATATGGAAGTGCCGCCACTTAAGTACGTTATATTCTCTTTGGTTCTGTCGTCACGAAGCTGCAGAGGCAATGGGTCAAAATTAACTTAAAAGATTTGATTACATACGTACGTATGGTATATATACTATATACTATTGAAACTATGTATATAAAACCCACAGACAAAACCTAGTACTGAATGAAAGTCTTTTAGACCTTCATTCATTAAAAAGCAACGGACGGACCGGTCAGTCTTCGGATGGGTGACCGTGAGTGGCATTTCTTTCTGAGCGCTACCGTGGGTCGGATGACACGTTAAATTGTAGGTCCCGGTTGTTCAGCAATCGTCAAGCCAAGTCAGAGGCCTTTCGGTGGCTTAATAACTCTGACAATAGGGCTGGCCACTCAGTCTATACGAACTTACTTATTCATTAAATGTTTTTCTTTTTCTTTTCATGCACGTAAAAGTTCAAAAAAAGATAGATAGATAGGTAGATAAACTCTTAAAAGTGATTAATTTTTAAAAGATGTACCTCGGAGTCCGTAAAGTACTTTTTTAACCCCTTCGGTCCCGGCGTCCATCTCAATGGACATGATTTATTATTGCGTGTAATATGAAACACAATAATAAAAATGCTAGTGTAAATATTTTACTATACCGGTGACTTACCTAGAAACGTTATAGTAAACAAAACACAATCGGATTTGTTGTAGGTAAGATGAAATAATTAGTTAAGTGTTGACGCTCGCCATGGGTGCACACAAAGAAAGTAAGTCTTTAGTTTTTTATTATTTGCTCTATAATGACGTGATCGATTGTTTAGATAATTTTATTCTGTGTAGTAAACGTGTTCGCTAAGACATTTATTTACAGACAAATACAAATTATTTGGTTTTTGTAATAAAATATTGCAGATGAAGTTATGTCCATTTTAGTGGACATAGGGTCACAATAGTTGTCGAATTTCCGTATTTACAATAAGATTTCGTACTAAATTATACATGTTATTTTTATTTATTTTTAGATTTTTATCTATCCAAAGAACAAGATGTCAATGGTTTATTCAATTTATTAGAAAACGGAACAATATCAGACCTTGACGAAGAAAGTTACGATGAAATTGTACAGGTAATACCAGAAAAAATATTCGAGTGGGTAGTAACATAACACATCCAAACAAAACAATAATAGCTGATCACTCTGAAGAAGACGAAGACATAGCAGAGGAAGAATAAATAGCAGAGGAAGAATAAATAGCAGAGGAGGAAGAACCAAGAGCCGGATCAAGTAGTAAGCCTTAGCGTTTTAGAAAACCACCACTCATAACTGACAAGGAAGAGTCAAAAAAAGATGGATGCACTGATCAAGTTACGAATAGTACTAAAGATGTGGTGGTTATCAAGTGGATGGACAACAAACATGATAAAACTGATCACCTGATTAGCTTATACCGTATATTCATTAGATCAAAAAATGAGCATTGCAGATATTTTATGCCATTGACCTAGCACTAACCAATTTTTTTATATAATTTTTTTATCAGCCCTGTTTATACAGACTGTCCCACTGCTGGGCGCGGGCCATCTTCTCATTGTGAGAAGGGTTAGGCCATAGTCTGCCACGCTGGCCAAGTGCGGGTTGGCAGACTTCACACATCTTCAAGATCATTGAGAACTCTCAGACATGTAGGTTTCCTCACGATGTTTTCCTTCGCCGTTTGAAGTTGCCGGCAATCAACAATACGCACATAACTTCGAAAAGACAGAAGTGCGTGCCGCGGGATTCGAACCCAGGACCTGCAGATCGCAAGTCAGATGGTCACCCGACTAGGCTGCCGGAAACTTACCAATAGCTGGCTAGAATACCAAGAAGATTGCCAAGACCTATAATATACCAAGTATAGACGTTTTAGATCTGTTGCACTTTCGTCAGCGTGATACAGAGGCTCTAATAAAATGACAGTCAATTTCTAACAGAAAAAGACGACGGCTTGCATCTGGTGGTAGCAGCTCAGTAAATATACCAATTACACCAAAACGACACCGTCTCAGAAATGAAGTAAGACCAGCGAACGAAATCCAGTATGACACTGTCGACCATCTGCCACAAAAGAAAGAAGCTAGAAGATGTAAAAAACCAGAAAAGGGAAGATGCATGTTTTCTGTCTATTAGGTATGGGAAATACATCTGTTTTACCAGTGAGCGAAATTGCTTTAGAATATTTCATCAAAAAAAATTACATTATAATACATATGTATAATATAAAATATACACTAGGATTATTAATTTTTATTTATATATATATATATTATTGATTATTAATATTGAAAAATAAATAAACCATTATAATATTATGTAGTTTTACTTAAAATTTTAACATTAGTAGTAGTATCATGAAATAATTACATACGCATTTATACAACACTATAGACCTAATGTCCATTCAAGTGGACAACAAAATTACCAAAAATCTAAAAATGCTAATCACATTTTTTTTACAAAAATCCCTTAACTATAACTCTGACACACAGAAAAACCTTTAAAATATTTTTGTTGATGCTCTATTTAAATTCAGGTCCGAAGGGGTTAAACAAGCATAAAAATTTAATAGCACAAAATTTGATTAATATTATTTAGGAGTTAGTCAAGCGCAGCGTAGGAAGACCAGCCACGAGATGGACAGATGACCTCATACAAGTGGCGGGAAGACGATGGATGCAAGCCGCTTCCAATCGGTCTTTTTGGAAATCCATAGGGGAGGCCTATGTCCAACAGTGGACTTCTTATGGCTGAGATGATGATGATGATGAGGAGTTAGTCAGGACTTTGTATTTTATATAGGGATGTCTCCGCTTCGGCCGCGTACGTAACTATAGTTTCGTAACTAGTTTGTGTATTGCTTGTTTTTTTACAGTAATTTTTAGTTTAGATGGTTACATGGCATACAGTTAATATGGTTGGTTATGCTTATGCGGAAAAGCTTAGGAAATCAGAACCAATACTACAGCGATCAATTTAACCTCAATAATTATAGTTAAAAAAACTGAAAAAACAGACTTCAAAATACGCGATTCGGATGACATTTTGCCAGTCATTTTGTTATAAAAACCAAAATAAATAATAATAAGCCGCTAAGTGAATTTCCATTTTTCTAGCTGAAACTGCAGAGAATTGTCAAAATATCGAGTGACCTCAAGTATGTAGCTGCCAATTCCATTTTCGACTCTATATTTTGATATTATGTGCAGTAATATATAAGAAAAACACAAGTTCACTTAGGGCCTCACTTCACTTGTGCGGTCACTTTGCTTAGAGAATCGACAGGCAGTCGACAACCATAACTTCATATATGTGTGCGTGTGTTACGTATAGGCGTGAACTTGCGTGTGTGTCCTGACTCCTGATTAGCGCGCCATTGTATGGATTATACGTGTAATATAAGTAAAATGTTTTCAGCGTCAGATCAGTAAGCTGCTCTAGATTTTATCGAAGTTTGGTATTGGATTTGAAGAATAACATGTATACCTTAAAGCGTTCATTTTCAATTATTACTCACGCAGGGTAGCTTTTTGATTTGTCGCTGCTCGCACAGATGGTCCCTATGGGCATCTCGTGGAAGAGTTGTTTACAACAGTTGGGCGTCCATAACACTTGGTCAATCTCAGAGAGATCATAACCTTCTACTGTATCACGTACCTAAAAAATATAATCATCATTATCATTTCAGTATTTATTTATCGACTGCTTGATAGGTTTTTTTCTTTATCAGTATACTCGTACACTTTACTTTCTTACACTTTACCACCACAATATTATGTCTAAAAAATTGTTAATTTTTTTCTCTAAATATATAAAACTCATCTCATAGTAAGTTTTGTTTTATATGAAATAAATGTGTCTTCTTAAATATAACTAAAATGTAATTGCCAGACAAACAACAGTATTTGGTAAAAACAATTGTCCGAAATTCAAGAGTAACCTGTGTTCTATATTAATTTATTTCTATAAATGACCTAAATAATGTATTAATAATTTATTTATTTATTTATTTTTAACCTGTGTAGAATAAGTTCTCATATGTTAATAATGGCGCATCTCATGTCTGTTGTATGGGAGCCCCCCTTAAAAAATAATTTTATTTTAATTTAACTGTTTATTTTTAAAGTGAATAATATAATTCAATATTCTGTGAATATTTCAAGCGTCTACCTGTTGTCGTTATCAATATCGAGCAAAAACGAGCAAAAAAAACACGTTTGTTCTATGGGAGCCCCCTTAAATATTTATTTTATTCTGTTTTTTAGTATTTGTTGTTAATAGCGGTAACAGAAATACATCATCTGTGAAAATTTCAACTCACTAACTATCACGGTTCATGAGATACAGCCTGGTGACAGACGGACGGACAGACAGTGAAGTCTCAGTAATAGGGTCTCGTTTTACCATTTGGGTACGGAACCCTAAAAATGTATCCAAGACACTCGGCAAACTCGATGTATCCAAAGAAAAATCTAACGACACCTCCCATGTCAAAATCGGTCGTCAACCTGATTAACATACATTCACATAATAAATATTACCCTGCCTCCTGCACAAACGGATAAAAAGTACCTACATAAACTCACGTGAGTGTATCCCCATCCAGCAATCCTTGCAGGTTCGCTATATGGAGGCTTCTGCATGATCGCAATCCGACGAATCTTTGAACTAAACTCAACGGGCTTCGTCATCATCACTAACGCTACATCACAGTTGAAATCTTCGTCATACTTCTCGTGAACGAGATATGCACTCGCAGATCTTACTATGCCTCTATCTCTGTGTACATTCCCTAGATTGATCGATATATATGTGCTACCACCCTTGCAGGTAGCAACGCAATGAGCTGCCGTTAGAAGTATCAATTGATTCAAAAGCGACGATCCGCATGTCCAGTATAATTTGGTTTGGTTAGTAGAGCAGTTGACTGACAAATGCGCCGAATGTGGGTATTTGTTTATTGAAGTAACGGCACCACCCACTATATAACCTTCCATCTGGGCTTGCGTGGTCATTGCCAGGCATAGGAATATAAATATCCCTCGCATGTTGTATGTCCACATGCTTCCCGACGGATTGCATGTAGGCCCTTATCCAATTCACAATGCATTTATCGAATAATGGAATGGGGTTTTTGATTATTGGTTTTATGGTGTAATAAAAATTAATTGGCATTACAACTTTTCCACTCACCACAAAAATCAGCAATGTAGTGTTAATTATATTTCTTCTGCATATTGCAAAATATCAAACCATGCTTAAAGAAGACGCCCCAGTGGATAGGCAATTTTTTTCGAATTGGTGCGAGGTCAATAGACTGTACCTAGTATTAACTGATAAGCAGGGATATAGTATTACTAATAGTATACACATAGATCATTTGGGGTCAAATATAGTCAAGACACTAACTTCTATTCAATCGTGCTCGACATAGACGGCTACGTGCAATGGCCACAAATGCAAATTTAATACCTCTAAACGAGCAATTCTTGTATATAGTATAATCTGAATCTCGGAAATGGCTCCAAAGATTATAATGAAATTTGGTTTGTAGGTAGATAAGGGGACCATAAATTGATCTTGCTAGGTTTCGAACCCGGGTTTGCTCGTATTTTCAGTCATAAAAATCCGAGTGGAGCTCGGTCGCCCAGGTACTGGATTAAGAAAGTATGACAGAACTAAGTCTCCGTTGGGTTCCTTAGAAGATCTTGGAAGTCCTAAATCATAAATACATACAATCGTAAATTTGACATGATCATACTGTAAAGCTTGTAAGAGAACTGTCTCAGGGGTACATTTCTGATTATTTCTGTTTTTTCCTGTTTAGTAAATTGTATGCGCGAGGGATTTGTAAACCTATGGCAGCAAGCTTGATATTTTGACATTATTTAAATATAAGAAGTTATTGTAAATAGACGTATACCTACTATATAAGACGTGTATAATACGTGAAGACGTATATAATACGTTATAAATATATAATGTATAGGTATTATGGGTATAAAATAACAATAAAACAAGCAGTAGATTTTTTAGCATTTCTAGAGTACTACGACATTTTAGCACAAAGTAGTCGTGCTTTTTACTGACTTCAAAAAGAAAAAGGTTAATTATTCGGTTTTATTCGGCTCCGACGATTTGGAAAGTTGCTTTTTATTAACGCGCTTTTATTAGCTTCACCCCTATGTTTGTATTGGTTTGTTTGTAACCGACTCTTTTGGACTTGATTTTGACCCACTTCAAACGATCAGATTTCATTCAAACTTTGTAGATTTATCGAGGACCGATGTATACAAGTATGCAGTGTGTAGGTTAGTGCTAAAATCCAGCACTGCTGCGGATTCAACAGCATTAATTAGTACCTTTTTGTCGCACTGGACACTACATGTTTGTTTTTCTTGACAGTTACTTATTTCTAGTTATTTTGATTTTTGTTATCTTTCTTGTGTTTAAACCTATTTATTATATCTTATTGTTGCTGTAGTGTCTGTTGTGCCAAAATAAAATGTTTCTTTATTGCTTATAAAATTCTATAAAATTGTCCTTCATAACGTCGTGGCCTAGCACGGCGGTATTAAGGACAATTAAAAAGTAAAATTACTATAAAGTATCATACCTATATTATACTTTATGGTAAGTTTACTTTTTACTGCTATCTACTATCGACTTAAAAGAGAATTTGAAAATAAAGAGATATTTTTCTTGTGCAAATATTATATGTCAAGTTTTCTCCAGCTTAAAGAATTTTGATGATGATGTTTTTGTTTGATGATGATGTTTTTGTTTGATGACATTTTTTATCTCCAGAGTACAATAAAATATTATTATTTTCATAAGCATTTCAATGAATCTATCGCAAAAAAACGAAAAATATTTTTTTTAGCCATTGTCATGCCATACAAGAAGCTAGCATGAAGTCTCGAGGCCACCATTCTGTGACTGCTTTAGTCCACCATGCGTCTTCCCTTTTGACCAACTGTCTCGCCTATCTCCACTTGAGTCTTGATTCGTCTAACTTCGGCCTTGAGATTCGTTCGTGGTTGAATTTTGACGTTTGTTTTACGGCCCACAAGAGAGATGCCAAACATGGCCCTTTTCATTGCCATTTGTGACATTTGGATCTTATGCGTGGTTTCTTTCGTAAAACCTTCTGTGGTCATAAGACAAAGAGTGACAAAAATAAACAGTCTCTACTTATAGTATCTGCCTATTGTGACTAGTTTAGGACCTATTCCATGATAATCAAGTATTAATTTCTAAAAAAACTCACGACACGCAGGGTAGCTTCTATTTTTTTTACTACTCGCACAAAAGGTTCCTCTGGGCATAATGTTGAACAGACTTTCACAATTTTTGCGATTCCATATTTTTGGTCTATTTCTGAGATATTATAACCATTTGTTAACTCAGTTTGCTGAAAAACATTGTGTAATAATAATAATATGGATAATATTGCTTACGAAATACAAAAAAATTATACATGTCTGCACTTTTTGTTCAAAAAAAAAGTATGACTTTAAAAGAAAATATTGGTATTGGGTAAAAAATTAAAGATCTTGTTTGAAGCTGTCGCTTAACACCAGGTGAGATGACGGTCAAGAGCAAGCCTATCGTCGAATTAAAAAAAAATATGTAAAAACAAAAACTTACATTGATGTATCCCCATCCAGCAACATTCGCATGCTCACTGTACGGAGGCTTCCGTATGATCGCCACCCGACGAATCATAGAAGTAAACTTGACCGGTCTTCTCATCATTACCAACGTGATATCACAGTTATGAGAATAAATTTCGTACTTCTCGTGAAGCACATAGCCTCTTGCATATCTCGAAACGCCTTTTTTTCTATGTTCACTGCCCAGATTGATCGATATATAACTCTTAGCCATACAGGGGTATACGCAATGACCAGCCGTTAGGAGTATCTCCTGGTTCAACACTGATGATCCACATATCCAGTGCAACAATAAGTCGTCTTCGATATAGCATTCCACTGACATAAACGCGGAATGGGGATACCCCTTGATTGAGGTAAAAGCACCTCCGACTATATAATATAAGTGTCTATCTTTGCTTGAATTGTTATTATCATACTGAGAAATATGAATACTCTTAACATATTGTACGCTTGTAAATGTTTATCTTCGTTGTAATTGTAGACATTACAATGTTTTTATCGATTAGTTCAATCGAATTTTTGATTAACGATTTTAATTTTTATGGTCGAATAAAATTTGAATGTCATTACGTTGTAACTCCTTCTCTTTTATAACAATTACACAACAATTTATTTAAAAAAAAATTGTTTATTAAAGACTGTTCGAAAGTTTCGACCATTCCACGTGACATCTCTGTAGTCAAAATGGTAAAGGCTCCCAAGTACAGATCCGGGATATGCGGATTCAAGTCCCGTCGGATGTGTGTAATTTTTTTATCTGTCTATAAATTTGTAATTTATTTTTCGTTTAATAATAATTTTTTGTGAAGTTTTACATATTTGAGAGGAGGGTTGTGGGATTTTTTATAATTAACATTTATATGGAGAAGAATTGTTCTACAATTCTTCTTACAAATTCAGTTAGCCTAAATAATTTGTATTAATATGAAATACGATTGCACCAGCAGTTTTTTAAATAGAGATAAACATATTAAAAAAACAACATATTTTTAGGTTCATAGGCTGTATTTCTGTTACAAAAAATCAATTTATTTTATGAATAAATCTACAATGTAAAGATAAAGATAAAGATAAAGATAAAGATAATTTATTTGCATACAACACGAGAATTTTATACAACAAGTGCATAAAAGATGTTACACTAAATTTAGTCGCTTAAAATCATGTTGTGCCGATTAGGCGTACAAATGTCAGGTAGACAGCATCATGCACATGCGAAAAATTATAAAATAATAATAATAATTATTATTTGTTATTAGATTAATACACAAACCAAAAATATCTATAATATGACAAAGCAGAAGCAATAAAAGATACACATAATGTCAAATAAAATTAAAATTTGTCATTTAAAAAATCATTGATAGAATAATAACACTTCTGCAATAACAATGCCTTCAACTTTTTTCTAAATAAATTACTATTCTGGTCTCTTATTGACTTAGGAATCTTATTGTAGATTTTAGGACCCATACATACGATGCTATTTTGCATCAGTGCTGTCTTTCCTTCATGTACGCGCCGTTTGTCTTGGTCGCGCCTATTTCTTACAGTAGTATCAGATAGTGTGGGGAATCGCTCCCGGTTTGTTTTTACAAAAAGGGCCGTTTCTAAAATGTATAAACACGGAAGTGTAAGAATTTTATACTTTAAAAAATAGGGCTTACAACTATCTCTTTTTTTGAGTTTAAACATTGAACGAATACAGCGTTTCTGCCTTTTAAAAATAATAATTTTATTTGTTGAATTTCCCCAAAAAATAATCCCGTACCTCAAAATTGATTCAACTAACCCATAGTAGGCTTTAAGTAAAGATTCTATATTTAGAGTACGAGCTAGTTTGGCGATGGCATATGTTTGGCTACTTATTCTTTTCGAAAGGTGCTCTATTTGTGATTTCCAATTCAATTTTCGGTCAATATATAATCCAAGAAATTTTGAGCTTTCTACTTCATTTATAATGTTATTGTCATAATATGCTACATTAATATTACCTTTGTTTGTTTCTCTTTGTCTAAAATGCATTATATTTGTTTTATTTAGGTTAATTTTTAAGTTATTGTTGTCAAGCCAAGATATAACTGAGGTCAAAGATTTAACAATATCGTTTTCATAAGAGTCAAGTGTTTTACATGCTATGGTGATAGTGCTATCATCTGCAAATAATGTCATAGGTTGAGATGTAGCATTAGGCAAGTCATTTATGTATGCTATGAATGAAAGTGGTCCCAGGACACTACCTTGTGGAACTCCGTACGCCACTTTGCGTTCATATGATCTATATATTTCTTCTGCTTTCGTGTTAAGATTGACTCGACTGATTTCCGTGATTTGTATTCTATCTGCTAGGTAAGACTCTATCAAATCTAAAACGTTGCCACGTATTCCATACGCTTCTAATTTACTAGCTAAGATTCTGTGATCTACGTAATCGAACGCCTGCGTCATATCACAGAATATGGCGCACACCGGAGTGCTTTTATCCATACATATTAAGACGTTTTTAATGAAATCGTATATGGCCATATTAATACTTCTATTTTTTCTGAAACCCTTTTGTTCATTGCATAGAATATGATTTTTCTCTAAATAATCATTTAACTCATTATAAACATACTTCTCGAAAATTTTTGATTTATTACTTATATTTTATTTTTATGTACTATATGTTTATTTAAATTGTAATTTTAATTTTAAGTTGTAAATAGTCGATTTATTTGTATATAAGAATGTTCGTTTTAATAAAATAAAATGTAATTACAGTTTTAAAGTATTGTATATATAAATATCTATATTTATAATTTAAAAAAAACAAGGGTAGTTGCACTAGTTAAATATTGTTATACTCATATTGTATACTGAATAAAATAAATAATGCTATCCATATAACTGCACGTAGGTATGAGTTTACATATGTGTGGAATTTATGTATGCTAAGAAAAAAATGTAGATGGCGTCCTTTTCGCCATAAAAACACCATTTTGCTATCTTGTGGAAAATTTCTGTGCTAAAAATCATGTAATCAGGAAGGTGAACCATAGAAAAATAATAATTAAGAAACTAACTCATCCATAGTAATTTCGCCATAAAAGATCAATTACTTTTTTATCCGTCCATTAAAATTTTAATATACTGAACCTAAAGTTAATAAAGCGATAAGACACTTGGGCTCCAGGTAAGTAGTTCTTTGGGGTCTGCTATGTTGGCACTATATATATTTCTGAAGATGGTATTCAGTATCGAAGCCCGCATGGAAGGTTTTGTAGTAGGAGGCTCTCTTGCGTCAATCGAGAAATATCCTTATTCCGCTTTTCTCATGATGCACTGTGATAACGGATATAGCTGGGTATGTGGATCATCCATCCTGAACCAGAGGTTACTTCTTACAGCGAGACACTGCGTTCCCTCTTGCAATTCGAGTTTGCAAATATTGGTATATTGCCTTGGTAGTTCGTGACTACATTCAAATTGGAGTGGCTTCCTTCAAGGTACTCCTCTCAGCATATCAAAACATCCTCATCTATACCGATGTGGGCTACCACTACGACTGGATCACGTTCAATGCAAAAAAACTCTATTGCGAAGCTGATTAATTATTTTCCATAGCTTAAATTTCTTACATTTGGTAATTAAACAGATTTATTAATTTTAAAAGCAAAAAAATCATGACAAATACACTCTGTACGTGTCTTCACGCGTACGTCCCTTAGACGGCATTTGACTTGGTGGTCGCGAGCTCAGTGCGGTACGGGCTCTGTTGACTACTGATTCGGATATCGTATGTATATAGCTATATAGCTTTGTATATAGATATAAGTTAATTAGGCAGACAGTCAAAGATGAGGGGAAATCCAACAAACTGAAAACTGTTGATGAAACATTGGATTTGACATCAGACAGAAGAAATTTGAGAAGATTGCCGCAGAACTGCTGTTCGGAACTGTCAAAGTGTATAGAAAATTTGAGGCCTTACCGAAAAACATTACTTAACTTTAAGTAATGCTCATATTTTGTCAACTTCTTGCTGACACGTAATGACACTTGCGGAAAGAAGACAGAATTTAAGACGATGGTTAAAGTTAAGTAACGTTTTTCGGTAAGGCCGTTGGTATCTAGAGTAAATAAAACGTAAAGTGAATAATAGTTCTTAGCAGATATTACAAGAGTTTTCATCAGAACTCTCGGTAATATATGTTATGCTATGAGTTTATTAAAAGTAGACGAGATAATTAAAGTACTTTAGACACTGATTTTTTTATGTCTCTGTGCCATTGCTGTGCCAGGAAGTTTTACGCTTGGGTCTACTATTTATTGAAATTAGTTTAACTCATTTCGATAAAAAATATGGTCATCAAGAATTGTCAGTTTATTTGATCCAGATTTTTTAGTTTCATAAAAAATATCACATGTGAAAATTATATTTTATTTTTACCCGACTGCGTAAGAAGGTGGGTTATGTTTTTCGAGTGTATGTATGTTTGTTTGTATCTATATTTCTTTGGCACGCCTTAGAGCCTAAACGGCTTGACCGATTTTAATGTGAGTGGTGTCAATAGATTCGTCTTAGTCGTGAGAGTGACACTGGGTACATAAAAAAAAATTAAGGATTTTTGGCGGCAAAAAGTAATCTCAAAAAAAATGTTTTCAAAAGAACGAGAAGTACGAGTACACTCGCTCGCTCCAACTGTGATGTAAATGCCTTTTATTCGACACAAATGTCTTGCCGTCATTTGTAGTCTAATCGAAAGTATAGCGTTGTTTGTGGCTTTCATCAACATCATCATTTCAACTACAATAAGTTCGCTGTTGGACATATACCTCTCTATTTATTTCCAAAAAGATTTGTAGGAAGCGGCCTGCATCCGACATCTTTCTGTCACTTGTATGAATCTGACAACTTTGTGGCTGGTCGTTCTACGCTGCGCTTGCTGATTTTCTTTTTTTATGCAAGATTGACCACTAACTCGCCTGATATTAAGCGACAGTGTGGCCGAGGATGGAGCTCGTCGATCTAGAAGATATCTATTCACTCTGGCCTTAAAAATTCCGAGATTGTAGTTCTCAGGAAACAGAGATAGCGGCAAAGAATTCCATTCCTGCGCAGTATGCATAAAAAACGTGGACCCATATCGCTGAATACAGTTTTTGGCATTTCAATGAAAAATGGGTGGTAATGCACCTACTTTCTGCTAGTCCTGTAGTGAAATGGTGGAGGAGATAATTAGATCGTGAAGCTCTTGCACATACTTACTTTTCGAAATGAATCGTATAGAATATAGACAGACATGCTACTTTACGTCGGTGCTTGAGACTAAGTAGCTTCTTGGCAACTAGTTTATCGTCACCAATTAACCTCACAGCTCGCCGCTCCACCGACCCTAAAGCTTCCAGCTGATACTTGGTTGATCCATCAAAAAAGTAGCAGCATTACTCCCCTCATCATCGTCATCGTCTCAGCCATAAGAAGTCCACAGCTGGACATATGCCTCCCCCATAGACTTCCAAAAAGGCCTATTGGAAACAGCTTGCATCCATTTTGTATTTCTATTTCGATCTCACAGAAAGACTCAAGCATAGTCTTTTCATTAGCTCCATTTGTGACTTTGAAGTATCATATATCATCACTAGAAGCATACACCGAATCTCATTCTATCATATAGTCCATTACATCTAGTGATCTGAACAATTTGTGAACATAAACATAAGTTTCATAAATTGTTCAAAACAAAGCTTCTGTAATGCTATAGGTAGTTTTCTGTCACTGTCCAGATAAAAGCGTGAAAAAAAAAATCACATGAAAACAAGCAAACTTAATTTCAAAGTTACCTCTATTTGATATTAAAACAAATGTACAAATAGTAGAACAAAACTTAAGTAACACAGAATCAAAAATTACAATTAGGTTTATAAGTTATGGATCATTTTTATAGAGGTTTTTACCAGTGACTCGATATTACATGCAGTACAGCCTCGTAGCGTGGTAATTGATCCAATCATAATAGAAACCGACATCTGTATAGACGATGACGTTGTTAGCCAGTGTCGGGAACTTGTAGGAAACTAATCCGAGAAGAATGAACCCGCGGACGACCAGGCCGGACCCTGAATCTCCTCTGGAAATGATTATGAGATGAATTGTATTTACTTAATGAGTTATACAGATTTAAAACTCATTAAGTAGTAAAAAATAAGCTAAGACAATTAAGAGTAGGATCAAATGACTACCGAAGGCGTGCGAATGCGAGTGCACCGCACTGCTTCGTGGCGGGCGGCTTCAAGTCGCACATATTACGTCCGCGTCGTACATCACGGCGCCGCGTCGCCGCGCGACGCGCGCGTTGTGACATTTATTTGTACCTACTTTCTGAATGATTGGTTCATTTTAAAGTAAGGTACATATTGATACTTAGATTAGAGTATCGTCTATGTTTACGTGTACTAGCTGTGCCCCACGATTTCACTCCTATAATGATGGAAAACGACGTTGTTGATGATAAATGAATTTAAATAAATTCAGGTCATTTTAAAATGTGCTTAAAGTTTTTAAAACTACCTCTACGTCAAATTCTATACCGATCTATCCAATAAAGTCATAAAGAGTTATCAGACAGTATAACTTCCGTTTTTTACCCGATTGCAAAAAGGAGGGTTATTTTTTCGAGTGTATATATGTACTAACTGCGCCCCGCGGTGTCACCCGCGTAGTAATGAAAAACGGTGATGATGATGATGACAAGTATCTATGATAAAAGAAAAACAAAATACCTGACTGCAGAAAAGCAGTTTTTGTAAGTTAGTAAATCACACTTTCGTTACGCTTGATATGATACTGAGTGTCCATTTTTGTGAGAAAGTATGCTTAAAGTCACTGCAAATGTTAATAAATGCGCATTCTTTAGAATAATTATAGTAAAACCACTTATTTATTACGAAAAAGTTCGTCAGAGGTTACGAAAAAAACTAACGAAATTACGAAATTACAATTACAACATACCAAACCACCAGACCAAGTAGTCAAACCTTCAAAGTAACCGAGAAACCATTAATTAGCCCGTCTTGACTAGCCGCCAAAGATAGTATTATTTTCAAAATATTATTCCTAATTTTCTTAAGCTTTTGTTGATCTAGGACTAGATTTTAGGATCTAGAAAGTTTTTAATTATTATTAATTATATTTCAAGACGTTTTAGCCTATTTTCATGGTAACAATGTTTTACGTGTTTTCTTCGGACGCTCAAAAGTAAAAAAAGTTAAAATCTAACGGAAAAAATCTTGAAACATAGTATATTATTTTATATATAATCTAAGATATTGTAAATACTTACTTTGCAGCAAAATTATCTCGTGTCATACTACTCGCACAGATGGTTCCTCTGTTTAACATGCCAAATAATTTTGCACAAGAGCTATGTCTCCAGACTTTCTGATCCAAAAATTTTAAGACCATGCCTGGTGTTTCTTGCTCCTCCTATAAAAGTTATTGCCAAAAGATACAATTTTATTTCTATGGAGTATGTAAAGTAATTTTTTGTCTCCTTCAGGAAGGAATAAGTGTATCTTTTGACGTCATAGTATTTGGCGATAGAAAACTTTGAAAAATGAAAAAAATAAACAACAACACTTAAAAAATTACTTTACATGCTCCATTTTGCAAAATCCAAATAAATAAATTGCACAGCGCCACTGCCCTACAAAATATAAGTGTCCCTTCTTAATTTTTGCCAAATTGTGCCAAAGTTGTAATAAAATTTTAAATTTAGTTCAATTGGGAGAAACCGTGTGCCGAAATACAGGCATAGGCCTAGCTCGGCTGCGGTTGATCAATTAATATCTAAGTGTACAACTTGTAAGCTGATCAATAAAAAAATTATTATTATTATAATATTTATTTAACTGCACCCCACATGAGGAACCTAGACAACATCTCTTATGGAGGGTTTTTGGCGGGAACGTCTAGTAACGTGTTGTTGCTTTGTGTTATTTTCTTAAACTTTTGTTATTTTGAACATTAATGCTATAAAAATGGTGGTGTTTTATTAATTAAGTGTTCAATAAAGTGCGTGAGTGTGGGCAAGTGAAATAAAGCAGTAAAACCTGTGATTTTACGTTGTCGGCAAAACTCCATAGAAGCTTCTAGTAAAGTCGCCGTCAACTTTACTGAAGCAGGACTTGACTTTGAAAATTACTGTATACGTGAGTTGGATTGTGACTAGAACATTTTTACAACTTGTTTTATTCCAGGAACTTGAATTTTTTTTAATACTTGACACTGGCAAATGCTTTACGCGGCTCCAATACAAAAAAGAAGAAGAAACATCTCACTAGGTCATATCGTATATTATGTCATATCATATACATATTATATTATGTCGTCCTTCTTCACACCTTCGTCCCCGTTTTTTGGGTGTCCAAAGCTGTTCGAATTGAGCACCAGGCCCACGTAAGAGATCGATCCCGCCTAATGACGGGATATCCCATCCATCATTCTTTCGGCGGTAGCTCTTAACTGTCAAGCGACTAAGATCATTAGAACAAAGGACTTTGATAAACTTAACTTATATACCTTCAACGTTCAAACTCTCAGCACTGAAGAAAGATTGGTTGAACTAGAAAATGCTCTTGAATACTTAAAATGGGACATCATAGGGTTAGCTGAAATAAGAAGAAAAGGAGAAGAGACATTCGAAAGAGAGAACAGTATATTCTTTTACGTTGGAAATGGAAGTCAGTGTGGCGTAGGTTTTATGGTAGCCAAACGTTGGAAAAATAACATTCTAGAATTCGTGTCTTATTCCGAAAGGGTGGCTCTGCTTAAATTTCGCGTTTCAGAGAAGAAAATCATAACCATTGTTCAAGTCTACGCTCCTACCTCATCTCACCCCGATGAGGAAGTTGAAGACTTTTACAACCTTGTAAACAAAGCCTGCGATGAACATAGAGGAACCTGGACTCTCGTAATGGGGGACTATAACGCAAAAATTGGTAGAAGGCAAGAACAAGACAATCATAATATAATAGGACCACACGGACTAGGAACTAGAAATGATCGAGGCACACGCTTGCTTGGATTCGCATTTGGCCAAAACTTTCACGTAAGCAACACCTATTTCTTTAAAAAGTCTCATCGAAGGTGGACATGGCAGTCACCAGACCATAAAACCAAAAACGAAATCGAATTTTGTCTTTCTTCAAACATAAACATTATTTCAAACGTAGAAACAGTAAACAAAATAAAATTCAGTTCAGATCATCGCCCATTACGTATTAAAATCAAGATAAATACAAAAATACAGAGACATTTAATGATTCGAAGAACTATGAAACATATTGACAAACCAACATTAATAGCTCATAAAGACCAGTTCGTCATGGAATTAAAAAATAGTTTTAGTATCCTAAACAACACTGACTCACAAGACATAAACATTCAATATGATAATATCAAAAAATGTATACAAAAAGCAACCGAAAAAATTAAGTCAACTAAAAGCAGAGTCTCTAAACTAAGTAACAATAGTAAAAAGCTTATTGAAGAGAGACAGAAATTGAGATATTACACAAAAGAACACACATTGAAAGACAGGGAAGTTAAGCGTAGTATCCGGAAAGACATAAGAGAACATAACAATAAATTGATAAAAGCCGCATTAAAAAATTCTACATCATTGAAAAGAGCCAAAAAATGTATGGAGAAAGGTCGATCTACAATCATATGCTTAAAAGATGAAAATGGTGTAAAACAAGGTGATAGGGACAAAATAATCAATATTTGCACTAATTTCTATAGAACCCTTTATGACCATTATCAAGTTTCGAATCAAACAAATACCACATACCTGTATTTAGACAATATATCACCTTTCACCGGCTACGAAGTACACCTAGCATTGAAAAGTATGAAATTCAACAGATCACCAGGAGACGATGGAATCACCACAGAATATCTTCGATACGGCGAAGAAATCCTTCTCCCACATATCACAAACCTGTTTAACGAAATTTTAAAAACAGGAGTTATTCCCAAACAATTCTGTCACTCCAATATTATTCTTCTACATAAAAAAGGTGATAAAACTGATCTCGGAAATTATCGTCCCATCAGTCTCGTTTCCCATTTATATAAAGCTTTCATTAAAGTAGTAGAAAATAGAATAGCTGGCAAGCTTGACAAGCACCAACCCCCTGAACAAGCAGGATTCCGCCGTGGCCTCTCGACTACCGATCATCTCCAAGCCATAAACCAAATAATAGAAAAGCACATAGAATGGGACTTACCATTATACATAGCGTTCATTGATTATTCTAAAGCATTCGACAGCCTCACACACAACTCTATATTTGATGCACTTAAAAACCAGGAAATAGATCACACATATATACAACTATTACAAAACATTTATCAAAATAGCACAGCATCAGTTAAACTTAACACCACAGGGCCATCTTTCCCAGTTAATAGAGGAGTAAAACAAGGCGATCCGTTATCACCTAAGCTGTTCACTGCCACTCTGGAGGAAATCTTTAAAAAATTAGCAGCTGGATGGACGAATAAAGGCATTTGCGTCGGAGAGAACAAACTGACAAATCTCCGATTCGCCGATGATGTTGTCTTATTCTCTTCATCCGCTTCCGAGCTACGTTCTATGCTCGAAGACCTGAGCAAAGCAAGCCTCGAGGTTGGACTTCGAATGAACATGTCAAAAACCAAACTAATGACCAACAGCACCAAACGAAGAACCTGTGTCGAGGGTGTGGAGATTGCATATGTCGATGAGTATATATATTTGGGCCAAACTGTCTCTTTCCAGGCGAGACAAGAAACTGAGGTTGCTAGACGCACAGAAAACGCCTGGAGGAGCTTTTGGTCCATGAAAGATCTACTCAAAGGGAGTCTCCCTCTTTCCTTGAAAAGAAAACTCATGGATATGTGCATTCTCCCCATCCTCACATATGGTTCACAAACTTGGTCTTTGACGCGTAAACAG
This sequence comes from Lycia hirtaria, assembly GCA_947563715.1. NCBI lineage: Eukaryota > Metazoa > Arthropoda > Insecta > Lepidoptera > Geometridae > Lycia > Lycia hirtaria. The sequence continues at coordinate 41,790,144 of OX387379.1, forward strand.
AAGTTCAAACTCGGGGTTTGTCAACGAGCTATGGAGCGCAGTATACTCGGTGTGAAATTATCCGATCGTATCCGTCACACAATATTGCGCTCCAAAACCAAAATCATGGACGTATCTCAGAAAGCTGGTATGCTAAAGTGGGACTGGGCCGGACATGTTCACCGCATGCCAGATGAACTTTGGGCAAAAATAACTACCAACTGGGTCCCACACCACACACGACCTCCCGGACGGCCTAGGAAAAGATGGCGGACAGAACTGGACACCCACGATTTAGAATGGAGGACTGCAGCCCAGGATCGGATAAAGTGGAAGGAGGGTAGGGAGGCCTTTGCCCTGCAGTGGGACAGCATGTAGGCTTATAATAATAATAATAATCATTCTTTCACATATCTTCTCATACAGAAGACGTTCCCATAATACGTGGACTGTCTTCTTCTGCCATACCTCATTCACACAATCATGTCTTTGTACCGAATGGGACAGAGATGGGAACTTTATGAGACCGAGGCGTATCTGGGATGGAAGCTTGACCAGCGAGGGGTCATTTGTATGCGCAAAACGATGCATAGCCAACACCTATATAGTTTCATAAATAATAGTGGCACAATGGCGGTGTACAGTAGGGCTTTTCAAATAGTTTGCGAAACCATAGAATACCTTTTCATTTTCAGCAAATCCTGGGTCTGATGATAGAGAAGAAATTGAAATTTCAATCATTATTAACAGGAATATATATCATGAATTTTCAAATCGCTTGCGAAGTTTTTACAGTACTCCTTCGTCAGATATTGATCGCCTCCAGGTATTACCCTACCTTAATAAATTTAATCTCTAACACTGTGATCAAAAATGTACTACAAGAGTGCTACGTAGCACAAGCTGAGCTGTGTAGTTAGCTGAAGAGCTAACTACACATTTCTTCTTGAAAACCCCCAAAGTAATATTTAAGTTTGTATTATAGTCTGCTGGTATCACATAATATTAGCGGCTTTAAGTTTTTAAAGAGTCTTAAAGCCAAATTTCAAGATATTATGTTTTTAAATGGTAGTATAGCGGTCCCAATGTCCCTGACATTGGGACCGCTATACTACCTATCCAGCGTCCAGCTATCCAGCGTCTTCCTGCCTTTTGTGTGAGGTCGTCTGTCCTTGTGGCTGATTTTCCTACGCTGCGCTTGCCGGTGCATGGTCTCTACTCGAAAATTTCTCTGTCCCATCGGCCATCAGTTTCACGTACTATGTGCTCTGTCTACTGCTACTTCAACTTGCTACTCCGCTGTGCTTTCTTGATTACTTTAGTGCGTCTACAGATCTCTTCATTTCCGAAACTATCTCGCAGAGAGACTGGGCATAGTTCGATGCGTAGCTTTGTGCTTCCTTATCTGTAGGGTCGATAAGAGTGACTACTAAACATTTTAAACCACGCCGATTCCGTTGTAACAATGAATAATTTTTCTCAAGTTCTCAATATTCGTATTCGTATCCGCCTCTGGCTACACTAAAATGGCATCCCCGTAACAACCCTATGAGCTCGTTCAAGGACACAGTGCATTGCGCGACGTGATGAAATGAGGACCGTTAAGCCGGGTCTAGACGAGCATAACATATAATAAATTGTGACGTGAAACGTGACGCAAGTAGTGTGGACGGCACTACGAGCGCCTTTGTGACTGCATTAAAACCGACAGCCGATGGATCAGCGCAAACCCTGGCGCAAATTTACTGAATTATTCGTAGTGCTGCCTACACGCAGAATTTGCATTTCACGAGATTTTACATTACACGTTACACTGGTCTATGGATTTATCGCGCGACGCGAGAGGAGGCAGTGCTTGCATTGTTTGCTTCAATGTGCGTTAAAAGTCAACAATATTGAAATTTGCCGCGGTGACCGTGATACAGGTACCGCCACGGTTACCCTCGTGGATACTATCAGCAGATATCAGACAAAATATACCCTTAAAAAATCTATATCAGTTAATAAATGACGGAGTTTTAAGATAATCATCGTAATCAACATAAAAACGACACAACCGGTAACTTGTTGAGTTTGCTTCTCCGTGATTATTCTAATATATTAGCTTACGTTTGATTTGATTGCGCGCCGCAGCATTTGTCACCCAGTGTGTCATTCCACGTATCTCTGAATTTTTGCCCTGTTTGTAGAAACTGTCCCACTGCTGGGCGCGGGCCATCTTCTTTTTGTGAGAAGGGTAAGGCCATAGTCTACCACGCTGGCCAAGTGCGGGTTGGCAGACTTCACACATCTTCAAGATCATTGAGAACTCTCAGACATGTAGGTTTCCTCACGATGTTTTCCTTCACCGTTTGAAGTTGGCGGCAAGCAACAATACGCACATAACTTCGAAAAGGCAGAGGTGCGTGCCGCGGGATTTGAACCCAGGACCTGGGGAACGCAGGTCTCCCGACTAAGCTGCAGGAAACTTCTCTATCTCTGAATGAATTATAATAGAAATTCAACTTACATCAATAAGACCCCACCCAGCAAGATACGCCATTTCGCTGTACGGTGGATTCTTCATGATCGCCACGCGACTGATTTTGTCATTGAACTCCACGGCCTTATTCATAATTGCCAGTGCGATATCTCTGTCACTATTTAGAGGGTTATATTTCTCGTGAAGGACGAACCCACTCACAGATCTTACCACCCCCTTGGTCCTGAACTCGTTGCCCATATTGACAGCTGCTTTAGAGCTGGATGTGCAGTAGTGCAGGCAGTGTGCCGCTGTCACTACAATCTTCTGGTTAATAAGTGACGAGCCGCATATCCACATGTGAATATCTTGTGATACAGTTATACAAGTCACGGTTAAAAATGCAGAATGGGGATATTTCTTTATCTGGGCAAGTTCTCCCCCTACTATGAAGCCTTCCAGCTCAGCCTGAATCGTTACCACCGAGCCTACAATTATACATGCTACTAGCATGATTACACGTCCATTCACTATTGATGAATTCGCCGATTATTTTTTAGTGTTCATCGATTAATTGAGTTTGGTTTGCGAAGATTAACGTAACGTTTTAATGACCGAGTTATAATTACTTTTAATATCGATTGTTTAAATTATTCCGACGCACTATTGTTTGTTCCAACTTTTGGCTCGTTAGAATGTCTATTGCGCCATTGAAATTTTATGTAAATTAATTTCAGATGAATTGTTCAGAGATACATCGATCACAATGATCGCTCAACGTCAGGCAAGATAGTGATCAAACTCAACTCTATCATATATATAACAAACAATCACTAACAGACCAACCTGAATCACCTCAAGAGCTTTGATAACTGAAAAGTATAAAACTACATCATAACAATTGCAGACGTTTCTAATAACACAAGTTCACAAGTCACGACACGCGTCTAACAGTGTTGCCTCACTCACGTGTCGCGATTGAAGACGAGTCGGGCGATTGGCTTACTTGAGGCTTGCCTTACGCAGAGCCGGGGAAAACCTATCTACGTATAGTAAATAGGGTAGGGCCTCGAATTCTGTTTTCAAGCCGCCCCGTTCAGTCGTGTAACAAACCTACAGAGAGACGGACAGATTTACTTACGCTTCTTAAAATCAGAAGTACACATACAAAGTACAAAAATGTAAACGAGTTCCAGCGATCGGAGAACCTCAACTCTGAACGTTTGAATTCGGTCTCGGTATTGCAAAATAAGATTAAAAAATATTAGAATATTTTAACGAGCGTAAAATAAATAAAAAATCCGAATAGTAGAAAATAATAAAGATATAAAATGATATATAAGTGAAGAGAAAGGAACGGAAGTAGAAGCTAAGATAAAAGAATGCAAGATTAAAACGTAGACAATCTATGTAAACAAATAAAATAAACAAATTATTAATAGGTAATAAAGAACCCTAGCTCACCATATCCTTGACCACCATATTAGGAAACACTAGTCTATGCACCCGGACAGGTAGAGAAAAAAAATGACAGTATGTTGGCAGATGTTAGTTACGTGTAAAATTAATTATTTATAGCATATATAATATAAAACCAATTATTACTTTTCGATTTACATCAAAGAAAAAGAAAAAAAATGGGAACTAATTTTTGAGCTGTTATTTAAATATTCTAGATGTTATTATGATCAGTTCAAAAACATATTGAGCAGTTATCGGTTGATTAATTATTGCGACAGTCAAACATGGACAGTAACAAAAAATCAATTAGTTGGTTATTTTGTCATACAATGTCAATTCTAAAAATAATTGAGCAGTCCAATATCTGAATGAGCGGTAAAAATGATGGAAAGTTATCTATGTATATAGGTATAAGCAATAATTTCTTCAGAGATTAGGTTATGTTTTTTTTTTTATATACAAATTTATAGATAATAATTTTTACCGCCCATTTAATTATTTTCCTGCTCAATTATATATTCACTGATCCATTTCATTATTTTTTATTGTTATATTTTATGTTTGTGTTTTTATACTACCTACGTCCAATATACTTGACTAATATTATCTTGAACACATACCGAATGAAGCGGCCGGGCTGCCGCGTCCGCCGGCCGCCGCCGCCGCTTCGCGCTTCGGTTTGTAAATACTTAAGGTACTTGTGTATTCATCCGCGAGATTTTGTGTCTTCACTGAATTATTAAAAAACTCCAATAGAATTTTTTTAATTCTTGTTATTTTTGATAAACAGAAATTAATGTTAACTATCCAATAACTTAAAAAACCGTATGTTATATTAAACCTACTACTTATAGTTAAAATCAAATGAAACATCTTTTGTAGCTAATTACTAAGGAAATATGAATTATAAAGCGGTGATTATGGTAGATATATGATTTTTAGTTATTATACTTACATAATTTCAAAGAATCACTCCAATTGCAAATACTGGGATCTGCACCATACAAACAGATTTATTTTTACTAGACTACTACTGTCTGGTGATCTCCCATATAAATAGGAGACAACTGTTTTCTACCTATAGCATTAATCAATTTCGATGATTCTCTTTTATTTGATTAAAATCATAAATGTTTATGCCTCTACAGTTTGATTTTCTTTTTTTCAAATGTTGTTATTGTTCCGAAGTTCAAAAATTTAAAGTGTACATCTTAAAAAATAGCAACCAGTAGAAGCATAACCATTTATGGCTCCAACCATTTAAAAAAGAATGAGCGATTTCGGACAATGTTTAGAGGTAGAAGTAGTGTTTAGTACCTCTAAATATTTTTCGATGTGGTGGATGTGGATGTGGATTTCTAAGATTTTACCACAATCTTAATATCAATCTTATTTCAATATTACTTTGACCTTCATCTTGCTCTCTTAACTGTAGTAAAAACGAGACAAAAGTGAAAGTAATATTGAAAGACTGCTTGAACGCTTCTGGTACAAGAGCTGTTGTATGAAAAATGCATAATTTGCAGGCAAGATTGCGTGACAACGGATCCCTTAAGGTAACTAAAAAATTAACACCAATTTTACTATTTAAGCATTTTCTGTTAGTGAGTTCCAGTCGTAATCTCCTGGATCCATATTCAAACCGTCGCGGTCGCGTCGGCGCGGCGTCGCGCGGGGTAGATTCAAAATCTGTTTAAAGAAAGAACCAACGCAGATCCAATCGTCTGTTCCCTGTATGTTTAGAAATACTTGATAAGGGTAGGGGTTTGATTATTTCATTTTTCCGCCCTTCCTTTGCTGATTCCGCATATTTTACAAATAACATTATTAGAAGAAGCTTCATAGGAGCGATATCTGTAAATCGTTTAGTTAATTAATTTTGTCTGAGCAATTACTGTTTGAAATTTAATACTCTTGGTAGAGAGTGCTAATTTTCTTTGAATTTAATCAACTTTTAATGTCAGCTCTGGTTTCCGGTTACCTACTCCGTCAAACGAGGTTGTGACGTCACAGCGTTCGAATCACACAATTGTTTAAATATGACTTGGAATATAAAATGACGTCGATTCACAAAATAAAATTAGTTTGAAAAATAAAGATAGATAGATAGATAACTCTTTATTAAAAGACCATAGTATACACGGAAAAAGTTACATAGAAAAATAAGATTATGGCTAGGCTTTTAATTGGCGGCCTTGTCGCTTAGAGCGATCTCTTCCAGGCAACCATGCACGGATTGGAAAGACGGCACAGATAGTGGCATTTGAAAACTTAACTAAAAACTAATATACAGTACAACAAAATTACACTAGGTACCTATTTATGTAATAGGAAATAAAATATCTCTTAAACATTGACTATGTGCTTATTTATATATATATACATACTTATTAACTAAATATCACAATATACGTACATATACTTAGTTGGTGTTATTCATATAGTGTGCTTTTACACGGTTTTCAAAAACATTAATTTCTAGTGGTAACTCGTATATTAGGGTTTCGTACGTTTTAATGCTTAACGTACCTCAGTCATGCCTTGCTTGAACGCCGCCACCGCCGCGTCGCTACAATACACGTAGATATGTAACAAGACTGAGGCGGAGTGGTAGACGAGACAAAGTAACATTAAGTAACTTAACATCAGGCGAGTAGGTGGTCAATCGTAGATCTATCTTGTATTAAAAAAAAGTAATCAGAATTCGGAGCATTAATCGTCCGTATGTGAGACGAATCAACTATATCGTCACTGTGGCCCACCACATACCATACATGCACTTTTCCACATAAGATTTTACTATATTTTTTTAAAGAATAAAACCCTTCTCACAATGAGAAGATGGCCCGTTGCCAGCAGTGGTTGCAACAGTTTGTACAAACAGGGCTGATAAAAAAAAAACCTAAGAGGAAAAGTGCATGGAATCAAACGCCCTATTCTGCATTATCATCTCCTTGACTTTATCCTACTAGATGGGTTTTATCCTACTACGATTACTACCAACTCGCTGATGTTAAGCGACGGTTGTGGCCGAGGATGGAGTTCGTCAATCTAGAAGATATGTATTCACTCTAGCCTTAAAAATTTCCGTACATATCAATTTAAAACATACATTCATTACATAGTACGTTACATTTTGACTCTGATGAAAAAGTAAACCTGTGTGGAGTGCCTCAAGGAAGTATTTTAGGTCTATTACTTTTCCTGCTATATGTTAATGATCTTCCTTGTGCGCTTGAACACAGTAACATAATTTTTGCCGATGACACAACTATTGTTTTGAAATGTAAAAGTGTTAATGAAATTGAGAGCAAAGTAAATAACTGTCTTGTTAATGTAATAAATTGGTTAAATTCTAATAAATTCAAAATAAATTTATCAAAAACTAAATTGATTCATTTCAGAACACGTCAGGAAACTAAAATAAGCATAAAATATCAGAATAATATTATTGAGCAAGTAGTGAATATCAAGTTCTTGGGAATTCATATTACACACCTAACTTGGAGAGATCACATTGATTCAATTTGTCTAAAAATTAATGGGTTTTTTATGCTTTAAAAAGATTACAGACATTGCGCAGCATTGAAAACCGTTCTAATGGTGTATCATGCTTCTTATACGATACGGAATTATAGCTTGGGGACACGCATGTGACAACCTAATAAATAGAGTCTTCAAAGCACAAAAAAGTGCATTCTTGCTATATTTGGTATGAAATGGATCGAATCCTGTAAACCGGTTTTTAAATCTCAAAGTTGCTTACTGTACCTTGTATTTATATTTATGAAATAGAAAATTTTTAAAAAGCAATTCTACCATGTTCACTTCTTATGACAATATTGGTAAGAGAACCGCTACTCATTTAAGACTAAACGTGCCTATAGTGAGGTTGGAATTGGTCAGAAATAACTGCATATACATGGAGCCTCTCATATATAATTATTTGCCTAGTGGATTGATGGGGTTGACGTTTAATAGGTTTTGTGCAGAGCTGGAAAAAAAATTAATTAACGAAAGTTTTTATTCTGTAAAGGACTATTTGAAAAATGCATCGTGTTGAACTTATATGTATTACGCCAGATATTGATTTATGTATGTATTGACATTTTTATTGACTGTTTTCACTGTAATTATTATTTTTTCAATTGTTGACATAATTTACTGACATCTTAAAATGTAAATCTATGGATTTTCCAGTATGTTTGCATACCTAGTATGTATTAGGTTGTTATTGGCTGTACAACTATAATAATACAAACTTTGTATGCTACCCTGTAACTGGCACATAAAGCACTGAATTGAATTGAACATAATTTTGAACAAGAATTTTGAATATGAGCAGTGGATTTTGCATACACAGACTTTTTAGACAAGTAATTTTGCAAAAGTTTGTGCTGGCGAGGTCTATGCTCGCAGAACTACTAGTTAAACAAAAGATGAACTTGGTTAACAAATTAAGGCTTTTTTTACTTGTTTTTGTAACAGTACAAATGTCGTGCATGTGTATTAATCCAGCGGTAGAAGTGAGAAACGTTCGTGTAGGCGACGAGGGTGTACTCGCGGACAGCATAGGAGACGATGCCTATCTGGATGTAATTACGGATGACTAAAGCACCACCCGAGTCACCCCTGAAAAAAAAACATCTTTGTCTTATACAGGCTGACTGTTTGAACACTAGCAATATTCAAGGACATGTTAATTAGTTGTCTAGTGAAACGTATAAAGAAATAAAACCGGAACAAATTCAAAAAGAAAACTGAGAAAACCTCGGTTAAAGTTTTTCCCGAAATTCCAGAATTTATGGACGCCGCGCACTCTCAAGCACCAAGCGAGCGCATGTCACATAAATAAGGTACGTTGCGCAGTGATCGCGCGGTTTGCAGTTCTCTCAGCACGCGTGGTTTGTGTGTCCGTATTTTTTGTTTGTTCAGGATAATTAGGTTAAATATTAACCACCTATTTGGAACGAGAATCGAGTACTGAACACCCAGTATCAATATTGCTAATGTTCAAACAGTCACCCTATATGAAGTAATGGAACGTGTTCTTTAGACAAATATATATTTTAAATAAAAGAAAAACAAAATATTCGACTGCAGAAAAGCAGTTTGCAGTGTAAATTACGATTTCGTTACGCTTGATACTCTGTTGAGTGAAAATTTTTTGTGAATACAATCGCCGTTAAAGATTATATTTTTGTATGTAGTAATAGGTGTGCGCTTGGCTGCCAATTCGCCTCATGTAAAGCGAAGTTGCGGCATTGCGTACCTAAATGCGTATTCTTTAGAATAATTTTTATAATTTTTTTATAAATAATGGAGTTACGAAAAAACGCGTTTTTTTATTTTTGTTAGAGATGTATTATTATTAGTACTAATAAATTATGCTAGTATTTAATAATATAATTAAACAGCTACTTTTGCTGCAACGTAATAAAACACAAGTCAGCTACACAGGTTCTAAGTACTTTTATAAGTATTAATGTACAGACATAACATAATTATATGTCACAGTGAATGTAATTAATAAAATATAATAAATAAAAGTAAAATGATATTTTACACAACTTTTTAGTTTTTTTCTATGATTTTGTTAATAATAAATAAAAAAACTCACTCTGCAGGACTTCCCGGATCATTAACAGGACCAGCGCAAAATGTACCAATGGGTGTGTCTAACTTGGAGTGGCACAAGTTCGAGCTGCGAATCTCCTGCTTTACTTGCATAAGGGTTTCTGACATTGAAATATAACCCTGAAAACGAATGGAATAGATATAGACATCTAAGAAGAACTAATAAGTAACAATCATTTTGACGGCAGTAAATAAAATGCAACATCATCATCATCATCATCTCAGCCATAAGAAGTCCACTGCTGGACATAGGCCTCCCCCATGGATTTCCAAAAAGACCGATTAACAAAAAAATCAACAAACCGACAAAACCAACCGACCGACCGATTGAAAATGCAACATAGTTGATATATTATATTGCGTTTTACTTACCACTACAAAGTAGAGTAAATAGTATTAAAATATTTGACACTTTCCTCTCCAAATATATCTTTCTCTCCACAGCTCCTGATACAGAAGAATGATTTCCGTAGTGACCAAAAATACTGATGCTGCTGAAGCCAGTCCACTTCCCGGAGATCTTCTAGCATACGTCACACACATCGTTAGTAAAGCAATCAATACACATGTAAAAACCCTCGCAATTTTTCTTGACATATCGAAAGCCTCTAATGAAAGGGTCTAGCACGATAGCTTAGCAAACTTTCTATATAATTATGGCTCCACTAGTTTTGTCAACAGACTTGAACGTCTCAAGCTGGAAAAGGGGACCTATATATAATCTTATGCATTTAACGAAGTCATTTTCTAAACTTTATTTTATGCTAGAACTCTAAATTTATAAATATAAGCTTACAGTGACCCCCCATCCTGAGACATAAGCTATACTCTCTCGTGGTGGCTGTTCCATTATCACGACCTTCTTAGCATAGTGGCCCAGCGTCATTGTACCCCCGCATCGCACGAGCGCTAAATCAGCATACATAGTCTCAAAGTTATAGTCCATATGAAGCATGTATAATTTGGCAGTTGTCGTTGCCGCACGACTTATTCGGTTAGACCCGTAATACATATACACTTTATTATGTGTCTGGTCTAGATCTTCTAAGCAATGAGCAGCTGTGAGAACCATAGCCTGGTTTAAAATGGATCCGCCGCAAATGCATGGGTATGCACTAAATATCTGTATGAGACCTGATGAGGATAGATAGATACACCCGTGTATTCTCCGCCCATTATATGTCCTCCTATTTTTGATCCCACACATTGAACCAATAGCATTGCAAATACTTTTTCGTACATTACCGAATAAAATCGTCCATATCGTGCTTAACTTCTATATTTTTCTCGTTGACTAAGAAGCAATTATTTTTTAATGTTTGGTTATTAGCATTTATTACACACATAAGTAAAAACTTTATCGGTATCGTCAATAAACACGGCAAATGACGTCATGACTCATGACATACGTAGGGCTTACTGCCATTAGTCGGGCATGTCCGAGATAGTACATCACTCTTTGTGTCCGAGCCTGCGAAGCGAGCTTATGAAACTGTCAAGAGAATGATGTTTACTGTTCATATGTGTGACGTCTACCCAAACGTTCGGTTTAATCGCACTAGCAAGCACACATTCAAACAGCTAAACACAAAGTATGCCTACAGCTACCTATCTCATCAAATAGCAATGTAGGTAGTTAATATTATGTAGTATGCATTACTGAAAACAATATGACTGACCAAATTCTTAAAGTAGCAGAATGGTAGCAGATAACAATGACTTTATCTTTCACTGACTCGATCGTGCAACATTAAAAAAAAAATTGCTTAATGATTTATTATTGTGCATTTTATAAAATATTACGTATATTTTGTAAGTACTAAAATGAACAAGTCTCCAGCTCTAGCGTATCTACAAGCTTCGTGGCCAAGATATACAATATATCATAATGAACGTAGTAAAAAATACTTGATCAATGTCATCACTATTTTTTCATCTCCCCAGTGCAATAAGATTTTATCTATAGAGAGTATATACGCATTGAATATAAAGTAAAAGCATGACTAATCTCAGTTCTCCGTATTTTGAGGATATGAGTATAAGACACATCGTTAGGGCCTTTTAGTATCTTGGCCTTATATATCTTCGTGTTGCACTTTCTGAACACACAGGATAGCATTGTTACTGTTCATAAGTCACAACACAAAGCGTCTAACAGCGTTGCCCGACGTGTTGTGACTGAAGTCGGCGGGACTCGACTTCAAGTAAGGTAATTACCTTACTTGAGGCTTGCCACGCAGAGCCGGGGAAACCTATCTACGTTATACATCATTGCCCCAGTGTGACTTTTTATTGTTTTTTTATTTTATTTTAATTATACAAAGAGGTTTCATTATCAGACTCTAAATCTAGGCTACTTTTAACCCAACAAAAACAAAGTTGCAGCACGTTGCTACAAAATAAAATTAGAAATGTGACTAAGAAATGTGTGTGTATTAAATTAAAAATACTGTAACTATGAGTCTTGGGAAACTTGAAAAAGCTTATTATTATTATGTTGCCCCTGAAAGAATGGAATTGAGCGGGTTGGCGCTGCAGTCACTCATGTAGTCATATTCGAAACTAGTTACGTACGCGGCCGAAGCGATAAAAATAACCTAAAAATAATGATAAATAAAGACATAACCTTACATTTATTGCTCCCCATCCCAAAACATAAGCGTTTTTCTGTTTTGGGGGCTGTCTCGTTAGAACTACTTTCTTAGCATAATTTCCCAGCTTGATGGTATGTTTGCAGCTCACCAGCGCTACATCGGCGTACATAGATGCAGTATCATAGTCTCGATGCAGTACATATTTTTTGACAGGAGTCGATCTCAAATCGCTTAAATGTACAGACCCGTACCTCGCATACATTTTATCCAACTTGTCTATTTCTTCAAAGCAATGAGCGGCCGTGAGAACGGTTACTTGGTTTATAATAGATCCACCACAGGTAAGTGGACGCCTGGAAATTATTTCCAGTAATACATGATGTGGATATTGCTTTATATCAGCGTATTGGCCTTGCGATATGTGTCCTTCCATCTCGGTCGCTATACATTTTACAAAAAACATTGCAATCATTAACTCTTTGTACATTATTAGACCGTTCATTGATATTGGACAGTAATGGAGAGTTGTGTTTTCTTTAGTAAATGTACACTTTTCTCCTTTTTGCCATGCTTGGAAGATTTTGTTGAAAGCAATTATTGCTTTAGTGTTATGGTAATTAATATGAACCTATAGGTATATTATCGTCGTAATTAAGTAGGTACGGTAAGTAATATTGTGGCACACAGGTCTTAAGTTTTTGGCAGCCTAGTTTGGGAGACCGTATGATTTAATTTTGGATTCGATTCTCGAGGCATATATACCTACACATGTATCTTTTCCGAGTTATGTGTATTGTAATTGCCGTTAACTTCAAATGGTGAAGGAAAACCTCATGCGGAAATCTGCATGTCTGAGATTTCATAGAGATTTTAAAGATAATAATATGAAGGCTACCCACCCGCACTTGGCCAGCTTAGTAAACAATGATCTAATTCTTCTCACTATGAGAAAATGGCCCGCACCCAGCACTGGGTCAGTTTAGCCAAACAGAGCGGATTTTGACGCAGGTCTTGCTCGTCTTGCTTTTTTACCCGACTGACTGAAGGAGAGTTATATTTTTCAAGAGTATGGCAAGCGGGAGCAAGGTAAATAAATATAAAATATTAGCAATACCTATAGTTATAAATTGCTAAAATAAAAAAATATGCCCCCGTCTGCTCTTTGTCCATTTATATAATTTATTAATTATTAAATAATTAATTAATAAATACATAAATAATTAATTATTTAATAATTAATTACTTAATTTATAATTATTTAATTAATTTATAATTTTTTTAATTAATTAATTCCTAAATAATTAATTAATTCCTAAATAATTAATTAATTAATTAATAAATAATCAATTAATTAATAATTATAATTAATTAATTATTAAATAATTAATTATAGTTATAATGAATTAATTATTAAATAATTAATTATAGCTATAATTAATTATTTATGATTTTTCAGTTTCTATTTTAAAGTATAAAAAGCTTGTTTTCTTTATTTTCGGTATCTTTGTTTACCTATTGGGTAAAAAAAACAAGCTTCGCCACCAAACAATGAAATACGGCCAGCATTTTGGGCAAAGAAAATAATATTAAAGGTATATATACTTGAGTGACTTCAATACTAAACTTATTCTTAAATATAATATTGTTTTTCTTTCTCCTGAGTGAGTGACTGGCTGATATATACGTAGGTACGGCTTAAGCCGACACTTCTGTATAACATGCAAAGAGAAGAAGGAAGAAGGATAGAGAGGGCATTCAATGTGAGGAATATAAATATCCACTTAGAAAGGATTTCTCGATCGCAGATAAAACCACGGCGTGCGACTATTTGTTATTTAATAAAGAAATGTTAAGCTCAGAATAATATAAATTTAGCAAAATGCAACATGTCGCGATCGGCAAATACAAAGAAAACGACGATATCTCGTAAAACATGTATGTAGGTTTTTTCTAAGTCTGCGTGCTTCATCTTCGACCACATCTTCGCTTTCCAACAGGCGAGTTGGTGGTCAAACGCTGACTTATTCGTGTTAAAAAAAAGGTAAGTATATTAAAAAAACGAATTTTGTATCTATAACTATAAGCATTTACTTTCCTAAATTGTGGATATAATGGGGGATGGGAGAGTACTGTATGATGTAAATGGGATTTAACATTTATTAGACATGTCTAATATTGACAGAAAAAATAATTCATTTAATTATATAATTATTACTTAATTAATGTTAATAAACGATAGTTAGGCTTAAGTTAGTATCTAAAAACTCGTGATCTATGAATCGACTTAGTGCCCGATCTACGCTCGACCAGCACTCAGCACGGACCATGCGCTATTTTTAATCACTCGCATGGAGTTACATGGGAAGTTGCCCGAACATGAACAATATAATTTAGATAAAATTTAAATTCAATTGCGTTAGCGAGTGACGTGTATAATTACAAAAAAAAAACTAATTGTTAATATTGTTTGAAATAAAGTTACATCCGCATGTCATGACTTTTGAGCGATTCAAAAATTGAACCCCTGCTCGTGCGGTGCCTTTCCCTATTCACCCAACACATGCGCGATCCACCCGATACGGATGCGCGATCCACCCGATACGGGCGCGTGATTCACCCAGCATTCTCGCGCAATCCCCCCGGTGGCGCCCCACGTGACCCAGCCTGCAAGCCTGCAACAAGCACTGGGTGGTTCGTTGTGTCAGTAGATGGCAAATGCAAGAGGATGTTTATGCTCTCCATTCTCATTAACCTATATAATAGCGAGGCAAGACGGCGCGGACTTTAGCCGGGCCGTCCGGGCCGTAGATATTAAATAGACTAGGGGCCTTACCGAAAAACGTTACTTAACTTTAACCAACATTGTTCTCTGTCTTCTTTCCGCAAGTGTCATTACGTGTCAGCGAGAAGTTGAAAAAATATGTTAAGCATTGCTTAATGTGAAGACACGTTTTTCGGTAAGGCAGTATATTTTTTAATATTTAAGGCTTAGCACAAAAAGTGCGGGCTGCATTAAGTTTGATCCAATTGAAGTAGTAAGAAACGTTTGTGTACGCCACTAACGATGAATGGTCTTCTTTGAACGACACAATCCCGATTTGAATGTAGTGTTGTATCACAAGCGCACCACCAGAATCTCCGCTGTGAAAAAATAAAAGTAATTATTAATACAGTGATTGACTAACTGACAACATACAGCTTAAGCTACTATAAGATATAATCTTATTATCTACTTACACAAAAACTTCATAGGCAAAAAAGTATAAATGGCACTGAAGCCAAGCATCAGACAAGCGACTTGCTGGTGTTATTCAGTCGCAAGAAAAAATTAGCTAAAAATAAAAGGCGTGAACTTACCTAATAGATGGATGTCCTTCACCATAAATAGGCCCAGCACAAAAAAAAAAGAAAAAGAAGTAAACTTACTTAGCTGGATGTCCTTCACCATGAATAGGCCCAGCACAAAATGTTCCCTTAGGAAGATGTAAATGCTTTAGACACGTCGCATCGCTTTGTAGAGTTTGATAGGTGTGTTTTATACCTTTTGGTATTCCATCATGATCCTGTAAATTGAAATATTTAAATTCTTTCATAAAAGAAAGAAAGAAACATAAACTAGCAAAAATAGCCTAACGTAATACATGAATGGTCCCTAAAGACCTAGGAGACGGCAAGGCTAGGCTACATTTTATCGCCATCATATTTTCTAATAATTACATGCATGGAACGAAGGAACTCGGTTTGATGAGTTATAATTTCAAATAAATAAAGTTCCAATTGTGTATACTCACATCTATAAGCCCCCATCCAGACACGTAACCGCTTTTTTCCCTCGGTGCCCTCATCATAATAGCCACCCTCTTAACATTACGCCCCAGTTGGATGTGGGATTCACATAGCAATAAAGCTAAGTCACCAAACATCGTATGTTCGTTAAAATCATCGTGCATCATATAGTACTTCATGCGAACTTGGGAAGCGTGTTTCACTGAATTCGAGCCGTATTTAACAATCACTGAATCCTTTACCCTTCCCAGATAATCGTCTAAACAATGCGCGGCTGACAACACTATGGTATGCGTTAGAATAGATCCACCACAAACGAAGGCGATGTGGCTGTTTATATCCAGAAAAACTGTGTGAGGATATGCGCTCATGTCGGTGTAGGTACCTCCAATCACGTGACCTTCCATTCCTTCACTGTCAATAAAGTCCATATGTTTTAAGGTGAGTAGTATTAAAGACACCTTATACATTTTTCATAAGTCTAACATTAAAAGCGCATGGCTGAAAGATTGAGTTGTGGAATCAATCTGAGAAATCAATTAAGTTTACGATCTATAAACTCCAAGCAAGCATTCATTATGAACTTGAACAGTTTTACTGCAATTTTAATGAGAAATCATCACAATCAGTCCACTTTAGGCTATTGCCATGCTTCTCCTACTACAGGCTACGCAATTTGTTCTCAAGCTTTCTGCTTTCAATTCTATAAAAACTTATACTATCTTTTTAGGGTTACGTACCTCAAAAGAAAAAAACGGAACCCTTATAGGATCACTTTGTTGTCCGTCTGTCCGGGTGTCGAGACCTTAATCTCGGGAACGCGTGAAGGTATCGCGTTGAAATTAAAACCACATACGCAAATACATAGTATCTTGCTGCAGAAACAAAAATCAAATTTCTCAGTTAAAAAAAGTTACAGCCGAATATGTCGTAAAAAATGCACATTTCGACACTCACAAAGGAATCAAACCTATGGGGCACTTTCCGTTGACCTAGAACTATGAAATTTGGCAAGAAGCATTGTGTTAGAGTACACATATACGAAAAAATCCGAAAACTGGACATTTTTAATTTAATAACGAAAAAATTGTGTCTTCATGCAAGGAATGAGGGTCCAAATTTTAAAGTTCTTTAACCGTATCATGTGGGATATCATATGAAAGAGCTTCATTAGCATAAGCTAAAACAGGTTTTTAAATATTTTTACGATGTATATTTTTTGATATAAGAAGGAAAATATGAAAAAAAAATACGATGTCCCCCTTTAATCTACTAGTTTGTACGGAACGCTCGGTGGGCGAGTCTGACTCGCACTTGTCCGGTTTTATTTTTTTAGGTAAACGGTTGTATTATAAAGAAACACAATAATGATGCTGGCTATGTACTAAAAGCAAAAAAATAAACAAGTAGGTACTAGCTATCATACCGCTCTCTTCATTAATTTCTCCATCTTGATGCTGCTCAGCCGAATTGAATAATAAATTGAAATAGGTACTTAATTATGAAACTTTAGTTGTATTTGTATTTTAAAATAACCATTCGTAAAATTCCTCGAAATAAGAATGCCATAATTAAGTTACTGCTACTCCTGTACAGTACGCCTGAAGAATATGCACAGAAATTGTTGTGTACGGATTTTTGGTATTTCAATGAAAGATAGATGATAATATGCTAACCTACTTTTTGCCTTGTCGTTGCCTCAGTGCTTTTTTGCCCTATCTACCATTGGTAAAATTTCACGGGAGAAGAGTTTAATGCTCAAATTTTTTTTTTCAAAAAACAATAATTATAAGGCTTGAAAGTCTTTTTTATACATGCATTATATATACTCATGTAAAAAAAAAAATACTTTCAAGCCTTACATATAAATATAGCTTTTTGACTTCTCCTGTGAAATTTTACCAATGCAAAGATATATAGAATTATATAGAAATAGATAGGCCAAACAAGCACTGAAGCAACGTTGTGGTATGGAAAAGAAAATTATTGTGAATCTCTTACGCACACAATTAATTGCAAAATTAATCCAAAAAAAATATAGCCAGAGTTTACGACGATTCTCGAGACTAACTAGCTTCCAAACACCCTGTATAACCTCGTCGCTGTAACGGTTATCTACTACTAGTCGTTGTAGGGCACTGCTTATTGAAGATTTTACGATAGAACTGATTTATACCAGGCTCGGCCACCTCGAGGCTTCCACCGCTGCTACTTGGAGCAAACACAGCGCTAATCACTTAATTTCATGTTATACGTACGGATATCATTGGAAACCTGTTGTTAATATTGTATTATGAATGGGCACGATTGGATCGGCTGTTGGTTTGAGCGATATTGGAATGTTGTCTTTCACTCTGATGGAATGGTGAACAATAAACAGTACTTACAATTAACGGAAATAAGCAATGCAATAGCAATACAATTAAATAGGTATATTGCTAATCAAGTAACATAAACAAAATTAATACTTCGATATTTTTATAACTACATGTATATAGATTATAAAAAACTGAGCAACCGACTTTAATTCCTAAGCAGATGCACGAATTACTATAAAAATGCCCAATTTGCTTCAAGTGTGCTCAAGAAATATGAAGATTTCTCTCTATTTCTTCAGGATCCTATCGATTGATTACCATGAAACCACCAGAGAAGTGGTGGTTTTCTTTTAAACAAAAAAATAATTTTCAAAATCGGTCTAGGCGTCTTCGAGTAATCGGGAACATGCATAAAAAAAAGATTCCGACGAATTGAGAACGTCCTGCTTTTTAAAGTCGGTTAAAAAGTGTAAATGGTACTCACAAAAACAATACACACCTATCTACACGATGTTACAATATTTTACTAAACATAATAATCATCATTATCAATTTTTAGGGTTCCGTACCTCAAAAGAAAAAAAACGGAACCCTTATAGATCACTTTGTTGTCCGTCTGTCGGTCTGTCCGGGTGTCCAGACCTTTATCTCGGGAACGCGTAAAGGTATCGTGTTGAAATTAAAACTATATACGCAGATCTATAGTTTCTTGCTGCAGAAAGAAAAATAAAATTTCTCAGTATTTGTAAAAAAAGTTACAGCTGAATATGTTGTAAAAAACGCAAATTTCAACACTCACAAGGGAATCAAAACCTATGGAGTACTTCCCGTTGACCTAGAACTATGACATTTGGCAAGAAACATTGTGTTAGAGTACAAATATAGGAATAAATCCGAAAACTGGACATTTTTAACTAAATCACAAAAAAAAATTGTCTTTATGCAAGGAATGAGGGTCCAAATTTTAAAGTTCTTTAACCGTATCATGTGGGGTATTTAATGAAAGAGCTTCATTAGCATAAGCTAAAACAGGTTTTTAAATATTTTTACGATGTATATTTTTCGTTTTATGAAGGAAAGTATGAAAAATATATATAATATCCCCCTTTTATCTACTAGTTTGTACGGTACCCTCGGTAGGCGAGTCTGACTCGCTCTTCTCCGGCTTTTTAATACGAGTATGCTAATATTTTCACTGATGAGACTAATTATTCATCATCATCATAATATCAGCCACAAGAAACTGGACATAATCAAGAAACTGGACATAATCAAGAAACTGGACATAATCAAGAAACTGGACATAATGCCATAGAGGACCATGGTTGAAAACGGCTTACAACGTCATCCTGCCACTTGTAAAAGGTCTATCTACCTTTTGGCTGGTCTTCCCAATCTGCGCTTGTTGGTTGTCAGATAAAATCTTTATAAATAAATGTCTATGTACTTATTGAGAGTAATTAAATTCCATAAAATAAAACTATAATTTAATAATAGGTATTAATTCCAATACAAGAACAATGATAATATCTTAAGAGGTTAAATAAGATTTACGTTCGAAACATGGCCATATAACGATCCTCATTCTGCCAACGAGTGAGTATGGTGAATGCTGTGGTGAATGCACTTAAGTGTACACTACTATTGTGACTAAGCTCGATATATTCTCACAGAAGTAGTGCACGCAATGATTATACGTAGATAGGGTTTCCCCGGCTGCGTGGCAAGCCTCAAGTAAGGTAATCGCCCGACTCGTCTTCAGTTGAGACTCGTCGGGCATCGCTGTTAGACGCGTGTCGTGACTTGTGGACAGTGACAATGGCATCCTATGTGTTTATAAAGTGCAACACCAAGATATATGCAGCCAATATATTAAAAGGCCCTAAGAATGTGTCTTATCCTAGAAAGTACTGAGAACTGAGATGTGTCAATTTTGGCATGTTTTTACTTCATATTCAATGAGTATAACCTCTCTATAAATAAAATATCATTATTTAGTACAGCTACGTTTATTTTAACGTGAAGGTAGATCAGTATATGATTGGTACATCCAAAAACGTCATGTTTATACTTAAAATGTAGCTTATAATATTGAAAGAGTAGAGACGAATTTTAAAACACCTCACACGTCAGATAATGCCAAGACATTCGACCTCCAGGAAATAATATAAAACTACGTACCCACCTTCCTTTCTGGGCAGTCGGGAAGAGAACTATCAGTAAGTAAGTTCGAAGTTGGTACAGACTGAGTGGTTTGCCCTAGCCCCTATTGTCAGAGGTGAACCGCCGAAAGGCCTCTAACCTGGCTTGACGATTACGGAACATATTGATTGATTGCTTGATTGCTTGGAACATTCAACCGGAACCTACAATTTAACGTGTTATCCGACCCACGGTAGCGTTTTGGAAGAAATGCCAGACCCCACACACGGTCACCCATCCGAAGGCAGACCGGTCCTTCTGTTGCTAACATTGGTGATCGTTCAAAAATACCTTATCAAGTTTTTCATACAACAGCAGAAAATTATTTTCTACTCCTAAATATGCGTGGGGAATCGATCCCACAATGTACAGCTCAGAAGGAAGGTAGGCTTACTATCACAGAGCCATGACCTTTAATACGGTAAAAAAGGAATCAAAAGCTGATAGAATTCCTGTTTTGTAAATCTATAGGTAGATAAAAGGTTTCTCTTGTATGAAAAAAACACGTAGCGTCCGGAGAAAATTGCGACCTTAATAACTCTCTTAATTTTATTGACTTTTATAAATAAAATCACAAAATCATTTCACAATCGAGTTTCCACACCATAGTAACGGTCTAATGGCAAAGCACAAAGAAAAAGTACAGCAAATGGTGGTACCGTTAGACAGCGAAGAGCGGAGTAACTGTCATGTTCCGGTACTGAGCTGCTCTAGGCTTTGATTACGCTGCTTTAGATGTTTTTTGAACCTGGATCTTCATTGTTTCATTTCGAGATTGCCATCTTCGCTCCCACGATTCGGCCGCGCGCTTCACGAAGGATTTAGGATATTTTTAACCGTTAAAAGTATGCGAATATGTACTCGTTTCATGAAAGAGCAACACTCACCGTGATTAAATGTAATTGTCCGAGCTAAATGATGTCTCAGAATATAATATTGTGATGTTTGTACATTGTACTCGAGGATCGGATGACGACATTGAAGCAGACCACCGACCCGAGGGTCAGATAACATCGCAAAGTAAGTCGGGTGGCAATGGAAGCCAAGCACAGGGCTGGAAAGGGTGGCATAAGAGGAGGCCCATACTCAGCAGTGGCTGGATACAGGCTGAATAGATAGATGTATAATTTATGTAATGTATAATGTACAATGTATAAACATTGTACTTGATATACATTGACATACGCAAGTATTATATTAAACTTCAGAACTGTGGACTTCAATAATTCAAAGCAAAGAATTACGTTTCTCAAAGTAAGATAGATAGTAAGTAAATAGATCTCGTCAATAGTAAATAGTAAATAGATCGGTCTTTTTGGAAATCCATAGGGGAGGCCTAAGTCCAGCAGTGGACTTTTTATGGCTGAGATGATGATGATGATGATGAAATAGATCTCTGACTGGTCGCGCAGCTCAGTTGGCAGTATATATTTAAACCTTTTAAGCTTTAGGTTGTGGGTTCGATCTCCACCCAGGGCAAACATTTGTGTGAACATGGATATTTGTTCTGTGTATGGGCGTTTCTGTGTATCATAAGTATGTATTTACGGAAAAAGTATAATTTATTATAATTCAGCAATTATGCATTCTATCAGCCATCTTATTCCTATAGAATAGAACAGAAAAAGTATATCTTTATTGTACCTACATTAATGCAAAAAATAAACAATAAACTTAAACGACAGTACAAAGGCGGCCTTATCGCCATATAGCTTTATATTAGTTTGGGTGTGGAATGCCAAACGGAACAAACTTAAAACGGTATTGGTGCCAATTATCTTATTCTCAAATTGTCAAAATTATTTACGCTCACAAAGTTGGACGTCCTGTTTCAATCATACCGAATACAATGCTCAACATATTTTGTCAACTTCTCGCTGATTCATAACGTCACTTGCGGAACGAAGGCAGAAAATTAGAGACGTCGATCAAAGTAAAGTAACGTTTTTCGGTAATGTCGTTAGATATTCGGAGTAAGGGGCGTTTTCAGAATGATATATTCTAAGTATTAGACGTTTTGCGTGCATGAAATAATTTGAGAATACCAAACCCAATATACCCATAATAATATTTGAAAAAATATTATTATGGTGGAGTTAGCAACCAGTTTTGAAACGATAACAAGCGGGGGTGGGCATCATACGACGACTAGTTGCGACCAGCAGCTGTTTGTCCTAATGCTTGTGTTGTGACGGAATCAGCTTTATCATCGTTATCTCCGTCAAGACAAGTATAGCCTCAATGTCCAGCAATACCTAGACCTCCCCCATAGGTTTCCAAAAAGACCTGGTGAATGGCTTATATCTAGCGGCTTCCTACTTGTATGAGGTCATCTGTCAATCTTGTGACTGGTCTTCCTACGCTGAGCTAACCGGTGAGTGATCTCCACTCGAGATATTTTCGGCCCCATTCGCCATCAGTTCTTTGTGCTATGTGTCGTTGACTTTTGAACATCTTTTGGATCTTTCATTTCTGATTCGATCACGCAGAGAGACTCCCTGCATATCCGTCTCCATATCTCCTTGTGTGATTTTAAGCTTCCTTATTGATTATAAAGCCCATAATAATATTGCCGCGTCTATCTATATTGTTATGCTGTAATTAATAGTTATTAAAATGTACTACCATCACCAACAGTTAAGCTATTACTTAAAAAAATACTTAACCCACGATAAGTGTTCAACAAATGGCTTCATGGAAACAAACATTGTTTTGAGAATAGGGAGGCCGAGCCAAGCCTCACCCAGTGCGCAAGACAGCTGGGCGCCGGCGCCGGCGTCGTGGGTTGGGCCAGTACTGTAGCTCAGGTGACAAATCTTGTTTGCTCGCACACAGACTTCACAGACCAATAGTTATGTAGGTGAGCATAAATATTTAGTTAACGACGTGCTTCGCTTCACAATTTCAATGTGTTTTTTTACAATACTAATGAATTAGAGTTGGGGAAAGAGAGAGGTGTAGAACAAGTTTGACTCTGTTGTTTTTAACCGCCGATCCAAACAGAGGGGTGTTATACGTTTGACGTGTGTATCTATGTGTCTATTTGTAGTATCGTAGCTCTCAAACGGATGTACTTGGATGGATTTTGATCTAGTTTTTTTGTTTGAAAGAGGATTTCATCAACAGTGTTCTTAGCTATGTTTCATCAAAATAGGTTCAGCCGTTTTGGTTTGTCGGGGGTTTTTGAGTTTTCTAAATGTATACTTACAGTTCTACCCCTGTGCCCTGAATATAATATTATGTTCATGTAAATCGTGTCTAATTGATTTCTTCTAGATAACCACGCTACATCCTAGATCCTGAATTAACCGTCAAACTCAAGCATATAGTCACACTTTATAACCACCACTTTATCACGCTATAAGTTCGACATAACTAATTGCCTCCTCTAACTGCGTGAGCTTTTACCAAGCGTCGACATTTTGAACATTTTGAGTAATTTCTTTGGTTTGCCGCCAATTATCGACTAACTGGATCCAGTGATGGTGAATGCAGGGAATCCGGCAACTGGCTCGTTCGGACCGTCAAAGGACTGAATGAATTTGTACGATTAATGTCGCACTCCTCCATCTGTAAGCCTGAGCGGCAAATGTTTTTGATGTATTTATTTAGTATATTTATAGCAAAGGTTGAGGTAAGCGCGTTTCAATATAGAAACCGCGAGTCAAAAATCGTATTGTAAGACTTCCTGATGATGATGGAGTAACAATATAAATAAACCAGTAGCTGTTAATAGACGTAGCAGTTGGTGAGATTTGCTAAATGTAGTATCAAATATCTGAATTTTTACCACGTATGGGCTCATCATCATCGTCGCGTCTGGTTCGCATTATGTCAGTAATTTAGTCGAATATTGAGTAACTCTATATTCGCATGGGCAAATAGCGCTATGCAGATGTAAACAGAGATTATTTCTTTACTTTTCACTACTGTGCTAACGAAGGCTTACTCTGGACTAAATTACTAGCGTCATGTGCATAGCCATGTCGGTTTTATCAAGCACTTCGAAATAAATAAATAATAAATTTTAGCGACCGCACTGTGTAATGTTCTGGTAAACGAGTATGACATATGATTTCCGGTCAAAAGGAAACCTGTAAATAACTGACTCGTTGTGTGTCACTCTCGACTTACTTAATTTGAAGTCATTATTATTTTGACATTTTAAAATTTAATTTAATTTTTCCAAATGAGCCAGTATTACAAGTATTTAAATAAAAACTGTAACATAAACAAATCAAAATTGATTTCATATACAAATGCACTAAGTATACTCAAAGGCAACGTGGAGGATTGCGATAGGGGAAAATCTCAGAATACAGAAAAATACAGAAGGCGCGTCCAGCTGCAGTTACAAAATCCGCGCTGTGTCCGAAAACAAAAGAATCGTCCCGCACCCTTCTCACCTCTCACCCGCATATTGTTGCTAGTGTAGACATTATTTACCCGTTGTTGTGGTAAATCGTGGAGATAAAAATATATTAAAATAAAATGCTTACTTTCTTAAACGGATATCATTATTTTTTATAACTGTTCTCTTGACTTACTATTCGGATTAATTGATGCACAAGCAAAAAAGTATAATATTCTAAGCTAACGTAATAAGATACAAATACAAAATAATTTATTTGACAAGAATATTAGTTCGCACATAATAAATATAAACCCATTGGTTCCGAACGAGTATATTACACTGAATCAATAGCCTCTTCTTTGTGGTGCACAGTATATATCAAATTTGAGTTTTATATCAAGCAAATTACGCTTCGTTTTGACGGTTTCCACAACTCTTCTAACCGCAATTTCGTATTACTTCTGTCCACTCTGTTTTTCTTTTTTTATCAGCAGGGAACCTAAAATTTTAAATGTTAGGCATTATTTAAACCTATCACAGCTAAGTAGGCTTTATATGTTAACGTTTATAGACCACCTCAAAAAAATTACTGGGGCAAAATTTCGCACTAAATCCATTTAAATCTCAAAATCAACCAATATGTTCACAATATCAAACAAGTAGTTCTATTCTAACTCCATATAGGGTGAACTGCAACTACGGGACCCTACCCTGCACGCAACTCGACATGCACTTGGCCAATTAATTTTTAATCGGGTAATAAATATATTTAAATACCTACTCATATAATTAACAAACTAATAAAATCGGTAGC
Organism: Lycia hirtaria; assembly: GCA_947563715.1. Classification (NCBI taxonomy): domain Eukaryota; kingdom Metazoa; phylum Arthropoda; class Insecta; order Lepidoptera; family Geometridae; genus Lycia; species Lycia hirtaria. The sequence goes on from OX387379.1 coordinate 41,815,750, forward strand.
AAGTAAAAGTAAGGAAAATTATATTGGCAACACCAACAAAATGGACGATTCTTTCTCTACGATAATCAAAGACCGAACAATTTATTAAATAAATACGTAAGATAATGTTGATTGTGCTACTTACACGTGAAATGTTATCCCATCGTGTTTTTTTTTCACCCCAGCAGCATTTTTACACATAGGAACGACACATGACGGCATATTTGAATGAAATTTAACATCAACAAAGATTGCCACTCGTTACGACGTCCATAGAGCAACTGATCGCGCGCGCTTCAAACTACTCTATAAAAGAGTAGTTTTTGTCGCTTCAGTTCTAAGCATGTTCACGGTTTCTGTATTTTTCTATATTCTAAGGGGAAAATATAATCTCCCTAAATTGAAAGTTGTATACTCGTAAATAGTAAGGGACACAAATGGTGCAAAATTTTGATCTCTCAAAAAAGGCAGTCACCAGAACGAACGTTTTCTAAGTGCGGCAATGTCGTGTAACGTACCCTAGGCTAATATCACCGCTGTGTATAGCGCTACGAGTATGGTGCCTGCACGTCAGGAGTCTAAAACGGACGACGGACTTACTCCTTAGCCAATTTAAAAGATATCAAAGATATTTTTTTTTTATATTTCTCCTATTCGGAGAATTCACATAAGCGCAGGCAAATATTACCTTTGCCAACAGAGCAAAAACTTGTTAGAGTCAACTTAGACGAGCGTTTTTGTATCGTCGAATATACTTATTTGTTGCTTATCTACTTATTTGTCTTATGCCTAGGTAGTTATTTTTAATTAATCAGTTTACTTCAGTTACATGTCTCACCACACAATTTTACTTGCCCATGTTAATGCAGGTAATTAAACGAAATAACTCTTCTTCTTGCGCAGTTGGTTAAAAAGACGAGCGAAAAGTATCGTCATTGCTTGCATTGAACAATGCTTCTAGAAGGTTCTCCGGCGTAGGTATATAAACAGTTCCAGTCGCGTTAAGTTATCTAAATGAAAGAAGGGAAGAAGAAGAATAAGGAAAACTAAATAGTGAACAGTGACTAGTGAGTAATCGGTGAGAGATTCAGTGCAGTGAATGATTGCATAGTATTATGTGTGTAAAATATCCAATTATCATAGTTCAAAACATCATAATAAATCCCTAATCTAACACGCTCGTTTTATATAAGTATTTGTACGTGTAAGTACTCTGTGACAGAAGCGTGTCGAGGCTATATATAAGTAACTGTCAGTGTATATAATTACCAACTGTAGTGATCTGTAGTGGATAATGTCAATAAATAACGTATCGTTGTACTGTACCCACTTTCCGTAACAATATGTACTTACGTATATACCCACATACATTGTATAAATATGTACATACACCCGAAAAACATAAACCTCCTTGCGCAGTCGGGTCACGTACGAGTGCCTAACTTTTTAATATTATCAAAATATCGGTTTCGTTTCCATCACATAAGTACTTAAATTTCAAAACGCCTATAAAATGTAAAAAATATAGAGTAGGTAAACTTAGATTACTTAACTTAGACAACATCAGCATACGTATACTCCTTGTCTACGATTCAATAAAATAAACAAAGTGTGCAAAACGCACGTCTGCAAAGTTTGATAAATTGCCGTTGGTAGATTGGCGATGCGAAGTCAAACGGCTCGATACTCGATCGTTAAATAAACTTACCGGTTAGTGCAAATGACTGGTTGATATAACCGACCTATTATGTACTGAGAACACAGGTTACACAGAAGCTGAACTTCGCACATGAATTTTCATGCAACATAGCTATTTTTAACCGATTACAAAAAGGAGAAAGTTCTATATTCGACTGTACTCGTATGTATAGAAAGAGAAGTTTCTATTATTTTTTTTATAATTGTAATTATTTTGCTAATAATGTCGCAGCCAGATTTTTGTTTAGATTTAGCTAACTGGCTGTGTATTTGATATTGGCAAAAATATTGTAAGTAAACCATTTTTTATCTAAGTAATAAAAAAAATACAACTAAAAACGTTATAATATCAGTTAATCATATCAATTGTATCATTTGTAGTTTATTGTAAAATAGATCCCATTAAGTATATTATTTCACTTTTCGTTAGCTCTTAAATTCGTTTTGCTACACTTAGAATGTGATTATTTTATTTTACAGTAAAACATCTATAAAATTATAAAATGCTTAAATACAAATCATACTATAATTTTAAGACCTGCAGAGTTGCAGTTGTAATGCTAGACACATGTTTCGGTCAAAGCAGAATATTATTATGTGAACCTTTGATAAAGTATCAACGGGATGTAGTGTCAGTCCTCAAAAACGTCCGAGCTCAATGAGGTTTAATAAAACCCCTAAGGTACACGATTAAAATAATTTCGAGGTTCAAAATAATTCGAAGCGACCAAAAAAACGTCTTTAGACTTCTTAATCTAAATTAGGCTTTAGCGCAACGACATAGTCTTTATATCAAAAATCTTTAAGTTCGTCATTGTTGGTAGGTAGGTACTATATGAGTATCGGTCGTCCCAGGACACTATATTCGTGAATTTTGTTTCAGATTACGTCCACGTGATGGAGTCCTTGATGTGAACTAAGAATTGTTCTTGGCTATGTTAAGGTGAAAAAATTAGGTTCCGATCTGCTGTAAAGTTATTTTGTATTGTGACTTCCTGAATCCATCGCTACACTCAAGATTCTGCTGTGAGCTCGCTACTCCAGTTTTTAACCTCAAAATTCTTGGTTTGCTCTAAATTCAACTGTCAGGCACTCGACGGCAAAATGAAAGGTGTATTTTACCCGCCTTTCCAGCTTAATATAACAAATAAGTATTACCTCGTTGGATTTTTAAATACGTATTATTATGTGCTGAAATGTTAGTGAATATACAGCCAGTGTTATTCTGTGACAAACCGCAAATAGTGCGGAGCGTTAGGTGGCCTCGTAAGTAAGGAGGCTCATTACTGCCGGTCTAACGAGCGGGCTGCGCACGCGCCTGACCAACATATTCTAGCATACACCGCTCTTAGATAGAAACGTAACATTCGGGCCACAGTTAATATGTTTACAAAAAATTGCATGTTTTTGTAAATATATTATCTGTGGCCCTTTACCTTTAATTAAACCTTAGAATAACACGAAGTATCTAAATTAAAAGAAAAAAAAAATACCCGACTGCAGCAAATAAAGCGGTGAGTAATATGAGTAAAATCTGTAAAATGCGTGTTCCTTACAATAATTCTAGTAAAATTACTTATTTATTACGAAAATGTTCGTTGGAGATTAGGAAATGAACATTTTCAACACACTTGCTCGTAAAGTGGCACTTATTCAACCGTTTTTATGGCCGAAAAGTATCCTATTAAACACGCGTGCTTTTGACTTTTCTATTCTTCTTCTTTTTTGTATTGGACCCGCATTAAAGCATTTGCCAGTGTCAAGTATTAGGATTTTTTCAAGTTTCTTGAATAAAACAAGTTGTAAATGTTCTAGTCACAATCTAAGTCACGTATACAGTCAATTTATAAGTCGAGTCCTGCTTCAGTAAAGTGGTGGCGACTTTACTAGAAGCTTCTATGGAGTTTTGCCGACAACGTAAAATCACACGTTTTACTGCTTTATTTCACTTGCCCACACTCACGCACTTTATGGAACACTTAATGAATAAAACACCACCATTTTTATAGCATTAATGTTCAAAATAACACAAGTTTAGGAAAATAAAACAAAGCAACAACACGTTACTAAGATGTTCCCGCCAAAACTCGACTTTTCTATTACGCACTAGTGACTTTACTTTACAACCAATGCAAGGACACCTGCGCGCGCATAATTAATTCAACCAATGCAAGGCCACCTGCGCGCGCACAATCTAAGCCTACTAGATTGTCAGAGTCCAATCAGAGACGAATACTTCTACCATACCGGCCCATAACAAAAATAATTCACTCAAAAATCGTACTGGCAACAGAGAATATAACATAAAGAAATAAAACAGGCACGAATATTGCAACCAAAGAGGATGAAATATGCTACAACTGAAACATCTGTTGATTTTTGGATATTGTTTCAATAATCAAATATTTCAGTTATAAACGGGTGCTTTTTCCTCGCAAATGTGTTGAAAAACGTCACATGAAACGCGTGTGCATTATGGTCATTACACTCTCGGCTCTATTACGCCTCGACTGTAATGACCAACTTAGCACCCTTGTATCATAATGTACTAATATTTAATTTTTACGAGAGTTGTATATATATATTTTATTTTTTTTGTAATTGTGACGCGTGAATTAAAAATGATATTATCAGAAGTACAAAATACGTGTATTACAAATGGTGAACGTGTCAAATATACTATAAGTAATAGAATGGATAGGCATACGCAGTATAGAACTTATAGAAGTAACGAAGTTTATGTACGCACGTACACGAGACCCAAGATCGGTAACATAGTGGGGGCGTGATGGCATGAAAGAACGTCATGCCATTTCCCGTGAGGGCATACAAGTTGGTTTTACTGCTAAAAGGCTAATCAGTACATGAAGAGTTCAAATCATCATTTTTGAAAAAAAATAATGGTATGCCTTACTTAAAAAATCTTTTCAAAAACCTATGGGAAGGGATTAAAATACAAATAATAACAACTTTAAGATTTACCAGCGTAATAAACTATCCAAATTATATTAGCAACATATCATGACACCAAAGTGTCATATTATTATGTTCTTAGACATTTTTGATATTTTATGCCGTGGGGCCAGCTTCACAGGACGGTGTGATACGCAGCTGTTGTAACGTATTTCGAGTGTAAGTTGAGAGTAACGTGTTACGAGTAGACACACGTAATTGTAGCCAGGGTTGGTAATTATTGATTCCTCATGGAAAACCACACGTGGAGTTTACTAAGGTGAATACTTACAAGAGAGGAATGTTGCCACATGGATGGGAGTGTTTAGTAGGTACTAAGAAGTCTTTAGATGGAAGTGTCGGTTTAATTGAAGTTTTTGTTATTCTAGTTTCTGCTCCTGCTTGATGAACTAGAAAAATGTCACACAAGTAAACGAACTGCGGATTTTGAAGTAGTTTTTTTATTAAGTTTTAACCACTTCCAAAAAGAATGAGGTTCTCAATTCAACTGTTTTTTTTTAACTTTAATCTATAAAATCATTAAGAAATAGGGCATAACCACTTATTCATCAGATCTACTCACAAGTCATAATTCGCCCACTGTTATGACGACATGTGCGCATAATTTAGACCAATCAGCTATAATGCGTCACTCCTTAGGCCATTTTACTACAGGAACTTAGGCAGTCCTAAAATAGACCTTTCAATGTAATTTTGATTGAGCCCAAGTCACATTAAAATGATAAGTAAGCCTTAAATCGATAAAACACAGGTTTTATAATACTATCTTACAAATACTATAAATCCGAAAGTATGTATTACTTTTTCCCGCTACATCGTCTGAACGGATTTGAATTAATTTCGGTAAGTATAGAGAAAGAGCTCATACTTTATCTGAACACATAATTATAAACCCAAAAAGTTAAGGTGTCTGTAGGATCTATTTAGTTACCGCGGGTGAAACCTCGGTACTCAGGGTTACTTACTTGAAGCTGAACCCTAGCCACGATGGTGACAATGACTGTTAAGGTGGTGTCGGTAAGGCACGTGTTAAGGGCACATCCGTCAGGCCGCTCTCTGCCCAATTAAGGAGAGTATCGCACCTGTTGCCATGAGATGGACACGCTCCGCCGAGCGCGACGCTCTGCGCAACCGACCGCGCGCACGGTGGCCGTTACATCTGCACACTGTACCAAACAAACAGTGAATCACTTCTATCAATTAGCTTCTTGTGTTTTCGCGTTTTTTTTTGCATCAATTATCGTTCATAAAACCACAAAGCCACATCTCAGCCACAAAAAGTCCAATGCAGGACATCCTCCCCCATGGATTTCCAAAAAAAAAACTTCTTCCAGCGTCTTCCTTCAAGCGCTACGTTTGCAGAGCCGTGGTCTCAACTCGAGAACTTTCGATCCCGTCCAGCATTATTCTGCTTGAATTATGTGCATTCATTGCTACTTCAACTTGCTAATCCACTGTTATGTCGATGACTTTCGTAAGTTAAACAAATTTTCACAGACTTCACCACGAATTTATTGAAATTAATCAATTCAAACATAGTTCAAGCTTTGCTTAGTTTGGGCTAGACGGTGTTGTGTGAAATGTCCACCATGTCTACCAATTTTAACGGTTTTTTAGGGTTCCGTACCCAAAGGGTAAAAACGGGACCCTATTACTAAGACTTCGCTGTCTGTCTGTCTGTCTGTCTGTCTGTCTGTCTGTCTGTCTGTCTGTCTCCAGGCTGTATCTCATAAACCGTGATAGCTAGAAAGCTGAAATTTTCACAAATGATGTATTTCCGTTGCCGCTATAACAACAAATACTAAAAATTAAAAAAAAAATATATTAAGGGGGTCCCCATACAATAAACGTGTTTTTTTCGTATTTTTTTGCTCAATATTAAAAACGGTAACAGGTAGACGCTTCAAATTTTCACAGAATACTTACTTGTATATTACCTTTCAAAATAAATAATTAAATAACTATAAAAAAAATATTAAAGGGGGGCTCCCATACAACAAACGTAATTTTTAAGCAATTTTTACTCGATCTTAATTAACAGGTAGAAACTTGAATATTTGTGAGTAAATATTTAGAAATATATTAACTATAAAAATAAATACCTAATCTAATACATAACACACAAAATGAAAATAATCCGTGCATCTAAACGCGGTGCGAGCGCCGCGCCGCGGTGTGGTGGTGGCGCGAACGCGCGGGTAGCGGGGGAGGTAACATTACGGAGCGAGCCATAGCCGCGCGTATTCGCACGAGCGTCGTCATGCTGCCCGGATGTGTATCGAAAACCTACCTATAAGTTTGCAATTTACTACTTGGAATTTCGTTGATTTCTCGTTATTTTATAAACAGAACTAAACTTTGTAGTATTATAGATGATAGTACGGAACCCTTCGTGCGCGAGTCCGACTCGCACTTGGCCGATTATTTATAATTATGTTTAATTACGTTTGTTTTGTTTAATTTCAATGAGTAATAATCGCGAAATTCTTAGACAACATCAATAATATATTTTTATGCTAAATATTATAAAAAAATATCAGTTTTTTAATTAAATAGAGCTACGATTGATCATAACGAGACGGTGTCGGTGAGTATATAGCTCGTCGAAATAGAAGATATCTCTAGCCTTCAAGACTGTAGTTCTCAGGAGACAGGGAAGGCAGAATTCCATTCCTGTACAGTACGTTTGTAGAACTTGCACTGAAATAGTCCTGTATTATGTAGTAGCCCCCTAGTCAAAAATTCTCAATAACAAAAAACTATAACTATATACAATCTGTAGGTATACCAAATTTAGTCAAGATTTGTTGAATAATAAGAACCACTAACGTAAATGCTTACCATCATCGAAATATCCAAAAAAAAAAAAACATCCGGACATATGAAAACAATTTTTTACAGTTGAGAGACCTTTGCTTTATTTTTGCTTGCTTGATCTAATAATACATATTTGCAGTTACACATCTTCATTGACAAAAAAATACATATATTAAATTACGTAGCTCAGTCACTGTGTTCTATGTATACTGTGCTATAATTTCGATTTATATCTGTTTTGATTTTATATTTTATCTTGCACCATATAAAAATGCGCGCCGTTACATGACTTTCAGTTTAATTGTGATTAGATGAGAAGTTTAGTGGCAATTTCTAATTAGGCCGACTTTCACAATAATTAAGAAACCTTATTTAATTTGGTATATATTTATTAATGTAAATGCATGAATTTTATTATACAGGAATATTAGTTTTAATTGGTAAACGTACTAAAATGTTATATACATATACAAAAAAATATTTCAATCGGTCAATAAACTTACGATATAAACATAATATAAAGTTTCGGAGAGACATGCTCTCTTACAAAACATCTGTTAGGTATGTATTAAATTTGTACGGCGAACATGAACTATGACGTCATCATTCACTATCGCGAACTTTCTGTCTAACATGAAAATAAATGCTCTTAACTTTCTTATTGTTGAAGGTATTTTAATTTTGTTTTTGTGAAATTAATCTATTTGGGGTTAGCTTTTTTATGACCAAATAAAAATAAATCATGTATATTCCCTATTGGCTGTTCAGATAAATTTTGTATTCATAATCGGCCGGTATTGCTATTAACATGTGTAAAGACACGATTACCGTGACTGATATAACAAAATAACGACCAACAAGCAACGGCTCATTCAGAATATTCAGATCTGTGTTGTGTAGACAACATATTCAAAACATTCATATTAAAAAAATTCATTTTATTATTCAAAACATTCATATATAAAAAATTCATATTAAAAACTGTAAATTCAGTTCAGAATCAAAAGCCGAGCAACTTCTCTAATCTTCCTTTTTATGGTTCGAGGAATTCTTATAAAATCAACTGCGTAAGAAGGGTTATGTTTTTCGAGTGAATGTCTGTTTGCATGTATGTATGTGGGTATGTTTCTAGCTATTTATTTTATTTCTGTAGAGAAATAAAATAAATAGCTAGAAATGAAATAAATAGCTGGGTATGTTTCTAGCTATTTATTTTATTTCTGTAGAGAAATAAAATAAATAGCTAGAAACATACCCACATACATACATGCAAACAGACATTCACTCGAAAAACATAACCCTTCTTACGCAGTTGATTTTATAAGAATTCCTCGAACCATAAAAAGGAAGATTAGAGAAGTTGCTCGGCTTTTGATTCTGAACTGAATTTACAGTTTTTAATATGAATACGGGAATTGAAATATATATTTTTATGCTAGGATATTTTTTTAGTAGATAATATTCACACAAAATATATTTAAGAAGTTTGTTAAAACTTAAACCTTTATAATATAATTTGTATTACTAAAGGAATTTAATTATGGCCGAGGATGGAACACGACTATAAGACATATATTCACTCTAGCCTTGACAATTCCTAGATTGTAGTTCTCAGGAAACAGAGATGGCGGCAAGAATTCTATTCCTGTGCGGTACGCATCACGAACATTGACCGATATAGCTGAATACGGATTTTTGGTATTTCAACGAGAAATGTGATAATTCACCGACTTTTTGCTAGTCCTGTAGTGAAATGGGGAGGATAGAATTAGGTTGTGAAGCTCGTGCGCGCCCCGAAATGAATCCTGTAGAATATAGACAAGCATGCTACTTAGGACCAATCTGCTGGCCTAGGACGGATGCTAGATGAACCGTGTCTATCCCAAAGAGATTTTATCTTTAAAGAGGTTATGCTCATTAAAGCATGGCAAATCTCAGTTCTCAACACTTTCGAAGATAAGACACATCCTTAGGGCCTATTAGTATCTTGGCCTTATATACCTTGGATTTTAATGTATTAAAAGGTATATATTATAAATGAATCAAAATGTATTTTTTGCGATACATGAAAATTGTCGAAATTTCTTACGTACAGATTTATTCGGAACTGCATTCAGCCAATTATTATTCTTTTTAATTTGGTAATGAGTGAGCGGTATACCAAATACCATCGGCATAACCTCTTAATTAGTGCTCTTATTACCACTTTTAGAATATCACCAGTAGTAATGGATTTTTATAACAGACCTTATTTATGTATGAAACAACCGATTTCAAAATAGTTTTTTTTTTTGTACTTAGATGACATTTTTTTCAGTTATTTTATTTTAAAAACCAAACTACTGGACCGATTTTGATGAAATTTCAATTCGGCTTATTTAAAACTATAAAACTTTCATTTTTTTTTAATCTGTTTAAAAACGACGGAGTTATGGGGTAACAAACTTAAAATAAATAAACCAAATTGATAACCTCCTCACTTTTTGAAATCGGTTCAAATTTATAATAATTTCATGAATCTGTCAGGAGTTAAAACTCAGAGTCTTGGAGCTAACAGCCTCTAAGCTGTACCAGGAGGCCTTCCAATGACTTAAAACTTTACACGAACTTTGCTTTTAGTAAGACGTGAATCTTCCTCCGGCGAAGCGTCGAAGGTGGCTGACCGAAGAAGCGAAGCGAAGCGTGTCTGGGGGCGACACGGTCCGCCGCGCCCCACGGGGTAATGACATTGCTTCTTGCCAATCATATCTCACGAGATAATTACCTGTTCGAGAGAAATGTTTAGACGCTTCTAGAACCATTTGAATTTGAACTTCTGCTTAAGCCACAGAAGACCTTAAGTTCTTAAATTGGTTAGAAATTCCAACAGTATTGAGGTCATGGAGGACGAGAAATTGTTGTGGATTCAATTGATAATATATTCTGGCGGAATTGTCTGTATATCCATCCAATGTTGGCAATAGTTAGAAGCAAACTTTGGAATCTTATCTGGGGTCCGGTTTCGTACGCACTTCTAGCCATTAGGCTCTTTTGTGCTTTAGAATCAGAAAGATGAAGATAAAGCAATGCTGATGATGATGCTGTTTACGAAGAGGCAAAACACACGCAAAATTATTTCGCGTGTCTAGAACTAAAACAGATTTGTGATTTGTGTTATTGTTTTATGGCACTTTGAAAGAATATGAAATTATTGAATATGTTTCCATCTCAGGATTGCCAATAAAATTAAAACCAAAACTGATACAGGTACATGACATTAGGTAGGTACATACATTCATCCGAATTTATTTTATTATAAGTAAAGCGGATAAGCAAATTGAAGTGGCTACTACTCTACCCAGAGTAGAGCACATAATACCTACGCAATACAACCTACATAAACTACGCAGAAATGATGGCCGATGAGGTCGCACGCATCTGCAAGCGCAACGTAGAACCAGCCACAAGGCGACAACATACAGGGTTCCGGAACACGGAAATAGGCCGTGCAATATCTGATCTTTTTGGAAATTCATGAGACAATATCCCTCAGTGAGCTTCTTGTGGTTGAGATGATGATGATAAGTCCTCATCGGACCCTCACCATTGCGTTTTCAAGTACAGAGCAAAAAGAAACGGTTGAGAAACTAGACTGGAAGAGAGAATGTCATCATATTTGACTTAGAAACCAATTTCGGGTAGTTTTGTAGCACGGCCGGCGTCACTGCAGGCACCAGAGCGTGACTGCATGGTCTCGGTCTGATGCCTCAGCTCGAAACCACGACTAACTATCTAACCATCGTTCTACTAATTGAACGATGTTTATATTGTAGCCTACCTGTAGTTTTATAACATCCTCTAAGTTATAACTTTGCCACCAACTTGCGTAAGAAAATTATTTGGTGCATAGCACATTTGTGATTGACGTTGCAATTTTCACGTACCTATATTATACGTTTTTTCATAGAACAGGATAAAGCCGTTTTCTAACTCTTAAGTATTGCCTATCCCATTTAGATAATTCTTTTTTATATGGTTGATTGCTTTCTCTAGTAATACCTAAAAAAAAAATTAACTTTGAAGTTATAACGAATTTGAAGCTAATAGAAGCGTCTTAAAAATGTCTTGGCTTATGAAGTTTGAAGTTAAAATAAAATAAAAAAGATCGATAGTACAAAACAGGGGATCTAGTTAAAAGATGAGAACTGGATGAGATCGGCCCAGCACCGTAAAAAATGGTGTGATAAAGAAAAGGATTGTTAGACTATTTACTTTATTTTTATTTAAAAGGGGATTTTATCAAAAGTATTATTAGCAATGTTTCATCAAAACCAGTTCAGCCGTTTTTTTCTGTAGAGGATTTTTAAGTTTTCGAAATGTAGGTATACTTGTTACGAAATAGTACATGGTCTTATATTTGCGGAAGTTCCATTATTATGATGACGATAAAATAGAAGTCTAGTGATATATGAGAATTCGATAAATATTTAAGGTAAAACATCTCATGTTGTATAGAAAAGTCCGCAATATACTGTCAGATCGGATCGGATTCGGAATCTACGTCTTCCTCTTTGTCATTTACACTCAGAATGATAGATGTGAACATATAATATAATTTATTTTTTTAGCTCCAATTTTGATAATGTTAAATGGCAAATATTTTGACTATATCTCGTAATGGGAAATGAAAATGTGTTTCTCTTTTGTCTTCACTAAAAGCTGATTTAAATGAATACATAGACAAAAATTCAAATAATAGTGCATGAAGCGCAAGGATATGACTAAATTTATTGTATGCATAGAAGTCTTTGTGCGGGCAAGGTGGCTATTGCTATGGACACTTGTCTTGACGGCGACAAATTAGATTAGCCAACTGTCTAGTAATAGGGCTGCCTGGCGGCTTCTGATCAAGCCTGTATCAAAAATTTACTAAGAGAAAATAATTTGATCCTATAAAAATAACAATATTCTGATGCTATCTATTAAAGATTTGTACAGTATAAGGTAGAATATTTGAGACACAACATTGTATAAGATCTTAGGACAATATTCTTACAAATAAACAGATTTTGATTTTTGATTGAGTTGATTTTGTCCTACCTACCGTGAATGTTTTTGAGTAGGTTTCTTTGCTGTTCAAGTTTTAATAGAATCAGATTACAAGATTATAACAAGTAATCATTTAAAAATTAAAAAGATCAACTTCAAAATACGCAATTCGTTTACTTGGATAACATATTTTTTCCAGTTATTTTGTTATTAAAACCAAAATACTGAACCGATTTTGATAAAATTTCTATGAGACCACCTAAAAAAAAAACTTTCAAACAAAAAAAGAGTTTTTCAAATCGGTCCAGGAGTCTTCCAGTAATCCGGTAACATATATAAAACAAAATTTAAAAAAGATTTCGACGAATTGAGAACCTTTTTGGAAGTCGGTTAAAACTACGAGTATTAAATGGATTCCAATAAAACTTCACGTTGCGTTTTTAAACGCACATCATAATAATTATGATTTATCAAGAAGGCCACTGCTGGACTTAGGCCTCTCTCATGGATTTCTAAAAAGACCGGTTGGAAGCGGCTTGGCCAGTGTCTTCCTTCCACTTGTACGATATCGTCTATCTTGTGGCTGGTCTTTCTATGTTGCGCTTGCCCGTGCGTAGTCTTCACTTGAGAACTTTTCGATCGCATCGTTGAAGGTGTTAGGTGTTAACAATTTGGTTGTATTTTTTATGCTTATCATCGCATTTTTTTTTTTTTTTACAAACTGTCCCCCTGCTGGGAACGGGCCATCCTCTCATTGTGAGAAGGGTTCTCATCGCATAACTACGTCATTTATAAACCGATTTGTTTTTTTTTTTCTTTGAAAGTATTTGGAAAGGATATACTTTCAACTTTCAAACCTCAAAAACCCCCGACAAAAAACCAGCTGAACCGATTTTGATGAAACATAGCTAACACTCTCGATGAAATCCTTTTTCAAATAAAAAAAAAACTAGATCAAAATCGGTCCATCCGTTTGAAAGTTACGATGCCACAGACAGACACACAAATATACAGATACACACTACAAACTTATAACAAACAATAAAGAGTTTATCTATCTATCTACCTAACACCACTTTTTTGGGTCGCGGATTAAAAATATTTAAAATTATATCCATGCATATGCATACCTATGCAAATATGCATGTATATTATGTATACTGTTTTTATGTACCTACATCTGTGTATATGAGGCCGTGAGACACAACTAGTTTTATAATATACTATATTTTTTAAGGATCGATATTTGTTACTTTTAAATAAGTACAATAACAGTTCTAACACACATTTTATAGAATGAAAGTCAGTCTTAATTGTCTATGAAATGTGATTGTAGCTCACTGCAACACAAATAAATTCTAAAATGTAAATACTTACAAATGTTATCAGTACAAATACTCAATACTGCAATTTGTAGGCATTTTGCAACGTGACAAGAATTTTATCGCATCCATTCAGTGTTTTCAAGCGCTATATATAGACAGAACAAAGAGATGACCCTAAATAATATTGTTATCTTTGTTAATAGAACCATATGCGTGTCACCGGCTGTGAGCGCATTCAGTGTCCAACTACGCGAGTGACCTATCTAAAAAAAACAAATGTCTCCTCAATATTAAAAAAAAAAAAAAACAAACAAACTTTGGTGCTAGTAGTGGTAATTTTTATTTCCAGCCTACCTTCTTTTTTATTTTATTGCAAAGAAAAAAAAAAGAAACAAATATTTTTTATCTACGTTTTGTCTTTTGTATTTGGCCTGTGCTAGTGTAGTTTTTCTAAAGAGGTTGACAGATACAGTTGGGTTGGATGTGGAACTTTTTGGCGCAAAACAAGCAGGCTGCTGCTATGCTGGGCCTGCTGAGTGGAGCAGCCATTCTGGTTGTATTCTTGGCCACTAAAGGAGCGAGGCACAGCGCGGCGGAGAATTTGTTTGATGAAACAGAAGATATTAGCGATGAAGCTCACATATTTTCTACTGACACGTAAGTTTTTTCTTATAAATTATTAAACATTGTTTAAATCAAACTTGGAATCAATTTTGGAATTTTTAAGGCCAGAGTGAATACATATCTTCTAGATCAACGAGCTCCATCCTCGGCCACACCGTCGTTTAAAATCTGGCGAGTTGGTGGTCAATCGTGGATCTAACTTTCGTAAAATAACAGATCGTATTGTTGTCATAATTTTTTTGTTTTATACTTAGCATTTAAGTATATGGATTCGCATGATGGGTGTGTGACTCACCGGACTGAGATTTGATAAATAGGTACGTGACGTGTAATTTCAATGATATAATTAAAAGGTAGAACTGAACTGTGCTGGGACTTCTAAAAGTGCTAATTATAAGCACTTTAATTAAGAATAATGAATACTGGAACTACCAAATATTAAATTATAGACCTATCAATTTTGTAATTTAGAACTGCAATAATTTCTCATTGAAATGCTAAAAATCCGTACTCAGCGATATCGATCCACATTCCTGTTGCGTACTGCGCAAGAATGGAATTCTTTGCCGCCATCTCTGTTTAGTTAGTTTAGTTTCCCGAGATCTACAATCTTGGAATTTTGAAGGCTAGAGTGAATAGATATCTTCTAGATCGACGAGCTCCATCCTCGGCCACATCGTCGCTTAACATCAGGCGAGTTGGTGGTCAATCGTAGATCTATCTTGTATAAAAATAAAAAATAAATTGTACTTTAAAAAATCTTTGTGTAAAACTTACAAACAGCAATAAAACTTTAAAATAACAGAAGTAAATTCAATATAAGTGTATACGTCCTTCCCACTGGATTATAAACCTATAATTTATAAATGGCCAAGTGCGTGCCGTGCCACGAGCAATGGTTCCGTAGTTACACATCATAATTTATGTGAACTCAAAACAGAGTTTCTTTTTTGATATTATGAACGTACGAGTTAACCTATGTTTAAATAAATATTCATTATTGTTTTTTTTTGTTTACTTTACATTTTTTTAAGTTAATCGACTATTACTCGGTAACTTGTAAAGCCGTGATAGTTTTGCTTTTAATTTAATCATATATGCTACTAGCTTAAATTTTTTGTATCTCTAAAGTCAACTGCTTAACCAGTGGAGTGGGGCACTTGACTCCAACAAAAAATATCACTTCAAAGCTTAATATTTCGCAAACTAATCCTTAAATTGCAAATGGTTTTCGAATAACCAATTTTTTTTATTACCTATCCAAAGATACCCCACACGATGGGGCAGGATGAGAAAAATAATTCACCTGCATTTTACGTGTAGGGTAAGTACCCAAAAAAAATTAAATGCCAGTACGTAAATATCAATGAATTCAAACGTTTCCAACAAAGTTTGCCGTCCGAGTAGTTAAATGGTCAATAACTTTGAAGAAATCTGTATTACTATTATTAGCATAGTTAGGTATTTTGTTTTTTCTTTACTTTTATTACTTTACGGGACATTAAGCTTCAGCGTAAGAAGATGAGAAAAGTATAAGATTAAAATGTTTTGTATGCCTGTACCAACCTAACAATTTACTTATATCTTTCAACTAGCAGCAATTAGTCAGCAGATTAGTATATACTTGTAAAATACCAGCATGCAGAAGAGCGAGTTTTTCAGTGTAACTTACGATTTCATTACGCTTGATACGCCGTTGAGTGTACGTTTTTTGTGAGAAAGTATACTCAAAGTATATGTATGGGGCCGAAAGGTTCTCGAGTGGAGACCACGTACCGGCAAGCGCAGCGTAGGAAGACCAGCCACGAGCTGGACAGATGACCTCATACAAGTGGCGGGAAGACGCTGGATGCAAGCCGCTTCCAATCGGTCATTTTGGAAATCCATGGGGGAGGCCTATGTCCAGCAGTGGACTTTTTATGGCTGAGATGATGATACTCAAAGTTGCTTTTAAAGATTATAAATGCATTATTTACAATAATTCTGGATATATCACATATTGATCACTAAAAAGTTCATTGGAGGTTACGAAAAAACGCATTTTTATTTTTGCGAGAGTTATTTTATTATTATTATTACAAAAATGTAGCCTATGACAATCAGGAGTAAAAACGAATCTAACGACGTCTCGGATATCAAACTCTGTCAATCCGTTTTTGGTGCAATCCACGGGTAATCCGAGATTGACATTCGCCATTCATCGTTCAAAGCTAGCTAAATATTTGTGTAATAAGCTAATTAGTGTTATTATATAATAAGCTAGCTAACTGTTATTATTATTTGTGGACATTATACAGACTCCCATCCAACGGTCGCTTCATGCCTTCGATCGGGAACGGTCACCTGGCCGCCACGGTCTTTGGCGACACCGTCTATATGAACGGCTTGTACAACGGACGCGGAGGCAGAAGCCACCGCGCCCGGATCCCTAACTGGGCCAATATCAGGCTGAACTCCACTCTGCATCCTCATCACTTGCCGGTATACAGTCTGGACACCAAGGAAGGAGTCTTCACTGTGACCGTGCAGGGAGCGCGGTCGGTGGTCACCCAGAGGGTGTATGCGCATAGATACTATACCAGGTCTATTGTCAATCAGATTCAGGTTGTGGCCAAACCGCATGGTGAGTTACTTGGTTTTTATATGCATTTAATTTTGTCAGCTGTTGGCTTTTGCTACATACTTAGTTAAAAAAACTGAAAACCCGACTTGTAATAAAAGGACTTTAAAAATTAGGGCCCTTAGCGAAAAACGTCACTTAACTTTAACAATTGTCTTAAATTCTCTGTCTTCTTTCCGCAAGTGTTATTACGTATCAGCGAAAAGTTGACAAAATATGATAAGCATTGCTTAAAGTTAAGCACCGTTTTTCGGTAAGGCCGTACTTAGGTGGTATTTTTTTACTGTTGTCTCCCATCTTTGTAAAGTCGGTAATAAGAGTACCTTGACAGATCTAGAATGGAATATAGGCAAGCGTGTTCTTAAAAACAAAATATTATGCGATTATACAAAAGTTACCTATACCAAAATTGTTCCAGCCTTATATATGTGATCTCTTCTACGCATTCTTACACTTACACAATATAAAATTAATATAGTTAGATACACCTACGACTAGACTCTCGGCTTAATTAATTAAGGAAGCAGTTCATTAACCTCTTAATATTCCAGCTTGGTTGAGTGTCCTTCCGCTGAACATCTGGGGTTAATTCGATGAGACCAAAGTTCACACTTGACGAATTGTTCTAGTAAGACTGGTTATGATTCTCTTTTAGCTAAACAGAGTCCTTAAAACCCAAAATATTAAAATTTGCAACTTTTCTGATGTTATTTATAATTACGTAAGTGGAGTAAACGGCGCCGCTCAGTCGTGGCCGTATGCTTCTTTGCAGAATGTTTTTTTTTTGTTACGGTTAGGTAGGTGGCATACGACCACGGCTATCCTCTGAACACCACTATGAATATGTATGAAATACAACAAAATATTTATTACGAAGGCGTAACAACTGACAATAAGGATTGTCAGTAGTACCATTGATTTGTACCATTGATGGTACAATTGACACAACATTGTATTCTTAGTACCATTAATGGTACTAGTGACAATTATTTAGGATCAGTAGTACCATCATCACAGTGCTTGTCTTATTGTGAGGTGATGTCACATAAACAGTCGAGCATTTCTTAAAATATAAAAATTTTTATTTGACATTTTATTTTTTATCATTTTATATTGACATTCTATTTTTATTATATTATAATTATTTTCTGACATTTTTAACTAATTGACTATATTACTGTTTACATTTTTAGCTATAAATTTTTCTGTTTTTTTAATATTGACTTAGGTAATTTAATTTTAATGATTTATTATTAACTGTATTGACTTTGTTTTTGTAAATATCATTAGTGTAATTCGCGACAACGCGGTACTAATTTGATTGAATAAATAAATAAATAATAAATAAATAAATCATTACCATTGATTTGTACCATTGGCACAACTTTGTATCCTTAGTGCCATGAATACATGTAAGTTGTTTATTTAATATACGATACATATCGAATAGTTAGTACATAACAATTTCAGATGAGTTTTTTTTTGTTTTATTCTTTTTAGAGCGTAATTTTTCAGTAGTCGGGTTTTAGTTTTTGAACTTATTTTTCACTAATAATTCTTTTTGTTTGATAGGTCCCATATAAATTTTATCAGAATCGGTTCATTACTTTGATTTTATTACAAAATAACTATAAAAAAGTCATCCAAGTAAACGAATTGCGTATTTTGTAGTCGGTTTTTCCAGTTGTCTAAACTATAATTTTTTTTTTTTTATCAAATAGGTATCTAGTTGATATTCGAACTCACGTACGATCGCGAAGAAATGACTTGTATAACGCAGTGACAGTAGCTGATGTAAGGACGTCTCTATGAAGCAACATCCTGTGTCATAATTGCGATGACTGCAGCGTGAGCGATGCAATCATGCATGCAGTCATGGTCGCCCTAAAACGGGATGATACGCTAACCAGAGATCTTGCAAAGGAAATGCTCTATTTAATTTAACCTTGAGTCTTCATCTTCAAATGTTAAATAATTCTAAAGAGTAATATCTGATGTCAGAATTTGTAGTAGGTAGGTGTTAGATTAATTTGTATTCATCTTTGAGCGCTTTGCTCTCGGCTTTGAGTAGGCGTTATGATAGTTGCAAATTTTAGCTCTTATGTTTTAAGTAGGCGCTGAATCAAATGAGTGCAAGTTTTTTAGTTTTAGTTCTTTTAGTTTAGTTTTAGTTCTTTAGCACTTGTAAATATAGAAAATGATTTTTCAAAATGTTTTCATATAAATTAAAAAAGCTCAAGAAATAACCGACTGCAAAATGAAACGTACTAGACTACCACGAGACAGATTCCTACTCTTTTAGGGTTCTATAATTTTACATAGTATATATTTCCGCAAATTTCGCGATTGATGAGCTTCCTGAATATAGAATAGAATCACTTTATTGTACATTCATACAGACTAACTTGAATATAGATATACGGTTACCTGCGCAAATCTTATAGTGTTTCTTGTGGGAGCAGTTTACATGCTGATTTTTTTGAAGGCATACACAATGCAGACGTAATATACATCCTGAAAACAACCATAGCATATTTAAGTTGTACCTTTTTAACCCCCGACGCAGACGGGTATTATAACGGGCTAAGTTTATAACGTGGTAATTCTTAGAAAATTTACCGATATTGTTTTTTTTTTCGTTTGAATTGATTGAGGTGACTTGTGAAGGTTAACAGCCTCAGACCCTCAGATAAGATCACAATTTAGACATAGACATAGACATAATTTTATTGTAACAAAAACACACAGAAAATAAAAAAATCATACACACAAAATATGTCACAAAATTAAAATTTGACATAGTTTAAAATTGGAACTCCACTGTATGACATCTACATACTTCTTTCAGATCCAAACTTTGTCCATGTGGAGATATGGATTGCTCTAAACCTTTTACCAGGCGAAATGAGCACCGACATTTCATTCCACCCGCCACACCCAGAAATAATCGACAGCAGAACTATTTGGAGCACATGTGGCCAGACTGATGAGACCGAAGATCCAGAGAAACAGCCGTTACCGGTAGATGTCTGTGTATTCTGGACGTCAGTGCCTGATCATCTGGTGGTGCCGCAACATGGGACGAGGATTTTCACGTTTGTTATGACAGCGGATAAAAATAGGACGGTGGCTAGAGAAGAGTTGATTAAAGGTTGGTTGATTTCATCAATACTTCATTGAAATTAAGTTGAAATTAATAATTTTTTCGTTAATAATTCCTAAACAAATATTTTTATGTATGAAAATTTACTTGGATCAAATTGAAATTTTTGTTGTGATGTTGTTTTCTAGTTTTACAAACGAAGGTTTTTTTTATTAGTTTATTCATTATTATTATTATTATCAGCCTGATATGTCCCACTGCTGGGCAAAGGCCTCCCTATCCTCCTATTTATTCAGTCATTCAAAAATGTTTACCGTGTTTGTTTTATTGTTTATGTTTAAATGTTGCGAGACGCACATTGGTTGAACCACGGATACGCATATGTTTTATCGGATTTATCGCTTTTTACCGAAACTTTAATAGAGAAGATGGTTGGCAAGTACCACCACTAAGTTTCAGTAAGAGTTCCAAGTCGATTTATAAAAGATAGAACTATGTAGTAAGAAAGTACCATTTGGTCCATTTTCGTTACATTTTTCATACAAATGAATTGAGAATCTCCTTTGTTGAAGACGATTATAAATAGAAACTTTACCACGGTTAACAAACGATCCTCCAAACTAGTCTAAATTTCAATCTCTTTTATACATCAATTTAAAATTTGAATAAATGTGTGCTTAGTATTACAGGAGGATGGCGAGGAATTGTTCGATAAACACGTGGAGCAGTGGCTTTACCAGCAAGGGAAGATGGAGATCGAAGGGAACTTGAACTTAGTTAGTATCCATTGTAGTTGGAGAAATTCTGATGCAATGACTGGTGGATGATGGATGAATGACGGGTAGAAACGCACGTATGCCCACACACTAGAGATTGCAACCCGGTATGTTTCTCAACCCGGCCGGGCCCGGTATCATTCGTCGTCATTCGTTGTCGCCGGGCCCGGCGGGCCCGGCTGGGTTGACGATGATGGGTTGGCAGGTTGATGTGTTAGCGATGAAACCGTTAAAGTATTTTATGAAAATTTGCTATATAAGAATGGAAAAGGACAATGGTTCAAGGTTACGAATTAATATTTATTTCAAACTAGCAAATTAACAATAATCAGTCTCGCTCAAAGTCTCAAAATCTCTGATTTAATACATAATTGATTACTTTTACTTATGGACGGAATAGTAACATTAGTATTAGTACATTTTTTTTATAAGTTTAAGCAAGCAGGTCTTTCTCTTTACTCGTTATAGTGTCCATTTGAAACATAGTATTAGAATAAGAAACAAATAAAGCTTAAAGCACTAAACTTGTCATAACAACTTAAGTAGATTAGATAGATAGATAAACTTTGGTAGCTTTGGTATTTGGTAATTTTTAGTATAAACAAAACAAATTCTTATTGGCGCGTCAGAATGGCAACGTGGCAGCTCGCAGCGGTTGTCATGCGAATTTTCTATGATTTCGCGCTCATCCCGCGCCGCGGTTTTCATACCTACCGGGCCGGGCCCGGTGGGTGTCGGCCCGGCCGGGCCCGGTTTGCAATCTCTACCACACACGTTAAGATACGGGATTGTATTTCGAACCCTAACGAGTGTGGGCAAACGTAACGGTTGGCGTGAAGCGAGTTGATTGCTCGTCTCGATCATCATTTAGTTGCATAACAAGTACATGTTTAGAAAACTCAAAAATCTCAGAAATAACGAATAAACTGATTTTGATGAAACATAACTAGGAACGCTTGATGAAATGCTCTTTCAAACATAAAAACATGATCAAAATCGAACCATCCGTTTGTAGCTACGAAGCCACAGACATACACACGTCAAAATTAAAGCAACCCTCTTTTTGAGTCGGGGGTTTAATAATTATAGTTGAAAAAACTGAAAAAAACGACTTTAAATTACGCAATTCGTTTACTTAGGTACCTATATGATACGAGTATTTTTCAGTTATTTTGGTATAAAAACCAAAGTACTGAGCCGATTTTATAAAATTAATATGGGATCACCTCTGAGATCCCACCAAACCAAACCAAACAAAAAAGAATCATCAAAAACAATGCATAATTGGCGGCGGAGTAATAGCTGAATAAACATACAGCCGAATCGAGAATCTCCTTCTTTTTGGAAGTCGGTTAAAACAGACTCAATCATCGTCACAAAATAGAATGTTTAGCTATTTTTCATTGAAATTCATTTAGATGAATGTACACAAAAGGAGGTAGGTACCCGTGGACCAACTTGATAGCACAACCGATTGTGCTATCGGGACGTGCTTCAACAGATTTGTCCCCGTGACACGTCTGAGTAGTGTTAATTGAGTTAATGGGTAAATAGATTTTTCTTAATCCCATAATCGAATAGTAACACGAAAATTTATGTATATTAAAAAAAGAAACCTAACGAACCCAACCTACTGTTTCTTAGCATATTTTTTCATAACACAACTGGTTGTGCCACAGGTCCATCATCACCGAATTATAAAAATATCGCACAACTAATTGTGCTATATAGTTGGTCCACAGGTACCTCCCTGACCCCTGTACACAAGAGCTTCACGACCTTATTTCGTTCTCTTCCAATTTAGCACCCATTCCTCATTGAAACGCCAAAAATCCATACTAAACAATTATGTACCTACCACAATCTTACTGAGTATTGTACGGAAGTACATACAAAGTAGTCCATATAGTACCTTCCCTGTTTCCTTTAAAGTCTTAAAATTTTCAAAACAACGAGTAAATAGATGCATTCTGGTTGGAAGTTTTTCATCCTCGGTCATACTGCCATTAACCATCAGGCGCGTTGATGGTTAAGCGTAGATTATTTTATAAAATGCACTGATTTGCCAATTCTTGTGTGTACTTATTTTTAATTTGTCATTTCCTTCATGTCAGTGTAATAGACTTAAAGAAGATATCAATTCATAACCATTTATATTACAGTCGAAGATAGTGAACGGAATCTGGTACTATTTCCTGAGCTCATTACCAGCAGAACAGTCCCACTATACTCTGGACAGATTCTATGGACTGAGTCCAGTGGGGCTCGCTAGCGGAGGCACCTTTGAGGACTATGAAGGTATGTATGAGGAAAGTAAAAGTTTAAGATTTTATAAATTTATCGTGATCATGTTTTATTTATTTATTTGGTCCACTAAACTGGTCGTAACAAACATAAATATTACGTATTCTTAGAACACAAGTTTACAAAGGCATGAGGATGTACGACCTTCTAGATGTGAACACTACATGCGTAAAGATGAAAGTAAAGAAAAAATACACTACTGCGTTAGGCTAATAGTTACTGGATTAAAATTCTTTGAATGTTGGTATATTTTTGGCAAAAGCTTCCTGAGAAAGGACTACATTTTTGCAAGTTATTCGTTTGCCAAACAGAAGTTCTCAGATATTATTATTCCGAATTGATTACAGTGTATCTAAGAGTTACTACTGGGCAAACAGGACGCATATCATCAGAGCAAATTGTTTTTGCATGGAATATACATTATATCCTTCCGCATGTGATCGATTAGTCTTAAATTATAACGCACCTCCCCTTCGTTCCAGACGTTGATAAAGTATAAACGAGATGTAGCGTCAGTCCTCAAAAACGTCCGAGCTCAATGAGATCTAATTGGACTCCTTACACGATTAAAATAATTTCGATTTTCAAAATAATTGGAAGTGGAAAAATAGAGAAGTCTAGACGTCTCTAGACTTCTCAATTTCAATTAGGCTTTAACGCGGCCACATAGAGTCTTTATAGCAAAATCTTTAAGTTCGTCATTGTTGGTATATGAGTATCGGTTTATTCGTAAATTTTGTTTTAGACTTTACGTCCACATGATGGTAAGTCATTGGTTCCAGGTCATAACTTCTGGGACACTGAAACGTGGATGTTTCCATCGATTTTGCTGCTCTACCCTAATTACGCAGAGAAGTTGCTCCAGTACAGGCTGGACACTGCCTACGAGGCTTCTGAGCTCGCCAAACTTACCGGACATAAAGGATATCGGTAAGTGCTTTTGAAGGTAAATTATCAACCGGTGACTGTCCCAATTACTAGTTAAAATACATACTTTTCAAAAATTAGATTAGGTGCCCTTTAGAAAGGTGCCCATAATGCTGCTTGCATAATGCAAGCAGCATTATGGGCACCTTTCCACCAGGGTCGATGCAGGATGGGTTTCTACTAAATCATATTTAATAATAGGCATACTTGCATTAATGTTGAAATACAATAAAATTATTATTATAAATGGGGAAAAAAATTAGATTTGTTTATATACCTATACTTCCAATGATATTATTGTCGACAACGATTTCAGGTCAGCGTTTAAAAACGTCCGAACTAAATGAGGTCTACAGCGGCAATCATAACCTTTAGTACACGATTAAAATATTTTTAAATAAATTATTTATTTTCAAAATAATTCTAAGCGGCAAAATATTATGTCCCCAAACTACTCAATCTAAGGTTTTAAGCGCAGCGACATAATAGTTTAAATCATAATTATGTTTGTCATTGTGTGTATATGAGTAAATTCAACTCAGGACACTTTGTTCGTGAATTTTGTTTTAGACTTTATGTCCGTGTGATCAAAATAACGTCATTGCAGGCTAGGTACATACCTTTTATATTAATTGTTTTGCTGTAGATAATAAAGGCACTTCCCTTTCCACAAAACGAATTCTTATGAAGCACGACGGAATATAATATGGAAGAATCAAATTTGAAAAGAACTGAGTTTACAATAAATGGTGAAAAATTTAATGTGACGTAAATTTATATGAACAAAGAGCAATTCTCAAGGCACCACTGAACTAATACATATAAGTATTTTATCAAAATCGGTTCAATACTTTGGTTTTTATAACAAAATAACTGAAAAATATCATCCAAGCAAATGACTTGCGAATTTAGAAGTCGTTTTTTTTCAGTTTTTAAACTATAATTATTTTTCTCCCAGTTTCCCCTGGGAGAGCGCTTACACCGGTGTAGAAGTGACGCAGCCGTGCTGCCCTGAAGTGGCTGAGTTCGAGCAACACATCACTGGATGCATCTCCTTCGCAGCGAGGCAGTACCTGGCTACCACAAGGAATGAACAATGGTTGAAGGTACCGTACAGCCGAAGCGCTGCTGTTCTGCTCACTTGATTTTCTGAGTTGGTATTAGGACCAAAAATGGTTGTTTAGTGTAATGTATGACACAAAGTTGTTACACATTTTTATTTGAACAAACGGGTTACTCACGTCTGTTTTTGAGCTGAAATCTCCGACTATAGTTTCAACCACATTCAGCGATCTTCAAAAAGTCCTTGTTCTTGTTCGTTCATGAGACCGACATAGTGGTTAACACCCTCTCCCTCACACTAAGGAGAAACAGTATATCTAACTCAAAAATGTTTTCGATACTGATTAAAAGTTTTTGCAGGATAATAACTTTTCTTTATCTAATTGTGCTTGACCGCTCGCCGGATGTCACTCAACCGTCGCAGTCTACGGTGGAGCGCACTTGCCGAGAACACATTAAAACCAATTCACTCGCTGTGACTGCGCTGTGGTACTCTTTGATAAACTGATGGGAATATCATTGATGGCAGTACTTATGAGAATAAATTTAAAAATGTATTTATCAAGTAAGGAAGCTCAAGGTCACGCAACGAGCTATGGAGAGGGCTATGCTCGGAGTCTCTCTACGAGATTGAATCAGAAATGAAGAGATACGTAGACGTACAAAAGTCACCGATATAGCACAGCGGATTAGCAAGTTGAAGTGGCAGTGGGCAGGGCACATAGCACGTAGAACTGATGGTCGATGGGGCCGAAAGGTTCTCGAGTGGAGACCACGTACCGGCAAGCGCAGCGTAGGAAGACCAGCCACGAGATGGACAGATGACCTCATACAAGTGGCGGGAAGACGCTGGATGCAAGCCGCTTCCAATCGGTCTTTTTGGAAATCCATGGGGGAGGCCTATGTCCAACAGTGGACTTCTTATGGCTGAGATGATGATGATTTATCAAGTATATACCTATTTATGAAAATTCTTTTTGTATCAATTCTACTTGAAATTATTAATACATTGCAAACTTAAAAAAAGAAGAAGAAGAACAACACCTTACTATCTTTTTTATGTAGAAATTGGTATGCGCTTGACCGCCAACTCGCCTGATGTTAAGCGGCGTTGCGGTCTACGATGGAGCGCGCTTATCTAGAAGAAACCTATAGAGTCGTAAATTGAGATCCAACCATTTCCATTCCAGCACGGTGGATGTTCTCTAGTAACGAACATTGCAGACTTTTGGGCCTCCCGGGCAGTTATAAACTACAACACTGGACTTTATGACATCGAAAGTGAGTAATAAAATATACCTACCGATAAGCCATACCGTTACTGTGATGAACATCTCTTGCTCTTAAATACTTGTTCAATACATATTCTTTACATAGGATTACAAAATGTTTTCAGATGTGATGGGCCCCGATGAAGATCATTCCAACATTACTAACTCGGTCTTCACCAACGTGGTTGCAGGCTACTCCCTTTACCTGGCTCAGTAAGTTGAACAAATTCTATTATTGAAACTAACGTTGTTTTGAGTCGAAATATCATAAATAGTTTCAACCGTATTCGGCAGTCTTCTTCAAAGGAAAGTGCGAGGTGCGTCACCGACCGAGAGTGACGTTTGTGCTGCTCGTTTGAGAAGAGCGCCGAATGCGGTCGGATATATCAACATAAAACAAACGTGAGCAACTTGTAGGTACTGTAAATGTTTATTTAAATGTTGAACAAAGTTTGTTGTGTTACCTAAGGTATAAATCAACCCCGGTCTACGATTTTTTCGGACTGGGCAGAAACTTGATAGTGGCGCCCGGCGGTTTGCCCCTCCCCTTTCTCCCTCTAGAGCTGGGACTGGTATAAATGAATAAAGCGCAATAAATAATTAAAGCGCACTATCAAATTTTTGATCGGGGCGATGCTTGAAGAATGATGAGCGGCCAATTCCGTGGGTGTGTAGTTACAAAGACCCTTCTTTGTGAGCGCCGCAAGCGACCCATGCACTTTGGAGGTGTCGCAAGCGGCACTCAACGTCTCCTACACCTTGCGCCCGTGTACGTTGCACACACACACTCCCTCACTTCCTCACTACACACTGCTCCTTTTGAAAAAAAAGGCGCTGTAGGTATGCGGTTAAAACGAAATCGGACGGTCGGAGAATTCAGCTCAAAAATAGACGTGAGTAACCCGTTTGTTCAAATTTTATTTTGTTTTGTCTCCAGATACGTATCCTGCCTCTCCAAGGCGTACTACATGTCTGATCCTGATCACTACGCGGACATCGCTTGGAGCCTCGCGCTGCCTTACGACGAGGACTTGGATTACCATCCTCAGTTCCAAGATTACACGCGAGGAGCAAAGATCAAGCAAGCCGATGCTGTTCTGTTGGGCTTTCCTCTGCAATACAATATGAATGTGTAAGAATGAGTTGAATTATTGTCAGTTGCTAATCGGTTTTTTATCAAATTTTTATCTGTGCTATGTCACATTTCGGTGAATGTGACATAGCACAGCGGATTAGCAAGTTGAAGTGGCAGTGGACAGGGCACATAGCACGTAGAACTGACGGCCGATGGGGCCGAAACGTGCTCGAATGGAGGCCACGAACCGGCAAGCGCAGCGTAGGAAGACCAGCCACAAGGTGGACAGAAGATATCAAACAAGTGGCAGGAAGACGCTGGATGCAGGGCGCTTTAGTGTAAATACAGAACAGGATCGATGACGTTATCATCCCCTTATTGAGGATTTTCATTCTAGCGAAGTGAACCAGCTGGTTGTAACAAATTCTCTTGAATCATGTTACAGTTCGACCCGGGCCAACGATTTATCGTACTATGAGTCGGTGACTCGAGAAAACGGCCCAGCTATGACGTGGAGTATGCATGCTGTAGGACACCTGCACTTGGAAGAAGACAACAAGGCTGCAGCTGCCTTCAATAAGAGCTACCAGGGCTACGTAAGGGAACCGTTTAAGGTTAATTGATTTATTGGACTTTTTTTTATTCAAAAAATAAGCAGATCAAACTCGTTAGACTGGTGATATTGACAATGCAACGGAGCGATAGTAAGTGAGACTGCAGTAGGATCGGATAGTACTTAAGTTGCGTACGAACTCTGTAACATGCTGCCCTAAATCTATACTCATTAGTGAGACAGTGGGTATGATGATAATTAATAAGATTATGCCACCAGGCTTTGCATTATTCTTCTCTGGTTTAGTGACGGATCAGAAAACATTTTGCATTAGCATATTGATTAGAAATATTGCTTCCTTTATGAAGAAATTAACTTAAGTCATGTCAGACTCAGACGACGTTAGGTAGCGGAGGGATCGATAAATAAATATTATTCAAAAAAATATACAGCGATAACCGACTTTAAATAAAAACAATGAGATTATATCAACCTTGTATATGTACCATAAAATTCTAGCCGGAAATTACGTATTTGCTATAAGCATTTGCATTGACCTTTATTTATTCGTGATAAAGTTGCAACTGCGAGTATTTTCTTGAACTAAATTACTTTTATCAATATTTTTTTGTAATGTAACACTATTGTTACCGATCTATTCCTTCTACATTTTTGATATTTGCCGCGACCAAAACTTTATCTGGAAGTAACGTACCATCGTGCCTAGAAGAAATATATTCACTTGCCGTATACAGATAACCAAATGAAGGAAGCGTATTCCATATTTTGCCAAAAAAGGCGCAGTTGACACAATAAATATGGCACCGATGGCTTTCTTTCGAGTTTTTGGGATATCCATCATATGAAACGATATCGCTTTTTTGTGGTAACTTCAAAAACAAGAGCTATTCTTCGCGTGTTCAGTAGGTCTCGTAAAAATTGAAGCTAATTCGAACTTAAACTAAACTAAATTGAACTAATAGGAACTACAGCCAGATACAATAGTTTCAAAAGGTGCCTCCAGCGCCTATGAAAAATATTATAACAAGCTGCATAAGTACCTATACACGTATTTTCGTTGCCGTCTTTGTTAGACATCGTACAATACCTATCGTATCTAGTCGATAGTGTCATGCTTTGTACGATATGTATAGCGATAGTGTGTATCTATATCTAGGAATGGTACAAGAAAATTAATACGACCATTAATAAATCGCCAAAAACCGTTACTGACCCAAAATGTGCACTCTATCGGCATCAGTTGCCGCAAAATTGGTATTGGCAAGTACTAAATTTTGATTCAGAGACTATTTATATTAATCCTGGAAGAGGGTATGCTGGTCGATAAAGCTACATGCTTTATCGACTTTATATAGGTAGGTAGGTATATCTTTTTCATCGTACCGACCATCCATCCCTTATCAACCGACTTCAAAAAAGGAGGAGGTTCTCAATTCGACTGTATTTTTTTAATGTTTGTTACCTCAGTACTTTCGACTGGGTGGACCGATTTTGTTGATTATTTCTTTATTTGAAAGCTGGTGCTTCCCGTGTGGTCCCATTTCAATTTGGTTCAGTTCTGACAATGGCATCCATGAGAAGTCGTTTGCTTCAGTTTTTTAAACTATAATTATTTTAACGTAAAATTTCATTACGTAGGTACCTACCTACTCTAACAGTAGCTTAAAGTGAGTTCATCAAGTCAGTTGAAGAACATTTTAAATTATGTAACATCCAATCAACCGACGGTTATAAAGAAAAAATAGATTACGAACGTGGAAAAAAAAGGTTTTCCGATTTAACATTTGTCGGGAATGACTGTAAAAAGACATAATTAATTGCTAAAAAAGTCCAGAATAATGGGCAGAATACTTTAATAATTATATTTAGGGGTAAACTGACAGTTTACAAATACAATTGCTTCAATCGCGATGAGATATTGAAATTAGAAGAGAATTATTTTAGTCTAAAAAAATCTAAGCGCTGGTCGCTGAGTTGCCTTTTGGTATGAAAATGTAATATCTCAAAAACGCCTGTAATAATTTTAATGAAACCTTGTTAAAGAAAGTTGCATTAAAATCGTTACAGAAAAGAGCTCTATCAAACGTTGGCATACGTTTTCGCAAGATAGTAAATTAAGTGCCACTGTACAAATTAAAACAATTTACATAATTCAACACCAAGTAAACTGAAATAACAAAGCTGTGTTCGAGATTGAAGTGATATTCTTATTCCCAATTTTTCAATTGTACTGGCCAGCCCCCGTACCACAAGCGGTCAAGAAGACTTATTTCTATTTTACTTTTACTTTTGTCTCGCTCTACAGTAGACAGAGCAAGACAAAGGTCAAAGCAGTGCCCTACATAGCCTTTTCGGCGCCCTGTGCGAGCTTCTATAACTGCCCCTTGTTTTTTTTTTTAGATATTATAGGTACCAGCTAGCTAGAGCAATGCTATGTATAGGCCTAGCTAGGCATCGAGCACTAGGGGCGCAGCGGGAACTTATCAGGAGCAAACCGAAAAAATAATAGTCCTGCCATAGAAATAGTTATCTATCTCTATGAGTCCTGCCTGGTCTGGCCATTCTTGCACCCCCCAGAGTCTACGCCCTGTGCCTGGGCACCGGTGGCACCGCCCTATTTACGGCACTGGGTCAAAGTAGCTAATATTGAATAAGATTGCTATTAAGATCGTGGTAACCCCCCAGGTGTGGACAGAGCTCCAACGGCCCGCCGTGGGCGCCGCCAACTTTTTGACGGGAATGGGAGGTTTCCTCCAAACCCTGATCTTCGGATTCGCTGGATTAAGGATACACCTGGACAAACTCGAGGTCGCGCGGCCGCGGCTACCGCCTGGAGCTACTAGGTTCAGGATTAGAGGTATTTACTCTTTTATACGAAACGGCCATGACCATCAACTCGCCTGAAGGCAAGCTACTAGATATTCGATCTATTTTTTACCGCTCTGGTAAGTTTTCTTTTACGGAAATGTCTATCTAGGTATTTGCAAAATTATTCGAACGCTTAGAACCTATCTCATCTATACTTGAAGACACTTGGACCGATTTGAAAAACTATTTTTTCTTTGAAAGGGTTCCAGGTGGTCCCATAGAAATTTTATCAAAATCGGTTCAATATTTTGTTTTTTTAAACAAAATAGCTGGGAAAATATGTCATCCAATTTTAGTAGTTTTTTAAACGATTACGTCTTGCAAACAGCCCACTTATCTAGAATATATAGAATTTTCAATATGAGAAAAATCGGTCAAGGAGTTGTCGAGATAAAAGGTTAAGAAATTTCGGTTGACCTCCATGAGTACAAACTTTGTGCTATTCTTAGACCTACTTGTTTGTATATAGTATACCTAATAGTTACCCAATACCATAACTTTCAAGAGTATAGGTAGTACATGTATAATACGCCTTTAGAAGAATCCATCCGGAAGTGGTGTAAATGATCTTACTGATATTATCTCTCGGCAGGTATAAAATATCTAGGTTCAGTGTTAACCCTGGATGTGGAACAGAACTCGACGTCGCTGACGGTGTCCTCCATGGACGACAACTGGCCCCTCATCATGTACAACGGAAAGTACAACGTTACCCTGGTGCCGGGGATGACAGGTGGGTGACACACTAAGAGTAAACTAAGCCAACGCGCGCAGCTATCTCACTCGCGCATTACAACATTTTTATACTTATAAACTTCTTATTCTTCACTATGTTTCATAAATCGATACAGCCGCTTTTATGTCGAGGTCTTTTACGTTTAATAAACTTGTTTTATTTACTTTCAGTAATCCTGACAGGCGACGGCCCGTTCCCGATCCGTACAAAGCCTTGGAAAGACTGCAAGCTGCCCGCCGATCAGATAGGGAACAATTACTTGCGACCTACCGGCACATAGGCTGTCTCATATTAACTGTCTTATTATGTAAACTGAGTTCTTATTTTTCAGGAAATGTGTTAATCTTGTTTGAGATATAAAACAGTTGTTAAACGGAAA
The DNA here is from genome assembly GCA_947563715.1 of Lycia hirtaria. Lineage (NCBI taxonomy): Eukaryota > Metazoa > Arthropoda > Insecta > Lepidoptera > Geometridae > Lycia > Lycia hirtaria. Next base: position 41,847,889 of record OX387379.1, read on the forward strand.
CCCGATATAAAAACCTACAAAAAAGGCTTCTTTTATTTAAAGATCTAACAAAATATCCTAGTAAAGAAATCAAATAGAGTGAGTGAATAGATATCTTCTAGATCGACGAGCTCCATCCTCGGCCACAACATTGCTTAACATCTGGCAAGTTGGTGGTCAATCGTAGATCTATAATGTATTAAAAAAATAGATAAACTAGCAAAGTAGGTACATACCTGTGTACTAATATATTGTACCTACATTATCGTTCTAACCTATTACCTACAATAAGGGCTTTGGGTACTTTACTAGTATTCTATCAATCTAACATAATGATTTCGTTACCCTCGATACGCTGTTAAGTGCACGTTGTGAGAAAGTATGTGAAAAGTATAAAAAGCTTATAAATGCGAATTTTTCAAAAATATACTAGTAAAATCATTTATTACGAAAAAGTTCGTTGGAGGTTACGAAAAAGCGTATTTTATGGTAATGAGACGTAGGTATTACTATCTTTATAAAAAATACCTAGTCTTGCCATAAATATTGTCACGAAGAAAAAAATTATTTTTTTATTGCAAATAATATTTATTACTTTTACAGTGTGTTAGTTTAATACATAAATATAAAACAATTTAAAATATAAAAGCTTATTCGAAGTGGTCTCCATTGGCTGCAATACAGTCCTTTAAAGGTTGAGGCCAGTTATCAATAGAAGCACGCACTCTTTCCATGGGAAAATTCTTCACTGCCAATCGTATGGATTGTTTTAGGGACTCCAAATTATCATGGCGTTTAGAGCAAGCCATACTCTCTAAAACTGACCATACATCATAATCCAGCGGATTAAGATCAGGACTAGACGACAGCCAGTCTTCAGCTCTGATGAAGTCCGAAACGTTCACTTCCAACCAAGACAGCGTGGACCGAGCTTTATGACCTGGCGCCGAGTCTTGTTGGAAGGACCATACTTGGTTATTGAGCATGGTGTTGTTAAGGGGCTTAACTACCTTCTCAAGAATGGTATTTTGATACACTTGTGCCGATGTTTTGATACCTTTTTCTCAAAAATATGGCTCAGTCACTCCTTCATAGCTAATACCCCACCAAACCATCACTGAAGTCGGATAATGCCCACGTTGCACTCTGTCGACTAATCGGGAAGCTTCCTTAGAGCTTTGAGCATAAATACGGTCATTTTGTTTGTTAAAATGTTGCTCAATTGTAAAGATTTTCTCATCCGTAAACAAAATTTTTCTGTGACCTCCCTTTGCGTACCGCTTCAGTAGTTGTTTCGATTTTACCACCCTATTCTTTTTTAAATTATCAGTTAAAAAATTACCAGTGCGTCTCTTATAGGCTGCAAGTCCTAAGTCATCTTTTAAAATACGCGACATGGTTCTGGGTGCTATCTTCATCTCCCGAGATAAAATCTTTTGCTTTCGGACAGGATTTCTTCGAATTCTTTCCCTTACTGCTTTGACCACCTTTTTCGTACGAACACTACGTGGACGGCCAGATCTTTTTCTGTCACAAACAGAGGAGGTCTCATTGTACCTATTAATAGCCCGGTACATAAACATTTGACTAATACCAAGCGTATGGAGAGTTTTAAAAATTGCATTTGGCTCCATACCAACTTTGTGTAATGCAATCACAGCGATTCGGTTCTCTTTATCACCCCACTCCATTTTAATATCGCAAAATATTGTACAATGTATTGGCGCCAAAATTTGAAAACTCAATGAACAATCGTATAAAAATGACAGATTCCAAATTCAAATGTAATATCTTTCTTATTTTTAACTGTAACAGTATTTATGGCCAGACTAAGTATAGCGTATTACGTTCAAGGGGTGAAGACCAATCTAACCACACCTCGCACATCAAAATCGATCAAGCCGTTTAAGCCTAAACAGCCGTAGGAGGTCATATAGAAACATACATACATATATACAAACAAACATACACTCGAAAACCACCTAAAACGGATAATGTTAGGAGTAAATTCGGTTTCCTTCTTTAGTATGGACAAACAAAAGAAAAAAGTAGATATGTTTCCTATATAATTAAACAACGAGTAGTTTGAAACCAAAACTATATTCACACAAGCCAACGGATAACGTATAGGTACACATGTATATAATCATAATATAATAAAACATAGATACCTATCAAACTGAAAAACAGTTATCAAAAATATCATACATTCGCTCTAATTAAAATAATGATTACGAATCATTACAGAAAAATATGCCCACAAATAAGAATAACCACATCTATTTAATTACATAGGCATTTATACAATTACCTAATTCTGTAACAGAAAATCACTAAGTACATAATCAATGTATCCATGTTTATTTGCACTTACAACATTACACATTTTATGATAATAAAAGCGTTTTTACAACATATATTCTATTAGCACCACTGACTCATAACTAATTAAAATACTTATCTTAAAGTTATATTACAATAGAAACATAGTAGAAGTCCAGCTTCTAGCTTTGAATTTAAGATAAAAGCTGGTCTAATACTTATTTTGCATAATATTATAGATTATTGCTAAAAATATATAAACCATTAAAAATGTAATAAAAAAAGATAAGAGTTGAAGAATAATTAAAATATATATAGTGTAAACTCCATGTAACGTCACTCGATTTAAAGACAAACTCCTTAAAGCGTCGAAATCACTCGGCTTTGGTTGGTTTAGCTTGTCTTCCATACAATGATACACTCTATATAGCATTACACCCACTCTCAACAACAATTAAATAATAAAAAGTACTTTTTAAGTTGCGAAAATTAGTAAAAACTGCGCAGCTGTGTACGTTCTTTTGTTCTTTTGTCGCTTTATTATCCTAGCCCGTAATAAACTCGACTGTCGGCATCATACATACCGAACTTTCTAAGAAATCCGTTCTTTTGTTTACAAATTGGGATTGCTTGCACGTGTAGACTGTTGTTAGTAGGAGTCGTGGATTATCTATACGTTATCATATTCTTAGTTGCTCACAAACTTTCAAACTGGCAAGTAACATGGCAAGTAAGGGAAAATCACTGTGTATTGACGAAAAAGTTATACTGATACGCGCAATCGAGGCGGGAGAGAAGATAAGTGATGTTGGTAGACGCTTTGGATTTAGCCGCTCTACCGTGTCCACAATATGGAAAAATAAAGAAAAAATTCGCCAAGCAGAGAAGGAGGGGAAATCTTACAAAAAATTAAAGAAGCCTAAATAAGCAAATTTTTCTTCTTTCCATTTAACGACAACTCTCTATAACGTCAAAATATGCAGTCCCTTGAGTGTTGTTATATAGAGTTTACACGTATATATATATAAAATGAGTAGGAGACTGATTTAACTAAGATTTATTTTAAGATACACGCAGCGGCAACATTTTGTCAACTCTTTTTGCCAAGTTAATAATTATAATTATAGTTTTGACAACTGAAAAAACCGACTTCAAAATACGCAATTCGTTTACTTGGATATTTTTTTTTCAGATATTTTGTTATAAAAACCAATCACCCCGAAGAAGCCCACTGTAGATGATCGAAACCACAGTCGGATTCTAGTGATCCAACTCAATAATTTAAGTGACCTGAAAACCCGAGGTTTTTCAATAATATAAAATCATCTACTTTTCAAAGTCATGTTATGTGCCTCATTTATTAATACAAAAGGTACAAATTATTTTTAAACGGTTTTATTTAGCTTGACCTTTTTATTTGTTTGGGTCAAATGTAGTAATTGAAATTTTACCCCCTTGCAGATGACGGATCGATCTGAAATTTGGTATACACCTTTAGTCCTGATGACAATACAATTTAGTATATTCTGTATTATTGTAAATCCAAGATGGCCGCCGCCACAAAATGGCGGATTTCATATTTTAACACAACCCCCACAATATGGGCATCAAATGAAAGGGCTTTTCTAGTAAAATACAGTAAATACATTATCTACATCATTATATTTCTTTTCAATAAAACCGTTTAACTTAAAAAGTTTTTTTTAAGTAAGTAGGTACTTGTTACATATGCAAATTTATAATGAGATGTCAAAATCACACATCGCTTACGACCGACGCTATAAACGTCTAAACTGGACCATGTCGGGTTATTGATCCAAGTGGCTAGATTGCATAAGTAGGGTACACACGTTTTGTATCGACAGGTGTCATATCATCATATATTATATGATAGGTATTATAACAATAGCTGCAACTGAATTGATACTCGTATGTATTAAATGTGTTGACGACAGATTTAAAAACTTCAGTTAACAACCGTATTACTTATTCTATTAATCGGAGATTTTGACTGAATATAAACGAGTAACCCGTAATTTAAAAAGAATGTGTAACAATATCGATAACTTTCACAGCAAAAAAACGCTCTCCTTTTTGAGTGTTCAGGTAAACTAGCAAAACTATTGTAGCAGGTATATATGGCCTAAGATGTAATATGCAAAGCCGCGTGGTCCAGGCGGTGGTGGCATTTTTACTCATTCACCCACCTTTAGATAATTCTGTCACTTGTCAACTGACATGTTTTGTTTTCCGGGTATCTTTATAAAATTTTAAATAGGTATTTCTGAGTAGGTACATATGTATACTTGGTATTTGTAGTCTTGTCTAGCACCTAAATTTTTACCAAATTCCAAAAAGGAGGATCTCAATTCGCCAATTATGAATTGATTTTGATGATTAGGTCTTCAATCGGTTCAGTACTTTGGATTTTATAACAAAATAACTGGAAAATATGTTATCCAAGTAAAAGAACTGCGTATTTTGAAATAGTTTTGTTATTTTTTTTTTTTAATACATAAAATATATATTTAAAAAAAAAAGGTGTTTGGCGTTAAAAAAAAATTCAATAAGTCCAATATAATAACGCAAATGAACTCCAAACTTGATAATAAAAGTTTATCAGTAACACTTCATTTAAATTCGATATCAATTTAAGCAAAGTACAATGTATTCGAAATATTAAATAAACTGCATAAGTACTTATAGATAATATTTGTAATAATAAAAATATATCTCAATTGATAACTGCATCATTTTATTATCTACTGCACTGTATGGATTATTTAAAAAAAAAGTTATCACAGAGCACTTTGGAAATTATCATGGAATGCTTTATAACACTGCCTCAACGGATATAAAATAAAATTTTCCTATAATTAATAAGATATACCTACTTAGACTGTAACTTTAATTTGACTTATGTCAAATTCAGACCCACAATTTACTAACCACTGCTTACAAAAATATATTTCGTACTTATAATATCGAATCAGATATGAAAAATAGTTACTGGATAGGGGAAGTATTGTCTACATTTAACAAAATACAGTCAACGTGGGTAACTTTGAATCCGTGCCAAACATTAAACGTAGGTTTCTCCGAAGGTTTTTGATTTTTTTAACAAAATATTTGTAATCTAATTACTAAATCAATAAATTAATTAATGTAAGTTCCAAGTTCTGAGTTTTTTTCATAAAACATTAGTAATCAAAAAGACTACTGCTAATTAGCAGTCTTTTTTGATTACTAATATTTTAGTAAAAAATCTAAAACTTTAAAGAAAACCTACTTTCAATTTTTCACACGGATTCAAAGTTACTCACGTTGACAGTGGAATCCGTGCAGGATAAATATGACAGTGGTATTTCTTTCTTTGACAATATTTAAGTCTCAATGATATTATAATTGTTCTCACATAATTCTATATTTTACAGTAACAAGTTTAGAAATTTAAATACCCCCGCCAAAAAAAACAGCTGAACTGATTTTGATGAAACAGGACTATGAACACTCTCGATCAATTCAAACAAAAAAAAACTATATCAAAATCAGTCCATCCGTTTGAGACGCACGATGCCACAGACTGATACATAAATACGCACGTCAAACTTATAATATAACACCCCTCTTTTTGGTTCGGGGGTTAAAAATAATGAAAGAACAATATAATTATAGGTACTACCTAACATACAAAAAGTAAAAAAAACAATTTTTTGTTTAGACGCGTTAAGAAGGGTTCCCGTAGATGCACATCATAATCAGGGTCTATCAACAAGCTAGTTAACTTATGTTAGCTTAAATTAAATTTGCACAAATTACAGCTATCTGTGTACTAAACTTTATAACGATCGGTTTAGCCGTTTGAAAGTGAAAAATTCGGTAGCGTAATAGGTACACCCGTTGTCGTCAAGGACGAAGATCTTTAAGACCAATAAATAGGTACCTACATAGAGAGTGTCTTATAGGTAATCATTCGATAGATAAGGATGTTATCTTAAGCGGTATTACATACGGCTGGTGTTATCTTAAGCTCTTGACAGAATTTAACACTATTGAACTGAACACTGGAGTAACTGAGGACAAATTGAGGAATATTGTGATAAGTAACGTTGCAGTCTGCTAGATGTAATGACAGCTACGGATAACATAGTATTATTATTCGTAGAATGACAGAGATGGAAAAAATCGGCCAAGTGCGAGTCGGACTCGCGCACGAAGGGTTCCGTACTATCATCTATAATACTACAAAGTTTAGTTCTGTTTATAAAATAACGAGAAATCAACGAAATTCCAAAAGTAGTAAATTGCAAACTTATAGGTAGGTTTTCGATACACATCCGGGCAGCACGACGACGCTCGCGCGAATACGCGCGGCTATGGCTCGCTCCGTCATGTTACCTCCCCCGCTACCCGCGTGGCCGCCTCGTACTCGCGCCACCACCACACCGCGGCGCGGCGCTCGCACCGCGTTTAGATGCACGAATTATTTTCATTTTGTGAGTTTTTATGTATTAGATTAGGTATTTATTTATATAGTTAGTATATTTCTAAATATTTACTTACAAATATTCAAGTTTCTACCTGTTAATTAAGATCGAGTAAAAATTGTTTAAAAATTACGTTTGTTGTATGGGAGCCCCCCTTTAATATTTACTTTATGATTATTTAATTATTTATTTTGAAAGGTAATATACCAGTAAATATTCTGTGAAAATTTGAAGCGTCTACCTGTTACCGATTTTAATATTGAGCAAAAAAATACGAAAAAAACACGTTTATTGTATGGGGACCCCCCTTAAATTTTTTTTTTTTTTAATTTTTAGTATTTGTTGTTATAGCGGCAACGGAAATACATCATTTGTGAAAATTTCAGCTTTCTAGCTATCACGGTTTATGAGATACAGCCTGGAGACAGACAGACAGACAGACAGACAGACAGACAGACAGACAGACAGACAGACAGCGAAGTCTTAGTAATAGGGTCCCGTTTTTACCCTTTGGGTACGGAACCCTAAAAAGGTATGGTTCGTGTGAAGAGAATGGATGATTGAAGGCATACGAAACAGATTTATATGGAGGAAAACCCGTGACCTTTCTTTTCTTTACGAAGTTTTTCGTCTTATTGCCTGGCCCGCAATTTTGAAGCAGTTTTCCCTATCAGTATACCATGTCACTACCCGCGTCACAGAATCTCAAAGATTCTCCATGTTAAATACTCTAAAACGAACCTATCATATGCCAAGACTATGTCGTATATACAACGAAATTAATGTTTTGCTAAACGATCTCGATGTATTTCACGACCCATTTAACGCATTCAAGTTTAAGTTATTAAAATTGTTTACTGATAGCAATAAATTATATCACTGTTCTGTCATCTAATAGGTTTTCATTTTAAATTAATATAATCTTAGTTTTTATTAGTTTGTATCCTACCGCAACAAAGAATGATGTAAACACCTGGTAAGGGTATTCATATCGGAAGTTATAAGTTATTAGAGATTACCTGCTAAGTCTTATGTAATATGTATGCTGTTGGTGTTTCTAAAATAAATAAATAAATATGGCGATAGGGAATATGCATGATTAATTTTTATTTGGTCATAAAAAGTTAACCTCAAATAAATCCATTCCACAAAAACAAAATTAAAATACCTTCAAATATGAGAAAGTTACAGGCGTTTTAATTCCATGTTAAATAGTATACATATGTATTATATTTTAGTATGTTATCAATTAAAACTATTATTCATATGAAATGAAATTCATGTATATTCCAATATAATTGTTTATTTAGCTGCGCCCGACGGGATCCACAATGTAACTTAAAATAATTTCCTACCACCTAATTGAAACTTGTGGAATGCTAATAAATAAATATGAATATGTATATATTCCCTGTTATTTTGTTTATGTATGATCACGATCACCGATATCTCCGCTGATTTAGGTGATTCTTTTAATAGTTAAAAGGGAATACGCCAGATATGGTCACATAAATAATTAAATAAAATTTAAAGAAATACAAATAATTTCATCAAGATTAATTCAGTAGTTTAGGAACGAACTCCAGTTATAAATAACATGATTATTTTGTTCGAGAGCGCGCTAAATGAAGTTTGTGTTAAATCTGCAATTTTATGAATAATTTTACTTTATATAAAATATATTTTGATCGAACTGGAGCTATATTCTCGACCTTTATAGCGATGCCAAGTTCGCTCAGCGCTCGTTTTATCTCGCTTGTTCTCTCACAAAAGGTGAAGTGATTACTTAGTAAAAATATCACAATTTGAATTAGGCTCATTAGAACTTTTGTCTCACACTCTTAATTATAGAAAAAGCAAGATAAACAGGCGCTGAGCGAACTTTGCATCGCTGTATAAAATTTGAGAGTAACCCCGCTGAGCTTTGGACCACTACGTTACCCAGAAGTTTAAGGACGCTAGCACACGGCGTTTTTTAAACGCGCAGACGACGCGCTGCTAACGCACGTATACGCGCTTCAAACGAGATTTGAACGCAACCTTGTAACCTAAGCACAAGGGGTGAACGTGAAATGTGCGTCTACTGCACGTATATGCGCAGATACAGCGATACAGACGCGCTGTAAGTGTAACTGAGGCGCGGGCGGTGGCGTGGCGTGAGCGCGCACCCCTCCTCTACCCCTTCTCCGCCCCTTTGTACGCTTATCAAACGAGTTTCGAACGCGCTTCACACGCGCCTTTGTATCGCGTTTTACGTGCGTTCGAATCTACATAAACGCATAAATCGGCATCTACGGCGCTGAAACGCGCAGAAGACGCGCGTCGTCTGCGCGTTTAAAATACGCCGTATGCTAGCAGCCTAATATGATCACGAATTTACCACTACGTTATCCAGCACTTTAGTTCGTTTGACATGATCACGATTTTACGGTTACGTAATAGTTACGTTATAGGTACGAAGAAGTCAAGGAACCCTTGTAAATTCGATATAATCGTCTATCTGTTATATCTGTACGTTCGTCTGTCACAGCCATTTTATTTAGAGAATATTATTACAAACAAACATAAATGCAGATTTGTTAACTTAGACTTTGAGACCTTCTCTTCCCTCGGTCTAAAATATACGCGAAGGAAAGAGTACCTACGTACAAAAAAAAAGAAAGTAACTAGGCACTTAATTCAAAGGAAACATACAAGGAAGAAAATAGCCGTACTTGAAGATAATTAGGTGTTATTCAAGGTATTTTTTATTTCGTATGAAAGTAGAGCTTATTAAAAAATTAATTGCATTGTTGACTGCAGGTATTTTGGACTTTATCATCGTACACAATCTCTTTATGTATTCAAACAGATCATGCATCATGAATTAATTTGAAGCTGTCTACTGGATTTATGAACGTATATCTACAGTACAGTAGATTTTGTAAGTACGAATTTATTTAAGGTAGAGATCTTTCAGTAAAAAAATGCACACTCCACTGCAAAGTAGAAAGAGATAACGCTTTTATAGTTCCGGAAAACAGAACGAGAGAACGTTCTGTCGACATGGAGGAGCGTGCAGTGGAATACGCTTCCTGAGTGGGTCTTTCCCGATAGTATAATCTGGGTATCTTTAAATCGCGAGTGAATTGGTTTCCTCTAGGTAAGCGCGCTCCATCGTAGATCACAATGTCCTTAACACCAGATGAGTTGGCGGTCAAACGCAAATCTATTACTACCTACATTTAAAAAATACCTACACTACACATAGTTATTTAGTCTGTTTATGCGGTTTAACACATACATATATATTAAGGGGTTTGTTGGTTAATGCTACACCCTATAGAAAGTCTATCTATATACATAGATGTAAAAAGGTAGGTGTAAAATTGTTTACCATTGTACTTAGATGTCTCCCTTAATATACTTACCTTTGAACAAAAAATTCTATTAACGAGGACTATCCAGATATGTACTTATTGATTTAAAGCGTGCAGGTATTCATTATAAACACGAATAGAGAAAAACAGCTTCTCAAGTATTTCCTACTTCTGACTTCGATATGCGATCCCATATTTGGATTTAAATTTGGATATAATAGTAGTTAATTCGCTTAGTACTTTTTACACTAGCTAATTATAAAATCCAAATAGTTAAAGAGCTTAAGTATAAAGCTAACGTTCCGAAGGTCGCGGCCGTTACGGCCGACATGCGCACACAGCGAGCGCAGCGCTGTATTGAAAAATATGAAAATTTATGGATAGCATTTCATAATGTAGCCGATGAGACGAATCGATATGTCTTATGTCTCATATAATCCATTTTGGACCAAGTTACAGACACCCGCGACTTTCGGAATGCTAAGATATCACTAACCAATAAAAAAAAAAACAGTCAATACAATTAACTGAAACCCTGAAACATCCAACTAATAAATCCAAAATAAACTCAAAAGAACTGAATTAAAAATCCAGCATCACATTTTAAAAACAGCTGCGTGAATGACATTCACCTTACCCCAAATCGAAACCGACGATATTATCCAAATCGTAATCGAATATCCTATAATCGTACTTGTACATTTTGTACAGTTTCCTGATTAGAGGCAGTTCCAGCTGCGAGAAGTATTTGTGCAGCTTCTCCGAAGTTCCCGAAGTGTGCGCGAGCCGCGGGAACTGGACGTACGAAGCGTTGATTGTGTTCAGTGCTAGCAGGCCGTCGTCCAGGAGGGTCTCGTATTTACCTGCAATTATAATAACATACTATTAAAAAAACATTTGGTCGCGTTTCAATAGGCGCGAGGTCGCGGTTGCCAATATTTTGTCAAACCAGGATTAAGTCGATCTTTTCAGTTATGGTCTAAGACCCCGCTATAGGACGACCTTCACCGAGCTGGTTAATGGATGAAAAGTATTTTATATTCAATTAAATATGTCAATAAATATATTGCAAATGGGGTGTCTAAAAAAGTTAAAAAAAAAAAACATTCTGGACTGAAACTTTTTAGACACCCCATTTGCAATATATTTATTGACATATTTAATTGAATATAAAATACTTTTCATCCATTAACCAGCTCGGTGAAGGTCGTCCTCGTCGCCGGATCTTAGACTATTACCATCACATTAAATAACATCGTCATATAGAGTGAAGTCGCATTTCGGTTAATAGCAAGCAATGGTTAATAGAAAAAACGATTTAATAAAAGTTTGATAGAATATAATAGCAATCGGTATTAGGCTGTAGCTAGACAATTATCTGTCAAACTGCAGCTACCGCACGGCGTCCGCCTGGCAACTACAATGTAAATAAGAATTTATATTCTAGGCAACAAAGTTGAAATTCTGTTGAAAGAAAGTATGTTATTGAAACACGTTAGTGCGGTGCGAACAAAAACCGCCCTTTGGGTATCAAACTGTCAATCGCTAAACTCCATCAAACAATAATGTTTGATACAATGAACATACCAGTAATCGGAATAAAGAAATTTGCACAAAATATTAATATTAATAAAATATTAAATAAATAAAATAAAATTATTAATGAAATATTAATTTCTTACTTTCTTCTCTCCAGTTTATCGACTATTAATCGTTAGCCTACTTAGCCGTGAGAGTTCGCCTTTTAATTTCCTTATATGTATATGCTACTACTATTAAATTTTCCACATTTCCAACACCAATTTTTATTTTCAAGATTTTATTTTACCGTTTTGTCGGTGTGATTAAAAATAACCTTTACCATTAATATTATATTATTATATTAGTATTTACCATTAACATTATATAAACATTTAAACAAATTACAGCTGTCTAATACTAGTCTTTGAGTAAAGCCGCGGACGGAGAGACTGACAGAGAGACGGGCATGGCGAAACTATAAGGATTTCTTGTTTAAAACAGAATCCTAAAGATGACATTATGTATATCATCTATCAAACCCAACTCAGGTTTCAAGTTTCTACGAACAAAATTCTCGATTCCAAATAAAGTATAGTTATGTCTCTGTTGTTCCCATTGTATAAAACTATATCTATCTCTATCTAGAGAATACTATAGACATGGCATAGGACTATCGAAAAAATTCCAAGAACACCTAAAGCATCCGGTCTCCATGCTAAAATATTCTGGATGTCGCATGTCGGTAAAATTTTTGAATAACGGTTCAAAATCGGACGGTTTGTGAATTGCGACGGTTTTTTTGTTTTGTTTTTCCTATGTACTGGTATTTCGGTGAATATCTGATGTTAATACACTGTTTCCAAAATAAATAAGTACGAGTATATGACAAAACGCATAATGTAGGTACTAGCGAAAATTGCCGTATCATCTTATTTTGCGGTCAAGCTAAAACCACTATAACATTGTTTTTTGAGCAATCAGTCTATAGGCGACTAAGTAGCACCCATAACAGAAAAATATCCAACAATAGATTATCGTGGCACGGACACATCAAAATAGGAGAGGAGGACCTGAGAGTAAACAGTAGCCGTGGTAGAGGTCGACCGAAGAAAGTATGGATGAACTGCGTGAATGAAGACATGAGTGAAAAGGGAGTGAGTCCAGATATGACTAATAGCAGAGATGATTGGAGAAGAAAACGTACATACCGAACATACGTACATACTGTACCGACCCCACATAAGTGAGAACAGGGTAAGAAGAAGAAGAAGAAGGTCTATAGGCGACTAGCCGAATGCATGCCAACCCAACCATTTGACTAATGAAATTATAATATATACTTGCGATTACATACGAGACTCGTATTTATATAATAACTATAATAAATTAAATATTATAAAATAATAACCCAACCCAAAAATTCATATGATTAAATAAAAAAAAAAAACATTTGATCTCAATCCTTTTGTTTTTCTGGTAATGCCACCCAACTTCTTATCTATATCACCCAGAATGTTATTGTTTTGAACCTTAGCCTTAGTTCACATATATATAATTTGTTTCCAGTCATATAGCTGCATACTTGCTGCGTCTCAGCTTCTTCTCTCCTATAGACAATATGTATTTCATTATTTATTTATTTTTGTGTGTGTTTTTTTTTTTTTTGCCCTGAATTATCTCAGTAAATCTTGTCTTTAACATCACGTCTAAACTGTTATGTATATACGTATTTATAATATATGTTCATTTGCAATACTGTTTATAACTTCAGAATTATGTGTGTGTGTGTGTATGTGAGTGTGTGTGTGTTTTGTGTGTGTGTGTGTGTGTCGGAAGGTTAGTGCTGAAAATCAGCGCTGCTGATCGCTCAGCAGCATTATCGCTGAGCACTTACCTTTTTTGATACGCCAGATACTACAGCGAAAACTGTATATTTTTTAGGCTCAATAGTCTTACTTTTGTTATTTTTACTTGTGTTCTCTCTTTTTGTTGTAGTGTATGGTGTATAAAAATAAAATATTTTCTTTCTTTCTTTCTTTATATGTCTAATTTGTGTTTGTCTATATTAAATTAAAACCAGATTTATTAATCAAGTTTATTATAGGCATAACATAATAATTCCACGTTCGCAATACAACCAATATCATAATGAAAACCAGTTATAGCAAATTAGAGGTCAGATGACGCAAATCGCGCGGCGGCGAGTTTTATAATGACAAAAAGCGCCATGGGAAGAAACAACCTGACGGCAGGTTTGCAGCTTCAATATTTGAATATTTTTTACTTACAATTAAAATACAAATATATTTATTTTCAAACCATTTCTGCAATTTACAAACACTACGGACTTCGCACTAGTAAGACCATCGGGCGTCCTCTTTGACGAAATTACATTTCATTATCATTATCCATCATCATCATCTCAGCCACAAGAAGTACACTGCTGGACATAGTCCTCCCCATGGATTTCCAAAATTACCGGTTGGAAGTGGCCTAATTCAGGCAGTCCTGCCACTTGAATGGTATTTAAGTCAGACTTTAAATTTAAATTTTTTTTTTTTATAAATACATAATATACATTGAAGAATTACAATACAGTTTTAACATTATAGACTGAAGTCAAACTCTAATATTCTGGCAAATACAATGTACTGTAATTTCACAACTATTGCTAACATTAACATTGACATATCGTAAGTCATAGAATTCTGTGCAAGCAATGGCTAATAAATAAATAGAAACTACCTGTTGCCGTCATTAACATCGAGCAAAAAAATCACGTTTGTTGTATGGGAGCCCCCTTAAATATTTATTTTATTCTGTTTTTTAGTATTTGTTGTTATAGCGGCAACAGAAATACATAATTAGTGAAAATTTCAACTCTCTAACAATCACGGTTCATGAGATACAGCCTGGTGACGGACGGACGGACGGACAGACAGACAGCGAAGTCTCAGTAATAGGGTCCCGTTTTACCCTTTGGGTACGGAACCCTAACAATGAGTCAGTTCGCCATAACGAAGCGACTCAGCCTTGCTATTGTTGACTCGTAGACTATTGTTCCAATTGTGTGATGAATATATATTAAAGTCAATTTTTAGTGGAGGTGAAGGATAGTAATTCAACGTACCGTACTGATCGCGTAATGGCTATTTGCGTTTCGTTTATGGAGATGTATATTTTATGTCTTAATCAATAATCCTTATTGTTGTAATGTAAAGGAGGCAATAGATTAATTTTTGAATTACTTTATACATACTTAAATAAAAATAATAATTGAATAGAACATGTTACAGAATCTGGTTACATACTACTGAACTAAAGTCACTGAAACTGTGATGGGACCATCGCTGAAGTACATTTGACATTGATATTTGAGCCAAAAAGTTAAAATAAAAAAATAAAACTAAGAACCTCCGCCCAAGATTGTGCAATAATTTACCCACCAAATAATAATAATTAAAAATGATAATTTAATAATATTTTTTTATATGTATATGTTTTATTTTTTATAATATTTTTTTTAGTCTATACCTTCGCCAAACGGACATAGGACGGACTGGTGTAAAAGAGATTTCATAAGAGGTGGAAAGGGGAGACTACTTTTCAGTAACATAAGGGATTCGCGAAACGATCATTCGCAATGGTCAATAATAGTCCAAAATTAGCAAGTTCCTGCCATTTTTGTAGGATTTAGCTCTCATTTTAATACGTAGCAAGAAGTGCTACGTGCTTTTAATAATGCTAAAACATGCTGTCGAGACGTATTAAAATAGTATTTTACTCCTAAAAATTAGTATTTTATGAATAAGAAGTGACTTAACATTTTATGCAGTAACAATAATAGGATTTTGGACTGCAGTTTAGCATGAAAGGAGACTTAAATCTGGTCTCACTGTGTCAATATTGAAAATTTCAAAGGATCGACCCTTTGTCATCCGAGTTACCGGATGACAAAGGTGTGTGTTTCAACTAAACTTTCAAGAATTGTCTTCATGCACATGAATTGAATTGAAACCGAACAAGAACTTCTAACATCTTTTTGCACAAACGTCGAGTTCAGATATTTTTATTACTAACCTGTGGAGCAAGAAGTAATAAATACGAGACACTATAATTATTACGTCTCGCAAAATCACCACCACACCGGTTTTAAGCCTAAGTGTGTAGCCGTACATTCAGTAAAGATAAAAAACCCATGGTTAAAAAATGCCGTGTTTTTATGTCAACGCAAAAAGATACAAATTCACTTTGCTTTTTAACTACAAGCCAACTTTGTTGTTCTAAAACATAATTGTAGGCTCTACAGTACAAAGTTTTATGTGAAGACGTACAATTTACATCAATAAAGTGTAACGGACTATGTAATAAAAGTACAAGTAAAGTTATAGGCAGTTTTCATGATTATTTATGAGGAAGAGGCCTAGATGTAAGTATAGTGTACGAATCCCTAAGAATCCGTTCATGAAATATTAAGCTTTGAAGTGATATATGATTTTTTGTTAGGGTCAAGTCCCCCCCTCGACCGTTTGACTTTTTAAATTATTCCTTTTATTTTGTTTTGGCAGCAGATAGAGCAGGACCGTGACTTGTGGAGGGAAATGGGGGAGACAATTGCCCAGCAGTGGGACAATACAGATTAATAAAAAAATAGTTAGAAATTATTTCGTATACTTAGATGGTATTTTTTTTTTCAGAAACTGGTTATTGGCTAAAATTTTTTGAAGAGTGGCAAAATGGCATTTTGACGAATAACAATATGCTATTTTGAAGTGTAGCCAAGACGGTATTTAGAAGAATAACGAAATGATATTTTGAAGAATATCACGATGACAATACTTGGACAACATTTGAGCCAGATTAAATAAACATTTGACCACGGACCGTCCGAAGCTACGTGTGGTTCAAAATGGAATGATGACTTTTAAATGGAAACTGGCTCTCAAATGAAGCTACAAAAACACATCGTTAGTGTGCTTGACGACATAAGATTATCAGTAGTAAGTCGAGCAGTTTACGCTATTCACATAACAATTAAAGCCTGATTGCCTGGAAGAGATCGCTCTAAGCGATAAAGCCGCCAATTAAAAGCCTAGCTATAATTATTTTTTCTCTGTATTTGTGGTATTTTAATAAACAGTTATCTAGATAGATTCTTTATTAAAATACCACAAATACAGCACCGACAAAGCACAGCCGATTAGCAAGTGGCAGTGGATAGGGCACATCATAGCACGTAGAACTGATGGCAGATGGGGCAGAAAAGTTCTGGAGTGGAGACCGCGCACCAGCAAGCGCAGCGTAGGTAGACCAGCTACGAGATGGACAGATGACCTCATACAAGTGGCGAGAAGACGTCGAATGCAAACCGCTTCCAATCGGCCTTTTTGGAAATACATGGGAGATGCCTATGTTCAGTAGTGGACTTAGAAGGGTTAGCGATTATTACAAATATATAAGAATTGCACAGCTTTTCCTATTGATACCCCAAGGTATTTATTTTCAGGTCTGTTAGGCGGAAGGGGGATTTGTATGGTACGCCACGAAGTTGTATGGTAAGTTTCCTTCCACCACCCCGTTCGAATAGCTCAACTATCTCAAAATAAAAGTAATTAAAAAAAATGAAATCGACTTCAAAACTGAAAAGGAAAAAATAACAATTGTTACATAATTCCGACAAATTAAATCAAATCAAAACTGGACGTGTAGGTACTTACCACAACTATATTTTTGAGGTCGGTGCTAGCCCCTAAGCTCCACCATCACCAACTAAGTCCAAGACAGACACCGACCTCAATAATATAGTTCTAAGAATTATTACAATACGACTTCTAGTGTTCGCGTAATACGTGGACAAACATACATACATACATTTATGAAATTTGGCACACGTGCTTGAAAAGCGCACATAGACTAACATATATGAAAATTGTACAATTCTAACAATACATATTACATACATACATATCCAATTGATAATCTTACCTTACCTTTTTTGCAGTCGATTAATAAAAAAGGAAATTAGGTGTGCCTAGGGCACGTCAAAATTAAGACGCGTCGATTGACAACTTAGTTTAAAATTGAAGTAAGGAAAATAATGCGAATAATTCCACGTCTGACCACCAACATGCCTGTCGGACGATACGATCGAAGATGAAGCACGCGGGCTTAGAAGATACCTATTCAGTATTCACTCTGACCTTGACCCGAATAAAAGGGAAGACATGACCATACATACAAAGACTATTAAAATCGAAACTTTCCTTTTAGTATAGTTCAGATCAAGAGTATATTACTTTTATGAAAGACTGCGCGAAATCTGTAAGCAAATACTCAAGACCGAGGTGTAGATTGACGCAAACGGACACAAATATTATGCTAAGTGGAATCGAAACCAGAATAGACTATTGTTTATTATCAACGAATCGTATACAAAGAACACATGTAGAGAGGATATTCCCACCGCTCGCTGGCCTTGGTGGTTGACTCTTCGAGATATAAACCTAAACAATTAGAGATGGAAAGGAAATGGTTGGATGAAATCAAGGATAGCAGAAGTAAGGGTTATAGAATAATGTATGATTATTAATCTCTAAGGCATATAGCTTATTACATTATAGCTGATAATGAGCTAGATAAAATGAACTGATTACCCAGAAACAGGCCTATTATGAATCATTTTCAGGGTTCCGTCGTAAGCAAGGAACATTTATAGTTTGACCATGTCCGTTTGTCAACAACCGACTTCAAAATGCACGATACCAAACTACTGAACCGATTTTGATGAAATTTCTATGGGAGCAATCTGAAAGTATTATTTTTCAAACAAAAAAATATATATTATTCGGTTCATAAATAATAATTTTAAAAAAATTGTTATGAAACAAACATACAAAAAATATACAGTCGAATTGAGAATCTCCTAACTTGTTAAGTCGGTTAAAAATACATTAATGAACCTCTAACATCAAAATATATCAATCAAGCAGTTAAGCCTGTAGCAGGTAATATATAAACATATAAACATACCCATTATACATATCTACCACCCGAAAAACAATACCTATCTACTCTGTCTCGCAAAGTCGGGTAAAAAAATCTAACATTCCATGACGTCACACACAAAATTGTTTTATTACACTGATAATTCTTCCATATGAAGAAACTTCACATTAAATTGAATAGCAACAAGCCAAAAACCCCGTTAGCGGCTGTTAGGTCATTTGTCAAACCCAGGCTTGAATAACTCATTAAAATGAATTGGTTTATTTTTGCTAACGTCATCTACAGCTGAATAATGCTTCGCTGTTTAGTCTTTTTACAGCAGAGATAAATATGATTTAGGTGTCTGTTTTCTACATTTACGCAAGATAGATCTACAATTGACCACCAACACGCCTGATGATAAGCGACGGTGTGGCCGAGGATGGAGCTCGTCCACCTACAAAATATCTATTCGCTCTAGCCTTGAAAATTCCAAGATTGTAGTTCTCAGGAAACAGAGATGGCAGCAAAGAATTCCATTCCTGTGCATTACGCATCAGGAACGTGGACCGATATCGCTGAGTTCGGATTTTTGGCATGTCAACGAGATATGGTAATACGCCGACTTTTTGCTAGTCCTGTATATAATTGATCTTATATTTAGGATCACGCGACGCAGTAAGTATATATATGCACGATCCGCCGTCTCCAGACGTTCTACTGGGCGTCGAAGACTGTTATTGCAAGAGTTAATATATGTATCTTTACATACCGCATTCCACATCCAGTGTATCCATCCATCTTTATAATATAGTGTAAAAATGATTAAAAAAAATGTATATTCATAAAAAGTGTTTTCAAATAAAATTTTACTAAACTTCTCAGAATTTAATATCGCTCCGATAGTGGCTCTTTTAGGTAATCCGCAGGTGTGATAAAACATTATTATATTCGAATATACAGTCTTACTTATAAACGCTGATTATATGCATTTTAGTTAAACAGTGTTTTGTTCCGTTTTCGCACGTGACAGTTCTCGTCTGACAGAAAGTGAGAAGTCCTTATTCAGTGAATAAGATTTTAGCATGCGTTTATAAGTAAGACGGATACAGTACGATTACTTATATTTACATTTGGTCACTTTACTGCCGATTCCCGATGTCGACATCATTTCGGCGAGGTAGGCTCGTTGACGCAGACATGTCTATGACGTAATCATCGTACGACTGTGACTTATGGTATTTCCGTCTTAAAATATACAAAATCACCTTGGTGTAGGCGACGAGTTTACAATACCTTATAAGGTACGACTAGATAACAAACAGTTTAAATAAATAAATATTTGGGGACATTTCACACAACACCATCTAGCCCAAACTAAGCAAAGCTTGTAATATGGAACTAGATGGCTGATAGAATACATATATATATATATATATATATATATATATATATATATATATAAATTTGTAAATATATACATATGATACATAGAAACACCCAGACACAGAACAAACATCCATGCTTATCACACAAATGTTTGCCCTGGGTGGGGATCGAACCCACGACCTACAGGCTCAGCAGGCAGACATACTACCAACTGAGCCACAAGGCCAATCTTAGATTATTATTACACACATTATGTTTAGAAAACTCACAAAATTCCGGACAAAAAGGACGGCTGAATCGATTTTGATGAAACATAGCTAACGACACTCTCGATCAAAACCTCTATCAAACAAAAAAAATAAAAAATAAAAACGGTCCACCCGTTTGAGAGCTAAGATGCCACAGACTAATATAGAGATACACTCGTTAAACTTATAACACCCAGCCCTCTTTTTAGGTCGGGGGTGAAATAGGAAAAAAAAATTTAAAAGAAAATTATAAAAGTATGTATGTATGTATTTTACACAGTTAAGTCATTTGAAATAATTTATATATTATCTATTGAATAAGACCGATCGTTTCGAGTCGGCGTCAAATCGCATCGTCCGAGCTAGAACGTGCCAAGTCTTCTTTGCTCTCTATCAATACAATTTTTCCTGACAGGCTCAAACGAAATATCTCATGGCCAACGATTGAAAAACTACCTAACTACCTTACGATTCAAAGTTCATTGTCATATTGGGCATGGGTAAACAATGTGTCTATATTATCAACAAAAAGATAAACAAAATACCCGAGCTACATAAGAGCTATTTCCGTATTGTAACTGTTACGTTTGATACGTTTCATGAGAAAGTATGTACATGTACAGGACCTGCGTATATTTTTTTAAATGTTTCCTTTTTAACAGACTTCCAAAAAGGAGGTTCTCAATTCGACTATGTTTTTTTTTTGTATGTTTGTTCACCGATTACTTCGCCAATTGTCAATTGATTTTGATGATTCTCTTTTTGTTTGGTAGTTAATAGTTCAGAGGTAGTTAATAGTTCACATACATTCTATCAAAATCGGTATCAAAATGTCATCCAAGTAAAAGAAATTTCGTATTTCAAAGTCGGATGCTTCAGTTTTCAAACTATAAAAAATTATGAAGTTGGATTGTGTGTATAATATATGATTGTATTGTATGTTATATACAAATAATTGTATACTACAACACCCGGGAATAACGACACCTCGCACATCAAAATGGGTAGAGCCAAAGGCGTCGTCCAGCCCATGGCCCAGGGGGGGGGCAAGTTAATATTATGGAGGAGAAAAATATGAATTGTAGGTACAGGTACAATTGCACGGCCTTAGGACTTTGGTTGCTTTGCAGTTGGCTACATTTTTCAAATCTCTAGAGGGGGCAGCTGCCCCCCTTGCCCCCCTTGGCGATGCCCTTGCCAGCCACTGCTGGGTATGGGCCTCCTCTTGTTTCTGCCCCCCCCCCCCCCCCCTTGGCGACACCCTTGGGTAGAGCCGTATAAGCTGTCGGAATTTATAAATACATATACATATAATGTACATACAAACGAAGAACAACCCTCCTTATTGCAGAGTCGGGTAACAAGTAATTTTTTTTATGCGAACGTGATATTCGGATTTCCATTTTAAAAATAGCCTACGATTACGAATAATAACACCTATTCTCAGGAGGCACAGACGAATCTAGCAACACCTCGCACATCAAAATCGGTCAAGCCATTAGCAAGCGACTAGCTTGTTGAAAAAAAAAACTGCATCAAGTAAAACGAAACAATCTTGTACTTATAACAATTGTTTTTCTATCCCACTTTCTTCTGTTTTCACTATCACTTCAAACTTGGCGAATCATTTTGACCGTAAAATGCATGTCAGCCACTTTGATTGACCGATTATTTCGCAATTGCGTATTTGCGCATACTCAGTGAAAATCCAAAAGACCTACCCAATTAAATTTATCTACTTGAAGCATGTTATTATAATTTACATGCTTGAAGTAGATAATTTACTATAACGTATACGTACTACGTATTATTATAACTGCAATAGTAACTTATTTTGTAGCGCTCGTGGCGTAGCTTGACTAGTAGTCAGACATCTTGTGCAGACGATGACCAAAAATGAGACTGTATAAAGATTTTAAATCACGAAGTGTCGAAAATGCATTTCAATAGAATTCTAATAATTCATAATTATAGTCTCGGCTGGACAGCGTTCGGGAAACTTAAAAGCGTCTTCTCGTCCAATATACCCCAGTCCCTCAAGCCAAAAGTTTACAACCAGTGTGTGTTACCAGTGATGACATACGGCACTGAAACGTGGTCCCTAACTATGGGCCCTATAAGGAAGCTCAAGGTCACGCAACGAGCTATGGAGAGGGCTATGCTCGGAATCTCTCTACGAGATCGAATCAGAAATGAAGAGATACGTAGGCATACAAAAGTTACCGATATAGCACAACGGATTAGCAAGTTGAAGTGGCATTGGACAGGGCACATAGCGCGTAGAACTGATGTCCGATGGGGCCGAAAGGTTCTCGAGTGGAGACCACGTACCGGCAAGCGCAGCGTAGGAAGACCAGCCACGAGATGGACAGATGACCTCGTACAAGTGGCGGGAAGACGCTGGATGCAAGCCGCTTCCAATCGGTATTTTTGGAAATCCATGGGGGAGGCCTATGTCCAGCAGTGGACTGCTTATGGCTGAGATGATGATGATGATATAGTTTTTAATTTAATTTTAGGCCTTTAATAAAAACATATTGTACTAAATAAGTCGGTAATAAATTCAATTCAATTCAATTAAAATTTCGTCAATTGAAACCCATCCTGCATCGACCCTGGTGGAAAGGTGCCCATAATGCAAGCAGCATTGCCACGCTTTATGGCAATAGCCAACCTTTGCACCAAGAACGAAGCAGAACGGGAGTCACCACTGTTGTCTTTCAGTCTTCGGCCAATTTCACTGACGAGGCCTTTGGCATCCGCTCCCCAACTACCCATGGTTTCAACGGCGATGGGTACAAAATAATATTGTAGCTCCATTGCCGCGTATTAATTTTAATTTTAGGGTAAGATATATTGAATTTTGTTCTGATAATAAACGAATTTGAATTTGAAAAAATGTAGTCTATAACACTGAAGATGAACAGAAGAATCTAATGAAATGAATATCTAGGTAACTTAGACATATAAAATACATAAAATACACTTTTTAAAATTTTTGCTGTACATACTTGAAGTCGATTATTTATTTGTAATTAATAAACAGACTTCAAAAAAGGACCGTACCGTATATATAATACATATATACACGAGAGCTAATTGCGAAAATCGAATGTAGAAAATCGAAGCTAACAAGTATCTATATTAAAAGAAAAACAAAATACTTGAATGCAGAAAAGAGGTTTTTGTAGCCGACTGCAAAAACCTCTTTTCTGCATTAGACTGCAGTCTAACGTACGATTTCGTTGCACTTGATAGGCTGTTGAGTGTACGTTTTTTTGTGAGAAAATATGTGTAAAATCGCTGTAAAAGACTATTAAATGCGCATTCTTTAGAATAATTCTAGTAAATACACCTGTATGTTACGAAGAAGTTCGTTGGAGGCCAAGGCCAGGTTAAGCCGTTTAGGCTATAGACGCTCATATAGAAACATACATACATACCCAAATACATACATACAAATAATATAACCTTCTTTACGCAGTCAGGTAAAAAGGAGCTGTATGAGAAAATAACCGTTTGACGCCAAACGTACACTCGAAAAACATTACCCTCATTCATGGACGACAATCGAACAGCAGTTTTACCATCTGACAGTTAACAACACGAAAAAGTGTCATCATTTCATAAGAGATGTTCCAGAAACTCGACTGAAACACTTTAAGTCCACTTTTTTATTGTGTGGACATAATAAATAAAATTAATTTATTTCAGGCAACCAAAACCCATACAGTTGAAAGCAATGATATAATTCAGTAATAGATTTTTTTTTTTTTTTTAAATTTCAATTTTAAATTAGGTACCCTCAGATGGCATGAGATACGGGGCCGTATTTTTCGCATTTTGCACCGAAGCTGCAAGCGATACGCTAGCGTATCTCTCGTACTCTACGACTTTCTTGATCTATGGCACAGTCGTTGATCTATCTGCACTGCTCTAACTCGTACCGAAGGCTAGAGAAATGCTCATTCCCGCCCGACCGCCGAGAGAGCAAACGTGTCGTGACCGTGATCCGCGAGTGTGTTTGTGTGAACGTTAAAAAGTGAATTTATTGTGGTTTTACAATGGACAGGTGAGTTCTGAATAGATTTATGTTTATAGACTTGTGTTGTGTTTGTGTCGAAATATTTGGTCAAATCCGATATAGTTTTGTTGATAAATTTCTAATAATTAGACCCAGAATGCTTAAGTGCCCAAGAGCGGCCATTTTGTTCCGCTCGACCATTGGAATTTATCGTGGAATTTGTCAAAGATTCAGAGGCCGGATCGGATGGATGTGACATTTTGTTTATGTTTTTTTTTTACTCAACTATGCAAGGATTATTGTTTTTCTAGTTTATCCATGTGTGCATGTGTTTGAGCAATTTATTTTTATTTTATATATTTTTTTATTTTTAAACTACGTTTTTTTTGTATGTTCTTTGATTACTCCGCCAATTCTGAACTGATTTTGATGATTCTTGTTTTGTTTAGTAGTTCATACTTCAGAGGTGGTTTCATATAAATTTTAAATTATAATTATTGAAACAAAATTTCGTTTATATATTTTACGTATGATGCATGTAAATATTGTGTGTTATTAGCGAATCGTCTAACCGTGTACGCACCCGAGGAGGGCGTAGTGGACGCGGAAGAGGGGTGCGTACACGAGGTGGAATAGGTGCGGAGAGAGGGGGTCGAGGGCGGCCCGCGGCAGGCAACTCAAGAGGTGGAAGAGGTGCGGAGAGAGGGGGTCGAGAGCGGCCCGCGGCAGGCAACTCAAGAGGTGGAAGAGGTGCGGGGAGTGGGGGCCAAGAGCGGCTCACGGCAGTCGACGAGTTGGTTTTATTTGCTTTTTGATTATTCAAAAGAATGCGCATTTATTATCTTTTACAGTGAAAAAATGGTTTCTGCAGTCAAATATCTTGTTGTTCTTCTAACATAGTTCAATTTTATGTTTAATATTTTACTATGTGAACAATTTTGAAATATTGTTATTTGTTTTTAGTATGTCACTGGTGCACATTGAAGATGTGAATTTGGGCTCTCCCCTAGAGCGCCCTCTTCACATTAAAAAGAGGAGGACGTGGAGCCCGTAAGTTCTCTTGTAAACGCTAATATTTATTAGTTGTTGATGTTGTTTTATATTGTTAAATCAAATGTCATTGAATTTCAACAGATCGCCACGGTACTCTATGCCGCCGACCGCTGCAAATTCAAACTCCCTGATTACTGCTCCCATCGCCGCTGCCACCGTAGCCGCCACAGTAGGGTCACCGGCGGTACCGCCTTCTCCAGCATGGTAAATATCACCATATTGATTATGTAAAATTTGTAAATTAAGAGGAAATAATATTAACGATGTTTTTTTTTTTTCAGTTACGTCGAGTGTGGGCCAAGTCCGTCGATGTCGACGGACACAGTGTCGCCCGGCCCAGCACCTAGTCCCGTGCCATCGACATCGGAGGCGTCGGACCACGCTCGGCAATTGTAAGTATTACCGTAATGAATGTGTAAAATTTGTAACTTAGAGTGAGTAATATTAACGATGTTTTTTTTTCAGTTACGTCGAGTGTGGGCCAAGTCCGTCGATGTCGACGGACACGGTGTTGCCCGGCCCAGTACCTAGTCCCGTGCCATCGACATCGGAGACGTCGGACCACGCTCGGCAATTGTAAGTATTACCGTAATGAATGTGTAAAATTTGTAACTTAGATACATATTAACGATAGTTCTTTTTTTAGAACACGAAGGAAGGACTATATTCATAATCGACGGCCGGTGACAGACTCGGAAATACTTACAGCACTGGAAATGGGTATGTGGTCTCTTTATTTACGCTTGTTTTTACCCGACTGAGTACGAAGTATGTATTTTTTATCATCGATTACTCCGCCATCCCTGAACCAATTCCTGTGTTTCTTGAATAATCATAATGAGAAAATTCCCGAGGACCCCCTCAAAATACTCTTGTAACTTTTGCAAAGAAAAACGTGTCGTTGGAACTCTGTAAGGACCCCCTTACAGAGTTCCAACGACACGTTTTTCTTTGCAAAAGTTACAAGAGTATTTTTTTTAATACTAATTTAATATCTATTGACGTTCCATTCAGTTTGGTTAATGTGACTATACTACTCTTGTAACTTTTGCAAAGAAAAACGTGTCGTTGGAACTCTGTAAGGACCCCCTTACAGAGTTCCAACGACACGTTTTTCTTTGCAAAAGTTACAAGAGTATTTTTTTTTTACTAATTTAATATCTATTGACGTTCCATTCAGTTTGGTTAATGTGACTATACGCTTGTTTGATCAGGAAGCGAGTCAGAAAGCGAGTCAGAAAGCGACAGCGACGACGAACCGTCTGTCGAGATTCTTACGCGGTCTAGGCAGTGGTTATTGACGGAAGAGACTCAGATGGACGACCCTCCCGTCGAAGAACCCACGTTTTCCAGCCTAGACCGCGAGGAACCGATGCCGCTCACCGCCTCTTCGATGCCTGCTGGCCCAGAGAGTATGTATGAGTTTGTGTGGAGTAGTTTTCCGGACTCCCCGATTCCACCTGAGTCGAGGAGGGAAATTTTCTCGCAAAATAATGTCGGTCCGACACTCCCGGTGGACACCCCATACGAAGCTTTCATGGCTATATGGGATCGTCCGATAATCGATAAAATTGTCAGGGAGACAAATAATTATGCGCACAATCTGGCGACAAATATGATTAATAACCAAGATATTCACCCTAACAGCCGCATCTGTGATTGGCATGACACATGCGTAAATGAAATATATATTTTTTTGGCAATTATATTAGCAATGGGAGTTGTAATTAAGACACGTATAGATGAGTATTGGAACAAGGCAAATAGCATATTTACGACGCCTGGGTTTAGTTCACTCATGTCGCTCAGGCGTTTCCAGTTGTTGTGTAAGTGCTTGCACTTTAACGACAACGAGGGCATGAGAGGATTAAACCTAGACGGCGCTCGGGCAAAACTGTTTAAAATAGCCCCGGTCCTTGATTATTTAAACGTAAAATTCTCAGAGCTTTATGTATTGGACCGAAATATTGCGATTGACGAATCACTTGTACAGTGGAAGGGTTGGTTAAACATTAACCAAGTCATCCCAAACAAAAAAGCCAGGATAGGTATAAAAAGCTACGAAATATGTGAATCGCAGACAGGATACCTGTGGCGTTTTGAAATTCATGCACACCAAAGGCAAATCTCTCAGACACATCTCGACCCCACCAGTGCGCCAACCCCTGCACTTGTATTGAGGCTGGTACAGGGGCTCGAGAACAAAGGGTACACGTTGTGGATGGATAATTATTATAATTCTCCGGCTTTAGCTAGGAAGTTGAAAACGTTGGGTTTTGATTGCGTTGGAACTTTAAGAACGAACCGTGAGTTTGTCCCAGCGGAACTGACCGTTTTATCAAAATCACAGATGCAACCAGGTCAGATGTCTGGGTTTACCTCGGGCGATGTTGATCTGTTGGTGTGGCGAGATCAGAATCGAGTTGCAGCGATCTCTACTTACCACGGCAACTCGGCTTGCGTCGTCCAAGGTAAACTCAAGCCAATTCTGATTCATGATTACAATATCATGATGGGTGGTGTGGACAAAAAGGACCAAATGATATCGATGTACCCCATTGAGAGGAAAAGAACAAAAGTCTGGTATAAAAAATTATTTCGGCGACTGTTGAACGTGTCTGTGCTGAACGCATATATTATGAGTAAAGGGTGCAGACCATCCTCTAACAGGACACATCGTGAATTTCGAGTGTCTTTGATAAATAGTATTATCGAACACCACACTGAAAAAGCCGTAATCTTCCCTTGTGAGCCACACTCCCGAATTTTCGAAGCCCGAACCCACTACATGAGCGAGTACCCAATGTACCCTCAACATAAATGTCGGCTTCGGAGGCAATGCGTCATATGTAAAAAAAAGGTGACTACTTACTGTGTGGGCTGCGAAAAGGCATGCTGTTATCCAAATTGTTTTATCGCTTTACATCATTAATTAACGAAACATTGTGATACTGTTTTTTGCGTTCAGCATCAAATTTCATCAATATCCGTTCAGTCAATGGCCGAAATATTTTTTATACCTGTTCAAATCCTTTCTCATCGAATTGCATCAAGATAAGTTCAGCCGTTCCGTCCTAATGTCCACAGCCTATTTATCAAATTTCATCTATATCCGTTCAGTCTGTACAAAGCTGCATCACCATTTTTTCATTAAAATCAGTTGTGCCGTTCAGAATTAAAACCCATCATTTTCAAACCTATCTAAAGCCTTTCTTATGGAATTTTATCAAGTCAGTTCAGCCGATCCATCGTAATGTCCACAGCGTGCTTACCAAATTTCATCTAAATCCGTTCAGTCGTCTATTCGTGGAAGATAGCTACTGACTACAGTAAAAATTTGCTATTATGACATCAAAGGTACCACCTTACAATTGGTCATAAAATCTATATTTACATTAATCAGTGATGTTATTTAGGTACATTTTTTTCTTTACATAAGTTTTATACATTATAAATAAAACTCTAACGTTGTACACGTCAATAAAAAACTGAATTCACGTAAATTACAAACTGAACAGCCTAAGAAAACCAGCTTTAGTAATACCGCACTGCACGTGCATCTTGTTTCTGAGTTATTACAATAGCACCTACAATCGGATTTTTATTGTTTTATGCCTTTGACCATAGCCGTGCCAGATGTGGGTGTTGCTATCCATCTAATTTTTTTATGTCGTTTTAGAAAGTTTTGCCTGATTCACATCGATAAAAACTTAAAACACCCTTAATTTGTTTTAAATAAATCTTTTGAATATTTGAAAAGAGCCACATTACAAAATTGTACGTCGAATAAAGCCAAAAACGCCACCATTTACGATGTTTGTTGTTAGAATCGGCCACAGCGTATCCTGCCAAATTTCATCAAAATCAGTTCAGTTAATACATAACCGTAGCATACATCACAGAATTTCATCAATATCCGTTCAGCCGTTATCATGTCAATCGCATATTCGTCGAATTTCATCAAAACCAGTTTAGTCGTTTACATGTCCAATACATTTTAACAAATTTTATCAAAATCAGTTCAGTCGTTACACGTCTACAGTTGCCCGACTTACCCAAATTCATCAAGATCGGATTTACCGTTATTGTCATTTTTCGGTAGTTATCTCTACGTGTTTTAATGTAATTCTCATCAAATTTCATCAAAATCCGTTCAGTCTACACGGCGTATTTTTTTTTATGTATCTTAACAATTTTTATCAAAATCCGTTCAGTAGTTTCCATAGAATTGTTGTATTGCTCCTATAATTTTGTCCGTCAAATTTATAAAAAAAAAAAGCGCATAATTATTGTGTGTATGTGTGTATATTTATATATTTTATTTTTTCGCATTTCATACAAAAACATGATAAAAAATATGTCATAAAAATACGCACTCGATCATCTTACCATTTTACTGCACAAATCCAACTGCGCTCACCTTGTACCAACTGTGACCTTGAACTAACTGTGCCACTTCCATTTTTGTATGTAGCGAGTGGCGCCCGTCTTAGATTAATGATACCAATCATTAATCTAAGGCGCCCGTATTGGTTTTGTATGGTGAATTGGTTCGTTTTCGCTGATTATTTGTAAATGTTTTTTGTATTGTAACTGGTATGTCTTTTTGATGTTTTTTGTAGTACGTTTCACTGTTTATAAGAATGTATAAACACATTTTGAAATAAAGCAAGGGTTTTGCTCTATGTCGTAATATATTTTGTCATGCCGTATTTTGTTTATTCTGTTACAATAAAATTCTATAGTAATAAAAACTAAACATTTGTAATAGCTAACTTTTTGTTTATAATAAGCCAGATGTGTAAACTATTAAATACATAAAAGAACAAAGACACTAGTGTTTGAAAGTTTCTCGGTAAGTATGGAGCTTGAAACGTGACCCTATTTTGTGTCGATGCTCTCCGGCCACGTTTTTTTCAAGTGGCATGTTTTTGTAAAGCTCATTGTGTAAAAATATTGTATGGAAAGGTATCCTAGGAGAATATTTGTGTTTTATAATTAAAATAAAACAATAATGTGTTTAAAAAAAATGATTTTATTTTAAATATATCCATTTATGTAAGAGATGGTAAAAAAAAGTGCTCTCTCTTAAGCGTAGTCTCCCAGGGGAAACTGGAGAAAAATAATTATAGTTCAAAAAACTGAAAATACCCGACTTCTAAATACGCAAGTCATTTAATTTTAATTTTAATTGATGTATAATTTAATTTTAATTTTATGACTTTCACTGACATTTTACTCTATTATTATTATCACTTTATTTGTTTCTTAATTATTATTATTATGTTATGTGATTATATTATTATGTGATTTCTATGAGTATTAACTCGAAATAAATAAATAAATAAAAAATAAATAAATTTACTTGGATGATTATTAGTTATTTATTGAACAGTGTTTTTTTTTTGTAAAACCCAAACTTTTGAACCGATTTTGATAAAATATATGTATTAGTTCAGTGGTGCCTTGAGAAATAATATTATATAATACGCTTTCCGAGTAGATATTTTCAATAGATATAATCTGGTTGTCTTCAAATCTAGAATGAATCGGTTTTATCTAGGTAAGCGTGCTCCATTGTAGACCGCAACGTCCCTTATCATCAGGCGAGTTGGCGGTCAAGCACAAGCCTGTCACTGAATAAGAAATGTCGGCTAACAATTAAAGAGCTAAATCTTAGATAATTAGTTATTCAGGCGATACTAAGGACGTTAGCGTTGGCTGAAGACACGTGTGGAATAAAATGTAACATCAGACACGGTAAGCCGACCAGAGGTCGCCGACCTACGATGTAACATTTAGCATGTATCCAACGCATTATTAACGTATTGACATTATCTGCCAATCACGGTACGGATGGACTTGATTCTATTTTGAGGAATTTGGTTTAGTTTGAATTGAAAAGTGGTTTTCGTGCACCTGTGATAGGTATATTTTTAAATAACATCACAACAGACCACGGAATATATGAAAAATAAATCATCTCCAATTTAGCGACGTGTAGGGGTGACACCCTATTTTTTTGGTCAATGGTAAATGAGCAATCCTATGACTTAACCGTTACGTAGGTAGCTTAAATTAATTCCGGTGGAAAAGCACCCTCAGTCCCTCAAACTGCGGCATGGAAAACGCTCTCTTATAATGTAGGTATATATATATATATATATATTTATAATGTATATAGGTATACAATACATTTTCGGAGATTGTAGTATCCTAGAACCAACATAAATAGGTTAGATTTTATTGAGAGCATATGATACTAACTGCATATAACTAAGCTAAACATGTTTAAAAATAAATCCTGTAAAGTACGAGTTCTACTCGCACACCGAGACTTCCGCACTCTTACACATGCATATAGGTAAACACTGACACCAGGAAAATTACTCAACAAAATGTACTTTATATTTAAAATATTTGTATCTTCGCATAGGTATTTTGTACAGTCCGAATAGGCTGAAATACTAGACGTTCACACACAATATCAAATTCAACAAGTACCTAAGTGTTACAGATCTATTTTCTTTATGAACACTACTGTTTATATTATGTCACATGACACTAACGTCAATGAAATGTGTTGATGCTAAGTATGGGCCACCAATGATGTAGCCGCCAAACGTAGCTTGATGATAGATGTGTGAGACGCCGTCATTCTTCACCACCTGCACGACTCGCGTTGAAGCCAGCCCCTCAACCGGCATAAAGCGCTCGCCGATGTTTATATGTCGCGGGTTCGTTTTTAAACTGAGATATACCTAATTGATAACACTGATTTTCACTAATATACGGCTTTATTCTGCAATGATGATACAAACGTGTATTATTAAACTAAATTATTTACAGCGGAATTATAATTTTCTAAACTGAAGCCATGATTGACCATTGATGACAATTACGACTTAAGCTATCTGATACAATTTGTTCCCTTCTCTTTCTATTGACTAATTATTGATTTGATGAAGCGAGAGAACAACATTAATACTACCGTTTTGAACTAGATGTCGCATTAGTTTCACAAGCACACACTAGATGGCGTTACCTGAATCTAATCGACTGAGTGTGAAATTATAGATCCGTATACATCTGACAATATATGTTAATTTGCATTAACAAAATGAAATGTTTCACTTTTAATTTTTCGTTACTTTTTTTGTGGAATCAAGACGGTGATTTTATCGCGCACAATAATTTCCCATTCTTTTTTTCCAAAAATTATTTACACCGGTTGCCTCACACTACCAGTTTTTAATATTTGTTGATTTATATCAAAGTAAACCCTAAGAAGGAATCTAAGGAATCAACAATCTTGCCAATTTTTGATTACATATATATATATATATATAACCATTCATAAGTTACGTGTAGGACAGACAAACAGATACCGTATACCGATACCTCACGAATAAGCTCCCGTATCCTTAGTACGAAAAACCTAAAAATTCCCCTAGTAAAAACAGTTAGCGCAACTCCTATTTTGTCATCTAAACAAATTCTAGGAAAGCTGCATTAGCACATGTCTATTTGGTTCCTTATGTCACGGTTACACAACATTCACACTGACTCAGTATATTTTACTCATACATTATATTACGAAACTTTTTTATTTATCATGTGGGAAATCCAGAACGATTCGAAAATGTTTCGTAATTTTTTATAAGGCTCAGGATATTTTCAGCAAACATAGATTAGAACCATATCAAATATATTTGTTTTCAAACAAGAAACATGATCCGTTTTGGCGATATCTATTTTAAGTAGTACACAAACAAGTACCTATCTATATTAAAAGATAAAATTAAAAGGAAAACTACCACGGCTAAGCAGGCACTACAAATTAACGAGTAATAGTCGAACATAAAAAAAGTACTTAGAGAAATAAATGGAAATTTCGTGAAAATTCATTTAAACTTACATAAGTTAACTCGTATGTTCATAGTACTTATCCTTATTTTTAGTTCACATAAATTACGGAACATATTGCAACTACGGAACCCAACTTTACGCATGGCACGACACGCGCTTATTAAACATATAAAATCATTGAGTAGGGATATTAGCAAAGTCGGAGTCAGATATATGTATATGTTTTTTGGCGGCTCTTGCTCAAGATTGGGGTTGTCTAAAAGTATCGTAGTGTAATAACCTCATCCTTTTTTTTAAGTCTGTTAAAAATAGCCCAAGTTTGATTACTCCGTCCCCCCAACGAAACTCTACAAGTACCAATATGAATGTAACCTATTTATTACGAACAAGATAGTATTATTCTTGGTAGCCTATTTATGATATAATCGATAGAAAGGAAATGCATCCACGCAACGTCGTCAACGAACAATTATTTATCAACATCAACTGGAACAACCATAGCACTGTACATTGTGTGCTATCCAACCATAAATATTTCATTTAGTGTTATTAACTGACTTCCAAAAAGGAGGACGTTCACAATTCGTCGGAATCTTTTTTTTTTAATGTATGTTCCTCGATTACTAAAACCCTGGACCGATTAGAAAAAATAATTTTGTTTGAAAGGGTATATATTATACTTCCTGGTCGACCAGGTCGACCTGTATGTAACTATGTAAAGAAATCTAAGGTAACTAATTTAACCATCTTCCAAGGATCGTAGCGTCATGAAAATTGGCAGCTGTATGTAGTTCTGATGACAATACAATAATATGGTACTGTCGAACTGATCTGATGATGGAGCCGGAAGATATGAACTAGAACTTCATGATGGAACATCGTATCATAGCTGTGTTTGTATTTGTTAGAAAAGTCTTGTAATGAACTTTGACCACAATAATTTGTAGCGTGTTTTTTAGTTTTTTAAACTGTAATTTATATTAAAATCGGGTTCGTACTTTAGTTTTTATACTCGTTACAAAATAACTGGAAAAATGCAGTGCCGTAAATAAGGCGGTGCCACCGGTGCCCAGGCACAGGGCGTAGACTCTGGGGGGCGCAAGAATGGCCAGATCAGGCAGGACTATTATATTTTTTCGGTTTGCTCCTGATTAGTCCCCGCTGCGCCCCTAGTGCTCGATTCCAACATGCCAGTGTCATCAAAAACGTCTGTTAAATTAGACAAAACAACGCGCTCACTCGTTCGTCATCGTTTTTTCACCAATTCATACTGAAACGCAATTTATATTATGCTACCTTCCTTATTCAAAACTCTACCATTCCAAGTACTTAAAATTAAATTAAATAATTAATTTACAGTTTACTGAAACTTTGCAGGGTATTATTTTATTATAGAAGTATGACGACCAGTGGCCCAAAATTAAATCTTAAGCATCAGGGTGGGCAACGCATTTGCTCTAGTGAACTTGCATTTGAGTTTTAGTGAGTGAGACTCGGTGGGTGGTATAATAGGCGAAGGGTCTACTTAAATAGCTCGTCTGCTCGTTAGCCCATATCAGTTCTAGTTCTTAAAAAAAAAAAAAAAACTTCCAATAGATAATTGGTCGACTAACACCAAGGTCCTTGTGCTTTATTTTATCACCCTGAATCAAATAAAGTAGGCCTATACATAGCATTGCTCTAGCTAGGGTACCTATAATATCTAAAAAAAAACAAGGGCGCAGTTATAGAAGCTCGCACAGGGCGCATAAAAGGCTATTTACGGCACTGGAAAAATGACATTCAACTAAACGAATTGCGTATTTTGAATTCTGTTGTTTCAGTGTTTTAAACTATAATAACAAGAATTTGTTCGAGAGTGTTCTTAGCTGTTTCGTTTCAAAATCGGTTCAGCTGTATTTAT
Source organism: Lycia hirtaria (assembly GCA_947563715.1). NCBI lineage: Eukaryota > Metazoa > Arthropoda > Insecta > Lepidoptera > Geometridae > Lycia > Lycia hirtaria. The sequence goes on from OX387379.1 coordinate 41,883,027, forward strand.
ATGTAGGCTTTAAGTTTTCTAACGATAATCCGTCTTCAATAAAGAGTTTATCTATCTATCTATATAAACGCATGTTAAAATCTTATTCATTAAGCCCGTTTTCCACCGACAAAGAAGAATGAACTAGGGATGTCTAGCGGTGCGGTCTTCGTTTACATAAAATAGGATTGCTTTTCCACCGAGAAAGAGTTCGGGAGTTTGATTTCCACCGCCAATGAGGAATGAGCGAAAGAAAAGGCTGAGCGAGATGAACTGAAAATGAGAAATGAATTTTGATTTCCATAGAGCTCACTTGAAGACTGCGACGCAGCGGACACATTTTTACTCTTTCGTAATTTTCGCTCACCTCTTTATCGGTGGAAACACTACTATGTAAAATTCGAATGCATGTTGAAAGGACTCATTAATGAGTTCGCTTCAATCTCTAGAAATGAGTGAACTCATTTTTACCCTCTTTGTCATTTTCGCTCCACTCTTTTTTGATGGAAACAGATTTATGCATTTTTGGATTGCGAGGTAAACGGAGTCATTAATGGGCTCGCTCCGCTCGCGGTGGAAAACGGGCTTTAGCCGTGCACTGACTGAGCGAGCAGTCTCGCGAGGCAATCGCGCGAGTCGAAATCCTCGCTCGGTCAGGACGTGCCTCGCCCGAGGCAAATGCACGCGCTACCTATCGGCAAACGTCCGAGGCTGCTCGCTCAGTCAGTTGGCTACTGAATAAGGACTTGTCACTTTCTGTCTGATGGGAACTGTCACGCGCGAAAACGGAAACGCGAAAAACAAATAACTAAAATGCGCCTATTTAGCGTTTATAAGTAAGACGGAATATACATAAATATTAATTATGATATATGTGTCACTCACCAACTAGCGTATACTTGATGAGACACGGATGGCAGAGGTTGGTGATTGGCAGCCAGTGCTCGTTGTTGACGACGTCTGCCATCTCCTCGGACTTGTTGGTGAGGAAGAGAGCGAATTCCTTGAAGGTGACATCATGGCCCAGTTCGAGGGACTCGTTGGACGGGTTCGCGCGGTACGCCTTGATGATGCGCCGACCCACGCGTTTCTGGGAACAATATGCAGTGTAAGTATTAGTCCAAATTCATTATTTCAATTTGGTTAGTAGATCGCTTTTAATTTTAACTATCAATTTTGAGTTAATTGTAAGCAAACAACTTTTAACGTATTTATCGCGTAAGTACTTATACTTCTAATAATAATTATATAAAAACATACATACATACATACACTCGAAAAACATAACCCTCCTTCTTACGCAGTCGGGTAAAAAATAAGTAATGTGTACGTAAAAGGTCAGTATGTTCAACGACCATGTAAATACATACAAAATCACCTTCCCATTTACGTATAATACCTAAGTATATTTTGCAGAGGCCATGGATATTTTTGTAGCATTTTATCAACCGCAGCCTATCAATTTTGGTCAAGAGTTCAGCCGCAGTCAAAACAGAATGATTACTAAAACACCAGCAAGGTCAGTGTGACACCAGACTCTTTGGATAATAGATGATGCCTACTGCATATGCCATGTAATTGAACAGGGTAAATAATTATAGCAGAAGCAACCGAATGAGACCACACGGGAAGCACCAGCTTTCAAATAAAAAAAAGAATCATCAAAATCGGTTCACCCAGTCGAAAGTTATGAGGTAACATACATTTAAAAAAAATACAGTCGAATTGAGAACATCCTCCTTTTTTGAAGATCTACTAACTTGTGATGCAGTCTCAACCGCGTAATCATTAAAAACGGTGGTGATGTGACAACAATGATATATATTATGTGTAAATAGATTTTCCCGCCTTTGCGTGGCAAGCCTCAAGTAAGGTAATCGCCCGACTCGTCTTCAGTCGAGACACGTCGGGCATCGCTGTTAGACGCGTGTCGTGACTTGTGAACAGTGACAATGCCATCCTGTGTGTTTAGAAAATGCAACACCAAGATATATTAGGCCAAAATACTAAAAGGCCTTATCCTCCAAAAGTGCTGAGAACTGTGATTTGCCATGCCTTTACTTCATATCCAATGAGTGTAACCTCTCTCTATAGATATCTTCTAGATCGACGAGCTCCATCCTCGGCCACACCGTCGCTTAGCATCAGGGGAGTTGGTGGTCAATCGTAGATCTATCTTGTATAAAAAAACAAACTCATTGGGTGACAATAGTGATATAGGTATATAGGAAATGACCATTTCGCAAGTTCTCAGATGTTTCTATGCCTAATTGAATATGTGTAATCTGAACATCTTCAAATCGCGAGCAATCCGTTTCTTTTAGGCAAGTGTGCTCCATTGTATATACAATAAAAGAAAAACAAAATATCCGACTGCAAAACAGAGGTTTTTATAGTGTAACTTACGATTACGTTACGCTTGATACGCTGTTGAGTGTACGTTTTTTTGTGAGATTTACGAATACTGTAAAATCGCTGTAAAAGATTATAAATGCGCATTCTTTAGAATAATTCTAGTAAAATCCCTATAGCCTATGACACTTAGGGAGTGAAGAAGAATCTAACGACTCCTCGCACATCAAAATCGGTCAAGCCATTAAGGCTGTAGACGCCCATATAGAAACATACATTACTTGAAAAACATAACCTTCTTACGCAGTTCAATAAACAGTTAGCCGTCACGGGGCTCCTGAGATGTGAAACAACACAGAATTCGTGACCCTATTTAGTCTTTGTGAAACAAAAGGTAATGCATGCATATTATCAGAAATACAAAATGCGTGTACAAGCGGTGAATGCATCAAATATGTTATAGTTAAATAGAAAGACTTAGGCAGTATACAAATCACATACAGTAGAATCCGGATAGAACGACCCTCAAGGGACCGGCGAAACTTTGTCGTACTAACCGGACGACGCACAAAACGACTAGATAAATTAAGATTGTTTTTTTATTTATTTTTCTTTAGGATATTGTAGAATGAGACACGCCAAATTCTTTCGCAAGGGTAACATTTAATTCACCAACTTCTAAACGGTATATTATAACACTATTTTCTCAACTGAGAAACACTTTGACTTCATGGAACTAATTTTAGAGCACGTAAACTTGTCAGAACAAATAAAAAAAATGGACTGTAATTTACGTGAGCTAAGGAATGCCTGGACGCGGGACGACGAACCAGACGAGGGGCGGGGCGGGGCGGCGGAGTATTGTAAATTGTAAACAAAACACTGCGCGACGTCGTTATAACGGAACGATTTATTGTCAAAATAGGTCACTATAAGCAGTTAGTCGCTTAAAACTGAGTAGTAATATACAGATATGTTTTCATAGTATGTTTATATGAAACCAAACTTGAGGTTACATTATCGTCGCTAAAAACGGTTAGCCGTTATTTATAAACGAAGTCGTTATATGCGGATTCTACTGTATATAGCAGAACGAAATGTATTGTATAGTATACGCATGCACGCTGGCTTACAAATGTTTTTTATAATCATTATATTCTTTAAATCAAATGCACAATACCTGAAAATATTTAGCACTCTGTGTATCTCCTTCCAACTTATTCCTGTAAGCCGACAATAGCCTCTCAAACGGATTCCTCACTACAATCATCTTATGAAAGTTTTCCAGCATGTAGTCCCTCTCTGGCTTGGCTACAGAGCTGAGGTTCTGGAACATTCCACGTGAATGAGCCAGACTACTTGGTATGGAGAGCACATCAGTACTATTCCATTTACCAGCCAGTATCATTAAAACTCTTTTCCAGTTCGTACAGGCCACCTAAAAGAATAATGAATATTACAAAATAGAACTTGAAAATATTAAATATTACAACAACATTCATTAGAAGCTGTATGTATTCTTTTTTTATTATTTTCGTTTCATTTTCCAATCTGTTATTGAAAGGTAGGTATGTAATGTGACTCCAATTACTTCACTATGATTTGAGAGTTGGTATAATTATTTGAACATGTGAAATTTCAGTCAGTCAGTTTATCCATTTCTCAAGGCACCACTTAACTAATTAAAATGTTTAAAATAACAAAAAAACAATGAAATACCCAAACGATTTTTGTTCCTTTTTTAAATCTAGTGGGTTTAAGAATTTTAATTAGTGTAGAGGAGTCTTCAGAATTGACCATTAAGGAGCATCTGTTTAAAACCAAGAGATGTGCATTTTGGGTGTAAGTAGATATGTGACTAGTCAAGTAAGTGCATATACATAAGTAGGTATATATGTTTCTAATTACCTCTTGTAGCCTATATATTTTGTCATATTTTGATGTTTATCGTTTCATTAAAATTTATCTTCACTCTCTAAATTATGTAAAAAATTTAGTGAAATATTTAATTTTTCATATAATATTATTATTTTTTCTACCTTTACTTCTTTTCTCAGACAGGCAGTCACATAATACATATATTATGATAACTTATGTGGCGTCATGTCAATAAAGTGTTATTGATTGATTGATTGATATTATAGTTTAAATTATATTAAAATTCTAGTGGTATATTTTTTTACTAACTTACCAACCATAGCAACTTATCTCAAGATGTAGACAAGAGTATTTATTGTAGTAGACAAATAAATTTGCATTTGAAAACCCATTATGAGATATTCCTAAATGAGTGAACAATGTTAATGAGATTCACTATTTACATACATGTAAGTAGTGGAATAATTAATTACAATATTAAGACATTATGAAGTTTCATTTAAGAAGCCACAGTTGCTTTAATTCTTAATTGAATAATTTATAATAGATGTTCTGATAAGTACCTAATTGCTGAAGCATTGACTGCCATGGTCAAGGTAAACAAACCAATTAATAAAATAATTTACTTCACCTATTGTTGAAAAATTCATTTTTTCAGGAAGTAAAAAGGTAATTGGTGTTTCAATTTTATCTAGGAAGTGTTGAAGTGAGAATTTTAACTAATTATTTTTAGAAAATATTGTGCCTGGGCCTCGTCTGTCTTATTTTTAGTAATGAGTTTCGATGTGAGATTATACTGGTTTACCTTGAAGTACTCACCTTTGGCACATAGCAATACAACAGTTTGTGCTCTTCGTCTACTAAAATGTGTTCCAACTGCGAAGCAGGAAGATCATCCAAAGTGTATTTAGGCGGCAATCGCAGACATTTTTCTTGTATCAACTCTTGACGGGCTAAGTTCAAGGACTGGGTCAACTCCAACGAATGCTCACATCCCTCACTCACTTCATTGTCGTTAACACCACAGTTCACGGCAAAAAACACACTTAACAACACCAAAATAAACTTAGAGAAGTTCGTCACATACATCTTCACGGAAACGCAATTAAACGCATCAGAACTTTCTTTAGAATAGAAAGAAACCTTTTTTGTGATGTAGGGCACACAATTAGAACGCCGCAAAGTTATGGTGGATGACACTGATCGTTGCTAGTGGTCAGTTAGTTAGTTGTTTCAGTAATACATATTTAACTTTTACTAGGAAAATTAATTTAATGACAAACTATTTTCGCGATTTTCATAAAGTAACAGTCAATACACACAACCACCCATTGAAGCGGCAATAACAGACTGAAGTAGTGTTGCCAGCAGTGATGTTCCAAGTCAATTTTGGTGTTGCCGTATCTCCGCCTTATAATAGCCGTATTTTCGGGGAAAACCGGAAAAAACGGCCGTATACTAAAATTTTATTTAGTTTTACAAATTATGGGTACTATATGACTTAATTACACTAATTATTTACTTATAACTAATCTCCGTATAAGTTTTGAATGGTATTTAATACTTCAGATTCAGTTGGTGAGAGGTCTCTTGTTTTCTTCTCCTTAATTTTTTTCATAATTTCTTCTGGTACTTCAAATTGCGTGCAATTGCCTTTGTTTCGCACGGCTTGCTTCGCTCAAAGCTCCATTGATAGTGGAGGTTAATAGTTTATTTTGTTTTTATGTTATTCAAAACAATCCAAAGATTTAAGATGTTATTTTTGATTTAGCAGACAAAATTCTAAGTTCACTCGGTGAACAAAGATATATATTGTTTTGGCTCTATTTTCGTAACATCTTAATTTTTCCGTATTATTCATACGCTAAGTGCAGGGAAACTCCCAAACCTGAAACCGATGCCGCGTTGATGCGTTCCGTTATACGAAGAAATTATTGTTTGTCGATACTTACGATATCAGCCGTATACTTTCATACAAATGTTATACGGCTTTGGTATGGCTGCCGTATGCCGTATTTTAGATACTTAGCATGCCTAAAAGCCGTATATTACGGCAATAGCCGTATCAGGAACATCACTGGTTGCCAGTTGCCAGATCGAACTTGATCGAAGTTGTAAAAATACAGTAAACGTAGCGCTCAAAATACGGTGCAACGAGAAAATAACGGCAGATCTAAAAAATGCAGTGTAATTTACAGTAGAATTATATTAATATAAGAAAATAATGGTATAAACGTATATTTGCATACTAGTTTAATTGTCTCACTTTTAACGACGTGCTATTTTATGTATTTACTCATAATTGGTGAATTAAGTCTTTAATTTAATCATCTCGTCTGTATCTCAGTGTAGACTATTAAATTACAAGTATTTGATAATATTTGCTCAATTATTATTTTTTGCGTCCATATAGTTTAATCTTCTCATTTTGCAGTTTCAAATGAGACGACTAAAATAACTACGTAAAAACGACTACTACTATGTAACATTTTAAGTTAAACATTAGTAGAAAAAAAAGGGTTACTCCGTACACTGGATTTTTTAAAATACAATGTCCAGCAGCTAGTGCAAAAATATAGCAGTAGGCTATTCATAACTTGTCGGATTCGGAATCACGTTTAGAAACTATATCTCTATCTCTGTAATTTCCATACACATAAAAAAAGATGAAGATATAGTTTCCGACCCGATTCTGAATCCGAATGATTGTGAATACGGGTGCTCTACCGCTATTCACAATCATTCGGATTCGACAATTCTGAATCCGACAAGTTGTGAATAGCCCTACGGATCTGCTGTAATTACAGTGCATTTGGCAACACTGGGCTGAAAGAATGAAATTAATGAATGAACGGAATGAAAACAGATCCGACCCCATTCTAAGTCATTCTAAGTCTATGGATCCGACACGCACAATCTTTCTTAGAAACCACAAAATAAGGAACCACAGATAAAAATTATCCATAGATAGAATATAATTATCTAAAAATCCGACGAGAATCGTTTCGAGAAAAGGTGGTCCCGGCCGGGTCCGCTGGCTCACATGGCGTGGTTACGACCGAACGTGTAATGATTTTGTTAAAAAAGTGAAACATTCTAAGCTGTGGTTATTTTCATTTGAAAGCGATGTGTTCCGTTTCCCGATTCATAATGGAATTTTAGCATCAAATCTTACTCCAACCGTCTTACTTATAAATGCATGTTAAAATCTTATTTACTGAATAAGGACTTCTCACTTTCTGTTAGACGGGTACTACTCGTATCACGCGCGAAAAAAGAACAAAACAACTCTTTTACTAAAATGCGCTTATGCAGCGTTTATAAGTAGGACGGCTTGTCAATAATAATTTCAGTAAGCGTAGTTTTTCACAGTCATGATTTGTGTGAATAAGAAGTTTTATTTATCGTAGGTAAATTATCAAGAAAACAAAACCTCTCAATATAGGTATTTGACATTTTAACTACTTTATAGTATTGAAGTAGTGTTAAAGTTTACCTCATACCTATTTCTATACTGCATTCGATTTCGTGATTTTCCCTATGTTTAGGAAATCATAAATAAAGAAATAAAACGTTTAATATATTATCGCCATGGGGATAAAAAAGTGTTCTAAGTCACAAGCAACACATTGAAGCCTGAGTGTAATGAAGGAATCTGATGCTAAGAGTACCTACAATGTTAAATAAGTAATAGTTAAATGAGATATATATTATCTAAGACTAGAATCGCGAGAGTAATGAGAGATTCAGCCCGATCTACGATATTTTCCAACCAGAGGGCCTAGACAAATGTCATTCGCTACGAAGCGATTCCATTTCTATAATCGCTGTCGCTACAACGATAGCGAACTTAGATTGGTAGACAATGTAACATAGACTTAGCGATCGATTAGTCGAATCGAATGATCGCTAATGTCTATATTTTGTCTATGGATATCGACAACAAACGTCAAACTCGACACCGCGCCACAGCTGTCAACACATTTCGTACGCGGCTATTTGAAAAGTTTTGAAAAGTTTGTGTTGTGCTTGTTATTTGGAGCTAAAAATACGTGGTAAGTAATTAAAGAAAGTGTTCCAATACACTTTCTTTTATTTGAGTTTTTCTCTATGTTTTGAAAATAGATATGGACTTGTCCGTGGTTACAGTGTTTAGAGAACTTTTATGTAGATGCAAAATCTGGCAGACTAAACTTTTTATCATGTTTTTATAGATGGAATCAAAAGTACGGGCGAGTGCAGAGCAATTTGCAACACTTTTAGAGTTCATGGAAAGGTAAAATATTATTCACTTATTAATAGTCTTCATAGCTTTCTTTCTTGGCACGAATCTTCATAGAACACTTAAGTCACACTATTGTTCTTAAGTACTTAACTGATTGAGGTCAATGATAGTGTGTGGTTTGTTTATAACTAAGTACCTATGTACTCAAAGGGCTCTTTGTTCTTTCTTCTAGCCACGGTGACCTTGCCAGACCACAGCAAGGAGCGCAGGGGCGCTTAAAAGCCGACAAACTGTGGCAAGAATTAACGACCACCTTAAATTCGGTCGGTGGTGGTGTTAATAGGACACTAGAAAAATGGAAAAAGGTACTCCAAAATGTGTCATATACTTACATATAAGCCTCTTAGCATTTTATCCATCGCATACTTATTATAGTTGTTTGCATGCACATGACTTCAGGCAAATGGGAGAGGAAACTATATACTTTAATTAAATACATTTTATAATAATCACAAATATTTATTTTCTATATTTAAGACCAACAGCTGAAAATGTACAATTTAGGTACTTATTATTATTAATTACTTAATTTAATAATTTAGCCAATAATAGGTCTATCTTATTTAATTATACTTAGTAAGTATTTCTAAAGAAATGGGTGAAGAGAGGAAAGTAAAGACAAAAATCAATAAAGAAGATATAGTCATATAAGCAATATTATAATATACACATAATTGATTGAATTCATGTTCTGTAACAGTTCAATGGGTTGGAACACATTTAGAATCAATTATTATACTAGCTGTGCCCTATGGTCCCATCTATGTAGTGATGCAAAAATGATTTATTTATTTATTTATGATGATGACAATCATGAAAGTAGCCTACGTCTGACCCTAGGTTTTTATACATCTTTGAACCAAAATGTATATCAGCCCGTTCCGTACCCGTTCAGCTGTTTGACTGTGAAAAAGTAAGTGTAACAGACAAAGGTACTTTCACTTCTCGGAGTTTCTGTAATCTTATTATTTATGTTCTTACTAGAAATCATAGCTTATTAATTAAATTAACATCTATGCAATACAACAATTAATAATTACTTAATATTCTTAAAAAACACAGTTGATTCCACGGAGCACAACTAGTACTCTAATAATAATTACACTTGACTCCACAAAAAATATCAGTTTTTATAATTTTAGGTGTGGGCTGATTGGAAGTCCAAGACAAAAAAAAAGGACAAATAAAGCGACGTCATTCTAGTGGTACTGGTGGTGGGCCGAACATTAAAGTTAATTTAACTGCTTTGGAAGAAAGGGTGCTGGCACTCATTGGTGAATTGGCGGTGGAGGGACACTCTGAGATAGAGGAACAAGGATTTAATGTTAGTAGATGTTATTATTATTACCTACCATTAAAACTAAACAAATCAATGGTGAACATATTATGTATAGGTCAGGATGACCCTGTCTGGAGGAGCTTATGTTGCGAAAAACTTTGTCTGTGGCTATTTTCACACAACTCTATTTTTTGTGTTCTCAATAGAAGTCACATACACACATTGTGTGTTGTTTTTTCTTCTCTCTATAACAGCTATAGTTTGAGTAAAATAATATGGAGATGGGCAAGAGGTCTTAGAAAATACAGTTTTCCTAGGATACAAATACAGAGTAAGGCTGCCAGTTTTTAATATAATTGAAAATCATGTTTCTTTATAATCTTTCCAGCAACCATCTGGAACTGAGAGACCACCTGATATCGGCCTAGAACTTAGCATCGAAAATGGTATGACTTAACATAACTTATTTAGAACTTAAATGATAAGTATAGCAGTAGTAAAATTGAAAAACCCTTGACAAAAAAACTGGGTGAACCGATTTTGATAAATGGGTGAATGCATTTTCCTATGTAAATAAAAAGTAGCTTATTATATATGTTAAGGCGTTGTTAGTAGTAAATACTATTCTGTAATTGTATATTTAACGTAGAATGCGTATGCATTCTATGGAAGTATTGTGACTGAGATGATGATGGTTTGCTTCACCTTATTAACATACAAATAAGTATTAATTTGTGTTACAGATATGGTAGAAATGCCGTCTCCATCGCCACCTTTGCCGGAAGTCGTGACGTCTACAAGTCGGCAACAGCTGACACCGACACCGACGCCGGTGCGACTACGGCGCTCTCCACGGACCAACCCACGAACCCACCCAATCACTCAGCTCACGGCTTCCACCACTCTGCCTATAGCTTCCACTACTCTGCCCACAGCTACCACCACTCTGTCCAGGGCTTGTACCCCTCCTCAACAGCCTCCAACAATAATGTCGCCGCACTCCTCCGCTGCTTCTCCAAATCGCCGGCGGCGTATTATTGTTCGCCGAAGACGTGCTCAAACACCGTTTGACCGAGCAACAAGTAAGTTTGTGGCAATAGAACAGCGCCGCCTCGACTTGGAGGAACTGCGGGAGAGAACCGACGCCGATAGGATTGCGGTCGAACGCGAACGTGTCCAAGTGGAACGGGAACGAGTGCAAGTAGAACGAGAACGAGGCATTTTGTTTAGCCGCTTTGGAGATATTGCCGAAGTATTTCTTCAGCAATATCTGCAAATGCATCGCCCTGAGTAAATGAGATACAGTGGTAATTGATAGAATGTGGCGTCCATCTCCGGTTATCAGCTATATTTGTACCAAATTTCATAAAAATCTGTTCAGCATTTTGGTTATGAAAAGGTAATAAACAGGCAGAGTTACTTTTGTTTTTGTAATATTAGTTATGATAGTTACTAAAAATAACGTTCATAGATGCATGCATTTTTATTATTCTAAATGAGGTAAGGACTATAATCTACTTATTAGTAAATTGAGCATTGCTCTGCCTTGAAGCAGTTCCGTTTGGCTGTTTGCGTTGGAGCTTGTAGGTAGTGAGTAATCATCACCTCCATCAGTATTATCAACAGGGATAATGTTTGGTGCTGGTAATCGTGCTTTAACTGCCATGTTGTGTAACACACAGCACGCAAGAGTTATCCTGCTTGCGACACTAGGATGGTAGTGAAGAACTCTATCCTTCAGTAAACACCTCCAACGTGACTTCAACAAACCAAAGCAACGCTCGATTAAGTTCCTGGCCAGTATATGGCGTAATGTATACGTCTCTGCTTGAGATCCAGGTGCGGCATCTAACGCTGGGACCATTAACCAAGGCCGCTGTGGATAGCCAGAATCACCTGAAATCGAATAACATTAGTTGTTAGTTCTTGTAATATTATTTTCCTTATGTCATTCATTATGAAATCAAATATTTTATTAATAAGAGATAATTTATTTACTGTAGAATAATATAATACATATAGCTGTATTGTACATGGAACACATTGTGTACAAAATATTATAACTTCAAGCGTCAGCAAATTTCTATATTAATCAGAAAAAATTAATTATAATTATGTACATGTGTATCCTGTTTTTAAATGAACATGTGTTTTAAGTGTACCAAAATGTTGTATTGTTTATTTTTATTAGAGGATAAATATCATCTGGTTCCAGTCCAATCCATGTAACAAACATACAAATATAATTATGGACTTGCTAAGTTTCTGTATAACATTTTCCTAATAACATTTTATGATAAAACTAGTTTATGAGTTTAATTACAGCTCCTCATTTATGTGTATATACAAAAATTGTATTATCATCGCTGTACAATTTAGGTGATTTGTTTATTGTATAATATGAATGTCTTACCCAGTAACCAAACATGCTCTCCGTTTTGATGGAGTCTACGCATGTATGGCTCAACTTGACTTGCAGACCATATGTATGAGTCATGGGTAGCTCCACCAAACTTAGAATTAACATTAATTATTTCCATGTTGTGGTTGCAAACCTGAAACAGATAATATTATACTGTAGACTTAAATTTCAATTCAACCAAATCCTTTTTCCTTGATGAGAGGATAATCACCACAAGAACTTGACTATGTTGGTGTTTAAGCTATGCGGGATTGTAAGCACTAAAGCCCCCTGGGTGCCTGGCCCCTCGTCTGGTATAATGACATCAAAGGCAAATTACTATAATAGGCTTCTAACATTGGTTTGGTCTCTTGAATGTGCTTGTTAAAACTACCAACTTACCATCTGAACATTTATAGAATGGTAGCCTTTTCTATTGAAATATAAATGCTCCTCATTCGCCGGCTTAACAATTGCAATATGAGTGCAATCAATGCAACCTATTACACCTGGTAAATTGTATCTTCTTTGAAATCTGTAAAAACATAGGAAATCAATAAGTTTCCCTGGCATGTAAAAATAGGTACAAAACAAACTGCTCATGTATTAAGTGAATACAGCCTACTCGCTTTGGCTCAATAATCTTACTTCATTAAAAATAATTACAATGCATAAATATATATATACCTATATAGCCTCTACTTACTCTTCCTTGATGTGTGATCGTTCACGTTGAGTTTGAGGGAAAACGATCCACTTTTGTATGATATTAGGATGGTTGAGGGCATCAACAACTTCCCTAATACAGCGACTCGTTGTTCTCTGAGTAAGATGTTGCGTTACCCCCACAACCCTTTGGTACGATCCTGTCGCAAAAAAGCTAAGGGCACAAAGTACCTGAAATAAGACAAATAATAACTTGAAAAACAATCATACTTATAAAATAACAACATTAACACATAAGTATGAAAATCTTCAGATTTCTTACCTTAACTTCTATGGGGATCTCTTGAGACCCTTTTATTCTGGTTGCAGCTCTTAATTCACGGACAAGCTTTTTAAATCCGGTTTTGCTCAGTCTAAAATGCTCGACAAACAATGATTCGGGCATTTCATCAATGCTTTCCAAATTCTGCCGTGAATTAAACCTTCTCTGGCGTCTAAGCCAGACAGTTTCATTTTCAGCTGCCCATAACATGCGAAGTGTATGCATTGCTAAAGCAAATAACTTTAAATAACTAACCAAACACGCAAACACTATTTACTTGATACAAGCAAATAATCGCCATTTTTTCGTTTTCTACAGCATTTTGGGCTTCGATAAGGTTTCCATCAAACGATTCGATATATTTCGAAAGCGATTGTCAAAAAGTGACACTTGGCTAGGCATTTCTATACAAATTATCTATCAGCGATTTTGATTCGTTTGATGGAATCGATTATTTGAGACATTGTCTAGCAAATTTCGATTCGTCAACGATAGACCACGTGACCTATCGAACGCTTATGTCAATCCCATACATTTTGAACTTTTCCATTATCGATATCGCTAGTGGAATGTTACTTTGTCTAGGCCCTAGGGCCTAGACAAATGTCATTCGCTACGAAGCGATTCCATTTCTATAATCGCTGTCGCTACAACGATAGCGAACTTAGATTGGTAGACAATGTAACATAGACTTAGCGATCGATTAGTCGAATCGAATGATCGCTAATGTCTATATTTTGTCTATGGATATCGACAACAAACGTCAAACTCGACACCGCGCCACAGCTGTCAACACATTTCGTACGCGGCTATTTGAAAAGTTTTGAAAAGTTTGTGTTGTGCTTGTTATTTGGAGCTAAAAATACGTGGTAAGTAATTAAAGAAAGTGTTCCAATACACTTTCTTTTATTTGAGTTTTTCTCTATGTTTTGAAAATAGATATGGACTTGTCCGTGGTTACAGTGTTTAGAGAACTTTTATGTAGATGCAAAATCTGGCAGACTAAACTTTTTATCATGTTTTTATAGATGGAATCAAAAGTACGGGCGAGTGCAGAGCAATTTGCAACACTTTTAGAGTTCATGGAAAGGTAAAATATTATTCACTTATTAATAGTCTTCATAGCTTTCTTTCTTGGCACGAATCTTCATAGAACACTTAAGTCACACTATTGTTCTTAAGTACTTAACTGATTGAGGTCAATGATAGTGTGTGGTTTGTTTATAACTAAGTACCTATGTACTCAAAGGGCTCTTTGTTCTTTCTTCTAGCCACGGTGACCTTGCCAGACCACAGCAAGGAGCGCAGGGGCGCTTAAAAGCCGACAAACTGTGGCAAGAATTAACGACCACCTTAAATTCGGTCGGTGGTGGTGTTAATAGGACACTAGAAAAATGGAAAAAGGTACTCCAAAATGTGTCATATACTTACATATAAGCCTCTTAGCATTTTATCCATCGCATACTTATTATAGTTGTTTGCATGCACATGACTTCAGGCAAATGGGAGAGGAAACTATATACTTTAATTAAATACATTTTATAATAATCACAAATATTTATTTTCTATATTTAAGACCAACAGCTGAAAATGTACAATTTAGGTACTTATTATTATTAATTACTTAATTTAATAATTTAGCCAATAATAGGTCTATCTTATTTAATTATACTTAGTAAGTATTTCTAAAGAAATGGGTGAAGAGAGGAAAGTAAAGACAAAAATCAATAAAGAAGATATAGTCATATAAGCAATATTATAATATACACATAATTGATTGAATTCATGTTCTGTAACAGTTCAATGGGTTGGAACACATTTAGAATCAATTATTATACTAGCTGTGCCCTATGGTCCCATCTATGTAGTGATGCAAAAATGATTTATTTATTTATTTATGATGATGACAATCATGAAAGTAGCCTACGTCTGACCCTAGGTTTTTATACATCTTTGAACCAAAATGTATATCAGCCCGTTCCGTACCCGTTCAGCTGTTTGACTGTGAAAAAGTAAGTGTAACAGACAAAGGTACTTTCACTTCTCGGAGTTTCTGTAATCTTATTATTTATGTTCTTACTAGAAATCATAGCTTATTAATTAAATTAACATCTATGCAATACAACAATTAATAATTACTTAATATTCTTAAAAAACACAGTTGATTCCACGGAGCACAACTAGTACTCTAATAATAATTACACTTGACTCCACAAAAAATATCAGTTTTTATAATTTTAGGTGTGGGCTGATTGGAAGTCCAAGACAAAAAAAAAGGACAAATAAAGCGACGTCATTCTAGTGGTACTGGTGGTGGGCCGAACATTAAAGTTAATTTAACTGCTTTGGAAGAAAGGGTGCTGGCACTCATTGGTGAATTGGCGGTGGAGGGACACTCTGAGATAGAGGAACAAGGATTTAATGTTAGTAGATGTTATTATTATTACCTACCATTAAAACTAAACAAATCAATGGTGAACATATTATGTATAGGTCAGGATGACCCTGTCTGGAGGAGCTTATGTTGCGAAAAACTTTGTCTGTGGCTATTTTCACACAACTCTATTTTTTGTGTTCTCAATAGAAGTCACATACACACATTGTGTGTTGTTTTTTCTTCTCTCTATAACAGCTATAGTTTGAGTAAAATAATATGGAGATGGGCAAGAGGTCTTAGAAAATACAGTTTTCCTAGGATACAAATACAGAGTAAGGCTGCCAGTTTTTAATATAATTGAAAATCATGTTTCTTTATAATCTTTCCAGCAACCATCTGGAACTGAGAGACCACCTGATATCAGCCTAGAACTTAGCATCGAAAATGGTATGACTTAACATAACTTATTTAGAACTTAAATGATAAGTATAGCAGTAGTAAAATTGAAAAACCCTTGACAAAAAAACTGGGTGAACCGATTTTGATAAATGGGTGAATGCATTTTCCTATGTAAATAAAAAGTAGCTTATTATATATGTTAAGGCGTTGTTAGTAGTAAATACTATTCTGTAATTGTATATTTAACGTAGAATGCGTATGCATTCTATGGAAGTATTGTGACTGAGATGATGATGGTTTGCTTCACCTTATTAACATACAAATAAGTATTAATTTGTGTTACAGATATGGTAGAAATGCCGTCTCCATCGCCACCTTTGCCGGAAGTCGTGACGTCTACAAGTCGGCAACAGCTGACACCGACACCGACGCCGGTGCGACTACGGCGCTCTCCACGGACCAACCCACGAACCCACCCAATCACTCAGCTCACGGCTTCCACCACTCTGCCTATAGCTTCCACTACTCTGCCCACAGCTACCACCACTCTGTCCAGGGCTTGTACCCCTCCTCAACAGCCTCCAACAATAATGTCGCCGCACTCCTCCGCTGCTTCTCCAAATCGCCGGCGGCGTATTATTGTTCGCCGAAGACGTGCTCAAACACCGTTTGACCGAGCAACAAGTAAGTTTGTGGCAATAGAACAGCGCCGCCTCGACTTGGAGGAACTGCGGGAGAGAACCGACGCCGATAGGATTGCGGTCGAACGCGAACGTGTCCAAGTGGAACGGGAACGAGTGCAAGTAGAACGAGAACGAGGCATTTTGTTTAGCCGCTTTGGAGATATTGCCGAAGTATTTCTTCAGCAATATCTGCAAATGCATCGCCCTGAGTAAATGAGATACAGTGGTAATTGATAGAATGTGGCGTCCATCTCCGGTTATCAGCTATATTTGTACCAAATTTCATAAAAATCTGTTCAGCATTTTGGTTATGAAAAGGTAATAAACAGGCAGAGTTACTTTTGTTTTTGTAATATTAGTTATGATAGTTACTAAAAATAACGTTCATAGATGCATGCATTTTTATTATTCTAAATGAGGTAAGGACTATAATCTACTTATTAGTAAATTGAGCATTGCTCTGCCTTGAAGCAGTTCCGTTTGGCTGTTTGCGTTGGAGCTTGTAGGTAGTGAGTAATCATCACCTCCATCAGTATTATCAACAGGGATAATGTTTGGTGCTGGTAATCGTGCTTTAACTGCCATGTTGTGTAACACACAGCACGCAAGAGTTATCCTGCTTGCGACACTAGGATGGTAGTGAAGAACTCTATCCTTCAGTAAACACCTCCAACGTGACTTCAACAAACCAAAGCAACGCTCGATTAAGTTCCTGGCCAGTATATGGCGTAATGTATACGTCTCTGCTTGAGATCCAGGTGCGGCATCTAACGCTGGGACCATTAACCAAGGCCGCTGTGGATAGCCAGAATCACCTGAAATCGAATAACATTAGTTGTTAGTTCTTGTAATATTATTTTCCTTATGTCATTCATTATGAAATCAAATATTTTATTAATAAGAGATAATTTATTTACTGTAGAATAATATAATACATATAGCTGTATTGTACATGGAACACATTGTGTACAAAATATTATAACTTCAAGCGTCAGCAAATTTCTATATTAATCAGAAAAAATTAATTATAATTATGTACATGTGTATCCTGTTTTTAAATGAACATGTGTTTTAAGTGTACCAAAATGTTGTATTGTTTATTTTTATTAGAGGATAAATATCATCTGGTTCCAGTCCAATCCATGTAACAAACATACAAATATAATTATGGACTTGCTAAGTTTCTGTATAACATTTTCCTAATAACATTTTATGATAAAACTAGTTTATGAGTTTAATTACAGCTCCTCATTTATGTGTATATACAAAAATTGTATTATCATCGCTGTACAATTTAGGTGATTTGTTTATTGTATAATATGAATGTCTTACCCAGTAACCAAACATGCTCTCCGTTTTGATGGAGTCTACGCATGTATGGCTCAACTTGACTTGCAGACCATATGTATGAGTCATGGGTAGCTCCACCAAACTTAGAATTAACATTAATTATTTCCATGTTGTGGTTGCAAACCTGAAACAGATAATATTATACTGTAGACTTAAATTTCAATTCAACCAAATCCTTTTTCCTTGATGAGAGGATAATCACCACAAGAACTTGACTATGTTGGTGTTTAAGCTATGCGGGATTGTAAGCACTAAAGCCCCCTGGGTGCCTGGCCCCTCGTCTGGTATAATGACATCAAAGGCAAATTACTATAATAGGCTTCTAACATTGGTTTGGTCTCTTGAATGTGCTTGTTAAAACTACCAACTTACCATCTGAACATTTATAGAATGGTAGCCTTTTCTATTGAAATATAAATGCTCCTCATTCGCCGGCTTAACAATTGCAATATGAGTGCAATCAATGCAACCTATTACACCTGGTAAATTGTATCTTCTTTGAAATCTGTAAAAACATAGGAAATCAATAAGTTTCCCTGGCATGTAAAAATAGGTACAAAACAAACTGCTCATGTATTAAGTGAATACAGCCTACTCGCTTTGGCTCAATAATCTTACTTCATTAAAAATAATTACAATGCATAAATATATATATACCTATATAGCCTCTACTTACTCTTCCTTGATGTGTGATCGTTCACGTTGAGTTTGAGGGAAAACGATCCACTTTTGTATGATATTAGGATGGTTGAGGGCATCAACAACTTCCCTAATACAGCGACTCGTTGTTCTCTGAGTAAGATGTTGCGTTACCCCCACAACCCTTTGGTACGATCCTGTCGCAAAAAAGCTAAGGGCACAAAGTACCTGAAATAAGACAAATAATAACTTGAAAAACAATCATACTTATAAAATAACAACATTAACACATAAGTATGAAAATCTTCAGATTTCTTACCTTAACTTCTATGGGGATCTCTTGAGACCCTTTTATTCTGGTTGCAGCTCTTAATTCACGGACAAGCTTTTTAAATCCGGTTTTGCTCAGTCTAAAATGCTCGACAAACAATGATTCGGGCATTTCATCAATGCTTTCCAAATTCTGCCGTGAATTAAACCTTCTCTGGCGTCTAAGCCAGACAGTTTCATTTTCAGCTGCCCATAACATGCGAAGTGTATGCATTGCTAAAGCAAATAACTTTAAATAACTAACCAAACACGCAAACACTATTTACTTGATACAAGCAAATAATCGCCATTTTTTCGTTTTCTACAGCATTTTGGGCTTCGATAAGGTTTCCATCAAACGATTCGATATATTTCGAAAGCGATTGTCAAAAAGTGACACTTGGCTAGGCATTTCTATACAAATTATCTATCAGCGATTTTGATTCGTTTGATGGAATCGATTATTTGAGACATTGTCTAGCAAATTTCGATTCGTCAACGATAGACCACGTGACCTATCGAACGCTTATGTCAATCCCATACATTTTGAACTTTTCCATTATCGATATCGCTAGTGGAATGTTACTTTGTCTAGGCCCTAGGGCCTAGACAAATGTCATTCGCTACGAAGCGATTCCATTTCTATAATCGCTGTCGCTACAACGATAGCGAACTTAGATTGGTAGACAATGTAACATAGACTTAGCGATCGATTAGTCGAATCGAATGATCGCTAATGTCTATATTTTGTCTATGGATATCGACAACAAACGTCAAACTCGACACCGCGCCACAGCTGTCAACACATTTCGTACGCGGCTATTTGAAAAGTTTTGAAAAGTTTGTGTTGTGCTTGTTATTTGGAGCTAAAAATACGTGGTAAGTAATTAAAGAAAGTGTTCCAATACACTTTCTTTTATTTGAGTTTTTCTCTATGTTTTGAAAATAGATATGGACTTGTCCGTGGTTACAGTGTTTAGAGAACTTTTATGTAGATGCAAAATCTGGCAGACTAAACTTTTTATCATGTTTTTATAGATGGAATCAAAAGTACGGGCGAGTGCAGAGCAATTTGCAACACTTTTAGAGTTCATGGAAAGGTAAAATATTATTCACTTATTAATAGTCTTCATAGCTTTCTTTCTTGGCACGAATCTTCATAGAACACTTAAGTCACACTATTGTTCTTAAGTACTTAACTGATTGAGGTCAATGATAGTGTGTGGTTTGTTTATAACTAAGTACCTATGTACTCAAAGGGCTCTTTGTTCTTTCTTCTAGCCACGGTGACCTTGCCAGACCACAGCAAGGAGCGCAGGGGCGCTTAAAAGCCGACAAACTGTGGCAAGAATTAACGACCACCTTAAATTCGGTCGGTGGTGGTGTTAATAGGACACTAGAAAAATGGAAAAAGGTACTCCAAAATGTGTCATATACTTACATATAAGCCTCTTAGCATTTTATCCATCGCATACTTATTATAGTTGTTTGCATGCACATGACTTCAGGCAAATGGGAGAGGAAACTATATACTTTAATTAAATACATTTTATAATAATCACAAATATTTATTTTCTATATTTAAGACCAACAGCTGAAAATGTACAATTTAGGTACTTATTATTATTAATTACTTAATTTAATAATTTAGCCAATAATAGGTCTATCTTATTTAATTATACTTAGTAAGTATTTCTAAAGAAATGGGTGAAGAGAGGAAAGTAAAGACAAAAATCAATAAAGAAGATATAGTCATATAAGCAATATTATAATATACACATAATTGATTGAATTCATGTTCTGTAACAGTTCAATGGGTTGGAACACATTTAGAATCAATTATTATACTAGCTGTGCCCTATGGTCCCATCTATGTAGTGATGCAAAAATGATTTATTTATTTATTTATGATGATGACAATCATGAAAGTAGCCTACGTCTGACCCTAGGTTTTTATACATCTTTGAACCAAAATGTATATCAGCCCGTTCCGTACCCGTTCAGCTGTTTGACTGTGAAAAAGTAAGTGTAACAGACAAAGGTACTTTCACTTCTCGGAGTTTCTGTAATCTTATTATTTATGTTCTTACTAGAAATCATAGCTTATTAATTAAATTAACATCTATGCAATACAACAATTAATAATTACTTAATATTCTTAAAAAACACAGTTGATTCCACGGAGCACAACTAGTACTCTAATAATAATTACACTTGACTCCACAAAAAATATCAGTTTTTATAATTTTAGGTGTGGGCTGATTGGAAGTCCAAGACAAAAAAAAAGGACAAATAAAGCGACGTCATTCTAGTGGTACTGGTGGTGGGCCGAACATTAAAGTTAATTTAACTGCTTTGGAAGAAAGGGTGCTGGCACTCATTGGTGAATTGGCGGTGGAGGGACACTCTGAGATAGAGGAACAAGGATTTAATGTTAGTAGATGTTATTATTATTACCTACCATTAAAACTAAACAAATCAATGGTGAACATATTATGTATAGGTCAGGATGACCCTGTCTGGAGGAGCTTATGTTGCGAAAAACTTTGTCTGTGGCTATTTTCACACAACTCTATTTTTTGTGTTCTCAATAGAAGTCACATACACACATTGTGTGTTGTTTTTTCTTCTCTCTATAACAGCTATAGTTTGAGTAAAATAATATGGAGATGGGCAAGAGGTCTTAGAAAATACAGTTTTCCTAGGATACAAATACAGAGTAAGGCTGCCAGTTTTTAATATAATTGAAAATCATGTTTCTTTATAATCTTTCCAGCAACCATCTGGAACTGAGAGACCACCTGATATCGGCCTAGAACTTAGCATCGAAAATGGTATGACTTAACATAACTTATTTAGAACTTAAATGATAAGTATAGCAGTAGTAAAATTGAAAAACCCTTGACAAAAAAACTGGGTGAACCGATTTTGATAAATGGGTGAATGCATTTTCCTATGTAAATAAAAAGTAGCTTATTATATATGTTAAGGCGTTGTTAGTAGTAAATACTATTCTGTAATTGTATATTTAACGTAGAATGCGTATGCATTCTATGGAAGTATTGTGACTGAGATGATGATGGTTTGCTTCACCTTATTAACATACAAATAAGTATTAATTTGTGTTACAGATATGGTAGAAATGCCGTCTCCATCGCCACCTTTGCCGGAAGTCGTGACGTCTACAAGTCGGCAACAGCTGACACCGACACCGACGCCGGTGCGACTACGGCGCTCTCCACGGACCAACCCACGAACCCACCCAATCACTCAGCTCACGGCTTCCACCACTCTGCCTATAGCTTCCACTACTCTGCCCACAGCTACCACCACTCTGTCCAGGGCTTGTACCCCTCCTCAACAGCCTCCAACAATAATGTCGCCGCACTCCTCCGCTGCTTCTCCAAATCGCCGGCGGCGTATTATTGTTCGCCGAAGACGTGCTCAAACACCGTTTGACCGAGCAACAAGTAAGTTTGTGGCAATAGAACAGCGCCGCCTCGACTTGGAGGAACTGCGGGAGAGAACCGACGCCGATAGGATTGCGGTCGAACGCGAACGTGTCCAAGTGGAACGGGAACGAGTGCAAGTAGAACGAGAACGAGGCATTTTGTTTAGCCGCTTTGGAGATATTGCCGAAGTATTTCTTCAGCAATATCTGCAAATGCATCGCCCTGAGTAAATGAGATACAGTGGTAATTGATAGAATGTGGCGTCCATCTCCGGTTATCAGCTATATTTGTACCAAATTTCATAAAAATCTGTTCAGCATTTTGGTTATGAAAAGGTAATAAACAGGCAGAGTTACTTTTGTTTTTGTAATATTAGTTATGATAGTTACTAAAAATAACGTTCATAGATGCATGCATTTTTATTATTCTAAATGAGGTAAGGACTATAATCTACTTATTAGTAAATTGAGCATTGCTCTGCCTTGAAGCAGTTCCGTTTGGCTGTTTGCGTTGGAGCTTGTAGGTAGTGAGTAATCATCACCTCCATCAGTATTATCAACAGGGATAATGTTTGGTGCTGGTAATCGTGCTTTAACTGCCATGTTGTGTAACACACAGCACGCAAGAGTTATCCTGCTTGCGACACTAGGATGGTAGTGAAGAACTCTATCCTTCAGTAAACACCTCCAACGTGACTTCAACAAACCAAAGCAACGCTCGATTAAGTTCCTGGCCAGTATATGGCGTAATGTATACGTCTCTGCTTGAGATCCAGGTGCGGCATCTAACGCTGGGACCATTAACCAAGGCCGCTGTGGATAGCCAGAATCACCTGAAATCGAATAACATTAGTTGTTAGTTCTTGTAATATTATTTTCCTTATGTCATTCATTATGAAATCAAATATTTTATTAATAAGAGATAATTTATTTACTGTAGAATAATATAATACATATAGCTGTATTGTACATGGAACACATTGTGTACAAAATATTATAACTTCAAGCGTCAGCAAATTTCTATATTAATCAGAAAAAATTAATTATAATTATGTACATGTGTATCCTGTTTTTAAATGAACATGTGTTTTAAGTGTACCAAAATGTTGTATTGTTTATTTTTATTAGAGGATAAATATCATCTGGTTCCAGTCCAATCCATGTAACAAACATACAAATATAATTATGGACTTGCTAAGTTTCTGTATAACATTTTCCTAATAACATTTTATGATAAAACTAGTTTATGAGTTTAATTACAGCTCCTCATTTATGTGTATATACAAAAATTGTATTATCATCGCTGTACAATTTAGGTGATTTGTTTATTGTATAATATGAATGTCTTACCCAGTAACCAAACATGCTCTCCGTTTTGATGGAGTCTACGCATGTATGGCTCAACTTGACTTGCAGACCATATGTATGAGTCATGGGTAGCTCCACCAAACTTAGAATTAACATTAATTATTTCCATGTTGTGGTTGCAAACCTGAAACAGATAATATTATACTGTAGACTTAAATTTCAATTCAACCAAATCCTTTTTCCTTGATGAGAGGATAATCACCACAAGAACTTGACTATGTTGGTGTTTAAGCTATGCGGGATTGTAAGCACTAAAGCCCCCTGGGTGCCTGGCCCCTCGTCTGGTATAATGACATCAAAGGCAAATTACTATAATAGGCTTCTAACATTGGTTTGGTCTCTTGAATGTGCTTGTTAAAACTACCAACTTACCATCTGAACATTTATAGAATGGTAGCCTTTTCTATTGAAATATAAATGCTCCTCATTCGCCGGCTTAACAATTGCAATATGAGTGCAATCAATGCAACCTATTACACCTGGTAAATTGTATCTTCTTTGAAATCTGTAAAAACATAGGAAATCAATAAGTTTCCCTGGCATGTAAAAATAGGTACAAAACAAACTGCTCATGTATTAAGTGAATACAGCCTACTCGCTTTGGCTCAATAATCTTACTTCATTAAAAATAATTACAATGCATAAATATATATATACCTATATAGCCTCTACTTACTCTTCCTTGATGTGTGATCGTTCACGTTGAGTTTGAGGGAAAACGATCCACTTTTGTATGATATTAGGATGGTTGAGGGCATCAACAACTTCCCTAATACAGCGACTCGTTGTTCTCTGAGTAAGATGTTGCGTTACCCCCACAACCCTTTGGTACGATCCTGTCGCAAAAAAGCTAAGGGCACAAAGTACCTGAAATAAGACAAATAATAACTTGAAAAACAATCATACTTATAAAATAACAACATTAACACATAAGTATGAAAATCTTCAGATTTCTTACCTTAACTTCTATGGGGATCTCTTGAGACCCTTTTATTCTGGTTGCAGCTCTTAATTCACGGACAAGCTTTTTAAATCCGGTTTTGCTCAGTCTAAAATGCTCGACAAACAATGATTCGGGCATTTCATCAATGCTTTCCAAATTCTGCCGTGAATTAAACCTTCTCTGGCGTCTAAGCCAGACAGTTTCATTTTCAGCTGCCCATAACATGCGAAGTGTATGCATTGCTAAAGCAAATAACTTTAAATAACTAACCAAACACGCAAACACTATTTACTTGATACAAGCAAATAATCGCCATTTTTTCGTTTTCTACAGCATTTTGGGCTTCGATAAGGTTTCCATCAAACGATTCGATATATTTCGAAAGCGATTGTCAAAAAGTGACACTTGGCTAGGCATTTCTATACAAATTATCTATCAGCGATTTTGATTCGTTTGATGGAATCGATTATTTGAGACATTGTCTAGCAAATTTCGATTCGTCAACGATAGACCACGTGACCTATCGAACGCTTATGTCAATCCCATACATTTTGAACTTTTCCATTATCGATATCGCTAGTGGAATGTTACTTTGTCTAGGCCCTCTGGGGCAGAAACTTGATATTGGCGCACCCTTCTTCAGCATTTGAGGCCACCCGCAATTAGACCTTCAACCTTGTAGTAGCTTATCATAGATAGGCCTGTTAAATCTATGTTGCTTATAATAATATAAATACGTTTTGTCGTTGATAAACTACTTAAGTAATAGAAATGTACGTTCATTTATGTGCACCATTTTTCCTCCTTTTGCTGACTATGATGGTAACTTTTGTGGAATATTATCCTGAAATTAAATAAAGGAACATCGTGAATTGTGGTGAAACAATTTAGCTGAGAGAAAATAAACAAATATTCAAAATTGTAATCTTCCCAGACCTGTAGCGGGAAATAAAATTTTAAATGGTTTTTGTCTTAGTACCGTAGGCAGCTAGCTTAACTAAGTATTGTAAGTGATGACTGTTTGCATAACACATCAATGCATCTATCAATAATGCGCCTCGTTGCTCACTCACGAAAAGTTGCTTAAATTAGTGATAAATTCGGCAAAATACGAGTTTCACTCGCACACCGATGCTTCCGTACTGCTGTGTGAAGACTGACACCAAGCTAGGCCCGTATGACCATCGGTTGCGTTACGTACACTAGACGTGGGTGCGTTGACAATAAAAATTACACTTTAAATTCAAATCTTTAAAGTCTAATTTTCATTGTCACACATCAACGTCAATTTTAGTTCTGAAAATAACCTTTTCTGGGAAATGTTTTGAAACATCTTGATTTAAATAACTGCCATATTTTGTCAACTTACCCTTACGTGACGGATGTAACTGGCTTGATAATAAAGATTGATGCGAGCAAAGGCCTCTTCAGCAACTTCAAATTGATGGTTTTGCCAGGACAACACAGCAAGACACGCCCATAGCGTGTCGTTTTCCACATTACGGCAAAGCTGCAACAGTTTCAGTAGGTGAGGCTTCTTCAAGACTAAAGTGAATAGATATAAAATAAATAAATAAATAAATATTTGTGGACATTTCACACATATCTTCTAGATGATGCTTTCTCGCGCAAGTGCAAGTGCGGAACGCATGGAGCGCGCGCGATTGAATTCGTCGCTCGCTCTCGCACGCCGAGACAAGAAAATGTCCAAGTAATTCAACGTTATCATCCAGTTCGCAACCTGTACAAAGTACATCTACACAAATTGCGTCTACTTCTGCTGAAAGATTATGACACTCATGACATGATGATATCTTTCTTAAAAAATTACGAAGCCTAGAAGATGACTAGTATTAAAGTCTGTTCGAAAAGAGAACTATAATGTGGCATTGAAAGCGTTGTTGACCTTATTTCATTAATTGATTTGACTAGTTTTTGTCACAAGATTTATCTTTTCAAAAATACTCTAGTTTTCTGTAAATAAGTAGGTTCTTATTTATAATTTTTTTTTAAACGAACATTCACAAATCGAATTTTTATATTCTGTATACCTAGTAAATAAATTATACTTAGGGACATAATGGTAAAATGAACAAAATAAAAAAATGGATCATCACGCAGAGTAGACTACAAACAGTATTTTATAAATATTTTATTTCTATCGTGGTGGCATAATTTAGATTTGACAATGGTTTTCTTTCGTTGCGAATGATTTATTTCTCTTCTTAGTATATATTTTGTGTTTAATCAAAAGTTTACTTTTCTCTGCCTTATTATATTAGGTGGACCCAAAACATTATAGTATTTTATATACTATTTTTACAATATACTTACCTGTATTGCATCTGGCCATTTATTATCAGCAACTATTTTGAGAAGTTTCCCCGCAAATTCAGCCAAAGGCACATGTACCAGAGATCCATCACCACGACAAATACTAACAACGCCTTCGACCACACTTACGACAGCAGGGTTACGACCCAAGTCGCTAAAAATAAACATATTCATTGTTATATTGTTAAAAATATTGACGCGTCATCCTACTATTTTCTTTGAAAAACTAATATTATGTCGATTAAGCTGGCAGATGGTAATTGCAGGATCCGCAAAAACCAAGAGATTGAAGAGCTGGTGGTAGAACCCAGTAAAATTGGCGAAACAAAATTACATAGACTCCGCTGGCAAGGCTACCTGAAAAGAATGGGTTCTCATCGCGCCATTAAAAGAGTTTACTTGGAATTGCCGACAGGTCGTAAACCCGTCGGCTGTCCTAAATACAGATGCAAAGATAAAACCGAGAAAGATCTTAAAGACCTGGATGTCCATGCCTGTCATGAACTTGCACAAGATGGATAGCGCCGCTTAGTATCGGAGGCCAAGACACATTGACGCGCAGTGACTCAACTGCGCCAACATAGATAATTAAACATCAGGCGACCGGGTGGTAAGGCGCCAGGCTATCAATGAATAAAACAAAAAATAAATACTTACACAATTTCTCTACTCAGAGTGGTAAGTGCTAGCCAGTCAGGTTGCACTGATGCTCTCGGACAGCACCAAGCAACAACAGAATTTGCTCTCAAGCCTACCAGCATTTCGGCTTCGTCGCTCCATAGAATGCTTAGTATTTGAGAACCTGCAAAAATTTCAAGATTTATTTTTATATGATATCCAAGAACTAGAAATCATTCGGTAATCACTGAAATGTATAGTTAAATCTAATAAACCTGGTACTAGGCTGTAACTTTGGAATCAGATTACGAAGGTTATGGGCGTTGAGACCGATCTATGGTTATGAAAGAGTTATGAGTTATGTAATTCTAAATAATGAACATAATTATTGTTAACTTACCAAGCTTCACAAATTTCTGCTTACTATCCTTAACAGTAACTACATACAAATCTCTGTTATAATCTAGCAACGCCAACTGCCTGTCGTCTATGCCACCGGTTTGACTGAGAGCAATAGTTGACACGGTCATTTTATGTCGAAGCTTTGTGACAGCGTTGTAAGCAGAGCTACGTACTATCAAACCAGTGGGCAGATCAAAAACGTGAATCACTGGAAATAAAAATAGGTAAGTATCTAAAAAAATCGTAACAAAATTGGGTTGAGATGACGTATTCTTTAAGTCATGTTAAATGAATAAATGTTGGTTTACCACTTACACTTTCGGTCATTTTGATCAATAGCAGCTAAAGTATCGGGTCCTAGTGAAATAGCAGCTCGTCCAAGAGTTTCAGGACGGGCACCCAAGCCAGGACTTGCCAGTAACCTTCCCATGTAGCTATAAATCGAAACGCCTGCTCTTTCTACTACACACAAACACCTGATGGAAAAACTAAAACTATAGCAACTACTGGAAAAGAAAACTAAAACAATTACAATACAATTGAATTAAACAAATTTTAACAGGTCATAAAATTATGTAAAATAAATGCGATAAATCCGGTTTTGTTTTAATTCAATGACTTCTAACTGATTAATATCGCGTATATTTTTCATGGCCTTCTCACCTGTATCCACGGACCCCACAGTGTTCGAAACGTGAAGTCTTAAAATCATGTAAAATATAATATAAGCGTTATTTAAGTTCAACGAGTAAAACTAAGTATAGTCTAAAAAATTACGAAATACAAATTCTTGATTTTACCTTTCAGCCAGCAATATCATACTGATAGTTCCTTCTTTCAGATCAAATGTGACTGGTGTGTTTGCAACTTGAGAAGTGCTCAGTTTATGGATAAAGCACTGCTTCACAGTTGCCACTACAAGATGATTAAATCCAAGAGCAATTTGTATGACTCTGTCAGGATATTCCAGTATCTGGCTTTGGTCCAGTGACAAGTCTTTGACGGAGAGAACTGTTCGACCCGTTTGAATGCAGATAAAGTCTTTCCACATGTACTCTCTGGAAGTGACATTGATATTAGTGTAGAAAGTGATATAAATACAAATTTCAGTGCAGGCGGCGTAATAATATGAAAATATTGTTTTGAAATATGACTAAATGAATAGTCTTTAAGAAATTATTATTTTGGTATCTTCATTTATAAGATTTTATTATAGGAAGCACAATGGACCCTTCTAACCTTTCAATAATGTGCGCAAATAACACATGCCCATTTGCGCAAGCTGCTGCCAGTTGTGTTCCATCCGAAGACCATGCGAGGTTGTAGATACTTCCAGTTTGTGGCCTATCCAAACATTGTGACCACTAAAAATATGAATTAAAGGTAGTGAAATTAGAATCCAAAGGCTGCTATAAAATATAATTACGTATGGAATGGAACGTAATTATATTTTATATACATGTACTTCTTGATCGTGTTTTTTTTTATTTGTTGATTCAGCGTTCGCCGAGATGTCGCCTTTTACGCAAAAACACTATTTTTATTCGACTTAATTTTTTCACATTTTCACCACTGGAACCCCGAACAAAATAATATAATTTAATTGAAAAAAATTAAATTATATTATTATATATATATTCGTATATATATATATATATATATATATACGAAGTACCTGAGATCTCTATATTCTGATTTAAATGTATATAGCATGACATTTTAAACTTTTAAATTAGATTTTATATATTTTTTTTTTATTTAATTTAATTCTGACTAATCTTGTAGGTATTAAAAAAATACATTAAAAAAAAACACTATTATTATTAACGGGATATTTACGTTTTACACGTTCACGTTAATTTTAATAATAATAGTGTTTTAATGACCGTGATAGCTTAAAAAAGTATTTGACATTTTAGTTTTTTTTTTACAAACAATATTTTACTCATAATTTATTTTTTCGTACTATTGATACCGCTATACCATATTTATTGTTATGGTAATTGAATTAATATTTATAATATAAAAATATTTTTATTTTGTACACAATGCTGGAGTGGAGACCACGCACCGGCAAGCGCAGCGTAGGAAGACCAGCCACGAGATGGACAGATGAGCTCATACAAGTGGCGGGACGACCCTGGATGCAAGTCGCTTCCAATGGTCTTTTTGGAAATCCATGGGGGAGGCCTATGACCAGCAATGGACTTCTTATGGCTGAGATGATGATGATAATTATTATAACACGTTCAGAAACGTAACAAATTCAATTTAAGCCATTATTGTTCGCTAATATCTATAGTGTAAGTACTTAAATTTGTCGAACTACGCGTAAGTAATTACTGTACAAAAATTAATACTTACACCATTTGAGTTACAAAGTCTGATGAGATTGAAGCCACCGATGGCGTACATGTCACCTGCTGGTGACCAACTCACGCTTGTTATTGGTTTGTCGTGTTTTACACTCACTGATATCTGCTGTCCGAATGAATCCCAAATCTTAAAAAAAAATGAAGTGTGTATTAAGTTGTTAAACTAATAACTTAAGTATACAAAGGTTTCAAAATTAGCACGTGTAATCATGAAGTACTAGTAGGTACTACTAGTATATCAATCAAGAATATGAAGTACTACTCTAAGTATATTAATCATAACACATGGTCAATTCTGAAGACACCACTTAAACTAATTAAATTTACTAAAACAACTAAATTCAAAAACGAACAAATATCTCGTACAAATATTATTTTTGTTTCTTTTTTTGAATTTAGTGATTTTAAGAATTACAGTCAAAGCTCCTTATTCGCGCTTCCTTCATTCGCGTTTTCACTATTCGCGGATAAAAACATTGCGCGGCTAAAGATTTCTGTATTCGCGGATCCAAACGGTAATCGGTACATACATATTAATAAAAAAGCATTCGGTATCCATTGTAAACGTGTCGGCTAATGGACTAATAAAAAAATAAAATAGACCTTATTACAACTACCAAGTACAACTACACCTAAAGTATGTTAAATGCTATCGCCGTTGTTGGTTCGGCTTTATCTTTGACGTTTTCCGACGAAAAAAGTTCCCGGCTAGGCAGTCGGGAGACCGTCTGACTTGCGATCCGCAGGTCCTGGGTTCGTATCCCGCGGCACGCACCTCTGTCTTTTCGGAGTTATAGTATGCGTATTGTTGATTGCTGCCAACTTCAAAAACGGTAAAGGAAAACATCGTGAGGAAACCTACATGTCTGAGAGTTCTCAATGATTTTGAAGATGTGTGAAGTTTGCCAACCCGCACTTGGCCAGCGTGGTAGACTATGGCCTTACCCTTCTCATAATGAGAAGATGGCCCGCGCCCAGCAGTGGGACAGTTTGTACAAACAGGGATGATTAAAAAAAACTTCAATTTTTTTTTTTTTTTTTTTACATATTTGTTTTTTTTTCGTCACCTAGGAACGTATAATCCCCTATAATCCCATACAAATCACCATTCTATATTCACGGTTTCTGTATTCACGGCATATTTACGGAACGTATACCCCGCGAATAAGGAGCTTTTATTTAATTTAGTTGGAGCCTTCAAAACCAACATCACACATTGTAGATTTACCTACTTATATACATAAAAACTAGCTTAAATTGTTATCGTGATTTCGTACGCGGTACGGCAAAATTAAATATATGACGTAATTGGAACACATTTTGGAACCACATCGTTTTAATGTGTACCTTACCTTGGAAAACCCATCCTCAGCACCCGAGATAATCAAATTGTTATTGGCATTCCAACCAACACATAAAATGAGGCCTTCGTGAGCTTTCCACTGAAAATGAAAATTATTTTAAAATAAGAATAAATCCAGCAAAGAGTTTCACTCGCACACCGATGCTTCCTTACTTCTATATTATATAACACAGCACATGAACATTGGCACAAGGGCTAATTACTCAACAATATGTGCTTTATATCTTAGAATATTCGTACCTTCACATATTACAGCAGGAATAGCCTAGAATACAAGGCGTTCACATACAATATCAAGTTCAAATAAGTAAGTGATACAAACCGGTTTTCTATATATTTTTTCACTTATTTTCACATCAAAGAGATTGTAACACTACCGTTTACTCTATTTTAAGTGTATGCCACATGACACGCCAACGAAACGTTCACTTCACTTGTCATTTTCTATTTTTGATTTTATCATGGAACCAACAAGGAGGATTTATCTCGCAGCTCTCGCACAATAATTTCCAATTTTTAAAATTATTTTCGCAAACTTTTCTCGCAGTTGACTAGTTTTTTGTAATTGTTGATTGATTGATTGATACCATCATCACCTATGTCCACCGCTGGACATAGGCCTCCCCCATGGATTTCCAAAAAGACTGATTGAAAGCGGCTTGAATCCAGCGTCTTCCCGCTACTTGTATAAATAAGATCATGAAAATAAACCCTAAAATCTTGCCACTTTCGAGACTTTTATCTATTATCGTTCAAAAGATGCAACCGTGTAAGTGTAGGACAGACATACACCGTAGCCTCACAAATAGGCTCCCTTAGTACAGAAACCTAATAACAAGACAAGAGAACCTTCGTTGAATGTAGCGATAAAATGATAGAAATCTAATAGCTAACCTTTATAACTTTGTTACTAGAATTCAACTGTTTAATAGCTAGGACATTGCCTTTCGAATATAATATAGCAGAGCTGTCTGGACTCCACACAGCGTTGTAGCATGGTGCATCAGATTGTACAATTGTGGAGCGAAGCAGGCCATTCCTAGACCATACTTTAACAAATCCATCTTCACCAGCTAGAATGAAACATCATTTAAAATAAACTTTTTCCAGGTTATTTAAATCCTTATAACAAAAATCCGTGACAAACAGAAAAAGGTAGACTTTAATTCAATACAATAATACAACTGTGTACAGTAAATTTAGTGGCAATTGGCCAGTGCAGTGAGTTGTGGAATAAAATACGCGTTTGTGTTTCGTTGTTATTACTCTAGTCGGAAACTTCACGAAGGATAAAGTAGAAGAAAGAAGTGAAGTTTACCTACAATACTCTGTGTTTAGCTTAATCTTTACTCTAGTCGGAAACTTCACAAAGGATAAAAAGAAGTGAAGTTTACTGATATTTTTCATAATACCTGTAAGAAGACCTGCACCGTCAGGACTCCATTGAGCAGATAAACACGCTCCCTGGTGAGCGTTCACAGTTTTTTCAATACGCCCATTGTGATTCACAATATGATATCTATAATGAAATCAAAAAGTTTATCTCGATGAAGTTGTAATATGTGTTGAGCGATCTATATTTATGTAGGTACTAACGTACTAGATGTCATGTTTTGAACATTCACTTTGTTCATCACAACTGCAGAGCAGTGTCTACATCCTGTAGCTAGACAGTGATGTGAGCGGGGCGATGCAATAGCGATGCGACTTTGGCCTTGTGGCTCAGTTGGTTGGTAGTATGTCTACCTGCTAAGCTCTAGGTCGTGGGTTCGATCCCCACCCAGGGCAAATATTGTGTGATGAGCATGGATGTTTTTTCTGTGTCTGGGTGCTTCTATGTAGCATATGTATTTATTTACAAAAAAAAGTATATATTTATTCTTTCAGCCATCTAATTCCATAGTACAAGCTTTGCTTACATTGGGCTTAATGGTGTTGTGTGAAATGTCCACAAATATTTATTTATTATTTATTTGATGACCGTTTCATTGTTTGAAAATGTTCCGTTTACATTGAATTTTTTGTTTGTGCTAGACCATGTTAGTGAAATTAATAAATAGAAAATATCAAACAGTAAACATGTTATGTAACTCACTTTCCGTCAGCGCCAGAAATCAAAATAACATCGTGATGGTGTTTGTTTCCACCGAGATTTAGCTTCGGAAACAAATGTAGTCCGGTTGGATAAAGATCTTCGGGGAAAACCGTGACTACCATTGAATTGTTTTTGACAAGGTTCCACTTTACGAGTTTGTGATCATCACTGAAATTATGACAAATATTAGTAGATATATTTGTTAAAAAAAGAGTTAAAAAAACTTGTAATAGTTGAAAATACTACGTTTTTTGGTTACCTACCGTAAAAAGTAATTATAATTATGAAGTAAAAGGTTATCTGTGAAATCAATTCGGAATCTATATCTCCGTCTCTGTCATTTCTATAGAGAATGACAGAGATGGAGATATACATTCCGAATCGATTCCGAAACCGATTGGGTTCAGAATAAGGGGACAGAACTCATTCGGATTCGAAATCTATGTGTCTGTTTTTATATTTCTGAATTAATTTCTGTTATTTCCATAGAGAATGACAGAGACGGAGACATAAATTCCGAATCGAATCCGTCGCAGGGTAAACTAACTAAAATAACAGGAATTATAATGCCTTGTTTTAGATACATGATACCTACTATCTTAGAGCATCTATCAATGCTCTAAGCCTACTATCATGATAGGTTTACGCTTGACCGCAAACTTGCGGCCTACTTTAGAAACGCGCTACCCAGAA
The DNA here is from genome assembly GCA_947563715.1 of Lycia hirtaria. Taxonomy (NCBI): domain Eukaryota; kingdom Metazoa; phylum Arthropoda; class Insecta; order Lepidoptera; family Geometridae; genus Lycia; species Lycia hirtaria. Next base: position 41,917,588 of record OX387379.1, read on the forward strand.
TAACCCGAATTTGTGTAGGTGTGTCATTAATTAGCACGTCGTTGTATGTTGTGTCCGGCGCGTGCTTGTACAAGATGTTGCATAACTAAATATATCTATTCTATAAAATGCTACTACAGTGCTTATATTTTATTGCATTCTACCCTCCACGCAGCTATCACTTACCCACATGAAAATACCTCTTCTGTGTTGTTCCAGCTTACACAAACTACAACAGTAGCGTGTACAGGTTCTTTAAAACTCGATATTTTTAATTTCATGGTTGGATTTGAAACCTCTACTCTTTACTTATTTTTGTTGTTGTTGCTATGGTTACTCTATGTTGTTGGAAAGGAGCCTGCCTAGCAACCGCAACTCAACAAAAATAAACAGATTATAAAATCGTTCTTTTTTTTTTTTTTTTTTTAGGCAGATTAAGATGTTTTGATAGGCATAAAAGAGAGTACAAAAACAATATGGAATCAATATATAAAATACCTACACATACTAAATATATTATCATAATCTAATAAAATAAACTCTAATTCTTTAAATCGTTCTTAGGATTCAGTTCAACAGAGTTCACTCTGCAACAACACTAAAAGCCTGCTACAATGTTGCAAACCTAGTTTTCGACAGATGTGACCTTGGTCGTGGCGGTGTTGCACACTGCGTCGGTATTTCTGTCTACACGTTTGCAAACCACACTTTGTCTTGGATTACGTCGACGAAAATGGCTCTTTGTCAGGGGGGACACAGTTGCATGGCGAGGCTCCGTTGTATGGAAAGCAGCTACATCTGGCAGTAAGGCGATGAAACTATTGAATGATGTAATTGACATTTTTTTATGACACAGGAATAAAAACAAATCTTTAAAACGGGTATAGGAATTTCTATAATGTTGCGAATTTCTTCAGTTTTCAATATTTTTTTGAGTATTGTTGTGTTTTGTCGAAGTTTGGTTGTTGTCACTGTTACCTATTTAGTTTGTTTTTTCTAAAGATTTTTACTGTTGTGTCTGTTGTTACTATACAATATATAGCTAGCCGTCATCATGGTTGTGTTTTCGGATGTGACATAACACAAAAACCATGGGTGGATTTGTGGTGATTTTAAGCACTTTTATGCCCGAAACGAACATCAAATTGATAAATTATTGGTGATACATTTTTTTTAAGTTAAAATTTAAAAAAAAAAAATGTAACGAGCCCTTAGCGTTTACATGGCCCAGATGAATAAAAATGCAAGAGAGCGAAACAAGCGTAAATATTTTCGTAGTGTTTGTTTCCGAAAACCTTCCTAAAAACAAGACGCGGTGGTCTGTCGATTCTCTAAAAAAAGTGACCGCACGTATGTGAAGTAAGGTCTTGAGTTAACTTGTTTTGTTCTTATTTATTACTGCTTAAAATATCAAAATATAGAGTCGAAAATAGAATTCGCAGCTAGTTACTTACTTTTGTCACTCGATATTTTGACATTTCTCTGCAGTTTCAGCTTGAAAAATGAAAATTCACTTAAGGCCTCACATTACTTGAGCGGGCATAAAGCTTAGAGAATCGACAGGCTGATGTTGTCGCAAACACACGCTCGCTTACACAGGAAACGTTGAAAGGTCATGTGAAATTTGGTTACGGACAGAATATGTCTACACGGTTGGAAAGGGTTAGGTCACCCCTGTCGAGAGCCTGGTTTTCGACAATGTAGCAGGACTAACTAGTACTATAGTTCGAATTCGGTGTGAAGTCAAGTTGTCAACGTCAACGTCATTGTCTTGTCATACATATTTCAATTATTTCATTCGGATGGCGTTTCGATTTTCTCACATGTTCGCTAACTCTATTTCTTTGAATGTTCGTTTGTAGAACTCGTAAAAGTCTTTTACTTTAAAATATTCGCATTATCTTTATCGTGAACCGTGATTATTTTTTTAAAGTTCCGTTAAAATGTCCGATGTGCCAGACTTAAGTAGTGATGAGGAGCATTTTGAAGAGGACGACTGGCAGGAAATGGAAGCAAGCAACACTTCGGTACCATGCTTATTTTGCACAAACCTCTTACCCTCAATAGAAGAAGCTCTCACCCATTGTGAAGGCATCCATGGCATTGTTATGAAAACATTAAAATCTAAGTTCAACATGGACTGCTATTCATACATAAAATTGATCAACTACATCAAAACTCACAAACCTACTCCAGAGGCGGTTATGACTATGAAACACGCTGTTTGGGACGATGAAAAGTATTTAAAGCCTGTTGAAGATGACGAGTGGCTAATGTTCGATTTCGAATCTCTCGTAGACAAGCCTAGCTCACCTAAAACCTATCATGCAAATGTTGAAAATGGATTGGTCACTTTGTCACAGGCACACTTCATTGAACTTCAAAGAACGATTCAGAATTTGTCGGAGCAGCTTAAAGAAAGTCAAACACACTTAGCGATGGCAAAGGAGGACATAGACAAAATGAAGGATTCCATTAAAACCCTTGTTGAAGGAGGTAGCTCAAGTTCGCTCGTTGAGGACAGTGTAGAAGTTAACTGTGTGTCAAGTGTGCCACTTGAATGTGATGAAGGTTATTTTAGCACTTATGCTCACTTCGGCATACATTATGATATGCTCTCTGACAAGGTGAGGACTGAAAGTTATCGAGATGCTATTCTGAAAAACAAAGAAACATTAAAAGACAAAGTTGTTCTAGATTTAGGATGTGGAACAGGAATACTGTCAATGTTCTGTGCTACAGCTGGTGCTAAAAAAGTCTATGCTTTAGACCAATCTGAAGTTATCTACCATGCAATGGATATTATCAGAGAAAATAATCTACAGGAAGTAATAAAACCAGTGAAAGGTAGATTAGAAAATACAAAATTGGATGAAAAAGTTGATGTTATTGTCTCTGAGTGGATGGGATACTTTTTACTCTTCGAAGGAATGTTGGACAGTGTTGTTTATGCTCGGGACAACTGTTTAAAACCTGGAGGACTTTTATTACCAGATCAATGTAACATTAGTCTTGTTGCAAGTGGAGACATAGACACACACAAAAAGCTCATTCACTTCTGGTCGGATGTTTATGGCTACAAAATGAACTGCATGAAATCCGAAGTAGTTAGAGAGGCTAGCATAGACATAGTTGCGTCTAAGAATATTATATCAGAGTCTTGCATTGTTAAAGATATAGATATTAGGACTTGCAATACTGATGTTATGAATTTTACATCAGACTTCAGACTTCCAATTACTAAAGATGGTGTTGTAACCTCTTTGGTGGGCTATTTTGATACATTTTTCAATCTTCCTGAAGGTGTCTCGTTCTCAACAGGACCTCTTGCGACATCTACTCATTGGAAACAAACTGTCTTCTATTTTAGAGATTGTGTAGAAGTAAAAAGGGGTGATGTGATTGAAGGTACAATCATTTGTAATAGACAGAAGACTGATGTCAGGGCTCTATCAGTACAAATAAATATATTTGGAAAGACTTTTAAATATATTCTTAGTTAATTCTAACTTTCTAAGATGATGAACACAGGTCATATAAAAAAGGTCTCTTGCTCTTTTATAAGTGTGTATTTCACAACTAAAAGCAAAACAACTGCATATTGTGTCTAATCTTGTGTCAGTACCAAGACTACAGATAAACGGTTGCATTTTCACTGGTTCAAAGCTTAGTACCTTGATAAAGATTTGTGTCTGAACCCCAATCCATTCATTCATTTAATTTAATTTTTCTTGATTTCATAGTAGCTATAAGTTGAACAGAAGAATTCAGAATTGTAAACTGCGATGGATCAGCAATAGTGAAAATATTGGTTTAATAATCTCTTTGTATATAGATCTACTGTTTGCTATATTATCAATAATGTTAATATTCATTTTATTGTTTAGAACTAGTGTTTTGGCAGTTTCCCTTGGAATTTACTTTTGTAATTTTTTAAATGTAACCTAATGCAGTGTCTAATGGTTTCATAATTTTTTTGTGATTATTGTTCATTGGAATTTAACAGATTTATCATACTTTCAAGACCTGATATTTAAAACACATTATAGTGTCCGAGTAAGATCACAGGCACCACTGTCTATGTACATGATGATACTGCAAAATATACAAAACATCAGGTCATAAAATTATTATCATACTAACTCTTAATGGATATATGGTAAATCCATTACGAGTTGTTAAATTTCAATAATGCGGTGCCTAACAATTAACTTAAGCAAAATTTAGCTTGTAAAGCTATTTTATATTATTTTTTAGTATGTTTCTAGAAATCAAAGTAAACATGTTACTACGAAAATCTTTATTTTTATTTTACATAGTTTGATTTACATGTACTTATGTTACTAAAAAGTGTTTAGATCTATTTACAAAATAGAAAAATAATGTTAATAAAAGTTGTGGTTGAGATTGCATAACTTAATTTTAAAACATCTAGAGAATAATTATAGTTTAAAAAACACTGACTTGAAAATACAGAATTTGTTTACTTGGATGACATAGTTTTCCAGTTATTCTGTTATAAAATCCAAGGTACTGAACCGATTTTGTTAAATTATATGTGGGACCACCTCTGATGACCTACCAGACAAAAAAATAATTATCAAAATCAATTCATAATTGGTGAAGAAATCACTGAAAAAATATACAAAAAACCTTCCAGTTGAATTGAGGAGAACCTCTTTCTTTTTGGAAGTCTGGAAGTTTGGAAGAAGAAAATACACAATTAAGGGTTGTTTATTGAAACTATAATTTTTTTTCAAGGCGATGTGGTCGCGTAGGCATATAAATTGAAAAAAAAAACTAATGGAATTCTGTAATGTAACTAATACAATACAATGTTATGGTGCAACATAACTGATCATATAACACTTGAAAAGTAAACTTGTTTTTTTGTTCTGTAGGTAAATATGAGGAACTCTTATACTCGTAATTTGTCAGACAGATGTCAGATGTCCGTCTGTCTCTGTCTGTCCGTATGTCACAGTCATTTTACTCAGAGGCTATCAGCCTCACTTAAATGAAATTCGGTAGGTATGTAGATGTGTTCTATGAACCGATACAAAATGCCGTAGTCAAATATAATAAAAAATAGTGGTGGAACTCCATACATATGTATAAAGACGGGGAGACATTTTTTTTCAACTCCCACCCCATCGCGTGGGGTATCGTTGAATAGGTCTCTTAAAATAAGACTAAGGTTTCATATCATTTTTTTTCTCAGATGTGATGTGTGCGAGATATAGCCCGCCAAAGGTGAAAAAATTATGCCCCCCTGCATTTCTAAACTATTTGACCTAGAATTTCATGATACCCATAATAGTAGATCATATTAAACACTTTCAATGAAAATTGTTTTGAACACTGATTTATAACTTATAAATCAGTGTTACGCTTACAAATAAAAGAATAAATCGAAAAGTTATAATTTATAACTTTTCGATATATTTAAGCGTTAAAAATATAAAACACTTAAATCATTATAGAACTGAGGTCATTGAGCATTTCTTAAAGTAGTTTAAACAAAAAAATACTCGCTAAGTACTTTACTTTTGAATTACAGCATTAGCTACGGAACCCTACCATACGCGTGTCTCGATACGGTTTTGGCCACTTATTTTAATGTTCTTACCTTCCATACTGCCATAGCTGTGCAGCGCGGGCTCACCAGTTAGTGATGATGATTGATGCCTTCTAAATTTTCAGCTGTCTTATTGCCAAATTTTATATTTTCAGGCAAAGAGTAGGGTGGCGCCGCTGTCCCGCTCGCACGCGGCGCCTTTTCTTAGTTATAAAATTATTGAATTACTTTTGATAAATATTCTCTCGTTAGCTTCATAAGAACACTAACACAATGTATTAACAAAATTTGTTATGTTTATATCTGTATTATTATATTATTATACATACATGACTTTCAAAAAACAATGCTGCTGTAGCGGTTTTACAGAACACGTTTACCAAATTTCATTACTTTGTGTAGTGCTTATAGTCTTGAGTAAAATAGATGTGACATAAATATCCCAATCCATATTATGATGGCTAGACAGAAGGACATGGTGAATTTACTAGGGTTCTTCGTAGTTACTACGGAATCTATTAAGCTTAGGTAAAACTTTATGGTTCAAATCATATAAAAATGATTCAATTAGGATATGTTTAAATGTAGAATAGAAATATTTTTACTCGTATTGTATGCAATGTGCTCTCTGTGTAATGTTGGTTAATTTAAAATTTTGCAATCCTCTGATTTTAATCTAAGACACCACCAAGGTGTCTTAGATTAAAAAACATAGCATTTATTAACTATCATAGCTGAGTAGGTATTTTCTTTCCTATATGTTGCTGAAAATGTTTTATGCCCTTTAGTACTTTATTAAATTAAAATTGTGCCAATGAACCCAATGAGATTCCTAAATAAACAAATGATTGAGAATAGTAGTTTATTTCTTTAACCTACTTTCCACTTAAAAATTTCAGAAGTGAAAAGGGAGGAGTAAATACTATGATATCACACCTTGGTAATACTGTGTAGATATAGTTTATGTAGGTATATTTATTAATGTTACTATAGAGACTGATTATCTGATGGCTATAGTGTATGCTAGAAATTGATGAGATGGCACTCTATTTCTTGATATGAAACGATATTGCTAGGTACACGAATAGGAATGTTTAGTATAACAAATACATTAAAAAATAATCGAAGTTTGGTCATGAAAACTACAATGGAGGCAGTAGGTACTATTACTAACAGAAATAGTGCAATCACAAAGTGTTCAGTTTCATTTCTTATTGGCTTACCAAAATTATCTGTAGATGCATATTACCGTGTTGTGTGACATGTAAATAATGCTAGAGAAGTATAAACAATTGGCGTACCACAAGGTCTGAAAGCTATAATCATTATTCATAATATATAGAAACAACAATCGATTATTTACATAAGGCTCATTATTCTAAAAACTACTCTTGATAAAGCTGTCCCCAATCAGAATGGCACTAAACTACTTTCCCAATGCTAGTATAATTATGTAAATCTATATCTATTTAAATCTATGAATAGATACTAGGTACACTAAATGCACAATATACAGATTTCAATAATAAATATCTAGTCATTAAAATAGACGATAAATATATAAAAATCCATCGTTTTTTCTACAATAAGCGTCACCAGTTAGATTATAAATACATCTAGGTATAAATAAATCCCTGAAAAGAAATAGGGACCGATTTTATTATGATTATGGTATTTGTTTTTGATATTCAATGATTATGGTCCCAAGTACCAATCGGGAAACTAGGCCTCTGAAATTGGATCAAAAGTTTTGTATGATGTCGAAGCGCTTCGAAAATTTGGCAACTGTAAAGGCGCTTGTTAACCTGAGCATTCACTTGTTTATTAAGATTTTGACGAATAATAGTAAGGCTCCGACAAAAACATTACAATTAAACACATTATAAATACATATTTTAGCGAAACTAAATAAAATTGCTATTAATTTATACACAGGCCTATCTAATTTTGAGAAAGAGGAACATACTATTAGGTATAATAAAAAACACGACTGTTTAATAAATTGCGGGTAAGTTCAATTAAAAAATACTTATCTATTAATGGTTGAGTTCGGAATATAAATTTAATGTAACAAATAGGTAAGAAAAGAACAATTAGAAGAAACGTGAACTTGATCAGAAAATTTAAATCAGTCAACTCTACCAATAATAATATACCTACAGATCCTACTATGGAAACTAACGTGGTTTTCATACATTTTAAAGTGACGCGAGTGACCCGTAGTTTTTATTTAAAATACCTACAGATATACAAATTCATGACATTTACCTATGTAAGGCCACTCATTCTTTTGATAAAAATAGAATAAACAGCGAGTGTAAACCACACCGGTAGATACCTACATGTAATACATTATATTAATTACAAGTGAATGTCCAAGTCAATTTTAGCGCCGTTTGTCAATACTTGGCCTTATAAAGTTATGTATAAATTCAATTTCATACACTCCATATTCTACCTTGAAGGACGGTATATCTACCCAAGTTCCTTCGCAAGTTCATTTCATTTCTACCTAACTAGGTTTCCTGTTCTGCCCTCGGCGTTTTAGCCTTAATCGTTCAGTCTAGAAGTTCATAGGTGATTTTGTTTGATTCAAGTCTGCTTTGAGCATTAACTTTAAATTGAGATGTTAGACGATACATTCTTAATGGTTTCTTAATTTTACTAAGTACAAATAAGCATTTAGCCTCCGACGTAGGTTATTATATAGACCCAACATACTTTTGTATGAAGGTGCGTAGTTTTGTTTATATGTGTTTTAAAACTCTGTTTATTTTAAATCTAATGTCAGAGGCTTAAAATTTAAAATAAACGTTCTTAATTTTTTAATTCTAGCTACTTAGGTACCTATATTGTTTTTTTTATATATTGAAGATTTACTATCTACGGTTACAGGGATAGTATAATCTACTTAAGATCTAATATTTGAGATGGCGTATTAGAAAATAATTTCATATTAAATAACATTTGGTCAAGAATATCAAGACTCCAATTTGATCGGAAACATTAAAATTAATAAGCGTATTTTTCATATGGATTAACACTAATATTAGGTAACTAAGCTACAGTATTAATTTTATGTTTTATAATTTTACTATGAAGTTATTAAGTAAAGGATATAACTACATCCAAAAAGGTTATTTTTATAGAAAGGTGCACGTTTTGTTCGTGTTTAAATTATGTTTGCTCCATAACCAGCGTTTTCATAAATTAGATGGGTATTATATTATAGTTACTATTTTAGCCCTTAATATTACTACAAAATATGTTTTAAACGTTCAGTACATTTTTAGTATTTTTACACAATAAATTGAGTAAAAAACTGTTATATTTTGAACAGATTCTAACGAATCTTTAAAACAATCCAAATTTCATATTGATAACGAAAATATCGTTCGGCGTACCGCAGGGTAGCAAACTCGGTCTACTTTATCTTAAGTCGTATGGCGTTGACTAATTTTAAGCTTTTAATCTAAATTAGGCTAGTAGGCTAAAGATTCTTAGCAGCGATTAACAATTTACACTACCGGCGTTTTGTATACGCCGTTCCGAAATTAGCTCACTATGTTGTCTTCCGCATAATGACATTGTACAGGCATATTGTGCTACAGTTCGCATTTTGTGCGTTACACACAACATAATAGCAACGAATTCAAGCGTCCGTCCACGCACATTTAAATGTTTAACTCTTGTTCAGTAATGAGTTAAACAAGTTGCAACAGCTAGTTCTAACGCTATTTACAAAGGAGGCTAAATATTATTCTTCTGTCGCAGGTGGTGAGGTGTTGCTGCTCTCTTCTTCCTGCTTGGCTCGTGCTTCGGCATCTGGGGAATTATTAACAACATGATCAGTAATATATTTACCTACTAAGCAATTTCAAAATAGTTTCAAGGTTTGTTCTTTCAAGTGGTAGTTACTAGTTGATGTAGTTTCTTAATAGGTAATATACCATAGACAAAGAAAAAAATAGAAGCACCGTGTAACCGGGTAAGAGATAGCGATATTTACCTATGCAACTTTATTATATTCCCGTAGAATTCAGGCAAAATAAGTGTGTAAATATGAATATTCTTCATTAAACATGTTAATTACGGCCAGAGGTTATTATAAATAATATTTATACATATTATATCATAAATTTTAAAAAAAAAACATGAAAATCTAATATATTGACCACCACTTGGCCCCTAAGATTTGTAGCCACTACAGTAAATAGGCACCGATAAAGGCAAAAAAAATATCTCACGCTTGCACTTCAAAGCAATGTGACAGGCGCTATAGTTTTCTCTCTCTACGTAATATACCAATCCCATATTCTATACAAGTATCGACAGTAATTCTACTGCGATGTACCTAAGTATTGTATCTCTATATAGAAATATTTTTTTTTATGTTGTAATAAGTTTGCTTAACCGCCAACTCACCTGATGTTAAGCGACGTTGCGGTCTACGATAGAGCGCGCTTACCCTAAACCAATCTAAATAAATAAATATTTACCTTTGGTAGCTTGTTCCTTCCAAATCTTCTTATTGTCACTAAGACAAGCTATCCACGGCTTTCTAATCTTGAATTTTGGTGTTTCGTTTACTGAAAAACAACAAGTTTCGTTTTTAGTTATTGTAATCATTTTTTTTCGAAATCTATAATAACCAAAAAATAAAACACCTAGGTATAAGTTCATAATTATGTAAGTTCAATAAAAACTAAAATAATGAGGAAAAACAAGCACATTTTAACGTGTAAGGTGCATACGAATTTAAAGGCACCTCGTTCATCAAAACTGGTGAAGCTGTAGGTGCATACAAACATAATACATTCATCAATTTATACCAACGACACGATACGACACTGTAACGTTGATTTTGAAGGTTGCTTGATTCTTGTCCTGTCTGCTGGCTGTCGTCAAGTTGTTCAACTGTCTGTTCTAGATTATATATAATATATATATATATATAGGTTATATCCTTACTATTATTATAAAAGCTAAAGTAGGTACTTCTCTCTCTCTCTCTCTCTCTCAGTATTTGTTACCTTTTCACGACCATATAGCTGAAATTTGGTACAGAGATGGCTGAGAGCCTAGTCATTCCGTAGTACCATGTCCGTCTATATAGGCTATATTTTATTATCGTCATCACCGCTCACCATCACCATCGTTTTTCATCTATCTTAGTGAGACAGCGGGGCAAAACTAGTAATAATTACAAAGATTTTCATCTCACTTGTATTATCTTCAGTGATAGTTTCACTCCCAGAAGTACTTGTAGAGTTCTTTGTACTGGAATGCATCGGCCCCAGTACGCATTCCAGCATATCAGCACAAACTCCCATACTGGGTTCGACAATGAACTCTATGAACCCAATTTGAGACTCAGCCACCAGGGTGTTGTTCCGATCGCAGAGCGGACTGAACGGCAGGCCCAGGTCTCGTTCCTTGTCACCTTGCAGGAAGAATTCGTCTAGGAGGCTCATTGTCCATCGGTGGTGGAGATCCCATCTCTGAAAATTAAAATCGAGGCTTTTAACACGTTGTTGGGAAATAAAAAATAAAATAAATCATTAAGGATTATTCCATGTTTTTATAACATTTATTTATTCCGTGTAATTAAAACGAGAGAGTAAAAGAGAAGCTAATAGAGAGCATATAAAAAATCTGTCTTGAAATACGTGGAAATCGTTTAATCTGGTTATAGATTACAATTTTCCTAGACATAATTTTTAACCGACTTCCAAAAAGGAGGAGGTTCTCAATTCGTCGAAAGCTTTTTTATTATTTTTTATGTAGTATGTTACCCGATTATTCGAAAACACCTGCCCTGCTAGCATGGAAGATAGATAAAACGTTGTTATGTCAGTTGTCAATGTCAGTACATACTTTATCTCTTCTGAAGGGTGGATAAAACGGGGGAAAGACTATTTGTCCATGTTCCATGCTAGCAGGGCTAGATCGATTTGAAAAAAATCTTTTTTTGTTTGAAAGGGTATACCTAATTTCCAAGTGGTCTCATAGAAATTTTATTAAAATCTGTTCAGTATTTTGGTTTTTATAACAAAATAACTGAAAAAATATGTCATTCATGTAGGTAAACGCATTGCGTATATTGAAGTCGGTTTTTTTAAAACTATTACTTGTACCTACTCGTACAACTCGTGATTGGTCTAAATAGCTCATACGAGTTTATATTCATATTCATATTTATTCGTAATTTTCAATTTACACGTAAATACTTAATAACAACATTTTCAATATAAATAAATATAAAAAAAAATTATAAGTACAATTCCTATTATACAATTATAAAATTAAAAACAATAATAACATTCGTATTACATGTCAAATAAATGTCAATACTAGGAAATAAATGTCAAAATGTCAAAAATAAAAAAATTACAAACTCTATAATAATTGTAGGTAATAATTTATTCTTGCAAGCCTTTGAAATCATTCAAATCATAAAACGTCTGCTCGATAAGCCATCGTTTTAGACGAGCTTTAAAGCCTGGTAAACTCGGTGTAGGTTATATATATAGTGTAGTATATGTGTATGTGTGTGGTATATAGTGTAGGTAGATATCGTCATAGTTTCAATTAACTGAGCGACGAAGTGATCTCATTACCAACGTTTAATTCTGCGCTAATCCCATCTACATCGTCATCTCTCTAACACAGCTACACTATCGATTATGATAAGTATGGTAGACCATTATCTAACTAACAAGAAAATAATTCGCGATATTTTCTCTCTTGGTTATTGTTAGACGGTGGGTAAGGTATTTGCAATGATGTACTAGGTAGATATACGTAGATGGGTTTTCCCCAGTTCTGCGTGGCAAGCCTCAAATAAGGTAATCGCCCGACTCGCTTTCAGCCGTGACACGTCGGGCATCACTGTCAGACGCTTTGCGTCGTGGCTTGTAAATAGTACAATGCGATACTTTGTGTTTAGGTGAAATAGTGATGGTGAAATTCATGTGTGACTACTGTGGCCTATGATACAATATACATACATACATGTATACATGCCTTTGTACTGTCGTTTAAGTTTATTGTTTATTTTAAGTTTTTACTGTATGGATGTACAATAAAGTTATATTCTGGCTGGCCTCGTGGCTCAGTTGGTAGTATGTCTACCTACTAAGCTGCAGGTCGTGGGTTCGATCCCCACCCAGGTCAAACATTTGTGTGATGAGCATGGATGTTTGTTTGTTTGTTGGGTGTTTCTATGTATCTTATGTATATATTTACAAAAAAAAAGTATATATGTATTCTATCAACCATCTAGTTCCATAGTACAAGCTTTGCTTAGTTTGGGCTAGATGGTGTTGTGTGAAATGTCCCCAAATATTTATTATTATTCTATTCTATTCTATATAAGGGAACCAGTCCAATGGTATAAAGAGACCCAAGAACAAAGTTGTCATCTAACCTTAGCCGGATGTGAGATATCACAGCAGTGCAGCACGAGCGAGGCAGCTTTGCTCTTGTCCACGGTGGGTTCGGCCAGCGTCAGCAGCGAACGCATGTTCTTCAGCTGCTGGAAGTGGAAGGACATGTCCGTCGCCAGCACCATGTCGATGACGAGGGTGCGGAACTCGCGGAACTCATCGCGAGAGAGGTTCTGAAGGATGTTACACTCCTCGTCGCGCAATAGTCTGGAAAACGATTGAAATTAAATATTATAATTTGCATGTTTTCAGCCAATCACTTTCCCATTAAATGCACCCTACACCCTACTAGGTATAAGTACCTACTTAAAAGTTATAATTTAGTATGAGTACCTATATCCATTTATTACGGCAATAAAAGGATAAAAAAAAAATGATTAAAAAAATCGACTCATATATGGATGGAATACAAGTATCTATCTATGTTAAAAGAAAACCAAAATACCCGATTGCAGAAAAGCAGTTTTTGCAGTCTAACTTACGCGATTTCGTTACACTTAATATGATGTTGAGTGTACGGCATTTGTGAGAAAGTATGCGTAAAATCGCTATAAAAATTGTAAAAGCGCATTATTTTTTTAGAATAATTCTAGTAAAACCACTTGTTTATTACGGAAAAATTTGTTGGAGATTACGAAAAACGCATTTTTTTATTTTTGCAAGAAATGTATTATTATTATTACAACACTCAGGAAGTGAAGACGAATCTAATGACACCTCGCACATCAAAATCCGTCAAGGCTGTAGCCTGCCATATATAAACATACATACAGACATACAAACATACATACACTCGAAACACAACCCACCTTCTTACGCAGTCGGGTAAAAAGAAGCATACAGACTATCTATTTCCCACAGTACCTACAAGCTTTGCTTAGTTAGAAACTAGACGAGTTAGGGTGACATTAATATTTGTATCAAATTGCAAATAGAAATCAAATAGAAATTGATTTTGATTTTGAAATTTAATTTGTATTTGAATCAATATTCGAAGTTAGACAACCCTGAAAATTCTAGTGGCAAACGAAAATAAATTTCAATGATTCGTTTAACCCTAAGGAATAACAGAGTTAACCTAATTGTTGCGGCGTGTGAACATAGGTTAGGCGGTAATGGGTCCCGTAGGTGCTGCAGTAGGCTTTGTAATTACCCTGCCCACCCAACTAGGGTTATGTTAGGCACCTGACGTTATTAGGTCATTAGACTGTTAGATCTACATGACTGGTTTTCTGACACCAGTACCTAATCAATACTGGCCACTGACCTCTACACTAGCCCCTGTCAAATAACTCAAATTCCATTCGTGGCTATTTGGTTAGCGTTATTTTGGCGCTGTAGGGAGATAATGCGGGTTTTTTAAAGGATTAAAAAAATCCCGAATCATTTGTTACTTCTTACGTTGCTCACTAGGTGGCGCGTCGATCGTTATATTTACAAGTGGATAAATATACTTATCTATTAGATATACAATACCTGCCGAGTTTTCGTCGAAAATTTGTTGCGAGGAAGTTTCGGATGGACGATAGTTTTTAATTATAAAGAGATTTTTTGGTATAACAACATAAACATTCCTGATTGAGAAGTCAAGTTATGAAGCTACTGTAGCTAAAATACAGCTGAACGGCTTTTTTGGATCATAGCTAAGAAAATGCTCGATGGTTTCCTCGTTAAAAAAAAAAACTAAACATAATCCGTAAATAATAAATCTAGAACACTATTATTATTAAATAAATAAATATTTGTGGACATTTCACACAACACGGGATATTTACCGTGGTTCGCGTTAATTTTGAGCTCCCGGTAATTTGGCATAGTTACTTACATGCACCATGTTCACGGACGACTGAAATAGTGATAATAATAGTGTTTACATGAATGAACGTGATAGTTAAAAAAGTGTTATCCGTTCATCTGTTTTTGAGGTAGGCATTATGCCACAGATACTTACATAACTTACACATATAAACTTTTTTGCATCAGGAGTCAACAATGGCAAATCAGCCGTTCGTACGTGGTAATCTTTCTCACGCCAAATTCCAACGGTATGGACCGTTCATCAATCCTTACAAAACTTGCTCCATCTTTACAAAATGTAATATTTTTTAAGCAAAATTTTTGTAAAACCACGAAAGGTTTATTCAATATGGGGTCAATCTGTTATCATTGTCCATCATTCTGCGGATAAAGTATTAAGATAAAGTATCTTCTCCGAGAAAAAACGTAGAACCTTCGGAAACCATTAGAAAAGCTTACAAGCGCTCTAAGTGATATTTATTTGGGTCTCTAAGTCGTCAATTTATCACAAAGTCAATATATTTTTAGCACATTAAACTGATTTTTGGGTCTAGACTAGACTAGTTGGGAAATATTATCTTTAACTGCTAGAAATTAAACGTATAAAAATAAAGACTTAGGGCTTTTTAAAAATGAAAATAAAATAATCCAAAATTAAGTAAGTACCTATTTTAATAACCATTGATTGATTTCTCATGTTAAGATGATTGTTGAGTTTAAAAAAAAACATTCATTTTTGTTATTATAAGCGGCTTCTTTACTTACGAAAGTAAACTATATGCATTTATTGATAGATTGATGTGATAAGTAACTAAAGAATAATTTTAGGTTGTTGTAAAAATTGTCATTCATTACAATATTTACCAGATTTAGCTGCAAAAAAAAAAATAGAAGAAAAACTGTTTATACTTAATTTGAATTTCGCGTCGCACATGTTTTTTTGGCCTTCTCTTTCATGTCGCGAAACCTTTTGTGCAAAGACTTACAAGACTCCTAATGCAATACAAAATATTGTCCCAAAAACTTAACACCAAATCAGGTGTTTGCTAATGACAGGTCACAAACGTCATTTAATCTTAAACGTCATCTCATCGCAATCACTTCTCCAAGATGGTGAACTGTGATAAACAATCTTGTAAAAACTACAAACTTCTTTAAAAACTATGGAAAACATTATCACCTTCCATCTCTAAGTAGCAAAAATATATTTCTAACAGTATAAAAAGCGTAATGAAACAATTTTTTTACGTATTTGTAGCGTATGTTCGTGTCTCACCTATGACCACGGATGCTCCAGTGTTTGAAAAATCGGGTCTTAAATTATGTGAAATATACGCGATGAAATTGTTGAAATTTATTTAATTTCAATAAATAACAATCGCGAATATTAGTATAAAAAGCATATATGCATTTCATTTCATAAATATATTTTATTATTTATACAAATTACTGCAAAGAATTAGAGATGGGTCGATGGAATATAAGTTATCGATAACAATTATTATTTTTACGGACTTCAAAAACGAGATTATCAGTTAGCTTATATTTTTCTTATGTGTTACCCGCATGATTTCGTCATTTAAATTGATTTAAAATTGCTTTCAAATCTCAAAATCAGTCAGTAGTTTGGTTTTTAAAACAAAATTGCGAATATTGAAGTCGGTTATTCTAGTTTTGTAAACTATAATAATTATGATATGTGAATCATCATAATCATCTCAGTCATAAGAAGTCCACTGCTGGACATAGGCCTCCCCCATGGATTTCTATAAAAGCCGTTTGGAAGCGACTTGCATCCAGCATCTTCCTGTCACTTGTATAAGTTCATCTATCCATCTCGTGACTGGTCTTCCTACGCTACGCTTGCCGGGGCGTGGTGTCCACTCGAGAACTTTTCAACCCCATTGGCCATCAGTTCTACGTTCACTGCCACTTCAACTTGCTAATCAGCTGTGCTATGTCGGTGACCTTTGTACGTGAAACATGGTGTTTGATTTTACGATAAATGTTTATTATTATTTTTTCCTCCCAAACTAACACAGCACCATGCTAACTACTCTGTATAGGTATCCTTGTTGATGCTGTACAAGCAGAACATTGGGCAGATATAGTCAGGGGAAGTCAAAGTGATCCATGATGGAAACTGTTCAGTGCATTTCCACAGTAAATGTAAATACATAATAAAAACAGGGTACCAGCGTTTACAACATTGATATTGCTCAATGTTCCTTCAAAGGTTACTTTGAATCATAAAATCATGTATAAAATTTTATAATATGTTTATTTTTTTTAAATATGTATAAAATGTTGTTTTATAGGGTTAATAGTCTCAGAGTAAAATGATTGTGACATACGGACAGACAGACAGACGGACATGACGAAATTATAAGGGTTCCCCGAAGTTACTACGGAACCCTAATAAAACGATGTTTCTTGAAACATTACAAAAAAAATCAAAAGAAAAATTTGGTACCTATAAAATTACTTATCGATATCGATACTTTAATACCTCTAGGTCTATCTCTGGCTTAATGTCATTAGGTTTTTTTTTATTTATTTCAGTATTACCAGTATATTTTTTCTCAATTTCCCTGTATCACTTGTATTTACCTATACTATATTGTTTGTAAAGAGGTGTGAAAATGTATTTATTCAGTAGAATTTAATCAAATTAATTTGGTCCATTACTGGTGCTACGAATTAACCATTGACATACTTATCTAAGTATTGAGATAAATCCACTTTACGAGAGGCAGTAATGTATTAATGAATACGGAGGACAAAAATAGTGCTATGTTAACCACAATGTAGGAACTCTGCTATAATAAAATAAACATTTGCTGTTTTATCCTATTTTCAAAAATAAAGTTCCGAATGAAATAGCCGGGCGTGGACCGTTGCACTCCAACAAAAAAAAACGTAAAGGTGCGTACGGATAGCGCGTACACTGGTACGCGTAGTCAGTTTACGCGTGCCCGGAACGTCATGTCCATACTTGCAGATACGCGTGCACTCTTGGGGAACGCGTACCGCGCGAGCTAGCTCGCAGCGCAAGCCGCCGTCAGTCGGTTTTTGGTCGCGCGTCAAAGAGAACGAATACGACCGGGTACGCTATATTTGGACGGCAAAATGAATAGACACGCGTGTTCTTCGAGTTTCAATAGTGAAAATATTATCAGATTGATTCAACTTTATGAATTTCACCGGGTCTTGAAAATTAGTATTATTTTTTTTTATTTCAGGCTCATCCTTTTCAAGAATTATTTCAAAATCTTGCAAACTCATTCTCACAAAAATTTTGTCCCCACTTTCATCATAATTTATATCTTCCATAATCCTATTTCCACACTGTAATCTTTCACGATACAATTTTTTCATCCACCATCTAGGTTTTCGTTTGTTTCTCTTTTTTTTATTTAAAATGTGTTGAATAATGAGTAATGCTGCAGCAGTGGTGGTGCACGCAACCGCTAAGTTTGTCGGAGTCATGGCGAATGACTGGGGCTCGCGGAGCGCTCTGGATCGATTGACCTCGCGTACAGGTTCGCGGCGGTCCGTACAGGAGCTGTACGCGTATCCAATGTACGCGTGGACAGTGTTTCCCAACTACGCGTAACACGCGTTCCTGTGTTACGCGTAGTTGGGAAACACTGTCCACTATCCGTACGCACCTTAATATATGTTTACCTGACTGTCAAGTCAACTGATGCGAAAGCAAAAAAAACTTTTGTGATCTTAACCTACATTATTTACACATTTATCACGCACACACACATTCACGTATGTTTCACTGTAGCATTAAAATATAGTCTTTCCAGTCACAATTACTTTGACTCTTAGTCTTCTCAACAGATCGTGCAACTCAAAGTCGTTGTGACATCAGTTATATGACGTCACAATTTGTAAATTGCATGTATAAACTTATTTAATATATACTATCATCATGAACTGTATATTTTATTTACAAATAAAAATACATTAAATTCTTTTATAAAGTTATGAAAGTGGCGCCTGTTTCGCTCGCACGCGGCACCCTTAGATATAAAATTATTTGAATTACCTACTGATTTCAGATTTTCTTTCAGCGTCATAAGAACACTATTACAATGTACTAACAGTAGCTGTTATTTTATATGTGATATTTTGACCGTGACAAGCGTGTAACCGACAAAATTTTCACGTTAGTACCAAAATTTCGGTCAAACTAACAAATATAATAATTTTATAGTTTAAAAAACTGAAACAACAGACTTCAAAGTTACTATTATTTCAGTTATATGATTGTATGAATCTTCCATGGACCATTCTGACTTTAATCATGATTACCCGATTAAATCGGGAGATATCCTTTTCAAAGGCAACTTTGTAGATAAATTTGGCAAATGGACGTGTATCTAGTTAAAAATAAATTTATAAAAAAATTAAGTGTCAAATGGAAAAAATAAAATTGACCCGAATTTAAAAGGCGTTTTGTATGGAGTTTATCCTTCTGGGTCCTATGTAATAGGGCGAATTCTGTGCTTTTGTGTTTTTCATTCTAACATCATTAGAAAAGAATGTTCATATTTGGTAAGTCAAACATGTGCCGAATTTCGTGGCGGGTAATTCCATGGGGTGTATATTTGGGCTCGTTTTTCTTTTTAACAAGCTGCCAATCATCGACCATTCCGAATGATAAGTGCAAAGGGCAACATCCACGCCCCGAGGGAAATTATATCTCTTCATAACGAGCTCGTGCGGATCTTTTGTTGAAAAATACCCCGAATTTCCAACGCGAGCTTTTGTTGAATTCTACTTTTTGTTGGGCATTGTTGTGCGGCTCTTTCTTAGGCTTATTAATGTACTTAGCGGAAAGTTTTCAATGTCTGAATTAAGTTATGCGATAGGTTTTAAATTTAGTAATATTTATTCAATATTTTTGAATGGCATTTGTAGGTATAGATGATAGTCTATTCAAATAGATGTAGAAAATGTCTTTGCACCAGTAAAATTAAAAAAAAAAAAAACTGCGTATGTAAGACCTTGCTTTATTAAAAAAAAATATATAATCAAGGATAGTTTTTAACGTCACAGCGTTCTTCTGTCTGTCAAAGTATATTAGGAATTCAAACATTATGCGAAACGAAGGTATGTACCTACCTATACCAAAACCGACGCTACACGCACCGCATCACGTTCTTTGAAAACTAAGAAAACGTCCAACGCATATCCTGAATTAGTTCCGCGTATCCTGAGCCCTCACTTTACCAAAAATCACTGTTAGTAACGTCCCATACCTCTCATTTACAACTAAGGAGACTTAATAAACAGGACGTCTATCTGTATCTGTGTTTTACCCAACGTAAACGCTAAAGCCTTCTCACAATGAGAAGATGGCCCGTCCCCAGCAGTGGGACAGTTTGTACAAACAGGGCTGATAAATATATATTTATATAGGATATTGCATTGGGTAATTTTTTTACTGAACCACGTGATATGCCGCAGTCCCGTGAGTCAGCGGGTCGGACGGGTTATTTACGGGTTTGATTAAAATGCAAATCTGCAGTCGGGTTGCGGGGCGGTACACAAACGGCACAGTTTATTAAACGGTTTCACTGGTTCAACGATAGGTAGTAAGCTA
Source organism: Lycia hirtaria (assembly GCA_947563715.1). Lineage (NCBI taxonomy): Eukaryota > Metazoa > Arthropoda > Insecta > Lepidoptera > Geometridae > Lycia > Lycia hirtaria. The sequence goes on from OX387379.1 coordinate 41,938,010, forward strand.
ACAAAGTAGAGGTTGCAAAACTCAGACTGCAATATCGTACATATAAGAACTTAGTAACGTTCCTATATGATGGTGCAGTAAAACGAACTAACCGTCTTACTTATGAACGCTGAATAAGCGCATTTTACTTATACAGTGTTTTGTTCCGTTCTCGCGCGTTACAGTCCCCGTCTGACAGAGAGTGACAAGTCCTTATTCACTGAATAAGTTTTTTTTTTATCAGCCCTGTTTGTACAAACTGTCCCACTGCTGGGAACGGGCCATCTTTTCATTGTGAGAAGGGTTAGGCCATAGTCTGCCACGCTGGCCAAGTGCGGGTTGGCAGACTAAGATTTTAACATGCGTTTATAAGTAAGACAGTAACTCTGTAATTGAACTGGTAACCGAGTATGGAAATAGAGAACAGGCGCGAATATTTCAAACAAACGCTACAATTGCAACATTAATTGTACTTATATTTCTTGATATTGTACTGAGGGTGGTTTTGACCGACTTCAAAAAAGAGGAGGTTATTAATTCGAAGCGTATAACATAATTATACCTATACCGTTCCATTTGGGTTCCGTACCTCAAAAGAAAAAAACGGAACCCTTATAGGATCACTTTGTTGTCCGTCTGTCCGTCAGTCCGGGTGTCAAGACCTTTATCTCTGGAACGCGTGAAGGTATCGAGTTGAAATTAAAACCATATGCGCAGATCCATAGTCTCTTGCTGCAGAAAGAAAAATCAAATTTCTCAGTTTTCGTAAAAAACGTTACAGGCGAATATGTCGTAAAAATGCACATTTCGACACTTACAAGGGAATCAACACCTATGAGGTACTTCCCGTTGACCTAGAACTATGAAATTTAGCAAGAAGCATTGTATTATAGTATACATATAGGAAAAATCTGAAAACCGGACATTTTTAATTTAATCAAAAAAAAATAGTGTCTCTATGCAAGGAATGAGGGTCCAAATTTTAAAGTGAATTAACCGTATCATCTATGGTATAATATGAGAGAGCTTAATTAGCATACCTAAGTTAAAACAGGTTTTTAAATATTTTTACGATGTATATTTTTCGGTATAAGAAAGAAAATATACATATAAAAATATATGATTTCCCCCTTTTATCTACTAGTTTGTACGGAACACTCGGTGGGCGAGTCTGACTAGCACTTGTCCGTTTTTTTTAATAATACATTGGAAGGCTTGAACTTGACCACCGACTCGACTAGTTTTTAATGGACGAACATGGCGAAACTACAAGGGTTCGTAGTTGACTACGGAACCCTAAAAACGAACTAAAGGTCTCTCACAATTTTTGTAACTATTTTGAATTTAGTGATTATAAGGATTTCAATTACTTTAGTTAATGGAGCCTTCAGAATTGCTCCCTTATATCTACAAAAGGTTCATAGGAACAAAAAAGCACAGGAATGGGATTATATCAAAATGCAAGCTCAGCCCACATATATTAATCTCGACGTGAGCTCTCTTTGAGATGATCAGGATCGATCTTCCCAAATAATACCTACCTACATAATTGAACGGCTCCCCTGTGACGTTAATGTTTGTGATAAAAAAAACACACACACACACAGGCTCGTCCTCCTTTCATCTACGTATGTTACTATCTATAATCGTGTTGAATAGGTGTTGTTCCCAATTTCTTGCAAATGATATTTCCTCGTACAATCACACATACGCGAAATAACAAATACTCAATATTGTGCGTAAATATATAGACATACACGCATATTAATATGTACACTACCAAGTATGTAATCTTTCTTATTTCATACTTCTTTGACATATAAAAATGATGAAAGTCACAATACTGATCCAATGATATTGTCATATTTTATTATATCTTTACTCAAGATCATTGAATCCAGTTTCATTCAAAAAAAAAAAAAAAAGACGTGTGGCACTCGGAGACTTGAGCTTTACTTGACTTGAGCGTGGAGACCACGTACCGGCAAGCGCAGCGTAGGAAGACCAGCCACGAGATGGACAGATGACCTCATACAAGTGGCGGGAAGACGCTGGATGCAAGCCGCTTCCAATCGGTCATTTTGGAAATCCATGGGGGAGGCCTATGTCCAGCAGTGGACTTCTTATGGCTGAGATGATGATGATGATGACTCGGAGACTGCCGCGGTAAAGCTATTGCATAATAGCTTTAAGCGCGGTGTGTTAGGTTATTTTCGTTACGGAATTTCTGGATTCGGTCTCCACGCTCAAGGCCCGCGATAGAAGCTATGCAATAGCTTAAAAATCTTAGACTGTAGTTCTCAAAAAATAGGGAAGGCAGCATGAAGTTTATTTAAATAGTTTACCCTAAGTTAATAATGACAAGTTTCAATACAAAGCATATCTTATCTGAAATGAAAACTAACAATACCATGGAAGTCAAAAATTTATACTGTGACGTTTTATAAATCACTGGATAGGTCTTTGCGAAGCTCATCCTAATTAACCTAGTATGTTCTGATTAATTTGTAATAATTCCTGGATATACATATATCACACATTTCTGGAATATAATTCGGATGGAAAACAGTTTTTTATCTCTCCTGAAAAGTAGTCTTGCAAATTAGACTTCCGTGGTATTGATATATAAGCGACACATAGTGAGAATGCCGCAAATTACCAATGTGTTTTTGGCGTCAACAACCTGGATGAGCCGGGAATTAGAAATTATTCTGCTATTATCCTATAGTTTCACCATTATGGTTATCTTTGAAGCTCTCAAGCTGTATCGTTATTGGGATTCATGGTTATCTTTTACAAAAACCAACCAAGTTCCAAAAATGTTAAGTAACATATATAACTAAAATGCGACCGGATAACTGTTAAAAATTTTGCAGATAATAGAAATCAATTATATTGAAATACAAATCTCACCTAAAAGCTGCACTGATATGATGATTCTCCAACACCGCTCTGTCGTTGTAGAGCAGTGCCGTGTCGGAGCCCGACATAACGTGGAAGTTGTTGGTGGTGCCGGTGTGCTCGAAGTCATGGACCAGCGCGGCGACCAGCGTCGCGAATATGTCCAGGTCTGACAGCCAGTTCTGGCAAAATACGTAGCACTCATAAGATAAAATTAAAGTGCTTGGCAAACGATGGCACAGAAATTCGTAGCATTTATGGCACAGAAATTCGTAGCATTTATGGCACGAATTCGTAGCACGTAGCATGCATTCGTAGCACCTGTGCAGGTGTTATTCCTTTGTCAATAATGAAAGTGAAAGTTTCTCACCATGAGTCCCGTTTGGCACAGCATGTAGTGGACCGTCTGCGCCACGTCGGCCGCGTGAAGGTTATTATGGTACGGGTTGTGGAACTTGCAGTAGCCTTCCTCTATCCGACTGAGGAAGTTCTCCAAAACCGTAGAAGGAACCTGGAGTTCAAAGTATCAGAATATATTCGCTGCTTTTCCCAGGTATATTACCAACTTTCCAGTTCTGCAGTAAAATAGGTACCTAGGGACAGTATTCTACGTCTATTACTGGTCGGCATGACATACATATAGTCAGTCTATTTATACCCATATTTTTATACTCTTACAATAACTATGTTTTTAATAATAAAAAAACATTTGCATGATGCCCAGTTAATTGTAAAAGCGAAAGAAACTTCTAGCCAATCTCTCTGTCTATTTGTACCTGTTCACCATTGTCAGATCAGCTCAATATAAAAATTGGTATAGACAGGTGAAATCACGGAGAAATTTTTCTTCTCGCCGCGGGCAAAATCATGAGCAGCTTGTTCAAGTTAAATAACAATGATTATTAAAAAAAAAAAAAAAAAACATCCGTTAACATGGAATTAATATACCTAAATTTAATTCTACGACAAACTTTCGCGTATATGGTTTAGAGTTATTAGCATAGTCCTCAAAACTTTTACCGCAAAGTTGCTTCTATAATGCACGCAAATATCATACACCCAAGCTGTTAAACTTCTAAAGAGCTTTCCAAAGGTTATTTCTAAGTTTTCGGGTTCATTCATGACATTTTCTGAACTACTGAAAGTTTTAACACCTGCAGTTTTAGAAGTTTGAGCTTAAATCGCTACTTTAACTTTCATAGCTTGTTGAGTTCGAAAGAATTCATAGATTTATTGGAATAATATAAATTATAGTGATAAAATATTGTATGGATTAGAGACTGTATCTATTTAAAAGGTACGTTTAATAAATTTGTATAACCCTAACTTATTTATTTTTTAATTTTACTACGGAATTTCAAGCGGTTCACATAACACACCTACATGCCAAATTTAGTTTAAATAGGACTGATAGTCTCTAAGTAAAATGACTGTGACATACGGACAGACAGACAGACATGGCAAAATTATAAGGGTTACTCGTAGTTACTACGGAACCCTAAAAACAAAACGCTTTTAGTTTTAATTCATTTTCATTTACACACCTGTAACGGTTTAAACTTCTAGTCTTTTCCCCAAAAACCTTACCCACCTTTCGCATTATCCTGGGGAGGTAATCATTTCTTTGTAGTCTTTATCAGTTCCTTTAGGATAAATTAAAGGAGAAACGGTAAGAAAGGAAAAACTTCCCCTGGGGGGTAACAATCCGACAAATTAGATTAATGTGTGGCAAGCGGAGCTGATTGGGCTTGTCGACAAAGCTTTTGTTGTAACTAATGGTTTCAGTTGTTCTGAAATTGGTTATATTTATAACAAAATAAATAGAACACATTTTGAGTCTTAGAAGAAATGGCGTCGAACATAAACTTGACTGAACGTAGGTCAGTACTTATTAGGTTTTTAGGGATTCGTAGTAACTACGAGGAAGCCTTGTAAATTCGTCATGTCCGTTTGTCCGTCTGTCTGTCCATATGTCACAGCCATTTTATTCAGAGATTGAAATTTGGCAGGTGGATGTATTCCATGAACCACTACAGAATGCTGTAGTAAAATTTTCAAAAAATTGTGTCAATATCATACCTATATGCGTGTCTCTACACGGGCTTGGCCACTTATCTTTATTTAACAATAGGTTTGCTTTCGGCCGCCAATAAAATTAACCTGATGTTAAGTGCTCGGAAGGAAGCCTTATTTATTACCCGACTGCTGAAGGAGGGTTATGTTTTTGTATACATTACACTCATATAAATGCCATAAGTGAGCATTACAGGTAACTCCAATCTTAGAATATGACATCGCGCTGGATTTGCCAAAACAGACCTCTCTTTTGCTCGTTTTAATTTTACTTTTATGCTACGGACACACGGACGGATACACGGACTGCTAATGTGTGAAACGCTTCCTCTTTCCCGATACGAGTAGATGTCTGGATGTCTTCAAGGTGGAAATTAAGCTGTTGTGAATTTATTACAGTTAGAAACATGATAATTATAGTTTAAAAAACTGAAGTAACTGATTTCTCATGGATGCCATTGTCAGAACTGGACCAAATTGAAATGGGACTACACGAGTAGCACCAGCTTTCAAATAAAAAAAGAATCATCAAAATCGGTTCACCCAGTCGAATGTTCTTAGGTAACAAACATAAAAAAACCGGACAAGTGCGAGTCAGACTCGCCCACCGAGGGTTCCGTACAAACTAAATAAAAGGGGGAAATCATATATTTTTTATATTTTCCTTCATAAACCGAAAAATATAGATCGTAAAACCCACATGATACGGTTAATTCACTTTAAAATTTGGGTCCTCATTCCTTGGATAGAGACACTATTTTTTTGTGATTAAATTAAAAATGTCCAGTTTTCGGATTTTTTCCTATATGTATATTCTAACACAATGCTTCTTGCCAAATTTCATAGCTCTAGGTCAACGGGAAGTACCCCATAGGTTTTGATTCCCCTGTGAGTGTCGAAATGTGCGTTTTTTACGACATATTCGGCTATAACTTTTTTTTACGATAGCTGAGAAATTTTATTTTTCTTTCTGCAGCAAGATACTATGGATTAGCATAAATGGTTTTAACTCGATACCTTTACGCATTCCCAAGATAAAGGTCTTGACACCCGGACAGACGGACAGACGGACAACAAAGTGATCCTATAAGGGTTCCGTTTATTTCCTTTTGAGGTACGGAACCCTAAAAATACAGTCGAATTGAGAACCTCCTCCTTTTTTGAAGTCAAATCCAAACCTATACTTAGGTATTCGAAATTTCGAATAAAAAAATCTTGTACATATATACTATTGTTATAAGTCCATAGATGTAAGCGGTCTTAAGAAAATACCACAAAGGAAAATCTGTGCATCATTATCTCGAAGCTTTGTCCTTACGGATTCGTATTTTTCTTTGTTCTGGAATAAATGTGAAGCATGTACGGGTCATGTTTATCCCAAAAGTGAGAACGGTTCAGGGATTACTGGCGAGTAGGTACAATGTTTTCTTTCTAACATTTATCAATTTTAATTTGCATTTTTTTAATCCGACTGCCCAATTAAGAGGTTAATGTTTTTAACTCCCGACGCAAAAAGAGGGGTGCTATACGTTTGACGTGTGTATGTATTTGTGCGGTTGTCTGTGAGATTGTAACTCTTAAATGGATGGTCCTTATTTTATTTATGTTTTTAACCGATTTCAAAAAAGAAGGAGGTTCTCAATTCGACTGTGTTTTTTTGTTCATTACTCAGCCAATTATGAAATGATTTTGATGATTCTTCTTTTGTTTGGTAGATTATACCTCAGTGGTGATCCCATATAAATGTTATCAAAATCGGTTGAGTATTTTGGTTATTATAACAAAATGACTGCAAAAATATCATCCAGGTAAACGAATTGCATATTGTAGTAGTAGGTTTTTAGTTTTTTAAACTATAATTATTCAGTATTCACGATAGAATGATGTGTAATAGGGAACATGCAATATTTTTATTTTTGTCTTCATTTTAAAGAATTCCATGTAGAATAGACCTCACATATATAAAAAAATTAAAACATTGTAATTTATCGGAAAAAATGCGGTTTTAAAATGACAGTTTAAATTTTCGCGCAAAAACTGACCTATAGTTCAGATGACCTCATTCCTGTCTGTCACTGGTCGTACTTGTTCGTCGCCGGCTGTCATACGTATGGAATTCATTTCAGACAAAGAAATTAATATCCCTAAGATTTTGCTAAAACGGCACTCTGGCTTCGGGAAGTTTTAAATGACTAAATCCCCATCACACAACACAACTGTAACCCCATGCAGCTGGGAAACTGTTAAAGATTTTCGCTTTGGAAAAGCTTAAGTAGTTGGGATAACAACATGGCATTTCTGGAGGACTTGACTCAAGTGATTCTATCAGGGTTACATTGCGTGTGCATTGCGACAGTGACGTGCTTTCTGCTTCTCATCATCATCTCAGCCAAAAAAAGTCCACTGCTGGACATAGGCCTTCCCTATGGATTTCCAAAAAGACCGATTGGAAGCGGCTTGCATCCAGCGTCTTCCTGCCACTTGTATGAGGTCATTTGCCCATCTCGTTCTCGTTCGTTCTCGTCTCTTTCTGCTTCTACTCTCTTTATAAGCAGTTCTCTTACGTGTCGTAGGAGGCTTACCTTAAACTTATGTATCATGCCGTATCTGTTGAGGAGCTCGTACCCCAGGTACTTGACTGGAGCTCCCCCCGCCGCCTCGTGTAGTGCAAACACGTCGAACGACCACTCGTCCAGCGTCTGCGAACAACACACACGATATACTCAACTGCCCACTCCTATTCCACAAATAGATAGATAGATATACTCTTTATTGTACTCACCATAAAATTTACAATCAAAATAAATTAATTAAAAACTGGCGGCCTTATCGCTAATAGCGATCTCTTCCAGGCATCCTTAAGCAAATATTACTAATTTAACTAATTCTAGTTGGATTACATTGTTTTGTCAGCGGGTTGTGGTTATAGCTTGCCATCAAGCTAAATTGGCTATATTCTGCTTACAACCTCTACTTTAAACGAGCAATTCTTAGTGATAATAGTGAACTCGAGTTTGTATGTATTTTTAACCGACTTCCGAAAAGAAGGAGGTTATTATTTTTTAAGGGTTTCGGTTAACTGTCATCTAGTCTCACCTGTGGCCACGGACGCTTCAAAGTGTTCGAAACGTCAGGTCATAAAATAATGTAAAATATATGCGATAAATCCGTTAAAATGTGTTTCATTTCAAAAATATAAATATTAAAAAAACATATAAAAGCCATCGACACGAAGAATGAATGAATAAATGAATTTCAAGGGGGCTCCCATACAACAAACGTGGTTTTTTTTGCCGTTTTTATAGATAATGGTACGGAACCCTTTGTGCGAGTGTCCGACTCGCAATTGGCTGTTTTTTATTTTCGAAAGTCGCGAAAACATTTCGTACTCATATCTCGAAGCCTCAACACGAGACAGTTTAAAGTTCTTTTGACTAATGTTCTAGACTAAGTGCGTCAGTCAAAGCTACTTTTGCTTGTGTTTTTTAATCAAAGCCATAAAAATTTAAAATTTCTGTTAATTAATATAAAATGATTTTAATTCTCACACACCTTATTCCACTCATCGTTTCGTTCCCTGCAATTGATAGGTAATTAATTTAATAATTAATTAATTACGAGTACATGGATAAATTCCCCTCGAGTCGAGGAAAGTTTTAGAGATAAGGTTATTAGAGTTATGTAGTAAATTAATAAACCTTTTTAAACTATCACGTTCATTCATTAAAGCACTATTATCATTAACAGGATATTCACTGTAGTTCGCGTTAATATCGAGAGCTCCAAATTAACACAAATTTAGGGATATTTACCGTTAATAATAATAGTGCTTTAATTAATAAACCTTTCATTCCATTCCTTCTGTATCAAATATTCTGTATTCTAAAATTTGACCTACTAAACAAAAAATAATAATTATAATCAATTCATAAACGGCGAAGTAATCGCTGAACAAACATACAAAACACCTACAGTCGAATTGAAAACCATCTTTTTGGAAGTCGGTTAAAAAAGGCCCGCGTGTAGTATAGCAGTTTATATCAACCAAATAATGAAAACATTTAAAAAATGTTGTGGAAAACTATTGCAGAACCCTCGCTGCTCGCTATACGAGTCGAACCTACATTTGGCGTTATATTATTATTGCAAACTTCACCGCCGAACCGTAATTACATAAACTCCACAAATGGCAAATGTGCAAACATGATGCCAACATCAAGCAAAAAAATAAATCCGTAATTACCTCAATAAAATTTAAATAACGAAACAACGAATTTCAAAGATAAATAAAAACAAATCCAAAGAATATGAAAGCGATCAAACGAAGGATTTCGCATTTGAGTATGACGGCAACAATTAGAATTCCCTCAGTTGCCAATTTAAACGAACGACAGGGCAGATAAATAACGCAATATTCAGTCTCGCAGAAGCGCAATTCAACAATTACCTACATATATTAAAAGAAAAGCAAAATATGCGACTGCAGAAAAGAGGTTTTTGCAGTCTAACTCACGATTTTCTTACGCTTGATACGCTGTTGAGTGTAAGTCTTTTGTGAGAAAGTATGCGTAAAATTACAGTAAAAGATTATAAACGCGCATTCTTCAGAATAATTCTAGTAAAATTACTGGATATTGTACGCAAAAGTAGGTTGGAGGTTACGGAAAAACGCATTCTTTTATGTTTCAGGAGATGATTACAAAAAATATAGTCTACGAGACTCTGGGAGTGAAAACGAATTTAACGATACCTCGGACATCAAAATCGGTCAAGCCGTTTAGGCTGTATATATGTATGTATGTATCTTTCTATATGCGCTCATATAGAAAGATACATACATGCCCACGTACATACAAACATATTTGTCGGTATTCGATTTACTGCATATACTTGTACGGAAACACTACAGTAAAGCGATCCAATTTAATTTCTAATTTAGAAACTTAGTACTCTTATTTGACATGATTTCATATTTGATTAGAATTAAAGGGGTGAAAGTCAAAAAGGATTTTCTCTGTACAAATAACCATTCAGCTTTACCCCCGATAATTGCGAAGTTACAATTTGGTGTGTTCCATAATCCGGCTGATATTCCTTTACTTACTGAAACATCAAAGGATTTGCCTTGCTCTGGATTCCTGATTAAATTATTAAGCAACTATTATCGTGGAATAATAATTTTATGATACGAAGGTAGAATATAATTTATGTTAAAATAGCAGTAAGCAGCTTTAAGGCGCTGTGGGAAGTAATTTTTCAACCTCGTCTGCCTATACATATTTTATTTTTATTTTTTTATAGAAGATAGATCTACGATTGACCACCAACTCGCCTGATGTTAAGCGACGGTGTGGCCGAGGATGGAGCTCGTCGATCTAGAAGATATGTATTCACTCTAGCCTTGAAATTCCAAGATTGTAGGTCTCAGGAAACAGAGATGGCGGCAACGAATTCCATTCTTGTGCAGTACGCAATAGGAATGTGGATCGATATCGCTGAGTACGGATTTTTGGCATTTCAACGAGAAATGGGTGGTAATTCGCCGACTTTCTGCTAGTCCTGTAGTGAAATGGGGAGGGTGGAATTAGATCGTGAAGCTCTTGCGCACATTCCCCGAAATGAATCCTGTAGAAAATAGACAGACATGCTACTTTACGGCGGTGCTCGAGACTAAGTAGCTTCTTGGCAGCTAGTTTATCGTCACCGGTTAACCTCACAGCTCGCCGGTCCACTGATTCTAAAGCTTCCAGCTGATACTTGGCTGATCCATCAAAAAGGTGGCAGCAGTACTCCATACACGATCAGACCTGTGCTTGATATAGATGAAGCAGTTGTCCCGGTGAGAAGAATCGCCTAACCTTATTAATGATGCCAAGCTTTTTACTAGCCAGTTTAGCCTTAGATTCAAGGTAGCCCTTAAAGTTCATTGTTGGGGTTAACGTGAGTCCCAGCAGTTCAAGACGGTCTGCCAATGATATGGATACGTTTCGGAAAGTAGGAGACAAAAGAATCTCACTCTTTTTGGCAGAGAAAAGGCAGGCTTGAGTCTTGTTGGCGTTGAATTTGACGAGATTTTCGTCACCCCAGTCGGACACAGCTTAGCTTTATTCATACGCACAACCATATCTTCTCTCAACGCCTCGATTTCCGCCTTTTTGGCTCTTGGACCAGATGTAAAAAAAAACGGTTATAAACAAGTATCTATATTAAAAGATAACACAAGCAAAAGTTTAGAAAACTCAAAAACCCCCAACAAAAACTGGCCGAACCGGTTTCGATGAAACATAGTTAAGAACACTCCCGATTAATTCACCTTCCAAACAAAAAAAAAACAAAATCGGTTCATCTGTTCGGAAGCTATGATGCCACACACAGACACACACACAGCCACGTCAAACTTATAACACCTCGTCGTTTTTGCGTCGGGGTTAAAAATACCCGATTGCAGAAAAACTATTTTTGCAGTCTAACTTACGGTTTCGCACCCTAAGCTGTTGAGTGCACGTTTTTAATAGACTTCTTTTTTTGTATGTTTGCTCAACAATTACTCCAGACTCCACCATTTACGAATTGTTTTTGATGATAATTTTTTGTTTGGAAGGTAATATAATATCTCAGAGGTGGTCCCATATAAATTTTGTCAAAATCGGTTCTGTCAGTATCGGTTCAGTACTTTGGTTTTTATAACAAGATAGCTGAAAAAATTTCATTCAAGTAAACAAATTGCGTATTTTGAACTCTGTTTTTTCAGTTTTTTAAACTAAGTATGCATGAAGTTAGAAGATATCATACAAGTGCCAGGAAGACGCTTGATGCAGCCCGCTTCCAACCGGTCTTCATGGAAATCCATGGTCTATGTATAGCAGTGGACTTCTGGTTGCTGAGATGATGATGATGCGTGAAATTATTGTAAAAAGATTATAAATGCACATTATTTAGAATAATTCTATTAAACTCACTTATACTCTATAAAAATTATTTATTTTTGCGAAAGCAATATTATTGTTATTACAAAAAACATAACGACAGAAACATACATAATATACACACGAAAATAAAACCCTCCTTACGCAGTCGGGTAAAAAAAACTAGACTTACTAGAATATTACAGATATAATTTGAACTTTGGTTCAAAATTATATCTGTAATATCTCTTTGTTTGTAAAGAGTTTTAGTTTTAGTATTTTTTTACCCGAGAGAGAAATGTTATTGTTCTGTTTTATGTGGTATTCTCAAAGATGGAAATATCTCTAAAGTATCCAAAAAAATTATGTCTATTATTATATTATATGTATATTCTCGAAAATCGATGGAGTAAATGCGATATTTATTTACTTGTAGTCATCCTAACGAAGACAAATATCACTCGCGGAACGAGGAGGAAGGTGGAGACGGGAGTCGACGGCGCACCGACCTACGCATAGTCAGTTTAATCGCGAGATACGTTCTAAGATAATTTTCGGTTGACGCCTTTGTTGACGCAATACATAACTAGGTTTGCATATATTAATGCATTTCAGTATTTTGAATAAGTATAATGTAAGTTTATAAAAAGAAACTATGAATGATAAAGCAGTAAATATAATACTAAATCATAATTTAATACATCAGTAACAAGATAAGTGAACAAAGGTTCGTTTAATGATTTTTTCAATTCGGTACCTGCTTCGGGCAAAATTACAATGCTTATAGTATATGAACATTATTGAATCCCCGACGCAAAAACGACGGGGTGTTATAAGTTTGAAGTTACTGTGTGTGTGTCTGTCTGTGGCCTCGTAGCTCCCGAACGGATGAACCGATTTTGATTTTGTTTGTTTTTGTTTGAAAGGTGAATTAGTCGGTAGTGTGTCATAGCTATGTTTCATCAAAATCGGTTCAGCCGTTTTATGTTTTCTAAACTTGTACTTGTTACGCAGCATCATCTAGCAGCAGCATAACTATTTATTTTGCTTTCTTGTCAATTTTATACCCAAAAAATGTAATATGATTAATCTCGGGGTCGATCGTTTCAAGTAAAACTACCTATATTTTCTATTTCTAAACTTTACATAATTGGCACTCTGATTAATTTATTTCTTGTTGTTTTGAACCGATATCAATTCTTTCTGAGTAGTCGAATCAATTCCATCTCCAGGAGATAACGGATTTTCGGCTATTCAAAAAGAATTGCAAATTTGTCGATTTGGGTGTGCGGTACGTAGATCTCTTTTGAAAGAGATATAATCAGGTAGGTATAGAAGTCTATTTAGCAGCTAAGTAAATAGCTCATGAGAAGTGTTCCGATAGCGTCCATTAACTAGAATTACTTACTCGTATCCAATTCCCTCTGAAGCCATGGGGCGCAGTATATCAGAAAATACAGTAGACTAACGTTTGAAACGTAAATTTATCACCAACACTGGACATTATGAGAAACCACATTTCGAGTATGTGTTTTGAAACTCGTCGTTTTTTTAACTTAAGGCGAGGCTTCCCTCTCTAACTTTAGGTATATTACGCTATCTCAGCCCGCACTTCTGAGCACGGTGTTTTCATGTACGTGGCACAGAAGTACGTACGACGCCACCGCGCCGCGCGCCGCGGTACGGCTGCTTACAAGCAAAATTATTATAAAATAAATTACTATAATCTAGACACTAACTACGTTTAAAAAATGTAAACTAGTAGAACGCTAAAAAAATTAATTGCCACTTAACATCGCGAGTGAATCGGTTTCTTCTAGGTAAGCGCGCTTCATCGTAGACCGCAACATCGGTTAACATCAGGTGAGTTGGCGGTCAAGCGCAAACCTATATTGTATAAAAAAAAATAACATGGTACCAATATAGAAATGCTACCTACCTAAAGCACTTCAAGCTTACTGACAGTACTGTCTTAGCATGCATTATTAATAAAATGGAAATGGAAATGAATCATGAATTGCGTCGCAGAGTCGTAGCATGCCTACGTAGCTCGCTACGCAACAGCGTAGGAAAAATAATAGCCGATTCTTTATCCTCTTTTCTACGATTTTTTTTCTGCGGTATAAAGATAACCTACTGTTTAGATAAACAGTAGGTTATCAGTAGGCAGTGCAGATGCACTGCGATCGTACCAAACTTTAGCAATATAGCAGCTTTAATTTGCAGGTAGCTCCACTGAGATAAAATGGAAAAGGGATCGTTTGTGTGGCCACAACGTGTCGCCGGTAATTCCCAATAGTATTACTCAAATATATGCCACATTAGATATCAAAAACGATACTAGGTTGCTAGTCTACGTTTTACCCGAATGCGCAAATGGAAAGATATGATTTTAAGTCTATATCTATGGTCATATGTTCTCTAATTTTATTGGCCGATATTGACCAATTGTCTACTTTATGCATCGGGTAGTATGATCACTGTAAATTTAATAAGACGGATAAGATTTAAGACTTAAAAATATTTTTATCAAGATAAAAAAAAATCATGTTTGGTTAATGAACATTATGGTTATGGTTATGAACATTAACATACGTAGACATTTTATTAAATATATATACAAGTAAATATTATATAAAACGTAATTTTGCAAAAAAGATGGAGCAGTGCATGTGATTGGATTTTCATTTTAAGATCTTGTGGCAAGTCGATCCAAACGTTGCAAAAATACTCATTTATTATATGGTCATGCAATTGTATAAAATATATATTTAAAAGATTTGCCTGTTTTAATTCACAGAATCCATCTAAAATAATGTTGTAGCTGTGTCCTGCTGTTTTACTTGCGTCATGATAATGGTGATGATTATTAAAGTTTACATAGACAGATCGAAAAAATATTAATCTATGACATTGCGTGGAAGAGATCGCTTTTAGCGATAAGGCCTCCTGTTGTCACACTAGATGTTTTTATAATATTTGTATTTGTTCAATTGCTGTACCATAAAGAGTTTATTTATTTATTTATCTATCTATATTTAACTATTTATTTAAGTAAATAAACTTTACATAAGAAACAAAAAGTTTGTATAAAATGTAGATCAAAATCCGTCCATCCTTTCGAGAGCTATGATGCCACAGACAGACACATAGACACGCAGATATACAGATACACACTTCAAACTTATAATACCTTTTTTGGACCGGGGGTTAAAAAGGTTAAAAATATTTTAAAAAATCTAGTTTTCCTTTCTGAGCAAAAAGTTAGTTCTCTATTATTCTCAATAAATAACGCTATAAAAATAAATTGAGTTAATTTATTTAACAAAGGTTCACTTTCATTAGATTCCGTGATAACGATAAAATACAATGCGTAGCATATTTAATATAAAAAACAAACTTTTCTGACTCGGTTAAATAATAAGTGTCAGGTCGTTCCAGCTGCTAATAATTTCATCAGATTAAAGATTGAAACAAATGTCCACACTCACGATGGTTAATTAGCCATTTAATTCCACCCTATTCATTGTACCGAGGTGGTGAATTTTTGATGGCTAGCGGGCAGATTTATCCCCCACCGGGGTAGATTTACTGGGGTAATGAGAATTTATTGTTTTACCCCGGATGTGCTTGAGAGCGGACGATCATTTATACTTTGTTTTATCATTGCCGTTTATTTGTTTGTAGCGAGGTTACATTACACAAATGATAAACGGCGCGGCGTTTATTCTTTTGGCGCCCTTGCACCATTAGGTACATACCCCAACAATTTTTGAGGTCACCAGGCCGTAAACTATCACCATCATTAAATGCTAGACAGGCACCGACCTAAAAAAAATTTGGGGTACGTACCTCATTACGCAGACGCCCAGTTTTGATTTTATTTTTCGGTATTAGTTGTTATTTCTCCTTTTTCAGTTAATTGAATTGTTTTTAAGTCGATTTAATTGTTTGAATTACATAGATTTATAACTAAATTTGTTATTTAATCATTTTTCTTTTATCCTTACATCGAATTTGATTTTCTCAATCGTACATACATATATTTTTTTTTTTTGTAAATATATACATATGATATATAGAAACACCCAGACACAGAACAAACATCCATGCTCATCACACAAATGTTTGCCCTGGGTGGGGATCGAACCCACGACCTTACAGCTCAGCAGGCAGACATACTACCAACTGAGCCACAAGGCCAGTCCACTAAACTAATTTATCGAAGATTAGTTTCTATATACTTTTTGAGTATCGTAGGTTATATTTCGCAGTAAAGTATTTATTAAGTTTTTTACCTATAAATACTGACCTTAAGCACTCGAACGACATCTTGTGGAAATTGCATAAGCGCCGTACTCGTGACCCTCCTGTAGATTCTATCGACGAAGATGCCGGCCCGTATCGCATGCGCCACGGATCGGAACTTGGGTTTCTCGTCCGACTTCCGCTTGGCCGTCGCCAGCTGCCTAGTGAAGGTAGAGGCCAGCCACTCCCGCACCTCGGGCGGCACGGCATCCGGCTGCACTTCCGATAACTCGTCATCTTCGTCCGCCAATCTCCTGTTCAGAAAAGCTCTCAGTTAGATCTATACATAGCAGTTACGTCTTGTTAAGGCGTGAAGGTGAACCGTTGTTATTTCCACGGAAAGCTGCAAAGCTGTGGCTTGTGTTAGATTTATTTTGATCAGAATTATTGTTGACTGTAGCATTTTATGGTTGACTGTAGCAAAAATTGGCTTACTTAGAACATTCTAACAGTTTAAAGTTTGTAGATCGGTCCAAGTATAAATGGATCAATTGGTGAAAGATCTACAGCTTTATTCCGGCATAAACTTGGGATAGAAACAAGGATAGTGCTTTGGTATTGAAAGCTATGACACATTTTATTCTGTAACTTAGCTGTGCCAACATATTTTATTATACGGAAACATTCAAAGTATGTATGTTGTCAAATGCAGAAAAAGTTTTTGTACATTTAATTGGAAGCTTCACCTTTTGTTACTATTTTTGTCATGCTTTAATTTCTTACCAATAATAATTTTAGTATATTAAAAACTATTCTAGAGTTAATTCTCTAATGTACCAGCTATTCTTGTACATTTTTAATCTATCAAGAATCCGTTATCATCTAATACTATCTAGGTATATTCTTCAAAGAGTGTTTAAACTGTAGAAGCTGCTAGAAGATATAAAATTAGTGAATCTGAAAAAGAAAATGTTAATAACAGAACCCGAGATCCATTTAGTGTAATAACACAGACATTCTTATTGACAATCAACCAAATGGAACCTCGATTTTTATTGTTTTATTGAACGGTCCAAACGGTCCAGTTTAATTTGATTGCTCAGTGGTTGGAGAAAAAAATGGCAATTGTGAAAATAGAACTTGGAATTGTTCAGAATCAGAATCATTGTGTTATGTGAAACAAACATTTTGAAAATAGAATAATTGGAAAACAGTCGCTATTTATTGTGAGTTACATTATTGGATGTAAAGTTGCCACGTTACCTAATTCATGTTTATTTTTTTATGCCATATTTTATAGCAAAGTGTTTGTCGCGGAGTGACTTTATGTTAATTAATAATTTAAGTTTTTCTTTTATATGTCTAATGTTATATGTAAATGTTTTAATTTTATAATCTGTAAGGTATATTTTGTATTTGGCAAATTTACATCCAAATACTATAGAATAAGGTTACCTGCTTTTTTAGAAACAGCATGCAACGTGCTAAAATCATTAGAGGTATGTACATTGCTTTCCATTGAAAGTACCTGGGCGACCGAGCTCCGACTTATGACTGAAAATACGGGCAAACCCGGGTTCACAAAAAATTAAACCATACTAAATCGATTTATTTTTCCCAAATCTATCTACATACCCAATTTCATCAAAATCGTTGGAGCCGTCTCCGAGATCCTTATTATTATACAAGCGACCTTATAGGTATACAAGAACTGCTCCATTATATATTAGTACCTGGGTGACCGAGCTCCACTCGGATTTTTATGACTGAAAATACGAGCAAACCCGGTTCACTAAAAATTAAACCTAGCAAGATCGATTTATCGTCGTCTAATCTACCTACAAACCAAATTTCATTAAAATCGTTGGAGCCGTTTCCGAGATTCAGATTATACACATATATACAAGAATTGCTCGTTTTAAGGTATTAGGTATTATATTATTACATCGAATGACTATTTATTAACCGACTTCGAAAAAGGAGGAGGTTATCAATTCGTACCGTATATTTTTTTTTATGTATGTACACGAATTACCTACTCCGTCATTCGTGAACCAATTTTTATGTTTCTTAAATTGATGTATAGAGAAAACTCCCAAGTTGGTCCCTTAATTATTTTAGAAACATTGCTTTATTACTTTTTGAATAATCTCTAAAAGTTAAAATATTTTCATTGTTTTCCTGAGTGAGTGCGTCAGATTATAGAATCGCAGAGTTCCACTGACACGTTTTTCTTTGCAAAAGTGTCAAATGTTGAGGTTTTTCGTATAAACATCTGCACATTTTACTAATCTGCGAAGACGAAGCATTTGCCATACAGTGACAAATGTCATTCTTGAAAAAAAACGAGCGGGTGAATTAGGTCTTTTAAAAAGTTTACAATCGTGAGGGATTTATTGAGCTTGAAAAGTAAAACCTACTTTTACTCATCCAATGTGTATAAGGAGAAAATAGAGTTACTTCAACGCTTGAGCGCATTGTTTAATTATTATCCTTACTTATATTACAACAAGTAAACGAAATAACGTACTTTGAAGTCGGTTGTTTAAATTTTTTAAACTATAAAATTATACATATACATTTTCTAATACCTAACATTGGATTTACCTTTATTTAAAGTAGGTATTAGTTAAGAGACAAGAATTCGCTCTGTAGTCATAAAAACGTATGAAAAACGAACAAATGCCTTCCCATTAAAAAAAAAAAAACTAATAAATTCCATTAGGCTTTATTTATGGATGTCGAATAAAAGACAGATGGAAATAATGGTTTTCATATTTTATTGAAAATCATTTTTGTTATGATCCTCATAAATATATTTTTTTGTTTTAGTTAGTATTTGACCATCAGGATATTTATTTAGGTATTTAACGTCCTATATTAGAAGCATAAAGTTCGCCCTTTTGTCATAGGCGGCTAATCTGTGGCTATGGTTTAAATGTGAATAATTATTAGGTGACCAATAAATCGATAGGTAAATTTGTATTGATGGTCATTATAAGTAATACTGACACATCACATTATCAAGTCTTATAGTAGTAACCTAACACAATCACTAATCACTAACAGATTATGTTTGTCCTTACTTTAAGCGTTGTTCAAACAAGGTATATGCTTAGACATAGCTTTAAAATAATGTGTGATATTCATGTGGTTATAATATAATGTATCCGCTCTTTTAGCCAAACGGCTGGGCTGGTCAAAATTAATTTGAAACTAGACCAATTTGACGATAAAAAAATCTTGTTTGTCATAACAAATAACCTTAGTTTACTGCTTATCTGTCACTTATTCCTTCGTAAGAGTTACAGGTTTGTTTGATTTTTCAACTATTGTCCAG
This sequence comes from Lycia hirtaria, assembly GCA_947563715.1. Classification (NCBI taxonomy): domain Eukaryota; kingdom Metazoa; phylum Arthropoda; class Insecta; order Lepidoptera; family Geometridae; genus Lycia; species Lycia hirtaria. The sequence goes on from OX387379.1 coordinate 41,957,456, forward strand.
CGATCCTCCTGGTTGTTCAATTGAAATCCAGTTATCCCAGTCTCTTGACTGACAGCCAAAGTCGTCTCTGTTGTTGTGATTGACCTACATCTAAAGTTCAGTAAAATTAGTTGTCCGGGGTAAGTAGTTGGTAAAATTAACTCCAGCGACCACAATAGAAAGCAATATAGCACACAACAGTTCACACAGTGAAGCAGGACACGATGGGGATGTTATTGAGGACTCCATTTCTGTTGCCATTTGAACCGAACCAGAATTTCTATAGAACTGAATTCACTTTAAGACGAAATACTCGTACATGAGACAATTGATCGAATTTCACCGAATATGACTTATGTTTATGTTAATTTCTTGATAATCAAATGAAATGACACATATACACTTGATCTCAATTTATATTTTCAGAAAACAGTTAAAAATAAACACCATTTAGGCAAATGTCGTCTTAAACAAAATACACTCTCGCTACGAAGAAATTTCAATTGTTTTTTAAATTGATCGTATATTTGCCTTGATCGCAGTAAATTACTAGCACTGGGTCTTGAAATATGTTAATTCTGGTTTTATTGAAATGACAATAGAGTGCAATATAACTGGCAACATCGACACACCTAAACACCAGGGTTGGGGCTGACTGCTGGCGCGCCACTGCCGGTCTAAAATGAAACACCACGTCAATGGGGTTAAGGAAAAAAATCATAAAGGAAAGGGTAAAGGATTGGATAATAGCTCTCCAGAGCTAATATCAAGGAATAAAGGTTAGAAGGTCAAAGTACCTGTAAATACTGGTTGTTGATTTTGAAACAATGTAAGTTAGATTATTTCCACGCAAATATGTTAAAATTTTAAAATGGTTTACATATATTCTTTATTAAAGATCACCAGTATTTACAACAAATAGAATATCATAATAACACTGTATAATGTACAAAAAATTATCATAAATTAAATTAAGAATAAAATATATATACAAACTACAGAATTATGCCTAAAATGAAATAATTTGTTAAATATACATGAAATAATATGAAAGCGAGGACAGCTAAATTACTTGATGCTCTGAAAAGGAAGGACATAAGAAATAGACAATTTGGAAAGAAGTATTGAAACGAGAGAAAATAAGCTTAAGGGTATGCTATAGAGAGGTCACCTTAAAGAAATATCATGCCTAGAGGACAGAAATAGACGAGACAAAGAAACAAATACGATCACAGAAAAACGACATGGGGTAAAACGACACAAGGGTGGAGGAACACATGGGGCTAAATCCGTGTCTAATCTATACGAAGGAATCTATCACTACACTAGAATAAGTTACGCTCACGACACACGTAAGCAGCTCAGCGATTCAGCGTAACTTATTCTTGCAGGTCACAATAAAATACCTAAAGAAACAAAACCTGGACACGATAACAGCAACAAAAACTGGGAAGAGACTAAACTAACAGTAGGACAGGTGAGAACTGAAGCTTCAACAGAACAGAAAGACCTAGCAGAATTCGGTCAGAAGGGAGTCGCGACTACTTGGCCAATGTCGGCGTTGTTGTAACTGTATTAACTTTGCTTCATTCGGTTTCTGGGAGCGCGCCCAGCAAGGAGTTCGAAGCCGTCTGGCGGGGAGCGTTGTCTGCTGTGCTGGAGGCTGCTCCGCGACTCTCCTATCCCTGTGTGAGACAGAATCACTGGCGGCGCGACGCAAAATCCGCTCGCAAACAAAGCACATCCTCATTGATCATTCTGATGATGCTCATGAATATCATCGTTTTGAGAATGATGTTGATAATAACTAAAAATACACTAAACCAATCAAAACAGAACTCTTATAAAATAAACCTGAAACAAACGATAAAATTAAATATCTAATAATTAAACTTGAAACGAGATTAATTAATGTACGTCAGAACATTTCATCGGATTCCCAGTTTCATTTAGTTTGAATCAGATGCGTGTAAGGTTTCTTTTTCAACAAGAAATATGAAGTCTGTGTATGACTACGCTTTATTTTTGTTGTTTATTTTTGAGGCAAGCTTATTGGAAAAATATTATAAGCTTGGGATTATAAAATTCAAGATATGTCTACCAATTTTTAATCATTTCAAATTTTCAATATATAGTTACACCACACATACATTTGCTATAAATTTAATAAATCTTTGTTTGAAATACGTATGAAATATACCGACTCGTTTATGCAACGATGTCGTTGCTTACATGTATTATTAACTTTTTTTATAAAATACGTTTACATTTTTTTTATTTTACAATATACGTGTATTTTTGGTACTTATACACAATATAGACTGACCGATCGTTGCAAAAGATTTTAAACTCATTAAACCTTTAACTTTATCTATCGCTATTATTTTACATACTTTTAAAACACAATAAGGCTTTTGTGGTCACGAGTCCAGGAAAAACTGCCTTCATTAATAGTGCAAGAGATAAACAAATTTTTAAACTGTAAAATATACGCGATATGTAAAAGTTGTTTAAATTAAATAACGCTCAAAAAAGATTTTCAGTATGAAGTAAAATTGTGCAGAACGTGTTTCTGCTCGCATTCGCATGTAAATTTACTAAGTTTAGGGCTGCTTTCATATATAATTTAGCTTGAAATCATAGTGCTTAATGAAACATACAGTTACGGAAATAGCTCTCACGTTTGTAGCTATTTTGCGATTAATCTAATAATTATTTCTGTTTCTAAAATTATCCTTAATATGCCGAATGAATTTAGATAAAGTGTCTACATTTGCAGCTAGTTACCTGTTACCTGTACTAGTTACCATATTGTTTCATTAATCAGATTGTTTGCTTTCGTGGCATCGCTGGGTGTGAATTCTGCTGAATACGAGTCGTAATTATATTTTACAGCCTTCTCTATCCCATTGTTAGGTGCTACACTCAGACTACCCATAAAAAAAAAAAAAAATTTAGCTTTTGTTTTTATTTATTTTATTTAGATTCCTTCTCATAGTTCTCTTAGTCATAAGAGACAAAGTTCTAGCTGAAGCAAGCCTTTAGACTCAGCAACTGCGCATAAAGGTTATGGCTAGATCAATGCATTGTCAAAAATATGTATTTCGAGGTTTGTATATGTATGCAAAGTATGTTTCTATATTACCTTCTGTAGCCTCAAAAGTTTGACCAATTTTAGTATACAAGATATTGTTAGTTTTGTTTTGACTCCCAAAATCTCATAGGTTATATTTTGCAGTGAAAATCTTTGTTAATCTTTACCTACGTTTTATTCGTTTCAATGCAGTAAATAAATGTATTATAAATCATATTACGATAAAACCCGGTAAAAGCTGAACTACAAACTTACGTAAATCCAGTTACAAATGAGTTGCTATGGGATCCCCTTGAGATCTAAAGTCAGGAGGTCCGTAGCTTTTGTTGAACTGAGAGTATACTTCAAACTTCAAATAACCTACTACCTAGAAGTTAGATGAAATGAATGAATGTCTTAAATGAATAAAATTAATTGACCATTTGGCTAAAAGGTAACATTTACGTTATGAGCAAGAGATAATAATAAAACATAAAGGCGGTTATACTTCAGTCGGTTGAGCGACGTATTTTGTGATGGAGAGTGAGGTTCTAATCCCGACAATTACATACAAAATAAGGTAAGCACAGTAAAATCAGTTTATTAACCAGTTTAAGTTTGATTTTCATACAGATTAAGTACTCGGTCAATCACACAAAGTTTTTTGTCAAAACCCTTAAGCTTTGCAAGGTGCTGGTTGCGAGCAACCAGCAAATTTGGTAATTTTTCTATGAGGCTATTCTGATAGCGACCAATTTATTACGCGATTTACGATGTCTGGTAATAAGGTAAAAGTAGTTCACACAGTTTACAATAATTTTATAATAACTTCTGAATGTACGGCAAAAACGAACATTTTTACGGTTCCGTACCTCAATAGGAAAAAGCGGAACCCTTATAAGATCACTTTGTTGTCCGTCTGTCCGTCCGTCGGGTGTCAAGACCTTTATCTCGGGAACGCGTGAAGGTATCGAGTTGAAATTAAAACCTTAGACGCAGATCCATAGTATCTTGGTGCAGAAAGAAAAATAAAGTTTCTAAGTTATGGCCGAATATATCGTAAAAACGCACATTTCGACACTCACAAAGGAATCAACCCCTATGGGGTACTTCCCCTTGACCTAGAACAATGAAAGTTGGCAAGAAGCATTGTGTTAGAGTACACATATTATAGGAAAAAATCCGAAAACTGAACCTTTTTAATTTAATCACAAAAAAATAGTGTATACAAGGAATGAAGGTCCAAATTTTAAAGTGAATTAACAGTATCATGTGGGGTATCGTATGAAAGAGCTTCAGTAGCATAAGCTAAAACAGGTTTTTAAATATTTTTACGATGCATATTTTTCGGTTTATGAAAGAAAAGATAAAAAAATATATGATTTCCCCTTTTTTTGGGGTTCCCTAGCTCAATAGGAAAAAATGGAATCCTTATAGGATCACTTTGTTGTCCATCTGTGCGTATGTCTGTCTGTCCGTCTGTCCGTCTGTCCGTCTGTCCGTCTGTCCGTCCGTCCGGGTGTCAAGACCTTTATCTCGGGAACGCGTGAAGGTATCGAGTTGAAATTAAAACCATATACGCAGATCCATAGTATCTTGCTGCGGAAAAAATAACAAAATTTCTCAGTTTTCGTAAAAAAAAGTTACAGCCGAATATGTCGTAAAAAACGCACATTTCGACACTCACAGAGGAATCAAAACCTATGGGGTACTTCCCGTTGACCTAGAACTCTGAAATTTGGCAAGAAGCATTGTGTTAGAGTACACATATAGGAAAATGTCCGAAAACTGGACATTTTTAATTTAATCACAAAAAATAGCGTCTCTATGCAAGGAATGAGGGCCCAAATTTTAAAGTGAATTAACCATATCATGTGGGGTATCACATGAAAGAGCCTCATTAGCATAAGCTAAAACAGGTTTTTAACACATTCTTCGCCCCCTGCAGACCCTTCACTTCAGCTGGGAACCAAAACTTTTTAGGCGAATTTTGATTAAGTACAGAGAGGCCGCGCAAAGCAACGTTGACTGCCTCAAACGGCGGTGGTTTACTGACTACTACAAAATGAACGGGACGTTCGCTCGGATCCGAGTGAGTGGCGCCGCTACTATAGCCTTGCTCCACTCGGATCCGAGTGGAGAGCAAGGAATGTGTTAAATATTTTTCGGTTTATGAAGGAAAATATTAAAAAATATATGATTTCCCCCTTTTATTTAGTTTGTACGGAACCCTCGGTGGGCAAGTCTGACTCGCACTTGTCCGTTTTTTTTTGTACGGAAACCTCGGTGGGCTAGTCTGACTCACACTTGTCCGGTTTTTTAATGTAGAAATAGGTTTGAGTTTAACAACCAACTTGCCTGATGTTAAGCGACGTTGCGGTCTACGATGGAACCCGCTTATCTAAACCATCACTCGCGACTTAAAGACATCCCGATTAAATCTATCGAAAAAGACCCACACGAGAATAGTCTAGTAAAAATAAGATTTGTGATAACACATAAGACACCTAACTGTTAATTGTTATTTAAATTAATGTATTCTACAATTTTATAATGATAATATAAAAGCTAATTTTGTTACCTTTACACGCTCAAACGGCTGAACCGATCGTTATGAAAATTTGTATAGAGATAGCTTTGGACGTGGAGACAGACATAAGCTACTTATCATTATCATAATCATCACCATTTTTCATAACTACACGAGTGAAACCGCGGAACGCAGCTATAAATCGGGGATTATTGTTGATCTATGATTTTTAGTTATTTTCCTATCATAATTTCAAAGAATCCCCCCAGTTGCAAATACAAATATGCAATCTGCTCCATAAAAACGGATTTATTTTTGCTAGACTAGAAGCGTATTCCACAATCTAGCAGTCCGCCCGATGAAAGTGGAATTAAAGCGTTTCGTTCGGACTGTAACAGAGAATACGTGATTCTCTGTTACAGTTCGTCTTTGCCGAATATAATTACAATTATAAACACACCTTGTTCAGTCAGTATCTTAAAATCACATCTGTTACAACAACCGCGGTACTACAAACATACATGTTGACAGGTACATCTAACACTCCTTGTATAGCTCTTCCAATTTAAATAATCCCATCTGAGTGCCGCGACTTACGGAGATCTGTGACCGCACAGTACACAAATGAGACAAGGTTGCGCTAAGCCTCTTACTTGACTCTTATAGATAAGGCATGTTACACTCTGGATGAATTTCTAAAAGATAAAATATAGGATAGAACTAGAATTTTGACATATATAATTTAACTTGACATCTATAATTGTTACGTTGATTGATATTAATAATAAAGTAGATATAATTATATAAGTGTCTATAATGAATATTAAATGTTTAAAATATTAGTAAATTTGCACGCCTCAAAGGGGTTAGATGTAGAGATACTTACTAAATATATTATTATTTAAGACCTATTTATTGTACCTATGTCTTAGCAAATAAATCAATTTGAATTTGAATTTGACTTTACACTGACTTCAATCGGGGTTGAAATGTCGCGAAACTAGGTTTTGAAGGTAAAACCTTATTTGTTATAAGTGTTGTTAAGGGCAAGTTTTTTTATCAGCCCTGTTTGTACAAACTGTCCCAGTGCTGGGCGTGAGCATCTTCTAATTGCGAGAAGCGTAAGGCCATAGTCAACCACGCTGGCCAAGTGCGGGTTGGCAGACTTCACACATCTTCAAGATCATTGAGAACTCTCAGACATGTAAGTTTCCTCACGATGTTTTCCTTCGCCGTTTGAAGTTGGCGGCAATCAACAATACGCACAAAACTTCGAAAAGACAGAGGTGCGTGCCGCGGGATTCGAACTCAGGACCTGCGGATCGCAAGCAAGTCAGATGGTCTCCGGACTAGGCTGCAGTTAAGTTAGCATTATTTAGGTTTGAAACTAGACAGTATATAAAGGAAAGGAACCCTTGGACAGGGAGACGACTATAGCTGTTCAAAATTGGCTTCCACTCTCTGTTATCTTTCCTGAATGAGATAACTGCCGAAGCGACCATAAAAAATATAATTTAAAGCTTACTTTGACTCTTGACTTGGAAGTTTGATAAATAAAATTTTTAGTTTCGAGTAAAACTAGTAAATGCCAATAAAAATTAACAAATAAAAGTATTTTACAAAAATCAACGATTTTTTTATCAAAACTGGATGTCAATCTAAGTAGGTACGTATTCCAACAATTTTTTGAGGTCGGTGTCTGTCTAGGGTTTAGTTGGTGATAGTTTAGGCCTGTCACCGATCTCAAAAAATAGTTGGGATACATATCTACTTACATAGACATCCAGTTTTGACTTTATGTTTCGGTACCATTTAACAGTTTTTATTTCTCCCTTTTTCAGCTAATTGAATTGTTTTGAAGTCGATTAATTACTTTTATTATAAGTTTATTCAGTCATTTTATATCATCAAAAATGCTGGTATGCGTGAGCAAGACGGACGATGGTTAAACTACAGTTCCTTAAAAAAAAACTCTAATAATTTTTTATTTAATTTTCACCACAAAAGTATTTCCACTTTCCAATTTCAATTCTCAAAATGTAACCAGAATGTTCGCAACGGGCCCCAAAATTGCTTCTCAAGGGCAAAATTACACGAAAGCGCCGTTTTCCTGCTAATTAACCTGGATTCTTGTTCGAGCTCATGATTAAGGCTTCAATCCAATTTTCCCACCCGAGGGACTTAGCCAGGACAGTTACAGGAGAACTACTTAACAAGTCTTACTTATTCTGTCGGTAGAACAACCTACAATGATTTTTCCTGGTTATTCTATTAGTAGAACAACTTTGTTTTTCTTACTTTTTATAGAAAAAACAGTAGAGCAGATAGTACTTACCTACTCTTTATCAACTAGCTTATAAGAGAAATGTAGTCGCGCGCTCATCCTGTTTTCTACCGCTAAACCTTATCCAATTTAGATGATTCTTTTTTATTTGATTTAAATCACCTTTTTCGAATTTCAAAATATCCTCGAAGTTAAGTGAAAAAAAAATAACTGTTTAGACAAACAGTCAAGATGATGCAATAATAAATAAATAATAAATATAAATATTTGTGGACATTTCACACATCAACCATCTAGCCCAAACTAAGCAATGTTTGTACTCTGGAACTAGATGGCTGATAGAATATACATATACTTTTTTTTGTAAATATATGCATATGATACATAGAAACACCCAGACACAGACCAAACATCCATGCTCATCACACAAATGTTTGCCCTGGGTGGGGATCGAACCCACGACCTACAGCACAGCAGGCAGACATGCTACCAACTGAGCCACAAGGCCAGCCATAAAGGCTGTAAGAGAATAGTTGCTTAGCTGTGTTACACTGTGTACGATCATTTGCGTATCTGGTTAAATGCGTCTATTGGCCTCTTGCGTTCTTGGCCATTTGCGTCGATCCCGGCCAATAGCGTCAGGAGTTCACAGCCCGCATATGGGCTATCCGGCTACTGATTTTTAACGGTTCGTATTATATTGAACTCTGAGGGAATGTCTCATATTAAACGTGGACTTGGTAGGATAGACACTTAGCTACAAAATTTCACCGGACTTGGGTGGCACTTTATACTCTCGATGCTGGACTGTGCACCTGTTAATGCCAATTAAAAGTCCGAAGTTGGACCGTCAGCCGTCTCGCTCGCGCATACCCACAATTTTGAAGATATAAAATGACCGAAATAACTTCTTTTGTAAAACTAGAAAACAATACCACGAAGATTCGATAAAAATTGCAATTTGATCGAAGATATCTTTGATATCTTCCTAGAACTGTTATATAAAACTATGTTTCGAACTGTTATATCAGATCTTAAGCTAGAATTTCAGTGCTTAGTTATGGAACTCGTTCAGAATTTTCATCACTAACCCCTTATTACCTGTTGCTCCGTCGTAAATAAAACCAATTATCATTCTCTGAGATTAATTTAATCAATAGCTTTTAATATTCAGGAGGAAAAGATAAGTTTAAAGACACGCATACCAAAATTGATGAAGGCATTAATGTTCCAGAAGGTAATAGAGAAATGTAAATACCAGTTACCTAGGCATCTCAAAAACATCCCCATTTCTCATGGACAGACGGACAAAAAATGAACACATCTTGAATTCTATATATTATTTGATGAACGAATACAAAAAGATTATCGCCATAATTATTTTTCTATTAAAAAATGTGTGTTATACAAATAGAATTTCTCAATTCGCCTATTATCTTCCTTTTTAAAGTTCATTCTATCCTCATTCTCGTAAAAAAAAAAGACGTGTGGCACTCGGAGACTGCCGCGGTAAAGCTATTGCATAATAGCTTTACGTGCGGTGTGTTAGGTTATTTTCGTTACGGAATTTCTGGATTCGGTCTCCACGCTCAAGGCCCGCGATAGAAGCTATGCAATAGCTTAAAAATCGGTTGACAGATTTTTATCGAAAAACTTTGCTTTTAATTAAACTTTCACATTATAAACAAAGGAATGTGATAAACGAAAAAAAAACAATAAAAAGAAAACCAAAACAAATGTCCAATCTACAAACGAAACAGACAGCTCTACAAACGAAATAAAAAAAAAAGGTTAACGGTGAGTAAAATTTACGACTACAAAACACTACAAATAAAAGATTCAAAAGGCTGCTACACATCTGAAACATAAAAATTATGAAAGAATTTCTCGATTTTATTAATACAATTTTTACAATTCCCACTATGCGTCTCAAATAACTCTTTTTACGAGACAAAAATTCGCTGTAAGTTAGACGCAATTTAAAATTCCTTCAGGCACTCGACTTAAAAAATTGAAGCCTAAGACAAAAGAGGTTCTATATAGCCTTTCGAAAGCAAATATCAAGTTACATTGAACCTTTCATTAGTGTCTGTATAAAAAAAAACTTTAATAAACCTTTATCTGAGACGCGTAGTGATCTCTTTTTTCCATGACGTTATAAGCAAGGCACCTAACTGTGTTACGACTTACTTGGTCTCATCTATGTAGACAGCTTCTAGAACTTTCGCTGCGTACTGAAGATTCTTTTGCAATGTCTCCGCTGATATTTCACCTCTGTTTAATTGTCTTAGGAGATATCGTAATCTGTGGACAAACAAAAAAATATGGTTATTATTCAATTTATTTATTTCATTTCTTACATTTAAGTTTTTTTAAATAAAAGTATAAATAAAATGAAAATGGTTGTAATGGTTGGTTGTAAAGTTGGTTTACGGACGATAATTTTACGTGATAACGATGCGTCACAAGCCGAACGCTTAGGCCAATCGTGCCTCTCTATCGCTTGTTCCGCGCTATCGCTTGCACGCTCGGCTCAGGCGGAACGTGACAATGAGTCATGCTTTTTCGTGCGTGCAGCCGGCATTAATCGTTTTATAAGACGTTATCACGTCAAAAACTTAAGCCTAGGTTGCCGCCGGCAGTGAGGCAGGGCTTAAGCTGTGGGTGGTACGGGCTACAGACAGAGGAACCTCCTGACAATACTTGCTGTGACTAGGATGACTGCTTTTTGTATTTGACCCTTGACCTAACCATCTAACGAGAGCCTCTTGAGAAGTTGGTCGAGGCTCTTCACTATGACACCGTTCACCGAAACGACTATCGGGATAATGATCGTCGAGTCTACATCCCACATGGCAGTTATCTTGTGAGCCAAGTCAAGGTACTTGCTGAGCTTGTACTACTTGACTAAAATAAATTAGTCGAGGCTCTTTGCTATGGCACCGTTCACCGAAACATTCTACTTATTATATTATTATTTTCGCTTAGCATTTTCGGAAATGAACAGTTAGCATTCGTATCCATTCTCCATTCTCGGCCACACCGTCGCTTAACATCAGGCGAGTTGGTGGTCAATCGTAGATCTATCTTGAATAAAAAAAAAAGTGTGATACCTATTATATAAGTTTTCCCTATTTCTTCACATTTCAAACAAAACCGTGACCCACATTTTTTCAGGGCCATAGTGTGACGTCAGCAAAGATTTAAGGGCTAGTTCCAACTAAATGCAATTTGGGCTCCATAAAGGGCACTGGGCTTCTAAAAGCGAATAAAGGTTACCCGAGATTGGTTCAGGGCTCGCTCCACCAAATTGAATTGTGTGCTTCACACGCTTCACTGAGAATTGACCGACTCGTTGTTTAGAATTTAAGGAATGATTCTCTTCGAATAATTTTTCTATTAAAAAACCGACTTCAAACGCAACTTACTAAATCCTTCACGAATGTAAACTTTTTAAAGAGACCTCTCTTCTCTCGCTCTTTTTCTCTTTTGTCACGAATGCGATTTGTCATTGAATGTCAAATGCTCGTCTTCGAAGATTAGAAAATGTGCAGATGTTTATAAGATAATCCGTAGGTTTGACACTCTTGCAAAGAAAAACGTGTAGGTGGAACTCTGCGATTCTATAATCTGACGCACTTACTCAGGAATACTATAAAAATATTAAAATTTTTAAAAATTATTCAAAAAGTAATAAAGCGATATTTATAAAATAATTATGGGACCAACTTGGGGGCTTTCTCTATACGCCAATTCAGGAAACACAAACATTGGTTCTCGAATGACGAAGTAATTCGTGTACATACATAAAAAAAATACGGTACGAATTGATGACCTCCTCCTTTTTCGAAATCGGTTAATAAAATAATATTTCTATTTGAAATTTGAACTTTTTGAAGTTTATTTACGTAATTCTTTATTTGCCAATAATATTCGCGACGTGAGATATGTCGTGACTTGAGTTAGGTAAGAGACGTTTCGTTGAGATGTCAATCATTAACTCAACGTCACAAATTAAATTATTCTCAATTTCGCATATCAAATGTTTTTGAAGATATAAAATGTCTGCAAGGACCTACGCAAAATTAAATTTGTAACATCTAATTTAGAAAGCAATGACGCAAATGTTAAACAAACAATTAATTTTGATCCTGTCAAGTTTCCATACGTACCTAAAGATAATTTTGAGTGTTTTTTACCCGACGCCGTAAGAAGGAGGCTTATGTATTTCGAGTGAATTTATGTTTTTATGTGGGTATGTACGTATGTATGTATGTTTCAATATTATCGCCTGTAGCCTAAACGGCTTGACCGATTTTGATGTGCGAGGTGTTGTTAGATTCCACTTAACTCCTTGATTGTAAGAGCTATATTTTTGTAATAAGTCATATTATTAAAAACTCTCGTAAAAAAAAAAACAATGAGTGCACTCCGGGAGTGCCGGTATTTAAGTGAAAACTAAAAAATAAAATAGCAAAAGCGCCATCTAGTACGTTGTTCTGGAACTAGCAAGCGCCCTGTGCCGTCTTAGGACTACGAATTTTCGATTAGGACACCCGACGCGAGCTTAATTTTTTTTACCCATCCCAAAAATGCCCAACGCCGCTAAAGAAGTTTTCACTTTAAAAACTTTTTCTAACAAATAACTGATTTTACAAGAATTATCATAAATAATACTTTTTACAGCGAAATACAACCTTTCTCACTAAAACTTTCTCTCAATATGAGATACATAATTGTAATCGTGACTTACACACACACAGTCATAACCACCTTATACATATATAAGGTATTGTAACGACCTACTTCCTAATTTATAACTTGAACTTAATATAGTCTAGATTTTGATAAACCTAAGCAGATAAAGTAGATAAAGATAAAGATATATGATAAAGTAGATAGTCGTATAATAATATATCTAATTTAGTTCATTACTTGTATTATAACCTCAAAGATGTTAGAATAACCCTAAATAATAAGAGATAACATAATTTAAAATATAAAATTTGGCTCGTGATAATCTAATATAGTTCCCTTAGTTGTGCTATAATAACCTTGGTTATGTGTAAGAGCTGTTATAAATTATGAATAAACCTACAGAAAACCTATTTTTTATATTTTACTCCCTCCTATCATTTCAGTAAAATTAAGTATTTATGAAAATATAGTGTAAAATTGTAGCTGAAAAGAAAGATTAAAAAATTTTGAAAAGTGGCGCGGGGAATATGCCCCGACTCTCGCATATTCCTATGCCCATCATCCGTTCAACAGGTCAGAGCTCTACCATAGGGAAGTGAGCTGCGACTCACTGATTTACTTCTACTTCAACTTATAAATGAAGTTGAAACTTGGAAGAAGCAACTGCAAAAGACAAAGGGGTCCGCGGCCCTATCAGGTAGGAAAGGTTCAGTATGTCTGTAGGACTAATACAAGCTATTGTCCTTTTAGAAATCAATATAATCCGTTTGTCTGTTTAGACTATTGTCCCTAATAGGCCGAAATGCGAGCTTCTCAATCCCGGGAAGGAGATAACCCTTGGAGCTATCTACTATTAAAGAAACTAAATGATATCATACTTGAATGATCTTTAGATAACCCTGTTCGGCAATATAATTCTATAAATGTAATAATTCGAAAACGTAATAATTTCTAGAGATTTTCTATAAAAGAAAGGGTTTGTCCTCTATTAGTTAGACGCTTCCTTTCGGCACTGCTTTGCTTCGCCAAATACAGAAAACCCAGAAACAAGACACTATGTCTTTATTAATTTGGAAATGATACAAAGTCTAGACTTTCTTTAGTCAAAGAACATGATATGTAAATATAAGACTCAATAATTATTGGAATATTGTTTGTAATAAGATTTTATTAATTACCGAACAACTTTATCTAAATTTTATGGAAATGAATGTTGTAATTAATACCAACCTCCAGAAGAACCTGAAACAATACCTGAAAGAAATAAACCTCTCTATCCCTACAGCATATCTCCATGAACAGAAGTATTCTCATTCTTTGAACACAACCGAACATTTTGATACTCCTAAAACCTATCCTAATTGAATCCTACACCTGAGAAGTCCCTAAGTTCCCTACTCTAAGCTAAAAGTAAACAAGAGACACGCGGATCTCATTTAACTATCCCCGCCCAACTACTAAGGGTTTTGAGTGCTGTGAGGTGATTCACTACCCTTACTAATCTCAATTAAACCTGTCCCTACGGAATGTCCAATTCAAAGCCTAAAGGACCCTATCCTAAGGGAGGTGTCTCAAAGCCAGCAAAGGCAAGGATAAGAACACTTTCCACCTAACCGAAAGACAGTGAACGAGGAGTTTAGTTGCGGTCTGAGTTATGATATACATCAAACCGCTGCCCGCTAAGCTGCAACCACCTTTTTATATAGCGGAGCTAGAGGCGCTACCCTGACCGCACACTACCTTCCTCGCACAAAGGAAACTCAGTTGATCTCCGTTCTAGGAGCAAAATCAACCCCTGGATAGCTTCAGTAAAGTCCAGGCTTAAGCTGTAACAACTTTACTCACAACCTTTGAACAAAATATGTATACACACTAAGTTCTCCAGCCACAAGCTCACAACCGTGTGTGATAGTGCTATCGTCTGTTCCTGTTTCTCCGCAGTATATTAACACCAACACTCAACTCAAAAGTCTAGGTTGCGAGAAAACCAATCAATATCATGGTAAAAACGCTTCTTAGACTGAGTTTAAACGATCCTTATAAAATGTAATCAATACATTTTTTCACTTATAACCTATATTATTTTGTATTTTAGGTTTATTTGATCGTTTATATTTCAAAATAATTACCTTTAGGAAACAGGTCAGTTTCAAGCACCCTAGCTAACTGCGAAATAACCCCGGATCATCTTTTGACAGCCCTTTTAAAGACTTCCCTCTTCCACAACTTTGACACCATCAGATTTGATTTACATTTTTGATTTAATCTAGAATAATATTTATTTTTAAAACCCCAAAATTTCCAGCTCGCGTTTTCTCAATCTGCATAAAGGCCAAGAACTTTTCAGATTCAAACGCAGGTCTATTCTGTAAAATCAAATCTCTATCAAGTCTTCGTTCCATCTCTCTCGAACTTTCATTATTAGACAAGATACGAAAAGACAAACCATCTCGATCAAAACAAAACCTCCACAATTGGGTATGTAAAGAAAAATGTAACATATGCTGATTCCAAAACCGTTTCGAGATTATATGTCTATAAGCCATATTTTTTTATTTAGGGCACATAAAATGATGAGATCGCGCAAATTTTTGCGAAAATATAAAAAATATTTGACCTTCAGTCGACCTCTAAAATGTAGTTTAGTTAGTAAAAAAAGATGAAACTGACAGCATTGTCATTGACAAGAGAGACAATATCTCTATGACAACTGTCATACCAAAATAAATAAACAAAGAAAAGAATTATTTTGTGTTTGGTGCTCTGCTACTCTATTCATTTGTATTAAATTAATTCTGTTATTATCTTTACGACGACCTTGCTTTCCTACCGTTTTGATTGATACTGCATTTACGTTGACCACTGCTTTGTTGTAAGAAACTGTTTGCCTACTGATTGGATAAACTATGGATAATTTTGTACGTGCCGACTCTGCTAACTTACCTAAGGTTGAGAATCTTATCATTCTGGAGTTCATCTCAACTAGCGGCAAGAACAACATCGCAAAAATCCGAGGAGCTAAAGAGCTAAAACTTATGAACAATGCCAGGATATGAAATAAAAGTGATTGACAGTACATAACTTCTTTTTTGAAATGATTTTATTGTGTTTAATTATATACCAATTTCATTGTAATTATATAAGAGATTAATTTATTTACATTTATACATTATTTATTTTATTCTGGTTCCTTTTTCTGGTTCATTGTACTGCAGAATCAATGCTTCGCCCAGGAACATATTCTACGTTAACTTGTTCACACCAGTCTTTTAAAGGTTTCCTTTACTTGAAAAAAACAGTTTATTAGGATTTTTGGCACGAAAGTCGAAACATTTCACAGTTGTAGTTTCTGAATAATATTGTGAATTTGTTTCATTTCAATGCGCAAACACAATCGCGAAGACCTTAGAAAACATTAATTAATTACAACGAGCTCAATATTAATTATTCTTTTTTTCATTCTTTATGTTTACACAACGTATTTGTTTTTTCAAAACACAACAAAAACCGATGATCTCTTGTATCAGTCAGAGACAAAAACAAATATAGGTACATGTCACTGTCAAGTTGACGTATATGTATTTTTAGTTCATGTTGGCTATCACAACATCTTATTCAGTAGGTACGATGACGTCATCTTTCCTACGGACGATTTTATCTTTAAAAAAATATTAAAAAATAAGTACTGAACAGAATAAAAAAATATTGAAATTAGTTTTTCTAAATGATCCATTCTATCATATAAAAATATAAAAAAAATACCAAAAAAAAACTTTACATACCCAATTACCCTCGAACTTGATTTTCGATCTCAAAGATTTTAAAATAAATAGATTTTTAGAACAAAATTTGCTTTTAAAACTTAATTCTGACAAGCGTTTTCTTGCCTGTACTTGTGCTAATATGCAAAAAGGCAAAGAACAAGAGATTATTTAATAGGTTTCAAAAAGTATTTAATTTATATAAAAAACACTGTCCAAATCACTCAATTGATTATTTCAATTAATTTAAAATCCATATTATCATTTCTTTACAAATATTCAAAATAAGGATCATTATTTGTTGAATGCAAGCGAAAACTTATATTCGATTGCTAACAGGACAGTTGGTCCGTTACAGTATGAGTATTTTGTTTTTAGAGGTCTTTTGTTATATGAAGTATTCATAATGGAGTAATGAAGAGAATTTAAGCTGCATAGCACTTCTAAATGATTTATCACTGACAAAACTTTTGATTAGAAAGACCATAACCGAACTTTCTTACAAACAACACAATGGAAAGTTGAACGCTACGTCATACCAAGAAAGTTGTGCCAAGTAATGGTATGAACAACTTACAGAGACCGTGACTATGAATATGGTATACTTTTGTGGAAATGTCCCTTAAAAAACGAATCCGCTTCATTCCGCCATTTCGGTCAAGCTGGCATTACGTGAAGATAAATTCTAATGAATTAATTACTAAAATTTACGTGATATTTTTTTTTCTTGATGTTGGCATCATGATTTCCTCATTTGCCATTTTTGAGTTTATTACGTGATATTTTAATACATTGTTTTACACAACTTAACTAGTGATAAACTAAAACGAACGTACAAAAATATGTCGATGTTATATAACCACTGTCAGAAATATAAGAGAAGTTCATATACATACATATATTTGGCAATAAATAGTAGACATAGTGTGAAACAACCTACATTTCATCTATTGAACATAGTGAAAAATTCTTAATCTATAGTATAATACAACTTTCCAGGCTAGTACAATAAATAACTATATGACATCAATAATTATAGTTAAAAAAAATTAATAAACCAACTTCACAATAGGCTATATGTATAACGCCAGTAGAAAAGTGAATAGCAAGACTCGTATACCTATGCGTACATACGCGACTTGCTTTTCACTTTTCCACAGTAGTTTGGATGATACTTTGCCAGTTATTTTGTTATAAAAACCAAAGTACTGCATAGATTTCGATAAAATCTATATGGGACCACCTCTGAAGTATGATCTACCAAATACACAAAGAATCATCAAAATCAATGCACAATTGGCTGAGTAATCGGTGAACAAAAATACAAATAATTATAGTTTAAAAAACTGAAGCAACCGACTTCTCATGGATGCCATTGTCAGAACTGGACCAAATTGAAATGAGACCACACGGGAAGCACCAGCTTTCAAATAAAAAAAGAATCATCAGAATCGGTTCACCCAGTCGAAAGTTATGAGGTAACAAATATAAAAAAGACAAAAAAAAATACAGTTGCATTAATAACCTGCTCCTTTTTTGAAGTTGGATGAAAAAACATACAGACCGAATTGAGAACCTCCTTCATTTTGGAAGTCGGTTAAAAATCTGTTCCATTGTAGAATTACTGG
This sequence comes from Lycia hirtaria, assembly GCA_947563715.1. Lineage (NCBI taxonomy): Eukaryota > Metazoa > Arthropoda > Insecta > Lepidoptera > Geometridae > Lycia > Lycia hirtaria. The sequence continues at coordinate 41,975,409 of OX387379.1, forward strand.
GACCGAGCTGCAACCACAAACTCTCACGTCAAAAGTATAAGGGTGCCCGCACACAGGCCACTGGCCACAACCACAAAACGCCGCCACCGGCATATTTCCTGTAGTTTTCATACATTTTATATAGACTCGCCACACACGGTAAACGCCGGTGGTCGCCACTTGCTACAAACGGCGGCGGCGTTTGTGGCTGTGGCCAGTGGCCCGTGTGCGGGCACCCTAATATTTACTGGATCGCCGATACCAACGACCGATCAACACGATCGTGATTGTGGCAACATCCCAAAATTAAATGGCAACATCCATTTTTATCGACTTTTCTCACATACCTCCTAACAAAGGCCTCAGAACAATGGCTAGCAATTTTTGCTCACTCAATGAAGTGTGAGCCCGTCAAAGCGTAAAAGATAAACACAACGGCAGGATTGTGCAAATAGAACAAAGAATAACAACACGAGAGTGGCAATTCAATCGCAATTAGGGTTACCATTTTCCGGATTTGTTTTGAGGTTTCAGATTTTTTTGGTTTCTATCAAGATTATGGTGTTTAGGGTCCTGTCAGAATTACGGAATTCTTAGGATTTTGAATAAAAGTTTGTTTTTTATTCGTACTAAAGAGGTCACGGGCCATCTAAATAACCCAGGCGAATCACTGCTCACGTTGTATAGCTATTTAATCTTATTAATTGTAATATTTTTAGGCTTCCGTACTAAGGGAACCTAATCGTGAGTTGTCTGTCTGTCCTACACTTAAATGGCTGTATATTTCGAACGGTAATAGATGCAAATAATAATTCAATATCAAACACTAAATATATTCAGTTTTTGTCATTTTAAAAATGAAACAAATTATTTTTGATCGACGTTGTCGTAAGACATATTAAACAAGTGATGCTAGATGGCGTCACTTGTCACACTTGCGTCTTCGTTCATATAATATTTTTACTTTACTCACACTGGCGTATTGGCGTACGCTGCACAGGCATTTTCTTTTATCAAAGTTTGCTATCAATATTTTCTTTAGATGTGCCTACCATTTTAAACCATGTTATATATATCTACTGTGTAGAAAATATATGAAATTACAAATATTAGTCCTATTTTCTGTGTTCATATATTGCATTAAAGTACAGAAGCGTCGGTATGCGAGTGACATTCGTACTTTGCCGGATATATCATATCTGCTTTAATTATGTGGCATGCAATTATGTGTTGACTTTGACTTTGACTTTGATGCATCTGTCGAAAAAAAAACGTTAGACAGCAAAAACCACTTTTCTGCAGTCGTTTTTTTTTTAATATAGGTATATACTTTTTGTCAGTACTTTTCAACTTCCAATCTGGTAACCCTACTCGCTGGAGGGTCCGTAACTCCGTACAGTCAGCACTCGTATCCAGGGTGCGATGAAGCGAGCGGAGCTACGAGCGCCTACCACTTAGTACTGTAGTGTTCATATAGTATGTGGAACATTCTAGGCCTTTCCTTTTCAATTTCCTTTTGAAAACCTTTATCTCTGTTTTTTTACCTTTCTTTTCGTAGACTTAACATAATTGCTTCTACTTATTCTTGTGTTGTTAATGTTAATAATTTTTCGCATAGAGTTACTTAAGTAACAATATTGAGTATGAGTATTATGTGAGAGCAAAGTGCACCAACGACCAGGGTTGACGTTTGCGCTGTTCCTTTGAAAATGACCGCCGAATGCGGGTGAAACTATGTCAGATATTTAAACATTTTTTTTTATTAAATTTCTTTTTTTTATGATCTACGATTGACCACCAACTCGCCTTATGTTAAACGACGGTATGGCCGAAGATGGAGCTCGTTGATCTAGAAGATATCTAGACTCGTTGATCTAGAAGATATCTAGACTCGTTGATCTAGAAGATATCTAGATTCACTCTAGACTTAAAACAGATGTGAGTGATTCGAAGTTTTTGTTTATTTATAAATAAATACTATGGCCGTGGGGTACCGGCTTAGAATAGTACCTCCCCCTCTCTTCCCGTGGGTGCCGTAAGAACCGGCTAAGGGAAATACTACCAGAGATGGGCAGCAGCATCCTCTGCGGAAAACGCTACCCACTGCGCTCGCCAACCCGCATGCCAAGCGTGGCGAGTAATGGCAAAACCCCCCCCTATGACAGACGACAAAAATACCAGGCCCCCAGTCCCCGGCAGCTCCGCTATTCCGGACTACGGTAGCGGTCCCGGTCACGGCGGAGCAAGGGGTGATAAGAATCTCCGGAAGAGATCCGGCTACCACCCTCTGCATAAACGACGACTGGCCCTGGTAACACACAATATTCGCACGATGAGGACAGACGAGAAGCTAGCTGAGCTGGAAGAAGAAATGAGTAGGTTACATTGGGATATCCTGGGGTTATCGGAAGTCCGACGAGAGGGTGAGGACACGATAACCCTGAAATCCGGTAACCTACTATACTACCGGGAGGGCGACCAACAGTCCCAAGGTGGTGTCGGGTTTCTCGTCCACAAGTCCCTTGTTAACAACATTCTTGCCATCGACAGTGTATCGAGCAGGGTTGCGTACCTGATACTCAGAGTATCCAAGAGATATTCGTTGAAGGTCATCCAGGTATACGCACCGACCTCGGCACACTCGGATGATGAGGTGGAGGTGATGTATGAGGACATTAGTAGGGCCATACACACTTTTGAGACCTATTTTAATGTTGTTATGGGGGACTTCAATGCGAAGCTGGGCAGGAAATGCGAAAGTGAGTTGAGAGTGGGGCAATTTGGATATGGACAACGGAACCCCAGGGGACAGAGGTTGGCCGACTTTCTGGAGAAAGAGGGACTCTTCATGATGAACTCTTTCTTCCAGAAGCCACCTCATAGGAAATGGACCTGGTTGAGTCCCGATGGTTCTACGAGAAATGAGATAGACTTCATCCTGACCACCAAGAAACAAATATTCAATGATGTCTCTGTGATCAACATGGTTAAAACCGGAAGTGATCACCGAATGGTACGAGGCACTTTGAATATTAATGTTAAACTGGAGAGGTCCCGTATGATGAAGTCTACACTCCGACCCACTCGCGCCCATATCCAAAACCCCGAGAGCTTTCAGCTCGAACTATCAAATCGCTTCGAGTGCCTGGAGAGCTGCGCATCGGTGGATGAGATCAATAACAGGTTTGTGGAAACTGTCCGTACGGTGGGCGCGAAGTTTTATAAACCCCACCGTACAAATAGACCGCAAAAGCTCTCGAGCCATACCCTCGACCTCATGGCTGAACGACGCTCATTGCAACTGCAGTCTTCCGGTGACGCCGAGTCATATAGGCGGCTCAATAGACTCATATCAAAGTCTATGCGATACGACATCCGTACCTTTAATACTAATCGTATTAAAGAGACGATAGAGCGGAATAAAGGCTCCAAAGTGTTCGCAAAAGACATGTCTATTGGGCAGAGCCAGTTGACGAAGCTGAAGATGGAAGATGGCAGTATAGCGTCGACCAAAGCAGAAGTCTTGAGGGAAATCGAGAGGTTCTATGGACAGTTATACACATCGGTCGCAAAACCTGTTAGCAGTTTGGGCAAAGATCCAAGAGCCAAACTGACTCGACATTATACCGAAGATATCCCGGACATCAGCCTGTACGAGATTAGGATGGCCTTGAAACAGCTCAAGAACAACAAGGCACCGGGCGACGACGGAATTACATCAGAGCTACTGAAAGCGGGTGGAACACCGGTACTGAAAGTCCTTCAGAGGCTCTTCAATTCCGTCGTGCTTGAAGGTACAACGCCAGAAGCATGGAACAGAAGCGTGGTGGCGCTGTTCTTCAAAAAAGGAGACAACACTTTGCTGAAGAACTACAGACCCATCTCGCTTCTGAGCCATGTCTATAAGCTGTTTTCAAGGGTCATCACGAATCGTCTTGAACGCAGGTTTGATGACTTCCAGCCTCCCGAACAAGCCGGTTTCCGAAAAGGCTATAGTACCATAGACCACATCCATACGCTGCGGCAAGTGATACAGAAGACCGAAGAGTATAACTTGCCCCTTTGCTTAGCGTTTGTGGACTATGAGAAAGCCTTTGATTCGATCGAGACCTGGGCGGTGCTTGAGGCTCTCCAGCGATGCCGTATTGACTATCGGTATGTCGAAGTGCTGAAGTGCTTGTACAACAACGCCACCATGTCAGTCCGAGTACAAGACCAGAACTCAGAGGCAATTTCATTGAAAAGAGGCGTGAGGCAGGGAGACGTTGTCTCTCCGAAACTGTTTACCGCCGGTTTGGAAGATGCCTATAAGCTTCTGGAATGGAAAGGGCTCGGCATCAATATTAACGGCGAGTACATCACTCACCTTCGGTTTGCCGACGATATAGTAGTCATGGCAAAGTCGATGGAAGAGCTCAATACGATGCTCGAAGACCTCAATAGAGTTTCCCAACGGGTGGGCCTCAAAATGAACATGGACAAAACGAAGGTTATGTCGAACGCCCATGTAGTGCCCACCCCAATATCTGTGGGGAACTTCACTCTTGAAGTTGTTGACGAATACGTCTACTTAGGACAGACGGTCCGATTAGGCAGGTCCAACTTTACGAGGGAGGTCAATCGTCGTATCCAACTCGGCTGGGCAGCGTTCGGGAAACTTAAAAGCGTCTTCTCGTCCAATATTCCCCAGTCCCTCAAGTCGAAAGTTTACAACCAGTGTGTGTTACCAGTGATGACATACGGCACTGAAACGTGGTCCCTAACTATGGGCCTTATAAGGAAGCTCAAGGTCACGCAACGAGCTATGGAGAGGGCTATGCTCGGAGTCTCTCTACGAGATCGAATCAGAAATGAAGAGATACGTAGACGTACAAAAGTCACCGATATAGCACAGCGGATTAGCAAGTTGAAGTGGCAGTGGGCAGGGCACATAGCACGCAGAACTGATGGCCGATGGGGCCGAAAGGTTCTCGAGTGGAGACCACGTACCGGCAAGCGCAGCGTAGGAAGACCAGCCACGAGATGGACAGACGACCTCATACAAGTGGCGGGAAGACGCTGGATGCAAGCCGCTTCCAATCGGTCTTTTTGGAAATCCATGGGGGAGGCCTATGTCCAACAGTGGACTTCTTATGGCTGAGATGATGATGATGAAATAAATACTAAAGTACCAGCAGCATCTTACGGTTAGATTGCAAAAACTGCTTTTCTGCAGTCGGTTGTTGCAGTCTAATTTACGATTTCGTTACGCTTCATACGCTGTTGAATGCACGTTGTAAAAGATTATAAATGCGCATTCTTTAGAATAATTCTAGTAAAATGACTTGTTTATTACGAAAAAGTTCGTTGGAGGTTACGAAGAAACGTATTTTTTTATTTTTGCGAGAGACTTATTATTATTACAAAAATATAGCCTATGACACTCGGAAGTGAAGGCTGTATGCGATCATATAGAAAGATACATACATACCCACATACAAACATACATACTCACGAAAAACATAACCCTCCTTCTTACGTAGTCGGGTAAAAATGAGGCCAGGTGCGAGCGAAACAACTGCGACACCTACTTTGAAGCCCTAAGAACAATAATTGTTACTCTGAATTTAAATAGTCGAGCAAATATCAAATACCTATACTAAAATTTATTTCATAATATCTCCTTATTCCCATTTATTTATCTGCTCGAGCTAGACGCGAAATGCCCTTTTTTCAGCACTTTGTAAGACATCTAAAGTACTAGTAATGGTTAGGTAGTCATCGATCATGTCCTCTAGACAGCCCCGGATTTAGATTTTTTTTGAACTGGGGCAGAAACTTGATAGTGGCGCCCCTCTCTCCAGCGTTTGTGATAAGTTACTATATACGATTTTTTCGAACCGGGGCAGAAATTTGATAGAGGCGCCCCTTTCTCCAGCGTTTGAGATAAATTATTTAAAAAAAATCACAAATCTCTCACTCTGACTCTGACCGAAACCGGTTGGAAGACATCTTTTGACCGATTAATATCGTGAGTTTTCCTGATAAATTTAATAATATAAATGAGTATTCATTTATATTATTTAATCTTAGACCATCTAAAAAATACATAAAAACCAAGACCATATAAAAAAAATTTTAGATGGTCTAAGTATTTAATTTATCACGGAAGTTTTAGTACTGTTATCTTCATAAATACTTAAAATTAATACTTTGTAGAATTAATGTTCTGTGTACGTGTAGCAGTTTTGGCTGTAAGTTGTCTGTCACTCAGTCAAACAAAGCCTTTTATGTATAGATATTATAGGTAGGTACATTTCACAAGTTATTATATTTCAAACTTTTTTCATTCAGCTCTTCGATTACAACTTAAGGCCGATTTACATAAGATGAACAAAGAGCTACAGCTAAAACAAGAGGATTATTTCGTGATCTTTTAGTGTAAACGTAAGCTCGTTTCCAGTGTGTACACCAAACGAGCAAGAACGAAAATTCTGAACGAGCAAGAACGGCTAGAACACAAGAACGCTTTGAAGAGACCGCTCCGGGGAGCGAGCACGTCCGAACATGCAAGAACGCTCTAAGCGCGTTCGCACACTTTAGTACCGTTTACATCAAGCAAGCGAGCATTCTTATAATATTCCATAGAATGCTCTTGAGTGCACGACAGAATAATGAAAGGATGGATGCTCTACGCCTGTTTAGATTGAAAGAATTTGATAGAGTGGGGATAGAATGAGCATTCGCTCGTCTGATGTAAATTGGCCTTTACAAGAATAATAATTTGATCAAACGATTCTAAGGTTTCAAATCGGTTTGTTTTGGTGAATATCTGTTATACACAAATACGTCAAACTTATAATAACCCTCTTTTGGGCGGGTCGGCCGCCAGTTCTACGTACTATGTGCCCTGCCCACTGCCGCTTCAACTTGCTAATCAGCAGATTAGTGCTGAAATCCAGCGTTGCTGAGAATTCAGCAGCATTATAGCTAAGCACCAAACTTTTTTATCACACTGGACACTGCGGTGATGACCTTAGTGTTTGTTTTTCTTGACTGTGTTTACTTCTTATGTTATTTTGATTTTTGCTTGTATTTAAACCTATATGTTATATTTTATTGTTGCTGTAGTGTCTGTGTGTCAAAATAAATGTTTCCTTCTTTCGAATCCGCTGTGCTAAATCGGAGATTTTCGTACGTCTACGGATCTCTTAATTCCTGATTCGATCTCGCAAGAGACCCTAGCACATTCTTAGATTATACAGCAGCTGGCAGTTGCTGGAAACGGAAAACTGAGGATCGTGCTGAATGGCATTCAATGGGAGAGGCCTATGTCCAGCAGTGGACTAAAATAGGCTGATGATGATGATGACAGTATTATTATGTTATTCCCATATTATTCGGAATCCTACCTCTACAGTAAGTAACACGAGGTAGCGATGCCACTCAGTCGAATGGAATCTCGTCGCGTTCAACCGCGTTTGATCTATGACGCCTATTGTTCTAGGAACCAGACTACAGACAGGTATCTAGGAACCAGACTACATATAGCTAATAGTAGAGTATTACATAGGTACCAGATACTCCACCAATATTCTCATCAGATACTCGTACTGCAAATAGTTTTTTTTTTATTGCCGTCCTCCTCCACCAATATTCTCCCCCAACATAGTCAGGGACCTTAGTCAGGGACCTTAGTCAGGTTTTGTAATCTTTAGCCAATATTATAACTTATTGTGCTGTGTTTTACTTAATTTTAATTTATTATTGTCGTTTTATTTGATTTACTTTATACTTCTTTTTTGATTTCTTTATATGTATATTCATTATATTATTGTATTTCATTTTCTCTATTTACAACATTATCGACTATTTTTACGTTTATTCCGGTTTATACTGCAAATAGATTATTTTTTATGCAAGATCGAGATCTACTATTGATCACCAACTTGCCTGGTGTTAAGCAACGGCATGGCCGAGGATTTATTATGAAATTCCTATAACGTGGATGTGATTTACACAGTTTTATTCTCTACCATAAGGATAAAACTGTGTGAAACTGTATCGCGCCAGAGTATACCGATCATGTTTGAAGAAAATAGTTGTCGCAGCCATTTTCGCCAGTAAATTACGCGTTTCTTCATACAACAGGAGAGCACAGTTTTCCACCGATAAATATTATGCAATCTTGATAATTCTTTTTATATGAGGTTGAAACCGTTTATGGCTATGTTTTTTTATGTTAGATTTGGTGGTTAATTGTAGATATATATCTACAATTAACCACCAATTCGCCTGATGGTAAACGACGGTGTGGTTGAGGATGGAGATAGTCGATCTAGAAGATACCTTGAAAATTCCAAGATTGTTGAAACAGAGGTGGCGGCAAAGAATTCCTTTCCTGTGCAGTACGCAGCAACAATATGTACCAATATCTCTGAGTACGGATTTTTGGCATTTCCTGTAGTGAAATGGGGAGGGTGGATATAGGTCGTAAAGCTCTTGCGCACACTCCCCGAAATGAATCCTATAGAATATAGACAGAGAGTTGGATTTTTGTTTAGAGTTAAGTAATATTAAAAAAATCATACCGTAGAGGTATAGTCACTTACAATTTCAGTCAGATAAACAAATAATTATCAAAATAAGATAATGTTCATTGGTAGGAAATAGTTACGTCTTTTTGTATGGAAAAGCGCGTGGCAACGTTGTTTTTGATAAAATTTGCTTAATAAGGTTGTTTATTTCCCTTCACACAATGAGAAGATGGCCCGTTCCAAGCAGTGGGACAGTTTGTACAAACAGGGCTGACAAAAAAAGGTTGTTTATTTGGAATTATATTGGAAATACGCTATGGTTATACCTACTGTCTTAATTTCAAGCGTTCCCGAGAAAAAGAGCTTTGACAGCCTAACAGATGAACAACTAAACTATTCTACTCCGTGCATGGTTGCCTGGAAGAGATCGCTTTAAGCGATAAGGCCGCCTATTGAAAGATTAGTCATAGTAATACTGTTATTTTTAAATATGTTTGTACAATGTGGTCTTTTAATAAAGAGTTATCTATCTATTTATCTAAGTTTCGTTGTCAGGGCACGGCGCGGAAGAATCCTAAAGACCAAAGTATCAAAGCTAAAAACAATCAAATTAAAAACCTCTCACTTTTGAAATCGGTTAAAAATATGGAGATTCGCAGACGTTTTTGTGCTGACAATGTTAGACCAGTCGTTTTGGGCAATATCTGTCCATTATAATAAGTCCAGGAATTGTCCCTGTCTGGATTATTATTGTCCCCGAATATAAAAGAAAAAGCAACGTAAATACCCAAATCTAAGCTCTACAAGTAAATATCAGGTCTAAACTAAGCCCTGGCAGAGATTATACTTGCCGAAATGAAAATACTGTCCTTTGACATATTTTGTATGTAGTAGGTACTGTTAAGGTTCGAGCACATTATGCCGGGCCGCAGCGTGTCGGGGCGGAGCGCAAAAATCCGCTCAAATCGCTTGAATACAATTTGTATGAAATATCGAACACTGTGTCGGGCCGCAGCGGCTCGCATTATTGCGCCGCGGATTTGCGTCCGTGCGATGCGGCCCGTCCCGCCCCGCTGCGCCCCGTCCATATTTTACGTTTTCTTTTTTGACGAACTTCTTGTCTATGCTGTTCATTAACTTATTCTTCTAACAGCAGGCAAAAAATGAAAGTTTTTTGTCAGAGCTATCCATAACGTACAGTTGCACGCAAATTCTGGCAGTACACTGTACTCAAAATCCGTCAATGCGCTGCGACCCGGCCCATCACTAATGTGCTAGGTAAGCATTTTGCGCTGCGCTGCGGCCCGCTCCGCCCCGCTGCGGCCCGTCCTAATGTGCTCGATCCTTTAAAGTCTTCCTAAGGTTATGTGTAAAATTCCATCTAAATATTACAAACAAATACCGACTATGGTAAATATTTTGGCTTAGTGTATTGGATTTTAGACAGAAGCTGATCGCGTTAATTTGAAATAGCTGTGAATGTATGTATATGTCTGCCAACCCGCACTTGGCCAGCGTGGCAGACTATGCCTTACCCTTCTCACAATGTGAAGATGGCCGCGCCCAGCAGTGGGACAGTTTGTACAAATAGGGCTGATAAAAAAAAATGTATGTATACAGTTTAACTTTATAATGGAAAGATGGTTGTCACTCATAGTTGAATTAAATTATGGACTTATCACACAAACAATATTTAAATAGGTTAGGTGTTCACGTCTAGTCGAATCGGTCGGTCGGTCGGTCGGTCTTTTTCAAAGGAAGCATATTTTGACTCAAAATAGATGTGATATAAGTAGCAGTTTCTAAAAATTGCTAATTGCTAATTGTGTAGATCCTGTAACTTCTTTCTAATGGGTTATTTTTTTACTTTATATTAAATTATTGTATGGTCTTGAAAAATGTGCAAAGTTTTAAAACTACAAAGTTTCTATTTAATACGTAATGTTTCAATTAAATCTGCTGTTTTGAAGTGGATGAAAAAGACGTTTAAAAATTAAAAAATCACAGCTTTTTGTAACATTAAAGTTCTGAAACCTAACTGCTATGTTGCGTCTGACTGTATTTCCTATTTATACCTTTTCTAAGAATTTCTACCTTTTCTACGAACTTTTCTAATGTGCCTACACAGGTAGAAAACCTGTGTAGGCACATTACAAATTAATATGTAACTTGTAGCTTATGTTTAGGATAAGTGGTAGAGCATGGTATAAACTCACTAAGACTACTTAAAATGGATCTTTAAGCAGTCTAATATTAAAATAGAGAGGAGATTGACGAATTTTGCTTATTTAATATTTATATCAAATTTTTGTTTAGAATTTGGTACTAAACATTTCTGGCAAATATTATTAAAATCAGTCAGTAAGGGGCACCGCAGCAAACTTTCCCTTTTTTGGGGGAAATACCCCACATATCAAAAATCACCGACGATAAAAAATCTGTAAAATTAAGAAACTAAGTTTCGTCAAGATAGGTTGAAAATACGATCTGTACGCGAGTACCAACAAACGTCCGGAGAGAGGAATGAATATTTTGCTAGTTAATGCAGAGACCTTCGTTCACTTCGCCCACTCAGTCTTGAAAGTCTTTTTTTATACATGAATTATATATACTCATGTATAAAAAAGACACATAGCACGTAGAACTGATGGCCGATGGGGCCGAAAGGTTCTCGAGTGGAGACCACGCACCGGCAAGCGCAGCGTAGGAAGAACAGCCACGAGATGGGCAGATGACCTCATACAAGTGGCAGGAAGACGCTGGATGCAAGCCGCTTCCAATCGGTCTTTTTGGAAATCCATAGGGGAGGCCTATGTCCAGCAGTGGACTTCTTATGGCTTAGATGATGATGATGATGATGATAAAAAAGACTCTTAAGCCTTACAAATATAGCTTATTCAAAAAATAGAATTTTTACCAATGTATGAGAATTAAAACCAACGCACGCAGTTTGCCCCGTGCACTCTTATCTCGACTGTCGGTACCACGATACTATTTGAAGAACAAAAGGCTTACGAAGTCCTAAGCCATCCTAAACCAACAATAATTTGTATGTAGGAGCGTTTGTCCTTCCTAAATATATGTCATATTTTCATGAAACCAAGGTAGAACAGAAAGTGCGAGAATAATGAGTTTTGTTCATTTTCATGAATTAATTATTAGGTGCCTCCTTTACTAGATCCTTGTTTTGGTTAAACAACGTTTGCCGAGATAAAACGTTATGACATCTCATATAAAATGTATTTAAGGTACGTAAAATAAACTTACTTGTTTTTTATTTTTATGTATGGCCAGACATGCAGCGAATAATTTAAATTTCAAACTGTTTTTAATCTTCAAATCGCGAGTGAATAGGTTTATTCTAGGCGAGCGCACTCCATCGTATACCGTAACTGTCGCTTAACACCAGGTGAGTTGACGGTCAGCGCAAGCCTATCGTCGAATAAAAAAAAACTTCAAATAAAAGTAACTATTTTTTTTTTATCAAAACTGGGCGTATACCTCAGTAGGTACGTACTGTATTGGCGAGGTTGGTTGGTCAACTTTGTAGGTGAATAAAAAAGATAAGAAAACGAATGTTTACCTAAGTGCGGCTTTGTCGCATGCGTCGGGCGTGTCGACGGCGGGCAAGTGCTCAGTATCCAGATCCAGCTGGTCCAGCTGCTCGTCAGTAGGCGCAGGTGCTGGACAGCTCTCAGGCTTGCTCCGGCTCGAGGAGCGGCGCACGATAGTGAGCGCGCCTTGTTCTGGAACACACGAATTCTCGTTAGATTCTCGATGGAATCTTTGTTTCCTGTTTGTTTGTTTGTTGTTGAATCTTGGAACTTTCAAGGCTAGAGTGAATGGATATCTTATAAATTGTCGTGCTCCATCCTCGGCCACACTTTCGCTTAACATCAGGCGGGTTGGTGGTCAATCGTAGATCTATCTTGTATAAAAAAAAGATTTGAGTGATTTCAGCTTGCGATAAACATGTCTGGAATAAAAGTATGCTCCGTCTAAAAATGTTTTTAATCTTTCCTGGCAATTTATCACGTTCCATTTAAATGGTATTTTAAGACTTGTTTCATGACTTGTATTATTATTATAGTATCAGTTCTGATATTTAGAGTATGTAAAAGTTTGCTTTACTTGCGTACAGAGTAATCAAAATGAAGCCTAAAATATTACATTGAGTCACAGATTGAAATGGAATATTTAGAAACCATGGTCAATGGATTATCGGACGGTATCTACATACCGTCCGATACGATACGATACGAAATATTCATTTATAAAATTTGATTTATTTTAAATAAAAACAGGTAGCGCTCGTGGCGTAGCTTGACTAGGTGTTCCCGAACGATATTACATCGTTTCTTTTTTAAAACAAATAAAAGATGTTTAATTTGCGTTATTTTCTCAAGAGTTATATTTTATGTTTTTTTTTGTTTCGTTACTAAAAATGGCAACACCAAACTTGGAGACCAGTTTATTACTATGCCTCTATATTTGTGACAAATAGTGGCTACGATAAGAGCTCTTCGATTCTGTAATATCGAAGCTCCACTTTTCCTCGTGTCTGCTTCGGGCTGTTTCCGCCTGTTAGTTTTGTTGACTCTGGCGTCGCCATAGCGACGGGGCCGAAGTACCACTTCACAGGAGTGGGTAGACTTACCGGAACTTTCTTTCAGAACGGGTTACGAATAACTTGACATCAGTTGAAATTAAAATATATTTTGACTTTATTGGATCTTGATTTCATTTTTGACTAATTAATTTATTATGAAGAAATAAATACCGTCATACACAATCGTATGTGTAATTTTATTATAAGTAATAAATTAAGTAAGAAAATTTTCAAATAAATTATGTCTTGATATCTGCACGTGTCTCTGAGAAAAATTATCTTGAATTCTTAACATACGCACGGACAGACAGACAGACAGGCCTCGAAGTAATCCTATAAAAAAACCTTTCTTCCTTAAAAGGAAAAAAGGTTCTTTTATGTAATAAATAAAATAAAGGTTCTTATATTTTCGCCATGTTTGTCCGTCTGTCTGCCTGTCTGTCGGCGGCTAAGATCAAAGACTATTAGTACTAGAAAGTTGAAATTTAGTATGGGTATAAAATACTTACATATTTATCTCGCCAACAAAATGATAGAACATAATGTTGTCATTTTTTTGAGTAGGTAATCTGCTACACGTAAAGTGGGGGTGATTTTTTTCTTGTTTCAATGTATGAGTTTGTTTGCGAAATATTAGGCTTTAAAGTGTTAATTTTTGTTAAGGTCAAGTATCGCCCTTTCCTGCCAGCTAATTGGCCTGCTGGTTGGCTTTGGAGATGCGAAAAAATCATGTTAGTAGCATATTATGAATTTAAAAGAAAAACTATAACAACGAAGTAGGCTTTACAAGTTATCTACCAAGTCAAAAAGTAGTTGAAGAGACAATATTCGTACTAAGTAATTACTTTTAAATCGCAAAATCAAACAAGTAGATCTATTTTAAGTCCGCATATATAGTGAAGTGGAACTATGGAACCCTACCCTGCGCGTGCCTCGACGCGCACTTGGCTAATTATTTCCTTTTGAATTACGGAAGGAACCTAAAAAATGCTATACATAATTTTATTAATAAATAGAATATTTCTCTAAAGTAAGTAAGTAAGTTCGTATAGACTGAGTGGCCAGCCCTATTGTCAGAGTTATTAAGCCGCCGAAAGGCCTCTGACTTGGCTTGACGATTGCTAAACCACCGGGACCTACAATTTTACGTGTCATCCGATCCACGGTAGTGCTCAAAAAGAAATGCCACTCACGGTCACCCATCCGAAGACTGACCGGTCCGTCCGTTGCTTAACATTGGTGATCGTTCGGAAACACCTAGTCAAGCTACGCCACGAGCGCTACAAATACATCTAACCATATTAGGTGGCGGGAAGACGCTGGATGCAAGCCGCTTCCAATCGGCCTTTTTGGAAATCCATGGGGGAGGCCTATATCCAACAGTGGAATTCTAATGGCTGAGATGATGATGATAATGATATTAGGACCCTTAAAATGGTCTCACAGAAGCGTCTACCAGGAGATCTCTCGAACCTTGACATTCGCAATAATCACGTAACTTTTTCACGAGGCGCTTTATGACTTTATTTATTGCCGACAAGTTAGATAAAACCCTTGTTACCTTTGAATAAAATATACATCACAGTCAGGTTTACGTGACGGCTTTTTGTAGTGGAATAAAAGTCACCTGCTCGTGTTACTCGGTGAGCCAGAAATATGGAGGGTGGTTATGGTCCTTTCATAGGACCTATATTATTTAGGACAGCTGTGCTATGTGTTTAATTTTTTTAAGTAGATTAGGTACAATCCATTTAAATATTTAATTCATTTTCAATCGTTACCTGTACAAACTAGGATGTTTGGAAGTCAAAGTAGGACTTTCTATCTTCTTTTTTAGGGTTCCGTACCTCAAAAGAAAAAAAAACGGAACCCTTATAGGATCACTTTGTTGTCCGTTCGTCCGTCTGTCTGTCCGTCTGTCCGGGTGTCAAGACTTTATCTCGGGAACGCGTGAAGGTATCGTGTTGAAATTAAAACCGTATATGCAGATCCATAGTATCTTTCTGCAGAAAGAAAAATCAAATTTCTCAGTTTTCGTAAAAAAAAGTTACAGCCGAATATATCGTAAAAAACTCACATTTCGACACTTACAGAGGAATCAAAACCTATGGGGTACTTCCCGTTGACCTAGAACTCTGAAATTTTGCAAGAAGCATTGTGTTAGAGTACACATATAGGCAAAAATCCGAAAATTTGACATTTTTAATTTAATCACAAAAAATAGTGTCTTTATGCAAGGAATGAGCGTCAAAATTTTAAAGTGAATTAACCGTATCATATGGGGTATCATATGAAAGAAATTAACTAACACAAGCTAAAAGAGGTTTTTTAAATATTTTTGCGATGTATATTTTTCGATTTATGACGGAAAATATTAAAAAAAAAAAAAAAAACCTTTTTATCTACTAGTTCGTACGGAACCCTCGGTGGGCGAGTCTGACTCGCTCTTGTCCGGGTTTTTTATAATACACAACACCATCTAGCCCAAATTAAATATAGCTTGTATTAAGGAACTAAGTAGATGCCTAATAGATAACATATATACTTTTTTGTATCATAATGATATCAGTGATATAAAATATTAATCATTGATATCAAACATTAAAAAAACAGAGATTTATAGATTGAAAGTAGAAACATACGTGCAACATTGAAATGCAAACTAAAAAATATTTAAACTAAGTGCTAACATAAAAACTTACTAAGTACTTACTTTATCCTATCTAACAAAAATACGAACAACAAATAACAGACAAAAAACATCACAATATAACAATAAAGATTACAATTATAATGCTAATAAGGTTTTATCAGACTAAAAAGAAATCATACTAACTCAATAATAGAACAGAATAGACTGGCAGAGAATATAACAATAATATTACCATATAATTATTATAAAACACAGTATGTAAGTACGTAACAGTTAACAAAAAACCAAAAGTTTTGAAAAGATAGAAAGACATCAAAATATATGTATATTAAAAGAAAATAACAAATAATTTGAAATAGATGTAGAACTCACAGAAATATAATAATATTAATAATGTTCATAAGAAAATAAAGGAATTTATTTGTCAAAAAGCGTGGAAAATTGGTGTATAAGTAATATGCAGTGTCAAAACATCGAGAGAGTAACAACAACCAAAATGTACGAAAAGGTAGGGATTGAACGTGCACGAACAGATGTAGCGGTTATCGCGATTCAACTATACCTATATACATAATTTTTCTTATTTGAGGAATTAAGAAATGACTATGTTCTCCGTATTTTAATTCACACAAGTTTCCGTGTTTTAATTCACACAAAATTCATGAATATGAAGCATAATGAGCCTACATATTTATATGTAATACCGTTAAAATTAAAGGTATATCAATTTTCAAAAAATGTATAACCATGATTGCTGGATATACCTTTAGAACCTACCAGGAACCAAAATTGGTAGCCAACATTTTAGGCAAATAAATGTGGCAAAATTTAGTTTGTATCAACTTTCCAACTTCAGATTTCTCTCTATATTACAATAAGTGTTTGTTATTAATCGCGACATCCGCTAATCAGGCCCTCTGTAGAGGCGTGCTTACTGGGAGGGGTGCCGTTGCGGGGTGCGGGGGGCGGCGGGGGTCTCGGCGCCTCCTCTCGAGGGGCGCCCGCGCCGCCTGGCGGACTCGCCACTGTAACACCACCAAGCAAGTCAGATGAGGGTACTTACACAACGGAAGGTAAGAGCACATGAGAAAATATTATATGTGAGCAATTTTCGCCAGTACATTGTGCACTTTTCCTTAAATGGATTAAACTATTTTCTACCCTAAATCAATAAAAATCAACAAAACCGAGGGAAAAGGCGGAGCCGTGACTTGACGCGTTTATACGTGCAATTTTTTTTACTTAGTAATGTAGTTAATCCAAATATTACTGCTGAATTGTGTTATTTTGTCATCGACTTCAAAAAAAGGTGTATGGTATTTATATAGACATTTGTAATGTACATATGACGCAATAAATGTATGAGTATGAGTAAGGTGTAGTTTTATGAATTGAAAAAGAGGTCGATATTAATTGTTTTCTATTCATCTACAGTGAAATTTGTAGAGGATGCCGAAATAAAAATCATAAGTAGGTATTCTTCTATATACTTAATGATTATTAAATTCAATAATTAATTTACTTTGACGTGACAACGTCTAATAAATCGATGAACGCCGGCTGCACGCACGAAAAAGGATGACCCATTGTTACGCTCATTGTAACGTTTGTATTTCTTTTTGTTATGACGTTGTCACGTTAAGCTGTCGTCCGAAAACAGAATTTACAGACAACCAATGTTTATTTAAAATTTACGGTTAATTTAATCTAGCAATTTAATTTATTTCTCTTTAATAATTTAATTCCAATGTAATGGATATAAACTATCTGTAACAAAATAATTTCATTTCATTTCTTATAGACTTTAATTTAAATTAAGTTAAAAGTAGGTGTAAACATGTGGTGTTGTATTCGATTAAGTAAGTAACTTAAGCTTTATTTGACATTTATTATTAGTCTGGCATTAGTCATATCATCCTGAAGTTCATAATTTGCGCGTTGGTTATCATGACTTGGGTCCCTTTACCTTTCATCTTAAATTATAGCAGTTTAGTGGTAAAAGGTAATAAAATAACTCCAAGTTATTAAGCGATCAAGTTACTAGCTCATTAAATAAATTAATGAGAGTGTGGATATTGTAAACATGCTAATTACGTAATATGCATGCTATTTACCGTATATTCATGACATGGTGTCATGAATATACGGTAAACAGTATATGACAGTTTAAACTCTGAATTTACGAGTGTATAATGGCGAAACCTATTTGCGTTATTGTATTTTACTAATTTCATGAAATTATGCATCGTCTGTTTGTGTAGGAAACATTTTATCTGTTTAAATAATTTTCTTTGTTTTAACTTCCATGAGTATTACTTTATGACGCATGTGCATGCAAATACATTAACGATGCGTTATGTTTATCTGTATTTTTGTATAGCGTTAACCGACTCTAGGGGGCAGGGGTCAAAAATCAAGAAGCTCGCTTCAATAATATCGTGAGTTTTCCGGAGGGTTCTCCGGAAAACTCATATTATTATACATTATATACCTATATTATTATTACACATTTAGGACCTTACCGAAAAACGTTACTTAACTTTAACCATCGTCTTAAATTCTCTGTCTTCTTTCCGCAAGTGTCATTACGTGTCAGCGAGAAGTTGACAAAATATGTTGCAATGTTTAAAGTTAAGTAACGTTTTTCGGTAAGGCCATAAGTCACTAAATTCAAAATGCGAAAATTTGTGTGTTTGATACTCTTTCACGTTAAGTACCTGAGAAGATTTAATTTGATCGGAAATGTTTATTTGTAATGTAATTAAATTTAAATTTCGGATTTGAAGTTTGAAACACATGTGGGGCACAGCTAGTGAAGAATTATTTATTGGTATTTTTATAATCGATGCTTTATTTTAATATATTACTTTTATCTTCTCTTTTTTATTCCACAAATGTTTTCTCGGTCTTCCTCGTCCTCTCTTAATCTTATTACTAAACATCATTATTTTTTTACAAGCACCTTGAAATCCTGTGACTGGATGAACCTGGTTACTTTTGTACGCTAATGAGTATCCAGCTTTACAAGCGACGTGAACAGGATCTGAATTAAGTTTTTTTTTTAATTAGTCTGAAATGTTAATGAGATAAAAAAGTAAGAGAAAGTAACAAACTGGATATATACTGGCGTGCTATTCTACTATCAGTTGTACCTATAATGTTTGCAACCGAGATAATTTTTTTACAAGCTTGTATTTAATTTGCAATATTTGTATGTATGTATGTATGCATGAACTCGTAGGTAGGTATGTGTACTCGGCAGTAATCTTGGAAGCTAAATTAGTACTACATTGCGATGTCCGATTGGGCTCAGATTTGGTGTACATATGTATCTCCCGTGACAATATAATAATTTGATACCACAGGGCTGTCCTGATGATGGAGCTGGAAGACGGCCCTAGGAACTTCTTAACTAAACAAGATAAGCCCATCGAGTTTGGGCTCATTTGTTTTGTCTTAGTGAGTACTTTGGTGCTCCATGATATTCAGGGTCTGACAATAAAGTCAAAAGTTGGTCATAGGAACTCACGTCAATTTTTGAGTCGAAATCTTCAATTATAGTCAGAGATTTCGACTCAAAAATAGATGTGAGTAACCCGTAAATTGTTCAAATTTTCAAAGTTTCATCATAAAATAAGTTATAAGTACTAAAAGCTCTTTCACTTTTTTTAACTATATTATTATGTACTTGTCTTATTATTTACTCTTTAATTGTTTCAAAACTATCAACTGAGAGATTTTATGTAATCGACTTACTTTATGCGAAGGAGTTGTATCATATTTTATTACTAGTCATTATCATGACCCTGCCTGAAAATAATATAAAACAAGTAAAATAAAAAAGAACTCGCTCCATTTCGCTATGTTTTGTTATGTAAGTATACTTCAATTGGTGACCGTAAATGGGAACGATAGAATGGCCATAAACTTGCTATAACAGTCAGTCTGCGAAGGTTTGCATGAATGAAACATGGCCTCGGCTTTTATACGATTGGATTTAATAAAATGTGAGTTGTTCTCTAAAATTTTTATGAATTATTACAAAGATATATATTCCAAATAATGGAAGTTACTTCATCGAACACAGTGACTAAGCCGACCAGGCGCTCAATTTTTGAATCGCTTGCCGAATTCACGTATAAATTTGCATGTCTTCCTAAAAATATCAACAAAATTGTGTCGATAGAATTAAAATTCAAATGGTACCAGCACTCGTTGCATTAGCGAGTGATTTGAATGATTGTGAGCGAACGATTTCTTGAAAATCGTTACTTAGAAAGTATTTTTCTAATCAAATAACTTTAAGCGACTCAACTGAATTCTCGACAACAATGGAATCTTGTGCTCTCTTAGATGAAACTAGACACTCGTAGCAACTACACGTGCTTTGCGTTAAAATTTTTGGAATATATGCACTATTTTATTATATTTTGAATGATATTTTCCGAAGTATTTATTAAGAATTTAACGCGCACAGCTATCTCTCTCGCGTATCACAGCCTTTTGAAACATATAAAATCATTGGTAAAAGATATTAAAAAAGTGAGAAATTAATTTGTTTATTTAGATAGGAGAAATATTTTCCCGCACTCCGCATATTTCGGTGCGGGGCCCTTAATGGTAACACAACTCGGCGGAGCCTAGCGAGCGACGGATTTATTTGAAAAAAAAAAATGTAATGAAAAAACATAAAGGTACCTATTAAATACTATAGGGAATCGTTTTAAAGATTCGCTAACGTACCTCCGCGCCTTAAACTGTAAAACAAAGATAAAATGGAGTAACATAGTGCATTTGTGCAATGATAAAACCTAATAAAATACTTTGTTACAGCTTATATTGCAACAACGACGCGTGGCAAGTAATTTATCATGTTAGCTGGAACAAGCCGTCTGTTGGTAACAAATGTTGTTTTGTGTACTACGCGGTACGTACAGCTAAATATAGCTGTTTGTGTAGGGAATAAAGCTTGTTTTACAATGTATGGATATGTTTTGTCAGGGAAAAACATAGATATACATTTTTATCCAACTTCCAAAAAGGAGGAGGTTCTCAATTTGTCAGAATCTTTTTTTAAAATTATTTTTTAGACACCTGGACCGATTTGAAAAAGTATTTTTTATTTGTAAGGGTGATTCCATAGAAATTTTATCAAAATCAGTTCAGCATTTTGATTTTTTATAATAAAATAACTGGAAAAATATACGAACAAATAAACGAATTGCGTATTTTGAAGTCGGTTTTTTAAAGTTTTTAACACGCTTTTATTAGGTCGACCTGTATGTAACTATGTAATGAAATCTAAGGTAACTAATTTAACCATCTTCCAAGGATCGTAGCGTCATGAAAATTGGCAGCTGTATGTAGTTCTGATGACAATACAATAATATGGTACTGTCGAACTGATCTGATGATGGAGTCGGAAGATATGAACTAGAACTTCATGATGGAACATCGTATCATAGCTGTGTTTTTATTTGTTAGAAAAGTCTTGTAATGAACTGTGACCACAATAATTTGTAGCGTGTTTTTTAGTTTTTTAAACTGTAATTTATTATGCGATTATTTGTTATAGATCTATAAGTTCAACTGTACTGCATGCGCGAGAGCAAAAAGTCCAATTTAATATGGAGATTAAAGTGCGCAGCTATCTCTCTCTCGCACATCACAACTTTTTTAAGTCATTGAGTACTTATAGGGATATTAGAAAAGTAAGAGTCGAATTTGTTTATTTCGATAGGAGATTTTTTTTTAAGTTTTATTCAGGTATCATGTATACTGGCGACGGAATTGTAAAAAAAATATATATTTTCCCTCTCCTCAGCCAATTTAAAAAATATCAGAATTCATTTTTATTTTAAATGTTTCTCCTATCTAAAGAAACAAATTATACTCTCAATTTTATAACATCCCTACTCAATGATTTTATAATAATTATGTTTAAAAATGGTGTGATGCGCGAGAGAGATAGCTGCAAGTTTTGAGAGAATCCTTAAGGCTGTATCTTTTTCACCGGCATGATGCAGATCCTATAAAACAAAGATACAGCAAAGGTATAAATGAAACCAGTTTTAATTTTTTCTTGTAAACGGCAAGGGACTTTTGTCATATATAGTTTTTGCAAAGTTGACTGCAAAATCACATTATTTCATTGCTAAATGAAGAAATTCAGGTGATTTTCTAATGATTAAATATATATTTGTTGACAATTATCGAATTATTTTAGTAAGATTTCACTTGTCTTATTTATCATTTCATCTTATTGTATTATTGTTTATATAGTACGTAGGTAGCTACAACCATTTAACAAAAAACAAAAAAAACACTTGAATACTGGCCGACGAACGATTCCAGCTCGTAACGTTCTTGTAGATTTTTTTATTCATATGTGTATATATATATGTATATATATATATATATATTACAATTAATAAAATTTTTAGTAAAAAAAACTGAAAAAGAAAAATATTTGTCACAGTCGGCTAAAATTACTATTTGATTACCTTACTACAGTATAGTTTCGAATTTTAAATTGCTGGAAATTTACGGTCAGTCAGTTTATCAAGTCAGCTTAAATAAAAGCTCATGTGTTCGTAACAAATGCGGCAAGGCTTTTTGTGTGACGACGTTTATTTCGAAGCGTATATTTCCTAAAGTTTTACTACAAAAGAAGGGATGGCTTTGGAATTTTTTCTTTGTGAAGAAAGAATGTGTGGTTGAAACAGAAATGAGTTTTTTGTGAGTAATGTAGTAAGTAAATTTTGCATATGAAAAATGGAGGTAGTTAGTATTATTTTTAGTGTCACTGGTAAGGAACGAAACAATAATGTATTATTTTTTTGTTGTGGAACAAAAACTGTGCGTTTTCAAGTATTGTGTTATTTTACTCGTTTATTTGAAGGTAAAATTGCTGACTATTGTTCTAACATTGGCCGTAGACATGGACAGTAAAATTGTTTAATTTAAATGGACCATTGTGAAAACATTACAAACATTATGGATAATAAAGTGCGCTTATCCAAACATTAAGTAAATATATTATTATGTACTTAATTAATTAATATATAATACTAAATTATATTATAATGTACCTATATACGAAAAAAAACGTGAAGCTTAAACCAAATTTTACTGGGCGTCTGAATTAAGAAGAGATAACAATTATAAATGCTAATCTTGGTTCATAACCAAACTGGATGACGACTGAAATCATAAACTAGTCGAAACAAATACAAAAGCGTAATAATGCCATCCATTAGGCGAGCCGTCTGCCTTTTTGCTGCACATTTTTATTTAAAAAAATGCATGATACAAGCATAATCATGAATCGAGCTTTAGAAATATGAAAGTATTATTTTCATATTACTAAAGTTCAATTAATTCAGATGATATTTTAAGCGAATACATTTTAGACAAAAAAATACATTAGAAATTAAAACATTATGTGAAGCGAAGGGATACCCCTTAAAATATATTTTTCTGATTGTTTTTACCATTATGACCAACTTTTACTGAGAGCACAACTCAAATTTCGTGACGAAATCAGATGCCCTGATGATGGGACCACTACACTCTTAATAGCAATTATTTTAATATTACTTTGACCCATGTAATAGGGCGAATTCTGTGCTTTGACCTTTGTCTTGATCTCTCAACTGTAGAAGAGCGAGACAAAAGTCAAAGTAATATTGAAATAGGACTGGTTGGATGTTTGTGGTTCAGTTCCAGGTTAAAGGGACTTCCACTTCCTGATGGATGACACTTGCAGAAAGAAGACAGAGAATTTAAGACGATGGTTAAAGTTAAGTAACGTTTTTCGGTAAGGCCGCAAGTATATCTTTGAGATTCTCTTGTTTTGAGTCTCGTATGCAGTAAAAGTTGTTTATAATGATAACTACAATCTTCATTCGACTTCACTCGACACAAAAGTAACTCAGTTTTTTACGGACTGAGTTTTACTTACAAATCAAATGCTTCACGAATGGTTTGTTACTACGGCACAGAAGACACGGGATGCTTACCTGGAACAAAAGACGAATAGAAAAATTTTAACACATTCACAACACACACAATAGTTGGACAATATTCAAGTACTCTTTCTTAAGATGTCGAGGTAGGTGACGCAGCTGTCTGCTTGCGAGCGACTTCTTTGTCGGCAATAAATAATGACAGTTGTCGAAATAAAATTATTTTAATCCATTGTAATGCATTGGTCCTTCACGTGTGAAAGAGCTGGGCCACCCAACTCTGCACATTAAATATAAAATACAAAATAAAAGCTATAGTATTTTTAGGTACATAATTCATCTTATGCAAACATTTGTTTGAAGAAGTAACACTGATATCGGAACCAATATTTGAGATTAGTCCGCCATCTCTCAAAGCCATGCGAGTACACTCTTTATGTCTCAGAGATTACGGTGGCTTATCCCCTGTCACGGCATCTAAGAACATAAGCTAACGGTGGTCTCAGCTAATTTTGCTTTCTCGAGATTTCTAAGGGAGATTTAGGGAGATTAGCAAAGATACAAGCTAAAAGATACACAAACTGAACGCCGGGGAATGGAAATCTTCATCAGATGAATATTTAAGAAAGCGTATATCTTTAGACACGGGAAAGATAAGCACTAAGCCGATTGAGGTCCGGACCTATGATTAGAGTAAGTGGTATAAAAGTTCTGGTAAATGACAACGTGATTTCATGATTTTTTTGTGAATTTTATGTATGTTTTGAGGAGTTAGTTTCATTGATCTAAATACTTTTTATAGGGCTGGACAGTTTTACTCACACAAATGGCAGCTTATTGGCAAATCGCACCCTTACCGATAAACGTTACTTAACTTTAACCATCGTCTTAAATTCTCTGCCTTCTTTCCATAAGTATCATTACATGTCAGCGAGAAGTTAACAAAATATGTTAAGCATTGCTTAAAGTTAAGTAACGTTTTTCGGTAAATCCGTCAATATAAAACATTAAGTTTTACGAACTAAATATTTATCTGAAATGTTTGCCGCAAATTTCATAAGTGTTGAATCACGAATTCTTGGAAGCAGCGACAGCGGAATTTTTCAACTTCAATTCCGTAAATAGAGTTCAGTGGATATTTTATATTCCCAGAATAGGAACTGACTGTTAAAAAGTGTAAAGTTTTGGCTAAAAAGTCTAGAAGCTTGTATAAATGCTAGATTAATCATCAGGTAAGTTTCCGGCAGCCTAGTGGTGAGACCGTCTGACTTGCGATCCGTAGGTCCTGGGTTCGAATCCCACGGCACGCACCTCTGTCTTTTCGAAGTTATGTGCATATTGTTGATTGCCGCCAACTTCAAACGGTGAAAGAAAACATCGTGAGGAAACCTGCATGTCTGAGAGTTCTCAATGATCTTGAAGATGTGTGAAGTCTGTCAACCCGCACTTGGCCAGCGTGACAGACTATGGCCTAACCCTTCACAATGAGAAGATGGCCCGTTCCCAGCAGTGGGACAGTTTGTACAAACAGGGCCGATAAAAAAAAAAACAATCATCAGGTGCCCGAATAAAATAAGATACAGTACAGCTCCCAGTTGGAAAACGAAATCTAAGTTTACGCTCACAGCTTGCCATGATTGGTTACGGCTATAAAAATTCTTTATTACCCTGGAATTACTACTTCCAGGAGCTGAGGTTTGAAAGCCTTGAAAATTATTGTTTGCACGAGCTGAGGTTTCAACGCTTTAAAGCTTACGCGCTTGATAATTATTGACGAGCGTTGAAGCTATGTAGTTTAACTGGCATCACAGATCAGTTGTTAATATGCCTGCCTTCTAAGTTGTAGGTCGTGCTTTCGATCCCCAACCAAAACAAATATTTGTGTGATGAGCATGAATGCTTGTTTGTGTTTGAGTAGTTTTTGTGTAACGTATATGTTCAAGGCGGTAGGCAGAAAAAATCCTTCCGCCCACGCACCCCCCTTCCCCCCTATGAGAGCTAAACTACCCCGAAATGAATTCCTGGCTACGGCCTTGTATATGTTTACAAACAAATATATGTATTCAATCAGCTATCTCGTTCTCACAGTACAAATTTTGCTTAGTTTGGGGCTAGATTATTTCGTTATTAACCGACTTTAAAAAAAGGAGGAGGTTATCAATTCGTAGCGTATATATATAATATATATATATATTTATGTATGTACACGAATTTCCCCGTCATTCGTGAACCAATTTTTCTGTTTCGTGAATTGGCGTATAGAGAAAGCTCCCAAGTTGGTCCCTTAATTATTTTATCCGCAAATTACGTTTGGATACTGAAAATTGACGGATGCAATATAATCAAATCATACCTTAGAATATTTTACTATTTACCCATTGACGAATGCAATATTATCTTTCATAATCTTAGCTTAGAATATTTTACAATGTACCTATCCAAAACAAACTCGATGATAATATAGAGTTTTTATTTTCACCCGACTGCTTGAGTTATGTTTTTTGGGTGCATTCACGTATGTATTTTTATGCAGTCGCGTATTTTGTTTATCTTTTAATATAGACACTTGCTGCTGATACAATTGGGATTGTGTGATAATGTCTACCAATTCCAGCAGTTATACGTACGGGGAGTCCCCCGAGTACCGGACACTTATATTAATGTTTTTAATGAACAAAAAATTGAATAATTATGTTTTATTTCAATTCTTAGCATTTTCGTATAAACAATCATATATAACATTAAAATAAACCAACAAAGATGAAAATTGTTCATTTTTTAGCCACTTAAAATGGAATCAATCAGGTTTAGAGTTTGGTTTCATTGAAATTTGGCACTTAGTACCGGACAAGTATAAATTCGAACCCATAAAACCGGACAGAACCTGGTAATTATGGGTTTAATAAAAAATATAGTTACACAATAATCTTACATTCATACTATAAACGCCTGAGGCGTATAAACATAATAAAAATCTAAATAAATCAACAGAACTAAAAATAAATGACATGTCCCAGTGTTTGGTTCTAGATAGCTTTTTTCTTCGTCTGAAATAATCTGAATAGATAAATAATAGCATTACAATATTATATCGAATATAATTGGCACCTCGTATTGTCAAAACACATATGTCCGATACTAGGGAACTTGGAAAGGTCTAATTCAATTTGACCGGTACTAGGGAATCTGTTACTGTCCGGACTTACGGGAATAACGTACAATATTATAATTCCAGACATACGGCAGTGATGACATACGGCACTGAAACGTAGTCCCTAACTATGGGCCTTATAAGGAAGCTCAAGGTCGCGCAACGAGCTATGGAGAGGGCTATGCTCGGAGTCTCTCTACGAGATCGAATCAGAAATGAAGAGATACGTAGACGTACAGGAGTCACCGATATAGCACAGTGGATTAGCAAGTTAAAGTGGCAGTGGGCAGGGCACATAGCACCTAGAACTGATGGCCGATGGGGCCGAAAGGTTCTCGAGTGGAGACCACATACCGGCAAGCGCAGCGTAGGAAGACCAGCTACGAGGTGGACAGATGACCTCATACAAGTGGCGGGAAGACGCTGGATGCAAGCCGCTTCCAATCGGTCTTTTTGGAAATCAATGGGGGAGACTTATGTCCAGCAGTAGACTTCTTATGGCTGAGATGATGATGATGATGATGATTATAATTCCGCTTAACACAAAGTTTATTAATAAATCCGCAAAAAAAGAATATCAATGATTGAATCAAAAGCACCACATACAATTAATTCACTTTAAAAAATAATCTATGACGTTCTGAATATTACTCGACGCAACAAAATGATAAATATGTAACCTGTATTACGTATCGAATGAAACTGACACCTCCCGCACCGCAGGGGGGGGGGGGGGGGGAGGGGGTTCTGATCATTGAGTATGACGTCTTCGATTACACGAATGTTGTTAGGAACGTTATTTCATAGTTCAAAGTATTTTGTCCGGTACTAGATGCTGTCCGGCGCTAGGGGGATTCCCCCTATACCTTGTTTCGCACATACTATCTTCTATTAGGTATGCATCAAGCATAGTATATGTGTGAATATTATAAAAGATACCATTTTATTGAAAAACAAATGTAATTTTTTTTTAGGTATATCAGTTTGCACGATGCGTGCAAACTGTCAAGTTAAATGTTTTTCGAATCAAGCTCGCGCGCCGTTCAACCGGTGTATATGTTTGGAATTATCGATCTTGAGCATTAGGTATGAATAATAAAGTAGCCTATTAAGTCTGATAAAAGGCAGCGGGATCTTATAAGAAATCACTGGTAGACGAATCTAACGCAGGGAGAGTCTGAAATATTTCACTAAGTCATCTTTAAATTTAAATTAATATCAATCCTTTTTTTATTCGATGTTTGAATAACTTAGCATAATAATATTTAAAAAAAAGATGTTGACATAATATAATGCCCCATTTTCCGACAATATAAAAACACTAAGCACTATTCGTTAAGAAATAAATCAGCTCAAGGCCACAGACCACTTTATCTTGTCCGAAGCGGTTGTAATGGGAACCGGCGGCGTATTAAATACGATACGAGAGAGTACGGGAGTGTAGGGAGCGTGTGTTAGAATGCTAAATTGCCCGGAAAATATTGCTTGTGCTACGATGAAACCATAAAAGCTTTTTGTGCGGTCGACGCTTTTGTAAGAGATCCTATCGACACATTTATTATTGTGATTATTATACAGTTATATTATAGACAGATTAGTGGAAGGGTTTACTTAGAGTTAGTTGGGTTTAGCGGTGCATTTAATATGATAACCATTTATCTCTCTTTTTACCCGACTGCGTAAGAAGGAGGGTTATGTTTTTCGAGTGTGTGTATGTATGTACGTTTGTATGTATGTATGTGGGTATGTATGTATGGATGTTTCTATATGATCGCCTTCAGCCTAAACGGCTTGACTGATTTTGATATGCGAGGTGCCGTTAGATTCGTCTTCACTTCCAGAGAGTTATAGGCTATATTTTTTGCATTAATATTAATAAATCTCTGGCAAAAATAAAAAATAAATGCGTATTTTTCGTAACCTCCAACGAACTTTTTCATAATAAACAAGTAGATTTACTAGATTTATTCTAAAGAATACGCATTTATAATATTTTGCAGCGATTTTACGCATTATTTCTCACAAAAAAACGAACACTCAACACCATATCAAGCGTAACGAAACCGTAAGTTAGACTGCAAAAACTGCTTTTCTGCAGTCGGGTATTTTAGCACATTTTTTAGCACAGACACTTGTTTCCTTTCTGGCGTAACATCGGTTGCTTGATCAAAGTTATATTTTTTATAATATTTATTTTTCTAATGCTTTGTTACGCGTGCCTGCGTGACGTCACCAGCCGGTTCCAACGGGAGACCGGCTCTGGTTAATCAACCAGCTAATGCTGAGATGGAACCGGCTCGTGACAAAAATGACCGTTGCTTTGTTTTTATTTAATTTTGTGTTTGTTGTTGTGCCTGTTTTTGTCACAAATAAAAATATGTTTATGTCTATATCGTTGGTCTTAGTTATAGAGTAATGATGAGTAAAGCTTCCTCGTATATTAAAATTGATGTGTGCTCACGCGCGCCGTGTGGGCGGACAGTGGAAGCCGATTGGTGGCGCCTTCTAAATTGGTATACTTGTAGATGTAGTAGTAGATTGTGATTTTATTCGTTATACCAAGTCTAAGCACTATCAGGATAAATTATTTTCGTGTCCAAAATTAAGACTTTCTTGACAGAACACCGGTCAGACTCATAGGCCAAACTCCTACAGCCCTGATAAAAAAAAAAAAAAAAGCATCTCAAAGGGATACAGTTTTCGTCGCCGGAAGATGCGCTGTCGGCGAACGAGAAGACCGCAGAAGAGGTATACATGGAGCGGACAGGAAAAAGTGTTTAAAAAATTGGTACAGACGCATGAAACTTTGTATAAATGCTGGTGGAGAGCTCTTTGAAAAGATTTATTAATAAAAAAGTCATACAGTTTTTTTTATAGTCACATACAATTTTCTGAGTGTCCCACGTAGGTATTATAAGTATGCAGCAAGGCACGAGGCAGCGAGCGAGCAAAACATAGCTGTCATATAATGAGAAATTGCGAAAATTTCAGAAGCAGTATTTAAATTAATGACCAAATGGTTCTATCAAACGGTAATAACAACGAAAACGTTGGCAATATCGTTATTAAAAAAGGTAAGTATTTTTTTTTATAATGATCAATATTTAAAGTTGAAAAAAAAAACAATATTTAAATACAACCAGCCACAATCCCACACAACAACTAACTTACCTAAATCACAGTTATGAAATATAATATCTGTAACGCCACGAAACTAAACGTCGTCTTGTCAAATCGCTCTTCCGAGTACACTGCGTTTAAGCTTACCCATTTAGTAGTGTTGAAGGGTATTCCGTCTCTAATCACCCCTTTGATACTTTGTCAACGTACACGGAGTAAAATGTAGTAACACAAGTCATTCACAGTTTTTAGGGTTCCGTACCCAAAGGGTAAATCGGGGCCTATTACTAAGCGAGCTCCATCCTCGGCCACACCGTCGCTTAACATCAGGCGAGTTGGTGGTCTATCTTGTATAAAAATAAAAATAAGACTCCACAGTCTGTCTGTCTGTCTGTCCGTCCGTCCGTCTGTCTGTCACCAGGCTGTGTCTCATTAACCGTGATAGTTAGACAGTTGACATTTTCACAGATGATGTATTTCTGTTGCCCCTATAACAAAAAATACTAAAACACAGAATAAAATAAATATATAAGGGGGCTCCCCGTTTTTATAGATAATTGTACGGAACCC
This sequence comes from Lycia hirtaria, assembly GCA_947563715.1. Taxonomy (NCBI): domain Eukaryota; kingdom Metazoa; phylum Arthropoda; class Insecta; order Lepidoptera; family Geometridae; genus Lycia; species Lycia hirtaria. Next base: position 42,005,974 of record OX387379.1, read on the forward strand.
TTCGTGCGTGAGTCCGACTCGCACTTGGCCGGTTTTTAATTTTATTTGTTTGGTTACTTACAAACTTGAAATAGTACATTTGTAAAACTATAACTACAAACGCTATCATTTATAGTGGCGTACTAAAAAACAAGGATACAGGACCGAATTTGTTTGCGTCATTTGCGGCACACACAGCCTCGGTTAAAAAACAAAAAGGAAAAAAAGCAAGGTGAAAAAGATGAAAAAGGTGAAAAAGAGGTTTTCACCTTTTTCATCTTTTTCACCTTGCGTGCCTTATTAGGATTTGAAGTCAGGGCCTGCGATTTTTAAGCCGGTCTCTCAAACGGCCTGAGTTTACTTACTTGTGTTATATGTAGTGCGTTTGATGGCGGATCTTCAGGCCATTGATTAGAAGGAGGCTGGGACATTAATTACATCAGGCTATTCATCTTGTCCCTAATTCTGTGTAAACTTTGAAGTGGTATCTTCTACATAAAAGAGGTGGTCGTTTGGAAAGTTTAGTGGACAGGCCAGGACTTGACTTATTTAGACTTATTACACTTTTTTGAAGCGATGACGACAGCTGAGTCGGTTATGTGGTGGACTTCCATGTCATTAAGTGTGGGTTTGAATCCCAAAAATAACTCGGAACTTTTGATAAACTGTTTCACAAAGAAACCATCGCATAGTAGGTATATACGTAGTTTAAAACATAACCCTTCCTTTAGTTTTGCCGTAGTCGGGTAAAAATGGTCTACTGGAGGTGATCTACCTAACAGCTACCACTGAGTTGATAAATTGACGCTAAACACCTAGTTGTGTTTCGGTAGCCTTATTTGAGAGCCAGTTTCGATTCTAGCTTAGATATTGTTATCATCTTGTACTATATTATAATAAATATAGTTTAAAACATTGAAAAAATCTACTTCAAAATACGCGATTCGTTTAATTGGTCGATATATTTTCCCAATTATTTTGTTATAAAAACCTGATAAAATACTTGATAACATTTATATGATGCCACCTCTGAAGTATGACATACCAAAAAAAGTCAAAATCAATTCATAATTGGTAAAATAATCGGGTACTTCCTGAACAAACACATAAAAATATACACACAGTAGAATTGAGAACCTCCTCCTTTTTGGAAGTCCGTTAAAAATCAGATGAGCTGTGGTTAAATACCTAGCTTGTTGAAGTAGCAATTAGGTATATGTTTGATCATCAACTCGACAAATGGTTAACGACCGACGGTGTGGTAGAGGATGGATCACGTCGAATTTTTTGAATATACGTCTATAAGATGTATATTCAAAAAATTCGATGATAACGTCTCTTAAAAATGCCAGTAATTAAAGATATACCCTGTATAAAATACATAACTCTCGTAACTTGTTCTTCCTTGGAGTTTTGGCGGGAACGTCCTTTAGACATGTCGTTGCTCTGTTATATTTTTCTAAACATATATTATTTTGAATATTAATGCGATAAAAATGGTGGTGTTTTATTCATTAATTGTTCGATCAAGTGTGTGAGTGTAGACAAATGAAATAAAGCAGTGAATCGTGTCTTTTAACGTTGTCGGCAAAACTCCATAGAAGCTTCTAGTAAAGTCGCCATCACTTTACTGAGATTTATATTAAGATAACATACATAATGATAAAATGATAAATGATAAATTCGTTTATTGAGATAAAAACGGAAAAAGACCAATTACAATTATCTCACAATATTCAAAAATTATTCTTAAACAATGTCTTAAACAAATGTCTGAGGATTACAAAATATTCATTATATAAATACAATATCATTTAAAATGTCAATACAAAAATGTCAAATGGGCAATACGCCTAGCATGTCATTACAAAAAAATAATTATGTCATACAAAGTAAAATATACCGTTCGGGTAAGTACTCAGAGTACCAAGTCAATAAACTCAAAGGTTATCGTCAAAGTCCAATGAATCATCAGGCTTTTTACACCTGTCCCATTGATCCAATTGATTTTCACAATAAGTCAAGGAGGTACTTAAAATAGTCTTCCAGTTATCACAAAAGATGTCACAATCAGGGTTGGCAGCAAGGAGTGCGTTTAAGTGGCGACGGGCACGATTCAGGGGCGACATAGAACGTGCTACTGTGCGACCGCGATCTACGTGGAACAGGTCATGCGGGCGACCACGTCTGTTTGCTGGAACCCCGGGCTCGTCCGGTACGAACAGTACGCATAGCAAGTCGTGCAGACGTATAGAATCGACGGACCCCCTAAGCGCCTTACAGCAGATAGTTAGCTGGTTTAACATCCTTCTAACTTCCAAAGAGTTGTAACCAAGCTGACCGAGCAGGAATTTAGTTGGATACAGAAACGGATAGTAACCATAAATTTTCTTATACAGTGACCTTAAAAAGGCCTTTTGGACTTTTTCAAGCATTCGCGCGTAGGTGACATGATAGGGGTTCCAGACACAAGCACTCGATTCAAGTTTGCTTCTAACTAAGGAGTTATATAATGTTTTAATTACTTCAGGATTTTTAAAGTCTCTAGCATTCCGTAGGACGAAGCCAAGGCGCCGGTAAGACTCTTTTGCGAGTTCTGATATATGATCATGAAAAGTTAGACTGCGATCAAAATTTACCCCCAAATCTTTGATACAGTTAACCCTATTTATAGGTACGTTGTTTAAATGATAATCAAACTGTATTGGATTTCTTTTACGATCAAAGGTCATGACGTTACATTTACTTATATTAAATGTCATTTTATTTCTCACGCTCCATTCGTAAATTTGATTGATATCATCCTGCAATTTCAGGCAGTCACTAGAAGATTTAATTTCAAAAAATAGTTTAAGGTCATCCGCGTACAAAAGACATTTGGCGGTAGATAGTACATTAGGTAGGTCGTGAATCATCATTTGAAAGAGTAACGGACCAGTGACAGAACCCTGGCTTACACCAGAACTAGTGCAATATGGTTGAGATACATATGTACCATGCCTCACATATTGACACCGGTCCCTCAAGAAATCGGCCATAAAAATTAAGAAATCGCGAGTGAAGCCAAACGTAGATAACTTATGCAATAATATATCATTATCAATTTTATCGAAGGCCTTTTGAAAATCGAAATATACTACATCAACTTGTGATCCACGATCCATAGCGCTAGATATATAGTCTGTTAAGCACAACAGGTTTGAATTTACTGATCGGCCCGGCCTAAATCCGTGCTGCTCTTCGCCTATCTGTTGTTTTACCTGGCTATATATTTCATTGTGCAGAATGTACTCAAAGATTTTGGCAGGCGCACATAGAATTGCGATTGGACGATATTCCTCTACTACGTTTTTTTTATTATTCTTTGGGATGGGGGTTACCCTTGATAATTTCCACTGTGTGGGGTACTTGCCATTTTTAAGCGAAAGATTTATAATATGGTGTAGTGGAAGAATTAAATGTTTTTTACCAGTTTTAAGGACAAAGCTAGGTAAGTTATCCGGACCAGGTGAGCTTTCTATTTTGAGCTTATTCAGGGCTCGTTCGACATCTGGGGGGATCACCGTGGGTAAACTAACGTAACCGCCTTGATAGCCTAATGCAGAACACTCGTCAACATCTAAAAGTGGCGTGTTATTTAAAAAGACGCTGGAAAAATAGTTTGCAAACGCTTCTGCAGATTCAACCCCAGTAAAAGAAACACCTTGATACGAGACACAGGGTTCGAAACCACCCTTGGATCTGAGTCTATGCACGTGGCTCCAAAAATGCTGAGGGCGCAGCCGTAAGTTTTCTTCGATAAGAGCAGTATACGATTTATATGCGTCTGAGATACGGTTCTTCAAGCTATTACGAAGATCTGTGTATAACTTGTACGATGTATTACATTTCGACCTCAACCACACCCTGTGTAATCTCTTTTTACGCCTAATATCCTTTATAATATTTGCATCAAACCAAACCGGAAATCTGTTGCATTTAGCTACTTGTCTTTTCTTTTTAGGAACAGTTAAGTCAAATAATGACACATAAGACAAGGCAGTATGGCCAAACGGTTTTAGCCTGCCCGTAGGGCAAATTAAAACAAAAAAAATGTTCTTCCTTGTATGATTAACATGTATCTTAAGTTGTCCTAAGATACGTAACAAAATTGAAAATAAACAACATCTAACATATTGATCCTCAACACATAGGGCCTTACCGAAAATCGATACTTAACTTTAACCAACGTCTTAAATTCTCTGTCTTCTTTCCGCAAGTGTCATTACGTGTCAGCGAGACATAGACAAAATATGTTAAGCATTGCTTAAAGTTAAGTAACGTTTTTCGGTCAGGCCGATAATGCCAAAATGCTAAATTCTAAAGAAAGAAACCTCAAAAATTTTTTCAACGAGTTTTTTTTATTTCTACGAGTGATAACAGCGAAAAGCAAACAATTCAGTATACTTTAGTATTATCTAGATAAGTATCGAATGAAATTATATTAGACTAGCGGACCCGGCGAACTTCGTTTCGCCTAGAAGTCGAATGTCAAATCATCGTCAATAGTCACAAAACCGACCAAGAGAGAGTCGGAGAGTTCTGAACAAAATTTCGTCAATCAAGTACATATAATTGTCAAGAGTGCTGCTACCTAGAGACATCGTTTTATTTTTCCTGTAAAGTTTACGTAAACGTCTATCATGTCAAATTATTTCAGATAGTTGACCCGGTGATATTGTGTAGTCACCAAAAGTTACCAAAAATCGATATGAAGTGAAGTGAACTTACCGTGATTAACAAACACTTATTAGCAAACAAAAAACTACTTAGTCTTTAAAACAAAACGAACTTTATCAAAAACATAATAAAATTATTATTAACGCGGTTATGTGTTGTCACAGATTACCACAGATTTTTTGTTTTAAATTGAATGACGTTGACATTCGTTACGCGCGTTTTTTAAAATATGCAAAATTAAATGTATATTTTTCAATCTTTCTGAGAGATTTTCTTAATATTTGTTTCCGTAAGAACCTTGTACAGAGTATTAGAAAACTACAAAAAAAAAATAAGCCAAATCGGTCAAGCCGTTTTCATGTTATGTCGTGACAACGGAAAACGGGTTTCATTTTTATATATATAGATTTATGTTGGCAGTCGTTTAATCAACAAAATACAAGCGTGTAAAGTTAACAAATAAAGGCGTGGCTATGTTGCAGGCGGATAGGTGGTTATTTTATCCGGCTGCGTAAAAAGGAGGCTTATGTTTTTCGAGTGTATGTATGTGGGTATGTATGTATGTTTATATATGACAGCCTACAATCTAAACGGCTTGACCGATTTTGATGTGCGAGATATCTTTAGATTTGTCTTCGCTTCCAGAGTGATGCTATGTTTTATTTTAATAATAATAATACATCTCATGCAAAAATAAAAATAAATACTTTTTTCGTAACCTCTAACGAACTATTCCGTAATAAACAAGTGATTTTACTAGAATTATTTTAAAGAATGAGCATTCATAATATTTTAAAGAAAGAAGATATTTTGCGCATACTCTCTCACAAAAAACGTACACTCAACAACATATCAAGCTTAATGCAATCGTTAGTTATCAAAAAGTTAGACTGCAAAAATTGCTTTTCTGCAGTCGGGTATTTTGTTTTTCTTTTAATATAGATACTTGTTTATATCTATATTTCTATATAGATTTGTACTTTGTCGTTAACTTAAGTGTTATGGTTTACGATAGAATGAATAGATTTAAATTCTAGCAATTTAAAAACACCCCAATCCTTTGGTAAAAATCCACTCAGGAAATATAGCGTAGCGCTCGTGGCGTAGCTTGACTAGGTGTTCCCGAACCATCACCTATGTTATGATAAGCAACGAACGGACCGGTCAGTCTTTGGATGGGTGACCGTGAGTGGCATTTCTTTCTGAGCGCTACCATGGTTAGGATGACACGTTCGTTAAATTGTAGGTTCCGGTTGTTTGTTCAGCAATCGTCAAGTCAAGTCAGAGGCCTTTCGGCAGCTTAATAACTCTGACAATAGGGCTGGCCACTCAGTCTATACGAAATTACTTACTTAGGAAATATATTTATAATAATCAAGTTAAAAACCTTTATTCACTCGAGCACGACTATCATAATCAATCCAATAGTTATATTGAATTAATTGTTAATTAATTAACAATTAATTTAATATTGTTTGAAATATCCATAAGCTTTGTTGCCTATGGATATTTTAAAGAATCTCTTTTTTTTTTTTTTTTTTTATTAATCAGTGGTTGTACTATTTATGTTTTTTGTGAGTAAAATACCCTTTATTAACAATAACAACAATATTATAAATTAACAATATTTATATTATTAATTGTTACATGATACCTATTAACCTTTATATTCGCCGGTGTTGTGTGGCGGGTCGCCCTCTTCCCTAATGGTTGCGGAGGGCGATGGCTGGCACATGCGCCATATATTAAAATAAAATAATCTTCGAGTAACGATATGTAGTTAACAATTGTTTGTAATTATGATAAAAGTCACGGACCCTGGTGTCTGTGGAGCTAATAAAAACATTTTCAACCCGTTTTTTTCAATACGCTTAGTATACGTAAATTATAGAAGTTAAGGTCAACGGTGGTAGCTATGCTATTTATCCGACCGAACCCTTAGGGAAAGGTCCATTTTAAAAATTAATCTCCCGGCGCTGCGTCCATGTTGGAGCCTTAACAGAATAATGTTATCGCTAATATCAGGCTGGTTCATGGTTTTATGATATTTTTAGCGTCATACATAAAGGTACCTACGTCATTCCGTAAAAAAAAAAGTCAATTCTTTTTACTCGACAAATGAAATGTTGAGACGCGTAGAATTTTATTCACTGTTTATTAGCAGAATGCGAAAGAGAGGTGAATGTTTTTTATTATATACTAGCGGACCCGGCGAACTTCGTTTCGTCTAGAAGTCGAATGTCAAATCATCGTCAATAGTCACAAAACCGACCAAGAGAGAGTCGGAGAGTTCTGAACAAAATTTCGTCAATCAAGTACATATAATTGTCAAGAGTGCTGCTACCTAGAGACATCGTTTTATTTTTCCTGTAAAGTTTACGTAAACGTCTATCATGTCAAATTATTTCAGATAGTTGACCCGGTGATATTGTGTAGTCACCAAAAGTTACCAAAAATCGATATGAAGTGAAGTGAACGTACCGTGATTAACAAACACTTATTAGCAAACAAAAAACTACTTAGTCTTTAAAACAAAACGAACTTTATCAAAAACATAATAAAATTATTATTAACGCGGTTATGTGTTGTCACAGATTACCACAGATTATTTTGTTTTAAATTGAATGACGTTGACATTCGTTACGCGCGTTTTTTAAAATATGCAAAATTAAATGTATATTTTTCAATCTTTCTGAGAGATTTTCTTAATATTTGTTTCCGTAAGAACCTTGTACAGAGTATTAGAAAACTACAAAAAAAAAATAAGCCAAATCGGTCAAGCCGTTTTCATGTTATGTCGTGACAACGGAAAACGGGTTTCATTTTTATATATATAGATTGTATAATATGTGTGTGTGTGTGTAGTTTTTTTTATTATTTCAGTCATATTCAATTGTTTGAGCAATTTTGACGAGCGAAGTGTCATTAAATTCGTGTTAACTTGCCGAGTGTCATCATATATTATTGTTTCAACTATGAATAGTTTAAAAAAAAAACGACTTCAAAATACGCAATACAATACATTATTTAGATGATGACCATTTAATTTATAAAAACCAAAGTACTGCATCGATTTTGATGAAATTTGTATAGGATCACCTATGAAGTATGCCTACCAAATACAAAAATAATCATCAAAATCAATGCACAATTGGCTGAGTAATCGGTGAACAAACATAAAAAAACATCTAGTCTCACCTGCGACCATAGACGCTGCAAAGTGTTCGAAACGTCAGGTCATTAAATTATGTAAAATAAACGCGTAAATTCGTTAATATTTAATTTCAATGAGTAACAATTGCTAGAACTTCAGAAAACTTTACGTCATTCAAAAAAACTTTACAACTACTTTAACTACTAAAACAATGAGTGTATATACACATGAAAACAAACATACTCCACAGGTGGATTTAATTTGTTCTAAGTTGAACATTAGTGTCGAACATTAAGTTTGGACAACACGGCTTAACGTGGCCACACTGGGGATTAACCGGATTGTTTATGTTGTTGTTGTTGTTAAAGTTTTACGGCAATTGTGTACTACTATTATTTTGTGCCTTTTTTGTTTTTTTAACGTCTATACTAGTCCTGATTGTAGTGAAAGTTAAGGAAAATGTAATTACACATGTAATTTAATTGTGGTTTAGAAATAAGTACCAATGTACATATGTGTACATTATATGTGGATATATGCATTAATAAATAAATAGAAAAAGTATAGTTAAGTCCTCATCACGCTTCAGTAAAGTGATGGTGATTTTACAGGAAGATTTTATGGAGTTTTAAAAGTCCCAGTCTTTAAAAAACATCATACATTAGATCGCACTGAGCCCACTTTTTCAGTGTTGCTCAGATACATCGCACTTTAATACTAAACTTATAGGAGTAATTTGTGTTTCAATACGATGAAATGAAAAAAAAAGTTTATATGTATTCTATCAGCCATCTAGTTCTATACAAGCTTTGCTTAGTTTGGGCTAGATGGTGTTGTGTGAAATGCCCACAAATATTTATTTGTCTATTTTATTTTATAATAATTGCCTTAACTGTAAACACTACCAAAATTGACCCATTCTTAGAGAATTAGACATCGCCGCTTCTAAATTCCACCAAATTGCGATACACGCGCCGCGCCCGACTATCCGATGTTGCGATAAGGCGGGGAGTGTCCAAGCAATAACCAACCATCGATGCCATCCTAAACCCACCCTTACACCCTCAGCGTAAGGTCGAAATACTGAAACGTTTAGCAGATAAATTCGCTTTGATGGGCTGTCGGACAAATACGAATGCTTGTCATTGCGATTGTACTTATCGCTACCATGTTGTCGTAAGGAATGGTGGAGGGGGTTTCAGTTGGGACCAAAATAGGCATCGAATTCTTGATATATACGGTAGGTACCTATCTATAGATGATAATACTCAACAGTACAAGGATAGGTGATGATGTGCTCAAAAAATACATTTTATTAAATACGACTCAAGTTACGACGCAATAAAGTACATGTTAGTTTGAACTGGCGCTAAGAGTCTAATTTTTAAAATACAGGCGGTTACAGAGCGCATGTCGTTCTATCGTGTAGCACTTATCACTGCGGGAGCTATCTAGCTACTGATCAATTATTTAAATATTGAACTGAATGAATGAATATTTTCACACAACAATTCTACTACCAAACTAAATGACCAGATACTCGTAATTGATAGAATATCTACAGACATATTTTTTTTTTGTAAATAATCTATATAGGTATATATGTGATGTATAGAAGCACCCAGACACAAAACAAATATTCATGGTCAACCATCACACAAATGTCTGACCTGGGTGGAGACCGAACCCCCAACCTACAGCATAGAAGGCAGACATGCTACCATCTGAGCTGCGAGGTCAATCGAAATCGATATACTCAGTTGAGGTATAAACTTAACCTGTACTTACTTAGCTTTAAAAAAACGTGTTGGCTTCATTCCGACTTTAGCGTCAGCTTCAGCGTTGGCGTCTTGAAGATAAATTAATAATTGCTAAAATAAGTGATAATTCAATGCATTTTTTACGCCACCTAACTAGTTATGCACTAAAACTATTATGAGAAAGAAGGCACATTCTCTGATGACCAGAATGCGTGGCAGCAACAATAGCATTCTTAAAGCCATTATTGACAAGCCGGTATGTTCCATCCAAAAATACTGGATCTAACTTATAATAGGTACCTAATACTTTTGACTTTTCTTGCCTGTATGCTAATGTAATGTGTTTATGTTTTGTTGTCTTCTTTTTATTGTATCTATGAGTATATTAATGTATGTAAATTGTTTGTTTGTGTGTAAATTGTTGTAACCTTGCAGCTATGGATCGTGTTATCCGAAATAAAGATTTATAATTATATATTTATATTATAAATTATACTTTCAACAAAAATAAAATATATTACCATGGTTATTCTAGTACCTAAATAACTCTATACAAAAAGTTCTACTATTTCAATAACACCATCTATAATAGAAAATATTACAAGTTATATGTTCCAGAAAATTATCATATTTCACAAGTGGATAATCCTAACGCGTGGCATTTCCCAGTCCCGTCACGTCTGGTGCCCGTTATATGTGAAGTTCTCCCCTTGTACATATTAGATTTCAGTCTCGATGCGATGTAGTTGAAGCTATAGCATATCGTCTTATGCTTTGCTATCTTCGCATGGGATTATGACGTCACGATCTTACTATCATTCGGGATACCATGTGGAAGAACCTCAGCGAAAATGTTTTACAAGCGTAAGCATAGATTTACATATTTACCTCGACCAAAAAGTCTATTATAAATTTGACGTGTGTATTTGTGTAGCTATCTGTACATCTGAGTATTTTTGTATCTGTGTATATGCGTATCTATATATCTGTTTATATGTATATCTGAGTATCTGTGTATATATTTTTGCATCCAGTAAACGTATAAAAAAAACTTTTGATGAGCACACGAAATTTAATTTTGGTGAATAAAATCACGTAAATGAAATTTAGGTAGAATATATAAATATAAATTTCTTGAAAACATGTTCCACCCGTGTAAATACTAAATGAAACCCACCTCATTCACCTGCATTCACTTTAGCAAGTTAAGTAATGAGTTTATGCAAAGCAATTAAACTCGAAGTAGGGCGCCGTTCAATTTGTACTGCTCACTTATAGGCGTTCTGTTTGCAAAGTATGTTTTGCTACAATTTTCTGTTATTTATTTAAGCAGGGATTTGTGCTAACACAAATCCCAGCAAATCCATTGTAAGAATGTGTTATAAGGGCAACTAGTTGCCCTTAAAACACATTCAAACAGGGCGGGTTTAATTAAAAGGGGAAAGTCTGATATAGTACTAAAGTAACTTCGAATAACAGACTGAAGATAATCTAACTACGATGAACATTACTGCATAATCCAAATACCGCGAATTAACAGCTCTGTGCTATTGAGAAGCCGACGGATTGCAATATAGATAGATAGATAAACTCTTTATTGGGTTATTGAGTCCGCAGAACTCGTGGCCCTCTTTACGACTACATATTGGATGAGTCATTAGGTTTATTTAATTTGTAAAAGTGAAATTGAATATTTAATTTTAATTTATCCCTGTATTGTTTTAGTCAGACGTCATCCGATAAGATTATCGTACGTATTAAGTTAGGCAACATTTTTCAACCTTTTTTGGGGTCCCGTAATGAACAAGGAATCTATATTGTTTCAATAAGTTTGTCTGTCCATACGCAATTGCCTAAAAAATATGCTAGCTAGATACTAGATTGATACTAGAAAGCTGTCATTTGGTACAGTTATACAAATTAATTACACCGAGAAAGTGATAAAATATTTAAATAATTTTTTTAGGAACCTTTCCTACCCGTAATGTGGGGTTGATTTTTTCGTCTATACCATGCTACGGGGTGTCGTTAGATATTTTATGTAATTTAAAAATATTTTAGGTATGCGAAAACCATTGCTTAAATCTGAGGATCTGTTTGCGAAATATTAAACTTAAGAGTGATATTTTTTGTTAGAGTCAAGTGTCTCCGCCAACTGAATGATTGGTATTGGATACCTATGTAAAAAATACGGTAGATATCCATTAATAGGAAAACTATCACAACTAGGTAGGCTTTGAAAGTGAACAAGTAATAGCCAAAGAACTTCGAAATGTACTAAGAGAAGTTCCCGGCAGCCTAGTGGTGAGACCGTCTGACTTGCGATCCGCAGGTCTTGAGTTCGAATCCCACGGCACGCACCTCTGTCTTTTCGAAGTTATGTGCGTATTGTTGATTGCCGCCAACTTCAAACGGTGAAGGAAAACATCGTGAGGAAACCTACATGTCTGAGAGTTCTCAATGATCTTGAAGATGTGTGAAGTCTGCCAACCCGCACTTGGCCAGCGTGGCAGACTATGGCCTAACCCTTCTCACAATGAGAAGATGGCCCGTTCCCAGCAGTGGGACAGTTTGCACAAACAGGGCTGATAAAAAAAAAAAAAAAAAAAAAAAAGAGAAGCAAAAATAAAAATTATACGTGTCGGTTAACGGTTTTAATAATCGTTAACTCGTATATTCGTAGTATCAAACAAAATACACTGTTTTAAGACCACATAATGTGATATGCAACTACTGAACCCTACATGCTTGTTGTATACGCACTTGGCCGGTTTTATTTCTAAGTTAGTTTACAATATTACTTGATTAAAGAAGAAGATTATTATTACTTGAAGAAGCTACTTAGTATCGAGCACCCTTATAGGACTCATTTCGCGGAGTGTACGCAAGACCACCCTTCCCATTTCACTACAGGACTAGTAGAAAGTCGGCACATTACCACCCATTTCTCATTGAAATACCAAAAATCCGTACACAGCGGTACCGGTCCACGTTCTTGATGCGTACTGAACAGGAATGGAATTCTTTGCAGCCATCTCTATTTCCTGAGAGCTACAATCTTGGAATCATCAAAGTGAATAGATGTTCTAGATATACGAGCTCCTTCCTCGGCCACACCGTCGCTTAACATCAGGCGAGTTGGTGGTGAATTGTAGACGAACAAACATAACAAAAGTACTTATATATATTTATACGTACGAAAGCATACAGTGAACTCATCATGTCCACAATAATCCGGCGTCGTACGTAAGTAGGTCAACGGTTTCATTATGTCGTTTATGTGAAGATTCTATCGGCATGGTAGGCGCAATAATATCAGGCTTATTGCCTCGATCTTATTACATGTTAATAGAGGTTTCATAATGTTTATCATTGGTATTGATATTTGCAATCTATCGGGGGTAGACAAGATAGAAGTATAAGGAGTGGGGGATAGGGGGTTTTGTAAGGGGTTGTTAATCTGAAAATATATAGTTATTGATTTAAATATGTTTCGCAGATATATAAACTACTTAAGGTGGAGCTTAACGCACGCAGCTATCTCTCTCGCGCATCACAAAATAAAAAATAATTAAATAATTGGTTAGGGATATTAGAAAAGTGAGGAATGAATTTGTTTATTTAGATACGAGAAATATTTAAAACCTGTGTACAACCTTCTAAGTTGAGTAATATGTATTGGGTGTATTTCCCCAGAGTTCCTCAAGTGGGTTTTACCGATGGATATAACTAGTGTGATATTAAATTGGTACTTAATAGATATAGACATACTTAATTGTATTTGTAATTAAAAAACAACAATACAATCAAGAAAAGTAATGTTAAGGCGAGGCTTCCCCAGAACTTTAGGTATTTTACGCTACTTCAGCTTGCAATTTAAGCGGTGTTTTCATGTAAGTGGCATAGAAATACGTACGACGCCACCGCGCCGCACGCCGCGGTACGACTGCTCGTAAGCAAAATTATTGTAAAAAAAAACTATTAAATAGTGCACTAAACGTATCAACGTATACCTATAGAACGCAAAAAATATGTAATAGCTACTAACATAATAATAATATGCTAATTTTGGTTTTGGTGACTTTAAACAACTTGGAGATCTTTTAAAAAATAAATAAAATGGCATATTTTTCAAAACAACAGCTATCGAGACTTTTTTCAGCAATCATGTTTTTGTTGCTTTTGTGGGCAAGCCGGCCTTAACAGAAAACACAATCAAATACTAAAAGCAAATAAACTCTGAATAGACGAACCATGAATAGATTTCTTCTAGGTCTAGGTAAGCATGCTCCGTCATGGACAGTAATGCCACCCAGACGACGGATTAGCGAGGTTCCGTTAGCATGTCTTATAAGTATTATGTATCTTACATTTCTAATTAAACATAAGTAACACATTTTTTCCTATTGCAAACTGCATAAAAAATTATAAGCGATCGTAAACTGTAGAGTTGTATTTTCTAGGTATAAATTTAAATTACACTACGAAAATGTGGTTAAAAATTAAGTACAAGTTCAATTATAACACCATTTTGAATACTACCCATACAAATATCTTTTTCAAAGGGCATCCAAATCTACTTTATAGGCCTCATGGCTCAGTGGTAGTACGTTTGCTTTCTGAGTTGTAGATCGGGGGTTCGAACCCCACCCAGGTCAAAGATTTCTGCTGAGCAGGGATGTCTGGGTGTTTATATGTACGTAGGTTGCCCCATAAGTCTTGCAATATGAGGAACCTAGAAAGTTTGTATTTGTTTGATTGATCGCATATAAGTATAGAGGCTAACACGTTCAAACGTGTACACAGCTTATTTCTGTGTTCAGTCTATACTACAAAAAATATAAAATATTATGTATTCTATCAGCCGTCATCATCATCTTCTTCTTCTTCATCATGATGATGATGATGGTTCTCAGTCAAGCTATCCTTAGTTTGGGGCTAGATAGTATTGTGTGAAAATGTCCTCCGACATTTTTTTTATTTACCTTTCCTCGTTGATATGCATCAACGAGGAAAGTCTCAAACCTGCTTATTCCTTGAGTATATGGTATCTATATAGATAATAAAAACCGGACAAGTGCAAGTCAGACTCGCCCACAGAGGATTCCGTACAAACTAGATGATAAAAGGGGGAAATCATATTTTTTTATATTTTCCATCTTATACCGAAAAGTACACATCGTAAAAATATTTAAAAACCTGTTTTAACTTATACCAATTAAGCTCTTTTATATAATATCCCACATGATACGGTTAAAGAAATTAAAAATTTGGACCCTCATTCCTTGCGTAAAGACACTATTTTTTTGTGATTAAATTAAAATGTCCAGTTTTCGGATTTTTTCATATACTCTAACACAATGCTTCTTGCCAAATTTAATTGTTCTAGGTCAACGGGGAGTACCCCATAGGTTTAATTCCCGAAGGTGAGTGTCGAAATGTGGGTATTTTACGATATATTCAGCTGTAGCTTTTTTTACGAAACTTAGAAACTTTATTTTTCTTTCTGCAGCAAGATACTATGGATCTACGTATATGGTTTTAATTGCAACTCGATACTTTCACGCGTTCCCGAGATAAAGGTCTTGACACCCGACGGACGGACAGACAGACAGACGGACAACAAAGTGATCCTATAAGGGTTCCGTTTTTTCCTATTGAGGTACGGAACCCTAAAAATCGAAATAATACAAGCAATAGGCATTGGCTAAGAAAGACTTGAAAATAAACTTACAATTCCTTTTATAAGATTTAATCACACGTCAATAAGCCTGAAGGCCCACAACAGCCAATCTGTCTGTGCTGACTATACCGTGCTTCCCAAGCTAGGTACAGTCAGGTACGTAATCCAGCCGTCACAATGCTATCTCAACCCCGGATTGCCTTTGTGTTGAAGATTCGCTTTGTTACTTGCCTCGGCTCTACCTGCCATTGTTTTGCCAATTACGTAAAATGACAGCTTGAACTTCTGAAACGAAGTCTGAGTTTGGAGGGCGCAAAATTAAATTAGTTGTTTATGACGTGATTTCTGGTTTACGCCAATGAGATTTTATCTATAGAGAAGTTATACTCACAATGAAGTAAAATAATGGCAAATCTCAGCTCTCAGTACTTTTGAGGATAAGACACATCCAGTATTTTGGCCTTACATCTTGGTGTTGCATTTTCTAAGCACGATCGCATTGTCACTGTTCACAGCGTCTAACAGCGTTCCCCGACGTGTCGCGACTGAAGAAGAGTCTGGCAATTACTTTACTTGAGGCTAGACGCGCAGAGTCGGGGAAAATCTGTCTAAGTATAATACGTCATTGGTTTACACGCAGATTTTCAGTAGCGTTCAGCTATGTCCCAACTCACTCCTTTAGAATGCATCTCAGGTAAATTTAAGGTCTTGTTTATTCGTCAAAATACATAACTATGTATCAATTTGCAGAATTATGTATAATTATGTTTTAATTGGCAGAATTGCGTTGCATGCTAGTGGACTATTTAAACGTCAACAGCGAGTCACCGCAGCAAGCTTAACGTGGAATAAAGGTACGCAAGCGTTAGTGGCCGTTTGCGACAGTATAAATCGGTCGAAGTGGCGTCAGTGGCTCTATTCGACGGACAATATTGTTGTGTGGCTCTATGCGAAAATTAAAAAAGTCGTTTTTAGCCAAATTACGGGTGTTTTCATGTTCTGTCGATGTGGATAGATGCAAATGCACTGTAAGAACACATCAATGAAAATAATACAAAAAGTCTTAACGGTTGCCTAATTGCCACTATGGCTGTCTTCTATAGATAGTTATATGTGTAATGTATGTATGTGTTTGACTGGCCTTGTGGCTCAGTTGGTAGTATGTCTACCTGCTAAGCTGTTAGGTCGTGGGTTCGATCCCCACCCAGGGAAAACATTTGTGTAATGAGCATAGGTGTTTATATGTATCTAGAGTATATATTTACAAAAAAAAATATGTATAATTCTATCAGCCATCTAGTTCCATAGTACAAGATTTGCTTAGTTTGGGCTAGATGGTGTTGTGTGAAATGTCCCCAAATATTATTATATTATTATTATTTATAACGAGATATTGACATTAGGTACCTATCATCATCTCAGCCACAAGATGTCCACTGCTGGATATAAGTCTCCCTTATAGACTTCTAAAAAGACTAGGTAGTTGCAAGCTTGAATCCAGTATCTTCCTGCCACTTTAGATTAGATTAGATTAGATACTTTATTGACCTTATAACAGAGATTTGTTATACTAGGTAAGTCAGAATACATTATTAAAATTTAAATATAAAATTTACATAATACATGCAGCGAATTCCACCGTTATTTGAAATGATCAAACAATTATTAAATATAAAATTATAAAATAATGTCATCAATTGAGTATAAATTTGTGTCATTTCATTTAGGTTAGCCACGAGATGGACAGACGACCTCATACAAGTGGCGGGAAGACGCTGGATGCAAGCCGCTTCCAATCGGTCTTTTTGGAAATCCATGGGGGAGGCCTATGTCCAACAGTGGACTTCTTATGGCTGAGATGATGATGATGATGATGATTTAGGTTAATATGTAAAAAATAATTTAATCTAAGATACATGACATCATTATGCACTTCCATGTGAAAACAAATTTACAAAAAACACATAGTGTACGTTATCAATAATCGAAATTTACTGTATATATGGCCATCATTTGACAGAGAGAATAATTATAGTTTAAAAAACTGAAAAAATCGACTTACAATACGCAATACAATACGCACATACAGTACAGCACGCAACTTTGCTGTTCACTTTTCTACAGGCAGATGGATGATATTTTACCAGTTATTTTGTTATAAAAACCAAAGCACTGTATCGATTTTGACAAAATTTGTATGGGACGCATACCTCTGAAGTATGACCTACCAAATACAAAAATAATCATCAAAATCAATGCATAATTGGCTGAGTAATTGGCAAACACAAAAAAAAAAAAATACACCCCAAATCCGAACGAAGAATCCGTCTTTTTGGAAGTCGGTTAAAAATGGTGAGAAGTAGGTAAATCAATATCTTCATCCTTTTTTGTCAGTAAAATGGCTCTTGTTGAATTCTACCAATTATTATTAATTTATAGAATAATAATTTAATTGTTTTATTTAAGTTGGTACACAATATTCCCCTTAACTTTGGAACTGGACTAAAATTTGGAATTGCTATTTAGAATCATACACATAATAAGCTGATTTATTTATTTATTTATTTATAATTTGTCGTGAGGTTAATTAATTACAAAGTGAAAATTATGCAAATATCAGATTAATTTGCGTCAACCAGTTTCAATGTTATTGTCATGGTAATAAATTAAATTTGCGTCAACCAGTTTCAATGTTAATATTATGGTAATAAATTAAATTTGAATATATTGTCATTTGTATTGAAATCATTCTGTGAGCGGAATTCCCACGTAAATCACAGCTTATCGGTATAGTAATTTGAAACGCGCGCGTGTCCTGAAGAATATTTTGATGCACAGTTTTTGGATAGTTTCATATCCCAAAAGGAAACAAGTATAAGCTTAGAAAACTCAAAATCCCGGACAAAAAAAAGTCTGAACCGATTTTGATGAAACATAACTAAGAACACTCTCGACAATGATCAAAATCGGTCCATCCATTTGAGAGCTACGATGTCACAGACAGACACACAAATACACACGTACTTGTATATCATATAGAAACATACACACCCACATTCTTACATACGTACATACACAAGAGCGCTCCATCGTAGGCCGTAACTGTCGCTTAACACCAGGTGAGTTGACGGTCAAGCGCAAGCCTTTTTTCGAATTAAAAAAAAAATACACTCGAAAAACTTAACCCTCCTTCTTACGCAGTCTGGTAAATATAGGTTATTGATATTGCACTAAAACGACTTAATTGTTTTGCATATTTATCTACTTGTAATGGTCGTACAACTACTAGTGCACACACATTCATTTATTTAGGTACTTAAATATATTTTTTTTTACAACAATAAATATAAACTTAATATAAAAAATAAACATAAATATTGTAAAAAACTTAAAACTAGGGTGCCGCCGGCAGCGGGGCGGGGCTCAAGCTGCCGGTGGTAGGGGCTACAGAGAGAGGAACCTCCTGACAATATGTGCAGTGTCCAGGATGACTGCCTGTATCTGACCCTTATTATTATTAAGATGTTATTAGGTTGTAGGTATGCAATAACATAAATAAGCTTCCTATAATTGCTACATGATTACTATATCCAATGCCATTTCGATAAACTTGAAAGCAAATTACCTATTAAGTAGTATTCACAGTCTATAATCTTGGGTAAACGGTGGTAAATGTATAGTTTCCCTGTCAACATGACCATTATGTGTTTGATTAATGTAACTAAATTACTAAGGGCTGCCATGGTTAAGCACAAAATTACTTATAGTTTAGCTATTTTTAAGCCTCGTCCTAAAAAAAAAAGTTCGTGTTAAAAGTTTGATGATGTACATAGTAGCTCTCAAAAGAATGGACCGATTTTGATCTAGTTTTTTGGGGTTCCATAGTAACTACGAAAAACCCTTATGAATTTGACCGTCAGTCTGTATTTCACAGCTATTTTACTCAGAGACTATCATCAGTCTTACACAAAATTAATTTGACAGATATGTATATGTTTTCAAAAAAAAATATTACGTTTGGACATTTATATCGGTCAAATTACAGATATAAAAATAATATGTATTTTTAATACTATTAACTAATAATCATAGTGCTCTTAAGAAGCTAAGCATCGAATAATTTTATCAAACGTGCATTCAATAATTATATCTAAAACAAGTATTTACTTAAACAATTTTTTTAAGTTAAACGGTTTTATTGAAAAGAAAGATGTAGGTAATGTATTGACTGTATTTTACTAGAAAACCACTTTCATTTGATACCCATATTGTGAGGGTTCTGTTATAATATGAATTCGATGGCGACGGCCATCTTGGATTTTTTAATACAGAATATACTAAATTGTATTGTCATCAGGACTAAAGGTGTATACCAAATTTCAGATCGATCCGTCAACTGCAAAGGGGTAAAATTTGAATTACTAAATTTGACCCAAATAAACAGGTCAAGCTAAATAAAAACGTTTAAAAAGGTGTCGCGTGCGAGCGAGACAACGGTATCATCCTACGTTACAAGCTACACCGCGATAAGTCACGTTTCTTGAGACGTGAATATCAAAGCTCAGGTACCTGATTCAAACTTTCCCTTTTAACCTAACAATATTTTTAGGTCGGAGAGGAACTTTAATAAAGTATTTATTATTCTCATCTCGATGTTATAACAAATATAAGAACATGGTAATTTTGAGATAGCGTTATAAACACACCTAGCTGAAAAAAATAATTAAGACAGACAGACCACAAAACGACGTGGTTTTGAAATAGACATTTCGAAAATCTCGAGTCTTTGTTTTGTTTTTGTATAATTATTGTAAGAACTTTTTTTTTTATTTGAAAAATTCGAGCACCACCGACTCCAGGGTCCATGCCTTTGATAAACTAATTTTTTTTTTTTAGCTAACTTTACATTTTTTAAACTAGAGTACAAGAGGAAGACGTTAATACTTAACTAATAAGTAACTGTAAAACTTTTGAATTGTAGAAAACATTGCCTAGGAGCCTTCTACTACAGATATTGGATAATTTCATTAGAACCAGCTTAAAAAAACATGGATTGAAATGAGCTCAAAATTCTTAACAAAAAAAAACATTTTTACCTGAAAATGCATAGTACCTGAATACATGTAAGGTAAACAGCAACAAAAAGTTTCCGGCAGCCTAGTCTGGGAGACCGTCTGACCGTCTGACTTGCGATCCGCAGGTCTTGGGTTCGAATCCCACGCACCTCTGTCTTTTCGAAGTTATGTGCGTATTGTTGATTGCCGCCAACTTCTAACGGCGAAGGAAAACATCGTGAGGAAACCTACATGTCTGAGAGTTCTCATTGATCTTGTAGATGTGTGAAGTCTGCCAACCCGCACTTGGCCAGCGTGGCAGACTATGGCCTAACCCTTCTCATAATGAGAAGATGGTCCGCGCCCAGCAGTGGGAAAGTTTTTATAAACAGGGCTGACAAAAAAAAAAATAGCAACAAGTAAACGTCAAATAAAATAAAAATTTTCAATTTAGTTTGTATTTAATTTTCATTTCATAAAAATCTTCTAAATTTTTAGTAAGCTACCTCTCCATTCTCGCCGGTTCGTAGCTCGTAGCACCTCTACCGTGTCTACGAAACTAGAGGTAATTCTCTACGTGAATTTTGGACACGCTCTCCCCATAAAGAGTACTTTAGTAAGTTGTCTCAGGTTAATAGGTCGTCATAAGGGACTTACCTAAACGTTAAAATAATTATCTGAAGGTTAAAAGGTGAATCTATGAAAATGAACTAGACTATACAATTGTTTATGAAATTGAATTGAAGTAATAGTTTTTATAATAAAAGAACTGTGCTTGTAGAATTCATTAACAAAGTATAAGTAATTATAATATAATTTGAATTGGATTTTGAATCAGCAAAGTTTCTAGGAATTGGGGTGTGGAGGTTTAGGTTTAGCAGTTAATATTTTTTTGACATCTATAGAGAGGTTATATACTCATTGAATATGAAGTAAAAGCATGGCAAAACTCAGTTCTCAGTATTGCCGAGAGTAAGACACATCCTCAAGGCCTTTTAGTATTTTGGCCTTATATTAACTTGGTATTGCACTGTCTAAACACAAAGCATGACATTAGCACTGTTCACAAGTCAGCGTTGCCTGACGTGTCGCATCTGAGGATGACATTAGCACTGTTCACAAGTCAACGTTGCCTGACGTGTCGCGTCTGAGGATGACATTAGCACTGTTCACAAGTCAGCGTTGCCTGACGTGTCGCGCCTGATGATGACATTAGCACTGTTCACAAGTCAGCGTTGCTTGACGTGTCGCGTCTGAGGATGACATTAGCACTGTTCACAAGTCAGCGTTGCCTGAAGTGTCGCGTCTGTGGATGACATTAGCACTGTTCACAAGTCAGCGTTGCCTGACGGGTTGCGACTGAAGACAAATAGTGTGATTACCTTACTTTACAATCTACGTATGATTGGTTTTTATGATGAAAATTGTAATTTTCCATTAATAACAAAAATATGTCTTAATATTACAACATAACTCAACAACGACAACAAAATAACACGGAATAAAATAACAAAGAAAACTACATCTACAGTAAAGAAGGTTATATCTGTTTTATTTCGAATCTGTACTATTATTATATTATTTTATGTATAAAAAAAAACTTAGATCAAATTGAAATTTTCGTCGAATATTTGTGATGTTGTTTTTTAGTTTTACGACGATTTTTCATAAATTCATTCGGTCATTTCATATCTTCAAAAATGTGGGTATGCGTGAGCGAGACGGACGATAGCTGAAGTACGGACTCTTAATCCTTTTATGTATTCATTCAATTCCGATATGTTGATTGCTCTATAGAGCGCTCGTCTCTGCCGTCGACACATTAACTACTCGACTCGCGCCTTTATATATATTAAATTAACCAATTAGTAGAAAATCGAGATCGTGTCAAAGTGTAATTAACTATTGAATTGTGACGTCACGCACATGCTACATTCTAGCCTGGCTTGTAGAGGTAATGGTAAATAATTATCTGAGAGAAATTAATGCTTTTCTCGTTATTGAAACTATTTAGGTAGAATGTGTGATTTTATGATTTTCATATGTATATTATTATGTCTTTGTTCACAAGAACTGCTCGCTTCGCTTTTAACGATACAAATTATGCCACTACGGCTTGATTTTCTTTTTTCGCAATTTTTGATTTTTATGTTTTTTTTGTGCATAATTATGTATATATATATATATGAAAATGATATAATTTTTATGTTAACCTATAAAAAAATATTTTCATGTTAGCCTGCATATAGTATTATGACCTCATTCAAAATAGTTACCCGTCTAAACCGAACTCAAAGAAAAAGATAAACCTGGCAAAGTACGACCATCATTCGCACACTGAAGCTTCCGTACTCTCATGCAACATGCATTGAACAATGACACCAGAACTAGTTACACACCCAAATTTGCTATATATCTTTAATGGTGGTAGCATTGTATATCCAGAAACTTTCACGGTTACGTTGCCTTTACAACTTAACGAGAAACAGTCGATCGCAGCTAAGTAGACATAGGTACTTAGGGAAGCCATGTATGAAAATGTCGAGCAAATTCCATTTGAATTAACATATTAAGTTAACTCGTATGTAAGTAACAAAGTACATAGTATCAAACGATTGCGTAATATGCAACTACGCGACTCTTTTTTGCGAGTAACTGACTTAGTCAATTATATATTTGTGGTGTACTGGCCAGTAAGGCTCCAAGAAGTTTGTTTTTTTTTTTTTTTTTTTTTTTATCTAAAATATTTTATAAAAGCAAACCAAATTTTACATGTCAAAAACACCAACAACCAAAAGACAATCAATTCCATCAAACTAAAAATAAAACATATAAACTTCTTGGAGCCTTACTGGCCAGTACACCACAATATTCTATATATTCACTTGTGTATTCGAGTTCCTCGGCTTGAAAAGCGTTTGAAACACAGACAGTAGATGGAGTATGCGACTTCATTTATATGAAAACCTTGCCACATTTTTGGTACCGACTGTAACGTCACATAAACGGTTTTGTGATGTAATATTCCATCCTTGCGAAATCTATTGAACCCAAATGTATCCGCTCGCTTGTACGCTAGTACTAGTACTACTCAACTGCGATTTTTTATCGTACTTGACACGCTCATTTTGATACGCTAGGTACATATACTTGGGGTATCTAGAAAAGTCTATGGTGTGAAAGATAAACACTTATTATTACGAAAATACGAAGTGATAGAAAGCTGTGTCAGTTTTTGACATTTGTGTAAGTGTGCGTGTGGCGTTGAACCCTTCTTTTTCCAGTTTTTATCGCTACTTTACACCTCATTACCCTTAAGTACGCACCTATTTTGTCGCTTAGTCGCATTATGCATGAGATTTCATAATATAAAAGCAGTTAGGATCAGGGGCCAAAAATTAAGTATTAATACATTAATGGTAAAATACTCAGCAATATTGTGACTCTAGATCCTAATATAGTAAACTAGTAGTAGTTACAACCGATTTTTTTAATGTTAAAAATGGCGATGATGATGATTATGATGATAAGTTATAGCCTACGTCTGTCTCAAGGGTTTCAGCTATCTTTTTAACAAATTTAAGTTTCCCCGTTTAATTATGAAAGTTAACAATCAGAAGAGATGCATGCACGTGCATGTTACTTAAGTATTAACAGTTATTAGTTAAGTATAAACGTCTTCCTCTTGTACTCTAGTTTAAAAAAAATGTATTAGTTTATAAAAGGCATGGACTCTGGAGTCTGTGGTGCTCGAAATTTTACAAATAAAAAAAAAAAAAAAAAAAACAGAAGAGATAAGTATTACCTATTTTGATTTTTATAACATAAGATTATCAATAGAGCAACTTACTTTACGTTAATAAAAGATTTTTTTGTCTGAAAATACGGACAACTACATTTAATCAAAATCGTTGGAACCGTGCCGAAATCCTACACAATCCGACAATCAGGACACAGACCGCGAGTAGATATTTAAATTTATCATTCAAACATATTCCCGACCAGATATTGATCCCCGGAACTTTCCTTTCCTAACACAAATGCACCATCATAAGCCAAATAGGTTATTTCATTCAAGCCTGTACTAGTAGTTGTGGTAGTAGATATTATAAAAGTGAAAAATGATTTTATAATGATAGATAGGAGAAATAATTTAAATTATCCGAAGGGTTTCAATATACTTATATTATTTTTTCAAAACCCCGTCGGCAAAATAAATGATCCTGGATAAAAACCTAGCGTCTATATCAAGGAAATGGTTATGTTCGAGAGAGATAGTTGCGAACTCTGGTGATTAATTTATGAGGGTTATTTTTATATATATTTTAAGAATCGATTAGATTTATCACGGGTAACATCAGACACACTTATCGTCTATATATGCGGGAGCAAAAAACTTAATTCAACTTTTCCAGTTGCGGCTACACCGCACTCGCGGCAAGCTTCGACACGCAATCTGATAATCAAATGTTACTGAAATAACCTGAACACATAAATTGGACGTGCCGGAACCAATTTAAAGTTTGATTGACTGTGCGTCTGAATGGGAGTGTGGAGTTTATTATTATTTAGATTAGTAGCTGTCTCTATTGGAGTTTGCGACCCTGGGGATTTGATAGTCCTAAACTGAAACACTGCAGCAAAAGTATATCAGGTTATGAGATCCAATCATACTGAATTTCAGTTGTAATTATTTATACACACAAACAAACAAACAGATTAACCCCAGACCGATGGATATCTAATGATAATCCAAATGATTAAACCTACTACTAGTTGGCAGCGTACCCAGCATGATGTGAACGTTATAAATTTAGATTTAAGACTATTATTATTCTAAGAACTTTTTGTACTGTATTGTTGCAGTTGTTATCCTGTCCCACTGCTGGACAAAGGCCTCCTCCCGACATTTCCAATCTTGACGGTTTTGTGCATTGGTGTGCCAGTTTTTATACTGTATTACTCTATATTATACTTAAGCTGGGACTTTGGAGATGAAGATGTCAACCCTACCCTAACTCTTCATTTAGTATGCATCCGTCTTCATCTTGCTCCGGTTATTTTCCTAGCTGATTTCCATTAGAAAGCTATTACGGAAACTATTTTTCACTTCAGTAGCTCAAACATGTAGGTTTTGCTGCCTGAAATCAGTGAGCAAAATGCAATTTTGCTCACTGAGTGAGACAAAGTAACTATTTAATTTATTTTTTCAGAAAGCCGCGAATATCTTATTCAGCCTTGAGTTAATCATACAATTCGAAACATTCACACTCTATCTCTTTCCCGCTATTAGAAAGGGAGAGAGACAAAGACCAGCCCTTTCGAAGTTCCGATTTTGAATTCGACCTCAAAGACAAACACCTTCGGAATTTCGTACTAACTAAAGAAATTTTGCAAAAAGATAATTATGTTTTTAATGTAATTTATTGAATTTTTAACTTATTGTTGTATTTAAACAAAAATACGTACATATTTACTGCAAATAAAACTGATATTTAACCTGTAAATATTTATTAACTCCTAAAGTGTTCTCGCTGCTGAAGTGAAAAGTTATGTGTGTTACACGAGAGCAAAGTTTTTTGCATCTCGTGCCTTTGAATCCCTCGCCACACTCAGGATTCAAAATCAGCACTCGCAGCAAAAAACGACTTTGCTCTCTTGTTGCACAAATAACTATAGCATCGTAAGCATGAGGTTGATGAACCCAGAATAGTGAGAGTGTAAGTTAAAAGTGATGAATTGAAGTCAATTCGCTGAGTTCGGCAGATGTTGTCCTGGTAGTTTGGTTACGAACCAGCTGTTCATCAAACCGGATTCACATTATGTCAGTAATTCAATGAAGTTGTGCTTTTGCTTTGTTAGCATAGGGCCAAGTAAACAGATACTCCCTTAGTTCTATTTAAACGCTTGCTTAGCGCACTTTTACATAAGGCTCATGGCAAAATGGGGCCATTATTTTACTTAAATAATAACTAAAGGACTCGCTCAACGCGCGCAACTATCTGTCTCGTGCATCATAACATTTTTGAACATATAAAATCATTGAGTACTACTACTGCTGGCAACCCCGGCGATAAAAGTTGTAATTCTGGAGCTCTGCATAATTTAAATCCAGATAATTTTAATAATCAGTGTTTCGTGACAAATAAACAGTTTAATAAGAAGTTCACATAACCTGCAAGATATCCTAGGACAGAAATACTCTCTGGTGAGCTGCATTATTGGATAAAACTGTGAATAAATAGCACTTAATCACCTGATACTCAAAACATCAAGGTACCCGCAACTTTGGACGATTATCCTTGCAAATTATTTTGGATTTTGCACGATAACATTTTTTGTTTACTACCTGAAGAACAACGACCGACCGACCGAAAATCCAATGTACCAAAATGAATGACAAGTGACACTGTCAGCCTGTTATTTGAAATGTCAACGTCAAAACGACCATAACTTTTTTTTTTTTTTTTTTTTTTTTTTTTTTTTTTTTTTTTTTTTTTTTTTCTTCAACGTTTAAGAGGCAGGCTATAGGAATTTTGCACATGAAATAGCAAATTAATAAAACGAAAATTTAGTACTCAGCAAAATTCACTTCAGCACTGAGAAATCCATCACGGCAAATCTAATAATTATTTATGAGCTGTACAACTGATACGGAAAATTAAGCCTTATTACACAATTCAAAGACATAACGTAGATACAATAAATATATTCTAAATAGAACATTGAATTTATACTACACCAATGAGCGCCGATATGGCTTCACAATCTTCTCGGCCACGTCGCCCAAGAGTGAATAAAAATGTTGTAGAAAGCAAAGAACAAGATAAAGATGTTACCATAAAAAACTATGAAAAAACAATTAATACCTTAATGAAACAACTTGAAGACTGCAACAAACTCAAAGACACTCTACTAACAGAACAAGACAGTAATGAAAAGGAATTTGAGAGTATGTGTAGACAAATAAATGCATTAAAAAAGAAAGTATCGGAAGAAGAAGAAAAAAATGACAATCTACAAGAACATATTAATAAATTATTAGCGGATAATAATAACCTTATAGAAGAACAAAATGCATGCGAATTGACATACAAACAAAGGACCTTTGAAAAAGAATTAATTAATAAAGAAAAAGAGTACGCTGAACTACATTTCAAGTATAGCGAATTATTGCTAAAGTCAACTGAATCAAAGAATATCAAAAAGGGATTTAAGTATTTAAAAACTATATGTTATAAAAGAAAAAACATGAAAGCCAAACTAAAAAAATATGCAGGAAAAATAAAAAAAATGTCCATAACTATAACATTAATGGAAAAAGAACTGGCGAGAAGAGAAGAAATTGCTACAGCATTTGAAATAGAGAGCGAAAATCTTTTAAACATTGTTCAAAAGTATGAAAAGGATCTAAAAAATACAGAAATAGCATATGGAAAAGTTGACTATGTGGAAGCACAGCTAGTAAAATTACAAAACATAATAGAAGTTTTAGGAAAAAGAGCAAATAATGAAAAAGATACACAACACAGTAAGGATAAATCTACATATGAATGGAAAGAGAACACGAACCCAGGAATAAGCATAGAAAGCAGTGACTATAATAGAACAACAAATAAAAAGTTGGTATTTGAACAATCTTGTGGAGAAAACTCATTACCTCACCAGCCGGAACAGAACAAAATTACTTGTACAAGCTCTAATATCCCTGGCAAGAAAGAATCTACGAGTATAAGAGACTACAAGAAGATAAAAATGTTCTCAGATAGCTGTGGCAAGAATATGGCTAGAAAAATACTGAAATATCTTCCTGAAAATTATATTATGACAAATCACTGTACACCAAATGGTGTATGGGATGCATTCATTAATGAACACCACATATACAATAAAATGAATGACGAGGACATATTTGTATTCATGATTGGAATATATGGAAGTATTTCCAACAGTCCAGCTGAATATCTACGTACAATTGAGAGACTAGCAAAGGCTCTCAAGTCACATGGAAAACAAATTATAGTATCAACAATTGCTTATAAATATAGCCACAGTACAAACTTATCCATATTTTCTAAGTTCAACAGCAAGCTCTACGCATTGGCGTCTATGCTGAGCAACCTACATATTGTTGATCTTAATGAGAAACGAATAGAGAAAAACTATGATAACATCGCCTATGATGTAGCTACAGCATGCCATATTGGCCTTAATAAGAGTAATTTGACCGTGTTGATTGATGACACAATCTCACATTTGCCGCAAAATTTTCTGAAAATACGTACTCAGGAAAACGTGAAGTAAGATTGTGTCACCAAAATGTGCAAGGGATATATACAAAATCAAATAGCCTTAGCTTATTTTTGGATCATGAATGTATTGATATTATGTGTATGACGGAAACCTTTCTTAAAGAAAGTAAATTAAATGTATTTAGGGTAGAAGGCTTTAGAAATGCTTCTACATTCTGCCGGGTTAAACACACACAGGGTGGATGTATGATTTTGGTGCGCGATAATATCAAATTTAAAACGAGGGGGGACATTAATAATATATCTGTAGAAAAACATTTTGAAGTCTGCTGCATTGAAATGGAAACTTGTATAATATTAGTAGTATATAGATCACCGTCTGGTGATTTAAACATCTTTTCTGACAAATTAGAACAATGTCTTGACAAAGTAACTGAACGAAATAACAAAATTATAGTACTTTCTGGCGACTTCAATGTCAATTTTGCTTTAGATATGGAGCAGACTGGTATAGTATCGGATGTTCTGAACAGTTTTTGTTTAAAAAGGTTAATATGGGAATACACCAGAATCACCCAGAAATCCAAGACCTGTATTGACAATATATTTACTGACTCTAATAATATAATCAGCACAAGAGTATTACCGGGTGTAAAATCAGATCATACTGCTCAAATAGTAAAATTAGAGCTAACACTTGACTATGTGGCTAGTAGTAAAAAAATGTTCAGAAAAACTACGGATGGCAAGATTGATAATCTTAAACTTAGCTTACAACAGGCTTTGAATCATCCTAAATCTTACGACAGCTACTCTACATTTTTCAAGATTTTCTTGGAAAATTTAGACAAAGTTATGCCCGTTACTGAGTCAATAGCTAAAAAACCAAAGTTCTGTGAATGGGCCACTAAAGGGATTTTAATATCAAGACAAAGGTTGTTTGATTTGTATGCCTTGCATAATGAAGGCGGCAGTGTTTCTAAAGTATTTCTGAATAAATATAGTAAGATATTTAAAAATGTATGTCTCAATGCTAAAAGACTACACTTGAAGCAAAAAGTCATTAATGCTAATAATAAAATAAAATGTGCATGGCAAATTATCAAAGAAGAAACTGGGAAATGTGGTCAAGGTCATAATGAATGTGAAAAATTTTTAAACAATAATGGACATTTAGTGTATGATAGGAATGAAATATGCAATACATTTAACGATTATTTTATTAACATAGCAAATGATCTGACAAAAAATTTAAACTGTTCTACTAAAGAGTCTTTGACGTTTTTAGAAGAGTTTTCCTCTAGTCATAACTCCAATTTTACTTTAAGACCTATTACTATTAACCGTGTAATAAAAATTATTAGGCAATTAAAACCAAAGAAAACTAATGACTACTGGCACATTTCACCGTATCTCCTAAAAAAATTAGAAAATGTGATCGTGATTCCAATTGTGAATATTATTAATGATTGTATCAGCAGAGGGGTTTTCCCGGATGAGATGAAACTTGCCAAAGTAGTTCCTATACACAAAAAAGGCAACACCACTACCTGTAATAATTATCGTCCGGTTTCAGTTCTCCCAAGTGTAAGCAAAATATTTGAAAAGTACATTACAGAAGAACTGATGACGTATATGGCAGACGAAAAATTATTAAATACTCGCCAGTTTGGATTTCAAAGAAATAAATCATGTAAACATGCAATAACACAACTCATCTCGGACATACTCTCTGGCCTTGAGGGGCGACAGAAAACCTTTGGCGTTTTTTGTGACCTATCAAAGGCATTTGATTGTGTCTCACACGAAATATTAATTGCCAAAATGCATCATTATGGCATACGTCACAAAGAATCAAAACTATTAAAGTCATATTTAGGTAATAGAAAACAAGTTACGGAAGTGGGTGGATGTAGGTCAAATACGGATACTCTTAAACTAGGTGTTCCTCAAGGGTCTATCCTCGGTCCATTGCTGTTCATTATATACATTAATGACCTATCAGTAGTAACCAAAGAAGTAGATATAGTTCTGTTTGCAGATGATACTAGTCTCATAGTTAAAGATGAAACTGAGTTGGGCATCACTATGAAAATCCAACAGTCAATCGAAAATATCAAGCGGTGGTTTTCAGCAAATAATATGCTACTGAACGTCGATAAGACGCATGTAATTAATTTTAACTTAACCAAAAATATTCAGTCACACTCAAACACTATGGTTAGAGCTACTCTTGACAACCTGGATATATCACTCACAAACGAAGTTAAATTCTTGGGTGTATGGCTAGATAATAAATTAAAGTGGACAACTCATATTGGCGAATTAACAAAAAAACTCAGTTCAGCTACTTACGCTATAAAAAAGATTAAAGAATTAGCCGGGCTCCAGGCAGCAAAGACCGTATATTTCGCTTACTTCCACTCACTCCTAACTTACGGAATACTTTTTTGGGGATCGGCTGCTGAATGTCACACAAAAAGAATTTTCATTTTGCAGAAACGAGCTGTGCGGTATATACTAGGCCTAAAAAAGTTAGACTCGTGCAAAAATATGTTTAAGGAGCTAGGAATAATAACGATGACTGGAGAATTCATATATCAATGTATAATTTATGTATTGGAAAATGTACACAGTATGAAAATAGCTGCTGATTGTCATAACTATGACACTAGATATAAAAACAAATTACTGCCGCCACGTAGAAGACTCACTAAAACATCAAATAGTTTTCACAGTATGGGGATCGAATTTTATAATAAACTCCCCGACTATATTAAAACATGCTCCAAAGACGTCATTTTACAATATGCAAAAAAACATCTAATAGAAAAAAGTTATTACAGATTAAAAGACGCTAATTCTGACAAGAGCCTGTTCAAAAACTATGTGACAAAAAATACTAAATAAATAAAACTCTAATTTACTTCTTTAATAATAAGTTGGCTTCGCTATAATTAATTTAATATAATTGTTATTATTTTTTATTATTTTTTACATTAATTTTTGACAATGCTATTGCAGATACCTTATATTTATTTTACATTTTAATTTAATTATTTATTTTGCTATTGCAGACGTTACTATTTATAATTATGAAATGCCAATAATCATGTATATTTAATCAATAATTTGACGATGCCATTGCAGAAACTCTAGCGACATACCTATTTTGTAATTGTATTACTGTCTGACGCTTATTCATAAACTTTTTAACCTTTTGTTTGACGTTTCTAAGTGCATGTGACATGTCTACGGAAATAAATGGATTTGATTTGATTTGATTTGATTTGATTTGAGTAGGTATATTGGAAAAGTGAGAAATGAATTTGATTATTTTTATGGAAGAAATATTAAAAAAAAAAAAAAAAAAATTGTCTGAGGGGTAGGATATTATATGTTTTTTCACTACTCCTCAGCTAATTTTTTATTTATTTATTTATACATAAACTAATACAATTTGTTATAAAATCATCTTTAAAACATATCAAAGATTTCTTAAAATATTTCTCCTAGTATCTAAATAAACAAATTCGTTTCTCACTTTGCTAACCTAACCAATGATTTTAAATGTATAATAAGGTTGTGATGTGCGAAAGAGATAGCTGCGTGTGTTAATCCTTAAACTACATCGGGCTAAAACATCAAGACCTTGATTCCATATAAAATTTCAAGGTCCTTTCCGAACATTCTTTTCTAAAATCTTATAAAGTTTTTCTCGAATGAGAAATATTTCCAATGTGTTTTATTTTTCGATTTTAAGGATTCCAAAGTATTACGAGAAACTATTATATATTTTCCAAGTCCATCGGTCTGTTCCGTCTATCCGTCCATATATCACTGGCAGCTTATTCTTAGATAAAAAAAAAACATAAAAAGGACTATTACGATTAATTTGCTAATCTTTGGGATATTTAACTTTACTATCAAGATGATATCAGATAACTTTACTTCGAAAATTCACTTATGGAATTTGGCAGGCAGGTGCAAGGTTGTTAATTATTACAAGCTGTATTTTTGTGGCTGTGACTAGAAAATATTTATCTAAAACCGAGTTCACACCTGTTTTAGAACAGTGACTGACTTGCCGAAAAGTGGAAAATTCCTAAATAACACATCCTTCCTACCTTATATCGAATCGATGTTGTTTACAAACTTGAGAAGGGTCTGGCAATCTCCTAGAGTGGACGCACAGATTAAAAAATACCAGAATACAGAACAATACATATATATACATGTTTCTAAAAAGATACGTCAAACACTTGTTATCAGTAAATTGGGCATTTAATAAACTGCCTTTATACTACCTATTTTTTTTTTTTTTTTTTTTTTTAATATATACAAAAATGGTTGTAACCGCATTAAAAATAATGTAATGATAAAATTGATAAACTTCTTACCAATATAACTCACTAAATTTGTGTAACCTGGAGATTATTACATTATTATTATTATATTTTAATAGGTTTTGATACATCAACCTAAAAACAAACAAAACTAAAATTAAACTTATTACTTACTTATACTATATTAATATACTGAAAGATTAATTTCAATCAGCTATTTATCTTCCGAGACATAAGCATTTTAAACGTTTTTTAATTCCCTTTTTTACCCTACTGCGTCAGCGTCAGTAGGTCAGCCTTAACGGCTTGACTGATCGTGATTTGTGAGGTGTCGTTACATTCATCTTTACTGCTTGAGTGTCTTAACTATATTTTTTGATAATAATAATACATCAAAAAGTAAAAATGCGTTTTTGATTGAAACAAGTGATTTCGCTAGAATTATTCTAAAGAATGCACATTACAGCGATTTTACACTCACAAAAAACGTACACTCAACAGTGTTATAAGGCGTAACGAGATCGTAAGTTAGACTTCGAAAACCGCTTTTCTGCAGTCGGATATTTTGTTTTTTTATCAATATAGATACTTTTTAACCTATTCTCTATAAAAGATATTCTTGGAAGATGAATTCAAGCATGGTGGCTTGTCTTTACGCTAATACTGAAACTTCAATGTTTTGCGTAAGTTGTGTCTCTGTTTCACTATAATCTCTAGTGTTGATGTGTTTTTAATTGTTTTTGTACTTTGCGCGTGGGGAGTAGCTCCGGTAACAATTTTTAGAAAGTGGCAATAAAAATGATTAAAATATCTGAATATATTGTAGTCATTATGCTAATAAGCTGTTAAATGTATGGTAAATTGCGATATGGATTACATTTTTGTAAGATGAAAGCATAAAATACATTTACTGTAGTTTAATAGCTTATTTCTAAAAAAAAAACTTATACGTTTGTTTTTTTTTGTATACCTATAATCTTATTTCGCGTATCTAGGAATTGGCTTTAACGATTTGGATCAAATTTTGT
The DNA here is from genome assembly GCA_947563715.1 of Lycia hirtaria. Taxonomy (NCBI): domain Eukaryota; kingdom Metazoa; phylum Arthropoda; class Insecta; order Lepidoptera; family Geometridae; genus Lycia; species Lycia hirtaria. Next base: position 42,039,949 of record OX387379.1, read on the forward strand.
ATTCCGTTAAGTTTATGCTTCTTAAATTTATCTGTGCCGTTTTGTATCTAGAAAAAAAAAAAAAAAAAAAACTCGGTCTGCCAGGCACTAATAGATTCAAGTAGATATATACCGAAATGGCTAAATGTATGAAATATTATCTTATGTACATAATAAACATATACTTATGCAATAAACAAGCGAAGGAATGTAGAGTTTATACTCGACTGGGTAAGAAGGAGGGTTATGTTTTTCGTGTATGAATGTTTGTATGTTTGTATGTATTTATGTAGGTATGTACATAGTATGTTTTTATATTGACCGATTTTGGTGTGCGAGGTGTCGTTACATTTGTCTTCACTTTCTAGGTTGTTTGTTCTTAAAAAAACAGCAATCGTCAAGCTAGGTCAGAGGCTTTTCGGCGGCTTAATAACTCTGACACTAGGGTTGGCCACTCAGTCTATACGAACTTACTTACTTTCTGAGTGTCATAGGCAATATTTTTTGTAACAGTAATGATACATCTCTCGCAAAAATAAAAATAAAAATACATTGAAATAAAACAAATTTTCACGGATTTATCGCGTATATTTTACGTAATTTTGTGACCTGAAGTTTTTTTTTTTTTTTTTTGTACACTATAGATCTACGATTGACCACCAACTCGCCTGATGTTAAGCGACGGTGTGGCCGAGGATGGAGCTCGTCGATCTAGAAGATATCTATTCACTCTAGCCTTGAAAATTCCAAGATTGTAGGTCTCAGGAAACAGAGATGGCGGCAACGAATTCCATTCTTGTGCAGTACGCAACAGGAATGTGGACCGATATCGCTGAGTACGGTTTCAAACACTTTACAGCGTCCGTGGTCACAGGTGAGTCTATAAAATTATGTAAAATATACGCGATAAATCCGTTAAAATTTGTTTCATTTCAATGAGTAATAATCGCGAAAACCTTAGAAAAAATAAATTTTTAGGGTTCCGTACCACAAAAGAAAAAAACGGTACCCTTATAGAATCACTTTCCTGTATCTCGGGAACGCTTAAAGGTGTCGTATTGAAACTAAAACCATATACGCAGATCCATAGTCTCTTAATGCGGACAAAATCAAATTTCTCAGTTTTCGTGAAAAAAAGTTACAGCCGAATATGTCGTAAAAACGCACATTTCGACACTCACACGGGAATAAAAACCTATGGGGTACTTCCCGTATGAAATTTGGCAAGAAACATGGTGTTATAGTACACATATAGGAAAAAATCCGAAAACTGGATATTTTTAATTTAATCCCAAAAATTGGGTTTTTATGTAAGGAAGGAGGGTCCAAATTTTAAAGTGAATTAACCGTATCATCAATGGGGTATTATATGAAAGAGTTTCATTAGCATAAGCTAAAACAGGATTTAAATATTTTTACGATGTATATTTTTCAGTTTATGAAAGAAAATATAAAAAAATACAAAATTTCCCCCTTTTATCTACTAGTTTGTACGGAAACCTCGGTGAGCGAGTCTTGTCCGGTTTTTTCGTAACTTCCAAAGATTTTTTTTGTATTAAACAAGTGATTTTACTAGATTTATTCTAAAGAATGCGCATTTGTAATCTTTTAAGGCGATTTTATGCAAATTCTCTCACAAAAAACGTACACTCAACAGCGTATCAAGCTTAACGAAATCGTAAGTTAAATTGCAAATATTGCTCTTTTACAGTCGGGTATTTTGTCTTTCGTTTAATATAGACTTGTCGTTATTTACCTATTATATAGATTAAACTGCACGACTTTATTAAAACTGACCAATTCATTGATTAATTAAACAATTTTTGAAACAAGGCCTCCAGCGATTAATTTCAGTGATCTATGAAATTAATTGGCAAAAAGAATTTTCGTTTCAATAGTTCAAAATTATAGTGATTGGAAATGGCTTTGAATATCACATTATGTGTTTTTCATGTATGAAAAAAAAACTTATATTTATTATGTGTTACCGTTATGATATGTCTTCTGAAAATATTTTTCTTTCTTTTTTGCCGATTGTCCAAAAAAGAAGATAATGTTTTTCGAGTGTGTCGAATGTGTGTTTAATGTAATACTATAGAATAGCATTTATAAAAATAGACTGATAAAAAATTATGTTTGTATGTTTTTTTACCTCATGTAGTCTGAACGGTTTGAACAATTTTAATTATTTTATATCCATATTATTTACTTTTCAAATTCATTTTGTAATCGCTTATTTTACTGTATTATCTGTATTATTACTGTCTTATCCCCTGTAATCCTCTAATACCCTCTTCCTTCCATCTAACCCTCTAATCACGACGAAAAAATAGGCGTGATTTTATGTTTGTATGTATTATTTGTGTTTCAGGTGTTTCTACTTAGTGTATTGGTGGCGCTTGCTGAAAAAAAGATATTTAAACGGATTAATTTAGATATGGTTTTTGAAGACGTTATTGGTATGGTCAATGGGTCTAACAAAGAAGTATATATTATATATTTTGAGCCAGTTTATATAACATATCAACATTACAGCACGCTGGTTAACAAAACGGCGTTGTTCCCTTAAATATGTTTCATCATCATCATCTCAGCCACAAGAAGTCCACTATTAAATAGCTTAATTTAAGTCCCTAAATAAGTTTATTCCGTGTTTAAACTGATTGAAATGAGCAGAGTAAAAATTACAATGTTAATTACATTTTACTTTATCCAACATAATATAAAGTAAAGTTAGTTGCACGGAAAATATATTCCTATTTTTGTATTCTATTTATCGGAGGCTCTTCTGCTTCCTTAATGCGTTGTTAGTTGCGTTAAATTCATAACTGTGCAATGGTATTTATTACAACACTATGAAATTATTTTGTATTTAATTTTACGTTGAAGGTAGGAAAATTGTAGCTTAAGCAGCACCGTTCGAAGTTATGATATTTGGAAAAATAATATAATAATTGTCGTAATTTGATAGTATTTAGAGCTATTCAATTATATCATTCAATCAACTCAACAATTCTCATTATCATTGTGCCAAAAGATTGTTCATTTAAAGCGCACTTTGTTTTGATTCAGCAATTCTTGGAAAAATAAAACATTCTGCTTGTCGATTAGAACAGTGCTGCCGCAATAATTGCAGTTTTCAAATTCAATTTTAATTAGTTATATAAAACATGTATAATAATATAATTTTATTTTTGTAGCTGGTAACAATGAAAACCTGCCCGATTTTTCTTTCAATCCTGGCAAGCTAGGTTCCTACGGAATAAGCGAAGGTAAAAATCAACAAGTTTCAATATTATCACCAAATTCAATCTCATTAATCATTATCTTCTACGGCTTTTCTATTTATGTATTTAAAGATAATTGTGAGGAATTACATCGATTATTTTCGACACAGCAGAAGAAAACTATTTTCTACTTTTAGACAGTTTCCGTTTTGTATGATTTTTATAGGAATGTTTTAAGCATCTTGTTTTTCATTGTTTTTTTTTTTAACATTTAACAAAAACAAAACAATAACAAAATTTAACACATATTTGACATACGTACAATTCGTTTTTTTTTTTTTAATTTCAATGAAAACCAAATTTTTTTTTTAATTTCAATGATTTTAATCGCGAAAACCTTAGAAAACATCAATGTTTTTGTGCAAATATTTATTATAAAAAAACAGTATGGTGTAAATCATTTAATAATAATCATCGAAATTACCATAACGTAATAGAATAATTTACGTAATGTACAAACCTGTAATGTATCTTTTGTATGAAAAATTGCGTACTCACAAATCTTTTCAAGTTTCCTTCAGATTAGACAAATTATTGATAACTATTATCATAATCCGTCACTAGTAGCATCATTTACATAATCAACGTTAGAAAATTTGCATTAATCGTGTACTGACTGATTGAGCAGCCTCGCGAGGCAGTCGCGCGAGGCAAATCCTCGGTCGGTCAGGACGTGCCTTATGTCATTTGCTTCGGGCGAGGCACGTCCTGACCGACCGAGGATTTACCTCGTGCGACTGCCTTGCGAGGCTGCTCGCTCAGTTACGCGGCTATTAACATATTGTCATAGGTGTGCGCCAAACGCTAAAAAGATGCAATACAACGCAAAGCTCAGCGGCGCGAGAGTACCAAACATTACTAACAGTAGCACATACTTGTAGTAAGTATTGCGTGCATCTAATAAAACGCAACACACAATTAGTCGCAATGCGTTAAGTCACATTTCTTCAATATTTGAGGCGTCGTATCGCTCACTTAAGAAAACGGGTTATTTAGATTTCTAAGTCGATATCATCATCATTATTTCCAAACATAGATTTCCAAATAAGACTGATTGGCATCCAGCAAAAGAGAAAATGTTGGGATAACTTCCCAATATAATAAAGCTCGCTGTAAAAATAAATAGTTACGGACACGTAATTTGCGTATATTCTGTAGTAGATACGAAAATTACAAAAAAAAAACTATAAGTAAATTTAAGCATAGTTTCTAATCAAATCTTATTTTGACAATTTCAGAAATTGGCGTGTATCAAAATTATCTTAGTAAGTAATTTAAAACATGCTAATCCTAATTGTTATTAAAAAAGCATAACTAACTATGTCTGTCATCTGTCGCTCTGTCTGTTTGATACCTTTTCACGGCTAAACGCTAAACCAATCGTTATACAATTTGGCATAGAGATTTAGGACCTGGACGTAGAAAGGTAGTAGGACGTAGAAAGACGTAGGCTTAGGATCACAGGCTATATTTTATTACACGTAGTGACAAGGTGGAGCACACTTTTGTTTTTTGCCACCATCTCTGATTCCTGAGAGCTACAATCTTGGATTCTTCAAGGCTAGAGTAAATAGGTATCTTCTAGATCGACGAGCTTCATCCTCGGCCACACCGTAGCTTAACATCGGGCGAGTTGGTGGTCAATCGTAGATCTATCAAACAAAATATTACCAATAACGATAAATATTATTACAGTTAAAAAAACTGAATTTAAATACAAAATTACGTTTCTTTGACTGTTAATAACAAGAAAATAACTTTGGATCCACTTTTTAGGGCATGTACGAATCACTAGTCATCTATCTTTCTTACGCATTTACATACTTAGAGACATAAATTGTAAAACATAAATTTTATGTGTAGAAGTGCTATTGATAAAACGTTTAATGTTTTTAACACGCTTTTATTAGGTCGACCTGTATGTAATGAAATCTAAGGTAACTAATTTAACCATCTTCCAAGGATCGTAGCGTCATGAAAATTGGCAGCTGTATGTGGTTCTGATGACAATACAATAATATGGTACTGTCGAACTGATCTGATGATGGAGCTGGAAGATATGTACTAGAACTTCATGATGGAACATCGTATCATAGCTGTGTTAGGATTTGTTAGAAAAGTCTTGTAATGAACTTTGACCACAATAATTTGTAGCGTGTTTTTTAGTTTTTTAAACTGTAATTTATATAAAGTGCGTCTGGGCATAGTCTTGGAAAGTTATTGATTATTAAATTAATTTTATTATATTATCTTTAGAAAAACTGCCCGATAAGTACTTCAAAAAAAGATATCGTAAGTAAAACATATATTTAGAAGTTAAATACATTTAAGCGTATAGGTATCTGTCTCAGCACCGATAGCCGCTGCGAGAAAAGCAAAATGGAGTGAAGACCGCCTGTCGGCTAACATAGTGTAGGACACCCTATGATGCGATGGCGTGACGATATACGGAAGGCAAAGATGACCGGAAACGGAAAGCCGAGAATCGGGGCGAAAGGCTATATCCAGGAATACACTTGAGTGGATGATTTTGACGATAGTACGTATGGGTGAACTAAAGCCAGTCATTTTTTCACGCATGTTTAAAAATATTTTGTAAACTATTTAAATATAACTCTCTAAATTACCCTAAATCGTACACTGGCATTCCATAATATTTAATGCTGGCTGCATACTGGGTACGTTGCCAACTGATAGTGGGTTTGAGCAATTGTATTTTCTTTAGACTTTTATCGGTTTGGGGTAATCGATTTGGTGTTTGTGTAGTAGCTTAGTCGGTTAAGTATGTGCAGTTAGTAGAATAGAATATAATATATATTTTGATAGCTGGAATTACAACCTTACTATGATTAAATAGTAAGTGTTGAGCATCACATCTATCTTTACAATCGAATGAGTTTAAAATACAATAAAAATATATATACTATATAATTAAATAATAGCATATTGTTTGTTACAGTTAATAAAGGCACTTGACCATTAAACAAAAACGTTTTGATTCCACTTCGTCATCATCATCATCTTAGCCACAAGAATTTATCTGCTGGACATGGGTTCTCCCCACGGTTTTCGAAAAAGACCGGTTGAAAGCGGCCTGCATCTAGCGCCTTCCTGCCACTTAGAAGGTCTTCTATCTTATGGCTGGTCTTCCTACGCTGCTCTGGCCGGTGGTCTACACTCGAGAACTCTTCAACTCATCGGCCATCAGTTTGACGTGTTATGTGCCCTATCCACTGCCACTTTAAATAGCTAATCCGCTGTACTATGTCGATTATTGAGGTATTTATAATTTTATATGATTTCAGAGTTTCCAGGTGAGTTGTCAATTTATTCTTGGATTCGACCGGTTTTTTTTTTAATGTAAGTGATACGGGACACGTTTCCCAACCACAAACGCCGCCATTATAAAAAAAAATATATTTAGGAATAGAAAAATTGCGAAAAGGAAAACTAAAAAACATAATTATATTACGGCCTTACAGAAAAACGTTACTCAAATTTAACCAACTTCTTAAATTCTCTGTCTTCTTTCTGCAAGTGTCATTACTTGTCAGCGAGAAGTTGACTAAAGATGTTATGCATTGCTTAAAGTTAAGTAACATTTTTCGGTAAGGTAATGTAGGGCATAAGTGGCTCTTATGTTTGTGTCATGCGTATTAAAAGTCGGTCAAGTCAGTTACCCGCTGACTCTACTAGTTTATTTTATTTTATAATAACAATATTACATATATAATATATTATTTATTATTATTATTATATTATTTATTAAATATTATATTATTATATATTATTATATTAGTTTTTTTTATTTAGAATACAAATTAAAATTGCTTCGTGTTTTCAGTGGAAGTGGAGTCCCCCGAAGGTATTATGATTTCTCATCTAGTTGCTAAAATATATTATACTTACTTATATATATGTATCTGCAATCATTATAAGCTATACGGGAGACAGTCATAAACTGTAAAAATACTTTAAGGTATCATTGTACTTACGCATTATTGTGAACATCTATTACAGTGGAGCCAGCTCTAAAACAGGATCACGTAAAATATTGTTGTTCCACCAACTCGCCTGATGTTAAGCGACGGTGTGGCTGAGGATGGCGCTCGTCGATGTACAAGATATCTATTTACTTTAACATTGATAATTCAAACATTTTAGCTTTCAGGAAATGGGTGGTAGTGTGCCGAATTCCTGCTGTATTGGGTAAGGTGGAATAAAGTCGTGAAGTGCGCACACCCGCTAAAAATGAATCCTGGAGAATATAGAGAGAAATGCTATTTTACTTTGACTCAAGACTAAATAGCTTCTTGGAAACCAGCTTACCGTCACCGATTAATCTTCTAGCTTTCCAGTCAACTAACTCTTAAGGTTCTAGGTGCAACTTGGTTGCTCCGTCAAAAAGGTGGCAGCAATATTCCTCCGCTCGGATCTGAGCCTATTATATTTGTCAAAGGTCAATAACCTGTTTGTATGACACAGCTGATTTACGCGGTTCTCGAAAAGTTGATCATCATAATTTTGAGTACAATAACATCTTAAATATTGATATATTTTAGGGGTCATTGTATTCATAATTATTAAAACATCACAGTTTTACTGAGTAATATTAAAAAAATATTATTAGCATATTAACTTTAGTTTTAGCATGATTGTAAGCTTTGTGTTGAGTATAATTAACATACGTAAATTTTTGCTTATAATTCTTCAATTTTTTTTTTCAGAGATCCACCACAGGAATTCCTACGAAGATATATTGAGGAAAATAAAGGCATTGGAAAGTAAGTTTCATGATTCTATTTCGTTGTAGTGAGCGATTTTTACAGCTTTTGTTTCGCTGACCTTCCTATATTTTAAGGTTCCGTATTTCAACAGGAAAAAAATAACCCTTACTGAACCACTTCGTTGTTTATTTTGTGTGTGTAGACCCTTTATTCAAAAACAAAAAACATCCAGTTAAATTAGTAACATATTATATCGGTCTGAACATAGACTTCTCATAGATACCCCAAGTGTATGTACCTAGCGTGTCAACAGTAAGGTAAAAAAACACAGTTAACAACCTAATATTTATTTAATTTCAAGTTATATATACTTCCTATTCGATATTTTGTTAACTAGTTACTAGCGTACAAGCGCACGGATGCATTGGGTTGAATAGATTTCGCGCGGATGGAACATTCCATCACTAAATCGTATTTGTGACGTCACAGTCGATACCGAAAATGTGGCACGCAAGGTTTTCATATAAGTAAATGAAGTCGCATGCTTCATCTACTATGTCTGTGGGTCTGAAGCCCTGGAACCTGTAAACCATCATGCTTGTAAATAAACCAAACGAAAGAAAACCAAAAACGGTATTATTTGGGTTCCGTATACCTACAAGGAAATCTTATAGTTTCGCCATGTCCTTCTGATTGTCCACGGCTTTGCCGCGAGCCTCACAACTGTCACACTCGCGCTCGTAGTCCAGTAAAAATAAGATTTCTGACAACATAAAAGACAACTAAGAATATTGTTATTTAAATGAATGTACTGGATTTTTGTGATACATTTGACACGATTTTAAAATGATATTATAAAATCAAACTTTGTTACCTTTACCCTTATGAATTTTGTTTCAGAGGAAGAGAGGCTAAACGCAACTTTAACAATGAAATTAAATAAAGGATTTGATTATTAATATATAATTATTTGATTATTAATACATAAGTATTGACTTATTTGAAATTTTATTTTTAACAATAATTGTTAAGATACGTAAGGCGCAACCGTTTAAGCATTGTTAGTTTTTCGTAAAATAATAAATGAAGTTTATAAAACCTTAGTGTAATAGCTTCTTTATATTCTTAATTAATAAGGTCAATTGGTGATACAAAATAGCATGCCTGACAATATTCTGTGCGATCCATTTCGTCGAGTGTACGCTCCTTACCTTACCCGTACCATATTCCAACTTTCCACAACGGGACAAGCAGGGGGTTGGCTCATGTGCCGTTGTGGAAAGTTGGAACAAGCAGGGGGTTGGCTCACTGCTGCGGTGGAGTTCGGAAGCGTAACCGCAGTTTTGATATCAAGGCGCCAAGGTGGAACACCGTGAGGTTTTAGTCGGTAGGGGCACCACTCTGGTGTCGAGCCCGACATAACCCGCTGCTCCCCCTCGGGCGGCGGTGTATGCGTAAATGCATTTCCTAACGTAAAAAAAAAAAAAAGGGTTTGGCGCTTTGGATCATCTTTTTCTCGTCTAAATGCCCTAAATCTGTACAAAGCAATCCACATTTTGATGCGTACTGCAGAGGAGTGGGCCACCCTGCCTTCTCTGTTCCCTGAGAATTTTAATTTTGAAATTTTCAAGGCTAGAGTGAATAGATATTTTCTATAGATATTTTCTATCTTCGGCCACACCGTCGTTTACAATCAGGCGAATTGGTGGTCAAACCTAAGTTGATTTATTTACTAAATTTAAAAATATTGAAATATTTGTGGACATTTCACACAACACCATCTAGCCCAAACTAAGCATAGCTTGTACTATGAAACTAGATGCCTGATAAAATATTTTTTTGTTTTGCTCTGGGTAGGGATCGAACCCGTGACCTACGGCTTAGCAGGTAGACATACTACCAACTGAGCCACAAGTCATATTGTCATGTCAGTACTGTGTGTTACTAGCCACATGCGTGATGTCAACCACGAGAAATTCTTAGTGGGTAGTTACAGTTTACCAGCAATAATTGTATTCTACGAATGTGGGATAGTAACAATGGTATAACTAATATATCCAAATATCATCCAGCCCAAATTACAGCTTTCTAGCACTTTCCGCTTTAAGCAAAGCCGCGATAGACAAACAGGCGGATATGGCGAAACTAAAAGGGTTCCTTCTTTACTACGGAACCCTAACAATAAGTTTTTCCCATCTATTATCACGGCTAAGCCGGCTTTACATGTTACTGGTAAAAGTAGACCAATTTAAAAAATGTAGGTAGGTACTTGGAGAAGTAAGAGATGAAAAATTCGTGCAAATTTAATTTATACTAATATAAGTTAACTCGTATGTTCATAGTGTCAAACAAGATGCCTTGTTTAAGTTCACATAAGTAAATTGTGATGTGCAACTAAGGAATCCTATTTTACGCGTGGCCTGACACGCACCTGGCCGGTTATTTATGTGAAACACAGCTAACAAGCAGACGTTTCGTCTGATGGTAAGCGATAAGTCACAGACAATCGTAACACTTATAGCGGTGTCGCTGATGCTATTATAGTATAATACTTAATGAGGTCATGAGAGCCAGAGCGGCCTAACTACTCAAACAAATTAAATAATGCTATAACTATTTTTAGGCCATTCTGGCGCTACGATTTCATCATTTACACCAGTTTTATCAAACAAAATCATTACAGTTAAGTATTGAAAGTCAAGTCAAGTATTGAAAAAAATTACAGTTAGGCCGCTCTGCCTCTCATGTCATAAGTAAATTTAAATTAGACTTGTTTCAGTAAATTGCTAACCATTCACTTAATTAATTAACACAATAAAACAGCTAAATTAATTAGATGAAGCGCTCTATGAAATTAATAGGCAATAATAGCATTGCAATTTCATTACTGAAGATCAGAGCGATTGAAATGGGTTTATACTTCACGTCAAGCGTTTTGTTTCATGTATTTAGAAAACTTTTTTTGTGTTGCCTTCCGCTTTTTCATCATTATCATTTCAGCCATAAGAAGTCCACTGTTGGACATAAGCCGTGGATTTCCAACAAGAACTGTTGAATGCGGCTTGCATCCAGCATCTTCCTGCCACTTGTATGAGGTCATTCACGTCTGTTCGCCGTGTGGCTGGTCTTCTTCCACTGTTCCTGCCTAAGCCTGCTTTCTACTTATTAACCGACTTCTAAAGGAGGAGTTTCTCAATTCGACTGTATGTTTGTTCAGCGATTACTACACCAACTATAATTTGATTTTGATGATTATTTTTTGTTTGCTAGGTCATACTTCAGAGGTAACTTATAAGTTTTATTAAAATCAGTTTGGTTTCTTTAACAAAATAACTGGGAAAATATGTTATACAAATAAACGAATAGCGCATTTACAAGTCGTTATTTTTTGTTTTTCAAACTAATTATTGATATAAGTTAGAAGTAAATAGTCTTAAATGTACTGTAGTCTTAGGTACTTTTAGAAATTTAGAATTTGTCAATTTAGTTCATCTGTCATTAATATATTAGTGAAGTCGAAAAATAAATTATACTCGAGAACTTTTCGGTACCATCGGCCATCATTCATCTCAGTTCTGTGAACTATGTGTTCTGCACACTACTATTTCAAAATACGCTTTTTAATATATATCTCTTTTTTTCAGATCATTCTATTTTTCTTTTTGGAAGTGTCTACTGAAGAAGAAAACAGGGAAAGTGACAAAAGTATGCCCACTTTATTGTATATTTGTTTTCACATAAACTGATACACCTGATACAACTGATACACCTGTAGGTATATCAGTTTATGTGAAAATACCACTAGTCATCTAGTTTCAACTGTGATCATCGCTAATTGTTTGAAAATCTGAGTTTGAAGTGAGTCTTAAAATTATGTAAAACAAACGCAACAATTTCAGGCATAGGACAACGTTTACCTTAACAGATTTGTTGCGTTTATTTTACATACCTACATTTACGATTCAACTCAGTTTTTTTTTCATACAACATGAGAAAACCGACTTCAAAAAGAAGGAGTTCAACAATTCGATGTATATACCACCGCATAACGCCGTCATTGAGAAACTGACTAGGATTCTTTTTGTCCGAAAGGATTCATCAAAATTAAAACAAAATTGCGCATATTGAGGACGGCTTTTCAGGTTTTTTTAATTATGATTATTTACCCCTAAATATTATCCGATTTCTGTGTGTTTATATATGGTTGCAACTGTATTAATGGCTATGCAACTACGGTTTGCTTTCCTTCAAAATTTTTACTTTTAGTTTTTCTTTTCGGAATTATATAAAAATTGAAACCGAGGCATCGAATCGAAGAGGCATCGAAAATATGATTTTCTTCACAGTTGTTTCAAATATTAGTGAACTCATAAATAACTTTTTTAAACTTATTTTGTTGTTTATAATAAATTATTAATTTAATTATCCATGATAATAATAACAATCTGTATGAAACGTAACTAACGTGGTTTTCACACATTTTAAATAATTTTTTTTGCTCCTTTGAAAAAGACCGCTGAATGCGGTTGAAATTATAATCGGATATTTCGATTCAAAACAGACGTGAGTGACCGTAGTTTCTATTTAAAACAACATGCATGTGTCGTCAAAGTCAATATATGGATGTATACATAACTTTAAATTCTTTTGTATAGGGTCTGTATATAGTAATGGATTATTTATATGTGCGTTATTAAGACAGTATTTTGTTTGTTTAGTTGCCAAACTCGGCAGGTAAGATTACATTTAAGAAAGTATTTAGAAATAAAAATGAGTAAAAATATTCGTTAAAAGCAGGTATATCTACTGAATTGTGCAATAATAATTAATTATGCTTTTATTATTAATACAAGTACCAGAAAAATACTTTTTACATAAATATTAATATCACCTGTGCAATGTGTATCATTCTCATCATTTCCATCTTCACCACTGGAGCACATCAGCACCCCAAGTCCTGCCTACATTATTTTAAGGAGCTAGGTTGGCTGGTTGGTTGGTTGGTTAGATGCTGGCGGGGGGAAATGCACAATACACCCCAAGCGGGACGTCAGTGCAGGACTTATCGCCCCCATATCGAATAAGAAGAATAAGAATCACCTGTGCAACAGACTTCGAGTCGATTAAATAAACTTATAGCAAGCCTTTTATGGCTTGTAAGGTCCTTCTGTATGTCGCTATAAACGTTAGGTAAGCAAAATTTGGCACAATTTCATTTCTTAACTCTGTGACAAATACGTCTACTTACGTTAAGCATCATTCGAACACTTGTGTTCGTCTCAAAGACAGTATGTGCAATTCTGAAGACTGACCGCTGAATTAACAAAATTTCTAAAATTACTTTGTTCAAAAAAGGAAAAAAAGTTGTATGAAATTCGTCCGTTTTTAACCGACTTCTAAAAAGAAGGAGATTCTCAATTCGTCAGTATGTACCTACGTTTGTAACGTGATTACTTCGACAATTATAATTTGAATTTGATGTTTTTTTTTTTTTTGTAATATTATTTATAGACGTAGTCTCATATAAAATTTATCAAAATCGGTTCTGTACTTTGGTTTTTATAACAAAATAACTGGAAAAATGGATGTCATTTTTCCAGTTGAAAATGAAATAAACAAAATTGCGTATTTTGAAGTAGAAAAAATGAAGCAACCGTGCTTCAGTTTTTTTTTAACGTTTAATTATTTAAGTTAGTTATTTTAATAATTTCGGTTAAGTTATTTGTATCTTCAGAATAGACCACACTAAATGACGATGTTGCACATATTTTGATATCTATCAAATTTTGGCTTCACCTTTGAATGGAATTTCGAATGAAATTATCACTCTTAAGTATTATTGTTCTATGCCTAATTGATTTGTAAATATAATTCTCCTCATTTCAGTACATTCATTGATATACTTACTGGTAAGAATTATTTTTTACAACGAAATAAAAATAGTGTTGTATTTTAACCGACTCCAAAAACGAGAATGTTCCATGTTTTTTGAGGTATATTCTTCAATTTCTTCGTGAATTGTAAACCTAATATGAAAAATATTTTTGCGTTGGATTCCATGTAGCTGCCAAATGAATTATGTTCCGTGGATCTATCGCTGCTTGTTCGTAAATAATTATAATTTAAGAAATGTAATGCTTCAAACGACGTAGATATAACAAGTACCTATAAGCTTAGAAAACTCAAAAACCCCCGACAAAAAAACGGCTGAACCAATTTCGATGAAACATAGCTAAGTACACAATTCACATTTCAAACAAAAAAAATCGATTCATCCGTTCGGGAGACACGATGACACAGACAGACACACGTGTGTGTGTCTGTCTCTGGCACATTTGTGTGTGTGTCACACACACACAGTTTCTTTTAAAAACGAAGCGTTTCAGAAACTCCTTCATCATCCGTATTGCTAAGGCTTGGAACTCTTTACCTGCAGATTTGTTTCCTGCAGCTTATAAACTCTGTGTCTTCAAACCAAGAGTGAATAGGTATCTTCTGGGGAAGCATGCTCCACCTTAGACTTAGTCTTCGCTTTAGTAAGACAAAGTCGAACGCAAGCCCTCACAATATGAAAATAAAAACAGTAAAAAAAAACCGGACAAGTGCGAGTCAGACTCACCCACCGAGGGTTCCGTACAAACTAAATAAAAGGGGGAAATCATGTAATTTTTTTTATATTTTCCTTCATAAACCAAAAAATATACATCGTAAAAATATTTGACCCATTCCTTGCTCACCACTCGAATCCGAGTGGAGTGGGGCTATAGTAGTGGCGCCACTTCCTCTGTGAGTGTCGAAATGTGCGTTTTTTAAACTGAGAAATTTTATTTTTCTTTCTGCAGCAAAGGCCTTGACACCCGGACAGACGGACAGACGGACAGACGGACAACAAAGTGATCTTATAAAGGTTCTGTTTTTTCCTATTGAGGTAAGGGACCCTAAAAATGTATTAAATCGTATTTAAATAATATATATTTTTTTATACTCTTAAATAGGTATTTGCACGGCCAAATACTTATGAAATCGTTTAATAGATTTCATAAGTTTGTTTGGTCGTTCAAATATTTAAAAGTATTTTGTAACAGGTCAAATACCGCTATCGGATGTATCACTGACCGACGCTGGTGATGACAGTAGTATCCAAGAAGGTAAGTCCGGTAACTACGAGTAGTTTGAAAGGAATTTTTAACCTACTACACTAAGTGCATAAATTTCGATAGTCTATGTATGTGGGTATGTATTTCATAGTTGATATGTCCAGATGCTACATCTTATCTTCTGAACTATTGGATAGATTTTAACAAATAGGGGGGTGTTTATGGAAGCATCTTCACTTCACATCTCACAAACTGTCCCACTGCTGGGAACGGGCCATCTTCTCATTGTGAGAAGGGTTAGGCCATAGTCTGCCACGCTGGCCAAGTGCGGGTTGGCAGACTTCACACATCTTCAAGCTCATTGAGAACTCTCAGACATGTAGGTTTCCTCACGATGTTTTCCTTCACCGTTTGAAGTTGGCGGCAATGAACAATACGCACATAACTTCGAAAATACAGAGGTGCGTGCTGTGAGATTCGAACCCAGGACCTGCGGATCGCCAGTTAGACGGTCTCACCACTAGGCTGCCGGAAACTTATAATGATGGACAATTATAATGATCTCTAAATATTTATTTACCTATAGTGTTGGCTACAAAAACTAAACATATCACGCATTCATAATGAGACGTTCTGTAGACAATGACGTCTCGACACGTTTTAGCCAGTTTTTACATGTATCATTTATTATTCTATTGAATATAATCATCATCATCTCAACCACAAGAAGTCCACTGCTGGACATAGGCCTCCCCCATAGATTTCCAAAAGACCGGTTGGAAGCGGCCTACATCCAGCGTCTTCCTGCCACTTGTATCTTCTGTCCACCTTGTGGCTGGTCTTCCTACGCTGCGCTTGCCGGTTCGTGGTCTCCATTCGAGAACTTTTCGGCCCCATCGGCCGTCAGTTCTATGAGCTATGTGCCCTTCCCACTGCCTAATAATAATTGAATATAATAGTTGATTATTTTTTCAGATTTAAAGAAGTATCAAAAATTTATTCGTAAGTAAATTAGTAAAGCCGTGGTAGTAAAGTAGTAGAGCCGTGGGGTACCGGCTTAGAATAGTACCTCCCCCTCTCTTCCCGTGGGTGCCGTAAGAACCGGCTAAGGGAAATACTACCAGAGATGGGCAGCAGCATCCTCTGTGGAAAACGCTACCCACTGCGCTCGCCAACCCGCATGCCAAGCGTGGCGAGTAATGGCAAAACCCCCCCCTATGACAGACGACAAAAATACCAGGCCCCCAGTCCCCGGCAGCTCCGCTATTCCGGACTACGGTAGCGGTCCCGGTCACGGCGGAGCAAGGGGTGCTAAGAATCTCCGGAAGAGATCCGGCTACCACCCCCTGCATAAACGACGACTGACCCTGGTAACACACAATATTCGCACGATGAGGACAGACGAGAAGCTAGCTGAGCTGGAAGAAGAAATGAGTAGGTTACGTTGGGATATCCTGGGGTTATCGGAAGTCCGACGAGAGGGTGAGGACACGATAACCCTGAAATCCGGTAACCTACTCTACTACCGGGAGGGCGACCAACAGTCCCAAGGTGGTGTCGGGTTTCTCGTCCACAAGTCCCTTGTTAACAACATTCTTGCCATCGACAGTGTATCGAGCAGGGTTGCGTACCTGATACTCAGAGTATCCAAGAGATATTCGTTGAAGGTCATCCAGGTATACGCACCGACTTCGGCACACTCCGATGATGAGGTGGAGGTGATGTATGAGGACATTAGTAGGGCCATACACACTTCTGAGACCTATTTTAATGTTGTTATGGGGGACTTCAATGCGAAGCTGGGCAGGAAATGCGAAAGTGAGTTGAGAGTGGGGCAATTTGGATATGGACAACGGAACCCCAGGGGGTAGAGGTTGGCCGACTTTCTGGAGAAAGAGGAACTCTTCATGATGAACTCTTTCTTCCAGAAGCCACCTCATAGGAAATGGACCTGGTTGAGTCCCGATGGTTCTACGAGAAATGAGATAGACTTCATCCTGACCACCAAGAGACAAATATGTATTCAATGATGTCTCTGTGATCAACATGGTTAAAACCGGAAGTGATCACCGAATGGTACGAGGCACTTTGAATATTAATGTTAAACTGGAGAGGTCCCGTATGGTGAAGTCTACACTCCGACCCACTCGCGCCCATATCCAAAACCCCGAGAGCTTTCAGCTCGAACTATCAAATCGCTTTGAGTGCCTGGAGAGCTGCGCATCGGTGGATGAGATCAATAACAGGTTTGTGGAAACTGTCCGTACGGTGGGCGCGAAGTTTTATAAACCCCACCGTACAAATAGACCGCAAAAGCTCTCGAGCCATACCCTCGACCTCATGGCTGAACGACGCTCATTGCAACTGCAGTCTTCCGGTGACGCCGAGTCATATAGGCGGCTCAATAGACTCATATCAAAGTCTATGCGACACGACATCCGTACCTTTAATACTAATCGTATTAAAGAGACGATAGAGCGGAATAAAGGCTCCAAAGTGTTCGCAAGAGACATGTCTATTGGGCAGAGCCAGTTGACGAAGCTGAAGATGGAAAATGGCAGTATAGCGACGACCAAAGCAGAAGTCTTGAGGGAAATCGAGAGGTTCTATGGACAGTTATACACATCGGTCGCAAAACCTGTTAGCAGTTTAGGCAAAGATCCAAGAGCCAAACTGACTCGACATTATACCGAAGATATCCCGGACATCAGCCTGTACGAGATTAGGATGGCCTTGAAACAGCTCAAGAACAACAAGGCACCGGGTGACGACGGAATTACATCAGAGCTACTGAAAGCGGGTGGAACACCGGTACTGAAAGTCCTTCAGAGGCTCTTCAATTCCGTCGTGCTTGAAGGTACAACGCCAGAAGCATGGAACAGAAGCGTGGTGGCTCTGTTCTTCAAAAAAGGAGACAACACTTTACTGAAGAACTACAGACCCATCTCGCTTCTGAGCCATGTCTATAAGCTGTTTTCAAGGGTCATCACGAATCGTCTTGAACGCAGGTTTGATGACTTCCAGCCTCCCGAACAAGCCGGTTTCCGAAAAGGCTATAGTACCATAGACCACATCCATACGCTGCGGCAAGTGATACAGAAGACCGAAGAGTATAACTTGCCCCTTTGCTTAGCGTTTGTGGACTATGAGAAAGCCTTTGATTCGATCGAGACCTGGGCGGTGCTTGAGGCTCTCCAGCGATGCCGTATTGACTATCGGTATGTCGAAGTGCTGAAGTGCTTGTACAACAACGCCACCATGTCAGTCCGAGTACAAGACCAGAACTCTGAGGCAATTTCATTGAAAAGAGGCGTGAGGCAGGGAGACGTTGTCTCTCCGAAACTGTTTACCGCCGGTTTGGAAGATGCCTATAAGCTTCTGGAATGGAAAGGGCTCGGCATTAATATTAACGGCGAGTACATCACTCACCTTCGGTTTGCCGACGATATAGTAGTCATGGCAAAGTCGATGGAAGAGCTCAGTACGATGCTCGAAGACCTCAATAGAGTTTCCCAACGGGTGGGCCTCAAAATAAACATGGACAAAACGAAGGTTATGTCGAACGCCCATGTAGTGCCCACCCCAATATCTGTGGGGAACTTCACTCTTGAAGTTGTTGACGAATACGTCTACCTAGGACAGACGGTCCGATTAGGCAGGTCCAACTTTACGAGGGAGGTCAATCGTCGTATCCAACTCGGCTGGGCAGCGTTCGGGAAGCTTAAAAGCGTCTTCTCGTCCAATATTCCCCAGTCCCTCAAGTCGAAAGTTTACAACCAGTGTGTGTTACCAGTGATGACATACGGCACTGAAACGTGGTCCCTAACTATGGGCCTTATAAGGAAGCTCAAGGTCACGCAACGAGCTATGGAGAGGGCTATGCTCGGAGTCTCTCTACGAGATCGAATCAGAAATGAAGAGATACGTAGACGTACAAAAGTCACCGATATATCACAGCGGATTAGCAAGTTGAAGTGGCAGTGGGCAGGGCACATAGCACGCAGAACTGATGGCCGATGGGGCCGAAAGGTTCTCGAGTGGAGACCACGTACCGGCAAGCGCAGCGTAGGAAGACCAGCCACGAGATGGACAGACGACCTCATACAAGTGGCGGGAAGACGCTGGATACAAGCCGCTTCCAATCGGTCTTTTTGGAAATCCATGGGGGAGGCCTATGTCCAACAGTGGACTTCTTATGGCTGAGATGATGATGATGAAATTAGTAAACTTAAATTGTAATATTTTATGTGATTGTTCAATATTATGAGTTTGACAAGAGTTTTGTTTTATTTTCAGAAAAACAAGACCTAACATACTACAAAAAGAAATTCAGTAAGTTATACCCGAAATACCAGACGTATATAGCGTCTTAGTTAAATTAGCGTTTCAATTTTATTCAATGAAAACAATTACAAATAATCTCTTAAGTATACTGTTATTCTTTTAATTTTCAGAGGAAGAAATGAGCCAAGAAGGTAACAATTTCATGTCTTATTAGTAACAGTACCTTCTCTGCTCGGGTTTTATATATTCAAATCCAGATACCGAGAAAAATGGAAAGAGGGAAGAGAGGCCTTTGCCCTGCAGTGGGACGGTAATGGCTGAGAAAAAAAAAAAAAAAAAAAAAAAAACATTCACTAAAATAAAACTATGCTATATCGATTTAATCATTGGAACCGTTTCCGAGATCCTTATTATATATAAGTATACACAAGAATTTCTAGTTTCAATGTATTAGTTATCTTCTAACGTCAAGATAAAATTAAGTTTAAAATCTTGATATAGGCGACATTTTTTCAGAGAAACAAGAGCTGAATTACTACGAAGATCTATTGAAGAAAATCAAGGAATTAAACAGTAGGTAACATTTGAAATCTGTTTATTTATTTATTTAAGGCCATCAACATTGTGTACATTAACAACTTAACGTACGTATTTAAGCTAAGAAATCATCAGAGCTGTGTACGCATGCATGTAAGCATGCATTGAAAAAATTTTATGTTTAATTTTCTGAATTCAGTGTATCAAATTAATTCATTACATAGCGATAGCTACTGAAACGTGTGAAATTCAATAATGAGTTTGAATGCCCTTGTTGAAAATATTTAAATTACTTAGAATAATCCCACATCATGTTAACATCATCGTAAAAGCTATCAAAGATATCAAGTTAATAATTAGGAAAATAAAGTAATATGAGTAACCGTTAACTTTTGTAAATTTCCTACGTGACTTGAACTAGAAGGTTGCACGATTGGCGCAACCCTCTAGTTCAAGTCACTTTTCAAACAATAAAAAAGTGTACTAAGTAACATATTTAATTTATTTATTTTTAAATATTTAACACTTTGATGTATTTTATTTCAGAAAATATGTAAAATGGCTAAATAATATATAATGAGTAAATAAATAAATAAATACATTTTATTCCGAATCTCCTTGTTTTTTTAAGTTTTATAAATAAGGTGTATGTTTGTATGGGTCAAATCTCGTCGTGTGATGGAGTCCTAAAAGGTACCCACGACCCGCCCTGAGTCCTGAGACGGACGAGAGGGAACTCCTTGGGGTTTTAGTGGGGTTTTAGTTCAAGTCCCACATAACCGCACTGTCTCCCCGTACTCTTCTTGACACCTAGTCGGATGTACGGACGGACAGACGGACAGACGGACAACAAAGTGATCCTATAAGGGTTCCGTTTTTTCTTTTGAGGTACGGAACCCTAAAAAAGGGGTCCAATCTTAGAAGCTAACCTAGAACCATTTCCTCATTTCATTAGCTCAAATTTAACTGACTCGCATAATAATATATGGTACCATAGACCAGGGGCCCAATTCAGTTATTCAAGACCGCTCCATAGCCGAACCATATGTGGAGCGTTTCCCGTCGGCCGCCATAGTTTTTTTGATTCAGTCACTTTTATGTCATACAATTGACACATTTGATGAAACGTAACACGTCCTTCGCTCGTTACTAAATCAAAAAATGATAGCAGCCGACAGGAAATGCTTCGCAAAAGGTTCAGCTACGGATCGGTTTTGAATAACTGAATTGCCCCCCTGGTCTAATAATGGAGTCAGCATATGGTCATAGGAACCCCTATACTAGGCAAGATAAACCCACCGAGTTTGGGTGCATTTGTTTTGACTTGGCAAACACTTTAGTGCTATGGTACCACACAGCTGGTCTGATGAAGGAGTAGGAAGGAAGGAATAGGAACTTCTAAACAAAACAAAACAAACCCATCGAGTTTGGGTTCATTTATTTTGTCTGATAAACACTTATGTGCCACATGATATCTATGGCCATATACATTACACATGGCTCGAAGATGGAGCCGAAAGGTGACCATGGGAACTAAAAAGAAAAAAAAATAACATAAATATATTTTTTATTTATTTTAATGATTATTTGTTTTAAATATTAAAAACTTAACAAGAGGCTGGGCTTATTTATTACCTGTGTACCTTAATTTTTGAATAATAACAAATATACGCTTATCATAACAGTTTTCTAGTATGGATACGAAACAGATGGCTTCCAGGAAACTCTAGGATAAATACGAGTGTTATGTAATAAATATTAAGTAAAGAAACCTTCTACCGACGCTCTCTACACTGGCAGGTTTAAGATTTCATGTTTACTCATAGCTAATTGGAACACTTATATTAATAACAAATATTATGTTGTACTGTTTCTCGGAAGGAATATAACAGTTAACAAACAAAACTAGTACAATATTGGACTTTGCCAGGCTAGAGTGTGTACTTAGATACCTTCTAGATCAACGACTTTATACACGACTGCGTCAGAAAGAGGGTCACTATTTTCGATGTGTATATACATATTATGTTTGTATGTATATAAGTAAGTTGTTGTATATGTATGTATGTATGTTTCTATATGATCGCCTACAGCCTAAATAGCTTGACCGATTTTGATGTGCGAGGTATCGTTAGATTCATCCACACTTTCTTACTTCTTCTTACCACAATTTTACTTTTTTTGTAATACACAAGTGATTTTACCAGAATTATTCTAAGGAATGCGCATTAAAAATGTTTTACAGCGATTTTACGCATACTTTCTTACAAAAAACCGTAAACTCAACACCGTATCAAGCGTAACGAAATCGTAAGATTCTTTTTTTGCTGTCGGTGCATATTTTTTTTACATAATTATTTGTTTATGTAATGTTCTTGTTTAGGTACGTAAGAAGAAGGATTATGTTTGTCGAGTGTATGTATGTATGTTTGTACATATCTATGTATGTGGGTATGTATGTATGTATGTTTCTATAAATGATCGCCTACAGTCTAAACGGCTTGACCGATTTTAATGTGCGAGGTGTCGTTAGATTCATTTTCACTCCCTGAGTATCATAGGCTATATTCTTATTTTTTATTATTTTAAATTATAATGTTATAGGTACGAAACCATACCATATGCGTATCTCGACACGGTCTTGACCACTTATTCTTGTATCAACGCGTGCCCACATCCCCACAAATATAGTATACATCTTGCTATATACTTATATGTTGTGGTACACGTAAAAAGTTATTTATTCCAAATTTTATTTAATTAAAACCACTTTTCTAAAAGTTAACCGACACAATTACTTTCAGTTACCATAAACAAGTCTTTTACGTCAATGGTAATGAAGCCCCGAAAGCGGACAAGTAAAAATAAATAGCCTCTCTGAACACAATTAAAAAAGGTTCCAACTTGTCAACGGCAAAGGGAAGATGCGGTACAAAGGTTGCTCATCCCTTGTCCTTTTACAACTGTCCTTTTGACAGCTACATTTTTACGTTAAAATAATGATTATTATATTTTAACCTAACAGCGGCGGAAGGGTTATCTTGACTGCTAAATTATACATAATTATGTAATTGTATTCTCAGTTTGGCAAAAGAGTTGGTCAACAATATTATAAAGACTGCCAACATCGCAAATTATTTCGAAAATGCGGGTGCAGGGCGCTTCCAACCGGTATTTTTGGAAATCCATGGGGGCGGCCTATGTCCAGCAGTGAAATTTTTGTGGCTCAAATGATGATAAATGTATTAAAATCTTAAAATATCACTATATCACAGTTAATTTCCTTTCTGGACTTTATTGCCAAGCTGTACACGTGTTATTCAATTTTGATGAATAAATCCATCAGTTTATTATTAAGATCTGGAGTGTATAGGGCCTGTATCACCCAGATTTTAACACTTTATAACCGCCACATTCTATTTCAATGGATATAATAATAATAATAATTGATTGGATTGCACAACTTCTGTATAAGATGAATCCGATGCTATATATATATATATATATATATATTTAACCATCGAAGCGCAAGAGGTGGAGGGCAAGAGCCGGGCGAAAAGAGCACGGGAGTTCATTTTATATAAATAATAAGCCTAGGCACGTTTTACCTCATACTCGACACAGACAGATTGGATGGGGAGTTAGGTTGGAGCGGGACGGAAGCGCGAGGAGAGCAATTTAGGAGCGGGGAAGATGTAAATCGGGAGCAAGGTGGGTACGCGCAGGAGTGGGTTCGGGAGGGCTACGGTTGTGTGTGGGAGTGTCTCGAGAACGGTTTTCTTACGTGTACGAAGTCGCGGGTAACAGCTAGTAAATAATTTATTGGGCTCTTGTTCTAGAACTGCTAGCAGTCAACAACAATGATGTAAATCGTGTTAAAATAATTGGGAAATGTTCGGAATGATTCGGAATGTCTCGGGCTTACCATACGTAGATACGAGTATTTCAACCACGACAATACCTATCACGCTTGTGTTTCAGAACTTCAATTACATGCTATCTGCGTCGTATGGAATTAGCTCCAGGTGAGCGTAGCTAACGTCTACGAGTACAAGCCGCGGTCTCACGCACAGATTTGGCACGCATTTTTCAATATTTGCTACGCTACGCGTCATTACTTTAGAAGATAATGCGTAGCGGAGCGTAGCAAACTGGACATAACTTGGTAGGCTTATGTATGCTTGGTAGGCGTTAAATCACTACGTTGCTATTTTGCTACATTGTTTATGATTGTCAAGTTAGGTATTTGAAGAAGTAGATGTACGATTACCCTGGAATAGAGAGACAGGCTCTGAAGGCATCGGAGCACACAATGGTTCTTAGAGTAAAAAACTTGAAAGTACTATTACGTACTAACTACGTATGCACAAAGCTAAATAAAAAAATGCGATTTTTCGTAGTAGGCAAGTGATTTTACTAGAATTTATTCTAAAGAATGCGCGTTTATAATCTTTTACAGTCATTATACGCATATTTTCTCACTAAAAACGTACCATTATAAGCGTATCAAGCGTAATGAAATCGTAAGTTGGACAGCAAAAACTGCTTTTCTGCAGTCGGGTATTTGTTTTTATTTTAATATAGATACGTGTTAGGCTGCCGTACTAAGGATGTGGGAGCCTATTCGTGATGCTATGGTGTCTGTATGTCTGTTCTACACTTAAACGGCTCTATCTTTTGAATGGTGATAGATACTAATCTCAAAATTCGCAATATTGTAGGGTTTACTTTGATGTATATCAACAAATACTAAAAACTGGTCAAGTGCGAGACAAACTCGCGTAAATAATTAAAAAAAAAAAATTGGAAGATAAGTCAAAAGTACTAGGACAACATTTACACATCTCAGCACACCCCACTACTAAACCTTAATAAATTATTAAAAATATAAAACCAACATCAATCACAAAAATATTGAAATTAGTTACTTAAAATAGTTCAAAATTTCAAATAAAAGCATAAATACCTAAAAAATTACTTTACATACCCCATTGGTAAAACTGTTTAGTAAAAAAAAAACATCATAATCATTTATTTTACAAATTATATAAGGCATAGATACATCCGTTACCATGTTGATATGCGGCGATTTAGAAAAAAAGATGAAGCAAGCACGTCGTTTTAAAAAAAAAAACTCCAATCTAGCCTTGAGAATTCCTAAATCTAATTTCTATGTACTATCCCCTATTCCTAGACATCTCAAATATCGATATCATAGTCGATCCTTTCAAATGCAAGGCATTGAAATCTCTTTACGAGCTATTCTGTCGAGTGCCATTCCAAATTGGACTTGGTCGAAGCATTCTTGTCGAAGTTTCCAAGTGCAGGGAATTGAGATTCCTCTAGGATCTTAAGCATCTCAATGCATTTTATTAGTACCTACTTAAAGTTCACCGAACAGTTTTTCACGTTTTTGACGATTAAAGCTTTGTTTTTAGGGTTCCGTAGTAACTACGAGGAACCCTTATCACTTGCCATGTCTGTCTGTCTGTCTGTTCGTATGTCACTGTCATTTTACTCAGAGACTATCAATCCTACATAAACGAAATTTAGCATGTAGATGTGATCTGCGAACCGCTTCAAAATTCCGTAGTATAAGTTTTCAAAGAATGCTAAATAGGGATGGCATTCCATTATATTATAACGAAGGAATGATTTTTTTAACCCCACCCCATCGCGTGGGGTATCGTTGAATAAGTCTCTTAAAATAAAACTAAGGTTCTGTATTTCATTATTTTTTTCTTAGACGTGATGTGCGAGGTATAGCTCGCCAAAGGTGAAAAATATTGTGTCCCCTCTACTTTTCTAAACTATTAGACCTAGAAATTCATGATTAACTATAGTAGTAGACTATATCAAATACAAAAAAAAAGGAATTTATAAATATAAATATCTAAAACACGTAAGTCATTATTGTATAGAAGTCATTGACCTTTTTTGTAAAGTATTCTAAGCAAACAATACTTGCCTAGTAGTTTTCTTTTAGATTACATCATTAGCTACGGAACCCTAATATATGCGTGTTTCCACACGGTCTTGGCCACTTATTTATTTGAAATATGGTTGTGCTTGACTGGGAACTTACCAGATGTAAGGCAACGTTCTGGACTACGATGTAGCTTATCTAGCTATATGAGATTATAGAGCACGTCTTCAAGATTTCTAGAATGAGTATACCTATCGGCAACGACCCTCTTGGGAAGCATATTTTTAATTATCGTGGTTTAAACGATAATAGTGGTTTGAAAGCGTTCAGTTACAGTTTACGTAATGTCTGCCATACAACGATGGCATTTTTCGAGTTTCTAACCGTCCTATATTTGAATCTAGCATAGTTTCTGTTGTTCGTCAGTATAGGTTATTATTTTGTGAATTACAGTTATCGAGGTGCAGTTATTTTTAACCTTCGCGCCTTGACGCAAAAACAACTTGTCTGTGTCCATCTATGGCATCGTAGCTGCCGAACGGATGAACCGATTTTGATTTTGTTTTTTTTTTGTTTGAAAGGTGAATTATTCGGGAGTGTTAGCTTAGTTTGGCTATGTTTCATCAAAATCGGTTCAGCCGTTTTGTTGTCGGGGGTTTTTGAGTTTTCTAAGCTTATACTTACTTGTATTATATTATGTAGAATATAAACAAAATATTGGGTTTTTAATAAGCGTCTTAAATAGAAAACAGATAATAATAATTATAATCTCCATCCACTTTATTTCAGTAATGAAAGAGAACGGTAATAATGCGGTCCAGTATTAAAACAATGTATATCAGTTTTGTTCTAAAAACAAAATTCTAATTGTATTTATGTCCACAACAAACATTACCAGTTTAAAACTGGAGTGCTCTACTCGAAACAGAATCTGAAATTCTGTTCAATTAAACCATTCCAGTAGGAAACAGTACCCAAATTACGACTAAAAATATAAAACAGCGAAAAAAAAAATATTTATGATTAGAATGCGATTCAAATAACAACACTAGAATGTTGGCTAACTTCATTCATATAATAATTTTTGTAAACTTCTTTGACATGAACAGAAAATCTCTGTGACAAATTTTCTTTTTTCTTTTATTTAAAATAATTTTGCAACAAAAATTCGTACAGCAATACATAGTCGAGTTGTAGTTGTTCAAGCCGAAGGTTGTTGTTTTTAGCAAATTACTTTGTCCAAGAACAACATGAACACAAAATCTCTGTGACAAATTTTCTTTTATTTTATTTAAAATAATTTTGCAACAAAAGTTCGTACAGCAATACATAGTCGAGTTGTAGTTGTTCAAGCTGAAGGTGGTTGTTTTTGGCAAATTACTTTGTCCAAGAAAAATCAACTTTATGTACTGACTGGAGTTCGGTATATTGAGTGCCTGTAAACACGAGGTTGTTCCCGCTTTGTGCTTACAAAACTACGAGTACACTTCAATACTGCTCCGTGTGTTTGCGTTACTTTAGTTAAAAACCTCTTTATTCTATAATATATGCTTTTTGAAACAGAGGCTTATATGTTTGCTTATAGTTTGCTGTCCTTATTTCCTGAAAACTATAACCCGGGTGTCTTCAAGTCTAGAGTGAATAAGTATCTTCTAGGTCTACGTGCTTCATCTTCGGTCACAGTATCGCTTTCCATCAGGCGTGCTGGTGGTCAAACGTAGAGCTATTCTATATAAAAAAAAATAAAAAAATATGCTTATTATCGTTAATTAGTTTTTTTTATACTAGTAAGTTTGACGACCAACTCGCCTGATGGTAAACGACGGTATAGTCAAGATCTAATCACAATCATACTTGAAAGAAGAGCCTTCTATATCTCTGCCATTCTTACTAAGAAGGTGGAATGAAAATACAAGAATTCTATTGTAAAAGGGTGCGTCTTATTCAGTCATCTTGAGGTTATATCGTAGAAAGGTTATGGTTTAATCATGACACAAGTAGGTATGTATACAAGCAAATTAAAGTAATAAAATTGGATAACGAAACGAAAATATTCAAGTTAGGGGTTTTTGTTTTCAAAAACCTGTATTTCAGCCCGATTTTGGATAAGATTTTTGTGGTAGTTTCTACGTCTGCCACACTCCCAAACTCCCGAAACACCACTTTATTACTATGCCTGTATACTTGTGTCATGACTTTAATTAGACAAGAGGTCATGCAGCTCTTGTACACACTCGTCGTAGTGTATTCCATAGAATACCGACAGGCTAGCCACTTCTCGCTGAAAAAATCTCTGAAGATTGATGAACGTTGATGATTCTTTTGGCGTGTCTTTCGATAGAATCCGAAGTATGTAGCTGTTATTTAGCAGAATTGTGCAAAGGTGGCAGCACTAGTCACACGATCGAATCTGTGTTTGATATGTGTTACCTGAACCGAATATTTGCATAATCACTAAAAGTTTTTTGTTGAATAATTTGATTATTCAAATCACACAATCTAATGGATTTATTTTATATTTTAATGCACGCTGTCTGGAGGCACTTTTATCTTAAATGTAGCATACAAAATAAGACGTATAACAAATGTAAATAATACTGACGAAAATACGTAAAAAGCATTACAACGTACGCTCATGTAATTTTTATTGTAAAAATCTGTTGCAGGAAACTCGTACTTGTCACAGCCACGCCATAAAAGTCTCGAGCGGAAATATTAACATGTTTTATTCAGCCGAGTCGCTGCACGGTAATAAAGCAAATCAGATCGTTTTGAAGTCGATCGCAGACGACCTGCCACGAATGAGGTCAGATGAGGATTACGGTTGTAGCAAGAGACGAGCGCTCACGGGTTTTCTTTGTGTTTGTGTAGCATTTTTGTAGCGTGAGTGGCGCTTGCTCACAGTTCTCTCCTTTTCACACAAGAATATTATTATTAAAACTCACACGCGATCCTGAATTGCAACTCGTAAGTATACCAGGAAACTAATGTTATCTGTAAAGCGAGGTTCGTATACGATAGTTAGATAGTTAGGTTAGAAGACTTGAACAGGTTAGCGACGCAAGTACGGTTACAGATGTGGAACATCTATTGATGCGCCTTAGCAGTAAAACCAACTCGTAAATCATATCATGATGGAAATGACATGACGCTCTTTCATGACGCTTTTCATGCCCTACTACATTCAAAAATTAGGTGTCAAATATATTAGCACGCACACACACACCACACAACGTGGTAAGTGTTGTCACCACATTAGAATTGTTCACACTAGCAAGGTGTTATTATTTGAGATAATTATGATTAGATGTAATATCAGTAAGGTATACTTAGGTAGGTAGGCATAGGTATAAGCTCTAGCTAATACTATAAGAGTTGCTAGAGTGGAAGTAACAAGATTAAGTTCTCGGCAGTTGAAGTAAGTGGTGTATTTTGATGTAAGTAAATTTCTCCGTGGTGCAGAGAGCCGTGAAGATGCTGTGTAAGGAATATAGTTTATGTCTGACTCAAAATATCTTGCATCTTGCCATGTGTAAATGTTGTTCTGTTCTTAATGCATATTGATTTTAATCTGCTCCAAAATATCAATACGACATTACTCGAGACTTAATGTCATTCGACAATTCGGTTGTAATCAATGAGATTTTTTCTATAGAGAAATTATACTCATTGAATATGAAATAAAAGCATGGAAAAACTTAGTTCTCAGCACTTTCAAGGATAGGACACATTTTTAAGACCTTTTAGTGTCTTATATATCTTGGTGTTGCATTTTCTAAGCACACAGGATGCTTAGAGCATCTATCAACGATGCTCTAAGACAGGATGGCATTGCCACTGTCCACAAGTCACGACACGCGTCTGACAGCGTTGCCCGACGTGTCGCATCGCGACTGAAGACGAGTCGGTCGATTACCTTACTTGAGGCTTGCTACGCAGAGCCGGGGAAGATCTATCTACGTATAATAACATCAAAATCATCTGTTGTAATTATTATATTTTACTAACCACTCTTAGTTTATTTTCATTTCATATCATATTTGTTTATTTTCATTTGACGAGTGACATATTGTATTATAGAATTATTATAAGAATATCAAAGAAATACATATTATAATGTACAAAGTTTCAGTAAATCCTGGATTACACTGTATTGTATTTGTATAAAAAAAAACCTGACCCGACTGCATAAGAACGATTTTCGTACAACAAAATATAGCTTATAATAACACTCAGGGAACGAAGACAACCTAAGGCGCGTCGCCCACACGAGCTGGAGTCGAGGCACGGGCGTACAAGCGGCGCGCTGCTTCTACGTTTCCTTCAGGTTCAAATGGCAGTGCGCACGCCCGCCCGCCCGCGCGCCGCTTGTGCTCTCGTGCCTCGACGCCGGCCGCCTCGATTCCAGCTCGTGTGGGCGACGCGCCTAACAAAAACGCCACGCCTCGACTGTGCCGCGACCGCGCCTCGACTTACCAGTGACCGATGCGCCTAACGACACCTTGCACATCAAAATCAGTCTAGCCGTTTAGGAAGTGGAGGGTAATATAGAAACATACATGCATACACATATATATATACAATTACAAGGGGCAAATGCCTTTATTAACTACAACACAACAATATACAGACTCAACTAACTAAACTACTACACAAAAAGCACATCGATCACCCCAGACCGATAAAGGTCTAAAGATAATCCAAATGCTCAAACCCACTACCAGTTGGCAGCGTACCCAGCATGCTGACGGCATTGCCACGTTACAATTACATACATGCACACATTCACACAAACATCCGTAAAACATAACACTCTTTCCTCCTTCATAAAACTATTCCATTTAGGTATCTGTTATTTGTTTGTGTTTACGAAGGGAAAACCGCTGTAAATATGTAATTTTATTTGCAAATTGCAACTGAACACTATTGTATTTAAAATAGTCTAATAAATATTAGTATATTCATAAATCTATGCTTTATATTACTACGCTGTGTTTTGTACCTAAATAGCCAGAACATCGGCATATCGTGATGGTATTCCACTTGAAGGCAATTCTACTGCGGATTGCGTTCGGAATCCTGCCGCAGTGCACTCCTTGGGGAGGGCTTGCCAACATGCAAATGTGGCCTGGCGGGCGTGTTCCACGCAACCAAATAATTTACTTGTATATTTTATAGTAGGTAGTAAAATTAGTTTTTGAATATATATTTTTTGGAAAATAGATGATTGGTAAATCGAACCTAGATTGTGCGATTTCGTTTCTGACCTTCAATTTAATAATTAAAGAACAAATCTTTAATAACATGGAAATGAGAATCATAGCAAACATGTAAACATCCTAGGGATCAATTCACGATCCACCCTGGTGCCCGGGCACTAGAATATGGTATCGGTACCCCCTGCCTGCGGCCTGTAGCCTACTAAAAGGGGACTTCTGGGCTCCGAATTGGTCGGGAGTGGGACTCTGGTCTACAACCCAAACTGTATAAACTGTGATTCAAACTATTATACTGGTGAAAATTGGGGGCGACAACTATCTTCTTTTCCACTTAACTAAGTATACCGGAAAATGTAAAAGTTTAGAAGTAGGTCTGACTAGCTATAAAAGTTTTTATTTTCATATTTGTGGTCGCTGAAAATATAATAAAGCTATTGTAGATATTTGTAAAACAAGGCCCTGAAATCCTTCGTGTGGTTAGATTTATATCAGCACAGGAATATTTTACCTGGTTTTGCTTCTTCGATTTATTGTTTGCAGTTAGTCACGACCAAGTGAGGTTTATTTTAGGGCAGTTTGTGTTGTTTTAACTTATATTGCAATTTTTGAAAGTAGTTATAACTTTCATCAGTCGTTACGAGCATGTATTTTCAAAGATTTTATGTTACCTATGGTCTTGAGTATCCGAGAAGTTTCCGGCAGTCTAGTCGGGAGACCGTCTGACTTGCGATCCGCAGGTCCTGGGTTCGAATCCCACGGCACGTACCTCTGTCTTTTCGAATTTATGTGCGTATTGTTGATTGCCGCCAACTTCAAACGGTGAAGGAAAACATCGTGAGGAAACTTACATATCTGAGAGTTCTCAAAGAGTTCTCAATGATCTTGGAGATGTGTGAAGTTTGCCAACCCGCACTTGGCCAGCGTGGAAGACTATGGCCTAACCCTGCTCAGAATGAGAAGATGGCCCGTTCCCAGCAGTGGGACAGTTTGTATAAACAGGGTTGATACAAAAAAAATATAAAAAAAATGGTCTTGAGTAAGATTTACCATAATATCAAAATTGTCTACGTTTTTCGTTTTAGGGTACAAAACAATTTTAAGCTAATTAAAACAATTTAATAAGCTAGTTACATAACGGAGAGAAACATTGGTATTATTTTAACATGAAAAATTAAAAATCATCGAAATTCGATAATAAGTTGGGGCAAAAATCTATCTTCACTTTTTGTATGTAAAGTTTTGCACTCAAAAAATCTCTTACAAAACTCATTTGTATTTCATCTCGAGATATTGAGCAACTTGAGTTGTAAGAACAGGCAAAGGTGTGGATTTATGTAAATTATAAGCTGTATCCGGTTCCGGTTTGAGCTCGTTTTACTCAAATTTACTGCCGGTGGATTATTGCTAAATAAAATATTGGTGTTCCGTTTCGCGTAACATTCACTGTAGTACGCAATAAAAACTTTGTTCGGCATTTTAAGCTGAAAATATGGTTTGGTTTGGCAACTTCTTGTATATTTTATCGTATTATTTTTGCCCATGGCGGAGCCATAAGGAAAGGTTACGTTTTAGCTAACTACATATATGTATGTATTTAAATCCCACTGTAAATAAGTATAAAATGCAATTATATTATACTTATTGAAATAAATATATTGAAATAATCCTACAACAAGATTCTATGTCTTAATATTGTAGTTGTAGAATGTAAAAGTTTTGAAGAAAACTAAAGTATTTAATGTACAGTAATTTATAAGATGTAGATTGTATTTTAATCAACTACAAATAGGACGAGTTCTCAATTCGAATATAATCGAATATAATCGTTTTTTTATTAAGCAATTACACACAGCAAAGTGAAGTTATTTTAACTCCACAGACACCAGGGCGACCTTTGATAGAATTACAAACTTTTGTTAAATATCGTTACGGGAAGATTATTTTATTTTAATTTACTTAAGTAACTTATTACTATGTTATGTGTATACCACGAGCAAACCAGCGACCCGCAAGCAAATTGAACATTAAGCTCACCTGTCCAATAAAAGTAAAAGTAACTTACTTACTTACCTGTCCAATCACAACTATCTTCGCAAACAAAGTGCAATGCAACGAGTAAATTACAACGAAAAAAATCAAATATCATTTAGCAATTGCATCGTTCAGTAATATTCCACACAATCTGAACAACACCTATTGAAACGAAGGATAAACTCCGGTATAACAATAGCTTCAAACATCCGCTGGCGGAATTTCAGAGGAAACCGCATCGGTTCGCTTCCTCTCGCAAATAGAGGTGTCACGACTCTGTCTACCCTTTTTGTGTTCATTGTGGTAGTAGACTGAACGCATCTCCGGTTTCAGAAATAACTATTTTAACAATTGCAATTTACATATATTAAGTTTTATCCAGGTTTACGTAGTAGTAAAGCAACAGCGATGTCACTGATGTTGCAGTTGCCCGCAGGCGACGGTTATCGCTAACGATCAGGCGAGCTGTATGCCTTTTGCTGCTCTGTTTATAAAAAAAAACGGACAAGTGCGAGTCAGACTCGCCCACCGAGGGTTCCGTACAAACTAAATAAAAGGGGGAAATCATATATTTTTTTTAATATTTTCCGTCATAAACCGAAAAATATACATCGTAAAAATATTTAAAAACCTGTTTTAGCTTATGCTAATGAGGCTCTTTCATATGATACCCCACATGATACGGTTAGTTCACTTTAAAATTTGGGCCCTCATTCCTTGGATAGAGACACAATTTTTTTGTGATTAAATTAAAAATGACCAGTTTTCGGATTTTTTCCTATATGTGTTCTAATAACACAATGCTTCTTGCCAAATTTCATAGTTCTAGGTCAACGGGAAGTACCCTATAGGTTTTGATTCCCTTGTGAGTGTCGAAATGTGCGTTTTTACGACATATTCGGCTATAACTTTTTTTTACGAAAACTGAGAAATTTTATTTTTCTTTCTGCAGCAAGACACTATGGATTTGCATATATAGTTTTAATTTTAACTCGATACCTTCCCGCATTCCCGAGATAAAGGTCTTGACACCCGGACAGACGGACAGATGGACAGACGGCCAGACGGACAGACAGACAACAAAGTGTTCCTATAAGGGTTCTGTTTTTTTCCTTTTGAGGTACGGAACTCTAAAGAAAAGCCTAGTATTTAAACGAGTAGACGGCAGAAATCAGTTTATGCGTAAAGTAGCGTTCCATTGATGCACATTACTACACAATCTACGTGAACTTAATTGGGTCTCTTGTCTGATATTAGAAATACGAGTTCATTTATGTTAGTTTGAATGAAATTCACTAATAACCTTTTTAAAGTTGATCGACTATTACTCTTGTACTTGTAAAACCAACTTGGCCGTGATTCTCGTACCAAAAATATGTATAAATTGAATACTGAAAAATCTCTTGAAATGAGAACAGATAAAAAAAAAAAAAAAAAAAATGCACACCACTACTGATATTTAGCATTGAGTTTGTCCTTGAAAATCGATAATAATTACGACCAGTCTGCTGAACATGACGTTAATCTGCGTCGTGAAGCGTAATTTTTAAGCTATTTTCATGACATCTTCGCAGGTCATTGGTCTCAAAATTATATAAAAGATATCTCCGTAAAAAAAATAAAAAATCACGGTGATAATGCTGTATTGAGATATTTCTGCAGTGTGGCGTTGCAGTGGATTTGCAGCGTCTGTGGTCACTGTAAAGTCGTCGATCGGTCTTCACGTCGGGTCATAATATAATGTAAAAAAGACGCGATAAATTTGATAAAAATTAAGAAAAAGTTCGTTGCAGGCTTTGATAATGTATCGACAAGGATTTCTAGCCAGCGGCACTTATAAACGTCCGAACTTATTCAGGTCTAGGCGGCAACCTTTAGACCACCTATGCGCCAGCGGTCGTTTGAGCGGCAGCTGCTTGACACGTGATCCAGCCGAGACAAATTTATATT
This sequence comes from Lycia hirtaria, assembly GCA_947563715.1. Classification (NCBI taxonomy): domain Eukaryota; kingdom Metazoa; phylum Arthropoda; class Insecta; order Lepidoptera; family Geometridae; genus Lycia; species Lycia hirtaria. The sequence goes on from OX387379.1 coordinate 42,074,986, forward strand.
TTTAACGGACTTCAAAAAGAAAGTGGTTATCAATTCGACTGTATGTTTGTTCATCGATTACTCCGCCAATCATGAATTGTTTTTGATGATTCTTTTTTGTTTTGTAGGTAATACCTAAGAGGTGGTCCCATATAAATTTTATCAAAATCGGTTCAGTACTTTGGTTTTTATAACAAAATAAAGAACTGAAATAATGTCATTGTAAGTAAACGAATTGCGTATTTTGAAGTCGGTTTTTTTTTGTTTTTTTTTTTTAACTATAATTAACGGTAATTATAAGTAATTATTATAACGGTAATTATATTAACAATAATGAATAAGCCTGTTATTTCCTTAACAAATAAATATTCAATTTAAATTCTTTTTGTAGTAAACATTAAGAAAAAAATTGACTATGTACAGGAATTTGATTAATTTATATTATCATGCAATAGTATATAGATAGTATATTTTTATTTAATCATTATTTATGAATTAATATTATATAATATATTTGTACAATTAATAATATTAATTATACATATATATTTTTAATGACGTATATTTTTTTATTAAAGACCTCCTTAAAGAGTATAAGCCTCCTCCAATTTCCTCCATATTGTTTTTTCATTTGCCTTTTCTTTCCAATTAAAACCTGCTGTTTTTAAACTATAATTAGAACATAGGTAGATACTTTTTTCTCACCGATCCTACAGTCATGCAGCTTTTTATGAAAGTGGTAGATTACAAAATACATTATTCCGTCTGCCGTTGAAGTAGCAGTTTGAGGCTGTTCGTGTTACCTCAGTAAGTGCACTTCTCTCGGATATCTTGTTCCCAGTAATAGCTGCAGCCGGGTAGAGAAGAGGATTCTCTAATTACACCGGGTAAGGTAGAATATTAATTTTGTTAACTTAGCAATCTTCAGTTTAATGTACCTGCCTGAGTAAGATTAAGTTGAAATTGTTACCAACATTATGGGCAAATGCCTAAAACACATGAGCCGCACTGACCGTGCGGATATATAGAAAAAGCAGACTGTCAAGAGTGTTCTTCGCGCCTCGCGAGTATGTCGTAGTTTTTCCTGTAATAATTGTTTTATTTAAATAAAGAGTGGATGTAAAAAGGATACAATTATGTTATACGTAATACCGCGAATGAGAACCTGTATTAATCATACCAAAGCGATGGAATAAAGCATGGATACGATAAAAAAATGTATACTAAAAGTTTTACTTTCACCAAACACCGATGGAAAAACGTCTGTGCCTATAGCTTCTGAAGAGCTATCATAACAGTTTCTGGCTGTTTTTAAGGTATGTAATAAATCTATGAGTAAAGTTGACGTGACCACAGGAAACTGTTTCCGTGTTACTGTTAGATTTTAACAAAAAAAAAAATCACTCTTGACGTACTATACCTATTTCACACATATATCATACGATAGTTGGAAATAAAATTAACTATCATCCTTAATTTACATTTAGGGGAGGTACCCCAAAAAAATTATATCTCAAGACTTTATTTGAGGATTTTCTCGGCATAACTAATATGCATATCCATGCCAAATTACAGCTTTCTAGCACTAATAGTCTTTGACCAAAGCCACGGGCAGACACACAAACGGACTTTGCGTTGACGAAACTATACGGGTTCTTCGTTTATTACGGAGCCCTAAAATGTGAAGGAAAAAATCCTATAGCGTTAAAATATATGTTGTAGTTTTGTATTTATAAAGAATAATTCTACGTTTGAGCACCAGCTTACCTGAGTTAACATGATATACTACGCTAGAAAAAAATATTGTTATAATTCAAAAATATATTGAGTTATACATATCTTGAGTGTAGAAACATATAACACGTAAAACATTTCCGCAACGGAGAGGTTTCGAACCCTTAACTTATATGTAAACACCAATTTCGGCGCTTCGAAGCCGATTCGACGGATCAGCTGTTGTGCCCACACTTTTTGAATTCATTGATATATCATAAATATAATATGTATAGGAGAAATCTAGGTTTTAAAAAATCGCGGAAAAATCCCGGAAAATCGCGATGCGCGTGCGCAGTTAATAAAAAAATGGCGGACCCCCGGTGCGCATATGAGCGGTTATATATAATATGTACTAATAAGTATCGAAAATACAAACTAAAGAAACCACCACCAGACCAAACAGATCGTACCAGACGAGACGTCGTTCGGTAGTGACGTCTGCCGCTGCTCCTTTTGAAAAAGACCGCCGTATGCGGTTGAAATTACAGTCGGAAAAATTCGGATCAAAAATAGACGTGTGTAATCCGTTTGTTCAAATAAAAATGTGTAACAACCACGTTAGTTTTCATAATAAAACTAAATAAAGTTGAATATTTCCTAACACACATTTTTAACTCCCGACTCAAAAAGATGTCATAAGTTTGACATGTGTATCTATGTCTATGTGTGTGTCTGTGTAATAGCATCGTAGCTCTCAAACGGACCGTTTTTTAAAGTTTTTTGAGCTTGTTTAATACACGATCGTCGGTCGCATCAAACTACTATATCAACTGATTTCTGAATGTTGAAAAAAATCGGAGCCTGCCTTATCAGCTTACACTGGGTAACCTAACTACCTGACTGTCAACTGAAATTTAAACCAAATTCAAGCCAAGATCATATTTATATAGAGTCTTCTTAAATCTATCGGAAAAGTATCACATAGGAAGCGTATTTACATTTACGCTCAGAAGCACAACTAGGTGTAAATTAAAAATAAACTAATAAATAACAACTTTTTCATGAATTTCGGAGGGGTGCCCACAGACCAACTTGATAGCACAACCGGTTGTGCTATCAGGACGTGCTTCGATAGATTTGTCCCCATGGCAAGTCTGAGAAGTTGGTTAATGGGAAAATAGATTTTTTACAATCTTCAAACGCTCAATATACAATTCGTCTGATAACCGAATCTTAGTACTCGTAACACAAAAGTTAATCTGTAAAAATAAACCTAACGAACTTAACCTACTGTTTCTTAGCATTATTTTTTATAACACAACTGGTTGTGGCACAGGTCCATCATTACAATGATCAAATGATCGCACAAATAATTGTGCTATCTAGTTGGTCCACGAGTAATTCCCTGAATTTCGTACTAGGATAATATGACATTTGAAAAATGTATTCCTTGTCCAAAGTTGTACAAACTCATAGTCCCACGACACATGAGTCTGTTATCGTTCTTTGAATTGTTTTACCCCATTTCGCGGGTAGTCTGATTGTGTTTGGTTACTTTGAATGCTTTATAGGGAGACTAAAGAGGCGATGGAAACAAAATGGCAACTCACAAGCTAAGGTATTGAGGGAGAGTTTTTGGCGAGAACATGAGAAAGTGGTGAAATACGACAAACATTACAAAATACATTGTAATCAAATTCTTCGTAGAAGCTTCAAGTATCACGGTGTATTATCCCATTAATAATGATTCTAATATAGTGAATAATCTTGATAGTATTAATTCTAATATATGATAGTAGGTATGTATATGATGGTAGGTTAATATATATGATAGTAGGTTAAGTAAACTATAACAGGCTCTCGCTCGATAATTATGTCAAGCGTCGTATACAGAAGACAGTTGTCCTAGCACGGAGGTTTCTAAGTCTGTGGCCCCTACCGTCAGCAGCTTAGGCTCGCTCCCCTGGTGACGCCACACTAGTTTTTAAGTTATTTATAGTAGGTATTTATGTTTTTATTGTAAAAAAATTAAGGATTAAGGCAAATAAATATATACCTATAAATATATACGATAGCAAAATATAACTACCACTATAATGAACTGTGAATAAGATGTGATAGTGACTTGATTTATTTTATTTAGACTATGACTTGGATTATACTGACCCATGTAAATAGTGTGATACTGACGTTATATGAAGAATATAAACAATAAAACTAAGATATGGCAATAAGGACTAGTATCCGGTTGCCACAAAACCTAAAAACAAAAACAAGCTAATAAATCTGTATTGTTTAGCAACTACTCTCAAATAGATCATGTATATCTGTTCTAAACCCAGTAAATTCTTATCAAAAGATCTAGACCTAAACCCCTAATAAACCTATAACACGAATCCGTAATAAAACCAAGCTAGAAACAAACATTACGTTACAAATACCTTTTCTACGCCCAAAAGTTGCAAAAGAAGCCTATTTGCACAAATTTCGTGAGAATTTATCCCTAGAGTAAACTGAGAGGGATTTTTTTGCGAATGGAAGGGAGAAATAAATTTAATTTCTGCAAGAGAATTCTAGTCTGCAGGTGAATTTTTCTTGTGGGCTTTTGTTAGAATGTAAGTATTTATAGGAGAAAAAATTTATGACGAGATGAGCAAGTCATTAGATAGATGGTAGTTACCATAGACTTCTATAGATACCCCAAGTGTATGTACCTAGCATGTCAACAAGTACGATAAAACATTGCAGTTAACGACCAAGATTTATTTAATTTTAGGTGATATACTTCCGATTCGATATTTTGTCACCTATTCACTAGCGTACAAGCGCGCGGATGCATTGGGTTGAATAGATTTCGCGCGAATAGAACATTCCATCCCAAAATTTGTGTGACGTATCGGTATCGGTATTGGTACCAAAAATGTGGCACGCAATGTTTTCAAATAAATGAAGTCGCATACTCCATCTACTCTGTCTGTGGTAGGTACACATGCATAGGCGGGCGCAGTGTGCAATGATTAGCTACAAATTGGGCAGATGACCTTTAAAATATCTAACGGGTTACTCACGTTACCCGGTCACGTTACCCGCCTCAGAGTCACAGACGAGACGTCTTTCAGGAGTGACGTCTGTGCTGCTCCTTTTGAAAAATACTGCTGTATTCGGTTGAAACTATAGTCGGAGGTTCAGTCTCAGAAATAAACGTGAGTAACCCGTAAGATATTTTAAAGATGAGTAACAAACAATTTATTTTCCATAAGAAAATTAGATAGATGACTTTAATACTTTATACGGGTGGAAGTTGGTTCCAGGTCGCGCGTTAACCAGGCTTTTTGGAAACCTATGGGAAGGCCTCGCGGTTTGCCAACGAGCGATGGAGCGCAGTATTCTTTGCACAAGCAAGACCGTATCAGAAACACAATACTGTGCTCCAAAACGCATTTCATTAATGTAACTCAAAAAGCTTTTATGCTAAATTGGGAATCGTCTGCCGTATTCCAGAAGAGTTATGGGCAAAATCCACCGCTGACTGGGAATCACTGACTGGGCACGGCCACTAGGCCGGCCTAGAAAGAGGTGGAGAGATGAACTCGACATTTTCAACAAGGATGGTCCGCAATAGTAGCCGATAGATAAATATATGTAAAGAGGGAAGAGAGAGAGAGGCCTTTGTTCAGTTATGGGAAGATGTAGGCTAATATAATAATGGGAAGACTTATGTCCAGCGAACTTCTGTTTTCGAAATGATGGTGATAATGTAACAGCTTTTGTCAGTCAGCGCAAGAGCAATGGTTATTTTTTGAATGTATAAAGAATGATGTATATACTAATGTTTTTTAACTTCTACATTCTAAAAGGCTCTTTTTCATGTGCGAGGAGTCGGCAGATTTGTATTTACTTCCCGAGTGTCATAGGGCATTTTTTTTACAATACTAATTATTATTACTACACCTCAGAAAAGAATGAATACTTTTTCGTAACAAATAACTGATTTTACAAGAACTGGCCTAAATACCTAATATATTCTCGCGACAACGTACACTCAACATCATAGTAAGCGTATATAAACAACATAATGATCTCCTCCAAAAGAAGTCTACTGCGGGACATGGATTTCCAAAAAGGCGGTTAAAAGCGGCTTGCATCCAGCGTCTTCCTGCTACATAAGTCATCTGCCCACCTCGTAGTTGGTCAATCACTTGCATAATGATAATAGGTTATGCAATTCGGTATCTTATTTTTCTTTTAATCTTGTTACCGCTGTATTTTTTTCACGTGACTATTAGCGACATTACGTGTAATCACAATTTTTACTAGGAAATCAATAAGAATGTACCTTTATATCTTATCTGGGGCACTTTTATACTTTCACCTCTTTAACATCCTAATCTGTAATATTCGATATATTTGATATTGAAACTTATAGTGACATTTGTTTGTTTAAAATTCACTATAATAAGTAAAGCACACGGACGGCAAATTCTATAAGTATAAACTACCTATTTTCAAACGCGTCACACATATGTGGGACCTAACTAAATTAGGTAGAAAGGGCTTGCTTGGTTATAAAGCACTCTATCTTCTATACTCGGCAAGATTAACTAACGCCCGCCTTGATCCTTCCGTTCGTGTTAACTATTTCGGGCCAAGCAGAGAGCAGAAGGGTTGACTCTTAAGCTTGTTTCACACTTAATTAACTTGGTGTAAAGCGAGTAACACATAGGCTAAGAGAGTGTATTTAAAACGTCACGTATTCAAATAAATTAATCTAATAGGTACGTAGGCTTTCTATAAGTTCTTGGTATATGTAACAGACCAAAAACATGCAGACGTGGTTTTCTTTTATTCTTATCTTAACACATTTAATAGTGTCAATTTATTTTTAAATAAAAACTACGGGTCACTCACGTCTGTTTTGAGCCGAAATATCCGACTATAGCAAGGCGTGGTGCAAGGCGCGTCACCGACCGAGAGTGACGTGTGTGCTGCTCCTTTGAAAAAGACCGCCGAATGCGGTTGAAACTATAGTCGGATATTTCGGCTCAAAACAGACGTGAGTGACCCGTAGTTTTTATTTAAAAATGTGTGAAAACCACGTTAATTTCCATAGTGTCAATTTATAATTATTGTAAGTTCGTATATAAATTGCCCTAGTGCTTCATTCTGGGGGCTTCATCCTAGTCTTAACTTTGCGGTGGGTGGTTTATGATTTCGAACTCACAGTCAGGTAAGGCAGTTTTTGGAATTTGAAGGAAGTGAACTAAAAATTAAAATATAAATATAATTTAGTAAAATTAAAACTAAAATTATAAGACTGAAGCAACAGACATATGGCACAATTTCCCTTTGGTTTTTCTTTATTGGCTGCTTTTAATTGTCTTAGAATATATTGGTATAGTCTGCTACCGTGACATTGAGATATTTGGTCTTATAGCACAGAATACTTTAATATTAATCTATTATTTTGAAATATTTATTAATAACCCCAAAAGATGATAGCCATAACTTTCCTGGCTGAAAAAACGACCTTGAATTACTTGGGAAGGGCTGATCCTCGAATGCAACTACATTGAGTGTTTGTTTCATATCTAGTACGATGTTTTTCGATGACTGCATGTGGTTTGTGTCCACATAGCCTCAAAAGCTGCGAGCAGGATTCCAAGCGCGCTTGTTTCTGACCCGGCGTCAGAATTCACGGTACCAATTTACTTTTGCCAATTATAAAGTTCATGAATAATGTTATGTTGGAACTCGAACTCGTCATTGAAAAGTCGGTTTTTGTTATCGATTTGATTTTAACATGGACAATCATGTAAAAATCAAATCCAGTATATGTTTTTTTTTCTACTTTTTAACAACTTTTTGTGGAGAGGCTTCAACAGGGCATCAGGCCACTGGCGCGGAGGTCATCTTCGATGCTCTGCCTCTCGTTTCTTAATCCATTTGACCACCTTTTCACAGTGAATCATGAAGGGCTAGGCAGATAGTGACTAACGTCTATTTCTTTTTTAATGAAGTGGCTCTTTGATTATGTGGCTAAAGTTGAATAATTGCACGTCTCTCTAATTTTACCAAAATTAAAAAATTGTTCATATTGATAGCCTTTTAAAATGAATGTTTTTTTGTTAATATCTTTATTTACGGGCTTATAAATGTATGTCTATAACTAGTATATTTAAAAGTCTAAAAGCATTTAAAAATTTAAAAGTTTTACAAAACGGTATTAGATAATATCTATACCGAGAACCTATTGGACATCCCTTGTATATATTTTCCACGAGCACGCACGAGAGCTGTAAAGTCTTTAAAGCACTAGTGAGATGAAGTCTTAGGATAAAGTATTAAATTTATATTTCATTTCTTGAAGGCCAGTTTGCACCGAGTTTTATATAGAGCGCTTTGCATGAAAGATGTCCCGTGCGCGGCAAATAGCGGAAATAATTTATTGCAGTTTGTCGCGCGATGACAGCGCCGCGTCTGGGAGAATTATTTAATGAACTTTACATAATTCATATCCTCTTCAAGACTTCAAACAACTCGGTGCGTTTAGAGGATGCACTCAGAGCGCAAAAGAATGAATTTGTATCTCAGAATTTATTTTTTCTTCAACCTCTGAATTAATAAGTTCATACCATTGCGCATAAACGCAGCCCTGGCACTTGTGTATAAAAATAATAAAATATGATGTGGCGCCTGGTTTTTAGGGTTCCGTACCTCAATAGGAAAAAACGGAACCCTTATAGGATCACTTTGTTGTCCGTCTGTCCGTCTGTCAGGGTGTCAAGACCTTTATCTCGGGAACGCTTAAAGGTATCATGTTGAAATTAAAACCATATACGCAGATCTTGCTGCAGAAAGAAAACTAAAATTTCTCAGTTTTCATAAAAAAAAGTTACAGCCGAATAAGTCGTAAAAAACGCACATTTCGACACTCACAAAGGAATCAAAACCTATGGGGTACTTCCCGTTGACCTACAACTATGAAATTTAGCAAGAAGCATTATGTTAGACTTGTTAGAGTATACATATAGGAAAAAATCCGAAAACTGGACATTTTTAATTTAATCACAAAAAAATTGTGTCTTTATGCGAGGAATGAGGGTCCAAATTTTAAAGTGAATTAACCGTATCATGTGGGGTATCATATGAAAGAGCTTCATTAGCATAAGCTAAAACAGGTTTTTAAATATTTTTACAATGTATATTTTTCGGTTTATGAAGGAAAATATAAAAAATATATGATTTCCCCCTTTTATCTACTAGTTTGTACGGAACCCTCGGTGGGTGAGTCTGACTTGCACTTGTCCGGTTTTTTATTCCCAATTTAACCAAATTTCGTTTTTCTTAACTTTAAACTATTTGAACATACATGACTCATCCATCAGTGTTCTCGCGAGGTCTGCTCATGTCTGTCTTATTTACGTACTTCAGATAAATCAAAATATTTTAATTTATAAGCATAATAAGCTAGACACAGATGCTCCCATTCACTCCAAGTAACTAAGCGTAAAACGGGCCAGATACTTCGCGTTGAAGGCAAGTCGTCCCAAATTTTAGACGATTTATATGCTGGCGTAAGGAAAATTAATGACCCGTCTTGTAATCCGTCTATTTAATAACGTTAGGACGGCACTATGTATCTATCTAAGTGTTATTAAATGTATGCTTAATTGGTGTGTAAAACGTAGCTGCCGTGGCTCTTGTCAGAAGGTGTAGGGAACGGGTGAACTAAGAGAATTTATCTGGTCAGGCATTTTGACTTGATTGGTTTACTTTTGTTTATTGTGAAGTATGTTATTGGGAAAAGGAAAGAGTAGAGTCACAATTGGACTATATTTTTTCAAAAAAAGAGGAGTTTCTCAATTCTTCGGAATCTTTTTTTATTTTTTATGTATGTTCCCCGATTACTCGAAGACACCTGGATCGATTTGAAAAATTATAATTTTGTTTGAAAGGGCTTCCCAGGTTCCCACGGTTCAGTACTTTGGTTTTAATAACAAAATAACTGAACAAATCATCCAAGTAAAGGAATTTCGTATTTTGATGTCAGTTTTTTCGTTTTAGGGTTCCGTACCTCAAAAGAAAAAACGGAACCCTTATAGGATCACTTTGTTGTGCGTCTGGCCGTCTGTCTGTCCGTATGTCCGGGTTTCAAGACCTTTATCTCGGGAACGCGTGAAGTTATTGAGTGGAAATAAAAACTGTATACGCAGATCTATAGTATCTTGCTGCAGAAAAAAAAACAAATTTCTCAATTTTCGTAAAAAAAAGTTACAGCCGAATATGTCGTAAAAAATGCACATTTCGACACTCACAAGGGAATCAAAACCTATGGGGTATTTCCCGTTGACCTAGAATTTGGCAAGAAGCAATGTGTTAGAGTACACATATAGGGAAAAATCCGAAACTGAACATTTTTAATTTAATCAAAAAAAAATAGTGTCTCTATGCAAGGAATGAGGGCCCAAATTTTAAAGTGAATTAACCGTATCGTGTGGGGTATCATATGAAAGAGCCTCATTAGCATAAGCTAAAACAGGTTTTTAACACATTCTTCGCCCCTGCAGACCTTTCACTTCAGCAGGGAACCAAAACTTTTTAGGCGAATTTTGATTAAGTACATAGTGGCCGCGCAAAGCAACGTTGACTGCCTCAAACGGTTTACTGACTACTGCAAAATGAACGGGACGCTTGCTCGGATCCGAGTGGGAGGCGCCGCTTCTATAGCCGCTCGGATCCGAGTGGTGAGCAAGCAATGTGTTAAATATTTTTACGTTGTATATTTTTCGGTTTATGAAGGAAAATATAAAAAAAATATATGATTTCCCCCTTTTATTTAGTTTGTACGCAACCCTCGGTGGGAGAGTCTGACTCGCACTTGTCCGGTTTTTTTCTTATAGTAGCAATCATTACATGAGTTCCAAAGCATCGAAAAATAATTAACTTTTTATAAATATTATTTTAAATTCGAATTTGGGATCTTTTTATTATAATTTACTTTCAAAGTAACGACGTTGCCGGTTCACAGCTGACCAACTTTCTTCAATACCGCCAGGAATTTACTTAAGAATATTGAAAGTCCCCCGTCGGGATAAAGGGATAAAATCTATTATATTGGTGACAAAAGAGATAAATTTCGCGTCCGCCGGGATGAGACCCCGGTGCAGCGAGAAAATAGCACTTCGGTGTCTGGAAACCGATATCATCGCCGATATATTTTTATTTCCAAGGAAAATATTTCTCATTTTGAGACTGGCATTCGATTTTAATTTTACGATGACAGTTTTATGTTTAGATTGTGGCGTAGCTGGGAGCTTTAGGACACAAAGGAGTATTATTATAAAGAATATGAAGTAATGACCATTACCTACAAACTTTGATAGAACGTCTAGTAAAAAAGTGTAAGATTTGAAGAGAATTTTCAAATCTTTTGTTGTGAAAAAATTATTGGTGCGTGTTGGCTGTAAAACAGACCCGTATGCCGTGACGGAAAAAGGCATAATGCTCATTCGTATACTGCCACGCCTCCACTACGTTATCGCTCTTGATTCCCGTGTGTGTGCGTGAGCTATACTATAAAGTTCTATGTGTGATTTGAACACTAAGTCTAAAAATATGGATCTATATGTTTGTATATTGCATCAGCTAATTTTGAATAATTTACTTATAAGTACCACAAATATTTTTATTAATACTACTGTAAGTTAAACTCTGATATGAGTGACTAAGCGCTACAATATAGCATAGAACTCAAGTATCCATAGTGCAAGAAAATTAATTTAGTAATTTTTTTTGCTACAAATAGGTTTTGTGGTTTTAAAAATAATATATAGTTAATTAGTACTGTATTCGTCTAAATTAATAAAATTAATACTTACCAACCTGATTAATATAAATGATGCACCTAATTTTATATAATTAATGTAACTTACGTAACCAATAATTTGATAATTGTGAAGCAGCTTACCTGTAAAAGAAAAAAAAAAACATTAATTTTAGGGTAATATACATACGATATGTTATGGCCAAAACCAATTCAAAAGTACTAGTGCAACTTTCATTCATCACAGCACTCCCCACTGCTTAAAAGAAAAAGCTTTAGAAAATGTTAAAAATATAAAAACAACATAGATCACAAATGTATTGAATTTGTTATCTTAAAATAGTTCAAAGTTTCGAATAAAAACATCAAATAAATACTTAAGAAATTACTATTATTATTATTTCTATTATTATTTTTTATTAGAATTGTTTCGATTTTTTCAATGTCCGACATAGGCAACTAACGACGGCAACACAAACAATGTACGGAAAACTAATAAAGTTGCCTGTTACGGAAACTGGAAATATCCAATGTCTATTAAAACGGAAACTTTACAATTATGTATCAGATGGAAGCAACTGACTAAAAATAATATCCATACAGAGTACGATTGTGTGAATACTGAACACCAAAATATTCAATACTCGTTTTCGGAAACAAAACATCAAACAAGTACATACTTACTTAAGAGAACTTATTACGTTAAACGGTTTTATTGAAAAGAAAGATAATGATGTAGGTAATGTATTTACTGTATTTTACTAGAAAAGCCCTTTCATTTGATACCCATATTGTAGAGGTTGTGTTAAAATATTAATCCGCCATTTTGTGGCGGCGGCCATCTAGGATTTACAATAATACAGAATATACTAAATCGTATTGTCATCAGGACGAAAGGTGTACACCAAATTTCAGATCGATCCGTCAACTGCAAGGGGGTAAAATTTCAATTAAGTACTTAATTTGACCCAAACAAATAAATAAACAGGTCAAGCTAAAGAAAACCGTTTAAAAATAGCTCGTTTATGCAGCGCCATAACCCTTCAGATGCACTTGACGTTATCGCCCCCCCGCGGTTCCCCCGCGATTTTTATTTTTATTTTTGCCGCGCACTATTAAAAAATAAATAAAAAATAAAATTTGTATGATAACTATAATATAAAATTTATATCACTGTAATCGTACTGAATAAAGCTAAAGAACATCCAGATTTTATAACAAATAATCGCACTAATGATAGAACGAATATGAATTTCGGCTGATATTAGACAATGAGCAAAACTGTTGTCGAAAGATATCTATAACAACCTGCGCACCTCACGTCACATATTTTCAAAATACAATTGATACGATTATCATAATATGATTTCATGTTTTCATATACAAAAAATTGACAAAGCCAAGAAGAATTCTTTATAAGAAGTGAATTCAACTCACTCCTGAAGTTTGAAGTGAGGTGCAGTCGGGTCCAGTCGACCTGCAGTTAGAGTTGCTTCAGTTGATTTAAGAAATTTGAGACACGTTAGTCTTATGTCTTAATGTTTTCGTATTTATAGGTAGTGGTAAGTTATTTATAGTGATTCGTGATTACCGAAGCGTTATGGTTTATTTCAATTTCACATACCATTTTAAAGGTAGGCACTATTTAAATTGTTTTTAGAGGCTTAACAAAATAAGAGACATGTATGACCATTTTGAATAACAGTTATTTGTTATGCAAGGCTACAAAGTTGGTTTTCGGTGCGAGTACTTGTATTGAATCCTGAGCGTAGTGAGGGTTTCAAAGGTACGAGATGCAAAATAACTTTACTGCCGAGTGAAACACACAATTTTTCACTTCACTACAGCGAGGAAAACGCTAGATGCAAAAAACAGCTTAGTTGTTAAATAAGTGTTTATTCATTTTACAAATTAAAATTACTGCATTTGGTAACATTGATAATTAAATTTTTTTTGGAACTGTTATACTTGTGTTTGTCACTTGTGTACTACTACTAAATAAATTATTTGGCAAATTTGCGGAACATTGCTCAATTTTTTTCATTCAGTCCAGTGCTGCTACCTGTGGCTGGCCAGTGCGATTATTCAAAGAAATGAGGTTGGCGCACTGACATGAAAAATAAGTATTAATATTTCAGTGGACTTGCGGTATAGAAAAGATTGGAATAGAAAGGTTCGAATTGTAAAAACTCTTTCCACGCTAGCGGACAAAATGCACTTTTCACTCAGATTTCTAATGACAAACAGAATCATTCCGATGTCGTGAGGTGAAAAATAAATTGTATCATTTGCGCTTGACGCATTTCTTATCATCAAAATATTGATAAATCATTTGGCAATTGTTTTGAGTTCCCGATATTCCGCAGATTTTCGCGTTTGCATGAATCATGTTCACAGGTAACGGAAGAAAAACAATGCCTTAATAATGAATTAATCAAAATAAAAATTCTCCCGTTAAAAATAATAGAATTGTAGTAAGTAACTATGATCAAATGAAGAATGAAAATCAATGAAGGTCAAAAAATATCAGAAATTATTTTAACTTAGATTTCTTACTGTTATTTATTTTATACATAAAAAAAAATATACGCGTTGACTTGAGAACCTCCTCCGTTTTTTTGTCGGTTAAAAATACTTAAATTATCACTAAGCATCTCTTTTGGTTTTACTCGCGATCGAGAAATAATTTATAAATTAATGTCTACACTTCGCAAGCAAGGCATCAAGGCTACATTTTGTGGGTCGGTTATTTATTTTTATTTACAAATGCTTATTTTAATTTGACGCCAAGCTTACAGCTGCTGTACCCCAAACCGCATGACAATCCATAAAACAAATATAAATAACTTTTTTTTTTTTTTTTTTTTAATGGCAAGCGCCTTTATTAACTACAACACAACAATATACAGACTCAACTAACTAAACTACTACACAAAAAGCACATCGAACATATAAATAACTAAATAACATGCCTACATATTATGTCACTAAAATCAATTAAAATAAAATTACATGTCAAATAATCAATCAATAGTTAACGAAATATTCCCACATATAAAATAGAAAAAATAAATATACCACATAATTAAACAAAACATTAGATCCATACATTAGAAGAAAATATGTCAACCATATCAATTAAAATAAAAAATGTTAAATAACTAGATGTTACAAAAAGTATAAACATAAAAAAACATAACTAAACAGAAAAATCAAACACAATAATCAAAATACAATATCTACTAAAAATGTTCCGAACAATGGTTGGTATATATACCAGAATATATCTACATATATGGCCTTACCGAAAAACGTTACTTGACATTAAGCATTGCTTAACATATTTTGTCAACTTCTCGCTGACACGAAATGACACTTGCGGAAAGAAGACAAAGAATTTAAGACGATGGTTAAAGTTAAGTAACGTTTTTCGGTAAGGCCCATAATGTCTAACGGATAAATCACCGCCTACTTATTATATTACCTAAAGTTAAATTTAGGTAGTTTTACAAATTAACCGTATTGAATCTCCGCTCAAATTTATAAAGGTATAGATTTCTCTTTAACCAGTAATATTCATGAAGTTTTTATTTTGCGAAGAACTTCCTATTTAAGCCGACGGAACCAAAATATTATGACACCAGTTTCAAACAAGTTTGCTTCGGGTAACAAAGTTACTTCTTACTTCCAAATGAGTTGATTGACTTTGTAACGAAGCGTGGGTTCTGTTAAATGTAATAAGCGGTTAAATAATCAATTTATTCATATGAAATTAAACTGATTTTAAAGTGTTGTTTCATCGAAGCATATAAAACGTGTTAAAACTGGGATAGATATAGTGAAAAGAGGTAAATTCTTTATCAAAAATAATTATGATTTAAAAAAACTGAAAAAAAAATGGATTTAAAATGCGCAATTCGTTTATTTGGTCGGAAATTTATACAGTAATTTTGTTGTAAAAAACCAAAGTATTTGACCGATTTTGATACAAATTTGTATTATATACCTACCTACCTAAACAAGAATCATCAAAAACAATGCATAATTGGCGGAGTAATCGCTGAATAAACATACATAAAAAACATACAGTCGAATTGAGAACCTATTTCTTTTTTGCACACGGTTAAAAAACGAATTTAAACAAACTTATCATATGTAATTTCTTATTTCGTCAGTTAATAATTTTGCGAAAAAATAAAATAAAATAAATTAAACAGAAAATATTTGCGGTAATGGAGCCCGATATTTTTGTGCCCATTGCCGTAGAGACAATTGGGGCGCTGAGGTTTAGACTTTAGTCAGCGAGGTTGGGAGCCGAATACGGGAAAGAGGTGGTGAATTCCGCTCTGGCGCGTTCCTAGCGCAGAGATTGGCCATTGCTATTCAGCGAGGCAATGCTGCAACGTAATGGGTACATTTGCGCTAGGAACGGCCCGGGCGGGTTATTCAATTAATGTTTATTTTTCTAAACTTGTACTTTTTGTAAAACCGGACAAGTGCGAGTCAGACTCGCCCACCGAGGGTCCCGTACAAACTAGTAGATAAACGGGGGAAATCATATTTTTTTTTATATTTTCCTTTATAAACCGAAAAATATACATCGTAAAAATATTTAAAAACCTGTTTTAGCTTATGCTTCTGAAGCTCTTTCATATGATACCCCACATGATACGGTAAATTCACTTTAAAATTTAGACCTTCATTCCTTGCATATAGACACAATTTTTTTGTGATCAAATTAAAAAGGTCCAGTTTTCTGATTTTTTCCTATATGTGTACTCTAACACAATGCTTTTTGCCAAATTTCATTGTTCTAGGTCAACGGGAAGTACCCCATAGGTTTTGATTCCCTTGTGAGTGTCGAAATGTGCGTTTTTTACAATATATTCAGCTGTAACTTTTTGTTACGAAAACTTAGAAACTTTATCTTTCTGCAGCAAGAGACTATGGATCTGCGTATATGGTTTTAATTTCAACTCGATACCTTCACGCGTTCCCGAGATAAAGGTCTTGACACCCAACGGATGGACAGACGGACAACAAAGTAATCTTATAAGGGTTCCGTTCTTGCCTATTGAGGTACGGAACCCTAAAAAAATAATTATTTGTCATTCTTTTATCTTATAAAACATTTATATGTTTATATTAATAGAGTAATAACTAATTTGTAAATAACTGTAAAATGTAACTCTTTTATAAATTAAGGCTTCACAATACCTAAACGTAAAATTTTGTTTCGATTTTAAGAAGCGTGAATTTAGTTTAAGTTCAAGAGTTTAAGAAGTGATGATTATAATGATGATTTCTTACAGTGCTTCGACTATTAATGAAGCGATAAAATTTCAGTTTTAAATTATTAATAATGTTGTTTTTTATTTCTAGTAATGTGGCAAATAATAGCGTTTTGCTCTATACTCGTGATAAGTGAAGGGAGATATGAAAATATCAACGTAAGAACTGATTGGTGGGAAACAGCGATGGTTTACAAGATTTATACGAGATCTTTCATGGACAGCAATGGAGATGGAATTGGTGATCTCAATGGTAAAGCATTTTGCATTATTTATTCATATTTTTCATTTATCTTCCTCTTGCATAACTTATAAAAAGAGGGTTAATGTTTATATTCTACAAATCATGAGTATCAGCAGAGTTATTATTGTGCTTAATTAGAGACTTTTTTTAATGTTAGATTGATTTACGATTGACCACCAACTCGCCTGATGTTAAAGGACGGTGTGGCCGAGGATGGAGCTCGTCCATCTTGAAGATATCTATTCACTCTAGCCTTGAAGATTTCAAGATTGTAGCTCTCAGGAAACAGAGATGGCGGAAAAGAATTCCATTATTTTTAATTTCTATTATCCTCATTCCACGTCATATCCATGGACGAATGAGTAGGGTGTCTGGAAAGGTACTACCGAAGATTTCATATACTACTTAAGGTTTTATATAGTTCCACTTTCACCCTATATATTATGGTCTAAAGTGCGCAATTATAAAGCGAAAAAAATGTCACAAGACCGACAAATACTCATTGTGGAAGTTGAATGTTTGTCGCTTAGTTTGAGAAAAAGCAAATTTTTGGGCATAATGAAATATAATTATATTATTAATAGTAACGAGATTAGTGCATTGCCACACAGATTTTTGGATTTGATAAAGTTTGTGAACTTAAAAATATAGTTTTATTTGGCTTTCGATTGTCATGGGTGATGCTTAAAAGTTAGCAAGCGTCTTACTCGCTTTACCTCTTAATTGTAAAAAAGAAAACATATTTTTTAATTTAGAAATTATATTTTTTTTACAAATTTCATACTATATGTGAAGGTATAAAATAAAAGATTTTTAATGTAATATTTCATCTGCAGGTATAACTGCCCGGCTGGAATATCTGAAAGAGCTCGGTATAGACGCGGCATGGCTGTCGCCCATCTTCAAGTCTCCCATACATGACTACGGCTACGACATATCAGACTTCTATTCTCTCCTCGCTGAGTACGGCACGATGGAAGACTTCGAACGTCTCCTCAAAAAAGCTAACGACCTCAGTAAGACGTCTATTAATATTCATAGTCAAATTACGTAAATTTATGCATTGAGAAAACGCCAAAATTTTCTTACTTCAACGTTCTTAACAAGATTTCTCGTATAAAATCGAATGAAAAAACCATCACAGGAATTAATTTTGTACAACGATATTGTTTATTTATTATGATAATTCCAAAGCTGGAGAGGTACTCCATTGAAGTAATTATTTCAGTCAATATACAGGAAATCAATGTAGCTTATATTTAATTCGTGATTTAAGAAGATTCAAGTTGATGAAATAAGGTATTTGAAGTACTTTGTGTATTCTGTTTGTTTTAGATATAAAAATTATATTGGATATTGTTTTGAATCACTCTAGCAACGAGAGTGATTGGTTTGTAAAGTCAATGCACAGAGATGAGTACTACAGTGACTGGTATATTTGGGAGCATGGACATGTTGATCCTAAGGGCGTGAGAAGACCGCCCACGAATTGGGTGAATATGAAATACTTAGATTTAATTAATTATTTACTTTAATTTCTGCGCATTGAAAACTTGCTGAAACTTACTTAATTATCGATGGACTAAAATGTGAATGGTTTCTAAATATATTTTTACCCGACTGCGCAAAAAGAGGGTTATGTTTTTTGAGGGTATATATTTATTTGTGTTGTGTTTTTATATATGTATTTGGGTATTTATGCATATATAAATGTTTCTATATTACCGCCTACAGCTTAAACGGCTTAACCAATTTTGATGTACCTTCTGTCATAAGGCTACATTTTATGGTATACCTAATAATAAGACATCTATCGTAAAAATAAAAAATGCAGTTCTTCTACGAAATTTTTCATAACAAATACGTAATTTTACAAAAAATATTCTAAAAGACGTTCATATAGATAAATTATACAGTAGCTTTGTGTATACTTTTTCACAAAAACGTACACTCGACATCATATCCTGGATAACGTATGTTTATATAAACGTTAATGACACTACGAAAGTCGCTCTTATGCAGTCGATTTTTCTTTTAACATAGATACTTGTTGTTTTATGAAATTGTACTGGTTTGGGAAAGTTCAACTATAAACATTTGAAATTTGGGAAATTCGGTATAATTGACAAATTTAGAGAAATATCTGAAACACTGAATCAGAACTCATAATTTAAAAAATAAAATATATTCAAATTCGAATTTCTTTATTAATAAAATAAAATGTCTAAAGTAAAAAATTAAATATATCTATACTTTCAGATTATTTCTTTGCGATTTAAGTCTTAGTAATATTTTAATTGCAGCTCAGCTTATTTAAAAATAGCGCTTGGACGTATTCTCCGATACGAGACCAGTTCTATCTTCACCAGTTCAGCCACACACAACCTGATTTGAACTTCAGGAACCCTGTAGTCGTTGAAGAGTTGAAGGTGAGAAGAACAGTAAATAAATACGGAATATGCATGATTTATATCGTAAAATGATTTCTATATGAGATATATGACAACTATCAAATTGATACGTTATTTTGACGTGACAACGTCTAATAAATCGATGAACGCCGGCTGTATGCACGAAAAAGTATGACTCATTGTCCCGTTACGTTACGCTCCATGTCCCGTTACAACCGCGCGTGGTGGCTGAGGAAACGGACGGGTGTACGCCGCGCCTGACTGTTAATTGTGTTGTTCAATTATCATTCCTCGAAGCTCGCGCGCGGACGTATGTTGTCGTTGTACGTTAAACTATCGTCCGTAAACCGACTTTACAGACAACCAATATTTTTTTTTAGAATATCCTAAAATTCTGGCTTGAAAAAGGCGTCGCTGGTATGATGATTAACTCAGTGAATCACTTTATTGAAGTAGATAAAGACATGTACGGCGGAAGATTCCCCAACGAACCCATAACGGGTAAGCCCGGTATTGGAGCAGAAGACTATGCATACCTAGAACATGAATATACGAAGGATCAAGACGAAACGTACGAGATGGTCTCCCAATTCAGGGACGTCTTCGATGGAATCACTCTCAGGGATAACTTGACAAGGTTCGCTTTCGTTAGAATAATAACCATGTTCTTACTGTTTTATTTATCTAAAAAAAAAGTTATCTCATTTAACTTGCGACCGTCTGACTTGCGATCCGCAGGTCCTGGGTTCGAATCCCGCGGCACGCACCTCTGTCTTTTCGAAGTTATGTGCGTATTGTTGATTGCCGGCAACTTCGAACGGTGAAGGAAAACATCGTGAAGAAACCTACATGTCTGAGAGTTCTCAATGATCTTGAAGATGTGTGAAGTCTGCCAACCCGCACTTGCCCAGCGTGGCAGACTATGGCCTAACCCTTCTCATAATGAGAAGATGGCCCGCGCCCAGCAGTGGGACAGTTTGTATAAACAGGGCTGACAAAATCTCATTTAACTATTTACATTACTAACAACTACAACTAAGTAAATGTTCCTAACTAACAAGTTGTTTGTGGCTTTATTAAATGTAATACTTCTGATACTAGATTGTCAGACTAGTTATCTTTTATCACACTATAGACGGTGGTTAAACGTTTTATTGCAAGGTAATAAAAAATATAATTTAAATCTATCTAGATTGCCATCAAATCATCATTTAGCTCTTATCCTAGAACTCTTATTCCAATTAAGTGGAATTGTTATGGTATGCGCACTTCTACCATTCATTTGTGATGTCTGAATTCACTCACATTTATTCAATTTATTATTCATGCAATTTATTTTATTCTTTTTTTAGCATTTGAATTTTTCTGTACCTATTATTTTATATTATATCTTCATACGTAAATATATTTTGTCTATTTTTTTTTTTCTGCCGTTGCAATTCCTGTCTTAACACTACTGTTACAATCATCCGAAAAAAAGAGTAATGGCGGTGATAAACTTCTACGAGATTATTTTAATAATGTTTTTCTCCCTCAGACTATTAATGACTGAATCATCTTACACCACTATAAAGAACGCAGTAAGATACTACGGAGAAGGGGTCCAGAACGGTGCGCAGATTCCGCTGAACACGTATTTGATGAGCGACTTGGACAAAGAATCTGACGCCAGGGATATCAAGTTTACTATAGACAAGTGGTTGACATATAAACCTCTGAAGAAACAGGCTAACTGGATGGTAAGTTTTCATTTGTTTGTTTTATTACTTTTTTTGTAAGTTATACATAAATAAGAGACATTCACGAGTTGTTAAAATTATTGTAAGATTAAAAAAACTAGTGCAATTTATTTAAACGAAAATTCAACTTTTTTTTTAATTGTAAATGTACTAAAAAACTTTATGAGTAGGTACAATAATTAAAATTTAATAGCGAAAGTTCGGCGTGTAGCTGATGAAATGACAAATGAACTTTTTGGGAGTTTTTAATTTTTAAATCGATAATAATTGGAAATTTATGCTGTTAAATGTAGCGACTCTTCACACTACGAACTTGATCTAGTTCATTTACGCCACAGGAAGTAGAAACATATTAACATACGCAGTCGTGTAAAATCACGCTCATATTATAAAAACGAAAGTTTGTGAGTGTGTTTGTATGTTTGTTACTTGTCCACGCTCAAATGGCTAAACCGATTTTGATGAAATTTGGTGCGGAGTTAGCTGACACCCTGGATTAATACATAGGCTACTTTTTATCTCCAAAAATATTATCTCCTTTGATATAATTTATCTAAAACAACGGGTAACACCGCTGGGCGCAGCTAGTCATTATTTAAGTTCACTGGTTTGTTTATTATTTCACATTGAAACGCATACTTTCTAGAATTGGAAGTCCATTATATGTTATAAATAATATAAATATTTTCCAGTTTTATATTTTTGTACAATATTTAATGATTTCAGATTGGAAACCACGACAAGAGTAGATTATCATCAAGATTCAGGCCTGAACTAGTCGATGCCTTCAACATGCTTGTACTTCTACTTCCAGGAATCGGAATCACTTACATGGTAAACAAAAAGATGATTCTAGACATCAGAACTATAATGTCAGTCGTTCCACTTTTGATGAATGGGATATCAAACCTTATGGTTTTGATGTCGAGAAATCACGTCACGAGAAAATAACCTTTAATCTTTTTGTCGTGTAAGAAAGTTTTAAAAATATAATATATTACAGGTCGCTCATGTTTATTTTTGAGTCGAAATCTAAAAAGTTAACAAGAGAGTTTTAAGAAAGTGAAAGAATTACGGAAATTTATTTCTGTGTATTTTCATGAGTCCAAAAAGTAAAAAAAAAAAAAAAAAAAAACACTACGAGATCTAAAATGACTAAAAAGGTTATGTAACATATAATATTATCAACACATGATAAATATTATACTATTTTGTTGAACTGTTTTAGTGTAAAAATTATAAACACTATACTTTGTTTATAAATGTCACAAGCTAATAAGGAAGTTTTTTTTCTCGATGAAATTCTTGAAGTTGAGTTATCTAAATCTATTAAAATATCCTAGTGACTGACTGACAGACATCGTACAGGCTAAACTGAATTAGAAGGTTCTATAAATGTCCTCCATTAAAAACAGTTTTTTTTCGATCGCAGTTTTAACCGTGGGATGCGACTTATAGGAAATCAATCTCAAAAGCCAAAACAACACGTAAATACCCCATAAAAAATATCTGAATACTGCTGACCCCATTTTCAAGCCTCAAACTGGCTAACCCTGCGTCAGCAAAATTGTAATAAACTATACTGCCCTGGTACTGGTTAGAGATTAACTTGTTATTTTTGATGTTATTCGAATATTACCTCCTAATATTCGAACAACAAAAATAACACTGACAATAAATACTATGAACGAATAAAACTGCACCTGTTGGCTACGCCAACCAACGCAACGCAAGGTGGCTTCGCTCAAAGCCTCTCTGCGAGATTGAATCAGAAATGAAGAGACCAGTAGACGTACAAAAATCACCGACATAGCACAGCGGATTAGCAAGTTGAAATGGTTGTGGGCAGGGCACATAGCACGTAGTACTGATGGCCGATGGGGCCGAAAAGTTCTCGTTCACGTACCGGCAAGTGCAGCGTAGGAAAACCAGATGACCTCATTCAAGTGGCAGAAAGACGCTGCATGCAAGCCGCTTCCAATCGGTCGTTTTGGAAATCCATGGGGGAAGCCTGTGTATACTTTTACATTTATAAAATATGAACATTTAATAGTGATAGGACTATCATTGATATGAAATGATAGTCAAAGTTGTCGCATGTGATTAAAACACTCGTTTAATACTTTTAAATATGTTTTTTACAAATGTTATGTTAATATGTTTAATTTAATGTCTAAATGCAAATTATATCTAGTAATAATTTAGATATGAAAAAAAATGGTGGTATAGATTTTTAAACATACATACGTAAGCATAATTTCAAATTCTCTTATTCAAAAAAAAAAACTAAATCGAAATTTGTTCATATGCTTGATAGCAACAATATTATAGAGGTACACACACCAACGTTTGCTTAGGGAGTTAGACCTAGTAAATGTTTTAATCAAATAAAAATTATGTTATTAATCGAATAAACTATTCGAATAATAGAATTATTCGAATGAGATATTCATCTGTCGATCTCAGTAATATATTATTCAGGGCGAGGAGATCGGCATGGTCAACGGGTTCGTTACCTGGAGCGAGACAAGAGACCCTCTGGCCTGCAACACGGACGACCCTGTCAACTTCATAGACGTGTCCCGCGACCCTTACCGCACGCCCTTCCACTGGAATAATGGGAAGAATGCTGGTAAGCACCCTTCCCTTATTTATATTTAAAACATAAACAAATCCTCATTTAAATATAAGATAAAAGCTGATAAAGAAGGTAGATTCCTTTTAATTTTTTTTACTTTTCACCGGCACTATAATGTAAGTCATTGTATGTCATAAAATCACGCTTATTTTCCCATAAGAGTAGGCAGAGCATCCAAAAACTATTAGGCTGTTTGAAGCTACATCTAACCGTGGTTAGAAGGTTCGGTGGGAGGCTACCTCCTAATCCTCTATTAGAGGATTACGAGGTATTGTAGGATAAATTGCAACATTTGCCTGCACCCATCGCCTACTTTTAAACAACAATTTCTCTCAAATCCCTGAAATAACTTTCACAGTATACCCGAGAAGACAAGCAGCTGGTACAATCTATGTTTTTTTCCTACCAGCCAACTTGAAATTTTTATATCTGTTTATGAACATGGCGCTCTATTGAAAAGTAAAACAAAAATAGTACATATCGATGGCATAGTACACAGATGTGGTATGTGCAATTTAGTAAATTTTACAGGACAACGGTTTTAAAGTTTGGACATCTGGTACATTTAAGGTTTAATTGTTTTAGCTGCTATAATTATTTAAACCAGTAAATTAGTCAATTGTTATGTTAGTTACACAATATAGGTATTTAGAATAATAAAAATAAGATTTGAATGTATTGTAGTTTAAAAAACTGAAGCAACCGACTTCTCATGGATGCCATTGTCAGAACTGGACTAAATTGAAATGGGATCACAAGGGAAGCACCAGATTTCAAATAAAAAAATAATCATCAAAATCGGTTCACCCAGTCTTAGCTAATAGCTAGGATTTTTAAATATTAGCTAGGATTTTTTTGTTAATAATTATATATATTGGCAAGAGTGAATAGATATCTACTAGATCGACGAGCTCCATCCTCGGCCACACCATCGATTAACATCAGGCGAGTTGGTGCTCGATCGTAGTTCTATCTATAATAATAAAAGTTAACTTTTGAGCAGTTATGTAATCGTGCTATGCGAACTATTAAAAAAATACTGTGTTTACA
This sequence comes from Lycia hirtaria, assembly GCA_947563715.1. Taxonomy (NCBI): domain Eukaryota; kingdom Metazoa; phylum Arthropoda; class Insecta; order Lepidoptera; family Geometridae; genus Lycia; species Lycia hirtaria. The sequence goes on from OX387379.1 coordinate 42,099,877, forward strand.
ATGTACGTAAATAAATAAATATCTTTCATAATTTTTGAGCCCTACAATCTTGTTTTACACAATACACAACTAAAGCAAATCTTTCTTTAAATTATAAATTATAATGAATGAATGACCAACGAGCAATGAGAGATAAAAATAAGGGCCGTGATTGGTCATAAATCTGCCATTATCGTAAAATTTAATAATAAATTCTAAAATGTCTCTTAGTAGTCTCTAAGATGTGGAACAGAATTTGTCTTTGTATAAGACCCTGTTGCTTACAAATATTTTTAATATGCAAAGTTAATACTAAGCCAAGCATACCTAAAGTGAAAATACAATATTCTAACAAGAATTCATCTTTTAATGTACATTTCAGGCTGTGTTGTATGTAAAATTCAGGACCACGAAAGAAGGCTTTCTAAAAGGAGATGACATCCAGGTGGCATTACTAGTCAAGTGTGTTTTGATAGTCCCTTAACTGAGCCTGTGTACCTTTGACGGAGTAATATAGAAACATACAGTATATAAGCTCAGATCACTTAGTTTCTTTATAATAAGGCACTTGTTCCATCGATCAACCCACGATAACGATACGCGAGTAGGTCTACAAAAAATGGTGTTTGATCAAATATTTGTGCCTTAATATGGGTATGTAATGTAATTTTTAGGTATTTTTTTCTGATTTTATTTTATCACTTTGTCGGTGTGATTAATATGTACACCCATACCAAGCTACAGTAAAAGTAATTTTAACCGACTTCCAAAAGAAGGAGGTTCTCAAATTCAACTGTATGTTTGTTCAGCGATTACTCCGCTTATTATTTGTTTTGTTTGATAGGTAATCGTTCAGAGTTGGTTCCATATAAATTTAATCAAAATCGGTTTTGTACTTTGGTTTTTATAACAAAATACTTTTGTATGATTTGATTATTTATTGGACATTTTATGACATGTCTGTCATATTAGGCATGTCATTTCAAAATGGTTGTTACACAATTATTACATTTTATAGATACATAGGTAAGATTATTTGCTGTACAATTAATGAGTGTTCACAAATATTAAAAAAATTAAAGTTCCAAAAATGGAATCGTACTAGCACGATATAGGTGCTCCCTCGCCGGGTGCTTTCACTTGTAATATAACGTTACAGATTCGAGCATTACATCAGCGAGGGATTAAAACCGAGCATTACAGCGCGCACCTTGTAATGACATAAAACGAGTATGTAAAGTCAAATCAAATCTACATCTAATGTTACATTACACGCGAATGCTCGTCAGTCAGGGAGGTAGTATTGTAATGTAATGCTCAAAGTTGAATCTATAATGTTACATTACACGTGAATGCTCCCAGTGAGGGAGCACCTTAATATCGTGAAACAAGTCACTGTTCTTCGAATCCTTACCCACTGACCTGGCGACCCTTTTGAATATTTTGCGTTTCCGCGTGACTCGAGCGCTGGCGGCGTGACGTCAGCCACGGCTTCACGAGATAAAATGTCACCAGTTTGTTTTATGAACGCTTTGTACATTTTTAACGCGTTCTCTTAAACGTTTTGTTTTGGGGTTTTGTAGGTGGATGTTTAATTGTACTTTTTTATGCTTCCGGAAGGGTGCGGGTGCCTATTCGCGAGACTACGGTGTCTGTTTGTCTGTCTGTCCTACACTTACAACGGCAGTATCTTTGGAACCTTGTACATTACCATACAAGTCTGATAATTTCTAAGATTTTAACTTTAATTTTTCGCAACATAATGGTCAGAGTGCGCATGATTTGTTCGAGAACTCAGTTCTTACATATTTACCGTCTTACTTATAAACGCTCAATAAGCGCATGTTATTTAACATTGTTTTGTTCTGTTTTCGCGCGTGACAGTTCCCGTCTGACAAAAAGAGACAAATCCCTTATTCAGTGAACAAGATTTTAACATGCGTTTATAATACAATGTTTATCTACTACCATTTGCCTTCAACTACAGAATAAGTTTTAGCTTGATACACTAGGTACGAACATATTTCTCATCTAAATAATAAAAAATCTGTTCGGTCCACATTCTTGATGCGTACTGCGCAGGAGTGAAACTAACTTCTGCCTACTGTCTGAAAGCCACAATTTACAAAGCTAGAAGAAAATGTTGTATAAAAATATAAATTTCTGATGCCTGAAATATGGCCAAATTATAGCATTTCTATATATGTAACGTGTATAGAATATAACTTAATTAATAATTTTGTAAAAATACTGGATATTTTCCTTGCTCCAGAACAAGCGATAATTAATGACCCAGCTAATTAAATATTTCTGGTACAAGGCAGGCTCCTTTGAGAGCAGCGATTATGTATTGGATAATAAAATAGGAAGACCAGCCACAAGGTGGAATGAAAATATCATACAAGTGGCAGGAAGACGCTGGATGCAGACTGCTTCCAACCGGTCTTTCTGGAAATCCATGGGGGAGGCCTATGTCCAGCAGTGGACTTCTTGTGGTTGAGATGATGATGATGAATAAAATAGGTGTTTTATTTGCAAACTTTACTTCGTTATTAGCTAAATGTTAGTTTTATGGTCGTCGTGATATAATAAATGGAAAAAAGCATTACTTAAAATAATACATTAATATTTTGACAGAATGAGCACAAATGCATAAATGTTATCTTTAGATTGTGTTGAGTTAAAGTTTGCTTTTTTTATGTTCAAATAGGTTCGCGCTTGACCGCCAACTCGCCTGATGTTAAGCGACGTTGCGGTCTACGATTGAGCGCGCTTACCTAGAAGAAACCAATTCACTCGCGACTTAAAAACACCCAGATTATACCCAAAATATTATATATTATTATTTTTTATTCTATTATTTTTCACTGCTCTAAGGAGTACCAGCCTGAGTATTTTATATTAATTTCAGCTGATACCTCCAGGCGTTTCTGAAAAAAAGAGTCGTGACAGACAGACAGACGAACAACAAAGTGATCTTATAAGGTTTCCGTTTTTGCTAACTAAAGTACGGAATTCTAAAAAAAGCTATATAAATATTTTAGACCTCTAGAAATTTTAAAGCGATGCCGGGACGGCTTGAACGCATTTAAAGTGACTTATCCCAAACAACAATGAAGCGTGAAAAAAGCTTAAAGGAAACAAAAATTATGATTATGGGAACCAGATAGCTTAGATACTAGCTTAGCTTTACTTAGTTTGGGGCTAGATGGCGCTGTGTGAAACTGCCCACAAAGAAAACTACACCAAAACTATTTGATTATAACATCGGCATTTTTCTCATTGCGCCGAAACATTTTTTATTTTCTTATACCCAAGCATAATAGAAATATCCGTTGCAATATCAGTATAGATGCAGAAAACATAATAACGTCCCCTAACTATACTTATATTACTGAATCTACATATTTTTATTAGGTTGTCCCCATTCGACGTCTGGTGTGTTTTTAAGTAGATCTTGATTAATTTTATCCAATATCACAAATCTGGTGCCAGAAGTATTATTGGATTAGATTCATAGCCCGTTTGACGTCAATATTATGGCGAAACTGGATTACCGATATTGATGGGCTCTTCTTATTTTGGATGACACTTATTATACTTGATGCAGCTATAAATAGTTTATTTACTTTTATTCTTTCCTACAAAGTCGTCATACCTTCCCGGTCAAATATCGGTTTGAGACCTAAAGTGCCAGACAGATACACAAATTCGACACATCAAACTATATCCACCCCGCTTTGAGTCGTGGGTTAAATAATATACGCGTCGACTTGAGAACCTCCTCCGTTTTTTCGTCAGTTAATTAAGATAGAAACAACAAGCATTGTCAATAAAACTGAAGCGTACGTTAAGTTACACGTTGGTAATAAATGGATGAAATATATTTTTTATAGGATTTGGACCCGTTTAGAGCATTTGCCAGTGTCAAGTATTAAGATTTCTTCTATGGAAATCTATATAAAGGCTCTTATTTCAAGATTTTGAAATATATTTAATATACCTTTGTCTTTTACCCTTCAAAAAGAAGTATTAAATATACAAAATAACAGTATTTGAAAAGGTTTAGACATCGTTTATTCCACCAACTGTAGCGTTATTTCCAAGTTTCTATTCTACAATCTGGAGATCTTCATACGAAAAGTCAATAGGTGTTATTTAAGGAAAAGTACTTTATGTTAGGACTTGTATAGCCAATAATCTGTGAAGTAAATTGTAAAGTAAATTCGTTATATTTTAAGATCAACATTCATGTTTTTCAGGGTTCTCAACTAACGACAACCCTTGGTTGCCGATTGCCGATGGGTTCGACACCTTGAACGTTGATGCGCAGAGAGCGGCCGTGCGTTCTCATTTCCAAGTGTACAGAACTCTGACGAAGCTGCGCATGCGCCCTGCTTTTCGACTGGGGAGATACGAGTCTCTGGTCCTGAGTAACGATGTTTTTGCTTTTAAAAGGTGCGTATTAAAGTTATTTTTTAATGTCCTGAGTGAGAATAAAAGTGACAGCCGTGCACAACTACAACGCACCGAACGCGCAGAATAATGCGATGCGTTCGGCGCGGATAAGTAAATTAGGTCGCACACAATGTCATACTTACAAAGATTTATATACTTATGTGATAGAGTTTCCGGCAGCCTAGTCGGGAGACCATCTGACTTGCGATCCGCAAGTTCTGGGTTCGAATCCCACGGCACGCACCTCTGTATTATCGAAGTTGTGTGCGTATTTTTGATTGCCGCCAACTTCAAACGGTGAAGGAAAACATCGTGAGGAAACCTACATGTCTGAGAGTTCTCAATGATCTTGAAGATGTGTGAAGTCTGCCAACCCGCACTACTAAACGCTACTTGAGTGTGTCTCTGGAACCATTGACGTATAAAAATGTTTGCGACAGATCATGTAGTTTTGTCTCATGGTAATAAAATAAGCATGAAGAATTTAGGCATTTAGTTACAAAAGCTTGTTACGAAAATTCATTGGAGTTTACAAAAGAGCCCAATTTTAATTTTTTATGAGAGTTGTATTATTATTAATACAAAAACCTATGGCACTCGACAAGTAGACACAAATACTCGCACATAAAAATCGATCAAGCCGTTTAGGCTGTAGGACGCAAAACTTAACCCTCGGCAATATGCGCTCGCCATAATGCGAGCTTGTTTTTACAATCTCGCATTGGAACGCAATTGCAGTAAAAGCAAGATAAAAACAGGCGCGAGCCAAATTTGTATCGCTATCGTAATTCTGCTGTGTTTACCAAACCCGCAAGAGATGCGAAGAGAGCACGCTCCGACACTTATCTCTCAAAATATGCCGTATGTATCTTTCCTTAGGAAACTTATATTGTACGTAGGTTTCTTAACTTATATGAGCTAAAAACTAAGTATAAAACAATATTGTTTTCCCACTTTCCCACCAGAGTTTACCAACAATGCTTTGAAAATAAACTTTTAATGAAATTTCTCAGTTTTTGTTGACAACCCTGCGAGGTAGATTAGAGCTAAGGCTTATTAGATCTCGAACTTTCTATAACCTTAGAACATAAGACTTGAAATACCTAATTGGAGTTTCTAAGTTAATATTTGCCAAGATTAAAAGCTTGAGTTAAATTATTTAGGTATTTGGAATATCGTCTTACAATAGATACAGTAGGGAGGTATTCGCTGCGAAATACATTAATTAAAATCGTACTTTAATGAAAGGAAATTAAAGAATTAGTAGTCATTTATTTTAAAGGCCGACTACACTACCCGATTTGTCGGACCCTCTATCGGTTATGGAGATCGGGATCCTGTCTCTTATTATACTACGCTATCCAGGGCGATAGTGCAAAAAAAGTTAGGTAGTGTAATAGACCTTTTACGTATATTAGTAATATCATGCAAGTCGCAGGAAGACGCTCGATACAATATAAGCCAATTCCAACCGGTTATTTTGGAAATCCATGGTAGAGGCCTATGTTTAGTAGTAAATTCCTTGTGGCTGACATGATTATGATGACATTTGGCATTAGTTAACTCGTATAAATTGAAAACATACTAGTGCAGTCATCGCTGTCTACACTGTCTCAGTGCTATGTGCGGAAATTTTCTCAGTAAGAAAGTAATATTATACTATTAAAGTTTGACCAATCTTTATCTTTTCAGGTGGTACAACGACGACACTTATGTCGTTGTGATGAACGTGGGCAGAACGTACCGAGTGGTCAACTTGACTGCTTTCGACCTTGTCTTCGGTTCTTTGGAAGTAGAAGCCAGCAGTGTGCTGTCGTCTAGAACTTATAGGTAATGTCAGCTTCGTTGGTTTGTTTTTAATGGTTATCCACTCTCACATGAATATCACTTAACCTTTCCATTCGAGCAGGCTTAATGCAGGTATGAACGTCCAGTTCTCGCAGATCTCTCAAGCAGAAATAGTACGGCTTCAAGTGGCGCGTGGACAATAAATGTTGTAAAAACGGCAATGAGATAGGGTTGAGACCTGTCTCTGCGGGCTGTAGGTACTACAAATTGAAAAATTCTGATAATGCATACCGTATCCAGGAAGAAGCCATCTGTATTACAGCTCTTGATTCGATTGCCACTGTGCCACTTATTTGGCCACACAAATACGACTACAAACATAGGCAAATGTCGCGCGCAATAGGGAATATGCAATAATTTTATTTCATAGGAATAATATACCAAAATATAATACGTATACTAAAAAAATAATTTCGATCGATCAATAAACTTCCGAGATATAAGCATTTAAAGTTTTAGGGAGGGATGCTCTGTCCCTCTCTCGCAAAACAACAATTTGTATTGAATTAGTATAGCGAACATGAACCATGACGTCATCGTTTGCGATCGTGTGCTCTCTATCTAACATAAAATTAAAATGCTTCTCTCTTATTTTTGAAGATATTTTAGTTTTGTTCTTGTGGAATGTATCTATTCATGGTTAGCCTATAGAAGACCAAATAAAAATAAAGTCACCCAACTATTCAGTGTCTCCTCTAGACCTATTTCTGTTAACCCAACTATATTCCATCGCTCGTTAACATACCTTTTCTTTTTACTTTTAAAGTATAAATGCAGTATATAATTTGTCATTATTTTTTTTTCAGTGATAATCTAAGTGCAAGTTACTTGGATTTAGCTGCTGACGAAGCTTTGGTTCTTCGAATGCAAGTTTAGGTTCAAAAATACTCGAGCTATTAATTTTGTGAGATGGTTTTTAACATGAATTTGTTACTTACTATTTTATTTAAATTACATATACATAAACTAATTTTTATTTTTATTTTTACCCGACTGCGTAAGAAGGCGGGTTATGTTTTTCGAGTGTATGTATGTATGTTTCTATATGATCGCCTACAGCCTATACGGCTTGACCGATTCTAATGTGCGAGGTGTCGTTAGATACATCTTCACTTCTAGAATGTCATAAACTATATTTTATTTTAAATAATAATACATCACTCGCAAAAAAAATTTTTTTTTTCGTAACCTCTAACGAAGTCTTTCGTAATAAACAAGTGATTTTACTAGAACTATTACTACTGTCGATTAAGTATTAATCGCAGCGCGCCTACTGCAAGCAGACTTGGACAAGCAATTGTTTAGTATACGAAAGTACTAAACGCAGCACTATTTGCACTATACGTAGGGGCAGACCATTGGCCCTATGGTCAGATGACATCGCAAACTACGTCGGATTACAGTGGACGAGACTTGCACAGGACGGGAAAGGATGGCGTGAACAAAAGGAACCCCATACCCAGCTATCTATCTATTCAGCCCATATAGGCTGAATAAGTTTCCGGCAGCCTAGTCGGGAGACCGTCAGACTTGCGATCCGTAAGTCCTGGGTTCGAATCCCGCGGCACGCACCTCTGTCTTTTCGAAGTTATGTGCGTATTATTGATTGCCGCCAACTTCAAACGGTGAAGGAAAACATCGTGAGGAAACCTACATGTCTGAGAGTTCTCAATGATCTTGAAGATGTGTTGTGACCAACCCGCACTTGGTCAGCGTGGCAGACTATGGCCTAACCCTTCTCACAATGAGAAGATGGCCCGTTCCCAGCAGTGGGACAGTTTGTACAAACAGGGCTGATAAAAAAAGGCTGAATAAATAGATGGATAGATAAAACTCTCAAAAGGTTAGGTGTTTTTATCACCTTGTCAGTTCATGGCGATATCAACCGACTCATGACTATCGAAGTTGACAGACTTCTAGATACGACCACACATATTTTGAATATTATTTCAGGTTTTTTCCCTATTGTTTTCAAATCATACCAATGATACAGCATAAATGTAACATTATGGGAAACTTTGTGGCTGGAGATTTAGAAGTTTTATTGAATACCATTTCAATAAACAATATATTTAGAAAATATAATTAATAATAAATTATCCACAGAATTCGCCCTATTTACATAGGAATGATCAATGTAATTTTTCGCAGAAGTGCCTACCTATAGCATTTATCATACTCGTACTGTGGGGAAGCTTGAGCTCTATTTATTTTAAATTATAATATAGTATGTATGAAGTACCATTGATGTTCCGCCAAACTCCATTAGGAATTATTTTATAGTTAAAAAACTGAAACAACCGACTTCAAAGTACGTTATTTCGTTTACTTGTAATATAAGTAAGGATAATAATTAAACAAGGCGCTCAAGCGTTGAACTCACTAACTCTTTTTTCACCTTATACACATCGGATGAGGAGTAAGTAGGTTTTACTTTTCAAGCTCAATAAATCCCTCACGATTGTAAACTTTTTAAAAGACCTCTATTCACCCGCTCGTATTTTTTTTCAAGAATGACATTTGTCACTGAATGTCAAATGCTTCGTCGTCGCAGATTAGAAAATGTGCAGATGTTGATACATCTGCACATAACGAAAAACCTCAACATTTGACACTTTTGCAAAGAAAAACGTGTCAGTGGAACTCTGCGATTCTATAATCTGACGCACTCACTCAGGAATACAATGAAAATATTTTACTTTTAGAGATTATTAAAAAGTAATAAAGCAATGTTTCTAAAATACTTTTGAGTAAGAAGCATTGGGTTATAGTACACATATAGGAAAAAATCCGAAAATTACACATTTTTAATTTTATTACAAAAAAATTGTCTTTATGCAATCCAAATTTTAAAGTGAATTAACCGTATCATGTGGGGTATCATATGAAAGAGCTTCAGAAGCATAAGCTAAAACAGGTTTTTAAATATTTTTACGATGTATATTTTTTGGTTTATGAAGGAAAATATAAAAAAAAAATGATTTCCCCCTTTTATCTACTAGTTTGTACGTAACACCTTGGTGGGCGAGTCTGACTCGCACTTGTCCGATTTTTTTAATTACGTTATATTCGTTGATTTCGCCTTAATGCATATGTTGCGCTAAGCCAGTAATTTAGGTGAGTTGTACATTGCTTGATGTCATGTCAACTATCCATGTAGAACAGCCTAGATTAAGCGTGCTCGCGTTATATATGACTCCAAATCGAAGGTGTTCCGGTATAGCAATTATATCTTCCTTGGATTATAGCCCACATTCGGAATGAAATTTTAGTCTATAAAGAAGAATTTAATATTAATGAAATATTTTTATGTTCTTTTCAACTCTAAATAGCAAAACAACCTTGAAAACGAAAATTTACTCGCTACTTGATCAAGTTATTAGTATACTACGGACCAGAAATAAGATAGTAAACGAGCCCTAAGTATGTTACCATGCACAAGATACCTACAGATCTACGCTTTTAGCTTTTAGCAAATACATGACTTTATAACAATTTAAGAAAGTAATATTGTAATTAGTACCCAGACCAGTGTTTGTTTAAATATTTTCGTACAAAATCCCTTTATAACATTTGAGAGCACGATACCGTGAAAATAGGACAAACAGAGTAGGTACCAATTAAGTCACATTGCCCTTCGCAGAAATTTGCGTAAGTTTATTTCTGAGACTAGTAGCTTAAAATTTCACAGTTGGCAACACAACACATTTTATACCTTTTTACAACTAGAATATAACTTATAGCAACATTACTAAAATCATGGCTCTCTAGTTTATTGCCTTGCTAAATTTGTATGATATCAAAGGAAACCAATATTAAAAACTGGAGTAAATCTTAAGTTTTAAATGTACAAAAACACAAACCAGCTGAAATAGATAAGACAATAAAGTTAGACCATCAGACATAGAATCAACAATAAATTAAATTGTAAATGCCCAGGACGTACTCGTATCTGATATAATCATGCTAATTCAGTATGTAGTAGTGAATTATAATACATATACCTACTTTTCTCAAAGAGTAAGTATCGCTATACAACGAGGTAATGAAATGAGGCCAGCATCATGGGATCAATTCCCGCTGCTAACGGTCTTTTAGAGTAGTTTTTTTAAATATATTATATATTTATATTCCTGTTGATGTTACATTTAGCAAAACTGAATAATAATACATATGAAATAAATTCAAAGTAAACATAAACCAATACGATAAATAAGAAATTTGTTATCAGGCCACTCAGTCAGATAGATAGATAGATCATGATAATAAATATCTTTAGTTCGAGTGGGTCTTCGTTATATAAATCTTGGAAAATCATTTCAAAACTATTCAGTAGCTTTATTATTGTTTCTCGTTGACCACCGTATACAAATAACATAAATATGAGGGCAGTATTTTTACTGCCACTTGTAGTAGCTTTAAGTTTTGCAAATGTTTTAAGAGAAGAAAAGGAACAAGAATGGTGGGAGTCTACTATTTTCTATCAGATTTATCCAAGATCTTTTGCCGATAGTGACGGTGATGGAGTTGGAGATTTAAATGGTAAGAAATTGAATTCAATAACCTTACTGTTTTTTTTTTGTATTTTTGTGACAAAATATAGACTATTTTTATCTTATTTCAATTAATGTAAAGCAAAAGTACATTAAACTATCTTATTGCTAAATATCATAGTTTCTGGGTAGACACTGTTGTAATGCTCTTCCGGAAGACCAGGCTGCAAGCTGCAGCTCAAAAGAAAAAAAACGGAACCCTTATAGGATCACTCTGTTGTCCGTCTGTCTATCCGTCTGTCCGGGTGTCAAAACCTTTATCTCGGGAATGCGTGAAGGTATCGCCTTGAATTTAAAACCATATACGCAAATCCATAGTGTCTTGATGCAAAAAGAAAAATCAAATTTCTCAGTTTTCATAAAAAAAAGTTACAGCCGAATATGTCATAAAAATGCACATTTCGACACTCACAAGGGAATCAAAACCTATGGGTACTTCCCATTGACCTAGAACTATAAAATTTGGCAAGAAGCATTGTGTTAGAGTACACATATAGAAATCCGAAAACTGGACATTTTTACTAAAATCACAAAAAAAATTGTCTTTACGCAAGGAATGAGGGTCCAAATTTTAAAGTTCTTTAACCGTATCATGTGGGGTATCATATGAAAGAGCTCTATTAGCAAAAGTTAAAACAGGTTTCACAATGAGAAGATGGCCCGTTCCCAGCAGTGGGACAGTTTGTACAAACAGGGCTGATAAATAATAATAATAATAAAACAGGTTTTAAATATTTTTACGATATATATTTTTGGGTATAAGAAGGAAAATATGAAAAAAAATATGATGCCCCCCTTTTATTTACTAGTTTTGTACGGAACCCTCGGTGGGCGAGTCTGACTCGCACTTGTCCGGTTTTATTTAATTGTATATTGAAACTTCATTAATTCACAAATTACAAATAGTTTCCCTCTTTTTTTGTATGATGGATGTAAAATCAAAAGTTGCAGCTGAAAATAAACTAGAAATGTTATGAATAATTTCGTGAAATCCGTTTCTAGCGACAGTAAAATTATAATTTATTTCACAGTAAAATGGAAATAAATGATTTATTAACGATCAATAATATCAGTCAGAAGACGTTAGTTCAAACAACTCTGTTATTTTAGGCATAACATCAAAACTGGACTACATCAAAGGATTGGGAGTCGGAGCTATCTGGTTATCGCCAATGTTTCAATCACCAATGTATGATTTCGGTTACGACATATCTGACTTTTACGCTGTTCACGACGAATATGGGACGATGGAAGATTTCGAGAACCTTGTCGATACGGCCGACGAGCTTGGTAAGTACACAAATAGAAAATAAATAACCTATGCCTAAAGGTTCACGGAAACGAAGTGAGTAATTGGACAAATATGATAAAAATCTCCACTCAGAGCGTTTCAAAACAAAATATCTGGTAGTATGATTTGTGTTTAATTATCCGTATTGCTGTTTTTTTATTGTTGGATTTTCGCCATTCTTGAAATACAAATTTTAAATCGACCTTACGATCTAGAAGTTAAATTCGAAAAACTTGACATTTAAGAGTTTTATCAAAAATTTCTTCAGCACTAGATGTGTATTTTTTAGTATTGTTAATAAATAAATAAGTCCATTGCGATATATTTGAAATTATTAATTACGCATAAAATTATCACTGACAGAAAAAAATCTTACTTAGATACCTAACGGTAAGGTTGCTCGTAGAGATAGAACTTTAGGCAGACATGTGATATATTCCAATAATGAAAACAGCTCCGTAAATATTTACCAAATACGAAGAAATTCGAGGAAACTTGATCATTCTAACCCTACATAATTGTGCCATTCCGTAGGTATAAAAGTTGTTTTGGATTTGGTACCGAATCATACATCCAACGAAAGCGTATGGTTCCAAGAAGCGTTGAATGGAAACGAAAAGTATTATAACTACTTCGTCTGGGAAGATGGTATTATTGACGAAGATGGAAATAGGCAGCCTCCGAATAATTGGGTATGTAAAATGAGACCATAATAATATTATAGGTCTTGTCTTGTCACACGCAGTATAGCATCTTGTAGCACGTATTTGTGACGTGATATACTCGTAGATGTGTGTTTACTGAGACAGAATTGTACCATGTCCTCTTTGTTTGCAAAAGTTTTTTTTTTTATGCAAGATATTATTTATATTTATTTGACGTGACAACGTCTAATAAATCGATGAACGCCGTCTGCATGCACGAAAAAGGACGACTCATGGTCCCGTTACGTTACGTTACGTTACGCTCATTAGGTATCCGTTACGCTCCTTGTCCCGTTACCGCCGCGCGCGGTGGCTGAGGAAGCTGGCGGGTATGCGCCGCGCCCGACCGTCGCTGCGTCGCTTCAATTTATCATTCCTCGGAGCTCGCGCGCGGACGATATGTTGTTATGACGTTGTCACGTTAAACTATCGTCCGTAAACCGACTTTACAGACAACCAATGTTTTCCCAGTTATTTTGTTATAACAACAAAAATACTCAACCGATTTTGATAAAATTTCTATGGTAACACCTTTTAAAATAAGAATTTTTCAAATCAGTCCAGGTGCCTTCGAATAATATGGGAATATACATAAAAAATAATTAAAAAGTAAGATTCCGACGAATTAAGAACCTCCTCCTATTTGGAAGTCGGTTAAATATAGTTTTACAAGCAGAAGCTACAATTGGGTTTTATAAAGAGGTAATGTGTGTTTTGACTGGGGCAGAAACTCTAATTGTAGTATATTATAATTCTGTTTAGCCTGTAAGAGCATTCAAAATATTCTTACACACGCATTTTAAGAAAATGTTTTTATATTATAGAATAAAATGCAAGAGTAGTATTAGAGTTCAATTTATATAAGATTGCAAAATGTGATATTTGGTTATTTGTAAGATAAAAGTTGCTGGTTGTAAATTTATCAAAAGGTCAATTACGTTATCTTTTGGTCATTATCAATAAATGGCTATTTTGGCTGCATTTTTTTAATGCTGTAATAAGTAAGTGCTTCACTGATAATTCACTTTATAAGTTAATCGTTTATTATGGTTAAAAAAAAATGTCCAAAACGATATGTTTCCTCAAAACATATCACATAAGTACAGTATCGGCCCGGTTGTGACTCTTTATGGCATTCATGTATATTCGAATCTCTGACAGAAAATAGCTGTGCATTGAAATAAAGTTGTTAATAGTTGTGTCCTGACAATGATAATAAATGTGGTCCAGCTTTTAAGCTTCATTATTTGATTATGTATTTTATTTAATTCGGAGATAAATTTTGATTTATCTACAGCATTTTCAGAAAAATATGAGATGTATCACTGTATTATGTGGAATTCTGATATTTACCCAGTTTTTTTTAAATTTAGCTCAGCCATTTCCGTGGCAGTGCCTGGGAATATAGAGAAGAAGTTGGTAAATACTATTTGCATCAGTTTGTTATTGGACAACCCGATTTGAACTATCGCAACCCTGAAGTCGTTGAAGAAATGAAGGTAAAATTATAAGCAAAATACTACTTTTTTGTGAATGTATATTAGAGAATGAAAAATATATTAGAGAATGAGAATGAAAGTTATATATAAATTTACTTGCAGGATATAATTCGCTTTTGGTTGGGAAAAGGCGTTGCTGGCTTCAGAGTTGATGCAGTGAATACTTTATACGAAGTTGACAAAGAATTATACGGAGGAGTATATCCTGATGAACCACGATCGGGAAGAACTGACGTAGATCCCGAATCTCACGACTACCTTGATCATATTTATACCAAAGATAGAAACGAAACTTATTACATGGTATACCAATGGAGAGATGTCTTAGAAGAGTTCACCGCTGTAGATGGGATGCCTAGAGTAATGATGACCGAAGTCTATGCAACCATACAAAATGTAGTCAGATACTTTGGCGAAGGAGATTTGAAGGGAGCACAAATGCCATTCAATTTTGATCTTATCACTGATGTAGATGCTTCATCTTCCGCCGCTGATATTAAACGAGCTGTTGATAAATTTTTGACATACATTCCTGTTGATAAGCAAGCTAACTGGGTGGTATGTGTTAATATTGTTATGTAACATGTTGAAATCTTTAGATTTGTTTTACTATCTCAAATGTTATATGATGTTTTTAGGTTGGCAACCATGACAACAGCAGAATGGCAACTAGGTATGGATCTTCATTAGTTGACGGAATTAATATGCTTGTACTGTTACTTCCTGGAGTCGGAGTTACATATATGGTAAATTACCTTACTTTTATTATTAGCTTTGTTCTGAAGACCTTTAGTTATAATGTTGACTATTTTGAATTGTAATTGCCACCTGATCTGTTCAGCATTGTATTGTTTGATAAATTGATTCTAGTCTCGGACGTACTCCTAGTTATAGTCTAATCGTTATCTTATTTAAAATAGAATCAAAATATTCACATTTTTAAATATGACAAACTCAGAATACTGGTGTCTGATTTCTAATGAGCTTTTTAAATTCGATGTGGCCGTTAAAATTTTAGTTCACTTACTGTATATCAAATATTTTAGGGAGAAGAAATTGGTTTACTCGATGGGTATGTGAGTTGGGAAGATACTGTCGACCCATCTGGATGCAACACCAATGATCCTATAAATTACTACAAGGCGTCTAGAGACCCAGAAAGAACTCCTTTCCAATGGAATGCCGAGAAAAACGCTGGTAGGTGGAACTATTTATTCACAATGTTATTTTTCCATAGTTTTATTACGGTTATTAAAACGTATGGTTCTGGTATTATATTAGTATCAGATATCCAATTTCTGGCTATAAGTACTGACCAGTTTCAGTGGCGATAGATTTTAATTTCAAAATGATAACCAGCTGTATAATAATATGCTTATTTTTCGCAGGATTTTCAACAGCAGACAAAACATGGCTGCCAGTTGCAGATAACTATGAAACATTGAACGTAGAAGCACAGAAAGCCGCCGAGAGATCACATCTACATGTATACAAAACATTGGCAGAACTTCGACAAGAGAATGTATTCAGATTAGGTCGTTACGAGTCTTTGGCTATAAACCAGGACGTATTTGTTTTTAGAAGGTAAAAGCTACTCTTTGTTATGTCGTCATGATTCTGCAGGCCTCACTCTAAAGTCGGACGGTCTTCCAAACAATGTGGCATGCAACCAGCATCTTCTTTCTACTTGTATGATGTTATTTATCCACCTTGTGGCCAGTCTTCTTACGCTGCGCGAGCCGGTGTGTGGTCTTTACTCGAAAAGAATTCAGCGCCATTGCCCATCAGTGATCTGCCCTCTGTCTCTTCAATATGCTAATCTTTTGTGATATTTTGGTGAATTTTTCCCTATTTTTAACGACTTTCGAAAAGGAAGAAGTATCTCAATTCGTTTTTCTTTTTTTTTTGTAAATTTGTTACTCAATACTTCGCCAATTATGAATTGATTTTGACGATTGTTAGGGTTCCGTACCCAAAGGGTAAAAACGGGACCCTATTACTAAGACTTCGCTGTCTGTCTGTCTGTCTGTCTGTCTGTCTGTCTGTCTGTCTGTCTGTCTGTCTGTCTGTCTGTCTGTCTCCAGGCTGTATCTCATAAACCATGATAGCTAGAAAGCTGAAATTTTCACAAATGATGTATTTACGTTGCCGCTATAACAACAAATACTAAAAATTAAAAAAAATTAAATATTAAGGGGGGTCCCCATACAATAAACGTGTTTTTTTCGTATTTTTTTGCTCAATATTAAAAACGGTAACAGGTAGACGCTTCAAATTTTCACAGAATACTTACTTGTATATTACCTTTCAAAATAAATAATTAAATAACTATAAAGTAAATATTAAAGGGGGGATCCCATACAACAAACGTAATTTTTAAGCAATTTTTACTCGATCTTAATTAACAGGTAGAAACTTGAATATTTGTAAGTAAATATTTAGAAATATATTAACTATAAAAATAAATACCTAATCTAATACATAAAAACTCACAAAATGAAAATAATCCGTGCATCTAAACGCGGTGCGAGCGCCGCGCCGCGGTGTGGTGGTGACGCGAGCGCGCGGGTAGCGGGGGAGGTAACATCACGGAGCGAGCCATAGCCGCGCGTATTCGCGCGAGCGTCGTCATGCTGCCCGGATGTGTATCGAAAACCTACCTATAAGTTTGCAATTTACTACTTGGAATTTCGTTGATTTCTCGTTATTTTATAAACAGAACTAAACTTTGTAGTATTATAGATGATAGTACGGAACCCTTCGTGCGCGAGTCCGACTCGCACTTGGCCGATTATTTTTATTTGATAGGTCATAATTACTTCAAAGGTGGTTTCATATAAATTTTATAAAAATCGGTTCAGTTGGTTCAGTACCATGGTTTTAAAACAAATTAACTGGAAAAATATGCCATCCAAGTAAATGAAATTGCGTTTTTCGAAGTATGCGTGATTAAGATAACCATCATTATAATCTTAACTTTTGTAGACTCAGAGTGGTTTACAAAATTAAGTTCATAACGGCACACGGAGATTACCATTTAATTCGTGCCTAAAGGCATTTCTTTAAGCAATATAAAAAAATGTTTAATTTAAAATTAAAAGTATTTTTTCTTGCTCAATCTGTTAAATTAATTCCTACTACCCTATTTTTCAGCTAAAATGTTTAGAATAAAAAAAAGGAAGGAAAAAAGCTCCGAACAAAATTGTTTACTTCATTCCTGACCTTATCGTGAATTTTCTTTCACAATAATAAATCATCCCGCTAACAGGATCATGTTACGTTTTTAGCATTATAAGCGACTTTTTGCGCTTATTTTTGTTTTTAATTTTCTTAATGTATTCTCACAATACTGCACTCTTTATGAAACTGGGTGATGGGACGAGCAAGCGTAACTTTGATTTAATATAAGCAAGGGTCCGTATTATTTGAAATTCAAAGCTTAAATTAAAACTTTAACAGGTGATAATCCTATTTTAATATTTTAAAACAGCTTCCATTTTCACCCCACTGCGCAAAAAGATGGTTAATATTTGTCGAGTTTATGTGTCTGTGTGTTTCTATTTTACTTCCAGCATAAACGGCTTAACCAATTTTGGTGTGCAAAATATCGTTAGATTCTCGTCTTAACTTTTCCACTGCTATATACTACATTTCTTACAATAATATTAATATTCGAGCAAAACATTCAAAATGTATGTTTACGTAGCAGCCCTATAACATCCATGGGGGAAACAGTGGACTTCCTATGGCTGAGATGATGATGATGATGAACCCTATAACAAATGATTTCTCAAGAGTTATTCAAGAAAGCACATTTAAATCTACGTTACGTGTTGCATTATGTGTACTTTCCCGAGAAAAACGTACTGCACTCAACGTAACAATGGCATATCGAGCGTTTACACGGAAAAATTGCTCTTAAAAACTCGACAAATGGCAAATGTGTAATCATGATGCCAATATCAAGCAAAAAAAAAGTTTTTAACCGAATTCAATAATAAGGAGCTTCTCAATTAGGTTGTATATTTGTGTTTGTCACCGCATAGCTCTGGTTTGTTGCCGCATTCATTAAGGTTGGTCCCAGAAATATAATCAAAATTGGTTAAATATTTTGATTTCAAAACAAAATTGCGCATTTTCAAGTCGATTGTATCATTTAATTATATTAAATGAATTATTAATCTTTTAATGTAGAATATTTATTGGTAATTTAAGTAGAAATGCCCTCCTTTCAATCAATAATTATAGTTTAAAAAACCGAAGCAACCGACTTCTCATGGATGCCATTGTTAGAACTGGACCAAATTGAAATGGGATCACACGGGAAGCACCAGGTTTCAAATTAAAAAAGAATCATCAAAATCGGTTCTTCCAGTCGAAAGTTATGAGGCAACAAACATAGGTAAATAAAATTACAGTCGAATTGAGAACCTCCTCCTTTTTTGAAGTCGGTTGAAAACACTGATGTAATGACAATACTCAGTTACTCGCTAAAGTGTTTTAGTGCTTAGGTTTTTTTTTTTTTTTCCAGATGGTACCATGGAGATATTTATTTAGTACTGGTAAACATGCGTGATACAGAACATGTCGTGGATTTGACTTATTTTGAAAATGTTTCTGGTAAACTCAAAGTGGTTGTGAGAAGCATCGATTCACCGAAAAATATTGGGTATGTTATACATTTTGTTACACAATACATTTAAAAAAAAAATTATAGCATTACGCTTGGCCAAACAATATGATGAGTTTCCGGCAGCCTAGTGGTGAGATCGTCTGACTTGCGATCCGCAGGTCCTGAGTTCGAATCCCACGGCAAGCACCTCTGTCTTTTCGAAGTTATGTGCGTATTGTTGATTGCCGCCAACTTCAAACGGTGAAGGAAAACATCGTGAGGAAACCTACATGGCTGAGAGTTCTCAATGATCTTGAAGATGTGTGAAGTCTGCCAACCCGCACTTGGCCAACGTGGCAGACTATGGCCTAACCCTTCTCACAATGAGAAGATGGCCCGTTCCCAGCAGTGGGACAGTTTGTACAAACAGAGCTGATAAAAAAAACATTAAGATTTGGAAATCCATGGGGAGGCCTACGTCCAGCAGTGGAATTCTTGTAGCTGAGATGTTGATGAACAATATAATTGATGATTCGTTCCTAACATAGAATAATTATCGTCCAATAATTTCAGTGTTTATGCTTTGGTGTTAGTGAATTATATTTAAAAATGAGAATTAAATTATTAATTTGAAAACATGTATTACTATTAGTTATTATTAGTTAATTTCTGGTACATCGTCGCAAAGTTGCTAGTTTATCGGTTTTTATCGCATACATTTCGGTGAGTGTGCGTCTGATTTGCATGATCTCATTCCCCCATGCCCATTTTTCTATCGGAGAGCAAAAAGCATGAAAAAGCGACATCGTTACATGGTTGATATTCCGAAAACCCGTAATAAACGCTTTGGCTACATTTTCATTGTGCGTACTGTCAATTATGTGGAATGCACTTCCTTAATGGATCTTTCCCAATCGATATAAACTAGGTGTCTTCAAATCGCGAGTGTATAGGTTTCTTCTAGGCAAGCGCGCTCCATCGTAGACCGTAACCGTCGCTTAACATCAAGTGAACTGACTGAAAACTGCTAACTAAATAATCGTTTTCACTTCTTTTTGTTCATACTTTGGGTACAATTCGGCATTATAATACCAATTTCTCGTTGATAAAAGAAATGTTCCTGGACATAGTGCCATCTAGCCCAAAACTAAACAAAGCTTACTATTGTTGTGCTGTAATACTATATTATGTGAGGCTTAAACCTAGGACATAAGAAGAATAAATAAAACATAAATAAATATTGGTGGACATTTCACACTATACCATCTAGCCCAAACTGAGCAGAGCTTGTTACTATGGAAACTAGAAGGCCGATAAAATACATATATACTTTTTTTTTGTAAATACATACTTATGATACATAGAAACACCAGATAGAACAAACATCCATGCTCATCACACAAATATTTGCCATGGGTGGGGATCGAGCCCACGACCTACAGCTCAGCAGGCAGACATACTACCAACTGAGCGAGGCCAGTCAGTAGATAGATAGATAGATAGATAAACTCTTTATTGTACACACCATACAATTTACAATCAAAATAAATTTATTAAAAACTAGTGTAACAACTGGCGGCCTTATCGCTAATAGCGATCTCTTCCAGGCAACCTTAATATCATTTGAGAGAATAAGAAGCGCTACGCCTTAAAATGCAGACAAATATCCTATCAACTGAGCTCTTTGTAATGTCCAAAATCCGCACCCAATGATTTCGATGGATTTCAACACTTTATTTTTATTTTACAGAGACAAGTTCGATGCATCATCTTTACCCGTCGCTGGTTACGAAGGACTCGTGCTGAAATAGGATTGAACACTGAAAATATAAACCTGATTGGCTTATAGAGAAAGATATTGTGAATTGCTTTGGCGTGCGATGAAATTAAAGATTGCTTGAATATATTTGCGATTTTATTTGTTGTATACATATATTTTTCGTCATTTTTTTTAAAAGAACATTTTGATTAGATTCAATTATTCATAAAATTTGGTATAACCTTGTTCAGAATATTATCAAAACCAAAATCCTGTTACACTTTAACATAATTTAATAATTTCAACACTTATTTCATGGAATAAACAACAAACGTAGAAATTGAGACATTAAATTGAAATTAAGCCAAAATCGTAACTATAATATTCAGTTTCCTTTGTATACTTCTTGAATTGGCTGGTTTATTGCAGGTTTGAAGATGGCTTAAAAAGAATTATTATTTATTTATTTATTTAAAAAAGTTACAATTCCCAAAATATGTTGCCAAAAAAACAAATAAGGTTTATCTAGGCAATAAGTTCTCTTTACGCTTTAATAAATATGTATCGCTATATAATATATATTATGTTCATAGTTAAATAATTATACAACTGAAGCATTAAGAAGCAATAAATAAATAATAAGCAAATGAGCGCGCGTGCGCTCAAAACAGCTGTGGCAGGCAGGTATTTATCGTTTGTAGGCACCTTACGCACGACCTTTCAAGGAGAAATGTGTAAATAGATAGGTACACACAACAAAAACATCAATGTTCATCCCTCAAATATTTGTTCTGGGTGGGGATCGAACCTACAGCTTTCAAGAAATACTCTAGTAACTGAGCTGTGAGATCAGACGATTATGATAAGGCCAAGACAAGGCATGCCATATCAGCATTAAGTACGACTATGCTTGTTACAAAGGTTCATTTTCGTGACCGAGAACCAATGAGATTTTATCTATAGAGAGGTTATATTGAATATGAGGTAAAAGCATGGCAAATCTCAGTTCTCATCACTTTCGAGGAAAAAACCACATCCTTATTTTAAGGCCTTTTAGTATCTTGGCCTATATATCTTGGTGCTGCACTTTCTAAACACACAGGATTGTTACTGTTCACAAGTCACGACACGCGTCTATACGTGTCGCCACTGAAGACGAGTCGGGCGATTACCTTACTCGAGGCTTGCCACGTAGAGCCGGGGAAAATCTATCTAAGTAAATACATCATTGCCGAAAACTAGTAACCTTCATAGTGATATTTCTGTACCTCTTCTAATAGAGTACGGGCAGCACAGGTATAACATGTTTACGAGTATTTATTTTATGGCTTACCTTTATATCCTGACCGGACGTTAAGAGCTCTAAGTAATTGGTACACGTGAATATATATACGAATCTAGGGCTCATCGAATTGTGGTAGGTAATCTTAATTCCATTTGGTTAATACGAGTATAGCTCTACAACATAGCATTTTACCCGACTGCGTAAGAAGGAGGGTTATGTTTTTCGAGTGTACAACGGTTTCACGTATTATCGAGTAAAGTCCGCCGAAGGTGGACAAATTGTCTCACTTTCCTGAATTTTTATGGTGTGGTACCAAATACGAGTATTCATAATAAACCATTTTAGATAATGGTATCGTCTACGGAACCCTTACAACTTGAGTGTTTGACCCACTCATGGAAAATTATTATATCTCACTTGTTGCGAAGCTAACCCAAACGTAGATAACAGTTGATGCGTTAAGTCGTGACGATGAATCATCTTGTTAAAGTGCATAGGATGCATTGGTGTATCAATCGTTTTAATAATAAGTATTTTAATACAATACAATACAATACAAAAACACTTAATTGACACCATAGTAAAATAACATTAGGTACATAATTAAGGCGTTAGAGAGGTACAAAAGGCGGCCTTGTCGCTAATAGCGATCTCTCCCAGACGACCTTAAGATGTTAAAAGAGAAGAAAAAGTAAACGCTGACGGTGGTGAAATCGCATATGAAACATG
This sequence comes from Lycia hirtaria, assembly GCA_947563715.1. Lineage (NCBI taxonomy): Eukaryota > Metazoa > Arthropoda > Insecta > Lepidoptera > Geometridae > Lycia > Lycia hirtaria. Next base: position 42,122,594 of record OX387379.1, read on the forward strand.
ACTTATGGCCAAATATATATATATATAAACATAAAATAGACTACACACAAATAGTACTTACATAATTATATAGGTATATTATATAGATACTAATAAAGATAAATTTACATAGACTAAACATAAAATATTGTGATCTGAAAGAAAACTAATAATAGTTTCTGATCTGTGTCCTAAACGACTCGATGCTCTGGGCACGCCTGATGCTCACCGGAAGAGCATTCCAAAGAACAACAGCCCGTACCGAGAACGAAGATCCATGGTGATTGGTGACAATCTAAAACTCTACTTTTTTTGTAGCACTGCATTTTTCTAAATATTTTTGAACATTTTTAGGGTTCCGTACCTCTAAATAAAAGGAAAAAACGGAACCCTTATAGGATCACTTTGTTGTCCGTCTGTCTGAGTGTCTGTCCGTCTGTCCGGGTGTCAAGACCTGTATTTCGGGAACGCCTGAAGGTATCGTGTTGAAATTAAAACCAAATACGCAGATTCATAGTCTCTTGCTGCCGAAAGAAAAATCAAACTTACCAGTTTTCGTAAAGAAACAGCCGATTATGTCGTAAAAAACGCACATTTCGACACTCACAAGGAAATTAAAACCTATGGGGTACTTCCCGTTGACCTAGAACTATGAAATTTGGCAAAAAGCATTGTGTTATAGTACACATATAAAAAAAAACTGAAATCTGGACATTTTTAATTTAATCACACAAAAATAGGATCTTTATGCAAGGATCTTTGATCTTTGTCCAAATTTTGAAGTGATTTAACCGTATCATCATATGAAAAAGCTTAATTAGCACAAGCTAAAACAGGGTTTTAAATATTTTTACGACGTATATGAAAAAGCTTAATTAGCACAAGCTAAAACAGGGTTTTAAATATTTTTACGATGTAGTATATTTTTCGATTTATGAAGGAAAATATAAAAAAATATATAATTTCCCCCTTTTATCTACTAAGTAGTTTGTACGGAACCCTCGATGGGCGAGTCTGACTCGCTCTTGTCTGTTTTTTTTAATCTATCTAGTTTAAGTTTTAAGTATGTTATGAAATGAACCTAATTTTTACATCTGTGATGTAATATATAAGTTAGTAACGGCCTTCAGAGGGATTTAACTCTATCAAATCACCTGTGAAAGTAATGTTAGATAAAAAGACGAGATGAGGGCCCTTTAGTTTATCGGTTTTATTTTTATCAATCTATTTACATTGGATTAGATATGTCGCGGTATATAATGCGTAAACAACAACATATTTGTGATCTTCACAACCATAGGTAAGTTGTCTTAACTAGTACACTCGTTTCTTACTGATACCTTCGTTTTCTACTTTAGGCTTTCTTCAAATTGAGTTTAAGCTTATAATAAATTATGTTCTTAATTTAAAAAAAAAAAAAACATACTTTTAAATATTTTATTTTTAAAAGTTAACAATGTAGGCACTGACTAGCCAGGTAGCGCCTATGACTGACTGAGCAACAAAGATCGTTATGTTTTTCTGATGTATGTATGTATATATATGTTTGTAAGTAGGTATAGTAGTTTTGTAGTAGTTTTCGTGAGTAAAATAAATAGCACCTTTCCACTACTTTATAAGACTTAAGATTTTACAGAAAAAATATGGTTAAAAAAAATAATTATTCCCTGTCAATATCATAATATTTAAGTTACAAGCTAGCATGTGTCAATTGATTATATTATACCTTCACAGATTCCAAAATTTTGACAGGTTACTTCAAAAGTATAATATTAGTAACTATTAACGGTAAAATACGCTATAGTTGCATTTTCTCTATTTTTCTTGCTTGCATTTTTCTAATAAGCGACTTATTTAGAATTGTACAACTTAAGTCACGATGATAAAAACATGTTAGGTACATTTGGGCCTGAGGAAAGTGCTTTAACCAGTAGGAGGGAAGTATAGATGAAGAATTTTCACCTTCCTTGGAGGGAAATTATAATAGGTACTTCGATTTCATCCTTTATTTTTGTTTGCATAAAAAGAATATGGAAAAATTAGGAAAAACAAAGAGATAATACCTGTATGATAAAAATTAATAATTTTAGTGTGACGTTGCTGTGTTGCATCTTTAGTGGCATGCAGTCTGCTGCACTTATAATTGTTATAACGTTGAGAAAGAATTTCTACGCTTGTCTCTTTCTGATATTCTATCAAAGACGCTCATCGTGTTTCTTTTATTTCCACAAACAAATGAATAAGGAAATATTTTTACGATTATATTGTAGTGTCAAAGATCATGGAGATAACCCATAAAATTAAGGTCTGCGGATAACTCAATCCGTGTGCTGAGGCCGTTAATTTATTTGCGAAGTCGAGTGCTATAAGAGTGTGTACTATGTCTTTAAATTAATTAAATCAATTATTGAATAATAAGGTGAATAGAAGAATATAGCGAAATAGTCATACACAGACAGCAATTATTATAATATTGTGTTATGTTCGCATTCTTGACACACAGTAGTTTAGTTAAATTTATACAATTGTGAGGAAAACGTACATTTGTTCTTGCATTCTTTTAGTCTTGTCTCGTGTATGACAAGTACGTATATGTGTAAGTTAAATTATATTGTACAATATAATTTGAAAATTCAATAACGCATTTTTGTTACGTTTATAGAAGAGTAAGTAAATATTTATGTTTATCTGTGTATTATTTATAACATAATTTTGAAGTAATGTGATAAAATTAATGCGCTTTAAAAATATTTATATAATTCTTAATCGTCACTTATAAGTAATATAGATACATGTCAATAATAAACAGAAAATTATGTCAATTTAATCGAACAGAGTTCCCCTTATGGAGCCCTGCCGAAATGTCCCCATTCTTAATATGCTAATTACTGGTAAAAAACAAAAACAAATATAGGAGCGATTCTAAACATTTCTAAATGTATAACTTTTTAAAGATAGAAATTTCTTTTAAGCATAAAAAGATACAAATAATGTTCATTCCATTAACTCCAAATTATTAGAAAAATAGAAAATGTTTTAGATGCAAAGAGCTTCTTCTAATGTTCACAATATTGCCTTATTGTCAGTAGTACCATTGATTTGTACCATTGATGGTACAAGTGACACAACTTTGTGTCCTTAGTACCATTATAGAAAAATGAAGATAATCCTCCGTAATTGTTAACCGATACCTAACTAGTGATACAACTTATCATGGGTTCATGGCTATTTCCGGATGGATAAAAAATCTTTGGAGGGTGGAGGGTATCTTAAAATCGCGAGTAAATAGGTTTTTTTCTAGGCAACCTAGGCTCTTCATCGTAGACCGCAACGGTCGTTAGACGTCAGACGAGTTAGAGATTAAGCGTAACCCTATTATGGAATAATAAAAAGAAATGTCATTCATGTGGTCATATTTTACTATTTCAACCTTATCAGTTATATTTTTTATCTATTAAGAAATAACCTTACCCAATAAATTTAAGGTTTTCAAAACTAACTATTGCAACTTACATTTATGCATATCCTAAATGCCTAATTAATATTAAATGACTGGCCTTGAGGCTCAGTTGGTAGTGTGTTTACGTCTACCTGCTGAACTGAAAGGTCGTGGGTGCAATCCCCTCCCAGGGCAAACATTTGTGTGATGAGCATGGATGTTTGTTCTGTGTCTGGGTGTTTCTATGTATCATATGTATATATTACCAAAAAAAATATAATGTATTCTATCAGCCATCTAGTTCCATAGTACAAGCTTTGTTTAGTTTGGGCTAGATGGTGTTGTGTGAAATGTCCACAAATATTTATTATTATTTATTTATTATTAATGACGCGTGGTGATAATCTATGAAATATATGTCCGGAACGAATATAAATATTATAGTCAATTTATCTACTATACATGTATAACTGTGTTAATATTACATATAGTAATAATATTAGTATTAATTATTGTTTATATTTTTTTCTGAATTATATTGTATAGTCCGGTGGAGGGTCTGGTTACGCCATAAAACAAGATAATAAATAAACCTAGCTTGGGTAACAATGATGTTCAACTGATTGACAACGTTTGTACTTGAGAAATATATTTTCATTTCAATTCGTAATGTCCGCCATTCCTATACCTACAGCTGCTTAAAACTCAAAATATTGTTTTTGGAAATTATGTACAAAGAATATCCCATTTTCTTAAGCCTTGATACATATTTGGTACAAGTAAAACATTATAATTATGTACGATTGATCATCAACTATCCTGATATTTGAAGTTTTATATTTTTAGAATGATGAAGAGCCTGATATTTTTGCCGCTGCTATTCCTCCTAACTGTGTCAGCACATGAGGACAAGGAGTTGGATTGGTGGGAGACCACCATCTTCTACCAGATCTATCCTAGATCATTCAAGGACAGCGATGGAGATGGGATTGGAGATCTCAATGGTATGTAGATTGATTAAATTATTTTCCTACGTTTTAATTCCTTCAATAAGTTGGAAGACACTATGATTTGATCATTACCTAATTAAGCCATCTTTCTCCAAAATAACCACTAGATGCGCAAATAATAGTGATGTTGCCCTTGTAAGGGCTTAAAAATAAAAAAATAAAAAAATAGCGCCTATAACAGAAAGAACTAAAAGGCAATATATTATTGTAAGAAGAAAAGAAGACCACTAATAAAAAAAAAACAATGAACATGAAAGGGAACAGTGGTAGGGAAAATTCAAACTAACAAAATGACTAGAATGGGAGTGAGTATAGATATGACGAATGGTGGAAGCATACATACTGTACATCACTAGAGTGTGTAGGTACTTATAAAGATGACGATGACTCTAAGAGGATGTCCTTTACAGTGAACATTCTGTTCAAACAAACGAAGCGTGTCTGCTCCACTTTCTTGGTGAGAACAACAGAGTGTGGAATTATCTCAAAGCGTTGGCGTTTCCTAAAGTAGGATGCCCTAATACCGTGGAGTGACGATTTGCAATGAAATCAGCAGTGACTAGAAACGGAAAGGGAGATGAGAAACCTACACGTCCAGTAGTGGACTAAATTGGGCCGGTAATAATGACGATGATATTGTTGTATCATATTAAATACAGCACGAGCTTGTTAAAAAAAATCTAGGCATTATTAACATCACTGAAGACCCGACACACAGAATTGACCCGACATATACTATCAGGTAAGATTGTGGTCAAACGCAGGCTTAGTTTGTTCTAGAAAATAAAAGTAAAATAAAAGTCTTATTATAGTGCATTAAAAATTAATTGATAACTAACTAAAATTATTATTGTTATAATTGCAAAATTACATGTCATTAACTGCTTGTATGCTTTAAAGCAGGATCTGGCAGAATACTAAAAATTGTAAATACCAACTTACCCTTGTACCCAGGACCACAAGCTAAATAAAATTTTGAAATTTTTGAAATTTTGATTTTTTTTTGCCAAAAAACTGCTTTTACTAATCACCAGTTTAAATTGAACTTAGCCATATACAAACACTCATTATACACGAAGCTCAGCAGTTTGATCGATTACATGATTATCAAAAGATTATACAATATGATTCAGCAAATCTATGTATTTTTGCCTAAAACTGCATTTTACATTACAGGAATCACCGACAGTCTTCAGTACTTAAAGGACCTTGGAGTGGGCGCTACCTGGCTCTCTCCTATATTTAAATCGCCTATGTATGATTTTGGATACGACATTGCTGATTTTTACGCAATTCAGGAAGAGTATGGAACTATGGAAGATTTCGAGAGATTGCTCGCTAAAGCTAAAGAACTGGGTGAGAATGAAACGCCTTCTTCAATACTATAGCAATTTATTTAATGATCGTGTATTTGTTTTTGATACTGTTACAATACTAGTACCGTAAAAGCTATTTAGACACATTATTAGTGCAAAATAAATACTTAAAATTGTTAGTAAGGCCGTATTTTAAACTAAATAGTACCATAACTGCTTTTTTATATCTATTACAGTGCAACACATTAGATATATTTTGTAGACCTTCGCAGCGCTAAGTTACAGAAATTAAATTATTTTAATTTTATAGAACCAAAAGGCTTTGTTAAAATCCTTTATAGTATAATCAGTCGCAATGGTTACCATTATAGGCCTACTATAATATCACTATTTCGTTAAAACACGCCTTGATTATAGAAGCTGTTGTTACTTGGGAATGCAACTGAAATCAAAATTTTCCATAAATATTTAACGTACAGATTTTATCCCGTCACAGTCTTATGATACGTATAGTTAGATGTAAATATGTACCTACAACAAAACATAATACAAACTAAATATTTATCCAAATACAAAAATTACCAGTTTAGGCATTGCTTAAATGCTTTTAAAAATATAAAAAAAACGATTAAATTTTAATCAAAACTCAATAAATTACGAATTACTATGTCAATGAATTGTAATTTGAAACTTACAGGAAGTTTTCGAAGTTATTCCTAAAAAAAAAACATCGAAAAATAGAACTATATTATTAAATTAAATTTTAATAGATAATTTAATTGAAACAAATAATATTGTTTCATTTACAGATATTAAGATAATCCTAGACTTCGTTCCGAATCACACGAGTAATGAGAGCGTGTGGTTCGAAGAAGCTTTGAAAGGTCACGAGAATTATTACGATTACTTCGTGTGGGAAGACCCTGTGGTGGATGAGAACGGAGGGCTACACCCTCCGAACAACTGGGTGAGTAGGACACCGTGAGTAGGCATTCTTTACCGCATGTGAAGAAATGGACAATGGGCAATTTGGACCCAAATTTTGTATCAAGTTGTGATGTATGTAATTTTACAGAGCATAATATTAGCTTCATTTAATTGTATGACACCAAAGGTGAATCTCATGCAGGGTAGAAGTTATGGTGTTTCAAATTTATAAAAATATTTTTTTTTTGTCTTAGAGCCCTAGCGCACTAGCGGTCAGCCGCGGGGGCGGCTAGCCGCGTTTCCAATTTAATATGCATCCGCTGGTGACTTTTTGGCGGTTAAGTGCGTACAACCACAAGCGGTTGCATATTAAATTGGAAAAGCGGCTAGCCGCGCGGTCAGCCCCCCCGCGGTTGACCGCTAGTGCGTTTACACCCTTATAAACTCAATATTTGAAACAAATCTGATAATTTGTAAGGCAAACTATTTCAAAACACAAATATTTTACTTAGTTATTATTATTGTAGGCACTTCATAAACAAATATCCCATAGCCGACGAGCACCCGATTATCTAAGTATTTTCTTTTTGCGCCTAAAATGTTTCTTATCTCTTTTGAGCTCTTAAAGGTCAATGACCGTTTTCACTACATGTTTGGGACTATATTTGTGCGATAATGTTAATGAGTTTTCTTTCTATTTCTTTATTGTCTTATGTTTTTACTAATTGTAGTAAAAACCGGTCAAGTGTGAGTCGGAGTCGTGCAACAGTGGTTCCGTTCAAATTTACCTATGTAAAATAGTTCGATTTCCGCAGACCTGAACTGTGCCGAAATATTAAGAGCTGTTTTTCAAAGAGCATTGTAATTATCCAGTAAATAATAATATAACTATATTAGTCAGCCGTGTCGAAAACGAATATAAATTGTGAAAGATAATAAATACAAAGACATAGAGTTATATAATTATCTATATACAAACGTATCATAATCATAAAAGCTTTAACAATCAATTACTGCTTTGTATGAAGTGGTACAATTTCATAAGTTACAATATAATATGACAAGTTTATAATACCCAACTCACACTAAGTTAATACGTTTATCAGGTTAGCGTATTCCGAAAATCTGCCTGGGAGTACAGAGAAGAAGTTGGCAAGTACTACCTCCACCAGTTTGTAATTGGTCAGCCCGATCTTAACTTCCGCAACCCTGCAGTTGTGGAAGAAATGAAGAACATCATTCGGTTCTGGCTCGACAAAGGCGTTGCTGGCTTTAGGGTAGACGCTATCGCCCATCTATTTGAGGTTGACAAAAACCTTTTCGGAGGAAAGTTCCCTGATGAACCTCGCGCTGCTAATTCAGAAACTGATCCCGATAACTATGATTATTTGGACCATATTTACACAAAAGACCATGATGATACTTTTGAGATGGTCTACCAATGGAGAGAAGTTCTCGAGGAGTTCAAAGCAAAAGACGGATTTTCAAGAATCATGATGACTGAAGCATATTCAAGCCCTCAATTGACTATGAGGTACTTTGGTGACGGAGAAAGAGAAGGAGCTCAGATGCCATTCAACTTTGTCCTTATTTCTGATGTAAGCGGATCTTCTACGGCGCCAGAAATTAAATATGCGTTGGAGAAATTTTTGACTTTTAAGCCCGTTGACAAGTTAGCTAACTGGGTGGTAAGTAACAAATGCAATTTGTAATGCTTTAAAGCTAAAATATTGATGAAATTGGATCATAAGGAAAAGTTAAAAATGATAAGTATTGTGTACTTACAAAAAGCATAAAATTTCAAGTTATGCTGCCGAAACACATCGGTTACATACATACATAATATGCTGCCATAATACGCTGGTAGTTAAATATTTACTAATTGTATATTGTTTGTCGTAATAAATAATGGCACAAACTAACTAAGTAATACCAACCAGAACTGTTAAATGCTTAACTTGAAATTTGAGATTAGGAATTCAGATTGTTTCAGTGTGATTGCTCGACAATCGGATACTAGCGATTTATTAAATTATAACAACAGCGTTATTTGCTTTAGGCTGGAAACCACGACAACAGCAGAGTCGCTTCAAGATTCAGCCCCGAGTTGGTGGACGGCATTAACATGATCTTACTTCTGATGCCCGGCGTCGCAGTTACATACATGGTATGCTAAAGGTTCTTTGTTATATAACATTCTATTATTTGTCAGAAAGGTTTTCGAGTGGAGACCACGTACCTACAAGCGCAGCGTAGGAAGACCAGACACGAGGTGGACAGATGACCTCATACAAGTGGCGGGAGGACGCTGGATGCAAGCCGCTTCCAATAGGTCTTTTTGGAAATCCATGGGGGAGGCCTATGTCCAGCAGTGGACTTCTTATGGCTGAGATGATAATGATGATTTGTCAGAAATAATAGATTAGCATTTTTTATAAGTTATAGTCAAAAAGATATATTTTCTATATATAACTCTTTACTGGGAGTCCTTGTACCAATAAATCCTTAAACCTCTAAAGCTAGTCCTCAAGGTCAGGTCTAAGACATTTTTAAATCTAGTAAACTCAACTCGTAATCTACTTCAAAATAAACGTGCTTTCATTGAATGCTGTAAGGTCTGTTGTTATCATTGCTATCAATGACTTTCCATCACGTGGACGTAAAGTCTAAATTCACGAATATAGGGTCTTGGGCTCACCGATACTCATATACCTACCAATAATGACGAGCTTAGAGTATTTCTGCGCTAAAACCTAATTTAGATCTAGAAGTCTAGAGACGTCTAATTTGCAGCTTCGCACTATTTTGAAAATCGAAATTATTTTATTAGTGTAAGGGGTTTAATTGGACCTCATTGAGCTCGGACGTTTTTGAGGACTAACGCTACATCCCGTTGATACTTTATCAAAGGTTACCTTAATATTAATAATAGCATTGTTTACATTTTTGTAGGGCGAAGAGATAGGAATGGTCGACGGATACGTGAGCTGGGAAGACACTGTAGACCCAAGTGGTTGTAATACTGATGACCCTATTAACTACTGGAAATCCTCCAGGGATCCCGAACGTACGCCATTCCAATGGAACGCTGACAAAAATGCTGGTAAGCTGCTAGTTATTTATGTTTCCAATAATACCTTTGGTAAATACAAATACGCAAGTTGTGGCGTGGGACTGGGTGGGTAAATTTGTTGTGTAACTAGTCCCGCCCCGCGGCTACATCGCTGTTTCAAAGGAACATCCTTTTTTCTGGATAAAATGTACCCATATACAAAATCTCATTCAAATGCAATACTACAGTTTTTTTTTATGTGAAGGAGTAACAAATACACTTACAAACTCACACATAAACTTTTGTATTTATAATATTAGTGAGATGAGTTAAAAATATAAGATAATACAAGTAGTTCTACGAACGGTAGACTTCGTAGACTTCCAATTCTCATATTCGAAATTCTTGTTTATAATTTTGATTCGAATGTTTTTGCCAAATATAAAAATCGGACAACAAAATGGCCTCGTAGCAAACTCTCTTCACTCAAGATTTCGTATTTTTTTATCTCGATAACCTCTTGACCGATTTTGCTCACATCTAAAACTGCTGTTTGGAATTAAATACTAAACATTTTCAGCGAATATTTAAACTTGGTCAGTAAATGGGGCCCGCAGCAAACTTCCCCCCAGCAACTTTGGGAGAAATACCCTACTTATCAAAAATTACCGGCGATAAAAAAATCTATAAATTTTAGGAACCTTTATACCAAGTTTTGTCAAGATTGGTTGAAATAAGACCTATATACTAGCATTTTAAATAAAAACTACGGGTCACTCACGTCTGTTTTGAGTCGAAATATCCGACTATAGTTTCAACCGCATTCGGCGGTCTTTTTCAAAGGAGCAATGCAAACATCAGTCACATTTCTCGGTCGGTGACGCGCCTCACATTGCTATATGCTAGTACAAAAAAAAAAAACAAACACAAGAACGAAAATCTTTTTAGTTGATGCAAAGATTTTCGTTCTCTTCGCTCACTCAAACCTGTTGTGAGGTGACCTGTTGAAACTCTACTAGGCCACCTTGAAACTTACTTGACTTGGTTTGTACACTTTAATTAATATAATTAAAATATTTTCAAAGGTTTCTCATCAGCCGACAAAACCTGGTTGCCAGTGGCCGAGGGATTCGAGAGCCTCAACGTGGAAGCTCAGTCCCAAAACGAGAATTCTCATCTTAGTGTCTACCGCTCATTGGCTCACCTTCGCACTCACGCAGCGTTCATGCATGGAAGATACGAATCCGTGGCGTTCAATGATGGAGTATTCGCTTTTAGAAGGTAAATAAACAATTAAAACTTTATTTAAATTCTCTGCATTTGTGTCTTTGGGTTTAACATTGCGTTAAGTGAATGCAGTGTAGCCGTCATTACGCGTGCATTTTTACCGACTCCAAAAAGGTTTTTGTATGTTTGTTTGTGTTTGTTATCGCATAACTCCTTCATTTCTGAACCGATTTGAAGTTTTTTTTTAAATGATACACCTACTTTCAGGTTGGTCCCATAGAAAATTCATAAAAACCGACTCAGTAATTTGGTTTAAAAAATGCACATTTTGAAGTCGGCTTTTCAGTTTTTGACGTGACAATGTCTAATAAATCGATGAACACCGGCTGCACGCACGAAAAAGGATGACTTATTGTCCCGTTACGCTCATTGTCCCGTTCGCTCATTGTAACGTTTGCATTTCATCAATGTTTTGTTATGACGTTGTCACGTTAAACTATCGTCCGTAAACCGACTTTACAGACAACCAATTTTTTTTGACGTGACAACGTCTAATAAATCGATGAACGCCGGCTGCACGCATGAAAAAGGATGACACATTGTCCCGTTACGCTCATTGTAACGTTTGCATTTCATCAATTTTTTGCTCTTACGTTGTGTCACGTTAAACTATCGTCCGTAAACCGACTTTACAGACAAACAATTTTTTTATTTTGTATGAGATTTTACAATTAAATTTTAGATGAAGCCCACCAGTATGATATTTTTTATAAACGAACCTTTTAAAATTTAATGTATTTACTGCTCCTATCACAATAAGCCCGAGTTAGCCAAAAATACCTACATTATTGTATATAGTATGATTTTTATAGTCATTTTTAACTGATTGTAATACAAAAGAATGGATGCTGGTAATTTTGGTCCGTTATATAAAGAAAGTTCTTAAGAAGAAAGTTAGATTTAAGTACTTACTTAAACGTTTATACGTTTCCATTGAAAAAAATGAAAGAAATAATAAAACCACCAGTAAAGTATGGCAATAAAACAAGAAAATAGCGCTATCTCCATGGTACTTGAGAACTGAAAGAATACTTATCTCGACATTACATTACTTCAATAAGCCCACTCCAACAAGTGGGATACTTGAAACTTTCCCTATACAAGTTTAAGTACATCGTTATCTGGTCCGGTGTGCGAAAGTGGCACTAACGATGTCATAATGAAACATCTGTCAAACTGTCATTATTGGCAGTATAAATATCGATTGTGGCGCTGCCTCTGAGAGCCAGATAAATAGTTTGTAGGAGTGTAAGGCGCGTCGCCCACACGAGCTGGAGTCAAGGCGGCGTCGAGGCACGGTCGCACAAGTGGCGCGCCGCTTCTACGTTTCCTTCAGATTCAAATGGCAGTGCGCCCACACACTAGAGTCGCGTCGCAGGCGACGTGGAGTCGAGGCGCGGTCGCGGCAGGGGTGCAGTGCGTGACCGCGCCGCGACTCCACCGCCATTTTGTTATTTTGTTTCGTGCGTAGACGTGTTTACACTGTAATGTGTGAAGGAAGCATAACCGCCCGCGCCTCGACTGTGCCGCGACGCCGCCGCCGCGACCGCGCCCGACTTACCAGTGAGCGACGCGCCTATGATCAGATAGCTAGACAACTTATGATTTATTACGATGGGGGATTTCTTTATCTTGGCATTTTTAAGCCGTGCGCCTCACAATCTCGCTGAAAGGCTAATTGGATTTGGATGGTGCGAAGGTTGTTGGATTAGAATACATAATTTTAAGATTCTTTTCATCCAGAGATTAATTTCTGTAATGTTGTACCTAGTTTTTACTAAAATACTTGAGTAAAAACTGTACATGCTGTGACAGTGAATATTAGACATCTATATTAGGTACTTACATGAGGATATTTATAAAGTACTAGTATTATAATAGTACATTGTTACGCTAGGGGTGAAAGTAACTTATTTAGTCCCGAGACGGGGTTTGGCGCACGAACGAAGTGAGGGCGTCAATGGTTCGAGGGACTAAATAAGTCTTTAACCCGAGGTGAACACTGTGCTTTTCATTACGAATACAAGGAAGGTAAAAATGAAAACACGAATTAGCTACAGAAAAAATGAGTAAATTTTATTTTACATAGATCAAAAACTTTGGTAAGCAATCTATTCAGCCAATATTTTTCATTTTCATCATTAATAAAAATGGTAAATATTTTGTTCAAATCTATGTTATTTTAAAGAAATTGTTAAAACTAAATTATAATAGTTATTTAAAAAATATAATAATCTTAAATAAATACTTATCTTTATGTTATTTCAATTTTACATCGCGCTGTAATTGAGTGGGTTTAAAGAAAGTTGGAACCCACCATCTACATTATCGGATGACGATCCACCATTTACATCAGCGGAACTGGAACAGGTTCTTAATGCACTTAAACCGAAAAAAGCTCCTGGACCAGACGGATTTACCGCTGATATATGCGCAGTAGCAATCCGTTGCAATGGGGATATATTTTTGGAGATAGCTAACAAATGTCTGTCTCTAAGATACTTTCCTAAGCAATGGAAAGTGGCGCACGTGGTGATTTTAAGAAAACCAGGTAAGACTGATTACACACACCCAAAATCTTACCGACCGATAGGTCTTTTGTCTGTTCTTGGTAAAATAGTCGAAAAGCTTTTAGTTGGTCGACTCCAATGGCATCTCCTCCCCACATTAAACTCGAGACAGTACGGTTTTATGCCCCAAAAAGGAACCGAGGATGCTCTATATGATTTGGTAGAGCACATTAAAGACGGAGTGAATAGCAAAAACATAGTACTCCTGATCTCCCTAGACATAGAAGGAGCCTTCGATAATGCATGGTGGCCAGCCCTCAAAAACCAACTAGCGAATAAGAGGTGCCCATCAAACCTCTATATGATGGTATGCTCATACCTTAGCGACCGAAAAATCAAGGTTAACTATGCTAGAGCAGCTTACGAGAAAGAAACTACCAAAGGATGTGTCCAAGGCTCCATCGGAGGTCCAACATTCTGGAATGTAATCTTAGACTCGCTGCTAGATAAGCTGGAAGCTGAGGGAGTATATTGTCAAGCTTTCGCAGATGATGTGGTCCTCGTGTTCACAGGCCAGTCAAAGTTCATCGAGCAAAAAGCGAATACGATTTTAGACATGGTAGTTCAATGGGGAAAAAGTAACAAACTCAACTTTGCAGCACATAAAACCAACGCAATGCTCTTAACAAACAAGTTCAAATACGACGCCCCAATTATAAATATGTCTGGAATTCGGCTTAACCTCGTTGATGAAATCAAACTTTTGGGTCTGGTGATTGACCGAAAGCTCACCTTTAAAGCACACGTAGCCGCACAATGCAAAAAGGCAGCCGACATATACAAACAGCTAACACGAGCAGCAAGGGTGAACTGGGGACTCAATAGCGAGATCACGAGAACTATATATGTTGCGGTAGTGGAGCCCATCATGACGTATGCCTCAAGTGTATGGGCTCAGGCGACAGACCTCGAATACAACAAGTCGCAACTAAACGCGCTTCAAAGAGGCTTCGCTCAAAAAATCTGTAAGTCATATCGTACTGTCTCCCTCACATCTGCACTTGTTCTCTCGGGCCTGCTCCCTCTGGACTTGAGAATACAGGAAGCTGCAAACCTGTACAAGGTGAAGAAGAGTATCTGCCGTGACTATATCCCACCGGACAAAGAGCTCGAACAAAATATCAGATTTCTTGATCAGCCGCATCCATCTACACAAACAGCTGTGGAATTCGAGCTTCTTGAAACCGTCTCTGACCAGTTAGTTGGGCCTCAAATTTACACCGACGGCAGCAAAATTGGAGGTCAAGTAGGTGCTGCCTTCACCTGGTGGGAAAACGGCAGAGAGATAAGCTTCTCCACTTTCAAGCTCCACTCTGAGTGTACGGTCTTCCAATCAGAGCTTTTTGCCATATGCCAAGCAACCCAAATGGTGAAATCGAGCAATGACCCAGTGGTCAGTATTTTGAGTGACTCGAGATCCTCACTTGAATTGCTACGAAACCCCAAGACGTATCACCCTCTGGCGAAGGCAATAAAGGAAAATATTGGAAAGATCAATGCAGAAGGAAGATCCGTTCATATGTTTTGGTTGAGAGCGCATGTGGGAACAGCCGGAAACGAAAGAGCCGACGAACTTGCAAAATCAGCAGCTGTCACAGAAGCTCCACCAGACTACGAACGGATCCCCTTGTCCTACAGTAAAAAAGAGATCCGCGAGGAATCAGTTCGGAAATGGCAAGACCGGTACGATGCCTCCAGCACAGGTGCAGTAACGAAAAAGTTCTTCCCGAGCATAGTCAAGGCTTATAGGTTGATTCGAACTATAAAACTGACACCCTTCCATGTGCAGGCTCTTACAGGACACGGAGGAATAGCTGAGTACTTGTATAGGTGCAAGCTTAAAGACAGTCCCGGATGTGAGTGCGACCCGAACATCTCTGAAACAGTAAGCCACATTCTTCTCGATTGTCCCCGTTTTATGGCAGCACGACAAGATCTTGAAATCCAAATGGACAGAAAACTCGACAAATCGGATCTCCACAACATCATATCAGATCCACTGAGTAGATCATATTTTTTGTCCTTTATAGAGAAATCTTTTCGTATAGCTGTCAAACGAAATTCCACTCTAAACAAAGAAACACTTGTATCACCACATCCCCCCTCCAACATCATATCACATACACTGAACACAACTGAACCAACACCAGCCTCAATAACCACACCTCGGTTGGAAATCCCTCCAAACAGCGTAGCGATTGAAGAACTGTTCGCTAACGCAGACAAAGGAGTGCCAGGAATTCGTATACGAGGAGTGGCTTTCTTCATGGACAATGCCAAGGAAAGATTCGGAGTAAGTTTCTGCCGGGTTCATAAGAGGAAGCGTGTCCGCTTGTCACCTGGATTAGCGTGTCTTTTAAACGGGAGTACCACCAAAACCACCATGAAGCGAAAAACGTACGATGCCATGCCGGTGTCTGAGGTTCTTGGCTACCGATGTCGACTAGTAAGATTGAAAAATAAAACAATTCTACTATTCGAATGGGCGGCTCAATCACCTTTCGTGCAGGTATGTTCGCTTCTTACAAAACTTGGTGAAAATATGGACAGTGTTCCCCGGATTATAAGCGTCGACGCAATGGTTGTCCAGGTTGACAAAGGAGAAGTGGTAGATCGACTAGGTAGCCTGAAAGCCTCAGAACATCATGAGGTGGTCGTGTACGAAGATAGGGGCGAGAACCTATCGTACTTAAAGCCCAAGAGACACGACGGCCCTTCTACAACAGATAGCTGGGGGCATCCTATTCCGACTTCGACCAATCTCAGTGGCTCCGAGCAGGCGCAGCAAAAAGTAGCCAATGAAAGAGCCATAGAGCAACAAAATGGCAGTTGTAATAATAGCAGGAGCCATTTTTCGGCTTTTCTAACGGCTTTTAGTGCTGCAGGGCAGAGCTTACTCCAATTAACACCAAAATCACCACCAGCAGTGGCGAAAGCAGCTCCGAAACAGGTACCAAGAGCTGTCCGGACGAGAGCCGACATGGGCCAGGTTTGTCCGCCCCGTTATATCCCAGCACACGCGCCATCAGAGCATGCCAGGAATGCATTCATCGAGTTTCTAGCTATCACAAGAGCAACGAGACAAGTCAATCTCAAAATATGCGAAACTATATTGCAGTTATTCAGACTTGGATCCGAAGGCTTTCTGAAGGTGAAACTGGATGAAGCAGAGGCAGCCATATATAACAACGAATCATCTCTAGTCATAAGGGGAGAAATGTCATGTCATCATATGGCAGCTTACAGTGACAAGAGTGGTTTTGTGGCTCTAGATGAGGGTGAAACGGAGCGGATAGGAAGACCGAAATATGCGACACCACTGAATGACCCTGTGGTGGTCACAACCCGGCACACCAAAATAATGCTAGACGACAGAATCCTCAAACTGGCGGAATCTCTTGAGGAGAGCTCCGTAGTCAACACATTATGGGAAAACTGGGAGGTGCCTAATATACAGTGGGTCAACGGAGTTCCAGGATGCGGAAAGACAACTTGGGTAGTTGGAAACTTCGATGCGAGCAAGGACGCCATCATCACCACAACAACAGAGGCAGCCAAAGATCTGAGAGAGAAGCTAGCGCACCGCATAGGAAACTTGGTAAAGACTAGAGTGCGCACCATGGCTTCTGTTCTCGTAAATGGTTTCAGAAAAAACGAGAGCTACTACCGCCTTATGGTAGATGAAGCACTCATGAACCATTTCGGAGCCATAGTAATGGCTACACGGCTGTCTGGTGCTGGCGAGATTGTTCTCATTGGAGATATCAACCAGTTGCCTTATATTGACAGAGAAAATCTGTTTGAGTTAAGGTACCATCGCCCAAATCTGGTAACCAACATCAGCCAGGAGTTGTTATGCACGCATAGGAACCCGATGGACGTCGCATATGCGCTGAGAGAAATATATTCAGGAATATATTCCTCAGCCGCCCATATCCAGTCACTAGAGCAGAGAAGGTTCACGGGTTCTCAAATACCCAAAGCCGCCCCTAAAACTCTTTTCTTGGTCCATACTCAAGAAGAAAAGATAACCCTTAGCAACCAGGGTTACGGGGGAGGTACAGGGTCACGAATCCTCACCATCCATGAAGCTCAAGGTTTGACGTACGAGTCGGTCATCGTCATCAAGACCAAAGGCAAACTACAGCTGCATGACAGCGTCTCGCACGCAGTCGTGGCAGTCTCGAGGCACACCGGGACCTTCACTTACTACGTCGATGATGAAGGAGATGCCATCAGCCGTTTTGTGCGGCGGGCGACGGCAGCCACACCAAAGACCATTTTAGAATACAATCTCAAAATGGCTATCAAAGATCGAAACGCGACGGTAGTGGAGGCCCTGAATGCAAAGCTTCGGTGTACGTTGTAAAAAAAAAAAAAAAAAAAATGTTCTTATGTTGTATGTTGTCCCTTAAATAGTAGTAGGAAAGCGTGTGTACCCAGAGCACTCACGCTCGCTTAAAGGCTTCTTCTTGCGGCGGCGTCGTGTGGCGGGTCGCCCTCTTCCCTCAAATATGGTTGAGGAGAGTGATGGCTGGCACATGCGTCAACTCGTGAACGGGTGCTGCTTGCGGGAGCTGGACTGCTCGGCGTACACACGCATGCATGTGCATGTTACTTAAGTATTAAGTATTAACAGTTATTAGTTAAGTATTAACGTCTTCCTCTTGTACTCTAGTTTAAAAAAATATGTAAAGTTAGCTAAAAAAAAAAAAAATGTATTAGTTTATAAAAGGCATGGACCCTGGAGTCTGTGGTGCTCTAATTTTTTCAAATAAAAAAAAAAAAAAAAATAAGAAAGTTGGACATGGCTCAATAGAAGCGTGAAACTAGAACTAGTTTTTTTTTTAATTTGACAGCTGGCAGTTGTAAGTGATTCTCCCTAGGGCTGAAAGTATTACTTTCAACCCGCTCCTCAGGCAACTTCAGACCTACATACTTTCAGAGTATGAGTAATGAAAACTAATTTTACAGTCGGATCCAAGCTTGAAATCGCAAATAAATAGTTGTTATGAAAAAAATATTAATTTACCTTCGAGAAAATGTATAGCAATACAAATGTAACTGATATTCTTATGATATCATTGTCCCATAGTAAAATTTAATTTTTATATTAGTTGAAATTGTGTATTACCTACTCGATAGTCATAGTTAATAAAATATACAGTAAAGTTTGTATGTTTGCTTTTAAGTTGAACTTTGGAAGTACAAGCACAGGTCAAAGAAGAATCATGCATTTTTTGGTTTTCAAATTCTTTCTAAACAATAATTTTAATGTATGAATTTCAGATGGCATGACGATGAAATGTATGTTGTGGTAGTTAACTTCAGAGATGCCGCCTATACAATTGATTTGAGCTACTTCGAACACGTCGGCAGCCAGGCCGCGGTGGAGCTCAGCAGTATCCAGTCACCGAAGAAAGCTGGGTAATAAGCTGATTTTATTATTTATTAGTATTTTTAATCAAATACATTTCAGTGAGTGTGTACGGGATCCGTATAAACTTCTGTTTTTTCTGTCCTCTCTTCAATCGGAAATCCCAAAAATCCGAAAGAAGCGTTTTAAATGCACAATTTTGTGAATGATGCAATACTTTTCTAAACTAAATTTATTTATTAAGATATGAGTAATATTAAAAAGAAATAAGTATATTAAATTATTGAAATGAAATGAAATACAAGTATATTGAAATGAAATAATTGAGTGGTGAAAAAACATTGAAAAAACACACACACAACACCACTTAAAATATTTATCATATCTAAATAAACAATTCTTTTTTCTCACTTTTCTAATATCTCTAGTCAGTGATTTTATATGATTAAAATGATGTGACGCGCGAGAGAGATAGCTGCGAGCTTTGAGTCGATAGGTACTAAGTTAGTGGCAAGATGAGCATTTCACTATGCGCTGTTGAGAAATTTTACCAGTTCAACCCTGTATGGCAATACATTGCGCCCACGCTCAGATATTACCATAAATGTTGAATTTCATAGCGACCTGAAATGTTACTTTAAAGTTTGCATTTAAATCCTAAACACTGTAAGGTGTTTGTGACAATTCAAAATGTTTCAAGTGCAATGTTTGAACACTTAGGTACTGCCTTACCGAAAAACGTTACTTAACTTTAAGCATTGCTTAACATATTTTGTCAACTTCTCCCTGACACGTAATGACACTTGCGGAAAGAAGACAAAGAATTTAAGACGATGGTTAAAGTTAAGTAACGTCTTTCGGTAAGGCCGTTAAATCTTACCATTATCTGATATTTGAATAAGGTCAAACCCTGACTCAAAAAGAGGGGTGTTATAAGTTTAACTTGTGTACCTGTGTACCTGTGTATGTCTGTGGCATCGTAGATCTCAAACGGATGGACCGATTTTGATCTAGTTTTTTTGTTTGGAAGAGGATTTCATCGAGAGTGTTCTTAGTTATGTTTTATCAAAATAGGTTTAACCGTTTTTTGTCGGGGGTTTTTTTGAGTTTCTAAACTTATACTTGTTGCTCCATTTTCTACAAACATTTTTTTAATGATATTTTTTTTGCATTAGGTACTACTATTATACATATACTTACATTATTTTTTTTGTTTTTTTTTTTGCAGAGATCTAGTCAACACTGCGCAGCTTGAGGTGTTAAGCAATGAAGCTTTAGTTCTTAAAGTTGTACAGTAAATCTGGTTGAAATCGAAACCGAGTATATAAATGCTTGTGTTAATTTATTGAGTAATAAACTTGTTAACACCCACGTAAATACTGTTTCTTTACATATATTTGTAGTTTATTAACTCCAAACGTTTGGAGTTTGTTAACTCATTTAAAAACAATATATTTAGATGTTTTTTTCTTTTTTAATTACCCTGTTTGTACAAACTGTCCCACTACTGGGAACGGGCCATCTTCTCATTGTGAGAATGGTTAGGCCATAGTCTGCCACGCTGGCCAAGTGCGGGTTGGTAGACTTCACACATCTTCAAGATCATTGAGAACTCTCAGACATGTAGGTTTCCTCACGGTGTTTTCCTTCACCGTTTGAAGTTGGCGGCAATCATCAATACGCACATAACTTCGAAAAGACAGAGGTGCGTGCCGTGGATTCGAACTCAGGACCTGCGGATCGCAAGTCAGACGGTCTCACCACTAGGCTACCGGAAACTTAGATTAGATGTTAAGTATTTATAATAATTGGTATTTACTTGTAAAAATTCAAAATTGTGGAGACCATACAAAAGTAGTTCTTTGCGATAATTTTATTATAATTAATAATAATAATGTAACCTATGACACACGGGAAGTTCGACGATTCTAATGACACCTTTCACATCAAAATCTGTCAAGTCATGTAGGCTGTATAAGGAGTATAATACTTAATTATTTTTTTTTATTTTTTTTGTCAGCCCTGTTTATACAAACTGTCCCACTGCTGGGAACGGGCCATCCCCAATATCATCAATATATTTTTAGTCTTTACTTAATTTATCTTTTGATCTCCATAGTACGGTTGCCTAGAAGAGTACGATTTTAGCAATAAGACCGCCTGTTGTCACACTGGTTTAGTAACATCTTTGTGTTTATTCATTTGGTGTACAATAAAGAGTGTATCTATCTATCTATCTATAGAAACATACATAGTTACACATACACAAAAAATAACCCTACTTCTTGTGTATCTAGGTAAAAAGAGAAACTGTCCAGTGGCTCGGATACATTCCTTTCTCGGTTCTCTCTCACAAATTCCTCACTCGCATATTTTGCACAAATTTCTCGTTTCTTACGCTTTTTCCTTTTCCATCTAAGCTAGGTTAAACGAGGTTAAAAAATAATCGGCCAAGTGCGTGTCGGACTCGCGCACGAAGGGTTCCGTACTATCATCTATAATACTATAAAGTTTAGTTCTGTTTATAAAATAACGAGAAATCAACGAAATTCCAAGTAGTAAATTGCAAACTTATAGGTAGGTTTTCGATACACATCCGGGCAGCATGACGACGCTCGCGCGTTTATTACAATTATTTACAATTTTTAGTATTTGTTGTTATAGCGGCAACGGAAATACCTACATCATTTGTGAAAATTTCAGCTTTCTAGCTATCACGGTTTATGAGATACAGCCTGGAGACAGACAGACAGACAGACAGACAGACAGACAGACAGACAGATAGCGAAGTCTTAGTAATAGGGTCCCGTTTTTACCCTTTGGGTACGGAACCCTAAAAATAATGTGACGCTGGCTGGTGGATGTTTTCTACGCGCAACGCTCAGCTGCTTAGTACATCTCGATACGCAGCTTAGAATATACCTACTAAAATATGTAGGTTTAAAGTACGAGAATATATAGACAGTAAATATATAGTTAGATAAGTAGGTATGTTAAGAATATTGGATATAAAACATACCAAAGATTTTTTTTTTAAACTAAAAAAAAACGACTTCAAAATACACAATTCCGTTTACTTGGATGACATTTTTTCTGTTATTTTGTTATAAAAACCAAAGGACTAAACCAATTTTGATAAATACTTCTGAGGTATTTATTACCTATCAAAGAAAAAAAGAATATTTTCTAACGTTTTCGCGATTATTACTCATTGAAAAGAAACAAATTTAAATGGATTCATCATCATCATCATCTCAGCCATAAGAAGTCCACTGCTGGGCATAGGTATTTCCCCATGAACCTCCACAGATTATACATATATATATATATATATATACAGATTTATCGCGTAGGTATATATATATATATGTACCTACGCGATAAATCTGTTAAAAGTTTGTTTCATTTAAAAAAATAATCTTTAATTCCTAATTGCCGGAGTAATCGCTGAAAAAACATTTAAAAAAAACATCGTCGTCATCATCTCAGCCACAAGAAGTCCACTGCTGGACATAGGCCTCCCCGATGGATTTCCAAAAAAACAACCGGACAAGTGCGAGTCAGACTCGCCCACCGAGGGTTCCGTACAAACTAGTACTTAAATAAAAGGAGAAAATCATATTTATTTCTATTTTCCTTCTTATACCGAAAAATATACATCGTAAAAATATTTAAAAACCTGTTTTAATTAATGCTAATTAAGCTTTTCCATAATGTGATACCCCACATGATACGGTTAATTCACTTTAAAATTTCGACCCTCATTCCTTGCATAACGACACCATTTTTTTGTGATTAAATTAAAAATGTCTGGTTTTCGGATTTTTTCCTATATGCTATATCCTATATACTCTAACACAATGCTTCTTGCCAAATTTCAGAGTTCTAGGTCAACGGGAAGTACCCCATAGGTTTTGATTCCTCTGTGAGTGTCGAAATGTGCGTTTTTTACGACATATTCGGCTGTAACTTTTTTTTACGAAAACTGAGAAACTTTATTTTTCTTTCTGCAGCAAGATACCATGAATCTGCGTAAATTGTTTTAATTTAATCTCGATACCTTCACGCGTTCCCGAGATAAAGGTCTTGACACCCGGACGGACGGACGGACGGACAGACGGACAACAAAGTGATCCTATAAGGGTTCCGTTTTTTCCTATTGAGGTACGGAACCCTAAAAAACGGAAAAAAACATACAGTTGAATAAAGAACCTCTGTCTTTTTGGAAGACAGAATTGGGAGCTCAATTTAGCCAAGTACTGTACAATAGATAGCTAAGTTTCACGAGGACGAAATGAAGGTAGTCGTAAGGCAGAAAGTTTTTGTGCTGAGGAAAGCGAGCTATCTTACTGGGCTGCTTTATTTCATCCCATTCTTTTTAGGAATTCTCCTACATTATACGTGAAATGGTTGAGCGGAGTGGACAGAGGAATAAATTTGCCATAAAGTGAGAATTGTACAAAAATATAAACTTTTTTCTGAATTGATGCTCAAATATTTACCTAATGTTCTTATCTATAGTCAGTTCTCTATACTTAGCGCCTTAATCAAGAAAATATCAAATATTGGCTGATACTTACGGCTCAACAGTATGTAGTTCATTGATTAAAATTGAACAATTTAAACGGATTTGTGCGCGATAAATCCGTAATTTTTTTTAAAATTTCGATGAGTTTACAAAAACAGTTTTTTTTTAATTAAAATTTTTGGATGAATGATGGTATAAACATAATTACTAGTACTATCCTCAGACTATTTTTATCGACTGCTGGATCTGCCTCTCTCAGTGAACGCAACTGAACCCAATATTCAGCTTTTCAGTCACTGAGTAATTTCGTAAATAGTCATTTCATCGTGTCTCAGACTTGTATTGGTATTTGTTCTATCTGACTATACAGTCTCACTGCTGGGGGAAGTCTATCTCACTTATCTCACTTCCCATCATAAGTTCTTCCTGAATATGAAAAACACCTGTCTGTTATAAGGCTGTCTGGAAGAGATCGCTGTTAGCGATAATACCGCCGTTTGTGCCATTATCTTATGTGTATATTTTGTTATTTTATTACTTTTGTGGTGCTAATAAAGTGTTATTGGTTGATTGATTGAATGTGTTAAGATCGTCACACCAGATTTTTATAATTTGTCTTAGTAAAATATTTGAACTAAAATACTCTTAACTATATTTAATTTTGAAAAATAATAATCTAGGTACCTACTTATAAACTATCTAAATAGTTGGATAAATACATAAGAGTTTTAAAAAGTGGAAAACCTGATTACAATTGTTAGAGCCCGTACAATATGTTCATAAATACTTAAAACATAACTAAATCAATTATTGAGATAATTTTATGGGACTATCTGAAATTGACCCAGTTCACTAATGAAATATCATCGAAATCGGCTTTAGCAAAGATATGTATACTTAGCAGAACGCACACAAAAAGACAGTCGAATAGAGATTATCTTTTTTATAAGTCTGTTAAAAAATAGCATGCACAGTTGGTACATGAACACGGGATAAAAGACAGAAAAATGTTAAAATTGCTTTTGAGATTTGCAGAAGGATAGGTCACAGATATAGGTACGCAATGGTTTAGCAATGAAGACATTCCAGTCTGAATTTTTGGCATATTGCCACACATATACACTTGAAATATTTACTTATACCTACACAAGAGTTGGCGCGCTAGGATCAAGTGAAATATTTAGCTTTCACGTTGTCGGTAAAACTCCATTGAAGGTTCCAGCAAAGTCACCATCACTTTACTGAAACACTACTCGAATTTTAAAATGACTGTATACGCTACACTGTATACGTGACTTAGATTGTGACTATATCATTTATGACTTATTTTATTCAAGAAAATTGAAGAAATATCAATACTTGACACTGGCACATGCTCTAAGCGGGTCCAAATTCAATTAAAAAAAAGCATGTGGCAGGTGTACATGACGTCTCACAGAATGAAGTGGTGAAAGAATACGTACCATTCTGACCCCACCTAATATAGTGGGTCAGAGTCATAATCAGGACTTCATGATGCTGTATAAAACTGTAATAAGCTAAAAAGTCGAAAGGGTCGTATAGGGATACACAACGTCATTCGGCGTGTAGGACGGTGCGTGGGACGGATTTTCGTTTATGGAGAGGCGTCATGCGACACGTTATATGTATGTACGTCACGTCACGTAACGCGTTGCATATTTTTAAGTGTATGTAAAAGCAGCAGGTGATGCCCTCGACGTTGTACGCACAACACACAAATATATGTAATTATATTTATTCATAAAAATAAGGGAAGTCGGTGAAATTAAACAATTTATCGGATTTATCACATAGATTTTACATAATTTTATGACCAATGAGACTAGATGACAGTTGTATTTTTTGTTAATTGCGAAAACAGAAAACATTATCGTAGGAAGTCGTTTGACGTGTAGAGAATACAGTGTTCGTCACGAGAAAGCTGAAGTACTTCCAGTGTGGTCTCATTTCAATTTGGTCCGGTTCTGATAATGGCATCTATAAGAAGTCGGTTGATTCAGTTTTTTAACTATAATTATATCGTATCTGTGTAGCAAACAATATCTGGCGACACAAATAGAGATCTAATTATTTTTGTACGAGAACCTCATAATTATTTCAGTATTCTCGCTGGAAGAGACATTTCTTTGTACCGAACTAAATTATTCCTATGCACTTAGCTAATTAAAACCGGGCAGCAAAGGATCGCAAAAGTCAGCAGAAGATTTCGTTTTAGTAAATTATACTTTACAAAAGCTAAACGGCCCTTTGCAATCCTTTGTATAAAATTCTTAGAAAAGGGAGTTTATAATAATTACGAGTATCTGTATACGGTTAAGAAATTATTTATTATTAAATTCAACACTAATACTAATTCGTAGAAAAACTTCTTACTTGCTTTCGAGGCTTTTGAGCTGAAAATAGTAGATTGTATAACATAGAGGCTAAGTGGCATTTTTTATTTTTAGCAAAGACTTTACTTCGCAAACGGATTCTAAAGTAGAATTTCGAATGAATCAACTAAGTGATTCTATAAGTAGAGCTTTGTGAGCTAGCTACTGAAGAAAATCTTATTAATTTGATATTAAGGGTTACTCAATAGTCACTTCTATTTTGATCCATATTTTTATTTAAAACTTTCGTTTCAACCATATTCGTTGGTATTTTTCAAAATAAGAAATGTAGTCGGCACTTCCATGCCTTCCGAATTGCTCTCACTATTAGAGATAAAACATTGTTGTATTGTATCCTATTTCCGAACAAATGAAATTAAATCCTTTTAAAAAATCTCCTCGCCTACCACCTTACAATATTAGTAGTAAATCAAAATAGTTTCCGTAGGTACATGAGCACGATCGACCGCAGGCAGATCGTATATATATATATATATATATATAACCTTCGTTTCACGTACTCTTTATGTTGTTCCTTTATAGGGGTGTAACGATTATGAAGAATCTTCGTTAGGGGGATAACGAACGCTTCTAACTCTTACGCTTCTAACATATTTTGACAAGATTTTCGGGAAAATTTCGGACTTGTTAATGGGCAATAGAATAAGCTATGTGACGTCATGTAGCTTAATTCTCTGTTTCATCATAATTTTTTTAATATTCGCTTTGAAATAGATTAAAGTTAAAGATCAATTCCATACGGAATAATATCTGAAAACTCGATACCATAAAAATTTCTCGATAGAAAAAAAAACGAAATTATATCGAATCTCTAAGAAAAACTTCTTATATTGTATATAAGAAGTACTTATATCGTAAATATTTCTATTAAAATATTCAATTTGGTAAACGATAGCAGATGAATTAACATATATATTTTAATTAATGCTTACTCCCCTTAAATTAAAAAAATAATATTACAAAGAGACCGCCATTGGTCGACGCAACTCGTGGACAAACCGTGTTAACTGAATTTACTATTCTCTAAAATATACGGTAGTATATTAGCGGTCAAGAGCAAGCCTACTTTCGAAAAAAAAACATATTTCGTTGCTCGTGCAACGGCCTGCAAATTTTGCAGGCAGACGCACCCTACGTATACTTATAGAGGCGTTATGCCGTTGATAGATTTCACGTGAATTGCATTAAAAGTACCTAACAAAGTATTCTGCATAAAAACATTTTTAAATAGTTTTTATTGTTCACCAACTGTATTTAGCGGAATAGGGATTTTCACGGAAAAATCCCTTCATAATGCCCTCCTAATTGCATGACCTAACAACCTAAGCAACGCCTTAAAAAGACTAATTATACCATGGACAAATGATATCAATTAATTAAAAGCAATATATGAGTCGAGGTGTCTAGATAAAACTAGAGTTAAGTACTCATTTAGTTAGTTTAGGCTAAAAACTTAAACTAGCCAAATACACGAGTACATCGTCAACAACAAAGGCGTTTCAACATTGAAAATATTTTATCTAAAAAATATGAATGAATAATATTATACTTTCTAAGTTATTTTGTGAATTTGTATTAAAAATAAGCGGCCCTTAAAAATACTTAATAAGTATTTAGCATAATGCTTTCAATTTTATCTGAATTTCTCAAAGAAATTTTAAACTTTCGCGTCGTCGTCAATATTTTGATCACACTACAAGGAGCTACGTTGTCTGGCTAGACTGAAACTAAGAGCCTCATAATATCTCTTGCTTGTATATTTTTCTATCATAACAAGAAATTTCAGCAAGGCAAAAAACGTAATCTCAATATATTTAAAAATCAATTGCTGTTCGTTTGTCTCGCTAAAACTCGAGAACAGCTGGGCCGATTTAGCTGATTTTGGTTTTGAAATGTTTGTCGTAGTCCAGGGAAGGTTTAAACGTTGAGAAAATATCGGGTCCACTCATTGATAGGTGATACGAAGTACGCCGGGTCATCTAGTATGTAGGTAATATAAAAGACATGCGATCAGCAGTGGAAGGTGTTATGTTAGGAGTATCTCTGCAAGATCAAATCAGGCACGAAACCGGTGAACGAATCAATGTCATCGACATACCCATCAATTAGCTAGTTAAAGTGACCATATATTATTCAAAGCTGATAGCCGATGAAGACAAAGAGACAGAGTTACTTTCGCTTTCACAATATCAGTTCAGTTGGTATAATGCTCATATTATTGATTAATTCTACTGATTCTTTTTTTTTTATTGAAGGGTAGTTCTAAAACACGCCAATACACGTTCAGCGAACGTGGTGTACGAATAGTGGTGGCGTCAGTTCCTCGCTTGCACGCGCCCGGCTACATTCTCCGCAATCGTATTTTTAAATTGTCTTCCAAAAAGAAGGGCATCAACACAATCATACCTCAGAGGTGGTCCCGTATACATTTTGTCGGGATTGATGCAGTTAGTTTTTGTAACAAAATAACTGATAAAGTGTCGTCCAAGTGCCTGTGGAGGGGTGAACAGCAAGTTGCCAGTGGAGCCGCCGTTCTAAAAATTGTTCCTAAGCCCGGCCTTCCAAAGAAAATATTCACCCCCCACCCCGACGAGTTTCGCCAGCTGGTAAAAATTACATAAGAAAATATCCCAGAACCAGCGCACACGCCGTTGGTGAAATCTTCTTCATTTTAGATTGTTCTTCCCAACTACATACACTATAAAGGTTGTTATGACGTAAAAAACAGAATATATAAATAAATGCCTCGAAAAAGAATTGAGTTTCAATTTATTTAAATATTCAATTTTGGAAATAGATCCTCTATCATTAACCGACTTCAAAAAGAGGAGGTTCTTTTTGACGTATGTTTTTTTTTGTGTTTCTTACGCGATTATTTCACTTAAGTATTATGAATTGATTTTGATGACTTTTTTTGTTTAGTAGGTCTTCTTCTCCTTTTTTGTATTGGACCCGCATTAAAGCATTTGCCAGTGTCAAGTATTGCGATTTTTTCAAGTTTCTTGAATAAAACAAGTTGTGAATGTTCTAGTCACAATCTAAGTCTCTATACAGTAAATTTATAAGTCGAGTCCTACTTCAGTAAAGTGGTGGCGACTTTACTAGAAGCTTCTATGGAGTTTTGTTGACAACGTAAAATGACACGTTTCACTGCTTCATTTCACTTGCCCACACTCATGTACTTGATCGAACACTTAATGAATAAAACACCACCATTTTTATCGCATTAATATTCAAAATAGGAAAATAAAACAAAGCAACAACATGTTTCGATGACGTTCCCGCCAAAACTCCGTTTAGTAGGTCATACTTCAGAGGTGATCTCAATTTTATCAAACTCAGATCAATATTTTTGTTTTTAAAACAAAATAACGACAGAAAATTTTCATCCAAGTAAACAACAATGCGTATCGTGAAGTCGGTTGTTTGAATTTTTTAAACTGTAAAATTATTTCTATAAACTTTAGCTCCCAACGATGATATACCTACACGATACAGAAGCTCGAGAAAACGCAAGAAAATTAAACTTTCCCCATAAAATAAAATTCTGTTCCTTGCAAGTCGCCCTAAGAAGCGGAAGGACTTTGAATACATTATATTATACAAAAGAATACGTACCTTTGATGTCTCTGAGACATTCTTGATACGTAATTTTAGAGCTTTGACTAGACTTTATTGAGCTTTCAAAGACCGTACAATAAAATATCTAATAAATCTCTATTAATTCGAATACTAGTAGTTCTACGAACAGTAGACCTCGCGAGAGAACTTATTTGCAGCTCACTTTGAATCATCTGTATATAATACCTACATAAAGTTGGCTTAGGAGGCCGTATATAAAATTTTGGCTGATTTCGCAATTTTAAGTGATTTTACAGACTTTATTTAACGGTCATTTTTTTTCCATAAGCCTAAGCACCTTGAAAGATCAATTTAATTTGAATTTAGGTTAGATGCCCTTAATTTAAAAAAAAAAACATTGTGTATTCTTATAAAAACAAATAATAAATTGATAAAACGTAAAATCAAGAAAATTATTCAGCACCGCTAAAATGCAACAAGCACATCCACGCTTACTGTTACACGCAATCTGAAGTTGGTTGTCATATCTCGACAACCACTTGACCAATTCTGTTCATTTTTACTACAAGTTGTATTAATTGTGTATTATAAGTACCTACCAAATATCATTAAAATCTGTTGGCAATTAACGCCGCAATAAACTTCTCCCCTTTTTATGGGAACCACCCCTCTTATCAAAAATTGCAGACAACAAAAAAAAAACTATAGAACCTGTACACCAAGTTTCATTAAAATTGGTTCAAAATTACGCCTTGTACGCGAGTACGAACATACAAACAAATCACAAACTCACAATTCACAAAAAAACTGACAGACGAATGAAAATTTGGCCAGTTGATGCAGAGACGCTTCGCTCGCTCGGTCAATAATACATTTGATTATATGAGGATTTTTTTGTATATGAGCGCCTACAGCCTAAACGGCTCGACCGGTTTTGATGTGCGAGTCGTCGTTAGATTCGTCTTCACTCCATGCTATATTTTTTTGTAATAATAATAATACCTCTTTCAAAAATAAAAAACTATGCATTTTTTTGTACCTCCAACGAATTCTTTTCTGCAGTCGCTTATTTTATTTTCTTTTTAATGTAGGTATATATACTTATTGAACATAGAATACATTTCTGGCATTGTTTTTCACAACAAAATTACTTTTTTTGCTTCCTTCGCTTTCGGTCGATTGCAGTGTTATTTAAAATAAATGGAAAATGAGGAAAATAGAAAAAATATTACTACATACGAAAGTTCATAAGTATTTATTTATTTATTTATTTATTTAATTAACTAAAACGGTATTCACCAATTACATTAGTTAATATACATTACATACATATAATAATAATAGTCGGCAGCGGAGGACGTCCTCGCCGCGCTGGTCTTTGTGGTGGCGGTGACGTCGGAGGATCGCTTTCCATGCTTGACATGCTGCCACTGGAGTTGCGAGGGGTCAGGACCTCCTCGCTCTCGCTCAGTATATTTACCATTACGGTATAGGCAGTGTATCAAAAATAATTTATTCAACCACCGCCTGTTTGACGCAAGGTATCAGCCAAGACGAGTGCTTAGGGGTCGTATTTTTCCCCCGGTGATAAGTAGTAAGGTTTTGAACTAAGCCTCTCACCCCCAACCAGATACCAGATCACGTTTATTATAGTGCACATTTCCATAGCGGCGGGGAAATGCAAGTGATATCTTATTACACTCCCCCCCCCCCCTCGTCTCCCTGAAATAGTGGTATTTCGTGATTTTCAATTTCTAACTATCTAAATACATTTGTTAAATTAATTTGTTATTACTCGTTAATTTGTAAAGCTTACACAGCCGTGATAGTTTTCCATTTAACAATTAAAGCAATTAACCAATCTATCCGTACAATTATTTTTTTATAATAATCTAGTGAAAAAGCGGCAAGGCAACCAAGGGCAAACAAGTATCCACCCCAATTTTGTCTCGAAAATGAATAAGAACAAAAGAAGTAGACTCGTGATTTGATGAAAAAACTAGCAAACATTTTATTTCGGCAAGCGCTTCGAGAACTCCGCTAATAAAAGCAAACATTTTCGTGTTAAATAAAAATAAAAATTCCTAAGAAAAAGCTTTTATAAATTGTTTCTCAGAAAATTAAAAAGTAATTTTGTTGCCGTTTATTTTCCCAGTAATTAGAACATTTCTAGAGAGATTTAATTACAAAAAAGCGCAGAGTTTCTCCTTTCATTGTGTTTCAAACTAAGATGCAATTTGCTGAAACTTTAGCTTAACTATTTGGAGCTAAAATGAATTAATTCTTTAAAAAATAAAATTTGCAATATGGGAACGAATAAAAAGTTCAAGAGTTATTTTTATTTTTATTTTACATAAAACGTTACTAACCTAGCATGGTATAAATAAATAAATATTACTAAGTTGACATTTTCACACAGTTTCACGATATCTAGCCCACAAAGCTTGTACTATGGAAACTAGATAGCTAGTAAATTATTTAAAATAATTTATTTGCTATTAGTAAAAAGATCTTAATACATTTATATGAGCTGGCCATGTAAAGTACTTCGAAATATGAAATTGACACCCTATGACGTCATTAGCAACCTAATATATATAAGCGGCTAAAACCGTGTCGAGACATGCGTATAGTAGGGTTCTGTATCTAATGCTGTAATTTGGCAGAAAACTACTTGGCGGGTATTTTTTTTGTAAGACTACTTTGAAAGGTTCAATGACCTAATTACTATAATGATTTTAAGTGTTTTATATACTTAAATATATAAAACACCACTACTGAATTTTAGGTACAATAGCTTAGAAATGCAAAGGGGGGGGGGGGGGGGGAGGGCACTTCCGCACCAACGCAAGTTTGTCTCATTAATAATTACTAACCAGTTTTTAATAATTGTTGATTTACTTCAAAGTTAACCCTAAAATCATGTAAATTTTGAGACTTGTATCTATATCCTGTTTAAAAGATACAGCCGTGTAAATGTAGGACAGACAGCGCCCATACCTTTAGTAAGGAAGCCTAAAAATATACAAAACAGTGGCGCCACTATTGAAAGTACAGCGACTGCAACGCAGCTCCGAATAAAATTTGCCGTCGTATGGAAAAATTCCTAATGTAATAGCGACAACTGTACACTTGATGACGTCTATAAATACAACACTCCTTTCATTTTACAGATAGATGATAAAAAACGACAAGCTTTTAGTAGAAGTTTATTACTGTACCCTGCTAAAAAAATATGTCACTTTTTGCCATAAACTTGACCATTCTAACGTACATTCCGCGAAGTGCATCTATAACCGTAAGCCTGGGCTATAAATTTTCCGTCTAGTTTATGGGCACCAAAGTACTCTGCTAATAGCCTGTCAGCTCAGGATCTTCGCGCCCTATAGCCTTGTTACAGCTTTCAAGTGACGTTTTGACCTCTAAGTGGTACGGAAATAAGGAAGCGTAGTAAAGTTGCAAAAAGGCGTTAAAGACGTTTTGGAAATTTGAATCTCTAAAATATCTTTGAGAGAATTTTAAGTCATTTGAAATTAGAAATAAAGCAATAAGTTTGGGCGGTTATTTTTGTATTATTATATTTTTGTATATATGTAGGTAATAATAAAATCAGCGCTTAGCAGGCAAGTGGTGAATTAAAATAAAACCTCTATTTCCTTATAACTAATTTATTTTGAAGTTTTACTGATGATGAATTCTCATAAAACTTACTTCAAATTACATAAAAGATACTAGAAATAAAAATTGGAAATTCAGTTGACGTTTTATTAACAGGTATTTAACCACAAGAAAATATTACAAACTTATAGTTTTTAGAGACTTTGGAAGTACCCAAATATGTTTAAACGTCACGAAAATATTACAAACTTAAAGTTTTTAGAGCCTTTGGAAGTAACCAAATATGTATTTTTAAATGTCGTCGTGTAGACTCGTATCAATATTTCCTCTTGTTAACGTTTTTTTATGAATAAAATATCAATTTTCTTTGGAAACATTTCCGAGTTCAAGAATACGGAAGTTAGATTGAATGAACAGCCAGAAAATCAATCTAATCCTTATAATCTTGACTTGAACACATCTTACCTTAATTGTGCCTTACAATTTAACTAAACGATCCCCAGAATTTTTGAAATAAATTCACTCTTGAAATACCCATTTGCTAATAAACTAATAATTATCAATCGCAAACTTTTTTAACTTGTAAAAATTACCTTAGATAATTGGGCTTTACAATTCAACTAAACAATCGCCAGATTTTTTGAAATAAATTCACTATTCTAATACCCATTTGCTAATAAAATAAAGTAATAATTATCAATTGCAAACTTTTTTATCTTGTCAAAATTACCTAGATAATTGGTCTTTACAATTCAACTAAACAATCGCCAGATTTTTTGAAATAAATTCACTATTCTAATACCCATTTGCTAATAAAGTAATAATTATCAATTATAAACTTTTATCTTGTCAAAAGCCGATCAGCAAGCATTAATCAGAGGCGGTAACCTCGTAACATATTCAATCAATGGAGAGTCCATTCACAAGTGTAATGGGTAACGTTTGGTTGCGAAACTGGCTGTATAATATATGTACTTATATAGCTGATCATAGACGGAGAGATTAGATATAGTAATACACTCGGCATCGTGTAATTGGGGGACCGGTATCGCGACTAAACTAATGTTATTTATTATTTTATTTTTTTATGGCCGGCGGTGACGGTATTGGTTAAGTTCACAGACATAGTAGATGAAGCATGCGACTTCATTTGTATGAAAACCTAGCGTGCCACATTTTTGGTATCGACTGTGACATAACACAAACGATTTTGTGATGGAATGTTCCATCCGCGCGAAAACTAATTCAACGCAATGCATCCGCGCGCTTATACGCTAGTAACTAGTTGACAAGATATCGAATCGGAACTATATACCACCTGAAATTAAATAAATCTAACTGTGATTTTTCATCTTACTGTTGACACGCTAGGTACATACACTTGGCGTATCTATAGAAGTCTATGGTTACGTTGGTGATGGCTGGAATTGCGTCGAATATGTTAAGTGTGGGCTTTCGCTTGAGCTCCAACTCTGGTTCTCAGCTGTCGGTACAATGTCTATTCGATCGCGATTTAAAGACACCCATTTTACTTATATTTGGAAATACCTATTCAGGAAGTGTATTCCAGCATGGTGGTAACAAAGAGGTTAATGGGTTAGGTACGCAAAATAGAAGTGAAGCGTTAAAGTTTTTGGAATGTTCGCCAGGGCAATGGGATAAGGTTTCGCAGATCAGATGCTAGGTAGCAACTTTTTGACGTTGCTTTAGACTTTGGGGCTTAGATTGAAAACGGGGATCGCTACAAATTTCGATCAACAACAGCGATTTAATCATTACTATAGCGGCTGGAAGGACTCAATTTAATTTAGCAAATAAGTAAGTGCATTGATTCTAATTTTATAAGGCGATATATTGCTTGATTTCCGTTTTAGAAGCAATTACAGGCACGCAAAGTGTGTATGAAAATTTAATCAAGTAGAACGATATTTGTTTATTCCAACAGAATAGCATCTTCACAACAGAAACAACAACAACAACAACAACAACAGAACAACAAAGAAAAAGAAGAAAAAGAAACAAAGAAGGCAAAGAAGTTCTGTTTTTCAACAGAATAGAATATGTTGACTCATATATTGGTCAACACCAGACATGCGGCGGGAAATACAAATTTCAAACAGTTTTTGTCATTATATCTAGCTCGGGTAATTTTTATAAGTGATTGCCACGTTTGCGACAACCTAAGATTATTTTTATAATAGAGCTTTAATTTCACTACCAATAATGCGCCTCGTTGCTTCCACATCCCGAGAAATCGCTTGAATTATTGAAAATGGATTTCTAGTTTAATATAAATAACTAATTCATGGTGCATAATTGGTAAACAAAATGACAATACAAAGAATAATCTTAGATTGTCGCAAACATTATGATCATTTACAATAGATATCTAATTTGGTTACGAGGATTAAAAAAACGAATGGAAATTTAATTTCCCGCCGCATGCGCAGCGTGCCACCCTAAAAATAAGCATATTACGCGACAAGACTAAAACCTGCCTAACAGAGATCACTAGCCTAACGCGCAACTTACACACCGACTTTACAATCCAGAATCGAAGCCGAGTTGTTTACCTTTCACGCCTAATGCAACAGTCCAGCTGTTTTAAAGCGGCCATCAAACGTAGGGTACTGACGCACACGCGGTATATCACGCGACTTTACAACGTTGTCTGCCGCACCTAACATTCGGGTAATCCCAAAACACTCGCAATTATGAACTATTATTCACCACAAATCATTCACCAAATCTCACCATACCATACTTATAGTATCGATAGAAACTTTCAACTACAACCTACTAATGATTGCAGTAGATTGCACTTGATACTTTCCATCGATACAATGATATAGTGAAATTTGTTGGTTTAATAAAGCTACGAGATCAGTACTAGAGATACGGTATTTTTTATTCCAGTGATTGTTTATCGTTCTATTGTTGTTTGGGATGTGTAATGTGTATGCAGAGATTATTAATTTGGATTTCCATGAGATTTCATAGTCCCTCACCGAGACATCCAGTTAACCGAGCCATAAAATTAAACGCTGAAATTATCAAATGACAAAATGGTAGATTCTTGGAACTATAGCTCATGCTTTAGGCATAAAAACAACAGTCGACAGAAGGGTCTTCCCAAAATATCTGTTACTTGATGACTGCTCGACCAATCGATTGGCTATTAATGCCGGTGTACCTCAGGGATTCGTGCTCTCCACAACTCTATTTCTGTTGTATATCATTGACATACTCACGCTTGGTATCATTGGAGATGCTGATGACAGCACAGTTTTGGAGAGATACACAGCCAGTGCTGAAGCCAACGAGTCGGAAATTGAGGCCCTGCGTGAGGCTATGGACAAGCGAGTAAACTAGACGCTGATTTCCGTTTCCGATTGAGGTGATGCGAACTTTGTCCAGTTTAACGCCAACAAAACGCAAGCATGTCTGCTTACGGCCAAAAAGTCTGAACTTAACACCCCTCTCACTTTTTGGAATGTGTCTGTAAAGCCCTCCAATAAATTACAGCTTCTGGGCCTCACACTTTCCCCCACGCTTAACTTCGGTGCATACTTGGAGGCTAAAAGCTAAACAGAAGGACAAAAGCTCCAAGCTGGAAGGAGGGTCCAAACTTTAAAGTGTTTTAACCATATCATGTGGGGTATATGAAAGAGCTTCATCATTAGCACAAGCTAAATCATGTTTTTAAATATTTTTACGATGTATATTTTTAGGTTTACGAAGGAAAAAAAAAGTAATTTCTCCCTTTTTTCTACTAGTTTGTATGGATACCCTCGATGGGCGAGTCTGACAAGTGCGAGTCAGACTCGCCCACCGATCGTTTTTATTTTTAATATTGATTGCATTACATACTATAGGTGAACCTACATATTATGTCCAGGCCATATTAAACCCACATTTTATTAACTACCTATTAAAGTCTTCTGTGATACTACGTCTTCTAAAACAGAGGTTTATGGCAACTGACTTCTCATTTTACGGTAAGTCGTTTCGGTGGCACACAAAGAGTTCATCTGAAATTGTAACGGGTCTCGTTTATTTCCCCTCGTTGTATGACATGCTTTTGGTGGAGAATCGTTACGTTTACGATTGGAATTTGTTTCCTCATTGGATAGATCATAGAAATAAACGAGATTTAATGGTGGCTTACGATAAATATAAAATTCCATTTATTTATTTTTTAATAAAAAATCTGATTTCTGATATTTGATTTCTGACGGTGTGGAGTTTCTGCAGAGTTGAACTTACAAAAAAAAAAAACTCGGCCATACATTATCATAATAAATTTTTGGGACCATTCTGCCAAATATTTATAAGCTCTGGACATTGAGAAATGAGACAAAAAGCTGATCAGTAACCTGTCCCTCATTACTGCAAAGTGGTCAGTTTATCTCTTATCTTCTTACCTCTTTTTAAGGTTCCGTATCCAAAGGATAAAAACGGGACCCTTTTACTAAGACTCCGCTGTCTGTCTGTTTATTATCAGAGCTCTGAAAAGTGACACAGATTCATGTTGAATATTCCAATATACAAACTAAAATGAATAAATAAGTACACGTAATAAACAGGCGTGCGATTGACACCTCTATTATAATTACTAAAGCTCTAACGTGTAGGTACTGGAAGCTTGAAGCACCATTACTGACCTTTCACTGACATTTCCCTCGGTTTTAGGTCACTGCAATCAGCCTGACCGCGATGAATTGTCAATTTCTAACATGTAGGTACACCTATGTACGGCGCACCGTTCGATTTTCTACCGCGTACACAAAACGTCACTCGACGGGATATAACGTGCCTTTGGTGTGTTTGAAATCTCATTTCACGTCTAGTTGATAATGTCTATAGAGTTGGTGAATATACCTTATGACCTAAATGTTAGCATTGAACACATTGAAACTTTAACTTTGTAATTTTTTACCTGATTGCAGATAGAGGGTTATTAAAATATGTAACTATGTTATTATTTCGTTGAATTGTGCGTTTTTTCGATGAGGAGGATGTCTTCTGAATATACCCCGCTGCATTGACGTTAGGAATGCAACCGGGTTTTGTGGGTTATCAATTTAAATAGATAAAGACTTAAGTTCGAAAATCAATACATCTAAAATAGTTGTTTTTAACAACAACAAAAAAGGTTAATTTAATCGATTAAACAAAGACTTACTGTAAATAGGGCCACGAATTATGTGCGATTAAACAACGACATACAATTCACATATCTGAGTTTCATTTGGGAATTGGTTAATTTACAGTCCAATTGTATTTAGTTAACATTTTTGCAGTGTTTATTCTGGTATGAATGTAATTCAGCATTTCGCTTTGGAGATGCGGAAATATCTGGTTTTAATGATTAAAGACAGAATAGGTAGGTAGGTAGTAGTGATATTCTGTAATTATTGAAACGCTTAAATTAAAATGCCAATGATTAAACGAAAAGTTGTAATTATTTTGCTAATCTCGAAACATTTAAATTAAAATGATTAACAATGATTAAATGAAAAGTTGTGATTATTTTGCTAATATGTACAGATTATTTATAAGTATTCCGTTTTAACTACTAATAATTGATAGATCTACAGTCAACGTGAGTAACTTTGGATCAGTTGGTAACTTCGAATGGTTTCTAAAATTATACCTATTTTCTAAAATTTTATAAGTACATTTAAGACAATTTTATTCAATTTAAAGCTACTCATGCGCGTATTATTATTAGATATAATTACATATTTTTTTAGATAAATATTACTTTATTACTGTAATTAAATTTAAATTAATATAATACAAAAAAAAAAGCATTACAAGAATGTATACTTAGATTTGATTGCATTTAAAAATACATACCTACATGTTTATTAATTCTTTTATCTACGATTTCTCAATGTTTCTGTTTTTGGGAAAAACACGTGTAATATCCATCACCGTGATCTACATTATCTCCTGTCCATGTTTCGTCAAGATCAAATCAGCCGTTAAATTGTAAAACATCAACAAACACAAGTTTATTTTCTGATGTAGGTACAACATAAGTGTGATTGATATTTTGTTTCTTTCACTCACTCGCGTGCTAACAGAATAACAAAATACCCGACTGCAAAATGTAGCCTATAAAACTTAGGAGATTAAGAAGAATGAATGGTATTAAGTTACACAACCAACCTACTCTTTCTGACTAAACGAAAAACGTTACTTAACTTTAAGCAATGCTTAACATATTTTGTCAACTTCTGGCTGACACGTAATGACACTTGCGGAAAGAAGACAGAGAACTTAAGACGTTGGTTAAAATTAAGTAACGTTTTTCGGTAAGATCCTGTAAGTTGGCGCAGCGACCCAAACTATGTCTTGCCCTCCGATACTATACGGCGCCATCCATCCCTATCTTGTGTAAGTTCATGCCAAGCAAGGATTTTAAGTTTTTCTTCTTTCTTTACGGGGTTTTTTTATATAACATACATAATTGTACTTTCATATACCTGAAAAACCTAACCCTCCTTGAGGAGTAGGGCAAAAACTCATATCGTATAAAATCGCATCTTTTGTACTTAACTTGAACCTTTCACGCTTGGAACTTATACCTCCATTGACCTATTATGTACCTACTATTTAACTCGATGACAACAATACAGCAGTAGCCATATCGAGGGGACGGCGGCTAACAATAACATTCACGGACGGATTCACGGGCGGCTGTCGCATTGCCCGCGACTCACGGAATACTACCTGGTTTTAATTATGATTTTGATCTCGCTCGTCCATCGCATCGGCTCGCGTTCGAATCAAGAATTTGTTCGCTGCGCTCGACCGTGTTACTCGGAATACTAACTTCAGTTACGAACGCAGTCACAAATAATCAATTCTACCCGCAACCAGCCAAACCGGAAATTAGATCCCTTTTGTGCAGAGTGACAGCTCGATCGACGCGAGCAATGCATATCTCTGACACGCCATCACATTTTAACATACTATGTGTTGTCATACTGACATAAAGTAGCCTAACAGATGTATGTTTGACATGAGGGGCTGTGTACACGAGACACTTCAGATGTGTTGCTTAGGAAACTGGCAACCAATAAACATTTTATTTTCTTACAGTGGATGTCAAATGAAATTTAGGCTGCGTACTTGTTTACGTAAACACTTTTGGTGTCTAGCTACTTCCCCATTTTACCCGGCTGCGTAAGAAGGGTTATGTTTCTCGAGTGTATGTATGTATGTTTCTATACGAGCGCCTACAGCCTAAACGGCTTGACCGATTTTGACGTGAAAAGTGTCGTTAGATTCGTCTTCACTCCCTAAGTGTCATGGACTATATTTTTTTGTATTAATAAAAAATGCATCTTTTGCAGAAATAAATCAAAAATATATTTTTTCGTAATCTCCAACTAACGTTTTCGTATTAAACAAGTGATTTTACTGGAATTATTCTAAAGAATGCTAATTTATAATCTTTTACAGCGATTTTACGCGTACTTTCTCACAAAAAACATATACTCAACAGCGTATCAAGCGTAACGAAATGTAAGTTAACCTCTTTTCTGCAGTCGCGTATTTTATTTTTCTTTTGTTTACAATCAATACTCCTCCTGAGTCAGATATATGGATATTGCTGTCATTTAATCTCGAGTCAATTTTTGTAAGTCAATCATAGAGTAAAAAAGCAATATTAATAAAAAATAAGCTATTAAGATTATACGACCTTTTATCTTGACAATCGATTGACAAATTTTGCTCATATTTCAAATTATTGTTTAGAATTGAGTGAATTAAGTTAAAATATTTGTGCCAAATATTATCTAACTCGGTTGGTAAATGGCACTGCAATGCAATCTTTTAAACATCCATAAGTTTTCCAGTTCAAGCAAAAACCTTAACTCGCTCGGTCAAAATATAGTTTCTAGTGTGGAACACCAAAAACTGCCGATAATCTTCAGCAACGGACGGACCGGTCAGTCTTCGGATGGGTGACCGTGAGTGGCAATTCTTTATGAGTGCTACCCAGGTCGGACGACACAGTAAATTGTAGATCCCGGTTGTTTGTCAATCGTCAAGCCAGGTCAGCGGCCTTTCGGCGGCTTAATAATTCTGACACTAGGGCTGGCCACTCAGTCTATACGAACTTACTTACTTTATCTTCCGACAATGAACATCGTTTGGACAGCGCTTTACGCTCGGTATGACAATATACAACCATGACACAATATACATAATTTTACACCTCTATGTACACAGGTGCGTTGTAAATTAGAAACAATGTTAGACATGGTTATTTATGATTATTTCGTTCTCGATAATTATTTTCAACGTTTTAGTTTTTATTGTTTAAAGCAAGGCCATTTCGTATTGTATTGTATCTCCATACACACTCCTGGTTATGGCATTCAGAAAGATATATTTTAACCGACTTCAAAAAAGTAGGAGGTTCTATGTTCAGCTGTACGTATTTCTTTTGCGCATGTTTACCGATAACTACGTCATCCCTAAATCAATTTCTGACAGAATAGTTACAAAGAGGAAGCTCCTGAGCTTCGCTTTGTTATTTTCTTAATCATCTCTAAAAAAAGAAAATTTTAAGAATATTTATCTGAAAATTTTATTTGAATGCATCAATGAATGTGTGTTCTACGATATAAATCCGCTAAAAGTAGTTTAATTTAAATTAAGTCATTGTAAGATTTATTTGACAGGTAATAGTACAACACCAAAGTAAAAATAAAACTATTTCTTTTGCGCAATAAAAAAAAAACACGGACGCAAATTGTGTTTTGCGTGCGTGCAGTTTGCATAAACACAGTATCAATTAAAATGAATAATGCAATAGATTCCAAACTTGTCCGCTCAGTTATACAGCATTAATTGAATATAACATTGAATTACGTACAGCAACCATTGTTAACATGTCTGTAACTTAATACATGTTAAGTAAGTGCATTCAAATGGCCAGTAGGCCTCGTGTGTCCTGTTTACTTGTGCATCCATGGAACCAGCATTGTCGAGAGTTGTTAAGTGACTTATTTTAAGCAGCATATGCAATATAGGTTGAAATAACTAAACTCCGACTGCGTCCTAGTGATCTGAATATACTCTTATAAATATTTTATACATTATTAATTAAATAAGTATACGCATGTCAACACAAAATTATTATTTAAAATTAAAACTACACAATATGTTGATAAATAATCAAAGGCTACATAAAAATAAATAGATTATGTTGAAAAAAAAGACGTGTGGCACTCGGAGACTGCCGCGGTAAAGCTATTGCATAGCATTTTTTATCAACTTATGTAATTATAATTATTTATTTATTTTATTTATGCAGTATTCCTAACACCCCCCACTCCGACCGGCACAGCGGTGATACTTTTTAGTTTTTAGTTTTGCCATCTATCGATGAATAGCAGAACTTTTAATGACTTTTTGAAATATCACGCTTGTCTCTTTAGTTCTGCAAATCGCCTCTAGGTGGCATTGGTTGTATCGGCGTTACTGCGTTAGGTTATTTTCGTTACGGAATTTCTGGATTCGGTCTCCACGCTCAAGGCCCGCGATAGAAGCTATGCAATAGCTTAAAAGGTCAGTGAAATTTGTTTATCTTGCTATATTGCAGTATCATAACATTGAAATGTATTATGAGACGTAAAGTAGCCTAAGTCACATGAACCACATTCATCAAATCGGCACAGTAGTAAGTAGGTATGTATATAGGCGCTTCAGTAGAACTATGTATACGTGTATCGACTTCTAACACTTTTTTTTATATGCAAGATAGATCTACGATTGACCACCAGCTCGTCTGATGTTAAGCGACGGTGTGGCTGAGGATGGAGCTCGTCGATCTAGACGATATCTATTCACTCTAGCCTTGAAAATTCCAAGATTGTAGGTCTCAGGACACAGAGATGGCGGCAACGAATTTCATTCTTGTGCAGTACGCAACAGGAATGTGGATCGATATCGCTGAGTACGGATTTTTGGCATTTCAACGAGAAATGGGTGGTAATTCGCCAACTTTCTGCTAGTCCTGTAGTGAAAACCTAAAATAAATACATTTTGTAGGACATTTTCACACAACACTTAGGAAACTAGGACTTTTACAATAATTATATAGATAAACTCTTACTTACTTAAACTCTACACCATAAAAATACAATGAAATGAGAGCAATATATAACTAGTGTCACAGTTAGCGGCATTATCGCTAATGGCGATCTCTCCCAGAATAATTTATTTTAAAAGAAAAATAAATACCTAACTGCACAACGATTTTCGTAGTATAATAAATACTTCCACCTATAAATAATAATAAAAAATGCATTATGTACTTGGCATACATTATAATTCTTGAATTTGAATATACGTTACTTCTTGGATAGTCAGGATTCATATTCTTACCCAAGTTAGAACTAAGAAAACGTCAAATAACGACAAAATTACATAAAAATACCGAAGAAATCTACGCTCGTCAACAGAATAAATAATCTAGATGGATGAGGCCCGTCTCTCATCTCTCATCGTCCGTGGTAATACAGGCTAATGATTTATTTTCATGAAAAACAATATGGAAAAACCAAACTTGTGAGCAAACTTATGTAAATACTTTACATTGTTATACAAAATGGGTTGTAAATATTTGTAATATTCATTTTGTGATGCAAATGATCCGGCTGACCGCAAGATTCGTAATATTTTAATAACTTATCCTCTTACAGCTTATTTAACTAGATTTTAATTATATAGACAAAACATAATTGTTTTAGTATCACATTGGACGCGCGAGCAAAGCTAGTAATTATCTAATACCTTTAAACGAGCAATATAATAATAATATAGCAATATAATATATATATATTTATATTATATATATATATATATATATATATATATATATATATATATATATATATATATATATATATATATATATATAATAAATGAATCTGAATCTCGGAAACGGCTCCAACGATTTTCATGAAATTTTGTATGCAAGGAGTTTCGGGGACTATAAATCGATCTAGCTAGGTTTCATTAAAACGTCGTTTTATCCGTGTTTTCAGGCAATGAAAAATTGCTGCAGTATCATTAGAATACGAAGGTAAATTTTGCCACCATTTACAAGGTTATAATAGCTCAGGCGGGAAACCGGGTGATCGCGACCAGAAGACTACAGTTCGAATCCAGATGGTTTACTTTTTTCCGTTTTACTTTCAAGTTCCTTCTTTTGTGAGAAAAACTATTATTGGGAGCCCTTTGGAATGTAAAAAGTATGAAACACGAAAATGTTATAATATTTTGTTGTATTTCTTACATACTCATAGTGGTGTTTAGATGATAACTGTGGTCGTATGCCGCCTACTGTTAAGTACAAAACAATACATTGTGCAATGTAACGTACGACCACGGTTATTCTCTGACCACCACTATGAATATGTAAGAAATAATATAAAATATAAAAAAAAAAAAACTAATGATTTCGATCGTTACAGTTTTATTATAAGCATATACTCGTCAAAATACTCGTAGCTTAAAGATAACTGTTGCGATTATGTCGTTGAGTGTACTCTTTT
Source organism: Lycia hirtaria (assembly GCA_947563715.1). Classification (NCBI taxonomy): domain Eukaryota; kingdom Metazoa; phylum Arthropoda; class Insecta; order Lepidoptera; family Geometridae; genus Lycia; species Lycia hirtaria. The sequence continues at coordinate 42,167,278 of OX387379.1, forward strand.
GCGAGAAAGTATATCCATTGCTATTGTAAATTTATTTATGACAATTTAAAAAAAAAACACTAATTTGTCACAGGAAGCAACGAAAAATTACATTTTACTTGGAAAGTTATTAATATACTCGTAAACATATTGTGTTACCTAACCTGTGCAAACATTTTTTTATACATAATATCAAGGTATTTTATCAATAAATATATGAATATGAATCATCGTCATCATCATCTCAGCCATAAGAAGTACATAGGCCTCCCCATGGATTTCCAGAAAGACCGATTGGAAGCGGCTTGCATCCAGCGTCTTCCCGCCACTTGTATGAGGTCACTTGTATGAATATAAATGTTATATCATTTTCAAGATTACCAATACGATCTTCGAGTAACAAAGATGATGTAATCGAAATTTTTTGGATCATTTTTAGACCGATAAACACGCTTATTACGGCTAGGATTATTAGATTATGTCTTTATATCTTTGACGAAGGATGCTCTCTATTACAAGGTTCTTATTTTATGAAGATAAGTAAACTTGAAGATTATTGAGTCGTAATTTTGTAAATTTGCTGATGTCATATACACTTTAGTAGTCATATAAAAAAAAATATATGGAAATGCATCTGCAGTCTATCTAGTTGTTATTGTACTTAATAGGCAAAGCTTTTTGATTTGGTTGGGATAGGTACGATCAGTTCTACGGGCTATGTGCCCTGCTTATTGCCGCTTCAACATGCTGTAACTTCAGCTTTCGTACGTATACGGATCTCTTCATATCTGAATCGATCTCGTAGAGAGACTCCGAGCATAGCTCTCTCCATAGCTCGTTGCGGCTTCCTTATAAGACCCAGAGTGAGTGTCCACGTTTCAGTGGTGTATGTCTTCACTGGTAAAACACTCTAGTCGTAAACTTTCGACTTGAGGCACTGAGGTATATTGCACAAAAAGACGCGTTTGAGTTTCCCGAACTCATCCTCGACCCCATCCCCCGATCCAGTTGGATTCAACGATCGTCCTCTCTTGTAAAGTTGGACCTGCCTAGCTGGACCATTTGTCCTAGGTAGACGTATTCGTCGACAACTTCGAGAGTGAAGTTCTCCACAGTTGTTGGGGTGAGCACTATATCGGCGTTCGAGATAACCTTCGTTTTGTCCATGTTCACCTTGAGGCTCACCCGTTGAGAAACTCGATTGTGGTCTTCCAGCATTGTGTTGAGGTTTACATATTTTCCATTTACTGTACGGACTACTATATCGTCGACAAACCGAAGGTGAATGATATAGGTACTCGCCATTAATATTGATGCTGAGTCATTTCCATTCCAAAAGCTTGTAAGCAATTATGATTTGAATTAAATAAAATTAATTATTAAGCCAGAAACAATTTTCTCCTATTTGTATGGAAGAGGACCCATATCGTTTAGCTCTTAATAAAAGCTTGTAAAAATTGTTATTTTAAAGGAAATTCATATAAGTAACATATTCTTCTAGAACATTCTAAATATTTAATTTTGGCGGCGAAACCTTCAATCAATGAAACCTTTAGTTTTTGTGAACGACAAGCGCTACTCGACCGTCACCGCCCATCCCGCTATCAGTGTTTACTGAAATCTGAAATTATGTCGTCGTAGACATGATGTTACAGTGGTGACGTCATATTGTAGCCTGATAACGCCTGATACGACCCGATACCGTTATCGGATAAGCGGTGATGTATCATTATCATTAATCGAAAGCGTTTGTTGTTCTCATTTTGCTGCCTTGTACTGATAATACGGTGCTTTGCGTTGATCTATTTTTGCGACTTTAGTTCGAATGTAACGATTTACCTACTATGTCTGTTTTACGTCATACTTCGTAATTACTGTGTTATTGATGTCATGAAATGTTTTATCATACACATTTCAATATACGGGAACAAAAAACCGAAATTTGTTTCTATTTCGAACTAAGTTGCCGATTGCAACTGCCAGACAGATATGCGAGAAACATGCTGCATGCATGTACTCGTAGCTTCACTTTGTATGATCATGTAAGTAGATCACTCCCCTCTGATTCGAGGCCTCTCCACAACTTAGATAATAAATGTATATGCACAAAAATTTCATCTAAAATGACAATTCTAAGCATAGATACATATGCAGATTGAGGCATAGGTGTTGCATAACTGGCAAAGCTATGGTACTACCCTGGCAAATGCTGTAAAATCTATCTTCAGTCGTTCATAAGATTCTGAATAGAAGTGGTAGTTATAACAAAAAATATAAGTTTTAATCTACAAAATCTTATTTTTCTATCAAAATCTTTGTATCTTACTTAAATATCACATTTGCAAAAATATTTTCGAGAATTGTTAATAGATCACGTACTCCGCGACCCGAATTTGGCCCGACCCTTTAACTTCCAGGGTTCCATTGATTGGGATAACTATAACCAGGGAACTAATACGATTTCAGAATATCCAAGCAGCATTTTTTATTTCGATTTCGTTTTCTATAATGAACGACTTGTTTGTGAATAGAGAATTTTAAGGCTATTTTTAGTACCGTTGATCACCTCATCTTGTTACTTATTTTGTTTTAGTAGACTAAAAACTAGACTAGTAGACTAGGAGACTAAAAAGTCACTGACATCTCAGTGTTTTATTGGATTCATTTAGATGGGTGTTCGTCCGATCTGCATGATGGAATTTCCCTTTGCCCTTTTTACTATGGGACAGATAAAAGCATTCATTTTAATATCTCTCGAATCTAAATAAACAAAATTATCTCTCACTCACTCAGTGATTTTACATCTTTAAATAAAAATGTGATGCGTGCGAGATGAGGGATTTCTTCACGATATTTCATCGTTTGGAATTGGCATTTAATATTACGCACATAACTTCGAAAATACATGCTTACACAGGGATTTGAACCCAGGACCTGCGGATCCCAAGTCTGCGGTCTCCCAACTAGGCCACCGTCACTTTCTGTCATCTATGTATGTACATGTTACATTATAATACCATTACCATGTCAAATGCGAAGTACTTAAGCGTATTTAATCCTACAGGGTAGGATTAGGGACAGCGCTCCATGTATGGAACCAGGCATTGAACATTGTTGTTTCTGTACTGCTGTCGAGTAGGCTTAGGGCGACAGCCACTAGTTTTGAATTATTGTTAGTGAGTTATTTGATGTGTTTTTAATTGCATTATTTTAATGGTTATAATAGAAATGAATTCATACCAAAAAAAACTTAATACTATATAATATGTACTTAAAACAAAAAAAAAACGAATTATAGACAAATACTAATAATTTATTAGTAACACAGTTACAGATCTAAATGTATAAATATAGGTATATATGTATAACATGTATGTACGTGAAATGTAAAATAATCGATAATAGAAACAAGTTAAATGTAAAATTAAATAAAATTTAATTGAATTGAATGAAAAATTAAAATTATTATAAAATTATTACCATTATTATTCATACCGTCAAATTCAAAATTATTATACTCAAAACATTGTACTAAAATTACCTTGAAATAAAATACCAATTAAATAATATAATATTTAATATAAGTTGTACTGCAATATAATTCAAAATATGTATAAAGAAAATCCAAACAATACAGACCGAGCAAGTAGGGAGAAGGTACTAATTTGCAAAGCTTAGCTTACAATGCTTTGCTTTGCAAAATTAAATTAAATACCAACAAACCAAAATCTTATAAAACTTAAACCTTTATATTGTTTTCCTTTGGTCTGTAAAAAGGTTATAAAGTTGATAAAGGTGGTTCATTTTAAATTTAATCTAATAAGCTGCGTCTCACTATTTACAGGTTACTTTGTATGATGCATATGATTTTCTACAGTTTCTATTGCTTTGTCAAGTTTTATCAGGATAAGTCAAGCCGTTTAATATTATAATCTATACGGGGTGAAATCTAATTCATGAGTATCCTTTAAGCTTATGTACCTACTTATAGTACTGACAAATCTATTGCTTGTTTCTATTAAACAATCAAAACTTTAAAAAAAATAGTTGATAACCCATACATTTTATAACCTAGTGGAATTTCAAAAACTGTAATTTATTTATTTATTAATAATTATTGTAAAATATTTAATAATATTACTATTTATATAATAATGCTTAATTATGTATTATAATATTTTAATTTGATTAGAATTTATTTTACATTTCATTATGGCCTGTAAGTAGCTATGCTGTCAATAAATAATTCATTTCATTTCAATTTTTAATATACAAATTTTGTTTCATATGTAATCATTAGCATGAGGGACATAGGCTTAATGGTTCATGGTTAGATATCACTCCGTAGAAATTACTGTAAAAATAAAACTGATTCTCTAAGATACCGAATTAGTGCCTTTACGAGCAGGTTTGTTAGTTTGGTATATAGGGGCGCCATACCAATTGCATCATCAGTCTTCCAGACCCCGGTCCTTCCCCATATATGTAGAGACTAATATAGTTGACCTCGACGAAAATTTCCAATTGCATTGAGATTACCTGATTCCCAACACTACACTAGAGATGACAGACCTTTTCTTTTTACAAAATCTACCTACTGCACAGAATACACCGTCGCTTAGCATCAGGGGAGTTATCAATAATTCTCGTGTTTTACATTAAATAGTCACTCGGGTGCCTACATTATTTACAAATATTCTATATTTTTTTAATGTTTTACACACCGAAAATCTCTCGTCAGTCTATGGAACCTGAAAAGGGTCCGGCTGAGTAATTGCACGCTTGAAGCGTGTGTTACGGGTGGCGCCACCAACGCTTGATCGGTTTAAGCAAAAAAAAAAAAAAACTGTTCGAAAAGTTTCGACGATCCCACGTGACACCTCCGTAGCCAATACGATAAAGGCTAAAGGTACAGGTGAGTTACCACAATCTTAATAGCAATCTTATTTCGATATTACTTTGATCTTGGTCTAGCTCTCTCAACTGTAGTAAGAGCGAGACAAAAGTCAAAGTAATATTGAAACAAGTCTGATTGAACGCTTGTGGTACGGCCACAGATCGAGATAAAGCGGGTTCAAGTCTCGTCGGATGTGTGTAACTTTATAACTATTTGTAAATTATTTACAAAACACGTATAATTTTTACAAAATAATTCTTTTATTACTTTGGTTTTTGAGTTATTAGAAAATAATCCTTTCACGTTGCGCCAGTAAAGTCGGCGACAAGGTAATATTATTATATTCATGCCAGTTAGTATTTTATAAGTTTACACGACAAGAGGATTAAACTCTATACCACTTATATGTAAAATAATATATTAGACACGACAGTGGCATGTCATTACTATGGAGCATTAGCAAAATTACAATTGAAGGTAGGTAAGTATGGAATCTATTATTACGCTAAGTGACTCCTTTGATGTATACTTACTTATTGTAAGCAATCACAGACAAGTGCTTTTTTATATATATAAGATATTTGTAATCTTACGTCATATTTAGTCTTTTTATAGGACTTTATTAAATGGCTGGAAGACGCATGCAAGCCACTATTTTCAACCGTTTTTTTTTTGAAAATCCATGTTCCGAGCCGAAGCCTGTGTACTGCAGTGGATTTCTTGTGATCAGATGATGATGATGACGTCTTACGTATTCAATGATGTATGCGCTTTGACGCCAACTCGCCTACAATTACTGTTCCATCGTAAACTGCGGTCTACGATGTAACTGCTGTATCTTTTGAATGGTAAGATACACAAGTCTCAAAATTGTCAAGATTGTATGGTTTACTTTGATGTAAATCAACAAATACTAAAAACTGGTCAAGTGCGAGACAAGCTTAATAATTAGATTAATATAATATTTTTTGAAAAAAAAAGGGAAATTATTGTGCCAGCACTGCGGCATTAAACCTCGTTGTTGATTCTACAAAAAAAGAAACGAGAAATGACAAGTGAACGTTTCGTTGACAGTTGGTGTTATGTCATGTGACATAAACTTAAAATGGAGTATAGTTCCCGTCACGTAAAAAGAACGCTGGTTTGTTCGCGCTTACGAACAAATCAGCGTTCTTTTTACGTGACGGGAACTATAAACGGTATTGTAAAATAATCTTTTGATAAAGACGTTTATGGTTTATACAACCGACTTCATGTCTCTTTACACATTCGATTCGATCCGTATGTTTTTTTGTATGTTTGTTCACCGATTACTCCGTCATACGTGACCCAATTTTTGTGTTTCTTGAATCATTATAAAGAGCAAGCTTTCGAGGTGATCCCGCATTCAGAAATGACAGAGTAACCGATGAACATACATAAAAAATATACAGTCAAACATAGAACCTTCCCCAGTGGCGAAAAATGATAAATATGTAAATACTTATTTCTACAAACGATACCTCACTTGGCTTCACTGCGCGCGGAAAACGGACCTTAGCTTTAGAATTGTAAATATCGTACATTTTTGTGGCTTGTTTTTTAAGCATACCCTCAGAGAACAACTCGTGACGAATGCGTGAGAGAGGCGTAACGTAGATGACGCGTTACATGCCTACAGAATATAACTCAAAACAACTGAAACAAGTTTAGTTTTTTTTATTCGACGACAGGCTTGCGCTTGACCGTCAACTCACCTGGAGTTAAGCGACAGTTACGGTCTACGATTGAGCGCGCTTGCCTAGTGATCATAATATTTAACGCCTCCTTGGTTCAATAATGCGTTATCATGGAAATCGAAATTTTACAGTAGAGCGTTTTCTAACTATTAAAACAATAATTGTGTCGCAACAAATATTTAATTTACTGTTGATCTACATTTTGTTAACTTATCAATAACCTTTATAATTTAAAAGTTTAAAGAAATTGGTTCTTATTAAGAGAAAAGGGGAAAATATACGCATATATAAATAAACTTTTATATACATATATATAAATATATATTCGTTCTTGCAAAAATATTAGCATAAGTTCGTGTTACAAACTAGGTTGTTTCTCTACTGTGTGTTGATGGTTATTTTTGTTATAAAAATTATATTATTATCAACCAATAACTAATAGTAACAGCGTTTTCGCCAAAGTTTTAGACTTGCTTTGTTGTTGTAACAAATCTCCACGCGTAAGAGAAAACGTCATATCGCGATCTGATAAGTACAGTTATTTTCACTCATAGATTTGTTATACGCGGAAAAAAACACTTTTCTTGAAAAAAAAATTAGATACGACGCGGCGATATTAATTTATTTTTTTCGACTAACCCTATTATTAAAGCAAATAAGCGATAACTTTTGCATGTATGTTTCTTGAGTTTCTCGGAAAATTATGAATTTTCCGAGAGTATTTTATGAATATTCTAACGACAATTTCTATAGATCTTTATAGATATAGTTTTAATAAGATTATATCTATTAACGCCTCATCAGGTTTGTTTACACATGTTTCGGATAGTTGCTACTGGACTTAAGACTAAATTAGTGAACGGCAATTCTCATACGATTTATGGGCTGATTTTGGAAGATAACCGCGCTTAACACTCCACTCTCACGCACACTTATAATTCTCCATTAGGATTCCCTGTTTCAGAGATTACATAAAACATCATGTTGTTTATCATCATCATCTCAGCCATAAGAAGCCCACTGCTGGATATAGACCTCCCCCATAGATTTCCAAAAAGACCGGTTGGAAGCGGCCTGCATCCAGCAACTTCCTGCCACTATTGTATGATATCTTCTGTCGACCTTGTGACTGGTCTTCCTACGCTGCACTTGCCGGTTCGTGGTCTCCATTCGAGAACTTTTTGGTTCTATATACTCGACTAACTTAAACTTATACTTAGCTATACTTGACTATACATACGTTTTAATTCATATAATTTCCACCTGATTAACACCTGCAGCAAATGCCGTATGTAGAGCTCGATGCAAGTATGAAAAAAATCATTCAATACAGGCAGAGCTCGCTTTAATCAAGTTCCGACATAAAAAGCTATTGGTAACATTTTCATTCAGGCACTGGGGTTAGCAGAAAAAGAAGTAACAGAATTCTATAGCCGGTTTCGTGGAAAATCTGAGAGCAAAGCTTAATTTCGCTGCCAATACGCATTTTATCCATTTAATTCGTAGATTGAGTGAGACATATGGCTGCCAGAGGTATAATTACAGTAATCCGAGAATAATTCTTGCTGACAGCTAACCTAGAGCTGCGATTACTGTGAAATGTGACCGCATATTGCATGTGACAGAAATCATACTGGCCTGCTTAATGATTAATGCTTAGGCAATTGTAATTTTCCGCATGTTCAGTTTAATAAGGTAGTGATCGTGGCGTAGTTTGCCTAGGTGTACTCGAAGGATCACCAATGTCAACCAACGGGCGGACCGGTCAGTCTTCGGATGGGTGACCGTGAGTGGCATATCTTTCTGAGCGCTACCGCAGTTCGGATGACACGTTAAATTTTAGGTCCCGGTTGTTTGCTCTTAAAAAAAACAGCAATCGTGAAGCTAGGTCAGAGGCCTTTCGGCGGCTTAATAATTTTGACACTATAGGGCTGGCCATTCAAACTATACGAACTTTTTTTTTTAGTTTAATTAGATTTTTTTTCAGGTTTCATTGGTTAGGATTCTGCTTTAAAATGATTACCTGGTTGAGTAGAAAAATATAATTAGGGTTGCCTTTATTATACTATGATAAAGACAAACGTCTATACAATCGTAATGATACAACGATTGTATATAGGTTTGCCTTTATCGTACTATATAGTGGATGGCCCTTTATTTTGTTCCGTAGAAGTATACTTAATATATACTTACTTATAATTTCATTACATATTGAGGTTTGGTAAGTTTTTAAATAATTAATATTAGAAAAACTTCTTCGGATAACAGTTTGGAGCTTATAATATATTCTAATCATACAATTATAATGTTATATACACTGATAAATTATTTATCATATATTAAATATACATAAATTATTTATAATTATTATCAGAAATCTAGAGTACACATTCACATACACACACGATCTGCTTCAACTCATAATGCAAGGGAAATCCAGGTTAAACGACTAACAGGAAGACGACGTACGTCGTGGCTTAAAAATCTTCGGACATGGTTAAACCTGAACATAAGATCCTTGTTTCGAGCAGCGATGTCTAAGATACAATGATAGCCAACCTCCGGTAGGAGATGGCACCTCAAGAAGAAGAAGAGTACACATTGAGAGCACTAAATATATCGAAATTAATCACCACTAACCATTTTATTTAATCTCAAAAACTATGTTATTATCAGATACTTATGCTTAAGCTACTTTTAGAAAAGACCTGGCGCTGATACTCACCAATAACATATGAATATCCGTCAAGCGTGAGCACACATTTCCTGGGCGCACCCGAAGCGGATCGATGTCTATGAGTCCGCGGGGCTGCACCCAGCGCCCTGCCACCGCCAGGGTCACTGTGGCACTTATGCACCAACTCCTTGTCGCTACCCACTGCCTTGCCGTCGACCGACCCTTGCCTGCTGCCTTCCAGCAGCGGTTTACCGCGCCGCATCATCACATCATACGATATCTCCTATTGTCATCGACTTTCACCACACCATACCACGTGTCCAAACACCGATCACTCACAAACCGATATGTCCATCACATAAACATTTATAGCATCGAATGTCGGAACAAAGTAATAAGTCAAACAAAAGAGCACACTTCCAATAGAGCACCATAAAGATTCGTCAAAATGAAGCACAGATATTTGGATATTTCACCTGAGATCCACTCGCGTCACGGATACGTACGTCACTCAGCATCCTCAATTTATCACTCGGTTATTTTGAAAAGTAATTCAGTCATGACACGTGATCGCACTGATCAATCACTCGAAAAAAATTCAGATATGTTTACGTTTTCCACATTGTGTTTTGATATGGTTCAGCCTGAGATCATAAATTGCTGGTGAGATTTAGGCATTTTCATTGCCTCGTCGGTCTTGAACTAATAAATCTTACTATTAATCTTCTAAATTATTTTGAGTGTTTGATACAATTTTAACCATATGATAATTGAAATAGATTCAATTATGTCACTTATTGGAATTTTAGTTCCAATCATTCATTAATAGCGTTGCGATAAGGAGACATTGATGGCGAGGAAACCGATGAATCGAAAAAGGAAAATAGAAAAAGGATCGTATAGAGCAATCAATATTTAGATGACACTCGGAACGGAATACCTAAGATAATATTCATTATGAATTAGTTTTATATCTTAAGTGTATTTATAAATATGAAATATTACTTATTGATCCTGTTGGGGCTGGAAACTTTTCGGCAGACAGACGTGAGGCGAATAAAACTCGAATTTGATGTTAAATGGAATACTTTAGAAACGTTTTGTTCTCGACCGATAGTTGAAGTTTTCGCCTTGAGTTTCGCTAAATGCGGTAAATGAGCTCAGTCAATAGAGTCTTTGATAATGAGTTGTCAATTAGCGTTTATTTTTCCTACATTATCAATTTTGCTTGGAACATTCCAAATTTTGTGTTGAATAGTGAACAGTTTCGAATATACACATACAAACAAGAAACATTTTTTCTTGGACCAGTTACTTGAATTTAACAAGCAGCTCAATTACAAGTATTTATTATATCAATGCGATCTTAACTATCTCATACCAAGTAACATATTGAATCATTAAACCATATAAGTTTGTTTCGATAAATTCTCCACATTTCAAGCAAACCCAGTGTCGAGTTTGAAATCTTATATACGAAATTACTTTAAAATAATTACCTAATTACTATTTACCTATAAGGGATCACGTACACACGACCGGTGTGTTGTATTTCTACAGGTCGTAATTCACCATACTGTGGTTGGACCGTAATGAATGTTTGGCTGTTTGGCTCTACCCAGGTGGGAACACGGAAATCTATTTTGAAACTACGGCGATTGTTGTTTTTCCGCCATAGTAACGCACAGGGAGCCTATAAACCGTTGCGTCATTGCCCACGGTCGGGGGTGGTCGTCCCCCTACTTGTAAACAGATTGTGACGCTGTCCCCCGGACTATGTCAAACGAGACCAACAGGTGGTCCCATCTTGAAACAAAACACGAGACCGACGGAGAAATGAAAAAAAAAGAATTATTTAAAAAAATCTAAATTAAAATTCCCGGTGTTTTTTTTTACCGATTAATGAACAGTCAACATGCACGGACGGAAGAGCGTTCGGAGCGGCTTAGTGCGACATGGCGCGATCGCGCAACCGTACCGCGTGGAAGCCTGCGCGCGACTGTCGCCTAGCCTGTGCCACATGCTATACCCGCTACAGGTAGCCGCTGATTAGTATACCAAGTTCCAAATTCGAAATCCCCGGGATATTGAGCAATTTCTTTTTCTAAATACGGCAATTCGTTCCTAATCCAGTTTTGCTTTCGGCTAGTTGTAGTTATGTTTGTAGGTTGCACTTGGTTAAATCTAATCAGCTGATTTATTAGTTTATCGTGAAATGAGGTTGGTTTCGTTGCTTTACTTTGTTTACTTTTTTTAAGTAGTACTTATATGATTTTGAGTTTGCTTTGAAATACCTACACCATCATCATATCAGCCACAATAAAAATATAATCGGTGAAATTCCAGTGGTTTCAAATCATAGTTTACTTTTTTTTCAATCAAACGATTTTGTTTTGTCTCTTGTGGTAGTGATAAAAGCTCGTATGATTAATCACAGTACTGAAACGGAAAATTCAATATAAATATTGCAAGTCACGCATGGCGAAGCAAAGCTTTGTCCCAGAAGTGTAAAAAGATGAAAGCGTATTATGGATCCTACAAAAACATGGCGCGTCCTTTCGGGTATGTAATAAAAAGGTTGTATATCTGTATTTCCTATGAATTCATCCATCCGACCTAATTTGGGCTGATGCTTTATAAAAGCTATGAGTGTTTCTGTAAAAATACCTTCTATTTAGTGCTTATTTTATCGATTCACTTCTATCAGATCTACCCGACTGTCTTTTAGGCGGCTAGATAAAAAAAAACAGTTATTCTTCCCGTGTATGTGCGTGAAAATCATGATCGTCTCAAAAAAGTAGTTTCTGGAAAAGAAACACAAGAAAAGAAAATACTCGTAAGGCAAGAATGAAAACCAAATAAATAAACAAAAACAAAATTAAATAATTATGGGACAAAATTGGAAAATGGAGATATAAATAAATACGTATATTATCTAAGCTTCTTTATTACCTCCCACGATGTCGCTATGTCGTTGATCGTTGTCGTTATGTTTGTCCTTTGAAACTTTTATATATATAACTTATCTAACTAACAAGAATATTTGCATTTTTAGCAAGAGCCATTTGAACGCCTCTGCACTTGATTTGAATGCATTTGAAAGGCATAAATTGAACTACTTATGCATAACCTGTACTCCTTATAAGCGCAGGTCAAAAAGAGGTCAATGTATTTTGGTTCCAGATTATGTGTAATTTTTGTACAATTTTTATATATATTTTTTTTTTTATTTCTTGAGAATCGTTAAAATAATAATTATAGTTTAAAAACGGAAAAAGGACTTCAAAATACGCATTCGTTCGTCCAAGTAGGATGACATTTCTACAATTATCGATTTCGATAAATTTATATGGGATTGCCTCTGAAATATTACCTACCAAAAAAAAACATCAAAAACAATTCATAATTGGCGGAGTAATCTCTGAACAAACATATAAAAAAACATACAGTCGAATTGAGAACCTCCTTCTTTTTGGAAGTTGGTTAATTACTAATCAAGTTTAGATTCTCCGGTGATTTTTTTAATTGAAGGTCGTTCTTGAGACTAAACTAATAAATTATTTTCTAATACAAAGTTTAGGATTTTTATACTATTTACATCAATAAATAAAAGTACCAATAAATACACACTACCTGATATTTCACTTAAATAGTATATTATTAGTATACTATAGATGAAATGCAAGTAAACACACACATGTAAATCCGAAATTGCTCCATGTTTTTTTAATATATAATGACATAATACTACCTAAGATATAATAAAAAATACGGCGTTATATCGTCTAAATCCAATTTACCTTTAAAAATAGTCAATTTAAAAATCTAAATTAGTCCTCAATCACATTAATAACTAAGCAGATTTAATTGTTTGAATACCTCACGAACGAAAACTCGAGTTTCCAATTTTCCAAACTTCAATTACACCAATTTGTACACTAATTACCATTTGACGTCATCAAGGGACCGCTAACAAAACAAAAACTAACGCAGCCTTGTAAGGAAATCATTTAAAGTTTGAGTTTCACTATCCTTAGATATCTTTAATCGAGAGGCTTGATTTACTTCTCATAAAACCACGCGTCGCCACGCGTAAGTTTCTTCGTTTTTACCCGACTGCGTAAGAAGGAGGGTAATGATTTTCGAGTGTATGTATGTTTTTTGTATGTATATATGTGTGTATATATGTATTTTTCTATGTGAGCGCCTACAGCCTAAACGGCTTGACGATTTTGTGGTAATGTTCGAGGTGTCGTTGGAATTGTCTTCACTTCCTGAGTGTCAAAGACTATATTTCCTGTAATAAGAATAAATATACTATTCCAAAATGCATTTTTCGTAGCTTTCAACGAACTGTTTTGTAATAAACAAGTGATTTTATTGAGCGTAAATGGGAATGACTCAAAAAATGTACTTCATATATCTAAGAATATTTGTATTTGTAAGGAATATACTGAAATGCTAGGCGTTCACATACAACATCGAGATCAAATAAGTACCTAAATGTTACAGACCTATTCTTAATCCAATAAGATTGCCAGTTTAATATCCAGTAATAAATAAAAAGACAAGCAAGCAAATTCAGTTAGTCAGTAGTTCAGTTACTTTCTTTTCATAATCGATAAACTGTTCAACCATGCAACCTGGAAAAGGAAACAAATAGACAAATAAAGATTTGATTTCGATTTTACAATATTAATTGAGAACTTAGGATAAATCACACCATCCAAAAAGATTCTAAAAATAACCGAAGATTTCCTGTTAACCAGAGATTGTACAACTCAGCTTTGGTCTACGTACATCAACAGTTCCGACGTTAATTATTATTTGTCTTTCGTATTAAATAGTCGTTAAGGTTTAATAAACTACTATTCATATTGTAACTACTTATCTAATTTCAAGTGTTGACCTAAATTATTTGTTTTGTGTTATCGTTTTAATTTAAACGGTTACAGTACAGTTTTTTCAATATTTTTTTTGTTGATTTAATTTGGAAATCAATTAAATCTGGAAATAGATTAATTTTGGCGAGCATGTATATGGTTTACAAAATGTTAATCTCCCTTTATTTATATTTTTGCTATTGGACGGTTTAAAAATGCAAAAAAAACATAAACACATTTCATTGATATCAAAACATACAAAATGCTAATTAAGTTTTTTTTTTATTTAAGTTTTTTTATTCGCGGACTGATTAACTACACAATTCATTGGGATCAAAACATTCAAAATGCAAATTTAGATTATATTTTGTGGACTGATAAACTGTGGAATACATTTCCTGAGTGGTACTTCTCTGAAAGATATCGACGATAGAAAGCGAAACCGCTGTATTTATTTTTTTGCATTTTCGGAATCAGCAATTTTTTTCTGTGTCAAATGGTCCGGCTTCCGTGGGTTTACGACCATCACAAAATTTTGTACAGCATTGCAAAAATCTGCGTTTTCATAAAGAACCATAAGGACACATATAGCTGTAATAAAAACAGTTTTTTTTTTTCAATTTGTCATTTAAAACAATTTTGTTTTTTCAAATTATATGATGCTGGTAGTTACAGCGCTGTTCAAATTTTAGCCCGTATTGGTTACAGCGTTTTCACGTGTTTAAAAACAAATGCAATTTCTCTAACTCAAACATGCCTCAAAAGTAACTCTTAGTAATTTTCTAGCATTTTACTTGATAGGAGATTACAATATAAAATACATGTTTAATTTATTAAATATGGCACAAGTAGCTCTAATATTAAAGGACTTATGATTTTTTCTAAAATCTCAAAAGCATTTTGAATCTGGTACTAACTTTGCATATTGTGGGTTACAGTGTGTGTTGTATAGAGTTCTGCTTTTTATCGTATTTTGGAACTCCTCAGCCAAGTTAAAATATATCGAAGAAAAACTTTTTATTTAATTTTTCTTGTTTTTAATAAACAAGAAACTATCTTATAGTGTCGCCATGTCAGTCTGTGTGTCCGTCCGCGGTTTTGCTTGCGCGGTGAAATTAAGAGGAATACTATCACAGCTAAGTAGGCTTCACACGTTAACAAGTAATATCTTTTATGGGTTAATCACGTTTACTTTTGTTATAAGAAATGAAAATTTTGTAGAAATTTAACAAGTCCGTTTTAAATTCACATAAATTATGATTTGCAACTACGGAATCCTACTTTGCACGTGGCACTACATTCACTTTGTCGGTTATTTTTCTGTAATATCTGCACAGTATGCACTGGACTTTTACAATCATTATTTTAAGACTTCAAACTTTTATGAGTAAAAATTTAATCTTAGAACCGTTTTACGCAAGCTTATAATAAATATAATTAACGAGCAAAAAAATCTATTTTCTTTCATCGTTTGATCTCAGAGCGCGGCATGTGGGAAAAGTTACACTAACAAGACAAGCGTCATAAGTTTCTTTTTGGTATAACTGTTACATCATGTAACTTACTTTAAGACAGTCATGTAACTTACATGACTGTCTTAAAAGTAAGTTCTTTTTTGTATGAAATATCTAGATCTATTATAGTTTGAGAACACACACACCAGATGGTAAGCGATGATATTGTTAAAGATAAATAAGAGATTATATTGATTGAGCATGTCGATCTATTTACATATTTACCTAAAAAATAGTTCATATTTTTAACCTACTTCCAAAAAAGAAGGACGAGGATCTCAATTCGCCTGTATGTTTATTTAGCGATTACTCCGCCAATTATGAATTATTTTTATTCATGTGTTTTTTTGTAGGTAATAAGGTCTCAGAGGAGCTCACACACATTTACATTTCATCAAAATCGGTTTTCTTTCATCGTTTGATCTCAGAGCGCGGCATGTGGGAAAAGTTACACTAACAAGACAAGCGTCATAAGTTTCTTTTTGGTATAACTGTTACATCATGTAACTTACTTTAAGACAGTCATGTAACTTACATGACTGTCTTAAAAGTAAGTTCTTTTTTGTATGAAATATCTAGATCTATTATAGTTTGAGAACACACACACCAGATGGTAAGCGATGATATTGTTAAAGATAAATAAGAGATTATATTGATTGAGCATGTCGATCTATTTACATATTTACCTAAAAAATAGTTCATATTTTTAACCTACTTCCAAAAAAGAAGGACGAGGATCTCATTTCGCCTGTATGTTTATTTAGCGATTACTCCGCCAATTATGAATTATTTTTATTCATGTGTTTTTTTGTAGGTAATAAGGTCTCAGAGGAGCTCACACACATTTACATTTCATCAAAATCGGTTCAGTAATTTAGTTTTTATAACAAGCTAACTTTTGTGGACTTCTTATGGCTGAGATGATGATGATGATGATGAACAAGCTAAACAACAATTAATAAACAATTAATATTAATATTAATTAATTAACATTAATATTAATTAATTAATATTAATATTAATTATAATTAGTATTAATATTTATAATTAGTATTAATATTTAATTAATATTTTATAATTTGTACCTAAATAACATTAAAATAATTCAGTTAGTCGGTAGTCTATTTTGTTTACTTCATCAACTGTACCGATAGAAAAACCATTTTAAATAAATAAATAAACATAAATATTTGTGGACATTTCACACAACACCATCTAGCCCAAACTAAGCAAAGCTTGTACTATGTAACTAGATGGCTGATAGAATACATATATACTTTTTTTTTTTTAATATATACATATGATACATAGAAACACCCAGACACAGAACAAACATCACACAAATGTTTGCCCTGGGTGGGGATTGAACCCACAACCTTTCAGTTCAGCAGGTAGACGTAAACACACTACCAACTGAGCCACAAGGTCAGTCAATTTTCCTGTCAGTTCTTCATATAGGCTGTTACTAAAACATTAAAAAAACAAATATTAGGACAGCAACAGCCTATGTTTTGTGTAACGGCCGTTTTAATCACGTGGTTTACTTTATCATCAAACTATTAAGGCGAAGAGGACAATTAAGCCGATGTAGACACACTAGTTGAGTCACTCCGTTAATTGTGCAAAGAGAACTAATGGTGGGTAATTTCTTAATAACCAGTACGTACTATCGATGTGTAAACAAACGTAAGACATGAACTGTGAGGCTTTGTAGGCGTGCGATTATGTGAAGAGCTGGATGTCGTTTTGATTGAGGTTCGTTTTTGAACTGCTTTTTTTGAAAGGGTGACAAAAATGGTATATCCTTATTGTAAGCCATAGTCTCCACTTAAGTCTACATCCACAACCAAAACTACTAGGCTTAGTGTTGTCGTTAATATTTTATTTGCCAGAAAAGGTAGTCAATTTTAAAATACTGTTATTTAAAGTTGTACAAATAGACCTTCGATAGATTACGGTCGTAACTTATGGGTTGTTTTATTTTATTTTTTCTATTTTCCGTAATGCAAAGGTGTTTCATATTCATATTTTTAAAGTCAAAATTTTGTTATGATTCGATTTATTTCGAAATAATTAAATTAATTCTAACAGATTTATCAAGTAATTATTCTAGGACCTGACAACCACGGATATTTCAGTGTTAGAAAAGTGAAAAGTACACGTTATCTTCTCAAAGCTCTGGTAAGCTGTTTAGCCAAGGCCTTTTATTCAGCAGTGGACTAATGCTACTTTTCAGATTTAGTACGTAGAGTTTAACATAAGTAAATTATTGACGTTTCTAGATAACCATAGTAATTCTTATCGCCATATTTCATATCACTTATTTCTAGGTGGCATTATCTTTTCTATTTATAGACTTGTATTTGTGTCAAATTCGATAATGTAAGTTGATAAATCTGATTGACCGTCAGCTCTCCGCGTAATACTAGTTGATTGGATGGCCGCCGCCGCTGTCAGTTGCGTGACGCCGCCTTAACTCGCCCTACACTGGCAATTTGTTTTATTGTACAGGAGCCATCAAAACAACGGATATGAATCATTATTGAATAATGACATTTGTGGGGCATAAACATTATTTTATTATTTACAATAATTTTGTATAACAACAATAATTCTATTTTTTTGTCTGTTCTACGGTTTGTTGATTGAATTTCTGATCCAATAATATTATTTTTTCAATATTGTTTAATTTCACTAATAACTTGACTGTTGATGGTAAAAAAAAATCTTTTTGAGCATCATTAATTCGTCCCTGTCACAAAAATATAATAACAGTATTAATTTATATATATTACATAACCCAATACTAAATTTCATGTCTTACCATCAAAATGCTGGAACTTTAATACAATCTATTACCCCTCATAATCAGCCCCTTAAGCCGGTCCTTTCGCAATATTTGTTTAATTTAATCATATTAAAAACTTGGAATGAACATTATTTTGATCATTTTTTATTCACAGCTTTTTGAGATATATCTATATAATATATATGTATGTAAAACACATAAGTCTTTCTAGTACAGAGGTCATTTCCCTTTTTTCACAATACTCGTCAACTGGTTTATTTTAGTAAAAAGCTTAAGCAACTGAAAAAACAAAAAGCTTTAGTAATTAGTGTACATAAACCAGAAGAAATTTGTCTTTAATTTTTTTTTATTTGTCAGTTTGCTTATTGGTAAGTGATAACCTATGGATAACTGCAACTGCATTGAGTGTTGTTGATGTTTTGCTAGATCAAACAAGTGCTTGTAGAGGCACTTTAAGTGAGTTGTAATCAATGTCACAAAAACTTCAAAATGTAAGACGTTTATGAAGTCGAATATGTCATAAGGCGTTATTCGGGTGATACCATTCAACGTCGGCTCCCCGGTTAATTTTTCTAATACAAATATTTGTCTAAGATGTACCTTTCTAAGTATACAATTACAAATAATCGATTGCAAAAAAATAATCTGACCTTATGCCTTCTAGGAATATGTTGTGTTGTGTAGAATATGCCAGTGGCCAGAAGAAATTAAAAGCAATATAAATCTTTCCATTTAACTTACAAAATAACAAGATCTCATTTATAAGATTCCATTGACACAATAAATGTAATTAGAATAAGTAAATTTTTTCGTGTCAATGGAATCTGAAATAAAATAGGTAATACAAATTAAAAGAAAAGATAAGTCAAAAGTAAAAACTAGGCCAACCTCTGCACGTCACAGCGCTTTACACTTTACGCACTACAACACTTTAAAAATATTTAATAATATAAAAAACAATATCGATTACAAGAATATTAAATTTATTTTATGTAAATAATTCAAAGTTTCGAATAAAAAAATCATATAAATACCTAAGGATTTTCTTTACATACCCTTTGCAATTTGGCCACGCCATGCGTGTTCAGCCTATTTCTGTAAAAAAAAAAACAGGGAATTTGCCAAGCCAAGTTTTATCTTGGCGATAAAACAAATTGCTGGCGAGTTAAAGTGAACACGGCACGCGACTGTATTTATGCTAGTTTATCTTAAGGCAGTGGGGTAACTGACGCAGCTATCTCGCTCGCGTGCGACACATTTTTTTTTTAGAAAAATAATTGTTAACAAATCAATGCACTTTTGTTAAATAGGTGAACATCAGCTTCATTAAAATATTATTACAATGTATTCAGAATATTTTTTTTACTTTGTTAACACTTATTTTAACCGAAATAAATGCTCTAAACAAAAAAAAAACTAGTGAGAAGAGGTTTATTTAAATATTTATCAACAAAAAAAAACTAAATATTTTGTAATACAAATTTAAATTTAAATAAAAATAAAACGGTTGAACCGATTTTGATGAAATATAACTAAGAACCTCTATGAAATCCTCTTAAAAAACTAGATCAAAATCGGTCCATCCGTTTGAGAGCTACGGATGCCACAGATAAATACACAGATATACAAATACACACGTCAAACTTATAACACCTCTCTGTTTGGGTCGGGGGTTAAAAATATTTAAATTAGTTTATACGCTGCCTTTGGTATAGGTATATACGGCCCGAACATAAACCCCTGTCCGTCCAATTGGTGGGAAAGCGGTTGTTTTAACTTGTCGTTAGAAGGTTCTTATCTTTTGTAGAGATAAGCAACTGGATCCCTAATTTTAAGTTACTTTATTCTAGTTGAATAAAATTAAATCTATTCTGCTTATTTTTCTTAAAAGCTTTTTTGCGACTTGTTTTCAACGAAGGTTTTCCAGTCCAATACCAAAACGTTGGCCTAACTAAATAGATGAAACTTTTTGTGGCAATGCAATTGCTGGATTTATTTACTAGTATTTATCACCATTTACCATTTATCATAAATGGGACAAAATAAAGTTAAAAATACTTACAAAAATATCTTACATTTCATCTTGAAAATATACAGCAAAAAATGACATAGATAAATAAATACCTA
Source organism: Lycia hirtaria (assembly GCA_947563715.1). Lineage (NCBI taxonomy): Eukaryota > Metazoa > Arthropoda > Insecta > Lepidoptera > Geometridae > Lycia > Lycia hirtaria. Next base: position 42,187,882 of record OX387379.1, read on the forward strand.
GTTACTTACTTACCTAAAATAACGTTACGATGAGTTCATCTAAATTTAATTGCGAAACTATTTTTATCACGCCTATGATTTTTAAAGTACATCGCCCGTCCTTGAAGAAAACTAACCGAGTCGTATTAAAGAAAAGTAGGTAAACATAATATCAGAAATACAAATTAACCTGCATACCAAAATTACCAACAAGTGGCGTCACTAACTTTAACGGCGCAAAGCAGTACTAAAACAAGCTTTCGACTCACCAATGGTGTAAGTGGCGCCATCTATTTGAAAGGTGGCACTCTTGCATTTCTTGAAGAGTTTCCCGCTGACTACTTGTCGCGTCGCGCTACCGTGCGTCGCTGGATTCGATGCAATTTCCCTCCGCACCACGTGGGTGGCGCTAGTATCGAATCTATTTCTCAACTCCTCAAACGACAAATCGGTTGAAAAATCCGACGATAAATCCGGCGTTCTGTCCCGCCTTCGCACTTGCCCGCACAGTCGGCCCTGACTGGACTCGGCCGCTTTTTTGTCCATTTTGATGGATCACTTTTGCACTCACTGTCACTTATATTCACTTGCTAATGTCATTATTTTTTATCCAGTCTAGTAATTCACTGAGTGATTTATTAGTTGAACTTATCTGTCAAAGAAATGTTTATGAAAATAAATAAGTCATGGATTTATTTTGTAAAGCTTTTACGAACTTATTCGGCTTTTGGTAGCTGATAAATGATGAGAAATTAAAAAAGTGGTAGAAAATGAAAATTTTAAATTTGAATATATAAAACACAAAACAGAGTACCTATAGTTTGACAAATGCGAAGATGGTTGTTAGTTTTCATCTAAAATGCGAGATTAAAAGACTCCAACCTGAAATATGGGGTTTTAATTTTCTTAATTTTGTTGTAACTATATTAATTGAAGTTACGACGGTCAAATTGAGAAAAGTAGGCATTGATAACATAAATTTCAATGCCTTTAATTAAACAAGAATTTATGTATATGGAACATAATCGTTTATTATTTTGATTTTAATGATGTTGTTTATTTCACTAAGTCTTCGAATACATGCACGACTTTGGCCATATAAAATTGGGACACGAGCCTTTATATAATGTAAATTAACTGTATAAAAGCTGCCGGTAAAGTCACCACCCTATTGTTTTCTAAGGTTTTCACAAAAAGTCAGCACCACTTTATTGAGCCGTGACAAGAACTTCACCATAATTTATTTTACTTGGCGTATGTGGCTATGTCTGTGACTAGGACTTTACTAACAAATAAAATTATCATGTATATAGAAAAGAAGAAGTACTTATAGTCTCCATTACTGTGTCTTAAAGAGACTTAAGTAAGTAAATGCTTTTAGTTACTGTGGTTTTAATTAAAGAAAGGGGTAAGCACAAAAGGACCTAATGGCTCGACGTGTATCCGAGAATTGGGCCTCATTTATAATATATGATTTTATATAGTTTTATATTTAAAAATATATCGCATGCGAACGAGAAAGTGTAATACTCACTTTTTTGGTGTAGATTTTTCGAGTGTGTGTTGATCAAACTAAATTTAACCAAAATTAAGTTATATATAGTTATATACCTATATATAATTATAACCTATGTAATTAATAACTAGATTTAAGTGTTAGTTTCGTCACTTAATTAAGTAATACATCATTATTTAACAAATTCGTAAAGATTCTGATGTGACATTTTTAATTTTCAAATCGCTTTAAGAAAATATGAAGAAAAAAATTAAACAAGAAAAAACAAAACACTGTCGACGACAGCCACAATTTCATTTAATAACCGTCACAACTCTTCTCGCTCTCGTCTTTAACTTAGAAAATGATAATAAAAAATCACGTTCCGTTACGCGCAGTATGGTAATTCGAGGCAATTGAAAAGGGACGCACGTGCGCCTCGCTCCGGTCACGGTATTTGTGGAAACGTAACGGCACGACTACTCTACACTCTTTAATTTGATGTGTAGGGTTGAGATGAGTGAATGAAAAGTTCATGCGTCTTGCGATACGTGGATTGAATTTTCTGAGACGCAATTTTTTTGTTCAGTAAAGAGGACTATGCCAAAAGTCCGTTCTCAGCGATATCGGTTCACGTTCTGTATAGTGAATAGATCTTTTAGAATCTAGATCGACGAGCTCCATGTTTGGCTACACAGTCGCTTAACATCAGGAGATTTGGTGGTCAATTGCAGATCTATCTTGTATAAAAAAGGACGTGCCTTTCTTTTATGAGAGAATTTTTCGAAACAAACTCGGCTGCGTTGGGGATGCGGACGGTTTATAATATTTTTCTTTTGGGCGGGCTCGAATACCTCGCTACACTGTGGATTTTGGAAACCTAGGTACCTATTTTGAAACCTACTTAACAATCGATTCAATAAGTTGCCTGTGACATAAAAAATAAAACACTTTAAGTATTCCCTTGATTTATAATTAAAGAGTTTACAACCCTTTAATTATAAATCTAAAGGGTCTAAGTGCCAATTTTTTTTAAATATATTTTTCACTTCAGTAGCCCAAACATGTAGGTTTTGCTGCCTGAAATCAGTGAGCAAAATGCGATTTTGCTCACTGATTTCAGGCAGCCTTTTCGAAGTTCTGATTTTGAATTCGACCTCAAAGACAAACACTTTCGGAATTTCGTACTAACTAAAGAAATTTTGCAAAAATATAATTATGTCTTTTCATCATCATCATCATCTCAGCCATAAGAAGTCCACTGCTGGACATAGGCCTCCTCCATGGATTTCCAAAAAGACCGATTGGAAGCGGCTTGCATCCAGCGTCTTCCCGCCACTTGTATGAGATCATCTGTCCATCTCGTGGCTGGTCTTCCTACGCTGCGCTTGCCGGTACGTGGTCTCCACTCGAGAACCTTTCGTATGTCTTTTAATGTAATCTATTGAATTTTTAACTTATTGTTGTATTTAAACGTAAATAAGTATTTACTGCAAATAAAACTGATATTTAACCTGTGAATATTTATTATCTCCTAAAGTGTTCTCGCTGCTGAAGTAAAAAGTTATTTGTGTTACACGAGAGCAAAGTTTTATGCATCTCGTGCCTTTGAATCCCTCGCCACACTCAGGATTCAACTTTAGAATCACTCGCTACGCACGTGATTCAATCATTGAATCCTTCGCTTGCTCAGGATTCAAAATCAGGACTCGCAGCAAAAAACGAATTTGCTCTCTTGTTGCACAAATCCATTTGCATATTATTAGACATGGCATATAGATCGTATTTTTGTAATAATATTGTGTTGTTGTTTTTTTTGGCACTTGGACCCTTTAGAATTACAACCCTTCAATTGTACTAGTATTAAAATAGTTTTAATGAAAAGAGATAAAATATATGGTAAATTTAGTATATTATGTTCATAGTTTCTTGCCTAAAACACAGGATTACCTAGTTTAGGCTAGCTTAATAAGTTTACCTTTGTAATATATACCTTCTTTTTGTATTTGGATTTTTGGATATCTTAACTTTTGAATAAATAATTTATTAATTATTATTTATAGCTGAACTCATATAATTTTACAAATTATACGACTTTAATCTGACAGTTGGCTGATTGGTTCTGCCGATCAACTATGCACTGCATTTGACACAAATTAACAATTTTCCAAACGAAAAATTCTAGACGTAAACAATTTCAGACGCATTTTTTACAATTCAATACGTTTTTCGCATCACTATCTGTTTTGACAGAAAGAAAAACAGCTTGATTGTAATTTACCGCATTTTAGTCTTGAAAAATTCACTTTCAGAGCGTTGATTTTGTTCTGGTGTTTACAAACCGTGTGTGACTTTAATAGTATTTATAGCAGAGCAGAACGTTTTAAAAGCAGTTTACTGTTGCAGACAAAATGAATGAAACTTTGCTGTGAAACTTTTTTATGTGTTACAAGGTTCATAAACTTTCTGTAGCATAGCATAGTATGTAGTAATAACTAAAGTATGGGACTAGAGTAGGATCTATCATAAGACAAGACAATGAAAAAAATTAATGGGGATAGTTAGCAACAAAATATTAAAATAACAAGTTTTTATTTATCAGCCCTGTTTATACAAACTGTCCCACTGCTGGGCGTGGGCCATCTTCTCATTATGAGAAGGGTTAGGCCATAGTCTGCCACGCTGCCCAAGTGCGGGTTGGCAGACTTCACACATCTTCAAGATCATTGAGAACTCTCAGACATGTAGGTTTCCTCACGATGTTTTCCTTCACCGCTATAAGTTGGCAGCAATCAACAATACGCACATAACTTCGAAAAGACAGAGGTGCGTGCCGTGGGATTCGAACCCAGGACCTGCGGATCGCAAGTCAGACGGTCTCCCGACTAGGCTGCCGGAAACTTATAACAAAATATTATAATAACAAGTATACGTTTAGAAAACTCAAAAATAACCCTCGACAAAAAAACGGCTCAACCGATTTTGATAGCTAAGAACACTCTAGATGAAATCTTTTTTTCGAACAAAAAAAAAAATAATTAGATCTAAATCTATCCATCCGTTTGAGAGCTACGATGCCACAGACAGACACACAGATACACAGATACACACGTCAAACATATAACACCCCTCTTTTTGGATCGGGGCTTAAAAATATGAATGTACGTCCTTCAGGATGTAGTCAGGAGGTCCACTTCTAGACATGTAGGTCTCCTCTATAGATTTCCAAAAAGACGGGTTGGAAGCGGCTTGTATCCAGCGTCCCTGCCACTTGTATGAGGTCATCTGTCCGCCTTGTGGCAAAAACAATGTTTCCAGCGAAATTTCTTTTGAAATAACGAGATTAAACATCTAATAATTGCGAGATTAAACATCTAATAAAGCGCTATGCACTCTTGTTAATATCTGGAAAATGTTAAAGATGTAGCCAATGACTTTCCATCACGTGGACGTAGTCTAAAACAAAATTCGTGTCCTGGATTGACCGATACTCATATATATCAACAATGACGAACTTAAAGATTTTGAAATAAAGACTCTATGCCGTCGCCTATTTACGTTAGTTATCGTGTGAGATCTAATTAGACCTCCTTGAGCTCGTACGTTTTTGTGGACTGACGCTACATCCCGTTGATACCTTATAAAAGGTAATAGCAAAAAATTTGTTGAAAAATAATGATAATAATTACCAGCGTTTTGAACGTTTGATAATAACAATCAAAGAGCCGCGAACAATGTTTCTAGACCTCGCCCGTTAACAAAGCCGCTGATGGATGGCGGTTCCTCCAAAATCGATACCGTTTCAAACGCGCGCTTTTATTCAAATTCTTTTGAACTAAGACACTGGATTGGCTTCTAATCAAAGTTACTGCCGAATGTGATAAGGCTTAATTTATTTCTGTTATCTTACAGATAGTTTCTAACAATAATTATTCAAATTAGACACATTGATTAGAGATGGATAAACTCTTCAAGTATGCGCGCTTGTTTGTGCAAATGTGCTTCATCGTGGACCGCAAAGAACATCATCATCGTCAACATCCAAAATGACGGCGCAAGCGAGTTATTGGATTAAAAAAAAAACACTAACAAAAACCTGTTATAATAAAATTGATAATAATAATACCTAAATAAAATATGTTTTGATAAAATAGCCCATAAATGTAAACAGTAGAGTTATTATGTTTATACAAAAATATATCAGCTAATTCGATTTAGTTAGGTATTAACTATTATTTCAAATAAATAATGGTTAGTAACCAAATCGAAGTTTTCCTCTCTCTCTGAATCTCTAAATTATAAGTTCAAACTCATATTTTAGACTTCAAATCATGCACAATCATCTCACCACTCAGAAGTATTTCTACTAATTCGATTCCAAACAAAAAGAAAACATTTTTTTTTAATGCTGTAATAGGTTTGCACATGACCGTCAACTCACCTGATGTTAAGCGACGTTGCGGTCTATGATGGAGCGCGCTTACTTAGAAATAATCAATTCACTCTCGATTTAAAGACACCCAGACTATACCTATCGGAGAAGACCCACTCAGGAGGCATATTCCACAATTTAGCAGTGAAATTAAAGCGTTTCGTTCCGGTTTTTCCAATAAACATCCCGTAAATTAACCGATTCGCCAGGTTTGTATTGTGTGCTTGCTCTACCAGTCCATTCCCAAAGCATGAATACGAAATGCCTTCAAACAGTGAAGAAAACCGCCTGTTTGTGTTCGTAGGAACACGCAAATGGGTAAAGTCATGCGATGCTTGGCAGCGGTAGTTGGCATAGTATGGCGTAGCGTGGCGTAACCATCATGTGGAAGTCTCTAACTCGCTGTTTCACGATATAAAATATACGTATCGATAAAACTCAGTTGTAATAACGACTATAACTATAAATATTTTTACTAACTTTAATATTTTACAACACAACGTGAAATGACAAAAAGTAATTAATTATAATCTGGATTCAATGTTTTTATTTGTTTATTGTGTAAAAATAAGTTAAATGTGTTAATTTATATTATCATTTTCGTTCGAAATTTTACATTAGAAGTAATGTTTGTCACAAATGTATTTGTAGAAAAAGATATGCTGTGTAGATGTTTTTTTTTATGATTGAAACCATAAATGGTTGTATTTTTCTTTTAAAATTTTGATATCTAACTTCAAAATTTAATATAAATTTGATAAAAAGCAAAACATAGAAGAAATCTAGTAATTTATGATTGTAACACAAAAACAATCATAAAATCGTTTAATATTAAGGGAAGAAACAGTTTTGATGAAATTGTATGAAAAATGCGTAGGTATTAAAGTAGCAAACACGGAGATCTCAACACTTATGATACCTCAAGGGACACGGTTGCGAAAGAATCTATAGTGCCAAATACATATGTAGTATGTTTGTCAATTGAATGAAGCTCGATACGAACGCTCATTTGTGTAGAGACTTGCCCCCCGTGTTAGCTAGGCTTCGGTCAGTTAAACGTTTGTTTATTGAATCATGTTCGGGAGGGAAACGCGATTTCGGCACGTAATAATGTTGGTACCTATATCTGAAATGAACGACTACGCTTCGTAATGAATAATAATTTATTTAAAAGTAGATAGTTTTGTTATCGTTTTTAGGTAAAGTGATCGTAAAAATGACCTTCTCATGTTTTAATGCGACGTGGTTCGACCAGTAAAAACAGAATTGTTAAAGACGGCAAGTGCTATATAAAATAATGAGAAAGATATATGTTTTATGCATATTACAAAATAGTTACATTTTGTTCACGTGTCGCGTCGATCAGGCGCTCAGTTAAGTTTTTGAAAATGTGATGCTACCGCTAAATGCTAACTTTCAACTCTTCAATATGTATGCTACACCCACTTCATATGAAACGAAGTAATCCGTTATTATTTTAATTATCAGATAGGGATTTTATTGTCAAACACTAACCACCAACTCCTGAGGGAGTTGGAGTTCAGTACCAGACCTGAGGGTCTGGTACTGGATTTGTACGGCTTTTTTTTAACCATAAAAAAGCAATGATAGAATGATTTTATTTGCCTATGAAACTACGTTAAATAGATAGATGTTATACATATTTAAGAGAAAAGATCAGCTAGTTCCTACCTTCAAAGGTTTATAGACATTATTAATTCTTAACATAAATTTCTAAATAGTACAAAACCAAAATGCACGTTAGTTTTCTACAGTATCTGATTAAAATGTGTAAATCCAATTACTTAAAAGTTATTGGATTGGCCTTGTGGCTCAGTTGGTAGTGTGTTTACGTCTACCTGCTGAACTGAAAGGTCGTGGGTTCAATCCCCACCCAGGGCAAACATTTGTGTGATGAGTATGGATGTTTGTTCTGTGTCTGGGTGTTTCTATGTATCATATGTATATATTTACAAAAAAAAAGTATATATGTATTCTATCAGCCATCTAGTTCCATAGTACAAGCTTTGCTTAGTTTGGGCTAGATGGTGTTGTGTGAAATGTCCATAAATATTTATATTAAATATTTATTATGCGTATTTATTTCACTTTAAGAGCGTTTGTCAAATTAATTTTCATCAGTAGGTACAAATACAAGTGGCCTAGTTACTATAAGCTAGAATCTCTAGAATCTCTTTATTGGATGAATTCCAAATCTGCAGTTTTGCAAGTATTGATTCAAACAACATATACAAACAGCACTATTATATTTTTATTCAAACTGAGATGATTAATTTTTAGGTTTATGCAATCTTAAGTTTTAATAAAAACTTATACTTACAAGCCTATAACTTACAATAATTTTTTTTCTTTATTTTTCTCCCTATTAACTTTGTAAATATTTTTAAACCATTTTTTTTACCAAACCAGATTTTTTAACACGCTTTTATTAGTTTCATACGCATGTTAGATATGTAACGGAAACTTTGAACATGATTTTGACCCACTTCAAATGGTCAGATTTCATTCAAACTTTGTAGACTTATCGAGGACCAATGACAATACAATATTTTGATAAGATTGAGCGTGTTTTTTAAACTATTATATTATTTTTGTTAGAATATTAACTTCAGGAGTAGATTCATAAAAAATTCGTAAGTGGCTTTTGTTTAGTGTTTTTTAAATGTCATGCCATGTCTAAATAGGTATAAGATTTGTTTCAGTTTCGGATAAGTTATTAGGTCTCATTAATTAAGACATGTTTTAAAGAAATTAGTAAAATTATTGTAACAAGAACACATATATGTAAAATTACTTCTATTCTATTATCTTTAATAATAAAACGTACTTGCATACAGTGTAGATATATTATACTACATCTATAAACTCCTGAAATCATTTCCAGTCTTTTCGACGGTTGAATAAAATAGAACCCTCTTTTCCAAAACTTACAAGTCTCATAACTTTTCCTTCTGTATGATATCGGTGATTTTTTTCAAAGGTTCAAAGTTTCCGTGTAGTATGCGAGCTCGGTTGAAGGATTTCATTAGAATCAGCTTAAAATTGAGCTGGGAAGATTCCACCGAGAAGATTATAAACCAATTTGTAGCGAGGACGTTGCCCGCGCGGTAAAACGAAACGTTTAAATTACTGCTAGAAGCTGGACGTTTGCAGGTAATAGAACACTAAATTAATATTTAGTCGGTTTTAAATTGTTCATTCCGAAAACTGGGCTTCGACTAAAAATAGATGCAAGAAAGCTATATTTTACACTTTGTCGTTGTTGTTGTTTATCTGTTGTATCTCACTGCTGGGCAAAGACTTCCCCCGATATTTCAAATATTTTTAAAAATATAACTCATAGTTTTTATTGTTCGAGACATATTGAATTTCGATAACCTTTCATTTTTATGTTTGTATATTGTTTCGAGCAGTCGTAGTGTCTTGGCTGCAATATGTGTATAACCCACATGTTATATACACTAGCTGCGCCCTACGGTTTAACCCGCGTACTGATAATAAGCGGTGACAATAATGATAAGATACTTATATCCTATGTCCTTCTTCAGGTTCTAAACAATTTCTGTGTAAAATTTCATAACGTAATCGTTTAGCCGTGAAAAGGGTAAGAGGTAAGAAATAAACTGAGAGACAGAGTTACTTTCGCTTTTTAATATTAGTTACGATAGAAAAGAAGATTTCGGCAGCCTAGTCGGGAGACCGTCTGACTTGCGATCCGCAGGTCCTGGGTTCGAATTCCGCGGCACGCACCTCTGTCTTTTCGAAGTTGTGTGCCTATTGTTGATTGCCGCCAACTTCAAACGGTGATGGAAAATATCGTGAGGAAACCTACATGTCTGTGAGTTCTCAATGGTCTTGTAGATGTGTGAAGTCTGCCAACCCGCACTTGGCCAACGTGGTAGACTATGGTCTTACCCTTCTCACAATAAGAAGATGGCCCAACAGTGGGACGGTTTGTACAAAAAGAGGTGATTTAAAAAAAAAGTTGGAATAAGATGAAATTGACTGACCTGTAAACACTATTTGCCATAAAATAATAATAATAAAGAAAACTAAAATAACTTACAAACCGTAGCAACGAAAATAGCCTGCCTTAAAAAAGCAAGACGAATAGTGAGATAAAAGTCGAGTAAACGTAACTAATGAAATAACAAATGGCTTTCACGAACGAAATTTAGAGCAAAAACTGTTGAAAAATAAAAGTTGAAAAGTTAGCTCTGAAACAAGACGGATAAAGTGATTTTTATTCGGCTGGAGGATTTTAAAATAAATCCGTGTAATTAAGACAATTACAGGCGTATTTTAGTTGCTTCAATTAGTCAAAATGTGGATGAAAATGAAAACATTTTCATAACCGTTCTTCAAATAAAAGTATTATGGCGACTTTACTGTGGCAGGACCGGTGGTTGACTGTAACACGTTTTACTTGATTTTGATCATGAAAGACTTATTTGTTGCTATTGCTATATAATAGCATATTTATTCTACTATTTCACAAAAAAAAAATTGTAGTATAAACTATATAGTGGTCACGTGGTCTCTAACTATGGGCTTTATAAGAGAGCTCAAAATCACGCAACAAGCTATGGAGAGGGCTATTCTCAGAGTCTCTCTACGAGATCGAATCAGAAATGATGAGCTCTGTAGACGTACGAAAGTCACTGATTTAACACAGCGGGTAAGCAAGTTTATGTGGCAGTGGGCAGGGCACATAGCACGTAGAACTGATAGCCTATGGGGTCGAATTTCTCGAGTGGAGACCACGTACCAGTAAACAGCGTAGGAAAACCAGCCACGAGATGGACCGATAATCTCTTACAAATGGCGGGAAGACACTGGATGAAAACCGTTTCCAGTCGACCTTTTTTGAAATCCATGGGGGAGACCTTTATTCAGCAGTGAACTTCTTATGGCTGATATATTGATGATTATGCAGAGTAATTTTGATTTATAAAAAGTACTTTAAACTAAACAGGTTGGCCAAAAATAGATTTGACTGGTTGTCAGCCAAAACTTAAAAAGTTATGGAGGTCGATAAATATAACAAAGAAACTTATATTTATAAAGTTTTATCTAATATAATAATAATAATAATATTTATTGAGACCCCTGACCTCCAGCTTGCCTTAACCGGCCGGCTGTGTGGTGGAAACCGCAAGAGCTAAGACCCTAAGCTCCAGGATGGAAGTGTTAAAGGGCATAACGCCGCTAGTAGCTCTCAGTGGACGCGCAGCACATCTCTCGACACCCTTAGCCACCCACACCAATGTTGCTTCCCCGGCGCCAACATGCGGCGCCACTATGCGGCCATTCAGTGGGTGGCGAGTCATCACCTGCCTCAACATTTTTGAATGATGAGACGAAATTGGCAGGTGCCGTTATCTCATTCTTATGCTCCCACACAGAAGTACCTTATCTTACTCACTGTGTGGGACCATCAGCCAATAAACTAGTTTTACTTATAAGTCATAAACATTTCATCTCAATAGCCCCGATTCGTCGAATTCCATATTGTACAATAGTTCCATCATCTATCCACATACCAAAATACTGAATTTTTTATTTTATTTTATGTAAAGGGCCTCTTAGTGTTGGCTCCACTGATGCCCATCAAAAGACCGGGCTGCGACCCGAGATTTAAATTGAATAAAGGATAATAATATTTATTATTAGTAACGCTTTTTTCACACACTCAATAATATTTTACTAGGGAATAATTGTTGTATTACGAACCCAAATATTTATTACTATATTTATAGTAAGTAGTTACAATGATTTTACAACTGGCTATGGGTTTGAGTAATTGGACTGTCTTTATACCCTCATCGGTCTGAAGTTTATTTGCTTTTTTGTGTAGTAGTTTAACTAGTTAGTTAAGTGTGTGTAGTTTGTTTTACTTAATACTTTGTAAAAAGAATATTCTTAATACATAATATACTTTTCGTAAAAAACTATGTACTGCCTATATATAATTATGTACATTATATATGAAAACACAACAAGTTTAAATTGGCCACAGAGACGTACGTACGAACAAAAGTCAAACAATGAGTGATTGATAATGTTTGTGGTGAAACTGACACAAATGATTTAGAATTCACGAGTTAACCTTATCACACAAATAGACACAGACAAATATTTAAAAATTCAAAATAGAATTGACACAGTAAGTAACTAAGAAACGTAAGAAGCTGGGGAAATCGCCCAAAAAATACATTGGATGATTGGATGCAACGATACGAGAAAATGAACCTGCCATTAATATTGATATTTAACAAAGTGTTTTATGTATTTTTAAGATAGATAGAAAGATTGATAAGCTCTTTATTGTTTATATGTTAAATACATTACAAATTAATAAGATTTTCCCGTAAAGCGCCCTATACCTACAAACAATTATCTAAACTAATAGAAAAATACTCGACTGTGTAAGAGCAATGTTTGTAGTGCTAGTAACCTAACCATCATCCCTGATAACATGTTAAATTGTTGTTGTTGTTTTTTTTCATTATTGAGTGTACGGTTTTGCGAGAAAGTATGCATAAAGAAAAAGATCCACGGTACAATTAATTTAAATGCTTTTCTAGAATGATTCTTTTAAATGAGGTACTCAAGACAACAAATCAAACTAGCCTAAACTCACACTGGAACAGTTGAAACAAAATAAAAGCTAGTAAAATTTAGAAGGACCATCGATACAGAAAGTCCTTCAGAGGCTCTTCAATTCCATCGTGCTTGAAGGTACAACGCAAGAAGCATAGAAAAGAGGCGTGGTGGCGCTGTTTTTCAAAAAAGGGTATAACACTTTGCAGAAGAACTCCAGATCAATCTCGCTTCTGAGCCATGTTTATAAGCTATTTTCGAAGGTCATCACGAATCATCGTAACAATCTTAATTCGCAGGTTCGATGACTTCCAGACTCCCGAACAAGCCGGCTTACGAAATGCTATAGTACCATAGACCACACCCACACGCTGCGGCAAGTGATACAGAAGACCGAAGAGTACAACTTCAAGAGAACAACCTCTTTCTACTATCACTTGGCGAGTATTGCTTGTTAAGACCAAAAAGGTCAATGCTAGATGATTTACATAATATCGCTATATTTCGAATAGTTGTAATGACATTGTGACAGTGTTCAAAATATCTACTACTCTAAGTAATCATGAATCTTTAGGTCTAATAGTTAAGCAAAGTGGGATGGGTTGGATACATTTGGCGGATGCCAGAAGAGCTATGAGCAAAATCCACCACTGACCGGGACTCACACGCTCGCTAGACCAGCCTAGAAAAAGGTGGAGAGATGAGCTTGACACCCGTATCAAGGATTGACCCACAATAGCAGTTAAATTTGGAAGGAGGGAAAAGAGCTTTATGCTCAACAATGGGACAATAGTAAATTAAAAATATCCTATGCAATAGAATGGTAGAAAAAATTGCCCCTTCTGAGTGCCTCTTGTATTTCTCACTTTAAAAAAAAAATTCTATGGCTTCTTAAATCTATGACGGCATTTTGTAAGGGTTTACTGCAAAACATCTTCCTTCCAAATTTGGTTTATGTTTTGCTGTAATATTCAGAGTAAAATGAAATAGCTGCAACATAGGTATGTTGTACGGACAAACGGTTAAATGGATAATGGCGAATTTATGTGTTCCTCGTAATTACTACGGAACCCTAAAAACTGGATTCCAGCGTAAATATCTCATAGCATTTTATATTCAGACAAACGTAGTAGTTGTTTACGCTAGAAAATAAACAGTGAGCCGGCAAAGAATTTGAATTTAAATATAACATAATTAAATATAACATAACAGAATTTGAATATAAATATAACTTTGACATTTTTACTTTTTAATATAAAGAATGCTTTTTTAAAGTTGAAATTGTATTCGGTTGAAAGTTGAAACGTTTTTTAAGTTCCAAATGACTTCGTTAAGGTTTTAGAAATGCTCTGTTGTTGATGGGAGTAATAAAACTTCCAGAAAGTTCGTTGACCGACTGCTTGAATGATGGATTAATTTTATTTTTGTTTTGATACGAGTTTATTTTAGTTTAATGTTAGGTAGTAAAAAAGTGTTGCGAAAAATTTCGAAAATATGGAAGAAATAATTTGCTTTCATTTATTTTATAAAACATGGTATATCAGACGTTATTGTATACAAGTACCTATTATTAAAAGAAAAACAAAATTCCCATCTACAGAAAGCTATTTTTGCAGTCTAAATTACGATTTTGTTACGCTTGATACGCTGTTGAGTGTACCTTTTTGTGAGAAAATATGCATAAAATCGCCGTAAAAGATTATAAATGCGCATTCTGTTAAATAATTCTAATAAAATCACTTGTTTATTACGAAAAAAACCGCATTTTTTTAATTTTCGAGAGATCTAATAATAGTATTACAAAAAAATATAGTCTATGACACTCCACATCAAAATCGGTCAAGCTGTTTAGGCTATAAGCGATCCTAAAGAAACATGTATGTATACATACAAAGATACATACTTCCGGAGTGGATCTTTCCCGATAGATATAATCTGGGTGTTTTTAAATCGCGAGTGAATTCTTCTAGGTAAGGGCGCTCCATCGTAGACCGCTACGTCGCTTAATATCAGGCAAGTTGGCGGTCAAGCGCAAACCTATTTTTACATAAAAAACATACTCAAAAACCATAACCCTCCTTCTTACGCAGTCGGCTAAAAATTTGAATTGATTTCAAAATTCAATATTTGATTAGGTACCTTGACGGATAGATGGATAATGTAAAGCGAATTATCTTCTAGACGAGCTCCATAAGTAGGTACTTAGAAGACTTTACCAATCGGCTAAAGGTGTGTCACGTGAGATGGCTTAAACTTCCGATCAGTATTTTTTGACCAATAAAATATATATTGTTCATTACCCAAATATTTCGTCGTGGCTGGGCATCAAACCCGTAACCTACAGCTTAGAAGACAAGTAAATTAATTAAAATAATTATGAGTAAAAAAAAATAACATCAACAAATCTATCCGCATGGAGTACGGAAGTAGGCGTATGCATACACGTAATAAATATGTAATTTATTGGTGAATTGGCGGTGTTTGAAGATCTGTTATAATGATTTATTGGAATCCGCTTGTAAACATTAACCCGGATCAAATTAACTATATTTCTATAATGTGATTAAAATAAAAATATTACTGGTAGGTATAATTCTGTAATCTGTCGATAATTCTGGATAAGTGACTTCGAGCTATTTGATATTTTGTACAAAATCAAATTTCTGCCCGGTCCTAATTTCACTGATCATCATTGTTGTCATCATCTATACTCTTCTATATTCTCTCTCTTTTATTGCGATCTGCCTTATTCCTGTGCCAATTAAGTCAAGGTTCGACCCTCAATAGAGTTCGTGTTTATTTTTATTTGTTACGCAGATTTATTGTGTTGATAATTCAATCAATTCTGCGCAAAAATATTAAAATTTGGTGAATTTTTTTGTATATTTTTCATTTTACCATACCGCAAATACGGTGCACGAATCAGGTGAAAAAAGACGGCAATCATACGCAGTGACGTAGTTATCCTCTCGCTCACTCTCGTATACAATGTACATACTATTAATGTAAACTTTTTTTTTTTTTTTTTTTATTCGAAGATAGGCTTGCGCTTGACCATCAACTCACCTGATGTTAAGTGACAGTTACGGTCTACGATGGAGCGCGCTTGCCTAGAAGAAACCTATTCACTCGCGATTTGAAGACACCTAGATTATATCCAGTCGGAAAGACCCATTCAGGAAGCGCATTCCACAGTTTGGCAGTACGTACAATGAAAGTGGAGCCAAAGCGTTTCGTACGTGTTTTCGGAATATCAACCATATAACGATGTCGCTTTTTCATGCTTCTTGCAGTCCGATAAAAAAAGGGCATGGGGGAATGAGATCATGCAAAGCAGACGCACACTCACCGAAATGTATACGATAAAAAACCGACAAACTAGCTACTTTGCGACGATGCTCCAGACTTTGAAGCTTAGTCCGGACAAGGTAATCGTCACAAATGAGCCTCTTAGCACGCCTCTCAATGGTCTCTAACGCCTCGAGCTGGTACTTAGCAGATCCGTCCCAAAGGTGCGAACAGTACTCCATGCACGACCGAACTTGTGCTTGGTATAGCGTAAGCAGCTGTTCCGGCGTGAAGTACCGACGCACCTTCGAAAGGATACCCAGCTTTTTGGCAGCTAATTGAGCCTTAGACTCAATATAGGAGCCAAAGTTAAGGGTGGACGTCAGTGTTACGCCTAAGAGCTCGAGGTGGTCCTTAATCGGTATCGCAACATCCCGGAAAGTAGGAGCCAGCTGGAATGGGCTCCTTTTTGCAGAGAATAGACACGCCTGCGTTTTAGCAGCATTGAATTTGACTAGGTTGGCATCGCCCCACTCGGAGACTGCCTTAAGAGCCAAATTCAAGCGCTCGACCATTGCCTCTCTAAGAGCATGGGTTTGAGGTACACTGGCTCGCGCGCTGGATATGTAACTCTCAACAACGGTGCTGTCGTCTGCGTACCCAAAAATACCGGGTTTTAGCAGACCATTAATATGCAGCAAGAAAAGCGTAGCAGAAAGCACAGACCCCTGGGGAACACCAGCATTGATAGCCATTCGGTCAGACGAGCAGCCATCAATGACTACTCGTAGCGACCGGTCCCGCAGGAAGTCCGATATCCAAGCAATAAAACCGGCGGGCAGTCCATATGAAGGAAGCTTGCTGATAAGGCTGTCATGCCAGACCCTGTCAAAAGCCTTCGAGATGTCAAGGGAAACGGCGATTGCTTCCCCGTGCTTCTCTATGGCTTCACTCCAGATGTGGGTGACGTACGCTAAAAGATCTCCAGTAGACCGATTTCGCCGAAACCCGTATTGACGATCACTGAAAAGATCATTGGATTCAAGGTACGTCAAAAGCCTGTTATTGAGGATACGTTCCATTGTCTTGCAGAGAATGGACGTAACCGAGATAGGCCTGTAGTTAGCAGGGTCAGCACGACTACCTTTTTTGGGCACAGGTTGCACGTTAGCAACCTTCCACGATTTCGGCACTTGTCCAGTTTCAAAAGAGAGGCGAAAGAGGCGCGTCAGTACTGGAGTCAACTCAGGCGCACAAGTCCTCAGAACGATGGCTGGAATACCATCAGGGCCACTGGCTTTGTTCACGTCAAGACTGCGTAGCGTTTTGCGAACCTCCGTTTGGCGAATACGAAAATCAGGCAAGGTTGCCGTGCTAGCAGGTGGAGTTGGAGGTATCGCACTACCAGCGTCAAGACGTGAAGAATCCGCAAAAAGAGAGGCAAACAAGTTTGCTTTCTCTACCGCGTTATGAGCTAGTGTCCCGTCAGGTTTCAACAGGGGAGGAAACGAGGGGCGGCAGAAGTTCGCTTCAACAGACTTAGCTAGGGACCAAAACGCTTTACTACCCGCAGGGTATGAAGCAAGTTTGTTCCCTATCCGACTAATGTGCTCAAAGCGAGCCTTCTGTAGAACCTTTTTGCAGGACTTGGCAGCCCTGTTAAACGTTTTCTTTTTCAGTAGAACGTCCTTAGCCTTACGGTGACGAGCATCAACCCAAGCCAGGTAAGCCTCGTGCTTTAGCGCTTCCGCACTTCTGCAATGGGGGCCATACCATGGGCGAGCTTTGCCAGACAATGGTACGTCAGAGAATGGGATGTAATACTCCATACCCGTACGCAACACATCGGTCACGGCATCCGCACAGGTCGAAGGATCGCTGGAAGAAAAACACACAGACTGCCAAGGATAAGAAGCAAAGAAAGCTCGCATCTCATCCCAATCTGCTGACTTGTATCGCCACACTCGCCGGCTGCCTCTAAGGCTGGGATCGGCCGGAGAGTAGACAGATACAGATTTCACCAGACAATGGTCAGAGTTTCCCAGCGGCGAAGAAATCGACACCGAGTAACGGTCTGGATCCGTTGTCAGCAGTAAGTCCAAACAATAAGGCGTGTGCGACTCGACGTCAGGTACCCGTGTTGCCCCTTGGACCAACTGGGTGAGATCTAACGCTAAAGCAAGCTTTCGCGTCTCTAACCCAGCGTGGTTAGTGTCCCGGTATGGGTACAGCCACTCTTTGTGGTGGCTATTAAAGTCCCCCAGTAACACTAGTTGGGCTGAAGGATACCTTTGTTGAGCCGAATCCGCCGCCTCGCCAAGATATTCCATGAGCCTGGTTGTCTCCTGGTCTCCGCTGTGCGAGCGATAGACACAAGCATAGATAATTTTTTCTATGCCTGTGTCTACCAGCACCCAAAGCACTGAAAATCTAGGGTCTTCAAGATTACGGAGACGCCGACAGCAGACGTCATCACGGGCGTACAGGCACACACCAGCACGAGGCTTGAAATTATGCTCCAGGGTGTACCCAGGGAACGACAGGTACGCCACATCCGAAGGTACCGCTATCTGCGTCTCCGTCAAGAACAAGAGTGATGGCTTTTCGGTCTCTAGGTGGTAGTGGACCGGCACGAGATTAGAGTGCAGCCCTCGTATGTTTGATAGGTGCACTTGAATTGAAAGGGCGTGCAACCGCTGTACAACCTTTTTCCTTTTGTTCCTGTTTTTCATAATTTTGTAATTGGCGAGAGAATTGGTGGAAAAAACGGCAGTGGAATGAGGCTTCACGCTGCTAGCCAGGAGACACACGCGGCAACGACACACTGAAAGGGAACCAGTCTGGAGACTGCGGGGACGCCCGAGCCCCCCCAGAGATGGCCATCGGGCCCTTTCGTCCGGTCGCCGACCGGCACGATGGCGCATCCCGGGATTTTTCGCGAGTTGGCGGGGCAGCCTTTCGTGAGTGGCTAGTTCACTACTTGGGCCCCCTACTAACTGCGGTCGGCCAGCGGTAACCGTGCCTCGGATCCCGCTACCCTCCATGACTGGCTACCCAATGCGTCGTTGCAGCTTGCGGCAGAACGGTCTCACAGCAGTAAAGCAACTATTCCGACCCGTTTACCCTAACGGCGTCACTGGACATCATGCCGGAACACGGCTAGGCCGCTTGGCGGCATGTCTTTGTCCAGTGGGTGGTGACTAGCCTCGGCCGAAGCCTACCACCAGTAAAACTGTGATCACACCATCATGTATACCTAGTGACGTAATGTGAGTAAGTGTTCTGTCACGTTCTTAAGTACGTCACTGATCATAACCGCAAAATGGGCGCGTTTTAAACGAGGAAAAATGAAAACTTCAAAAACTTCGTTATTTCCTAACGAATTATACTCCTCCAAAAGAATAAAATAGTCAAAAAGTCTTATTGCATACACCTGTAACTTTAAAATTTAAATATGACCGGTCCATGCGCGTCGTTTGTTTTTTGTTACGACGTCGACCCATCTCGTATATAGCTGGACGTCCTACGCTCCGTTTCCCTTGCCTTGACCACCATTTTGTCAAAACTTACTCCATCTATCATCTCTTCTAGTAACTAGGTTGCATTATAAATAGGCTTTTAATTTTCGGAAAAAAATTAAGACTAAAATGTGTCAATTTTTTTAACTTAAACATTGTGGCAATTTTTTGAAAACTTAATACATGTGGCTACTTTTTCTTAAAAATATACATATTTTATTTATTATAATATTAATTATACATTACTATCTACACATTGAGACTATTAAAAAAATCAATTTTTAAATATATATATATACATGCATTATTATGTTACTAATATCCCACTCTGTGGTTTTATATATTTAAAAATGTTAATATGCGCGAGAGAGATAGACGTTCAATTGAGTCCCACCTTAGTTAAAAAGTGTTTTGTCCCGTTTTCGCGCGTGAGAGTTCCGTCTGACAGAAGTCGACAAATAATGTTTTGCTAAAATGGGCTTATCAACGTTTATAAGCAAGACGACAATTTAAATAAAAATTGTCACTTGTGAGTGAGACAGCTGCATCATTCGCCTTAATTAACACATCTTCTGAAAATTCAAATTATTCTCTCTAAATGTTTTTAAAACGCTGAATCAGCTAAAGCAAGGCCAAAGGTGTTTCAATTGAAGCAGCCACTATAAACATTGTAAAATATTCACGCTGTCCCGGAGGGCTTACTGCTGAGCCCGCAGCTATAAAGGTGGCTAACTTTGTGGGACAATTGTTCTTTATAGTGGAAGTAATTTTTTGTATAATTGGAAGGTCTTTTTGTATAATTTTCTTAAAATAATAGAAGAAACCCTTTATAAGTATACGCTAGATTTTATTACACAATGGTGAAAGCTAAATATTTCATAGCTTATCTGTTGGTAAGTGACGTGATAAAAATTATAAACACACTTGGAATTTGAACAAGTTGTCAAATAGGTGTAATTATCTCCTGATAGGTATAAGTATACTCTTAGTTGATTGGCGGTAGAGGAAGATTTTATTTTATTTTGCAAGCCTATTACTAAATAAACAAGTATCTGTATTAAAAGAAAAACGAAATACCCGACTACAGAAAATAAGTTTTTATAATCGGGTATGCATATACCTACATACATACTAACATACATACACTCCAAAAACATAACAGTCCTTCTTACGCGTCGGATAAAAATATAGCATATGAATAAAGTTCACTACAATTATGTACCTAAAATATTTGTAATTTTTAAATAAAAACTACGGGTCACTCACGTCTGTTTTGAGCCGGAATATCCGACTATAGTTTATATTTTGTCGTTGTAGTTTATATGTAGTGACGTGACGAGAGTGACGTGTGTGCTGCTCCTTTGAAAAAGACCGCCGAATGCGGTTGAAACTATAGTCGGATATTTCGGCTCAAAACAGACGTGAGTGACCCGCAGTTTTTATTTAAAAATGTGTAAGAACCACGTTAATTTCCATAGTAAGATTTGTAATATTATTGTCAATATTCCCTTCGTACCTACACATTTGTCAGTGATCAATTTAAACAGTTTATCTTAATAAACCCAGCAAAATACGAGTTTCACTCGCCGAAATACGAGTTTCTACACCGAAGCTTCCATACTCTTATGCATGACACAAATCACAATACATAAATATGAACACTAAAACAGGGCTAATTATTCAACAAAATGAAATTATCTTAATAATAGCCTTGAAAATTCTATACCAGTCTATCTATTTGTGAGGCTACGGTGTCTATACGTAGCCTCTCAAATAGGCTACAACATATGGAAGCTTAAAAATATGGTAAAGCGTCAGCGAGTTATCGAACTCTATTCGTATAGATCCCTAAAAAAGTTGGGCAAGTCGAAGTTTCTTTGTAAATGTGTTCTATTATAGAGTGTAATAAATAATTATAGTTTGAAAAAAACTGAGAAAACCGACTTCAAAATTAGCAATTTGTGCACGTGGATGATTTTTTTTTCCAGTTATTTAGTTATAAAAGCCAAAGTACTGAACTGGTTTTGATAAAATTTATATGGTACTACTTCTAATGTATGGCCTACCAAATAAAATAAGAATCGTCCAAATCAATTCTGAATTGGCGGAATAAACGGTGAACAAACATACAAAAGAAAACATATACATAGACGAATTGAGAACTTCCTTCTTTCCATGACAAACTATTAAAAGTTATCAAACAATTAAAAAATATATAAATGATTTTCTTTCATACCTACTCTTTCACAACGGGCTTTTAACAAAACGTTGAAACAAATGGAGAGGGACAAAAGTATAACTACTCTTAAGTTTAATCATTTGTACCAGTCATGGCCCTTTGTCAAATGGGTGACTATGAAAATGCCACATAGAATCATGCAGTGTAAGTATTACTGTATATGCCAGTAAGGAGTATTCAGGGTTTCACAGAAAGGGCATTACGATTAAGAGGGAAAAGATGTTCCTTCCTAACAATATGCATCGTGGCTTCAGCTCTTCTAGTAGATTATAAATACCAGATTAAACTAGGGCTTGAGGCTTCAAGGTGTAGCTCAACGCGTGGACATATCTCTCTCGTGCCCCTCAACATTTTTAAACATATAAAACCATTGGTTAGGGATATTAGAAAAGTGAGATATGAATCTGTTTATTTAGATAAGAGATATAAAAAATATTCAGACATCACGCTTAGCTTATATTATTATACATATCACAATTAATTAAATAATAAATAAAATAATATCACTGGATGTTGACGGATCGCCGCGAGAGCTCTACTCTCTTACATATTCGCAAGCTCAGCTAGTACTGCACTCACGTAGACGTTTGTGGTAAACGAGCGTTTTGATCTGATTGATTAACAATAGACAGAGCGTATTATGGCAAAACTATTTTTTTTTAATAAATATATACTGCAATAAGCTCCTTTCCGCTTAGTATACCTTTTGCGTGTAACCTAGTATCCGCATGTAGATGTTTATAGGTATGTATTGTAAGCTAACAGAATAGCACAATGGTTCGCGGCCCGCATAGCGTTTCTGTTATAAATAGGTATCTACTCCATTGGCGTGTCACTACAGTTCCAACATAGCGATTGAAGATTTTCTATTGACGTACTGAAATCGTATGTGTATAACAATACATACTTAAAAAACTTATTAAATTAAACGATTTTATTGAAAAGAAAGATAATGATGTAGGTAACGTATTTAATGTATTCTACTAGAAAAGCCCTTTCATTTGATACCCATATTGTAGGAGTTGCGAAAAAATATGAAATCCGCCATTTTGTGGCAGCGGCCATTTTGAATTTAGAATGATACTAAATACATTTCATTGTATTATCATCTAAACCAAAGAGTATTATAATAGGTATATGATCTAAACTAAGGGCGTGTACCAAGTATCAAATCAAACTGTCAACGGGAAGCCGGGGGTCAAATTTCGATTACTAAATTTGACCCAAAAAACATAAATAACACCAATAAAAAAGGGCATACTAAATAAAACCGTTTAAAACCCCTTGGCCCCTTACAATTTTTTTAAGCCTACATTTTCTTTGCTGATTTTTTTAGCTCTGTATATAAAATAAACCTCAAGCCAGTCTCATTCTTAATTTATCAGATTGTTGTAGGCAAGTACAATTATCTTGTCTTGTGGGCAGACTGGACGTAGGAGATAGTAAAGGTAGGCATTGTCTATTACCCTTGTAATATGAAAATGAACCCTCAGCAAGATTGTCCAAATTGCTATTGGATTGGGACTTTGGGACGGAATGTCGAATTTTGTAAGCATTCGTACTAGCTGATTCCAGGCACTTTGTATTTATATAGGCTAAAATTTGATTATATGAATAGAAGTTTCCGCAGTATCTGGGGTCTTATTGTACTTATTCAATCGGTGATTGTCTGTGGCAAATTGGCAATGCTTTCAAATTTGGTACTTTTTCTAATAAAATACATTAAGATCTAAAAGACATGTAATGGCAATTGAAATTTGTCATCAAATAATTTGTAAATTTTTAGTAAAAAAATAATTTTAAATTACCAAAAAAAAACAGAATTATTTTGTCGCGGCTTGAAACTGCCGCTTCAATAAGCATCAATCGTCACCGGATCGTGATTGCATTACCGCCGTGACGTCACATATTTCAATAAGCACCAATCGCCACCGGATCGTGATTGCATTACCGCCGTGACGTCACATATTTTTGTAGGATTCGGATTGTAGGATGCCCACTGTGGGCATAGTCGGGACCGTCAGCGACCGCAGCACCGTTACGTGCCATGCACGAAGCATCAACAATAGTCATCGAGAAAATTTTGCCGGTGTCGTAACGCTCCGCGCATGGAACGCGACGGTGCCAAACTGATGCACGCAGGCGGCGAAACGGGGAGCATACGGGTTTTAACCCCGCACGATGACCTATTTAGAGTTGTAAACGCGTAGTCATCCGCTGCTAGTGCCACTGAGCAAGTGAAGTAAGAGACGGGAAACAAACAAACTTCAAACTTCAAAAAGAAGCAAGCTTCTATGGAGTTTTGGAAGAAATATTATTAAACGGATTCCTATCGGTTATGGCGAATGTTGTATACGGGCATCATACAGGTTACGTACGGGCAACATACGGGTTGCATACGGGCATCATACGAGATGCATATGGGCACAGAACGCCGTTGATCAATTTCGATGATACGTTCATAGCACCGGCATGGTATGGTACGTTATAGTGGGCAGGCACCTTTAAGAGTCCTCCGTCTCGCTCTCTCATACCCACAGTTTTGAAGATATAAAATGACTGAATGAACTTATAAAAATATCGTCGTTTGTAAAACTATAAAACATCATCACAAACATTCGAAAAAAAAAAACAATTTGATCCAAGTTAATTTTCATCATTTTTGCATTAATAATTTCTAAAAATGATTTTATTGTATCAAACTTAACTTGGAGCAAATCGTCGTTTGAAAAATAAGAAAACACTAATTTTACATACGACGATTTTTTTGTGTTCATTCAGTCATTTTATATTCTTCAAAAATATTGGTATGTACGAGCGAGACGCAGGACTCTACTCCTCGGCTAATTTAAAAGTTATCAAAGAAATATTTTTTTAAATATTCCTCCTATCTAAATACAAAAAATAATATCTCACTTTTTTCTATGTAACGGATTCAGGCAAGAAAGATTCAAATATAAATGTATTTCGGATCATAGATTGGTTACTGTTCATGTTGCATGGTCTACGGAAGCTTCAGGGTGTCAGTGAAGCTCGGACTTTGCCTGATTTATTTGCTTTTTCAAACCTTTTTAAATATTCTGGTGTAGTTAACTTCAAGATACAGAAAACTCATTCGAATACTTTAAAAAAAGTCGTTCAGAAAAAATAATACATACTAAAAACGTCTTTTCCAAGATCTCTGAATGTTTTCCCTGAAGATATCCCCGAATTTATTTCACTAAGTGGAAGCCTTCAGCGCTAAGCACTTCGCGATCGGCTATTGCTTACAACATTCTCATTTGCTGGATGAAAAGATTATGTTTCATTTTTCGGAAAATGAAAAAAGGAATTCTATCATTTGAGATGTATAGCTAAGGTTCAATTTCCGCTTGGAATGTGTACTAAGAGGCTGCGCACGTTAGCTGCGAGAGACTGGTTTTAGGGTTCCGTACCCAAAGGGTAAAAGCGGGAGCCTATTACTGAGACTCTGCAGTCTGTCCGTCCGTCTGTCCGTCCGTCCGTCCGTCCGTCTGTCTGTCACCAGGATCTGTATCTCATGAACCATGATAGTCAGACAGTTGAAATGTTCACAGATGATGTATTTCTGTGGCCGCTATAACAACACATACTAAAAAACAGAATAAAATAAATATTTTAAGGGGCTCCCATGTACAATAAACGTGATTTTTTGCTCGTTTTTGCTTGATATTGATAACGGAAACAGGTAGCTGGTAGACGCTTGAAATATTCACTGAATATTGAGTTATATTATTCACTTTAAAAATAAATAATTAAATCAAAATAAAATTAATATTTATCCCATACGAAAAACGTGATTTTTTGCCGTTTTTATATATAATGGTACGGAACCCTTCGCGCGCGAGTCCGACTCGCACTTGGCCGGTTTTATTTAATTTGTGTAGTCGCTTATGAGATATTTTATTTTTTTGTTCTATTGTAGCTACCCTTGAATCACAACCGATCAGAATGCAATAAACTATTGACTTTGACTTTGACTTTTGAATTAAAACTATTATTATACATTTAACATTAAAACTATTGCTAAATTAGCATACTATTGCTATCCAACTCGGCTGGGTAACAATATTTGGGTTGAATATGCTTCAATACCTCAAGTCGGAAGTGTACCATATATATACTGTATATCTTACCAGCTAAGACATAATAAAACTGAAACGTAATTTACCATTATAGGCCTTAAGCTCAAAGTCACGTAAGAAGCTATAGAAAAGGCGATGCTCGGAGTCCTTTTCAAAACCAAATCATAAATGAAGAGAATTAAATTCACTTAAGTATATAATATGTATAATTGTATAAGCATAGGCACCGCAGGGTATATAGCAAGCTGTTTTGATGACAGATAAGCTCTCAAAAAAAACTACATTGGAAAACCAAACACCCCGTAGGAAGACCGACTAGGTGGGCAGGCGACTTCGGTGGAAGACGCTGAAACTTCTTCTAGTAAATTACAGAATCTCGTTAGTTAATATCTGAATTAACATGAGTGCTGTTTGAAAAGAAGATATCTTTTACGTAACACGGAATGGTACTTGAAGGTGCTCGACTTCTCACACAATGTACATTTGAGATAACGTCATGATGTGTATTTTTGCAGTTATGAAGTCGGTTTTTGATAGAATTTTCTAAATTTTCTTTAAAATTGGTCGATGACTCTTGAAAATAGTTTATAGTTGACCTTTTATGCCTACATAGTCTGTCGATTTGATGAAGTGGGAGCTTTCCGGCTTCGTCTTCGCGTATTCGAGGTACCTTTTTGATGGATTTGAGATGGGGATCGGAATTTATGAGCCAATTTCTTTTTGAATTCTCTTTCTAGCACGTTTTAATGATATTATTTGAAAAACAAAATACTAACCGGTTTACTTTGATTGATTTTCACTCGACATGGCAAATGCACTGCGCTAGTCATTCTGAAATATTACTTTACTTGGAAATATCGCTGAAAAGTCCTGGAATGCTGAAACCAGTAATAATTGCTCAATCGTTTATAGTAGTTGAACAACTGTGTGGTATATTTTGGACTTTGCCAAAAAAAAAACTAGAAAATCATGTATAAGAAAGGATTAAAATTTCAAACGTTACCCTCGCTGTTCGAAACTTCTTAGTATAGGCCCATCTTATTTGCAAACTTAATTTATTTTTATTATTTCTAGCCAACAACGCTTGTGGAGTTAAGCCCGCCCTACGTGCAATTATTTACACCGAATAGTTTCAATCAAGTCTGATTGCTGGCCTGCTTAGTATTCCGAGCAGACATCCCGAAAGCCCAAATATTCGTGACCTCCCAAACAGTTCTGCTAGTTGACCAATATTGCTATGCTGTAATTCAGTAGTACATCTTAGTATAACTGATTTATATAAAACTAGCAGGGATGGGTAGACCGAGTAACTTAATTTCGATCTAATACCCTATTAGTACAAAATGCCTATCTAATATATATATATATATATATCATTATAATGAGACCGTAATGGGTCAAAATCTATACAATAAATATGTATATAAAAAAAAATTGGAGGATGGAATATTATCGATACAAAAGCCAGCATTTTTTTGTCTGTCTGTACGATATACTCGATAGACGCCGAAACTACTGTTTGGATTTGAACGAAATTTGGTAGGATTATTTACTCATAAATAAAAAATATGCGAAATCCTTCAATAATATATTATAGGATTTCGCATATTTTTTAGGGCCACATTGTGAACTACGAACCCTTATAGTTTCGCAATGTCCATCCGTTTGTCTGTCCGTCTGTACGCGGTTCAAAGACTATATTAGTACTAGAAAGTTGTAATGTAGTATGGGTATAAATTTATTACGCCAACAAAATAGTTAACCATAATCTTGAAAAAAATAATATTGGTTACCTCCCTACACGTAAAGTGGGGATAATTTTGTTTTTCTTGCTTACCACATCGTATGTTATAATTCGTTATATAACTAAAAACATTTGTAAACTATTGGTGCACTAAGCCCATTTTTCAATTTAGGGGCCCGCTTGCGAAATATTTAGCACTTAACTTTAAACTGATGTTTTTGTTAGAATAAAGTGCCTAAATAATATATTGCAATTCTAAAAACCATGTTTTATAAGATTTTGGAAATAAAAACTATTTAATTTATTTGAATATTAAACGAACTTACCAAGTGAAGTTTGGTATCAGATCTTTAGGTCCACCATTTATTCTAATTCTTAGAATCCCTTAAATTAGTCATAATTCAGTACTAGTTTCCAAAAAGAACTTCTATTATGTCAAAACTTACTGAAATGAAGCCTGGGGAAGTTTAGGATTTAGTTTAGTATTTGAGTAGCATTCGTGCCTTGGAAATAAATAGAACACTGAAGTATCAGAGTTTTGCCTATTAAATGTTGAAGAGCTCATCAGTCACACTCTAACTTGTTAATTGGAATGTTGTTTGTGTGTTTGTTGTTAAGTACACACTAAAATTCTAGTGTTGAATGAGTCTCGATAAAACACATGCTTTAAAAAGAGCCAACCAGTTATATTGTGGATAGAAGTGTTTGTACGTATTTATGGAGTAATAACAAAACTTTACTTAAATGTTGTTCTTGTAATAGATATTTGGTTTGTATCCAAGTAAAATTTGTATCTTTTAAACACAAACCCAAGACAAGCATCCAAAATTCCGCTTTCTATGCCAATTTACGCCGCTTAAAACATGCTTAAAATTAATAAACGTAAAAAAAAAGTACTAAATAATTAATAATAATAATAAAATAATTAACATTTTTATTTTAAAGTTCTCAGGATTTTTCAAATCGCGTATTTTGCGGAGTAAGTTTTATGAGATTTCAGCACTCTATGTCTTGTGTTCGTGACTATACCGAACATTGGCAAAAGCAGATCGAAAGGCTAGAAAAACCCTTTAATCGAAAGGCTAGATAAACCTTTCTAGGTTCTTTGTGCAGTGCTTCTTTTTCAAACATTCAATTCAATTTCAATTTCAAAGTATCTTTATTAACAGACATATTTTTACAGGAGTTTGTACTGGCTAGTGTATATTAATTCCTAGTTGTACATTATCTTAGAAGTAAGCTTATTTACCAAGTTTAAATTAATAACTTATATTAAATTTAAGGCATATATTTTATGATGCAAAGTTTTTTTTTTTGTTTTAGCAATTAATTATTCTCAGTTAATTATGTTTGTTATTTATTATGTTATTTTTCAAACATTGCATCGGATGAAACAACAAGCTGTTTTATCTGAACGCCTGATCGATGCGACGCGTGACCAAAATGCTGGTATATGGTATATGATGCGTATCTGGCCATATTGCCATTCAACGTGGCAATGCGTCCAGCATGCTGGGTACGCTGACAACTGGTAGTGGGTTTGAGCATTTGGATTGTCTTTAGACCTTTTTCGGTCTGGAGTAATCGATATACTTTTTGTGTAGTAGTTTTGTTAGTATATTGTTTTGTTGTAGTTAATAAAGGCACTTGCCCGTTAAAAAAAACAAGATTTTTGAACCACGCGTGCATCGCATTTCGACACGATTTTCATCGGATGGGCCCTCTTAAAAAAGAGTTTTGTTTATAGGTATCTTATTTAATTAATAAGATTTTTATTAAATATGTAAAAAAAAAAAAAACGACTGACGAAAAAAGGCATATAGGTGTAAAGCGATTTGGATTTATTTTTGCTAGAAAGGGTATAGGTACTTTCATATTGATCTTATGAATGTTCAATGGACATGAATTTCATCAATATCAGTTTAGTTTTTATAATCAAATTGGGCATTTTGAAGTCGGTTGTCTAAGTTTTTAAAATTAAAATAATTATTTTTATTTAATTTTATACAGTTAATATATTTGCTAGCATGGAAGATAGATAAAACAGTTATTATCCACGTTGTTATGTCAGTTGTCAATGTCAGTATGTATATACTTTATTTCCCCTGAAAGGTGGATCAAACGGTGGAAAGACTATTTGTCTATGTTCCATGCTAACCCTGCTGGTTGAGAAAAAAATAACACCTATCAACTTATTATAGATTTGGTTTTTGTGTAGTAGTTTAGTTAGTTAAGTTTGTGTAGTTTGTATATTGTTTTGTTGTAGATAATAAAGGCACTATGCCCATTATAAAAAAAAAACTTATCAAAGATATCAAATTGATCAGACTCAGAGAACTTCTCGATATTATCAACATATTAATTTATTGCAAAAATATTATCGTTTCACACTAACATTATATTTTTACAAAATTATATTTATTTTGATTTATTGGTTCATCAATAAACCAAGTTTATGACAACTCATAAATAAGCAATTCCGGACGTAAGAAATTACCCCTTCAGTCCAAACTTTATCTCATTTAGTTCCCTAGAAAGTACTTCAAATTCCTTCTGCTACCGTTGTGGCTATTCGGGTCGTTATTGTAATATTCGTGGCATTTGTGGATATTTGCGTTGGTGCCAAGTAGAACAAGATTTTATTGGCCTACAATGAATGGCCCATTCGTTTTACATGCGCGTTACTTGCTCACTATTTTGCCAGATTTTGGAGAGAACATTACATACAAAATTTTCTTTTGAGGTACGGAACCCTAAAAAACGAGCGGGTGAATAGAGGTCTTTCAAAAAGTTTACAGTCGTGAGGGATTTATTGAGCTTGAAAAGTAAAACCTACTTACTCCTCATCCAATGTGTATAAGGTGAAAATAGAGTTACTTCAACGCTTGAGCGCCTTGCTTAATTATTATCCTTACATATAATTATGTATTACAAGTAAACGAAATAACATACTTTGAAGTCGGTTGTTTCAGTTTTTTAAACTTTAAAAATATTATCAACATAACTGTCATTTTTTTATAATTAGACATTATTATTAGATCTATTATTTTGTCAACTTCTGGCTGACACGTAATGACACTTGCGGAAAGAAGACAGAGAACTTAAAACGTTAAAAGTTAAGTAACGTTTTTCGGTAAGTTCCATTAAGTTATGATATCTCTTAGTCTAACTTTATTAGAAATTGATACAATCTAAGTAAAGAGCCCTTCAGCCCGCATGTTCCTTTGTCATACAGCTCAGTTTCAGTTCTTGTCTACCTACACGGCAGGTCTACTTGTATGCATATCTTACTACAGAAAATGAATGGTTTCTACCTATATAAATATCGAGTTTGAGGGTACTTATTGTATTAGTATTTCAACTAGTATGTAGTACCTAAGTATATAGGAAGGTAGACGAAGTAGATTCAATAGCGTGTGTATAGATAATTCGGTTGCTGTAAACGTAGGCGAATGTATCACAACCAAATCGAAAACTTTTTAAATAACTGGTCAAGAGCGTGTAATGACTTGGGACACGAAAGTTCTGTATGACGTATATAATTTTCGTGGACACAATTCAATTATTTTTTTTACAAAAAAAAAATTAACATCAATTCGTATTACAGTCACTGTGGGTAACTTTGAATCCTTGTCAAACATTGTACATAGCTTTTTTTTTGAAATTATTCAAGTTTTCTCCAAAAAAAAATAGTAGTCAGATTACTTAATGAATTAATTAGCAGTCGTTTTGACCACTACTCTTTTGGGGAAAAGATCGAGAATATTCGAAAAACCTGTGTACAAAGTTTGACACGAATTTAAAGTTACCCACCATTGCTAGATTATAACAAAAGTAGTGTGCCAGCAGCGTTAAACCGAGGTTATGAATACGGTTAAATACTTCTCTGATCGACGCCAGTATCGTGCCAAAATTAATTATGTTTAGTTCGAAACTATAGTTACGTACGCGGCCGAAGCATTGCGATAATATACTTCTGGGATAGGTAAGAGAAACTTTGTCGTACGATCTCCCGTAATAGACGAAAACTGTTTTTCTACTTTAAAAACATTAACCGATTTCGATAGTATTTTTTTTCTGATTGAAATAAAAATAGCTGTGCTTATATAGTTTGATTTAGTTTTAGGAATTTATTTATAGTTCTGAAGTTAAGAAAAAAATAGACTGTAGACGCATGGCCATTAAAGGTTCCAACCATATAAAAAATAATAGTTATCGAAATCGGGGTAGATAACAGTTTTTTCCATTTGTATGTAAAAATGTGAAATCTACTATCAAAAGATCATGCGACAACACATTACATAGGGAAAGATTTCTTGCATAATTTTTAGGCATAGCAAAATTCATCAAATCAAATCAGTTTTATTGCATAATTATACAATGCAATAAAACTGATTTGATTTGATACATGCAAATGTATATTATATGTTCTACGGGAGTTACATAATCACCCTGCTAGGGCATAGCAATCTTGTGTGGAGCGAAACGGTTTATTCTATGATGTGTTTGTCTTTAAGAAAATCTTCTAACGTATAATAACATTTTTGAATTAAAATATTCTTTAGGGTTTGGGAAAAATTCTGTATATTTTCTATTTCTTTCAGCTGCGTTGGTAAATTATGATATATTTTGATAGCCATAGAACGAGGACCGGAGCTATGTATATATAATGTTGTTTGGAAGATGGCAGTATCAAATTATGTTTATAGTTCAATCTCATTAGATCATCTCTTTTATGAGCTAATTTTTGGAAAAATTGAGGGTGTTTTTTTTATAAATATGCAGTTTTCTAAGATACATATAGAAATTAATGTCAGAATTTTGAATTTAATAAAATAAGGGCGGTGAAAGTGCGTTATATTTATCTCAGGTAATTTAATATTAGCGATAATACGTACACTTTTTTCTGTATTATAAATAAATCATGTGCGTCTACACTGTTTCCCCGAAGCATCACACCATATTTAATCCAGGCAAACGCGTATGAATAGTAAGCTGTAATGGCTGTGTCCTGGTCTGTTGCTCGTCGTAATTCTCTGAGGGCGTATACAATCCAGTTACTATAGTATTTCTTTGACATTTCTCTTGTTAAACCACTAAAAGACCGAGACAGCTGCTAAAATAATATTAAAATTAGATTGTTGTTACACTTTCTTAAGATTGTGGCATAGACAAGGACGATAGACCAGGGTATGTAAGAAAATGTGGTAGAATTTCTACAGCTTTTAAGTTATTCTCTAATCCAACTTTTCCTGTAAATAGAACTAGACTTCTACTGAATAAGATTCACTATGAAGATCAAGGGACTGAATAAGTCTGTAAAGGTACTGAACAAAGGCTAAAGGTTAAAGTAGTCTGTATTGGACTTCTCAAGTAAAAGTAGGCTCTGAAACTTTTCAAACAAGTCAGTGTTCGAGTTCCGGAGTCCGTAGCAATTTGCTATTCGCTCGCCTTTCTGCGATTCCAGTACTTGTGAATTTTAAATGATCAACTTTGACTCTTGATTTTAGTTGCATCCACGGGGAAGGGGAATGCGTAGGTGATCAAGTACTTTTTACCCAACTGCTCAAAACAGAGTGTAATATATTTCTGGTACATAAAATTAGCTACTGTAACCTAATGTATTGAATGATTTTTAACCGACTTCCGAAAAGAAGGAGAAAATTTTCAATTCGACCATGTTTTTTGTATGATAAGCGATTACTCGCCAATTATGAATTGCTTTTGATGATAAACTTGTTTGTTTGGTAGGTGGTCCCATATAATTTTATCGCAGTTAACCACTTTCAGTTTTTTTTTGTGATGGACTCGACACGTGGTCAACTTGGCCTACTGGTTGAAATATCAAGTTTTTCTTTTGAAGTTATTGTTATTATATTTTGAAGTTATTGTTTTGATTTTTACATGATTGCACGCCAGTATATTTTTTTCCATTTTTCCAACAACATGAAGAGGCTTCAACAGAGATCTGGCGCAATGGCGCAAAATTTCATGCCTAAAGTCACTCAACCACTTTTGCATAGTAGATAACGAAGGCCTAAACTCCTGATAGACACCATCCGTTTCTTCTTTAATTATATTTTTGTATCATATGTTATGTACCAAAGAATTTAATTACCGCGTATCGGTCTAATTTTACCAGTTACGTAAAATTTGGTATATAGCGTCTATGGTCAAAATTAACATTAAAGAAAAACAAACTAATTTTATATTTATAGTTTAATTTTCCTTAGAGTGTATACATACGACCAGTATTTAAAACTACAATAAGTATTTTAGAAATTATCTATACCGAGAACTGATTGGACGCCCATGCTTCTTTTTAAAGTAAAAATACATCGCTTGCAAAATGCACTTAATGCAACTGGCAGGAATAATTATGTCAAACCTTAATAAATACCCCGTAATAAATGTAGTAAATAACCGTGATACTTAAAAAATAAAACCAGCCAAGTGTGAGTCAGACTCACCAACCGAGGGTTCCGTATAAATTAGATAAAGATAGTAATTGATAAAAGGGAGAAATTATATTTTTTTTTTACATTTTTCGTCATAATCCGAAAATTGCTTATGGAAAAATATTTAAAAACCAGTTTTAGCTTGTGCTAATGAAGTTCTTTCATTTATACTCCACATAATACGGTTAACTCACTTTAATACTCACTTCCTTCCTTGCATAAAGACACTATTTTTTGTGAACACTTAAATTAAAATTGCACAGTATTCGGATTTTTTTCCTTTATGCGTAGGACTGTAGGTACTATATGACAATGCTTCTTGTCAAATTTCATAATTCTGGTCAACGGGAAATACCCTGTAGGTTTTGATTATTTTATGAGTGTAGAGATATGCGGTTCTTTGCGACATATAGGGCTGTAACTTTTTTACAATAACCGAGAAGATTGATTTTTTACAGCTGCAAACACTGCGTATATGGTTTTAATTTCAACTCGGTAGGTACCTAGCTCCACGCGTTCCCGAGATAAAAGATCTTGAAAGACGGACAGACTGACAACAAAGTGATCCTATAGGTAATGGTTCCGTTTTTCCCTTTTGAGGTACGGATCCCTAAAAATAGATATAGTTGCTTCACAATTGTTTGTTTTGTATGTTACGCGTGTTGCTAACAACAATAATAACATCATGTTTGTTTCTTCACATACCTAGGTACAAGGTGTCCCCAAATATAATCTCTATTATCAAATCTCGTTCCCTTAAACAAACTTACGTGATTAAAGCTTACACGAACCTAACTCAATTTCCGCTCGGGACCACTTTAATTAATCTTCAGAGACAAATTCGCGAAATTTCTGGTAAATATTCCCGCTTTGAAGTAAGTACATGAAATTT
Source organism: Lycia hirtaria (assembly GCA_947563715.1). Lineage (NCBI taxonomy): Eukaryota > Metazoa > Arthropoda > Insecta > Lepidoptera > Geometridae > Lycia > Lycia hirtaria. Next base: position 42,222,654 of record OX387379.1, read on the forward strand.
TAGAATTATCATCAATGTTTTCAAGTTTATAATTAGCTTTTATGAAGTTTTCCTTCGTGATGTTTATACTTTTGTAAATAATAAAAGATACTTATTTTTTTTTTCAATTACAAAGCTTGTGGTCGCTTTTGTAAAAAATAAAATTCTCTTAATTAACTATGCCAGATGAGCCTCCTATAAGGGTTCCGTATTTTTCCTTTTGAGGTACGGAACCCTAAAATATATCATTAATTTTATCCAGCTCATTACAGTTGTAACTTTCCTTTGAAACACTAACAAAGCTGTACCGATAACTGTCTTCTATAAACATATTCGTTTAAGAATATATTGAATTGTTGTTTAGAATTAACTGCCAATTTCAGGGGCATACTGCAGAGGAAATCGAGCAGGGCGATGCAACTTAATTTTTCTCTAAAAGATTACAAATTACAGATAATAGGTAAAGAAATATTAGTTTAACTATTACTTATCTGCACTTTATGTTATATTCTTTTACTTTTTTTTGTTTGAAAAATAATATACAAACCGAAATTTATCATAATAATTTTAACGAATTGAAATATCGGTGAAATCTGCACTGTATATTTCTTTAATAATATACAAACCAAAATTTAATATAATAATTTTAACGAATTGATATATCGGTGAAACTGACATTTTTGGTATTAGAAAATTTAGTGAATCAAGCGTTACTTTGCGGAAATTCATATTATCTCACATATATATATTATCTAATGTGTTTCCGCTTCGAGGTCTTCAAGCTGGTACTCTTGGCTACTTCGAAGACACCGAAGCAGAAGAGTACCAGGTTGAAGATTTCAAAGTAGCCAAGAGTACCAGCTTGAAGACCTCGAAGCGGAAACACACTAGATAATATATTAGTTAGATTTAAGTTTTTGGTATTACAAAATCATGTCGGCCTCGATTAACATAATAATTTTGGAACTCTAGTTTTTTTTTTTTTTTATAGAAGATAGATCTGCGATGGACCACCAACTCGCCTGATGTTAAGCGGCTGTGTGGCCGAGGATGGAGCTCGTCGATCTACAAGATATCTATTCACTCTAGCCTTGAAAATTCCAAGATTGTAGGTCTCAGGAAACAGAGATGGCGGCAACAAACCATTCTTGTGCAGTACGCAACAGGAATGTGGATCGATATCGCTGAGTACAAAAGTGAGAGAAAGATAAAGTGAGTTAACAAAATAGTCTAAAATAAACTTTTTAGGCACAATCTTAGACATTTTCATAGTTCCAGTGAATTCTCGGCGATGTCTGTCTGTCTAACAGCTAGTAGGAAGGCAAAACTTTCGTGCGAGATAACTAAATACTTACTTACGTAAATAATTTTTGAAATAACGGGAAATTCTTACAAAATGCAGGAACTGCGAAATAAAACCTCTTAGTTGATCTCACAAAAAAGAAACAAAAAAATGATAAGTGAACGTTCCGTTGACAGTTAATGTAATCTGACGTAAACTTAAAATAAATTAGACGGTAGATGGATAAATAGATAAACTCTTTACACCACTCTAAACACACCATAAAATTTACAATCAAGAGAAATTAATTAAGAACTAGTGTAACAACTGGCGGCCTTATCGCTAATAGCGATCTCTTCCAGGAAACCTTAGGATGGAGAGGAATGAACAGATAGTAAAATGACGGGGCGTGCACCAATTTTACAATTTCTTGTTAATGTTTTTTTTGTATTAATCTAACTATGAAAACATTAAATTGTTTGAACTTTATATTCTATGTGAACGCCTAGCAATTCTGGCTATTCCTACTACCGCATACAAAGCACATACACACACACACATGCACATACAAGATATACTGCACATTTTGTTAATTAATTGTGGTGTCTGTGTTCATCAACATGAAGTACGGAGTACGTTACGGAGTGAGGAGTACGGAAGCCTCGGTGTGCGAGTGAAACTCGTACTTTATTTGAATTTAATAATTGGTTGTACTTCCCCCAGCCACATAGCCTAGCTTCAAGCCATATAGCAACTCGATATGCAGCTAGCAGGCCGCTGTCCAAACTTTGTATATTGATGACCCATTACACTAAGTAATTAGTTTGGCCGCCCTAAATAGCTCATAGGTAAGCGATAAAGAGAACCCTTTGCTAATTAACTCTATTATGGTAGATTTGACGTTTACTTGTTGATATTAAGCAATTTTTTCATTACATGTGTTCGGGAACGTTTACTGGTTCACTGGTAAGGACGTATAAAATAGTGCTTTTAAGTTTATTTAAAAGCCTGAACCAGAAAAACTAATTTGTTGTCATAAAGCCTATGTCTGTTGAACGTAAAGCACAGCTTCAGTATGTGGTGTGGACAAAATATATTGGTTCCTTATTCCAAGGCAGTATGCGTTAAGTAAATGTTTAACAACAAACATAATTACCAATACAACAAAATGTTTAAAAAACAAAGTAACCAATAAATCTAAATTTGTCATTTTAATCAGAAACTTGACATTGTATTATAATTGACAGAGGTAATAACTGCTTCATATTTTGACTTCTTTTTAAAGCTGTAAATAATAGATTTTTTGTTAAGTGTCATTATACAAAAGAGCTCTGTGAGCCCACTTACAGTAATAGTCTAGTAAAAATAAATCCGTTTTTATGGAGCAGATCCCAGTATTTGCAACTTGAGGGATTCTTTGAAATTATGATAGGAAAATAATTAAAAATCATAGATCAACAATAATCAACAAGTTTTACTCGCGTAGTTATGAAAAACAGTGATGATTATGATGATGATAAGTAGCTTATGTCCGTCTCCAGGTCCAAATCTATCTTTATACTAATTTTCATAACGATCGGTTCAGCCGTTTGCCGTAAAAAAATTAGCTTTTATAATATCATTATGAAATTGTGTCAAATGTATTTCAAAACACCAGTACATTCATTTAAATAACAATATACTTAGGTGTCTTTTATGTTGTCAGAAATCTTATTTTTACTAATCTAAGTGCATATAAGCATGCCTGCTGGAGAGGTAAGTTGATATAGGAAAAATTCTGCAAATGAAATAAAATCATTAACATCATCATCATCATAGCCATAAGAAGTCCACTGCTGGACATAGACCTCCATGGATTTCCAAAAAGACCGATGACCGATGATAACTGATGGCCGATGGGGCCGAAAGGTTCTCGAGTGGAGGCCACGCACCGGCAAGCGCAGCGTAGGAAGACCAACCACGAGATGGACAGATGACCTCATACAAGTGGCGGGAAGACACTGGATGCAAGCCGCTTCCAATCGAAATAAAATAATTAGATTTTATTTGATTCTTCTAAATTTAAAGTGTTTAAATATATTTCAAATAAACCGTACCAAAAAAAAACCCACAAGAACAGCATCTTATTTTAAAACACCGCACAAAATACGTGTCCTGCCATTTCTATAATCACTCCGTTCGCAACTTCTTTTAATCTCCTCTCACAGACTTGGTAACTTTGCCGGGGAAACTCATTCCTTTCGAAATAAGCCCCATACATTTCTTGATGTTGATGTTCCAAGGGAAGGAAACATTACGTAAAAACGTGGGAAGTTACAGATGTAAGTCTTTGAGCAATTGCGTAGAATTTATGCGAAGAGTAGAAAATACCATACTTTTCGGTATTTATGGTCCACAAATTTGAAGCGGAGAATTATCCAGTTGTAAAACCTTACCTCACCGGTTTACCTATAAAAAAAAAAAATTGTTTTGCTCTTACAAAACAGATTTATGAAATTAAAACAGATACGAGATAACTAAATAATTATAATTATTTTATATCTATATATTTATATCAATAATGAATATATTTTTTCTTTTTATTTCACGGCTTTGCTGTTAATATTTAAAATTATGATTATACAATTATTTACGTTATAAACTTGTAATAAACTAATGATTCTAAAGTATTACCTAAACTTAAATTGTACAGGTGGAATATAATTTTATTCTCGCGTATTACACGTACAGCAAGCTACCAAGGGCAGTCAGTGTAACAATTCGATAGAACTGTATTTTACTACATGAAAAACCCGATAAAATCGGCTGTTTTTTAGATATTTGAATTTTTCGTTTTGTATTGTATCTGCTCTTAAAGGAAAACGTAGAGAGAAGCCGTTCAGAATCCGTTGATTTATTAATCAAAATTTTTTCACCACAATCGAACTGTTAGTTCAAGAATAAGACATTAAGAACGAACGTTTCAGGAAAATATGATTTTTGTTGTTATTAATAACGATATATAATAGATCTATGGTACACATTATGATTTTTATCTGACTTCCAAAAAGAAGGAGGTTCTCAAATCGACTGTATGTTCAGCAATTACTCCGCCAATTATGAATTGGTTTTGATGATTTTTTGTTTCATAGATATACCTCAGAGGTAGTCCCATATAAATTTTATCAAAATCGGTTCAATAATTTAGTTTTTCTAACAAAATAACTGAATAAAATGTCATCCAAGTAAATAAATTGCGTATTTGAAAGTCGGTTTTTTAAACTATTATCGACAATATTTTTTACTTTTTTCAGTCAATAGTAAAAGAAAATGTCAATAGACGCGGAAATAGCCTAATAGACTTTATCGACAAGTCCGAAGTAGAAAAAAAATTAAGCTCACTGGTTTTAATGGTAAATGTGTTCATAGCTCGAACTCAATACACCGTAATGCATTGCTCCTCTCAAACACCTAAACGAGAGTGACCTTTCACCATTCACAAACTAAACTGAACAAATTTCTCCAAGCGAAAAGCGTATTTGCTGTTAGTTCACTGATTTTGTTGTACAATAAATATGTAAAAAGGCACTGGATTATCATGCTTGTTATTAGAATACGTATTTATTACCCATCGTAATATCCAATATTTGCATTTTAATATTTTTTTTTAATTATCAGACACCAAACTAAATCAGAAGAAAATATCTCAATGTCCTTATCATGCTGTAATTAATGTGATTTAAAAAAGGAATGCTTTAGTTTTAAAGTTTATTCAGATATCATTTATACTGGCGACGGTGTAGTGAAAAAAAAACATATAATTTTCTTACTCCTCAGCCAATTTAAAAGATATCAAAGATATTTTTTTCCATATTTCTCCTATCAAATAAACACATTCATTTCTAATTTTTCTATAATCTCTACTCAATATTTTATACGTTTAAAAATGTTGCGATGCGCGAGAGAGATAGCTGCGCGAGTTGAGCGTATGCTTAATACAATCTCCTTGTATTCGTCGTACAGTAATAAAGAACTAAACACACAACATAAATAATTCGCTTTAAAAATAATAATTCCAATAAACTGTTAACACACTATTCACACGCAACCATTCATAAGGTTTTGTTCATACTAGTTTAAGAATTATTGAGCTTTTTACTACCCGACTGTACATTTGTAACTGAATTCCAAATTTGGAGGACGTTTTCATTTCGACTGGATATATTTTCTATTGATTCGCCAATTATTAATTGATTTTGATGAGTCTTTTTTGTTTGGTAAGTCATACTTCAGAGGTAGTCTCATATAAATTTTATCAAAATCGATCCAGTAGGTACTTCTGTTTTTAAAACAACAAAAAAAACAAATGTGATTTAAGTAAACGAAATTGCGTATTTTTAAGGTTGTTACATATTTTTAAACTATAATTATTTCACTTAATATTTTGTCTTTTTAGTAAGTGATTGATATTCGCGAATTTTTTATTATTGTATTATATTTTAATTCATTACTACAGCTATGTTTCTCTCTTCACCATGAACGGTTTGTGTTGTGGTGTTAAAACGAAAATCACAGTAAAACATCTGCTGTAAGAAACTAAATAGTTGATAGTATAAGCAGGGAGCAGAATGGTGGTACGGCGAAGGTGTTTGTTTAAATTCAGAGCGTAGCGGAGGATTCTAGAGCAGAATCCCCAGCGTTGCGACGCATTCTTTAATAGAATCCTTAGTAAAGCGATGAATTTATCAAACGCGCCCGACACAAAAACATTTGCAACTGTGTTACATCACACGAACAAGGAAAATAAATAAAATATGCTCTGAAACTCACTTAAATTATCCGTAATACACTAATACCAGTAGGTATTTTTAACACTTCGCTGTTCATTTGGCAATAATATTGAAACTAATTAATTGTTTAATTGTATTGCAATTTAAATTATTAATATTTTTACTAAAAGCCACTAAACACTTAAGTAAGGTCACATGTTATCGTAGAAAGAAAAAAACAATCACTCCATATAATATTATTTATATAAGTTTTTTTTTTAACACAGCCTAATGGCGGCATGCCACTGCCCACTACACTGTGCCGTTTCTAACTGGCGGCCTAAACAGATTGGAAATGGCCGATAACTTTTTTATGGTCAACCTCCTTTTTCAGTGTAGGAACTTTTTTCATACAATATTTTTGGTCTTCTTGGTCATGTGATGAACCAAATAAAGTTACCTAGCCTTCCTATATTTATTAGTATGCTATTTTCTTGTAATTTTAAGTATTAGTATAATTATAATAATTATTAGTCTGTACGTCTACTTTTTTTTTAAGGTTCCGTACCCAAAGGGTAAAAACGGGACCTTATTACTAAGACTCCGCTGTCTGTCCGTCCATCTGTCCGTTCGTCCGTCCGTCTGTCACCAGGCTGTATATCATGAACCGTGTTAGTTAGATAGTTGAAATTTTCACAGATGATGTATTTCTGTTGCCGCTATAACAACAAATAGAATAAAATAAATATTTAAGGGGGCTCCCATACAACAAACATGATTTTTTCAATTTTTATAGATAATGGTACGGAACCCTTCGTGCGCGAGTCCAACTCGCACTTGGGCGGTTTTATTTAAACGACTTCCACAAAGAAAGTTCTTAATTCAACTGTATTTTTTTAAATTTTGTTACGCGTTTATTACATTGTTTTTGACGGTTCTTTGTGTTTGGTAGGTAATACCTACCTTACATAGGTGCCCCATATAAATTTTATTAAAATCGTTTGAATACTTTGTTTTTTTTTTAATATAAGTATATATATAACAAAATAACTAAAAAAATTACGTCTAGTCGTACAAGTAAACAAATTGCCTATTGTAAAGTCGGTGTTGTCAGTTTTTTTTTAAATTATTATAGTAGTAGTCTCATGCAGGTAAAAAAAGATAGTAGTTTTGCTTCATAAAATCGTGATAAAATGTAGCGTGTTTTTTCTATCTTTGTCAAGTCATTATCATCATAATCATCTCAGTCGCAAGAAGTCCACTGCTGGACATAGGCTTTCCCCCATGTATTTCCAAAAAGGCCGGTTGTAAGCGGCCTGCATCCAGCGTCTTCCTGCTACTTGTAGGTATCATATCTTCTGTCCACCTTGTGGTTGATCTTCCTGCGCTGCCTATGCTTTGTCAAATATCGGTATCAAAATTTTCTTTAACAATGTTGGAAGCAATAACTCCGTTAACGAGTGAGTAATTGCTACTCACAGTTGATAATTGCAATAGTTTAGTTTAATTTGTTTGGTGAATGTAATTAACGGCGTTAGCAGCAGGTTAACGGCGTTAAACACAAAGTTAGTGCAAAGCCTACATCTTTTAGCACCCATAAACGTTTTAGTACCTAAAATACTAAACAACAATGTTTGATATTCATATTGAAAATATTTTTTATACAAAAATTGACAAGACGAGAAACTTTTGGTAAATGAATTGTAGGGTAACATGTGTTGTCGTACGTTATAAGATGAGATTCGAACTGACTCAGTGGGCAGATGATAGTAGCTATATCCTACATTCATTGTTAAAAGGGTATCTAATCGTAATACTAATAAGGTCCTTGGAATAAAATAACCAAATAATACTCACATTTTATAGTTTTATTATCACTGCGATATCCTGACACTTACACAGGTAAAGACACACTTTTGCACTAGTCGTCTTGCGAGCAGGAACCGAACTAACTGCGAGCGTCGGCTTTTTTTGCAGGAAAACCCCCACCCTTCTTACTACTCGTTCCCCACCAAGCCCTTAAGCGAATGGGGAACGGAAAAAGCCGAAAGCCGAAGTCGCAGGTAGCTCGGTACCGCGCTATTCAAAATTAAACGAATAGATATTTAATTTAATAACAATGTCTAAATAATATACAAAGTCGTAGCAATTATTTAGTGTTGCTAACACATGTTTTATTGTAAGAGTTTATATAATGTGTATTATATAGCCTGTTATATGTAACTGAACCTATTTCAATCAAATAATAGTTATTTGTTATGCAAGGCTGCAAAGTTGGTTTTTCGTGCGAGTAGTATTGCAACCTGAGCAAGCGAAGGATTCTTGGATCAAATATAGAATCCTGAGCGTAGCGAGGGTTTCAAAGGTACGAGATGCAAAATAACTTTGCTGCCGAGCGAAACACACAATTTTTCGCCTCACTACAGCGAGGAAAACGCTAGGTGCAAAAAAAGCTTAGTTACCAGTGCGTTTATTCAAAGAAATGAGGTTGGCGCACTGACATGAAATAATTAATTAATTCATTTTCAGTGAACTTGCGGTATAGAAAAGTATGGAATAGAAAGGTTCCAATTTTAAAAACTCTTTCCACGCTAACGGACAAATGCACTTTTCCACTCAGATTTCTAGTGACAAACGGAATCTTTCCGAGGTCGTGAGGTGAAAAATAAGTTTTATATCTGATGTTAACCTTCACAGTTGCCAATAAATAATAGTCTAATCCTGTCTAGAACTTTGGCCTTTGGCATCACAAAACCTTATATGTAACAGTACAATGCGTTCTTAATTTGATTAGATATTAACGGTCAAATTTGAATTTTAACTCAAAGCACAATAGCAACTATATGGCGGTTATATAACTGACTTTCCTGAGTGCGCCTGCTTCGGTAGAAATAATCTGCTGAATCGGTATCATATAAGTGAGCGAGGTATATCGTAGATCGAAACTTAAAAAATATCTTTGGTGTTCAAGCGGAAGCCAATCTTTTCAGTTTTTTTTATAAGAATATATAACTTCTCCATACATTAAAAATATGGTTGAGCTATAACAATTAATAGCTATGTTTTATCTATGGTATCTGTTTTCTAAATTTTATTCAGACCCGTCTATTTATTGTAAACAAAAAACAAACATTATATACACAAAAAATTCTTGATATATTCAAATACGATAAGGCAACGTGGCAACCCTGAGTCTCGATATCATAAACGATGCTTTCAATTTCCACAGCAGATGTCACAAATGACACGTTACAACCATAAATGGTAACAAATTGATGTTAAAAAAACATATTACGTCTCGAAAACCAGCATGTTAGATGAAAAAACGTATTCTTTAAAAGAAATGGGTCCTTCATACGTTTGGCTGCCAACTACCCTGATAGTAAGCGAAGGTGTGTGGATAATAATGGAACGTATCAATCTAAATTAAATCTTCTCTCTGGCCTTGAAAAATCCAAAATTTAAGTCAGCAAACAGGAATGACTGCATAAATTTAAAATTCTGTGCAATGTGTCAAGAATATGGAACGAAATCTTTGCATATACCTTTGGAATCGTAATGAGAAAATATACTTGTTCTGGCGTGAAATGTGGAAGACGGAATAAGGTTGGTAATCATTTTCGCAATTATTATAACAAATACATATTGGTGGACTTTTTCACCACCTTAAGTACTTTATGCTATTTTGTTTTCATGTGGTTTTTAATAAAGTGTTATTTATGTATCCATATATCTATCTTAACAGATCTTATCTATTTTAACTTTTAATTGGGCTAGATAGCCCCAACTAAAACTTAACAATAAAAATGATTACAGTAAAATACAATAAAACAAAATAAAATAACAACATAAAAAACTATGTACCAATTCGTTCCATAATCCATATTCCAGAAAACAAATATTTAGGAAACCATGCCAAAAAAAATTTAAAACCACGATGTTTTATTCATATAGAGGTGTTTAACAAAAGGCAGATGAAGATAATGGCCTTGCGTTTATTTTATTATTGTTTCCCTGGTATAAATGTGTGAAAACCGCCCTTTCTCGTTTAATGTCTCTCGAAATCGTGTTTTACCGTTTTTGAGATTGTTTTCCTGTGTGAATACTGAAGTTGTTTTAGGAGATACATTTTGGTTGGACTAGATAAATTTTGAGTTTACTAAGAGAATCTTTGATGGAGAGAAATAATTATGCTGTTTTCTCGCAATAAAAATCTCCATTTTTAACCGACTTCAAAAAAGGAGGAGGTTATCAATTTGTAGCGTATATTTTTTTATGTATGTACACGTATTTCTTCGTCATTCGTGAACCAATATTTGTGTTTCGTGAATTGGCTTATAGAGAAAGCTCCCAAGTTGGTCCCATAATTATATTATAACGTAAATGGAATAAGCTAAAACTTTAAATGTAAGTTATAAAGTTAACGTATCGTGGTCCGATTGTCCGGAGAAAGCAATCGGACGATTGAAATCGTAATATCAGTTCCTTCTGCCTCGGCCGCGTACGTAACTATAGTTTCGTAACCGACTTGCTCCAAATTACAAATGTAATTATAGTATACTCCTTAGATATATAAGTATTTTATATAGTACATATTGTTTAATATTTTCACACTGCGCCATCTAGCCCCAAATAATTTTTTATGCATGCCACTTTCTTTCACAAAAAAAAACGAGAGTCGACTGTACTATATAAAACTAAATTCTTTTACAGCAAACAGTAGCGTATTAAGGCGTATTAAGAATAGTAATTCTTTCATCGCAACTAGCTACGAAATTCGGTTGCAATGATGGCCGTAACGTTATAATCAAAGCTTTTAATTAAAGAAGGTAAAGCTAAGTGATGTATGTTAAAGTAGATAATTTATCTACAGTGATCAGTTCCGGTAGAACGGTCGCACTAATGAAGGAGTCTGAACAACGACGGTAATCAATTTAACTCTGTGATTGATTCGAGATAGAATGGAGATAAAAATACAAACGTTTAACTGCGCTTTATTCAGATGTAACGCATTGTCACGCGTATACCCTCAGTACCCATATCTAGGCTTTTGTAAATGCGATATATTGATTCAGTTCTTATTTTAACCTCGACCCAAAAAAATTGGTGTTACAAATTTGAAGTGTGTATGTGTACCTATTAGTAAATCTGTGTGTTTGTCTGTGGTATCGTAGCTCTGAAACGAATGTACCGATTTTGATCTATTTTTTTTTTGTTCGAAAGAGCATTTAATCAAGAGTGTCCTTAGCTATGTTTCATCATAATCGGTTCAGTCATATTATTGTCGGGGGTTTTTGAGTTTTCTTAACTTATACTTGTAATAAACATGTAGTTACAATACTCGAGAATTGATAATAGTTTTCAAACTCTGATGGATTACGGCACTTGCTGCGCTCGTGCCGAAATGTTACATTATTTTGCTCTAATAACATCTATATTATCCTTTTATTAAAGTTTCTTACCTAAAGTTAAAAAACATAAGCCTAAGTTTAAAAGCCCTAAAACAAGGCAAATTTGTTTAATACCTTTGGTTTAGGAGTTTACTTCACCTACGAGAAAGTTTTATCGCCGTAGGCACAACATTAAAATATTTCACAAGCTTTTATTTACTTTATAATTACTATTTGGGCTTGTTTACTTTGTTGTGTTGAAAACATTGATATTGACTCAATCATAGACTTCTATAGACACCCCAAGTGTATGTACCTAGCGTGCCAACAGTAAGATAAATAAACACAGTTGACGCCCTAAGATTTATTTAGGTTCAGGTGATATCTAGTTTCTATTTAATATTTTGTGAACTAGGTAAGCGTGCAAGCGCGCGGATGCTGTGAGTGGAATCGATTTTGCGCGGATTGAACACTCCATCACTAAATCGTTTGTGTGACGTAACAGTCGATACGAAAAATGTGGCACGCAAGGTTTTCATACAAATGAAGTCGCATGCGTCGTCTACTATGTCTGTGGACTCAATGTAATTTATACCCGCGTTTAAGTTCTGATCCATAAATGCAGGAAATATTATAACTATCATTCATCATCATCACCATCTCAGCCATAAGAAGTCCACTGCTGGACATAGGCCTCCCCCATGGGTTTCCAAAAAGACCGATTGGGAGCGGCTTGCATCCAGCGTAACTATCATTACTGCAGCTGAATTATGAAAAGGAAACAAACAGACAGAGTGGGGAAACTCTGTCGACACAAGTAGAATATTCAAGATACAAAAGCGTTGTGTGAGGGTTTTAAACAAGGCTTGGTTTTTGGACAGCTGCAAACCACTCTTCAAAGCATGCAATATACTACCTTTACCGTGTATGTACATTAGAGCCATTTGTATTTTCACCAAAGAACACCCAGATTATTTTAGGAAACGCAATGAAGTTATCCCACGTCAGAAAAGAGCTAAGTTCGCTAACCTATTAAGTATATCAACCTACTACCCGAAAATATTTCTACAAAAGAAACGCTTATAACATGTGTATACAAATATATAACAATGTACATAATGATATTAAAATTTTAAAAGGAAATAGATTATTTATTTATTATTATTTATTTAAAAAATGTTTGACGGAATGGCTTCTTAGCCATTATTTTTATAGTGTTAAGGAATATTTTGACTATACAAATACCTACAAATAATAGACTTAATTCTCATAATATAATATAATAAAATAAAATATTAGCACGCCTGCTTGCAGACAGAATACAATGTCTTAAAATAATAATAAGAACTCTTTGTATAATTGTATTCTAGCAAATAAATGACTTGGTTTGATTTGATTTGAGTAAAAAAATAATGTGTCTTAAAACTCAGTATTACACAACTTTACTTGTACTAAGCCAACAATTAACGTTTATTGTTCAACCGCTTATATTGTAATAAGGTCTAAATACTTAATTACGTACTTAACGGCGCTTAAGTCTTAAAGCTGGGAATTTTTATTTAGCCTAATGGCTTTTACTCACGTATTTTTAAGCGTTTGCACTATAAATTAAGTTATTTCTAGATTTTTAAGCGGTTTTATTTAGCTTGCCCTGTTTGTTGTTGTTTGTGTTTTTAGGGTTCCGTACCTCAAAAGGAAAAAACGGAACCCTTATAGGATCACTTTGTTGTCCGTCCGTCCGTCCGTCGGGGTGTCAAGACCTGTATCTCGGGAACCCGTGAAGGTATCGTGTTGAAATTGAAACTGTATTCGCAGATTTATAGTCTCTTGCTAAAAAAAGAAAAATCAAATTTCTCAGTTTTCGTAAAAAAATGTTACAGCCGAATATGTCGTAAAAACGCACATTTCGACACTCATAAGGGAATCAAAACCTATGGGGTACTTCCCGTTGACCTAGAACTATGAAATTTGGTAAGAAGCATTGTATTGGAGTACCCATATAGAAAAAAATCCGAAAACTGGTCATTTTTAATTTAATCACAAAAAAATATCCACGTACCCGCAAGCGCAGCTTAGGATGACCAGCCACGAGATGGACAGATGACCTCATACAAGTGGCGGGAAGACGCTGGAAGCAAGCCGCTTCCAATCGGTCTTTTTGGAAATCCATAGGGGAGGCCTATGTCCAGCTGTGGACTTCTTATGGCTGAGATGATGATGACAAAAAAATAGTGTCTTTATGCGAGGAATGAGGGTCTAAATTTTAAAGTTCTTTAACCGTATCATGTGGGGTATCATACGAAAGAGCTTCATTAGCATAAGCTAAAACTGGTTTTAAAATATTTTTACGATGTATATTTTTCGGTTTATGAAGGAAAATATAAAAAACTATATGATTTCCCCCTTTTATCTACTAGTTTGTACGGAACCCTGCGTGGGCGAGTCTGACTCGCACTTGTCCGGTTTTTTGGGTCAAATTTAGTTTAGTTTCTAGAACAGATTCCACGATTCTTATACCTAAAGACCACTTCCCAAAGTCTAGGCATTCCATTTGTTCTAGCCATTTCATTGAAAGGCGGATTCATCGATCCGGCGACAACGTATCCTTACATAAATTCCGCGGATAGTAAGCGGCTTTAGACATCAACAGATCTATCTTCTGAAAAAGTTTTATCGTCCTTAAAGAATACATAAATCAATAAGAATTTCACGACATCTAGACCGTAGATTTACTAAAGTCCCAGCTCCATTTTTCTATGCCCACAAATATTTTATCTGGTACATTTTTTTGGTCGTCGGAAGGGTCTGCTATCTACGAAATGAAATCTATTTCTCACTCGAGGTTTCCTGTATTGGCTATTTCGAGAGCATTTCCAATTTGCTGTCAAAATATCGACGAGATGGGAAAAAAATATGATGATGTTTGTAATCGCAATATCTTTGTTAAGGAAGAGGCATTCTCATTTACTATTTGAGTACATTGATTCAGATCATAAAAAATTTCAACCATTTGATTTGAAAGTAAAGTCTACAAAATATATAGTTCAAAAATTACACACATCCAACGGGACTTGAACGAACATATCCCGATCTGTACTTGGAAGCATTTACCATTTGGCCACGGAGGTGTCACGATAGGTGAGGTCACGGAGGTGAGATGGTCGAAATTTTCAAACAGTCTCTTTCGCTAATTTAACTAATCAAGCGTTGGTACTTGTAGATACTTAATTGTGTAAAACCGTCGTACCGTCGCTTAACATCAAGCGAGTTGGTGGTCAATCGTAGATCTATCTTCTATAAAAAGAAAAAAAAAACAAACACAAAAATATCGAATAAGTATAAGTATAGCAAGTCTGTAGAAAATTTTGGCGGGAACGTCATAGAAATAGTTTGTTTTATTTACTTAAACTTGTGTTATTTGGAATATTAATGATTAAAAATTGTGTTTTTTTTTTGTTCATTAAGTGTTCGATCATGTGCGTGAATGTGGATAAGAGAAATAAAACAGTGAAACGTGTGTCATTTTGCGTTGTTGCCAAAAATCCATAGAAGCTTCTAGTAAAGTTACCACCACTTTACTGAAGCAAAACTCTAACTTGAAAATTACTTTTTACGTGACTTAGATTGTGACTATAGAACACTATATAGCTTGTATTATTCTAGAAACGTAGAGAAATCTTAGTAATTGTCACTGGCAAATGTTTTAATCGCGAGCCATGATCGATGGAATTTGCTGTACTTAAGTAAAATATAAAAATAAAGTAAGTATTCGTCTAAAACACAATTTCTCAGTAACTGTTTGCTTAAATCATTTCACCCTCCAGGTATTCTAACTGAAATATGTATCTGGCAACGGTTTAAGGGCAGCATAAGTCCCAAAACCGAAGTTTCCGGCAGTAGTCGGGAGACCGACTGACTTGCGATCCGCTGGTCCCGGGTTCGAATCCCGCGGCACGCACGTTAAAGTTAGGTGTTAAGGTTAGGTTAGTTAGTTAGGTTTCGAAGTTAAACTTAACGAAAAGTTTACTTGAAAAACAATGAACACGCAAGCCGCGAACCGGCAAGCGCAGCGTAGCAAGACCAGCCACAAGGTGGACCGAAGATATCATACAAGTGGCAGAAAGACGATGGATGCAGGCCGCTTCCAACCGGTCTTTTTGGAAATACATGGGGGGAGGCCTATGTCCAGCAGTGGACTTCTTGTGGATGAGATGATGATGACGATAAACAACACGATGTTTTATGTAATCTCTGAAACAGGGAATCCTAATGGAGAACTATAAGTGTGCGTGAGAGTGGAGTGTTAAGCGCGGTTATCTTCCAAAATCAGCCCATAAATCGTATGAGAATTGCCGTTCACTAATTTAGTCTTAAGTCCAGTAGCAACTATCCGAAACATGTGTAAGCAAACCTGATGAGGCGTTAATAGATATAATCTTATTTAGATTATATCTGCGTAGCCACTGAATGGTCTATCTACATACGTAAGAAGCCACGTGGTGGCAAAGGTCAGGCTTAGACGAAATTTTTAGGTTGTATGTTGCTGTGATTTTATAGCAAATAACTTTTTTATAGTTCTATTTCAGATAATTCGCACGTTTTTGCTCCGTGAAACAGTTCTGAAAACGTTATATTCCTTGGTTTACATAGATAGATAGATGGATAAACTCTTTATTGTACACACCCTAGAAGTAATAATATGGTACGTATTAAGTGGACATAAGTTTTTTATACATAAATAATAATAAAGTAAAACAGAAACAACTCATTTCAAAATATCTAAGCAATTTCGTTTTCTTTTACATTCATTTTGTGTTATGTTACATAATTTTAGGTACATGTAAATATTTTTAATAAGCCTGGCAAAGTACGAGTTCCACTCGCACACCGAGGATTCCGTATTCTATGTGCATGACACATGAACATGAACACTGACAACATACTAGATTACACTCATCTCTTATAGGAATGTGAATTTGACTCGCGTAAATTTTATCGAAATCAGTTCATTACCTACTTTGGTTTTTATAAGAAAATAGTAAAAAGACTGACTCGTGAAGGATTTGAACCTCCACCCTCCGATTGACAAATTGAAATTTATATGGGTGCTCTAACCTATTGAGCTAACGAGTCTTACGTGCATTAGACGAAAACAAGCATTCGGCGCAACGAAATGACGTCATGCTAGAAGAACAAACTTGTACATACAATATTGAACTTTAAATGCAGAACGTTAGAATAGGTTTCTGACTGTCCGCCTTACGATCTGACGCGAGTTTAAAAATTTTTACCCATCCCTAAAATGCACAACGCCGCTGAAGAAGTTTTCACTTCACAAATATCATACAAGTAAACTAATTGCGTAGTTTGAAGTTTCTCAGTTTTTTAAACTATAATTTTATTAAAATAACCAATTTCTCAATTCTGAAAAAAGTCTATGTATAAGTTTACTTATAGCAAAAACTTAACCAGTTTTATAAAAATGTAGTGAAATTCCGTAGCACCAAATTGTATTCGCTTTGAAAAGGTAGTCCAATTTCCGTGTGCTGAATCTCATAATGACAATGCTCTTTTTCGCTGACGATGAAGTTTTGTATACACTCTATATATTCTGTAGGCGTGTATGTATGTGTATCATAAACTGAAGTAGCAAATGTTGAGAAGCGAGAGGAGAGTTTTTAATGTAATTAGCTTTTTATTCTGTACTAACGCTTGAAACTTGCTGTGAGATTGAAGGGTTCCCCTCAGTTAAAGTTAATAGTGGATTTTAGTCACAACCAATAAATATAAACTCGTTACTTTCAAGGAACAAGTTTGGAAGTATTTAGCTTTCAATTTAATTCTAAGACCTCTCATCTTTGTCAATACTGCCGGTGTTTATCCAAGATTGTCTTTCTCTTTCGTTCGTTTTCTTTTCTCAGTTAGTATGTTATTCTTTCGCATTCCCTGGTATATTGTAAGTTATTTATTTTATATTTATGATATTTATTTGTATATTTATAGTAGGTACATGTATCGTATAAGTGTAGCACAACTAGAATGTATGTCTACTCTTGAAATATAATTATTGTACGTAGATGTATAATTTTTTTATCAGCCCTGTTTCTTCAAACTGTCCCACTGCTGGGCGCGGGCCATCTTCTCATTGTGAGAAGGGTAAGACCATAGTCTACCACGCTGGCCAAGTGCGGGTTGGCAGACTTCACACATATTTCAAGATCATTGAGAACTGTCAGACTATAGGTTTCCTCACGATGTTGTCCTTCACCGTTTGAAGTTGGCGGCAATCAACGATACGCACATAACAGTAAGTCAGTTTGTCAGTTTATTATACTTTATTTCTATTTTATTATATTTTTTCTCCCCTCTCTATTATTGCACGCTCCGTCATTTTACTTTCTTAATAGATTAGCAAAAAAGCTTGTGCTTCCGCCTGCAAGGCTTCACTTCCACTGTTCGTAGAACTGTATGTGAACATTTCCGAACGTGTTTAATATTAAGTAATTTTTTTTTTTACAATTTACTTTACTTTGCAATTTACTTCGGCAAGTGTACGCAAGATGACGTTGTTATATTATTCCAACATCTCACTTTTACTACAGGACCACACATCACATCACATCATTTTATCACACACTTCTCATTGAAATGTCAAAATCAAATCTATAAATAATAAAAATATTTTGCATTTCATCCTACCGAGGGCATACGCACAATGGAATAGGGCACTTCCAAAGCTTTGATTCCATAAAGTGCTGAAAGTATCATTGAGAGCGAAAATGTAGGAAAAAAATATTTCATACACCAGTAATACGAAAACCCTGACCTGGCTTCATCTACATTTGTACAAATATTACTGTAAAGTAATGTTATGCAGGTAAATACCTCATTTATTCACGGGGAGCTTATATTAGAAGAAAAATATATACAAACGTATTCGGAATTAAATAAAGTTTTCATTTACCTTAATTTGAGATGAACACTTGGTGAAGTATTTGTAGTGCTGTTCAAAATTAGAGCTAAGTAATTTTAGGTTTCCGTACCCTAAGTTACGGGAGCCTATTGCTGAGTCTACGAAGTCTGTGTCCCCTATTAAGTAGAAGTTGTCATAGAATAGTAATAGTATTTAGGGTTTTATCAAGAAATAATAAAATTTTGGGCGGTATCCATACTACAAAAGTACTTAAGCTCTTAAACACGATGTAATTGATAAGTATCTAAATGATTATAGCTACAGACATAGTAGATGGAGCATGCAACTTCATTTGTATGAAAACCTTGCGTGCCACATTATTGGTACCGAGTGTGACGTCACATAAACGATTTTGTGATGGAATGTTCCATCCGCGCGAAATCTATTCAACCCAATGCATCCGCGCGCTTGTACGCTAGTAACTAGTTGACATAATATCGAATCGGTAGTATAAATCATAATTCTTGGTTGTCAACTGCGATTGTACTTGACACGCTAGGTACATAAACTTGGGGTATCTAAGTATCTATGTCTATGATTATAGCCATAAAAATATAATAATTAGTTTGAAATATAACAAAAAAAAAATGGCAGATAATAGAGAGGCCTATACCCGGCAGTGGGATAGAAAGGGCTGTAGATGATGATGATAATGATAACAAAAAATATAAAAATTAGTCAAGTGCTTGTCGAGCTGACGCCAACGATATTTTAACTAAATATTTTTAAAATCCTGACCTATTCCGAGTAAATAGTCTCACTGTCAGTGTTTGTCTTGTGCCGCTACCGAAACTCCAGCGTGTGAGTCAAACTAGTACTTTGCCGGTTTTATTTTTATCAGTGTCCACAACTGCGGAAATCGCATATAAATATTTACACAGATATTTATAAGTAAGATATGAAACTTATTAGGTGAAGTAGGTAGGTCCACGAAATCGCGGTTCTAATCCAAGGACAAAAAGAGTTCAGATAGATAACTTAATAAGAAAGAAGCCACACAACAATAAAGAACCCCAATAAGATGAGGATGAAAAAGATTTGATAGATAAATGCAATGATAGATTATTATTACAGATAATAATACGTACGTACGCGTATATTTTTTTTTTTTTTTATTCTTCAATTACATCATGAAAATTTATGAGATAATTCTGCCAAACTGCATAATAGTTTGTAGGCAGATAATACACTCTCATCCACAATAACAATTCTTTCGTTTGTAGGTGATTGTTTTTTTGACATCATCAATGTTTTGTTATTACAAATTTGTTAAACTAAGTAGTAATATGTACGCGACTTGCTGTTCACTTTTGTACAGTCACTTGGATGGTATTTTACCAGTTATTTTGATATAAATAAAACCGGACAAGTGCGAGTCAGACTCGGCCACCGAGGGTTCCGTACAAACTAGTAGATAAAAGGGGGAAATCATATATTTTCCGTCATAAACCGAAAAATCGTATAGATCGTAAAAATATTTAAAAACCTGTTTTAGCTTATGCTACTGAAGCTCTTTCATATGATACCCTACATGATACGGTTAATTCACTTTAAAATTTTCATTTTATTATTTGCATAAAGACACTATTTTTTGTGATTAAATTAAAAATGTCCAGTTTTCGGACTTTTTCCTATATGTCTACTCTAACACAATGTTTGTTGTCAAATTTCATAGTTCTCATAGGTTTTGATTCCCTTGTGAGTGTCGAAATGTGCTATTTTAACGATATATTCGGCTGTAACTTTTTTTACGAAAACTTAGAAACTTTATTTTTCTTTCTGCAGCAAGATACTATGGATCTGCGTATATGGTTTTAATTTCAGCTCGATACCTTCACGCGTTCCCGAGATAAACACCCGGACGGACGGACAGGCGGACAACAAAGTGATCCTATAAGGGTTCCGTTTTTTCCTATTGAGGTACGGAACCCTAAAAACCAAAGTATTGCATCGATTTTGATGAAATTTATATAGGACGACCTCTGAAGTGAACAAACAAACAAAAAAAACATGTAGACCGAGTTGATAACCTCATTGTTTTTGGAAGTCGGTTAAAAAAGAGATTAAATTACTCTTACGTCTTAGAAAGTAATATTAATTTTTCTTTTTTTTTAGAATTTAAATAAGAATTAATTATCTCAAGTCGTATGTACTTTGTTGTATTGGACTTAGACATTTGCTTGTTAACGAAAAACTTTTAGTCTACTGTAAAATCTACACGTAACGTCTTTAGTATTTCAGCTACGGATCAGCATTCGAATAAAGATACGTTATTTACGACGGTGCTTCCAATAATCGATTCCAATCTGCTTGTGAGATTGAAGCGTACTAAAATAAGGACGTTACACTTGGTAGGCACCTAGCTTGCTTGGAAACAGTACAATATTTGGAAGCTTTTTTGCCGAATTCGAAAAAGGATAATGCTATCAATTCGAATGTATTTTTTATTGTTTGTTTGTATCTTTTATTTGCAACGATACTTTGAAACAAGTAAAAATGTGTATTAAAAAAAAAAAAACGACTGCATAAGACCGACTTTTACGCCATCAAAAACTATAAATATAACCATTTGAATACATATATTATATGTACATACATATTACATATTTGTGGACATTTCAAACAACACCATCTAGCCCAAACTAAGCAAAGCTTGGAACTAGATGGCTGATAAATATATACATATAACACACAGAAACACCCAGACAGAACAAACATCCATGCTCATCATAAAAATGCTTGCCCTGGGTGGGGATCGAATCCACGACCTATAACACAGCAGCAGACATACTACCAACAAGGCCAGTCAATGTCATTAGTGCATCGATTGCCAATTTATATTTTCTAACTAAATTTAGGCATATACATTATAGTATATTTTTGTAATTCCTTTTAATTATTTCATTTTGATATCCTTCTAGATCCTAATTGATAGGTTTAATTATATTTTTTAAATGCTTCACAAAAAAGTTCCATCTCACTCAATAAAATTGAATTGATCCGTCAAACCCGATCCACACCGCAACTCTACATCGCTCCGCATTCACTCCACACTTGAAACTGAAATCAGATCACTGAAAGCGTCGAGGAATATAAAATTCAATCCGAAACTCTCCTATAGATAGATAAACTATATACATTTCTTACTTAAAGTATTCTGTAGAGCGCGCGCAAGCAAATAGAGTTAAGCTGAATGGACCGCGTAAATATACCTGTACAAATGTACTTATTGGATAATTCACAGAACTATAAAGTATAGCTAGTTCATTTACAAGTGTCTCTATTTTTTACTCACTTCAAAAATAAGGTTAGGTTGTTGATCCTATTTTCAGTGTATTATTCTAAGAAAATTACTTTTAGTTATGTTGTTTCGTCATTAAAAGACTATAAATAAAAAGTTTTTTGTCAAACAGAAATTTTATTTCATGACTAGTTGACATTGAACCCATGGTTTGGATAGACTTTCGAAGTGCTCAACTTGCCCATACCCTTGCTCAACTTACCCCACCTATACGTACGTTGAGCATACTTGACTTCAAACAGCTGTAGCTCTTAAATTCGACTTGTTAAGTAAATTATTACATGGTACATTTTTGCAAAGGGATAAATTAGTAATCCATCAGTATGCGTAAGAAGCCATTAAGACCTATCGTTGAGGAGCTATAACCGCTCAAATGAAAAATTGCTCAACTAGCCCCGCCCTACCCTAACAAATTCAAATGTTTTTTTTTACGTACATTATATTAATAAACCAATTTGAAAATAAAACTTTTTTGTTTGAAAAGGGCAATTGTTTTTATTAACTACAATCAAATAATGTACAAACTACACATTCTTCACTAACTAAACTAGGTTCTACACGAAAAACAAATCGATTACCCCATACCGATAAAGGTCTATAGACAATCCAATTGTTCAAACCCACTACCAGTTCGCAGTGTACTCATCATGTTGTCAGCACTGTCATGTTGTAAAGCAATGCTTATGCATTGAGCCAGCATTTTTCTCACAATATTAACTTTTACATTGGTTCCATTTATCAAAATCTGTTCAACAGATCGGTTTTTCAAATGAAATTGCGCATTTTGCGGTTGTTTCAGTTTTATAAACTATAATTAAGTATACGAATAGAAAACCAACCATTACCACCATTTTTTCTATCGGACTGCAAGAAGCACGAAAAAGCGATATCGTTTATATGGTTGATATTCCGAAAACACGTACGAAACGCTTTGGCTCCACTTTCATTGTACGTACTGCCAAACTGTGGATTGCGCTTCCTGAATGGGTCTTTCCGGCTGGATATAATCGCGAGTGAATAGGTTTCTTCTAGGCAAGCGCGCTCCATCGTAGACCGTAACTGTCGCTTAACACCAGGTGAGTTGACGGTCAAGCGCAAGCCTATTTTCGAATGTAAATAAAAAAATTAAAAATCAAGCTCTGGCTTTCGTATTAATTCTGTTTTAATCTATTCACCTTTTGGCAGATTAGTCCAATCTAATCATAATGTAATTAATAATAATCAATCTAATGTAACATTTTATGTTGCATTTTTGCAATTCTTGTTATGTTTTAAATTTTGTGTTGTTGTTGTTTTATTTTCTCAACTATTAATTGATCCGTTGGAAAACATAGAGATAAAATATTTAAACGCTCCTATCCGTAGTGGCTTACAAAATATCGTGATGCTGCAAGAAAAAATATCAATTTTAATTTAGTGCGGGAGCCTAATTGTAAGAACTATATCAAAACCAATATATGTATGTTTCACGAACAACTTTTTTTTTTTTTTTTTTTCTATTTCAATTTATTCATTTATTCAAATAGGTACCTAATTGTACACTTATGAATGTCAGATTATAAAGATAATTACAAGATACAATCAAATTATAAATAACATCAGTGTATACACAAATCGTCTTAAATCACAAAATAAATAATAATAATAGGAAAATACAATAGATACTAAAAGTAAATTTAAGTTAAGGACTATTACATTCAGATTCCAATTTCTTTAAAGAGGCCCTGTCATAGACAAAGTCGTCAATTTTATAGTATGCCTTGTTTATTAGGAATTTCTTTAATATCCTTTTAAATGTACTATTATTTTTGTTTGTTAAGCTGGCTGGTAGCATGTTATAATAGGTGATACAATTTTTAACAAAAGAGTTGCCAGTCTTAGCTAACCTAATATTTGGCAGAACAAGTTTAGACTTGTTCCTTGTCACCATAATATTATAAATTGTTTCATGTTTGACAGAAATGTTTCAAAAAACCGTTTAACTTAATAAACTTTACTTTCCTTTCCTCCAATTAAAAGGGAGTTAAAACAAAACGGTCACAAACCAGTTTTTGAGTCAAACGGACGTCGGTCAGGGGGTGTCTGTCCCCTTGTTAAAAGTTTCCATTGCGGTTGTCACGGTTGTAACGTAAATTGAGTACTTTTTAGCATATATTTTTCAATTTAAAAATGTAATTTTAGTGGTGAAAATTTTCAAATAAAGTTAGTAATTCCACTCAATTTTTCGTATGGAATTCATAGCTTGAAAAAAGGAGGGATAATTTATTGGAATGTAACAAAATTTAATTTATCGTGTTTCTTAGAAAATTATTGAATTTACTTGCACAGTGAATTGCTTGCTTAGAATATGTTTACAAAATCTTGATAAAAATCGAAATTGACATCTCGATTGCTTTTTTTCTAACAGACAATACAATTCCAAACATACAAACAAACACCTCGAATAAGAAACGAGCCTCATTGTCAGAAACTTGAAAATATTCAAACTAACCCAAAAACAAATTCTGCATGAAATAGAACGGTCTACGCTTGCGGTCCCAAAGGACTAACAACAAAAAACTGGCCAGATGTCCTACGTGGTGTTAACTGTGGGTGTAAGGGCCCATTGTGGACAGTCGTGACCTTTGGGCCCGATTCCCAACTTACAAGCTTATTACGGGATTATGTGGGACGGACCTAATCTACGCTGTCGACGTCAATTTTGTGGGATTGGTGATTATAAAGTTATCGTTTCATTTCATTGTAAGGGTTCCGTAGTAGTGTAAGTAACCCTTATAAATTCACCATGTTTGATTTTACTCAGATACTATTAGTTTTTACATTACAACATAAACGAAATTTGGCTGGTAGACGTGTAAAAAAATCCGTAATAAAGTTTAAAAAAAAAAAACGATAAATAGGAGTAGCACTCAATACTTATAAATAGATGATATTTAATTATTTTTTTCTAACCCCACCCCTCAACTTGGTATCGTTCATTAAGTCACTTAAAATAAATCTAGGTTTTCATATATTTTTTTCTGTTTTTTTTTTTTTGGAAAAAGGGTTTTGAAGGTTTAGTGGGAGTGGGTTGGTCCTGGCAGCAGAAGTTCAGCGCTAATAGTATACACATTCTTCTCTCAGATATGATTTGCGCCAGATAAAGTTCGCCAAAGGTAAAAATTTAGTTTTCAAACTTTATTTTTCTCCTATTCAAACTTATCGAGTAGGCTATCAAAATGAAAGGGTTAAATAACTGATTACAAAAATAATTATAGGTACATAATTATGTGTAAATGTATAACTTGGATGGAGTATGTGAATAAGATTTATTGAAAATAATCTATTAATACTTATCTCTTTTAGTATATTTGTCATAATAACGCATTTACAATGACGTTATTTTTCTTTTATAAGTTTACTTGAACTTATAAAAGACAACATCCTATCTAACCACGCTTGATCTAGCAGAAGCTCTCGGAAAACAAACCGGCTGCAAAAAAACAATAGACGGAAAATCCTCTAATTCTATTTATTAAATCGACGTTCGATCGTTCGAAAAGCTTTTTCCTGTTTTATCCTGTTTTATTTCGCATCCGCGTCATAATGTATCCTAGTTGATTAATGTGGCAGAAGCTTTGCGGGCTCGAGGCTTAAAAAGCTCGATCACTCAACTCTACCTTAGAAGTTAATAATGAATGGTTTGATCTGATAAATACATTAGAGAGAGGGAAATCAGTATTTGGTACGCGGATTGTAGATTATAGATGCCTTTGGTAAAGGATTTTTATCATATATTACAGGAAGATAGAATCTCTTCTGTATTTCTGGTAAATATATTTCATTTTATTACAAATGTTGACTGATTTTCTAATTTACGTAAGTACAATTTTTATTAAAAAAAAACCTTCATAATGATCTCTTTCTTTTCCATTTCTCAGTCTATCGAGACTTTTTTGTAGGAATGCATGTATCAAAATCAAATTACATGTATCAATGTATCAAATAGAAATAAGTATCAAAAACTTATATCCCTGAAAGCCGTAAAAAACAATTTTCAACCGACTTCAAAAAAGGAGGAGGTTCTTAATTCGAGTGTATTTTTTTTTATGTTTGTAACCTCATAACTTTCGACTGGGTGAACCGATTTTGATGATTCTTTTTTATTTATTTGAAAGCTGGTGCTTCCCGTGTGGTCCCCTTTCAATTTGGCTCAGTTCTGATAATGGCATCCATGATAAGTCGGTTGCTTCAGCTTTTTAAACTAAAATTATCTAAGTCAATCCAATAAAAATAATATTCCAAAAATAACCACGTCGTACATTTGTAAGTAAATTATTTGGAACTTAAATCATAAATTTGGCAAAAAGCAAGGTACAGTAAAGCAAGGTATAGTACAATCAAAAAATGCCGAAAATCGTTATAACTATTTTTTTTATTCAAGATAGATCTACGACTGACCACAACTCGCCTGATGTTAAACGACGGCGAGGCCGAGGTATTTGCTTAGTGTAGTCGTTTTGTTACATCCTGTAGAGAGTGATAAGGGAAATTTTTATGATCTAGAAAAGGTAAAGAAATCTCCTCATGACAAAGCGAATCCTTGATGGTAAGCTGGCTTATTAAAATTACTGGGCAACGTCAGCGCCTTTGAAGTTTTATGAGCTGAGTCTAGCGCTATCTCTACTTTTTCTGCACCATTAATCCAGTGGATCTAAGGAATAGAAACATTAGAGAAGTACTTACCTACTTATATATAAATATACGTGCTTTAGGTTAACAGATATTTTTTATTGTTTTAATACTGAGATAAATGACTTCGAGCTGATTGCTAAGCTTAGGATGGAATTTTGTTAATTTACTTTGGTCTTACGTGATATCCAGGGACTGATGATGGATTCGAAAGGTGAATATAGGAACTAATGGACTAAACAAGATAAATCTATGGGATTGGGCTCGATTGATTTTCTTCTTATTAGAAGCATTTAAATAAAAACTCAGTTGGGTTTCGGGATTTTAAATTAATTACATTTTGAATGCCGATAAAATTAGTTAAAATATCGAGTCGGAGTGTTTCTCACATCATAAATTGCGATATTATTGCTCCACTATATATAGATATATAAGTGTAACCTTATTATATGTAATATTTTAACACTGCATTCAACTGCGGTGACCCGCGGCTTAGAAATAAGAATAATATTTATTAACCATGACATTACATGTTACAGGTAAGTTATAATTACAAAAATAATCAATTTTAAACTAAATTAACTAAACTTTTTTTTATGTGGTAATAGGTTTGCGCTTGACCGCCAACTCGCCTGATATTAATTTAAATTTGTAATAATAGCATAAATAAAATGTCATATTGGATTTAATTTAAATTATATATTAATAAATTTGAATTAGGTAAATTTAAGATTATAAGAAACGAGAAAAATTTAACACATCAATGTACCTAACTCGTACCTGCTATTAAAAAACTGAAAAAGGAGTTTTAGTAGGCAGCAAAATTGTTTTCAATTATTATGCACTACCTATGAAACATCCCATAACTTCTGCGAGTCTTTCACCGTTTACTTCAAAGTAATCAAATATTTATTTAGGTCGACGCGCAGAAAAGTCGCTAAATTCATAACAAATCCTGAAAAATGAGCCTTTAAAAGTTTGTCACCCGAGACCTGGCCCGAGTATTAATTTACTTTTTAACCGCAATACTTGTTCGGGAATTATATGCGGAACTCAATTTGGGTTGAGACAATATTTTAGCTGACGCGGAATTGGGTACGTCAGGGGTTTAGGTTTCCTTAAATGTTAGGAATGGTTGTGGGAGTTTTTTTTTTTTATAGAATATAGAAGTTCAATATTCAAAATTCTAAATGATTTATTGTGACAAAATTAACATGTTATAATTACAAGACGTGCGTCAGGCTCCGGACTAGGAATCCTGTTTTCCGGAGCCAACCACTTCTCGCGAAATTATGTACGTTTATGTAATATACATAAGTATATTAGGTTACGCAGCGTTGTGTCGTTGTGTCCAGTGTGAAATGTGCATGCGCCGATGTGTGCGCGCGCCGATGCAAGACCGGTTCTTGTTGTTTACCTCAGGTCAGGTACTTTATTTTTATCGCGTCGGAAAGAAATTTAATAAGAATGCAATTTTGAGAGATTCGAGCGACTTGTAAAATATAACATAAATAGATTAGTTTAACTTGATCTAAGAAAATCACATATATAAATATAAATAGATAGGACAGTTTGCCATGCGAGCGACGAATTATCTTCAGTACGGTCCTCTAGATAGTTCTTGTAAAATTCTTCCGAATCCATATTCAGACTTTCGTTATCATGTGTAATGGAAGATACCCAAGGCAATAAAGCTAAACAAGCCAAACTTGACTATTTTAGCATTTTCCATCAGTAAAAAATAGTATCTACATCCCGGTAAAATAATCATCATAATATTGCATTGTCATTTGATTTACATAAGCCTACAAAATTTCAGCTCAAACGAAAGCCGATAAGTGGGTCAAAATCTCGCACTTACCTAAGATTTGATTATAGACACATAAGTTCCAATACAGGTGAAACTAGAGAAAAGCTTGCAACAATATGAAAATGATTTATTTGTACTCATCATCATCATCATCTCAGCCATAAGAAGTCCACTGCTGGACATAGGCCAAAAAGACCGACTTATTTGTACTAATTTCGTTAATTACTAAATCTAATACGCGAAATTCAAATAAAATTGTCTTTATTCCTCATAAAAAGGAGTCAATATAAGTTTCCTAATTTCTCATTAAATGAACACATGTGAAGGGCTGGGTAATGAGTCACGGAAGGCAGCTCACGAGCTCGCTCATTAACCATTCCTTATGTTCTGCGAGTACACTTACGTTCCTACATACGCACTTACGCACGTAAGCGGCATAGTAGGTGTCGTACAGGTTAACTCTCCGTGTAAGCAGGTTTTACTGCCGTGAAAAGGAACTGTTTTTTGTTTTTGGAACCAACAAATTGTCAAATATTCGAGTACCCTTTGTTTTTTTTTTTTTTTTATAGAAAATAGATCTACGATTGACCATCAACTCGCCTGATGCTAAGCGACGGTGTAGCCGAGGATGGAGCTCGTCGATCTAGAAGATATCTATTCACACTAGCCTTCAAGTATCAACGGGATGTAGCGTCAGTCCTCAAAAACGTCCGAGCTCAATGAGATCTAATTAGATACTTTATCCAATTAAAATAATTTCGATTTTCAAAATAATTCGAAGCGGCTAAATGGACGTCTCTAGACTTCTAAATCTAAATTAAGCTTTTTAGCGCGGCGA
This sequence comes from Lycia hirtaria, assembly GCA_947563715.1. Lineage (NCBI taxonomy): Eukaryota > Metazoa > Arthropoda > Insecta > Lepidoptera > Geometridae > Lycia > Lycia hirtaria. Next base: position 42,251,646 of record OX387379.1, read on the forward strand.
CATAGAGCCTTTATATCAAAACTTTAAGTACGTCATTGGTATATGAGTATCGGTCAACCCAGGACACTATATTCGTGAATTTTGTTTTAGACTTTACGTCCACGTGATGGAAGTACTTGCGAGTAACCTTCGGATATATCAACATGTGTTGGTAAATGTAGAAAAAAATGAAAGTTATCTGGAATATCTTGGATTTTAGGCAATAAAAATTTGATATAGCTAGGAAATTCTAAAGACGATTGCTAATTGCTAGTTTCGCTAAAAAACCTTTCCAGGCAATCCAGATCGTTATTCTAATGAAGGAAGCTGGGATGAATCTCCGGCGTAGACCACATTTCCTTGTTAACAGAGTGATTAAACTTTACTCCGTTTTATTGGATTGGAACGATGGATTTATATTTTTACACTATTTTGAATATATCTCCTCTCATATTGTGTAACCTTTGCTAGTGTCCCTTTTTGTATCACAATTATAAACAAGTCTACTTAAAAGACAAGTATCGTTAATAATTAAAATTAATAGATAAAGAACTCAAAAACTACCGACAAAAAAAAGGCTGAACCGATATAAATGAAATATAACTAAGAACACTTTCGATGAAATTTCCTTTCAAACGAAAAAAAACAACATCAAAACAAAGATGAATTTTGTGTAGATGGGTTTTTTCCGGCCTTTAGGTAGGTTTTCTTTAGCGTGGCAAGCATCAAGTGAGGTAATCGCCCGACTCGACTTCAGTTGCGACGTTGCGACTTCAGCGGGCAACGCTGTTAGACGCGTGTCATGACTTGTGAATAGTGACAATGCTATACTGTGTGTTTAGAAAGTGCAACACCAAGATATATTAAATCCAAGATACTAAAAGACCTTAAAGATGTGTTTTATCCTCGAAAGAGCTGATAACTGAGATTTTCCATGATTTTCCTTCATATTCAATGATAATATAACCTCTAAATAGATAAAATCTCATTGGATTAAAATCGGTCCATCCGTTTGAGAGCCATGATGATAAAGACAGACATACAGATACACAAGTCCAACTTACAACATCCTTCCTTTTAGGTCGGGTGTTAAAAATACGAAATTAATTTAAAGTAATTGTTTAAAATACTTACACAAAAAATAGTTAAGGACCCAATTTTAGTTTGCGTATTTGACATGTTAAAAACATTTTTTTTTTGCTCGTAGAGAAGTAAGAAAGAAAGAAAGAAACAAATATTTTGGCACCACAGACACTACTTATATATTATTATTATTATCTCATTTATTTATTTACAATCTTAATTCTAAATTTTTTACAACACAAATATTAACTTATAAAAAATAAACATAAATATTGTAAAAAACTTAAAACTAGGGTGCCGCCGGCAGCGGGGCGGGGCTCAAGCTGCCGGTGGTAGGGGCTACAGAGAGAGGAACCTCCTGACAATACGTGCCGTGTCCAGGATGACTGCCTTATTATTATTATTATTATTTTGAGCCTGTTTTGTCCCACTGCTGGGCAAATGCCTCCCTATACTATACGGCAACAAAAAACAACAAGCAAAAGTAGGTTAATTCTCCACGACATGCATTGTTTTCATAATACTTATTCCTCTGACCCATCCTTAGTATGGTTACATATCCCTTAAAATTTCTAGGTCACTACCCTGTCTTCAATAGTCGAAGCCGAGCGACTGCGTCATCGATCATTGTGCCGGACAGCCGTGATGGAACTTGACAGAACTTAGCCTTTCATGAAATAAGCAATGTTTATGATAACCTTTAGATTCTGTTTAACTAAAGAATTAATGTGGCATTGAGGGCGCTGTTGTTCTTATTTCATTATTTTTTTCAATCGAGATCACTAAACAAAATACCATAGCAGTAGCATACTTCAAGACGTTAGTTTATTTTTTAATCGACTTGAAAAAAGGAGACAATTTGATGTATATGTATGTTATATTATTATTAGTTTATAAGCATGTGTGCCAAATTTCATAAGTGTATGTATGTATATATAAACATACAAATACATACATACACTTATGAAATTTGGAAAGAATATGTTTGTATGTTTGTTGACGCATATCTCAAAAAGTATAAGTCGGATTGCAAATATATTGTTATAGGTCGATTTATTCGTTTCAGTTATAAGACCGTTTCGAGTCGAGACAGAAATATGATAAAGTTCCGTTGCTAATGTTACATCTAAAAGAAGGCGACTTGGTAAGTTTTTTTTTTTTGCTAAGACCACGTCTAGAAAAGGTCAATGACCTCTGTACCATTACAACTTTGTGCTTTACATATTTATCGCTTTATTTGGAAAAGTTGTAAACATAGGGTGTTCAAAATAGTTTCATTGAATTTTTTGATATGATCTACTACTATGGTTAATAATGAGTTTCTAGATCGAATAATTTACATTACATTTTGCCTACATCTTATCTTCTAACCCCCTCTAACCCCCTCTAATCCTCCTATACCCTCTCTCTTCTATCTGACCTTTTAATTACGGTAAAATGTAACTTCAAGCAACCTCATAGCATTTGATACTTTTCTTACCCCGTTAGGGAAAATAGGAGTGATTTTATGTATGTATGAAAATAACCGACTTTTTTATTACAATAGAAGTAATTTTCTTTATTAACTACAAAAAATAATTAACTACTGCACAAAAAAGAGCAATTATATTTGATTACCTTCAGACCGAAAAATACCGAACGAAAATAAAACATTTCGAGATATCGTTCACAAATTTTATCACGTAGGCTCTTAAATTGAAGGGAATTAAAAAATACGGGCTCCGTCACTCCAATTTATTTTCATTTGACAGCTGTTATTAGCAGAGCTCAATTTCGCATCCTTTCAGCAGCTTCATTTGACAGGTGCTTGATGTTAAACGAGGATTAGGCGGTTCAAAGCTTATCAAGATTTTCGTTCTTATCTTAATTCTCCATTTAGCACGAAATGATGCAAATTTTACAAAACATTATGCCTGCAACTTTTTGAGATATATTTTGTAATATGTAAAACACTTGTGTCGTTGTGGTGCAGAAATAATTGATATTTTTAGAGAGTGGCCGTAATAATAGTCCGGGAGCCAGGCACAAATTTCGTCCGGACAATAACTCGTAAAATGATTAAAAGAGTCTTATTATGATTTATCGTGAACTTTCCAAGTAGCACAAAGGTGTAATGGTTGGCTTACAACATGTATGTAGCGCTTAAGCTGTTTAAGCTACATGTATAATAGCATTATAAGCGCTTGCTGTGCTGCTGTAATGCTAAATTGGGCCCAAATTATACAGCTATTTAAGATCACATCGCTTATTATTGGCACTACAAAAGCATTCATGCGAATCTATAAGGATAACAAGCATTATTAGAGCTGACATATGGTTTTTAAAAGGGTCACTCTTAGACCTTACAATGCTATAAGTTCACACATGGCAATAAAACAATCTAATAGTAGCATTTATTTTCACGAAAAGCATAATTAGAGCCAATTAACAGTTTTATAAGTGGTCATAAGGTAGAATTTCAATATAAACCTACTAATTTAAAAAAAAACTCGTGTTTACATACACGCACTACGTAGATATTAGACAGTTTTAATTTAGTAAGTTTAATTCCCATTGAATTTTAGCAGCACATACTGTTACGAAATGATAAATATTTATGCGAACTCCCTATTTCAACAAAATATATTTATTTTGGGTAAAGTGAGTTTATTCCTATATCTAGCCCGAAAAACTACTACAAATTTAATAGGCCGTATTGAAAATTTTCATGCGCTACTAAATTAAGCAGGTTTTACAATAAAATATTAATAAAAACACAATTCAAAATAAGAGCATAATATTATATTTGTCTTAAAACAGACAATTTGGTGTTTTAAATGTATTGTTATTGTTTTCTAGATGTTGCACCATGCAAAATTTGATCAAGGATCTGTAATTATCGTAGATATGGTCTAATAAAAAATATTTTGCTGGTTATAAAATGTATCAAACATGGTCGTCGTTCTAAAATAGCTTAGTGAACAATGTTACATCCTCACTAATGATGTTAGCTTTATAAATATACAGGTTATAAATATACAGGTGAACAGTTGTAATGCTATTGGCTAGTGAAACGAACTATTGTAGTGTACTTGACCCTTTATAGAGCTGTCGGCTGGAAACTAGCACTCAGTTAACCCTTTGTAAAGCAGCATTACAATAGTAAATATGTATGTGTGTAACCAGCCTTAGGCATTAGAATAACTTAAGTTCATCTTACTACCCAGCTGTCGGCTGGACACTAGCATACAGTTGTCTCTGTGTAATGCAGCATTAAACGGTAAAAAATGTATATTCTTAAACATCTATAGGCATTTTGGTGATATTTAAAAATGCATATGTTAAACTAAAGGCACCAAAAACAGATAATGGCTGTACATCGGTGTTATAGTCTAGTGCACTACAAATATAGGCATTACAATAGCATGTTGTTATACCCATATCTAGCCCTTGTCAGCGAGAGGTTTTTAAATGGTTTGAAATGCTAATATGCAGCTTTAAGAGGTGAAGTGAACACCTCTTGGAGCCTACAAAAGCCTTCAGCTATAGAAAAAATCACGACTGATCTTTTATAGTGCTTCTTGTGCTACTTAGGATTCAGCTGCGGCTCCGAGGGTGGGTTGTGCAGCAACAGCCTCCCAAACTCGTAAAAAAAATCGTATAATCGTAATTTCCTCCCGATTGAAAGTTGTGTCAGATTATTTATAGATAACATAATATCTTTAAAAAATCGTCAGCCAGCTCTATAGTGGTGGAATATCGTCAGCTGGTCATACAATCATGTATTTTTTTCTTGCATACCCTATCGTGTGGGGTATCATTGGAAAGGTATTTTAAAAATAATGTAGGTATGTATGTAGATACAATTTTTAAATTTAGGGATTTGTTTGCGTTATGTAAGCTTTAAAGTGATAATGATTGTTAGAGTCAGTTTGACTCTTTGCCGGTTAAATTGTTAGTCTGAAAATTTGTCAAATGTTAGTTTATATGCTATTGTGAATAAATAAAATCGTCAGCTGGCTGTAGCTTCGTAGAAAGATCGTCAGCTGGTTGTAGCTCGGTAGAAAGATCGTCAGCTGATGTTCTGAAGGGTGTAACGATCTTTTCATCGAACCACAGCCAGCGGCCAATGGCCATACGAATTTCCACAAATATGGATTTTCTTAACCTGTTCCTAAGGTTAGGCTCAAAGCGCGCAGCTATCTCTCTCGCACCTCACAACATTTTTAACCTTATAAAATCACTGAGATAAGAAAAATGTTTTCAAAATGATTTTTACGATATCTCTAAAGGTAAAAGATATCGGATTACTCGTTTTACCATCTTTATAGGAGGAGTAATATACTTATGTTTTTTTTCACTACTCTGTCATCAATATCAATTATATCTGTTTTTTTTTTAATATTTCACCTATCCAAACAAATTACATCATTTCTCGCATTACTAATATCTCCAATCAGTGATTTTATTTATTTTAAAATGTTGTGATACGCGAGAGAGATAGCTGCGTGCTTTGAGTCCAATCTTAATATACTATGGAAACAAAATAACTATGATGCAATGTTTTTGTGTATTTCGAAAAAACACGCTAGATGTTTTTTAGAACAAGTTTGCAAACGGTTAAAATTGAATCACTTAAAAATAATTTCTCGCTGTGTCTAGGGACGAAAGGATACTGTGAAATGGGGTGAATTGACACTTTTGGATAATAAATGGCGAGAATAGGGGCTAAGTGATGCGACCTTTTTAGTTAAACATGCTCCTTCTTAGAACTCTGTTTGTAGCGAAGTGTATGGCAGAACGTAAGCCTATTTTAGGAAAAAACATATATATCTGGGTTCACATTTTGTCATTTTTATTGTGTCTTTGTCACGTGTCGAGTCGACAACGTAGGTATGTCATTGAATGAAACAAATATTAATCGCGTAAGTATATGTTACATAATTTTATGATCTAACGTTTCGAATACTTTGTAGCGTCCATGGTCACAGGTGAGACTAAATGACTGTTGCCTGTTTTTACTGACAACGTAAAAACCGCGGTGCGAGTCGCCCATGTACTATTTCTGAATGGGCCCATTCGTATCTTTCCCGCCCAAGATATCTTTTAGAATGGGTCGTTTCAAACCATAAGGAAACGCCTCAATGCTCTTCTTGTAGATCCCATTTGGACTCATATCAAAAATCAAGCTTTCCGAGTGTATGTAGTATGTTTCCACACGACGTAGAGTCAAGTAAGTTCGTACTTTTCGTTAGAACTACTATGTTTGCTGCTTCCACCGTTTATGATTACTTGAGTGGAACTTAGGAAGCCTTTGTATCTCCTTAGAACATTTCTATTTGAATAGTTTTTTTTTCTTCTTAAAATTACGTTTCTTGACGTTTCTCTGAGCTCTGACACCATCCATCAATGCTTGACAAGCGGGACGAGATAATGATGTATGGCGCGTCTCCTCCCTATCTTATCTTGTATAACTAAATAATTAGGTTCCGCCCGGGCTTCGTACCTATGATAAATCAAATCTTGATGCGGTACGTGCCAGGAACGAGTGATTTCTTGGAAAATGTGTGGAAAAGATTATGAAAGATTATTCACGTTTTTTTTTCTTTTTTAGCAGATGTAATTATAATTCAGATTGTTTACACTTCTGAGATATTTACCTACCAAACAAAATATGAATCAAAAAGCAATTCATAATTGTCGGCGTAATCGATGAATAAACATACAAAAAAAACATACAGTCGAATTGAGAACCTCCTTCTTTTTGGAAGTCAGTTAAAAATGTTATAGCAATGGTGCGAGATATTTTTGTTGTAGACACTTTCAAAATTGTCTAAAGAAGAGCAAAACTAATTTATACAGGCATTAAAAAATCGCTTTTCTCTCCCTAAACATTATTTATTATTTGAATGCAATATTGAAGTGTCCCCAGAAAATGTTCGTTATGTATAACTAATTAGATAGTAATTTTAACTGACTTTTTATTTTTATTATTTTTAATGGGCAAGTGTTTTTTGTTGAAAAGGTAGTTGAGTAGGTACTTCTACTGCGATGGAAGGACTGTGTTACGAGTTGTATTTTTGATGGGATATGCTAAAAAATCACGATGTCAAGAGACTGCAGGTATTTGCTTTCTCTTATTGTAAGTTTTTATTGTTAATAATAATAAATAATATAATGTAATTTAAATAATAAATAAGAAATGTTATTATACGTAGAATAGTGATTTCCATGGAAATCTCAATACATTTTCAGAATTAGACTCCGAATTAAAACTTAAGTAATGTATGTGGCCACTTCTTGTACAAAATCATATCTATTTTCACGTATATTGTAAATAAATGCATTATAAATTAACTACCCAAGAATTTAAACCTGTAATTATATCGGGTAATAATGCGCCATTAAAATATAACGACTGCTACAGTCAAACGATCCCTAAAAACTACGTTATATAATTATTGGCTACTAAACTTGGCTATGAAAATAATTAATGCCCTCAATTTAGGCTTAATGCTTTTAAATATTTAAATTTTCAACTGTAAATGAGTACCTATAATTAAAATATTTGCATGATAAAAGCCGAATAAATCCTTTGCATAAACAGAGTTATTAGCATAATTTATTCCATTATAGCTTGACACCATCATGATGGAATATTCAGACTGAAGCATGGAACATTAATAACATAATAAAAATTTCATACGCTCCCTCGAGTACACAATAAACTCTACGCGTCCTCATAAAATGTTATTATTAGCGAAATCATTACATTATTAAATCGCGGACGTTAAAAAACGTCATAAAGAATTCCAAATCATATGGAAAACAACTGGCAACAATAAAAGAAAAAAGAAAATAAAAGACAGATTAAAACTTTTCAAACTTCGAACACACAAACCTTCACAGTTCACACACGTTCACTATGCAAATCTGATTCGGTTCTAAATTCAAAATTCACTATTCACACAGATTGCAAGTCCATTGCACCCGCATACTTCGGCACGGTTTACGTAACGGAAAACCGCGTTTTCGGCTTGGGGGCGCGTTGGCGTGCTATCCCGTAAGCGTATACAGCGCGTCTGGCGAAATGGGCTCACACTACCCTCTTACTAGAAGCTTGGGGCTTGAGCCATAACTGCATTGCGCTCGTATAAACTGAATAACATGTCCTGTAGGCTATAAGAGAAAGTATTGTTCGGTAAAGCTACGCATTCACTGTAGAAAATATCATTTTTCAGAGTTCTACCGCTCTACTGTTTGCTTCTGCGTATGATTGCTCTTAATTTGCTTTATAAGAGATTTTACTAAAGTTTTAGAGAGTTTTAACCGACTTACAAAATAAGGATGGTCTCAACGCGAGCTTCTTTGTACATTTGGCGAACGGTTCTTTTAGAAACCGATTGCACAATAATCATTCGTATATTAGATAATTATAGTTTAAAAAACTGAAACAATCGACTTCAAAATTCGCAATTCCGTTTACTTGGACGACAATTATTTTCCAGTTATTTTGTTTAAAAAAAAAAACGACTACGTACTACGTTTTTACTAGGAGGTTTTGATGATGTTGGATGTTGGAAGATGTTTTTCGAGAGTATGTATCTTTTTATGTATATATGTGAGTATGTATGTATGTTTCTGTATGAGCGCCTACAGCCTATACGGCTGTAGGCGTCGCATCGTTAGTGTCGTCTTCATTCCTTGAGTGTCATAGGCCATATTTTTTGTAATAATAATAACACATACTCTCGAAAAACATAATCCTATACTGACTATGACTCTATGCCGCCGTTTAGCGCGGCGTAATTAAGATTCAGAAATCTAGAGACGTTTATTTTGCCGTTTCGAATTATTTTGAAAATCGAAATTACTTTATTCGTAAAGGATCTAATTAGACCTCATTGAACTCGGACGTTCTTAAGGACTGACGCTACATCCCGTTGATATATTATCAAAGTTGTCAAAAGTGATATTTTTACTAGTTATTAGTCAGACTTCGCCTACGACAAGTATAAAATGACTAAAGTAAATGTCAGTACATAGCAAGCGACATAGTTTCAATGTTGTAGCGTCCTATTTCTTTTCATTCTTAATAGAGCGCTCATCACTTCGGCGAGATTTGAGTGGCGTCATAACAGTGCTGGTTTATTGCCACCATTCGTCTTCTCCGCCTTTTGTGGTAATTTAATCGCTTCCTGGATTACCCGAGATTACGGGCAATCAATGACGTTCTCCAACCTTTTGCTTTTTGGGGTGTTTTTGGTGATTACATGACAGGTTATGGCAACTTTGGTGTTGCTATAAACGTTGCTGTGTTTGGGAATTGTTTTGTTGTTGTTTATTTTCCGCTTGCATGTTGTTGATTTAAGCTCGAGGGTTGCATCTGAATGTATTATGTAGTGGGAAATCAAAGATTGAAAATGATGATGATGATGAGTATCATCAATATAATGTTGTTTTTTCTTACAGCGACATTATTGATTTGATATAATATAAATTCATTGGTTCTTTGCTTTATGTTTTTGTGTTTATTTATTTGTATAATATTAGTATTTAATATTAATAATAGTTTTTTTTATCAGCCCTGTTTGTACAAACTGTCCCACTGCTGGAAACGGGCCATCTTCTCATTGTAAGTATGGTTAGTCCATAGTCTGCCACACTGGCCATGTGCGGGTTGGCAGACTTCATACATCTTCAAGATCATTGCGTACTCTCAGACATGTAGGTTTCCTCACGATGTTTTCCTTCACCGCTATGCTAAGTTGGCAGCAATCAACAATACGCACATAACTTCGAAAAGACAGAGGTGCGTGCCGCGGGATTCGAACCCAGGACCTGCGGATCGCAAGTCAGACGGTCTCACCACTAGGCTGCCAGAAAATAATAGTAATAATAATAATAGTTATTAAGTTATTTTTATTCCGGGTTAGAAGTATTATATTATTTTAAAACATTTTTCGCTTGGTGTCTGCTTTATCAAACTATTTTCAGATAGGTGCGGGTAATAAAGGGTACGTAAATTAAAATTCATAAATTGAAATACATACCTCTATACGTTTAGAACGCATATGTTTAAAATCCATCATTTGTAAATGCTCAATAAAATTGTATAATTTAATTTGCTTTAAGCACAATTAAATACTGAAACAAAAAATATATAATTGTCAAAAGACATAACTGTTAATATAAATAATGGAGACCGTAAGAGTCAAAATCTAAGTATAAAATACATAAACGGTTACAATATCGAGTAATCGAAGTTCAATTTAAAAAAAATATTAAAATTATTAGAAATGTAGTAAGCGACCACAGCTATGCTATGGTTTGTGCTCTAGTGCCATTATGATATTGATGCACACATAAGTAATTGTATGTAAGTATGATGTATTGTAAGTTTATACACCAAAACAAACTTAAAAAAAGAACAAGAAAAAAATGTTTTAGCAAAAAAATAATTTAGTATAAAATTATACTATAATAGAAGATTTGTATGTAACTAGTAACTATCTCCGATCCGCAGTGTCATCCATACATGGATGTATGGATGACACGTGATAAAAATGGTGATAATAAAATAATACCTATGTCCTTTTCCAGGCCCTAAAGAATCTTTGTGCCAAATTTCATAACGATTGGTTCAGCCGCTTAGCCGTAAAGAGATAACAAACAGACAGACGGTAGACAGAGTTACTTTCGCATTTATTATAGTGTAGGTTATTAAAAAAATAATTAAAAAGTCTGTGGCATTATTCTTTGATCGGGAACTTATTATGTATAAAAAGCAGTATGTATAAAAATCCCGAAAGCTATTAAGTTTTCAGCTTGTCATTTGACTGATCATAGTCTGTTAGCTTAAATAAGTATTGGGTTATACCCAGAGTACTAAGAATACGAAGATGAGGTGCAGTATGGGAAGTATTGTGCCGAGAAAAAAATCCAGGAAAAAAAAATGGTAATGGAAAATATTTCATAAACATCTCATATCTGGTAAATTTAATAATTGTAAGTTAGTTTATTTAGTTGTGAATCTGTAGTTCGATCATCGTCCGTCTCACTCGCGCATACAAAAAAAATTATAGATATAAAATGACCGAAAGAATTTATAAAAAAATCGTCCTACAGAACACTACAAAGTAACTTTATAAGTTTTCGACAAAAATTTCATTTTGATCAAATACATTTTCATACTTGAAAATGATTTTTGCAAATTATTAACGCAAAAATGATTAATTATAAATTCATTCAGTCATTTTATATCTTCAAAAGTTGATATGCGCGAGCGAGACTAAGTGTGATGCTCTAGTCATCAGGTTTTAGTTTTTACTTTGTAAATTAATATGATTTGGCATGCATATTAATATCAAACGAAATGTTTCTAGTGTAATACAGATGAAAATGATATGATATTTGTTTTCAGAGAATGGCTTTGTTTGTATAAGTACTGTAAGTAGTGTTAGGTTATATTATTACCACCAGTTATTATTACACAGATCATTTTACTGTTTACAAGACACTTAGACTTTATAAAATTCAGTTCTTTAGATTTAGATTTAGATAATAACATTTTCTTAGATTGTGCATGCCGTTAGGCGGAATATGGCGTTCTTGCTCGTTATTTTTTTCCAACTCTGTACACCCATGTTCGCAATAAAATTATTTGAATTTGTATTTGAGACGCATGATCATACTACAGACCCTCAATTAGTTGTTTTATTCAGAATCTTAACAGTTTTGTTATTGTTAGAAACATTCAATAATGATTATATCTATATTTTCTCGTCAAAAATATGATTGTGGTGCGTCGTTCCTTACTGTTATTTTAGTTGCATAGAAATAAGTATTCGCCGCCTACGGAATTTCTTTGAAGATAAATAAGAACACAAACTCGTTTCGATGTTAAAGTTTTCGGTATAATAAGTTTTAAAGTCAATTTTTTTAGAAAAAAAATTGAGCAAATTACATCTTTCAAGGTTCCAGCTTTTACGGTTAATATACTAAGAGGTAATGTGATTGCCAAAGGAATAACGTTACTCAATTTGGTGAAATTAGTTCTAAATCCGCGAGCAAACAGGAATCAATTTGGTTGGATTAAGCCGATGTACCCACTCTACTTAGATTATTAGCTATGTCAATATATAGGCACATTGTTATGTTAAGAGGACACGGATGGGTAAACTGCATAATTAACCTTACCTACTTTAATTTTTGATCAATGACTTTAATGCATAAAATGTTTTGTCAACATTTCGCTACCATGAAATGTCATTTGCAAAAATGATAAAGAATTTGAATAATCCTTTTTTAACGTATGGTTTATTGGAAAAAAATGTTTTTATGTATTTCTATGAAATAATTGAATCATATTTAAGTCATTAACCTATAATATAGATTTTTTGGTATGGCCGTAAAAAGGTAATTTTAATAGATTTATAAAAAAATAAATAAATATTTGTGGACTTTTCACACAACACCATCTAGCCCAAGCTAAGCAAAGCTTGTACTATGGAACTAGATGGCTGATAGAATACATATATACTTTTTTTTGTAAATATATACATATGATACATAGAAACACCCAGACACCGAACAAACATCCATGCTCATCACACAAATGTTTGCCCTGGGTCGGGATTGAACCCACGGGCCACGACCTTTCAGTTCAGCAGGTAGACGTAAACACACTACCAACTGAGCCACAAGGCCAGTCCTAAAAAAAAAGATTAAATATTTTAAATTTATTAATAAATCCGTTTATTTAGATAGGAGAAATATTTAAAAAAAAAGTTTTGTTCAGATAGAACGTATACTGGCGATGAAATAGTGCAAAAAACAAATGAGTATATTTTCCTACTGCTCAGCCAATTCGAAAGATATCGAAGAAAAACTTTTTTAAATATTTCTCATATCTAACAAATTCATTTCTCACTTTTCTATCCCTAACTGATGATGTTATAAGATTAAAATGCTATGATGCGAGAAAGAGATAGCTGCGTGCGTTAAGCCCATTCTTAAATGACTATGAAATACGTAAATTGTGGTCAAGTATCTACGTCACATCCGTTGAGAAGCTATATATACATAAATCACGCCTGTTTTCTCTTACGGGGTAGGCAGAGTATCGAAGACCATGAGGCCTTTTGACGTGCCATTTGACAGAAGCTAAAGGATTAGATGGTAAAGAGAATATTAGGGGGTTAAAGGGTAAGATGCAATGTTGGAATGGAATAACAAGGGGTCAGCCTATCGCCTACATAAACGTCAATTTCCCTAAAGTCCCTTAACTGAGTTTATAGTATGTCCGGGAAGAGAAGAAGCTGGAACATTGTATATTTTCTAAGCTATAGTATTATTTTATTATGTAGTATTTTTTTATAATCGTAAATATTCTCTTAAATTTTTACTCCATGTCTGCATTGAATCAACATATATCGAGGGCATCATTCCATAGGGGCGTATCGGTTTTTGACAACTTTTCAGGAGAGACAAAAAACTTGTTTACTTTTTATTGAGATAACGTAGTTTAATGAAATTTTCAGAGTAATCGTTGAAAGTGATTCCGCACATTAGGATGACATTTAAAATAATGTACTTGGCCTCTTTCTAGTATATTTCGCTCATACGCCTCTTTGGCTTGAAAGTTTTTTTACACATTTGGACTCCGTTTTGCCATACTTTGTAAGGCGTATAGCAAAAAATATTTTTCTACTCTAAATTTCGTCTAATCGTCATAATTTAAACCCTATGCATATAATTATCAGCTAATTAGTTTTTACTGAAATAGCCTAGATCATAAAATTATTTCGTCTATACGCCCTTATAGCTTGACAAGAATATGAACAGGTGTCTTAGTTCTATAATAGGCGTATAATTTATAATCTGTAAGGCTAATGCAAAATATTGTAATATACAATAGAAACTAATTTTAATGATTAATAATTATTTTTACTATGCACTACACCGTCCATAGATTGCTGGGATTCTTGATTTTGAGTTGCTGATTTGTTAGTTCTTGAGTTAGAATGATTTGGATTAATTAATGAAAATCGTGTTAGCGGGCTTGGATAATATTTGTTGTCGTTCATAAGGTTTTTGTTTTTAGCTTAACTTATAGGCCACTTTTACTAGAAGCCCTTGACAGTATTTTAGAGTTCCTGAGACCTAACAGTTCAGTGACATGTTTTTTTAATTAATTGCCTTCATATTCCTTTTTGAAATAGAGGCGACTAGCATTCACATACTAACAAAGAAGATAAATTCAACAACAACTCAGCTGTTTCAACACCCGAGTGATACAGAAGATGTGGCTTAACGTCGTTATTCAACGGTTCAACTTGAATTTCTGAGGGATTTTAATGGTCACTATCAGGATTGGCTATTCCCAAACCAGAAGACAGACCATGTCGAGGGAGAAGCGTATAATTCAAGTATTGTCCCTAAATCTCAACTAGCTGGTCCAGAAAGATATGATAGTACTCGTCGTTGCCGGCCTCACTGCCAACTGCTTGGTCCTTTTGCTGACGAATAATCTGAAGAGATGCTCCATAACGATGACATCACCACTTGGTGAGTCTGATTATTGTCTGGTGAATAGAGTATCTCCTCATGCCCCACCTGGTTCCACCCGCAAAGGCACTCAACGGGTATGGCTCTATAAATCAGCAAAATGAGTTCAGATTCGGTATTTCTTTGCATTTTGACCTGCAAGGTTGCTTCTTTTCTTGAGACCTAACAGACTGCACCAATGCCGCAATGAAAGTGATAAACTGAATGCAGAAGTCTAAGGATGCAGCAGAAAAGCAATTCACAGAATTAAGTCAGAATAAGGGCAAAATTAGCTGCTCACGGGTAGCAAAACTTTTTAATCCCTGGCTTTTGGCTAAGTCTGTCTAAACTTCTATCAAACATCTTTGCTTCCACTGTTGAAACCAGATAGATTTGTAGATTACACCACGTAGAACATACATACATACAATCACGTCTATTTTCCCTTACTTTCTTCTGGCTACCCCGGCATAGCATCAAAGACCATGAGGCCGATTGTCGCCAAACTTGACCTAGGTTAGAGGATTAGATGGGAGGGATAGGGTATTGGAGGGTTAAAAGGTATTGGAAGAAGCTAATTTATTCGCAAGTCTATTATATAAAAACACCTACAAATATATTTCATTGCGGCGCAACAATACAGGACATCAAAAAAAGATGCTTAAGACGCTCAGAAACCTAGACGTGAACAAAGCAAGTAGTCCCGATGTTATACCAACTGTTGTGTTGAAAACATCTGTGTTGGAACGATTTCTGAAACATTTTTAAGAGAACGATCGATGTTTCTCGCTAGATATTAATGGCCTGCTGAAATCTGGTATATTGGGTTCGCAGATTAAGAAAAGGTACACTTCCGATTAAAGAGCGAAACAGTTAACATCGATGTATTGAGAGAGTGTAGGTTGTGTATATGAATCAAGCTTTAAGAGTCTTACATAACAGGGGTGACGAGAATTTCGTTAAAAACCTTCTTTTACTCTATCAAAAACAATGCGTTTCCTTTGTCTCACTATACAAAATGTATTTTTAAGCATTGACAGACCATTTTGAAAATCTAGGACTAACGTTAACCCTAATATTAAACTTTGCGATCAACCTCGACTGTAAGGTTAAACTGTCTAATACTAAACTCGGCGTCCTCAATAATGTTAGGCGTTATTTCTAACCGGGATAGCTGCTTCATTTGACTCAAGCACAGATCCGATCGTCTGTGGGATACTAATGGCACTTTTTGATATAGCATCTAAGAATCAGCTCAAAACTTTAAGAGTCGGTTGATTGCCAAACAGGCTAGTTACCAATAAGTTACTTAGTAAACTAGCATGTTTGTCTATTTTTCCCTTAAAGCCCGGGTGGCTAGCCTGAGTGCTAGACGGAGGACTCCTGGTTCTCGTCTAACGAACGCATACCGGAGCCCTCAGCACTGTGATGTAGTGCCTTTTCAGCCCGCTAGGCCTTCGACCGCTAGAGCCATTCCTCTCATTCACCTCGAGCCCGTCTGGGTAGTTAGGTCAGGGTCCCATTCCTGACCAACCCCGGGCCCAGAAATCTCCTTTTAGTAGCCTTTTACGACAGGCAGAGGATACCGATACCGTATTCTAGTATCCCGGCACCAGGGCGGTACTTTCTGTTTCCTAATAGTTAAAATTTTGGAATTTTCAAAGCTGGAGTAAGGATGAGGAGACACTTGACTCTAACAAAAATTATCAATTCGTCATCGGCTTAATATTTCGCAAACGGATCTCTAAATTGAAAAATGGTTTTCTCACACCCCCAATGTTTTTTATTCACCTATCCAACGATACCCCACACGATACCCCATCGTGTGGGGTATCGAGGGGAATGGGTTAGATAGGTGGGATGACAATTCTATACGCCTCTTTGGCGTGACTATATATCCCACGAAGTGACTATATGCCTAATATACGCCTGTATGCCATGACATAATTATATTATTTTTAATATACGCCTATTACGTTTTAGTGAATATAAAAAAATCGGGATACCCTAAAATTATGTGTGTTTTACCAGTACATAGATACGGGGATCTACTTTCCAATGATGGAATAAAAAAAACGCATTTTTGCTCATACGCCCCTATGGAATGATGCCCTCGATATGATACAACAAAAAAGTCAATGGGGCTTCTCCCACCTACGGCGTTTTAAAAAGGGTCTGACAAACACCTATCTCGGCTCATAAAGCACCAAGTGCTCAATTTTTGGATCGCTGGCAAGGAATTTACATGTGATTTTTCTGACTTCTAAATAATATCAACAAAATTTTGATAGTGTATTTTGTTGATAGAATTTAAATTGGAATGGTTGAGAGCATTTTTAGCGTTAGCAAGTAAAGTGAATGATAGCGAGCGATCGAATTCTCGAATATCATTCGAAAGAAAGTTATATCCATATACGATAACTTTTGAGAGTGTTGAGAGTTTTGACTCGAGCTCCAGCTAAGTATAAAATCAAATTATCTCAAATCAAATCATTAATTTCATATCAAATAACACTACATCGCAAAGAATTTGTAGCGGTGAATGTCAAACTGGGCGAATCGAAACACCCCTGTCTTGATAGATTTAGCTTTCTTGAGTACGATCCTGCTTATAGCTACCTATATCACTACCGCTGCTGTCGATATACGATGTATATCATTTACGCAAAAAAAAGGTAAACTTTGTAATAAAATATCCATAATGTATTAATGAAAAAGTATGTATTTGTGTCCATAATGTATTATTGAAAGATTGTGCTTCAAAAACTTTATATCAATTGTTAAATACTTATATATACTTACATTATTTTGAATCCATTAATTTAGTTTAACTTTGTAATAAAATATATGAGTTCATAATGTATTATTGAAAGATTGTGCTTCAAAAACTTTATATCAATTGTTAAATACTTATATATACTTACATTATTTTGAATCCATTAATTTAGTTTAACTTTGTAATAAAATATATGAGTTCATAATGTATTATTGAAAGATTGTGCTTCAAAAACTTTATATCAATTGTTAAATACTTATATATACTTACATTATTTTGAATCCATTAATTTCGTTTAAGGTTCAAGGTGTTGCAGACATCGTTTCTTGAAGATGGGCGGGAAAACTTTCGAAGGAAAAATATTCTAATTAACGCTGGTATTTCAAAGGAATGAGCAGAAAGACTTGATTGTATAAGATTTTAGGTATAAAAGTGTGATGTGGAGATTTTTGACACCTGGTTCTAGAAGTCACAAAGTGCAGTCTAGGCATCCATTACTAAAATATTTTTTGACCGCAAATAAAACCGCGGGAAATAACTAGATTCGCATAAAATTTAAGTATTGATTTTCTTTGCCTTGATATACAACCAGGGCAACATGAGGCTGCGGGCTACCGTTTATCCTAGCAACAATGCGTATCAAAAGAACAGAATAAAATAGACTAATAGAACACAGAATGAGTATTACGAAGCTTTAATTTGGATTTACATATAATATTATCATGTTTTACAAAATTTTACATATTTATTTGAATAATTTTGATCTCTGGTCATTAAAGCTAATAAGCTAGCTTTAAGCGGGTCCAATTCCAATAAAAAAAGAAAAGAAATAAAACAATTAAATATCTGTAAATGTCATATTTTTGTCACTTTAGAGAGAAGTTCTTAGTTTGGAAAAGAACCTACCGGACAAAAATGGGAACTGAGGTTTTGATTGTATTATTAATTCAATAAAATAATGGATTAAGGACAGCAGCGACTTTAATGACCCATTAGTTCTCTTTCAGGCTCTATATTCTCGTGTTTAGCAGTTGGCTGAAAATAAAAATTAAACTCATAAATAATGAATATTCATGATAGACTTTATTACCCTAAAATATCACAACCAAATCCTGAAACTTCACAATATTGTATGTACAAAATCAATCAGCTGTACTTAAAGTAATTTATGCCTATCCGTTCCTCTGAAAATAGCCGGGTCTATGTTGCCATTATCGCGGTCCGCACGTGGTTGGGGCTGACAGTGATTCCTTCAGCGTTTGACGGCAGCCGCGCCTCGGGCGAACGGGTCTTGTGTCCTACAGATAAACGTGCATGTAGGCTTACATCAAATGTTGAGATTTGGGCTTGAGACACGTTTCATGTATAGATTGGAGCTCGTTGGATTAATGTCAGCCATTTTTTAAACCCCGACTCAAAAAAAGGGTGTTATAAATGTGAAGTGTGTCTGTAGCGTTAAAGATCTCAAATGGATATACCAATTAGGTATGATCTAGTTTTTTTACCTAATTGCGATTGAATAATAATAATTTTATTACACACAAATACACATTTACAACACAAACTAAATGAGATCGATAAAGTTCACACATTAGTACAAAAATTGAATGCAATGGGTCCCAAACTAGCTATCATTCGCTGTGCTTTCTGTAATACTCGTTTATGAAATACTGGGTAATATAATATGAACATATTTCGAGTGATCATTACTAAAATATACACATTTTACATTGTTGACATTCTTTTTTTTCTTAGTCGTTATCACTCTTGGCAGAGTGGTAGTCGTTTCTGGTGGTGGCCCGCTTCAAAATCCGTCACCATTCGTCAAGTATCGACGCCTTTTAGTCTAGTAAAAATAAATCCGTTTGTATGGAGCAGATCACAGTATTTGCAACTGGGGGGATTCTTTGAAATTATGATAGGAAAATAGCTAAAAATCATAGATCAACAATAATCCCCGATTTATAAACTTGCTGCGTTCCACAGTTTCACTCGCGTAGTTATGAAAAACTGTGATGATTATGAAGATGATAAGTAGCTTATGTCCATCTCCAGGTCCAAAGCTATCTCTATACGTATTTTAATAGCGATCGGTTCAGCCGTTTGAGCGTGTAAAGGTAACAAAATTAGCTTTTATAATATCATAATGAAATTGTGTCAAATGTATTTCAAAACACCAGTACATTCATTTAAATAACAATATACTTAGTTGTCTTTTATGTTGTCACAAATCGTATTTTTACTAGACTATTTCTTGTGCATTCGTTCAAGTGACCGTTGAGTACAAACTTCATGCGATCTACAACGTAGTTTTGTGCTATCCATAACATTCATATCATCATATTGGATTTATTTCAAAATTTCCTATATTAAATTATAAGGGTAATTGTATAACTTTTTTTCTAGTATCATTTAGGTATTGTAAGACTCCAAAATTGTGTAGGTAATGTACATAAACAAGTATTAGTTAGAACAAGTATTAGGAAGGAACTAGCTGCCAAGATACGGGTTGGCGCCCAGTTTGGTGGCTAGAGCCGTCATTGTCCTAAGATGTACTTTATACGTGAAATAAATAATTTTGTTTTTTTTTATTTTTATTTTCTATATCATAATTTCTGACCTTGGGCATAACAGGTTCGTAGAAAATGTTTATTATTTTTGCAAAGTATAGAATACTTAGCTGATAGTTTTTCGACACTTTATGTTTAGTTAGCGCATAAAAATAGTTAATAAATTACAAATACTAATTCAAAGCCAATCACTATTTCACCCCGTATTTTTCATAATATTCGCGCATGCTTCACGTGTACCTCAGACCTCTCCTGTGTAAACCTTTTGTTATAGGTAGTTTTTTAAACGAATTCATCTAATTATTGCTTAAATATATCTCTGATTTTAACAGCGACAAAGGTTTTCACATGCAATTAAGATTCAATGTTTTCTTTCATCAAACAGAAACAGAAGAAATGCAAAGTCGACAATTTCAAAGCGAAAAAAATGGTATAAAAGCGGAGCTTTGATGTTGATTTTATTCGATTGCCATTTTATTTAAGAAGATTTTACGACTGATAACAATAGTGTTTACATTAAAGCTATTGAAAAATAAATTGCTGGTCTAAAATTTTTCAAATAAATTATTATTTTTATTTTCAAGTCTAAAAATAAGCGCAACAATATTTAGGAGAAATACATGCCTGTTTTAAAACTTGCAGTAAACTAATATATTACCAACAGTAAACTAATAAACCATATACAGCTATTTTACATCTGACTTTTCTCATTTTATTTTTGTATAATGTAAAACCGTCTATGTCTGCCCTTCGAGTCACGTGCCCTGTAGAAAAGATTTTATTCGATGAACAGCGTGATTCAAACGAGAGACTAAGGACAGCTTTATAATAATAAAATGAAAATATCAGGGGCCATAAACTATGAACTGACCATAGCGTGTATTTACTATAGAAAAAAGTGATATATTGCTTAAAAAAGATATCCTATAACTGCCAGTGTCATCGTCCACTTTAGTCACTGTCAGATCAAAATCCACGCTTGCAAGCGTTCAGAATAATGTCAACAATCGTACTTGAGAATAGTCGTGTACTGCTCACATTAAAACCACAAAACAGAGATAAAAGTAAGTAAGTTCGTATAGACTGAGTGGCCAGCCCTATTGTCAGAGTTATTAAGCCGCCGAAAGGCCTCTGATTTGGCTTGACGATTGCTGAACAACCGAAAACAGATATAGTACACAAGTCAATCTACAAAGTGCGCTCGAGCAACGCACACAGTCATAGACACCGCTCACGGACGCGATATCTCGGACCGACTGGGACCTGTGCGCGCGCGAGTCCCATCCGCTACTGCAAACAATTGTATGTAACATTGAAATATTTTAATTATTATTGGTCTATATATTTTCCGTTCTTCCTGTTTAATTCTCAACAATAAATCAAATAACTAGATACAAGTGCCACTACCACGATAGTTTTTTGTGCATAAGCCAAAGTTGACACCCCTAGCGCGACCGCCGAGTGTAGGTATGAAAAGTGAAGTACATACATGTGATTGCCTTCTGTACTGTACAGAAGGCAATCAATTTTGTGTCATATTTAGGTTAAGAAGCGTTTTTTAGTATAATTTGTCTAGTACCGATAGTACATTTTAAGCCTTTTAATGGCATTAAGTTATGCCTACTTACTGATCTTCATTTAATTCACCCAGACTTCTGGCTCTTATTTTAATGAGAAAAGTTGTATCCAACAAAGTTTCTTAACATTTGTTAGTGTTAGTTAGCATATTGCTCGCTATTGAAAACCCTAGTAATCTGTGTAGACTGAAGTTATTTACCTACCCAAAATAATTATAATTTCCACTTTTAAAAAATACTTTATATTTTTAGTATATAATATTTAGAAAGGTAAATAAAAAATGTTCTCAAGCCAACTTTGACTTTGACTTTGACTTTGCCAATGTTCTGTGAACCACAACAAATAGTCATAGTCTTATTTAAAAAAAATAAAAAAATGGAGTGGCACTCCGTACTTATAAAGAAAGGATGATATTTTTTTCAACCCACCCCCTTGTATTATGGTTAATAATTAATTTCTAGGTCCAATAAATTAGAAATGCATTTTTTCACCTTTGGCGGGTTATACGAGTATACACATACATTTTTTTATACATTATGGATCTACGATTGACCACCAACTCGCCTGATGTTAAGCGACGATTTTGAACACTCTGTGACTACAACTTTCTGAGATTAGCGATAAATATACAAAATACTTAAATCATTACAGTAATGAGGTCATTAGCCTTTTGGCAAAGTAGTATAAACAAAAAATACTCGCCACGTAGATTTCTTTTAAATTATAGCATTAGCTACGGAACCCTACTATACGCATGTCTCGACGCGGTCGCGGCCACATATTTCAGTAAGTAATATGCTCATGTTAGCGTGCTCCTAACAATCTCATGCCCCAGAAAAACACCAAGTTGGTGATAGCAACATTTTTAAAATTTTCTATGAATTGGGTAGTAATATGATTTTTGTTCGTTTTAACAGGCCCCAAGAATTTTGAAGTACTACTTGTAGTAACTACAAATGTAAACTACATACATAGAAATCGTTGCTCTAAAGAGACAAAAAAAATTATCATTTTTTTTTTATAGTTTATAGTTATCTTTTTATTTTATTTTCCTCGTATTCGTGAGCAAAATATAGTTTTTTTTTTATGTTTCAAGTTTTGGATCAAGGCATAAAATATTTACCTAAAACTAATTGTCCCACTCTCTCCGCCGTAACTTATTTATATGTAAAAAGGACTAAGTACACATACGTTTATTGTCTTTGAGTAGGATACAGGCTAAAATGAAATAATGAGATGCCAATGTTCTGTACAGAGATGAATCAGTTGTACTGATTACTTACTTTTATTATTATTGAGCTTTGGCCAAGTATATATTATAATAGTATTGCCATGTTTGGCTACTGGAAATTTGGCAATGTAACAAAAATATAAATTTACATAGATTTCAAGGATTTTTTTTTCAACGTTTAGTTTCAGTCCTTAAACTCTTGATTGGCAATGTAACAAAACTATAAATTTACATAGATTTCAAGGATAAGCATTTTTTTTTAGTTTGAGTCCTTGAAGTATTTGAAAGTTGAAATAATCCGAATATGGTCGAAGGTTACCGAATGAGTCCGTGAATTGAAATGACATGAGCTACCGTGGACTCTATATAGTTTTAAGGATTCCACCAGTGTGCGATCTACTGTTAAAAATACTTTAATTATAGTGAGACCATAGAATTTTTTAAGCCGCGGTTTACGTCAGCCAGGTATAAAATATATTGTCTCCTGATGCAGTACAGTGATGTGACAAAACAGTTGTGTCCACAAGTTAACTTAGCTTCCCCTGACTTACTTTTAAGCCTCTTAGTAAGCGAGCCTGGGCCTTTAAATACATTAGCAACTTTGTAGTCTTGTTTGCGAAGTACTTCTGACGTTGAGTATAATAGCAGGATCAGGAGAAGTTAACTTTGACTTTAAACTTTCCGAGATTTGTTGTTTGTAATTTAAAAAATATTAAATTTATTGACATAATGTGAAACTAGGAATAATTGAGTTTTTTCTAGAATTTGGTCAAGACAAAATGTCATAGCCGTCATTTCTACATGTTACATTCTTGACTATAACCAAGTTTTTACTTACAAATACTCGTTTTTTTTTAAATACAAGATAGATCTACAATTTACCACCAATTCGTCTGATGTTAAGCGACGGTGTGGCCGAGGATGGAGCTCGTCGATCTAGAAGATATAATCATGTCTTCAAACAAATCTATATTAAAAGAAAAACAAAATACTCAAATGCAGAAAAGCGGTTTTCGGAGCCTAACTTACGACTTGGTTACACTTAGTACCTACGCTGTTGATTATATTTTTTTACGTTTAAGTACGTAAAATCGCTGTAGAATTTTATAAATGCGTATCAGTTACAACAATTCTGATGAAATTACTTATTTATTACGAAAAAGTTCGTCGAATTTACGAAAAAAGCGTTTTTAGCGTTCTACTAATATACATTTAGTGCACTATTTTACAATAAATTTACTTGCAAGCAGCCGACCCGCAGCGCGGCGGCGTCGTACATACTTCTGTGCTACGTACATGAAAACACCGCGCAAGAAGTGCGGGCTAAGGTAGCGTAAAATACCTAAAATTCTGGGGAAGTATATCAAAAGTATATCTATATCAAAATACCTTAATGGACCGATTTTGATATACTTTGAAAAAAGATATGATCGAGTGTTCTTATCTATGTTTTTAATGAATCTGTTTAGCCGTTTTTTTTTCTATCTGGGATTTTTCAGTTTTCTAAACTCGTACTTTTTATTCCAATAAAAGCTTATTTTTTAAAAGTTTTTTTATGAGATAAGACCTAATTTAAATTTAAATCAAATGACAGAACCAAAATAATTAGCATGACCTAAAAAAGGTCCCTTGTGTTCAAAACAATTAACAAAACACCTCAAAGAAAACAGAGATAGCAACAAAAAGCTGCCCGCAGCCATCCTACCTAGCAGCCGTCCAGCCCTTAATCTTGTGTTACTAATTGGGCGTGTAATCAGAGAACCCTGTTGGATGGTGTCGTCCGAATTAAAGGAGTTCTCCAGGCTATTATCGTATATTTCTTAGAATTCGGCAGGTTTATACACCGACATGTAATCCGATAATGTCTATATTTTATGTTTTTCAGTTATTGATTCATTGCTGCGTGAATGAGTCCATTCCGAGAGTGTGGTCCATCCAAATAACCACACTATGTAAAGTGCTACTAGCTAGAATATTTCGAGTTTACGTAATACCTTCACCGTCATGTTCAAATTATCTGGCGCTGTATGTCGCGGTGGAATTTTCATTATTTCTCGGAAAATTAATGAACAACGACAATTATGACAACAAATTAAGCAATCGCTAATTGGTGACAATGTCACGAAGTACAATTAAACGGATTCAGGATAATTATAGTTTAAAAAACTCAAAAAAAACCTACTTCAAAATACGTAATTCATTTACTTCGATGACGATATTTTTCCAGTTATTTAAAAAAACCTAATTATAAGTATTGAACTGATTTTGATAGAATATATATGGAACTACCTCTGAAGTCTGACCAAACAATTAAAGAATCATCGAAATTAGTTCATAATAGGCGAAGTAATCGCTGAACAAACATAAAAAACACAGAGGAATTGAGAACCTCTTCCGTTTTGGAAACGTTTCGGGAAAATAGAACTCGACAAAAATATTTGGGAATATAGTAGGTCTATGTATTCACACACATAGGAGTGCGAGGTGGCGCTGCAGCGCTGGTTCCCTCTATGTAATAATCTGTAGTTAAATCTGAACGACGATCTTAATGGCCACGAGCAATTTTCCCACTCGTTTCGCTACCAACTCGTAAATTTAATTTTAGCAGTGCTCATCTAAGCACATACGACGCATGCTCTCCAAGTGAAAATCGAACCTTATCTCGTTTGATTACTCTCTCTCTCTCTCTAGATATTTATTCCACTAAACATAGATACATATAAGAATTTCTAGATACGTATGTATAATATGTAATTTGTTTTTACGTGGCTAGCGCCATGGGTATTGCGCCTGTACAGTCGCAAAGTCGCGAGGTGGGCTTTTTAACTGAGCTTGTTAATAACTTGTTTTTTTTTTTTTGTTAACTTTATTATTAATGAAATGACATTGAATTTAAATTAATTTGTAATTTGACTTGCCTAAATAAATAATTTTGGATTTGTATTTTTATTTTATTTGATTTTAATAAAAAAAGACGAAACTCACCTTAAACTTGTTCTGCGCTTGTTTACTAAAAAAAACATACCTGTAACAAAACAAATCAAGAATTATTATGTAGGTTACATAAGATACTTTACTTAGGATTATATATTACACTCGATACAGCACCGATAATTGAAATGTTTTTTTTTTGTCAAATACTCTTAGTACCTACTAGAAAGTGGTAGAATAAATCATGAAAAAAAATGTTCTTCAAAAATAATTCATCCCCACTTTACGTGTGGGGACCTTTAGAAACCGGGTGGTTTCTAACTGAACTAAAATTTTAAATGCTTAGGTACTTAGTAAAGATGTCAATACAATACTATTATAACATGGAGCGGGTTTGATGTTGGATAGGGACAGAATTTTCTCGGTGAAAGTGCAAAGTTAGTGTTTTTACTCGACTGCGTAAGAAGAAGGGTTATATTTTTCGGCTGTATGTATGTAGGTATACATGTTTCTATATTACCGCCTATATTATGTTTATATATGTATGTATGTTTCTATAAAATCACTTGTTTATACGAAAAAGTTCGATGGAGGTTACAAAAAAGATTTATTTTATTTTTGGGGGAGATATATTATTATTATCACAAAAAATATAGCCTATGACGCTCAGGAGGTGACGAATCTAACGACACCTCGCACATCAACATCCTCCTTCTTACACAGTCGGATAAAAAAAACATGGCCACAAAATATAGACTGATACAGATTTCTTTGGGTATAGCCATTTTATATGTGCCGAGGAGTCCAATTTATCTACTCCGAAATGTTTCCTACCCAGAAGGATAGGAGAGCCAATTCTAGCTTATATCCTTGTTTTATTTTCTCGCCCGGGTTCTTATAGGGTTCCACGAGATCAGGAGAAGGAGCCGCTAATCTACTGTTAAGGAAACTTTGATGGAACTTGCTTTATTAGAAGTTTTGCTATAGTAGCTTAGTTGTATCTGCAGCTGGTTGAATGATGAATTAAACGTTTTTAGCCGACCGCTGGCAGTTTTGTTTGGAAAGTACGAAAGTGGCGCCACGTATAGTTTTATAGAGAAGATTGTACTAGTTAATCCAATTAAGAGATCGGTACCTATATTACGAACAAAATCACGTATTGTTTTTTTTTATTTTGTTTTAAAGAAATATAATAAGTTTCCTAAATTATTTAGTGAGCACAAATTATCGACGTTGAAATTAAACAAATTTTATCGGATTTGTCGCGTATATTTTATATAACTTTTTGATCTGACGTTTTGAACACTTTGCAGCATCCGTGGTCACAAGTAAGACTACATGAAAATTGTCTTTTTTATTATGAAAATATGAATTACTACCGCCTTCTTCTTTAATGCAAAACGTTCCCTATAAATGCAGAAGTCGCTTACGGTATCAACAAGTATCGCAGATCTGTGTTGATTTAATTAAATTAATGACCAGATGTCTAGCTAAAATCTAAATATAATAATAATAATAATGTATTTAATTAATGTTTTCACAAAAGTATATACGGTTGCTGTTGCCGCACTAGGCTCACGGCCTGTGTTACGGCGTACAGAGCCCTCTCCGAACTATTTACAAATATTCTAGCCCAAATATTTACAATAATCTATGTTGCATGTATTTTATATACGTATTTTATGTATTTTATATCTACTAACATTTGGAAGTTTGGACAAAATTAAATGAGGAACTGCTATACCGATTTCAAAAATATAATTATTTGACCCATTGTTCATCTGTTATTGTTTAAGCGATGCTTCAGTATTATACTTACTGCCATACATATTCATACAAAGTTACAAACCCAGTTAAATATTGCATCAAACGAAAATTGTCTCACGACATAAACTCACTGCGCATTGACGACTTGTAAAATTGTGCGGCGTTGACGCCCGCCTCCACCTACCTCCTCATTCCGCGGGTGATAATTCTCTTCGCTGGGATGATTAAAGCCACAAGGCTAAAAATATTTTGAAAATTCAATTTTCCGCCGTAGTGACGTTAAAGAAGGTTTGTGAAATAAAATAGCGTATAATATAAAGACAATTAAATTTACCGTCTAGACTAGACATTTTGAGAAGGCACCGTTGTTGCGGACAGCCAGCAAATTAGGTCCCTAATCGAGTTTCGAGACCCATTTTACCTATTTTTCGACAGGTACGGAATACTGCTTGTCTTTGACGTAAACAGGACTATCTTGAACACTCGTAATTGTTTGACCACTTTTATTCTCATCTGTTAACTTTTTTTAACGTCGGGAGTTAAAAAAGATAGAGGTGGTGGTGGTCCAAAAGGAGACGTGTTGTAAGTTTGACGGCGGACGGTTTGAAGCGAATAATATTGATTTCTTTTTGTTTCAAAGTGGATTTAATAGAAATCGTTTTAGTTAAATTCCGTCAAAATAGGTTCAGCCGTTTTTTGTGTAAGGGTTTTAAGTTTTACAATCTTATTTGCAAGTGAATGAAACTGATATAAACATTAAAGGATCCTAGTTTAGGATCCTAGTAAAAATATATATAAAAGAGTTGGTTTCCAACTCTTTTATAGAATTTTTTGGAGATTATCGAGTGTAGTCTTCTCAAAATCACTAGGTAGTAATATATTCTATTCAGCTCAAATGTTACGGAAATTCGGTTTTTTTGTAAAGTGTTGCCTCGCCTGATATTGCTTTCTACGATGAAGTTCTACGAAAATGGAGATACGTTTTATCTATAGTGAAATATCAACGCATTTTAACCGACTTCCAAAAAGAAGGAGGTTCTCAATTCGACTGTATGTTTTTCTTTTGTATGTTTGTTCAGCGATTAGTTTACCGATTATGAATTGATACTGATGGTTGTTTTTTTGTTTGGTCTACCTACCAAATAGTTCAGAGGTGGTTTTATATAAATTTTATCAAAGTCGGTTCAGTACTGTGGTTTTAATAACAAAATAACTAATAAAATGTCATCCAAGTAAACAAATTGCGAATTTTGTAGTCAGTTGCTTAAGTTTTTTAACTATAGATATCTCTGTTTCCTGAGACCTACAATCTTGGAATTTTCAAGGCTAGAGTGAATAAATATCTTCTAGATCGACGAGCTCCATCCTCGGCCACACCGTCGCTTAACACCAGGCGAGTTGGTGATAAATCGTAGATCTATCTTGTGTAAAAAAAAACTCGTCGATTCAGCGAAATAACTTCCTACAATATTTAGAATAAAGGTGTATATGTACATGCGTATAGCTAGCGCTTATATGAATCTAACAAAGGTTGCCCAAGCATGCCCGTTCTTTTTCCGGGCCGTTGGATGGGGCTTCCAAATTCACATACAAAATACATGACTGTACGATCGCTGGTTCAACCGGAAATAATCCGTGTCAGTTGGTTTTACGGTTCAAATTTGATTAACATGTAGTATTAATACGGCGAATCGCATGGGTTTGTGTGTTTTTCTAGTACTCGAGTTAAGTCGTTTGTTTCTAAGTTTTTTTTTATACAAGTTTGCACTTGACCGCCAACCGGTCTACGATGGAGCACGCTTAGCTAAAAGAAACCAATTCACTCGCAATTTAAAAACACTGAGATTGTATCCATCGATGAAAGTAGCTCTCAAACGGATAGACCCATTTTTTTTGTTTGAAAGAGGATTTCATCGAGAGTGTTCTTAGCTATGTTTAATCAAAATCGGTTCAGGCGATTTTTTATCGGTGGTTTTTGAATTTTCTAAACTTATACTTGTAACTAAACAACATTTATTGTTATGTGTCGAAATATACCGTTTCTGCGACATAAATGGCTGTATCTTTTTTTTTACGTTAACAAAGAAGTTTGATTTTTTTCACAGCTGCAAAGGACTATAGATTTGCGTATAACTAGCGTTTTAATTTCAACTCGATAACTCAACGCATTCCCGAGATAGAAGGCCTTGACATACGGACAGACGGATAACCAAATTGATCCTATGAGGGTTCCGTTTTTTTCCTCTATTAGAAAATAAAATAAAAGTTGATTGTCAAAGTTACAAAAATAATGATTATAAGTAAGTACCCACCTATGAAACATTTCGGCAATAAACAAATAATAGTTCAAAATATTATTTAAATACAATCATGTATATACATACTTATAAAAATATTTTTTGATTTCTAAAGGTAGGTACTGACCGACGCTACGGGGTGTAATGTACCATTCGCTTCGAGCATGTTACGTTATGCCGTTTAATTAAATCCCATTAACATGCTCGTTGCGAGCACCTTGTTTCCCCGTACTGACTGCACGAACGCTCGCTGTTTAACATGTTACATTACACCCCGTAACGTCGGTCAGTACCTTTTGATTTTCGCGATTGTTATTTATTTTCGGTAAAAAATTGCTTAATTTCCATAAATATCTCATTTAAGTATGCAATTAGGTAAATATATTTTTATGTTTTTATTTGAACAATTTTCGCGTTTTAAAACGAAATCTCCGACTATAGTTTCAACTGCATATAGCGGTATTTTTATCTGAGTTTTTATTACTATTTCGAAATAATCAGTTGAAGGATACTCACACACGTAACATTTGTGTCGAAGGTTATGTTTTTTACGCAAGTCCATCCGCGTGCCAAAGCTATGCCGTTATATCCACACTAAATCGTACACGAGGCTGCAGTACCGTAATGTGGAAGTAATAGGTGAAGTTCGAACTCTGCCACAAATAGATAAAAGAATCCATTTTCAGCCAAATGCGATAAAAATCTATGGGTTGGGATGATATTATGTGTGGGCATTTTTTTTCAATGTGGATGGAAATAATTAGTGGCCAAGTATCGGGACAAGCGTAAAGTAGGGTTTCGTAGCTAATGATGTAACACAAAAGTACACTACTTGGTGAGATTTCTTTTTTTTTTTTTTTGCAAAAAGATGAATTAAGTGTTAAAAACAATTTTTTAAAACATTTAAAGTATTTAATATGGTCTACTATTACGATGACTCATGAATTTCTAGGGCCAATAGTTTAGAAATGCAGGGGACATACCTACACAATTTTTTTCACGTTTAGCGGGTTCTATCTCACACACATCACAATTGAGAAAAAAAGTTATTTATTGTACCTTTGTCTTATTTTAGTCAATAGAATTAAGAAATTTTATAGTCACCAAAATCGCTTTAATATTTTAGTTTTTAAAACAAAATAACTGAAAAAATATATTATCTAAGTAAACAAAATTAAGTATATTGATGATTTTTTCAGTTTTATATACAATAATGATTATTGTCAATAATATGCAACTCTCAAACAAACTTAGCTTTCAAACTCTCCTTAGCTCAACTCTTCACAAAATTAGTTTCAGTATCTACTTGTACACTTTCGAGATGAAACTATTCAATTGCACAACTCTGATAATAGTGGTCAGTGTGGACGACACGGGATATTGTGTGGTTCCGCGTACACGGCCGGTGGAATCGAAATATTTCCATTGCTGTACTACAGCATATACTATTTACCTTTAGGGTGACTCAGCCAAAAGCTTTGAAAGGCATCTCAAAAAAACTCATTTGCATCAAGTCCCTTATTTGAACTCTTCATCTTGGGATGTTACCGTTACTAAAACTTATCAATCTAAATTAGGCTTTAGTGCAGCGACATAGAATTTATATCAAAATCTTTAAGTTCGTCATTTTGCGTATATGAGTATCAATCAACGCAGGATACTTTTTTCGTGTTTTTAGGGTTCCGTACCCAAAGGGTAAAAACGGGACCCTATTACTTAGACTCCGCTGTCTGTCCGTCCCTTCGTCCGTCCGTCTGTCACCAGGCTGTATCTCATGAACCGTGATAGTTAGACAGTTGAAATTTTCACAGATGATGTATTTCTGTTGCCGCTATAACAACAAATACTAAAAAATAGAATAAAATAAATATTTAAGGGGGCTCCTATACAACAAACTTGATATTTTTTGCTCGTTTTTGCTTGGTATTGATAACGGCAACAGGTAGAACGCTTGAAAAATTCACTGAATATTGAGTTATATTATTCACTTTAGAAATAAATAAATAAATAAAATAAAATAAATATTTAAGGGGGGCTCCCATACAACAAACGTTTTGCCGTTTTTATAGATAATGGTACGGAACCCTTCATGTGCGAGTCCGATTCGCACTTGGCCGTTTTTTTTTGTTTTTTTTTTGGGTAAAACCTTAAAGTGAATTTGACATATTCTGAACACGTGACCGAATAATGAAGAACCGTAAGATCCGAAATGATAAAAGCTTACCAGTTATCTGTTATCACCGTTGTCAACACTTGGAAAATGCAAGACGGTATACGGTATATAAAACCAAAAACGGGTGTAACGGGTTTCATGCAAGTACAACAGAGATAACAATATATAAAAGTGATGCTCTTGTATAATCGCCTTTAATACAATAAATAACTAATGTCTGCCCTAAATTTTCAAAAATGTATGTTTAAGTGCTTTTTCATTTTCTATTTTATGTTATAGAGAGCTTGTTTTTTTATTTTCAATTACCTTTTATTAATACAATGCAGTCAGGCTATATTTTTTATATATTAATTTATTCAATATCCCTAATTGATGATTTTATGTGTTTAAATATGTTAAGATGCGCAAGCGAGATAGTTGCGCGTATTGAGTCCCAGCTTAAGTTCGATTGCTTATATAGTGCTAGGAAATCTTTATAATTATTTAACATAAACCTAAGTTAACTAGTTCACCCATCGATGGGTGCAGTCAGGTCAGTTTAACTCCTTGTAGCACTTAAGATCTGTTTTAAATGAAAGGAAAAAGTCATGGCAATAGGAGCTTTATTGCTAAGCCATAAAGTTGACACATAAAATAACAGCAACCCGTTCTTTGATTCAAAAGCGATGAAATTTTTATTCACCTATCAAACCCTGGAGCCGACATAACGCTTACATAGAGAACCGCGATTTAGGGGCCGTAACATGCTATTGTTCGGATTAAAAATTTTATTTGCGGGTTTTAGGGGTGACATTGTTGAACAATACGTTTCGAGAAATGGAAGTTTGTTCAGTAATAAGGCAATTGAGAGTTAGGCATAAACTAATGCATTAAATTATCATGTATTTTAGCAATTGATTTTTTTCACGTATCTCCCACTTGACGCATTATATGACTAAATAGTAGGAATGAAGCGGACACGTTTTATACAGCTGAATACTTAGCGACAAGCAACGTTTATGGCACCTTCCATTGTGATTCAACCTCCTTGGTCTATACCCTGCTTTAAAGTTTTTGTAAACAGTGTCATGATAATTTATTGTCAAAGTCACTCTTCTCATTTCACTCAGTCAAAATGGTCAGATAAAATATTTTTTTTTAGGATCGACATTTTTTTGTGTTACGTGTCTCGCGTCATCATCGTTAGATTACCTTTGGCCTCATGTTTGCTTCTTGAGTGTATTTTTAGATGAAAGAACAACATTCCACGGCGGATTGCTGCCTTTTTTAATCCACTTAAAAAAGGAGATTATCAATTTTGACTTATCTTTGATGTCAACGATTTGGGTTCAGAATTTGCGAGCGCTAGCGCACAGGATAACTACTAGTTTGTGCAAGCGACGTGTACTCGTATAAGTGTGTGCGTGCCCTACGTATGTGTTCCGGGATATAATCTGTACATGTTTATTTTTTTAAGTTTTCTTAATTTACTTGTTATATATTTAATAGCAAAATATACAACAATGTTCAAGTTAAGAATCATATTTCAAAATTAAAGTCTTATTTTTGTCCGAACGAGCGAAGCGTCTCTGCATCAACTGGCTAAATTTTCTTTCGTCTGTCAGTTTATTTGTGAGTTTGTGAGTTTGTATATTCGTACTCGCGTACAGGGCGTAATTTTGAACCAATTTTGATGAAACTTGGCAAATAGGTTCTATGGGTTATTTTTTTTTTGTCGTCGGCGATTTTTGATAGGAGTGGTGGTTCCCATAAAAAGTGGGGAAGTTTATTGCGGCGTTAATTAATAAAGATAATTAACAAACCGATTTTAATGATATTTGGTAGGTAGATAAAGTACACAATTATTACAACTTGTGGCAAAAATGAACAGAACTGGTCAAGTGGTTGTCGAGATATGAAAACCAACTTGAGATTGCGTGTAACAGTGAGGGCGCGTGGATGTGCTTGATGCATTTTAGCGCTGAATAATTGTCTTAATTTTACGTTTTCTCCATTTATAAAACGATTATTTGTTTTTATAAGAATATAAGTACATTGTTTATTAATTAAGGGCATCTAAACATATCCTATTTTTTGTATTAATTATGTTTTAAAACTATAATGATCTTTCAAGGTGCTTAAACTTATGGAAAAAAAATTTTGACCGTGAAATTACGTCTGTAAAATTCCTTGAAATTGCGAAGTCAGCGAAATTTTTATATACGGCCGCGTAAGCCAACTTTATGTAGGTATTATGTACAGATGACCCAAGGTGAGCTGTGAATAAGCTCTCTCGCAAGGTCTACTAATCGTAGAACTACTAGTTAATAATTAGTTATAATGCATCACTCGTCAATGGTTATAGAGAATAATGCCCCTGCCCTAATATTTGCTTAACCATCTACGAGTACAATATTCTATTAATGGCACCCCTATACACGTCCGCTCCCACATTTTCGCGTCTCGTTATACCGTTTATGTAACACGTTATTTTGTAGCCATTCTTTATGTGAAAGCCTTTATGTGGGTTGGGCTGAAAGACCTAACTGAAGGTATGGTCATGAAATCACGTATTTTATTATGGCCATATGTGTGACATAAGTAGCTCTGCAAATATGGATGGGAATTGAAATAATTTAGTGGATTCATTTCGGGGTGTGTGCGTAAGAGCTTCACTACCTAATTCCACCCTCTTCATTACAGGACTAGCAGAAGTCGGCGAATTACCACAGATTTCTCGTCGAAAGCATGTTATTTTTATGTCTATGTCGTATTTTTCTGTTGTATGTAGTTACCATCAACATCATCTCAGCCCTAAGAAATCTACTGCTGGATATAGACCTCCTTCACGGATTTCCAAAAAGACCAACTGAAAGCGGCTTGCATCCAGCGTATTCCCGCCACTTGTCATATAAGTCATCTGTCCATCTCGTGGCTGGTCTTCTTCTTCTTCGTATGTAGTAATGAAGCAATTCAATTCCTTTAGCCATTTAGAGCACGTTCTGAAACGTTTCTCCTTTTGTTACACCGGCTATAAATAAAAAGGGACGTAAAGCAACAAGACACAAAGGAGCTTACTTTGATAAAGTACCTGTGTACCATTGTGTTGAAAAATAGTGCTGAGCTGGACTACACATGTAAGCAGCTGTTACATTTTCTTTAATCTTATCATTTTGTTTATTGACAATTTTTATTTAGTTTTACTTTATAGTCACTAGGAAATAAGTTAAGTAGGGCCTCAAATTCTGTGGAAATAACTATCTTTTTTATGGTAATGTTAAGTTTATTAAGGTAAGGTGGCTGTATTTATTTGCGAGAAAATATGCACAAACCTACTATGTAATTTATTTGTATAAAAATTCATTAGAATATTTTTTAAATCACTTGTTTAACTTGTGTAACTGTGCCGAAATATCGGGAGCTCAAAATTAACGCGAACCACGGTAAATATCCCGTTAAAATAGTGCTTCAATGAATGACTGTGATAGTTTAAAATATGCCTTTTATTTGGATTTAACAAAATATAGACCACAAAGCTTAATACAACTGTAATAGGGACTTACAAGATTTCATTTCATTTTTTTTTCTAAGTACATTCTAGGTTTTAAGTTTTCAAAAATAGTGAGAATATGGGGACGCATTCATCTTCATACTATCTGTGGTTGTAGGCTCTATGAGAGCCAACACGCCTTATAATAGCTTCACTATAGTTCACCATAATTGGCTATGTTTATGGTTCGCTGATATTAAACCATTTTCGCCATAAATATTTTACTTTGCCACGGAATGCCGATTTTTGTGAATTGACTCAGTGACATTTGCGCGGCACACTACGGACTCTGTGATGGAAAACTTTATGGCACTTTTATGGTGAAAGTAATAAACGACATAATCACGCCACTCCGAGGTGTTGTATGAAAATCTCATGGGTTATAAACGTTTGAGTGTGTGCGGAGAAACTTATTAGATAAATGTTGGGATTTATCCGGGACTACAAACAAACAGCAATCGTATTCAAATAATATTGTGACTTTTGTTATTATTTTTATCATCATCTCAGCCATAAGAAGTCCACTGCTGGTCATACGCCTCCCCCATGGATTTCCGAAAAGACCGATTGATAGCGGCTTGCATCCAGCGTCTTCCCGCCTGTTGTATTAGGTCATCTGTCCATCTAGCTAGTGGATGGTCTTCCTACGCTGCGCTTGCCGGTGGTGATATCCACTCGAGAACTTTTCGGTCTTATTGGCCATCAGTTCTACGTGCTATGTGTCCTGCCCTCTGCCACTTCAAGTTGCAAATTCGCTCTGCTATGCATAATTTTTTTGTAAACATATTTTTTATATATTATTTAGCTTTCTACAAGAGAGACACCAAAGCAACGCTATTGATCGTCAGCGTCATCATCTTAGCTAAAAGAAGTGCACTGCTGGGCATAGGCCTCTCCCATAGATTTCCTAAAATACCTGACGGAAGCGGCTTACCTACATCTACCGTTTTTCTGCTACCAGATTGTCTGTATTTTATACATGTACACATACAATCACGCCTATTTTTCCTTACGGGGCAGGCAGAACATCAATGACTATGTGGCCGTTTGACGCCGTATTTGACCGTACTTAGAGGTTTAGATGGTAGTGAGGGTTTTAGAGGGCTAGCGGGAAGTAGATGGCTAGCGGGAAGTAGATGGTAAGATGTAATAATGGCTCGCGGTGATAGGGGGTCAGTCTAACGCTTACATAACCGCTAATATCCTTCAATTACCTTAACTGAATTTTACAGTATGCCCGGGAAGGGAATTTATTTCCCAGTTCCCCTTGGAAGATGTATCTTCCATGCTTAAGATGTATAAAACATTTACTGTAATTATGTTATCCATTATCTATAGTGATGCTATGAATATTATTAGTTGAATAAATACAATATCTAAATACATGTGAATCAAGTGTTATCAAAGGGGCTGCCAAGATATTTTGGCAGCCGCAATAAATATTCTGTACCTATTTTATAGAAAACGCAGACAAATTGCTGCATTATAATCTTAAACTGACATAATTTATATGCCTTTGAGAATAAAATCTTGTCACTTAATGTTTTTGACACCTAAGTGTATTTGGACATGAATTATGATATTTTTATTTACATCGTGAAAATAAGTAGTTTTGAAACAATATTTACGTCTACTTTTACATGGTTTCGATTCTCAGCAAAGTGATCAAGTTGAAATATCTTACTTTTGTTTTACTTAGGTAACTAGGTAAATAAAAAACAACGGGTTGCACTCCGAGAGTGCCGTCAGAAGTGAAAACTAGAAAATAAAATAGCAAAAAGATTGACTCGTGAAGAATTTGGACTTCCGCCCTCCGATTAACAAATTGAAATTTATATCGGTGCTCTAACCTATTGAGATAACGAGTCTTACCTGCATGTGTCGAAAATAAGCATTCGGTGCAACGAAATGATGTCATGCTAGAAGGACAAACTTTTTCATACAATAATGAACTTTAAATGCAGTACTTTAGAATAGGTTTCTGACTAAAATAATGACGACATGCAAGAAGGATAAACTTGTACATACAATAATGAACTTTAAATGCAGAAGGTTAGAATAGGTTTCTGACTGTCCTCTTGCGATCTGACGATCTGACGCGAGTTTAACATTTTTTACCCATCCCAAAAATGCACAACGCCGCTAAAGAAGGTTTCACTTCAAAAATAACTTTTAGTAAAATAACCTTAGAAAATGTCAGTAATTTATTATTATTATTATACACTTTATTCAATTTCAATCTTAAATCTAAGTTTTGTACAATAGAAATACAAAAAATATAAATATTATAAAAAACTTAAGCCTAGGGTGCCGCCGGCAGCGGGGCGGGGCTCAAGCTGCCGGTGGTAGGAGCTACAGAGAGAGGAACCTCCTGACAATGCATTATTATTATTATTATTAATTTTTGTTTTTGTTTATTAAGGTGTTATAATAAATATTATAAATATCTATCGTTACCGTTTGCATCTAAATTCATATTACAGGTAAATTTAAATATTTCTATAACCTCGTCGTCGTTTAAGTATAGGACAGACACCGTAACCTCACGAACGTAACCTTCCGCACTCTTAGTACGGAACCCTAAAAAGATGTCGCGTGCAAGAAAGGTAGAGGCTCCATAGGATACCTAATAATTTTATTTTTATCTGCTGTCTTATCAAGTATAGAATTCTCTCTTCAAAGACAGAGTAATGGAAGACTTTCTAACCATAACGTATGTTATTTTTTGTTAAAATAATTTGTATCTTTATTTTACAACATTTGTGATATAAATTTCAGTTTGTAGGTAAGTTTACTTGGTACCTATACGTTAACGAATGTTTTCATAGGACAGAACTCGCCGAACAAATTTGATGAAGGTACAACTATAACAACTATACTGTCTACTTAATTCACCATAATATATAATTT
This sequence comes from Lycia hirtaria, assembly GCA_947563715.1. Lineage (NCBI taxonomy): Eukaryota > Metazoa > Arthropoda > Insecta > Lepidoptera > Geometridae > Lycia > Lycia hirtaria. Next base: position 42,289,997 of record OX387379.1, read on the forward strand.
AACATGGAACTGAGGGGATAAGTTCAACTTTTATAGTAATGCAAAGTTGGCTCGAGCTCGTTTTTGCCTTGTTTTTTTCTGTAATTAAGAATGTAAGTGTGAGAAACTTGTATTGAGACTAGCTTATATTTAAAAAAAAAAAAACACTACGCTCATGAAACTAGTATGTTATATCTAACTGTTATTTCATACAAAGATTGTGGAATACGCTTCCTGAGTGGGTCTATCGCGATAGATATAATCTGGGTGTCTTTAAATCGCGAGTGATATGGTTTCTTCTAGGAAAGCACGCTCTATCGCAGATCGCAACGTCACTTAACATCAGGTCAGTTGGTGGTCAAGCGCAAACCTATTTCTACATAAAAAAAGATTAATTTTAATCCAATGCTTTTATTATGAGCATCACATTTTCCTTTTTCTTATTAATTCAATGGCATGTTTTACTACTCGTATCCTGGAAATAAATTTAGATGCAATTTGAGGTAAGCAACAGAAAACCCGGTTTTCCTGTAAATTTGTGTGAATATCACGTTTCGCAAGGAGTGGTGATTTCGCTAACCAGGTAAACGGTCGCTTTCTGGCTAAGAGGTATTATTTACTACGTTTAAATTATGATTATTTTCTTGTACTATTACTGCTTATATTATACTTTTCTTGTGGTATCATTAAACAGGGATTTTCAAAAGAAGGTAAGGTTTGGTACGGTTTTTGGCGGGAACGTCTTAGTAACGTGTTGTTGCTTTGTTTTATTTTCATAAACTTGTGTTATTTTGAGCATTAATGCTATAAAAATGGTGGTGTTTTATTCATTAAGTGTTCGATAAAGTGCGTGAGTGTGGGCAAGTGAAATAAAGCAGTAAAACGTGTGATTTTACGTTGACGGCAAAACTCCATAAAAGCTTCTAGTAAAGTCGCCACCACTTTACTGAAGCAGGACTCGACTTATAAATTGACTGTATATGTGACTTAGATTGTGACTAGAACATTTAAAACTAGTTTTATTTAAGAAACTTGAAAAAATCCTAATACTTGACACTGGCAAATGCTTTAATGCGGGTCCAATACAAAAAAGAAGAAGAAGGTTTGGTACGAGTACATCATATTTTTGTCAAGCGTACCGTTTGCGAGATATATCCCGTCAAAGTCATGAAAACTAATCGTTCAAAATTCAAAATTGAAAAATTCAAAGTTTATTTAGCTTATTTATTTGTTTTAGGATTTTTGACCGGTGCATACATATTTACATTTATTTCCTCATAACTTCTAAACTACCTACTTATCATAATTTGACAAAAAAAAAAGTGATGTGCGTCTGCAAAGACCCTAAAATACTTTAAATAAAAAATAAGTTCAAAAACTAAAACTCGACTACTGAAAACACTAAAAAGTATGAAACAAGAATATGTAATAAATATTTTAGTGTATTACATTAGCATACGACCACGGTTATCATCTGAACACCACTATCAATATGTAAGAAATACAATAAAATATTCATTACATTTTCTTGCTTCATACTTTTTAGAGCGTGATTTTTCAGTAGTCGGGTTTTAGTTTTTGAACTTATTTTTTTATCCAAAGAGATTTATCACAACAATACGAATAGGCTTACTCTACCTCTCGCACCCTTATTACGATAGCCTAATAAAAACGAACAATTTTGCAACTTTTTTATCTCTAACCACTAAATTCTTGCGGGGCGTAGCAAGCTACAAACTATTGCCTCGTAGCCTTGTGCTACGAATACCTTGTAGAGGCTACACTGCGTAGCAAAGGGTGTCGTGGCTGTGGGAAATCAACCAGGATGGTATAAGCTATAGAAACTATAGTAGCATTGTTGGAGGGAAAGGTGTTTCCAAGCGTGAATTTTATTAGTAACCTAACGCGCCACTAAAGTACATTATTGTAATGCAAAAACAATCCGCATTGTTTTTGGATTTAAACAATTACATTAAATATTATTTTAACTCAAAAACTTTTCAAAGACTATGAAAGATGAAAGATTTAGTTAAAAGAGTATGAAAACTATTTTTACTACGAGTATTTGTATAATAAATATACCTATATTTATTCTAGCTATTGGAAAGACAGGCGACCTGGTTCTGAGTGTTTTCTTAGTTTTGGAATTATAAATTAGTTCCCCTTCCCGTTATCCTTCAAACATGTCCTTATTCTATCAGCTATCTTTTTCTAATTGTAAGCTTGGCACGGGGAAATGTGTTTCCCTGTCAGCGTCACGGCTCCATCGCTATGAAGAAAAGTACTAGGGCAACATAAACTGCGAGTAGGCTAGCAAGATAGTGTACAAGAAATTAAAATAATATTAATTGTATGATAAAATTTAACAAATGTATCACGTATATACATAATTTTAGGATCTGACGTTTCGATCATTTTACATCGTTCGTGTTCACGTGTGTTGGACTATACCTAATCCAACTAATAAAACATATTTGCTATCCAACATATAATTTTTGAGATATGCGCGGACAAACATATAAACATACACTTATGAAATTTGACACACATTCTTAGAAGTAATATACATATGTGAAAATTGTGCAATTCTAACAATATTACTTATCGAATTGATAATCTTCTTTTTTGAAGTCGATTATAAATAAAATCTATTATTAAGGGTCGTCGGAAGAAATCTTATGAAAAATTAGAACAAAACCAGAAAGTCAAACAAAAAATCACTCATTCTACGAGTCTCTATCAATCTCACTGATGGGTCAAAAACAGCTGTAAAAGTTTTAAGCTACACTACGTTAATATAAATAAATCCGACAGAACTCGGACAGAAAATGGCCCCGGGTTGTCTGACCTCACGGACCTCGTGCCGAATTGGCTCTACTCCATTTTACCCCGGGGAGCTGTAAGACTGACCGTGTGAACATGTCCGAAAATTATAATAAAAATGAAAAGGGATGATGAGTAGCCGTATTGAATAAGATGGATTTAGTATGTGAAACAAAAGTTTTTTTGTACAATACATTTTGTTAATTTAAAAGTATTATCTACTACAATATATAAATATTAGTACGGCCGGACTACAATACCATACCTATCTAGAAAGAATAAGACCGCGCTGTATTTTCCTTTCTGTCTCTCTCATAGTCCGGCCGTAATTTGATCAAGTATTTACAATACTTGATCTAATTTATTGCACAAATTTTACATTATTTCATTTCATTTTCAAAATCACATATTTAATTTTTGAAAAATGCTATTTGTGGTCAAATTTCTTCAAATTTTTTGCAAACATTTTGTAACGGCTCGTTCGTTATGAATTCGTAGCACTGCTACGAGCTACGGGGCGTAGCGAAAGGTTTCACCGCTACGGGAAACGGTACTGGGGTATCATAACGTCACAGAATAATATGAAGGTAATATGATCACCATGGAAACTGGTGGAAAGCGGAAAAAGGGAAGTGGAAGTGGATAATGAAGTTCTAAATCGTGGCTATCGGCTAAAATAGGATTGCTGGAAATCCCGATTAGAGCGGAAAATGTCTCCTCAGTACCAGGCGACCAGAAACAAGCTGGAGTTCAGCGAACTTAGAAAATAGGGTAGATAACGATGGGTGTGCTTAGAGGTGGAGTTTGTTTCCGCATGCGCAAGACACAGAAGTGGCTGTTATCATAGATATAGGTATGGGGTTGAAACCATTTTTTACTTAATTTTTAGTTATTGATCCATGATAATTCTACTTGATCTTTTGTAACTACTAAATGCTATAATTATTTAATCGCTTAACTGTATTAATAATAACAGATGTGTAAATTTCAGAGAGCGTTAACATAACTTGAAATTAAGGCAACGCCATCTAGCAAGCAGAGTTTAAACTAGAACTGAAATTGTTAAAACCGCGCCATCTAGGTCCATTCCAGCAAAGTATTTTGAAAGTTCTTCTACAGAGAATTCGAATAAAGAAGCTATGGTTATTCAAGTATGTATTGTGTATTTACCTCATACCTTACTTCATAGATGGCGCTTATTCAAAAAATAAATAAATAGATTTATTCCGTCCATACTCTATCCAATATAATACTGGCTATTAATTTACTATTTCCTCATTAATTTGGATGTTTATGTATATAAATAATATATCGTAATACTCATAATCAAGATATAATCAATTAATATCTAATCATTTATATAATCAAGTAATACTCCAAATAAATTTGAGGAAAAAAATCTAGTAAAAAAACTAAAGGAACCGATTTCAATATGAACATTTATTTTAAACCACTCTAACTGAACTGATTTTGATGAAATTTTTATGGGACCAATTTGAAAATAGGTATATTATTATCCTTATAAGCAAGAAAATATTTTTTCAAATCGGTATATAAATGACGAAGTTATGTGGTAACATACATAAAAATACAGCCGAATTGTGAACCTCCTTTTTGAAGTAGGTAAAAATAAATATCAAAAGACTTCACAAAATCTATTTCTAAAGTCCTTCCTGCTTTTGATGGAAATTGCCTTCCATCGCAGTTACCTCATTCTCATTACTGACAGCTCTTAATTAGCAGCCGGGACTTACCTGAAACAGAAAAGATTTATATAGAATGCTTTTCGAGATTTTATAATAAATTAGTATCGTTTGAATTAAGTACCGAACGTTTCTAGTAAATATTGTCAAAATCGGTCAGTAAATGGTGCCACCGTAAACTTCCACCTTTTTGGGAGAAATACCCTTTAATCAAAAATCCCCGACAACAATATAAAATTGTGAAACCTGTATACGAAGTTTCGTCATGATTCGATGGAAACTACGACCTTTACGCGTGTACCAAGAAGAATGAAAATTTCGTGAAATGATGCAGAGACCTTTGTTCGCTTCGCACTCTGTCAATAAGATATTTTTATCCGGCTGCGTAAGAAGGAGGGTTATGTTTTTCGTGTGTATGTATGTATGTGGGTATGTATTTTTTTGTTTCAGCCCTGTTTGTACAAACTGTCCCACTGCTGGGAACGGGCTATCTTCTCGTTGTGAGAAGGGTTAGGCCATAGTCTGCCACGCTGGCCAAGTGCGGGTTGGCAGACTTCACACATCTTCAAGATCATTGAGAACTCTCAGAAATGTAGGTTTCCTCACGATGTTTTCCTTCGCCGTTTGAAGTTGGCGGCAATCAACAATACGCACATAACTTCGAAAAGACAGAGGTGCGTGCCGCGGGATTCGAACCCAGGACCTGCGGATCGCAAGTCAGACGGTCTCCCGACTAGGCTGCCGGAAACTTTATGTACTATGTACTATACTGGTCCGGGTCTAGGTCAGCCAGTAAAGTCTGCCAGCCCACTCTTGGCTAACGGCTATTATTTCTTCTTACTAAACTTTTGAAAATATTTTTCCTGCCAATTTTATTTTATTCAAGTTATCTTAAATCCTAAATATGAAACACCAATTATCATTTGCGCGAAAATAATGTTTTTAGGGTTCCATAATAACTACGAGGGACCCTTATAAAGTCGCTATGTCCGTCTCTCTTGTCTGTCCGTATATTACAGCCATTTTACTCCGAGACTATTAGCATTAACTATATACCTATAAGTAAATTAAATTTTGTACGATGTTTTTCGTGAACCGTGAAATTTTATGAGTGAAAAATAGGGGTGGCACTCCATACAAAAATGTAAAGAAGGGACGATTTCAAGCCCATCCCATTGTATCATAGCGAGCCATCATCATCATCATCGTAATTGGCCTGTTTATATCTACATGAGAAGATACTATGACAACATCTGCGCTCGTGGCTAAATAAGCCAATACGGGAGCGATAGATGCGGTCACATTTTTGGTATGTATGTATATGTCACCGGAATATAACGAGATCCGCAAGTTTATAAATTTCCTAAAATTTTCTAGGAAATTTATAAACTTTCGTAGGATTCTAAGCGAGAGATAAATTGTATTATTTTACGCCCACATTTTCGTAAATTTATCAATTTGCGACATCTCGTGGTAAATTTATATGGTTAAGTTAGATTAGGTTAGGTTAAAAAAAAACCCTAACCTAACCGTAAAATAATACAATTTATCTCTCGTTTAAAATCCTACGAAAGTTTATAAATTTCCTAGAAGATTTTAGGAAATTTATAAACTTGCGGATCTTGTTATTTTCCGGTGACATATACATAATATGTTTGTGAAGTTGGTTGTTTTCACGTTTGTGCCTGATCGAGGGTTAGTACTTTCAGTCACGCATCGTCGTGCCACTTGACACCGTCAGCTGCAACTTTCCTCCATTGCACACGGTCTTCCGATATTATCATTGAATAGGCCTCTTAAAATAATCATAGTTTAAAAAACTGAAACAACCGACTTCGAAATACGCAATACAACGCGTTCATACGCGACTTGCTGTTCACTTTTCTACAGGCAATTTATTGATATTTTACCAGTAATTTTGTTATAAAAACCAAAGTGCTGCATCGAATTTGATAAAATGTATATGAGACCACCTCTGAAGTATGATCTACCAAATACAAAAAGAATCATCAAAATCAATGCACAATTGGCTGAATACTCGGTGAACAAACATAAAAAAATTTAAACCAGAAGCAGACTGAATTGATAACCTCCTTCTTTTTCATATATAATTTTCTTCTCCGATATGTCTTTGTCACTTACTTTTTATATAAATGATACTCAATCCTATTAGCTCATTTGACAGCTCATCTAATGACGGAACCCTTGTGAATAATGAGGTTTATTGGTCAATATAATAACAATAACAAATCTAACCACACATGTCGACCAATTGAAATATCTCTATGAACTTAACCAGAAACTTGTTTCAAGTAAAATATTTTAAAATAAGAAAGTTCTGAAAAAAAACAAAAAAAAAAGAAGAAAAAAATGAATTTTTGATTTTTTTCTGTGAAAAGTATTCGGACAATTAAAATTCGAATAAAAATAATTCGATCGTATATAGTTTACCAATTTATTAACGTTCAATAAATGGTTTCGAGTCCTCTTGTCCCGTTTCATTACAGTAGGTACTTTAGGTACGTATTAATAAGTATACCACACCACAAGTAATACAGGTTTTAAAATGTATTATTGTTTACCATACCTCTACATAGCAAGCATGTTACCGTTCTGGGTCCTGCGATACAGGATTTTCCTAGTGCAGGACCTTCAATCAATCTGTTAAGCTTGTTGTCTGAGCTATTTTAAAAGTTAGTAACTTTCTTCCTTTCCGATTTCCTACCACTCAACTTTACCGCGATACATCTTTATTAACAGTTCGACAATTGTTCGTACTTAGAACAATTCTCAAACAACCTAAACTATGCCCGCTGAACCCAGATTTCACATCAGACCTTACTTCTACTAAACGCCGTCAAGACAAAGTTTTTAAAATATGTAAGTCCAGAACCTACTTTAAACATAGGTTTTTTTGTTTTCTCGGTGGGTACATGTACAACAAAATCTCAGAAAAGTTACAACTCAAGTCACTAAATTTGTACGTCCTCAAAAAACAGTAAATGACTTTTTACGACAGCTATCTTACAGAGAGACAGAAAATTTGCTCTCAGTACTAAAATAACGGCAAACAAACCCAAATTAACACTCCATTTGTTTTCTAACAAATAGACATGCACACTCACACATATACCTTCCCTCCCCCACACACATACACACACACATACTCAAACGACCCCACACACACATTCACCACTCACATACATACATTCCTTACACACATAAACACACAAACATTCACGCATATTATACGCTTACTTATAAGTTACTTATTTACTTGTTATTTCGAAACAAATTGTTTTTCATAAAGCTGTACCATAATTAGGAAGAGCACGGATATCTGAAGTACAAGCTTACAGCTTAGTTCGGAAATCCGAAGTTCATTCATCAAAATTGTAGCAAAATTATTCTTCTAGATGAATAGTATTTGTTATTTAAACGCTACTGTGTACCCCTGTGTTTTGATCAATAAATAAATTTTATTATTATTAATTTTACTATTGTTAAACCTCTTGCTAAGGAGAATACAATGTTTATAAGTTGAAATAAGTCACGAAACAATTTATTGTAGTTTAAATATCGTAAAATGTAACTTCTTTAGAGCTAAGGTTATTTGTAAACATGTTTTGGTAATAAATATTTTTGTATTTTGTTTAAACATATTTTTTTAAAATACCAATATAGGCGTTTTTAGTCTGATAGTTATACGCATACAATGTTATGTTTTTACAATTTATAGACTGTGTCTATTTTGCATGTGAAATTTATTTACGATAAATAAAAACTTTTTGAAAACAAACAAACAAAATAAGTAAACTGTATAGTTTTATCTTCCCATGGTAAGCAATTTTTCCGTGGAATGCTCTATCTGCGAATTCATAATAATGATGCAGACACCCGGAACAATAGAGAGCTGAATAAAGCGACCTCGTCTGAAGCTCTGATGATATTGCGTTAACCCGAATAATAGACGAATAAATTGCTCTCCAGATGGATGGACTCGAATATTCGAGGGTTAATGAGCAAAACCGACAAATATTGTGATTCTTTGTGGAAATAAAATATGTTAGTTAATTGTATTAAGTGTTTTATTTTAAGAGTACCTATTAAGAATTTGTACGAAATGTATCTCTCCAATTACATTTTGTGATGAAAAGTAAGATCGTTGTTTTACATTTTTTTATTTGAACATACGAGACCAGACGAGACGTCCTTCAGGATTGACGTCAGTGCTGCTCTTTTTGAAATGGACCGCCGTGTTGAGTTTTAACTAGGTATAGTAGGAGATTTCGGCTCAAAAATAGATGTGGGTAATCCGTATATTCAAATAATAAAATACATTTCTTAGTTAATAATAATACAATAATAATAAATATATCTTTATTGACACCAAACATTACAATTGAACCGGTTAAATTAGTTATTGGTTGGTTGAATTGGTTAGTTGTCTATAACCAACGATATTATATCGATCTAAGTATCGTTTACTTGTAAAGCCTCTCATTTATAAATCGCTCGTCACGTAAAAATAACGCTGGTTTATTCGCGTTAAAGACAAACCAGCGTTCTTTTTACGTGACGTGAAGTATAGCTGTAATGGTTTTTTATTTTAATTTATTATGTAGACACTAGCATGATTATTTTCACATCTCCAAAGCCAACGATTTAGGTGGCAGGGGGAAGGGGGAACAGTAAAGTCTAACAAAAAATATCACTTACCGCAAACGGGCCCCTAAATTGATTACCTACCTATACATGATACCTTACACGATGAGGTAAACTAGAAAAAAAATTATCACGACTTAATGTGTACGGGAGGTAATAAAATAAAATAAAAGAATCAATAAAATAAATTAAAAAAAAACATTTTGTTGGCGTGTTAAATATGTGTTGTATTCTTAAACTAAATTACGACTTCCTAGTACTAATAGTCTTTGAGCTAAGCCGCGGACAGGCTGCCAGACAGACGGACAGACATGGTGAAGCTGTAACGGTTCATAGTTGACTACGGAACACTAAAAAACTTGGTAATTCTGGTTTTCCTACACGTACGTAGAGCACGTAGAACTGATGGCCGATGGGGCCGAAAAGTTCTCGAGTGGAGACCACGCACCGGCAAGCACAGCGTAGGAAGACCAGCCACGAGATGGACAGATGACCTCATACTCATAAGTGGCGGGAAGATGCTGGATGCAAGCTGAAAATTCATGTGGGAGGCATAATTATGTCCAGCAGTGGATTTCTTATGGTTGAGATGATGATGATGATGATGTTTACTGATTCAAGCGATGCAATGTGTGTGTGAACATTATGTGGGAGAAGAAAAGCTTCAGTTGGCGTATCAAACTCCCTAAACCAGCTTTTTAAGTCGTCGTTTAAAAATAATCATAACAAGTTTTTATTTGAATAGTTTTGAAACGTTTATTTGAAACGTTTGCGATTGACCACTAACTCACCTAAGTTAAGAGGAAATATTTAATCTACATTTAAAACTAGATGACCCGGCGTACTTCGTATCACCTATCAATGAGTGGACCCGATTTTTCTCAACCTTCCCTGGACTACGTCAAACATTTCAAAACCAAAATCAGCTAAATCGACCCAGCCGTTCTCGAGTTTTAGCGAGACAAACGGACAGCAATTGATTTTTATTTATATAGAGATTATTTAATTTAATACACACAATTTATACCATATTTAAGCATATTAACGAAGTAGAATCCGATTTACCCGAAACTGAATGATACACACTACCAAAATTCAACGGCCTTTTTTTAAATGCAAGTAGTTTTACAATTCACACACACACACTAGAATATACCCACCTAGGTACTCGTACATGTAATATATCAACTTGGATTTTGTAAATTCCCAGACATTAATTTTAAAACGAAAAAAGCACTCACAATTTCATGCCATTTATCATCGGTCGGTTTTCTGGTTCTTGAATAATTTATTTTTTCATGCATACATCCCACGATACTTTGACTTGCAGTGACGATAGCACACTAGAAGTACATGAACCAGCACATAAACTTTGTAGACTTCCATTTTTCCCATGCCGAAATAATTTATACACAAATATTTCTGACTACAAATTATAAGCAAACCAAAATGCTTGTTTGTCTGGCCAACAGCACGAGCTTTAATTGTTCAACTTGGCAATCCTGGCAAACTTGGCAACATGCTTGGTACGCTGCCAACTGGTAGTGCGATTGAGCGTTTGCATTATCTTTAGATCTTTAGTGATTTGGAATATTAATAATGAAGTTTTGTGGTTAATTTGTCATTTTTATTGATTTGTTTAGTTGATAGTTTGTGTTCTTGTGGTTTTTTGGTTTCGTCGTGGTGAATTTTCTTCTGTCAAAATGGGGAGAATGGTTTTCTGTGCTAGAAACGTTTGATATTCAATTAAATTCAAGGGTCGTCCATATGGAATGTTGTGAAACCATGGCCGGTGCTGGTTTGCAGACAAACTCTCAGGCAAACAGTTTTCTAACAACCTGTCTAAACGTTTTCCTACATCTTTTGATATAAACGGGAAATGACACAACACGCATAATATTGAAAGAAAAACAGAGGTACGTGCCTTAGGTTTCAACCTATGGCCTACGGATCGCGAATCTGGTCTTCTATTATAAGGCGAGGCTTCCCCAGAACTTTAAGTATTTTACGCTACCGCAGCCCGCACTTCTTGAGCGCGGTGTTTTCATGTACGTAGCACAGTATGTACGAAGCCGTCGCACCGCGGGACGGCTGCTCACAAGTAAAATTATTCTATAATAAATTACTATAAAGTAATGCACTAAACGTATCAAAAATGTATACTAGTAGAACGCTAAAAAAAAATGATAGCTGCTTAAAATGGTAACTTTGGCTTTAAGCAACTTGTCGATTAATTTAAATAAAACTGGACAAGTGCGAGTCAGACTCGCCCACCGAGGGTTCCGTACAAATTAGTAGATAAAACGGGGAAATCATCTATTTTTTTAATATTTTCCTTCATAAACCGAAAAATATACATCGTAAAAATACTAAAAAACCTGTTTTAGCTTAAGCTAATGAAGTTCTTTCATATGATACCCCCACATGATACGGTTAAAGAACTTTAAAATTTGGACCCTCATTCCTTGCATAAAGATACTATTTTTTTGTGATTAAATTAAAAATTTCCAGTTTTTCGGATTTTTAAGGTTCCGTACCTCAATAGGAAAAAACGGAACCCTTATAGGATCACTTAGTTGTCCGTCTGTCCGTCTGTCCGTCCGTCCGGGTGTCAAGACCTTTATCTCGGGAACGCGTGAAGGTATCGAGTTGAAATTAGAATCATATACGCAAATCCATAGTATCTTGCTGCAGAATTAAAAATAAAATTTCTCAGTTTTCGTAAAAAAATGTTACAGTCTAATATGTTGTAAATAAAACCGGACACGTGCGAGTCAAACTCGCCCACCGAGGGTTCCGTACAAACCAAATAAAAGGGGGAAATAATATATATATTTTTTATATTTTCCTTCATAAACCGAAAAATATACATTACAAAAATATTTAACATATTCCTTGCTCACTACTCGGATCCGAGTGAGGCAGGGATATAGTAGCAGCGCCTCCCACTCGGATCCGAGCGAGCGTCCCGTTCATTTTGTAGTAGTCAGTAAACCGACTGACTACTACAAAATGACTACGTTTGCGTTTGAGGCAGTCAACATTGCAATGTGAAACAAAATGATCCTATAAGGGTTCCATTTTTTCTTTTGAGGCACGGAACCCTAAAAAAAAGACATATTTTCAAAAAATAAAGCTAACGAGACTTTTTTCAGCAATCGTATTTTTGTTAGGAGAACCCTTGCCAACATACTAACATTTTACATACAACAAATTTAAACTTGATCTAGTAAGTAGTAAAAGTATTGTTTGGAAATTTTCAAAAAGCTGTTTTTTGCTGGTTGTCCGGGTAAGCGTGGCCTTAAGCTGACGAAACGTAGAAAAAACAACGTAATGACGTACATTACTGAGTCGCATTGCACATAATCGCGTGAGGCAGACTCGTCATCATTTCCCCTACATTTCCGCTTATTTCACATTACAAATGTAAGGGATTCCATCTGACAAGCGTTTCAGGAATGACGTAGGAACACATGCGGGCCGTTTCGTTTATCTATTTCGTTTATTTGGGGTGCTTTGTCTTTGCCCCTAGGCTTTACTGAGGATGTTTATAAGGCGATGGTAATAGAACTAGCTGTTGCCTTATTGAATTGATATATTTCGACAGCTATGAATACATACGTAGTCTTTTCGGAAAGAGAACTAGTGGCATCGACGGTGTTGCTGCCTATTTCCATTATTTTGTTCGAAAGCAACACAATCAAACACTTTTTTTTAATTTATTAAAATTGTTGCAAGAAGTCAACCGTTCGCAAAACAACTACTTTAGTAGACACTTGTTCATTTTACTCGCTCAGGCAAATAATAAGCAATTACTCATTCAGAAATTTTCTCTACTAACTCTCTATCTCAGCTTGAGAACCAGTCTGTGTTAGTATTATAATTAGTCTAGTAAAAATAAGATTTGTGACAAAATAAAAGACAACTAAGTATATTGTTATTTAAATGAATGTACTGGTGTTTTGAAATACATTTTAACGCAATTTCATAATGATATTATAAAAGCTAATTTTGTTACCTTTACACGCTCAAACGGCAGAACCGATCGTTATGAAAATTAGTATAGAGATAGCTTTGAACCTGGAGACGGACATAAGCTACTTATCATCATCATAATCATCACCGTTTTTCATAACTACGCGAGTGAAACCGCAGGAATGCAGCTAGTCTATAAATCGGGGATTATTGTTGATCTATGATTTTTAGTTATATTCCAATCATAATTTCAAAGAATCCCCCCAGTTGCAAATACTGTGATCTGCTCCATACAAACAGATTTATCTTTACTAGACTAAATGGAAAAATTGGATCATCGCCTGAGATAATTCTACTAGGATGAAATGCAATGAAAATTAATACATATCCCTTTCAAATATTTCTGATGGAAGTATTTACAGTATATTATTGTAATAATATACTTATGGTGACTAAAGATATAGGAAATTCCAAATTCGACGTATCAATCCAGTGAAATGAAAAAATTTGGGTTCGTAGCCGACTACGGAACCCTGAAAAACGGCGTCGACTTTAAAAATTTGCTGTAAGTAACCTGTAAAGACTAACTTACTTACTAACTTGTAAAGATCAGTGACCACTTAGACTCTCGTAAGTACGCTTTCATTCAATTGTTTTTTTTTGTCACCGGAAAATAACAAGATCCGCAAGTTTATAAATTTCCTAAAATTTTCTAGGAAATTTATAAACTTTCGTAGGATTCTAAACGAGTGATAAATTGTATTATTTTACGGTTAGGTTAGGTTAGGTTTTTTTTTTAACCTTACCCAATCTAACCTAACTAGACATTGCAAACCGGGACCGGCCGGGCTGAGCCCAGCCGGGCCCGGCCCGGTAGGTATGAAAACCGCGGCGCGGGAGGAGTGCGAAATCATAGAAAATTCGCATGACCACCGCTGCGAGCTGCCACGTTGCCATTCTGACGCGCCAATAAGAATTTGTTTTGTTTATACCAAATATTACCAAATACCAAAGCTACCAAAGTTTATCTATCTATCTAATCTAAGTTGTTATGACTAGTTTAGTGCTTTAAGCTTTATTAGTTTCTTATTCTAATACTATGTTTCAAATGGACACTATAGCGAGTAAAGAGAATGACCTGCTTGCTTAAACTTATAAAAATTAATAATTACTAATATTAATGTTACTATTCCGTCCGTAAGTAAAAGTAATCAATTCTGTATTAAATCAGAGATTTTGAGACTTTAAGTGAGACTGATTATTGTGATTATTGTTGATTTGCTAGTTTGAAATAAATATTAATTCGTAACCTTGAATCATTGTAATTTTCCATTCTTATATAGCAAATTTTTATAAAATACTTTAACGGTCTTCAACCCGGGTTGACGACGAATGATACCGGGCCCGGCCGGGTTGAGAAACATACCGGATTGCAATCTCTAAACCTAACCTAATCTAACCATATAAATTTACCATGAGATGTCGCAAATTGATAAATTTACGAAAATGTGGGCGTAAAATAATAAATTTATATCTCGCTTAGAATCCTACGATAGTTTATAAATTTCCTAGAAAATTTTAGGAAATTTATAAACTTGCGGATCTTGTTATCTTCCCGTGACATATAAATATTATATGAATAATAACAACCTGACAACGAATATAGCTATAAGCAAGGATATATAATATAGCAAGAAATCGTATAGTTTGCGAGTAAGACTTATGCGCAGTTTGAGTAAAATTTTACTCATTTGCCCTATATTAAAATGGAAATAAGCCCAACGAGTACATACTTAATTTTTATATCCCTGTAAAGAATCTCGTCGAGAATCTGTCATAGGAAATTACATCGGTAATATTGAAACCGTCAGCTTCATCCGTGTTCCTTGTTATAATTGAATCGAAGAAATGCAGGAAATTATAAAGATATCTTGTAACTCAAAATCCTTTGAAAGATCTTTGGTTCAGCTTCGAAGATGAAATTTGCCTATATTTAATACATTTGGCGTACACAATTAGGTATAGTTGAAAACCGAATTGTTAAAAAATAATATATGGAATTTTTTATATTTAGTATTTCTCGCTAAGATAGCAACCTCTTTGAATCGAACTATTTGTTTTCATTTTGTGAAAGTATTGTACAAAGAGGTTGGAAATATTTTGTATTGAAAATGTAGAGCTCCGTCGTGTTCGAATTTTAAAATTATTTTCACCCTAAATTAACATTTCCACGCTAATATTAGCGTTGGAAACCGAACTTTACTAGCTAGTAAGATGAAAATAAATTTTAATAGACATGACTTTCAGACAAACCTGTCTTTTCTTGTCTACTTTCCTTATGAATAAAGCAGTGTTGAAATACCATTTTAGGAGCTTGAATCGAGTGCTTAAATAGGTTACTTTCAACCCTTGTGTAACTACTATTTCCGAGCTATAACATGTAAAATATTTTTCATTAAAATAGTAGTGATATATGTATTAGGTATCGTTAAAATAGATATTAAACAATTTAGTTCCCGGATTCGTGGGATTTCCGGAACCCTTGGTGAGCGAGTCTGACTCGCACTTGTCCGATTTTCTTTTGTAAATCCACGGCCCGCAGTGAAATTCTTGTGGCTGAGGTAATGATAATTACAATGAATAGGTAAACTGTAAGTCATACAAAAACCCTACTTTGAAAGTAATAACGTGTGCACATAGATAAATTTTGTTATAATTCTATATTAAAAATAAACCAATAAGATCGTAACAAATCATGATATTAATATTCTCTAATATCGGCACCTGCTATCAATCTCTCTATTAATACCATGCGACTTTCTGAGGCGATACCCATGTGGCGACATTGTATGGTGGCCAAACGACAGAACTAAAATTATGTTCCAAACACTTTCTATTTCTCACAGAAAACACAATTTTAGCGCCCTCGCCTAAATTTCAAAATAAATTGCTATGTAACTACAATTACATCTGTAAGCTACTCTTACTTTCAAGCAATTCATTTTGATTCTTCACTAGATCGAAATAAAGTCTATTTCGCTTTATAATTTTCACCTCGAGGGTAGAATATCAATGCTTCAGTAATTTTTGGAGCGCGTTATGAGTAACTAATTGAGTGAAATATTCGCGAAGCACGACCATGTGCCGTAATTACATTCTATCCATCTTTTAGAGCTCCCTTGCTTTATTTTATTGCGTAAATAATTTATGGTTTCCTATACTAATTTACGTAAATGACGGGTTAATTAATTATTTAGCATTCATCACGCTAATGGTCGGTACTTCAAACGAATAAGATGGGCTTTAATCAGCGTCTCTATCTCCATATCAGTTTTCTTTTTGATTTCTCTGACCCTCCCATTTTGAAATGCGAGGTGCTAAAGAATGAAAAAGGGTCGGTAAATTTAATTGAAATGTTAATAATTAGATTGAAAGGGCGCCAGCAAGTAAATATTTGACCCCTCCTGAATCCTCGATAGAAACAGACGAAAATACAGATGGTTTTTTTATGGGCTTTGTCGCTACGCGACCACATCGTACAGGGCGATGTGGTCGTAACGACAAAGCCCATAAAATTAAAAATAATTAAATTAAATTAAATTAAAAAATAAAATTCAAAGCAATACAAAAAATAATGAATTGAGCGAATTAAGGAATAGAACAAAATTTTAAAAAAACAGATGTATTTTCAATATCAACATATTTTTATTTTCGTTGTACCAACACTCAATAATTTGAAGTTCAATAAACACTTGTCTGTAACAGTTATTTTTAAATTTCAAGTTTTACTAGTCTATCAAAACAATGAAATGAGAACGGCAATCGCCTCAATGACAAATTTATCTTTCCGAACATATTTTTTTTTTATTGTATTTTATACATATCCATAGTGGTTTTAAGTATTTATTACATTTTCTTGTTTCATACTTTTTAAGGCGTGTTTTTTTTAAAGTAAAAATAGGTTTGCGCTTGACCGCCAACTCGCCTGATGTTAAGCGACGTTGCGGTCTACGATGGAGCGCGTTTACCTAGAATAAACCAATTCACTCGCGATTTAAAGACACCCAGATTATATCTATCGGGAAAGACCCACTCAGGAAGCGCATTCCACATTTTAGCAGTCCGCACGATGAAACGGGAATTTTTCAGTAGTCTGATTTTAATTGAGAATTTATTTTTATTCCCCATATATTCACGCCATTCATCCATAGTTTCTTTCGGTCGTCCACGACCAATAATAATTATTATGTAATTATGTGTATAAAAATGTAGGTAATTATACCGCATAAAATTAGTGGTAAATTAAAAAAAAAAAGATAAAAAATACATATAAGTTTCTTTCTGTTTACATTGAGAGCCATTTAACGTTTTGAAAGAATAGGCTTTAAATAAAATCATAGCCATATTATTCCCAATAAATTTTAAATTATAATATATTTAATAATAATTATAAATCTTGCTAATTTTACTATTCAATCGTATGATCTTATTTAAATCATGAAATTGAAACAAAATATACAGTTTAATTAAAAACGGCAGATCCTTTATTTAATCAGATCCTTTTAGACATCGATAACACAATTACATAGAAACGCAATAATTATACTGTAATACATTTTTGTAACAGCTTCAGTGATGAATCACTAAAGATACTGAAAAAGGTAAATAAGATATCTTCAAATTAAACGTGAGCCCTTTCAGGATAATACATCAAGTTATAATTGTAAAATCTAAGTGATGCAAGTTTTTAGTAAGGATTACCAAACTCATCGTCATGTAATGTAATAGGCCGATTTTTTTACTTTATATTGGTAGCTAACCAGCTGATAAACATCACTAATTTCTTTATTAACGATTGGCCACCAACTCGCCTGGTGTTAGCGATGATGTGGCCGACGATGGAGCTCGTCGATCAAAAAAATATCTATTCACTCTAGCCTTGTATTGTATATATATTTGGGAAGTTTATTGATCGATTGAAATATTTTTTTAGTATTTATGTATATTTTTTTTGCAAATTTTACATTAAATGTATTGTTTCTATGAAATAAAATTCATGAATATTCCTCGAAGAGCAATTCATATTTTGAATTCCTGGCAAATCATTAACAAATTCTTGTTATATGTATTTTAACGATGTAAATAAGCAATTCAAATGAATCATATGCAGACACAATTATCTTTTAGACATTTGTAACGAATTGTACAAAGCAACCATTTTAGGCCCGCTACTATCACGAACTGCATTGCCTCGATGTTATTTCTTGTCTATTACGTTATGAAGTCTGCATATTTGAGTTGAGCAATGAAAATTCCTTTATCGAG
The DNA here is from genome assembly GCA_947563715.1 of Lycia hirtaria. Classification (NCBI taxonomy): domain Eukaryota; kingdom Metazoa; phylum Arthropoda; class Insecta; order Lepidoptera; family Geometridae; genus Lycia; species Lycia hirtaria. The sequence continues at coordinate 42,308,467 of OX387379.1, forward strand.
GGACATTTGTGGGATCGCCACAATCGTCTGAGCTAACGCTTGAATTAATTTAAGCGATCATCTTTTGTCAGCACCAATGTTTATTTCATGCTGCTAAATTTTGAATGGATCATTTGTTTTAGCAAAATTCAATTAATTATTTCATTATACCAGTGAATTAATTGAATTGTTTTGAATATCTAAGGTGTTTGAGAAGGTAGGTGCTTTTGTTGAGAATTTATTAAATAAGTAAATTAAAAGTGGAAAACTAAACTAATAATGTACAAGTAAAAACCGACATACGAAACGGCTTAACCGATTTTGATGAAAAATAGTTAGAAAAATAGTAAATAGACCACTCTCAATCAAATCTTCTATCAAACAAAAAAAAACAGATTAAAACCGTTTCATTCGCTTGGAGGCTACGATGTCAGAGGCAGATATACAGATACACATTTTAAACTTATAACACCTCTCTCTTTTTGGTCGGGGGTCGGTAATTTAACATTTACCGATGCCGTACCTATTAGAAATATAATAAACTATAAGATTCATATGAATACGCACACATAAAACATTGAGTTAGTTGCGGAATGAGATATCAGATGGTGTCTTGTATGACAAAAATAGCCTCTAGATGGCACTCTATTCCTTTATATAATATTCCTCTATGCACTACACTATTAAAACATCAGTTTAGTGTACCGGTAGAAGCCCGTTTTCCACCGCGAGCGGAGCGGGCCCATTAAGGCGGCGGTCGCTTTGACCCGTCGCCGCGTCGCCCGCAGCGTCTAATATGCTATGTTCGGGAATGTTCGGCAACGGTCGCGCTCGCCCGCCGCGCCGGCTGCACGCGCGCGGCGGGCGAGCGCGACCGTTGCCTCGCAATACAAAAATCTCAGAATACAGAAAAAATATATCATGAGCATCAAATGATATGGATATCATTTTTAATAAAATACACTTTGAATTATTGTATTGGATTATTTTATTTTTTACGTAATAAAAAGAAGAGTGTAACACACGGCGCTAAAAACCCATTGTAACTCGGATTCTATTTACTCCATCGCTAAAGCTCGGGAGTAAAATTACCTCGTTACAATGGGTCATTTTAGCCCCTTGTATAACAATTTACTATTAGACAAATACTTTCCATCACGTGGACGTAAAATATAAAACAAAATTTACGAATATAGTGTTCTGGGTTGACCGATAATCATATACCTACCAACAATGACGAACTTAAATATTTTGATTTAAACTCTATGTCGCCGCTTTAAAGCCTAATTTAGATTGAGAAGTCTAGAGACGTCTATTTTGCCGCTTCGATTTATTTTGAAAATCGAAATCATTTTAATTGTGTAAGTTTCCGGCAGCCTAGTGTTGAGACCGTCTGACTTACGATCCGCAGGTCCTGGGATCGAATCCCACGGCACGCACCTCTTTTCGAGGTTATGTGCGTATTGTTGATTGCCGCCAACTTCAAACGGTGAAGGAAAAAATATCGTGAGGAAACCTACATGTCAGAGAGATCTCAATGATCTTGAAGATGTGTGAAGTCTGGCCAGCGCACTTGGCCAGCGTGGCAGACTATGGCTATGGCCTAACCCTTCTCTCAATCAGAAGATGGCCCGTTCCCAGCAGTGGGACAGTTTGTACAAACAGGGCTGATAAAAAAAAAGGTGTCCAATTAGGTCTCATTGAGCTCGGACGTTTTTGAGGACTGACGCAACATCCCGTTGATACTTTATGAAAGGTTTTAGTGGATAATAGAAACAAGTCGGCTCAAACGCAGCACATACCTACTCAGCGGCAGAAGCTCCGACATACTTACACAAACAATACGACTGCTACAGAGAAAGCATTTTATCGCATTCCTCTCATGACATAAAAACACATCTCTGTAATCTCACAATGTCACGGGAAGAATGTGCAATAAGTTGTACGCGAGACAGTTTTTTTTTTTTTTAAAGCTACACATGTATGGACAAAGGGAACAGTTTCTAATATTTTGCTTAGTATTCAATACTAAATATTCTTACTTCCTAATAATTATAATATTATATAATTATAATTTACAAAAAACTAAAAAAAAAAGACTTCAAAATACGCAATTCGTTACTTGGATGCCATTTTTTTGTTATAACAAAAAAAACGTGTGGCACTCGGAGACTGCCGCGGTAAAGCTATTGCATAATAGCTTTACGCGCGGTGTGTTAGGTTATTTTCGTTACGGAATTTCTGGATTCGGTCTCCACGCTCAAGGCCCGCGATAGAAGCTATGCAATAGCTTAAAAAAACCGAAGTAGACTTCAGTCCACTAATTAATTTTTCAAACTCCAGAGACCACCTCTGAGATGTTACCTACCAAACGAAAAATTAAACATCAGAAATAATTCGTAATTGGCGGAATAAACGCGTAACAAAATTACAAAAAATATACAACCTTCTAATTCTAATATTACAACCTTCTTTTTGGAAGTCGGTTAAAAAGTGAAAGTAGCTTTGTCTCTCTATATGTTTGATACCTTTTCACGACTAAACAATTGTATAGAAACATAACATACATACATACACTCAAAAAACATAACCCTCCTTCTTATGCAATCGGGTAAAAACATAACGCTCCTTCTTAGGCAGTCGGTTGATAATTACGAATCATCTTAATTGTCCGGTTAATATTGCAACAGCTGTTTAAAACAGAGCCATTCTGGTTTACCCGAAACATAAACGTTAATTTTAAACAAGGTTCCTTAATAGACTTTTCATTTCAGCCATTTGTGTGATAAATGATTTCAGCCCTTTCAGCCTGCTAAGATTACACAATATTATATTTTTAACCGACTTCCAAAAAGGAGGTAATCAATTCGGTCTGTATGTGTTTTTTTTGTATATTTGTTCACCGATTACTCAGCCAAAAAATTGTGCATTGATTTTGATGTTTTTTTTTATATGTAGATAAATAAATAATAATAATAATAAATATTTGTGGACATTCCACATCATACTTTAGAAGTGGTCTCGTACAAATTTTTATTAAAATCGATGAAGTACTTTGGTTTTATAACAAAATAACTGGTAAAATATCATCCAATTGCCTGTAGAAAACTTAGAAAAGTGAACAGCAAGTCGCGTATGTGCATATATTATTATTATTACGTATTTTGAAGTCGGTTTGTTTCAGTTTTTTTTTAAGCTATAATTATATATTAGCTTGTAAATAGAAGTAAACAATATTATGCATGTACTTATAGGTTACATTATTTTTGGTACATTAAATAACTAGTGCCTACAATTGACATGCGTAATGCGTTACCACACAGTGTTTTGAACTATTGACGATCAAATATCTGGATGGCATTGAACTGTAGTGTTTGGTATAACCTTAGGGTATAACATTAACCAAAAATATTTGTTGTAAAGGAAATTATGAAATTTTTAAATAAACATGTACTACCTTATTATACGTGATTATTATTATTTATTAATGCTATCTTATTTTTACCCAACTGCGTAAGAAGGAAGGTTATGTTTTTCGAGTGTAAGTATGTGTATAAGTTATGAATGTATGTATATTATAAGATTTTTCTGGAATTATTCCAAGAAAAAGGATAATTAATATGGCTAAAAATAGATTATAATAATTATAAAAAAATACGATTGTTCTACATTATGATTTTGCCACCGGGCCACTGATCTCTATTTTCGTATTAGTGGTTGTTAAATTTTTATTATTGCTTAATTAGACCGGACCATAAATTTGATGCTGGCGCCTGACACTAACATGATTGTTCATGAAACTAAAAATTGTAAAATTCGTGGAACGACCATGAATTTGTGATTTAAAATACCTGTGATAACTCTGGTAATTGAAATCAGCCCCGGATCTAGGGAAGGGGGGGGGGAGGGGCAAACCGGGGCACACGCCCCGGGCGGCATTTTCAGGGGGCGCAAAAATCATAATTAATATGATTAAAAATAAAATAACTTGCTCCACAAAGCGCACCGTTAACTTTTAAGAAAAAGGCGCCACATAAATAATTATACTAAGTATTTTAAGTAAGTTGTTTTAAGCGTTGGAGGGAGGGCGTCACCGTCAAGTTTCTGCCCTGCGGGGCTAGCACGGCAAGTGGACAAATTAGTCTTTCCCGGCTTATGCCCTCTCGTCAGAGACCAAAATTAGTATGTCACCCACACAGAGCACGGCAACCGAGGGAGAGACAAAAAATGTTAATTTGACGTTTGTCGATGACTATTTTATCCTGCTACCCCCCGCCACAGAGCACGGGCTTGGGGACCGCGGGTTAAATACTCTCCGATTGACATTAGACCGGGGTTTGAACGCGGACTGTTAGTCACGTTCCGTTGAGGTGGTGATTAACAATTATATTACTTGTTTTGTGAAAAAAAAAGATGTCGCGAGCTTTTGTTCACGATATGATAGCGCGAGAGGAAGAAACGTTGCGAAGAAAATGGCATCGGAGGGAAATAAGGGATGCAAGCAACCCTTTCGAGTTTCCCGATAGGGAATTTCAAAAAATCTTCAGAGTGAATAAGGTCGTGGCGCTTTATTTGTGCCATGAATTAAAAGACGAATTGGAACCGCAAAATCCTCATGATGGGCTGCCGGTACACATAAAGGTAAAATTATCTTATACTCCACGAATTTTAGGAAAAGAGGTTAAGTACCTAACTGAGTATCACATTTTTATAAATCTTTCTAATATCCTACTAGTCGTTCTGTGAAAAAGTGTTTGTGTGTGTCTTATGTGAGAAGGTATTGTACTTTACCATTAAAATTTAGGAATACCTTAGCTTAGGTATTATTCTATCTATAATAGAATAATTGCGCCCTGCAGTTTCACCCATATAGTGATGAAAAACTGTGGTAATAATGACGATAAAATATAGACTATGGCCTTCTAAAGTTCCTAAAGAATCTCTGTGCCAAATTTTGAAACGATTAGTAACCGTTTAGCCATGAAGAGGTAACAAACAGACAGACTTACTTTCACTTTTAAATTAATTAGAATTAGGATAATAATGACATTGAGATAGATAGGTATATTATTATGTAGATCCTAAATAATTTCTGGGTGTAGAGTCTGTTCTTTTCTTTGATTCATTAGTTTGTTTAATTGAGATGTTAGTTCCCATTTCTTGTGACTATAGTACTTACTGTCCTATGTAAATAGGGCGAATTCTGAGCTTACTGTGTGTGTAACCAATATATTATATGTACATTTTGGCATTGTACCATAAGAAAATAGATACTTATATTTAATGTCTACCAATAAATTGTATGGGCACAAAAAATCAACATTCTAAATATAGCTATTTGTTTTCTCTGCAAAAGGTCCTCTCATCCATAAGGCTATTGGGAGATGGTAGTTACCAGCATGGGACAGGCCAAGATCATGGCCTGGCAATAGCACAGACCACCGTCAGCAAATATTTGACCCAAGTCTGTGGAGCTATCATAAAAAAGTAAGTGAAAGATTTGAGCTATCTCTCTATATTTTCTTCCATACTTAACTGCAACTTGTCTACCATATTATCTCTGTGTATCTCTCTCTAGTCTAAAAACTGACTGACCAGTCGATGAGGATAATTATTTGGTATATGATAGCTGAAAACCCAGGAAACATGGCTACTGTCCATAACCAACACAATCACCATAATAATATGGGGCACAATTTGATTGGTACTTATAATATAATAGATAATACTAACACCTATCTGCCTAAATCTCAAAGATAATAAAAACTTTCAGGCTTATGCCAAAATGCATTGTGTTCTCAGGGTCGGAAGATGCCAGGCAGAGTGTGTCCAATGGGTTCGCACAGAAATATGGCTTGCCAGATATTTTAGGCGCCATAGATTGCACCCATGTGGACATCTTCCCTCCACCATTCCCGAACGGTGTACAATTCAGGAATAGAAAGGGTCATACCACAATCAATGTGCAACTGGTAAGGAATGGTTTTAATAAAATATAAAGCTATATTAAAAACAAAGTTTTATTACTAATATACAATTATTGTTGTAGGTTGTTGATGTCAATTGCCATATATTACACATAAACGCAAGATATCCAGGCCGCTGGCCGAGTACATGACCAATTTATATTTAACAATTCCAATGTGAAAACTGGGGCTCAAACGACTTAACAACAGCGGAATTGGACAGTATTATCTTTTAGGTAAGTATATATATTTCATGGCTATGCCAATAATGATAGCCTAACATTATTAAATATTGAGTAACAGCACAATAAAGATGAAATTCAATATTATAATGTTTACATATCATGTACATTGTAATTTGAAAGCAGTTAAGCTGTGGTCAATAGCCAAGCCTGACGCTGCTTCATCAGGCTTTATTGATTGCATAAGCTAGGTGTGTATACCATTTCCGACTACATCATAACTAGGGCTCGGATAAATATGTAATAAAAATAATAAAATATTCACATATAATATGGACTGGAAAATCTAAAATATGGGATAAGTATGTTGTAAAAAAACCAGTTAAATTTAAAAAAGAAAACACTTTTTAAATAAGAAATTAATTATTTAATCATCATCATCTCAGCCATAAGTCCTCCATGGATTTCCAAAAAGACCGATTGTAAGCGGTTTGCACCCAGCCGTCCAGCCACAGTCGCAAATTTGGATAATAGCGACACAAACATATTGAGTTGCTCGCACAAAAAGAATTTATATTAAAAATACACATTTAATAACTAAACAAGTTGTGTTATATACATTCCATCATGTTGTTTGTTTCAGAGTCCCGATTATATGCATGGAGTCAACTGTTAAGAGCCTGCCACCCAGCCACACACATCCACAGTTGCAAATTTGGATAATAGTGTCATGATTTAGTGTCTAGGGCTTGTGAATGTGGAGTTAGAATCTTTGCAAAGCCACGAAGTACCCTCTCGGGGTCCATGAAGGACGTTTTATGTGATGAAATAATAAATATGTGCAATTATACAGTGTGGACTTTGTTATTTTTCTACAATACAATACACAATTCTACAAAGCGACACAAACATATTAAGGGTTGCTCTCTGACACAATAGATAGGTACTGCCACACTATTGCTTGTGGCAGTTCTGGCTCGAGCACTTGAGGCATTCTCCATCCTTGCATGTTTTTTTACTTCTTTGTAATCCATGTCTGCAATTTGACAAAACAGTGTATAATCAGTTGGGTGACGATATTTGATTAGTTAATACACATTAAGTACTACTTTTCATCCTTGGAATTGAATAATATGTCTTTGGAAGAAACTGATTGATAAAATTGTTTGCTAGACAAAGGAATACTAAAAAAAGTTATAAAATATGGTGTACTAATAATGTCTACCTGCTTCCACTGCGCTATTGTCCTGTCTCGGGGCCATAATTTTTAAGTAGGGCTTTCAGTTTGGCCCAGTGCGCCTTCGCTTTTCGGGCTCCAAGCGGCCCAGTGAATTCTCCCGCCTCTAAATGTCTATTGGTCGGTAGTCGACCAATACTCTAATCTGAGCCTTGTTACTTCTTTGTCTGAAATTGAATAAAATACATTAAATCGACAGGATAAAGAGCTATGGGTGTATTGTTTAGTGATCATTACGATATTATCTTCAAAATATTTGTGACAATACAATGACACATTAAATACTCACTTCTTACTAATCGTCGGTCGTTCCATTTATATTTTTTATTAGTTATTTCTTCGAAAACAAAAGGAAAAGTAATTTTAGGTAACCTAACATTTATTTTAAACAACAGTGTTACCAGTGTGACAGCGCTAGAACGCTATTTTGTCGCAATGTTATTTTTTGTTGTAAAATATCATAAAGTTTTCTATTATTACGTTAGGATAGATATCCAAAACGTTATTTCTTAGACAAAATATTAAAGAAAAAAATTAGAAAAAAACATAATTCGTAAGTAGCAAATATATTGTTAAAATCGGTCAGTATACTTCCCACCCCACCTTTTTGGGAAATACCACACTTATCAACATGGCCGTAGGCAGGGGGGGGGGGGGTTGGGGGGTCCAAACACCCCCCAAAATCCTGGCATTATCAAAAAAAAAACAGGCTTCAATAATTTTATAAAATGCTTCAAAATTTCGTGCTCGCTTCGCTCGCGCATTCATATTATTTTGAGATGGAAGTACTATGTATTCACTAATAAAAGAAATAAAGCATATTACTATAAAACACCACAAAAATTTTCGCGCTCGCTTCGCTCGCGCTTTATTACTATTTTTGCAGAGAAGTACCGTGGGTTTACTAATACAAGAAACAAAGCACTACTAAAATTTTCGCGCTCACTTAGCTCGCGCATTCATATTATTTTGACATGGAAGTACTATAGATTCACTAATACGAGAAATAAAACACCACTAAAATTTTAGCGCTCGCTTCGCTCGCGCTTTATTACTATTATTACTATTTTGACAGAAAAGTACTATGGGTTCAGTTATACGAAAAACAAAGCATATTACTATAAAAACACCACTAAAATTTTAGTGTTCGCTTCGCTCGCGCTTTATTACTATTTTGAAAGAGAAGTACTGTGGGTTCACTAATACGAAAAACAAAGCGCTCACTACGCTCGCGCATTCATATTATTTTGACATGGAAGTACTATGGATTCACTAATACGAGAAATAAAGCACATTAATATAAAACACCACTAAAATTTTAGCGCTCGCTTCGCTCGCGCTTTATTACTATTATTACTATTTTGACAGAAAAGTACTATGGGTTCAGGTCATCCGACCCACGGTAGGGCTCAGAAAGAAATGCCATTCACGGTCACCCATCCGAAGACTGACCGGACTGAGGTTTTCTTAATTGAGATGGTGAGAGAAAAGTGAGATGTTTTTGGAGAATTAGTTACCTATATTGGCCTGATGTTGACTTCCAAGACTATCGATGTAGATTGGTGTCGGTCCGTCGCCCAAACCACATTGTTTTTTTTTGCCGCTCTGCAATTAAAATATCTAAAAAGTGGTCTAAAGTGCTCCGATTTAAGTTATAAACCAGAAAAATAAAAACCACATGGTCACGTGGTAACAGAAGGAGGAGTACCTTTTACTTTGTATATCTGTTATTTTGACCGTAATAAACGTATAAAAGAACATTTCCGGGAAAAAATTGACGTTTATACGTTTATTTCGGTCAAAACAACAGCTTTTGCTAAAAAATTGTAGGTAATAGTGTTCTCATGAATCCGAAGGAAGTATACCTATTTATCAAAAGTACGTTGTCGTGAAACAAAGAAATTTTAAACTATATTTTTGTAGTTTTAAAAGCAAAATTTTTTTTAACCAACAGAACTGAAATTTAATCCTTAACAAGACTGCATTTAAAAGTGATTTTTGATAAATGTGGCGGTTGTGTTACACAAGCACTAAAGCGACGATATGAGTACCAACAAACATCCGGTCAGAAAAATAAAAACTTTTCTAGCTGATACTGAGACTTTCGTTCGCTTCGCTCACTCGGTCAACTATATCTGTCATATATATAGGGAATATCAATCGTAGTTTTGATAACTCTAAAAGTAACTTTTATAGCAAAAATGGCTTAACTTGGCACACCACCCAAATTTAGACAACCGTAGATAATCAAAAGAACGAACGATTTTACAAATTTTGATAGATTGAATAAAATATTGAAGACTGATACGTCATTATCGTTTAATTTTCTACATATGGCAACAAAAACACTACCCCCGGCGTAATGTCACTATGTCACCCGTAACAAAATAGTCCCGGCTGTTAAAAAGTGAGCCCGTGCTCGCGAGGATGACTAAAATGACAGGCGGGACATGAGGTTTTATTAAAACCCGGGAGCAATTAGTCCACTTGCCGTGCTAGCCCCGCTGGTTCGAAAAAATCGTAGATCCGAGGCTGATTGAAATATTAATATTGATAGCTTTCAGAAAAATCGCATAGTTTGAACATGGCACGACAGCAAGCAAATATTACAACGGAAAATCCTGTCTATCTAAAAATGAGGTGTAACTAATCATTAGAGTGGCAAAAATAGTTTAGGATGGTGCTGAAGCCTGTAAACTTAGTATATCTATGAGGCGCCACTGTCGCAGTTTTTATACACAATTAAATTTGTATTTGAGGTTTCAATTTGACACATCATTTCTGTTTCTGTAAAATTAACTAAGTTAAATTAATTCTGCAGATTACGACGATTGAAATACCTATTTAAAGATTAAAAGGAACTAAATTTATTCACTCACGAATGGAGGTATATTATATAGAGGCAAAAATGACACCAAAATTTGAACACAAACTGTTACATTTTTGTCTGAAATAGCAAATGGCAATGATTACGGTTCAATTGAGACAACTAATTGCGATGCCAGCGTGCGTGTGAAAGCTTCATTAACTTGTTGACGAATTATCTTTGATGGTGCTACAAGGTATAATTTGAAATTTACTTGTCGAATACTAGAACTAGTAAATTGGCAAAAGTGTTAGATTGAGGTTGTGGCATTTCTTCAATTTTGAGAAAGATAAAGATAAAGATAAAGATAAAGATAATTTATTTGCATACAACACGAGAATTTTATACAACAAGTGCATAAAAGATGTTACACTAAATTTAGTCGCTTAAAATCATGTTGTGCCGATTAGGCGTACAAATGTCAGGTAGACAGCATCATGCACATGCGAAAAATTATAAAATAATAATAATTATTATTTGTTATTAGATTAATACACAAAACAAAAATATCTATAATATGACAAAGCAGAAGCAATAAAAGATATACATAATGTCAAATAAAATTAAAATTTGTCATTTAAAAAATCATTGATAGAATAATAACACTTCTGCAATAACAATGCCTTCAACTTTTTTCTAAATAAATTACTATTCTGGTCTCTTATTGACTTAGGAATCTTATTGTAGATTTTAGGACCCATACATACGATGCTATTTTGCATCAGTGCTGTCTTTCCTTCATGTACGCGCCGTTTGTCTTGGTCGCGCCTATTTCTTACAGTAGTATCAGATAGTGTAGGGAATCGCTCCCGGTTTGTTTTTACAAAAAGGGCCGTTTCTAAAATGTATAAACACGGAAGTGTAAGAATTTTATACTTTAAAAAATAGGGCTTACAACTATCTCTTTTTTTGAGTTTAAACATTGAACGAATACAGCGTTTCTGCCTTTTAAAAATAATAATTTTATCTGTTGAATTTCCCCAAAAAATAATCCCATACCTCAAAATTGATTCAACTAACCCATAGTAGGCTTTAAGTAAGAAAGACTTGTTTACTTTGAAATGATCAGGGTATTAGTATTTCGCTTACAAAATTTCATTTTTATGCTACCGTACTAATTGTGCGAGACACTATTCCTGAGACTACGGTCTCAGTCTGCTTGTCTGTCTGTCTGTCCTGCACTTAAATGGCTATATCTTTTAAACTGTAATAGATACTAGTCTCAAAATTGGCAAGATTGTAGAGTTTACTTTGATGTAAATCAGAAAATACTAAAAATTGCTCAAGTGTGAGACAAACTTGCGTAATTAATTTTTGAAAAAATGAGATATTATTGTGCAAGAAATCTCCTTGTGGATTCAACAAAAAAAACGAATAAGTGCTAGTCAGATTCGCCCACCAAGGGTTCCGTACAAACTAGTAGATAAAAAGGGGAAAACATTTTTTTTTTTATACCTATATTTTCCTTCATAAACCGAAAAATATACATCGTAAAAATATTTAAAAACCTGTTTTAACTTATGCTAATCAAGCTCTTTCATATGATACCCCACATGATACAGTTAATTCACTTTAAAATTTGGACCCTCGTTCCTTGCATAATTTTTTTTTAAATTAAATTTAAAATGTCCAATTTTCGGATTTTTTCCTATAAGTATGTGTACTAAAACACAATGCTTCTTGCCAAATTTCATAGTTCTAGGTCAACGAGAAGTACCCCATAGGTTTTGATTCCCTTGTGAGTGTCGAAATGTTCATTTTTTACGACATATTCGGCTGTAACTTTTTTTTACGAAAACTGAGAAATTTTATTTTTCCTTCTGCAGCAAGATACTATGGATCTGCGTATATGGTTTTAATTTCAACACGATACCTTTACGCGTTCCCGAGATAAAGGTCTTGACACTCGGACGGACGGACAGACAGACAGACAGACGGACAACAAAGTGATCTTATAAGGTTTTCGTTTTTCCTTTTGAGGTACGGAACCCTAAAAAACGATAAATGACGAACGTTTCGGTGACAGGTGATGCCTTATGAACTTATACTTAAAACCAAGTTAGGTTTTTCGCAGTTCTTAAACCAAATTCGTATTATAAAATAATCTGTGTCTTATTTTACTGTGCTTGTATTTAAAAAACCTAATAAGTGCGAGTCAGACTTACCCACCGAGGGTTCCATCCCACGAAACCGGAACTCATTGATTGCACAAAGTTTCCATCATCGAAAATAATATTAGCATAATTTACTAAAATGCGTATATTGCATTCGGCAGGTGCAATAACGCAGTGATATTGATAATAACTATTTAAAACTGCACTGCAATAACGCAGTGATATTGATAATAACTATTTAAAACTGCACTGCAATAACGCAGTGATATTGATAATAACTATTTAAAACTGCACTGCAGGCTCCAATACTAAATATTTCTATGTTATGAAATCTATTTTACTTTGTAACTGACTTATGTTATGTCGTAAAACAGATGTCCAGGAAATAAAACTCAGCGAAAACGGCCGGTTTTATTGGAGAAATTTCATTAGTTTGATACACTTGACGTTTTAGAATACTGTAGTCATACAGAACAGTTACGACCGCTGCATCAGTTCTTAAACGAATGCCCGAGAATATGGCTTAGGCTTTTGAATGTATATTTAATCTATAATTTTTCCGACACCTTTCCTTTTGCCTTTTGGAATGACCTGCCATCGACGACGTGCTGACTTATCAATGTCAAAACAACCGCCCTTTTTAGGGTTCCGTTGTATCTACGGGGAACCCTTTTAATTTCATCACGTCCGTCTGTCTATCCGTATGTCAAATGTATTTCACTCAGAGACAAAAAAAAATGAAAATAAATAAATGCTTTACTATTCAAAATGCTTTACTGGTCAAAATTATAAAAATAATAATAAATATTATGTTTGCGCGCTGGTATCGTATAAATTAAATTTTTAAATTGAGAACCTAATATAATGGCAAAAGATCTAGAGGTAAGCACATGAAAGGACTCACGTATTTCGCTTCTGCTCCCACAAGAAGATCGCTTCTTATATCGCAATTAAAAGATTGGACAGTTCTGTACTTATGTCTATAATATATTTACACCAAATCACAGCAAGAATAATAGTTTTTAATTATTTTAAGGGAGATCACATGACCGCCATTCGGTCAACGAAACAGACTCATCGCGAGTGGCGCGATACGTGAGAAAGACAAGGATAGGGAGCGGTAACTGGTAAGGAAAAATGAGAAAGAACTAGTCTTCTGCCATTTATTTCAAATCGCAATTTAGCGTTAACATATTATTTTCATACATTATGACGTTCTCATGAGGATAAACTACGAATATTTTATTAAAAGTATGTTCATTCCTTTTATATCTAGAACTAGAACATATTTATATTAAAAGAAAAACAAAATACCTGACTGCAGAAAAACAGTTTTTTTGTGAGAAAGTGTGCATTAAATCACTGTAGAAGATTATAAATGGGTATTCTTTCGAATAATTCTAGGACAACTAGTCTTTTATTACGAAAACGTACGTTGGAGGTCACGAAAAAGACGTATTTTTATTTTTGCGAGAATTGTATTATTATTGTTGCAAAAATATAGCCTCATAAAAATATAACCTTCCTTCTTACGCAGTCGGGTAAGAAGGTCGCGTGCGACCGAGAGAGCTGTGCCACCCGACTGTACTTTTTCACCAATAACATTGTTTATCAAAGTTCTTGACATAAAGAGAGCTGTGGTTTAATTACTTACTTAGCCTACACTAGTGTATTTGACATAAATTACACGTATCTACGTACATACAATCACGCCTGTTTTGCCTTGCGGGGTAAGCAGAGACTCAAAGACTATGTAGCCGATTCACGCCACATTTGACCTTGATTAGAAGGTTAGATGGATAGGAGAGGGTATTAGAGGGTTAGAGGGTTAGATATGATAATTCAATTCAAAAAACGAGTGTTATAATCTACAAGGCTGAACTACTTCTAACTAGAACAAAGTAACAGGCTCCAAAAGTATTTATTCAAAACGACAAACAATAAATTAACAGAAACTGTAATAATAAAATGTTGTAATGTTTATTACCACTTTCCTCAATAGATTTTCTTAAGTCGCATTTTCACTGCTTAGAACAACTATTTGTACGCTCTTGTACCTCTATTCTCTATTCGAGGTAGGGTGGGAAGCCATGAGCCTCTCCGTCACTGCGACCCTTGCGGATCTATTGTAACTTCCCTCCTAAAAAAGGTTACAGCACATCTCCCAGTCCCAAATGTGAGATAAATCTCACCAGGGACTTTGGGGCGGAGGCCCTCACGTCCTCAGGGTAGAGGACGGGTCCTCCCAGGAGCTGGCTCCTCTGGTGGTGGAGCGCCACACATTCGCAGAGGACATGGATGGGCGTTTCGTCCTCTTCGAGGCAAAACCTGCACTCTGGGCTCTCACCCAATCCCATTCTGTGCAGGTGTTTGTTCATTTTGCAATGTCCAGTTAAGGTGCGAACAAGAACCTTAAGTTGGCCCTTGTTTAGAAGAAGCGCCTCCCTAGAGAACTTCTTACAGAATCCTGTGAGAAGCGCTTTGGAGTGTACCATTCCCGGGCTTTGGTTCCACAGTGCTAAGCACTGTTTCATCCCCCAAGACTTGATGCTACCCCTTATTGTGGAGTCAGAGATGCCACAGGCGGGCTCTGGTCCCATCAGGGCACCTCCAGATCCACATCTTGCTAATTCATCTGCGGCTTCATTGCCCCGGATGCCACAGTGCCCAGGTACCCAGCCTAGTGTAACCTTGTTGGTCTCACCAAGGCAGTTTAGCGCCTGCACACACTCCTGAACTAACTTGGAGTTAACTTCATCCGCAACTAGAGCCTTAAGGGCTGCCTGGCTGTCGGAGAATATATATATGTTTTTCTTCGAGTAGGCTCTTTCTATGCTTTTATAAGCACAGCCTAAGATGGCAAAGACCTCTGCCTGGAATACAGTGACATGGCATCCCAAGTGGGCATATGCTCCCATCTTGGGGGCGCCACCACAGAACCCGGCCCCAGCCTGTCCATCCTTTTTGGATCCGTCAGTAAACCAAACAATATCCCCAGGAAGTACCGTGTCGGGACCCCCACTTTCCCACACACTTCTCTGGGGTACTGCTACCTGGAACCTCTTAAAGAGGTTGTACGCCTTTAGCATACTATCGCTCGGCATTGCCGTTACTGTTTCACTCACGAAGCCATTGTGCAGGTTCCTCATGAGTGCAGACTTCCATTTCGCACGTTCACCCACTCTAGCTCTATGTATAGCCATTCTGACCTCCATCTGCACCTGCACATGTAGCGGAGGTATGTTAAGAATGGCTTCCAGAGCAAGTGTGGGCGTCGACGAAAGACCGCTTGTAATTGAGAGGCACGCTAGCCTCTGAAGACTATTGAGGGCATTTATGCAGGTTGACTGCTCGACTTTTTTCTGCCAAATGGCACACCCATACGTCAAAATTGGACGTACAACTGTCTCATAAAGCCACTTGACAGTCTTGGGCTTAGGACCCCAATTCAAGCCAACCATCCTCCTGCAAGCCCCCATGGCTATTTTAGCCTTCCTGATGGCATTTCCAATGTGCTTGTTCCAAAGGAGCTTACTATCTAAAGTTACTCCTAAGTATTTCACCTCATTGGAAAAGATCACCGTTTTATTCATTAAGGTTGGAGGCCTCAAAGAGTTTAGCCTCCGCTTCCTAGTAAACGGTACTATTACAGTTTTACCAGCATTAACTGACAGTTGATGTTTGTCACACCAACCCTCTACGATTCTCAGAGCCTGTTGCATGAGACTTGATATGACTTCGGGGCATTTCCCCACAACCATTATCACCAGGTCATCTGCATAGCCCTGAGTATCATAACCCGCGTCGTTGAGTTCTTTGATGAGACTATCTCATCAAAGAACTCAACGACGCTCTTGTACCTCTCTCTTGTTACATAAAACATTGTATGATTTTTATGGTCCCGTAGTAAACGAATTCTTATAGTTTCGCCATGTCCATCCGTCTGTCCGCGGCTCAGCTCAAAGCCTAGTACTAGCAAATTGTAATTTACTAAATGTATGGGTATACATATTTATCATACCAATAAAATGGTAGAACGAAAAATAAAAAAGAAAAAATAGGGTACCTCCCCTACACTTAAAGTGGGATGTTTTTTTTCTTTTCATAGGTAATCAAAAATTGTGTAAGTATAAGAAAACTATGGAAATTAACTTGGTTTTCACACATTTTTAAATAAAAACTACGGGTCACTCACGTCTGTTTTGAGCCGAAATATCCGACTATAGTTTCAACCTACACTATAGTTTTGACTATAGTTTGCTCCTTTGAAAAAGACCGCCGAATGCGGTTGAAACTATAGTCGGATATTTCGGCTCAAAACAGACGTGAGTGACCCGTAGTTTTTATTTAAAAATATAAGAAAACTATTTTTCCGTGTGATCCGTTTGAAAAATAATAAACATGAAAGTGATGACTTTTGTTAGAGTCAAGTATTCCCGTCCCCTGCTTGATAAGCGGCTAACTTTGGAAAAATGAAAACTAGTACTACTAGTAGTACTCGGAGAGGCAAATTTCGAACATATTCAATTTAAATCTTAAAATAAATCAGTATCAAGCAAGTAACTATATTCTAAGTCCGTATCATATAGTGAAGTGCAACTACGGAACCCTACCCTGCACGTGGCCCGATACGCAATTAGCCAATTATTTAAGATTTACATTCATGCTTAATTAATTATAGCATTTTCGTACTCTAGGCAGATTTCATTATTCATGAAAATAAAAATTGCATTCTAATTGAGATACCAATAAGCTGTCATTTGCACCGATAAAACTTGCAGAGCTATTCTAAGCACTGCACAATACCAAACATTAACAATAAAAATAACAAATTAATTAAATTAATTAATTTATTCAAACAGGGTAACAAGATAATCCAAATATTGTCTGTATTTGAATTATCTTGTTACCCTTGTCATAAAAATACACTTTATCCTTATTTTTCTATCGAAGTGAACTTTTTGTAATATAAAACAACAAACGTATGTGGCTGTTTTTTTTAATAACGAAATAATTAAAAATAATCAACAATAAGTGATTTAAAAAAATTGATTAGCGAAAAGATATGTTCTAAAACTAATTCACTTAGTATTGTACAATTTGTACGGAATCCATTTTTAGGAAACAGATTCGCTGTGACCATCGCCGCGTGCAATAAATTTAACCCTATAATAATAGTTTTCATTTTAAATTTTAATTCTCATCATCTGTTTGCATTACATGGATGATGATCATATTGAATTTTAGTCCTACTTTTAATTAGTATGCGAATAAATTAAGTCAATAATTATCACTCCTATTTTCATATAAATCGCATGGTACAACGCAATGAAAACGCACCTTAACGCCGCAGATCATTACCACCCACCTCAACTTATGAAATGCTCCCGAGGATAATCTTTTATTTAATTTAGTGTACGAAGCGACTGCGAGGCCCATTGTCTTAGTAATGAATACTTGAGAACGTGTTGAAGCCGTCAGGGAACGCTCTACAGGCCCATGTCATATTCTGTTTTTGTTTCATATCTTCGGGCGGAAATCTATAAATCTTATTTCGAATTAAAGTTTGAAACATTACAACAACAACAACCATAACGGATAAACAATATACCTATAATTAGTTGAAATTTTGAATAAATCTTTTTTGAATAATATTTAAATCTATTTATACTTATAATAAAACTGTAACGGAGTCGTGTCTGCGAATTTTAAGAGATTTTTTAGAGTAGATGGATACATGAACTCTTTATTGACACACCCTAAAATTAACAAAACACCGGTCAAGTGTGAGTCGGACTCGCGCACGAAGGGTTCCGTATAACTATAAAAAAATTACGTTTATTGTATGGGAGCCCCCCTTAAATTGTAATTTAATATTTTTTTTAATTTTTAAAGTGAATAAATAATATAACTCAATATTCTTTACATATTTCAAGCGTCTACCTGTTGCCGTTATCAATATCCAGCAAAAAAACACGTTTTTGTATGGAAGCCCCCTTAAATATTTATTTTATTATATTTTTTAGTATTTGTTGTTATAGCGGCAACAGAAATACATCATCTGTGAAAATTTCAACTGTCTAACTATCACGGTTCATGAGATACAGTTTCGTGACAGACGGACAGACAGACAGAAAGACAGACAGCGGAGTCTTAGTAATAGGGTCCTGTTTTACCCTTTGGGTACGGAACCCTAAAAAGTACAAAAGGAAATAAAATAACACTAGCATAACAAAGGGCGAATCAAAAGCGATCGCTTCCAGGCAACTATGGAATGGAGTAAGTACATGGAAGTAGCTGAATCCTAAAATGTAGTTTTTGAAATGTTTGTGTCCGTTTGACTGTATGTGTACTAAGCTTTGAAAGTACTGAGTATTTTTAAAACACGCTTTCTGGAGTTCTGTGTAGGTTATAGTTTTTGTTTCATCGAAATCATTTAAAAATAGCGGAGCGATTACCAATAAAACAAGTTAAAATGTACGTATGTTAAAAGAAGACACCGGCCACACTGTCGCTTAACATCAGGCGAGTTGGTGGTCAATCGTAGATCTATCTTGTATATTAAAAAAAAAAAACGACTGCAGAAAAGCAGTTTTTGCAGTCTATATTTCGATCTCGTAACGTAACGTAAACGTAGCTGTTGAGTGTACGTTTTTGTGAGAAAGTATGCGTAAAATCGCTGTAAACGATTACGCGCATTCTTTAGAATAATTCTAGTAAAATCACTTGTTTATTACAAAACAGTTTGTTGGAGGTTACGAATAAACGCATTTTTTATTTTTACGAGAGATGTATTATTATTTTTACAAAAAAAATTGCCTAAATAATAAATATAATATAATATATGACACTCTGGAAGTGAAGATGAATCTATCAACACCTCGCATATCAAAATCGGTCAAGGCGTTTAGGCTGTAGGCGATCATATAGAAACACATAAGTACATACCCACATACGTACAAAAATACATACACTCGAAAAACATAACCCTCGTTCTTACGCAGTCGGGTAAAAATGGCAATGAATATTTGAGAACATAAAGAAGTCGCTCCAGGGAACGTTTTACAGGCCCTTGTCTTGTTCTCGTTTTGTTTTTGTTTCAAAATTTTGGACGGAAATGTTGTCGTAATTCCGTAGAATTTAATCGGAAACAAAAATAAGAACGGATCTATCTTATAATTCAATTTTAATTACGTACTTCAATTTGTGAGTACTTAAACCTTCTTCGGATATCGTTTTAAAATAAACAATGGGGTATGGTTGTAAATAAATTATTTTTACATACATATAGACGAAGCTGTATGTATTTTTAAGCTATTGCATAGGTTCTATCGCGGGCCTTGAGCGTGGAGACCGAATCCAGAAATTCCGTAACGAAAATAACCTAACACACCGCGCGTAAAGCTATTATGCAATAGCTTTACCGCGGCAGTCTCCGAGTGCCACTCGTCTTTTTTTATTTATTTCAGGTATAAATTTTATACTTTTATAACTAGCTGGGTCTTTGCTGAAAAAGAAACAAATAAAAATGGGAATAGAATAAAAAGACGTGACAACGCAGTATACCCAATAATGTTGTTATACGTAGATAGGTTTCCCCCGGCTCTGCGTGGCAAGCCTCAAGTAAGGTAATCGCCCGACTTATCTTCAGTCGCGACACGTCGAACAACGCTGTTAGGTGTGGATCATGACTTGTGAAGTGACAATGCCATGGATCCTGTAATCACCTGTATGTTTAGAAAATGCAACACCATAATATATAAGGCCAAGATACTAATAGGCCATAAGGATGTGTCTTATCTTCGAAAGCGTGATAACTGAGATTTCCCATGCTTTTAATTCATATTCAATGAGTATAACTTCTTTATAGATAAAATCTCATTAAGTACACCACAAAAGTTTTACAGGGAATAAAAAATAATAAAGAAAACATGCGAGCTTTACTTTATAGCTTTACCTCATGAGAACACAATTACAATATATTATTTATTTATTAATAGTTATTTCCATACTGTTAGTTTCACTCAAATAAACGCCCAAACATCACATACTAAAATTTTAACACATCAAAGATTTTATCTAGCAAGCCATATTATTTGGGTAAATAATTTTATAAGCGTGACCAAAAAATTAAGAAAAAATATTACGTGAAAATGATTTGAATGAGCAATATAGACACCAGTCATACAAAGAGCTAATAAATGTTTCCCGTTCAATATGAAGTCATAAGATATGTATAGCCATTTGTATAGCCGTCTCTGTGTGGATGAGAAGGTATAAACGACGTGATTATTTCAATGGATGTCGTTATCATAAATACCTCCCGTCTCAGAATGTAGCCTACACATTAGGCGGCTCATGAAGATAATGGGTCTAGATCTTTAGATCGTGCCATTTTGAATACTCTTCATGATTCAAACCTTATTTCAAGTAAAAAAATACTTTGGCCTCGCAGCTCAGTTGATATGTCTGCCTGCTAAGTTGTAGGTCATGGGTTCGATTCCTACCCAGGGCAAATCATGAGCTCAGATGTTTGTTCTGTGCCTAAAATATACTATATATCTGTTTTCATAGTACAAACTTTGCATATAAACAGTTAGACATAGTTTTTTTTTTATCTTGTACTGGAAACTCTCATGGTATAGCTGCTTTATTGGAGCCATTTCAATAAAATGCATTAATTTCGGCGTTCAATGTTACAGAAGATTACACCGTATTGTCCCTAGTTATCATTGACGTATATTCTTGGATATTTTGTGACGTCACAATCAACCAGATATTGTTTAGAATTTACTAGTTTTCAACGCCTATGAAAGAACATCTTTACGTGTAAGAGCATATTTATATAGTTCCCGTCACGTAAAAAGAACGCTGGTTTGTTCGCATTTACGAACAAACCAGCTAAGCGTTCTTTTTACGTGACGGGAACTATATACGACTATTTTCGCCCGTTATGTCATACCGGATAAAACTGGTTCTACCCCTAAATATTATCCTATTTAATTTTTTTTCACGTGGTTGACTCAATTAATGTCTGTTTTCTACATTCAAATTTTTTCAAAAATTATAAGCTTTTTTTATATAGGTATTTAACAGCTTAATTATTGAATGTCGCCAGCTTTTTGGGAACTTTCTCCGCGGACTGTGACTTAAATTCTTTTTAAGCTATTGTATAGCTTCTATCGCGGGCCTTGAGCGTGGAGACCGAATCCAGAAATTCCGTAACGAAAATAACCTAACGCAGTAACGCCGATACAACCAATACCACCTAGAGGCGATTTGCAGAACTAAAGAGACAAGCGTGATATTTCAAAAAGTCATTAAAAGTTCTGCTATTCATCGATAGATGGCAAAACTAAAAACTAAAAAGTATCACCGCTGTGCCGGTCGGAGTGGGGGGTGTTAGCAATACTGCATAAATAAAATAAATAAATAATTATAATTACATAAGTTGATAAAAAATGCTATGCAATAGCTTTACCGCGGCAGTCTCCGAGTGCCACACGTCTTTTTTTTTAATCTTTAACAAGGGCGTCGCCAAGGGGGGGGGGGCAAGGGGGGCAGCTGTCCCCCCTAGCAACCAAAGTCCTAAGGCCGTGCAATTGTACCTGTACCTACAATTCATATTTTTCTCATCCTCCATAATATTAACTTGCCCTTGTTATTATTAACTTGCCCATGGCCCGGGGGGGGGGGGGGGGGGGGACCCCGGGCCATGGGCTGGCGACGCCCTTGATCTTTAGTATGTATTTTATTTAGCTTTGTTTTTCATGATTGAATGTAACAAATAAATCTGTCTTTGTTATTCGAAGTTATTGTAAAATTAAAAAAAAAACAACGTAGCATTAATAAATGCAATCTGATAAAAAAGAGTTATCAAAGTGCAATTATGTATTCAGGCAGAGTAGGCAGAGAACCGTTTTCTCCTTTTTGTGAAGAGAACGTGGCGACATTACACTTCATTCAAAGAGTTTAGCTCGTCTTACTGTCCCTACTTCATTAGATTTTTATTTAAAAATTCTTTGTTATCCTAAGTTGAGCTTATCATCTTCTAGATCTAAGCATATAAGTGTCTGAAAAAAAGTAAACGTATCAAATAGATTGTTCGTTCGGCTCCATTCACACGAAACCACAGCTCCCGTGTTACGGCCTATTAAAGTAATATACCATACGTTTTCTGTCTACCCTCAATTTCTTTAACACGTCGTCAGCGGATTACACGCGAAGTGTTTTTTTATCCTGAGCAAAATGAAAAACGTGCTCGCAAAGCTTCTAAGCCGCAGTAAGCTTGGAAAAATATAATGGAACGTCATAGCCAATAATCGATGTTTTTAGACGTGCAAGTTATGAGGTAATGTTTTGAATGGTATATGCGGCCTTACCGAAAAACGTTACTTAACTTTAAGCATTGCTTAACATATTTTGTCAACTTCTCGCTGACACCTGCGGAAAGAAGACAGAGAATTTAAGACGATGCTTAAAGTTAAGTAACGTTTTTCGGTAAGGCCGCATATAACATTCAAAACGAATAAAATCAAAATTCTAAATTAAATTCAAATATAATGTTTAAGAATGTCATAAGACTGCTTTTAAACCAGAGAATGGTAACTCATCTTTATTCCGAAATACATTTGTTTGAATTTTACTTGCCCGAATTCATTTCATAAAACTGCATCATTCAAGATGTTTTGAGATGAGAACTTGAGATGAGTTTCTGATTCCATAAGTTTGTTAGCCATCAGTGTTATTTCCCCGAACAGTTGTCAAGTTAGGCTCATTAGTTTTCTGTTTTCTTATATCCAGAAATCTTCTTACTTATTATTACCCATCTATAAGGCGTATTGTATTGCTTAAGGCATATCGTGAGGAAACATACATGTCTAAGAGTTCCCAATGATATTGAAGACGTGTGAAATCTGCCAACCCGCACTTGGCCAGCGTGGCAGACTATGGCCTAACCCTTGTCACAGTGAAAAGATGACCCGTTCCCAGCAGTGGGACAGTTTGTAAAAACAGGGCTGTTAAAAAATAGGCGTATTGTGAAATACCGAAATTCATTTCAACGAAAACGAAATTTAGCTTTTTCAAAAGACACCTTTTCAAAATTCTAAAAGCTAATTTGACAATTTGTCAGATAACCGAATCTTTGTCATAAAATAAGTTCATGTGTATAATTAAAAGAAACCTAACAAAACTAACCTAAGAATTGAAATATTTTATAACCAAACCTTTGTAAATAAGGTTTCTGGATACAACCAAATAGAAACCTAACGAAGTTAACCTAGTAAATGTTCTAGTAAATAAAACGGATGGCTAAACAAACTTACGGAATTAGGAACCCGTGTCAAGTAAAATATCTGGAATTAGGCAGTTCTATGAAACGGATACCGCCAAAAAGGTTCAAACAAATGAATTTCGAATTATAGATAGGTTACCCTTATACACAAAAGTTTCAAAAATATTAATTATTAGGTTAGTTTCATTAGGTTTTTTTTATCATACATTATACACTTTGATTACAAAGATTGCAGACAAGTTGCCATGAGCTTTCGGGATTTCGATAGTGTCTTTTGAACAAGTGTATAAGTTTATAAAAACTGAAATTCCGACTTCAATTCCCATTGGAAAAGGGTTGTGAGAAGGCTTTTAAGCTTACTAAATTCTTCATAGTTATAAACTTTTTTCAAAAAACTACTGTCATCTGCGCTCTTATGTGTCCCACCCTCCCACCATCAATGCATCTCTAAACTCGAATCGCAAATTTACCTCCACAGCTACTTCACATATCTAAGACCACAAGTATTGGATTATATTATTTACTAGCTGCGACTTTGTATACCTTTATAAAATTGATTCAGTAAACTTCACTTGGTAAGTTCATTTAATCTTCAAATAAAGTTCACTAATGTCAGAAAATACCGTACTAATATAATCGTTTAAATCCGTCCAGTACGTTTGACGGTCAACAAGTACACAGTACAGATAGGCTTGCAGACAAATAGGTTATATGTAAACATAGATTTCGTAAACAATAATATTAAATATTGACGGACATTTCACACAACACCATCTAGCCCAAACTAAGCAGAGTTTGTACTATGGAAACTAGATGGCTGATAGAATACATATATACTTTTTTGTAAACACATACTTATAATACATAAAAACACCCAGACACATAACAAAAATCCATTCTCATCACACAAATGTTTGCCCTGGGTGGGGATCGAACCCACGACCTACAGCTTAGCATGCAGACTACCAACTGAGAGGCCAATCATGTAAAATAAGTCAAAATAAGAATAATAAAAGTGTAGGTGTATAGCAACCACCACAACTACTTGAAAACGATCTCAGCAGGCAATGTATTCCACTGTATTATAATTCGTATCAAACCGCCGACATCTTCGAAGACTTTTCACTAATGGAAAATTTACTACAGAGCACAATATTGGGAAATTCCGTGGATTGCGAGGGAATTGTCTCGATTGGATAGCTCTTAAATTCGCGAGTCGACCTTATTCAATTCGGAAGAAAGTACTCAGGGAATACGGTAATACCTACACACATAGTATCCTATAGTATCTGTCGGTATTGAAGAGGGTGAGCTGGGAGAGCATTAATTGAACCAACCTAAGCTACTTACTCTGAGATCATCACTCATATTTTATTTAAGTTTGTATTTTTATGGACTCGTCGAAAATTGGTATGGAGTCTGAAATTTATATTAACCAGTTGCAATCTTGCGGGTATGTGTTACATAAATGTAATTTATTTATTTGCTGAGTGTACCTATAGTTTTGTAATTTATTTATTTGCTAAGTGTATAGTTTTTTTGGTTTGGTTTATAGACAAGAGGTTTAAGGAAGAGGTTAAGAAGAGGTTTAACTTATATTTATGATTGTATTTTTATGGTTTCATGGCGAACTAGTATGGAACCTGAATTTAATATCAACCATGTTTATTATTATTTTTCGAGTTATTCTATATAAAAATGTTTTATATAAGAGGTGAGCGGCGGAGAAGAGGTTCGACCTATATTGTTTGATCCAGACACGCGGTAGGCTGTCAAGCAAAGTTTTTAATTTTACTATGGAAATTAACGTGGTTTTCACACATTTTTAATAAAAACTACGGGTCACTCACGTGTGTTTTGAGCCGAAATATCCGACTATAGTTTCAACCGCATTCGGAGGTCTTTTTCAAAGGACCACCGACCGAGAGTGACGTGTGTGCTGCTCCTTTGAAAAAGACCGCCGAATGCGGTTGAAACTATAGTCGGATATTTCGGCTCAAAATAGACGTGAGTGACCCGTAGTTTTTATTTAAAAAAGTTTTTAATTTTGTATAAGTATTTATAGTTTCTCAGAAAATATATAATGAATCCGAAATGAATACCGGTTACCAATTTGAATATGTATTCATAGTACACGTACCTATAGTGTTTTTGATTTCTGAGAAATGTTTTTTTGGGGTTGTATTCTACAGAAGAGATAAGCGGTGGATAACAAATCGAGCGACTTCATATAAGCAAAACAAAATCACATAGACATATTTTTATTTACAACCAAAACATATAAACACATAAAAATAAACAAAAACTACAGTCGTTTCTGTCACAGAACGGTTCAAACTCAGTATTCGCTGGTTAAATTAACCAGCGCTGGTCTTCCGCTGGGACCGACAGGTGACGCCTACTGCTCGCTATATTTATCAACATGCATTGATAAAAGAAAGTTCTACGAACGTAAGAAAAGAATTTTGGCGAGGCAATTGATGATTTACTTTACTTTAAGTTTCCGGGAGCCTAGTCGGGAGACCGTCTGACTTGCGATCCGCAGGTCCTGGGTTCGAATCCCACGGCACGCACCTCTGTCTTTTCGAAGTTATGTGCGTATTGTTGATTGCCACCAACTTCAAACGGTGAAGGATAACATCGTGAGGAAACATGTTTGAGAGTTCTCAATGATCCTGATGATATTTTGTGAAGTCTGCCGCCCGTCTGAACCCGCTTCAAAAATCTCAAATAATCATGATAAATTTCCCTCGACATTTCCAGGTCGGCAACACGGCTTTGAGCTACAGAACAACGTGCACAAAATTTGCAAGCCTCTAGAGGTCGAATTTAATTTGTCGGCTACGGGCTGACGCTGGCGGAAGGCGAGCCTTGTTTGCAGAACTGGACGTTAGTGAGAGAAAAGTTGAGCTACATACATGTCCCATTCTGTCACAGTGGAAACTTTATATAACGCAATTACCATATCGTCATCATTTTTATCCCTACGCGGGTGTCACCTCGGGACGCAACTAGTGGTGTATGTTTGAAGCTGCAATGCGACCCCTTTTCAATGGGTATTTCTGAATAAATCTGCGTTTCTTCAAATCGGGAGTGAATGGGTTATTTCTAAGCAAGCGCACTCCATCGTAGACCATCGCTTAACATCAAGCGAGTACCGAACAAGCGCAAGCCTATTTTTTAGAAAAAATCTTTGAAATCTATTAAGGGTTTCGCGGAGCAATTACTTACTTGTTGAATATAATAGAGGTACAAACGGTCAGCTGACAGCAAAAGAGAGCATTTAAATTTCGACACATGATGTACATAACGTCAGTAGCTAACATGATCTTTACTGACGGTGAAGGTTGCAAAATGTCTGAAATATTATCAATATATCTAAATGTAGGAATACTTCAAGATATTGAGCCTTTTCCCGCGGAACTGATAATGAACGAGATTCCCTGCGTTGTAACTTCCACGATAATATTATTGAAAAAGTCGTAGATCCATTTTATATTTCTTGAAATTTTCAAGGCTAAAGTGAATAGATATGTTGGATTGGATTATGTTGTTTTGGCCAGGTTATGTTGGATGTGGCCAGCGTTAGTGCTAAACGGAGGACTCCGGGTTCTCATGACGAACTACTGTTGGAGCCTTTTTTTTAAAGTAGAAATAGGTTTGCGCTTGACCGACAACTCGCCTGATGTTAAGCGACATTGCGGTCTACGATGGAGTGCGCTTACATAGAAGAAACCAACACACACCCACAGCACAGCACACAGCCTTCAGCACAGCGCCGCTTTTCCTCTCTCGTGGTCGTGGCTCGTCTCTCCAGCCACTCTTCGTGGTCATCCATCTCGATTTCATTTGAGTAGATCAGGGTCCCTTTCTCAACCAATCCCAAGCCCAGAAGTACTCAATAAGAGACTCTTACACATGCAGAGGACACCGATACCGTTTTCTAGTGCCCCGCCACCAAGGGGATGGCTTACCCCCTAAACTTCAATTAGCCGCCACCCTCAAAACTCTGTCATCAACAAATAACCAGCCAAAATTTTTCGACAGACTCAAGAGAGTTATTTCTCATTCTAAAATAGCCAAAGTAAACGTCTTCAATAATCAAGTCAGCTGTCTTCAAATTCCTTCCCTGTCAGCTATAAATAAAACTTCAGCTATTTCCTATTAATGTGACGAGGCGATAGGAAAAATTGAATCGACTTACTGAAGAAAATGATCTATATTATTTATAGGAAAGCTTCATTACAGGAAAATAATTTCCAAACGTTTTCCATTCGCTGTTACAGTGTCTTATCGTGGATGGAATCTTCAAAAAGGGATAAAGAGAGAGGAATTTATTGTGAAAGTTTGCGCCGCTGTTTAAAATTAATTGCTGTACTTATTTTCCTGTTAATAACTAATGTTTACATTTATGTTTGTATATAATTTATTAAGCATTACCAATTTTGTGCGTTTATTTAGAGAGTAAAAATAATAAGTTCAGTTACACACACATTTACAAGTATTATGGTTTTTAGCGACTTCCAAAAAGAAGGAAGTTCTCAATTCGACTGTATGTTTTTTTTTGTATGTTTGCTCAGTAATTACTCACAAAGGTCATGGCTAGTAACTGTCAATAAATTTACAATCCCAAAAAGTGATTATTTCGTGATGTAACTACAAATTAATGGTTTTCGGATTTTCCCCTTTACTTGTGCGTCATGAAATTAGTTTAAGTTGATCGGCTATCACTCGATAACTTGTAAAATCTAATCAGCCGTGATAGCTTCCATTTATTTTCATCATATAGCTTTTCATCCCACCTCAGCGAGGAAATGACTAAATAAAAAAAAAAAAAAACACTCACAATCACAAGATACTTTTATTTCAGTTTAGGTATTAACTACTACATTAAGATATGTAAGTATTACAGAATTATCTTTAAATTATAACAAATACCACTTAGGTATAATGGTTGATGACCAGATGAGGCTCTTTTTAAAAATGCCACTAATTTAGGATAGGTGTCGATATGCTAATAGTTTCTAGTTTTCGATAAATAAATAGCACCTAAACAACAATGTATCTGTACGGGACATAAATTCCATCTAAGGTTGTAATCTAGATGAAATGTAACTTTATTCTACGACGGCATAAAATGTGAGAGCTACATTTAACTAAATTGTAACTTAGTATGAAACCTGACAAAATAACTTAATCCCTAGCGAGTAGCGTAATCCAAGTTACATTCATGTAAAATAATGCCACGGATCTTTTTGAAATACTTATCTACTTGTTAGATAATTTTACCTGACTATTCAAGAAAGAGGGTAAGGTTTATGGAGTGACTTATATATTATGTAAGTGATGACGTAAGGCATTAAAACGTGGACACTATAGGCCGTATGAGGAAGCTCAAAGTCACGCATCGAACTACGATCTACGAGTTTTTTTTTTTTAATGTAGAAGTAGGTTTGCACTTGACCACCAACTCGCCTGATGTTAAGCGACGTTGCGGTCTATGATGGAGCGCGTTTACCTAGAAGAAATCGATTCACTCGCGATTTAAAGACACCCAGATTTTATCTATCGGAAAAGACCCACTCAAGAAGCGTATTCTAGAATCTAGTAGTCCGCACGATTAAAGTGGAATTAAAGCGTTTCGTTCGGCTTTTTGGAATATCCACCATGAAACGGTGACACTTTTTCTTGTTTCTGACTGTCCGATAGTAAAAAGGGCCAGGAGGAATAAGATGATGCAGACCAGATGCATACTCACCGAAATGAATCCGTTAAAAAGCGGCATTAAATTTAACTAAATTGGCATCGCACTATTGGAGACTGCCCTAAAGGCGGGTACAGACTGGTGAAACGTAACATGAAATGTATCATGCAATGAAATAATTTACCTTACACATTGCTGCAATGTATCATGAAAGGTAACACACTTTGCAACCATTTCTCATAATTTGGACGTCTTGTGCGCACGAAATGTGCATTACACGCGCACGCGTGAAATACGCGTTCTTGTAATGCTCGTAGCATTACAAGCCGCGTTGCTCCGACTTATCGGTTTTTCGAACGAACACAAAGGGGCATGAAGACGTACGCGGGAGGTTTGTAGTGAATGCGCGGTAAGAGCGCGCTATACGTCCACGCTTGCACCGAACATGCAATGAAAGGTAAAGGTAACATTTCATTTTACGTTTCACCAGTCTGTACCCACCTTAAGAGCCGTACTTGAGCGCTCGACCATAGCCGCTCTTTGTGACTGGATTTCAGATCCACTAGCACGTGCGTTGGATATAGCTATCTACATCAGTGCTGTAGTCTGCGATAGCAGATAAGAGATTGAATCAGAAATGAAAAGATCCGTTGACTTACGCAATTATGATGAAAATCACAGTACACTAATTACTAATAATAAACAAGTTAGTTACACTAATTTTCTCTCGCAATTTTTAGTAAACAGGACACTGAAACAGACATTTATCCAAAAAAAAGATTGTTAATAAACTTTACCTCTAATCCGTTAATTTAGACCTTTTTGCAATTTATAAAAAGCGGCGGCGTGTGTTAACACCGTTCATTGAAAATAATGAATCGATCAAAAACTTCTCTCCATTTTCAACCTTAAATTGAAAGGGTTTTGGTCGATATTGTTTTGATTATTTGACACACCTTTGTCATGTGCGACCCACAAGGTTTATCTCATTTTTTTACTGAAGCCTAAATTGTTTTCAGTTCGGTTACTCTGAATTTTGACACGGAGTAAACTTTATTTATATACTGAGCTATTGCTACACTGAAAAACCATTTTGTTAAAGAAATTGTTGAACATTTGTCTATATGAAAGGAAAAATCAGACATTTACCTTGTAACAATGTTGGTGATTATAAAATATCAGGCTGACTGTTTGAATACTAACAATATTCAAGTAATAAATAATTTAAGTTAGTGGTTAAATGCCATGTAACCAAACCATAGTAATAAAAATAAAAATAAAACAACGGGTTGCACGCCGGGAGTGCCGGCAGAAGTGAAAACTAAAAAATAAAATAGCAAAAAGACTGATTCGTGAAGGATTTGAACCTCCGCCCTCCGATTGACAAATTGAAATTTATGTCGGTGCTCTAACCTATTGAGCTAACGAGTCTTACGTGCATGTGTCGAAAATAAGCATTCGGCGCAACGAAATGACGTCATGCTAGAAGGACAAACTTGTACATACAATAATGAACTTTAAATGCAGTTAGAACGTTAGAATAGATTTCTGATTGTCAATTACGATCTGACGATCTGACGCGAGTTTAACATTTTTTACCCATCCCTAAAATACACAACGCCGCATAAAGAAGTTTTCACTTCAAAAATAAGTTAGTGGTCTTAAGAAACGTATAAAGAAATAAAACCGAAACAAATTCTAAAAAAACAAAATAGAAAACCTCGGTTACAGGTTTACCCAAGATTCCAGAATTTATGTTCGCCGCGCAATCTCACGCACCGAGCGAGCGCAAGTCATAACTACGCAGGTACATACGTTGCGCAGTGATCGCGCGACTTGAATGTACTCTCGGCACGCGTGGTTTGGGTGTCCGTTTTTAGGGTTCCGTACCCAAAGGGTAAAAACGGGACCCTATTACTAAGACTTCGGTGTCTGTCTGTCCGTCTGTCTAAAAAGGCATTAAAACAAACATTAAAAACACTCTTTCTCGATATCGAAAATAGACTTTCAAACGAAAAAAAACTAGATCAAAATCGGTTCATCCGTTTGAGAGCTACGATGCCACAGACAGACACACAGATACACACTTATTACACACCTCTTTTTGGGTCGGGGATTAAAAATAACATAAATATCATGGAAAAGAAAAGGAACCCTACGTTTTGCCATGATAGTGTCTCAATTGTGTTGTAAGTCGAACAAAATATTGAAATAATGATAACAGCGCCCTCAATTTTATATTAGTTTTCTTTTCAAACAGATATTGCTATATACTTAGTTCGCTTATAAAATTAATGGAATTGAGTTCTGAAATAAATTAAGCACAGACTGATCACAATTGTAGCAAAAATTTGTACTCGCGAGGTCTACTGTCATTAGAATTACTAGTGCTAAATATGCGATTGTGGCGCACACCTGTGGGACCAGTTAATTTAAACATACTGTAAACCTATCATTAAATTTTCCATTGAGTCAATATTCCAAACTCTCACACGTCTATAAAAGGGATCCCAAACTTCTCAACAGTTTGTGATAAACATAGTTACTGTAAACAATAACTCACTGAAGCGAGACAATATTCTGTAGCTACTTAATTCCCTAGGTAAGACACCTAACTTCAACAAAGTATACAATTTATACCTACAATGGAGATACTATTAGATATTCTGTGCTTAGTAAAGGTCAACTCATACAAACGGTGCGACGCGTTGCGACAGAAAAAGCATTGACTACGCTACTAAGGGACTTCTCTTTTCCTTTCTTCTGATCATATTACGCTTTGATAAAATTTTCGGGTTGATTGGAACAACCATAAAATTTAATACAAGATATGTGTTTCTATCGTGGAAGCAAGAGAAGAAAATGTTGCCAGTCCACCGATTCAAGTTATATGTGAATGACAGCTTGATCAAGCAAACTTGTAAGGTTTGCTTGATTAAATGGATTTAGGCACGGGTGTATATTTTATGTTTCTATATTACCTCCTGTACTTTTAACAGCTCAATAATCTTATAGGTTATATTTAAAAAAATAATAGACGAGGAAATAACAAATAGAGGAAATAAAAAAGATCTTACATCTATATGACTTATTCTAGGTATATAAATATTATACATTTGTAAAAATTCTGTAGGTCCACAAACATGATACATTAACTATAGGTATTAAATTAACTATTAATCTCAGACCAGAGAAAAAAGGCAGAAGATGAGACTCATTCCACAAAATGGAGCAAGCTTTAGCAAAGGATATA
Source organism: Lycia hirtaria (assembly GCA_947563715.1). Lineage (NCBI taxonomy): Eukaryota > Metazoa > Arthropoda > Insecta > Lepidoptera > Geometridae > Lycia > Lycia hirtaria. The sequence continues at coordinate 42,341,064 of OX387379.1, forward strand.
AAATTTCATTTAATATAGAGTATTTATTCACTGTGGACCAAAGTATGAAAATTTCTAAAATTGGTCTGAAAATGTTTTAAAGAAAAGAAAATGTTTTAATGTTTTTTTCTGAATAGACTTTATCAAAATACCAGATAATACATCTGATTCGAAAAAGATATACATAGTTATGTTGCTTGCGCTTGGCCGCCAACTCGCCTGATATTGAGTGATGTTGCGGTTCACGATGGAGCGCGCTTACCTATCGGGGAAAACCCACTTAGGTAGCGCAACTATTCCACAAATTAGAATTCCGTATAATAATTATAAGTGAAACCAAAACACTTCGTTCAGATCTTTAAAATATCATGAAACGACATAAAAAGATACATTTATAAACCCGAAAACATTATGTTCTTTAAGTGTAGTCGGATAAACTCATCAATTTTTTACGCGAATCCTTGCGTTGCCGCTGGCCCTGTGTAGGCAGACCTTAAAAGCCAAGGTACTGCTATAGGCCTTGACAGAAGTTTGGTACTTACATTATCAAATTGCACCTTCAAACTGCTGAAGTTTGACATATTGTAGAAGATATGAGTTTATACGTACTGGGTTAGATGGATAGATGCAAAGTAACGTGTCGGTTTATGAAGGGGAAGCGTTTTATTTGATCTCAGCCTTAAACTTTACTTAATGTTATGTAAAGAAAATTAAATGTATTTTTTATGGGCAAGTGCCTTTATTAACTACAACAAAGCAAATAATAACTACACGTGCTTAACTAAACTACAAAAAAAAAGGAAATCGATTTCCCAAGACCGATAAAGGTCTAAAAACAATTCAAATGCTCAAACTCACTTAAAAAAAAATACAAATTGTAAAATTGAATAAAATAAATTGAAAGTTAATTATATATAAAAAAAAAAAAAAATTGAAATTAAAATTTGGAGTTTACGGCAGATTAGTTGGGAGACCGTCTGACTTGCGATCCGCAGGTCCTGGGTTCAAATCCCGCGGCACGCACCTCTGCCTTTTCGAAGTTATGTTCGTATTGTTGATTACCGCCAACTTCAAACGGTGAAGGAAAACCTACATGTCTGAGAGTTCACAATGATCTTGAAGTTGTGTGAAGTCTGCCAACCCGCACTTGGCCAGCGTGGTCGACTACGGCCTTACCCTTCTCACAATGAGAAGATGGCCCGCGCCCAGCAGTGGGACAGATTGTACAAACAGGGCTGATAAAAAAAAAAATAAATATAACGCAATAAATAAATACCTACTTTAAATAAGCGAAAGTTACTAAGAATTTACTGCCAACCGGGAGTTACGTTTTATTTTTAGCCGACTTCCAAAAAGAAGGAGGTTCATTCGACTGTATCCTTTTTTTTGTATGTTTGTTCAGCGATTATCTACTCTGCCAATTATGAATTGTATTTGATGATTCTTTTTTGTTTGGTAGGTAATAGTCATAACTTTGGTTTTTATATACAACTGAAAAAATGTCATCCAAGTAAACAAATTGCATATTTTGAAGTCGGTTTCTTCAGTTTTTTAAACCATAATTATGTTTTGTTTGTTTTATTTCTACTCATTCGGATTATGTGAAATGTAAACCATTAATTAATTAACATAAGAAATTGAACCACGCCATCTAGTGGAACTTACATCGAGTATTGAGTAATCTATATATAAAAGGCACAGAATTCGTGACCCTATACGGTCTTACCGAAACATATTACTTAGCTTTAAGCAATGCTTAACATATTTTGTCAACTTCTCGCTGACACGTAATGACACTTGCTGAAAGAAGACAGAGAATTTAAGACGTTCATTATCGTTACTAGAACATTTGGGTGTAGAAAATACGTCCAAACACTTATATTATAGATCCAGAAAGTAAGAAAGAGATAGATAGATAAACTCTTTATTGTACACTATTAAACAAAAAACAAACAGAAACTTACAAAACTAGTGTGAGAACCGGCGGCCGTATCGCTCAAAGCGATCTCTTCCAGGCAACCGTGGTATGGAGATCAATTCATAGAAAAAGTAAAGCGGGTGTGCAATAGTAGAGACACTGGATACAGCTATAATATAATCATACCAAACAATCTAATAAAATTAAACACTAAATACTTTAATAAAAATAATAAAATAACAATAATATACACTAATAAATATAATACAATAAATACAAATATTTCAAACATATATAGAAAATCCGAAAAGTGCCTACATAAATAAGAGATCAGAAATAGTACCGAAGCAACGTATTTTAGGGTAAGGCCTTAGAGAGGTAAAATAAATTTACTTGATTTTTTAAAACAGTACCACACCATATAAAATGTCATAATATGACATTTTATACAGTTTCTCGAACCAAAAGCGAACTTATAATGATGACAAATTCGCGCCGGTTCCCTCAAAGTTTCCGCGAAACTTGCCAATGACTTTCATGCCAAAATGCTTTATGAGTGTGATTTTTCTGCAATGGACAAATCTAACTAATAATATATAAGCGAATGTAACTCTGTCCCTCTGTGTGTTTGTTACGTTTTACTTTTACACAACCAAACGGCTGAACTGATTACAGAGATTTGAATAAACATACATAGAGTTATTTATCTCTATGTAAACATATCTATTTTTTCTAGCATACCTGTTGTCGCTATCATGGTTACCTACCAAATTCCTTGTGTGGCTTTTTGAATGAATAACAATTTTTAAATACATAAGTATATTTCTATATTTTTTAATACAAGATTGATCTACGACTAACCACCAACTCGCCTGATGTTGAGCGACGGTTTGGCCGAGGATGGAGATCTTAGATCTAGAAGATCGACTAGATAAATTCACTCTAACCTTGAAAATTCCAAGATTGTAAGTCTAAGGAAACAGAGATGGCCAGAATTATAATTTATTTAAAGTGTTTGTATATGTGCTTATAGTCCCTGAATTAGAATAACTGTATCACAGGTTATCATATGGATAGGGTATAGGGTATATCATAGTACATAAATAACCATTACTAACCAATGATGTATTTATTTGTACGCGTAGATAGGTTTTCCCCGGCTCTGCGTGGCAAGCCTCAAATAAGGTAATCGCCTGACTTGTCTTCAGTCGCGAAACGTCGGGCAACGCTGTTAGACGCGCGTGACTTATGCACAGCGACAATGCCATCCTGTGTGCTGAGAAAGTGCAACACTAAGATATTTATATATAATTTTTATAACAAAATAACTGAAAAATATGTCATCTAAGTAAACGAATTGCGTATTTTGCAGTCGGTTTTTATAGTATTTTAAACAATGACTTCAAATTAAAATTCAGCCCTGTTTGTATAAACTGTCCCATTGCTGGGCGCGGGATTACAATTTGCACAATGTTTGATAAATTATTTTACTACCTTTTTTAATTAGTTTACTTCCTGTGCGAATATTAACTGCGTTCTGATAAGCAGTATTTTCTACCAAGCTATTAAAGCGTGTTGCTTGGACGATAATTTATCATACTATACGCATAGTATACGCTTTTGACAGCTTGATAGAAACTATACAGACAACCCCTGGAAGTTATTGATTGAGACGTCAAACGCTTCTGTTCAGTAACAGCCTCAATCGATGCCTCGCTGTGATTAGGAACTGGGCAAATTGGTGTCTTAGGTGAAATGTTCTAACGTTGTCAGACCAACTTGATGAGCAAATTCAAGACACATCTGTTTGAAGGAACTGCAATTAAACATGTAGAGCAAATATGTATTGACGACTAAGAAATGCATAACATTGTTTGCATTTATGCGACAAGCAATAAAGAAGTATACGATATTGGATTAGCAATGTACAATAAAATGACAATAGAATATTATCTAATCCAAATGTTAAAATCGTGGGTATTTCATAGAATAACTCGACCCTAATTTGACCACCTTAATTCGGTCCTGACGTAATATTATAGTGTTAGTTATTACTCATTTGAAAACTAACTATGATACAAAATTTTATGCCTCTCTGGGATTAAAATTTTGGTACATATTTTCCGGCCGTCGCAAAAATGTTGTTGTAATGTTTGTTAACTTTTTAATTCATGTACTAAATTTCAAAATCCTAACACTAAAATTAAGGAAGTATCATACAAAATTTCAACCCTTCTTTGACCACCTTAATTCATCCCTGTCACTAAAATATAATAACAGTATTCATATCTTAATATATCATATCTATTAGGTAATCCAAATACCAAATTTCATGCCCCTAACATCAAAACCCAGGAACTTTCATACATTCGTTTACTCCCCATTTCTACCCCTTACCTAATTCAGCCGTTTCGGAAAATCCATTCTTAGCTGACGTATTTACCCCATATTGGAATATACATACCAAATTTCAGATTCGTAGCTTATGTAGTTTTTGAGATTACGTGATGACTCAGTGAATAGTAGGTATTTATCTTTTAATTGCATAATGTAGAAGATATATATATTTAAAATAAGGCATCTAGTTTCCATAGTACAAGCTTTGCTTTGTTTGGGCTAGATGGTGTTGTGTGAAATGTCCACCAATATTTATATATTTACTTCAAGCCACGAACACATACTACACACATACTGCTACACTACATATTCTGTGGTTATGCGTAGCGTGTAACGCCAGATGCTACATTAAAGTATTTTGTGACCGACCAAATGACCTCTCAGTTGAGGCACTAAAATGTTCTCTAAAATATTAACTACGCCGAGATTGAGCGTCGAAATTAATAACCGCCGAGTCTGCCAACGTAGTTTTAGAAATCATAGCAAGTTTCATTAGATGGAAAGAAAACGACAATTTAGTATTTGGTATATTTCTGTTTAAGGTTGTATTTACCTACTGTTTATTTTGTATGTTTATAATTGGTGAAAAAATTGCCAATTATGAATTGATTTTGAAGATTGTTTAATAGTTCGGTTTCATCAAAATCAGTTCAGCCGTTTTTTTAAGGATTTTCGATTTTTCTAAACTTATACTTATTTCATAACTACTTGGATGAAACTGCAGGGCTACTCAAGTATAAAAAGAAAAAAATATAACACTGGCACGCACTACAAGTAATTAACACCTGGCCGAATTGTAACACAACAATGTATTTTTACAAAACTTGCCACATTTATACAAGCTACCTTTATTGTAAATAGCAAATTAAGACGAGAAACCCGTCTGATAAGCGTCACTAGCCCCTAACAGGCCATGATTTCTTTTTGGCTCAGCAAACCACTTCCATTCAGCCGTTTATTTACGTGTTTCTACCAAACTAGGCCAGAGTACTAATTGTTCCCGCCACCAGACGTGCTCAATCTTCCCCACATTCATTATCACTTGATTCATTAACAATTGATAGGTGGGGTCAAGTTTGAAGAGGGATGGCCGAGATACCAATAGAGCTGTTGTGCCATGTTGTAACGTAGTGATAATATTTATCCTTGGAAAAAGTAGTCCACGTTTTTAATGATTAAATAACTGTGCGTTTGATCACAACTCACCCGATGTAACACCCTGTATAATACAGAATGTGATGTAATACCCGTGTAATACATGATGTTAGAGAAAGATAAAAGAGAACAACTTTCATTCAGAAAAAGTTCCTGGAATTACTAACAAGTATAAATTTAGGAAACTCAAAAGCACCCGACAAAAAAGGTTGAACCGATTTTGATGAAAAATAATACTCTCGCTCAAATCTACTTTCAACTAATAAAAACCGGCCAAGTGCGAGTCGGACTTGCGAAGGGTTACGTACCATTATCTATAAAAACAGCATAAAAATCACGTTTTTTGTAAGGGAGCCCCCTTAAATATTTATTTTATTCTGTTTTTCTGTATCTATTTTCAACCTTTGAGTGTTATAGTAACAAAGAGACAGGGAAACAGACAAAACAGAGTCATTTTCGCTTTAATAACTTTATTTAGAATTATTCCTGACTTAAGGACACCTTATTAATAATCTTACTTTACATTTAATTATTCCATCGTCTCTGACGTCTTAGTCTAGTAAAAATAAATCCGTTTGTATGGAGTAGATCACAGTATTTGCAACTGGGGTGATTCTTTGAAATTATGATAGGAAAATAACTAAAAATCATAGATCAACAATAATCCCCGATTTATAGACTAGCTGCGTTCCGCGGTTTTACTCGCGTAGTTATGAAAAACGGCGATGATAAGTATCTTATATATATGATAAGTCTCCAGGTCCAAAGCTATCTCTATACTTATTTTCATAACGATCGGTTCAGCCGTTTGAGCGTGTAAAGTTAACAAAATTAGCTTTTATAATATAATTATGAAATTGTGTCAAATGTATTTCAAAACACCAGTACATTCATTTAAATAACAATATACTTAGGTGTCTTTTATGTTGTCATTATTTTTACTAGACTATATCGATCTTTAGACAAATCGTTGGTCTACAAACTATAATAACATATCCATATTCTGTTAGAGAAAGGTCAATAAGAACCATAGTCTATTACTTGTACTTCATAATGTATGAGAATAACTTGACTGGTCTCTCAGCGAGCCTCCAGAGAATCAAGTTTATGATTATTCAATGAAAATTTCTCCTATTTTCTCCCGAAATGCGAAAACTCTTTTAATTAAATTTTTCATTCGTCCATTCTACCTTTAGAGTAATTACGAATTCTCATTATTATTGCCATTGATAAGTGACCTAATTAGGCTGAGCAAGGGACAAGTTAGTGAAACTTGGAACTTTTATTAGTTACTTTCAAAAGGGTAATAATTTAGTTAGTGGTGGTGCGTGACAAAAATTGTAATAGCGTAGATTTATAGTTTTTAATTTTATTTGACTTTCTGTGTCTGATACCTACAAAGCTGATAGTAGCTATACTATATGTGCTTGGTAATACTTGTAATAATATATGACATGCATACGTCGAAGCGTGTAGCTACTTACTTTTTTGTGCATGTGAATGATAGACGAGCAAGCCACTCGCCTGATGCTCACTTGGTGTTTTAGCCCACGTTGCAAAAAGAGAAGATTTTTAAGTATAACATACTTTTTACTTTCTCGAGCGTTCTTAGCTAAGTTTCGAGAAACCTGTTTGCCATATATTTTAAAAAAGCGTTTCAATTTTTAAAAGTTTAAGTTTCGTTTGTTTATGCAATTAAGTGGCGAGATGATCAACTCACTTGCCTGATGTTACACTTTAGTTTCAATGTATTATATGGTACTTCGCTCGTCACTCTGAAATATTGAGTTGTTTGTCAACTAAGACGCAATAAGTTCGTCCACGTGGTCCAGTTGACAACTTTAAATTAATATTTTGTAGTCGTTGACTCGACCAAGTGTACGAAGTGCAGTCAGTTAAGAAATCAAAAATAATATAACGAAATATCAAAATTCATGAACTAATCACACAATAACATCTACATTACACAAGTATAAGTTTATAAAACTCAAAAACCCCCGACAAAAAAACGGCTGAACCGATTTTGATAAAACAGCTAAGAACACTCCCGACTAATTCACCTTTCAAACAAAAAACAAATCAAAATCGGTCCATCCGTTCGGGAGCTATGTTTTTTTTTTTTTTTTATTCGACGATAGGCTTGCGCTTTACAGTCAGCTTGCCTGGTGAAGCGACAGTTACGGTCTACGATGGAGCGCGCTTGCCTAGAAGAAACCTATTCACTCGCGATTTGATGCCACAGACAGACACACACAAACACGTCAAACTTATAACACTCCGTCGTTTTTGCGTCGGAGGTTAATAAATAATAAGCTAACGTGTAATTCCGTATAACTTGGAATTTAATACAAAAACCGCGCGCTCGTTATCAATCACTTTACCCCACACCTATCTGTGCTTTTTATGTTTCTTTATATACAGCGCATTTTACGTTTAATATAAAATAAAAGGTAATGTACTGATTTTGACGCATTACATTATATGAATAGATATAGATTTTGTAGTAAATCGCAAATATCTGCAATTTTGTGATACGTTCGGACCTACATACTCGTACATTGTAAGACAGAGGTTCAGGCACGACCCACAAGTCACGACGCAATGCAGGGAAAATATGACGGCATAATATGTCGTAAAACTGAAAGGTTTTTTATAACTGACAAGGTCAATGTTGACGACCAAATAAATTTTTTACTTATGTCGTCTAAGATATTGAGTGCATATTTTATGATTAATTGAATTGAACTTGGTTGGAGAAAAAAATCTGAAAATTTTAATGAAACTTGTTTTTCCTACACGTTTGTCTTATATTAGGCATTGTTCAAATTTTGTAATTGATATTAAACCCAACCAATTGAGTTGATTTTTTTGCAAACACGTTTGGTTTGGGGTAGTTTGGGTGACAATAATTAGCCAAGTTCTATTATTATTTATTCTATAACCAGTATGGTGGAGTCCCAAAAAATGGGGGACCAATTATATTTTTATGAACCCCTATCATATGGGCATTAAATAAAAGGATCTACTAGGGATATACGCAGATCCATAGTATCTTGCTTGCAAAAAGAAAAATAAAGTTTCTAAGTTTTCGTAAAAAAAAGTTACAGCCGAATATATCGTAAAACGCACATTTCGACACTCACAAGGGAATCATAACCTATGGGGTACTTCTCGTTGACCTAGACTGGACATTTTTAATTTAATCACAAAAAGTTGTGTCTTTATGCAAGAAATTAAGGTCCAAATTTTTAAGTGAATTAACCGTATCATGTGGGGTATCATATGAAAGAGCTTTAGTAGCATAAACTATAACAGGTATTTAAATATTTTTACGATGTATATTTTTCGGTTTATGAAGGAAAATATAAAAAAAATATATGATTTCCCCCTTTTATCTACTAGTGTACGGAACCCTCGGTGGGCGAGTCTGATTCGCACTTGTCCGGTTTTTTTTAATAAGCAGCAAAAATGCATACGGCTCGCTTGATGGTAAGCAACAGCCGTCGCTTATGGACAACTGTAATATCATTAGCATCGCTGTTGCTTTGCTAGCCCGGAGAGGTTCTTATATACACCTTTTTTATCTCTCTCGCGCATCACAACATTTTTGAACATATAAAATCATTGAGTAGGGATATTAAAACAATTGAGACAAAAATTTGTTTATTTAAATAGTTAGGTAATTTGTTTATTTAGAAATATTTTAAAAGAAGTTTTTCGTCGATATCTTTTAAATTTGGGCGTGGGAAATTAAATGCTTTTTCACTACTCCGTCGCCAGTAAAAATGATATCTGAATAAAACATTTCTCAAAATTTCAATTATTTTAGCCACTCACCCGCATTAACTTGTCTGTTAACATAGTGCACGCTATTACACTGAAATATTGGAAACTTTACAAAATTCCAATTATAATCCGGTAAATATCCCTCAAACAGTAACATAAAATGCTTCGGCCGCGAACGTAACTATAGTTTCGTAACTGGTTTCGTACGAAACGTAATTAGTGTCGATTGGAGAAGTTTTTTTCCGTATTCGTAATCACGATGTTTGTTCCATAACTGATTACGTAGTAAACATAATTATTCTTTGTACGAAACTGAATCGATAAAATATGTGTCCTTCTGTATTTTTACCTCTTTACTTCACTACTACATACACAGGAACATACAACCAAATACACATTTTTTACAGTTTCTATATAAAAAAAATGTATCTTAAGTATTTTATGAGTATGCATCCAAGAAAAAAATTTTTCACTAAAATTTTCCCCCAAAGGCAAAATATGGAACGTGCATTGCTATGCTCTTGTTACCTTTTCTGATTTATTTAGTACTTGGAGCCGGAGTGGCGTGGCCTAGAAGAAGCCACGTTAATGTTTCACGAACGTCGTCTGTACGGAGCAGACTTGCCTTGGCTAATGTTTGCTCTACATCTTTTATAAGACCAAAGTACAATGGGCTTATACTTTTGTATTCCTTTTGTGAATTAACGTATTATGAAGCTTTGATCTATATATACTTTTGTAGTGGTATTTTTTTTGCAGATCCAAACTTAAACTTAAATCTATCTATTTAAAAAGTAACTTGTAAATAGATAGTTTTTTTTAACACGACTACGAATAGATAAACTCTTTATTTAGAAAAGACAAGGCTAAGGCTAGTGAAACTACAGGAGGCTTTATCGTTAAAAGCGATCTCTTCCAGGAAACCTTGGGATAACAACAATAGACAACAATAGTAATAGTAGGAGCTTTAATCTAGATTTTGTCTAAACCTAAGCTATTCCAATCTGGAATAAAAAGGCGATGTCCGAAAAAGAGGTTCTGTAAAACACTGTGTGATGCGCCGATCCCTGCGGAAGACCAGCACTGGCTAATCACAGCTAGCAACACGCTATGCTGGAACCGGATTGTGGCTGACACATTTTTTTATTAGTTTTACTATACAAATTTTCTGTGTACAAATAAATTTTTGTCTCTTGTCAAAATTGTTAACAAGTATAAGTTTAGAAAACTCAAAAATCTCCGAAAAACATAAACGGCTGAACCGCTTTTGATGAAACATACCTTCCTCTGCAATCCTCTTTCAAATAAAACACTAGATCAACATCGGTCCAACATACATAAGAGGTTATTGTTGACTAAATAACGCTAAAAATAAATAGCCGAACGGGTCACGTAACAAATTTGCAAGGTAAAACAAAATTAACCATAGAACATTTTCCATCACTCCATTTCAATTATGTAGGCTATGTTACACCATTCCCTATTGTCCCTTGCGAATTTCCTCGATTCACTTCCTGCATTTCTTGAATAAATGTACGACACAATTAGCTAGTCTCTGTCTTCTCACAGTAGCTACTTAGCTACCGTGAGCTAGTTGAACCTTTTACCCAGATTGGCATTACTAAACCCAGATGGGTTGGACCTTTGATAAAGTTGGGTTGGACGCTCATCCTTCATTTGCTTGAATAATTTAATGTAATTATTTTAAGAGCGAAAGCATGCATAGACTTCACTATTTGGTAAAATATTTGAGAATTATGCGTTAAACTTGTTTTGTACAAACAGACAATTCAATTCAACCAATACATACATATTTTCACGTCGAGAAAGTCGTAGAATAAAATTGTGAATAATTATAGTTAAAAAAACTGAATAAACCGACTTCAAAATAACCATTTTTTTTACTTGGTGTTACATCTTTAGAGGATGTTCACTTTGCTGTTCACTTTTCTACAGGCACCTGGATGATATGTTACCAGTTATTTTGTTATAAATAAAACCGGACAAGTGCGAGTCAGACTCGCTCACCGAGGGTTCCGTACAAACTAAATAAAAGGGGGAAATCATATATATTTTTATATTTTCCTTCATAAACCGAAAAGTATACATCGTAAAAATATTTAAAAACCTGTTTTAGCTTAGGCTAATGAAGTTCTTTCATATGATACCCCACATGATACGGTTAATTCACTTTAAAATTTGGGCCCTCATTCCTTGCCAAAAGACACAATTTCTTGTGATTAAATTAAATATTCCCAGTTTTCGTTTTTTTTTCTATGTGTACTCTAACACAATGCTTCTTGCCAAATTTCATAGTTCTAGGTCAACGGGACCCCATAGGTTTTGATTCCCTTGTGAGTGTCGAAATGTGCGTTTTTACGACATATTCGGCTGTAACTTTTTTTTCACGAAAACTGAGATTTTTTTTATATTTTTTTTTATTGATCTGCGTATATGGTTTTAATTTCAACTCGATACCTTCACGCGTTCCCGAGATAAAGATCTTGACACCCGGACAGAGGGACAGACAGACAGACAGACAGACAGACGGGCAGACGGACAACAAAGTGATCCTATATGGGTTCCGTTTTTTCCTTTTGAGGTATTGAACCCTAAAAACACAAAGTACTGAACCGATTTTGATAAAATGTAAATGATATCACCTTTGAAGTATAAACCTACCAAACACAAAAAAATCATCAATATCAATCCACAATTGGCAGAGTGGTCGGTGAACAAACATACTAAATACGAAAATACAGACGAATTAATGACTTCCTTCTTCTTGGAAGTCGTTTAAAATAAAAAATAAATCATGGGGTACCTTGTAAAGTGGGGATGAATTATTTTTTCGATATGTATGTGGCACGATCTACACTTTCAGCAAAAGAAGGAAATGTTGGCAATATAGGTTATTTACAAAAAGATGTCTATTTATATAAAAATTAGGTTTCATGATAGTCAACTTTCCACACTTGAAAACTAGTTGAATTTAGTTTAGAAAACTAAAAAACCCTGACATAAGAAAACGGTCAAAACGATTTTCATTAAATATAGGTAAGATCACTGGATTAAAAGCTTATTTCAAACTTAAATAATCGGCCAAGTGCGAGTCGGACTCGCGCACGAAGGGTTCCGTACTATCATCTATAATACTACAAAGTTTAGTTCTGTTTATAAAATAACGAGAAATCAACGAAATTCCAAGTAGTAAATTGCAAACTTATAGGTAGGTTTTCGATACACATCCGGGCAGAACGACGACGCTCGCGCGAATACGCGCGGTTATGGCTCGCTCCGTGATCTTACCTCCCCCGCTACCCGCGCGTTCGCGCCACCACCACACCGCGGCGCGGCGCTCGCACCGCGTTTAGATGCACGGATTATTTTCATTTTGTGAGTTTTTATGTATTAGATTAGGTATTTATTTTTATAGTTAATATATTTCTAAATATTTACTTACAAATATTCAAGTTTCTACCTGTTAATTAAGATCGAGTAAAAATTGCTTAAAAATTACGTTTGTTGTATGGGAGCCCCCCTTTAATATTTACTTTATAGTTATTTAATTATTTATTTTGAAAGGTAATATACAAGTAAGTATTCTGTGAAAATTTGAAGCGTCTACCTGTTACCGTTTTTAATATTGAGCAAAAAAATACGAAAAAAACACGTTTATTGTATGGGGACCCCCTTAATTTTTTTTTTTTTTTAATTTTTAGTATTTGTTGTTATAGCGGCAACGGAAATACATCATTTGTGAAAATTTCAGCTTTCTAGCTATCACGGTTTATGAGATACAGCCTGGAGACAGACAGACAGACAGACAGACAGACAGACAGACAGACAGACAGACAGACAGCGAAGTCTTAGTAATAGGGTCCCGTTTTTACCCTTTGGGTACGGAACCCTAAAAAAAAACTAGCTCGACATCATAGTCACATAAGAGGAACCAACGGAAAAGGATGCTTAAATAGTTTTACGAGGGTAAGCCGGTAATACCTCAGAATGTTTTCCTCATCCTTAAAAGGATACCTATAGTCCGTTAAAATCCTTCTGTCTTGTTAGCATTACGAGGTTGTGTTATTTTTCCGGCCCTCAACTTAGTGAAATTGCCTACAGGCGTATTTTTTGACACGAAAATTTAACCTTAGCTCACCCTCGAAACCAGTTGACAGGATTCCATGGTACTTACGTGGAACCTTATAATTCTCAGGTCTGTTTTTTTTAAGCACAAAGAAGAGGAGAGCTGAGCAGAGCAGAGCTAACTCAGTGAGTTCTTTGTAGACATCCGTTTTAAAATGCTCTTAGTTGAAACTCGGGAGGAAAACTTACTGAGGAAGGACGTTCTACATTTTTCTTGTCAAGGAAAGAAGAAGGAAGGAAAGAATGTGACTGTATGGGATTTGAAGGTATGAAAAATGTAGAGATGAGATTTTGGCGGAGATCAAATATCATTTTAACCGACTTCCAAAAAGGAGGAGGTTCTCAATTCGATTTTATGTTTTTTTGTATGTTTGTTCCACGATTACGCCGCCAATTATGTATTAATTTTGATGATTATTGTTTTTGGTAGGTAATACTTTAGAGGTCTCATATAAATTTCATTAAAAACGGTTTAGTACTTTGGTTTTTAAAACAAAATAACTGGAAAAATATGTCATCCAATTAAACCTACCTAATTGCGTATTTTGAAGTAGTAAGTTGATCAGTTTCTTAAAATATTATTATAACCATTTATTTCTATACAATCTATTATTATTATTCTAAAAATCTTTGTAATAAATACGATTCATCATCATCATCATCTCAGCCATAAGAAGTCCACTGCTGGACATTGGCCTCCTCCATGGATTTCCAAAAAGACCGATTGGAAGCGGCTCGCATCCAGCGTCTTCAAATACGATTTCTTAGAATTAAACCATTTTTGTAAAAAAAAAAAAAAAACATAGGGTAGGACAAAATGTGGTCTAGGCTTATTTTTTTTTCAACTGTGGAATGCGCTTCTTGACTGGGTCTTTCCGAATAGATATAATCTAGGTATAAGTTTCCGGCAGCCTAGTCGGGAGACCGTCTGACTTGCGATCCGCAGGTCCTGGGTTCGAATCCCACGGCACGCACCTCTGTCTTTTCGAAGTTATGTGCGTATTGTTGATTGCCGCCAACTTCAAACGGTGAAGAAAAACATCGTGAGGAAACCTACATGTCTGAGAGTTCTTAATGATCTTGAAGATGTGTGAAGTCTGCCAACCCGCACTTGGCCAGCGTGGCAGACTATGGCCTAACCCTTCTCACAATGAGAAGATGGCCCGTTCCCAGCAGTGGGACAGTTTGTACAAACAGGGCTGATAAAAAAATAATCTAGGTGTCTTCCAATTGCGAGTGAATAGATTTCTTCTAGGCAAGCGCGCTCCATCGTAGACTGTAACTGTCGCTTAACACCAGGTGAGGACGGTCACACACAAGCCTATTTCCGAATTTAAAAAAAACTAGAGCGTATATACTAGTTGAAGACGTGGTTTCATTATAATCATGCCTAGCTTGATACAGAGCCACAAAAAGTGAAATCTGGATAATTCTAGAACCTTTTGAATGGATTTAAAAACCTTGCATAATGAACTTAGAGAGTTTGTTCCTATTCAAATATTCAAGCTTCATAAAGCCAGTCGTATTGTGCTAAAACATAATTTAATTACAACTTTTTTAGGGTTGGCCTTTGAATTTGTATGAATAAACCAGTGCCAAGAGCGAATTTGCTTACCTTTCAACAGCAGAAATTTACATTTATTAAAAAAAAGGAAATAAAGTATAAGACTAGACCAGTGGGCAGACCATCAGCCAGATGGACAGACGAAATCGTCAAGGCAGAGGGCAAGAGCTGGATGATATCAGCGAAGGACCTGTAGGTGCCGTAGGTCGTGGGTTCGATCCCCACCCAGTGCAAACATTTGTGTGATGAGCATGAATGTTTGTTCTGTGTCTGGCTGTTTCTATGTACCTATCATATGTACATATTTATAACAAAAAAAGTGTATAATATGTATTCTATCAGTCACCTAGTTCCATACTACAAGCTTTGCTTAGTTTGGGCTAGATGGTGTTGTGTGAAATGTCCACAAATATTTATTTATGTAATTTCACTAATTGTCTCCCATCCCCGGTCCACGTTTTTGTTGCGTTCTGCACAGGAATGGAATTCATTGCCGTCTTCTCTGTTTATTGTTTAACTATAAACTTGGAATTTTTAAGGGTTGAGTGGTTCTAGATTACTTGCCAGGGTATTCTACAAACTCCAAAGTAATATATTATAAAAGCGAAAGTAAGAAAGGAGGAGGTTCTCAATTCGACTCTGTATTTTTTTTTTTGGTGTTTTTTCAGCGATTATTTCTCTAATTATGTTTGGTAGGTTATTAGGTATTAGTTTAGTTACTTCAGAGGTAGTCTCATATAAATTTTATCAATATCGGCTTAGTTTGGTTTTTATAAGAAAATAACTGAAACAGTATGTCATCTAAGTAAACGAACTCTGTTTTTTTAAAGCTGTTAATATATTTTGTTTAGTTTTTTTACTAGAATTATGTTTATTCCCTTGACAATTTAGTGAATTTATGTACCTAAATCTAAGAGCGAGCCACTCCTTGCCTATCATTACCTTCGTCGCTTGTCCTGAAACATGAAAAGCATCGCTAATATAAACATTACATTTCCATATTCCGCCGAAAGGCAAAAAAACGCAAAAACATCACTTTTTTCGCCGTCAGATTTAATTTAGCATTTTTCAACGTCATTTCGGGAACGCTGACTCATAAATTGTGCGTAATCGATAGTCTCGAGTGATAGAAAGGGGGAATTTTGATGTGCCTGCCATTTTTCATACGGAAATATTTACGTAGGAGATGTCTTCACCGTACCAAGTACATGAAAACTGTTGGCATTGCTTATTATGGTGTTATATTTAGAGCCAGGGTAAGTGAAACATATCGTAATTTTACGCACGAACGCAGCTCCTACAAAACAAAATATTCAAATGCTCCACAAAAAAAATACGTCTGAACAGATTCTGCTAGGAACACAATCCATGTTTCTTTCATACAAGAAATTCTAGATGAAAATTGGTTTATTTGTTTGAAAGAGACGACCACAGAAGGATGGGGACACACACACATACACGTAAAATTTATAACACCCCTCGTTTCTTATCGGTGATTAATGAGTGAAGGCTTTTGAATAGGTTTATATAACACGGGAAAAAATTACCATTGATATAAAAAATTTAAACTATTTAAATAAATCAATTATTATTGTGCACAATACACCCCTAGCGGGACGTCAGTGCAGGACCCATCGCCCCCACCTCGAATAAATCAATTATTACCAGTGCAGACAGTAACTTTAAGATAAAAAGGGTAATATAACTTGACACAACAGAAGATATACGAGTACCTATCTCTCTTAAAGATACCCTAACATCATATTAAAAGCTTTTTTCGACTAATCACCCTTCACACATCGTTCAGTCATTAGCCGGACAAATGACTTCTGCCGTCGCTCTCCCCAATTTCACCTCGAAATAGATGCCTTTTTCATATCCCCGTGTGCAAACTTAAGTTTGTGCGTGCAGCAACAGAAGGTTATATTTCATCGTTAGAAGGAGCTTCTACGTCGTAAAGTGTGAAAGATTTAGTGCTTTTGTTTTATAGACTCGAGTGCAGTTGTGTTGAAGTTTTCTTGTTCTTTGTAAAATTGTTCCGTATGAAACGATCTCTAAGTTACATTGTAGGGTTCCTTAGAATTCAGAGACAGAGGCACAACATAAATAAAATTTAGCAGGTGGACTACATAACTATATATAAAAATAATAAATACATGATACAGGGGATGATTTTTTGGTCCGTATTTCTAAAGTATTACAAGTAGAAAATCATAAGCTCATGGTTTACCTATATATCTTGATATAAATATTACCAAAAAGTACAAGCTCCTTCTGAAGCAATCAATTAAAACTCACAAAGTTGGATACCTGCAAGTCATGTTGTAAACTGAAAGGCCATCATCGGGTTATTAGATGCCCAGGATGGTAATTTTATGTTTATATTAGGGTTGGGCTATGAAATACTCCCACAAGCGTTGTATAAATCATTTATAATTAAGAGAGAGGTCTTTCACATTCTTTGACGAAAAAGTATTTTGTGATTTTTTTTATTTTACCTATTGGAGAGATTTATAGGAAATGTAGCTACTGCAACATGAAGATTAGTGTATTATATTAAAAAAAAAAACAAAAAAAAAAACTAGAAAGAACCATACTTCCGGTCCAGATCTTGCCAAGATAATAAGGTCGAGAAATTTCAATTTGGAATGAATAAGTATCATAAGTAGTTCCCGGCAGCTTAGTGGTGAGACCGTCTGACTTGCGATCCGCAGGTCCTGAGTTCGAATCCCACGGCACGCACCTCTGTCTTTTCGAAGTTATGTGCGTATTGTTGATTGCCGCCAACTTCAAACGGTGAAGGAAAACATCGTGAGGAAACCTACATGTCTGACAGTTCTCAATGATCTTGAAGATGTGTGAAGTCTGCCAACCCGCACTTGGCCAGCGTGGCAGACTATGGCCTAACCCTTCTCACAATGAGAAGATGGCCCGTTCCCAGCAGTGGGACAGTTTGTACAAACAGGGCTGATAAAAAAAAAAAAAAAAAAAAGTATCATAAAATATGTATGTTTTCCATGCCATTTGACTGGGAGAAAAAGAAAAAAAATTTAATGTACCAGCTGCTTCTTTTTCCGGGCATAATTTAAAAGTTACTGAGGGAAATTAGCGTTTGGGGCAATGGACATTTGACTGGCAATGGACTGATCACTGGTGACAATTACTGATCAGTCCACAGTGACAGGGGTGTCCCTACAAGCCAACATGTTAACGTACTAATAGATTGATAAACACTATATTGTACACACCTTAAAACAATCCCTTCTCTCTTATGCCGATTAAATGTTGCATTTCATTCTGAATTAGTCCATACTAGAATAAGTGAGAACTAAGTTCTTGAACAAATTATACACATAAATACAAATGTTGCAAAAAAATTTTTGTGGTTCGAGATCTAAAGTTCGCAGAACTAGTATTTGAATTTGAATATCGCTGTTTCCGTAGCCTTGGCTCTTCAGGTTAAGTGAGGAGTAAAACCTGCTGTTTTGGCTTAAACAAATTGTGTTTACAGCGCTTATTTCTTGGCTCAAGTGCCCGAAATTATCTCGAGGGTTATGACGGCGCTATTTTTCCACGGAAATTGGAGCTGCTCGTTTCAAATTATGCTTTGTTTCTGAGAATTGTGATTATTATGATCATTATTATGTTTACCCTTAAATGTTTGGGAGAATATACAGTACTTTCGGCGGAAGCACATTCTGAATTTATGTTTTTTCTAGGCAAACATAGTCAATAAATCTAATCAATCGTAGCACAATATAAAACAAGTATCTATATTAAAAGAAAAACAATATACCCAACTGTAGAAAAGCAGTTTTTGCAGTGTATCTTCATATAATTATGTATCTTTGATGACAATAGAATAATATACCATGAAGCTGTTCTGATGATGGAGCCGAAAGACGGCCATAGGAACTTCTTAACTAAACAAGATAAATCCATCTAGTTTGGGCTCATTTGTCTTGGTGAGCACTTTGGTGCTACATGGTATCCAGGGTCTGACATTAGAGTCGGAAGGTGGCCATACGAACTTCTGAACTAAACAAGATAAGACCAATCGACCAAGGGCTCGATTTATTCGTCTAGAGGAGCACTTTTGTAAAAGCTTTAATTAATTTTCATTTTTTTACAATTAATTTATTCTTGTTTTATTTGTATTTAAATGTGTGCGTGTTTCCATGTTGATAAAGGGTAATCTCAAAAGTTGACGAAAATATAATGTTTGCAGATTATCGTATTAAGCCCTCCTTTCGAATTTCTCCAAGTGAAATGCCGATATAGGTAGTTGCCAACTTTGCCATGTTATTCCATTTTATCGTGCCCTAGGGTGAATTTGACATTCTATCCTTCAATTTTGTGGTTGCCAATTCCAAGCAGCTCCTACAAATTCACGTAAGCTAAAATTGGAAAGTGAGTCATATCCATGTATAGAGTTAATGTTTGACACAACTTAGCTTAAGTATCTAAATTTAAATCATGTAAATATTTAGAAGTTTTTGTCACAATAAAAGTAGGACCCTCCCTACTGCAGGGCAAAGGCCTCCCACTGCAGGGCAAAGGCCTCCCTAGGCCTTTGCCCTGCAGTGGGACAGCATGTAGGCTTATAATAATAATAATTGTCACAATAAAAACGTCTATTGTCTACAATCACAAGTATCTTTATTATAAAAATTAAAAAAAATAGGTACCTGAAAAGCGGTTTTTGCTGTCTAGTTTACGATTTCGTTACGATTGATACGCTGTTGTGTTGAGTGCACATTTTTAAGGGTTCCGTACCTCAATAGGAAAAAACGGAACCCTTATATGATCACTTTGTTATCTGTCTGTCCGTCTGTCCGTCTATCCGTCTGTCCGTCTGTCCATCCGTCCGGGTGTCAAGACCTTTATCTCAGGAACGCGTGAAGGTATCGAGTTGAAATTAAAACCATATACACAGATCACTAGTATCTTGCTGCAGAAAGAAAAATAAAATGTCGCAGTTTTCATAAAAAAAAGTTACAGCCGAATATGTCGTAAAAACGCACATTTCGACACTCACAGAGGAATCAAAACCTATGGCGTACTTCCCGTTGACCTAGAACTCTGAAATTTTGCAAAAAGCATTGTGTTAGAGTTCACATATAGGAAACAATCTGAAAACTGGACATTTATAATTTTATCACAAAATATAGTGTCTCTATGCAAGGACTGAGGGCCCAAATTTTAAAGTGAATTAACCGTATCATGTGGGGTATCATATGAAAGAGCCTCATTAGCATAAGCTAAAACAGGTTTTTAACACATTCTTCGCCCCCTGCAGACCCTTCACTTCAGCTGGGAACCAAAACTTTTTAGGTGAATTTTGATTACATACAGAGTGGCCGCGTAAGCAGCGTTGACTGCCTCAAACGCCTTTACTGACTACTACAAAATGAACGGGACGCTCGCTCGGGTCCGAGTGGAAGGCGCCGCTACTATAGCCCCGCTCCACTCGGATCCGAGTGGTGAGCAAGGAATTAAATATTTTTACGACGTATATTTTTCGGTTTATTCAAGGAAAATATAAAAAAAATAATATGATTTCCCCCTTTTATTTAGTTTGTACGGAACCCTCGGTGGGCGAGTCTGACTCGCACTTGTCCGGTTTTTTTTGGAGAAAGTAAGCATAAAATTGCTGTAAAAGATTATTAATTCGCATTCTTTAGAATAATTCTCGTAAAATGCCTTGTTTATTACGAAAAAGCACATTTGGAGGTTACGAAAAAGCGCATTATTTTATTTTTGCGATGGTCGTAATATTATAATTACAAAAAATGTAGCCTATAACACTCAGGGAGTGAACACAAATCTAACGATTTTGTGGGGTTGAGGGTTGACGATTGCATTATATTTACAAGTATCAATGTTAAAAAAAAATCAAAATACCCGACTGCAGAAAAGAGGTTTTTGCAGCCTAACTGTTTTTTTTTTAAATTTTGATGTACCCAGTGTCACTCTCACAACTAAGACGAATCTATTGACACCACTCACATCAAAATCGGTCAAGCGGTTTAGGCTCTAGGGCGTGTCAAAGAAATATACATACATACATATACTCGAAAAATATAACCCTCCTTCTTACGCAGTCGGGTAAAAACACATACAATAATCCTATACTTAAAAAAATATACCATGTGCAAAGGAAAAAGATATGTCAATCACCCTGGCATTGAAAATTTATGAAGCAAGTCTAAAACACTTACACATTCCAGCGGTCCTAAGCCTAACCTCGGAGTTATTACTTGAACTATTTCATGGTTGCCCGGTCAGGATCCGAATCTTGCTCCGTTCTGCATAAACCCGGATATTGACCGGATTTCCTTTACCCCGGCTTGCCATTTCCGAAAGCGTTTATGTGTGAGAAAAGACGGAAATCGTGAATAGCAATTTACGATTTTATAGAACCTTGAACTTCTATTCGTGAAAGTGAAATAAATGTATTGTTATTTTCTGAAAGACAACATTTAGATGGATTTAGATGGTCTTTAAATGGCGAGTAAATGTGTGTTCGTTCGCGCAAATGCGCTCCATCGTAGATCGCAAAGTCTCTCAACATCAGTGTCTTATTACAATAATTAATAAATTTTCTATAAATCGCACCATGATTACACCATTACCTATGATTTAGCTGTAGTCTACAAACTATAATGATTTTTCAATGGCGTGGCAATTGTGACCATTGGAATCAGACTAAAATTTAATGTTATATCGATTTATAAAATGGAATGAGAATGACCTGCTTTTTCTTGACTAATAGCAGACTAAGGCTCAGGCGAATTGACAGCTAAGAGCAAGATCTTCACTTCTTTTATTTTTTAGAGAAAGATTCCACGCCAGACATTCAAGCGATGTAAAAATTGTGTACTTACGACGATCTTTCCAAACCTGTAATTCATCATTATCATCATCATGATGATAATAAAACCTGTAATTGGTAATATTCAATTAAACCTTAATGTTCAAGTTACATTTTTAAAGTATTTTTTATTCGGAATAGAATTGCGCTTGACCGCTATCTCGCCTGATGTTAAATTACTGTTGCGATCTATAATGGAGCACGCTTGCCTAGAAAAAACCTATTCACTCGCGATTCGAGAGAATGAGAGAGGGAAAGATGATGATGGGAGGGATGAGTTTATCGCTACCGGGTCCAGTCAGGAGAAACAGACATTCGTTGTGTTGATAGTTTATTGCACAATCACTGATTACATTGTCCACACTTATAATTAAACGAGAGCTCGAGCGTCGAGACACGTCGATTCGAATGGCGTCGATGTTACATTATTATTCACGATGTGATTCAAGATGTCGGAAGGACGTTCCGGAAGGAAGTGGTGCGGCGGGCGTGCAGCGTCGCAGATAATACAAAGTGTTGCTATTACGCATGTGCGCACCCCGCCACATCACCCCCCTACGGAGAGATGTAACGCAGTTACAAGAAATGATAATGCTTAATTCTAATGTCTGAGATGTAACGCAGTTACAAAAAGTGATAATGCTTAATTCTAATGTTTGAGATGTAACGCAGTTACAAATAATGATAATGCTTAATTCTAATGTTTGAGATGTAACACAGTTACAAATAATGATGGTGCTTAATTCTAATGTTTGATTATTACCAAATAAGCACGTTAAAACATTAATGTAACAAAATGACAATTACAAAATTTTTATGCGAGTTTACATTTAAAACAGAAAATCGCCGTTTGCTATATGTTTACAAAACAAAATGCGGTTACGCAACTTTTATGAAAATTTACAATTGAAACAGAAAACGCTGTGCTATATGTTTAACCTATCCCTAAAACGAACTTTGCGCCCTGATCGAGTAGTAACTGGTGTTGGGGTGGGCACAGTAAGTCCAGAAGGTATGGAAGGGTTAGAATAAGCGACCGGCGTGGGCTGCGGCGGCGGTGGCAGCGGCGGCGCTGGCGCGGCCGGTGGCGGTATTGCAGGCGCGCTCGTTGCGCTGTCTGGCAGCATGTGTGCGGGTTTCACCCGGTCGACACTTACTGTGGAATGTCTTCCTGCAATGTCGATTGTCATTGTCTTATTGTCGCGTGAGCGAGCTAATATTTTGTATGGACCTGTGTACGGCGGTTGCAGTGATTTTCGCACGGTGTCGTCGCGTAGGAAAACGTGTGTAGCCTCTGCCAAATCTTTAAAAATGAAGGTAGTAGGCGATGAATGGTGTCTGGCGGGAACTGGTCGTAATTCCGCCATTTTAGCGCGAAGTTGAGCAGCGAAACTGTCTACTTCGTGAAGCTGGGAGGTACTGGGTACCAGGAGCTCGCCTGGTAACCTCAGTGGCTCTCCATATAAGAGTTCGGCTGTTGAACATTTTAGGTCCTCTTTCAAAGCGGAACGCACCCCGAGCAGGACCATAGGCAGAGCTTGGTACCAGGTGTCATGGTGACACATAAGGGAGGCTTTCAATTGTCGGTGAAACCGTTCGATCATGCCGTTCCCTTGTGGGTGATAGCTCGTTGTTCGTATGCGTTTGGTAGCCCCAATACTCATGAGTCGATTGAATAGCTGGGACTCGAACTGGCGTCCTTGGTCCGTACTTATTGAAACTGGGACTCCAAAGCGTGCGATCCAGCCGCATACGAATCGGTCAGCGACTTCTTCTGCGGTGATTGAGGACATTGGCCATACCTCAGGCCACCGCGAGAATCTGTCGATAGCCGTGAGACAGTAAGAAAAACCGTTTGATGGCGGGAGCGGACCGATAATGTCAACGTGCACGTGTTTTAGGCGTGCCGTGGGTGCAGTGAAAGTACTGAGAGGCGCTTTTACGTGGCGCGTTACCTTACTTCTCTGGCAAGGTAGGCAGGCGAGAGCCCAGGCGCGGCAATCTCGCGATACACCGGGCCAGACGTAGCGCGATGAGATGAGGCGCGCTGATGCGCGGGCGCCTGGATGACTGAGTCCGTGCAGGCGCTCAAAGACGGGCCGGCGATGCTGTGGCGGCAAGTAAGGCCGCGGTTTGCCCGTAGTCATGTCGCACAGGATAGTGACGTCTGTTCCTGGAATTGATGTAGGTTCTAGTTTTAGAGAAGAACTATTTTTAAGTGATTGTTATTATCTGTCTTTTGAGCTTTTATCTGTTTTTTGAGCTTCAGCCAGAGACGTATAGTCGTCCTCAAGTGATGTGATTGATTCGATGCGGGACATTGTGTCTGCAACAACATTGTCCTCACCTTTGACGTACCTTATGTCTGTTGTAAATTGTGAAATGAATGTTAATTGATTTAATTGTGTTGGAGGCAGTTTTTCTCTGCGTTGTTTAAATGCGTACAGCAGTGGTTTATGATCAGTATATATAGTGGCATGTTGTGCCTCTAGTATATGCCTAAATTGTTGTACTGCTGAGTACACTGCCAGCAGTTCACGGTAATAAGCAGGCCATTGTGCTTGGCTTGCTGTGAGCTTGCGGCTGAAAAATGCTATTGGTTGCCATTCTTCACCGACCTTCTGTTGCAAACAAGCACCAATTTGAGTGCATGACGCGTCAGTGTATAAAGCCAAAGGTGCGTTTGCTAGAGGGTGAGCTAGCTGTGTGGCCTGTGAAAGGTTTTCTTTGCAAGTATTGAAGGCTTGCTCCAATTCAGGTGTCCAGGGCATTGGTTTGTTTCCCTTTAGTTTGGTAGCTGTGAGAAAATCGATTAGTGGGGCCTGAGCTTCGGCAGCATGAGGCAGAAATGAACGATAGAAATTGCAGACTCCTAGAAACCGCCTTAACCCTTGAGCAGTTTTGGGCAGAGGAAAATCACGAATTGCTGCGATTTTTTCGTCAGGTGGGCGGATGCCGCTCTTGGAAACTCTGTAACCTAAAAAGGTAACTTCGTTTGCGCCTAGCACACATTTGCTGGAGTTGACAACTACACCGTAGTCTGCCAACCTCTGGAACAAAATGCGGAGGTGCTGGGCGTGAATTTCAGGAGTTCGAGAATATACCAAAATGTCATCGATGTACGGGTAGCAGAAATCTAGTCCCCTGATCACGTCGGGGTCACCAGTATATCGCTACCGGGTCCAGTCAGGAGAAACAGACATTCGTTGTGTTGATAGTTTATTGCACAATCACTGATTACATTGTCCACACTTATAATTAAACGAGAGCTCGAGCGTCGAGACACGTCGATTCGAATGGCGTCGATGTTACATTATTATTCACGATGTGATTCAAGATGTCGGAAGGACGTTCCGGAAGGAAGTGGTGCGGCGGGCGTGCAGCGTCGCAGATAATACAAAGTGTTGCTATTACGCATGTGCGCACCCCGCCACAAGTTATACATAAACGGCTTTGAAATTATGACGTAATCAAGTGAGCAAAAATTGATAAAAATCTACGAATTGTAAAGTTTACTTTGATTTGTGACTAAACGGGACAGACGGGCGTATAAACATGTTAATGAAGCTTCTATGAAATTTTGCCAACAACGTAAAATCACACGTTTCACTGCTTTATTTTACTTGCCCACACTCACGCACTTGCTCGAACACGAAATTAATAAAACACCACCATTTTTATAGCATTAATATTCAAAATAACACAAGTGTAGGAAAATAAAACAAAGCAACAACATGTTAATAAGACATTCCCGCCAAAAACCTCAACAACAAGCTTTTTAACCAAGGGTGCATTGTCCGACGCACCGGGAAGGTCCTTCTCATATAATTTTGTATGTCAGTTTTGGGGCGGAAGTCTAAGTTCGCTCCTGTGCCTGTATGCCCTGGTGCAGTCGCGGGGGGTGCTCCGGAGAGGAGGCTCCCTCTACTGCCTGGGGCCGCTGCTGCCGGGCGCTGCGTCGGATACCTTGTATTTCGTAAGTTACATAAAACTGTACGAAGAATCCACTCATAGTCATAGTGACCTCCATACGATTGCTCGCCAAACACGTGTTTATTTGTGCTCGATATGACGTCATGCGCGTGCGCACTGCGCATGGCGCCCTCGTATTTTAGTTCACAACTATATCGCTAGATGGCTCACAGTAGCGAGCAATGGAATCCTGAATCGCGGTAGAGAGATGCGCAAGCAAACGAACGGAGTTATCGAGACGCGCAGCTTTCATTAAGACCTTACTTCATAGGATCATTTCTATAGTAAGCTCTTCCCAAGACACACTCAATACGTGAGTCGCACCAAACCACGTTGATGAGACGTGGCGCGGCGCCCTGAGCGTGAGGCGGGCGGTGAAGGTCTCTTCATCAGTCCTCGATGATCGTTCGCTCCCTTCGGGGAGAGTGGGGTGTTGTCGCTTTCTGAGTGGTTGGTTTTTGAACCCCTTTTAAAATAATTATATAAGTATGTACACATACAATATAAATAAAAGCAATAGATTTCGCGACACAGGGTTACCTAGTGCGAAATCTAGAGTACTTAGAAAATAGTCAATTCTGATTGTATACATTACGTTACTTTGTACAAAGAATTAGATTCGAATATATACACACTTAGATACATACTTACATACATACACTCGAAAAACAAACCTTCTTACGCAGTCGGGCAAAAAGCGGTGTCTGCCGCTGATCGTGAGGCTGCCCGTATACTTGTACTCTAAAATTTCTTACCTTTCAAAAACCTTTGAGCGCGGTCGTTCACCCACTATGCAAATGTTTGTTTTGTGACCCTCCTCGGCGTCCCAAAAATAATATTTGAATAATATCTCACGTTTTCATCACGAAAACTAAATGCAGAAAAATTATATATATATAATTATGTATTAAATATTTTACATGTACCACAAAAGGTCACAGAAACCAAATATACCTAATTAAGTTGTTAATAATCTGTAATCTGTGTGTCTTCAAATCACGAGTAAATCCTTCTAGGCAACCGCGCTCCATCGTAGCCCACAATAGTCGCATACCATCAGACAAGTTAGTGGTCAAGCGCAAGCCTATTTTCGAATAAAAAAATGTCATTACTAAACAGGTAAGGTATCTATAATAGTCTGATTGAAATCTCTTTATTTGTTAGGTGCCTCTATTTTTGCAGAAGGTATAATTAGTACTTTTACTATACTCTTCAATTTAAATCCCAGTACTTGGCGTCAATTGCCGATCATTTCCAGCACCTGCCGGCACAAGTTTCTTTGACGCTTCTGAAGGTTTATTTCGCATTTATTTCACATTGCCTAAATAAATGTACGTAATTTGAACGGCACCAACTTGGAAACTTCCGCAGAAGGTTCTCCGTTTTGACAACGAGTTCAAACGGATCATCGAAAAAATGCTGAATATCTATCTCAGTGAATCGCAGTGGCGCCAATCTTAGACTGTTATGAAATTTGGCACCTTCCTTAAATTTGAAATCCTGGAAACGGACATAGCCTAAGTTTTATCATCATCATCATCACAGTTTTCATTCATCACTTCGTGGATGAAACCGCGGTGCATTGAAGGTATTATAATATAAGATGGGATTATTTTATTTATTTACGGATCAGAATATGATCCTCCGCAAAGTAAAGTCTGACACAAAAAAAACTTTAAGATTTTTACGTTCACCATTCCTGTATCGTTATTGCGTTAACCTAAATAAAAGCTTGTGAAAATATAAATCAAGCTTTCGAAACAGCTACCTAAAATAAACTGAAAACAGATTACTTACCTAGTAAGGAATAAAGCAAGATCAGCTGTAAGCTTCCTTTTCAAACGTTCTATCAAGGAAAAAGGTATTAAATTAAATTGATACTTGGTTCCGTATCATTTTTTTTTCTTTTTATAAAAAGGTGCAGCAAAAAGGCAGACGGCTCGCCTGATGGTAAGCGATACCCGTCGCCTATATAGACAACTACAACATCAGTGACATTAATGTTGCTTTGCTAGTTCGGAAAGGTGCTTGTAGATACACTTTATAAACGCTCTTTGTTGAAGCTCGGTGGGAAAACCTCCCGAGGAAGGACATTCCACATTTTGCTTGTTCACAGGAGGAAGGATAGTGAGAACCTGACTGTATAGGATTGCCAGTTATGCAAAATGTGCGGGTGAGCTTTTTGGCGGTTTCGTGAAGTACGATGGTGGAGCATTCCCCGAAAAACAAGCGGTAGATAATGCAAAGGGATCCCACATCTCTATGCAGACAAAGTGTTATAACTTATTAGTAAGGTATGATGTTTTATTTCTGTAAATTTAGTTTGGTAATTCATTAGTAACTAAAATAAAAGTAATTATAAAATAAGTTTCTACTCCTTGTTACCTGACAGACTTTTTTCTGCTTTTTAGGGTTCCGTACCCAAAGGGTAAAAACGGGACCCTATTACTAAGACTTCGCTGTCTGTCTGTCTGTCTGTCTGTCTGTCTCCAGGCTGTAACTCATAAACCGTGATAGCTAGAAACCTTAAATTTTCACAAATAATGTATTTCGGTTGCCGCTATGACAACAAATACTAAAAATAAAAAAAATAAAAATATTAAGGGGGGTCCCCATACAATAAACGTGTTTTTTTCGTATTTTTTTGCTCAATATTAAAAACGGTAACAGGTAGACGCTTCAAATTTTCACAGAATATTTACTTGTATATTACTTTTCAAAATAAATAATTAAATAACAATAAAATAAATATTAAAGGGGGGCTCCCATACAACAAACGTAATTTTTAAGCAATTTTTACTCGATCTTAATTAACAGGTAGAAACTTGAATATTTGTAAGTAAATATTTAGGAATATATTAACTATAAAAATAAATACCTAATCTAATACATAAAAACTCACAAAATGAAAATAATCCGTGCATCTAAACGCGGTGCGAGCGCCGCGCTGCGGTGTAGTGGTGGCGCGAGCGCGAGGCGGTTGCTAAGCGCGTATTCGCGCGAGCGTCGTCATGCTGCCCGGATGTGTATCGAAAACCTACCTATAAGTTTGCAATTTACTACTTGGAATTTCGTTGATTTCTCGTTATTTTATACGATTTTCTATTATAGATGATAGTACGGAACCCTTCGTGCGCGAGTCCGACTCGCACTTGGCCGATTTTTTTTCTTGGTTCGATAGTATATATCCTACGCATAATATTCTTGCGTTAAATAAGCAATACTTTTTATGGTTGCTACACTACGTATTTGATTACAGCTCATTCGAAGTTACGATTTCTGTGTGGGTCTTTCCCTATATAAATAATCTGTGTGTCTTTAAATAGCAGTAAATTGTTTTTTATAGGCAATCACGCTTCATCGTAGAATAAAACGTCGCTTAACATCTTATGTGTTGGCAGTCAAGCACAAGCCTTTAACTTTAGATGTACTATTGAAAAAAATTGTTGTCTGTAAAGTCAGTTTACGGACGATAATTTTAGGCGGAACGTGACACTTTCTCGTGCCTGCAGCCGGCGTTCATCGATTTATAAGACGTTATCACGTCAAATAAATAAAAATACGATGGTGTAGTTAATGGTTGTAAGCAAACCTTCGACTGAAATGGGAACTTGTTCTAGAATACACGGTTAATTAAAAGAAACACAGCGACAAAATTCCATCTTGATAATAGTGATTTATGTAACATAATTAAGTGCCTTTACACCGAGTAATTTCACTACCTTGACAGCTCCGTCAATTTACCAACGGAACCCTAGTCGTTCCATCACTGCAGTATAATGCGCAGTTAAACCAAAGCCAGGAGACGTAATCTCCATCCTCGACGTAACTAACCAGACTGTTTCCAATCCAAAATCCATTTTAAAATGTTCCCTTTAATAATGGCACCAGCTGTCGTATTACCCAAATTGAAGAGATACTTAGCTCGGCTGGCCACTTTATGATAGACCAGAATTAGAATCCGGTAATTTCATTATATTCTAAAGTATAAGCTACCAGAATGAGTCTTTCCTGATACATAATATAGTAAAGACCCTGGAGATGTAATGTCATACGTACAACGGGAAATTCAAAAACATTTTTTTAACCTTGTAGCCAGGTTCGGTAAAAATCTTTCAGTGTAAAAAAGCACGTCTCTCCTTGTCTACAAAACTTTATCTCTCGTTCGGTCCTTCGGAACTATGAAAGCGCTGTCTCTTTCTACTTTGTAGTAGTACGTGTAATTTTAGAGTGAAACATTGCCTTAAAACCTGTGCAAGGCAATGAATTCACTATTTCAAATAGTTTCTAGACGCTTTAGGAATGAAGTGCATTTATTATCAGTGCAGTATACAGTGCGTTAAAAAAATCAAACGCCGTGTGTCAAACTTTACAGTTCGTAACGTCTATTAAAGCTATATGTGTTCAATAAGCAACCAAAAGCGAAAGTAAGAAAGCAAAGGATCAGAATGCACTTGAATTCTTACTATACTTATACCTATATAGACGTGTAAATAGGGACTTTTAGACCATTTATTCTTTTGGAGAAGTATAATCTGCTAAGAAATAAAGAATTAGTTGAAATTTTTGTTTTTGTAAATCGATCGCTTTGCTGTTATGATCAGTGACAGCACATTCACTCACACTACGTCAGTACTAGTCAGTAGGCATGCGTATGAGAACACAGTAGACTGTGCCAACTTCTTGCTTACTATTTTATAGTAGACAAGAAATAGTAAGCAAGAAGGTGTCTACGTCATTGCATATGATTGCCATCTTTTTACGCCTCATTCGCGCTCCGTTTCTACATTTAAATCGATGTATCTTCGTGATTTTTTATCAAATTTGAATATTTTTTCACAGAAGTGATTGGATTATCAATTACCTACAAATATGCAGAGTAAATAAATAAAAAATCACAAAATCACGAACTCCATTGCCGTGTTACGCAACATATTCTTCATCATGTGGAGCGAGAACACGGAACTTTAGTTATCACTCGTATTGCTTGGCTTTTACTTTAAGACTCATTTGTCTATATTTATTCATAAATATTGAATACTTAAATATTTTTTTACTCGATAATGGCAAATGCACTAACCGCGCGAGTTTAGCTTTCTTCTATCTAGCAGAAAATAGAATAAGGCTCTATTTATGATAGCAGTAGAATAGTAAGTACCACTTACACCTAAATAAGCCTTTAGAGTTCACTTAAAAACTTTCTTTAATTCTTTACTCAAAACAATTTCGCCCTTATTTCTTTCGTGTTTGATAATAATTTGAAAAGAAAAGAAAAATAATGTTGGTACTTCATAAACAATGATTAACAGTGAGCTTGTAAAATAAAATTGTAATTGTCTATGTTCATTGTGGCCGAAGGAAAGATAATGTTCTTGTTTTTTAACCGACTTCGATAAAGGAGGAGGATATCAATTCGTACTGTATTTTTTTTTTAATGTATGAACATGAATCACTCCGTCATTCGTGACTCAATTTTTATGTTTCTTAAATTGATGTTTAGAGAAAGCTCCCAAGTTAGTCCCATAATTATTTTAGAAACATTGCTTTATTACTTTTTGAATAATCTCTAAAAGTAAAAATATTTTCATTGTATTCCTAAGTGAGTGCGTCAGATTATAGAATCGCAGAGTTCCACTGACACGTTTTTCTTTGCAAAAGTGTCAAATGTTGAGGTTTTTCGTATAAACATCTGCACATTTTCTAATCTGCGACGACGAAGCATTTGACATTCAGTGACAAATGTCATTTTTGAAAAAAAAAAGAGCGGGTGAATAGGGGTCTTTTAAAAAGTTTATAATCGTGAGAGATTTATTGAGCTTGAAAAGTAAAACCTACTTACTCCTCATCCAATGTGCATAAGGAGAAAATAGAGTTACTTCAACGCTTGAGCGCCTTGTTTAATTATTATCCATAAGTACATATATATATTACAAGTAAACGAAATAACGTACTTTGAAGACGGTTGTTTCAGTTTTTTAAACTTTAAGATTATTCTTGTTTTTATGAAACGTGTCTATACAACAAAACGTTACAAACGTTGCTATATTTTTTCTTCCTTTTTTTACTAAATAATGTTTAATTTTTTAAATTATTTATTTACTGTGCCTACTATAAGTATTTTCATTGATTTATTTTGATTTAATATAAATTGTTTTTATCCGTGTTAATTGATTTCAATAAATAAAATAAAATATAAATAAAAACACCACGTAAGCGTTCAGATATAACCAGTTGAGAGTGAACGATTTAGTTAGACTACATTAAACTATCCAATAACCACTTTTGATTCATGTATTCTTGAAAAAAAAAAGCCTAAGCCTAGTTGTTTTTTTAAAGCCTAGCTATATTTATGTTTTCTCTGTACTTCTTTTCTGTATGTGTGGTCTTTTAATAAAAAGTTATCTATCTTATCTTATCTTGTATATAACTTAGTATGTGAATTTAACTAGGCTTAATATCAGAATTTACAATTGAATACCTTTGTGACGGCATGGCAGTAGTACCACTTGACAAACCACCGAGTCACCTGAATAAATTACAAATACACGAGGTTTTTACCTCGAATGTAGAAGCAGGAAAACCCTCAGGGGTCATACGTAGGCGGAAAGTTATGACAGTTTCAGATCAATTTTCCCTTGTATAAAGACAATTTTGTTCGCCGTTACAAAACTATAGATAATTTGCCTGACAGTTTGTGGAAAAACCTCGGGTCAAACTCGTTTGACCAAACAAGTTCGGGTAATATTGTTTTTCTTTCATTCCCAAACTCATAAACTGTACTACGGTTTCCTTTATGTTTTCACTTTTATAGTATTCGCTATGGATTTCTTACGTTTTGGTAATAGTTTCAATTTTATATGGCAGTTTACTTACTAGTTTTAAGAAACCAACGGTTTTCTTTTGCAACTTTTGGGACTGCAATTTTCGACAGAACAGTGCGCATTTTTCATACCACACGAGAAAACTACTTTCTACTCCTAAATTTATACTATTACGATGGTCCTGTTTTCATTTGATGGGATTCATGAATTACTAATAAACTTTTATGTTAATTTACTGTTTTACTAAGACTTTTTATCTTATCTAACTTAAGACGAGTTTACACATATTTATAGATTACCCAATATCCAACGATACACAATCCTAACACAAAGCGAAAAATAAAAAAAATAAAACATCCGCACTTTAAGTGTACCTAAATGAAAAAATGAAAAATATATTTATTTACATAAACATAATACGCTTAGTTAACACTTTCATTACATCTTACGGTACATCAGTACATCTTGCGTAAGGGAGTGTACCCTGATTTTTTTCCCAAGATTTTCTTCTAGCACTCTCTGGACGTGTTTTTTTTATCAGCCCTGTTTTGTGCAAACTGTCCCACTGCTGGGAAGGGGCCATCTTCTCATTTTGAGAAGGGTTAGGCCATAGTCTGCCACGCTGGCCAATTGCGAGTTGGCAGACTTCACACATCTTCAAGATCATTGAGAACTCTCAGACATGTAGGTTTCCTCACGATGTTTTCCTTCACCGTTTGAAGTTGGCGGCAATCAACAATACGCACATAACTTCGAAAAGACAGAGGTGCGTGCCGTGGGATTCGAAACCAGGACCTGCGGATCGCAAGTCAGACGGTCTCACCACTAGGCTGCCGGAAACTTTACGAACTGGACGTGATTAGTATGACATATTATACCTAATACTTCCATGCCAAATTACAGAATTCTGGTACTAATAGTCTATGAGCTAAGCCGTGGACGGTTCGACGGACATAGCGAAACTGTAAGGGCACGTAGAAGATTACGGAAGCGTAAAAGATAATCAACGAAATCTGAAAATGAGCGGGGTAAATGTTTCTCTTAAATTTCTTCAAAAACAAATATTATACAAAGAAGGCTCTACGACACCAATTATATCCGGTATTATTAAGATGAATTCATGAATAACTATCTTAGAAATCCACTACAACACAATTTTTGCTTACCATTCAAAAATGTATTTCAAAATAAGTGCTAAGGTAATTCTGTAAGGAGTAAGTTTCTTTTGCAGAAACCGCTTAAGTATAATAAAATCAGTAGTGTTAGTGTGTCTGTTTCAAATTGAAAGACAATGTTTCCAGTGAAATATAGGCATACACATAGACATAGACATAATTTTATTGTAACAAAAAACACACAGAAAAAAAAATCATACACATAAAATCGGTCACAAAATAATGTTTTTGTCACAATCCGGCCCCAGCTCAGCATAATGCAGGTGTTTAGGCGTTTCGCACCGCGATCGGTTCGAACCGCGTCCCGAATCACCCAAGCCCAAAGAGCATACGGGCATGACGTCGGCCATGAGAGACACGCGAAGTACAATGCCACATTGTATCGAAATATTGCAATACAAAGTTCTGAATGGTAAAGTTTTTGTGAATAAGTGTGAAAATTAACACAGATGCATAAAAAAACAATATTCTATATTTTCTTCAATTATTTTCATATTTTAGGTCTAGGCAGTGAATCTACATAATCACAACAAAACATTGCTTTGGAGCATCGCCAAGTGCCCTGAAACATGGCAGAATAATTTAGAATTAATAAGAGTATAAAGGTAAACTAACAATCATCATCATTATCACCATCATGTCAGCCAAAAGAAGTCCATTTTTAAATAAAAACTACGGGTCACTCACGTCTGTTTTGAGCCGAAATATCCGACTATAGTTTCAACCGCATTCGGCGGTCTTTTTCAAAGGAGCAGCACACACGTCACTCTCGGTCGGTGACGCGCCTTGCGCAAGGCGCGTCACCGTCATAGTCGGATATTTCGGCTCAAAACAGACGTGAGTGACCCGTAGTTTTTAGGGTTCCGTACCCAAAGGGTAAAAACGGGACCCTATTACTAAGACTTCGCTGTCTGTCTGTCTGTCTCCAGGCTGTATCTCATAAACCGTGATAGCTAGAAAGCTGAAATTTTCACAAATGATGTATTTTCGTTGCCGCTATAACAACAAATACTAAAAATAAAAAAAATATAAATGTTAAAGGGGGTCCCCATACAATAATCGTGTTTTTTTCGTATTTTTTTGCTCAATATTAAAAACGGTAACAGGTAGACGCTTCAAATTTTCACAGAATATTTACTTGTATATTACCTTTCAAAATAAATAATTAAATAACAATAAAATAAATATTAAAGGGGGGCTCCCATACAACAAACTTAATTTTTAAGCAATTTTTACTCGATCTTAATTAACAGGTAGAAACTTGAATATTTGTAAGTAAATATTTAGAAATATATTAACTATAACAATAAATACCTAATCTAATACATAAAAACTCACAAAATGAAAATAATCCGTGCATCTAAACGCGGTGCGAGCGCCGCGCCGCGGTGTGGTGGTGGCGCGAGCGCGAGGCGGTTGATAAGCAACGGCCGCGCGGGTAGCGGGGGAGGTAACATCACGGAGCGAGCCATAGCCGCGCGTATTCGCGCGAGGGTCGTCATGCTGCCTGGATGTGTATCGAAAACCTACCTATAAATTTGCGATTTACTACTTGGAATTTCGTTGATTTCTCGTTATTTTATACGATTTTCTGTTATAGATGATAGTACGGAACCCTTCATGCGCGAGTCCGACTCGCACTTGGCCGTTTTTTTATTTAAAAATGTGTGAAAACCACGTTAATTTCCATAGCAAAAGAAGTCCATTGCTGGACATAGGCCCCCATAGATTTGCAAAAAGACCCGATTAAAGCAGCTTGTATTTAGCATCATCCTTCAACTTACATGAGTGAGTATAATAAGAATCTTTAATCCAACGCCCGCAAATACATATATTAAAAGCTTTTATTCTACTTGCCCTGTTAGTACGGGACAAATTTTGCGAGTTAAATTAGAACCACTTCCTGTCGTTAGATTAGGTTGAAATTTTGTTTACTTACGTAACTTCGGTGCTAATGCAATAATATGGTACCATGAAGCTGATCTCAAGATGGCATCGGAAGGTGGCCATAGGAACTCCTAAACTAAACAAGATAAAACCGTCGAGTTTGGACTCGTTTGAATAGTTTTAACAAGCACTCTTGTGCTACATGACAGCCAGGGTTTCAAGATGGCGTCGGAAGGTGGCCATAGGAACTCCTAAACTAAACAAGATAACACCGTCAAGTTTGGACTCGTTTAAATAGTCTTGACAAGCACTCTTTTTTTAGTCTAGTAAATAAAATATTAATAAAAAAATATATTTAAAAACAAGCTTTTAATTAAATGCTCTAAAACGAAGAAAATAAATTTTATATTGATATAAATAAAAGCTTGTCGCGAGAACACAAACATATATATTTTTTTATCAAAAGAACAAAATAACTTTAATTCTAAGCAAATAATAAGAACGCGTCTAAAGAAGTCTTTTGTTGGAATTAAATATTACTTAGTAGAGAGATACGATGTTGTTTGAAATCTCGCGACAAACTTTTATTTATATCAATATAAAATATATTTTCTTCGTTTTAGAGCATTTAAATAAAAGCTTGTTTATAATTTTTTTTTTTTTAACTAATATTTTATTTAAATATATTTAAAGAGAAAGAAATGCGGAAACACAACATAGGCATAGGCTCTCGCATATAGCCCCCTCCTTTTTCGTACGAAAGCCGAAAAGCCAGCAGTATTTTTCCTATATTTCGAAATTATAAATATTCAACCAAGTAACGAAAAAAATAAAAAATGTACCTTATTTCAGACAGATTGTTCTGTAAATTAATGAGGCGTATAATAATTATTTACTAGCTTCGAGCCTACTTAACCATTAATCGAAAACACCTGCTACGTTCAATTGTTCAACGTCAGAATCGATTACCGACTCCGTGAAAAACGAGCATAACTGCATTCACTTTACCAATCCAATGGTTCGAATAATACAATTTCGCTGAGTTATTATTTTAACGCAGGGACTATTTATCAAGGTAAAAATAACTAGTCAGGATCGAATATAAGTGATAGATTTCGATTTCAACATCTTGAAAAATTGCAAAGATAGTTTTTTTTTATACATTATAGATCTACGATTGACCACCAACTCACCTGATGCTAAGCGACGGTGTGGCCGAGGATGGAGCTCGTCGATCTAGAAGATATCTATTCACTCTAGCCTTGAAAATTCCAAGATTGTAGGTCTCAGGAAACAGAGATGGCGATGGAGATTTCGTAATCGAAATGTTTTCGATGTAGGAGTTGCTTTAATTTTATTATTTTCGTTTTATTCTGACTGAAAAAGAGGCATATTTTAGTTTAAAATATATAAATATGTCAAAGTGGTATGCCAAACGATGTTGCATTAGTTTGTAATATAATTACATTAATGCCTATTATTTAATAATTATGTAGCTAGCTTTGTTGCCACAAAGCGTTCGTACCTCGTTCGCTTTTTGCGGAGAGCTGCGAATAATATAGCAATGGCTCGTTTTATTTAATATATATATTTTTAATTTCAAAAGATATTCAAGGTTTTTATTTTATTTTAATTTTTAGCGTTATTTAAACATAGTGTACAGCGGCCTTTACGACTATTAAGCGTGGTTCGCAATCGCTTTGCAATATCCGTCATCGCATCAGCGAGAGATGCCTCTGCGGAACCGTTGAACGGGTTCCCCAGTGATATAAGGAAAATTGCCGAGACGTACATGTTATACCATTCTTTCAATTTTGCCACGAGCAACACTGGAGGTCAAATTAGGCGCAAAATAGTTCTTGCAATAAGCTAAATTATGTATGTATGTAACGATTTTTTCGTAATAAACCACTGGTTTTACTAGAATTATCGCATTTATAATCTTTTACAGCGATTTTACGCATGCTTCCTCACAAAAAATTTACAATACAAAAACTGCTTTTCTGTAGTCGGGTATTTTGTTTTTATTTTAACATAGATACTTGTTATTGACCTAGTGAATGTAGTGAACGAAGGTCTCTGCATTAACTAGCAATATGTTCGTTCTTTTGTTCAGATGTTTGTTGGTATTCGCGTCCAGGTCGTATTTCTCAACCAATACTTATTGACGTAACTTGATGTATACCTACAGGTCTCGATTTTATACATTAGACAAATATAAAAATTAGTGTCGTCGGGAATTTTCTGTAAGTGCGCTCCACAAAAAATATGAAATATGAAATATTACAAGCAAAATCGGTGAAGAGGTTGTCGAAATATAAGGTTATGAAATCCTCGTTAAAAAGATAAGTTTTTTAAGGGGCTATTTGTCATCAAGTTGTATTTGCAAAACCATTTGTAAGGGTAAACTAAATTTTCTTCTTCATTTTGAACCATTTGATTATTCAAATGGTACCTATGAAATGAAAAGCTTTTAATTAGTTTATTTCAGTCAAGTGATATATATGTATAAGAAATTAAGTATTCATAAACTGTAAATTACAATCTACAATCTAGTGTGATTAGCCTTTCTTAGCCTATTTCATGAACAAGTATAAGTTTAGGAAACTCAAAAACCCCGACAAAAAAAACGGCTGAATCGATTTTCAAGAAACATTAGAGAGCTAAAAAATCTCCCGACTAATTCACCTTTTAAACAAAATCAAAATCAGTTCATCCGTTCGTGAGCTACGATGCCACAGACAGACACACACGCACAGAGACACGTCAAACTTATGACACCCTGTAGTTTTTGCGTCAGGGGTTAATATTATTAATTAGTCTATAAGTTGTAGGACATTATAGATAAAAGGTCAACTGTTCAAGGTAAAATATAATAAATGTATATGTATAAATATATACTTGCTACTATTCCACAGAAATGAATAGAAGTTTTTTTAAATGTTGCAGCAATAATTACTTAAAGTCAATTGAGCGATGGTTTTCTGAGGCGGAGGACAAGGGTTCGAATCCTAACAATGAAATTGAGCTTACCGAGATTGACGAAACCTCAATATGGTAATCCATAATCTCGGTCGTTATTAAACCATCTACCTCCATTGAAAATCTACCGCTAAGAACCTAACGCTCTGTTCCAACCAAAGAGATTAGATGGAAAAGACGTAATAGCAGATGAATATTGCCAAAATGAATTGTAGGTAATAAACATAAACTCATATATATTTTTTAGAAAATCACCTGAATTTCAACATTTACCAATGACAAATTGCGATAAAAGCAAGTAAAAATTTAAACAGCAGTTTATATTGGCATTCTAGTGTCATTTTAAACTAAAATTGATATATTATCTAAATCACCAAGGCACTTGCCCGTTTAAAAAAAAAAAAAACACCTATGTTCCTTCCTTACACATTTTTTTAACTGGTTTCATTTTTCTCTTTATCGATATCTCTGTTCCACTTGAGTCCTCGCCTTTGAATTTAACTCCTCTCTCCCATGTTTTATCGATATGTTGTATATGTGTACATTACGTATACCTATGTATTACGTACCTATACATTAAGAATAATAAATTGGCAATTAATGCATTCAAATAGTTGTATTTATAGTTTTTAATAGCGTAAAGTTGCTTTTAATATACAGTCTGTTATTTTGTTTCTCTTTTAACAGAAATACTTGTTTTTCATTTTGTTTTATACTTATTTTGTTTTTTGTTACAAAGTTACATATTATTGCTATTCACAAATCATTTTACCGGCTATCGTAGCCTGGGGCATTCGATTATTTCACACTCCACTTGACTACACTTAACGAACCTTGCGGTCTATTTGACACTGGATTTTTAAACACAGGCTTTGTTTTTTCAGAGCACATAGCAAAATGTGAATGGCTAGCTTTTTAAAAAAGTTTAAAAAACTAGAAAAAAAACGACTTCAAAATACGCAATTCGGTTACTTGAATTGTTTAAGGAAAAAAAGAACCTCGAGTGAGCCCAGTTCATCGTTCACAGTTCACTCTGGGTTCACTGGGAGAGTTTCACTCGCACTTGGCCGGTTTTTTTTCAGTTATTTTGTTAAAGAAACCCAAGTACCTACTGAACCGTTTTTGGTATTTTTTTATGGGATCACCTCTGAGGCATTAACTACCAAAAAATATTCATCAAAAACAATTAATAATTGCTGGAGAAGTGGCTGAGGAAACACCCAAAAAAAAAAACACAGTTAAATTGAGAACCTTCTTTGTTTTGGAAGTCTGTTAAAAAATACTTTTTGTTATTCATGTAACTTTGCTTTGTTATCTGAAACTTGTAATATTTTGAATGGGAATCAAAATGACAAAAAAAAACCGAAACAGAACAGTTCTACCGCAAACATATTGGAATCATTTTCTTAATATAGTAGTTTCAAATAAAAACATATTTTATATTTGAACGCATAGACGGCCACAGGGGCTCTGCGCCATTGCAGCATTACTACGATGCAGTCGTAACGTTCCGTCGTCGCAGCGGCGACGCACAGTTGCGGCGAACATTTTGTAAAAAAAACGCAAAACGAAATGAGCTTGCGTGTGTCTTACCTATCAACGCACAAGCAACTGAGCGCTTCCCTTCCGGCGTCGCAATGAATACACCACCGCCCGCTTCGTCTCGGGGGCTGCAGTTCAGTCGTGTGTGCGTTGCGTCGACGCAGCGTACCGTGTGAACAATGATTATTTGTAAGTAAAACGACCCAGTGACAGCGCTACGTCGACGCAACGCCGACGCAACGCGCCGTGTGGACCGGCTCTTACCGCATTGAATGACCAAGGAAATTTGTTGCACGGTTATTTGAAATTATACTAATTTAAATGCTAAATATGTTAAGAGCACAGGCCATAGATAGATATACATAGGTTCAGATAAAGGTAATGTGGCTAATAGGTAAGTACTTGGCGTTACGAACAACTTTAGCTACGGGACCAATCGTGAATTAGTGGAAAAAAATAGAAACAGCTGGTTTTTATCATGATTTAAAAAATAATTAGATTTTATAATATTAAAAGCTTTTTGTCAAAGCAAAACGTTTCCCTTAAAATAATTGACACAAAAAATAGGGTTGTATACTTGGCTCGTTTA
Organism: Lycia hirtaria; assembly: GCA_947563715.1. Lineage (NCBI taxonomy): Eukaryota > Metazoa > Arthropoda > Insecta > Lepidoptera > Geometridae > Lycia > Lycia hirtaria. Next base: position 42,381,851 of record OX387379.1, read on the forward strand.
AATTAACAAGTATGTTTAGGAAACTTAAAAAACCTTGACGTAAAATAACTATCTATAATAGTGTAGTAATAATGGTCTATCGTAGAATTTAAAAAACAGATCAAAAGCGGTTCCTTCATTTGAAATATACAATACACAAATATATAGATACAGCCATCAAACTTATAACAGCCCCCTTTCTAGGTCAATCAAGGGTATAAAAATAATAAAGCATTTTTTTTTCTAACTTTAAATTAACAATCTCAAGAAGCCTGTGAAGTGGACAAGTGGTGGGTGGAAAACATTCCAAATTCAGGACTATTGTTGTCTCAATTAGGTACATGATTCAGTACCTACTTGATATTCAGTTAATCGTTATTAAGCTGTAGTTGTCTATTCTTGGAAATTAATTCCGTTTAAATATTAGTCTAGTCTTACCGTGTATGAATGTGAATTTGTATTGAAATCAGCTTTATTACCTGAAACAATAAAAATCAAATGATTCATCCCACTAATAAGGAAGTTTCCGGCAGCCTAGTGAAGTTTCCGGCAGCCTAGTGGTGAGACCGTCTGACTTGCGATCCGCAGGTCCTGGGTTCGAATCCCACGGCACGCACCTCTGTCTTTTCGAAATTATGTACGTATTGTTGATTGCCGCCAACTTCAAACGGTGAAGGAAAACATCGTGAGGAAACCTACATGTCTGAGAGTTCTCAATGATCTTGAAGATGTGTGAAGTCTGCCAACCCGCACTTGGCCAGCGCGGCAGACTATGGCCTAACCCTTCTCACAATGAGAAGATGGCCCGTTCCCAGCAGTGGGACAGTTTGTACAAACAGGGCTGTTAAAAAAAAAAAAAAAAAATCGGCCAAGTGCGAGTCGGACTCGCGCACGAAGGGTTCCGTACTATCATCTATAATACTACAAAGTTTAGTTCTGTTTATAAAATAACGAGAAATCAACGAAATTCCAAGTAGTAAATTGCAAACTTATAGGTAGGTTTTCGATACACATCCGGGCAGCATAACGACGCTCGCGCGAATACGCGCGGCTATGGCTCGCTCCGTGATGTTACCTCCCCCGCTACCCGCGCATTCGCGCCACCACCACACCGCGGCGCGGCGCTCGCACCGCGTTTAGATGCACGGATTATTTTCATTTTGTGAGTTTTTATGTATTAGATTAGGTATTTATTTTTATAGTTAATATATTTCTAAATATTTACTTACAAATATTCAAGTTTCTACCTGTTAATTAAGATCGAGTAAAAATTGCTTAAAAATTACGTTTGTTGTATGGGAGCCCCCCTTTAATATTTAATTTATAGTTATTTAATTATTTATTTTGAAAGGTAATATACAAGTAAGTATTCTGTGAAAATTTGAAGCGTCTACCTGTTACCGTTTTTAATATTGAGCAAAAAAATACGAAAAAACACGTTTATTGTATGGGGACCCCCCTTAATATTTAATTTTTATTAATTTTTAGTATTTGTTGTTATAGCGGCAACGGAAATACATCATTTGTGAAAATTTCAGCTTCCTAGCTATCACGGTTTATGAGATACAGCCTGGAGACAGACAGACAGACAGACAGACAGACAGACAGACAGACAGACAGACAGACAGACAGACAGACAGACAGACAGCGAAGTCTTAGTAATAGGGTCCCGTTTTTACCCTTTGGGTACGGAACCCTAAAAAGGTGAAAGTTTGTGAGTGTGTTTGTATTTTTATACTTCTTCACGCTCAAACGGCTAAACCGATTTTGATGAAATTTGGTGTGGAGGTAGCCAACACCTAGTACTAACGCACAGGCTACTTACTTTTTATCCCGGAAAAAATGATTTAATTTAAAATGTAAAACAGTGGGTAACATCGCGGGACGCACCTAGTTTAAAATAAACTTGATGATATGCAATGGGCTTCCTTGACATAAGAAATAAGTTGATCCATACAAAGAGATAACTAGGCGTCTTCAAATCGCAAGCAAATAGGTTTCTTCAAAGCAAATGCGCTCCTTTTTTTTACCGACTTTCAAAAAGGAGGAGGCTCTCAATTCGTCGGAATCTTTTTTTTATGTATGCTCCTTGATTACTGGAGACACCTAGACTGATTTGAAAAACTCTTTTTTTTTTGTTTGAAACGGTATACTTTCCAATAGGTCCCATAGAAATTTTATCAAAATCGGTTGTTTTTTTATTTATTTAATAATTAGAAAAACATGTCATCCATAGCTTTTTTTTTTAGTTTTGTAAACGATTACTTGTATTAGACTGCTACATCGCATCAGGTGAATTGACAGTCAAGCGCGTGCCTTTAAATGATAAAAACAATAAATAAAAAAGAAAATAATTATGGTTTAAAAACCGAAAAAACTGACTTCAAAATGCGCAATATGTATAACGCCTACAGAAATGTGAATACGTATCCGCGACTTTGCTATTCACTTTTCTACAGTTGTTTGGATGATAGTTTACCAGTTATTTTGTTATAAAAACCAAAGTACTGCATCGATTTTGATAAAATTCATAAGGAAGCACCTCTGAAGTATGATCTACCAAATACAAAAATAATCATCAAAATCGGTGAGTAATCGATGAACAAACACAAAAAAAACATACAGACCGAATTGATAACCTCCTTCTTTTTGGAAGTTGGTTAAAATATATGAAAAATATGGGTTTCCATTTCAATAGCAACATTAACTGCTAAATGTAATCTAAAATTAACGTTATAAAATTCTAGGAAATACCTATGTAATACTTTTAAACGCCCACACATTAACACCTTCAAATATACGTAAAATTTAAATCATAATGTAATTTAAAACGCCTTCACCCCGTCCTAAAACAGCAAACCTCTCCGCGATTTCAGTGCTAGGGTGAGTGGGAAATCCGAGACTTTGAAAGGGTTGGCTGTTGAAGCCCGGTGTAATATACATGCATCCTCAGAGACAAGAGCTAGATTACACAAGTAAATGTTTAGAAATTCCAAAAAACCCGACGAACAAAAACGGGTGAACCAATTTTGATGAAACATAGCTTTTAATTAGAAACATGTATACTAAAAAAGTATACATTAATAATTATGAATTAATTATTAAATACAAAAAATGGAAGAAGCTATTGGGTCTGTAAGATAATAAATATACATTTTATAATAATATTTTTAGCGATACGTAAAAACTCGGTAAAATAGAGAACAAGAATTATAAAAAAAAACGTGTACCTTATTTGAAATAAGAACTAAACTAAAACGTTACGTTCGTTGTCAATATCTATTTAATAGAGTACATCATTATTTTATCTACCAACGCACCGTCGAGATTTATTTCCCAGCCCTTCCCGTATCTTCGCGCCGCAAGCCGCGATGACGTGCCCTAAAAAAATAAAAACACTTCGTTGTGTTTTATGAAAAGGCTGAATGGAGAATGTGAAAACTTCGCCTGAAAAAGCTCTGTAAGAATGAATAAAATTCAGAAGCTGAATAATTTTTCAGTTAGAAATCTCTGCGGAGTATGCTTGGCTGGTTTATGATACTTCGCGTCTGCGTCTTGAAACATGTATTGCGACCAGCGCGATCAGAAAAATATTATAGCGTTTGTTTATTTCTATATTTTACACTGTATTTGACATAGACATACATTTTTTATCAAAAACATACAACAGAGAATAAAAATCATACACACAAAATTTTATAACTAAATAATGTTTTTGTCACAATCCGGCCCCAGCTCAGCATAATGCTAGTTGTAAACAACCAGCTGTCTTCCGCTGAGACTGGTAGGTGACGTCACGCATATTTGGTGATAATACGTGTCATAATCTTTTTTACTTTGATTTTAATTACTCGTACTTTGTTCAATTGAAATGGATATTGCTTCGGTACGTCACAAAATGCTTTCTTTTTTGAGCGCGTTTTAGTCCTAAAACGCGCTCGAATGTGGTTTCATGCATGTATAGTTTGCATGCCGCAAAACAAGTCACGATCTGTCGCACAGTAGTCGCAGTTGTCAATACCCTCTCGTTGCCTCGGTACTTGTTTTCCCTATCTACCGTTGGTAAATTTTCACAGGAGAAGAGTATAATACTCTTTTTTTTTTGAAAAAGCTATATTTGTAAGGCTTAAAAGTGTTTTATACAAGAGTATATATAGATCATGTAGGTATAAAAAAGACTTTCAAACCTTACAAATAGCTTTTAAAAAAAAAACAGCAAAAATCTCTCCTCCTGTGAAATAACGGTAGATAGGGAAAACAAGCACTGAGGCAACGCTCTGCTATCTGCCGTTCTCTACTTAAAAATATCCAGCTTAGAATGTGTAGATATTGTGTAGATATTATAGTGGAATGTAGATATTAACTCTAAAAATCTCGATTACGGTTAAAATTCTTTTAGGTTGGAATTCTTTGCCGCCATCTCTGTTTCCTGAGACCTACAATCTTGGAATTTTCAAGGCTAGAGTGAATAGATATTTTCTAGATCGACGAGCTCCATCCTCGGCCACACCGTCGCTTAACATCAGGCGAGTTGGTGGTCAATCGTAGATCTATCTTCTATAAAATAAAATAAAACTGCGAGGTAGATCTTGCGTCTATATATATGCAAAGCAACAATTTCGTCTTCACCCACATACGACGCCCCAGTTCCACTTGTCAAAATTTCAAACCTCAGCTTAGAAATTTCAAACATCAGCTTAGCAGTGCACTCACAGGGCAGACAAGCATGTGGTGACAGCTCCCGCCTACCCTGCACAAAGACAAGCCCCCTTAAACTGTACGTCATTAGACCGGCCAGCTAATTGGGATGGGACACAAAAAACGGGACTAGAGATGTTGAGACAAGAAATAGTGAGGTCCCTCATTAAATGTCTAGGTATATGAGAATGCAGAGATCAGTCTATATGGTATAAATGTTTTTGACTTGGTCTATGCTTCGAAATTGTGTATGTGTCTTGGTATTAGAGCAAATATTTGTATTTATTTATTGGGTACCAAAATGTTATACATTCTTACATTGTTATATGTAACACACAAACATAAGTCAAAGAGCTAAATGCTTACATTGTTATATTATGTAACACACGAACATAAGTCAAAGAGCTAAATGCTAATATAATTATAGCAGATTTTGTAGTTCTACATAATTAATAATTGTATAAAAACGAAAATAATTAAAGCAAGTGCTTGAATTATATAATTTATTTACTGAAGCGGGTTACGAACCTTTGAACCAAAATAATGATCTTTAGAGAACACAATAATAAAAGAAACTCCACTCTGGAAGTTGTTGACGAATAATAATTAAGTACATAGGACACATCACAGACATAGTAGATGGAGCGACTTCATTTATATGAAAACCTTGCGTGCCGCATTTTTGGTACCAACTGTGACGTCACATAAACGATTTTGTGATGAAATGTTCCATCCGCGTGAAATCTATTCAATCCAATGCATCCGCGCGCTTGTACGCTAGTAACTAGTTGACAAAATATCGAATCGGAAGTATATATCACCTGAAATTAAATAAATATTGGTCGTCAATTGCGATTTTTTATCGTACTTGACACGCTCGTACCCCAAGTAATAAAACTCGCTAGGTACATACACTTGGGGTAGTCCGACTAGGCAGGTTAAGCTTTGCGAAAGCTGCAGAACTGGGCAGCGTTGGTAAAAGCATCTTCCAATACACCTCAGTGCCTCGAGTCTAAATTTTACGACCATTGTATATTACCTGTGTTTGTATATGGCACTGAAACGTGGTTACTTATATGGGCCTTTTAAGAAAGCTAAAAATCCCGCAACGAGCTGAAAAAGGCTATGAATAAAATAAAGAGATCCGTAGCCGTACAAAAGCGTGGACATATTGTCTGGACTAACTGTGGACTTCTTGTGGTTGAAAATAAAATTAATAGGTTGATTGATTGAGAGGTGACTTCGTTAAGAATAAAACCTTTTCTTCTTTGGCATAAAGTAGTAACTGAGTCCATTTTATTTTATTTTACCTGTGATTTGATTTGAGATAATTTTAAAGTTTAAAAAACTCGTTATTTCGTTTACTTGTAATACATATATGTAAAGATAATAATTAAACAAGGCACTCAAGCGTTGAAGTAACTCTATTTTCTCCTTATACACATTGGATGAGGAGTAAGTAGGTTTTACTTTTCAAGCTCAATAAATCTCTCACGATTGTAAACTTTTTAAAAGACCTCTATTCACCCGCTCGTTTTTTTTTTCAAGAATGACATTTGTCACTGAATGTCAAATGCTTCGTCGTCGCAGATTAGAAAATGTGCAGATGTTTATACGAAAAACATCAACATTCCACACTTTTGCAAAGAAAAACGTGTCAGTGGAACTCTGCGATTCTATAATCTGACGCACTCACTCAGGAATACAATGAAAATATTTTTACTTTTAGAGATTATTCAAAAAGTAATAAAGCAATGTTTCTAAAATAATTATGGGACCAGCTTGGAAGCTTTCTCTATACATCAATTTAAGAAACATAAAAATTGGTTCTCGAATGACGGAGTAATTCGTGTTCATACATTAAAAAAAATATACGGTACGAATTGATAACCTCCTCCTTTTTCGAAGTCGGTTAATAAAAAACGATGACAATGATTAAGAATAAAAATAATTAATATATAAAAAAAATGTGAAAAAAAAACTACTTCAAAATACGCGATTCGTTTATTTGGATCACAGAATTCGCCATGTTACATAGGACCATTTGGATGATATATTTTCAGTTATTTTGTTGTAAAAATCAAAGTAATGAACCGATTTTGATAAAGTTTAAATATGATGTATTACCTAACAAAGAAAAAAGAATCTTCAAAACAATACTTGGCAGAGTAGGTAATCGCTGAAAAAAAGTATCTATGTTAAAAGAAAAACAAAATACCCGACTGCATAAAAACAGTTTTTGCAGTCGTAACTTACTATTTCATTGCTCTTGGTACGCTGTTGACTGTACGATTTTTGTGAGAAAGTGTGTGTAAAAATGCTGTAATAGATTATACCTAAATGCACATTCTTTAGAATAATTCTAGTTAAGCCTCTTGTTTATTACGAAGAAGTTCGTTGGATATTTAGAAAACACGTTTATTTTTATTTTTGCGAGATATCATCATCATCATCATCATCTCAGTCACAAGAAATCCACTGCTGGACATAGGCCTCCCCCATGGATTTCCAAAAAGACCGGTTGGAAGCGGCCTTCATCCAGCGAGATATGTAATATTATTATTATAAAAAAATACAGCCTATGACACTCTGGAAGTGAAGACGAATCTAACGACACCTCGCACATCAAAATCGGTCAAGCCGCTTAGGCTGTAGGTGATTATATCGAAACATACATACATACCTAAATACATACCCACATACATACATACATTCTTGTATACATTCATACACACATACATTCATACATATAGTCGAACTGAGAATCTCCCCCTTTTTGGAACACGGTTAAAATAGCCTATGTCCGTATTCAAATTCTATAACAATTGGTTCAGCTGTTTAGCAATACACAGATGAAGATACAGAGAGACAACGTTGCTTTCGCTTTTTAACCCCCGACGAAAAAAGAGGGTGTTATAAGTTTGACGTGTGTACAATACACATATGGGTAAATGTCTGTGGTTTCGTAGCTCTCAAACAGATGTTTTTTGGATGGAAGATTTAATCGACAGTGTTCTATGTTCAGCTATGTTTCGTCAAAATCGGTTTAGCTGTATTTGATTTTTTTGTTGTCTTCAAAGCTAACTTACATAATATTAGAATTGTTAATAGAGTTGCCACAATAAAACTATGCGGACACCCATCATCATATTACTCAAGCCAGTAACCGTTGCATCACTTCATTTACATGTATTTTTTAAAACCTCTCTCGGTCAAGTGCTCTGATTGAAATGCAATTTTATTCGTGCACTTTATTTGAGTATGCAAAACTGTTTTTAATTTTCTCTTTGTGAAACCCGCTTTGTAAAACGTTGGTAACATTATTTCTCTTGTGGTTTTGGATTAGTTTATTCTTCTGACGGATCTTGTAATTAATATTATAAAGTGAAAATATGTGATGCATGTTACTTTTTCACGGTCAAACGGCTAAACCGATTTTGATGAAATTTGGTATGGAAGTTGCCGTCACCCTGGATTAATACAGGCTACTTTTTATACCGAAAAATAATATGTTCTTTGATAAATTTTATGTAAAACAGCGAGTATGTAACACTGCGAGGCTCAGCCAGATTTAAGATATTTTATTATGAAATACTTTAATATTGAAAGAATTCCATTCTTGTGAAATGTGTGTATGTCAACTCACGCGCATGGTTGTGTCAACCCCGTCCATAAATTTACTTTACATTAAGGGCCTTACCGAAAAACGTTACTTAACTTTAACCAACGTCTTAAGTTATCTGTCTTTTTTCCGCAAGTGTCATTACGTGTCAGCTAGAAGTTGACAAAATTCAAAATTCAAAATTCTTTATTTTTGCTTATTAATGTGTATACATCATAAGGTCTTACAGCTAAGTTTGTCCATTCATTAACGACCATAACGGTCATGCAAAATTAATAATTTAAGTACGTCAAATAATTATAATAATGAATTGAGTATTTTAAATGTCAAAAGCAATTGTTTATAAAGATACAATAATAAGTTAAGTCCATTAAAATAAAATAAATACATTTAATCATTTACAAGCCCTTTCGTAAGCATGTAAGCGACATGCCATTTTATTTAAAAAATCATCAACTTCGTAAAAGCACTCCTTCACTAACCACTTTTTCAACTGTGAACAAAAACGACTGTAAGGAAGTTCCATCAGTTCTTCAGGAAGGGAATTAAAAATCAAAGCAGCCATGTGAATGCAGTTTTTCCTAAACAGCTCGAGTCGAGGCTGTGGTAGTTTGAGACGAACTCGAGGGGCGGACCGTTTATTAACATTGTCATACAGTTCAAATAATGTCGGGTTATTCATTACAAATTTCGCCATTTCAAAAATATATAAACAGGGAACTGTTAATAAGTTATTAGATTTAAAGACTGGCTTGCATGAGTCATCCCACTTCAAGCCATACATTGCGCGAACACATTTTTTTTGCCCAATAAATACTTTCTTGACGTCACAAGAGTTGCCCCATATAATGATACCGTAACGCAGAATAGAACAAACATAGGAATGATAAACTGTCAGAACAGTTTCTTGGGATGTACATTGTCTCAGCTTCTTTAAGGTAAAAACGAAGCTGTTTATTCGACTTCGTAGTAAGTGAACGTGCTCTTTCCAAGTTAATTGTGCGTCGATAGTGATTCCTAGAAATTTTGTGCTATTGACCTGTTCAATTGAGTCATTACCATGAGTAATTTTCAAAGGGGGCAACTTCTTTTGACGGGTTTTGAATTGAATTAATTTCGTTTTAGACATATTTATTTTTAAATTATTTGAATTAAGCCATTTTAAAATATCATCTAAGCAATTATTAATATCATTTTCATAAGTACCAGCATTCTGACGTTTTACAACTATGGTTGTATCATCTGCAAATAATATGCTGCTATGTTTAATAGACGCAGGCAAGTCATTCACGTAATAAAGAAAATACACTGGGCCGAGTATACTGCCTTGAGGAACGCCGCCATGATTTAATTTACGCTCAGAATCGTATTCTTGCAAACGGTTAGTGCATTCGTCCAGTTTTGTGATACGTGTTATTTGCTGTCTATTTTGCAAGACAAAATATGTTAAGCATTGCTTAAAGTTAAGTAACGTTTTTCGGTAAGGCAGTAAGTATCCATCATTATATTTTAACCTAATCAAAGTAGCAATATAAGTAAAATAGGCAAAAAATGTGACACCTTATTATTTAACTTACCTTGCCTGGAAGAGATCGCTCTAAGCGATAAGGCCGCCAATTAAAAGCCTAGCAATAATTATATTTTCTCTGTATTCCTTTTTCTGTATTTGTGGTATTTTAATAAAGAGTTATCTATCTATCTATCTTACGTTTTAAATTCTTTATTCGCTTAAGAGGCCGTGGCAAAGATTAAAACTCCCAAGCATTGACGCTTCGACAATTCTCCTAACCTCTTATTGTGGAATCCGTAAAAGCCATTTGAAAGGAGAGTTCTCTTATTTATTCTGTCAATAAGGGAATATTTCGCCCCTTATCTGAGGGCTTAAGGTTATGAATCTGCGAGGTATTTCGTAATGAAATTTTTAGGACATCTCTGCCGACGATGTCGTGCCATGAAGAGGCTACTACGTATGGACAATGTCGCTTTATTGTTGTATTGAAATGTTTTGAACCCTTCCTAAAGGTATTTGTTGTTGTGTTCAGCTTGAGGTTGGTATCTCTTATTGGTATTTGACTAAAATAAAACAATTTTGAAAGATATTTTTAAATAATGATATCTATTTCCGTAACAATGTTTGTCAGTAATTTACACGTTTTTTTTTTCATACAACAGGAGACAACCGTTTTCTACTCCTGAATAATAACCGATTTTGATTATTCATTTTTTTTAATGGTCGAAACTATTTATGTCTCTGCTTCTATGGTTCGTTTTTTGCATATTTTTTTTTTGACTTTGGAATCATAACGAAATTAAACAAAAATAATCCTTAGCCATTTATGATTTCCATTAGAAAAGAAAGAATTCTGGCAATCGGATAATGTTTATGGGTAGTAGAGGTAGAAAAGTTTTATCTATTTTGTATGGAAGAGCACGCAACAACGTGTATCTTGAATATTAAACATGGTTTTAGGAAGAGACCAAAATTAATTTGAGTCAATCAAACTTTTTTCATATCGATCACCACACACAAATGATAATCCTCAAAATAAATTTTTAATTTGTGATTTAATCGTGTAATAAACATACATAAAGAAGCCTTATAGTCGAATTGAGAACATCCTCCTTTTCGGAAGTCGGTTAAAATACAAATATTGGAAATAAATCAAAGCAGTAAAGTAATTTTTATATGACCAAAATTATAAAAATCCCTAGCTCCCTCATCTCAGTGAAACACTCTGTTTCCACCTTTACAAATTTATGAAAATGACGGATCGATTTATTACGACACAGCGCCAAAATATTTTATTACTTACTTCCAGATTTATGAAGTGAGACGTAAAAATGTATTGCCGTTTTTTTTAATAAAAGTCGACTCTAATGAATTTGTTATGAAATAACATTTTGTAATCTCCGGTACTAAAATGTTAATGAAAAATTTTGGATGGTAAGCTGTCCGTGATTTAGTGTAAAACTGTACTAGGTCGGATTTTATGAATGTTGATAAAAATATCTGAGCCAGCACTGACTAAATGAATGAGCGAGTGAACAGCCAGACTCGCACTTCCACGTATTATTTATTCAAATATAATATCGCCAGTGAAAAGCGGAACTGCTGAAACCGACACCAAAGTCAATTTTTATTGCATATTCGGTTTTATTGCGTCGCATGGTTTAGAAAATTAGAATATAATTTGAAAACAAATCATTAGAAAAATCTGCGTTTTCATGAGCGACCACCGTATTTATAGTTGTAACTAGCATAAAAACTGCATTTTTTATAATATGTAATTTAAAACATTTTTTTAAGCTATCGCGGGCCTTGAGCCTGGAGACCGAATCCAGAAATTCCGTAACGAAAATAACCTAACACACCGCGCGTAAAGCTATTATGCAATAGCTTTACCGCGGCAGTCTGCGAGTGCCACACGTCTTTTTTTAATTATATCAGCCCGATAGTTACAGCGCTGTTAAAATTTTGACCCTTGAAAGTTACAGTTTTTACGTACTTATCAAAAAAATGTGATTTTGTGAAAATCCTTGGCATATGTTCAGCAGTGGACTTCTTATGGCTGAAATGATGATGATGATGATTCTAAAACATCAGAACAGAATATAGATAGTTTAGAAGCAAGAAGCGGCCCGGAGCCCATTCAGCCATAAATAACACAATTAATCAAAGTAGATCATGAGCGACAGACTGGCGCACGGACAGTATCTCTTTACTGGAGAAACATTAATCACTAATTCACGGACGTCTATTGCAACTGGGGAGTTCTTCACTATGATCACTGTTGTTGTCAACACTTTGTATTTTTAACCGACTTCCAAAAAGAAGGAGGTTCTCAATTCGACTGTATATTGTTTTTTTTTTTTGTATGTTTGTTCAGCGATTACTTCGCCAATTATGAATTGTTTTTGATTATTCTTTTTTTTTTTTGGTAGGAAATACGTCAGAGGTATCATCGGTCCCATAGGAATTTTATAAAAATTGGTTCAGTACTTTGATTTTTATAACAGAATGACTGAAAAAATATCATCCAAGTAAACGAATTGCGTATTTTGAAATCGTTTTCGTTTTTTAAAACTATTTTTTTTTTGCTGTTAAATATTTATTGGCGTGCCTTGGCCTAACAATCTACTCGCATCTTGTGACAGAAAATGGCATGACGCTCTTTCGTGCCGTCACACTCCCACTACGCTACTGCTATTTACTCTATTGTGTGTACGTTCGCGAATACTATATGTACACTACGTTACTGTCATGTGTGAGTTATATACTGCGTATGCCTATATATTCAATTAGAGTAGGTATTTAGACGCGTTCACCGCTTGTACACCCATTTTGTTTTGACAATATTACCTTTTGCTTTACATGTGCTAAATTTCTCGGTCAATAAATCGAGGTCATTCGTGCACGTCATCGAACACTTATTAACCGACTTCCAAAAAGAAGGAGGTTATCAATTCGACTTGTTTTTTTTTTGTATGTTTGTTCACTAATTATTACGCCAATTACATTAATTTTGATGTTTTTTTTGGTAGGTCATATTTCAGAGGTGGTCCCATATAAATTTTATCAAAATCAGTTCAGTGCTTTGGTTTGTATAACAAAATAACTGGTAAAATATCATTAGAGTGTCTGTAGAAAAATTAAAAGTCGTGTAAGCGCGCTTTAAATTTTATAAATTCAACTTCACTAGAATTTTAACTTTTGCGTTTGATAGATACCAGTACATCCTCTAAAGATTTAACGCCAAGTAAACAAATTGCGTATTTTGAAGTCAGTTTTGTCAGTTTTTTAAACTATAATTATTATTAATACACTATAAATATGCCCCACTATTTTATTAAATCTCGACCCAAATGTATCTTTATCTATCTATGTATTTTATTATCTATGTATCTTTTACTAACCAGAAAGTATGTAACTGAGTCTAATTAAAATGTGCAAAGTATAAAAGAACACACAATCTTGGAATTTTCAAGGCTAGAGTGAATAGATATCTTCTAGATCGACGAGCTCCATCCTCGGCCACACCGTCGCTTAACATCAGGCGAGTTGGTGGTCATCGTAGATCTATCTTCTATAAAAAAAATAAAAAAAAAAACTCGAACGAGTTTATATAGTTGATTCCTTGATAACGAAAACAAATTGTATCTACATTTGATTGTCATTGTTTTTGTTTGAATTCCTTTTGAAAGTCAAGCTTTTGTTTGAACTGTGTTTGCATCGCAATTTCAATGGATTTCTTCAGAGTTTGAATTGGAAGAGCTGGTTTTGTCACTATTTGGAGTGCTCAGTTCTGATTTTGTTTTGTGGAAAAATGTTACCAAGATACTTAAAATTGATGAATTATTTTTAGAAATTTAGCCTGTTATTGTATCGTTGGTTTTAGGAGCAAAATATTGTAAACCAGATGTTTAGCTTCATTCGAAAGTAGATTTAAGCCTTTGTTTCGGTTATCATTTTCAGTCTGTCTGATCAAATATTTTACAACTTTTATTGCAAAGAATACGAATTATTATTTTTATTTTGCTATTGTCAATAAATCAGATTGGAACTGGGTTGTGGGTAAAAAAACTTGTCAAAATAAACCTCAAAAAGACTATGTGAGGTGGCATTTATCTTTATTGATAGAGAGAAAAGTACTACCCAAGGAGAGCTGCCTCAAGCAAAGGCTTTGGATTGGAAGTCACCTCTGCGGTCCTGTGCCCTTCATTAGATCACAAAGGATGGTCAGAAAAAGGGATTTCATTGGTTGAATCCCACATTACCCAATTGCACGTCCATGGGATCTTTCACAGTTTTTCCCATTAATATATAATAATAAAATAATAATAATATATATTTAACATTAAATGGTCGATATTTTTAATGTCCATCCTGCTGTCATGGATAAATTTTTAAAAGACTATTATTTCTTCAAATACACATCAATATCTATTTCTATCTTATAATATAAAACAGTCTGGTTAGTTACACTATCTATAACTCAAGAACGGCTAAACCGATTCGGATGAAATTTTGTATGGGAGTAGGGTAGACCCTGGAATATTACATAGGCTACTTTTTAATCTGCTTGCAGGATAGCGGATGAAACTGCAGGGCGCCGTAAATAAATACGTAGACATATATTTATTCGTGGAAGACACAACAGCAAACATAACAAAAATAATTAAAAAAACACATTATTTGTCTTCGTAAATATCGTCGCGGCTCACTATGCTCGCCGAGTGATAGCAACAGTTTCGAGAAAGAATCTACATTCATCTTTGTCGTTTAAACATAGAATGACAGATAAGAAGATACTTATAGATAGAATCCGTATCCGATAAATTGAGAATTGTGTACAGGTAGTCTAGTAAAAATAAGATTTGTGACAACATAAAAGACAACTAAGTATATTGTTATTGGTGTTTTGAAATACATTTGACACAATTTCATAATGGAATTATAAAAGCTAATATTGTTACCTTTACACGATCAAACGGCTGAACCGAGCGTTATGAAAATTAGTATAGATATAGCTTTGGACCTGGAGACGGACATAAGCTACTTATCATCATCATAATCATCACCGTTTTTCATAACTACGCGAGTGTAACAGCGGAACGCAGCTAGTCTATAAATCGGGGATTAATGTTGATCTATGATTTTTAGTTATTTTCCTATCATAATTTCAAAGAATCCCCCCCAGTTGCAAATACTGTGATTTGCTCCATACAAACGGATTTATTTTTACTAGACTAAGGGTGCTTATTCTCATTTCTTATAGCGGTGCAAAGTTGGCTCGACGCGTTTTTATCTTGCTTTTTCTGCAATAAAGTGTGACACATATGTTAAAAGTAGTTATTAACAATATTATAATTAAAAGTTTGCTCATTTCAACGCTTGGCTCACTCTCTTAATTAAAAAAAAAAACAAGCGCGAGCCAACTTTGCACTATTCTAATCACAATGCGATAGGCATTGTTATTAGAATATCATCATCATCATCATCTCAGCCATAAGAAGTCCACTGCTGGACATAGGCCTCCCCCATGGATTTCGAAAAAGGCCGATTGGAAGCGGCTTGCATCCAGCGTCTTCCCGCCACTTGTATGAGGAATTTTAGAATAGTGCAAAACGATTATTATAATAGTGCAAAGTTATTACAAAATTAGAGCTACGACCTTATTTATTATCGCCTCGATGTGATAGGTACTGATTATTCATGGAGAACGAGTTAATATAAACGAGCTAAAATAAACGAGTTAGTTAATGCATTGATTGCGCGAAGAGGCGTAAAGTTATGTTTATTATGTAAAGTATATTGTGTAAAGTTATGTACCCTTGCCGCTCCAAAGTAATCATGACCAGGCTCAGCCCGTAATCCGGCTTTATGTTAGGCCAAATACAACATGCCAAGTTGCCGGTCAAGCTCCCTTCCTTAGTAAAATCTATAAGGCATGACAACAACGCCACGAATTCGCTAGTTTATTGGATTTAATCGGGTTTTGATGAATGCGCATCTGATCTGCGTAATCTTAATTCATCTTGCTTTTTAGGGTTCTATTTTTAAAGGTATAAAACGGAAGCCTTCAAGGATCACTCCATTGTATCTACTCTAAATTAATAAAACAATAATTAATAATTATCAAAACGTTGGCTGCGGTCTCTTGAAGCTGTTAAAAATCAATGCATTAAAAAAATAACCCTCAATAAACTGCTAGTTTTGTCTCGTATTGACATTTTTGACACTCAAGTGATTCAAACTTACTTCCCAATGACCCAAAACTACAAAATATTGGCAAGAAGCAAGGTCTTCAGTCGTCAGTACAATTTTACAAGTATCTATGAAATGAAAATATTTCAAATTTTTATTTGAGGGATCTTCCATAGATTTTTTTTTTATTAAAACTTTACTAATAATAGCCAAGATCTGTTAAACTCCATATTGTACAGTAATCTATCCATAGTCCATCCATATACCCAATCTGTATTTTTTATTATACATTTTTTAAAGGTCCTCTCAGTGTTGGTTCCGGCCCCACTGATGCCTTTCAAAGATCCCGGCTAGACCTGTGTATAAATTTTAATAATAATATTAATTATTAATGATAGTAATATTTAATTATTAATAATAATAATATTTAATTATTAAAACAAAATACTCGACTGTAGAAAAACAGTTTTTTCGTTACAATTTATACAGTAAGTTACGTGAGAAAGTATACGTAAAATGATTTACAATCATTCTAGTAAAATCTTGTTTATTACGCAAAAAGTTCGTTAGAGGTTAAGAAAATACGCATTTTTTTATTTTTACGAGAGATATATTATTATTATATTTACAAAAAAATATAGCTGACACTCAGGGAATGAAGACGAATCTAACGATACGCACGCGCACATCAAAATCGGTCAAGCCGTTTAGGCTGTAGGCGATCATATAGAAACAATGCGATTACAAACTTACAACGTAGCTAGAATGTATGGGTGAAGATTGTTTTTATCTACAAAGTTATAAAGTATAAAGTTGAGTTGTGAAGCGGCAGAAAATAATACGGAAGCCTTGCTATACGAAACAAATTCGTTCTTGTCCGTCTTTTATAGTGTCGCGCAAAAATGCGACACTACTTTAAATCAATTTTTGAAACAGCCAACCCAAATGCTTTATTACCACTGTTTCCTGAATGTACCTTTCCCTATAGATGTACATTTAAATCAAGAAAGAATCGGTTTATTTAATTCAAGCGCCCGCACTTGGCCAGCGTGACAGACTATGGCCTAACCCTTCTCACAATGAGAAGATGGCCCGTTCCCAGCAGTGGAACAGTTTGTACAAACAGGGATGAAAAAAAAAATCAAGCGCGATTCACCGTAGACCGCATCAGATGAGTTGGCGGTCAGATGTAACCCTATCTCTGAATAAAAAAAAACCTCTCATATAAACTACAAAACAAACCATAAATAATGGTAATTATTCTAATAGCACTACAATTAAAATATTCCAGGTTGTTGTGTTCAAATAATTGTAGTAATTAAAGGAAATCGACGGCTTCCTGAGGCCGGAAATTCGTACAATCTCACTGTGAATTGCACCGCATTTAAAAAATACCCGCCTTTGTGCCCGTTACGTAATTATTTTTATACCAAAATGTGACTTATATTTAAAATACTAACCAATAAAATATAACGACAAAACCGCTTTATTAGCTATGTGTACTTTCCACATATATATATATATATATATATATATATATATATATATATATATATATATATATACCTATATATAAATAAATATATTATCCGTAAAAAATATGTTCGTATTAATCAAACACGCGTCGTTTATCTTGCGAAGCACCGTAAGAATTATATATATCTTAAGTTTTTTACTATTTTTTCGTAGACCGTAATGTCGCTTAACATCAGGCGAGTTGGCGGTCAATGCAGTCTGTCGTGCCCTCTATACTTTACCGCCCTCGACTTCCATATAAGCATGTATTAGTAATACGTATTGTTGTATTATTATTACAAATATCATACTAACCTAATTTAAACGGTTGTAACAACATAATTTTACTCATTCGATAAACCACTGAATTTTAAATTTCAGTGGTGTACCTTCCATTAAAACCCTTCGGTCTCTAAAACAGCACGTTACCCGTGACATTTCTCCAGCAGTTTCCTGTAGTAGGAAGCTCTCTAAGCTGGGTGAACACACAGGAGCCACGAGCTTCGAGCTGTAGTCACTGTAATCAACCTGAAGCTACGTAAGCCTACGAGGCGGAACGGCGCGTGTTTCCAAACATAAGATTAACTTTATAAAGGGGTGGAAAAATTTAGTCCTTTGAGGAATATCCAACGTGATATTATGGGGTTTTGTAATTGTGTGTCTTTTAATAATTAAATAAGTGACGGGAGGACGCTGGATGTAGGCCGCTTCCATTCGGTCTTTTTGGAAATTCATGGGGGAGGCCTATGTCCAGCCGTGGACTTCTGGCTGACATGATAATAACGATGATGATGATTAAAATATTTTAAAATTATAGGGTTCTTTTCAATCTTTGTTGATGGAGGTCGGTCCTAATGTCAGAGGTGTGTTTACCATCTTGAAACCACCCATTACGATCATCAGGTGAGGTGTGGTAAAATGATTGGTATTTTGAGCATAAAAAGTAAGCAGTAATTTACAAGTTTTCAGATTTTTTTTTAAGAATTTGTTTATAAATAAAACTAATCTGTACTTATAAACATTGCCCGATTTCGGTGAAAATTTTAATTGTGATTGGATCTATAAACAGTCAACTTAAAAAAATATAACTTTGTAGTTGAGAGCCTAAACAAGCAAGCCTAACCTAATCATTTGTGATTACCATATTAAAAAACCGGTCACCGGATTCACGCACCGAGGTTTCCGTACAATCTTACATACTCGTAAGTAAATACTTCGAATCGTGTGTGCCCATCGTGTTACGCGAAGACCCTTAATGGACCACAGTGTGTACTATGATTGGACCGTGCCGTACGCGGGAGGAACGCAGTACGCATTTTTATTGAATGAAAGATACCGTAGAATTAATAAGTGCATAATAACAGTGTAAGTACTTCGTTACCACAGTGCTTGTTTGAGCTATCTACCATTGGTAAAGAAATTCTGGAGAAGACTTTATGCTTTATTTTATTTGAAAAAGATATATTTGTAAGTCTTGAAAGTCTTTTTTTATTCATGAGTTCCATAACTGTACTAAAACCTCCGTGAGAATTCCTTCATATTATTTGATTAACCGGAAAAAACTCACGATAATACGGACCTAGCCGCCCGCGCCGACACCGCCGCCACGGCGTCGGCCGACTCAGATGTAGAATCATACTCTTCCTATCTCTTTTACTTTTGACCGAATAATATCGTGAGTTTTTCCGGTTAACCGAATAATATGAGTTACATATACTCATTTTACCAATGGTAGATAGCTCAAACAAGCACTGAGACGACGATTTGTCATCTCCAGCTATATGAACTACGGTCGCAGGAGAGATGAGAGCGAGTAATTACGTCCGGCTGCGCACAATAAACTCGAACAAAAGCTAGCTCACTCGCTAATGATGCGAAACTTACCTTTTGTGTGTGGATAAGTGGATATGTACTATAAAAAACTCGATTCGCTCGCGAATTTAATAAATCAATGAATTTAATATTAATATTGTATGTAAAAATAAAAGTCGTGTATCTGTGACATATAACTACGGAATTTTTAAGATTTCAAGTAAATATTAAATTCAGTAACCAACATATTTTATATTATTGACCAAGATATACCTAAGCATGTGATAATATTTTTACCGACGTCAAATTTGAGGAAGTTAAATTTCAGCTGTAGTGCCTGTAATATATTTTTATGTTTGTTACTATTTGTTATGACTTAACTCGGAAACGGAAACGGACGAAAAAAATATTGTTTGTTTGAAAGAATATAATAGGTATACTTTCAGATCGCTTCCATCTTCTTCAATATTGGTTCAGTAGTTTAGTAATCTATTACGTGAAATATCATATTTTCTTGTGTCATATAAATACTTAAATTAGTAATTTTGATTCTCTAATTTTTGCTTCCTATCTGATCAGTATACCAGTAGTATACCTAGCCTTAAAGAATTTTTTTTTTATTCGAAAATAGGCTTGCGCTTGACCGTCAATTCACCTGGTGTTAAGCGACAGTTACGGTCTACGATGGAGCGCGCTTGCCTAGAAGAAACCTATTCACTCGCGATTTGAAGACACCTAGATTATATCCAGTCGGAAAGACCCACAGCATTCCACAGTTTGGCAGTACGTACAATGAAAGTGGAGCCAAAGCGTTTCGTATGTGTTTTCGGAATATCAACCATATAACGATGCCGCTTTTTCGTGCTTCTTGCGGTCCGATAGAAAAATGGGCATCGGGGGATGAGATCATGCAGAGAAGACGCACACTCACCGAAATGTATACGATAAAAAACCGACAAACTAGCTACTTTGCGACGATGCTCCAGACTTATGAATTAGATTTCACCCCGTATGAGCTTAGTTACAAGTCTGTTTTATTTACAATAAGTCAAAATTTTGGACGTTCGGACGTTTGCTTATAAAAATCCATGTATGTAATAACGTCCGTTACACATGCATTTCTTTTACCCGACTGTGTACCTGGGTTATGCTTTTTATTTATTTTTCAAACTATATATAGGTTCTGCTAAATTGCATAGCAGTAGGCAGATAATAAATTCTCATTCATATAGAACAATAATTTCATATGTAGGTTAGTTATAATAAAAAGACAAGTAGATAACATTAAAAATACCTACGTACTTACTTACTAGCTCGGGTATTTTACAAATGTATACCATAAGTATATAATATATATATTATGCACATAGGTGTAGATAACGTGTATGTACAAGACAGTTGTAGCAACGTTTCCGGCGTTTTAATTGCTCTTGGTTTATTCATTTAATTTTATCTTAGCAAAATTGCGGCAAAATTATCTCTATTTTAAACCAAATCACCAGAAAATTACATAAATTCCCCTTAAACCCTTTGATCCATAACTAAAACAGCGAAGTGAAAGTTACTAAACAGTGAAATCTTCGATTTTACGCTCAAACTTTTAATCGAGTGGTAATAAAGTCCTGCAAAACGAGGACTCTGTTTCAGCTATTAAAACTTTGACGTTAACCTCTGAAAATAGTTTTACAGTTTGTATCATTAAAATTTAAAAGCTGTAAAAAATTAAAACGAAAAGTTGAATAAGACTGAACTCAAACGAATGCAAGTTTTTGAGTTGTGAGTCGCACAAAATCAGTCGCGCTATTTCGGTTCCGAAATTCTGGTAGGCCATCAGATGGACGCAATTTTTTTCAGTTGCTATTCAATCGTTGTACGGGATATTTGAGTCGTACGGTAGCATAAGCCAACCGGACTTTTGTATGTACTCGTAGCTGCAGTTGTGCCTTTTTCTTAACTACTACT
This sequence comes from Lycia hirtaria, assembly GCA_947563715.1. Classification (NCBI taxonomy): domain Eukaryota; kingdom Metazoa; phylum Arthropoda; class Insecta; order Lepidoptera; family Geometridae; genus Lycia; species Lycia hirtaria. The sequence continues at coordinate 42,403,144 of OX387379.1, forward strand.
ATATACTTAAACTATAATATATATAATTTTTTATTAATAACTATTTTTATAGTTTAACAACTATAAAATCAGAAATCGGAAAGTATATCTCCATCTCTGTCATTCTCTATGGAAATGACAGAGATGGAGATATACAAATCGAATCGATTCCGAAACCGAATGGGTTCAGAATACGGGGGCAGGTCAAACTATTGTGAATTAAAGTATGGTGTTTTTATCTTGTATTGAATGATGTTTGGTTTTTATTGTATTCTAAATGGTGTTTACTGTTTTTTGGTGTTTTATTTTAACCCCGACCTAAAAAGAGGGGTGCTATAAATTTGAGTTTCCTGGAAGAGTTAGGTATGAGAATATTACATTCGAACTCACCATTCTGCTTTTCGTTCACAAGATTTTCGGATAAGTCATAACCAACCTAGCTTCATACTAAGTAATTGTGGTTGCAGTCACAGTTGAGTGATCTTGTGGGATTGTATATTTTTTATTACAATCCTACAAAACCACTTTATATAAAATTAAATTTTACCTACCTACGAATCTAAAAAAAACTCTACCAATTGGATTATCATTCAAAAGCCAAGACCAATCCCTAAGTACCACTAAAATAATTTAAGTGTTACGAGTATACGTTTTTTAGATAAAACTTTAATCCAGAAAACTGGAATGCGAGCGGTGTGGTGTTATTAAAATTCATTCATTGCCACATTATGCGGCTGCGGGCTGAATTTCAAAATGAGATTCCCGGGCCCTACGTGACGTCGGGTGTTCATGGCCCGTGAAATGCTCTCTATATCATTGTGCATAACTATACTACTTAGATCCTTTTTCTTTATATAATTGACATTAACTATGATTGGTCCACTCTTCATGTTATCCGGTAGGTGGTTGTAAATACGATCCACGTATACATATATAACCACCTAGCGGATAACATCAAGAGTGCATCCTCCTTAAATATTATTAAAAATAAATTAAAACTACTGCTTCAAAGCGTATTACAACGTAAATGAATTTATTCTAGACAAATTATAAGTAGGTAATTATTGTACTTGGTTTGACAATATTTTATCTTTAATTGTGCATATTTTTTTATTAATTGACCTGTAAATGACATTTTACCAATAAATTGCGGTATCGACTGATCCGTGGACTTGCTAGGAAATCGCTTTTATCCAACAGCGTGAAGAATTTCTTAAAACTAGAAGCGAATATATATTTCATGTGCAAAACGTAGACCACATTTTCATTGAGTGAGTTTTCTTTAGTGAAACCAATACGGACGTGAGCCCACTGCATAGGAAATACACTAATGCACGATAAAATGATTGTAACGGAACGAAAGAATTGCTGCATAGCAGAGAAAAAGGCAAGTTCATAATAAAATTCTTGCAAAGACGGATAAAGTAAAATCTAAATGAATATCAAGTTTATTTAGTTTAATGGTACACGAAACAGAAAACAGTCTTTACAATTTTTACAATGTACAATTCATAATTACGACCTAAACTATATTACTTAAATGTATACACAACATGTTATAATTACAATTACAATAATAAGATTTTCAGTTTCAAAAGTTTTTTTTTCAAATAGGCACCTTAACCAGCTTTGTCATTTATATTGTTCATTAGTTCGATCTGATCACATACTTAAATAGCAAAGTGTATTTAAGTAATTGAAGGTTGAAATTTTATAGGAGGCATTAAATACGCCAGCGTATTTCCCGCCATTGTGCGCTGGCTGGCATGCCATACGCTAGCGTATCGTTATTCCTCTCCTTGTTGTACTCCCCGCCAGTTAACTATGACATAATATTTTTTTCTGCTCTAACTCGTTCATAGACAGGCAAAATGACAAACTACCAATCAGATACGTTAGAATTGATACTTCCGAAATAAATTTCTGTGTAAATTGCATCAGAATGACGCGCGCGGTCAAGGTTATAAACACGTAATGGCGGCCGCTCTTGCCATCTATTTATAAATACCGATTTTATGTATTTATTTCGATTAAATACATATTTTGTTATGTTTTACACGTGGCAAAACCAGTAATAAAGTTAGTGACAGTGTCAAATACATGTCTGTGTGATCAAAAAAATCGAAATATTTGTTTCGAACCGAACGCCGACGGACCTTTTTTGTGCCGAAATTTGAGTGTTTTTTTTGTGACTTTTATGTTGTGATTTTTTTTTCAAAATAAGGTTTCATTATATACTTCAAAATTAATAGTAATATGTGACCGATATATATCCAGTGATACGATACAAGTGTTAAATTAAGTATGTGATGTGTATATTAATCACAAATATGAATCTAAACGCATACATGTCGAACGAACAATAGTGTCCGAAAAGCCGTGCCAGATGTCCGCCGTCGGTATTTATAGCCGATTTTGAAACATAGTTTCAATTACAACAGGTATGTATGTTGCATGTTTTTTATTTGTTATGTTATTAATAATAAGACTGCATATACAGATTTTTAAATAAAGCAACCCATTTTGCTCAATAACGTCCTAATTGACTTCGCGTATTTTTTTCAATTATCTATCATCATTATCATCAGCCCGAAACGAGGTTTTTTATGGTCTCTAATAGATAAATAAAACACATTTTTATCGACTAAACCATTACAAAACCAGAAGCTCATAAATTATACTATTCATAAACAAAAGTTACAAGCCATTCCAACTTAAAGAATATCAAGTTCACATTTTGTAAGCATGACCCGTTTTTACGACCGTCCTAATTGGCCACTTGAACCGCACGTGCTTTATGACGATCTTGTTAATCTAAACAATGTATGGGATGATGTTATTTTTTCTCGGATATCTGTATATTGTTGTTTTTTAAAGCCAAAAAAACAATAATATGTATGAAATGTTTTTAATATTTTTTAATATGATTTTTTTCGTAAAAAATGGTGAAAAAAAATCGCATGCTCAACTTTAAGCCTAGATAGGGGATACTTTTTTTAATTAAAATACATATGCGTTGGATATCAGTTAGCTTTATTCAGTAGGATTACAGTGATATTAATTTTATATATAGTTTTCATACAAATTTTATTTTTTATTAATTTTTTAATAGCGCGCGGCAAAAAAATCAAAAAAATCGCGGGGGGGCGTGCCATACGCGGGGGGCAAATAAATACGTGACCTTTGCCATGTGCCCGCGGAGGGGTTAGGCGTTCAAAGTAGGAGGAACTTTTTTATAAAATCGTATGTATCTGTCTGGGGACCTTTTTCATCCAGTTATTCAACCATCAAGCAGTAGTGTGCAAACGTTAGGCACCGTATTTCAGTCTCAAGAGCAAAGATTTCAGTAAAATTTCTGGACGTAACGAGATTTTTTTTAAGAAAAAAGATGTTTCATAAGAGAAAAGACTCAAATCACAGACATTCTACATAGGATAGACCAGCTGAAATGGAAATGGACAAGACACACAATGATCTAAAGAAGAAAAAGAGGTCACCGGTTGGTATCCCAGAGACTCGAAAAGAAGTAGAGGTGGACAACATTGCAGATGGGAGGACGAACTAAAGATGACAGCAGGACTATTACTGGAGTAGAGACAAGGGGGACAGGTCGCAGTGGAGAGACTTACAGAAAGCCATTGCCACGAGGCACACTGAGTTAAGAGACATTTTCTAACTGATTAGTGAAGTGTACATTAATTATTTTCTTTTTTAGTAACAAGGCTATTTTTATTTTATTTTTATTTTTATCCACAATCAGAATCCAAGCCATGATACAGATTGGTACCCCCATAAATAGGGGTTGGAGTGAAATTTACAAATTGTTATTTTTTCGTTGTTTATGCGCTAACTGTAGCCTCTGTATCAAATTTCAGCTTTCTAGGACTTCAGGAAGTACTCATTTTGATGATTATCAGCGAGTCAATGGTAAAATAGGCTTATCATAAGTATCAATAAAATATAATATGTAAGCTACTAATAAAACTTGCCACTCACACCCTGTCCTGAAAATTTGAAGTCTTAAGTGTCATCGAGACCAAAGCTATGAGGGTTCAAAAATCAGACGAATCACTTTGAGAAAAGATAGTCCCGTCGGTGCCCGCTGGCTATATTATACATATACACGATGAAGGTACTTCCGTGCCCCTAGATCAATATCAAAAAAATATTGGTTGTCTGTAAAGTCGGTTTACGTACTATAGTTTAACGTGACAACATACATCCGCGCGCGAGCTCCGAGGAATGATAATTGAAGCGACGGTCGGGCGCGGCGCACACCCGCCCGTTTCCACAGCCACCGCACGCGGTTGTACCGGGACAAGGAGCGTAACGTAACGGGACAATGAGTCATACTTTTTCGTGCATGCAGCCGGCGTTCAACGATTTATTAGACGTTGTCACGTCAAAAGTGTCTAGAAAATCTAGATTTTAATTATATTCCGAGAGCCCAGAGCTACCAGACGTTATTTGATTCGTGAAGAACATAATGTGTCTTACTGAGTAGTGCTTGTATAGATTCTGAAGATTCACATACTCGCTAACTTGTACCATGGCCGAATTTACAAATGTTACCCATCAAAGGATGACCAATGGAATAAAAAACACGTTGCTTACTTTACTTATTCAGTGACAGCTGTTTTATGTATGCTGTACATAATATCATTAGAAATAAATAATCGCATTACCAGAAATTTCTGTCAGACGCTTCAAATTGGGACTTAGACTATTATGTATAATACAATAATAATAATAAATATATAAAAATATAAATGATAATAAAATAAATACCGAATAAACGTTCCAAACGTCGGCAAATCGACGAAAAATGCGTGTTTTCCTAAACTATCCCATTCTTAATATTCTTGCGGTATCGGGCCCTTTCTAAACGGAAGGTCTATTGATTCATATTGCTTGCTTCCGTTTCAATAAATACGGTCCAAGCTGGTGGAATAAGAAGCTTTTACTGTAATACATTTCGGTAGAAATTCAGACTGAGCTTTCGGAAATTTATTTCGAAAGCTTCATCTCTTATATTTTATACGATTGGCCTAAGAATAAGCATATTCCAATATATCTCTAGTTTATATAAGTATTTCAAAAAGAAAAAGAAAGTAACATATATTTTAGGCGCACTATTAATACATAAAATTTTAACTTACATAAGTGAACTCGTATGTTCATAGTATCAAATAGATAATCCTATTGCAAGTTCACATAAATTATGATGTGCACCTACGGAACACTACTTTGCGCGTGACACGACACGCACATAATAGTAATAGAAACGCTTTGAAACTTCTTATTGTACCACGAGAAACGTTTACAAGCAATAATACGAGTATTAAAAATATTCTGTGAGTGTCATAATTTATGATCTAAGTATAACAAAATTAATAACAAATCAATACACAAAAGTATTGCCCATAAAAAGAAAAACAAATCAATATACAAAGGTACTTATTGCCCATAAAAAGAAAATAAAAACGATATTTTGAGTTGATATTTGGATATATACGAAGGTATTTACATTTAATATTATACTATCCTTGGCGTGTGAAGAGGAATCCTCCACAGGGAGGCTCGAGCATCTAATTTATTATAAAAACTGACCAGATTTCGCCATTGTCTTTAAGTTTTTATGCAAACTTGAATAGTAAAGTTGCCAAGTTCTGGAGCTCTTTGTTACAAATGTTTTTTTTTTCCCCTCAAGTTTTCAACATTATTAATGAATCAAAAAGGAATAGCTACAATGTAAAATATATATTAAAAGTTGATAATATATTTTTGAAAAATAAAATCCGAAAAATCGCTTCGAGTCCGACGAATCTCTTCGTGTAAAGATAGTCCCGGCCGTACGCACCCGCTCGCTCACATGGCGGGGGCACGGCCGTGCCCCCAGATTATAAGTTGCTGAAGTTCTGTCATAACTAGAAAAACGTATCTGAATTAATTGGTTATATAATATTAGAAAAAAAAAACAGTATATTATTTGTGATTGGAATTTTGGTAGGTACCTAAACTAAATCGATCATTCCCGTAGTCCCCCGGGTCCTCCGTGTCCCACAATAGTGGACAGTGACACGTGTTTCAAAAATGTTATGGCTGTCCCACCAGTGGGGGACAACGCCACAACATCTTACATTATTCTCGTTGTCCCCCACTGGACAGAGATTTGCATTATTGTAAACCATTTTCATTGTACACCACTGGTGAACAGTGAAATAATTTCAAAATATATGTAGGTATGTACCATCATTGTATGTTTATATTGTAAATTACAGTTTATATATAGTTTGTATAGTGAGTTATATTTTAAAAACATTGTAGGTATTAATAGTTGAACTTGTTTATGAGTATTACCTTTTCATAATAATTTGATACACACAGGATCGAGGCAGACAGCATTATAGAGAGAGACCTATACCTACCCAGCAGTGGAATAGAGAAGGATAATAAAGATGATCATGCGATAGTGAAGGTTCATTCATGTTTATTTTTAATCATTTTTACATAAACCAAATATTGAAACGTGCAAGCTAGCTGCCCAATGAAAAGTTCAGTTTTTCCCATAAAAATGTAATCCAAGATAGAACTTACTATGCTCGAGATATTTTACTTATAATTTTTTTTGTCAGCCCTGTTTTATACAAACTGTCCCACTGCTGGGCGCGGGCCATTTTCTCATTATGAGAAGGGTTAGGCCATAGTCTGCCACGCTGGCCAAGTGCGGGTTGGCAGACTTCACACATCTTCAAGATCATTGAGAACTCTCAGACATGTAGGTTTCCTCACGATGTTTTCCTTCACCGGTTGAAGTTGGCGGCAATCAACAATACGCACATAGCTTCGAAAAAACAGAGGTGCGTGCCGTGGAATTCGAACCCAAGACCTGCGGATCGCAAGTCAGACTGTCTCCCAACTAGGCTGCCGGAAACTACTTATCATTATGTATACTTAAAAACACAAAAGCTTACCATGTCTCAGTATATCGATATATCTACATCTACTTATGTACATTTAAGTTACTCAATACTTACCGCATCCTGTGAGTTTACCCACAATTGAGAAATAATTACTAAGTGGATAGGTGTCTATAATTCATAAGAAATAATTCTTCAAATTCTAAATCCAACGGACTAGCGGTTTAGGCTGTATGTAGTCTGAGCCACTCAGGACAACGCTTTATAAATTAATCCTGGGTTGTTCCAGATAGTTGTAATAGGAAAAAATCTTATAAAATTTCCAATAAAGGCAATTTGCCTTTTATGCTGGACCCTAGTAAGTGCGGTCCATTTCAAGGTCCGCTCGGTTTACCGCTGAAAAGAACTGGTACAGTCATCTACAATATAAATACTAAAATTAATATTGATTTTTTTTTTTTCATAATAATTACGTCTATCATATCAAGTCTCGATCCAGTATATTAGACTATCAGATACACTTTACATCACACAAACATTGAATAATTATTATAGTTTACAAAAATGGAAACAACCGACTGCAATATACGCAATTTCGTTTAGTTGGATGATATATTTTTTAGTTAATTTAATATGTCTTACACACTGAACACTGAACCAATTTTGATAAAATTCATATTTCAGCTGTTTGCATGTGAAAAGTTACCTAGCAAACAGCAAAAGGAGACACACTGTTACTTTCGCATTTATAAATTATTGTTTGGAAGTTGAAATAAGTAGAAAAATTTAAGTATGCACTTTTCATGTAACTATATTGTGAAGGGACTACTTCACTGAACACTTTATTATTACTTATACACTGAACTTATTTCACTGCACTGAGCGGTCTGACGTTAAGACCGCCTTTCTACTACCGAGTTACACCGTGACTACTTTCGGAGGGACCGCTCGTCCGTCCGCCATATGCGGGAATTACCACATCACGCCATCATCCGGGGTAGCGCTCATTCTGTTCGATCACCGTTCTCCAGAGTATATAAATTAAGAAAATAGCAGTGCTGCCATTCCGCAACACTGAAAACACCGCACACCACAGACAACAAATATTCAAATCATGACAATATATATATATATATCTCTCTCTCTCTCTCATATTTATCTTTTCCCTGTAAGATTAATAAATCAAACCATTTGATAGGGCTTTATCGCCGTCGAAATATAACCAAGGAAACAAATTGTCGCTACCCAACAAAATCGAAACCTCAAGTTGTACCAGATAGGTTTATATTTTACTGATAAGAAGTTATTACTACGCTGACTGTACTTACAGGAGCGTACGTGACTTGAAAGTTAGATGTTATTATGGGCATAAGTTCCCATGATACGTGAATTCACGTTAGCAGTATGTGCAATGCTTGCCATCAACAATTTATTTATTTTATTATATTATTATTACTCCTAAATATTTGTCATTTTATTATACTTACTTATTATATATAGGTAAAAAGGTATTTGAACTATTTAGTATTTTGAAAATAAGGATTTCAATCGTATGCGTTCTGAACGTATGTATTTTAAAGTTATGTATTTTGATATGTACTAAGGATGGGTAATAAGTATAACAACATATGAAAATATTTTCACAGCAGTCAAGAAAAGTAAAATAAAAATACATTCATGAGTAGGTAGGTAATATAATACATTCATACAAATCGGTTACCTATCTATAATCCAAAATGTGAAATAAGTGCCGAATATCATTTACCCGAATGTGAAATTTACTTGTTTCAAAAGACAAAACAGAATAGATATCTTCTAGAAATCTAGATCAACAAACTCTATCCTCGGCCACACGGTTACTTAACATCAGGCGAATTGGTGGTCACTTGTACATCTATCAAATGTAACAAAAAAAAATTTTTATGCAGTCGGATAAAAATAGACTGATCATGGTGATGACCGTAAGAAACGTAACGTAAGAATTATATACTACTATTTGACTGTGATTATCTGGGAAAGGCGATGATTGTAGCATAATCATATAATTTGGCATGTTCATATTTTGGCCACGTCTCCACAACAAACCTCGGAAGTTGTGATTAATGATCAACATACGAATTCGTAAGACTCGCCAAATTATCCCTATCTGGACTCCAGTGAAGGCTCCATACCGACTTTGAACTTGATCGGAACTATTGATTGATGAGATGAACTAGATGGCTTCTCCAGCCTTTGCTGGGTAGCAATATAATTACCAGATTTTCTATTCGGTTCAATATAGCGCGTCTACAATCCAAATGTGAAGATTTTGAGTATCATTGTTATTTTACATATAGAATCCGAGGCCTTCTTAGGCTGTAGGTAGTCATATAGAAACACAAATACATATATACGAATAATTACACTCGAAAAACATAACCCCTTTTCTCATTCAGTCGGGTAAAAACGTTAGTTACGCCATTTATAACTCAAGAACGGCTACATCGATTTAGATGACATTTGATGTGGAGGTAGTTTATATACGGAAAAAGCATATAGATTACATTTTATCTTAGAAACATGAAAGGTTCTTGAAGGGGTGCAGCTAGTTTAATAAAAAAATTATGCAACCGATGCCATGACAAAAAAGAAACAACGAAATTTCACAACAATTTTCAATAATTAGGTATATTAAGCACATAAATAAATACACCAGTAAATAACTATCATAGAAAAAGCCCCAAGAATCAAGCCTGTCTCTCGCAGTACAAATAAAGTGTTTGGTATTTGTCTACCGAAGTCTATTTATAACGGCGACTCCCTCTGGACGTTTCTGGAAGTTGACACCTATTTGCGCAGCTGTTAGGACACCCGATAACAAAGAGTGTGGATAATGCCACTGTATCTTGCCTTCTTGGCTTTAGTTTTACAAGCTTTCGATTGTATGTATGTTCAGTATAAATCTTGAAATCCAAATTTGGAACAATTCCTCTAAATCAAAGCTCTAACAGCCTTAACAGATGATTTGATTTGTCCGGAGCGAACCAATGAGATTTTATCTATAGAGAGATTATACTCATTGAATATGAAGTAATAGCTTAGCAAATCTTAGTTGTCAGCACTTTCGAGGATAAGAGTACATCTTTAAGGCCTTTTAGTATCTTCGCCTTATATATAATGGTGTTGCACTTTCTAAACACACAGGATGGCATTGTCACTGTTCACAAGTCACGATACACGTATCAGTAGAGCTAACCGACAAAATTATTGGTTGTCACGTCATAGCGAACATTAAAGTATTTGAAGATTCGCTGCATGTTCGGAGCGAACAAGCCGAACAATCAGGAACACTCCGAACCTTCAAAAATGTTCGGAACTTAAATCCGATCATAATTATGTACGTACGAGTATGTGTGTTCGCCCCACACGGCCAAAGTACCTACTACTTTGAATATACGCTGTTAACACGTACACACGTACGAACACGAACATAGCGAACACAAACATCAAACTTGAACATTTGGTTCGTACGTATGGACGGCATACTCGAACACGAACGAGAACATGGTTCGAACTCTATTTTAGTAGCGGAAAGTTTTTTTTCGTAACATTTATAAAAACTCTTCGAACACCGTCCATACAGAACATACTAATAGGATCGTCGCGAACATGTTTGACGAACAAAGTGTTCGATGTTCGTTAGTAGTACACACGTGCGAACATCGTTGTGGCGTGTCATGCAACGTAACAAATTTGTTCGTACGTGTGTACACAGCTTTACACAGCTAACACCCAACAACTTTGAAGGTTCACTGCGAACAAATCAGATCGTCTGATAGTTATTTATCTCCTCGCAGGGTAACTCTTCAACGGCCAGTAGCATGAATATTAAATTCGAAACGTAGGTCTAATATTAATATATAAAACATTTTTAATATCTTTTTGACCCAACTACCACATAGCCAGTTGAGTTATTTGAGCAGTCTATATTATAATGTATGCATTTATGTTTATTTTCATCTTAACGCCTAAGCTATTGATTCGGTTGTGATAAATAAGGTGTCAATCGATTTGTAATTATATCAGTATAACGTAGGCTATGTTACGTTACAGAAAATCTTATTTGGCTGATTTATTGACAAAATATATCGTAGTTGATATCAAAATGAGTACTTTAAAGTATTCTTATGATTGTATTTCTGTTCTAACAAGAATATTAAATAAAACAATATTACCTCTTATCATCTCGGTAAGAGTATTTTTGCTCTTCGATATCTGAGTGCAAAAGCCGTTTTTATCCGCTAGAGAATAAAGTAAATTGAATTTAGAACATCGTGTGCACTACGTTTGTGAATTCAAAACATCATTAAACCTATTTACTTCTACTTGCATGGTGCCGAATTTATCATACAACCTTTTTAGGGCTCCGTACTCAAAAAATAAAACGGAACCCTATACTAAGACTCCGCTGTCTGTCCGTCCGTCCGTCCGTCTGTCACCAGGCTGTATCTCATGAACCGTATTATTCTGTAATACCTTACCTATAATAATGTAGTAGTTAATACATAAACCGAAATAAAAGTATCTTGTGATTATAAATGTTTATTTTTTGTATTTAGTCATTTCCTCGCTGAGGTGGGATGAAAAGTTACGTGTTGCACTCGAGTGCAAAGATTTTTCACCTTGTGCTCTTTTCCCTCCCGTGTTCCCTCGCTAACGCTCAAGATTCAAATTTTTGAATTTTAAATCAATTCAATTTTAGAAACCTTTGCTTGCTCGGTCATCAAAATTGAGCACGCGGTTAAAAAGCAATCTTGCCATCTTGTATAACAAATAACTATTGATTGCGATCGATACATAAGATATTCATAAATATTTGGAATATGCCCTCACCTTTCTTTAACACCAAACATAGCGTATTTGTATTTAAAAATCTTATTTTTTTTATAAATAAGAGAGCAACACAAGAACTTAAGCGTTTAATAATGATATCACAATTCAAAGTTGGCGACATTTCAACTTTTATTGCAGAAACAGCGAGATAGAAACGAGCGCGAGCCAAGTTCACATCGCTACAAGAGATAAGAGTAAGCTTCTCTAGACTATAAATAAAGTATCACTTGCCAGTTTATTAATCAAAATCAGATTACCTAGTAGCTTAAGGACAATAGTAAAACATACATAACGTGGCAATCCCATCAGAACGCTGGATATGCTTACGACTGGTAGTAGATTTGAGATTTCGAATTATTTTTAAACTTCCGTCGGAGGTTCATGTTTTTTTATTTTTAAGTATTGAAGACATAATGTAGTTTTCTATTTTGTCTCAGTTAAAATACTTTAACACTGTTTCTGATTACGTTAATATATATTTTTTATAGCAACAATTAACCCTAGAACCCTACACTACCCTGCGTACTAGTTATTCCTACAGAGGGGTACTGGGGTACCCCATACTAAAATGGCTGTTATTTAGAAAATTTAAAAACAATAATTGAAACTATTTTTTAATTCATAATTAATAATGACTTGAGGATACAAAATCAGTCTTAGAATCTAAAATTAATATTAGTTTGAGCATTTATCCCAGAATTTGACTTGGTGCTACAAACAAATAGGTATTTTGCACTTATGGCACGCCGTCTTGCTTTTTCTATCTTTATTTCTTGGGCAAAAGCCACAACGTCCTTGAGTCTGTCATACAGAGACATTACTTTGACTATCCATAGGTTTTATGAGGATAGCTGCAATCATGTCTTTTATATCCCTCCTCAAAGTTGGCTTCTTAAAACGTTCACGTAAATGTTCGCTAATAAGCTCTAGACCCAGTTTTTTTCAAAAATGTGCGTCGAAACTTCATCCCATCATTTAATATAAGATTAATTTCTTCGTAAGTGAACCCTCGATTGGCAGCCATCTAAAATCTAAAACAATAAGATAAACCATTTACAACTTCACTCAAAATCAGTTTATTCACAAATATTCATAGAATCAAAAACGAAAAGTAGCAAAATCTACACGGTAAACTTATTCAAAAACAAAATGATGCTAATAATTTTAATAATAATATACTATACATTAAATAACTTAGGAAAACTATAATTCATAGAAAATAATAATACATACGGTATTCCTACTCTGGGGTGCTCAGGCACCCCACAGTACTCGTAGAGACGTCCACACATCGCGACCGTGGCCGCCGTACGGACTAATGAGTAGCAATCAACGCTAAACTAAAATACATAAACGTTCAAAACTGTAGGTAAAACACTAACAGAATTAATTGAAAAATAAAACCCTCTGGGGTGCCCCAGCACCCCATGTAGGGTTCTAGGGTTAAGTACCGAACAAGCGTCATTCAAAAAACACTCCAGCTAAAAGATTCATATCGTACAAAGTAGGGCAAACATCAATACCACCCGGTGCCCACAATATCCTACGAAAGCTATCTCCCGAGCGAAACAAAAGACCGTAAACCCATCTCATTGCAATATAACACGTAGATTTACACTTCAATTTGCGGGTACGCACGTCCTGGCACAATCGAATCCCTCGTTGGTTGCACAATAGGAATATATGGGTCTCGGAGTAGACAAGATGGTCTGGAAAGGGCAGGCCAATACGTGCGCGATCGTAGGTCGCGATTGGAGACGAGGCCGCTACGATATCAACTATGAATTTTCAAGAAAATGAGACATAAAAGTGGATCTGGCCTTCGGGGAAACGTTTGCCGTTTGTTTGTTTTGGGATACATGGTTATTATGTCATTGTGGAGTAGAGAATCCAACAATGTTTTTCTGCAATTTAAGAGTTCTGTTCCAATGTAGTAAAGACTATTTTAGCATTACCTCAAAATCATCTTCTAGTAACCATTAAGTAACTGTCGTTTAACACGGGGTGAGTTGACGGTCAGGCTCAAGTCTATTTTCGAATAAATAAAAAATGGTTGTCTGTAAAGTCGGTTTACGGACGACAATTTTACGTGATGCGTCACAAGCCGAACGCTTAGGCCGATCGTGCCTTTCTATCGCTTCTTCCGCGCTCTCGCTTGCACGCTCGGCTCAGGCGGAACGTGACAATGAGTTATGCTTTTTCTGTGGTTAGGTGTTCATCGATTTATAAGACGTTATCACGTCAAAAAGTGTACCATAGATACTATTAAATACTACCTATCGTACTATAAAAGATGTCCTAAAAATGATTTTTATAACCATAAATCTTTAGAAATTGTCTAAAAATAAATAATAAATTAATATAGAGCTGATGTATGCTCAAGCTTACCATAGTAAAATTATAAAATACACCCTCAGAACAATAACAAGAAATCAACAAATATTGCAGTTGTAGCGTATTACATCCTCTTTGCTTGCGGTATTCGTGCCTTTTTTCTTTTATTTTTCTGTTCTATTCTCGGTTGCCAGTAACATTGTAGAACTAGTTGTGGTGAAAATATTCAATACATAATTTATACGTAGACAATCAAGTTAAGTAGGCTTAAGTTCCAAATTCAAATAACATTATGTCGCAGTGTGATATAAGGAAATACCATACAAAATTAAAGCCCTTGGGCTTAAATGACGCACATTAAACTCTCTTTACATTATGTAAAAAGGAACATTATTGAGCAGGTGGTGTAAAAAATTAATAAATTTGAGGTACTAGGTAGATTTATATAAATCAAGATACTTAAAACATATTTTATTAATTAATTACTTTTAGTTTACTCTAACATTTTCTACTCTAAAATCGAAAACAACGAAACAGCCTCGAGTAGGCACTATTTGGTGGCTGCTAAATGCATCACAATTTGATATCGCATAAGCCTTACTTTCGATTGTAACAAAACACGCATTGGCTGTAGTCAGTCTCACTGGAAAATTCAAATCAAAAGTGGTCCACGCCTGAAATAAGAAAGTACCTACTACAAAACAAATAAAAGTGTAAACCTGCGAGCGCCACTCAAATATCAGTGTTGAAACACTTGACTACACCCCACTCCAGGCTGCACCCGGCCCTCGACTGGCACTCCAAGCCTCCAGAGGTCAGATATTGGAAATTTCTATTTTAGTATCGTTCTATTTATTTCTGATCGCATTTCTTATGCTCGCTCAGGTGGAACATATTTAATTAAAGGTTGTTTAGCTATTTTAAACGGATATTGTGGTTTCACACAATATCCGTTTAAAATAGCTAAACAACAAGCTAAGCTACAAAAGTGTGTGAGAGTTCTTGATAACAATTGTAGAAGGAAGGTTTTTTTTCTTACATTTTTTTCCCTTTGAGATACGGAATCCTAAAAATAGACTTGACCTTGTCAAACTTCATAGAGGTAGGTATATTACTATGGATCCTGTATAGACCAGTAGTTTCTTTTCATAGTGTTATAGATCTCAAGAACTAGTGTGAACTAGAGTAAATAAATAAGCATCTGCAAGTCCAGATCGCTGGGCTTCGTTTAAGACTAGATCTGTCAAATTTAACATGGATATATCTTGGAAAATATTTGTAATAAACAAATAAATCGTTTAATATAAAATATTGATTTCTTCACATGGATGAAAAATCTTATCAAAATCTTCAATTAATGATTGTTGTCAAACTTGATATGTGTCATCGCCAACATAATCTCAGCCACAAGAAGTCTACTGCTATCAAATTTAGTGATCACCTATTTTACGAAAAAATATATTTTTAGAGATACATTACGTTTTCTCTAGACCTAGTTTTTACGTAGGTAATAGAATTTGCGACATCTTTTTTTGAATTCTGTTTTTAGTCCAACTAAAATTTGTTTACTGATTACTGATACATTTGAGTTCCAGCAGGTCCTAATTCTCAATCAAAATGCCATAAATATTTCTCGGATTTTCGCAAAAGTTACTCATTAAAATTAAACAACCTCACATCTATAACCACAGACGCTGCAAAATTTTCAAAATTAAAATAATAAATAAACATACGCGATAAATCCGTTAAAAGTTACTTAATTTCAATTATTAAAATGTCCTTTTTAAAACGAAAATTTAATGACAGAGTAAATCATGTAAACGGCAAATTAGCTACGGCATGAGAGGAGATAGAATATGAAATTTCACAAACAAACCCGGAAACTCACACAGGACAACCCCAAAATTTGTAAAGTATAAGTACTCCAATAAATTATGAATCAACGAATTCGAACCAATGATTAATCAATCGAACCCAACTCGAAAACAAGTCAAACAAGAAATTCTTAAAGTGTTCAAGCGATAAATAAAAATGCTAAACTTACAAAATGTTAAGAAATAGAATGAGGAGGGAGGAATCGACACAGTTTTCTACTCAAACTACGAATGAGTTGCAAAAAGCTGTTCACGAGGAAAGTTTTTTATTTATCAGCTCAACTGGCGATATTGTCTCGCTCTGTAAATGTCGAAGGGTGCTTGAAGAGAATCTTCGCTCTGCCCCATATTCTGCCGCGTACGAATGAAGCTAGGACTTAATAAAACCGGCCAAATGCGAGTTGAACTCGCGCACGAAGGGTTCCGTACCATTATCTATAAAAACGGCAAAAAAATAATGTATGTTGTATGGGAGCCCCTTAAATATTTATTTTATTCTGTTTTTTAGTATTTGTTGTTATAGCGGCAACAGAAATACATCATATGTGAAAATTTCTTCTCTCTAACTATCACGGTTCATGGGATACAGCCTGGTGACAGACGGACAGACGGACAGCGAAGTCTCAGTAATAGGGTCCCGTTTTACCCTTTGGGTACCTTATCTAAATGTTATATGATTTTGATAAAACATGGCTAAGAATACCCTTGATGAAATCCTAGATCGAATTCGGTCCATCTACTTCCCTTCTCTATATGTGTGGATGGCACTCCATACATATAAAGAAGGGATGATTTTTTTTCAACCTCACCCCATCGTATGGGGTATCGTTGAATAGGTCTCTTAAAACTAAGTTTCCATTTTTTCTCAAATGCGATGTGTGCGAGATATAGCCCGCCAAATGTGTTTTTTTTTGCCCCCCCCCCCCGTGCATTTCTAATTTAATGGACCTAGAAATGATTAATCTTAATAGTAGACCATATTTGTCGAGGCTTTGATGTTTCTCGACGAGTCTTCAATATATTCATTGTCAGGAGCAGGTTCTTCAGTTTAATATAATACGACTTCTTCTAATATACTTTTATTAATTTCACAATGCATATAAAAAGCCACCATATTTGTTCAGCGCAAAAGCCAAAAAGAAAGAGCGGGGATGCCAGGGACCGAAATTAACAAGCTCCCGATAATGAGCAATGTTGCCAATATAATCAAACAGTATTCCGGAATGGTTTATTAATCCGTGACAATATTAATACTTTCAATAAAAAATGTTTTGAATACTCTGTGAGAGGTAAATCGATAAATATGTTAAACGCTTAAGCCAAATTTTAACTAGATTAACTTTTGGAAAGCAAAAAAATACTTGCCAAATACTTTTCTTTTAAATTACATCATTAGCTACGGAACCTTCCTATATGCGTGTCGCGACACGATCTTGACCACTTTTTTTTTTAGTTTTGTAATTAATGCTAGATAGATAACACTTTATTAAAAACCACATGTTTATTGAAATCCATGAGGAAGGCCTATGTCCAGCAGTGGACTTCTTATGGCTGAGATGATGATGATGAACACTAAGTACTTAGGACTAGGGTTTTAATTGGCAGACTTATCGCTTAGAGTGATCTCTTCCAGGCAACCATGTACCTATTTGATCTGCAATAGATATTATCTGCATTATTTATAAAGCGACGTGTATAAAGGTGCGCGTATACGATAAACTTGTTCTATCTAATATTAAAATACAGAACATGTTATATTTTGGAATATTTATAGCCTCGAATAAGACTTTAACGAAAGTTAGTCTGTTGTGAAACAGCATTCGTTTGTCTCCTGCCAAAAACCTGATTAAGGAACCTTTAAACGAATTTAGGTAACAACTTTTTTTACTTCCTGATTTATTCTAGAGAAGTAAATTTTGTCGTATATAAGGTGCGCTATTATGGCATACAGCATCATTCGTATTGAACCAGTCAACGTAGTCCTTATACCAACAATTCAAGATGGTTGCAAAGGTTTGTTTAGTATATAACATATATAATTAAATGTTATTTTTATTTAAAAATGTTTGAGAAGGGATAAAGGTAGGTACACTACCTGATTCAGACCATTATAAAACTGAAAGCAACACTTTGGACGTAATATTTTTAATTTTCAATTATTTTTTTCCCAGTTGGTCGCTTTCCTCGCTCTGATCGCAATGGCGTCGGCCGGCAACTTTAACAGCTTTTCGTACAGCGTGGCGGACCCGTACACCGGCGACTTCAAGAACCAGATCGAGGCTCGCGCCGGCGACAACGTGCAAGGCCAATACTCGCTGCTGGAGGCGGACGGCACGCGCCGCACCGTCGACTACGCCGCTGGTGCGGAAGGATTCAACGCTGTGGTCCACAAAGACCCCGCGCTCATCGCCGCTGCTCCGCTCGCCGCTCCACTTGCGGCTCCGCTGGCCGCTACTCTTGCAGCACCGCTCCCCTACGCCGCTCCCCTCGCTAGACTCGGCGCCTTCCCCTACGGCGCTCCCTGGGCCGCTTCTTTCCCTTACGCTCGCTACCACTACTAAACGGATTAAATGATCACTATTGATTATGGCTTTAAATAAATGATTTTATCTTTATCAATTGAAACATTTATTTAAGAACTTTAGGATTCCCCAATCGTTTCATCGAAAACAAGTATATATATTAAAAGAAAAACAAAATACCCGACTGCATAAGATCGATTTTTGTACTGTAACTTACGCTTGCATCACGCTTGATACGACGTTTTTGTAAGAAAGTATGCACATAGCTACTATACAATTTATTTAAATCAACATAATATTTTTTGTAATATCACTTATTTGATACAAAAAAAGTTCGGTGGAGAAAATGAATGAGTGGAAAAAATGCATTTTTGTTATTTTTGCGCAAGTTGTTGTTATTTAGCCCATTGGCTAAATGTTTGTGTAATAATATAACTCATCATTACATTACACAAATAGTGAAGACGGATCTGGCGACAACTTCTCACATCAAAATCGGTCCAGCCGTACAGACTGTAGGCTGTAATATAGAAACATACATACTCTCGAAGATTATTACCCTTCTTCTTGCTCAGTCGGGTAAAAAAACTTTTTCTTTTGTTATCAGAATATGAGAATTAAATGCAAGATTACTAAAATAATTACTCATAAAACTATTCATCGATATTGGTTATTGATATTTAAACAGAGTTTAATATCAAGTTACACTTTTTATATTGTATCTTCTCCTATAAAGTTATGAAAAATCAAGCTTTAGTTATCAGGTCTATGGAGAATATTAGCAATGCGGCACTGATCTTAAAATAACTCCAAACTTGTACGTCGAAGGTCTTTCAAGTTCACTGAGGCAGTAAAGATTATCGGTCTTTATTATATTTTAAAGTTTAACTGAAACTTGAAGAAACTGTAGTCTATTTAACCCGCTTCCAAACATAAAGAGTAATTCGACTTTTTTTTTTGTTACGCAATTAATTTGCCAATTATACATTGTCATTAATGATTCTTCTTTGTTTGGTAGGTCACACTTCAGTGGTAGCATACATATAATTTTTATGAAAATCAGTTCTTTTTTTTATTATTTAATTTTTAGCTCCACAGACACCAAGGTCCGTGACCTTTGTCATAATTACAAACTATTGTTTACTACTTATTGTTACTCATCGTTTATTTTGTTTTAATTTAAATACTTATTACTATGTTGTGTGTATACTACGAGCAAACTAGCGACCCGCAAGCAGCACCCGATCAGGAGTATATAAAAATCAGTTCAGCACTTTGGTTTTTATAACAAAATAACTGAAAAAATACGTCATTCAAGTAAATGAAATAGCATATGTTGAACTAATATGTAGGTATGTTTCAATTTTATTTTTTTACCATAATTATTAAAGACACATTCAACTGGCAATGAGGAAGTAACACATGTTTTAAGGATTACGTAGTACAAGGAACACTTTTAAATTCGCCATGATTGTCTATGTGCCTATTTTCTTGTTTGTGTCTCATATCAATTTTATTCATGTACGTATGTATTCTGTAAACGTAATCTAGGTAACCATAATGTATGTATATAGCAGTTACCAAACAAAATATCCATTTCACCTAGAAGTATATTTGGGATTGTGTACTCATCACGAAAAGATAACCTAGTAATGAATAAACAGCCAAAATAGGTAATAATTTAACGCATTATTTTATGTCACCTAACTAGTGAAGTATTAGAGCATGCATATAATAGTTTATCGATATTTGTTTTAATTGCTGTCTGCTTCCATGCCGGACTTGGAGAAAAAGAAAACCATAGAATGTACCATAGCTGCTTCTTTCTTTTCCCGGGTATAATGTAATGGTGTGTGGGGGGAGTACCTGCTAAGCTGTAGGTCGTGGGTTCGATCCCCACTCGAGGTAATATTTGTGTGATGAGCAAGGATGTTTGTGTATAGGTGTTTATATGTATATATCAGTTATATGGTTTTCATAGTACAATGTTATGTAAAATGTCTACCAATATTTAAGGGACTTAAGGAAAATTGGCGTTTATGTAGGCGATGGGCTTACCCCTTATCACTGCAAGTCAATATCAAAATCACCTCTAAGGCTTAATAATACTTTCTTCCTTTCATCTAACTCTTTAACCACGTTCTAACCGCAGTCAGGTTTTAATAATAATGATAAAACAAGAGATAATAAAATGTTGAAATAAGAAACCAAAAACATTTATTTACAGTAGGTATTTACAATCAAATATCAGTCCAATCAATACAATAAGCGAGAGTAAGGAGAAGCGGCCCAGGGAGCGCCATAGGGGAAGGCACCGAGTCTAGCGAGAGGAGCGGCGTAGGAGAGCGGCGCTGCGAGAGGAGCGGCGAGCGGAGTGGCGGCAATGAGCGCGGGGTCCTTGCGGACCACAGCGTTGAATCCTTCCGCACCAGCGGCGTAGTCGACGGTGCGGCGCGTCCCGTCCGCCTCAAGCAGCGAGTACTGGCCTTGCACGTTGTCGCCAGCGCGAGCTTCGATCTGGTTCTTGAAGTCGCCGGTGTATGGGTCCGCCACGCTGTACGAAAACCTGTTAAAGTTGCCGGCCGACGCCACGGCGATCAGCGCGAGGAAAGCGACCAACTGGAAAAAATATAATAGGATTAATAGTTAATAAACTAAAATAAAATTTAAAATTAAAATTAAAATTATTTCATACAAAATAAAGGAGAACTAAACCATGTTCATCATGAATAAAAATTATGTAAAAGTATGTTGTTTACCTTCGCAACCATTTTGAGTGATTTGTTATTACGACAACGTTGGTAGATGGACGAATGATGTCTTGTCCTGAATTGCAGACCTTTATATACGATCCAACTAAATACGAATCACATTACGATAATATCAGGAAACAACAAATGTCATCGGATTAATAGTTTCAATCTGGTTCTTTGTATATACATACTAGTGTAGGCATATATTTATATATCTACTTTCATTACGTGTGTAAAATCCTTGAATTATGTTAATTAATGTATTGATGAATTGATCAATTTGTTAGCTGGTAAATAGAAAAAGCATTTTCCGTTTTTACCATACTTTCTTTTAATCAAAGGCAAATGTTTTTGTCACGCAAATTTTGGTGGCTCTTTCTATCAGGATTAAAATCACATAATACGCGCCTTTAAAATGACTTATTACGCATCTGGTTATAAAGGTCGATATTTTTCAGAATTATGTTACAGACGATGTATCAAGATACTTTATTCAAATTCACGTGTTTAAATTTGAAACACAATTAGTGTTTAGCAATTATAAAATAAGAAAAATTAAAATATAGTATAATTTCATACTGAGATAGATACACATTACATATTTACTCTTGAAGTTTATACATTTTCCCATCTCTTATGCTACCTAAAATTATGTAAATAGATAAGTAAGTAAATAGTTAATATAATTATGTAAGATAGCATAGTACCTACATCAAAGCCTTTGCGAAAGTCCATAGAGACAGGGAGTGGGCTTTGAAAAACTCCGTAGCTGACGCACAAAATAATAAGATACGCAAAAAGAAAAAAACCGGGCAAGGCGAGTCTGACTCGCCCACCGAGGTTTCCGTACAAATCAGTAGATAAAAGGGGGAAAATATATATTTTCCTTCATAACTCGAAAAATATACCTTGTAAAAATATTTAAAAACCTGTTTTAGTTTGTGCTAGTTAAGCTCTTTCATATGATATCCCACATGATACGGTTAAAGTACCTTAAAATTTGGACTTGCCTAAAGACCCTATTTTTGTGATTAAATAAAAAAAAACAGTTTTCGGATTTGTTCCTATATGTGTTCCTGTATGTACTCTAACACAATGCTTCTTGCCAAATTTCATAGTTTTAGGTCAACGAGAAGTACCCCATAGGTTTTGATTCCCATGTGAGTGTCGAAATGTGCGTTTTTTTCGACTTATTCGGCTGTAACTTTTTTTTGTGCAAACGGAGAAGTTTGATTTTTCTTTTTGCAGCAAGATACTAAGGATCTGCGTATATGGTTTGAATTAGAACTCGATACCTTCTCGCGTTCCCGAGATAAAGGTCTTGACACCCGGACGGATGGACAGACAGACAGGCAGACAGACAGACAGACAGACGGACAGAAGGACAACAAAGTGATCCTATAAGGGTTCCGTTTTTTTTCATTTGAGGTACGGAACCCTAAAAAGACCAAAAAGAAAAGAAATCCCATCAAAAACATAATATTATGTACAAAACGCCAAGTCTCGCATCGCAGCTCTTCTACCACAGAAAGTTGTGAGTAATATAAAACCTAGTCGATTAATTATTTGGTACCTTCTTTGGGAGCATTTATCCAACGATTTTGTAAGAAATTGCGACCTAATTAGATAACTAACAACTTTTGTAGTACCCGTAACGATATTAAACATCTTTATTTCTTTAATAATTAGAATGACTTGGCAATCGCAAATGATTATAGAATCTACTTAGCTACATACAACAAAATCTACTTAATATTATATGCATAAACTTGACTCGCAAGTCATATGTATAATTAGTACTATTTAATTTTCAAACAACAGATCAATGCTTATGTGATTGTGTTGTCGTACGATGGCCAAGTCATTCTAAATTAATATTAAAGAAATTAATATCGTTACGGTTATTACAAAAGTTGTTAGTTAACTAATTAGGTCACAATTTCTTACAAATAGTTGAATAAATGCTAGATATGTAGATAGTACTAAATTAATGAATCGACTTGGTTTTACACTAGATCTCACAACTTTTTGTGGTAGAAGAGCTGCGTTGCGAGACTTGGCTTTTTGTACATATTATATTTTTGATGGGATCGAACTTTCAAGATCATGAAACCGTTTTGTTTTTATATGGAATGTAAACAAAGTTGTAAGTCGCGTAATTCACTTGTGGGCTCGTTTTTAATTTAAAAATAAAATGTTTCAAGGAAAAGTTGGAAAACATGCCAAATTTACTCCAAAGCCCTAAATCCGAAAGCTTGAAAAAGCTTTAAAACACGAGATTAAAATGCCAACAAACTTTTATCTTGTTAGCGTTGGAATAATAAATGGGGGCAAAGAGTATTTATAACATGACGTTTTGATACAGTCTCGTGAAACAAAACAAGTTAATTTTTAAGAATAAGGAACACCAAACAATGGGTGTTCCGTGTTTTCATTAACAAAGTTATAGAAATTAACTGCAAAAATGTTCTCTGATGTTCTCCATATAACACAATTTTTTTGCTTTTAGTACATTATCTACATCATCATTTTCCTTTTCAATATAACCGTTTAACTTTAAAAAGTTTTTTACGTATCAATTTTCAAGTTTTTAGTACCTATTTCATTCTTTACTTAATATAAACGTAATAAAAACTATAATTTTTTTAATACTTAACTGTATTTTGTTTTTTTTTTATAGTCAAACCCTTTCATTTGATACCCATATTGTGGAGGTTGTGAAAAAAATTGTAATCCGCCTTATTGTGGTGGCGGACATCTTGAATTAAAAAAAAGATACTGAATATATTGATTTATTCACTGTATTGTCATCAAAACTAAAGGTGTGAGTAGGAGTTTTGGCGGGAACGTCATCGAAACATGTTGTTGCTTTGTTTTATTTTCCTAAACTTGTGTTATTTTGAATATTAATGCGATAAAAATGGTGGTGTTTTATTCATTAAGTGTTCGATCAAGTATATGAGTGGGTGCAAGTGAAATTAAGCAGTGAAACGTGTCATTTTATGTTGTCGACAAAACTCCATAGAAGCTTCTAGTAAAGTCGCCACCACTTTACTGAAGCAGGACTCGACTTACAAATTGACTGTCTATGTGACTTAGATTGTGACTAGAACATTTACAACTTGTTTTATTCAAGAAACTTGAAAAAATCCTAATACAAAACTACATACAATACAAATCCAATACAAAAAAGAAGAAGAAAGGTGTGTGTAATAAATATCAGATCAATATGTCAACAAAAAGAGGGTAAATTACGATGAGGTACCAAATTACTTTATCTTAATGCTGGGTATAGGTATAGGCTTCTCTCTCATGTGCTGTGCCAATCAGTCTAGGCAGCAGGCAGGTAATGCGTGTTTTGTAATTTAGGTATAAGTACCTACATTGACAACTTTGGCCGGAGACTTCAGTATTTCACTACGCGCCAGCAAAGATATGGCGGTTTATTTTAGAGTCAAGTCAATGTACTTGCTGAGCTTCTATCAATTATAATTATTGGATTACGAGCGATTTCACCATTGAGTGAAACTAAGGAATTTTGTCAATTAATGAAGAAACTTTGGGTTAGGCAAGAGTAGCTCTGCGTTAAATTAGAGATACTTGAAATATTCGAGCCAAGTTTATTTGCAGACTGCCCAAATTGCATTGTATACTCGATGGTAGCAGGTTTAAGTTGCTACACTCTACCAGAGTCATTATATTACTAAAAGCAAACATGTACTTCAACATCACCATGTAACTTATAATGAATGCAATAAACTATTGACTACATTTTGTCTGCCATTAGACTGTCTATATTTTCCGGCTTGGTCTCATTCAGCAGTCCTATAAATTAGAAGTTTCTAAAATGGAATTCATAAAATACTATAATGAAGTACATTTATGACGTTGGCAGCAGTTTGTAATTTATTGTTGTAATATCTACTGAAACCATCGATAGTGTGTATTAGCCAATAAGTAACCAAACAAGTTTTTAGGATTCCGTACACAAAGGGTAAAACGGGACCCTATTACTAAGACTCCGCTGTCTGCCCGTCTGTCACCAGGCTCAGTCAGTCATGAACCGTGATAGTTAGACAATTGAAATCTTAATGATGTATTACTATTGCCGCTATAGCAAAAAACAGAATAAAATAAATATTAAAGGGGGCTCCCATACAACAGATATGATTTTTTGCCGTACTTATAGATAATGGTACGGAACCCTTTGTGCGCGAGTCCGACTCGCACTTGGCCGGTTTTCTGTAGTTTTAGTAGTAATAGATTTATTGAGCCAGCGTCATCGACTCATCAACTAGCTGATAACTGGTATCTGGTTCGCTTTAACTGAAATGTCTGAACGAGTTGTTTCAGAGACAAACAAAATCAAATTTATGTTTAGTATCTTTCAATCAAGCTCAATTGAAGTGGATACTTAAAAAACTGCACATATTAACAAATTATTATTAACCCCCTACGACGGGTTATAAGTTTGAGGTGTCTGTGTGTGTCTGTCTGCGGCATCGTATTGAACCGATTTTTTTTTGATAGGTTGAATTAGTCGGTAGTGTTCTTAGCTATGTTTCTAAACTTATACTTGTACTTAATTAAATTCAACTGATGGTAATTTATTATGCTATTATAGTGCCTCTAAGAGTGCGTTGTATTTGTTATATTAAACAACTTTTATAATGAATGGTAAACAGATATTAATACTACTTAATGTACCTACAACCCAATACTCCTGAATAATATAGTTTAAATAATTATAGTATAAAAAACGGAAAAAAATTAACCCAAAATACGCAATTCGTTTACATGGTCGACATTTTTTCAGTTATTTTGTTATAAAAACCAAAGTAACGGAACCGATTTTGATAAAAAATATATGGAACTAGCTCTGAGGTATGTTTACAAAACAAAAAAAAAGAACCGTCAAAAATAATTGGTAATTGGCGAAGTAATCGCTGAACAAACACCCAAAAAACACACAGTCGAATTGTAAACCTCCTTTTTGGAAGTCTGTTAAAAATCGACTGTCCACATTTTCTCGAGGGTCAATAACCTTTCTCCTTGGAACAGCTGATTTTTTGCACAATTTCCCAGTTGTGAAGATAGTCGTATATTATAGAATATAATTACTGTAGTCAAATGTGGCATTAAAAAGTCTCATCGTATTTGTTGCGCTGCCTACCAGTAAGGGAAAATAGTAGAGGATTTATGTTATATTTTCTTTACCACTGTTTTTATATAGCAAGCAAAATGTTTACTAATTTATTATCGAGACAAACAAGCCAGTACACGTTGACAGCAGAACCGTGCTAACACTATATATTTGATCAAATATTTGTACCAATTAATTAAAAGCACTATATTCTCTGTATAGCTACATACGTCTGTTTGTTTACAGTTTGAAACGTACTTTTACGCAATGTAAAAATATAGACAACGTTCTCGAAATTGCTGGAATCTACTAGAAATAAAAAAATGTAGAATATAATGACTTTGTTGTAAATCCATACAGAGGAATTTACAGATAGATAATGAACGTTATTGAAAGTACAACGGCGTCTTTATAGCATAGAGAAGGGAAAAAATGGTGTCTGTGTATAAAGCGATAAGGTCGCCATAGCGATAGAGTATAAAGTATGATTTGGCAAGAAATTTGACCAGAAATGATATTTTGCAATTTCCAGTTTTTTTTAATCTTCGTTTCATCATCATCATCATCTCAACTACAAGAAGTCCACTACTAGGCATATGCATCTCATATGGATTAAGAAATAATTATAGTTTAAAAAACTGAAGAAGATTAAATGAATTAAAAATATGTAATTCGTTTACATGATTGATATTTTTCTATAAAACAAAATTACTGAACCGGTTTCGATAAAATGTATTGGGACCACCTCTGAGATATTACCTACCAAACAAAAACTTATCATCAAAAACAATTCATAAATGGCGGACTAATCGATGAACAAACATAAAAGAAACAAGCGAATTGAGAACCTCCTTCTTTTTGGGAATCGGTTAAAAAACTGCTTTGAAGCGGCCTACAACATTGATTTGAGACATAATATTATAAAAAATATTATTTAAAAGAATTTTATTTCTATAAAAAAGACATTCTAATAAAAAACATTCAAAGAGCCTAACGCAAATGTAAGTTGTACTACCTACAAATATTTCTCTAATACAGTCGAGTATTTTTTATTTCTTTTATTATAAATACTTACCTACTTAAGTCGATTCTAGTTTATTGAAAGAGAAATTCAAAATGGTAAGTACTATATGAAAAATTATTAGTTAAACGTATTATACATCATTAATTATACTCAAACTTATACAAGCCTCCAACTATTAATGGCATACTAAAATTTACTGCTCCGTAAAGACATCTTGGGGAAATCTTTACTGCACTATAAATTTTATGTCTCCATACGTTTGTTTGATTTGATATTAATGGGACCAATATTTGGACTCACATTCTGAGATCGAATGCCTTTGTCCAACCTTGGCTCCAGAATCAGTCCAGTAAGAAATGGCCGTTAAACTCTTTCGCGCGTTTTATCGTATGAGACAAACCAAAATGTGGTCGTAAAATGTTAAAGATAGTCTGGGGTAATCAATTCCCCGGCACTTAGATTTATAGTGGGGTCGTTATGACCCTTTTATGGGTTAGATTGTTTGGTGTGTACGTCATTTTACATAACTCCACGAATTTAAATTTCCATAGATTTCTATATACTCCAAGTGTATGTACCAACAAGTACGATAAAAAAATCGCAGTACATGATCAAGATTTATTTAATTTCATGTGATATCTAAATAATTCCGATTCGATATTTTGTCAACTAGTTACTAGTGTACAAGCGCGCGGATGCATTGGTTTGAATAGATTTCGCGCGGATGGAACATTCCATCACAAAATCGTTTGTGTGACGTCACAATCGGTACCAAAAATGTGGCACACGAGGTTTTCATATAAAAGAAGTCGCATGCTCCATCAACTATGTCTGTGTTAATTTCACTAGTTGCGCCGCGCTGTTTCAAACCCCCGGTCCAAAAAGAGTGTTATAAGTTTGACCAGAACCCCCGACCCAAAAAGAGGTGTGTTATAAGATTGACGCGTGTATCTATGTATCTGTTTGTTTGTATATCTGTGTGTCTGTCTGTAGGTCTGTAGGTCAACAGTTTTCCTGTATTGAAAAATTAACGATGGTATGTATTATAGAATTATAGTAGTCAAATCAAGTAAAATTTACATAATAATGAAAATAATGATTTACCTCATACTATTCAAATGCCCGTACAGAAGATACCCATTTTCCTGTTTTCGCTAAACATCGCCGGGAACCGTTTTGCCAACGTAAATTTATAAACAAAACATGTTTAATTTCTTTAGTAAATACATTTTAATGAACGCCAAATTTCTTTTGATCTTTTGTGTAAAATCAACATGGGCCTATGTAATCTCCGATGAATGGACTTTGATAAAATTACTTTTAATTGTATTTACATTTCAGAGAAGCTATTTTTGCTTAGATACGAACATATTAATAAGAACAGTTAAAACTTTCACTCTATCAATATTCTAAGTAATTATAAGTTATTCATAGTATTCAATCTCTTATAATAGAATGAAGGAATTACTATGAAAATAGTTAAAATAATTGGTCAAATGCGTGTTGTGCTACGTGGATTAGGGTTCCGTAGATGAACTTCACCATTTATGCGCATTAAGAAAAAGGCTATTTTTAACTCCGACCCAAAAAAGGGGTGTTATAAGTTTTATGTTAGTATATGTGTATATATGTGTATTTGTGTGTCTGCCTGTGTCATTCTAGCTCTCAAACGAATGGACTGATTTCTATCTAGTTTTGTTTGAAGGAGGATATCATCGAGAGTGTTTTTAACTATGTTTCATCATAAACGGTTCAGCCGTTTCCTTTTTGTGGTGGGGGATAGGGGTGGGGGTGAGTTATCTAAATTTATACCTGTAAATGCTATTATCACCAATCATCAAAATCGGTACATTCGTTTGGAAGCTACGATGCTACAGAAAGACGCACAGATACACAATATATCAAATTTATAACTTGGCTTCATCCGTCGTTTTCCTGAAGGTTTATTACTGCAGATCGCATGGCAACCAGTTCGAGTCTATTACACAGAATCCTTGCAAGTGTCCACTGCTCGGAGCTGATAACTTCTCTACCGCCGATGTAGTGGAAACGATTTTTTCATTTTCGCCGAGAAATATATATTTATAAAGCGGTTGGGAGAAAACTTTAATATTTTACGATAAATCATTTAAGTAAGACCGCGGGAGGTTGACACATTATAATTAGTACGTAGCTTTATCTAATAAGTAATATTTAACAAAAAAAGAAAAATATAGTGGTGATAAGGAATATCTAATATGTAGCATATGGCACTTTAGAACATAAAAATGAACTCACGACCTAACAGCTCAGGAGGCAGTTTTACTACCGCTGAGCCATGAGGCCTGATGCTGTAAGCGATCATAAAAAAATATACATACATACACCCTTAAATACATTCGACAATAAGTATATAAAACTCAAAAGCTCCCGACAAACGAAAAACCTCTGTACCGATTTTAATGAAACATAGCTTAGAACACCCCCGAGTACCCGACTATTTCACCTTTCAAACAAAAAAAAAACAAAATCAAAATCGATTGATCCGTTCGGGAGCTACGATGCCACAGACAGACACACACACAAAGACACGTCAAACTTATAACACCCCGTCATTTTGCGTCGGGGGTCAAAATACCCTCCTGCGGAGGAGGGTTTTTTAACCCCCGACACAAAATAGCGAAATTTCATTAAATTATTACATATATACCTAAAATGAACTACAAAAACCATTAATCTCCGAAACTTCCAAGCATTCAAGTTGTAGGATCCCAACAATGTCATTAATTCTACTATAAACATAATTCCCATGTTAAAACAACAGCCCTTTGACCAGGTGACCGCACAGGCACACACTCGTGACCGAAATTTGTTTTACTCCGAAATAAATACTTAGTTTACTTTATTGAGCGTTTCCAACAAACGGTCCTGTTACATAATTTCAACTGCCCTATGTAATTGACCGAGCGAGCGAAGCGTCTGTGCATCAACTGGCCAATTTTTTTTTCATCTGTCCAACCGATTTTAATGATATTTGGTAGGTAGATAAAGTACACATTTATTACAACTTGACGTAAAACTAAACAGAATTGGTCAAGTGGTTATCGCGATATGACAACCAACTTGAGATTGCGTGTAACAGTGAAGACGTGTGGTTCTCCTTGATGCATTTTAGCGCTGAATAAATTTTCTTGATTTTACGTTTTCTCCATTTATTAAATTAGGTAAAATGTAAGTATTATGTACAGATGACCCAAGGTGAGCTGCAAATGAGCTCTCTCGCGAGGTCTACTGCTCGTAGAACTACAAGTTATACTTTTATCACACTACCTGTAACATAGTAATTCAGTAAACCTTTTGTTACTTTATCTGTTGTGATAAGTGTCTGTTGACATTGACACAGACGATGACAGCTCAAATGTTGTCGAATACTCATCGTAGATTACAAAAATCTTTTTGCAATTGTAATATACAATAGCAAATAAATTTTTATTATAAAAAAAGCAACCCGACTGCATTTTATTAATAAAAGGTAACTGAAAATCAAGAAACAAACTTTCTTAAAGAAAGAAATATACTTTAAAATAGTAACTGAAAAAGCATATAAACATACATTTTTGAAAATGTACAGTTGAGGGCATTATTTTAGACAATTTTAGCTATGTAGTTTGCCCCTGCGCACGATGAAAGTGGAATTAAAGCGTTTCGTTAAGATTTTGGAATATCCTCCATGAAACGATGACGCTTATTCTTGTTTCTGTTTTTATCATGTTTGCCATGAAAACCCTGCTTAAGTAAAAGAGACCTATTCAAACAGTGTCGTTTCGAGGCAAACAGACTTCGACCGTTGGCTGTTATAAAGTTATTTAATTACTACGCTTGTATATCAAATTGTTTGCGAACTTTTAGCTTCGGTAGTTGGAGAGGTGTTTCAATATTGCAGCATAGTTTTCACGTCGGCCAGAATTTGGCAGGTTTACTGAAAATTTAATACAATGAAAGTTTTTGTGCCGTAAATCTTTTATTTTACACGTCGTGGTAACTTTTGTGTCCTGAATCTATAAATTATTTTTTAGATATTTAAGATTAAATGGTGGAAAGTACAAAGGTAAAACGAGCAACCCGCGCGGCCGCTCGCTCAATCTCGTGCAAGAAGAAAGTCGTCGAAGAGTCAAGACGTCCTGAGGATGCCTCGTAAAGAGGTGAAACACGTGTCGACAAGGGTACCAGCTTGAAGATATCGAAGCCATCAAGAGTACCAACTAGAAGACACCGAAGCAGAAAAGTACCAGCTTGAAGACTTCGAAGTAGGCAAGACTACCAGCTTGAAGACATCAAAGTGGAAACACACTAGATATATAAGTTAGAATTAAGTTTATGGCATCTAACACGTCCATGATACTATTTAAAGCTTTTTACTAATATGGAAAGACGACCTCATACAAGTGGCGGGAAGACGCTGGATGCAAGCCGCTTCCAATCGGTCTTTTTGGAAATCCATGGGGGAGGCCTATGTCCAACAGTGGACTTCTTATGGCTGAGATGATGATGATGATGATGACTAATATGGCACCTAACGTTGACACGTTCATCCATGATATTTCGTTTAAACATGACTCTTCATTAATTCCGAAACAGTTCTACCAATACCTTCACAATACATATATAACTCCTGCATTCGAAATCCAATTCCCGATAGTTCAATACTCCGTAATTCCAGGCCGATTGGACAGATTAGCGGATTTGTCCGACGTTGAATTCAAATCCGATTGAACGAACTTCCCTTATTACCAACTTTCAGCTACTGCTTATACGTTAAAATAAATGAGGGAGTCTGTTTCAGGATTACATCTCTCGAGGTTTTGGAGTTCGCTAATCCATCTGTCAGAATTCTGAAATTGGCTTTGAGGATGCTGGCAATTTGGAAATTACGTGACAGCTTAGGGAGTTGTTTTTGCGTCGTTGACGCGTTTGACGCGTTGTTAATAAACTCATTCAGACAAAGCTATAAGGCATAGGAAGGAATCTGCGTAGTTACACAAACTGTAGACTTTGCTAGTGTATTTTTTTTTTTTCAACAATCATGTTCGAATATGAATAATTTATTGAAGAAATCAGTTTCCACTTATTCCAGCAAATGCTATTTCGGAATAAAAGTGGTAATTGATAAGGATAGCCATCGTATATCAAACCTTTTACTTAAACTACCTCTCAAACTGAGAATTCATCAACTTGATAATCTCTAATTGATAATTTAATAACATATTGAAATACTTATAAATTTTCAATCTCCGCGCCCAAATAGTATGCTATTTGCATTTTATTCAAACATCTTTAAATATTGTCATGCATGGGCTAGAAATTTGAAACGATCCGGGGCGAGAATGAGGCATTTCCTTTAGTGAATCAATATTTTTGGTTCACGTGTGACGAGCGAAATAAGTCGCGGGTCCAGCTCGTGTGTGACACATTTATGTTATGTTTCCGTCTTATTTATAAACGCATGTTAAGATCTTATTCACTGAGTAAGGACTTGTCATTTTCTGTCAGACGGGAACTGTCACGCGCGAAAACAGAACAAAACACTGTTTAACTAACATGTACTTATTCAGCGTTTATAAGTAAGACGGTTTATTTATAGCATAGTCTGAAGATCTCTTCAGGGTGTTCGACTAAATTATCTTAGTTGTGTGTTTCCTGACAACTGCCATGTTTATGTTCGCCGGTGGATTATAGTGTGTCGTCAAGTTTCATTAGAAAGCAATTCGGGAGCATGTTAAGGCTTAGCTAATAATAAACACGACTTGTCTGGCAGATTAATTTACTATAGTGCCGCTTCTGTATTTACCATAGATAGTAAGATGTATAATTATAGTTTAAAATACTGAAGCAACCGAATTCTCATGGATGCCATCGTCAGAACTGGACCAAATTGAAATGGGACCACACAGAAACCACCAGCTTTCAAATGAAAAAAGAATCATCAAAATCGGTTCACCCAGTCGAAAGTTCTGAGGTAACAAATATAAAAAAATACAGTGGAATTGAGAACCTCCTCCTTTTTTGAAGTCGGTTGAAAAGACATACAATGGCTGGTGAAATTTGTTCCCAAAGTTATTCGTTAACAAATAATAAAGTAAGTATGTTACTTACAAATTATTATAATATTAAATAAAAAAAATAAAAAGTATTTTTAGTTGATCGGCTATTACTTGTTAATTTGTAGTCCTAGTTATTCATGATAGTTTTCCTTTTAATTTCATCATATTATGCTACTAGCAAGATTTTTTTCATATCTCCAAAGTCAACCGTTTAATCGGTAGATGGGGAATCCTTGACTCTAACAAAAATTATCTTAACAAAGTTTAAATTTTCACAAACAGGTCCCTAAATTGAAGGTAGATTAGTAGATGAGAAAAAAAATATTCATCCCCACTACACTGTACATAAACGGAAGGATCTAAAAAAAATGTTTTTCAAGATTTTTTCAATAATTTCTCAGTATAACTAATATGCATAGCCAATTGTATTACAGCTTTCTGGTACTAATAAATTTTGAGCAAAGACGCGGGCAGACAGACAGAAATGGCGAAACTATGAGGGTTCTTTATTTAATATGGATCCCTAAAAAGTAGGTTCTTTTTGGGACAGAAAATAATAAATTATAAATTAAAAAACTGAAAAATCCGACTTCAAAATACGCAATTCATTTACTTGGATGCATTTTTTGCAGTTATTTTGTTATACAAACCAAAGTACTCAACCAATTAACATATTATTATATGGGATCACCTCTGAGATATTTATTACCTACCAAACAAAAAGTATCGTCAAAAACAATTCATAATTGGCGGAGTCGCTGAACAAACATACAAAAAAAAAACATACATTTGAATTGAGAACCTTCTTTTAGAAATTCGGTTAAAAATCAACCTCATTTTTAAGCAAAAATATTTTACCTTATTACTCATCAATGCATAATGGACACCATAAATTTTATTACCGATGTAATTTCGTCAATTCGTTAGAAAGCCGTTAATTGACAGTTAACAAAGTAGACGTCAACTGAAATTTAAATTTTCAAGTCAAGTCGGAGTGAAAAGTTTTATTACTTTGGTAATTATTTTAACGGTATTCAAATGGGCTTGTTTGAACTGTTTTCTTTGTCTGAATGAATGGAGCTTGCATTTTAAATAGTTTTGTTAAACTATTATTGAAATCAGGCGAGTTGGTGGTCAATCGTAGATCTATAGTGTATAAAAAAAATAAAAAATAAAAACAGAATCACTTCTTAGTTGTAGCTCGCTAGGATTTTCCGAGTTGGAAATGTCACGGACACAAGTGAATAGAAAGAAAACTAACACTGATATATAATATACAAGCTGTACCCGTGACTTGTTCGTGTGTTGCACCAAAATTTATTATAAATTTATTAATAAATTATTAAGTTCATTTGATATCCAAGTATAATTCACTAATTTAAAGTCGAGACTTTAAGCCGCCCATCCCAATCTATACTTGGAAGCCTACTATTTTGGCCACTGGAGTGTCCCTTGGGGTAATCAAAATTTTCGAACATTCTTTTTAACCGACTTCCATAAAGGAGGAGGTTCTCAATTTGTCGGAATCTTTTTTAATTTTTTTATGTATGTTCCCCGATTACTCGAAGACACCTGGACCGATTTCAAAAAATATTTTTTGTTTGAAAGGGTATTACTATACTTCCCAGGTGGTTCCATAGAAAATTTATCAAAATCAGTTAAGTATTTTGGTTTTTATAACAAAATAATAGGAAAATATGTCATTCAAGTCAACCAAATACGTATTTTGAAGTCTGTAGATTACTTTTTTGCTTAAACTAATCAAGCGTTAGTGGCGCCACCCGTAACACACGCTTCAAGCGTGATTCTATTGACTGAAGAGAGTTGTCTGTAAATATTTGATATTTTTGAAGTTCTTTTCTACACTTAAGTATCTACAAATATATAGGCAGTTCGAAAATTCTTTGAAAGCTTCAAAGTTATTATGCAGAAAAAAAAGATAACAGGTAAAGAGGTCACAAAAAATCAGGCCAAGCGATGTGCTGAAATCTAAATATACTTATATAAAAAGGTTCTGAAAGACTTTCTAAAAGGCTTATTTAGCCTTTCTAATGTGTTTTTCTTTATTTTTTATTTTATATATGTATTTTTATAAGTTTAAGTAAATAAATACGTTCCAGTAATATCGATGATTATGATTTCTTTTATAAATTAAAAAAAAAAGTTTTTTTTTTTATAGAAGATAGATCTACGATTGACCACCAACTCGCCTGATGTTAAGCGACGGTGTGGCCGAGGATGAAGATATCTATTCATTCTAGCCTTGAAAATTCCAAGATTGTAGGATTTCGAGAATACCCTTTCATTTGTTATATAACTGAGTACTTTACATAATTGTTTTGTCTTCAAAGTTACCCATAAAATCAGAACCCTTATAAAATTACTCCGGGTTCTGTTTGTCTGTTTGTTTGACAAGTTGCTCTGAATCCACTGGATCGATAAACTTGAACTTTGGTACACATAATGAACATTCCACATTTCTGGGATCATAATACGAATACCTATAAAAAAAAAAAAAAGGTATATTGAATATTATTCAAGCAGATGGACCGAGAAACTTATCAAACAGACTGACAGACAGAACCCGGAATAATTTATAAGGGTTCCGTTTTTCCTTTTGAGGTACGGAACCCAAAAAACTGTCAAGTTATAGAAATAGGCTGATGGAATGAAGATGTATGTACTTACTCAATAAATGATCCGTTCTGAAACAGCGCTTTGCAATCAGTGTAATTATTTGTTCGTGCATCTGTGGCGCCATTTATATGATAGATGGCGGAGAGTGCATCAATCATCCAGGTTCGAGGCGTGCAACTAATTTTATTTTGATGCTGCACTTGTATTGTGCAATACTACATTAAGAGCCTGTAGTTCAACCATCGTCCGTCTCGCTCACGCATACTAACGTTTTAGAAGATATGAAATGACTGGATGAACTTAAAAAAAAAGTCGTCAAATTTTTTAATTTGATCCAAATAAATTTTCGCACATAAAAAATATTTTTACGACGTAGAATATGTAAATATATTTTACATTAATATCACTTCCACATTCCTTCTTTATACCATTCTCCTTCTTTAAATTATCTAAGATACTTCCATAAACAAAAAATCGTATTGTAAAAAGACTCTCAGTAAACTTTCCCTCTTTTCGAAACATGTGCCATCTGAATCCAACATAGCTAAGGACCAAATATTTCAACAAATCAGTATCATCAAGATAGGAAAATACGGGCAATAAACATACAATTCACAGAAGAACGCAAAATCATAAAAAAAAACTTACGTCGTCATGGGACGACTGGCAGATGAACATACATTGAACCTATTCTGTACAGGAGGTTAGACTAGTGCCATAATGGTGGCATTCTAATTTTGAGAAAGCCAGTAGAATAGAACGGTAAATGTATGGGATTAACACTAATGTCGCGTGTCGGCACGTGACAGCTTAGCATTTCGACGCGAAAGCGTTTGTAGAAATAGAAACCTTTGACACTTGTCTAAGCCTGCTGAAAATATACATAAACTAATGGTTTATTAAAGCGTACATCTTTCTCATTCTTTTGTAGAGCATTTTCTCAGTTCTAACAATCATGCCAACCCCGCGGGTGGGAACCATCTCCAAGCAACAGTCTTAAACTTAGCGGCAAATAACTTGAACAACGTTTAATCATGCCCTCTCTTTTGTTTTCGTCGAAAATAATAGAGAGGGCATGATAAAACGTTGTTCAAGTTATTTGCCGCTAAGTATACCCACCTTATTAGTGAAAAGTACTGTCGCTTGGTTCCCGAGCGAAGTTATACATATTTCTAATGCATTAATAAACTACTGAAATCAAACAAGCGGCGCTATGCTCGGGCGACGGAAACTCAAGTATGTTAGCTATGAGCTTTGCCTCAGGCGCCAATGTTTACCGTCGACTCTTCTAGTGCATATTAAGCGCGGGTCTAGGGAGCCCACTGCCGATTAATATTAACCTACATTAGGGTTGGGAATGAGCTTAGGATAAGGTTAGAGCTCTCAGACTTGCACTTTAAACTAGTTTCGTGAAGGTAGTGTGTCGCGAACACAAACTTTTTTGCAACAATTATGGATTTAAAAAAATCCTTACTTTTTATATTGTTCACTAGGTGGCGCGCCAATTGTTCTATAAGTCAAGTCGAACAACTTGTAAAGGTTTCGTTCGGAAACTTCTATTACAATTTGTGGTCAGATGAACAATTTGAATGTATTATGATAAAATAAGTGATTAAAACTTTAGAATATTTTTTTAAAACAAAAGTTTGCAGTAAAATATATTTTTTATCATGCATTAGAAAAAAAAGCATTTTAAAAGTACAATGTTCGTAAACCAACTTTCATAGAGTTTTATAAATGTGTCATGTTTATGAGTTCTATCTATCAGCAATTTTCAAATATTTTTTAAGCCCTCATTGTGATCAGCCTACTCTGTGTACAAACTACAACCTACAACCCAGTAGAGCGAAGATGTTTGTCGCGACAACATTTCCTTGGTATTGTTTGATATTGTTTTTTGTTTATAAAGAACAAATGCAATGTAATTAAATAATTATATCTCAATTGCAACATTAAATCAAAACAATTGTTGGTTTCTTAGCAAGTAGGTAACCAACAATGATAAACTAGGAACCAATGCGAGCTTGCAGTTTCAAAAACAATAATATAGATGGTCGCTAGCCACCTTTGCTTTCTACCCCTATAATTGCTCATTATGACAAAATATCAAAGGTCTACGAGTCTACGCGATTTAATACTATTGAAATATTCGGCGCAAAATTTCCATTAATACACATAATTATGGAATTTGATAGGAGCAGCGATTCATAAAATATTGAATATGTTTAAGTCAACCCAACTTTAGTAGAGGCAAAAATATTGAACGTAATTAATTTTAGGCTATCAATCCCTAAACATAAGTGCCAGATGTTCGCATTAGCATTTTGCCTAAACCTTCAAAAACGCACGACGGCAAAATTATGAAAGGGTTTCATTAATTTCAGATGATACACCTGTCCAAGTAAAAAGGGTTTGGTGAGACATATTAGTAAAATATGGTCTACTTTCGCTAAAATTACTTACGCAGTATTTTTTTAATTTTTTTTTACATGTTTTTTTTTTTACAATGTATACTTTAATTTCTAGTTATTGTACAGAATATGTATTTATGTATATAATATATATGTATGTATATATGTGCGATACATTTTGGGACTCAAAATACTGGACTCGTGTAGAAATGTTTTCAGGGAATTAGGTATAATAACAATGACAAAATAACTATCAATAACTAATATTCAAAATAACTATAATTTTGTATCAATGTGTTCTATACATTCTTGATAATATTGGGAATATGCAAAAAACATTTGATTGTTATGGACCGAATTGTAGAAATGGTAATAGAATAGTGCCGCCACAAAGAAGAGTATCCAAAAAATCCAATAGCTTTTACTGTTTAATGGATAAAAGTTATTATAATCTAAGTGATGCTAAAACTGACAAAAACATTTTTAAATTGTTAAAATAATTAATTAATTTAATATGCTAATGTTATTTACAAAGTTTACGTAAATAGGGTGAATTCTGTGGTTATATAAAATTTAAGTGACAATGCTATTTCAGATATTCCATGACATTGACTATTTTATATATATTGAATGTCGACATTGATTGTACAATTTTACTATTTAAATTGCTTATAACTTTTACACTTTGTCTTAACTTTTTTAAACCTATTAATATTTCTACAAGCTTATTTATATAAAATGACAAAAACTGACAACTATCATTAAGATGGTAATGTTGATAAGTGCTTAAGTGTAATATATGGATGTTCTTATTTAACTTTTATGAAATCTAATGACGATTCTAAGTGCATGTAACATGTCGAAAGAATAAAATATATTTAATTTGATATATAAACCGTTTTTTATTAAGTACGCTGTTAAATTAAAAAAACTAACCTATCCTCTTCTTCTTGGATCTCTTATGAATTATTGAATTTATTTACAGTAAATACATACTTTATAATAAATTACAAAAGCCAACCCACCCCGCTACCAGCGGCGTCCTAGCTTTCAAGTTATTTTATATGTTTTTTATTTTTATATTTTTTTTGTATGTAGTAATAGGGTTGCGCATAATTATATCTATTGTAAAATACTTAAAATCTTGAAACTGTCAAGTTAAAAGCTTTTTTACTTATACGTGTTTTGTCTGTAGTTTTTTTATGTCATAATATAGCTACTGAAAAGGAAGTATGATGTTACTTTTTTTTCTATCATCACCATATAAAAATACTTACCTGGTAAGGACGTATATCGTCTCATTGTAGTGTCTGGACAGCAGCAGCTCAGGAGAAGCTCATCAGCGACCTGCCACCTGCACACAAACACTCACCACCAAATCAGAAACAAACCAAGAGCTAACTTCAATGAATAATGCGAGGGCGAGAAACAGGATCAGAACAGGCAAGGAAGGAATTCCAGGAGGAAAGGAAATAACATTAAAACATTATTTAGAAATTCGCGCGAAACTCATTCACGTGCGCGAGTATTTCCGCTCGAGACAGGAACGGACCGTATCGCGGGCGGGCGGATGGCTTCTGGGCGGGCGGCACCGGTGTTGCCAGACCTTACTAGTCGAAAGTGACACAAATGGCTAGCCATTAGAAGGAATTCATGAAAACAGTACAAACATATTATTATGATAAGTCTAAAAGCAAGATTTGGA
Organism: Lycia hirtaria; assembly: GCA_947563715.1. Lineage (NCBI taxonomy): Eukaryota > Metazoa > Arthropoda > Insecta > Lepidoptera > Geometridae > Lycia > Lycia hirtaria. The sequence continues at coordinate 42,443,398 of OX387379.1, forward strand.
AATAATAAATATAGTTTAATAAAACTATAAAAACCGACTTCATAATACGCAGTACAATACATACGCGACTTGCTGTTCACTTTTTACAGGCACTTAAGTGATATTTTACCAGTTATTTTGATATAAAAACCAAAGAATTGCATCGCTTTTGATAAAATTTATATGGGACCGCCTCTGATGTAGATATTATCTACCAAATACAAAAAGAATCATCAAAATCAATGCATAATTGGCTGAGTAATCGCTGAACGTAGAACTGATGCCCGATGGGGCCAAAAGGTTCTCGAGTGGAGACCACGTACCGGCAAGACCAGCCACGAGATGGACAGATGACCTCATACAAGTGGCGGGAAGACGCTGGATGCAAGCCGCTTCCAATCGGTCTTTTTGGAAATCCATGGGGGAGGCCTATGTCCAGCAGTGGACTTCTTATGGCTGAGATGATGATGATGATGAATCGCTGAACAAACACACAGACCGAATTGATAACCTCCTTTCTTTTTGGAAGTCGGTTAAAAAGGAGTTACATATTTTTCACGAGATAACTCCCATTTTCTGGCAATAGTAATGTTTAAATCTTTTCGGCCTTACCAATAAGTATTTATCCGACTGCGCAAGAAGGAAGGTTATGTTTTACGAGTGTATGTATAAATGTATATATGTGTGTATGTGAGTTTCTATATTACCTCCTACAGTAACGGCTCGACCTATTTTGACGTGGTTTCGTTTGATTTGTCTTAAATTCCTGACTGCCTTAAGTTAATTATTTTGTAATAATAATAAAACTCTCGCAAAAAATTTAAGTTGCACTTTTTCGTAAACTCAAAAAAGTTTTATCAGTTTTAACAGGATACCATCTTTACACAGCATAATCATTTTCTTATTTGTTTTTTTGTGAATTTTTAAAGAAGAACCAAAATTTCCCCATAACTGTTACAATTTTATTTTCAATGAAAAGTGACTAAATACGTTACCTAACTGATTACAGGGAAACATTGGGCGGCAGCTAGGGCGGTCCGTGGATGGGCGGCGGCGGCGCGGCGTGGCCGCCCTCGGCGCGCCTGACACCAGGGATACAGAAATTATCAGGAGCGGTCGCACCACGTGCGTCGCGACGCTACGCGCATGCGTGGGGAAAGTTGAAGAAAAGCTCAGGTGTGAGCGGGATGGGCATATCCCAAAAATAGGGGAGCGAGCGTGAAGTCACAAAACTAAATCGGGAAGCGCCAAGCAGTCTGAAAAGTTAGCACTGATTTCATTGTGTGCGTTTTTAGAAGCACACTAGTATGACCGATTTCGTTCTGTACGTAAATTCAAAAGATGAAAGAACATAATTCTAATACATACATATAATAACTTACCTATATTGAAAACATTTGACGATCCAAAACTATCATTCAAGAAGTCTATTAAAAGGTAATAGAAACTCCTTAAAACTGAAGCGTTAATTATGGCAATAATTTCGATAATTAAGGGGTCGATATGAACCGGCGCGGAAGCCCTTCAACCCCGTTTCCAATTCAAAATGAAGTGGAAACGTGCAAGTACAATTACTAATGGGACTTTAATGGAATTAATTTACATTTAAAATCGGAACATTTGCATTTTTCACACAAAGTTTCACGCGAAAGCGTTCTGTTGGATACTTTTGGCACATTTTGTACTATGATAAGTAGAAATGAATATTAAAGTGTAGATTTTTAGGGTTCCGTGGTATCTACAAGGAACCCTTACAATTTCGCCATGTCCGTCTGTCTGTCCGTCCGTATGGTACAGTAATTTTTCACAGAGACTATCAGCCCTACAACACAATTTGACAAAATGCCGTAGTCAAATTTATAAAAAAAAATATTTAAAATAGGGGTGCCACTCCATCATCCACATACGAGTATAAAGAACGGTTTTTTTTAAATGTTAAAAACAATCAGTAAAGCCGTTTGGTTGTGAAAACGTAACAAATAAAGAGACAGAGTTACTTTCATCATCATCACCTCATCCATTTTCAAGCCTGCCTTTTCTCCGCCAAAAAGGGTGAGTTTCTTTTGTCTCCTACTTTCCAAAATGAATTCTACAAATATACAAAATACAAATCCTTTATTGTGAGCTGTGTTAGAATCATCATCATCATCATCATCTCAGCCATAAGAAGTCCACTGCTGGACATAGGCCTCCTCCATGGATTTCCAAAAAGACCGATTGGAAGCGGCTTGCATCCAGCGTCTTCCCGCCACTTGTACTCGCCACTTGTGTTAGAATACATGTAGTCAAAGAAACATGTAGTGTGGTGTGTGTGTGGTTCTTATCATTGACAGACCGTCTTGAACTGCTTGGACTCACGTTAACTCAAACAATGAACTTTAAGGGCTACCTTGAATCTAAAGCTAAACTGGCTAGTAAAAAGCTTGGCATTAATAAGGTTAGGCGATACTTCTCACCGGGACAACTTGTTCATCTGTATCAAGCACAGGTCCGATCGTGTATGGAGTACTGCTGCCACCTTTTCATCTCGAGCACCGCCGTAAAGTAGCATGTCTGTCTATTTTCTACAGAATTCATTTCGGGGAATGTGCGCAAGAGCTTCACGACCTAATTCCACCCTCCCCATTTCACTACAGGACTAGCAGAAAGTTGGCTAATTACCAACCATTTCTCGTTGAAATGCCAAAAATCCGTACTCAGCGATATCGATCCACATGCCTGTTGCGTACTGCACAAGAATGGAATTCTGTGCCGCCATCTCTATTTCCTGAGACCTACAATCTTGGAATTTTCAAGGCTAGAGTGAATAGATATCTTCTAGATCGACGAGCTCCATCCTCGGCCACACCGTCGCTTAATATCAGGCGGGTTGGTGGTCAATCGTAGATATATAATGTATAAAAAAAAAAACATAAGATATCCACTAGGTACCGGATGCAGCCCTCCTTGATGGATTTTCAAAAACGCTGATCTCCTGGTGAAAAGGTAGCAAACAGATAGAGAGAGAGAGACAGAGAGAGAGAGACAGATAGAATTATTTTACAATTGTTGACTGAGTGGGCGAAGCGAACTAACATTCTGTATTTTTTTTTTGTCAGCCCTGTTTATACAAACTGTCCCACTGCTGGGCGCGGGCCATCTTCTCATTATGAGAAGGGTTTGACCATAATCTGCCACGCTGGCCAAGTGCGGGTTGGCAGACTTCACACATCTTCAAGATCATTGAGAACTCTTAGACTTGTAGGTTTCCTCGCGATGTTTTCCTTCACCGTTTGAAGTTGGCGGCAATCAACAATACGCACATAACTTCGAAAAGACAGAGGTGCGCGCCGTGGGATTCGATCCCAGGACCTGCGGATCGCAAGTCAGACGGTCTCCCGACTAGGCTGCCGGAAACTTCTGTATTAATTAGCAACATTTTCGTTCTTCTGTCCGAATTTTTGCTGGTACTCACGTACAGGTTCCTCAATTTTATAGTTTTCTTTTCTCGTCGGGAATTTTGATGTGAGGTAAATCTCCCAAAAAGGGGAAACGTTTGCTGAGGAGCCCTTTACTGACTGATTTTAATTCTTAGGCATAATTTTAAATTTGGGAAAATCGGTTTGGAGGTTATTGAGATGAAATCTCAGTTTAAAAAATAAATTTTTACTTCGAGGTTACTATTGTCGGCGGATTTTGAAAATATTTGGCAATAACATTCGAGAAGCAGTAAACCTTGCGAGCACAAATATTTTGCAACGATTTGTGCTCTATTCTACGAGCGTTCTCTACGAGATCTATCTGTTCGTAGAACTACTAGTAATATTAGTAAGGATAGCTTGGATTAAGACCAGTATGTTACTTCCTCGTTATATTTGAGATTTGCACAGAATTCGCCCTATTACATAGGACCCAGAAGGATAATCTCCATACAAACCGCCTTTTAAATTCGGGCCAATTTAATTTTTTCAATTTGACACTTCATTTTTTATAAATTTATTTTTAACCGTAGATACACGTCCATTTGCCAAATTTATCTACAAAGTTGCATTTAAAAAGGATATCTCCCGATTTGATCGGGTAATCATGATTAAAGTCAGAATGGTCCATGGGAGATTCATACAATCATATAACTGAAATAATAGTAACTTTGAAGTCTGTTGTTTCCATTTTTTAAACTATAAAATTATTATATTTGTTATTTAGACCGAAATTTAGGTATAAACGTGAAAATTTTGTCGGTTACACGTTTATCACGGTCAAAATATCACATATAAAATAACAGCTACTGTTAATACATTGTAATAGTGTTCTTATGACTCTGAAAGAAAATCTGAAATCAGTAATTTAAATAATTTTATATCTATGGGTGCCGCGTGCGAGCGAAACAGGCAGCGGCGCCACTTTCATCACTTTATAAAAGAATCTAATGTATTTTTATTTTGTAAATAAAAAATACAGTTCATGATGATAGTATTTATTAAATAAGTTTATACATGCAATTTACAAATTGTGACGTCATATAACTGATGTCACAACGGCAATGAATCGACTAATACCTCATTCATAAAAAAATAACTCAGTAGCTCAGTAGAAGTCATTCGCAGTTATTTTTTCCAATAAACTTCATTTCATTTCAATTTGACTCTGATATGTCATATTTTATTTTAGTAAACTTTAAGCCGGCCTTAACACGGACTTTGAGTTGCACGATCTGTTGAGAAGAATAAGAGTCAAAGTAATTGTGACTGGAAAGACTATATTTTTATGCTACGGCGAAACATACGTGTGTGTGTGTGTGTGTGTGTGTGTGTGTGTGTGTGTGCGTGATAAATGTGTACATAATGTAGGTTAAGATCACGAAGGTTCTTTTTGCTTTCGCATCAGTTGACAGTCAGGTAAACATATATTACGTTTTTTTTTTGTTGGAGTGCAACGGTCCACGCCCAGCTATTTCATTCGGAACTTCATTTTTGAAAATAGGATAAAACAGCAAATGTTTATTTTATTATAGCAGAGTTCCTACATTGTGGTTAACGTAGCACTATTTTTTGTCCTCCGTATTCATTAACACATTACTGCCTCTCAAAATCTAATGGATTTATCACAATACTTAGATAATCATACTTATAATGGTTAATTCGTAGCACCAGTAATGGACCAAATTAATTTGATTAAATTCTACTGAATAAATAAATTTTCACACCTATTTACAAACAATATAGTATAGGTAAATACAAATGATACAGGGAAATTGAGAAAACATATACTGGCAATACTGAAATAAATAAAAAAAAAACCTAATGACATTAAGCCAGAGATAGACCAAGAGGTATTAAAGTATCGATATCGATAAGTAATTATAGGTACCAATTTTTTCTTTTGTTTTTTTTTTTGTAATGTTTCAAGAAACATCGTTTTATTAGGGTTCCGTAGTAACTACGGGGAACCCTTATAATTCCGTCATGTCCGTCTGTCTGTCTGTCCGTATGTCACAGTCATTTTACTCGGAGACTATGAACCCTTTAAAAACAAATTTTTATACATAATTGTGTTTTGTGAGCCGCTACAAAATGCCGTAGTAAAATTTTCAAAAAAAATAAAACTAGAGATTGGGTTTTTCATATATATAATAAAGACTGGATAATTTTTTTAACCCCCACCCTATCGTGTCTCAGATGTGATATGTGCGAGATATAGCTCGCTAAAGTTAAAAAGTTGTGTCCCCCCCACCCTCCCCCTACATTTCTCAACTAAGACCTAAAAAATCATTATTAACCATAATAGTAGACCATATTAAATACTTTCAATGAAAATTATTTTGAACATTCTGTGATTCCAATTTCTCTATGGGACTATAAATTTAAATTTGAATAAATGTTATTAATGTCATGGTTTTATAATTCAAAGTAACCTTTGAAGGTATTGCTCAATGTTGTAAACGCTGGTGCCCTGTTTTTGTTATGTATTTACATTTATTGTGGAAATTCACTGAACAAATTGTTAAGCGAGAATTCGATTTCCACCAAGGATTATTTTGACTTTTCCTTACTATATCTGCCAAATGTTCTGCTTGTACAGCATCAACTAGAAAATCTAAACAGAATAGTTAGCATGGTGCTGTGTTAGTTTGAGAATTAAAAAAAATAATAAACATTTATCGTAAAATCAAATACCATGTTTCACGTACAAAGTTCACCGACATAGCACAGCTGATTAGCAAGTTGAAGTGGCAGTGAACGTAGAACTGATGGCCAATGGGGCTGAAAAGTTCTCGAGTGGACAGCACACCCCGGCAAGCGTAGCGTAGGAAGACCAGCCACGAAATGAACAGATGAACTTATACAAGTGGCAGGAAGATGCTGGATGCAAGCCGCTTCCAATCGGCTTTTATAGAAATCCATGGGGGAGGCCTATGTCCAGCAGTGGACTTCTTATGACTGAGATGATGATGATGATTCACATATCATAATTATTATAGCTAACAAAACTAGAATAACCGACTTCAAAATTCGCAATTTTGTTTTAAAAACCAAACTACTGACCAATTTTGAGATTTGAAAGGAATTTTGAATCAATTTAAATGACGAAATCATGCGGGTAACATATAAGAAAAATATAAGCTAACTGATAATCTCGTTTTTGAAGTCCGTAAAAATAATAATTGTTATCGATAACTTATATTACATCGACCCATCTCTAATTCTTTGCAGTAATTTGTATAAATAATAAAATCAATTTATGAAATGAAATGCATATATGCTTTTTATACTAATATTCGCGAATGTTATTTATTGAAATGAAATAAATTTTAACAATTTCATCGCTTATATTTCACATAATTTAAGACCCTATTTTTCAAACACTGGAGCATCCGTGTTCATAGGTGAGACACGAACATACGCTACAAATACGTAAAAATTTGTTTCATTTCGCTTTTTATACTGTTAGAAATATATTTTTGCTACTTAAAGATGGATGTGATAATGTTTTCCATAGTTTTTTAAAGAAGTTTGTAATTTTTACAAGATTGTTTAACACAGTTCACCATCTTGGCACCGTAAGAATTGAGAAGTGATTGCGATGAGATGACGTTTAAGATTAAATGACGTTTGTGACCTGTCATTAGCAAACACCTGATTTTGGTGTTAAGTTTTTGGAACAATATTTTGTATCGCATTAGGAGTCTTGTAAGTCTTTGGAGATTTGTTTACCATATTTTTTTAGCTAGTTTGAGTATAAATAATTAGAAAAGTTCATTCGTTTTTTTTCTTAGATTGATAACTTTCCTTGGTGTATATAATTATATATCCGTAAGTTCCGAAGACACCACATTGTTAATAGAAGTTTAAGCTAAAGTAATCAAGCGGTGACGTAACTTAGTCTAACTTAGAAAGTGTGATTATCAGGGGTGGTTTTGTCAATCTTACAGGTGGCAGCACACGTACGCAACACTTACACACACATATGCATGCTTAATGCGTAGATACGTAACGGTGGGGAAGTACTTGCCTTCTAATATTGTCTGATATCCTGGTATTTCTAACCTTATTCCTGAAGTTTCAAGGAAATTTCGAGCTTCCTGAAATTTCCATGTTAATTGTGCGATTTTATTAACTTTTTAGGGAAAATACAAGCAGCATCGATTAGACTTATCTTCTGTGTTTTGTTTTTCATATTTTGTTTTTCATAAATATATTAAATTATTATCAAAATATCGTAGAGAATCGTTTATTTCCAAGAAAATATTATACCAAATCATAATAAATAAATAATACATATAAAACTATTATCGTAAAAAATATGGGTATGTAAAAATACAGTAAAATAAATTAATCATAATTTCAACAATAAAATAAGAAAGCATTATAAACAACAATAAATAATTTACAAAGAATCTATCTATCTATCTAAATATAATTTTCATAAAAATATATATATATTAATATTATCTACTTTTATCACAGTTTCTTTATTCAAGTGTAAAGCGCGATAAATATTTAAAATATACAAAATTTAATTAATTATTTGTAAATTAATCACACACCTATATACCTACAAACAAAATATAGTATCTTACATAAAAATATTTAGTAGTAAATTTAAATAATAGAACTACATAATTTTAGAAAACTTTTAAAAAGTCTAAAAACTACAATTCTATAAAGAATGTTCACCGATAACTAAAATAACTAAAATTTTATCATTATATAGCAAAACATTTTTTCTCTTCGTCAAGAAATTCCCAAAACAATTTGTATTTCAGCAGCCTATTTTTTCAGCCTCAAGCCACGCCATTAATGTTTCAAGTGACATGACAATGACAGGTGCATGTCCGCTACGTCACCGGCTCGCCATCGCTCCCAAAGTACCAGGCGATCATAAAGTAAGAAGAAATCTCGAGTAAGAGCATAGACAGGAGTACAGGTGCAAAAATAGAACATGCTCCCACGGTGTTCGGAAATAGCACGGCGCAGCGGTGAGCTTTTTTTAGCGCGTTGATGCGCGGGCTAGCGTTGATAATTTGACTTTGACAAGGCGTCGTCGTTGATTACGGTGATTTAATGTCATGGCTTGATACATCTCAGAAATTAATTTATCTTATAAATACTTATTCTAGATATTACACTTATTTAAAAAATGCATTAATATTATTTATGAAGAAATTGATGAGATAAAAATTATTTCTCTTAAAAATGTCAAAGAAAGTTACGGATAACAGGTAATAAAAACTATTCATCAATCATTGATCAAAATCAATAACCCCATCAAATACCCGAAGATTTTTTTTTCGATTGTAACCTTTATTACTACAACATAAAGTTTAAATAGATCTGACTGTTTCAATTGTATTTAGATACATTGAACATCAAGATAACCAGTTTTCATTACGCTGCCAAGAACCGCACAGGCATTGCCTAGTTTGGGGCCTACTGATACACAACATAGACTATGTATATATAATACCATAATATCATAATTATAATAGCTTTACCTTTTTAACTGACTTCCAAAAAGGAGGAGGGGGAGGTAAGATTCATCAGAATCTTTTTTTTATGTATGTTCCCCGATAACTCGAAAACAAGGACCGATTAGAAAAATTTTTTTTTTTGAAAGGATATACATACTTTCCAAGTGGTCCCGTAGAAATTTTATCAAAATCGGTTTAGTACTTTGGTTTTATAACGAAATAACTGGAAAAATATGTCATCCAAGTAAATTAATTGCGTAATTTGAAATTTTCTAGTGTTTTAAACTTTTACTTGTTTTCATAGTAATAATATAGTAATGTGTTTGGCAATAAGGTAAAAAAAATATTTAATTTTACTTTACTTTGTAAATCACCTAAAAATACCTTCTAATGCACTTCACAAAAATTATATTTTGAGTGATTTCCAATACAAAAAACGGTCAAGTGCAAGTCATACTCGCGCACTGAGGGTTCCGTTTGTAATGTACAGCTAGATTCGCCAAAATAAGTATTGAAACTATACCTAATCAAAGTACCAAATATTCCTCTAACGAAAAGATAAGCTGTACTAAGGGACAAACTTAACTTTATCGTTTACATGGCATTGCTTCTTGTCAAATTCAGGTTTTAATTCCCTTGCGACCGTCAAAATATGGGCCATAAACGGACCATATACCTACGGCATTATCTTTATTTGTTTGCGTTTACTTAGAAGTTTGATTTTTACACTGCTCCAATGATTAGCAGACTTGAGTATTTGACTTTATACGTCCACGCGTTCCTGAGAAAAAGGGTATAGACAGACAGACAGACGGACAACAAATTGTTCCTATAAGGGTTCCGTTTTTGCCGACTGAGGTACGAAACCCTATAAAACTAACTAATAGAATAAAGTACTACCTAAATTTGTGTACACTATCTTTGTATAATGAAAATATTAAATTTAAATTCAAATAATTTTATTGCGATTGCGATTTTAATGATTTCACTGTAAATGTAATTTGATGTACAAGTCAATATATACCATTAATAAAAATATAAGTTTATTACTTGTTGACACGTTGCCCTTTCTCCTTCTAGGAAGCCAGTGCAAGGTCACTTGGCGTAACCATGCTACCGTCATGTGAAAATGTCACAGTGTAGGCACACACAGATTACAATACTCGTACCTAGAATACTTTTGAGTAGGTTGTCAGTGACATTTTGTACAGTACTTCTTATATCCGCAATGACATGACTATATCCATTGACGTCGAGTTATTGTGAGCACTGGACAGGTATTTTCCACACATTTTTTTCATGCAAGATAGATCTACCACTTGATATCCAACTCGCCTGATGTTATGCGACGGCGCGGCCGAGGATGGAGCTCGTCGATCTAGAAGATATATATTCACTCTAGCCTTGAAATTCCAAGATCATAGTTCTCAGGAAACAGAGATGGTGGCAAAGAATTCCTTTCCTGTGCAGTACGCATCAAGTACGTAAACCTATATCGCAGAGTACAGATTTTTAGCATTTCAACGAGAAATGGGTGGTAATTCGCCGACTTTCTGCTTGTCCTGTAGTGAAATGGGGAGGGTGGAATTAGGTAATTTTTGAAATTTAAAACTGTGGGATAGTCAATTTCATATAAAACACGTTAATAAAAAAAACTTTTAAGCACAAGTGCTGGTTAAAAAAAAATACAAGCTCGACTAACTTAGCACTTTCCATCAGGAAGTTCCAGGCCCTAAATCCTGGTTCCATCCTGAGGTCAGCTTTAATACATATATTTAATTGTCATCCAATTTACATGTAGTACGTACGTAAAGTTTCAGCGCAATCGGATATCGAAAAGTTCAAATTTAACATGTAAAATTTGACCACACACATCAGAAATACAGATGAAACTGAATAAAAGCTTATAACAATAATTAAAGCAAGGTTTTTTACATTCGCAAAAAAAGCTGCCCAATATGTAAAATAGCCTTCATACACTTCGACAGCAATAATTAAAGGCACTCGGTACGTTATATACAATTAAAAACAAGTATAAATTTAGAAAACTCAAAAATCCTGGACAAATTAAAACAGCTGAACCGATTTCGATGAAACATAGCTAAGAACACTCTCGATGAAATCTTTCAAATAGAAGAAAAACTAGATTAAAATCGGCCCATCCGTTTTAGAAATACGACGCCACAGACAACACATGTATACACATATATACAGACACACGTCAAACTTATAACATCCCTCTTTTTGGGTAGGGGGTTAAAAATAGTCATAGTTTTAGTAAAACTACGTTATGTCTCACAGATAATTAGTTTTTGCGGTAATAAATAAAAGTAGGTATTATAAAAGCAACTTGTCAAGTGGCATTTATGTAATTGCTTTTTTAATGATATTAGAGATTGTAAATCATTTATTGAAGTTATTTTACTTGTTCAGTACTCAATTAATTGCAAAGTTATTTAAAGTAAACTAGTTTATGTTCAAGGTTTTACTTGTACTTAGATTATAAATAAAAAAACCGGACATGAGCGAGTCAGACTCGCCCACCGAGGGTACCGTACAAACTAATAGATAAAAGGGGGAAATTATATATTTTTTATATTTTCCTTCATAAATCGAAAAACATACATCGAAAAGTATTTAAAAACTGTTTTAGCTTGTGCTAATTAAGCTCTTTCATATAATACCCCACATAATACGGTTAGTGCACTTTAAAATTTGGACCCTCCGTCCTTGCGTAAAGACTCTAATTTATCTGCTTAAATTAAAAATTTCAAATTTACATATTTTGGAATTTTTCCTTTATGTGTACTATATGACAATGCTTCTTGCCAAATTTCAAAGTTATAGGTCAACGGGAAGTACCCCATAGGTTTTGATTCCCTTGCGTCTTGACAGACAGACGGACAACAAAGTGATCCGATCCTAAGGGTTCCGTTTTTTCCTTTTGAGGTACGGAACTCTAAAAATCCTAACTAATGTTATATAAAACTTTCTAACTTTTGAGATCAGCTTCTTATTACAAAGTGCTATATATAATAAGTTTATTTGAGCGTAAGAAAATACAAAACATGTGAACGAAATAGTAATAAATTGTAGTCCTTACATTTATAATTGACATGTTTAATTTAATATGTTTAATATTTGACATTCACTTATTCTACTTTTGCTGACATTGGACATTTCTATCTCTCACAAAATTTATGGCATTTCAACTTTTATTCCTAAGATTGTACTGCGTGCGTAGATGGCTTTAAATTGTAAATGTTTTCATAAATATGTGCGTGAAAATTGTGTGTAGTTCGTAGTATTCCCATATTGTTTGTAGTTTAGTTTATCAGAATTAACTAATTTTGCATGAAAATAGTATTTACAAAGTTTTATTTTTTTACGCTTTGAATGAGATGTATTTGTTTTGGATGGATTTTGGTGTCTTAAAGGACCAATTCGTTTAAGCTACTTTGTACATTAATTTGCATGCCGAAAGGTCGTATAGGGCGTTCTATTGTATCATTTTTCCAGCTATTTCTGTTACCCATATTCGCAAATAAATATTATTATACTCTTTATTCAATTTACATCTTAAATCTAAGTTTTTTTTTCTTATTGTTATTATTCACATTTATTTATTTCGATACTTAATTTTAATTTTTTTACAATACAAATATAAACATATAAAAATAACATAAATATTGTAAAAAACTTAAAACTAGTGTGCCGCCGGCAGCGGGGCAAGGCTCAAGCTGTCGACGGTAAGGGCTACAAGCTGAGGAATCTCCTGACAATGCGCGCCGTGTCTAGGATGACTGCCTTTTGTATCCGACCCTTGATCCAACTATCAAGCGAGAGCTTCTTGAGATGTTGGTCGAGGCTCTTCGCAATTAAACCGTTTACCGATACGACTATCGGAACAATGATCGTCGAATCAACATCCCACATGGCGGTTATCTCGTGAGCCAAGTCAAGGTACTTGCTGAGCTTGTCCTTCTCCGCCTTCACGAGATTCTCATCATGTGGGATGGTGACATCGACGAGCACTGCCCGGCGCTGGGAACGATCTACGATCACAATATCAGGCTTATTGGCAACAATAGTCCTATCTGTGATAATAGAACGGTCCCAATAGAGCAAAGCACGGCCATTCTCAAGAACCGGCGCTGGTGCGTACTGGTAGTACGGCACCTCGGACTCAACAAGGCCGTATTGTTATTATTATTATTAAATGAGTATTATTATTACATATTAAAATACGATGCGACTTCACATTTGCTAAGAAACCCTGAATCTCACACTAGGGGCCTAATTGGTGGCCTTATCGCTTAGAGCGATATCCAACATCTAGCTGTAATATTATTCTCTCTGTATTTGTTTTTTAATAAAGAGCTATCTCTCTATCTAGGCCTGTGTTGTGAGGTTCAGTGTCTACCCTCAGGACTTACATTATTTAATAACTACATATGATATGTATTACATACATGTATCTTAAATAAGATAACTTTTCAAGTAAAAAACAAAAAAAAATGAATATGTATATAGGGATATTAATAGAATAATATTTAATTCATCTTTATTTGCGCGTATGGGTACAATACACTTACAGTTGGTGGAACATAAATAGAAATAGATCGCCATAATCTGCCTTTCGACGTGCAAAAATAAATAGTGGTAATAATCATGAAACGGGTATTAAAATTAATCAGAAACATCTCGAAGTATAAAACAAACACAATTGAAGCAAAAAGGTAAACGTCAAATTGTTTAAAACATAATAAAATAAAGTTATCTGTTCACAGCCAAACAATGATTTATTGATTTTACAAATAAATTACATATATGACATTGATAATAATTTTATATACAAAATGTAAAATGAGATATGAGTATTAGAAGATATAAAAATATTTTATACAATATCAATACATAGGTAAATAAATGCAGGAGAAATAAATTCAATTCAATGTCAAAAATATTGTATTGTGATCCAATTTACCTACCTACATGTAAATTCAAAATTTCAGAGGAAACGGGAAGTAGGAAGTTAGTTAAGTTTATCTTGTAATATTTGACTATAGACACCGGGACAGTCGAAACTAAATATAATCTAGTAAGTAGTAAAATAATCGGCCAAGTGCGAGTCGGACTCGCGCACGAAGGGTTCCGTACTATCATCTATAATACTACAAAGTATAGTTCTGTTTATAAAATAACGAGAAATCAACGAAATTCCAAGTAGTAAATTGCAAACTTATAGGTAGGTTTTCGATACACATCCGGGCAGCATGGCAACGCTCGCGCGAATACGCGCGGCTATGGCTCGCTCCGTGATGTTACCTCCCCCGCTACCCGCGCGTTCGCGCCACCACCACACCGCGGCGCGGCGCTCGCACCGCGTTTAGATGCACGGATTATTTTCATTTTGTGAATTTTTATGTATTAGATTAGGTATTTATTTTTATAGTTAATATATTTCTAAATATTTACTTACAAATATTCAAGTTTCTACCTGTTAATTAAGATCGAGTAAAAATTGCTAAAAATTACGTTTGTTGTATGGGAGCCCCCCTTTAATATTTACTTTATAGTTATTTAATTATATATTTTGAAAGGTAATATACAAGTAAGTATTCTGTGAAAATTTGAAGCGTCTACCTGTTACCGTTTTTAATATTGAGCAAAAAAATACGAAAAAAACACGTTTATTGTATGGGGACCCCCCTTAATATTTTTTATTTTTTTATTTTTAGTATTTGTTGTTATAGCGGCAACGGAAATACATCATTTGTGAAAATTTCAGCTTTCTAGCTATCACGGTTTATGAGATACAGCCTGGAGACAGACAGACAGACAGACAGACAGACAGACAGCGAAGTCTTAGTAATAGGGTCCCGTTTTTACCCTTTGGGTACGGAACCCTAAAAAGACAAAGAGAAATAATAATTTCAGCTATTAGTCTGATTCAAGTACTTACAGCGTTAACGGAGCCTGTCTTAGTGCCGGATACACGACCTTGGTAGACCTTGCTACTAACTCCTAAGTTTAAAATATTGTAAGGTTAGCATAAACACCACTAGCGTTAGAAAATGTTGAAGAGTATTATGTTTTGACTAAACAATATTTGTATTTTACGAACAAAGAATAAAATATTAAGCTGTTTACGGGAAGAAACGAAATCAAAACATTACTATTGATCTACGTAAACAACAATTATTACAACCAACTTCTATAGGTACTACTTTTTTTTTAACCGACTTCCAAAAAGAAGGAGGTTATCAATTCGGTCTGTATGTTTTTTTGTATGTTTATTCACCGATTACTCAGCCAATTGTGCATTAATTTTGATGATACTTTTTGTATTTGGTAGTTCCATATAGGTACATTTTATCAAAATCTATGCAGTACTTTCGTTGTTTTAACAAAATAACTGGTGAAATATCATCCAAGTGCCTGTAGAAAAGTGAATAGCAAGTCGCGCACGTATTCTATTGCGTATTTTGAAGTCGGCTTTTTTCCGTTTTTATATTAAATCTTCTAGTGACTGCCTGAAATTGCAGGATGATATCAATCAAATTTACGAATGGAGCGTGAGAAATAAAATGACATTTAATATAAGTAAATGTAACGTCATGACCTTTGATCGTAAAAGAAATCCAATACAGTTTGATTATCATTTAAACAACGTACCTATAAATAGGGTTAACTGTATCAAAGATTTGGGAGTAAATTTTGATCGCAGTCTAACTTTTCATGATCATATATCAGAACTCGCAAAAGAGTCTTACCGGCGCCTTGGCTTCGTCCTACGGAATGCTAGAGACTTTAAAAATCCTGAAGTAATTAAAACATTATATAACTCCTTAGTTAGAAGCAAACTTGAATCGAGTGCTTGTGTCTGGAACCCCTATCATGTCACCTACGCGCGAATGCTTGAAAAAGTCCAAAAGGCCTTTTTAAGGTCGCTATATAAGAAAATTTATGGATACTATCCGTTTCTGTACCCAACTAAATTCCTGCTCGGTCAGCTTGGTTACAACTCTTTGGAAGTTAGAAGGATGTTAGACCAGCTAACTATCTGCTGTAAGGCGCTTAGGGGGTCCGTCGATTCTATACGTCTGCACGACTTGCTATGCGTACTGTTCGTACCGGACGAGCCCGGGGTTCCAGCAAACAGACGTGGTCGCCCGCATGACCTGTTCCACGTAGATCGCGGTCGCACAGTAGCACGTTCTATGTCGCCCCTGAATCGTGCCCGTCGCCACTTAAACGCACTCCTTGCTGCCAACCCTGATTGTGACATCTTTTGTGATAACTGGAAGACTATTTTAAGTACCTCCTTGACTTATTGTGAAAATCTATTGGATCAATGGGACAGGTGTAAAAAGCCTGATGATTCATTGGACTTTGACGATAACCTTTGAGTTTATTGACTTGGTACTCTGAGTACTTACCTGAACGGTATATTTTACTTTGTATGACATAATTATTTTTTTGTATTGACATACTAGGCGTATTGCCCATTTGACATTTTTGTATTGACATTTTAAATGATATTGTATTTATATAATGAATATTTTGTAATCCTCAGACATTTGTTTAAGAATAATTTTTGAATATTGTGAGATAATTGTAATTGGTCTTTTTCCGTTTTTATCTCAATAAACGAATTTATCAATTTATTTATTTATCAATTTATTTATACTATAATATACTATAATTAATATGAATGAACGAGTGATGAACAGATTCGTGCCCGAAGTGCCTCTATGCTGCTTTTTTCCTTAACTATGCTATTTTTTTTACTTTTTAGTCTGATTTTTTTTTGTTGTCAGTACCTAACAAGTTCACCTACAATCCGCATTCCATCAAAATAGCTGAGTCACTCGCAACCTTTCAAAGACGTTGTGCATCTACTACAACCAACTTTATTTTGCGGTTAAGCTATATGTGGAAGCCGATGGCAATCATGCTCTGAGTTGTAGTATCACAGGTAGGTTTCCGCGTCACCATGTCAACGACATTGTCTGAAGAGCCTTTGTGTAAGCAAACGTTCTTTGCGTGCGGGTCTGTGTAGGTCTGAAGCCAAGAGACCAGGCGGGCTGACCCTCGTGCCCTGGAAGAACGTTAAGTGGCTGGTTTGGTACACCACTTCGTCAGCACTGTAGCCGCCAGTCACTTGGGTCGCACCTTCCACTCGCCGGCAGCACCTGGGAATGTTGCCTCTGCCAATAAAAGGAAGAAGTACAGGGGGATGGAACCGTTATACCTATTCGTTCTGATTGCAGTAGTGACTATGGTTGTGTATGGAGTGGCTGGGGTACTGAAACCAAATTGCTCATAAGTGAGTTGGGCCATAGAATTAGAGAAAGGTAGGTGACTCCCGCTCTGGCATATTTCTGGTGCGAAGGCTGGCAACCGCCATTTAGCGTGGTAACGTGGCAAGTATTATGAGTACATGAGTACCTTTGCGCCAGGATCAGTTAGGAGTGGATTATTTGACTTATTTAGTTTTTCAGTTTGAAAAGAAATTGTTGACAATTCTTATTTGACATAATAAATTCACTGAAAATACAGGAAAGTTACTAGCATACATAAATATGAAACCACCTGAATAGGTTCCTCCTTATAATGATCCAATTAACACAGAAATCGGTTCAGGAATGACGGAGTAATCGATGAACATACATAAAAAAGATATACAGTCGAACATAGAACCTCCTTCTTTTTAATATCGGTTAAAAACGCAACCCTTGTTTCCTTTATATTGGACACAATTTGCCAGTGTCAAGTATTGACATTTGTTCAAGTTTAATAAACATTAAGAGATAAAAAGACAAAACACACATTAGAACACAAAGATTTTCTATGTTCTAAACAACATAACTTTCTGTTTTAGCATTGATGTAGTTTGATAGAAATAGGTATATAAATATAATAAGCCCCAAGCAAAAACAGACCAAGTTTCTACCGCCCTGTAAACAAAGGCTAAGTACCAAGTTAAGCTAAGCACCTACAAATTTCCTTATAGGTAGGTAACTTTTTATTACACCTACTGTTTTGTAGGAATCCGAGGAATTTTCATAACTCTTAATAATGATCTACGCGAGCGGAGTCCAGCGTTATTGTGCTTCATACAATATTTGAGGGTAATAATATCGTGCCTACTCGTGCTTGATGGCTAGGAATTTCGGGGTGCTTATTTTTACGGCTTAGATGTGTATTGTATTCTGCCTATTATGTTCCGAAATAAGATAACTACACAGATAAATAAGAAGACCGAAAATGTGAGGTCACATGTGGGACCAGTCAATAATATATTTAATTTTTATCAAAAATATCAATAATTTCATAGCTTTAATACTGTTTAAGCCGTAAATTTTTAGGTTTTGACTTCTCTGTTAGTAAGTCTGCCATCTAAGCTGTAGATTTGGATTTGATTCCCATTCATTTGCGAGATAATGATAACCATAGATATTTGTCTTGTTTCTTGGCTTTTCTAACTATCATAATATTAATTTGAAAAATAGCAAGTATATAAGTATTCTATCAACTATCAGGTTCCCATACTTAGTACAAGTTTTGCATAATACATTGCATATAATATGGATCTAAATGGCGCAGTCTGAATTGAATATCTACTAATATTTCTTTATTGAAACAAGGAAAGCAGGTTTATTATTATCATTACGTCTCGTCTATGCAAAAGGCAGCAATTTGAGCTATTTAAAAGCCAATAGTGTGATAAGAAATAAATTACAGTTTAAAAAACTAAAAAACACGCTACAAATTATTGTGGTCAAAGTTCATTACAAGACTTTTCTAACAAGTCCAAACACAGCTGAGATATGATATTCCATCATGAAGTTCTAGTTCATATCTTCCAGCTCCATCATCAGATCAGTTCGACAGTACCATATTATTGTATTGTCATCAGAACTACATACAGCTGCCAATTTTCATGACGCTATGATCCTTGGAAGATGGTTAAATTAGTTACCTTAGATTTCATTGCATAGTTACATACAGGTCGACCTAATAAAAGCGTGTTAAAAAGAATCTAATGTAGGTATTAACACGACATTATTACCAATCTTCTTTTTCTACTATAGCTTTTCAAGTATATTTTTTCTACGTTTGCGATATTTGCCGATGCCTAAACTTTATCTGGAAGTACTGTATGTTTGTTTTTATACCTATTGCTTTCAATAGGCCAAGTATATTATGTCGTCACATTCCTTTTAGACGTGGCAACAAGATATGTAAAGCGTCGCACATACTGTTTTTTTAATAATACTAAATAGATCTACGTTAGAACACCAACCTGCCTGTTAGAAAGCGACAGTGTGGCCTAGCCGGTCAATGGAACATCTCGATCTAGGATAGATATCTATTCTCTGGAAGATATTTCGAGTTCAAGACATTTAAGTCATTTGGCGTTAATAATTCAGGTCATTGTGGATCTAGAGCGTGGAAATTCCAAATTCTCAGAAAACAAAGAAGTCGGTGCTACCGCCTCCTCGTCATCCCACTCTTGTAAAGATGTATTTCGCAGTACTTGTAATAATATTCAATTTTTATTTAAAAAATCGAGCAAGTCCTAGCAAACTCATGCAAAACCCGTCACGGCCATGTCCTATCTAGGGCAGTAGGAAATAATAACTTTATTGAA
Organism: Lycia hirtaria; assembly: GCA_947563715.1. Lineage (NCBI taxonomy): Eukaryota > Metazoa > Arthropoda > Insecta > Lepidoptera > Geometridae > Lycia > Lycia hirtaria. The sequence continues at coordinate 42,462,987 of OX387379.1, forward strand.
TTCACTTTCAATAAATCTCAAAAATCTCTTAAAATTTATTACCTACTTTATTCTTCCTTATGCAAATGTAAGTTGGTATTTAGAAATGATCAAGATGTCTCGTTCATTCACTCGTGCGCATCAGGTGTTTGTGTCAGTGACCTGTGGTGAGTCTGTTGTATAATCGCACATCATCCATTTTATTTTTTACATCATAATAATACTCGTATTATAATCTGATTCTTCATTCATGTTTTGTGAGATTCATTATTGGAATCTTCTATATTTAAAATACATAATTTTAAAAATAGAATGCTCTTCATTGTTCGGAATTGTTATTATTTGGGATTAGAAATTATTTGCAGAAGCATATTTCGAACTTTTTCCACTAAAAAAAGTTATTCATTAACCCGGGGCCCCTTAAGCCTAGTGTCAGACTGGGTGATATTAGGGGCCCGCTTTCGCCAGATAGAATCTGCCCAAAAACTTTCAGGTCTATTAGCAAATCATATAAAACAGCCATATATAAGTATAGTCTGACGCTGCTTACGCTCCGAAAGTAAGTTTGTGTATGTGCCTAGCCTTAACAATCTACGATGGAGCGCGCTTGTCTACAACAAATGTATTCAATCTCGAAATAATGCTAATAACCTTTGTCTTTATAACCTGCATTGTGAAGGTAACAATGTAAAATATCTCAAGCTAATACAGTTCATAAATATTGGTTAAGCTATTAAGTTCATAAAAAAAAAAAAATGGATCTGAGAAATATTTTTTCAAATTAAACTATTCTATCAGGAAAATATTACTACTTGATTGTCGAATAAGATCTTGTCTGTGATATAAATGAATTCACTTAGAAGTATTTGTTCAGATAAATTACTGTACAAGTAAATCGAACAAAGCATAATAGGTGCGCAAAATTAATATCTTTGATAGTTGGAGAGCTCGCTGCCAAGGAAAATAGAGCTGTTGAATTTATTATTTGTTTATAAAAAATTAATAAATTTGAGCAGCTGTTAGATTAATTTCCAGCGACAGTATCTTAATCACAGTAACCAAGATTTTTTTAAATTCTTTATTGTTCAATAGCGACCGAAGCGGTTTGACCAACCACAATACCCAATCTGTGTAATTCATAATTGTGCTCATTGTAAAAGTTGTTTATAATGAGAAGTACAGTGACCCAATTTTGTACAGGATGCCTTAAATACCATGTATACATAGATATCCTTATTAATAATATAAAAGTGAAAGTAACTCACCTCTCCCCTCCCCGTACTTCTCCCTGTCCTTGGCTCTGAGGCTGTTATTTCTTCACCATCAAACGACTCAATCAATTGTTACAAAAATTGATACAGAGCTGATAACCTGTAAACAGACTCAGGCTACATTTAATCAGCAATATCGCCATTTCTAACCCGCAAGCCAAAAAGAGGAGAGCTATAAGTTTGAAGAATGTGTCTGTGTATCTGTCTGTGGCATCGTAACTCTCAAACGGATGGACCGATTATGATCTATTTATTTTGTTTGAAAGAGAATTTAATCGACAATGTTCTTAGCTTACGTTTCATCAAAATTGGTTTAGCTGTTTATTGTCGGGGGTTTTAAATTTTCTTGACTTATAAGTATAAGTTTAGAAAACAACAAAACCACAATAATTTACTAATCACTAGAGAGTGGATAAATCCACAGGCCACAGAGAGTCTCATATAAACTTACATCTTATTGTTACCGCCGGGTAGCTCTCCACCATTTAGCCTTGTTGAAGTTTTAAGCGACCTTAAGAGTCTTAGAGCCTGCCAATTTTGCTATCGCTATTGGTATTCGTAAATTAGATTCTAGTAAATTACCTCTAGGTATTGACTTTGTGAGTAATAAATAATTTGCGTTTATAGACTGCGTTTACCGCTTCCTCTAATTTATTCACATTGCTCAATCTTTATTTGATCTCTAACATTCTCCAGATTTCTCGACAGTAAACTTTTTATGAGTAAACAAACGTACATTTCCTATAGTATCCTTTTACTTGAACTGGGTATTTTTAGTTTATGACAGTCTAGTTATGTTTAGGAGATTTTTTGCATTATCCAGTTAAATTGTAATTTTAAAACAATACTAAAATATATGTTTTTATGACGTGTTGTTTCTCATCTCATCAGGATTTTTTCTGATCAAAATATCAGCCCGGGGTATATTTTTTTTTTGTAATTGACGTAAGTTTTTGTTATATATACCTATATAAAAAACCGACTTCGAAATACGAAATTGATTTACTTGATTGACATTTTTTCAGTTATTTTGTTATAAAAACTAAAATACTGAACAGATTTTGATAAAATATAAGACCACCTCTGAGGTGGTCTCATATAAATACCTATGCTAAATAGTTCCATTTACCAAACCAAAAAATAATCATCAAAACAATTATAATTCGTGGAGTACTTAATTGCGTAACAAACATACAAAAAATACAGTCAAATTGAGAACCTCCTACTTTCTGGAAGTCGGTTAAAATACTTATAATCAGAAATATTATTATTTATACAGATATAGTTAGACTGAAGTACCTATTGTAAACTTTCGTATATTGGCTATGGTTGAATAAATTAATTAAAATATGTGAACACCTCCATTCGTTCCGATATTATTCTTACATTTTAGAGTAAATATATCATTTTGTATTATATTTAATATTGTACCTATAATACAATTTTTAAAGTGAAAACTTATTTGGCAGCGGCGTTGTGCATTTTTGGGATGGGTAAAAAGTGTCAAACTCGCGTCAGATCGACAGATCGAAAGACGGACAGTCCCAAACCTATTCTAACGTTCTACATTTAAAGTTCATTATTGTATGTTTCAAAGTTTCCGGCAGCCTAGTCGGGAGACCGTCTGATTTGCGATCCGCAGGTCCTGGGTTCGAATCCCACGGCACGCACCTCTGTCTTTTCGAAGTTATGTGCTTATTGTTAATTGCCGCCAACTTCAAACGGTGAAGGAAAACATCGTGAGGAAACCTTACATGTCTGAGAGTTCTCAATGATCTTAAAAATGTGTGAAGTCTGCCAACCCGCACTTGGCCAGCGTGGCAAACTATGGCCTAACCCTTCTCACAATGAGAAGATCGCCCGTTCCCAGCAGTGGGACAGTTTGTACAAACAGGATTGATAAAAAAAAAAATGTATGTACAAGTTTGTCCTTCTAGCATGACGTCATTATTTTAGTCAGAAACCTATTCTAACGTTCTGCATTCAAAGTTCATTGTTGTATGTACAAATTTGTCCTTCTAGCATGACGTCATTTCGTTGCGCCGCATACTTATTTTCGTCACATGCACGTAAGACTCATTAGCTCAATAGGTTAGAGCACCGAGATTTAAATTTCAATTTGTCAATCGGAGGGCGGAGGTTCAAATCCTTCACGAGTCAGTCTTTTAGCTATTTTGTTTTTTAGTTTTCACTTCTGCCGGCACTCCCGGAGTGCAGCCCGTTGTTTTTTTTTATTACAATTCGTTTAATTACGAAAACCACTCACTTTGGCGTTACTAGGTAGGTATAATCAACGGTTCAACTTATAATAGCTTGACGTACATTGAGAGTTATACATAAGTTATTATATATCTTGAATATCAAAATTGGTCAAGCCGTTTAGGCTGCAGAATGATATAGGAACCTAACTATACATATAATAAAATTGTATTCGCTCAATTTTTTTTTTATACCAGATAGGTTTGCGCTTGACCGCCAACTCGCCTAATTATAAACAATGTTGCGGTCTACAATGGAGCGTGCTTACCTAGAAGAATCCAATTCACTCATTCACTCGCAATCTAAATACACCCAGATTTAACAAAAATAAATAATTTCACCACCCTCCGTTTTGGTAGTTGGGTGAAAATGTAAGGCAATTCGTCGATCGATACGAAATTGGTACAGAGTTAATTTTTTTTTTTTTTTTTTTTTTATAGAAGATAGATCTGCGATTGACCACCAACTCGCCTGATGTTAATATATCATATTACCATATTGCCATATTGCCATAGATCGTGCCAGAGTCGGCCGTGACTGGCCCGAGGTGCATTGTGTATTGCGGTACAAGGTTCAATGCCACGGCCGGAACGGATGAGCTCGTTAGCATTACGTAAGTCTAAAACAAGTAACGAACATGTTTAGATTTAATAGGAATAATTCGAATACTCTAAATATGGTTTGAAGATGGGATAGTAATTATAACTTTCTTATGATGAAATGTAGTCTATTAAAAATAAATCCGTTTGTATGGAGCAGATCGCAGTATTTGCAACTGGGGGGATTCTTTGAAATTATGATAGGAAAATAACTATAAATCATAGATCAACAATAATCCCCGATTTATAGACGAGCTGCGTTCCGCGGTTTCACTCACGTAGTTATGAAAAACGGTGATGATTATGATGATGATAAGTAGCTTATGTCCGTCTCCCGGTCCAAAGCTATCTCTATACTAATTTTCATAACGATCGGTTCAGTCGTTTGAGCGTGTAAATTTAACAAAATTAGCTTTTATAATATAATTATGAAATTGTGTCAAATGTATTTCAAAACACCAGTACATTCATTTAAATAACAATATACTTAGTTGTCTTTTATGTTATCACAAATCTTATTTTTACTAGACTAATGGGCCAACGTTTGCATAACTCACAACCCAACCGATAGAAAGCGATGTTGCGGTCGACGATGGAGCATGCCGCCCATGAGATACGTTCTTGTCTTGAAGATACTCAGGTTGTATTTACTAGGGAACACCAAGGCTGACAGTGCGATCTACTGTTTAGCTGTACTTATAGTAATCGGAAATCAGAATATTTTTATTGCATAAACTGCGTACAGGAGATGTTCTTACAATATCTGTTTCAACAGTAGGTCTAGACTTTAGACTAGTATTTTTAACGTCATTTTGGTGCCTCTATTATTGTAGATCACTTCCAATGTTCGTATATTAATTAATTTTGCAAACAATTATCCAACCACTTCCTGGTTATTGAAAATTTAACATGACCTAAAAAGTAGGTCATCTGGCCACATCTCGCGGTTTTGTCAGCCGCATCCCGTTTATATCTACAGTTAAGAGGGAAGACACCATTTAAATTACCTGTTTCTAGAACCAGCACCATTCAATCAATCAGTCAGCCGCTCAAGACAGTCTTTTCATTGTCATCATCGTCTCAGACATAAGAAGTCCACAGCTGGGCATAGGCCTCTCCCATGCATTTTCAAAAAGATCGATTGGAAGCGGCTTGCATCCAGAATCTTCTCCCCACTTGTATGAGGTCATCTGTCAATCTCGTGGCTGGTCTTCTTACGCTGTGTTTACCAGTGCGTCATCCACTCGATAACTTTTCGGCTCCATCGGCCATCAGTTCTATATAATGTGTGCCCTGCCCACTGCCACTTCGACATGCTAAAATCCACTGTGCTATGTCGATGACTATCATACATCTACGGATCTCTTCATTTCTGATACGAAATCGCAGAGAGACTCCAAACATAACCCTCTCCATAGCTTATTAATATACATAACCCTCTCCATAGCTTATTAATATACATAATTATAGTTTAAAAAACTGAAAAAACCGACTTTACAATACGCAATTTGTTTACTTGGATGATATTTTACCAGTTATTTTCTTATAAAATCCAAAGTACCGAACCGATTTTGATAAAATTATATGGGACCACCTCTGAGGTATGACCTACCAAACAAAAAAGAATCATAAAATCAATGTACAATTGGCAGAGTAATCAGGAAACAACCATACAAAAAAAACATACAGTCGAATTGATAACCTTCTTTTTGGGAGTCGGCTAAAAAGCGAAAGTAGCTCTGTGTCTTTGTCTCTGTTGATAGAACGGCTGCACCAATTGTTGTAAAATTTGTTACAGAGATAGCTGAACTTGGAGATACTTGACCTTGGCGACGGATATGGCTACTTTCGTCATCATCTTCTTCACCAGAAGATGATGACGAAAAGTAGCTATGTCATATTAATAATAAATGAAACTGAACTGTTTCAAATGTCATAAAAATTTTGCATTAACATATATTATCGATGCAATATAGGATGCAATGAACTTATTTAAGGACACATTATTGGTTAATGAATTAATACAAAGTGGACTCGGATGACAACTTTTAAATTTAAAGATGATTATTTTTACATTTCAATAAAAAATGTTAATATATCGTTTTGAAACGGATTTAAGATGTCAGCATCTTAATAAATATATAATAAGTAGATAATTCCAGTCTCATTTCAAGTTACGGATATTTATAGAATTTGCAACGTCAATATCAATAAATATGTAAGTACGTTCGTATGACAAGGCATCCAATTATTTTACTTTCGATATAATAGGAAGGAAGGAAGAAAAGAGTCAAGCATTAGAAAATCATGACATTACAAAAAATCCACAATGTCATTGGAATATGGAAATATAAAAATGGGTTATTTCGATCTGTATCATTCAAGGGAAGAAGTATTGATATTGTAACAAAAACAAAATACAAAGTACAAATTTCTAGTACAAAGAGTCTTTCAGCTAAGCCTATAAACTAACCTTACTAACCTATACCTAAGGGTTCGTATTTAACTAAGGAACCCTAAAAGTAAATAGTTCAGACGAAAACAAAACTTCGTGCGATATAATTTTCGTACACTTTTTTGTACATTTATAAAATACACACATAAAAGTAAAGTCATGCGATGATAAATATAATTTTAGTATGTATGTATGTTTCTTTATCACCTACAGCCAAAATGGCTTGACGGATTTTGATCTGCGAGGTGTCTTTAGATTAGTCTTCAGTCCCTGAGTACCATATGCTATATTTTTTCTAATAATAATAATAAATATATGTCAAATGAAAAAAACACATTTTTCGTATCCTCCAACGATTTTTTTTTTCAAATAAATAAGTGATTTTACTAGAATTATTCTAAAAAATGTGCATTTATAATCTTTTAAACCGATTTTACGAATAATTCTCACAAAAAAGTACACTCAACAGCGTATTAAGCGAACCAAAATAGTAAGTTAGACTTCAAAAACCTCTTTTATGCAGTCGGGTATTTTTTTAAATGTTCATACTTGTTTGTCTATGTACCACAGTGAAGAACTACTGCCTTACCGAAAAACATTACTTAACTTTAAGCAATACCTACAACATATTTTGTCAACTTCTGGCTGACACGTAATGACACTTGCGGAAAGAAGACAGAGAACTTAAGACGTTTGTTAAATTTAAGGAACGTTTTTCGGTAAGGCCCCTAATGTTCCTTATTCAACACCAACTACTCTAACCATTTTTATGTACATGTATAATGGTCATCAATGAAGTAGTTTACGTAAATAAGTAATTAACTTCAAAATTAAAAGCACAAAATATATAGGTATTTATTTTTAATGAGATAGATACTTGAAAGGTATCCGTCCCAGATATTGAAATGAATCTAACTATAGATCTAGCTCAAGTAGCGTTCAGATAACGCTCCAGTTGTTTCAGACACTCGATACTGTTGCACAACAGGGATTAGTTTTCAACTTATTTGCATATAAATTGAGACAGAACTGTCATCAAATCATACCTCACTCGGCTATCCCGGTGAATACAACAAAAGATTTAACAGTTAGAAGGAAATCAATTATTTAATCGTCATGATGAAGGTAATCAAAGTTTTACTACTTTATTTTTAACCTATCATTTTAAGTTTTGCTACTTCTTTTCTAACCAAATCAATATTTGATACTCTATTTTTATTAATTTCTATTGGATATTCTGCGTAAGAATAAAATTCAAATAAATTTATCAAGATTTTACAAATAACTATTCCGCAAAATATTACTAAACAGGTAGAATCATTCTTCCTCGAATTAATTGCATTAAATAAACAAGCAAAAATGTATATGCTTCATTAAAATGACTTCCAACCTTGATAATTTTAAATACACGTCATACTTCCCTTCCAACCGCTCCAAATACAGCGCCTATTAACATAAACTTGTTTATTTACAGTTGGCTATCCTGTCCGGTCTGGTTATGTCAGCCAGTTGCATGGTATTGCATCAACCTCAAGTGCCTTTGGCATATGGACTCCAGTACCACGACACACCTAACTATAACTTTGCTTATGATGTCAACGATGCACACACGGGAGATATTAAGAGCCAGCACGAAAGCAGACGAGGCGAAACGGTCTTAGGGCAGTATTCTTTGCTGCAGCCTGATGGTATCAGAAGAACTGTTGACTACAGAGCCGATGAACATGCTGGGTTCCGTGCTTCAGTTAACAACGACGGCAGACCAGTTCAACACCACGTTCAAGCTCAAGCTAATGTTGATTCTCAAAGGTCTAACTTAGCGCCTGCTAACCTCGCTGCTTACTGGCCGACTCCTACACCCAGTCCAACTCCTGCACCTGCTGTAGCTATCTCAAGATCATCCATCGTTCAAACCTTCTCTCACGGCAACCACAACCCATGGGTCTAATTAAAAACATTTAGATGAAATCAGCTAAGGAAACGCATCGAAAAAGGGAAACTGATCTAGTTTTGCATTTATACTTTAAGATAATTTGAATATCTATTACTAGGTGATTGTGCGTAATTGGCGACCGGACTCGATGTCCTTGTTACTTTGTGTGAGACCAATAAAGGAAATCGGCTTAGTAATGCCAATGCGATAGAAGTTTTATGATATGATTCATATTTTTCTAAAGTTTCTGTTTGTATATTGTAATATTTTTATGTTAAATTATATAATTTGGTATATATTAATAAATTGTGTGCAATCTAGTTTTTGATTTCTTACTTTTCCAAATCTCAGATCCTTTTAGATTTCAAATTAAAATAGTTTATTATTCAGACAGTATAAGTCCATGTTGTTATTAAAAATAATCTTAAATAAACTACAATAAAATATTTATGCATGCATTTGGATTGTTTTGCAATGCATTGCTTTTCCCCTTTCACAAACCAACAATGAAATAATCGACGAAAAAGCGACGAAAAAGGTCAAAATTTACATGATTTTTGCTTAAATTGTGCTAAACATTTGGTTTTTGTAATGCAACTGTCTAGGAAATGGTTTCACTGACGAAGTTCAAAGTATGATGCTTATTTTTATAGCATCAACGGCTTATATACTAAAGTGAAGTCGTAAATATAATGAAACTAGTTCTGTAGTACATTCGTTTTATAGAATAAGACCTTCCATATTATATCGGTGCATCGCCCTGATTCGAACTTGACTTTTATTGTATTTCCTGAATTTCTTTACAACAAGTGAATTAAAAGTAAAACTGGAATAGTTTCTTGATGATATAAAAACTGAGTCAAGCCCTGTATGGACCATCAGACCCACGTAGTCGAAACTACAAACACATCTTTATCAAAATGGCTATGAAGGTAATTTAAAAAGAAACGTCGTAATAAAATCTCTAATAGATCAATTTCAGTAAACGATAAGTGTTTGACACCGTCTAACGATCAGTTTTTTCGCTAATTCACTGAGTCTAAATTTGTCATCAAGGACATATCCAAGTTCAATGAAACACAATTATTTAAATCCTTCAATTAAATTATATCGTTGATCGTTGTCTTCACAGAATAATATACAATTTACTTTCTGTTTATTTCTTTTATTACGTTAGATAAAAATCAAGTCTTTTTGTTTTTCAGTTCATTATTTCAATTATCAATATTACGAACTTGAGTGATTTCCTCTAGCAGCCAATTATTTTGTGAGCGGTAAACTTATCTCAATAAGTTTGTCAGATAATGTAATTGGTAGTTGAATGTATGAAATTTTAATTATGTCCTACGAATATTATAAAAACCAATGTAACTTAGTTACTCTCTGTTTGTTTCTTACCTTTTCACGGCTACACGTCTGAACCGAGCGTTATGAAATTTCTATAATTGTCGTAACGATTTTGTAGAATTACTTATGTGTCTTTCTTGTGAAGAATAGATACAGTTATGTTTATAAGATTACAGGGCTACTCACGTTTATTTTTGAGTCAAAATCTCCGACTATAGTTTCGACTCAAAAATAAACAACCCGTAAATATTGTAACTGTTTTGCTTCTTAAGACCTTTTTGTTTTCCAGTTGGTCGCTTTCCTCGCGCTGATCGCCGTGGCGTCGGCCAGCAACTTTAACAGCTTTTCGTACAGCGTGGCGGACCCGTACACCGGCGACTTCAAGAACCAGATCGAGGCTCGCGCTGGCGACAACGTGCAAGGTCAATACTCACTGCTGGAGGCGGATGGCACGCGCCGCACCGTCGACTACGCCGCTGGTGCGGAAGGATTCAACGCTGTGGTCCGCAAGGACCCCGCGCTCATCGCCGCCGCTCCGCTGGCCGCTCCTATTGTCGCCCCCATCGCGAAGTTCGGCGCCATCGGACTGGCCGCCCCTTTCCCTTACGCTCGCTACTTGTACTGAACTGACTGATTGCTTGGCAAAATTGTAAATACCGATATGTAACTACAGCTATTTTGTATTTCATTACTGTATCATGTCTGATATTTTTTGTCACCACAAAAGACAAACAAAAAAAACAAATCCGATACATTTTTATTGAGAAAATGCCTGGATATTACTATAAGACATTTTTAAGATTCACTTGATAAATAGCTGTGAGTACGTTTTGTGAGTATTTTTTGGTCATCGTTTATCGTGATACAAGTTAAATAAATTTATTTCCTCTACTAAATATGTTTTTTTAACTTACTCTAAATGTTAGCCCTATATTGGTCATACAACAGCACAATATTATGTATTTTCTAGCAAAAACGCGAAATCAACAAAATATTAAGGGCCAACGATACACATGCGGTGAGAAATTCAAATTTCAAAGAGTTTTTGTGGCGTTGTACCCAGCTCGGTTATATATTGTAAGTACTCACAATGTTTGCGACAATTCAAGATTATTCTTTATATTTTCACGTCAAATTAACTATCAATAATGCACCTCGTTGGTTATATATCCCAAGAAGTTTAAAGATAAAGATAATTTTATTGTTACAAAATACAGTTTCAAATTATACAAAATACGATATACAAATCAAAGCTAAGTCAAAGATTTTCTGAATTTCTACCGGGCCCCAAACTAGGCTAGGCCTGTTTTTTGGGCATCCTAGGGCCAATGGTTGACAATCCTATTGTGCGCTAAGGTTTGTACACAATTTTTTTTTGTGAGTATTCTTAGATTACATGGTACGTTTTTCCGTAATATAATGGATAGCGAAAGCAAATGTAAACAAATGTCTGAATAAAGAATATTCTTCATACAGACATTTGTTTACATTTGCTCATGAGAACATTAAAATTAAAACATTATTAGTTGCTTGATTTACTTAATAATTTCTCGGTAATGTGTTCAGAAACTTCTATTAACATAATGTTATCTCAATCTGTGGTTTAGTCCTTGAGGAAAGATTGACTGACCAACCAAGCGACGGATAGACAATTTTAGGAAAATAAATATTTTTACAAATTTATAGACAGTTAAAAAATTACACACTTCCGACAGGACTTAAACCCGTATTATCCCGATCTGTACTTGGGAGCCTTTGCCATTTTCGTCACGTGGGATGGTCGAAATTTTCGAAGTCTTTTTTTGCTTAAATCAATCAAGCGTTGGTGGCGCCACCCGTAACAAGTCCCGTCGGATGTGTGTAATTTTTGAACTGTCTACAAATTTGTAGATACTTCAGTGTATAAAACACTTAAAAACATCGAATAAATATTTTTGAAGTGAAAACTTGAAAAGTTCATTATTGTATGTACAAGTTTGTCCTTCTAGCATGACGTCATTATTTTAGTCAGAAACCTATTTTAACGTTCTGCATTTAAATTTCATTATTGTATGTACAAATTGTACAAGTTTGTCCTTCTAGCATGACGTCACTTCGTTGCGCCGAATGCTTATTTTCGTCACATGCACGTAAGACTGGTTAGCTCAGTAGGTTAAAGCACCCATATAAATTTCAAATTGTCCATCGGAGGGCGGAGGTTCAAATCCTTCACGAGTCAGTCTGTATGCTATTTTATTTTTTAGTTTTCACTTCTGCCGGCACTCCCGGAGTGCAATCCGTTGTTTTTTTAAATACATTATAGATCTACGATTGATGCCTGATGTTAAGCGACGGTGTGGCCGAGGATGGAGCTCGTCGATCTAGAAGATATCTATTCACTCTAAGAAAGTGTGCTAAGCGGCAAAGTATTCCATACTTGTGCAGTACGCAACCGGAATGTGGATCGATTACGGATTTTTGGCATTTCAACGAGAAATGTGTGGTAATACGCTGACTTTCTGCTAGTCCTGTAGTTAAATGGGGAGTGTGGGTTTTTGTTGACTTTACCGATACCTATATAATAAATTTCTAGTGATTGGAAACCCTAAACGAACTTTAATGTATGCGATCACTCAAAAGTAGAAATGAACTAAATAATACATTTTAAGAACCTGTATACCTATGTTGCTCAACATTTAAGATTTAAAGATAAAATTATAATCAATACTATATACAATACAATACAACAATAGTTTATTGACACCATAGTATAATAACAATATGTACATGATTAACGCGTAAGAAAGGTACAAAAGGCGGCCTTATCGCTAATAGCGATCTCTTCCAGACAACTTTTAGAAGATAAAAGAGAAATATTTATGTAAACGCTGACGGTGGTGAGATTACACATGAATAAATCTTATAGCTAAATAAAGGTACATAAAAATACACTACATACATACAAATAGTATTTTTACTTAAAATAATAATATATAATCTAGTATTGTAATGTAACAAGCGATTGCCAACGAGTATGTAGTTTTTTCGACGCGGGTAGTCGCCGACGACAGACGTATTTTTAAGCTATTAAACAGTATTGCTTCTTATTAGTGTTAGTTAGTATTGTTCGGTTCAGTACATTCGCATTAATTTGTGTCACTTGTGTTGAACAACTTTACTATTCCATTGTTTGTGTATTAGGTGGGTACAAAGTTGGCCTGTAGTCGAGTAGTTGTTTGTTTTTATCTATATTTTCGCATTTGTTTTACACCCTTTTTATTTTTACCTTCACTTCATTTTCAAAATTAAATATTTTTATACCCAGCTGTCACGACACGTTTCAACGTCATCTCAGTGATGGTTGACATTAGCAATTAATTGAATAAAAGTCAAATCTCAATGTGTCAAATTGGTGACCTGAAACTTATTTTTTTTTTCTTCTCTCTGGCCGATTTTTGCCCTGTCTATGCAGCCAGTGCTGATTTTAATTATCATTTACTTTATTATTATTTATTTATTTTCCTTTTTTTTTTTTTTTTATTATTATTATCAATCCTTGATGATGTTGTTTAACTCAGCGCTAATTAAAGTTGTTTAACACTTGTAATGTTAAAATTTAACTACTGTAATGTAAAGATGAATTTCGTTCTTGTTTACTGTTTGTGTAATCTCACTTGTAATCTATAACACAACCGGCAGGTAGATTTATAGCCCCACGTGACAATATAAACACGTGTCTTTTTTTTTTATATTATTTATTTCAATTATTGAAAATTAGTATTTATTTATTTGTTTTAGTTAATTTTTATGTTAAACATATTTAGCGATACCGATAGCAACAGCAACGATGAATATCTTTCAGTATCTTCTCATCAATCGAACAGTACAGACGACAGTTTTGACAGCGTACTTCCTTTGTCTGACTTCCTGGATTGCACTTTCTCAGATGTATCTAAAAATTTCAACGTAGTTCACATAAACGCCCAGAGCATTCCGTCTAGTTATCCAGAAATGCTAGCGTCTCTTGACCACAGCAACGTTCACGCTATACTAGTCTCTGAAACCTGGCTTAGTCCCTGTCTTCCATCAACTTCCTATTCTCTTCCGGGTTTTATCCTCATTAGAAATGATCGGAACCCTCGCTGTGGTGGTGGTGTAGCAATTTACTTAAAAGCTAATATCCCGTTCTCTGTCATAAGCTTATCGTCTCAACCACCCCCGAGCGATGCTGGTGAACATCTTTTCATTGAGGTACACCTTTCTCATTCTAAAGTTCTTCTTGGAGTCTATTATAGCCCTTCAAAAAACGTCAACTATTTCTCCTCTCTCGAAAATCTCTTACATAATCTTGTTCCGTTATATAAACACTCCATTATAATGGGTGATTTTAATACTTGTCTCATTAAAAACGATCATCGTTCATCTTCTCTTGAACCCATTGTCAATTCTTGTAATATGCACATTCTTTCTCTAAATGCGACGCATCATTTTCCAAACTGTTCCCCATCACTCCTTGATCTGATGATCATATCTTCTCCTAATAACGTTGCTAAGCATGGTAAATACCCTGCGCTTGATTTTTCTTACCATGACTTGGTCTTCCTCTCTTACAAAATTCGTCCCCCTAAACTTAAGCCTCAAATCATTCTGCAGCGTAATTTTAGTGGTATGGATCACGAGGCTCTTCTTGAAGATGCAAGAAAGATAGATTGGACGCCCGTTATTGATGCCAAGTCTGTGGATGAGCAAATTACACTTTTTAACACATTAATCACACATTTATATGATGTGCATGCTCCTATACGTGCAATCAAAATTAAACATCTCCCTGCACCTTGGCTTACTGAAGACATCAAATCTTTAATTCGCAAGAAAGTCCTAGCCAAAACTAAATACAAGTTGCACCCCACGGATTTAAACCACGACAAATATGTTCAGGCCCGTAATCACTGCAATAAGGTGTGTAGAGATGCTATTCGACGCCACGTTCATGCATCAGTAGATAACCAAAATCCAGCTAAAGTCTGGAAATTTCTCAAGACAATGGGAATTGGCAAATCACGTCAAAATCAAGCTTCTAAAAACATTGATGTTAATGCCCTAAACCAACATTTTTCTTCTGCTTCCCCTATGTCGGATGCGGAAAAGAACTTAACAATTAGCCATCTTTCTGCCATTCCAACTCCTGATTTCTCTCCCTTTGTATTCAATCGATTCTCCGAATGTGACGTTAAAAAAAGCGTTATGTCAATCTCTTCCAACGCGACGGGTGATGACAGTATAAGTCGGAACATGATTATGCCCATTCTCGACATCATCCTTCCGATTCTTTGTATCCTTTTCAACAATTCTGCCGCAAGCGGTGTATTTCCTGCTATCTGGAAAGACGCAAAAATCTTACCTTTACCTAAGAAACCTAATTCCAAGTCCTTCTCTGAATATCGTCCCATTTCTATACTTCCTTTCCTATCCAAAGTTCTTGAGCGTCTTGTTCACAAACAGCTAAATGATTTCCTTATTAAAAATGACTTACTCAATCCTTTCCAATCCGGTTTCCGTCCTGGGCATAGTACTGTAACCGCCTTAGTAAAGATCACCGACGACATTCGCTTAGGTATGGATGACGGCAAGCTTACTATTCTAACTTTGTTAGATTTTAGTAATGCTTTCAATGCCGTCGACTTTGACATCTTACTGGCGCTTTTACGCTCCATTAACGTATCTCCATCGGTGATCGAGTGGTTTCATAGTTATTTACATGGACGCCGGCAGCGTATTTCCCTCGAAGATATTTTGTCTTCCTGGTGTAATACAAAATGCTGGTGTACCACAAGGTGGCGTTCTATCTCCTATCCTTTTCGCGATCTTTATAAATACTATTTCTCAGCGCCTTACTTCTTCCTACCACCTTTATGCAGATGATCTCCAAATTTATTCCCATGCTCGACTTGGTGAATTAGACGCAGCCATCGCTTCCACCAACGCTGATCTAAGACAAATCGTTGAGTGGAGCAAATCATTTGGATTAAACGTCAACCCAACAAAGACGCAAACTATTATCATTGGCAGTACCTACATGTTGTCCAAAATAGATAGGTCTACCACTCCAAAAGTAGTATTCGACGGTACCATAATTCCTTTCTCTGATGCAGTAAGAAACTTAGGAGTTACATTTGACCGTACCTTAAGCTGGGATGTACACATAAGTTTTATCAGTGCTAAACTGTTTGCGTCGGGAGGTTCACTAAGGAGGCTACGAAATTTCTTACCCACCGCCACTAAAATTGCTCTCGCACAATCTCTACTCCTTCCCATCTTAGATTATGCTGACGCCTGCTACCTGGATCTCCCCGAGAATCAGTTAAATAAACTTGAGCGCCTTCAAAATTATTGTATCAGGTTCATATTTGGCTTACGCAAATATGACCATGTTTCCCACTTTCGTGCAAAACTCAAGTGGTTACCAATTCGCCTTCGTCGGAATGCTCACATCCTCTCTCTCCTCTATAATATCTTATTTAACCCTTCTACCCCGAGCTACCTTAAAGAACATTTCACATACTGGTCCTCTTCTCATTCACTTCTCCTTAGATCAAAGGATAACCTTCTTTTAAAAACTCCCTCAACACAACGCGTAACCTTTTATGGAAATTCTTTCGCATTCCAGGCAGTTCAGCTGTGGAACGAATTACCTGTGTCTGTCAGAAGTGCTCAGTCGCTAACTGTTTTCAAAAATCAAGTAAATTTATTTTACTTCTCTAAGGTCTTACCATAAAATACGTTGCTTCGCTACTATTTCTGATCTCTTATTTATGTAGGTACTTTTCGGATTTTCTATATATGTTTGAAATATTAGTATTTATTGTATTATATTTATTAGTGTATTTTATTATTTTTATTTAAGTATTTAGTGTTTAATTTTATTAGATTGTTTGTTATAATTATATTATAGCTATATCCAGTGTCTCTGCTATTGCACACCCGCTTTACTTTTTCTATGAATTGATCTCCATACCACGGTTGCCTGGAAGAGATCGCTTTTAGCGATAAGGCCGCCGGTTGTCACACTAGTTTTGTAAGTTTCTCTGTTTTGTTTTTTTGTTTAATAGTGTACAATAAAGAGTTTATCTATCTATCTATCTATCTATCTATGTAGGTGTGTAATGTGTATATATTATCACATTAACGCCAGTAAACTCATTTAAATTATATAACATTGTAATTATTTGGCAACAGACATAATTCAAACACTCGGTTAACACATACATTTAGAGAATTTGCAAATTAGGTACATAGTTCTGAAATGTTATCTAAATTCTCAAAATCCGTTGAGCCGAATGATTTTATAGTCGTATCGCAAATATGAACGAACGCTTCGAATGCTTTCTTATGTTCAAACAACATTGCAAATCTGTTATCACTGAAGTTAAGAATGTATTGTTGATTTGTATAGTAAAATATGTGCATGGAAATGTATAGAATACGTTATTGTATCTAATAATACTTTATCAAACATAAATTTACGCTTTACTACATTTTTCAATAATACAAAATTGAAAATTGTAACGCGAAAGTAAAGCTTCCTTTCTGATTCGCATCAAAAACTTCTGTAGAACTTTAACTATTTATATTCATGCGTATGAGTATAAAAATTAAAATCAATAAATTTGAAAATATGTAAAACCAGAAATGACCTGTTAAGTAGATCTCATAAAACTTTTTTCATATTTTTTTTTCAAGTTACATATAAAATAGAAAGAAATTTCCTAAAAAAAATATTACGTAAGTATCGAGAGGTTCTATGGACAGTTATACACATCGGTCGCAAAACCTGTTAGCAGTTTGGGCAAAGATCCAAGAGCCAAACTGACTCGACATTATACCGAAGATATTCCGGACATCAGCCTGTACGAGATTAGGATGGCCTTGAAACAGCTCAAGAACAACAAGGCACCGGGCGACGACGGAATTACATCAGAGCTACTGAAAGCGGGTGGAACACCGGTACTGAAAGTCCTTCAGAGGCTCTTCAATTCCGTCGTGCTTGAAGGTACAACGCCAGAAGCATGGAACAGAAGCGTGGTGGCGCTGTTCTTCAAAAAAGGAGACAACACTTTGCTGAAGAACTACAGACCCATCTCGCTTCTGAGCCATGTCTATAAGCTGTTTTCAAGGGTCATTACGAATCGTCTTGAACGCAGGTTTGATGACTTCCAGCCTCCCGAACAAGCCGGTTTCCGAAAAGGCTATAGTACCATAGACCACATCCATACGCTGCGGCAAGTGATACAGAAGACCGAAGAATATAACTTGCCCCTTTGCTTAGCGTTTGTGGACTATGAGAAAGCCTTTGATTCGATCGAGACCTGGGCGGTGCTTGAGGCTCTCCAGAGATGCCGTATTGACTATCGGTATGTCGAAGTGCTGAAGTGCTTGTACAACAACGCCACCATGTCAGTCCGAGTACAAGACCAGAACTCAGAGGCAATTTCATTGAAAAGAGGCGTGAGGCAGGGAGACGTTGTCTCTCCGAAACTGTTTACCGCCGGTTTGGAAGATGCCTATAAGCTTCTGGAATGGAAAGGGCTCGGCATTAATATTAACGGCGAGTACATCACTCTCCTTCGGTTTGCCGACGATATAGTAGTCATGGCAAAGTCAATGGAAGAGCTCAGTACGATGCTCGAAGACCTCAATAGAGTTTCCCAACGGGTGGGCCTCAAAATGAACATGGACAAAACGAAGGTTATGTCGAACGCCCATGTAGTGCCCACCCCAATATCTGTGGGGAACTTCACTCTTGAAGTTGTTGACGAATACGTCTACTTAGGACAGACGGTCCGATTAGGCAGGTCCAACTTTACGAGGGAGGTCAATCGTCGTATCCAACTCGGCTGGGCAGCGTTCGGGAAACTTAAAAGCGTCTTCTCGTCCAATATTCCCCAGTCCCTCAAGTCGAAAGTTTACAACCAGTGTGTGTTACCAGTGATGACATACGGCACTGAAACGTGGTCCCTAACTATGGGCCTTATAAGGAAGCTCAAGGTCACGCAACGAGCTATGGAGAGGGCTATGCTCGGAGTCTCTCTACGAGATCGAATCAGAAATGAAGAGATACGTAGACGTACAAAAGTCACCGATATAGCACAGCGGATTAGCAAGTTGAAGTGGCAGTGGGCAGGGCACATAGCACGCAGAACTGATGGCCGATGGGGCCGAAAGGTTCTCGAGTGGAGACCACGTACCGGCAAGCGCAGCGTAGGAAGACCAGCCACGAGATGGACAGACGACCTCATACAAGTGGCGGGAAGACGCTGGATGCAAGCCGCTTCCAATCGGTCTTTTTGGAAATCCATGGGGGAGGCCTATGTCCAACAGTGGACTTCTTATGGCTGAGATGATGATGAAGTATCGTTAGCTTATATGCATGAATTACATGCTATTAATTAACCACCGACCCAAAAAGAAGGGATTTCAAGTTTGACATGTATTTTGATCAAGTTTTATTTTTAGTTTGAGAAAGAATGTTTCGAATGCGTTCTTAGTTATATTGTTTTAAAATCAGTTCAGTGGTTTTTGTAAAGGGTTTTTAAGTTTTATGCATTCATACTTGTTGAATTAGTCGCAATTTTTTATTTCGTTGAGTTTTTCTTCAGAATTTTTGGGTTTCATAATAAAGTATGAATAATAGTTAAATCAATTCATAAAACGTACATTATGTATTTATAAAGTAATGGTATATAGTTTGACAAAATAATTTGATGGCATGGTGGCAAAAATAAATATCATTAGGTTAATGAACGGCGGGGTGGCCTTTGAGCCACCCTTAAGCCGCCAACATTTTAAGGGTTCCGTACCCAAAGTGTAAACGGGACCCTATTACTGAGACTCCGCTGTCTGTCCGTCCGTCCGTTTGTCCGTCCGTCCGTTTGTCCGTCCGTCCATCCGTCCGTCTGTCACCAGGCTGTATCTCATGAACCGTGATAGTTAGACAGTTGAAATTTTCTCAGATGATGTATTTCTGTTGCCGCTATAACAACAAATACTAGAAAACAGAATAAAAGAAATATTTAAGGGGCTCCAATACAACAAATTTAATTTTTTGCTCGATATTGATAACGGCAACAGGTAGACGCTTGAAATATTCACTAAATATTGAGTTATGTTATTCACTTTTAAAATAAATAATTAATATAAAATAAAATTAATATTTAAGTAATTCCCATACGTGATTTTTTGCCGTTTTAATAGATAATGGTACAGAACCCTTCGTGCGCGAGTCCGACTCGCACTTGGCTGGTTTTAATATTTAATTACTATTTATATACGCATAAAAGAACTGCGTAGGTAAAATGAATGGAATTAGTATAAATTTATTATTGGAATGGAATTATTATTTATTATTAAAACTTAGGTGGAATGAGTTTCAAATGAGTATTCAACAATATTTAATTGCTACATGCATTTTATCAGTATGCCGTATTTAGAGCTTATAGAATTTATAAAATACCTACTCTAGCTTACTTTTAACTAGTCACATATTAAATCAGATATCTTCTCGCTTACAAAGGTTAGATTATGAGATATATAAATAAAAAAATATATTTTTTTGACCATTTCACACAACACAATCTAGCCCAAACC
This sequence comes from Lycia hirtaria, assembly GCA_947563715.1. Taxonomy (NCBI): domain Eukaryota; kingdom Metazoa; phylum Arthropoda; class Insecta; order Lepidoptera; family Geometridae; genus Lycia; species Lycia hirtaria. The sequence continues at coordinate 42,483,453 of OX387379.1, forward strand.
AAGCAAAGCTTATACTATGGAAGTAGATGGTTGATAGAATACATAATATTTACTTCTTTTTTTGTAAATATATACATATGATACATATAAATACCCAGACACAGAACAAGCATCTATGCTCATAACACAAATGTTTGCCCTGGGTGGGGATCGAACCCACGACCTACTGCTCAGTAGGCTGAGGCACAAGGCCAGTCCAAAAGATGAATTATTAGTTTAGGTTTGTTAGATTTATTTTTATTATACACATAAACTTTCTTTAATAATTATATAAAGAAACCCGTGAATTTGTAGGAAAACATATTGTTTTTATTTATTAGATAGTGACGGTAAAATCATGTACTTATTACATTAATGGTATAGTAGTAACTACTTACTTACTTACTTACTTAGTTCTGTAATTACTAACTCAATTTTGAAAAACTAAAAATTAAATAGCAATACTCTGCTTAAGACTCTGTTGTTTCTAAGTTTGTTTCTGTTTCCTCTGTATAATTTTAATTGGTCTTTTTTTGTTATTTTTTTATGACAGTTAAATTTGACGTATAAAATAGTTTTAGAGGTAAAATTTTTGAGGATTATTTTGCATGGGTATTATTTACTTATGTGAATAATTTTTGTGATAGGGGTTTTTATGTTATTAACATATTTTTATACGAAATGTATGATGACTTTAAGGTTTGTTGGTTGTTGTTATGATAGCTATTTTTATGTGATACGTTAGTATGAGTAGTACGTTGATGTGATATCTTTATATGAAATAAAACAGTGATTTGGTTCACGAGTGACGCTAGATAGACAGTGCTTACGTCGATATAATAATTTTACTTTAGGTAGTATGTATGGCGCACAGTCATCTTTTTTTTTATCAAAGTCACACAGAAAGTGCTTTTATCAATATGTTCTTTATTTATAGCTACAATTTCAGAATATTTCGACTGTAAAAAAATGTGAAATTACAAATATTCATAAAATTATAATAGCCCATTTTGCTAATTAGTCCTATTCTGTTTTAATATGTTGTTGTAGTACGCGAGCCTCGACGTACGAGTGAAATTCCTACTTAACCGGATTTATTATAATATTATACATAATATAATAATATTACTACACAGTCAGCTTCAGAAACTTAAGATTTCAACATTATCTTCATTATCACATTCGGTCTGATATCGTCGATTCCTGGCTTACCTTTCTAGTGTATACGCTTTTTACCCCGATCTGGTATCAACACTGACGTAATTTGTATTTTTTCAATTTAAGAATATAGTTTTGCAGCCATGTTCTTTTTCGAACCTAATGCATATCGTGTATAGAATCTGGGCGCTGTATTTGTTTGATTGGTTATTGAGACAATGTAAATGTAATAAACCTTAATCGTGGGCAGCGGTCAAGCGCTCACTGGTTCCGCGTCGCCTTTGACGAAATTGAACTCTTAAAAAACCCTCATTCGGCGTGACCTAGAGTCTGTACATGTCTTTTACTTCCTATTATTAGTACAAAACGATTGTACTCGACCTGTATAAATAGCCCAGTTAAAACAAGGAGTAATCATTCGCAGTCAACTGTGCAATAAAACTAAACATATCAAAATGGCAGCTAAGGTAAAATATACTTAACAATTTTAAGTGCATTGGTGGATAAATAGTTACGAATTAAAGTGTTACTGTGACTTTTTATGGACCCCAGAAAATAATAAGCGAAACCAAACTCTAAATCTGTATCAACGTAATCAATATCTATTAGTGCTCCATCAAAATATTTTCCCATATTACCTCATTACATTTCTAATAGATGTTTAAATGTCAGATTAATTTTAAAAAAAACTCGTGTGGTGCGTACAACCATTAATGTTACCCACCTACAAGATTAATTGTACCAGGAAGTGAAGCTTTTAAATGGAACATGCGCGAATTTAACAACTTTACTTTATGGCGACTGGTTATTTTGTACCACCCACTACCTACAAATTTGATTCGTTGCTGTTAGATACAAATGTGATAACAATATATCTCAATATTTAATCTTATATTTAATTTATTTAAGTAATATTACCTTTAACGTATAGGTTTCTTTTTGTTGATGTCAATGGAGGCACTTGTCCATTTCAAAAAACTACTCTCAAAATTAATATTTTGTTAGAACATATTTTCGCAGTTCAGAAAATTGGAGAACCAACGACATTTTAACCGACAATCATGGTCAGTCAAGAATGGTTTTTCCAACTACGAATTACAAATTCCCTATTATTTTAAAATTCCAGTTTCTACTTTCTTTACACAAACAAACAACAAACACGAAAGCACTTAAAAATTCAAATCGCTCCAATACTGGAAATATTAAATATCCAAAGTTTTTTTTTTTTTTTTTTTTTATTTGAAAAAATTCGAGCACCACAGACTCCAGGGTCCATGCCTTATAATAATATCCAAAGTTTGAAATTTTTGTAATATAAGTATTCCGTTATCCAACAGTTCGTCGTTGTCGCTCTCCTGGTGGCTGCCGCTCAAGGCAGCGCGATCCACGGTGGAGACTTCACCAGCTTCTCCTACGGCGTGTCGGACCCCCACACTGGTGATGTCAAGAGCCAGCACGAGACCCGCCACGGAGACTCCGTGGTAGGACAGTACTCTCTGCTGGAGTCTGATGGCACTAAAAGGACAGTCGATTACGCCGCTGATGCCCACTCCGGATTTAACGCCATCGTGCGTAAGGACCCTGCTCTGATCCACGCTCCCGTCGTAGCCCACGCTGCTCCCGTGGTAGCTCACGCTGCTCCTCTTGCCTACGCCGGTCACGGAGTAGCTTCTCTGGGCTACGCCGGTCACGGAGTCACTCCCTTAGCCTACGCCGGTCACGGTGTCGCTTCTCTGGGCTACGCCGGTCACGGTGTCGCTTCCCTGGGCTACGCTGGACACGGAGTCGCTCCTCTGGGCTACGCTGGACACGGAGTTGCTCCTCTGGCCTACTCTGCTCCTCTCGCTCATGGTGCCGTCGCCTACGGAGCTCATGGTCTATATGGATCCCACCTCGGCTACTCCAAATACTACTAGATAAAAAATGTTTAGGAATATTTATATTATCTGTGAACGATGAAAGTGCTGCTGTGAATGAATAAATGTACATACTGCGAAACCATGTTTCTACTTTAATTTAAACATAATATCACACCTGATAATAACACACTTGTCTCGTTACCAGTATCAAAAGGCCTAGAAAATTCTGAGAACAGACTATATACTTTTTACTTGAATTTCGTTACCTAATTTAGTAACCTATATTCAAATGTAAAATAAAAGCAAATGGAAAGATGTAATCTCTGCCTAACCCTATGGAAAAGGCGTGATTGTATGTATGTACTTATATAAAATAAAAGCTATCTAAATAGGTAGGTAATTGATCAAATTAATTATTTAATACAGTTACACATAATCATAGATAGTGTAGATAGATAGTGATGTAGTATATAGCTTAAAAAGTCAATTTGCTTTTGCTTTTAGGTAAATAGATAATAAATATTATCAATCTACAGACCAATTCCCACGCACAAGACTCTATAATAACGTGTAAAACAAACTATTTATGAAATAATATTGTTGCGAATTCTATGAACTTAATAAACAGTATAATGTATGCGATAAACAAAAATTACCACGAAGTGAGGGAACGGCCTTTGTCAAGATTCGTTTTCTTATCAAATAGAACATCAAGCTGTTTTATGTATTTTGTTGTGCAATTAAAATACAAGACAACGATCGTCTTTGATGTTTTAGACCTTCTATTGTAAGTTTGGATGCATTTACTCAAAGATTTTTGATAAGTAAGCTCAGTATAAGCTAAATAACTAGACTAACAAAATGTTCTACCGTAAGATAAATATATAATGTATAAATAAACACTTTTTATTACACACCATAAAAGTAAAGGGACAAACAGAAAACACAGGACTTAAAATAAACTAGTGTAACAACATGCGGCCTTATCGTTAACAGCGATTTACGTAAAGTGTAAAAATAGCACAAAATTATTATTCATATTTATTTATTTATTTCGATTTATCTTATTAGGCACATACAAACGTCAGTCACAATTAACTATTTACCAGCCCAATGGAGCACCATGGCCCAATTGACCCAGTGGTGACGCCGCAGCTTCATGGGGCAAACCAGCCTGGGGCCAACCACCTTGGGCTAGACTGAGTCCTGTATAACCGCCATATGGGCGGGGACCGTTATGAATAATAGAGTTAGAGTAAGAAGAAACAACTGGGGCATTATGTCCACCATAACCCAAACCAACTCCAGTCAATCCAGCGTGAGGCCCAGCCAAACCACTGTGAGGTCCAGCCAAACCACCGTGAGTACCAGCAAAACCAGCGTGAGGCCCAGCCAAACCAGCATGTAGACCAGCCAGACCAGCGTGAGGACCAGCCATACCAGCGTGAAGACTGACTAATCCAGAAGGTCCAGATAAACCGACTTGCGATGCAGTCCAACCAGACTGGGCAGAATGAGCCAAACGTGCTGCGTTTGCGGCCTGCGCTGCTTGTACAGCATTGATAGCTTGAGCGGCTTCAGCTTCGTGGGTAGCTTGAGCTGCTTGAGCTGCACGGGCGGCCTGAGCAGCATTAGCGGCTTGAGCGGCTTGTGCTGCATGGGCAGTGTTTGCTACTTGAGCAGCATGGGCAGCATTTGCCGCTTCAGCTACATGAGCAGCTTTCGCAGCCTCTGTCTGTGCAATTTGAGCAGCGGTGTTTGCAGCCTGGACTCTGTGGGCAGCATCAGCAGCTTGAGCTAATTGTGCAACACTTGCAGCATGAGCCAGTTGAGCATTCTTGGCATTGTTCAGGTGAGCACTTGCAACGTGAGCTAGATGGGCGTTTGCAGACTGGGCAATATGAGCGGCGTTCGCAGCCTGAGCAAGTTGGGCAGCGTTAGCGGGGTTAGATCCAAGGTTCAGGGGAGAATGGCCCAGGGCTCCAGGATGGGGAAGGGCTCCTGCAATATTAAGCGCTCCAGTATGACCGGCCACAGGTAAAATTGGACCGTGACCCAATGGCACCACAGATCCATGACCCAAATGTGATATAGATCCAGCATGTCCTAGGGGAGCTACGGGAGTATGTCCAGCGGCAAGAGCTCCAGTCAAAGCACCAACTGCGTGTTCCTTCCTCACAATAGCATTAAATCCAGAAGCAGAGTTGGCTGCATACTCCACCACACGTTTAGTTCCGTCAGACTCCAAGAGGGAGTATTTGCCGACAACGCTATCACCGACACGTTTCTCATGCTGGTCCTTGATATCTCCGGTGTTGGGATCCGAGACTCCGTAGGAGAAGCTGGAATATCCACCGCTAGCTCGGACGCTTGCCACCGCAAGGGCCAAGATAATGAACTGAAAAGGAATGAGAAGTATATTACTTAAATACTATATTGGATAGTTATTTTTCATCCATTTATCTACAGAATTATATTTTAACAATGAGAGGACTAAAACCTAAGCCAGGTTGGTGTGGATACAACTTGTCATTGATTCTGTCAAAGCATTTCAAGGCGGACACAATCCTCAGCAATGAAGCTTACGAATAGGAAAAAGAAATTAAAAATATTTTTACGGATAATTCTTTTACCTTAGCTGCCATAGTATGTGATCTTCCTCGGGTTCGTATCTCAACTGACTTGACCCCTGTGTTCTCCACTTTTTATATTCACACGAAATCATAGCATTGTAGTTTTGGGGGTCAAAGTAGGAAATCTGCACTAGATTTGCTCTTCTGTCGAAATGTCTGCTTTCAGAGGTTAATTAGTATCTGAAATGACTATTATGTAAATTGATTACACTTAATTATTATGTTAAACTAAAACAATGAATGCGAGGCGGCGCGGCGGCTCTTTTATTCACTGAAGCATTGATCAAAAAATACTTTGATAGAAAATGTATAAGACGATTTAAATGGTGCAAGTTTTTATTTACACACTTATCGGTCATCAAGTTATAAATAAAGGTGGTAACAAATACAAAATATGGTTATCAGTTCTCGAAGTAAATTTAATTAATTAAATAAAGTTGATTGTAAACATGAATAAATTAGTTTAGGTGCGCTGCCTACGCAATATGTGTAAAGTAAGATGTTATGATAGTACCGACTTTGAAATTCCTTAAATTCAAGAGGATATCCTGACAAGAAACAACGTGAAGTTTTTAGGCACTATTAATCTTTTTTGATTTCAAGGAATTTGGTATTGCATAATAATTATGTTGGGGTTGCTTAATATAAATAGGCGAGTGGATTATTGTAATTCATCAGTTTTGTGGTAAACAGCGAACAATAAAAAATGTTCTCAAAGGTAGGTTGCATTGTTTGAGTCTTACTTAATTTGTGAATGTAGTTTTATTAATTAGAACATCTGTGAAGCATTTGGCTTGTGGCATTTGTGATATGAAGTTGTTACGATAATTGTCTGTGAATTGTGTAGATTTTTATTTAAATAATGTGCAATTCTATTTAGTAAGTACCTAACTAAGTATGAACACAGGTGTGTATTATACTTTTACATTCCAAACTCTAGTTTGGTTCACATTTCATCATGCAAAGTTTTAGAGATTCCATATTATTTATTTGGAACATAGAATTCAAAGGAATTAAAAAAACATAAATAATGTTAATTTTAACATAATAATAAAATATTATATAGAACAAGTCAATATGGGAGTATAAATAAAAATTTATTTTCTATACTTTATTCAAAACTGTACTGCAGTATAAATAATCTAAAATAAATAAATGAAAACAGTGATAAGTACTAAAAAATACAGTATTATAATAAAAATACCTGTATAAAGAAGCGTTTGCATAAAACTTAAATGTATAGTTCATAGTTAATAGTTTTGCAATTTACTGTAGCTCGCAGAGTACCCAGCAAAAGATTTAACTAAACAATAAATGGCAAAATGCGTGTCGTGGCACGCGCAAAGTAGGGTTTGCCCATACGATAAGTAGACAAGAAAAAAAAAAAACATTCCCACTTAACATAAAGGAGATATATAAATAGTTATTTGTTATACAAGAGTGCAAAGTTGCTTTTTAACCGCGTGCTCAATTTTGATGACCGAGCAAGCGAAGGATTCTAAAATTCTGAGAATCCTGAGCGTTAGCGAGGGAATCAAAAGAGCACGAGGTGAAAAATCTTTGCACTCGAGTGCAACACGTAACTTTTCATCCCACCTCAGCTAGGAAATGACTAAATGCAAAAAAAAAACATTTATAATCACAAGATACTTTTATTTCAGTTTAGGTATTAACTACTACAATATGATAGTTAAGTATTACTTAATAATCTTTAAATTATAACAAATAATACTTAGGTATAAAGGTTGATGACCAGATAAGGCTCTTTTTAAAAATGCCACTAATTTAAGATAGGTGTCAATATGTTTGTCTTTTTTCATCTTAATTGTTGCTAAAAGCAACAATAAATTTACATTGAATACGTACTCCATAGAGTGCTTGATTTCTTCGTTTCGGATAATTCAATAAAATATGCCAGCAAAACGTTTTCGGAGAAAGTTTTGTCTCCTTTTGCTAGTCGCCACGTGTTAAACATATCGTACTGTTTCAAATACTTCTCGCGTGATTGTTGAGGGAGAAAGCTCATATGCGCATTATTAACAGTTTCAGTCAATTCTGTTGGCGTCAAATACACTTCTTCGTCGCTAGAATCACTCATTTTAGGTTTTTCACTTGTTTTCAAATTTCTTGTTTTTAACTTGGTTTTAACAATATATCGTGAAAAGAAAATGGCACGCGCAAAGCAAATTAAAAAAAAAAGTACACCAAGAAGGTTCCGAGTCTGAGTTTTTAACAAATTAAAAAAGGTTGTATGATAAATTCGGCACCATGGAGGTAGAAGTAAATAGGTTTAATGGTGTTATGAATTCACAAACTTAGTGCACACGATGTTCTAAATTTGAATTTACTTTATCCTCTAGAGGATAAAAACGGCCTTTGCACTCAGATATCGAAGAGCAAAAATACTCTCCGAGATGGGGGGATGAAAAAAATATTGTACAACTATTTTGTCGTGATTATTTATCTAGGTTAAACTTTTCCTTATGCACCTCGTGCATGCAACTTTTCTATATCCGTACATGGTTGCCTAGAAGAGACCTATCTAAGCGATAAGGCCGCCAATTAAAATGCCTAACCATAAAATTATTCTCACTGTATTTAATGTTTCTGTATTGTAGTCATTAAATAAAGTGTTTTCTAACAATCTATGTTAATGCCAAATTACAGTTTCTAGTACTAATCGTTTTTGAACAAAGCCGCGGACAGACAGACAGACGGACATGGCAAAACCGTAGGTGCTCCTTGTTTACTACGGAACCCTAAAAAAGTTAAAGTGCTATTGCCAATACTTACTATTGAGAATTTTCCGGAACCACTTCGTTATTGACCTCTCTTTTTTTTTAATTCAAAATAATTAAAACATTCATTATCCTACAGGTCTTCGCATTCTCCCTTCTGGTGGCAGCTACCAGCGCCAGCGGTGGCTACTCCAGTTTTTCCTATGGCGTCAATGATCCAAACACTGGTGACATCAAAAGCCAGGATGAAAAACGTGTGGGCGACAGCGTCGTAGGACAATACTCACTTCTGGAATCAGATGGAACCAAACGTGTAGTGGAATACTCCGCCCATCCCGTCACTGGCTTCAACGCTGTGGTCAGGAAAGACCCAGCGTATGGATACGCTCAGAATGCTTTGGGATACGGTGTCCCTGGATATGGCTACGGAGCGGCAGGCTATGGTATCGGACACTCTGCGCTGGGTTATAATGGACTAGCTTCGGCCGGTTATACCCACTCACCGCTAGCGTCTACCCTACCTTACGCTGGAGCTTCTCTGGGATACAATGGAATTGCTGGTTATCACGGTCTAGCCTCTCCTGTATCATATTCCCACGGTTACAACAGCTACGGGTCAAACTTAGGCTACGGATATGGCTCTAACCTGGGATACGAATCTCGCCTTGGTTACGGGTCTCATCTAGGCTACGGTGGATACGGAGCGTACGGAGCTAACAAATACGGCTCGAAATTGGGATGGTATTAAATTATTTACCTACCAAGAATAGTAATGTACCGTTTGAATTTTTGAGATTGTCAGTTCAATATCCAAATTATCCAATGTATTTTCTGTAAAAATAACAAAAATATTACATCAATAAAATAAGCCAACTTAAAAAGCAACATTTACTCCATGATTTTTATTCATAATACATAAGAAATTCACATTTAAACGAGTTCTTAGAATATGTTACTTTGAACGAAAACTAGAGCAAAACATTCTATTTATGATAGGGAATATGTATATCTACAATCATGTATACTTCACCTGATGTCTATATAGTACAGACGTTGTGCTTGCAAAGTCTACGAACAATAGACCTTGCGAGCACAAAGTCTGTACTCGTGAATTCTACCCGTCATATTCAAAATTTTTGTTCAGTATTGAGCTGTATCAAATGTTTCTGTCAAATAGTATCAAAATCAGTCGACAAAGGACCTCTTAGTAGCAAACATCTCTTTTCAACCGAGACTTCATAATCTCTTATCCCGACAACCTCTTGGCCGATTTTGTTCATATTAAAATTCATGCTTAGAATTAAATTTCAAATATTTCAAGTAGATAATATAATCGGTCAGTGAATGGCGCCCCAGCAAGATTTCCTCCTTTTGGGGGGAAATAATCCACATAGCAATAATCCTCGGTAACAAAATTAATCTATAAAATTGATAAGACTGTGTACCAAGTTTCGTCAATTTTACGGTTTAACGGCTAAATAGGTTGTAGTCTATAGGTAGATAGATAGATGAACTCTTTAGTATTTACACCTTAACTAAAACACAAATACCTACACAGACACACAGAGATAGGTACAGAGATAATTTAGTAACTCAAGTTTTTTTTTTAATTCGACGATAGGCCTGCGTTTGACCGTCAACTCACCTGGTGGTAAGCGACAGTTACGGTCTACGATGGAGCGCGCTTACCTAGAAGAAACCTATTCACTCGCGATTTGAAGACCTTAGATTATATCTATTCGGAAATACCCATTCAGGAAGCGCATTCCACATTTTGGCGGTACGCACAATGAAAGTGGAGTCAAAGCGTTTCGTACGTGTTTTCGGAATATCAACCATGTAACGATGTCACTTTTTCGTGCTTCTTACTGTCCGATAGAAAAATGGGCATGTGGGAATGAGATCATGCAAAGCAGACGCACACTCACCGAAATGTATGCGATAAAAAACCGATAAATTGGCAACTTTGCGACGATGCTCCAGACTTTGGAGTTTAGTGCTAACAAGGGAATCGTCACAAATGAGCGTCCTAGCACGCCTCTCAATGGTCTCTATCGCCTCGAGCTGGTACTTAGCAGATCCGTCCCAAAGGTGCGAACAGTACTCCATGCCCGACCGAACTTGGTGTTTGTGTTTGAATATGGTGTTTTTTTAACATCATCATCGTTTTTCATCACTACTCTGATGAAACCACGGGGAACAGCTAGTTTTAGGAATAATATAATTAACGACCATATCAATTTTTACCCGACTGCGTAAGAAGGAGGGTTATGTTTTTTTAATATAGGCTATATTTTTTTTTAAATATAATAATACACCTCTACCAAAAAAACTCGTTTTTCGTAACCTCCAACGAACTTTTTCGCAATAAATAAGTGATTTTCTACGAAATCGAATCAGAAATGTGGAGATACGTAGACGTACAAAAGTCACCGATGCGTATTTGGAATATATACCTTCACACAACGCTCTATAGTGTTGAGTTCGGATATACAATAAAAATATATATCGCCTGTATTAAGGATTTCAAAGTATACCTGACTGCAAATTTTTTTTGGGGTATACTTTCATGTAGGACATTCCATTTTGGTATACTGTAATCTATAACCGTTTTAGTGCCTTTCAACGAAAACAGAGACAGACAAAGGGATGGTTATTTTTAACCGACTCCCAAAAAAGGAGGTTATCAATTCGACCTGTATGTTTGTAATATTGTCAGAATTGCACAATTTTTGTATATGTTAGTCTATACCAGCTTCTAAACATGAATGCCAAATTTCATAAGTGTATGTATGTTTGTATGTTTGTCCACGCATTGCGCAGAAACTAGAAGTTGTATTTCAAAAATTCTTTTTTTATTGAATAAAGTATCTTTCAACTTAGGAGTCACTGTAAGTTTTATCAAAATCGATTCAGTAGTTTTCAAGATACTCATGGGCTTTTGAACACTCACTTCGTTCATCGCAACTGCAGAGCAGTGTCTACACCTTATATTACAATTGTTTGATAGACAGTGACATGGGCGATGATGACTTTTAACCAACTTCAAAAAAAGGAGGCTATCAATTCGACCTGTATTGTGAATACAATTTTTAATTTCAAACGAAACGAGTAAATACTATTAAAAATAAATAAATAAAAATAATTTTAAAAAAATATACCGACCACAAACTGAAAAGAAAGAAATAACTCTACATCTACTATTTTACGTCTACATGCTTCATCCTCAACTACATCGTCGCTTTCCAACAAGCGAATTGGTGGTCAAACTTAGCCTTATTCACGCTAAAGAAACAATACGACAATTAAAGTAGCATAATGCTTGCCTCCTGATTTAATATTATGTCATTGTTTAAAACTTGTTTATTTAAATATACCAAATACGACAATCTCACCGAAGAGAAAAATGAGTAATAAGTACATACACAACCTAATAGGTACAACAGTGTAGATATTGCTAAATATGGCCTGGTGACAGAGCAAACATAGCATTACCTTTGGAAGTGGTTAATGAAGTAAACTAGACTTACACGTACCTATTTTGATTACCTTATCATACTCTGGGACAGGACCACTATACAATTCCTTTGTGAATATGCCTGTATAAAAATGCGTTTATTCCCAGTAGTACAATTGGCAGTTCAATTGATTGAACTAGTGAGACTTTTAATTCCCACTAGTTCAATTAATAGCGCCTGATTGTACTGTTGTGACACCTATATTCCCAGTACTGTTAATTGTACAACAGTAAAACTACCCACAACAAAATTGTATCGTGCTAATTGGCCCTTCTCACAATGAGAAGATGGCCCGCGCCCAGCAGTGGGACAGTTTGTACAAAAAGGGCTGATAAAAAAAAGGCTGAATCTATAAAAAATAGCATTTTTGTCCTATCAAAATAAAAATTGTAAACTGTTACTTTTATAGAAAATATCAATTCATGTTCCTGCCACAGAGCATTCTCCACACCATGAGCACACCTTGAAACCCTATTTGATACAATTTAGGTACAAATCATGATAAAAATAATTATATGTCATTGCAATACCTACTCATAATTTTTACCCATGTCTAATGTCTAGCGATATCTCTTTCTTACGGGTTCAGGGGCCCAATACAGTTATTCAAGACCGCTCCATAACCGAACCATATGTGGAGCGTTTCCCGTCGGCCGCCATAGTTTTTTTGTGACAGTCACTTTTATGTCATACAATCGACACATTAGATGAAAAATTATACGTCCTTCGCTCGTTACTAAATCAAGAAAAGACAGCAGCCGACAGGAAATGCTTCGGACAAGGTTCAGTTACGGATCGGTTTTGAATAACTGAATTGCCCCCCTGGTGTTTTATGTATAAAAAAAATGGATTTGTGCAAGCGCAGGCAAGTTCGACTTTACCTTGGACATATATTATTTACACATTTGGACTACAGACTTAACAGTCTCAGCGGTCTTTACTGATTCATTTTGTGTCAAAAGGCAGAAATAATTTATGCTAAATGGAACGACAGTCCAGAGAGTTTTGAAATTACTTGACAGCCAGTCTCGTCTTTGTAAAAATGTGAATCACATCTTTGTATGTTAAGAAACTAGTTACAACTTATAGCTTTACTTGCTTACTCTTTTTTTTTTCTTTTGAAAATAGTCCACTTTAGTTCCACTTTCATCGTGCGGACTGCTAGAATGTGGAATACGCTTCCTGAGTGGGTCTTTTCCAATAGATATAATCTGGGTGTCTTTAAATCGCGAGTGAATTGGTTTCTTCTAGGTAAGCGCGCTCCATCGTAGACCGTAAAGTCACTTAACATCAGGCGAGATGGCGGTCAAGCGCGAACCTATTTCTTCATTAAAAAAAGTCATTTGAATATAGCGTTTTTTAGTTTCAGTAAATTTTTCAAAAACAAATTATCTATTTCGTACTATAACTGGTATGCTAGATTGCAAAAAAATCAACGTCACAACGTCAAATGTAGATTTCTTCATAATCTTCATCTAAGCCATAAGAAGTCCACACTGCTGGACATAGGCCTTTCCCATGGACTTCCAAAAAGACCGATTGGCGCGCGGCTTGCATCCAGCGACTTCCCGCCGCTTGTATGACGTGAGCTGTAGACAGGGCTATGCTCGGAGTCTCTGCGAGATCGAATCAGAAATGAAGAGTTTGTAGATATATCATGCTAATCCTGTCTAATAAACTAATATTAAGCGAAATTCTCTCCACTCCTCTTCAGTGCTAAACAGCTGAACCAACCGTTATGAAATTTAGCACAGATTCTTTAAGGCCTGGAGAAGGATATAGCCTATATTGTATCATCATCATCATCATCACGACGCGGATGAAACTGCGAGGCGCTGCTAGTGTGATATAATTGGCCAAGTGCGTGTGGGGCCATTAGCAAGATAGGGTTCCTTAGTGGCATTTGATTACAACGGATCCAGAAAAGGGCTACTTTTTTGATACCATGAACATATTGAATAAGTTCGCGATTTAAATGGAATGTGTACGTAATTTGCCTCTCCAGAGCACATTTTATAAGTCAGTCATCTCTAACTCGTTAATTTTTAAAGCTTATTTAGCTGTGATATTTTTAATTTTTAACTCGATCCAAAAAGAGGTGTGTTATAAGTTTGACGTGTGTATCTGTGTGTCTGTGTGTGGCATCGTAGCTCTCAAGCCGATGGATCGTCATGGTGGCGTCAAACGGTCTCATGATGTTTGGTGTTCTGCCTACCCCGTAAAGAAAATAAGCGTGATTTTATCTATGTAAATAAATTAAAGTTAAATTAATATAAAATTAAGTAAACTACTCTCCAAATTTTACCCAAACTGCAAGATTAAATAAAAATCTACAAACTTTCACATTTACCTTTAATAGTAACATTTTACCTATAATTATCCGTTTTTTTAAACTATAATGAGAACAGTTGAGTCTACAGTAGCATGTTACGAATACTTATTCCTTGAAGAAAAAACCCTGCATCTTCCAGTTCGATACTAGTTAAGAGTACATACTGACCTTTCAAGTACTTTACTATGAACTTTAAGTATAGTCTCATTTCTTTTCTTTTCCTTCGCCTCATCAACATACGGCCTTGCTCTTCCGGATCCGTCATTACAAATTATGCGTGTGTAAGCTACGCTTTAAGGTTCCGTGATCTGATGATGAAATCCAAAAACCTATTGGGATAGAGCTTTTTCTATCAACTGTCCTAAAATAAAAGGGCCATAAAGTTATTTTTTTTGTGTATTTTATGTCTTTATAAAACCAGATATTATGAGTACTTACTCGAAATGTAATCTTCACATCATAGTGGAATAAATTATATTGACAAGTGACGTGACAAATAGATAAAAAGGATTCTCTAGAACTGAAGTAGCCTAAAAGTCTTGAAAATTTTACAGTAAAATTGTTATTAAGTTCTTATTAAATTTATTTTAATTTAGTTTCTGTTATTGTGATACCTACTAAGCTTAATTAAAATCGGAAATAAATAACAGATAATGCGCCATGAAATATTGTTCAATTCCGTCATTATATAGGTACTTACAGTTAAATCATAGAAAACTTTTATTTAGTACAAAATGATGATTTTTGTATTATCTGTTTTTAAGTAAAATAACATCTAACATAATATGTATTTAAACGTGAATTATTTTATTTTATTCTGTACAAATATTGGAACATTTTGGATCACAAAAGAATTCGCAAAAAAATCTGAAAAGACTTTTTTTTAACAAGAATAAGTCCGCGTTTAACCACCAACTCGCCTGTTGGAAAGAGAAGATGTGGTCCGAGTTGAAGCACGTAGACTTAGACGATACCTATTCACTCTGACCTTGAAAAGACCAATGTTGTAATTGTCTAAAGATGAAAAGAATGAAAATATGTGTAAACATTACCATGATTTGGAAGCGTGATGTTATTAGATTTTTGGCGTTATTAGATTTTTTATCATATTTTTAATTTTAGACGGAACCAAAGATTAAGTTCAGGTGTACTCCCAGTATATTTTTAAAGATCACTGCGCGACCATGTTTGCCACGCCCTCGTCAGTTACTGTCGCCTATTCTGTGTTCGTACCCCATATAAATACTGATGCTAGGCTTCATCTGTACTCACTCCAGTGGAACACCTCATCTAACGCAATGGCAGCTAAGGTGATCTATTTTTCAATAACTTGTCGCGAGTGATATTACCTACTTGTGAACATTTGTTTGGGGATCACCTGGTGTAGTTAAGAATTATTGACTTGGAAATTAAGTTTCCTGTTGTCTTTTTAACTGCTATTAATTAGAAATTTTCATCTTCAAGTAGTAACATAGCAACAAAAACTTAAAATATAGCTTTCATGTTATGAAAATTTTGCCGGGGATACTTATTAATTTACTAATTACTAATTTATTTTATCCATTACGTGTAAAATATAGATTTGAACAATATCTTATACCATCACACAGGTGTGGTACAGGGGAGTATAGTGTGAAGTTAGTTTGTACGGAGTGACTTTGGTATTTTTTTTTATCAAGTAACGTACCCAAACAGTTCCTATACTGAATTAATTAACGTTAAGATCTCGCTACATGACGTATTTTAACCGACTTCCAGACTTCTTTAAAGAAGGAGGATCGCAATTCGATTTTACGTTTTTTTTTGTATGTTTTTTTGGCGAGTAGTTCGTCAATTATTTATCGTTTTTGATGATTGTTTATGCACCTATTACAGTTTTTTGGTTTTTATAAAAAATAACTGAAAAAATATCATTCAATCCAAGTAAACGAAGTCGGTTTTTTCAGTTTTTTTTAAACTATTTTTATTGTTTCAGTTGGTCGTAGTGTTTTGCGCGCTGGTAGCCGCCGGCCAGTGCTCGGTCGTGCCCGTGGCGCAAGCAGACGACTACACTAGCTTCTCATACGACGTCGCAGATCCCAACACCGGCGACTTCAAGAGCCAAGTGGAGACTCGCGTCGGAGGCACCGTAGCAGGACAGTACTCGCTCCTCGACGCCGACGGCACCAAGAGGACTGTCGACTACACAGCCGATGACGTCAATGGATTCAACGCTGTAGTACGCAAAGACGCCGCTGTCGTATCTGCCCCCGTAGTGGCAGCTGCCCCCACCGTCGTGGCCGCTGCCCCTGCCGTCGTCGCAACGCGTTACGCCGCTCCGGTTGTAGCTAAAACCGTTGTGTCTTCTCCCGTGGTCGCCGCTGCCCCCGCTGTAGTGGCCGCCCAATACACCCCCCCCGTGTATGCTTCCTCCGCCCCGGTTGTCGCTGCTCGCACTGTCGGTGCCCCCGTCTACGCTGGCTACGCCGGCTATGCCCCCAGCGTGTACGCCGCTGCCCCCTACACCGTCGGATCCCCTGTATACTCTCGCGCCGTATACGGTTCCCCTGTATACTCTCGCTCCGTATACGGATCCCCCCTGAGCTATGCCGCCTACTCCGCCCCTGTATCCTACTGGTAAGCTACAACGAAGCCTTGCCTCAAGGCTCTAGACCACGACGTGTTTGATTCGATATGTAAATATTGTTACTAGTTTGTACATACACATATGTATTAAATAAAACGATTTTTATACATATAATATTTTAATTTTTATTGCTAGTAATTAGCACCGCTGAACTTGCGTTCCCACCAATAAAATTAAAGAAAAAATCTACATAAACATCAATATGCTAACTTCTGACGCTTTTATTGAGGTTATTTTATTGTCCAACATGATATGACACATAACACAGAATTAGTAAGTACAAACAGCTCTAAACTAAGTACAATTCAATAATTAGTTAGTACCTACATTTATCATAAAGGATATTTTCTAGTAAAATATCACTATTACAAGTATCTTTTGCACTCGTTAATTGTTGTATGTATCAAACAAAATGTTAAGAAATATTATATTATTATGCTGTATTTAGTGACTATTCTGAATAATAATAAAATAATTGGCCAATTGCGTGTCTGGCCACACGCAAGGCAGGGCTCCGTAGTTGCACTTGACTATGTGCACACTTAGAATACAGCTACTTCTTTGATTCTATGAACAAATTGATTGATTTTACGATTTAATGGCATTTGTACGAAATTTGCCGCTTCAAGTACATCTTATGAGTTGATTGTACAAAACTCGTTTACTTGTAAAGCCTACTTAGCCGTGATAGTTTTCCTTTTAATTTTATCATATATGCTACTACCATTTTTTTTATATCTCTAAAGTCAACCGCTTAGCCGGTAGAGAGGGGAGGAAACCCTATCATAAATTATCAATTCAAAGCTTAAAATTTCGCAAACGAATTCCTAAATTGAAAAATAGTTTTCGCATACCCCGACATTTTTTGATTACATATCCAATAATAGGGGTCGATGAGTGAAAAATAATTCATGTCAACTGTACGAGTACCCCTACTCGTACAGTTGGCATGAATTATTTTTCTATAAAATGTGTATACCCATACTAAATTAAAACTTTATAGTCTTTGAGCTATAAAGTCTCTCTACGTAAAGTCTAGTAGTTTGGAGTCTCTCTACGAGATCGAATCAGAAATGAAGAGATACGTAGACGTACAAAAGTCACCGATATAGCACAGCGGATTAGCAAGTTGAAGTGGCAGTGGGCAGGGCACATAGCACGTAGAACTGATGGCCGATGGGGCCGAAAGGTTCTCTAGTGGAGACCACGTACCGGCAAGCGCAGCGTAGGAAGACCAGCCACGAGATGGACAGACGACCTCATACAAGTGGCGGGAAGACGCTGGATGAAAGCCGCTTCCAATCGGTCTTTTTGGAAATCCATGGGGGAGGCCTATGTCCAACAGTGGACTTCTTATGGCTGAGATGATGATGATGATGATGCGTCTTTGAGCTTAGCCGCGCACAGACGGATGAACATTGCGAAAGTATAAGGGTTCGTAGTTGACTACAGAACCATAAAACATTAGTTGAACAATTATGTTATTTGATTTAGTGAGCACACAGTGAGGATGGTTATTAATATCGACGAGCTCCATCCTCGGCCACACCGTTGTTTAACATCAGGCGATTTGGTGGTCAATCGTAGATCTATCGTGGTAGTCAGGCATATGTACTTTATATCCCAATGGTGTTCAAAATCCAAGTCAAACGAAGTTACCCAGTTCGGTGAATCAGATTTTTAGGTTTTACAATGGGCCTGACATGCCAGTTCACCAAAGTCCATAATTAAAAAAATAGTAAAAACAAGAATCTATTTTAAAAGAAAAACAAAATACTCGACTGCAGAAAAGCAGTTTTTGCTTACGATTTCGTTACGCTTGATACGCTGTTGAGTGTATGTTTTTTGTGAGAAAGTATGCGTAAAATCGCTGTAAAAGATTATGCTCATTCTTTAGAATAATTTTAGTGAAATTAACCAATTGTTTATAACGAAAAAGTTCATCGGAGGTTATGAATAGACGCATTTTTTATTTTTGCGAGAGATGTATTATTATTATTACAAAAAGATATAACCTATGGAAGTGAAAACAAATCTAATGATATCTCGAACATCAAAATCCGTCAAGCCGCTTAGGCTGTAGGCGAATATATAGAAACATACATACATACATACCCACATACATACATTAGAAAAACATAACCCTCCTTCTTACGCAAACACAGTCACGCGGCAGTATTACTGGATCAAACAGCCTCCATTCGACGTATTTCCTGTTCGACAGTATGGATTCACTAAGGTCGACCCGGAGCGTGATTAACAGCCAATGGAAATGAAACATTTGATTGGTACACTATTTAATGTAGATTAAGATGGTCTATATTGGGCTGTAATTAATTATTCATAAAGGAAATTGCATTTCTTTTTTGGTTCACTATAAAATGGTTTAGTAAGATGAGGCTGAGTGGTTAAACCTGGCGTCAGACAGTTTCTGACTTTTGTTTTTTATATAGTAGAATATAACCAGTCAAGTGCGTTCGGACCACACGCTGTGAAGGGTTCCGTTGTCGCACATCACAATATGTGGACTTATACTTATAGTACATCTTATTTGATAAGTACTACATATGTATAAATAAATGTTCTACAATTGGGTATTTGAAATTATATTACCCGATTGCAGAATTACAATCGTTTTTTTTTTCAAAGTTAAAACTTACGCGTACCAGCTTAGTGATGAAAAACGTTGACGATAATGATTTTTGTTTCATAAAAACCTTGTTCTGACAATCATGAACATATCCAAAGAAAATCAGCCCAATAGGTGAACCCATTCTTTAGTTATGGGAATATATAGGAAATAGATTTTATTTCTATACTTACTTACTTACTAAGATAATCACTTTTTTTGTTGAAAATTACATCAAATTGAAGATATCAAAGGTTTCTACGAAATAAGTCGTTTTTCCTTTATGCCCTTATCCTTAGATGGGATACGGACAAGAACAGATGATGATGAATTTCTTCGAAATTATATATAAAATAAAGAATAATTTATTAACTAATCTATCTCTAATAATATTTCCCTTTAAAACCCAATTCAAACATGGAACAATTTTCCTGACCAACGCTTACTCAAATGAAAATCAGACATTAGGTAGTTTCACTTTTTATTTTTACGTATACATACATGCGTACATACTTAGGAACAGGTGTGTATTTACAAACATGAACAACAGATAAGAGGTAAGTGTAGTCAGATAGAAGTTATTTACTTGTAGTAAACAGGAGCCGCGTAGGGGTAGGCAGATGGGTAGTATCCCGCCGAGTAGACGGAAGGATAAGCACCGGAGTAGACGGAAGGATAAGCGGCGGAATAGACAGAAGGGTAAGCGCCGGAATAGACGGAAGGATAAGCGGCAGAGTAGGGGTAAGAACGGGCAGCGACAACAGCGGGTGCGGAGGCGACAACGGGAGCAGGCACTACAGGCGCAGCCGCAATCGGAGCTTTGCGAACAACAGCGTTGAATCCATTAACATCATCAGCGGCGTAGTCGACGATTCTCCTCGTGCCATCGGGTTCGACCAGAGAGTACTGGCCGGCAACCACGCCTCCGTTGCGGCTCTCGACTTGGTGCTTGTAGTCGCCGGTGTTGGGGTCAGCGACGTCATAAGAGAAGCTGGAGCCGTCTGCTGGTGCCACGGGAACCACCGAGGATTGGCTGGAGGCCACCAGCGCACACACCAATACGACCAACTAGAATAAAGAAAATATCACATTATGATACTAATTGTGTTGTGATAAAGAATTAGTATATTTAGGAACTGAATTAGAATTGAAAATTGAGCCAAGGCATTGTGTGTTGTAGCCCCAAAAGAATCTCTGTTGTCAATATAAGGGCTGATAATGAAAGCTTTTTAAACTTTTTTTTTTTTTTTTTTTATTAACCTATGCTGTCCCACTGCTGGGCAAAGGTCTCCCCCATTTCCCTCCTCCATTTAAACTATTAGAATTTATAATTCCAAAGCCGTCTTTATAATTCAGTTTCTGAATATTAAAACTGCACTTATTATACTTGCATTTGACGCTAATTAGGTATGAATCAAACTGAGATGTCCGTTGTAGAATTTTAGTCTGGCACAGAAGGTTCAGTTGCCAGATTGGGCTATGAATTTTAAGTGTATGTTCATGGCCATGCCGAGCCATGTCCGCCTTCTCTTTCATTATCATTATTTTTCTGATCACGTCAAATCAAAATAGAATGCAAGTCCAACAGGACTTAAAGCTCTGACCAATAGAATTTTATGGACTCTTGAACTAAATAGGTAGTTGAAACAAATTTTAGACAGTTCTAAAATTACACACATCCGATGGGATTTGAACTCGGATATCCCGATTACAGATCGGGATACGCGGGATGTGTGTAATTTTTGAGCTGTCTATAAATTAGTAATTAGATACTTTAGAAAAACACAAAAAATCAATAAATAGTTTGTAACTAATATATCATTTACAAAATAGTAATTTTAACCCTCAAATGTGGCTCATTCACCAAAACTTTAAAAACAATTAGCTATTCAAATATTTCAAATCAAATTTCCAAAACACAACATTAAAAAGTTTATGAATAATTTCTCGGAAAAGAATACAAAGAAAATTCAAGGAGAGAACATTAAGAAAACGAGGTCGTTTTTCTTTAGAACTTTTTTGTTAAAAACACTGACTTTCTGATACTAACCTTAGCTGCCATTGTTGATGCTAAAGTAATTCACTGACTGAATACCCACCACATGCCGTCGGAAGCTTATATAGGTGACCATCGTCCTGTAAGCTCTCATACAAATGATGTGTGGAACAACATTTTACAACCTCAAATGTTAGACCTTATCACTGGCGAAGCACCTTGTCGCTTAAGGCCCGGCTAGTCCGCAAAAGCAGTAAAACAAAGCTTTTTGAAAATTTACAAAAAATACTTGTATTATTAGTTCAAGCTCAAATTTTTTGTATGTAAAATTTTGATCTGTTGGCTAGGTTTCGCTAGAAACAAAAACACGATTGCTGAAAAAAATCTCGATAGCTTTATTTTTTGAAAAATATGCCATTTTATTTATTTTTCCCATTTATCTCCAAAGTGTTTAAAGCCATCAAAACCAAATTTACCATGTTAAGTAGCTATTAATTTTTTTTAGTGTTCTCTAGACTTACATTTTTGATACGCTTAGTGCATTATTTTATAGTAATTTATTTTACAATAATTTTGCTCGCGAGCAACCGTCCCGCCGCCTTGCTTCAGCTGTTCACCCGCGCCAGTCTGTCGGTGACCACTGTCAGCGACGGTACTGTGTCGGATTGCATCGCGCGCCAAATAAAACAAATTACTATGGGAAATCATAGAACAAAGAAACCAAAAAATAAGCGAACGCGTAAGCGCCAAATTTTGGCTCATATAGAAATGATGCGATCCCGAAAAAGGTAAATACCCAGTTGCGAGTTATTATTTCCTAGAAATATACATGTAAGCTAAGCATGTAAGTATTTATATAGATCACTCGCACTCGCAGTTCATAAACCTATGAGTTCTATTCATACTCGTATATATATATAAGAAAATGTACTTACTCTTACCTGATGTTCAAATATTTCAGTTATGAAAGATGTGTGAAGTTTGCCAACCCGCATTTGGCCAGCGTGGTAGATTATGGCTTTACCCTTCTTATAATGAGAAGATGACCCGCGCCCAGCAGTGGGACAGTTTGTACAAACAGGGCTCATAAAAAATAAATGTATACATAAACATACATACACATGCTAGCTGCATCCCGCGGTTTCACCCGCGTAGTGATGAAAAATGGTAATAATAATATATATATATTATATATATTCTGTCTTTCTCCAGGTCCTAAAGAATCTCTGTTCCAAATTTCATAATTATTGGTTCAGCCGTTTAGCCGTTTAGGTAACAAACAGACAGAGAGACAGACGACAGACAATTTCGCTTTTAAAATATTATATGATTCATACATTTGAAAAACATAACCCACCTTTTCGCACAGTCCGGTAAAAATACACCGCGGTCGAGGCAGGCGGCATATGGCGCGGCATCTTTGAACGCGTCACAGACTTTGAGAGTACCTATATAGGTATACCGCCGTCTGTCGCGCGCCGCCCGCGCCGCGCGTTTGTAGGTAATTTTTACCCGATTGCGTAAGGAGGGTTGTTTATCGAGTATATGTATGTTTGTATTTATGTATGTATGTACTATGCATATTTTTAGATTACCTCCTAGAGCCTAAACAGCTTGACCGATTTTGATGTGCTAGGTGTCGTTAGATTCGTCTTTACTCCCTGAATACCATATGCTATATTATATTTTTTGTAACGCATTTTTTGTACTCTTGCAAAAATAAAATAAAATGTTTTTCATAACCTAGAACTTCTTCGTGATAAATAAGAAATAAGTAATTTTACTGGAATAAGTAATACACACTACAACTTTTTACAGCGATTTTACGTATACATATATTACGTATTTGTGTATAAAATATTTTAGATAGGTAGTTTCATAACATTTATATTTTCACCACAAATACAGGGTGTTAGGTTAGGCTAGGTTAGTTGGGTACATTTATCAGTGATCGACCTTGTTAGCATTATTCTTGTATATTGCAGATCAAAGAAGCATCTTGAAGTAATCAACGAGTCTTTGATAACATTAGAGCCAGTTGATTTGAATACTTCTGGGATTGAGTGAGCACTACAACCTTATTTATTTAACAAAAATGAGGTTTATGCACATATATTTTTGTAACTGCAAATTTGTATGAATTGGTAGGTAGACCAGCAATTTATGTGAAAACCTCACGCAAAAAAGTAAAATAAATTATAATGCACCTGTTTGTATAATTAAAATATATCTTATGTGCATTAGCCTCGTTGTAATGATAAAATGTGTGGTTGCTACAACGTTTACTTTGATATTACAGAACGACCGTCAATGAAAACTCGCATAATCTGTCCCGTACTCCACCATGTGAGAGTAATAACATTGACATGTGAGTTGTGATATAGTTGTGAGAATAGAACATAAAAAAGAAATAAAACAGGCACGAATACTGCAACCAAAGAAGATGAAATATGCTACAACTGAAAGATCTGTTAATTTTTTGATATTGTACTACGGTTGTTTTTTATATTTTTGTTATGGGAAACTTTAGCTTGACCACCGATCCCGCTAGTTTTGAACGACGTTTACGGTCTACGATGGAGCGTGTTTGCTTAGAAAAACTCTATTTTAATTGCGATTGCGACGTTCTGTTACATAATGTAGGTATAATAATGTGAATCAAAGAAAATCCGTTCAGGTAGCGTATGCTGAAATTTTTCAAGGCTGTACATTAAAAATAACAACAAAGCACTCTGTTTTGTTAAATAATGTAGATTCAAACCCATTTTTTTCTATAATCACGCATTAGGTGTAAAAAGTAGAGTATGCACTTCGGGGATAAAGGTGTTTTTGTCTTGGGCGAGCTTGAATCTAAATTTGTAACTCTGTAAATATGTGAATCTATAAATCTGTAAATATGTAAATCTGTTAATCAATAAACAAACAAAATAGACAACTTATTATTTATATTATTTGTAGGAAACTCTCTCAGGATCTTTTTAAAACCTACAATAATTGTAAGTTATTTTGTTATAAAAATCCAAAGTACTAGACCGATATTGATAAAATTTATATGGGACTACTTCTGAAATCACTTACCAAAGAAAAAATAATCTTCAAAATCGATTCACAATTGGTGGAGTAATCGGTGAACAAACATACAAAAAACATAGTCAAATTGAAAACCTCCTTCTTTTTGGAAGTTGGTTAACTAATGGTATTGCAATATAATTATAAAATTAACCTTGTTGTGTCTGCTTGTGTTTATTACCTAACATCCTGTATAGACCTTTACATTATTATCAAAGATATTTACGTGATATTTGATTTGACCTGTAATATGTAATTCTAACCAATATTTATGAAATTTGGCAAGGAGATTCTTCAAGACCTGGAGAAGGACAAAGGCTATATTTTATCATAATCATCATCGTTTTTCATCACTACGCAGGTTACACCGCAGGGGCATAGCTATTATTTTATAAATGTGATAATTTAGTGTTTTATGTGAGTTAGTGAGTTGGTTGTTGAATGGAGATAGATATACCCACATAATATGACATACTTAGGCTTTTATCCCGGAAAAATGAACGAGTACGAGTAGTAAATTATTATTTCATAGATTTTCAAGAAATAAGCTTATAGATTGATATCAGTATATCACAACTTACTTGCCACTACAATGTAATGAAGATGTGGCTCAGACGAGTCGCGCGCCGCGCGGCGAGACTCGCGCGTGGCGCGGCGCGCGGCGGATCGGTATCGCACTAAACGTACGCCACGTTTTGTGCGGACGTCGCGCTCTCATAAAACGTGGCACTATGTCGTAAACTGAGGTAGCGTAAAATACCTAAATTTCTGGACAAGCCTCGCCTTAAAGCGTGATTCACCATTTCAACAAAATTGTATACCTAAGTGATTTAAATGTTACTGTGACAAAGAAATAAATTGATAATAAATTTGTTTTTACATTGGACAGAAGTTCACTTGTATAACTTGAAATATGGGCTGGGTTCTCGGTACATAAAATAGAATTAATTATTAGTACGAATGTTTAAATGTGAGTATTTTTATTAGATCAATTATTTAAAAAGCACTTGAAACTTGCTATCTACACTAATGTTATATTGTTGTTAAAGTTTGTTTGTTTGAAAGAATATCTTTTTAAAGGGTAACGTATAAAACCTCTAATCTAATTTAAAAAAAAGCTATAATAGAAAATTACATGAATTACCACATTGTACGGTGTGTTTCATATTTTTTTTTACCCCACTGTGTAAGAAGGAGGGTTATGTTTTCGAATGTAAGAACGTATGTATGTAGTATGTACGTAGGTATGTACATATGTATGTATGTATGTTTTTCTAGGAGCGCCTACAGCCTAAACGGCTTGACCGATTTTGATGTGCAAGCAGTCGTTTGTCAACATTTGTTTTGTATTCACTTCACTTATATAATAATACCTCTCTCGCAAAAATAAAAATAAATGCGTTTTTTCGTAACCTCCAACGAATTTTTTCGTTATAAACAAGTGATTTAATTCGAAAACTATCACAGAAGCGTCAGGATCACAACGGTGTCCCTGTAGGTATTTAGAAAAAAAAACGTGCAAATTTCACAAACCCTTAACTTGTATATTCAGTTTAAAGTATCATACAAGAAGCTTTGTTTTAAATTCACAGACGTTTACGCATATGTAATGTGCATCTACGGAACCCTAGGCTGTCGGTTTTTCTCTTCATATTTCTTCTCTTCATATTTCTTCTCTTCAATTTCTTCAGTAGAAATTTCGAATTGAGGTAGAATAACAGAAGGATAGAGAAAGCTTCTTTTCCGAATACTTCCAGATGAAACAACACGTGTTGAGATAAAATTGAATTATCCACATGCTTCTCGTACTTACCTAAAACAAGGTAATTGCTAGCAAAGATTTACGATGTTAACCTGTTAGTGTCTTACGAAAATTGTTAAGATTAACTAGTTTTTTTTAATAATTACCTATATCTAAAGGTAAGTAATTAATTTTGTATAGTATGTAAAATCATCTTGGGTATTTTATTTACATATTTCAAATGTCAAATAAGTGCTAAATTCTTACCTTACCAAGTAAAGTCGCCAATATTATTTCCGATCGTTAGTTATAGACTCTGATTTTTTGCTTACTAAAATAGGTTTTAAGTTGTCGAAGTTAAAATACTTAACCCTCGTCTTGAAATTACGAAGTTTTTCTATTACGAAAGGTAGGTTTTTTAATTCGTAATTTGACAAATCAAAAACACAGATCTGGCCAAATATTTTATTCTGGGCGGGGGATCGAACCTACAACGTACAGTTTAGAAGGCAGACGTACTATCGACAGTGTCAGTGTCAGTGAGTTTGAAGCCAGTTATTAATCAAACAGCTTTTTTTTATAATTTCTTCTCCTTCCGCGTCATTTTGCAGTCAACTATTTCTTAAAATAGTATAAGCCTTGGCACTTATAAGGAAAGATATATGACATACTATGTAATATCTGAGTTCAATGTAATGAGAGTAAAATTATGAGATCATTTTTTTTTTTCTTGAAATGAAGATTACTTTCTTGATAATGGCAGTACCAGAAACAATAAAGAGAGACCATGGATTAATTATTTTTCGCTAATTGGATGGGACTGGTTTATTTTCTTTTTTTTGTGTTTGTTATCATACAGATTTAGTAATTTTTTTCTTAATTTTATCTATAACTGTACTAAAACTTCCGTGAGTATTCATTTATATTTTTTGATTATCCTCTTTTATAGCTCTTTTCGACCGATTAATATCGTGAGTTTTTTTCCGGTTAATCAAATAATATAAATTTTATTTATTCTCGAATTTTGATATCTGTTACGTATCTATTGTAATATAATCTTTATATCGTTTGTAAGCTAGAGCATTAAGGCGTAGTATTATGTCTCATCAAATCAAGTAAAAAATGCTATCTTTGGCTATTACACTAATCGTCTTGCTCGTTTATAAGCAATATCGTGATGCGCATTTTAATTAAACAGTGTTTTGTTGCGTTTTCGCACGTGACAGTTCCCGTCTGACGCAAAGTGACAAGTCCTTATTCAGTGAATAAGATTTTAACATGCGTTTTTATGTAAGACGGTAAATCATTTTCACACATTTTCACTTTATGTGTATTTAGTTAAGTTTGGTATTATGGATTTAATTGCGAAGTGCCATTATTTAACATTAAAACTGTGGGGTCGCAGAAGTCCAAAGGTTGGGGAGATCAATGAAAAAATCAGTCCGATTCAATGCCATGTTTTTCAAAATAATGTCAACGCAATATATACAAAATTCAGGTCTTTACAACGTACACATTATAAACCGTATGTGAATTTGCTTCACATATTTTTGATGGGCGAGACGGCATGTTTCGCCTCTGTAGTTGTAACGGGCATCTGCTGAAAATCTCGTGTAGAACTTACAGACCCTAATGCTTGGCGGTTAAATAACTAGCAAATTTTAGTACCCCAGGCGGACTTTAAAAAATGTCCTATTACATGTGTGATGGTTTTGAAGTTACGTTATTACGGTATCGGTCATCCTGTATACATACGAACACATACACTCGAAAAACATAATTACGCAGTCTGGTAAAAAGACGGTGAGAAAAGCCATATTTTTTTTTTTTTTATAGAAGATAGATCTACGATTGACCACCAACTCGCCTGATGTTAAGCGACGGTGTGGCTGAGGGTGGAGCTCGTCGATCTAGAAGATATCACGATATCTATTATATCTATTCACTCTAGCCTTGAAAATTCCAAGATTGTAGGTCTCAGGAAACAGAGATGGCGGCAACGAATTCCATTCTTGTGCAGTACGCAACAGGAATATGGATCGATATCGCTGAGTACGGATTTTTGGCATTTCAACGAGAAATGGGTGGTAATTCGCCAACTTTCTGCTAGTCCTGTAGTGAAATGGGGAGGGTGGAATTAGGTCGTGAAGCTCTTGCGCACATTCCCCGAAATGAATCCTGTAGAAAATAGACAGACATGCTACTTTACGGCTAATTGGTTTTAAGATGTAGGCTGATCTGGTTTTGATGATATTATCACCACCAGGAATCCACCGAGCAGCTGATAGAAAGTCTTGACCCGCATTCGGCGGTTACACGCACCACAGCTGTCTGGTACAGCACAGCTTCGTGCCAACGCACGCGCCCCGCATCGAGTTACTCGAGTACACCGTCCCTTCGTTCTCGTGGAGGAATCGACTCCACCCCAAGTACTTCCTGGTAAGAGGTTTACGCAGTCACCAGTCGTTCATGCTTTCAACCCCATCTTCTGTTATTTCAGAATCTCTTGGCTATCCATGCTACTATAAATCTCAACAATTATATATCATTGTGGGGTTTCACTTTACTCTCTAAAGCGTTTCCGAAAAGTTTTGGAATATTTATATAGAGCAAAGCAAAATTTTTCTTTCTACAGAGCAAGATAACGCTCGCGTGCTTTTGATAAAAAAAACCCGCTAAGTGCGAGCGGGACTCACGCACGGAGGGTTCCGTACAATTATCTATAAAAACGGCAAAAAAACACGTTTTTTGTATGGGAGGCTCCCTTAAATATTAATTTTATTTTAATTTAATTATTTATTTTTAAAGTTAATAATATAACTCAATATTCCATTAACCGTACTACTGGGAATTAAAAGTCTCAGTAGTACGGTCAACCGGACTAGCAACCGTACTACTGGGAATAAACGAAGAAACCAATTCACTCGCGATTTAAAGACACCCAGATTATATCTATCGGGAAAGACCCACTCAGGAAGCGTATGTAATCTTGTCTGTAGTTCCATTGAATGCATGATGCTTTTGTTTTTTATTTATTTATTCGTGACCGTGGATACAGGTGCATTGGCTGGCGGTGGTTTTGTCTCTGTAAGTGTTGCCTTCTATAATTTGAGCAAACTCTTTATATTGGTTCCCAGGTGACAGTGACACCAGACGAAGTGAGGTTACGTCCAAGTGTGGGATACCTCGCGAATGGACCATGAAAGTGACTGCGATTCTGATGATTTTGGCGCTAGTCAATATACGGCTCGATTAGTTCAACTATAACAATAAGCACACAATAGTGACTCGACAGTACGCGAGGTAAGGTCCGAGTGTCACTAGTGGACGACTGAAGTGTCAGTCATGCCTATAATATAAATCTTAACAGGTTCTATTAAACAATAAGCACTTGTTACCTCTAACCTTTTGTGTTGTAAGCTGAGTAATAACTCAGTTTGACAACACAAGAGGTGTGGTCTGAGTCTGAAATAGTCTGAATGGCAATGCTTACGCGTTCGGACAGATACGCACTAGCGTTTTGGTCGTGTCGCATCGATCAGGCGTTCGGATACATTTTTGTAAATGAGATGAGCTCCCGGTCAACACGGACCCAAACTCTAGTCTCCAAACCTATCAATTTTTTTTCAGTGTTATAATAACATAAATGACAATAAAATAGGTAACTATGAATAAAACAATGTTATTTTATTTATTTTAGCAACATTTTTTATTAAGAATTCCACAATGGAACAAATTTTTTTCAATATATATCTAGACCTAGTCAGATTGTATGTAGGATGTGTGAGATTATAGGTACTGTTTGTCTTTATCCTATTTTTACGCTTTTTATAATTAGTGCACGAATGGACAATTAATTATAAATACCTGTATTAAAATTCTAAAGCCCACTCCGCAAAGTGGTATACCGCGTTTAAATCTTACTTAAACAGGTACCGTTTTGTAACTACCGCTTTCGGTCTAAGCTATTTAAAACAAAGTTATGTCAGATTGATTTTGCTAAGTCTGGACACATCGTTAATATTGTATTGTAAAAGGAATCGATTAACAATTTTTTTTATATTCCATTGTTTGAATAAACTCATATATTTTTTTTTTATAAATTACGATAATTACTTCATTTACCTGGTTTTAAAATAGTTATTATTATCTATAATATGCCCAGACTTCTGCTCTTCCACAAAGAAACTCAAAATTTAAACTGAGGAATTCACCATTTACAAGAAAATTATAACTGATTTACACGATTTACAATTTTATTATTACAAATAACAATAACACAATATTATTAATATCTATTGACATTTACATAATACCCTAGTAAAATCAAAGATTTGAATATTTGTTTTGACTTACATAAAATATGCATTTCAATAATGTAGTCAGAAGTATTATGCCAATCTATAAGACTCATGTGTGCCCAAATTATTTCTTATATAACAAAAATACGGCAAAATCCTCAGCAATTTTAAGCCTCAATAAGCAAACATAACATTTACCAACTACTTATACCACATAACTAACAGAATACGACGAAATGTTACCACACTAAAAAATTCGCTATAGATACCGGTAATAAATACCGGTTATATTAACGCACGAAATAATTTCAGCTAAATATCGTAAATTACCATACAAGTCGCGGCCCTCCAAATATTCCTATTAATTCGTATAAGCCGTAGAGAGGCGGTTTGGAGTGTCCGCGACGAAACAAACAAGCATTTTGTGGTCTAACCATTGAATACGCTCGATGTCATAGACATACAACCCTCATAGAAACCGAGCTCCACATGTTGCATTAGTTATTCCAATACTTTGAACGATTTTTTTGACATTAACATGTCAATCCAGAAAAATTATCTATTACTTATTATGTTTATTTACCTAAATCGGTATGACGTCCTCATAGAGCGGTACCGATAATTAAGAAATAATTTAAAGAAAATTATGTTATTTATATGCTCAATATCTACAAGGGCAGCGTCGCATACGTCAATTAAATTAATTTATACACAATGCAAAGTGTTATATGTACATTCAACCCGCATTCTCAACACCACTCGCTACACTATATTTTATAGTACAAAAAATGAAGTCAAATTATAAATATCTAATGTAAAATCACAAGTAGTGCTATTCTTACTGTTAAAGAATTATATATTCTTCCATTATAATATATATAAAAAAGTCGCTTAAAAAAATCACAGACAATCACTTTCCTTTACAGACATAGACCACCAAACCGACCATTTCATCTAAGCATTATCTCGCTACGTACAAAATCCTACTTACTTAGTTTTACAACCATCCAGGTTTACACTCACCCTACTCCACCTCGCGACCATTTACGGATGTTCACTACATACACACCCTCGCATTGAAACTAAACAAAACATATACATACTGCCTTCATAATAAATAACATTTAGCCCAACCGCTCCTCCAACACGGGCTGTTGTACATACTTTATACATCTGATTTATTATTTGTACTTCCCACGTAAACCTACACTAAATTAATTTAACTGATGCCTCAAAATATACGATTTGGCAACACCACATAAAAACAGATATTTTTTTATTTAATTTTTTTAAATCTTTTTCTTTAATTAATTTGTACTGGCAGTAACTCTTCAAGACTTCAGAAATTTGTACTTTAGTTCTTGTCCTACAGAGTGCTCGTTGTTTTTATTTTTATGCGTAATTATTTTAGTTACACTTATTACAAAGATGACACAGAGAACAGTTTCACGCGACACCGAGACTTACCTCTTTTGAACTTACAGAGATGAGAAGATTAAACATTTAGGTGTAATATCTTTAGTGAAATACAAATAATGTTTTATATACAGTCGTGTACGACTTTAATAAATGGCACCCTGACTTCGAAACTTCCAATATTAGCCAGTATCATGTAAAGTTAAAATTTAATAGTATGACCGAATCAAACTCAGCTCCTTTATCTTTCTAGATACCATCCGCTTTTCCCTTTTCAAGTCCTGTGATTTAATCTAGTGAAGAAGTGAGCATAATTTTATATTTTACGTAACATTAAACGCGAAAAAACATTTAATTATTTTTTTCAAATTCGTAGAGACTCTGAGGCAATCTCGCGATCGGCTCTTATTAAGTGCTCCTTAAAATATAAGACATTCAATTAATTATTATTAGGTAGGTACTTAAATATTTCCTGTCCAGATAAGTGCAACTATAATACGGTACGAATAATTAGGTACTTAAACGTCAATTCCTTAAACAATTTACTTAAATTTAATACAATAAACGTTAAACACGATGGACGGGTGTAACTTGTCGAATGAGAAATAAAAGGAATAATAAAAAAGGAAAACAAAAATAAAATAACCAAAAAAAGAATTTTGTTACATTTTTTTAATTCGCAGAAACCTAACAAACAATATTCATCAATTTTCTTTTCATCTCCTTAAAACATAGTAACATCTATGCAAAACAAAAAAGTAACTGGGGAAAAAGTAATAATAATAAAAATTATAATTAAAAAGGTTTTATACTCCGGAGAGTGAAGGAAGGTACAATTAGATTACGTTCTGGTGACGCTTGTGACCGATCTCCCGAGAGTTGTGCTGACAGTGAGGTACACCAATGAGATTGTTAAACTAGCCTAATAACAACTTACGAACTAAGTTTTAGACCGTCAACTCAGCTCTATAGAGCTCGCAGAGTTCCAACTTCTCGATGTATATTCCTCTTTTGAGCATACACTGAGTTGAGAGCACAAACTACCTTGCAGAGATTCAATAACTTGCACAGATTATCTACTTTGTTCCGTCGGAAATAGATTTCAAATAACATTAGTGGCACATAATACATTTAACACGGAATCATTACAACAAAATAATACAGTTTTTTCTTAGGTTTTGTTGATATTCATACAGAGGTATATTGAATTGCAGTGAAATGGAAGCGACAATCTAAGAAGAAGTTACAAAAGTTATATACCGTTACAATCTAGTTTGAAATTACTAAGTACCCTGAGGTAGCGTATTTGTACTTGCTTTTATTAATGCGTAAACTTATAGTCTAAAAGTATTTTATATTTTTTCTTCATATAAAAATCTACTTAGAAAGCATACTTACATCTAATTTTTATTCCTCGAGGTAGATAAACTTACGCTAAGCGGGCTATGTGGTATTACTTACTCTTATGCATTTGTTGTAAAATTTAAAAACGTACATCCATGACAAAATCAAAATTTGAACAAAAAATAATTTCATGTTTACTCTGCGCCATCGGTTACACATAAGTGAAATATTAATCGTTCTTTCTTCAAATTTTCTAATTTCGTTGGATGAAGTTAAGATCAAATAAGATATCCACATAGCCCATGTGACGGCAGAGGGTCACCATACCCGTAATAATCTTTGGCTTTACCATCACGACATATCGCGATTTATTTACATTACAATTAAACCTTAAAATTAACTAAACATTAAAATCGCTTGTCAGTACACAGAAATGATAAATGCATGTTTCACCGAGAGCAAAAAGCTTCAACGACAACTGTATTGTTATCAGTGTAAAAAACTCAAGTAATGCTAAGACGCAACTTAATAAAGCTATTTGCTAACAGGTAAAACATATAAAAGTTGTGCATCGTGAGGTTAAACTTAATGTTGACCAGCAATGTTGTAATTTTGTAAAACCATACGATGCAACCAAACAGATAGACATAGCCACAACTGTGTCGGAGATCGGTCCAAACTATAAAGGGATTGCAATACACCGACTAAATAGTGAATTCACCTAAAACATCAAATGTAACATTACGACTAATAGGGACCACTAGTAAACTTGTCCACTAATTAGCTATAGCAATGCCATAACTTAACATAGACACGTTATCCAAATATCCCGACTCATACAGTTAAGTTATTTACGATCAAAACATTTTCACAAACAATTTAGAATGCTCGTCATTTCCACATAATTCAAATTGACCAAACGTTGATAATATGTAATCTACGTACCTTATTAAATATAGAAAGAAGCAAATCTTTATGATCGATTTACAAATCCAGCAAACCAATAAGTGTCATCGCGTACGTTATGCAACCTTCTATAAACAAACGCGTAACCCCCCTACCTAACAAAAGAAAGTTCAAATAAAAAGCTATTAAAAACATGATGCATTAATGCAATTTCTCAAATTACGTATCACAAATTAAACATTTTATGTCGAAAGAAATCACAACTATGAATTTTGAATTCATAAGAACAAAACGAAGAGACAAAAATAGAACATTCTACAATAATAAAACAAAATGTTAACAATTTTGTTATTGAAATAGCAAAAAAAAAATGTCCTAACAATAATACACTTACCAAAAATAATGCCAATAAAAATGAAAAGTAAAATTTTAACATTAACTTACAGTCGCTTCAGTCAACTGAACATTTCAAATAATAAGATGAGGTCTGTAAGGAATCCATGACCTTCATTGAATTAGATGTTGATGCACCGCACTAAGATATTCAATCCAATGATACACTTATAACAAACTCCTACATTACTTTCCATCGTGAATCACCCCAAAACATTCCTGTCTCTCATAAAACATGAACATTTAAAACGTTAGATGACAAAATAGCCACTTCGCGAGTTCGGAAACTTTTTATTGTTACTAAAATATAGATTTTTTGTTTAATTTGTCAAAAGAAAAAAATACCAAACTGCACCGATTTTTCCATGTACACATTTGAATTTTGTTTTTAAATCCTTTTTTTATGTTTTGATTTTTTTTGTATAATCTAAAACTCGCCACTTTGTACTAGCTTTCCTTGACCCATCCCAGAATGATAATTATATCAAATCAATATAGATTTACTCTAAAATAGAATTTGGGAAAGTTATTTTTAGACATATTCATAAGGAGATTAAAAAAATATCAATTCGAATAGTGTTGTTAATAATGTACAAAATACAGGTTTTAAAATAACCTGTTTATTCAAATATATGTAAATATATCTGTTAAATTCACTGGTTTAGCTTCTATTTGGACTATTGATACTAGTATGTGTGATCAAAATATTATATACGTCATTTTTAATAAGAATTTAAAGATACAAATAAGCGAACAATCATGAGGTCGACGTGTGAATTTGACATTAGTTAAATCTGAATTTAGTGTTATTATTAACATCGTAGATATAAATATACATATTTTGTAAATATAGTTTTGTAAAATATTATTTTAACTAATAATAAAAAATGACGTTGATAATATTTTGACGTAAGTTATTTTAATAAACAATAACCACTAAAAGATAACTAAAACGTTGTCTCTCAAATGGCAACAACAGAAACTAAAATATTTATAAAATATGTCACTGAGCCTTTAGTAAAGCATTCCTTGTCGTAAATATAACTTTAATAACTGTACCCTAAAAAAAATATAAATATAATAATAAATATGAATGCAACTAATTCCTAAATATCAGGAATAATACACACAGTCGCTACATTCACACTTAACAAAAATGAAATAAATAATACAAATAAATGTGAACTTAAAATTGAGGATATTTGGCACTGGATCATGCGCTGTAAGTAAACCATGTATTGCATCTGAACTAGCGGCCGCCGTCGGCGTCTCCTCAACAAAATATAATACAAACACGCCTGCAGACGGCCCCTACATTACCATTTAAATATTATTCTCCATAAAAAAAATCTCAACTGGTTGCACTCGAAATGACTAGGAATATAGAAGTAGTAAGTGGCCTTCGTCTAAATGTACTACAAAATAGAAAAGACAAAATAATAAACGGAATGTTAAAATCGACACCACTCCTGAAACATATAATATTTGGTCTCAACATTAACATCCGCCAGACGAGCGGCCCGCCTGATACGAACGACAGAAATGGATTTGAAACACATTCACGCATCGAACCTTACATGCAACATTTTTTAACACGATTTTTTACCTAACTACTTATGTATCTAGGGCAAATTGTACTTTGTACAAAAACTAAAACCGTCCAATATTCACTGTACAGTAAAAAACTGCTGAAACTCTACTTTCGTATATTCTCGCACTTTATCCTTTTTTCTCTTATTACGACATTGTGGCAAAATGAGAAAATATAAAATCAATAAAGCCCGTTCGCTATTGTATCACAGATATGTTGAATTATGTAAACTTAAAACTGTCATATTTAGTATATTGTCTCAACGGTATCAATATAGAAATGAAAACTTAAAATAATGCAGTAATAGAAATAAACAGAGGTAGTTTTGCCACAGTGCGCGCTATACGCGTGTTTCAACCTAGGCCAAGGCGATATACAACATTCTCCTATTATTTACATACACTTAGCCTATGACCATCAGTCTCAACATCATTTCTAAGATCCCTAGCTCAGATTATTTTATATAAGCTATGTCATATTCGACCGAGAGCTCAAATTAAATCGACAAGGTAACTTTCATTTCACAGTCACTGGATACAACTAAAAGTTTGCAACATAACTAAGGTACTTTGTCGCGGTGATGTGGATGCAACGAGGTACGATGTTCAGAACACGTACCCGCCCGACAGACACGAGGACTGAGCAACCATTCATAGTCACACTCGATTATTAAATTAAGTAACAATTATCGCACAATTTCAAAACCTTAAAAAATCTTAAGATCAAATTCTGAGGTAGATACTGTTACATAATATGCATCGACGAGGTATTTTATTGTTCGCACGTTACACGCCGACCCGGCGCAGGCGGCTAATGATTCAAACATCGAACGCGATTAGAACAACGATCGAGATTTAAAAAGTATACAAGTAGAGGTAGATAGACAGTCGCCCGCGCCGGCCCCAATGAGCAGAGGTAGTTGTGTTGAAGATAGAACTAATATGTGTTCATGTGAAGCACGGAGCAAATACAAAGATATACAATTTAAATGACTTCTCGATGACGGTGATAGAGAGAATACCACGTTCCATACGTTACTCCCGACAGATGGTGGCATCAAAACTTTCCCCTAAGTAATAAAAGAGCTATCAA
Organism: Lycia hirtaria; assembly: GCA_947563715.1. NCBI lineage: Eukaryota > Metazoa > Arthropoda > Insecta > Lepidoptera > Geometridae > Lycia > Lycia hirtaria. The sequence goes on from OX387379.1 coordinate 42,520,774, forward strand.
ATAACGATAGCCCGATGACTGTGCCCAGTAAAAGTTGACACCTGGGAAAACGTTTCCGCCACCATATATCGTTGCGTGGCTGATAGTGAAATCCATATCAAGGAAAATCTTGGTGACGTCAGTTAAGCAGCAAAAGCTGGCTCCTTAAAAATTGTCATTAATGAAACATTTTACTACTCATAAACGGTTGTCTTATTCCTTTATAGTATACCGACATTGAAGTGGCAAAGGAGCTTGATAAAAAACTGTAGCCAATAGATTCTTGTCACAGTAAAATCACTTAAAACTCTTTTTTTAGATGAAATTTCATTATTTTTTCTTTGTCCTTTCAAATCCAAAAAGTACTGTAAACGGCATAATATTCCACTAACTTTTATTGAACACTTTTGTTGCAGATGGTAAATACAACCACTTTTTAGTAGTAAAATGTTTTGTCAGGTTTTATTTCTCATACTACATATCTATTCCAAATCACCGAATATAATTTCAACTGTTACAGGCCTTTTTCAAGGCGCGCGCTCTGCACGTTGAAGGAGTCCAAACAATAACCGGTGTTTTCTACTTGGCATGTCGGCTGTATTTGCTCCTAGCTTTGTGTTGTGTTATGTTGTGTTGTGTTGTGTAGAGGGTAGTTACTGCGTGTGGTTGGGCAGCGGGCCGGCGATGTGCTGCGCAGGCACATGCCGGTGCTCGCGCGCAATATGTCGCCGCACCGTGTTGTTGCGTGTGAAGGTGCGGCTGCAGTGCGGACACGGCACGCGGATGCCCTGGTGCCGCTGCCTAATATGCGCGCGCAGGTTTGTCTCGTATCCGTACAGTCTCTCGCAGTATGGACATTTTAGTTTCTTACCTGAAAATGTTCATTATATCAATGGAATCATTTTAGTATAATATGGATCTTCATATGGAATTATAATAATTCTAGCTTTTTTTTATATACAAACTTGCCGCTCCAGCAATACAGGAAGTGGGCTCACCGAATGTTTTTATAAATGACATTCCACAAAAAAAATCTTTTATTAGGTACATATACAGAAAAGTCAAAATATGAAGCATTTCAATTTTAATACAATGTCAAGTTTCTAAATAAAATGTCAAATATAATGTAAAATGTCAAGTTATAATTACATTGTCAAGTTTCTCATATTAAATAGCATTATGTCATATTAATATTATTTCTAATTTCACAATAAAATCTAAATCAAATTTCACAATAAAATCTATGTCAAATGTAAAATTACATAAAACAATTCCGAAATGAAATTATCAATTCAACGTCGAAATTCCGAATTCAAACTATCAGAGATGTCAATTTATGGGATTATAACTTTTTTATTCTAGTATTGCAGCATGTAGTAAAGATTGTAATATCGAATGTCACTACTGGGTACAATTTTGAGCCAGCATGTTATTAGAAAATTGATAAAATGAAATCAAAGGCTTTTATATAACATTTTATTTAGGATGTCGTGTTTTTTTTTGTCAGCGTCTTGTTGCGCTATTCTCACTTTCTGATGAGTACATTATTCTAGCCCGTCGTAAAAACAGGAGAAAAACAAAGTTTAAACTAAAATATGTCGTAAAGTAACTTACTTACATACTAAAGTATGTAATCTGCTGTTAAAATTTAAAACCCAACACGACGTATTTGTACTTTTTACCCACTAACGTTAATAACGTTAATATACCAACACTTTGTTTTAAAATAATGGAGAAGTGGCACTTTTTAATAATTTCTACCATTTTTCTAAAATTTTGAGAGGTATCCTATAGTATAATTTATTGGGAGCTTTATTATAGTCATGTTATTTACTAAAATACAACCATTATCGAAATATTCGCTAAAATTTCATGTGGCCATATTTGACGCCAATCTAATTTTCATGTGTGCATCTAGAGCATCGTAGCTCAAAGAATAAATATTTTTTTATATTTGAAAAAAATTCAGTGCTCTCAAACAAATAAATACAACAAAAAACATATTCTTTGTTTTTATGTCGGAGATTTAATAGTTATAGTTAATAAACTGAGAAAACTGGCTTCAAAATACGCAATTCATTTACTTGGATAACATAAATATTTTTTTAGTCATTTTGTTATAAAAACAAAAGTAATAAACCGATTTCGATAAAGTTTATATGGGACTACCTATGAAGTATGGTCTACCAGAATAAAAAGGGTTATCAAAATTACTTCGTAATCCGCAAAGTAATCGCGGAACAAATATACAGTCGAATAGAGAACTCTTTTTTTATTCAAATTCATATTTATTGGTAAAATATTATTTTACCAATAAATATGAATATCAACATATAATATTTAATAAAAACTACGGGTCACTCACGTCTGTTTTGAGTCGAAATATCCGACTATAGTTTTTTGAATATATTGTTTAGTGCGAGGCGTGTGGCATTGCTCCTTTGAAAAAGACCGCCAAATGCGGTTGAAACTATAGTCGGATATTTCGACTCAAAACATACGTGAGAACTTCCTATTTTTTGGAAATTGGTTAAAAATTAACTTCTTTTAGCATTCTCAAAATTCTTACCGTCGGGCGTAGCGATTCCTCCAGACTTGCTCGTTATAATCTTAGCGGGCCAAATATCGGGGCTCTGCTTGGCTGGCTGAGGTGACGTGGTAATAGGCTTATCGTGGTAGTTTGTGGGTGGCATTGACGTGGCGGGCGGCGGAGAAGTATTGTAGGTTGGTGCATGGTACTCGTTCTCAGTCTTTACCCGCAAATCTGGAAAGAGCAGCTTAATTTGAACAACTGGGTACACAAGTCGATTTTGAATGTTTTATTTAAAAAAAAAGTTTTGACTGCAGCTTTGTCTGTGATAAGTGAGTGTAGTTGAAAATGTTAAGAACTTAGTCTGAAATGAGGATTTGTTTAATCCCTAGTTCTTACTCTGTTTACTAGGTGGCACGTGGATCGTTCCTTATGTCAAGTCGAACAACTTGTGTAGATTTCGTTCGAAAACATCTGTTATAAGTTGTTGCCGGATGAACAAACCGAACGTATATTATTATGATATTAAAAGTGATAAAAACTACAGAATAATTTTAAAAACAGAATTTTGCAGTGAAATATTTTTTTTATCGTGTGTATTAATAGGAAAAAAATGCATTTTAAAATAAAATATTATGTTACGTTTAGAAACCAAATTTCATAGACTATTTATATAAATGTCATGTTTATGAGTGCTATCTATCGGTAATTTATAAAAAAAAAATTAAAGCCATCATTGGGAGCAGCTTTCAAATAAAGCAACCAAAATACATTGTTATACGTGAGGTGAAAGAAAACCACATTTTGACAAATGTACATTCTTGTACATTGTCGGCCACACTGTAATTTATCACCATCAGGAAAATTTGTGATCAAAACTAGGTGAATTTCGTATAAATAAATATAAAAAACAAATTTTCAAAACCGATAAATACGTGATCGTATACAAATATAGATGATGATTCAGCCGTTTTGTTGCTAGCCTAGTGGCTTTTAGTGATAAAAACGTTGAAGATGGTAGAATTAATCATGCTTTTTAAATACTGCTATTATTTGTATCATCATTTCCTTTTTACCTGACTGCGTAAGAAGAAGGGTTATGTTATTCGAGTGGTATGGTTGTATGTACGAGTACATATTTTATGTCGGTATCTACTACCCCTAACTTACTATTTTATAATTTATATTTATAATGAATAATTAATATGAAAACTATGAAATTGTGTAGGTTACTATATTGTGTCCATACTATCTGCTTTTATTTTATGTAGTTCTAACAGTTTCTGAACAATATTAATGTGAAACACAGACGGACGTGACGTATTTATAAAGGTTCGTCATAGTACTGCAGAACCCTAAGAGATGAAATCTGCATCCGTATCCATGATGATAATATTAGTAATGGAATGAGGAATTGAGACTATAGCATCGTTAGCGCTGGCGATGTACTATCCTTGCCCCTTTAACGGGCCGTTACAAACCTTCGGCACCTTGGTCGTTAGAGATCCGTTCCATCATTTCGTCGTTGGCCGAGGCGCTGCGTTCGTATCCGTTGTTCTTGATCGGGTTGTTGAGGGTCGAGGTGCAGTCCGGGTTATTCTCGTCGTACCGCTGGGAGGCGCCGGGAGATGACCGCGTGTCAGGTTCGTCGGCCACGCTACCGCAGTGGGACGACGACGAGCTTTGTCTGGAATTGACAGTTACACACAATGAGATTTTATCTATAGAGAGGATTTTTTAATTTACTTACGTAAATAATTTGTACGCACCAAGAGGGCATGGATATGTGATACATAAATTTAATAATCCCATCTCGTATGCTATCTTGTAATGTATAGTATGCCAACCATGTTCAACATTATACATTTCTGATTCTAAAATGATTCTAATATTAAATATGAAGTAAAAGTATGACAAATCTCAGTTCTCAGTACATTCGAGGATAAGACACATCCTTAAGGCCTTTTAGTATCTCGGCCTTTTAGTATCTCGGTCTTATACATCTTGGTGTTCACTTTCTAAACACACATTATAGCATTGTCACTAGTCATAATACAAAACGTCTCACAGCTTTGACCGAAGTGGCACGACTGATGACGAGTCCGGCAATTACCTTACTTGAGCAATTCCACGCAGAGCCGTGGAAAATCTGTCTACGTATCATTAGTTTTGTTTCCTATTTCAATATGTGCAGACTTGTAGGTGTTAAGGAGGTCACCGATTGGTATTTTATCAAGAAAAACACTTATAGTCACTTTAAGTATAGTATAATCACATTTAGGCTCACTTTTTTACACTTTAGATCGGATTTTAGAGTAAATATAGGCGCGGTGCGCGACAACGCACCCGCTCGCTTCTCAGTTATGGATCTGAACTATATTCAATAGCAAGCTAAGGGCCGTCGTCACAAACCGCGCAGCTTACCCGTATTTAAAAACATTTAGAAAAATATTCAGTACAAAAATATATAAAACGATAATAATATGTACCAATGATGCGCGTCGCTAACACGACCAATGAGAAAACATTCTTTTCACTAGAAAGTCTTCTTGCATTTTTAAAAAGGCTTATAAAACGTTGCAGTTGTCTAATTATGACGGTTAATATCGCCTGTCATAGGTAACTCTACTTGTACAATTAGTTGTATACGAGACTGTCCGACATTTATATTGTTAACCCTTTATAATAGTGCTGCTTTTTTTATTTAGAAGTTAAAAAAAATGTCAAGCCGCAGCTTTGTTAAAGAATTGCTCGACTTCCCGATCTCCGCCATCCCACTTCCACAACAAAGCAAGCAAATAATCGACGCACTCCCACTAACATTTCTTAGAGAAATGCTCAAATACCCGAAAACAACAAATAGTTAATCTGATAACTTACCGTCTTACATATAAACGCTCAATAAGCGCATGTTGTTAAACAGTGTTTTGTCCCGTTTTCGCGCGTGACAGTTCCCGTCTGACAGAAAGTGACAAACCCTTATTCAGTTAATAAGATTTTAACATGCTTTTATAAGTAAGACGGGGAATGTCTAAGTCGGTATTAGGTATCAAGGATGATTTTAAGTTATCCACACAGATAGCAAACTGACTCTGTATACTCGTCTATGTTACTAATTGAAATGAAACAAATTTAATGGATTTAATTAAAATTATGTAAAATATACGAGATAAATCCGTTAAATTTGTTTCATTTGGGTTGTTCCGTACTGGTAACACAAAATCTCGGCCCATATCGTGATTTTCTTAACTGGAGCCATTTTCTATTACTTCTTCGCCCCATGACATTTTTAAAATTTTGTATTCTAAAGTCGGCCCATTTTGTGTTATTTTGCTTTCAATGACTCTGCGTAGGTTTAGGTATGTTTATGTGGAACGTGTTTAATGGTACCTATAATTCCTCGGATGCGGACTCGCTGCAGGTGACTGCTTAGGCGGCGCTGGCCTGCGATGCGGCGGATGCGGCAAGTGCAGCGGCGGAGGATACCGGCCCATGCTGGCTCCCCCGCCGTGTATCGGCATGTACGGCGGCATGATAGGTGTGAAGCTCGCGTTGTGCTGAGGCGGACCAGACTCCTGGACCTCACAGTTCCCCGACCCAGATACCGGGCTCGTCTTTATGCGCGTCTGGTGGCGGTCGCCTGTCTGCTGTGTCTGTTGCTTCACCCACGCGTCTTGGGACATCTCCATTGACAGCCCTTTTACCTGGAATTGTTACGTTGGCAATTATTGGACGATCGTAGCTGTTATCTGATACATTTTGCTATTTTTTTAAATTAAATAATTGCTTTTAGCTTCGTACGTACTATAATGTAGAATTGAGAAGAGATCAGATAAAGATCTAGACTGCGGTCTAAACGAAACATGGTAACCTACATGTTTCTATCAAACCACTCTGTCTCTTCCTTGAATTACTTTCTTACAGTTAACTTAGTTCACTTAGAAGATCATAATAAACAAAATAACACAATCGTATTTTTCATAACAAAGCAAAAAAACAACTGAATTTTGGTTTTGAACTGGTAGTAAGTAAGAAAATAACTACCTGTAAATTCTCTCCGCTCTTGAGGAAACTGGAGAGAGCATCCTGGCTGACGTGCACCTCCCCTTTGTACATGAACTCAAGTAGAGCCTGCATGTTGTCAGCCGATGTGGCTTCCAGGATGACGTAGCAAGCCCCGGCATGGCTCGGCGGGGCCGTGTCGAACAACTCCTGGAAGTGCTTGCTACATGCTGCCAGGATCACCTTGTGGGCTTTGAATTGGCGACCTGGAAATACGAAATGGATATTTTAAATCACCAATCACGCAGTTTATTTATATTATAATATATTTTAAGCCCTTTACGCTATTAAACGTAAATTTATCAATGGTTCCAGTTGCTTCTAAAGAATATTTTACGGATCGCTGTAATTTTTTATAACCTTTAACTAATACAATCGCTTTTATATTAAAAAGTATCCATTATGATGATAAAAATATCGTATAATATGTATAAATCTGAAAGGATCAATTATCTCTTTTTAGATAAAAATCAATTGCTGTTCGTTTGTCTCGCTAAAACTCGAGAACGGCTGGGCCGATTTAGTTGATTTTGGTTTTGAAATGTTTGTCGTAGTCCAGGGAAGGTTTAAACGTTGAGAAAATAAATCGAGTCCACACATTGATAGGTGATACGAAGTACGCCAGGTCATATTGTTATATATGTATTATATATGTCGAAAGCCAATCGTTGAACTAGGCCGATCGAGATCTGCCTGGGTACATCACGATACGTCGGCATTTTTGGATTTGGCTGATTATTTCATAGTGTGCCCAGTATAAAGTTGTGTGCCCAGTAAAATGTTATAGTTTGAATGATATGGCGGGTATTAGATAGGCAAATCAAGAAATTCAGGCATGTTGTGATGTGCCCAGACAAATATCAATCGTCCCAGTACAAACGATTGGCTTTCTATATACATATATATGTTACAGGAACCAGTTCGACCTAGGCTTTACTAGTTTGTCGTAACGGCTATAGGAAGAACTGATTAAGCCTAGGAAAAACTAGTTTATCCTAAAATCGGGCTTGGCCGGTATCTTAATTATATATTACAAGGAATTCTTCCAGCGGTGTTCCTGTATCTACGGTTCCCATAGAGGCTTATTTAGTTTACGACTGACAAAATGATGATGACTATAGCCGAACCGCTCAACTGAGTCTGTTCCTGAGGTATGGGAGCGACACGGGAGGGTTCACATGTGATAGCAACGCTGATGTCACGCGTCATTTGATCTACCGTAATATAACTCCTCCCGTACCGCTCCCATACCCCAGGAACAGACTCAGTTAAGCGGTTCGGCTATAAAAACGTTATCCTCTCTGTGTAGTCGGGTAAACGGCCCAGCATTAATGTAAACGTGTTGACCCCATTGTCTATTTTTATTTCAGTTGATTATATTAACATCGTAAGTCTTCAGTGTTCTCCCCACGCGATGCAATAAAGCATAAACAAAGTCAAGGCAACTCTCGCCGGGCCCAAAACAAATTTCTGATATTAATTCCTATCGAAACAAAAAAAAAAAAAGTCAAGTCAAAGTCAAAAAGTCTTGAAGTCAAATCTACTCTAATGTACATATTGATGGTTTGTTTGTGTTTTTCAATTGAATAAAAAAACGAGTTTCCTCAATCCAGTTTTTTTTTTATTGGTTTTATAAATCAATTTGAAAAATGATTTAGTTTCAGTTTGGTCCCATAGTTTTTTTTTAACAGCCAATAGTTTGTTTATTTATTTAAATATACCTATCAGACTAAAGTAATATTAATTAACAAATAAAAAACCTAATAACTAACAAATCAAAACTACGGTCCAAACCATGAGTCATATTTTTTTGGAGTTAATTTACCTAAAACAAAAAAAAAACTGTATACTTAAAGTGATCGGAATTGCACATTTTGTAGTCACTTGCTTAATTTTTTTAATGTAACAATTATTATTAACACATTAAATAAAGGTAAAACGTATTTTTAGGCCGTGGGGTACCGGCTTAGAATAGTACCTCCCCCTCTCTTCCCGTGGGTGCCGTAAGAACCGGCTAAGGGAAATACTACCAGAGATGGGCAGCAGCATCCTCTGCGGAAAACGCCATCTACTGCGCTCGCCAACCCGCATGCCAAGCGTGGCGAGTAATGGCAAAACCCCCTTAATGAAGATTAACAAAATAACCAGGCCCCCAGTCCCCGGCAGCTCCGCTATTCCGGGCTACGGTAGCGGTCCCGGTCATGGCGGAGCAAGGGGTGCTAAGAATCTCCGGAAGAGATCCGGCTACCACCCCCTGCATAAACGACGACTGGCCCTGGTAACACACAATATTCGCACGATGAGGACAGACGAGAAGCTAGCTGAGCTGGAAGAAGAAATGAGTAGGTTACATTGGGATATCCTGGGGTTATCAGAAGTCCGACGAGAGGGTGAGGACACGATAACCCTGAAATCCGGTAACCTACTCTACTACCGGGAGGGCGACCAACCGTCCCAAGGTGGTGTCGGGTTTCTCGTTCACAAGTCCCTTGTTAACAGCATTCTTGCCATCGACAGTGTATCGAGCAGGGTTGCGTACCTGATACTCAGAGTATCTAAGAGATATTCGTTGAAGGTCATCCAGGTATACGCACCGACCTCGGCACACTCGGATGATGAGGTGGAGGTGATGTATGAGGACAGTAGTAGGGCCATACACACTTCTGAGACCTATTTTAATGTTGTTATGGGGGACTTCAATGCGAAGTTGGGCAGGAAATGCGAAAGTGAGTTGAGAGTGGGGAAATTTGGATATGGACAACGGAACCCCAGGGGACAGAGGTTGGCCGACTTTCTGGAGAAAGAGGGACTCTTCATGATGAACTCTTTCTTCCAGAAGCCACCTCATAGGAAATGGACCTGGTTGAGTCCCGATGGTTCTACGAGAAATGAGGTAGACTTCATCCTGACCACCAAGAAACAAATATTCAATGATGTCTCTGTGATCAACATGGTTAAAACCGGAAGTGATCACCGAATGGTACGAGGCACTTTGAATATTAATGTTAAACTTGAGAGGTCCCGTATGATGAAGTCTACACTCCGACCCACTTGCGCCCATATCCAAAACCCCGAGAGCTTTCAGCTCGAACTATCAAATCGCTTCGAGTGCCTGGAGAGCTGCGCATCAGTGGATGAGATCAATAACAGGTTTGTGGAAACTGTCCGTACGGTGGGCGCGAAGTTTTATAAACTCCACCGTACAAATAGACCGCAAAAGCTCTCGAGCCATACCCTCGACCTCATGGCTGAACGACGCTCATTGCAACTGCAGTCTTCCGGTGACGCAGAGTCATATAGGCGGCTCAATAGACTCATATCAAAGTCTATGCGACACGACATCCGTACCTTTAATACTAATCGTATTAAAGAGACGATAGAGCGGAATAAAGGCTCCAAAGTGTTCGCAAAAGACATGTCTATTGGGCAAAGCCAGTTGACGAAGCTGAAGATGGAAGATGGCAGTCTAGCGTCGACCAAAGCAGAAGTGTTGAGGGAAATCGAGAGGTTCTATGGACAGTTATACACATCGGTCGCAAAACCTGTTAGCAGTTTGGGCAAAGATCCAAGAGCCAAACTGACTCGACATTATACCGAAGATATCCCGGACATCAGCCTGTATGAGATTAGGATGGCCTTGAAACAGCTCAAGAACAACAAGGCACCGGGCGACGACGGAATTACATCAGAGCTACTGAAAGCGGGTGGAACACCGGTACTGAAAGTCCTTCAGAGGCTCTTCAATTCCGTCGTGCTTGAAGGTACAACGCCAGAAGCATGGAACAGAAGCGTGGTGGCGCTGTTCTTCAAAAAAGGAGACAACACTTTGCTGAAGAACTACAGACCCATCTCGCTTCTGAGCCATGTCTATAAGCTGTTTTCAAGGATCATCACGAATCGTCTTGAACGCAGGTTCGATGACTTCCAGCCTCCCGAACAAGCCGGTTTCCGAAAAGGTTATAGTACCATAGACCACATCCACACGTTGCGGCAAGTGATACAGAAGACCGAAGAGTATAACTTGCCCCTTTGCTTAGCGTTTGTGGACTATGAGAAAGCCTTTGATTCGATCGAGACCTGGGCGGTGCTTGAGGCTCTCCAGCGATGCCGTATTGACTATCGGTATGTCGAAGTGCTGAAGTGTTTGTACAACAACGCCACCATGTCAGTCCGAGTACAAGACCAGAACTCAGAGGCAATTCCATTGAAGAGAGGCGTGAGGCAGAGAGACGTTGTCTCTCCGAAACTGTTTACCGCTGGTTTGGAAGATGCCTATAAGCTTCTGGAATGGAAAGGGCTCGGCATCAATATTAACGGCGAGTACATCACTCACCTTCGGTTTGCCGACGATATAGTAGTCATGGCAAAGTCGATGGAAGAGCTCAGTACGATGCTCGAAGACCTCAATAGAGTTTCCCAACGGGTGGGCCTCAAAATGAACATGGACAAAACGAAGGTTATGTCGAACGCCCATGTAGTGCCCACCCCAATATCTGTGGGGAACTTCACTCTTGAAGTTGTTGACGAATACGTCTACCTAGGACAAACGGTCCGATTAGGCAGGTCCAACTTTACGAGGGAGGTCAATCGTCGTATCCAACTCGGCTGGGCAGCGTTCGAGAAACTTAAAAGCGTCTTCTCGTCCAATATTCCCCAGTCCCTCAAGTCGAAAGTTTACAACCAGTGTGTGTTACCAGTGATGACATACGGCACTGAAACGTGGTCCCTAACTATGGGCCTTATAAGGAAACTCAAGGTCACGCAACAAGCTATGGAGAGGGCTATGCTCGGAGTCTCTCTACGAGATCGAATCAGAAATAAAGAGATACGTAGACGTACAAAAGTCACCGATATAGCACAGCGGATTAGCAAGTTGAAGTGGCAGTGGGCAGGACACATAGCACGTAGAACTGATGGCCGATGGGGCCGAAAGGTTCTCGAGTGGAGACCACGTACCGGCAAGCGCAGCGTAGGAAGACCAGCCACGAGATGGACAGATGATCTCATACAAGTGGCGGGAAGACGCTGGATGCAAGCCGCTTCCAATCGGTCTTTTTGGAAATCCATGGAGGAGGCCTATGTCCAGCAGTGGACTTCTTATGGCTGAGATGATGATGATGATGAAAACGTATTTTTACGCGACAGTTTATGAATGAGGATGATTTCCGGTTACTTGTAGGAATGTTTTTTATCACTCTTTGGTAACCCAATTTTTTTAATGGCTTTAATGTGAAAGAAACCTATATTTCTCTACTTACTTCGATTTATATATTATATATAAAAATATAAAAAAATCAAAAACTCCCTGTATTTATTTTTAGCTTATATTATTCCATTTGCATTTTTTTTTGTATCGAAAACGGAAAATGTTGATCGAGTGTTTGTTTGTTTCTCTCTTCGTATGAGGAAACGCTTACTCAACAATCCTGAACTGCAAAAAAAAAATCATATAGAAGAGATGAAGACCGCGAGGGGAAGCTGTCTATGATAAGTACGCTACGAATGCGCTCATACAGAAACGCCACCCAAGTTGTCTTATTTCGATATACATAGTAATCTATTTTCATTGTCTTATCTTAAGCCGTACATGGTTTCGTTCAGTTTCACTCGGTTTATCAGTTGAATAATGAACTAATACTTTTCATTCAAATATTTGAGTTATTCTTTTTTAATTAGAATAATTTCATGTATCAAGCATTATTTCTCACAAGTAACGGAATCATTTATTTCATTGACACTACAAGGGTCCACACTCCACATCACTGACAGACACCCAGATGAAATAGGTACGCTTGTATTTCATCTGGGTGTATGTCAGTGATGTGGACCCAATGGGTAAACAATTAAGAGAAAACATTTTTGTACAGCTTAGAACACTAGCCGACAATTTGATGGTTTCGAATGAAATAAGACTCCAAGACCGTATCGAGGCACGCATATGGTACGACTAAGTTGCTAATGTGGTAATCTAAAAGCAAACCACATGGCAAGTATTTCAATAATCAATTTTCAGATAATGGGAAATCTTGTAAAATAACAGCTTTTTATTTATAAATGTATGTCGCTGGTATAGGTTATAAAATTCTCTAAAATACACGCGATAAATCCGTTAAATTTTTTTTAAATTCAACCTATATTCAAATTCAGACTATTAACAAACATAATAATTATTATATAATTTAGAGATAACACTTATGAGAAAAAAAAATAACATTACATGAATACAGTCTGAAACAAATAAAAAATAATAGATAAGTTAAAGTATAGAACAAATTGCCAAATACTCATAAAAAAACACATGCAAAATAAGATACTTATAAGATTTTTTCCTTTTATGATGTATATAAACTGACTAGCATATTCTCAATTCCATTGTAGTCAAATGTACTATATAATATTAGCCACGTCAATATAATATTTGTTATATTGGTATGTTATTACACTTTTTATTAGTTTTATGTTCTTTATTTAGTTTATTATAAATTAATGGTACAATTCCTTCATATTTCTTTTGTTTGAATTTTCGTTTTGATTTTGGAACAGTACAACGATCAATTGGTTTTAATTCAGCCAGTAACAATTTGAGCCGTTATCAAGTAGCCCTTACTATATCGCTAGTCTGGCTACCGTATCATCAAGGTAGGTACGCCGTAGTCTGCCGAGTAGTGAGTACTATGCTACAATGCGAGGCTCCTATAGATAGCTGCGAAGTACTCGCACTATTACGTCACTACGAACAGTGCGGAACAAAATACGTTTGGCCTTGAGTCTGCTGCCGTATGCGCTGGGTAAGGCTGCTCGCACACGTGACGACCCGTCGCCCGGTCCGTACGACACGTGACTACATGGATATGGTTAAATTACAACTTTTTTTAGTGATTGTTATTTTTCATTTCACTGTCACTATTGTCGTTCTGTTGATTTATTGACACTAAAACATCAATAACAACAACAACAAAAAATATTTATAGAAAAAAAAACTAAAAATATAAGTATTGACGCTGTTTCTTTATTTTGGTTAGTTAGATACGTCTTACAATCTACTTGTTTGTATACTTTCAGTATTACAAATTTGTTTTTCTTATTTATTTTGTAATCAACCAAGAAGTTGGTTAGGTACATAAAAAGACAGTTAGCAAAATGTAGTTAGGTTGTACTGAAACGCCTTTAAGTAGTGGCTACCTAAATAATTGGAAGTAACCTTATCCACAAAAAATAGTTGTTAATCAAGAAGAGAAAATTGTAAATTATATTTTCTCTTGTTTCATAGAATGAGTTTCATGAAATATATCATAATTAAATTTACTGCTTATTATATTTTAGTTGTATAAATATCATAAACTTCAAATTTTCCTGTTATATTGAAATTTTGATCAAACAAATATTATAATAAATATACTGTATTAAGATTTGTAAATGAACAGGGTCATTGCACTCAACTTCAATATTCTAATGTAATTTTCCACTGTTACAGTTACACGTGTAGTTGAGCAGGATAATTAAGGTAATAAGAGAAGTGTTTTCACGCGATCTTATGACAGCAAAATACGCATTTTTCACACAACCGGAGAAAACTGTTCTCTGTTATCTGATTTCTATATTTCTTTTTTTATATGGCTGGAATAATTAATGAATATGCTTATATGGTTTGCTTTTTTTTTTCAATGTAATTTTTAATTTATTTAACTAACAGAAACATTGCAGCCGTAGAGGCATAGACATTTATGATTTAAATCAGATAAAAATTGAATCATCGAAATAGGTTAATGTCCTAGGCCAGAAAAAAGTTGCTCTTATTTATATGAGAGATCGTGCGACAATACTTGTCTAAATATTTATCCGCTTAAAGCGGAAAAGTTAAGCTAGAATTAGCAGGAAGTGACTAAAGAAACTACTATTAAACATGTTATATTAATTTGTCAATATGCATGTTATAAATATAGTATTTGTACCTATGTTACAAATAGGTAAGCAGGTAAAGTGAAACAAGTAATTATTTTACCTGTACCCTGCTCCTGCATTAATATCATCAGATGGTATAATTTAAGTGGTTTTAAAACAAATGAATCATTTTTGTGCAGTGACAGTAATTTAAAACGAATTTATATCATGTCGTCGTGTCGTCGCCTTAAAGAAAGTCGTGATTGTATTGCCAGCCTAAACTAGAGGCACAGCGTTGCACGACCGTTCCGCTCCTACAGACTCCGCCTACGATTGCTTCTGAGCACTTCCTAGTGCGCATTTTTAAATTTTTCATCAAAATCTTTGCATATTTTTTTTTCATTTGTTATTTTTATTTCATGGTTCAATTTGTAGAGATAAGTAAAGGTCGATAGCACAATCGATTCATTACGTAAATATTATCGTTCACTCTGAAGTCCAGTGTTTTATTCTGAAAATAGCTTTTTACATTGCACAGAACTCTTTTAACATTCTATTGGAATTATTCCTAACACTTAATTTTCACAAAAAAACTACTTCACTAAAAATGCTATTGTAATAGCTTTAGTATTTTTTATACGAGTCACTTTATAAACGTTATATGTTTTGAAATTAATGATCTTCCAAATTTTTTTAATTCTACATTTATAAAAAAATTGATTTTCCAAATTTTTTAATTTTATATTTAAAAAAATAACAATTTTTATTGAGACTATGCTTTGTAATTATAATATTAAACAAATAACGATATGAAAAGAAAAACAAAATATCTGACTGCATAACAACATTTTTTTTAGTAATTTACGCATGAGTTACGCTTAGTATGCTGTTGAGTGTACATTTCACGAGAAAATATGCGCAAACCAATATAAAATGTATTCAAATAAGCATCCTTTCAAATTCTTTAAAAAACACCTAAATAATACGAAAAATGTGCCTATAAGCACACGAGAAATAAAGGCAAACAAACGACATGACATAACGCACATCAAAACTAATCAAGACGTTTATGTTGGAGGACATACTATAGAAACGTACATTCTCACATACATACACTCGAAAAACCCAACCCTCCTTGTTTCACAGCCAGTTAAAAAGTAAAAATAACTCTAGCTACAGCTGTATGATAGGTACTTTTTACAGCTTAAACACTGAACTGATAATAATGAAATTTGGTACAGAGATAGCTGATATCCTTAATAAGAGCAAATTGTAAATGAAACGACACACTCAATACATATTTTAATATGACGTCATCACGTGAATCAACTTAGTAGGTTGTCACATGAAAAGACATAACCTGTGCCGTATCATCGCCACGCCACAACACTACCTATCCCTAAATTCTTCATTATTAAATAATCGAAAGTTTTCATCAATGGCTTTTTCCATTAATATCTTCACCACTATTGTCCATGAACGCACATATCGTCGCTCGCATTATTAACTGTCCTATCTCATTTTAGTCATTTGTTCAGAACAAACATTTTGCGGTTCTGAGATTATATTGCACTTGTCAATTATTTTTTTTTCTATAGAAGATAGATCTACGATTGACCACCAACTCGCCTGATGTTAAGCGACGGTGTGGCCGAGGATGGAGCTCGTCGATCTAGAAGATATCTAATCACTCTAGCCTTGAAAATTCCAAGATTGTAGGTCTCAGGAAACAGAGATGGCGGCAACGAATTCCATTCTTGTGCAGTACGCAACAGGAATGTGGATCGATATCGCTGAGTACAGATTTTTGGCATTTCAACGAGAAATGAGTGGAAAAAATAGTAAAAATCTGATGTTTTGCATACCTTATGATATTAACTTTCTTATAGGTTACTTACATTTTGATTTACACATCAATACTTTTAATGTGTTTGCATTCTAAATACCTGTTTTTATTATTTGAAAAATGAGATAAGACAGTTAGTCATGCAAGCGACGATATATGTGAAACTACTGGTCACAGCTATTAAATATTTTATCTATTAGTTTTATAACCACAACAAAAACTCATTACATCGTCCATCACTAGTTTGTGTTGTGGCGTGTCATCACTACGCTAGGCCACGCCACGCCACAACACTGCCCCTAATCTTCATCCGTAAATCATCGATAGTTTTATCTGTGAACTATCCATGTAACTAATCTGATCTAGGCATATTCTTTATCATTTTATCTTCAAGCCCTCTGCACACTGATAGATAATATTCTAAAATGTAAAAAGACAAACTACCAAACACTTTATCTTTATAAATGAACGCTGTTTCAATGTACAAACAAGTATGTATATTATAAGAAAAACAAAATACCCGACTGCAGAAAAGTAATTTTTGCAGTGTTACTTACAATTTCGTTACGATTGATATGCTGTTGAGTGTATGTTTTTTGTGAGAAAGTATGCGTAAAATCGCTGTAAAAGATTATAAATGCGCATTCTTTAGAATAATTCTAGTAAAATCACTTGTTTATTACGACACAGTTCCTTGGAGGTTACAAATAATGCATTTTTTTATTTTTGCAAGAGATGTCTTATTATTATTACAAAAAATATCGCTGACAATCTGGAAGCAAACACGAATCTAATGACACCTCGCACATCAAAATCGGTCAAGCCGCTTAGGCTGTAGGCATTCATATAGAAACATACATCCATACATATACATACAAACATATATACACTCGAAAAACATAGCTCTCCTTCTTACACAGTCGGGTAAAAAGAATAATAAAATCAGTAATAATTTTACTACGACTATAGAGTGAAACAATTTGGTGAATTGTACAAAAACGTCTTATTCTTTTATATTGAACATCCTATTACTCAACAAGGAAACTGCAGAAGTTTTATTATTATTATGTTTTAAAATAGTGTCCTGATGGCATACATGGTTTCAAACCACAATGATGTGTTTTGGAAACAAAACATGCATGAAATCTCTAGAAAGTCAATCCGAAAAATATAGAAAACTAAATGCATCAGTCTATTTTACCTGTGTTCCAGGAATTAAATTTTTAATTGAATTCTGACAAGTATCTTACATTAAAAGAAAAACAAAATACCCGACTGAAAAAAGCAGTTTTTGAGTCTAACTTAAGTATTTAACACTTTACCGCTATAAGTAAGCACTATATTTTTCTATTTTATAGAGAAAACTCATTATCATTTCCACACTGTACAACCATTTTGAAATTATTATTATTAATTAATTATAACTATAACTATTATTATTAATAACGATTTAAGTACCGTGGTTCGCGTTACTTTTGAGCTCCCGATATTTCGGCACAGTTACATGTTCCATGTTCACGGGCGACTGAAGAATGCGGGTAGATGATACGGTTAAGAGCAGACATCTGTCTACCCTCTTTCTTTGTCTTTTACTGCGAAGAGCGTTATCACTGGCACTGGCTAGTTGAAAACCGTCACCTCGATTTTCAACTAGCCAGGCATCGAATCCAGTATTAGGTAATCTTAGAAATAAAGATACGCGTCCATAATATGTCCAAAAGACGATATGCAGTGATATTGTGACGTGTGTTTTGTCGGGACTATCAATCAAGGGACTATCATGTAACTGTGCCGAAATATCGGGAGCTCAAAATTGATGGTAACCACGGTAAATATCCCGTTATTAATAATAATAGTGCTTTATTTTGAAATGGTTCTGTGAAGAACGTTTCGTTTCTTTTATATTTCCTGGTACCTATATCAAAGTAAACATAATATGCAACTATACCTATGTCATTCGGGTGTGCAATAATAGCTGATATTTTAGTAATAAAATTGAACCATACATAAAAATAATTAAATAAAATAGAAAAGTTCTCCAGTGGAGACCACGTACCGGCAAGCGTAGCGTAGGAAGACCAAACACTATAGATTACAGATAGACCGACGAACTTATACAAGTAGCAGGAATACTCTGGCGTCTTCCCGTGCGCCAATTGGTATTTTTAGAAATCCATGGGAAAGCCTATGTCCAACAGTGGAGTCCATGTGACTGAGACGTTGATGATGATTATAGTAAAAATAGTTATGCATAGTATATTAAGTACAAGAATCTATCGTGTGCTTTCTATCATTTCAACTTATTTCAACTTATAAACATTGTGTTCTCCTTAGCAAGAGGTTTAACAGATTAAATTGAAGGTCCTGCACTAGGAAAATCCTGTATCGCAGGACCCAGAACGGTGCTATGCTTGCTATGTAGAGGTATGGTGCGGCCTTTTATACTCGCGTTTATAAACTTTTTGTAGGTGTGGGTGTGGTGGTGGTTTAATATTTGTGTGTGTGTGTAAGTTCTTCAAAACTTTGTATATTTTACCAGATATCCTCAATTGTGCCTGATTCATACAGAACACTAGACGAAAACCCGAACGTTCAACCAATTGAAGCACTTCTTGATCTATTCTCGGTTGAATCTATTCAACAGTCTGGCGTACGTCCACTTCAAGTGTAGTCTGTGACGTTGCTTCAAAAAAATTAATCAGTGTTTGTGAAATGACAAGATCTTTTTCCAGTTTTTAGTGATCTTTGTGAAATACAAGATAATCTATGAAAATCTGTTCAGATACTTCTTCTCAGCCATTACCAGCCTACTGCTGGTAATAGGCTATGATTATCCGGTTATTCTTTGAACACCACTGTGAATAAGTATGAAATACAATAAAATATATATTACATATTCTTGTTTCATACTTTTTTGGAGCGTGATTTCGCAGTAGTCGGGTTTTAGTTTCTGACCTTATTTTTTCATTATGTAAATTTCTACTTTTGCATGCTTGCAACCTTACAATAACATTGGTTAGGTATGGATATAACTTTTTACATAATAATTGTAATAGTATAACTAGTATTCAATTTTTTTACTGAATAAACTAATACTTTAATGTAACTAATTTAATAATTAATTGTATTATTTAATCAGATGATAAATTAAGAAATATTTAAATATAGTTTATAAAAAAATTATTAGAATAAACATATTATCTACGAATCAAGCTCATAACTATTGAGGTTAGGGCGAAATAGCTATAATTCTGGTGTGCCAAAAATCTATTTCAGCCAATTGATTATAATTCTTCAGCGGCACCAAAAATCCATATCACGCGGCGACTATCGACTGTTCTGTATCGCTGCCCCAAAAAAATCTAAAGCAACTGTTACCTAATCTAGCATGCAGTATAAATAAAACGGCCTATAGCCGCGGCTGTGCACACAAGATAGCGCTAGTGGGTCTCATAATGGGGCCAATGTCAATGTGTTGCAAGCGCGGGCGCAGCGTCGCTCGCTTCCTCTTTACAAGCATGCCTTATTTTCAGCTTATAGATGAGAAGTTTTGCAAAAAACCTAACATACAAACCGTTAATTGATGGTGATTCGTTTTTTTTTAAGTTATTTCGATTGATCCGTGAGTCGTGTCGTGATATTCCATGCTGAATATGTAAGTCCCTTCATTGCGTCTACACAAGAATTTTAGCAGCAATAGGGAGTATTTATTAATTTTATATCATAGGAATAATAGCTTTAAGTGATAACGTACTAAAATGTAATACATAAACTAAACAAATAATTCAATCGGTCAATAAACTTCCGAGATATAAACATTTAAAATTTTACGGGAGAGATGCTCTATCCCTCTCTCAGGAAACAACCGTTTGTATTGAATTTGTACGACGAACTTGAACCATGACGTCATCATTCGTTATTGAGTGCTCTCTGTCTAACATGAAATGAAAATACTTGTAATTTTTTTAACTTTTGAAGGTATTATTTGTTTTTAGAAAGAATCTATTTGTGGTTAAGTTTTTTTTAGACTAAATAAAAACAAATCATGCATACATACTCCCTATTTGAAAAATTTCTGCCTTGTGGTAAAAAATAGAGTAGTAAGCTTTATAGGCAATCTGAAAATCAGTTATTATTTAGAAGTTGTAGAAGAAGAAAATAAAGATGTAACCCAATATAAACATCGAAACACTGTTATATATGTCTGGCACGATTTATCAGTTATCATGTTGTGTCTGTTGCCGCTAATAAATCTAAAAACAATAAGCTCTCTTCTGTACGTAAAAAAATAATATACTTTTTTTAAATATCCTGTATATTATTAATTAAATTCAATGTTTTTTTTTCAGCATAATACCTACTTACATTTTGTTCAAAATACGAATTCGTCATATTTTGTTTTGTTTTTGTTGTTTTAGTTTTATGGTAGTAACACGGGCAATTTTTTATTGCTGTTCTAACAACTTTCAACTAAAGTAGTAAGAAGGGTAATTCAATTACCGGTGTCACTACTAGTAGTAAGATTGGTAGTAGCACGGGTAACAAACCGTTATATTGCCTAAATACCACTTTAAAATTATTTTATACAATAGAAAGTTTTTTTTTTTTTTTTTTTTTAAATAAATATTATTCTATAAAAAAAATGTCAGGCTTAAACATTTTGTCCTTTTTATAATAAACATCTCATATTTTTGTCGTAGTTTTTTTGTGTGTGAAAAAATCGTGTTATATTAAAAGGGAATGAATACCTGACTACGAAATTCAAATACACACAAAAAAATCATACTTATTTACATAAGTTTGACTTACATTGACGTACATACGAAAAATTAGGCACCGGCCTATTTGGACAGTCGCGTAAAACTAGTTAAAAAGAGACAATGTTTTTATAGATGAAATGTGCACAAATTGACCATAATGATTTATAAATAAAAAAATTGCAAAAGAAGCTACGCCTATCTAAATTATGCACTCGCAAAATCTAGTTTCGCAACCGTCCTCGAATGCAACCAACTTTAGCATATAAAACTCGTTTCGTTCATAGGCATAGTGAATAAAAAATACATTTAACTTGTAATTCCTCCAATACGTTGCATGTTGACCCAGTTTTTATTAATTTATCGTCGCTAGAGCGTCTGCGGGGCCCGCTCTTGCATTCGAACCGTGCGGCAAAATGGGTCATAGAGGCACAGATGACGTATGTATCTACATACTCAATTGTACGCTTACATTTTAAAAGCAGCTGTGGTAATATGGTACTAAACTAAAACTATAGTATTTTTAACTGACTTCCATAAAGGAGGAGGTACTCAATTAATTTTTTCGACTGTATGTTTGTTATTTAATTACGAATATCTCGCCAATAATGAATTCGTTACGATGTTTTTCTTTTGTTTGGCAGGAATACTTCAGATGTGGTCCAATATAAATTTTATCAAAATCGGTTCAATACTTTGGTTAGTAAAACAAAATAACTGGAAATAATTAGTCACCCAAGTAAACGAAATTGCGTATTATGAAGTCAGTTGTTCCAGTTTTTAAAGTTCCGTAGTTACAACTACAAGAAACCTTATAAATTTCGCCATCTCTGACTGTCTGTTTGTCCGTATGTCACAGTAATTTTACTCATAGTTATTAGAACTACATGAACGAAATGTAGTGTGTTGATACACACTAAAGTGTAGTTGATACACACTAAAGTGTAGTTGATACATACTAAAGTAGTTCGATTAAAAAAAAGAAAATTAGTATAATAGGTATAGGTAGGTATATAATTCCCTATTTATATAAATAGTAATAATTAATAATAATTTTCTTTTTTTTGAAAATTTAAAATCAAATAATAGAACTTAAATAATGAAGGAAACTACTGTTACAAAATTTTAATTTCGCTCGTTGACCTGAATTCTTGCAACTGGACAAGAATTGAATCGTGGTCCCCGCCAGCGCGTTATCTGGGTCACAGGAGAATAGAATACAGCAACAGGCCAGTTTAAAACCTTGTGTAGCCCTATTTCGATATAAAAGGGAAGACGTAATAGAAAGATCGCGGCTGGTGTGTTCGATCTAGCTCTGTAGTTGTAGAACTTGCTACCTCTGTGGTACTTTTTAACCGACTTCTAAAAAGAAGGAGCTTATCAATTCGGTTTGTATGTTTTTTTACTCAGCCAATTGTGCATTGATTTTGATGTTTTTATTTTGTATTTGGTAAGTCATACTTCAGAGGTGGTATAAATTTTATCAAAATCGATGCAGAACTTTAATTTTTATAACAAAAGAACTGGTAAAATATCATCCTAGTGCCTGTAGAAAAATGAACAGCAAGTCGCGTATGTATTGACTTGCGTATTTTAAAGTCGTTTTTTTTTCAGTTTTTTAAACTATACCTAATTATGTTTATGAATGAATGATTGATTATTTTAACACGTAGATTATACTATTGGGAGCTCCTTTTAAAGTAGCTTTTGGAGATAAGTTTTTTTTTGACGCAAGATAGAATTACGATTGACCACTAACTCAAAAACTAAAATAAAACAATAATCCGACTACGTGTAGTTTAAGAATAATGTGTTGAAATTTCTTTGATAAACTTCAATTTATAATAGCTATGATAAGGCTTATAAACGAAGTTTTATTTATAAGAACAAAGTAATATTATTTGATGAAAAAACAAGCTTAATACTCAAGAGCTAGAAATATATTTCTAGCTCTTGAGTATTAAGCTTATTTTTAAAATAAGCCAAAGCCAAAGATACCTTCCACAACGAAATCATTTACACGGCTTCAGTACATAACTACATACTTCTTTACAATACACGCGAAATACATTAATCTCTTTATGGGGCAGGAGTTATAATAGTAAAGCAGGTAAATAACTATTTAATCTATTTACAATAATAATACCAATATTAAAAAATAGGGGGCCTTGGTCAATTCGTCGCAGTACGATCTTAAGTCCTGAGGTGGAACTCAACGCGCGCAGCTATCTCTCTTGCACATGCCAACATTTTTAAACATATAAAATCATTGGTTAGGCATATTACAAAAGTAAAACAAGTTTTTTTTATATAAATAGGAAAAATATTGAAAAAAAGTTTTGTTCTGATATCACATATACTGGCGATGGAGTAGTGAATAACCTTTTTTTTCCTATTCCTCAGACAATTTAAAAAATATCAAAAATCTAAATAAACAAATTCATCTGTTTCATTTCTAATAAACCTACTCAATTATTGTCCTACTTTATATGTTTAAAAATGCGCGATAGAGATAGCTGCGCGATTTGTGCCCGTTCTTGATTACTCGTTTTTGGCGAGGCACGTGTTTTATTGTAATGCAAAGTAAAGGCAAGGGCGACTGTTTACTTTAGCACTACGCACCACGTTCATACCCAGATTTACGAACGTCATAACTTACTAATAACCTACCTAACTCACTTGCATGTTTTTTGTTTTTAAATTCATATTGTATGAACTTTGAAGAGCCGTATTACTAACTTTTTTCATGACTATACTCTATACTGTATATATTTGATCTAGTTCCCTATTTTACTTGATTTCGCAAAAAGGGTTTCCTTTTTCGATTTCGGCTTACTTCTTTTACCTTTTAAATTATGTTTAAACAGCATGATAGATTTTAATATGATAAATATTCGTTACATTCATCTTTACTTTCCGAGCGTGGAAGACTTGTGTTAACTAATAATAGCATAACTCTCATATCGCATTATGAGTCCTACCACTACTTCCAAAAATAAGTAAAAAAATCATGAAGATATGACAGACAATAGACGGACTAAGGGCCCTTGAAAAAGTAAATTTGCGCAGAGCCCGAATAAATTTCGATAATATTTGCACTCTCAGAGCGGGCATAAAAAAAGGATATTCAATTCCATCCTCCCAAAAAGCATAAATCAAAAATTCGCAACCACCCAACATCCCCTACCATGCGTCCGGGGCGAATTCGAATCTGAAATCAAATTGAAAATCGAGTTGGCCACCTACGCCGCCGCCGCCGCGCCCGGATGCAAGCGAGAACGACGTTGGGGGGCGACTCGACTCTCACTAACCCCATTTCCATTCCACCCACACACACGAGCGGTGTACATGACAACGCATCCCCGCATCCCCAGACGGGTGGTTGTATTTCAAGGTCGCTGAAAGCCTCCCCCGGGTCTGCCAGAGCGAGACGGAAACACGCGTCGCGTTAGAGTGCAAGCGAATGCGCAAAAGAAAATCGATCTTGCAAGGGGTAGGGGAAACTAGGTGAAACGCCGTGACGTGCGCTGGCTATTGAATAGTTGCTGCAATTAAAATTTAACGAGACTTTTTGGTTTTCTACGTGATTGCGATTTTTAGGAACGACTTTAAAATTTAGTTGTACTCGTAGCTTTATATACTTTCACTATTAGTTGAAGAAGATGTTCTTATTTTGACTTTCGTTTGAACTACTTCTTTGTTATTAATTATAAATAGTTGTAAGTTTGAACAAGGGTTAACTATATAATCTTTATTATGAAATATGTAGTGATTTCTATTTATTATAGGTCCGTTTCAGAGTTTATCTGTGGAAATATTACGCCTTTCCCATTTATTCGACCACCCAGTAGTGTACAACAATTACTGTTCAATGAGAATCATTAAAACCTTAGAAAATATTAAGCATTACTGTGTTGTGGATAAAGACTTAAATTATCTGCTAAAGCTACTATTAAAAACTAAACATTTGTAGCACGACTTTCCAGACTCGTTTGGTGGATGCATAAAAAAACATATTCTAGCACAACGGCATATTTTCGTAAATTATTGGCATTACGGAAAATTTATCAACTATTTTTAAAATAACATATCAATAAATCGTTTATTATTTAAGAAATAATTAAGGTACATCTTCAATCACTTTCCATCCGACATACATGTATCTGCCAACGTAGCGAATAATTAACTCCCCCTCTGACACTGCATAAGATCGATTTTCACCCCTTAACGACTCAATCAACCCCCGAGGGGATGCGAAGGTAAACTCAACCCTTCCGCATCCCTCATTACCGTGAATCGATACCTTGCACACCCCTCATAATTAGGCAACACTAAACATGCACAACTACGAATTTCCCCGGGCCTAGCTAGCTTGTACGTATAATGCACTGAATATAGACAAAAGGGGGTAGGGGCTCTGCGGTGACCCCCTAGGGGGTGGCCGACGGGTGGCTCGCTTTACCCCACAACACCTTGATTTTTCAAACTATGTGCGTGATGTTTTCGAATAATTTCTGTACTTGCAGCCCGGCTAAAGGGCCTTGTTAGTTTTTAGTAGCTCGTTTAGGAAGGTTTACTCTGAATATGGCTAAAATTTTCGGTCACATTTATGTATTAAGCCTTCAAACTGTTATGAAACTATGGCCTTATAAATTTAGATCATTTAGAAGGCTTGCGCTAACCGATTATTAAAGCTTGGCTAAGCTTAGCACGGACACAGGTGTTTCTAATTAGATGGAATCGACTTAGATTTGTCGCGCGATATCTCATTCAAATAGGAAGATATTCGTTCTCTTTTCTACCCCTAAACATTAAAAGATTTCGATAATTCTTTTGTATCTGATTGAAATCATAAATGTCTGTGCCTCTATGGCTTGCATTTTTTCTAATTGCACTATGATTCCGAAGTTAAAATTAAGAGTTTAAATTTTGGAAGAAGCAAACCGTAGACAAAAAAGGCATAGCAATTGTATGAAAAACGTGTAATTTGCGGGAAAATGATCGCGCAACTACTTTGCTCTTAGTATCGGAATTCGGCGGGAATTTAAGGTGAACACACTGAACACGCACTGTACGAGCTGCATGCAGTTATTCCACTTTTATCCGCCTGCGTAAGAAGAAGGGTTAAAGTTTTTCGAGGTTAGGTTATGTGTATAGATGTTCAAAATAACGCGATCGCCACCCTGGAAGCAAACGCTTTCTTATACATATAAAACAATATTCAAATCGGTTTACCAAATTAAATGACAAATTTATGCGGTAGGTAAAAATCGTAAACAAAACTAACATATTTTTTAATTTTAAAATCTGATAATTCTTCAGTTTTATATGAAAATAAAAATTAAAATACTCACCGCGGATAGTTTAAATAAAATCGTACGTTAACAGTTGCAGAATAAAGTAGCAGGTACTTTATTAAAATGCTGACGTTATGATGATAAATTTTAAATACCTAATCACAATCTGTAAGCGCTAACCATCTGTACATTACCTGCCTTCCCAAACAAGCGGCCAGCTGAGTAAATTTAGATTTCATTATAAAATTCAATTCCGTACACGTTTTTATCGATCGTAACTAAAATAAAGCTGTAAATATGTCGTAAAATGGCTTTTTATAGCGTTTTAAACTAAGCGTAGTACTTATCGACGAGTTAAAGTCTTACGACAACCTGGATTACGTTTACACGTGCAGTTGACGTTTTCAGTGGCCATTAATCAGCGTCACCGTTTGCACGGAAATGGTAACTTGTATTACAATTCAATGCTTAGGAGTTTTTTTTACCGATTAGTAAATATACCTGACAGACCTCCAGTTCGCTCCTCGGACGATATCGACAAGGCAAAAGACAGTGGATGAGACTTGGACAGGATCGGAAAGATTGGTGCGCTGAAGAGAAGACCTATAGACAGCGGGTGGACAATGGTTGATGATGATGCAGTAAAAATAATTATATATCTCAAAGGTTGTATAAGGATATTTTCAGTAATTTTCTTGCGTTTAACCGTTAACTCATCTAATGTTGAGCGACATAAGGACTAGTTTATTATTTAATTTCAATTTTTATTCATTAATTAATTCCTCTTTTATCGTCTAAAGGTTGTCTGAAAGAGATCGCTATTAGCGATAAGGCCGCCTTCTGCGCCTTTCTTGCGCCATCATGTACATATTGTAATCTTATTACGGTGTCAAATAAAGTGTTTTTGTATTTATATTTACTTCTAACAGTTCGCTTTTCTAATTTATTGTTGCTGAGCACTGAAAACCAAGAACAATAGACCTCGCGAGTAATCTTATTGCAACAATACTTGATTCAAAATTCATGATCTAAAAAACAATATATCAAAAAAACAACATAAATACAATGTAAGTATTGTGTTTGGCCAAATATACTCGCTATCTATAAAGTCCAATCGCGCATTTAGTACGTCAAAACAACAATGTTTTCAGGCAACTTCTAACCGTAAACATCCTGTTTCAATATCCTATGTAAATCACGGCACCTTCATTTGAATAACTGCAGAGGGGGTGATACTGTCGAAACGATGCAAAAATGGTATTACGCTTAAGGCGCCAGGGTGGATGCCGCAGCCCGTAAGATCGCAGGTTTTTTTGACACGATCTCTATTCCAGCTGATTTTACGATAAAACAGTTTTGTAGTAATATATAATCAAAAGGTAGTTTTAGCGTTTTAGTACAAGTGCCGTGAATTCTGCGTGACAAGTGCGGCTTACTCCGGCGCTTTAAATGAAAGGGCAGTGAATCACGATTCTATTATGTATATTGAAATATACAATGATGGGAATCCCTGGAAAATGTGGTGTATCAAGGTTCTGATTTGTAATTTAGATCGTTTCTGTATTCTAAGCGTCTAAGACATGAGGACGGCGGACAAACTTACCGGCACACCATGTTGTCACACTCCTATTATGAAACAGAAGCATTTTTTTCCTCCGTATCACACTATCTGGTGTGACTAGTAATAAAAACATCATTAATTGTTAGTTGCATCATTAGGACTAACACCATAATGTAAAAAATCATCATCATCTCAGCCATAAGAAGTCCGCAGCTGGACATAGACCTCCCTCATGGATTTCCAAAAAGACCGATTGGAAGCGGCTTGTATCCAGCGTCTTCCCGCCACTTGTATGAGGTCTTCTGTCCAATAGTATTGCGTAGAAAAAAAAACCGGATAAGTGCGAGTCAGACTCGCCCACCGAGGGTTCCGTACAAACTAGTAGATAAAAGGGGGAAATCATATATTTTTTATATTTTCCTTCATAAACCGAGAAATATATATAGTAAAAATATTTAAAAACCTGTTTTAGCTTATGCTACTGAAGCTCTTTCATATGATACCCCACATGATACGGTTAATTCACGTTAAAATTTGGACCTTCATTCCTTGCATAAAAACACAATTTTTTTGTGATTAAACTAAAAATGTCCAGTTTTCGGATTGTTTCCTATATATTATGTACTCTAAGACAATGTTTCTTGCCAAATTTCATTGTTCTAGGTCAATGGGAAGTACCCCATGGGTTTTGATTCCCTTGCGAGTGTCAAAATGTGCGTTTTTTACGATATATTCGGCTGTAACTTTTCTTACGAATACTTCGAAACTTATTTTTTCTTTCTGCAGCAAGATACTATGGATCTTCGTATATGGTTTTAATTTCAACTCGATACCTTCACGCGTTCCCGAAATAAAGGACTTGACACCCGACGGGCAGACAGACGGACAACAAAGTGATCCTATAAGGGTTCCGTTTTTTCCTATTGAGGTACGGAACCCTAAAAATGAATAGTACACTTTTGAACAATTCATATACTCTTCCATTTGTGTAGATCAGAGTTGACCTTTGTAAACAACCTTAGATGAAATTGTCTCTTTATTGATCTTTCCCTATATTTAGCATCTAAATATCTAGCAAAAAAAAATATCATAAATATTTTCGCCGATTCTCCATAAAAACTAACAGCCTCAGCAAAAAACATCCCCCATGCCATACCCAATTACCCATTACATTCTCCATAACCGTTACAAAAGTCTAGGCAACATCCTAGTTCTGTGTCGATAGCTGAAACGCGTCTGAAGCGGGCGACGGGTGGTTTTGGGGGCTTACCCCCCCGGGGGAAACCAGGGGGTGTCAGTGGGGGTGGGGAGGTGTTGCTGCGCGACACATATAGAAGGCGGTCGATAACGAGGCTGCGCTGTGATGCGCTCACCGGTGCCGAGTCGAAAATTGGGAATTAATCTCGCTTCGATAGGTAGAGGGAGTATTTGGAGCGGCAGGATGAAAGCGAAACTAAACTCCTTTGTAGTCAAAGTGGAACAGTATGCAGGAGCTGCGGCATCCGGAAGGTGTTTCAACTATTTGTACTGTCAGATACACTGTAATAGTTACTATGCCAGAGTATTATTCACCTGCTTTGAGTACACGAATATGTGTAGTAGTCGGAATTTTCTCTACCTATAGTACTAACCCAGGGAAGTGTCACATTTTTGACAGTTATTTAACCGTCAACCAAACACTGACTAGTAACATATTGCTACTT
Source organism: Lycia hirtaria (assembly GCA_947563715.1). Lineage (NCBI taxonomy): Eukaryota > Metazoa > Arthropoda > Insecta > Lepidoptera > Geometridae > Lycia > Lycia hirtaria. The sequence continues at coordinate 42,550,390 of OX387379.1, forward strand.
GACGGTTGAATAATTATACAAGCACTACTGTGTGAATATCGAGATTTAACATCTAATGTGGGGTACATTAGCGACGAGCACAGTATTACACATTCATTCATTATTATTGTGCACTATATGTGTACAGATGACCCGGCGTACTTCGTATCACCTATCAATGAGTTGACCCGAACCGAAGGGACGAACGTCAAATGTTTGACAGGAAAGTAAGTAGAATATTTTACACAGGAAAATGAAATTGTTGTTTTTACTATCTTGCTCTAAATTTTTCCATATTTTCTCAACTTTTAAACCTTCCCTGGACTACAATAAACATATCAAAACCAAAATCAGCTAAATCGGCCCAGCCGTTCTCGAGTTTTAGCGAGACAAACGAACAGCAATTGATTTATATATATAGAGATTGATACATAAGGTTTTAAACTGTTAAAGTTACAAATTCTGGGTGGCATCAACTGTTAAAAGCGAGCGTGAAACTTAAACAGCATGTCAAAATAAAATCAATACTTTAAGAGCCTATAGAGAACATACAGCCAGACATACAAAAAATTTAAAGACCATTTTTTTGATTCTGCTGCTTTCATATACTCCAAAAAAACATATTTTCTTAAATTTATCTTCAATTTAGAGACGCGACTTTATTACAGTTTTATTTTAAAGTAGATATTAAAGCGCGCAGCTATCTCTCTCGCGCATCATAACATTTTTAAATATATGAAATCATTGAATAGGGATATTAGAAAAGTAAGTGGCCAATTTGTTTAGTTAGATAGGAGAATTATTTTAAAAAAGTTTTGATCAGATGTCATTTATATTTATATTTATTACCGACGGAATAGTGAAAAAACATATATTTTTTTAATTCCTCAGCCATTTTAAAAGATATCGAAGAAAACTTTTTTAATATTCCTCCTATCTAAATAAACAAATTTGCCTCTTACTTTTGTAATATCCCTACTCAATGATTTTATATGTTGAAAAGGTTGTGATGCGCGAGAGAGATAGCTGCGCGCATTATACAAACCCTTAAATATAGATATAGCTACGACTCTGGAAAAGGCCATAGGTTACATTTAACCATTATAATTACCAAGCGAGTTGAAATCGCGTTATACAGCTAGTCACATAACGATTTTAACGGCGTATTTTCGCGTGTGCAAGTTAGAAACGTCGGTTGGCATGAATACAGTTTCATACTAAACTAGTTCTTGAATTAAGATAATTAAAGTATGATGAATGGGACAGGCATTTTCGCTCGTGGCACGTTATTAGTAAAGTTCAGTGTCCTAGCGGTTTATGCTATGCGTACCTACCTCACTGGGGAACAAACATGTAATAATAGTAGCAGAGTGGTTAGCGACTTCAATCTCGCAGGGCGTATGAGTTCAAATCCCATCTATGTACAAGAGTTGTTTTCTATACAAAGTATTGCATGGAAATCAGTATCGTAGTATTATTTTTAACCGACTTCAAAAAGAAGGAGGTTCTCAATCCGACTGTACGTTTTTATTACTCCGCCAATTGATGACTTTAGTTTGATGATTCGTTTTTGTTTGGTAGATAATAGTTTAAAAGAAATCCCATATAAATTTTATTTTTTACACTTTTATATATAAAAATGCATTGGTCACATAAAATGTACTATAGTTATTTTATAAGTTAGTTATAATGTTAAACATATCATAGGCAATATAAGTAACACATGTTTAAAATGTAATATTATTTTATAAGTTTTTTTTTTTAAATACTAATGAAGGCATTTCATTATATGTCTAAAATGCTATGATTTTACAATTTATCGACTGTGTCTATTTTGTATCTGTAAATTATTTACGATAAATAAAAACTTTTTGAGAACAAACAAACAAAAACTATGGTTTTTATAACACAATAATTGGAAAAATGTCATCCAAGTAAAAGAAATTGCATATTTTGAAATCGGTAACTTCGGTTTTTAACACGCTTTTATTAGGTCGACCTCTATGTAATGAAATCTAAGGTAACTAATTGAACCATCTTCCAAGGATCGTAGCGTCATGAAAATTGCCAGCTGTACGTAGTTCTGATGACAATACAATAATATGGTACTGTCGAACTGATCTGATGATGGAGCCGGAAGATATGATAACACGTTTCTATTAGGTCGACCTGTCTGTAATGAAATCTAAGGTAACTAATTTAACTATCTTCCAAGGATCGTAGCGTCATGAAAATTGCCAGCTGTATGTAGTTCTGATGACAATACAATAATATGGTACTGTCGAACTGATCTGATGATGGAGCCGGAAGATATGAACTAGAACGTCATGATGGAACATCGTATCACAGCTGTGTTTGGATTCGTTAGAAAAGTCTTGTAATGAACTTTGATCACAATAATTTGTAGCGTGTTTTTTAGTTTTTTAAACTGTAATTTATTAAAACTGTAATTATTGTTTTCTTTTCCGCGAGGGTGAGTGACTAGTCTTAGTGTAGGAGGTTTTAGATCACCACTTTTGACGTGGTCTCACGGTTTTTGTATTATGGTCGTTCGATTTCCATACTAAAATAGTTTTACCAAGTATGGTCGAAATGACTTCAGTTTTACAATGAAGTAATTATGATGAGCTTTAACTTCGCACTTTATTTTAATTATAAATCATATGCGTTAAAGGATAAAGTTGATTATTAATTTGGAGATTTTGCTAAATATGTTTATTAAATGTTTACACATAGTTTTCGACGAATAAATCTAATAGTCTAAAATCTCATTTCTAAATTTTTTATAGATTTTTTTATAGTATAACGTATATAGTAGACTGTGTGATTGTATTAATTATACATAGCAGATATCAAATTTGAATACGACAGTATCGTCGTTGCAAATTTCATTTTATGTCCGCATAATATAAAAATTTTACTCATGTATTTCTAAACTGTTTATGATAGAAATTCTTTAGCCGTAATTATATAATAATCAAAACTTAAGCAAATTTTGACCTTTCTGGAATTACAATTCTTAGAGTGTCAAGATATTGCGATAAATAAAAACCAAGACGGTGTAGATATACGCGACTTACTGTTTACTTTTCTACAGGCACTTGAATGATATTTTATCTGTTATTTTGCTGTAAAAACTAAAGTACTGCATCGATTTTGATAAAATTTATATCAGACCACCTCTGAAGTATGATCTAGCAAATATATGAATAATTAAAATCAATGCACAATTGGCTGAGTAATTGGAAAACAAACATACAGATCGAATTGATAACCTCCTTCTTTTTGGAAGTCGATTAATAATGGCTCCGTAAAGTGACGAGACGAGACGAGACGAACTGGTTAAGAACGTGACGAGACATACATAATTATGGTAGTGCTATAAGGATATCTCGTCGCGTTCTTGACCAGTTATTTATATGGAATGCTATCCATATGACCAATGCTATAAATAATAATAAATAAATAAATAATTGGACATTTCACACAACGCCATCTAGCCCAAACTAAGCAAAGCTTGTACTATGGAACTAGATGGCTGATAGAATACATATATACTTTTTTTTTGTAAATATACTTATATACATATGATACATAGAAACACCCAGACACAGAACAAACATCCATGCTCATCACACAAATGTTTGCCCTGGGCGGGGATCGAACCCACGACCTTTCAGTTCAGCAGGTAGACGTAAACACACTACCAACTGAGCCACAAGGCCAGTCACATGCTGGTATAGCTTTTATGGATTTTGTTAATAAAATCTGGAATAAGGAAATAATACCTACTATGGTAAGAAAAAAACCTATACATTGGGGTTCCCATTCCACACAAATCAGAATAAGGAAATGAATACAAATAACTATAAAATCCTTATACACGTTATACTAATTGTTTAAATTTATGAACAAAATAATAATATAATAGGGTCAAACCTGGACAAGATGGGCACAGGACTGAGATAAGTGGAATTCAAAAAGAGAGAGAGCTATACTCAGCGATGCGCGACTATAGCTGAAGATGATGATTATGATTAAATTCCACATATATTTAACAAACATAAAAATGCTGGAAAGTGACGGTTTCGATTCGTTAATATTGACAATAGTAATACTATCTGTACAAACAAAATCTTTTCATATCTAATTTCTAGAGCCTGATTAATTATGACTGAAAATACGGGCCAATCCGGGTTCAATAAAAATTAAACCTAGCTAGATCGATTTATCGTCCCCGAATCAATATTCAAAATAGTGGAGCCAATTCTGAGATCCTTATATTCTATCCTATCCTTATAATTGTTCGTAAATAGAGTTTATACATATATTAATTCATTTAATTTAATTTTATGCGCCTGCTTCATAATACGATAGTATGTATGGAGTTTGACATAGAAGATAAATTTAACTCCTGTGTCCTTCCCAGTCACACTAGGCAGTTTTTTAAAATATTTTTATTGCATTTTTATTTTAAGGATTTGAACAACACGCTAGTAAATATACTTTTCTAGGCATCACTTAAGGCCTAGAAAAGGAAAAATGTAAAAAATAAAACAATTTTTGTGCCTACGAAGATAATTTATTTCTGGGGTCACTGTTTTGAAAACCCTAACCTGAAATCAGCCAAATTAGGTGACTGAGTCTGATACGTTGAAAAAAAAAACTGGTTGTGAAAGTTAAGTGACCGTATCGGAGCCGATTGAGAGCCGGACCGAGGATCGGATCCATTCATGCGAGAAACAAGATCCTGCCAAGAAACAAATAGAATGATGTTAGTAACCTATCGACGATCCGAAATAAATTAATGAATACAATATCGGTGGATATTTCACACAACACCGTTTAACTCAAACTAAACAAAGCTTATACTATGGAAACCAGATGGCTGATAGAATACATTTAAAAAAATGTTTACCCGACTGCGTAAGAAGGAGGGTAATGTTTTCTGAGTGTATGTATGAATGTGGGTATGTATGTTTCTACATGATCTTGCTGTTAATCATAAAATAAAAAATTGATAATTAAAACCAAAGTGTGGTTAATTGTTAGTTACATATTTGAAAAACAAGAGAATACGCACTACTTTGACCTAAATTAAAAAAAAAACATAGTCAAACAGCTCAAAGTAGCTAACAAATTGGCTATCAAAATTTTTAGCGTGTTGATTTAGTAACCATAAACTTACACGTTTTATTACTTATGATACCAAGAATAAAAGCATCTATTGATAAACTGGTTTTTAATAACCGGCCCTGACTCTTTCATCTCGCATAACTATGAAGCCAAAGTTAAAAAAAAACTATCTTGGTTATTCACGGCTTATGTCATTATCCTATCAAATACAGATTATTCGTTCAAAATCCCTAAACATTACTTTCATAGCTTTCTGAGCAAGAAATAGTTAGTGGGGAAAAAAAACTGGTATTAAAAATATTGAAATTTTGCATACGTATCTTTTATCTATAAAAGTTTTATTATCACTGTGACTCCAAATGTAGAAAATATTAGAATTAAAGAAAAAAAAGAAACAGTGAAAATAGTTTTATTGTAGTGTTAACATCAGGTGAGTTGGCGGTCAAGCGCAAACCTATTTCTAAATAAATAAAAAATGTGGCCCAGAAAACCTCAAATTTACTTATAGAACACTAACTCGATATGAGTATTGAAATCGAATGCCTCAAAGTCTTGCCTTAATTTTATCTAGGTCAATTTAAATTGATGTAGCTTGAATAGTTCTCATTACCTAAAGCCACCTATTAAAATTGTTTTCTGTCTCGGAGGCCTTTAACTATAAGCCTATTCGAGAAACCTCTACAAGTGCAAACTTCCTTCCCCATTCCAGGTCTCACGGAGCGACGGGAGGCCCTCACCCCCTTATACCCCCCTTCTTACAACCCTGGGGTGGAAACCCCACTCCAAACGCACCCTTGCGTCTAGCACTTGTACCGAACGACCTCGAAAACTTGGGACCAGAGAAAAACTCGGCTTAAAAGAAACAGTTAACGAATGAGCTGCAATTAAACGCCATTGTAAGGTTTAAGGTCAGATTGTTGTTAGCCCGATGAATTTTCCTTGCCCTTTCCTTTCACTGAAGTTCTTAGGAAAGTACGTAATTTCACATTGTGAGCTTGAATGTTTTTGCGGAGTTTTCCGCTTTGTTACACAATTGAAAAGCAAACTTGGAAAGCATGTGAAGAGCTTCGCAGTTTTTTGATTGCGTATTTTCTGGAAACAATAAACTGCGGAGGGTGAGACGTTCCGTTTACGTAAAATTACCGTTATTGACTGTTTATACTACTTTAAGTTTTAACAGTAATTTGAGATTTATAATCGGGATAACGTCATATGGATACATAAAGTAAACAAAAATGTTTATGAAAAGTGAAATTAAAGGGATGGAAGAACTAGACGGAATGAAAGAATTAGACTGAATAGGCAAGTGGACGAAGTCACTCAGAACTAATAAAAATAAAACGTTTAGTGATGTAAATAGCCCAGAAATTATGAGTTTTCTTTTACGAAATATAAACTTTCCTGATGGTTTAATCTGACTAAGATCTCCAACTATAAAATATTGCATTTTGAAACTTTGGAAATCATAATTAGGGGAATTTTAAAACCCGTAAAATCGGTACATTTGACTATTAGGTGAATATATTATGTCAAATTATGGAAAATGGTAAATGAAAATATCAAAAAAGTGATCTTATTTTACTAAAATGTATTAGTAAAATGTATTCCATATCACTCCCGACAGGTTTATGACAATATGACTGAAGATAGAACACGTCGATCTTAAATAAATAAGTTTAAAAGCTTGAAAGCGTCAGATTTTTCTTCCATTGAGGCTTTTTATGTTTTTATTATGTCTTTTTTTTATACAAGATAGATCTACGATTGACCACCAACTCGCCTTATGTTAATAGACGGTGTGGCCAAGCATGGAGCTCGTCGTCGATCTAGAAGATCCCTTGCCTTGATCTCTAGCCTTGAAAAATTCCATGTCTACCAAATATTCACTTTTTTGTTTACCTTGCATTATCCCTAACTACTACTACTACGTATAGATGTATCTCAATATTTCCGTTATTTCCGTATCTTTGTTTGTTTTTCAGCAAAGGCTTAAATTGAAATGTGTCTAAGTCCACAGTTTCAGTCCGTTTGCCGCGAGACCCGTCAAAGGCAACGTGACTTTATGTATTTTCGGTGTACTTACTTACTTAAACATAACACACTAACTTTATCACGTCATGCGTGCATACATACAGTTTATAAGTAACTTACTAAGATGACAATTTGATTGCCAAAAAAAATATTGTTGGAATTATTCACAAACTTATTTAACACATTTTTAGTCACAACATGCAAAATCAATTACATAAAATTTGTTTTTTTTTCCTATAGGTACAATTTTGTGTTTTTGTGCTAAGAGAGAATAAAAATTTAAAAGTCTAATAGTTTTATCATCGACAGACTAGGCATTTTATTCGCTTTTTTATTTTACGTAATACAATCTTTGACCACAGCTCACCCGATGCTTAGCGATGATGTGATCTAAGATATTAAGTAGGTAATAAACGCTCGTAGCTTGACATGGAAATTGGCTGAGATAACTGACATACAATATTAAGTTCGTGGTCACAGATTTTTTATGTAAGAGTAGTTGTATCTAGCCAATCGGACGCAAATTTCAGAACTATCACGCAAAAGATTTTACAAAATATAACACAGACTTAGAGATGGTCAGAAATAGAAAATTAAAAAAAAACTTAATATTCTGTAATAAACGTGTAGGTAATTGTCTAATGAAACAAATGAATACAATCCATATTCAAGATTATATTCTATGATTATTATTATTATTTAAGGAAACACGTCATGGAATATTATCAAAACAAGAACAAACGCATTCAATACCACGACCTTAACTTTGACCATGGATCCAATCTCAAGTATAACTACGCTGTTATTGTATTATTCATACAAAAAACGCATGTGAAAAATGTAAATGCAATGAAAACAAAGCAAATGTTAACGCAAAATAAAATAAAATTGCGTAACACGGAAAACTTGGATATTATTTGGCTATAATAAAAAAAAAACATTGTTTCCTACTGTCATTATTTTTGAAATTTTATATTCTTTATTTATTCTAACGTTTACACATGTTGAATAAAAGCATGTTTATAGAAAATAAAAAATAAAGAAATATAAAAAAAAAAAATGTCAGCCATATTTGTACAAACTGTCCCACTGCTGGGCGCGGGCCATCTTCTCATTGTAAGAAGGGTAAGGCCATTGCCAAGCAAGCGTGGTAGACTATGGCCTTACCCTTCTTACAATGAGAAGATGGCCCGCGCCCAGCAGTGGGACAGTTTGTACAAATATGGCTGACATTTTTTTTTTTAATATTTCTTTATTTTTTATTTTCTATGAACATGCTTTTATTCAACATGTGTAAACGTTAGAATAAATAAAGAATATAAAATTTCAAAAATAATGACAGTAGGAAACAATGTTTTTTTTTTTATTATAGCCAAATAATATCCAAGTTTTCCGTGTTACGCAATTTTATTTTATTTTGCGTTAACATTTGCTTTGTTTTCATTGCATTTACATTTTTCACATGCGTTTTTTGACAGATTTCACACATCTTCAAGATCATTGAGGACTCTCAGACATGTAGGTTTCCTCGCGATATTTTCCTTCACCGTTTGAAGTTGGCGGCAATCAACAATACGCACATTTCGAAAAGACAGAGGTGCGTGCCGCGGGATTCAAACCCAGGACCTGCGGATCGCAAGTCAGACGGTCTCCCGACTAGGCTGCCGAAACTTCAAAAAAATATTTTAGCTATATTTTTTTAGTAATGCAATTAAAGTGCTCAATATGACTTAAAATGAGTCCAAATACTCATTAAAATGACCATAATAATATGCCATCAGAGAGTCAATATTATTTTTTTGGCACTATCAACAAAATAATATGCATAGTGAATATTACCGTCTAAACTAATAAATTTGAGGGAAAATTATCATACCTACATATACATTATATATGTATATGTAGAGTACAAAATAATTTTCCTTCCTGCAGCTCTAATAAACATATATGCAGTAAGTAAAATTAAATGAGCGAAACTTGAAACGGCTTTGATTAAGGAAAAAATGTACAATCAGTCAATTCATTGTCCAAAAGAAATTATATAATATTGTTCGTGGATTTATTTGATCTTCACATATGTATACCCAGTACATTCATTTAAATAACTTATTAATAAAAAAATTAAAAGCTGAGTGATTGGAGAATATTTAAAATATCCATAGGCAACAAAGCTTATGGATAATTCAAACAATCTCCAGTTTCAGGCAGAGTGCCCAAAATTGTGGATCGATTTTATTTATGTGGATCACTTCAGATAGGTTGTGATTAATTTATGTTTTAATTCTTAGATAGGGAAAACCATCGTCAATAACAAGTGAATCACTACGTTTCTGCTCTTAGCTGGACTTTCCGCTGCGAAGGAGTTGCTTTTGAAATTTATTTATATGTTTTTCAAAAGTACGGATTCGTAAGGAATTGTATGAGGTTTAGTTTAAATCTTTTATATAAAAAATTCAAAATCCCGATTAAGTGATATTATAACCAACTTGCACCACGAGCTAGAGATTAAATTTGGAGAGCTCACTCATATATTAAAGGGAAATAAATAGAAATAGAAAAAAAGCGCGATTTATTCACAGTATATTAATATACATGTATGCTTGTGTTACGCTTAATATATTGAGTGTATGTTTTCTCGAGAAAATATGTACAAAATCGCTGTAAAATGTATTTGAATGAGCGTTATTTAAAATAGTCCTTGTAAGAACGTAGTACATATTAGGTTAATGTTGTAAAATTACTCATTGCTTACGAGAAATTCCATCGGACATTACGAATTTAAACAACATTAAGAATTGTATTTTTATTATTATAAAAAATATAGCCTATGACATTTCGGAGGTAAAGACAAATCTAACAAAACCATGCTCATCAAAATCGTTTAAGTTATACCTAAGTGATATTACAGAAAAGTTACCCACATAGATTCTTAACTACATGCCAACATCTGGAAAATATAAAATATAAAACCTCCTTAACTAAAATATTCCTCATAACTTGCACAGTGGGGTAAAAACCGGTGCAAAATCGCGGCTTGCAGGTACACTATAAATACTCGTATTAGATAATATATACAATTAACACAATTTGTGTTCTTCAAATAATCTAATAATAAAAACATGTTTGGCTCAATTGAATGCATGTACATAAAGGTCAAAATGGAATGCAAAAAATAAACACTAAATGCGTGTGCAAAACAGGTTGATGTACAAAACATAATAAGTTGCGTATAACTGAGGAAAATAAGCTGTATTTGAATGCGGAATTGATAAAAAAAATGCATTCGTCACTTGTTATGAACCGAGTTTCGTCGAAAAATTGATAACCTCGCTTTTATTGCATATGTACTTTTATCTCGATGGCACGTGTAACTTGGAGTATTTAGGTATATCGACGTAGTTTTGCATTGATAATACGCTTTATTGTGTACGGTGTTTGTACTTTGCCAAATTAGAACGTTCTATTTTTGAATTGTAGAGTTACCGTGCTTGTTCATCTAGAAGCAATAACTCATTTGACAACTACAAGAACGACGCAAGGGCTTGGGTTGGCAAAAAGTCGTTATGGATGCAAATTCCATAACGACTTAATATTAGATCGAAGTGCTTTTACACCACTTTTATTATGCGTGTCACTAATATGAGTGGGTCTTCCTCGATAATTTAGTCTGGGTATCTTTAAATCGTCAGTAAATTTATTTATTTTAGCTATCGCTCCAATATATATCCCAAAGGTACGTAGCGGTCAAGGCCAAGACTATCTGGGAATGAATAAAAAAAGGAATACCCTACCGTCAAATAAATTTTAACTAAAACTTTAGAATACTTCTAAAACCGTCAAGAAACATTTAAACTTTTAGATTTTTACCTCATTAATAATTTACAAAGTATCTATTTTGAATAATCATATATTACTTACAAGGTCACGGGCTTAACTTGTTTTAGCACTACTCTGTCGAGTCAGTAATGCGTTAATAATAGATAATAAAAGAATCTCGACCAATAATTTCCTCCTTTTACTTAGTTGGATGGAATACCGAAGTCATCCTAGGTATCATGTATAAATATTGTGTGTTTTGCCAGAAGGTTCTTCAGTCTTTCACACTACCAAAAAGGTTTCATATTTATTCTTTTTTTACCAGTTTGATTAATTTAAAGATTGTCTTTCTGCCTCCCTGAAACACCTGTCAGATTATCCCGAGTTTTTAAATTGGTATTTGGAACCTAAGCCTACTAGATTTTTTACGTCTCAACTAACTCAAATGAATATTTCTACCATACAGACCCGCCGCAGCAAAATACCTAGTTGTAAAATTAAACTGGCAACCGAGAATAGAACATAAAAAAAGAAGAAAAAAAACAGGCACAAATACTACAACTACTCTAATACTTCAACTGCAACATTTTGTTAATTTATTGATATTGTACTGAGGGTGTTTTTATATCTTTATTATAGGAAGGGCTATATCTTGGGCTTAATCGTCGACCCCTCGATGTAGTTTTGAAGAACCCTATTTTGCTAGCGATTTAAAGACTTCCATATGCCTATGTAGGTATCAGAGAAGACTAATTCAGGTAGAATATTCTACAATTTTTAAGTTAGAACATTAAAAGTAACCACAAAGCACTCTCTTCGTTTAAGAAAACGTTAATTCAAAAGTATTTCATTCTATTATCTAGCTTTTTTTTCTGGGCGAACTTGAATACCTTGTTACTCTTCAGGAAACGTCGTAATATGCATTCAATGAACCTCGATTGCCGATAACAAGTATCACAAATATCATGAACTCTGAAAAAACGTATAGTTGCCAAATTATCAGCGGCACAGGTTCAACGACCTCTTTATCAATTTAGCAAGATTTTGGCGGACGTGCATGCATGCTTTATTACATACGATAACTCGTGATACTGTAATGTAATGGTTATGAAATGAAATGTCGTCAAGGTTATATTATTAAAATTATATAATAATAAATTTAAATTAAGGAAGTTAACACTTAATATATGTAACTATAACTTAGAACTTGGGTATTTGGAAACGGCAAATTCGTCAACTGCATGAGTCCAAAAGAGAGAATGAGAAAAACTTCGCAATGAAAAACAAACGAGAATATCAATCAAATCAACTGGTAGCCTTTATCCTTTAGACAATATTAGCAAGTAGTAAAGTGAAACAAATCAAGTAGCAAAATCTTCATAACGTGATAAAGCTGTGCTGTAATTCTGTGCTTAGTAATCGATATTTTTATTTCATTATTCATTAAAAAGTGCTAAAAATAATATTCTAGTTTATGACTATAACTGAGTAACGGCAAAACAATATTTTGATAAGAAAACTATAAATGTCCAAAAAAAATTGCGATGCGATTATCAACATAAAAATTGTACTTTAATAAATGTAATTACATAAGTAGGTACTTAAATAAAACTAAACTAAAATAACCTAACTTAAAAAATATAGATATACAACTTAAATAAACTAAAGAAAACTGAAATTTTGAATAAAAAAAAAAAACAAATTAAAAATCAAAGTGTTGATGCCCGTGTGGAAGAGTTCCTAGAACGCTGGCTGATAAATTGCTGTGTATTGATAAAAAAAAATTTTTTGGCTTTTATATTATATTTTCACGTGTAACAACAAAAATACATACATATCTGCAATAATACATAAGATTTTACGTAATTCATTTAAACCCTGAATTTATAACTTGCAAATGCATGCAGAAAAGTATATAAATACATATATCATAACAAACTAACAACAAAATGAAGTTTCTTTTCCGATTTATTCTTCACTTCTGTTCTATTTTGACATTGTAGTTTCAAGTTCCATAGAGGAACAAGTATTGACTTTTATGCAAAACAATTGTCAACGCATATTTTCAATGCATAATTTTGCATAAAAAGAATTCAACTATTTATTTTGTAACTATAGCCAATTCGCCTAGTAAAATTGCATAAATTAATATTTAATTACGTATCACCCCGAGGCCTATAAAATACAATAATAATATAATCATCATCAAAAATAGGCTTCATGACTTTGATAATTATCCATGCAAATATATTTTTTACGACTTTACGTAAGCACGCATTGTGTTTCTCAAGGATCATATAAATATATTAGCTTGAATTCTCGTACTTTATTCTTCTCGTACATTTTGTATATTCATGTTTTTCCTGATATTTATATACTCCTTGTAATTTTTGCTCATTTTATCACCGATTCATTGCGCAAAATCTGTATACTTATATTAAAAACTACATTTCAATTTTAATATAAAAAAAATAAATAAAAATGCGTATTTGAAGTCGTTTTTTAATCTATAATCATAGCCAAACCTGCATCAAGGGCGGCTGGACTGATTTACGGACTGGCGAATTCTTTTTTCCAGGCCATTAGTCAAACTGACTCCACGCGTCAAGTTCACATTCGAATTTTGAAATTTTTCAAAGTTGTCTACAAGTAACGGTAGTACTCACCCTCGCAGTAAAGTGTGACGTCCGCGAGACTCTCCGAGTTCCAGAGGTTCGCGAACGAAGTGGCCAGGTTGGAGCCGAAGCTGTTCCATTTCAAGCAGTACTGCTGCTGCTGAGAATCCATGCCCGGGCCGCCTCGTATACCAGCCCTGTAACAACACACACCGACGTCAGAATATCGATGTTTATAATTTTTTTACCGACTTCAAAAAACGATGATAGCTAATCGACCTGTATCTATGTATGTAAAATTTTCAGAATTGCACATTTTTGTATATGTTAGTCTACACGAGCTTCTAAACATGTGTCAAATTGTATATTTGTCAATTATTATTTTATGACAATGACACCTTCAACAAACTGCTAGCAATATATTAAAATGCTATTTAATAATTTATATTAATAATAATAATTCTGTTTCTGATGATATTTCACCATATCCATGGTATTAATGTTAATTTTAATGTATTAATTGATTTGACAGTTTATCAATTTGTGGTATACACGTGTATTTATTGACTTGTAACTATTTGTATTTGTATTACGTCTGTATGTATGTCTGTATGTTTGTCCACGTATATCACAAAAAGTCGAATTGCAAAAAGCGTCCACCTAAGTAGGAATTCATTTTTTTCCATGGAACATCGTCTGTGTTCTTTTGTTACTTTGAATTATCGTTGAACTAAACTAATCGCAGGTAATGTATCATAGAGACAAAACGTGATGTAGTGTATTTAGAGTTAAGCCACGATACATTTCTGGCCTGAATTTAAGTAGAATTAATTATATAACTGTATAATATCACGCCTATAGTTTACAGATATTAAATTATTTCTTTATTTGATTTGTTGGCAACTTTTATATAGCTACTTACTTTTTTTTTCTTTTTTTTGTTTTGTTGTTTTAAAGTTTAAAAGGCACTTTTTGTTTTAAAGGAACTTGCCCTAAAAAAACTACATTTTATGTATTACGTAAATCGTTAACGTTTTCTTGTTTTTTGCCTAACTGCGTAAGAAGATGGGTTATTTATTTCGAGTGTATGTATGCTTGCATGTACATACATATGTATGTGGGTATGTATGTATGACCTACAGCTTAAGCGGCTTGACCGATTTTGATGTGCGAGATATCGTTAGACTCGTCTTCAATCCCTGAGTGTCATATAAGCTATATTTTTTAATAATTATATTACAACTTTCAAAATGTGCTTTTTCGTAACCTCCCACGAACTTTTTCATAGAAAATAAGCGATTTTACAGCGGTTGCGCATACTTACTCACAAAAAACGTACACTCAACAGCGTATCAACCGTAAGGAAATCGTAATTTCTCTAAAATCTAAGACCTCGCAAAACACAGCTTTTTGCATCAAGTACTGTTGCAAAAAAATTGTGCTCGCATGGTCTACTGTTTGTAAAACTACATACTAGTAAATTAACATAATTATCATCTAAACAACTTAGAAATCCTGAACTAATTAAAATGTACATTAGACAATGTCGGACATATTCACTTATATTTTTTATGAAAGTCGACCGAGAACGAGAGGGTGGTAGGATTGGCATTCAACCACCCTCAGCACGAAGGCTATTCCTATAATTTTATCGGCCCGGGCGGAAGGTCGGCCCGGCCGCAAGGTCGGGTGAACAACCTACACTCCCACAAACTTATTCCGCCAACCGTAAAATCGTATAACACAACGGCCCGGAAGAAAACTAAAGGAAATACGAGACAGAGCAGGAAAGTAAGGCCATCACCCGAGCGCAAAGTTAACTTTGTTAGGTTGTATGCATGATCGATGCCTCCTCAAGCGGCTTGGTTGATGAATTCGTAATGTTGGCGGCGCTGGACATCGTTCCCACGCATTTTCAGGTGTGAGCTGATGTCATTATTGATAGGGGCGGTTTGGAGGTTTCCAATTTTAAAACGGACCCATTTTCTGGGAAATTGTAAGCGTTGACTAAAATAGAAGACATTGCAAATGTAGATTTATATTACGGACCGCTGGTTTTGTATAAATCAGTGGGCATTGATAGTTTTAATCGTCATCATCCACAGCCTTCTCTATCCCACTGCTGGGTATTATAACCCTCTCTTATCTACCTCAGTTCTGTGTCAACTGAGTCTAGGTTCGACCCGCGATTGTTACTATATAGTCGACCCATGTTACAGCTAGACGTCCCATCTTTCGCCTAGCAACATGTCCTGCCCAATTCCACTTGGGCAAGATAGACAGGACAGTTTTAATATTTTATGTTTTTTAATTACCTACATGAGTTTTAAAGTTTAAAGTATGTATTGTTTTCATAGATACTTCTGTAAATGAACAGAACATGTTTATGGCCAAAGTTTTGATGTAGATACTATTAAAAATGTTCTCTTTCCATGAATCGCAGTACTAATTGATACAATTTAGCATAAAATATGTATAAGTACATATTTTAAAGTAAAGGAACAGACTTACATATTACATATTGTAAAGGAACAGACTTTTATTAACCAAACCTAATTTTAACGATACAATGTACAACGAATGATTTCAAAAGTGTTTACTATAACCAAACAATTGGCCAAGTGCGTGTCGAACCAAGTGCAAGGTAAGGTTCCCTAGTTGCACATCACTATATGCGGACTTAGAATAGAGGTACTTGTTTTATATTATAAACATTATTGATTGATTTGTCTCTCCAAGTACATTTTACGAGTTGGTTGTCCATAAATATGTATAGCTCGTTAACTTGTAAATTCTACTAAGCTGTGACAGCTTTTCTTTTAATTTCATTATAATTATATGCTACTGACCATGATTTGGTCGCCGTAATAAATATATATTCATACTAAATTACAACTTTTAGTACTAATAAACTTTGTATATTGGTTTTTAAAACAAAATTTCGTATTTTGATGCCGGTTTTTCAGTTTTTTTTGTAAGTTACTTAATAATAGGCTTGCACTTTAAACTACTCTAGTGTTACGTTTTACAATGGAAGAATTTGCCTACATGCAACCAATCCACTTATGAAATAAATCGTCAATTGCATGAGTCAATTGTTTCATCATCAATCATTTTGTATTTATGGAGAAATACCCAGTCAAGAAACATTATCCACATTTTTATTAGTATAATAACAGTGAAATTAAAGCGCTTTGCTCGTGTTTTGGAGTATGCAACATGAATTCATGAAGTTGTGCCACTAAATTTCTCTGAACAATTACACACAAACGTTAGTTTCAAAGTGCACATGCAAGCCACCAGGTGGCGCCGCCAAATGCAAGTGACCGATCGATATTGATTGACCTGTTAACCTGTTTTCCCTTATGACATTACTTCAATGAAGCAGCCCCTTAATTGGCTGCTGACCTATTCTGAAGCTAATAATTAAGTGTACGTAACAAATTATTATACTTAGTATGTTTTAATATTTGAGTTATAAATAACAATTTAACATGACATGAAAGACATTATATAATAGTGTATGTGTAATTTTTATTTTTATTTGTTTGTTATGCAACCAATCACAACTGAAAGCCTCTTGTTTGGTGCACTGAAACCCAACGCTGCTGTATTGATTGCTCCAACAAGCCTAAAGCCTCCATTTTTGCATGCGTGCACGATATGTCCAATTTATATAGACCCCTGCACGCACACATAGATCACAATCAGTGTGTTTGTTATATACAATAGCACGATATTATGGACGAGTTGATATTTTATTTATATTATTGTGAAAATGTTTGTTAAATAACAATTTTTACTACATCGAATCAAGTCTCAAAACGCAGTTAGATATTCGTTGAAGAAGTTCTGCCAACACTGGTGTAAGTGCGTGTAAGCAATATCCAACATAACGTGATCTCGTAACGCATTCTAGTTTCTTAAACTGATAGGTCAAATTATGCTGGAGTTAAATTTTGGACGACCCGATTCCGCTATGCAGTACGCAAGCGTACTAACGATGCCCCCGGCGGTGAGGGAGGGGTGAGGAGGGGGCAATAGGGGGCTAAAGAGGGGGGAAGTGCATCGAGTTGCGCAAAACACCGGTTACTTGCAAGTGCGTACAGTAGAAAGTAACAGTTCCTTTGTTTAGCTCGAGTTGCTACGGGAAGGTCTTAATAATGCGTTATGATATGGGAATGTCATTATAATGCGTTATGTATATGGAAATATTATAATAATGCGTTATGATATGGTATAGCCTATGAAGGTAAGTGTAAGTAATATTGTGGTATTTAGTTGTAAATTTATTACAAAACTGTAGCAAGCTGCCACTTGTGGATTTATTTTCATCAAGAATTATTACTTTTCTTTGTTACCCAACTGTGACAGGAGGGTTATCTTTTTAGAGTACATATTTGTATATTTGTATGTCGGTATGTAAGTATTTATGTGCTTCTTTATCTCTTACGGTCTAAACGGCTTAACTGAATTCGATTTGTCAGGTAAGTTATCGTTAGATTCGTCTCTTTATTATGTTTGTTGATTTGAGTTTGAGTATGTTAACCAGTTGAATTATTTTTTGTAATAATTATAACACAACTCCCCCAAAAGTAAAAACAAAGCGCTTTTTGTGTGCGATTTGTTTAGTTCAAAAATAAGTTCTCTTACAAATATTATTCTAAAGAATGTTCATTCTTATCTAATATAATCAGAACGATAATAAACTATATAAATGTGTATCTCTTTTTTTGTCTAACTTTGGCTAGAAAATCATTGTAGACGTAGATTTTGGCTGAAATTTGTGTTTTTATTAACGTTTAACCTACTTGTTTGTTTAAAAGCGATATTGGTAGAAGATGAAGCGTAGACTTAAAAAAATACTTATTCAGTCTGACACTTAAAATATCGATGTTATATCTCATAAACTTAAGTAGGGTTCGTTTGATAATATACCAAATCAATTAAAATCAATTAATTGGACAAAAAATAAGCATTGCCATTCAGAGAGGAAATGCCGTCAGCATTTTGGGCACTCTGCCTGAAACTGGAGATTTTTTGAAATATCCATAAGCTTTGTTGCCTATGGATATTTTAAATAAACTCTTTTTTTATTAATTAGTTGTTGCACTATTTATGTTTTGTATGTTTTTGTCAAAAATAAAATACACGAGTGGTCATTAAAATTAAATTAATTATTAATTAATAAAATGAGATCGAATTATCTAATAAGTAATACAATTAGATATTTCGATTTTTAATAACAATAAATATAAACAAGAGTTATATGAACAGCAGACCGCGCAAGCACAAAGGTTACAAAAAGTATGTGCTTGCGCATACTCCAAATTCTTATATAGGCTTAACTATTGTTTATCCCAAATATTATAATAATTGGCGGATAAATGACCTCGTAGCAAACGTCTCTCCTTTCAAGCATCACAATATAAATAACTCCCCTACTTTATTAAGAGAAATACTCCTATAATAAAAAATACCTGACAACAAAAAAAACTATAAAATTGTAAAACTTGTGTACCAAACGTAAAGATTGTTTGAAAAATACGACATGTATGAGAGTACCTTCAAACAACCGGATAAAATAAATATTTGTTAGTTGATGCAGAGAACAATACGCACAAATAACGGGCCAAATTAACAAAGGCTTGCTTCGATCGTGCCAACATAACTCTACTAGATAGCTATCTAAGATACCCACATGGGTATAGATTCACTGCACTCTACTATATATTGATCCCCCCCCCCCTCCCCCCACCTCTCTCTCCCCTCCAGGGCTCTGAATATATAGAGATATTAACGTTTAGAATAGAATAGATTGATAGAAGTCTGTACGATATCGAACAAAGGGCAGACTTTGGTGATGAATTTCAGTTCTATGGATGCTTATTGTGATGATTTTGTGTAATGAATTATTAGTAGAATATATGAAATAATAAATTTGTGATTAAAAGACAAAATTATCTAAATATGGCACTTATATTATTGTTCAAAATTTGGCACTTATATTATTATTGAAAATGCAGAGAAGTTGAATTTGCATTTTCACCGTTTATTCGTTATGACTAATTAACTATGTTAGCTATGGACTGTGTAACACATTGCAGTGGATATAAGACTTTAATAGATATTATTTAGAGTCTCATTTTAAATGTTTAATTCTACAAGTTACTAATAAACCGTTAACCTTGGTACTACGGATGCTACCTATGTTTATTTATTATTTATTTAATTCATACACTATCCTTACAGGTATACTATATGTTGGAGAAATACACATTTTAAATAGTTAGTAGTAAGTTTTAACAACAAATTCGTATAGTGGTAGGACTTTTTTATGGAGTCCATTTAAAAAAAAAACATTTCCTGATTATTCACCTGCAGATGCACTGTTCTCGGATATCTCAAAGTAAGGAGCGCACTGCACTGCCTCAAAGTATCGATGTCCAATATTATATATAGGTTAAAATTATATTCTATACCTATATTATAGATGACATCAGCTTAGTACCCTACTCGCTTCGTCACTCAAATCCACAAAGATTAATTTAATATTGTTTACATTATTTTAAGAGTTTTAAATTTAAGTACACATGAATACGAGTACACGTTAACATGTTTTTGTTTCCAAATAGCAACAATTTGATGTACAAATTCATTGTCATCCATAACTAGGTCAGCCCAAAATGCATTCTGCTTCACTACTCAAATCTCTCTTTCTTCCCTCTCGCCCCCACCACATTCTAATCTATAGGTTGGAAAGAGACGGAGAAAGATAATGATTATGTCGCACGCACGTTGCGGTAACGTAGAAAGGTGCGCCAAATGCGGTTGTGCTTCTACTCGTAAACTTTAGCTATCGATTTCTTTTTAAGTAAAACTAGTTTTGTGTTTATAACTAGAAAAAAAATTTACCGACTGCCTAAGATAAATAATTTATTTCACTTAAATCTCGGGTCGCAGCCTTTAATGGGCATCAGTGGAGCCGAAGTCAACACTGAGAGGCCCTTTAGATAAAATAAAATAAAAAGTACAGTATTTTGGTATGTCGATAGATGATGGAACTATTGTACACTAACAAATTTGACAAATCGGGGCTATTGAGATGAAATGGTTATGACTTATAAAACTAGTTGAAATAATTTATTATTATTATTATATGTAACAAAATGGTCGGATGCAATTTCAACTAAAAAGTATCGTCAGATTTATAGAACGATGTAATAATTAGGGGCGTAATTGTACACTAAGTTGAAGTATTATCACTACAAAGGCCAATCTTTAAAATTTGCTAAAATAAGCTATTTCATACAAAAGTTCATGGACTTTTGACAAAATGTCAAACAACTGTTATTGGATTGATAATTCCACTATTGGTATCATATTAAACTTGATTAATTTTATTAATTTTATTTATATGTATATGTATTTATACTTAATTTTATCGATAGATTGACATTTATATGTATTAATTTAAATGTTTAACATCAAATGTGATAAGGAAGTGTCAATATTAAGTGAGTTGTTAAGTAAGTTTGAGTTAAAATCCCTAGCCTTAGAGTGAAAAAATCCTTAAACTTTATAATCTCATTTGTATACTTAATAAACACTACATTTGTTATATTAATACGTAAATAATATAATAATAGATTAACCCCTACGCAAAGTTCACGAAAGCTAAGCATGTATCAATGAATTGTATAATTTGTATATAATGATTAATATATAATAGATCCCGTTATTTTTTTTCAAAACTAAATGTTGTCATTAATAGCTTTGTTTTGATAAATGTTTTTAAAATACATGTAGAATGTATTTCTATAATTAATTGTTCTTAAATGAGAATTAAATAAAATGACGCAAGTTTTGTCTTTATGACAAGTTTATGTAAAAAAAAAATGTGAAGTCTTGTTCGTGCATGATAAAGCGAACCTGTTCGTAATAATCTGTAATTATGGTAAAACCTAAAGCATTTTTGTCAAAACATCATCTTAAAAATCTATTAAAGCTATAAAACCTACTTAAGGCGAGGCTTCCTCAGAACTTTAGGTATTTTACGCTACCTTAGCCCGCACTTCTTGAGCGCGGTGTTTTCATGTACGTAGCACAGAAGTATGTAAAACGCCGCCGCACCGAGCGCAGCGGGACGGCTGCTCGCAAGCAAAATTATTGTAAAATCAATTACTATAAAATAGTGCACTAAACGTATCAAAAACGTACACTAGTAGAACGTTAAGCTTACCTAACTTTGGTATTGGTGGCTTTAAGCTACTTGGAGATCAATTTAAAAAATAAATACAATGACATGTTTTTCAAAAAATAAAGATATCGAGACTTTTTTCAGCAATCCTGTTTTTGTACTAGAAGAACCCTAGCCAACAGAACAACATCTTACATACTAATAATTCTCTATTAAAAAACCGACTTCAAACGCAACTTACTAAATCCTTCACGATTGTAAACTTTTAAAGAGACCTCTCTTCACCCGCTCTTTTTTTTCTTTTGCCAAGAATGCAATGACAAATGTCATTGAATGTCAAATGCTAGTCTTCGAAGATTAGAAAATGTGCAGATGTTTATACGATAAATGAAATCTGAACTGAATCTGAATCTGATACTTCTTAATATTTGACACTCTTGCAAAGGAAAACGTGTAGGTGGAACTCTGCGATTCTATAATCTGACGCACTTACTCAGGAATACAATGAAAATATTTTCATTTTTAGAGATTATTCAAAAAGTAATAAAGCGATGTTTATAAAGTAATTATGGGACCAACTTGGGAACTTTCTCTATACACCAATTCAGGAAACACAAAAATTGGTTCTCCAATGACGGGTAATTAGTGTACATACATAAAAAAAAGTATACGGTACGAATTGATAACCTCCTCATTTTTCGAAGTCGGTAAAAAATTGGAGCTTGAACTAAAAGTACAAGTTTTTGTAAATTTTAAAAACCTGTTTTTTTGCTGTTTTTGCGGGTAGCATCGCCTTAATTCTACAAGACTTATATTGAAGCAAGCTACTTGCGTACACAAATTTATTGAAATAAATAAATTACGCCTACAAAGCTAATTCTACAAAGCTATACAACTTATAATAATGCAAAAAAGAATACTAAAGTACTTTTTTCGGATTGCAGTTGTATTAACTGCCTTCCATGGAAGACCTTAAGAGAAAACAAAGAGCAAAACTAAAATGCCACAAAAAACAACAACTATCGTACGTCACTCGCTGCGCCACGATACTCTCTTGCGCAAGCGCATGTGGAAATGCGTGCGCATTGTGGACCGGTCCGCTCTCACACGGTTATCAGATGCATTCCTACTGATATACTGTTAGATGCAAAAAGTTTAAAATTTATTTTCTATCTTATGGTTTCCTTTAAGAGTACTAGTACCAGTACTCAGGAATTTGAATCCAAATCTTTACTAATATTAAATAATGCTCTTTAATATGAAAAATAATATGAATATTTAAACTCTTCGTTTAAGCTCTTCCTTTCTTAGCTAAGACTCATTTTTTTTTAAATAGAATTGGTTTATACATATATGTATATCATATCTCATTTCAAAGCGTGAGATTTGAAAATATTATAATTTACAAACTCGCCCAATACCGTAGCCGTAGCGAATATTTCGCAGTGCTACGCAAAATTGCATTGTAGAAATTGCATCATCTACGAAATTGCTACAAGCTTCTACGGTGCTACGGTGCTACGATGCGAATTGTTGCAAAGTTTTGCACTCCAACTTTCATACGAATTCAGAGAAAGTAAATTGTAAGTGGATAGATGCTTCAACAAAAGTGCACAGTTAAGTCCAAACATATCTACTTATTTTATAAATTGGTACGGTATTAACTATTTATTTTAAGTTGAGGAAAACTTAGCTCTTACAGATGTATATTCACATTATCAGGATTTGTTTGTTATGAATGTAATAAAATATAAATGAATGTAATTTAACGTTAATTTTCATATTTTAATATAATTATCACCACGTTTATATAATGGAAACTATATTTGGAAAACACCCATTGTGATTAAACTTAGAATTGCAACGCATTTAACTTTGGGTATAATGCAATAATAATTTTATTAGTATATAGAGTGGAAGCTGGCACTGGCATTTTTCGATGTCATGTTTTACGCATCTACGTAAAGACAGAATTCGTATCTATAGTTAAGATAATCAAGTATTTAGTATGTCATTGATTTGTTATTAAGAGGGAAGCAAAACATGTACTGGAGGTCTTCCAAATGGTAAATGAATATCTGAATTTACCATTTGGAAAACTAAAAGAGTATTATTATAATATATTTTTTTTTGTTGTAAAATAAAAGGGTTACATTTTTTTTTTCAATAAAATATATGTAAAAGATACATGTCTGTACCACGTAAGAAATATCGAACACTAAAATTGACAACACAAAACCTTTACAAGTCCTAACCTAGCAACAATCACTAACTAAACAATGCAAAACGCGCACTTTCAAACGCCGAATTTCAAGTACGACAACTGCATAAAAGTAACTCATTATGCAGACATCTAGGCCTATGCGTACTTATAGAATAAAACATGCGTGTAGTTTGCATTGCAAACAAAGAACAAAACTTTCTATTGCATCGCATTTCTGGCACACCGAAACTCGATGGGCTTGCCTGCTTCCACTGGAGTAACTGTCATTTATTCTGTGACAATACTCTATCTATTGTAATTAAAACATAAACTGTGTCTTATAATAATCACGTATGAATTTAGCGGTACTTTTTTAAAGTTTGTCCAACTAGGCATACTAGGCATTCGACTATGGCTCACCTGATGTTACGTGAAAATTGGATCTAAGGTGGTAGGTACACTTAGCTTAGAATTAATACTGTTTCTCATGTAAAGAAATACAGGTTTTGGTGCGTGGTGACTGATTTTCAACTTGTGTATGGTAGCCAAGCTAAAGTAACCTTTATAATAGTATCTAAATTCTAAGTTTTCTCATAATTTCCTTCACCAAAAACTGAAGGTAATCATTTAATCGAAGAAACGAATTTGTATTTTCATATAACTTCGAATGAAGCTATGGTTTTAGACATGGCGAATATGTAGTAATCTGTGTCATGTGCCATAGTAACTGCTAAATAATCTGTACCCAGTCAAAATAGAAAGTTGCAAGGTGCGTTGCAGTGTCTAACGACGTAAGAACTCGTTCTTTGGATACGTATATCATTAGTTATAAGAGATTATAGTTGATAAATTAAGTCTACCTCTTGACATTTAGGCTTTAAATAAAATAAATATTTATTAGTAAACTTTAGTCTAGAACATGCCTTTCGCTAATGCGAAAGTTACCCAATCCACTAAAAGTAGGTAAGAATATGAATAGCTGTTTAGTAAAACAGTTACGGATTTTAGTATTAAGAATTATGATTACATGTATGCAGATGCAACATTTTTCGATAGCTGCTTCTACATAAATAAGTATAAATTGTATAATGTTTTATGAAAATATCTCACGGAAACACTGTACAACAATGCACTATCATAGTTATCAAAATAAAAAATATTCTAAATATTTTGTAATACTGTTTATATGACGTCATCTTTCGTATTTTATCACAGGTAGCTTAGCTGATTTTGACCTCCAAAAATTCGCAGCTCTTCTATTGATAACAGACCACGTGATCTTATGTGAATTATATATACTAAAGAGATACCATAAGACGCAACAAGGCGCAATCAATAAAATATTGTTTAATAATAATTTAATAAGCAACTCTCGAAAATCATAGGTATTTTTTGTTTCAATATTCCGAAATACTGGATTATGTGAGTCAAACTGTACAATTTGTTACAGTTGGTCCATTATAACAAAGGCACCAATTATTTGCATTTGTGTTTTCCCGCTTTTGTTTAGTGCACTGATAAAATATAATACAATTGGAATAGAATCTAAATTTATCCATACAATAATTTACCAGAGCACAAAATAATAGGGAAAATGCGTTCTGGCCAGTCAAAACCTATTTAGGTGCTTAAATCATTTTTTTATGCAAATATCAAAATTACCTACAGTCAGGGTAAACTCCAATATAAAAACGTGTAGTTACTTCAAAATACATTTCAATGTAAACCAGAATATGTTACGATAAATCACACTTTTTATATAACTTCAAATATGTCAAGTAAATTACAATCAATGTATTCATGGCTAACTAGATGCCATAAAACACTTTTTAGCTGTTAAAATTCTATAGCAGCTGCCTTATTATTTGTATTGCCTCATTTCATAGGTAGAGTAATAAATGCACTTCAAACTTTATAAGTCGAAATCGTAAAGCTAGATTTTATTATGGAAACATTTTAACAGTACTTTTAAGTAATAATAAAATTAAATTTAATGAAGTAAACTAATAAGCCAAATAAACTACCTATGCGGAAAAATTAAGACATCTTACTACTTTAACTGGCCTTGTGGCTCAGCTGGTAGTATGTCTGCCTTCTGTGCCGTAGGTCGTGGGTTCGATCCCCACCCAGGGCAAACATTTGTGTGATGAGCATGGATGTTTGTTCTGTGTCTGGGTGTTTCTATGTATCATATATATATATTTACAACAACAAAAAAAGTATATAAGTATTCTATCAGCAATCTAGTTCCATAGTACAAGCTTTGCTTAGTTAGGGCTAGATGGCGTTGTGTGAAATGTCCACAAATATCTATTATTATTATTATTTATTATATATTTTTTTTATTTTCATAAAACCACCATCAATCACTATTACCACCTGAATAGTTCAAAAGTAATTTTACTGATTTATCTTTTATATTATTT
Source organism: Lycia hirtaria (assembly GCA_947563715.1). NCBI lineage: Eukaryota > Metazoa > Arthropoda > Insecta > Lepidoptera > Geometridae > Lycia > Lycia hirtaria. The sequence continues at coordinate 42,576,796 of OX387379.1, forward strand.
GCCTCAAATCACTTGGGTAACATACACGCCTAAGTTCTTGGCATATAACATAAGCACATTTGCAAAATATTCTTCTCAAATTGTATCTAACGAACCAGTTAGTGAAACAGCTGAGAAAAACATTTGACCTTTGCAGATCAAAGCAAGCTTAGCCTAAATTTCTATGCATTTCTCCGCCGTTATTCAAAGTACCCAAACAATGGTCGCTACGTCGCATGCGCGCACGCCGCACGCCGTGCGTGCATTATGCCTTTCACTCATGCAGCATGAAAGCGCTTTGTCTTACCTCTCTCTTATATAACGGATCATGGTCTCTCATTAAGTAATTAGCTTTTACGAGATAGCTACACACGGTTTCGTGCGTTTACATCTTTTGTCTTCGTGTTCTTTCGGTTTGGAATCAATTTGTTCTCATTAATTAATTTTTCTGTCTTGCTCTCACGTAATATATTTTTTGAAGATATAAAATCACTACTAAAATACGTAGTAGGCTTACTCAGTATATTATTATGTTTTTCCATAGTTATAATCTAGATTTCATTGAATTATTATTTTTAATTCTCATTGAATAAAAAAAATATATATTTAGCAAAAATTTCTAATAGACAAAAGAAGTCCAAATCAAGTTCTAAAATGTTATACACAAAAAGAAATAGTGACATTGAATAGTAATAGAAATAGTGCATTGATATAGTGACATATTTGCTTGATTAAGCAAATATGTCACTATATCAATTGTTTAAAATGGCCCCAAAAATAACTCAATTTTGATTTAATCCTCCAATTATGTTAAAAATGTATCCCGGTGTTAGCTGATCACATTGGTTTCCCAAATTATAAACTAAAGTCATTTATGAGCTTAATATTTAAGAAGCATTATAGTATCTACACATTCCGACCTCACAATCAAACAGTTGTATTTTGAATGGGCCTTGTTACAGTCGAAACAACCACGTTATATCCAAAACGGCTATCAAAATGATTAATAACTTTCCTAACTCTTAATTATAATCATTTGAAAATGTTGGTAAGTCAATTAACGTCTAAACGCACATATTTAGCAACTTCTAACCAGTGATTTAAAATAATTGGCCAAGAACGTGTCAAGACACGCAAATGGTATGGTTCTGTAGCCGATATCAGACTACCTGAGAAGAATTATTTGAAAATATTTATATATATTCAATTAATATAATATTACGCTCAATATTAAAAAGGTATTTTTGAAATTTGAGTATTTTACACATTTTATCGTTATTTCGAAAAAGTGTGATATTTTTTTTTCACATTTGACGACGTAAGTTTTTTATTCCAAATTAATAATATTTTGGAATAAAAATATATGTATCAATTACCTTTATTTTAAAAGGCCTATTTAAGACATGTAGTTCAAATATCATCCCATTCACCGATTCGTCGCATGGTTGGTCGTTCAACAAGTATTTTGGAGATGTTGATATATTTAACTAACTAATTATAAATAAATAAAAAAAAAAAAAAACTTATCCAGGAAGATACCAATTCAGATAGCACCTAAATCTAAATCATAAGATTAAAATTTAATTCAATGTAGTTGTTTGTTATTCCTAAATAATTAAAAAAGTGCCACTCTCAATTTTTTTTCATAACTTTACTCAAACAATGTGCTAGACCTACATTGTTTAAATATAGAATACACCTACTTGTCAACATTTGTTTATGTAAAGGTCTCTGTACAATATGGTGGGGATGTAAAACCAGAGAGAGAAACGGAGATGACAAATTCATATGGGTTCCTAGTACTATGATGAACCCTAAAAATCGTTTAACTACTTCTATATAATTACGAAGGTAGATAATTTACACTCGGCCACAGGAAGTAGTCATGTTTTCAATTAATAGATGCCATTAAATTTCCAGGAGTAATAAAATCGTTGCGTTGAATTTAATCAGCTTTGGAGTACTTTTCATGGATGACGACTTTCGTGATTGCATAAATAGTACTTTAAAGGTAACATAGGCAATAAACCAAACGTATATTTTATTGAAAACAAAATCAAGAGGTTAAGAGGAGCGTGGAGCGTGGCGATATACCGTGACTAGGTACATTACGAATTCCAAAATAGTAAATATAAATAAATATTGGCGTATATTTCACACAACTCAATCTAGCCCTAAGCTTGTACTATGAGAACTAGATGGCTGATAGAATACAGTACCTGGGCGACCGAGCTCCACTCGGATTTTTTATGACTGAAAATACGAGCAAACCCGGGTTCATTAAAAATGAAACCTATCAAGATCGATTTATCGTCAAATCTACCTACAAACCAAATTTCATTAAAATCGTTGGAGCCGTTTCCGAGATTCAGATTATATATATATACATATATATACAAGAATTACTCGTTTAAAGGTTCGTATTAGATTTATGCTTTTTTTGTAAATATATACCCATGATAAGTAGTAACACCCAGACACTAAACAAACATAATCTTAACTATACTCTTCACACAAATGTTTGTCCTGGGTGAGGGTTGAACCCACGACCTACGGCTTAGTAAGCAGACGTACTACCAACTAAGCTGCGAGGCCAGCCGTAATATTATTCTATAAAATAGTTTCCAATCCTTCATCATGAACCTTTAACTTTAGCGTAATATAAAATAACATTATAAAATAGCCAAAAAAATATAAGCCAAAAATGCAAGCTTACATTTTAAAGAAATAATATCATTGTACGAATACAGTATAAAAAAATATGTTAATAATTGATTGTAATTGATTGAGAATATCCTCTTTTTAGGGTTTCGTAGTAAATATAACGAACCCTTAAAATATCGCTATGTTCATCTGTTTGTCTGTATGTTTTTTTTTTAAATAAATAATATTAATTTAAGGATTTTAATACAGGGGGCATACCTTACTTACCTAACTTTTTGTTTACAGATTTTTTTATTTATTATTTACTTACACATGTTTAACTTATCTATATCTATTGCATTCTTGTTGTTGTATTCTTAATTGTACTTGATATAACTACAATTAAGAATACAACTGTCTGTATGTTACAGCTATTTTACTCAGAGACTAACCGCCCTACACAACGATGTTATATCGATTAGGATTTCGCATCAGCGCGCAAAAACATGCAAATTCAATGAGGTCTAAAGTCAATCAAGTTTTAGACCATTTGTTATTTCAAAATAATTTGAAGCGACAAAATAGACGACTCCAAACTTCTCAATCTAATTTAGGCTTTAACGCGACGACTTAAAGTTTAAAAAAATCATTACTGTCGGTATATGATATACGCGTATTGTGACACGGTCTTGGCCACTTATTAGAATTCGATTAATTAAAGTTGTAAACGAGTAGGAAAGAACTAACATACCAGAAATTGATAAGTTTTTAAATAAAAACTACACGTCTGTTTTGAGCCAAATATCCGACTATAGTTTCAACCGCATTCGGCGGTCTTTTTCAAAGGAGCAGCACACACGTCACTCTCGGTCGGTGACGCGCCTTGCACCTTGCACCTTGTTTTAAAAATGTGTGAAGACCACGTTAATTTCCATAGTAAAATTGATAAGTTACAACTTTGATACGTTTTGAATTCTTAGAGACGTCAATGATGATGAAAAACAAGCCTAGTCTCACCCACCCTTCACTTTACCACTTGCCAATCTATTGACTATCTTCCCCTGCAACAATGGGGACACAGTTCCGTGTAGGGTGACCAAAAATAATGCAACAGCCGGACCTTTCAGAAACATTTGAAAGAAATTAATCCTTGACCCAAATTTATCCTTCGTGTTTGAAAGGGACCAGTTTTGGGAGTGTGGTAGAGTGTACCAGTTTTGGTGCTGTCCCACACAGGTTAAATTACGTATTGTTTGTTTTGTTGACGGTAGCTTTTTTTAGCGGAGCGCATTTTTACCCGAATATCCGAGTTGAGTAATGTTTATCGGGTGACTTTTTAATCGAATAGGGAACAAGGGCGTCGTCAAGGGGGGGGCAGAGGGGGCAGCTGCCCCCCCCCCCCCTAGAGATTTAAAAAATGTAGCCAACTGCAAAGCAACCAAAGTCCTATGGCCGTGCAATTGTACCTGTACCTACAATTCATATTTTTCTCATCCTCCATAATATTAACTTGCCCCCCCCCCCCCCCCTGGGCCATGCACTAGCGATGCCCTTGACAGGGAATATGAATGATTTATTTTTATTTGGTCATGAAAAGGCTAACCATGAATAGATCCATTCGACAAAAACAAAATTGAAATATCTTGAAAAATAAGAAAAGTTACAATTTCATGTCAGACAGAGAGCATATGAACGCAAATTATGATGTCATGGTTCATGTTCGTGGTACAAATTCAATACAAACTGTTGTTTCGCGAGAGAGAGAGACAAAGCTTCCCTCCTCTAAAACTTTAAGTGTTTATACCTCGGAAGTTTATTGACCGATAATTTTTTTAATTTTTTCATCATCACAAATATTCGACAAAAATTTCAATTCAATCCAAGTTAATTTACATACCTACATAAAATTCAATTTTAGAAATTATTAACGCAAAATTGATTTATATGTATGAAAATTAACTTGCATCAAATTGATATTTGTGATGTTGTTTTCTAGTTTCACAAACGACGATTTTTCATTTTAAAGTCGAATGTCATTTTATATCTGTGAGTATGCACGAGCGAGGCGGACGATGGTCGAACTACGGACTATTAACAATATAGCCGTCCAAAGACACAAGCAATAACTACTGAGTTATCGTTGAAATTTCGCATAAATTAGGATATCTATAAATGTAACACAATTCTACAACAATACTACAATAACTTGTCTTTTGGTATAACTTTCAGCTGTGCACACATAAGTACCTTATTTTAATAAGTTAATACGAATGCTATAAATTTTGGAAAAAGACGTCACGCTTTTACTGTTTTTACAACACACAACAGTAATACGAGTACAATAATGTGTGTATGTGTGCGCGGAATGGTAACAATTTTAGCACACTAACGAAGTAAATAACAAAACTTTTGTGCGGTTAAAAGAATCAGATGTTAGGTTTGTCAAGGCCTCGAATTTAGCATTAATTTATATGCTACGCTTCTAGTCGACGGCAAAGATTATGAAACTGTTATTGTGTACAGATATAACAATAACAAATAGGCTCGTTATCTTGCTAAAATTAATACCATTGCACGTTTTCGGATTCACTTTTTTATACTATAGGTGGTGAATAAGCAAACAGATCACCTAATGGTAAGCATTGTTAGAAAAAATATATGCTAAAAATGGGTTTCGCAAACAAGATCACGGAATCATCAGTTTAATTACAAAAAGGTATATGCAGTTTATATTGTGCAATTATTATTATTTTTTTACTATAAAAAGTCTTTTTCTGTGGTTGTACGCGTTCTGAAAACAATTTACTGGAAAAATGTTCAGTAATCACAAGCGACATTGCACGCGCAACGCATTGGCCTTGGCAGTTACGTAACCGTCTGGAAAGGCCTCCACAGAGGTCGTCCTTGATACCCTCCCCACCCCTCCCCTGCCCCCCGAATCCCTTCTCATATAACACTCCATCACAAGAGGACCGGGCACAAGGACGTTTGGAAATGAATATAATATTCAGTTGGGTGAAAATCAGCGTTATTTAGGTAGTGGTTCAAAAGCCGTTTGGAAACCCTGAAAATATTTACTGAATTGTCACAAATTACGTTCAGCACAATATTTTTTTATCAATTTCATAGAATACACTCCTGTTTTCCAGATGTTTATTCTTTATTATAAAGTACAAATAAATTTATAAATATTAAAACCACGAAATTATGTCCTAATAAATAAATTAAAACGGTATAGGTAATTAAAACCACGGTTACGTTTTATCGAATGAATATGAATGAACCATATTTTACTTGGAAAAGATAAAAGTAATTTTAAGGAAACTATAGTGAAATAATTGAAATATATTGTGTAACTATGTTCATTTGGATGCTAAATACAGTGAAATTTGTTATTGTGTGAGTATGTCTCCATAGGACGGTGGAATAAGTTATACCAACATCAGGCGTGGTTAAAAAAATTAAACAAATAAAGATAAAATCATGCGAGTTTATCTTCGTCGATTACACTAATACAGTGTCATAAGTATCAGTACGTCGCCTTGCAATTCCGATAAGTTATTTTGTTATTTTCGTAAACTAATCTCGCGATATCTCACTGTAGGCCTAATGTAAGGTTATCATCATCAATATAAATACATAAATACTTCGAAAAACATGATTTAAACGTTGTTTAAAACATTTTTTCGTAGTAAAAAGGTGAGCAATCACGTTAGAGTTTAGAGACACGTAATATATGTACTTACCTACTCAGTTTCATTACATTTTTGAAAACTTAAAAAGTAGAGCAGAGATAAAAGGAACAGCTGATATTTGATAACTCTACCTAATGTTTGAATCTAATCAGCTAACACGTGACCAGAATTCTGGCCTCTACTTTGTTCAAAGAGTAAGTATTGCCATACAACGCGGTAATGGGGCCAGCATCCTAGGAACCAGTCCCACTGGAACGGTCTATATATTAGTGTATATATATATATATATATATATATATATATTACAATAATATTTAACACTAATATTTTTTTTAAACAATATCTCTGCATAATATCAACTGACCGATTTAGGTACTGTATAGTTTTTTTTATAGGAAATTGATCATTATGTCTATATAAACCATCTATTCGCCCTCGATCATTCTAGCATTCGCTCGAGCATTTTAATGAAATAATTAAAAATTGTTAAATTCCACGTTTTGAAGTATGATACAAATCGATAGATAGTTGATTCCACTCTTGTGATCACGCGCTTAAATACTGGATCAAAAACGTGCTGTACAGATTTTTGGTATTTCAATGAAAAAATGTTATCAGTAAGCGTTTTTTTTTTGTTTTTTCTACAGTGTAATGAGTACTATAATTTAACTAAATACACACAAATTACTTATTTAAATAATTAAAAAAAAATCTAGTTATTCTGAAGAATTAATCTTTATTAATTCACTAGCAACTGAAAAAAAATCATTTTCTTGACAACATAATTATACGATCAAGAAATATATTCACAAAGTAAACGAATCTGTTTGATGTTTCATATTGAATAAACACGGAAAAATTAAATTATTCATGTTGGTGAATTTATATACATAACATAACCTCGCATCTGCGGTAAATAATCTATGACCAAATAATTGAGTTCGGAATTTAAAAGTGCGTTCTGTCAACTGTCTCGCGCCCTGATTGGTCGATGACGGCGTGACGTACTCGGAAACGTAGGTCGTAGGTCCAATCGAAGCAGCGGCCTTCAGCACACGTATGTCTATTCTGCTGGCTTCTCCATGCCTAATTATAATACCATATTATTCGTACAATAACTTTATATTCCAACGTTGTCAACTATTTCTAATGTCGATACTAAACATATACTTTATTTTACATAGGTAACATTTATAGCTTAAATGTACTATATCTATTATAAATCTAAGTACTTTTTTAGGAATTTATATTTACATAAAATACAGCTAATTTATAATTATTATAAATTCCAAGTTGAACTTTTCCACCAATATTTACACATTTATAGGTATTTTGTTGATTCCGTAAAACCAAAAACTAGAATAAATCTAGTTTTGTTAATTTTAAATTATATAAATCAAAGTTGAATCTTAATTGTTGTATTATAATGGGCATTATTTACTATCTGAATTATCTAGCTTCATTGTATACCTATCTGTAAGTTTTCCAAAAATAAATAGATTACCTATGTCGTTTTTATGCCGGTGTTTTAAATAACAATTGAAATTTTTATATTACAAATCAAATAATAATAGGTAAATAGTAAAATGCATTTGAATTTTATATTTATGTATTAGGTACATTTGTTCCAGGAAGTCTAAAGTCTAGATTCAAATGTATTGCCGGGGTCTTTGAACCCTAGATCTGGCAGTTGAAAACAAAGACCTAGCTTGCTAGTTTGACCATGAACAATCATGAATCAAACATGAATGAAGCGCCTTGTAGCTCCGGCAGTGGCAAAAATCTGAGTATTCAAAGAAAATAAATTTGTAGATTTTATTTAAACGTAGAGATACTTACTAGAACTATCGCATACAATTAAAGAAGCAGTAAGTGTGTTTATATATATATATGCAAACATACACACAATAGAATGATTTCATACAAATTATGATCATTTTATTTAAATCAGACACAGTTGACGTGATTTGTATCCATAGATTACTTTAAATAATAACTAAAATCCTATCTAAAAGCTTCTATTTGTTTTCAATATTCTTGTTTTTTTTTTTAAAAATTTAGTCTTTTAAAATGTGCTATTTCGTCAATTAAAACCTGCAAGTTTGTTACGAGTGACAACATATGACGATGTTCAAAGTTATCCACCAACTCAATGTTACTAATACTTCGGTAAGTACTGCATTAAATAAATCATAAAGTATAGAAAACATGAATAGTTTTTAAATTGAGAACAATTATTATTTAACGTTACAACTCTACAGTATATATAATTATTTAGTGACGTCAGTGTAGCTCAAAAATAATAACTTTAGTAACGGTACGAAAATCTCATAATTACCGAATAATAGACGAAAACTTGACAGAACCGTATTTAGAATTCAAAACGGAAGCGTGACAGAAACATCTCATGAATTGTTCCTATCCATGTCCAAAGAACTATGTGGTGTATGTTGGTATATTTATAGCTATTACTTACATAGGTACCTACTTACTAGTTTTCCTACTTCGTAAAACCCTAATTGGCGCACGAGGAAGGAAATTCAACTTGTAGGTTCTGTATCGAAGGCCCATCAACGGCGATGACAATGATTTTGTAAAGGACGAACGAAAACAAGGTATTTCAGGCACTTTTAATAAAAAAATATATAGAAGAGACCAAAAGTATTGAAGTCCACGAAGAATTGAAGATTTACATGTACTTGCACTTATGTCAACACCCAATTTAAGATGAGTGTGAAAATCGTTCAACGGAATTGAATAATATGGCCAGAATGATGACAAGTGCCGACAATACAACGAGCGGAGTTGTTTAAAAGATAGTATGGGCGCAACGAGACCGGCGTAGTGTTTACATTACGATCGACTCCCCAGTCTCACAGATACTGCGATTATGAAAGCAAATTTTAGTTTCGAAACGTCGCTGCATCAACCGCCACAACCGATATTCAAATCGGCGGGCTCGGTAAGGCACGGTAACCTCGGCCGCCAGGAGGCAGTCCGCGAATCGAACCGTGTCTAAAGGGCGTAAGGTCGAATATCGCGGAAGTGCGCTGCCTAGCTTCAGAATAGATGCGGAGCACCGTCGTGTGCAGAAGCGCACACGCAATAGAAGGCGGTTAGCGATGACCGCGGCTCGCGAGTCGCTCGCGCTAGGTGCTAATAGCCCGGCCATGGGCGGCACGGGGCCGCTTTGACAGTTTCTATGCAAATGTTAATGCGTTGCGAGACCAGTTTTCGCCTCTCGGAGCGGTTCCGGGCCCGATCTTGCGCACGATCTACGCACACATATTCAAACCCTAAGCCCGACGTTGCCAAACGTGATTTTTTCCACAGATTAATTATGAATGTTTGCCGACATCGCTGCGTGGACGGCTTGTAGTTCTACGAGCGTAGGCCGCCTATTGCGAACGATTCGCGTGAATCATCGCAGATAAGGCACTCGTAGCTCCTAGTTACAAGGAAATGTCGACGACCGGTCCCTGTCGAGATAGATCTCATCGCACAGAACACAGAACTACTCACCAACCTCTGATGCAATATAAAGCTCACAAAAAGCTAGATAAAAAAAATAATACCTATGATCGTCTCATTATCAAGTTCAATAGCCCCGAATCGACAGCACGTGTATGCAAAATTTTTGGGGACAGAGCGCAACTGCGCAAAAATGTCCCCTTGTGGGAACATTATAAGGTGCAAACTGCCTTATCCCTCTCTATCTATATCACTCTATTAAAATGTATCGAATTCCGCGGGGTGTCAACACGTATTTATCAATGACTCGATAGCTCCATGCTTGCTTATTTTAAAGCAGTCCAGATTGAATCACAAATGAGCTACGCGCGACGCAGTATTTCTATAACCTTATTGCGATTTCCTGGCGAAGTCGCGGCCGGGTCCTCCGAGAGGCAAAGACGGCGCGTTCATGTTGGTACCGAGCACCGAACGAATAAATAGAAGAAAATTGAGCGATACTTTCCTCGTATTTTCCATATCGTATATTCCAAGAGTCCTCGTTCAATCAGAAAACCATCAGCGCTCCTATGAGCTATGCACAATTTTCATAGTTTAGTATCACTGGTAGTGCGTACGTTGCGTTCACTGTACACTGTGGGCTCACTGTAAGGCGCTCGGGTGCGCGCGATCACTTCCGCATGTTGCAGCGCGCGCGGGCGCTCGGTTCTGTGGTGTGTGCGCGTGCGCTCCTAGCCGCGGGGAGCCTCGCTCGCGAATGCGACCGCCGAAAACTCTTCACGCCGCCAGAATGCAGATTATTCGGACGCGCCGGCGAGTGGGGGACGCTCTGACTATCCGAAACTTGCGCGCGTACGTGCAACGCTTCGCTATGAAAAAGTCCAAGGTTAACGCTGCCGAAAAAAGACGCACGCGAATGAAAAAAGACGACTAGAGCGGCGCCCCTCGCGGCCCTCGGTGCACCTCTGCAAGCGAGGCCGCACTGCCGCACTGCCGCGCTACTAGATAATGTACTACTACCACCTAGTACTATCAGTAGGCACTACAAATACACTAATCAAATGCCCTGGTATGGAAAACTTGTCTGTCATTACTATGAGTACATAAGCCGTGATGGATAAGATTATTCGAGTACTGAGTTCAATTTATAAACTCCTGGTATATATAAACCACACCAATACATCAGTCTAGCTCGGTATTCTCTCAATTTTTAGGACGTGTACTAATTTTTACTCAATTTAGTTTTGGTAACATAATTATCTTAGAGCATTGTAATTGGCATAATAGATAAAGAAAAACTATAAATAGTATGAAGGACGAAAATATTTTATAATTACATATTTTTTCTAGAAAACATATCTGATGAGGTAAAAAAGAAAAACGACGCTTTTCTAATTTACTTTTTTGTGCATTGAAATTCATGGGGAAAAAAAATATTACAGTTTATTGACTTCATGATATTTATTATTGATTAAATACAAATTATATTGCGAAAAAATTTACATAAATAACGAATAAACACCGTGCCATGTTTCCAAGCCGTAGAGCTTGCGTAGCGCATCAAAAACGCAGGCTACGTGCCTAAAAATACATAGGTCAAATTGGTCTCAGCATTCTACAAGCCAAACTAACGGAAACATAATAGAACTATGAGCTTACTCATACAGGATAAATGATGTTTGCCTTTGACAGAATGATTTACACTAACATACGCCCTGATATTATAATAAAAATAAATTTCTGTATCAATTCAACTGTATGTATGGTTTTTTGTGTATCGTGAATATTTTCTTTTGATAATAATTGAAGGATTGTAAGTTAAAGGGTTTATGTGTCAATTTTTTTTTCATTTGCATAATATTAGGCATGGCACATAGATCGTATTTTTGTAATAATATTGTTTATGTTTTTTTTTGGCACTTGGACCCTTTAGAATTACAACCCTTCAATTGATTTTCATTTTTTCAATAAATGATGATATTTCAAAGGTGGTCTTATAAAAAATTCATTAACCTGCGCTCAGTAGTTTCTTAATAATTTTGCACGGGCGCCTGTTTATAGAAACCCATTTTTTATAGTTAATAATAAATTAACTATTGAAGTAATTGGCGCGATGAACAAATTACATATATGGTGGTATAATTCAGTAAAATAATGATTTTTGACGACATCAAAGACAACTAGAAAATTATTACTTAAATGAAATACATAATTACAAATTTAATCCTAATCCTAACTAGGTATTATAGAAGATAAGTTTGTTATCTTTGCACGATCAAATGGCTGAATCGATCATTATGAGTAGAGGGTAGTTAAATTAAATATGGAGATGGACGTAGGGTACACATGCTACCGGTTCTAGAGTTAGGATCACTTTGTTGTCCGTCTATCCATCTGTCAAGACCTGTATCTCGGAAACGCGTGAAGGTATCGAGTTGAAATTAAAATCATATACGCAGATCCATAGTCTCTTGCTGAAGAGAGAAAAATCAAACTTCTCAGTTTTCATAAAAAAAAGTTACAGCCGAATATGTCGCAAAAAACGCATATTTGTTCACTCGCAAGGGAATCAAAACCTATGGGGTACTTCCCGTTGACCTATAACTGTTAAATTTGGCAAGAAGCATTATCATATAGTACACATAAAGGAAACAATCCGAAAACTGTACATTTTTAATTTAATCACGAAAAATTGGGTCTTTATCCAAGGAAGGAGGATTCAAATTGTAAAGTGCTTTGACCGTATCATGTGGAGTATTATATGAAAGAGCTTGATTAGCACAAGCTAAAACAGGGTTTGAAATATTTTTACGATGTATATTTTTTTTGGTTTATGAAGGAAAATATAAAAAAAAATAAAAAATATTTACAATACAAGTTTTATACCACTGCAATACTGCTTGACGTTTCATTAGTAGAGATATTATGCGCAAAGCTATGTTGAATAGAAAACTGTTTTACAGAAAATGCTTTACCCGCGTTGTTATGAAAAAAACTGGACAAGTGCGAGTCAGACTCGCCCACCGAGGGTTCCGTACAAGCAGTAGATAAAAGGGAATTATAATTTTCCCAATTTCCTAAGGCAAGACTCAAAGATGAAAATTACTGTTTACGTGACTTAAACTGTGGCTAGAACACTATATAACTTGTATTATTCAAGACTCTTGAAGATATCAGATATCTTAGTAGAATATTTTTTAGATTCTAAATACTTGACATTGGCAAATCGCTAATCGCGTAGGTCCAAGACAAAAAAGAAGATTTTAAAATCTTATCCTAACTTCCTATACAGTTTTAATTTTAAGCAAAAGTAACTCAATATTAGTAACTCTTTCATGATTGAAACGATCGTCATGATAATTTTTTTTATCAACACCATAATTTTTAATCACTAAAATAGTTAACACAAAAAGTAAAGCGTCGTAGATGAGGGATCTACGTCGCTTTACTTTTTTATGAAAATACAAAAATACAATCAAAACATTTAATAATATAACGTTTTGTCAACTAAAAAAACAATTATGCAATATTATAAAAAAAAAAAACCGACTGCAAAATATTACCATGGTTCAAATTCCATTTACCTATACATATGTAAAAGTTATGTATATTCATATAATCCTTTTATTTTAATATCCCAATCAATAAGTTTTTTTTTTACATGCAATTTTCTATAAGTTTTCAATTTTAATATATTCATCCAATAATACTCGCGCAATAAAAACGAATCTAAAGACATATTATCATTCCTCCAAATTGTTTCAGTCGAATCTAACGACATAATATGCTTTGAGCGATAAGGCCGCCTATTTAAAGTTTTTTTTTTATGCATATTCATGGCTGCGGTATGGTGTGATCTTATGGGGCAACAGTACTGATGCTGAAATACTGTTTAAAATGCAGAAAAAATGCATTCGAATTATAGTTAATATACGCCAAAGAAGTACTTGTAGGCCCCTCTTCATCCAATTAAATATCCTTACTTTTCCGTGCATAGACATACATACTTGAAACCTCATTATTTGTCAGAAAACACTCACATCTCTATACCAAATGCAACCAAACTAGAAATTTATAAAAACGGCCCAGAATACATGTCAATAAAAATATATAATAAAATTCCTAACTCGATAAAAAATGAGACTTCTTATAAATGTTTTCAAACCAAATTGCGCAATCTTTTGATACATAAATCCTATTAAAAAATTGATGACTTCTTTATGGATAAATTCTAAAAACTAAGCGATCTCAACTCTAGGAAACCAAAAAATAAATTTTAAGCAACATTTAGCCCTAGTTTCTGTAGTTTTTAAGTCTTGTTTCAACCTTTATATTTTATTTACTTGTAAATGTATGTTTGCAACACCCTATAACAGGGTGTATGTACCTAGCTTATTTAAGTTTGCTCTGTACACACTGCAATAATAAATAAATAAATAAATCGAAGGAACATGGGACAGAGATACAGGTCAAATTTTTGGCTTCGTCGCAATGGAGTAAAAAGGTGTTATTATGCGTTCAGAGAGGCGACTCCTCATGGCATTATCGACATAGCACCTCTACGATAATAGTCGGAGCAAATTGTACAAACAGCACCAGCCGCGACCTCGAATACTTACACTACCTACTAACTCTATACTTCCGTATAGATATCAATATTCATATATATAATTTTGTTTTATTCATTAACGCAAATTGATGTTTATGTGTAGCTACTATTTGTTTTGTGAGCAATAAACTTAGCGCCCTCTAGCGAACGTATATTGTACTATTAATTTGCCATATGAGCTACGCGCGCTATCTAATAAATGGCGTGCTGGCGTGCTAGTCTACCTAGCCACACCTAACACAACACACGGTAAACAATTTCAATCACTTCTCAGATATACATTTGCTTGATAAACACACCGTTCAGAGTCACAAGGTCCAGTGGGTCAAAAGGTCCAGTAGGCCAAAATTACTAGTCCCAGAAGGTCCAGTTAGCCAAAATGTCCAGTTAACCAAAAGGTCCAGTGGGCCATAATGACAAGTCCCAAAAGGTCAAGTCTGAAATTCAGTTATAAGTCAAAGAATGTAGATGGAGAATGTAGATGAGATAGAATATCTGTAACAGATTGGCCGTCAAATATTAGCCTATAGTGTAGTATTGAATGTAAACAAATGTTTAACAAATATTAACAATAAACAAATGTTTATAAATAAATAACTTTGACTTTGACTTTAGATGTGTGGCAGTAGGTCTCCTACTAGAAGATGGTAACTAACCAGCAGGGTATTTGCGACCTTACCACCGATTTCTCTTTACTACAATTCTTCACGGATAGCTCAAACATTTTTTTATATTTAGGTATAAAACTCGCATAAACTATACATATTTATTTAAATACTCAAACTACAATTAATAATCATTTTAGAGTGAAAAATCCATCAAATTCTGACAGAGTTGCCGTAACTGAAAATTAATAATCAAGATTATATAATAATCAATATTATACTATTTGTTCGATACTAGAAGAGTGACGTAAATTGCAATTTTCCTAGGGCCTCTTTTATCTAAAAAAATCGAACTATTTTCATACAATATGCAACAAAAAGAACAAAAACAACAGTACTTATACATGGCGTTTCGTTATCGGCGACCAAGGCCACGTGAATTATGATAACCGTTGAATTAGGATACAGGATGTTCGGTTGGTATGTCATGACCTACTGATTGGCACATGAGCTGTGGCCAGGTTCTGGTCATCAGTTCCGCTATGGTCAAGTGATTTTGGTACAAAAACCAGTTTCCTAGTGCGTTTCAATGCAAGATTCTAGGAAATAACAGACTTGGTCGTAAAAAAATATTTTATTTGTTATTATCTAATATATAAAAAAATGGAAACATATCTATAATCTGAAATACATTTATTTGAATTTTACTTGCCCGAACCCGTTTCATAGAATTGCCTGATTCCAGATGTTTTACTTGACATGACTTTCTGATAAGTCCATACTTCCTTAAGTTTGTTACATTATGTTAGTAATCTGTTTCATTTGCACATATAGATATGATTATAGATATGCAACCTTTAAAAATGTTTACCTAAGTACCTTCTTCATAGTGAGAAGACCTACTGAAAATCTTATTTTTTTAAATATAAAAGCATACCTTTACCACACAGTAGTGCTATCTATTTTTTACCGACTTCGAAAAAAGAGGAGGATATCAAATCATAGCGCATATTTTTAATTCTAATTCCCTCTAGACCTCTACTGCCCTCTCCCTTCCACTCCCTTCGCTAACCACGATCAAATGTGGCGTCAAACAGCCTCATGGCTTTTGACGCTCTACCTACCCCGTAAGGGAAAATAGGCATAATTGTATGTAAATATGAAAACCGAAAAATCTAAATAAGTGCATTTTAATAATATTAAAGAGCATTTTGAATTACAGACGTTCGCCATACACACGTCAATATTAGTGTTATAAAATGACACGTCAGTGAATGAGTACGTGAAAAATTTGTGAGTGAGTATGTGAGTGAAAATCAGTTATTATGTAACTTAATAACTTTATTCGGTACCAAATGTTTCATAAGTATTACTTAACTGAATGACCTTGTCTCGATCCAGTAAACAAGGTAAACTCAACAATGTCTTGTATAATGTTTTCTTGTATATTATTACTCATTGAAACTAAACATATTTTAACGGATTTATTGCGTATATTTTACATAATTTCATGACCAGGAGTTTCACAAATGTCATCTAGTCTCACCTGTGACCACGGACGCTGCAGAGTTCAAAACGTCAGGTCATAAAATACGTGAAAATTGATTAAGATCGAGATTAAAGCGCGCAGCTAACTCTCTCGCGCATCACAACATTTTTAGACATATAAAATCATTTATTTTTTTAATCAGCCCTGTTTGTACAAACTGTCCCACTGCTGGGAACGGGCCATCTTCTCATTGTGAGAAGGGTTAGGCCATAGTCTGTATGTCTGTCACATAAAATCATTGAGTAGGGATATTAGAAAAGTTAGAGCTAAATTTGTTTATGAGTATTTAGAGAGGAGAAACTTAAAAAAAAGTTTTAATAGACATAATTTATACTAGCGACGGAATTAGAAAAAAACGTATATTTTCTTATCCCTCAGCCAATTTAAAAGATATCGAAGATAAATTTGTTTTTAAATATTTCTTCTTTCTAAATAAACAAATTTAGCTCACACTTTTCTAATATCCCTATTCAATGATTTTATATGTTTAAAAAGGTTGCGATGCGCGAGAGAGATAGCTGCGCGCGTTGAGCGAATCATTAATTGTAATGTCTTGTATAGCCTGACAATAATATAACAATAGGAGGTAGCACATAACCACCCTAGTGGGAAGAATATGTCTCATAATATGTACCCATATTTTAACACAATAAAATTGTTCAGTATGAGTATAATTGATTTAATTCCATGTTTTTTATATTTAAAAGCTGGTGATTTCCGTGTGGCGCCATTTCAATTTGGTCTAGTTCTGACAATGGCATCCATGAGAAGTTGGTTGCTTCAGTTTTTTTAACTTTAATTATGATCAAACTGCTGATCGTTATGAAATTTAATACAAAGATAGCTATAGACCTGGCGACGGACAATTATTAAAAGATATTTTAATATTAAAGTTTACTCTATTTTAAGTTTAGATGACACCAAGTCTGTTATCGGAACGTTCACTTGTTATTTTTCGTTTCTTTTGTTGTGGTATCAAAAATTAAGTTTTATCTGAAAGTTCTCACACGAATAATTCAAAAATTGTTTACGCAAATTTGTCTCGCTCTTGACCAATTTTTAATATTTATAGATTTATATCAAAGTAAACTCCACAATCTTGCTAATTTTTGGGCTTGTATCTATTATCGTTCAAAAGACACAGCCGTTTAAGCAGACAGATATGTAGACACCGTAGTATCAAGAATAGGCTTTCGTACTCTTAGTACGGAAGCATAAAAAATCCACGCCCATTTTCATGCACAAGGTAGACAGAACGTCAATAACTCTGAATCCGTTTAATGTCACACTTAAAAATTTAAGGGAAGGAGCAGTTTAGAGGATAAGATATAAATTAACTTCAATTTGATATCTTACAACTGTAAGATATGAGCAAAAAAAAATATGTTAAAAAAAATCTATAGTTTAGGCCCAGTTGTATCTATCGGAAATGAAGAGGCGAGGTCCGTTTTCATCTATTTTCATTATAAACAAAATAACTACTTTATTTTTATTTTAAAAAAAAACGTCTTTACCATTTTATTATTTATTTTCTCCTCCAAAAGTATTCAGAATTCATCATGCTTGGGTCACAGAAATGTGTGTAAATATCAGTGGTGTCTAGACCTTAACCTTGGACCTTGACTTGACCGAATTGGGTGAAATTAAATATACGAGTATGTATGTATGTATGTATGTGTACTAACAACACACCAGTCAGAGACTACTGCCATTCATTGTATTTTTTTTTGTTTACGTACGGAGCCCTAAATATCTACTCACTCGATATATTTTGTCAAGCAACCTATCAGTACCATCACTTAAGAGACGACCCCTCTTCACCCACGCTGCCTGTTAACGGATGTGATGTAGTCAAAAGCTTATGAAGCTTTTTGTTATCTACCATAATATTTTAATTTTTTTTTTTTTTTTTTTTATATATATATATATATTTTTTATGGTGTGTACAATAAAGAGTTTATCTATCTATCTATTTTAAAAGAAAAACGTAAACATGAATTAATATACCTACGATACAGTTGAATAACACAAAAACTGTGAATTGTGATTTGATTAGAAATTATCAACACGATGTATATTTGCAGGGCTTACAAACATTCTTGCAGGTTTATCTTATCAGTATTAGGTACGCACACTGATTAGATGGCTGCACCGTAGTGCGTCGATTTGGGGAATGTACCTTTCATCATCATCATATTCATTAATCAATACATAGATACTCGTTTCATTATGTGCTGTAGCATTTCTTACATATGTGGTCAAAAATATATGTATTTCGCATAAAAAATTTAAACGCAGCAATATACCTATAAAAATATTCAAAAATTTGACATAATTCTGTACTGTCTCTACTGCAATCAGAAAACGCCATAGTTTTTTTAACCGCAGGCTTGCATTTTGACCATTTTATTTTAAATTTAAATTTTTAGCTCCACAGACACCGGAGTCCGTGACCTCTGTCAATTTTACTAACTATAGTTAGATACAGTGTTACGGGATGACAAGATAACAAATCGACAGAGAGTTCCACATTCCTAATGTGTATTGTCCATTTACAGGGTAGAAATCTCTGCCGTCTCTCTCCTGAGAGCTAAGATCTTAGAATTTTCATAGATGGCCTTGATCACAACAATCGAGCTCTTTCGTTGTCAAAGGTTGATAATAATAATAATAGTACTTTTATTTCAGAAATAATATCCATATCAAAATTAATTACCAAATATCAAAACACAAAAAGCATACACAAATATTCAAATAAATCATAATTAAAATGTCACAAAATAATAAAAATCAATGTCAACAAAAAAAAATAGCAATAAAATATGTCAGAATAGTCAAAGTCATAGTAATAATAATCATAATTTTGCGCCCATTAAAATCGTCATCCACTTGTGCTGGATGGGACAATCCTTGCGAGAAATGATCATTTCCAGGATGCTGTTGCGACTGTCACGCGCCCGCTGCTGCAGCAAATAATAATGGTGCTGATAATGTTGATATATTGTAATTACAATTCCTGTAAACTATACTACGATAATATTCATAGATTTATCACAGGCAACATAAGAAGAGAGAAAAACGGAGTAGCTTATTTTAAATTAATAACAACGACAACCTAAGAAACTAAAAATGTATTAAACTATTTATTTATTATACAAAACATCAGGCTTAACATCAGGCGAGTTGGCGGTCAAGTGCGAACCTATTCCTTCATAAAAAAAAAAAAAAAACTTGTCGACTGAAATAAGCGCTTAAATCAGAAACGATGTCATACTCTTGTTTTGGAGACTAAGATCTATTACAGATCACTGCGCCTTTTTTTAACATTTTGTACGCCTAATTGGCATAACATGATTAAGCTACATAATTATACATTTGTTCCATCTTTTTGTGCATATATTGTATAAAAACTCCTCATGTTGTATGCAAATAAAGAATCTATCTATGCAATTCAAATAATTATGTCACAAATGCGCACTTACATGATAGTGATTCCTCCGTCTAAAGTTTGGTAAATTGGATTTGAATTGGAAAGTTAATTGGATGTAATCAGTCAAAATACAATGACGAACAATGAATATGAATTGCGAATAAATATAGTAAAAAAAACTGAAAACCCGCCTTTAAAATACGCAATTCGTTTACTTGGATGAAAATTTATCAATTATTTTGTAATAAAAATAAAAACACTGAACTGATTTTGATTAAATTTTTGTACTCTGAGAAACCTACGACACTAAACGAAATTCATCAAAAACAATTCATAATTGGCGAAGTAAATGCGCGTAACTAAGATACAAAAAAAAATATAGTCGTATTGAGAACCTTAATTTTTTGGAAGTCGCTTAAAAATTTCTAAATAATTGCTTAAATTTCGACAGTTTTTATGATTGATTATACCAACATAACATGCAAAAGTAGATTAATAAAAAAATAGTCAACTTCGGAAGCTTTGAAGCTGGTCGAAATATATGTACAGACAATGGATTAGTACATTCTCGCAAATTTTAACAAGATCTTTTGAATTAATTAATTTCAAAACATTGTTCGTAGATTTTTGATGTTCAAACATAATGTACCCATTTTCTAAAATCAATTTTCCCCGGCCTACTATAGCTGCCTGGAAGGGGCAGTGACGCGTTGCGCATGCTCGAATTGCAAGCCTACGAGCAGACTGGGCAGGAAGACTGGGTAGGTCTAGGTGCGACTAACCAAATCTGCGTTAGCTTAGTTTGAAAACAGATCTATGGAGCGGTTTATACTTAGATCACTAGTAGTTTTAAGATGCCGGAAAAAGCGATGTTCTTGCAAGTTCGGGTTTTACATGATTTTTATGGATGTTTTGGTTAACTTTAATATCGGTCTCATTGGCGGCAAATCACATTCATTGAAGAAAAAGACTAGATAGTAAACATGTCAATTAAATATTTTTTTTTAATAAAGTTGCAATTTCTCCTATAAAGACCATTATTAAAGCTACCTACAATTACTCTGTTATAAAATAATACTCCTTTTGACCATAATTGGTAATAATTATAGTTTGGAAACTATAATACCCGTTTTCAAACTACGCAATTTGTTTACTTGGATGACATTTTTCCGGTTATTTTGTTATAAAATTGGTTGTCTGTAATGTTGGCTTACGGACGATAGTTTAACGTGACAACGTCTTAACAAAACATTGATGAAATGCAAACGTTACAATGAGCGTTACGGGACATTGAGCGTAACGGGACAATAAGTCATCCTTTTCTTGCGTGCAGCCGGCGTTTATCGATTTATTAGACGTTGTCACGTCAAAAACCAAAGTACTGAACCGATATTGACTAAATTTTGAGAGGACCACCTATGGATGGTTGCCTGTAAAGTCGGTTTACGGACGATAGTTTAACGTGACAACGTCATAACAAAACATTGATGAAATGCAAACGTTACAATGAGCGTAACGGGATAATGAGTAACCTTTTACATGCGTGCAGACAGAAAAAAAAAAAAAAATGCTGTTTTGCCTTCTGTATCGATAGTAATGCATCCTCTAATAAAAAATTATCAAAAATATTTAATGTGCAGATTTTGACCCGTTACAGTCTTATTATATGTATAGATATATGGATATAAATTATTTAGTTTTGGCGCCAATAGTTTTATCGGTTTTGGTTGTATCTGATTATAGATAAAGAGCGATGCGTATTCGTATTATTGAGGAAATGATAAATTAGTACCAAAAACTCGATATGAATTCACGAAAGTCTAATCAACAACTTTATCTGTGCATATTTTGAAAAGATCAAAACAAGTTTAAGCCGTCGATTAAAACAAATATGGAAGCAAGATGCAAGATGGGTGGACGATATTGTATATATCGCGGGTCGAACCTGGACTAGATTAGCACAGGATCGAGGCGGATGGCATGGTAAGAGAGAGAGAGAGAGAGGTCTATACCCAGCAGTGGGATAGAAAATGCTGTGAATAATGATGGATGACGATAGGTACTGTTCACAAAAATACTACGTAATCCATTGTAACATAAATAGGTACTTACTTTATGTTATTTATTTTAGTGTTTACTATAGTTTTCAATTACCTTTATAGGCCACTCTCTGTAACATAACTCTCTGTATATTGTGGTATTTTAATAAAATGTTATCTATCTATTTCTTTATATTGTAGTATTTAGCAGATTTATTCCGTATATTTTTCAAAATTTTATGACCTGACGTTTTGAACACTTTGCAGCGTCCGTGGTCACAGGAGAGACTAGTTGACTTTTTTTCTTTTAGGTATGAAAATATTAATTACTACAGCCTAAAATTTTAATATTAATTACCACAGCCTATTATTTTAATATTAATTACTACGGCCTATTATTTTCATATTAATTACTACAGCCTATTATTTTAATATTAAATACTACAGCCTATTATTTTAATTTTAATTACTACAGCCTATTATTTTAGTGTAAAACATTCCCTATGCACGCGGAAGTCGCGCACGATGTCAACAGGTATCACAAATCTGTTTTGAGGCTGAGATTTTATTAATTTGATTACCCGGTTGCACGTTGCAGGTGGTACTACTTACCAACCATCTTCTCTATTAACTAGTTCTCTAGTTCGGGTACTTCTTAATTTCAATAGCCTCGCGTAACATCCGTGGTACATAACGCGTCTCTCTAGCCAAGATTTGAAGATTATCAAATCGGATGTAGTAGTTAGGCTTGTCTAGTGCATGCTCACACACTGCAGACCTGTTGGAGCGTCTGTTTTTCATATCCGCAGTACTTATGTTCCTTCACCTGAGTCACGATGCTTCTCTTTGTCTACCCAATATAATATAATAATCAGCACTTACAGTCAAGCTTATACATATACTCCATGATCTTGCAAGGGGATATTCGATTTGACGGGTCTTAAGAACTGGGTTATTTTCTCGTACGGCTTGAAATAAGTATGGATAAAAGATGCACGCACTACATAATGTTGAAAACAATATAATTTTATGCAATAATTAAAATTTTTACATTCAAAAACTTAGGCTACCAATTCATATCCTCTTCCTTTTTTATATCGCTTAAAAACTGTAAATACCTACAGATGCAAAAATTAAATCACACAGTAATAAAACATTTCGAAACAAAACAAATTAAATTTATCAACTTCGTAAAAATTTTAAAATCGAAACAGAATTTGTAACCAGCCAGTAAGTTCTGAAAATTAACGTTTTCCCTCAACCTTTTCAGCTGCCTACATCTGGTCAAATAACAGCGCAAGTGTAGTACACACACACACACACACATACATACACGCATAAATACATCGTTCAATGTTAACTCTTGCATCTCACATGACAATTAGATTAACTTCCAGTAGTGGCGGTATAAGTTAGAAAATAGTAAAATTATAAATCCGGCCAAGTGAGTGTAAAACTTACACACGAAGACTTCCATTCTCCCATCCCACATGAGCAACATACAATATAATATTACACATTCTGAAACTTGTATCTATAATAGATTTGCTAGAGAAAAAATCATTGAAAAATTTATTTTAGTTTTAAGGGGCCTCCCAGAAATTTATTATCAGTTGATGAATTTGGCATAATGATACATATTCTGTGGAAATGTCAACTTCCTACCTATTACGATTTAAAAGATACAGAAAAACAGTGTAGACTCACAAATAGGCCCCGCAACCTTAATACAGAAGCCTAAAAATGAGGCTCTGCCACAGAATAAATATTCTGTGGCAGAGCCTCAGAACAGCACAGCAACTACCAGAGATATGCTTAATGTGTCAATTACTAGGTAACAGTTTCCCAGTCAACGGTCCCACATTTTCCCGCAATAAAAATACTTTATCCTTACTAACGTTCTATTAAAGTATTCAAAACCTAGCCATTCACATTTTATTCTGAGTCTGGTAGACGTTTTTCTTTCAGTTTTGATACTTTTATTTATTTATTTTAGGTCGCTTTTTAACATCTAAGGTCATTAGCGACCTCGGTTGACATTTTTATATACTTTTATATATTTTTATATACTCGTATATAATACGCATATATTATGACATTGTCTTTAACCTTATCCTAAAGTATCATTTTGCCAAAGTTTTGATACTTGTTCGTTCAGTCTCTAAATATGCTATAATACTGAGATCTTGATTTCATGCAGAAATTTCATTCCAAAAAGCATTTTCAGTCATTCTGAATTTTGTAATTTTACGTTTAATAGAATATTTTGTTATAACACAGTTACACTACACATAAGTATGGAACTTTTGTGCATATATATATATATGTATATGGTCTATGCTCGAAGAATTCTGCCGCCCTCACCGATTATCATGGAAAATCTATTTGAGAAGTAAGAAATGATAAAATTTCGCGCAAATTTCATTTGAACTAACATAACTTAACTTGGCCCTGTTTTAAATTAACACCCATAAATTGTGTTTTGCTTACTTAAACCTACACTGCTCGTGGCCCGACACGCACTTGGCCTAATTTCAAGTTTTATCTCATTGTAAAACTTTGTCTATGCTATTAAAATGCTGCATTTCTATTGGTAAGGTCTAGTCAAGGTCTAGTTAGTTAGACCAGCAGTGGACTAGTTTGGGTTGACAATGATAATGACCTATAGGTATACCTTCTATCGACTAAAGACCTTATAGTCTTTCATCATCATCATCATCTCAGCCATAAGAAGTCCACTGCTGGACATAGGCCTCCCGCATGGATTTACAAAAAGACCGATTGGAAGCGGCTTGCATCCAGCACCTTCCCGCCACTTGTATGAGATCATCTGTCCATCTCGTGGCTGGTCTTCCTACGCTGCGCTTGCCGGTGCGTGGTCTCCACTCGAGAACCTTTCGGCCCCATCGGCCATCAGTTCTACGTGCTATGTGTCCTGCCCACTGCCATTTCAACTTGCTAATCCTCTGTGCTATATCGTTGAATTTTGTACGTCTACGTATCTCTTCATATCTTATTCGATCTCGTAGAGTGACACCGAGCATAGCCCTCTCCATAGCTCGTTGCGCGACCTTGAGCTTCCTTATAAGGCCCATAGTTAGGGACCACGTATAGTTTTTAATATAATTATATTCTCAGAATAACGTTATTTGCTGAAGTACATACTACAAACCTTAGACATGATCTGTAGAAGTGATTATACTTATTATTTTTGTTAAGATAATGATAAGGTCAAAGTTTGCTTGCGTTTGTCCAAATTGCAGATAATAAAATATGTGCCTAACGACAGTATCTAAGCAATAATTTTATTAGTCAATAACTAAAATAACAGTTGGGTTTTTGTGTTACAAAAAGGAATTTACATCTGCTTGCGTTTTCGTCTAAACTGATATTTTTCGATGATATTAAACAATTTTTTACGGATTTATCACGCATATTTTACATCATTTAAAAACCAGTTGCGTGTATAGAAAAATATAGTTTCGCATAAAAATAATAAGCGGTAGCAATTAGTAAGACATAACATAAAGAGAACTGTCATATAGTACCTAAGTATCACCTGTGACAACGGACGCTGCAGTTTCTGAAACTTCAATCTTTTATTTATGTAAAATATACGCAATAAATCAACGGATTTATCGCGTATATTCTACATTGTTATTCATTGAAATGAAATAACGATTTCATTTCAATGAATAGCAATTTCGAAAACCTAATAATTTTTATCTCGGAGCGAAATCATTAAAAATAGGTTCAAATAAATAAATAATAAATTATTTTACAAAAAAATATAAATGGAAATATAAATAATATACACATTATAAACTAATTAGGCAAAAGGGACAAAATCAGCTTTATGTCGTAGGAATTAAGTTAGTCGAATAGAATTTATTATTCATAACTACTATTTGCGCTGCGATGGTTTTCATTTTGCCCCCTTACACGAGCTTAGATGTTAATCGAGTTCTGGTTATGTATTAAATAAAATAAAATGTCATTTGCATCGCAGAACACATGTATCATATTTTATGTAAAGCAGAAACTAAAAGCAGGAAACTTGATTGTTGATTGAGCTTAGTGGCGTTTTATGAGCCCTATACCTAATGTATAATTTTATTATCGTAAAAAAACTGAAAAAAATGAACTTCAAAACACGAAATTCTTTTACTTGGATAACATTTTTCCAGTTTTTTTCTTTTAAAAGCCAAAGTACTGTACTGATTTTGATAAAATTTATATGGGAACATCTACCATACAAAGAAGAATCATCAAAAACAATTCATAATTGGCAGAGTAATTGTGTAACAAACATTAATAAAACATACAGTCGAATTGAGAACATTATTCTTTTTGGAAGTCGGTAAAAAGTAGACTACATAAGATTGGAGGGGTTAGAAGCTTTAGGACTACATCTCGACATGACTTGATAGCGGGTATGACTAAATCGTTTTGAGACTAAATCTCGATATGACTACATCGCGTTAGGTTCACATTGCTTTTGTACTAGATCGCGAAAAGACCAGATAGTGTAACGACTAAGTTGTCGTTCTAGTAATATATAAGACAAAGAAGAAATTTTGATTTTATGCAAGTTGAGTTAGTTACATAAATATAATTAATATAGTCAGATTAATAAGAAACTGACTACACTAAACCACTAAATCAAAGTTATTAGTTTTTATGCGACTGCTTCTGACCTTACAGTTTTAAATTAAAATAAAACAGACCAAGTGCGAGTCGGACTCGCGCACGAAGGGTTCCGTACCATTATATATAAAAACGGCAAAAAAATCACGTCTGTTGTGTGGGAGCCCCCCTTAAATATTAATTTATTTTATTTTAATTTATTTATTTATTTTTAAAGTGAATAATATAACTCATATTCTGTGAATATTTCAAGCGCTTACCTGTTGCCGTTATCAATATCGAGCAAAAACAAGCAAAAAAATCACGTTTGTTTTTATGGGAGCCTTTAATTTATTTTTTTTATGTTTTTTAGTATTTGTTGTTATACCGGCTACAGAAATATATCATCTGTGAAAATTTCAACTGTCTAACTATCACGGTTCATGAGATACGGCCTGGTGACAGACGGACGGACGGACGGACGGACGGTCAGACAGTGGAGTCTCAGTAATAGGTTCCCGTTTTTACCCATTTGGTACGGAACCCTAAAAACATGGTCCACGACGGACAAAATATACCTAGCTGACTGACAGTATTACACAAAAATGCAGTCTGATTATGAAGGATATCTGTTTTAGGTTTCCGTACTAGGGGTGTGGGAGCCCATTTATGAAGCTAAGTCTGTCTGTATTACACTTAAAGGCTATATGTTTTGAACGGTAATAGACATAAGTCTCCACTTACCTGTTCTTATTTATAAATCAAAAAAAAATCAAAAAATTACCTAATATTCTATTTATATCCAATAGGTGTATTATATAAGTATTATAGCTATTTCTATTAACATATTATTATACTTTAAAATCAAATCATATGGTTTAATAATAGCATTCGATGTATGGGAACGGTTGAATTACACGTGCAAGGAAAATATTTCAATAGCAGTCAAACCGGTTTATTTATATAAATTCACATTTATTTCGCTTATTGACTTTTCTTGCGTGTAGATAGATAAAGATAAAAAAACTAGCTATCAAACTAATCATAAAATTGGAGTGAGTAAAAGACTAATTAGGTAAAGGAATTTCATTTTTATAGGATCACATCTAAATTCTCATAACAAATAAAAAAAGAGAATATTTAAATATTTTCGGAAACATATAATCTCGCACTCACACAGATACACGAAAACCCAGTCAAAACAGTAACTCATTTTTTAAAATCAATTAAATATTAAACATATTTTAACGAACAAATTCACTGAATGATTAGAATGTAAAGAAATACTTCGTTGATAAAAATTAAGTACCTCTATTTCGCAGCACATTAAAAGCCGGTTAATCAAGTTCTTTATCAAATAATTTGCACAAATATAAAACATGTAGCCCAAATGAACCAAATACGGATGTAAAAGTGAAGACTAAATAAATGTTGATGCTACATGCAAATTAACTTTCAACTTTACGCAAATATCTGCACTTCGTAGCAAACTTTGTAGCATGCGATATGTATTTTTAAAAAAGTAACTTTTTCCACTTATGCTCAGTTTCAAAGAGAAAAAGAACTATAAAGTTGCATGTCTAAATAAATTGAAAACAATTCATATTGCACAAAATACAATGATTTTAAACTACTGAAAGGAACATGATAATGTTTTGATTAAATCGTGCTTGAATGTTATTTGTGATAAGCTAGATGACGTTGTCATGCAGGGTGGTTGCAGAGCACTAATGGGATGAGCGTCCTCGCCGGCCGGCACCGGGTGTCGGCGAGCCGGTACTCACGTGGTGACAATCAAGCGGCCATCTCAGGAGGCTGCGGCGCGAGCAGAGCGCGGCTGGACTCGGAGCGGAGCACGACGCGGGGCTTACTCGGCGCTAGGGCCTGGTGCAGCGGAGCCGCGGACGCGCGTCTCGAGGAAGGAAGTCCCGGCGAACTGTCAACGGCGCGGAAATCGGGCGGCGGTGAGCGCGGCGCGCATGCGTCGCGCGCCCGTCAACAGCCGCCTTGCAGCCACTCCCGCCCGCTCGCCCGCTCGAGCCCCTACCCCCCTTCCCTTTAAATCGAACGTCATATCCCACCGCGCCACCCCGCTGTAATTTCTGAAAAGCGCTGACTACCCCCCGCCGGCCGACCCTAAAAAATGCATTGCGTAACGGTTTTATAAATTTCGCTGGAGAATGTTTGTCCAATCAATTATCTACCTGCTTTCAGGCAGGTTGCGGGAATTGGAACTGGTTCGATTTTAGACGCATGGTTGCTTTGCTTCACGCAATGTTTTTTGACAAAAACTGTTTACTCACTTTTTTACAAATAGTTGTTGAACTACCTACATTTTGTTACGCTCACGTCACATGTCACGTCGTACGTCACGTTTGTTTACTTGACGCCAATTTCGAAACGAAAGTTGCAAAATAAAAGTTTCAAATTTTATAAATCCTCTGCATAAATTTCCATACAGTCTTCTTTAACTCTTTGCTCGACATAGACCACTCTCTTATGATGCCATCGATATAGCATATCTGCCTTGGTCCAGTGTACACCCATAATATGATCAGCCCTGTTTGTACAAACTGTCCCACTGCTGGGCGCGGGCCATCTTCTCATTATGAGATGGGTAAGGCCATAGTCTACCAGGCTGACCAAGTGCGGGTTGGCAGACTTCACACATCTTTCAAGATCATTGAGAACTCTCAGACATGTAGATTTCCTCACGATGTTTTCCTTCACCGTTTGAAGTTGGCGGCAATCAACAATACGCACATAACTTCGAAAAGACAGAGGTGCGTGCCGCGAGATTCAAACCCAGGACTTGCGGATTGCAAGTCGAACGGTCTCCCGACTAGGCTGTCGGAAACTTGCACATCCATACTGCACACTAAATAACAACAATAACAACCTTCTCTATCTATCATCACTGTGGCTACCAACGTGTCCTGTCCATCATTTATCATCCTTTTTGGTAGAAAACAAAGATGACCTATTTTCCAACTACAGAGTAATTTTGTATTCACAAAAAAATCACATGACATAACTAAAAATTAATAGAGTTTTTCCGAAATTAAATTGGTGATTTTAGATCAATGCGAAATACTCTTTATTTTTTAATTTTTAGGGTTTTTAGGGTTTATATTTTTATGAGCTGTGCCGCGCAATTACACCCTTGTATCTTGTTGTAGTTATAAAAAAATGATAGTGAGGATGAACGGTGGGGGTGATGATAAAATGTAGTTCCACAGCAATCGGTTTTACCTTTTGGTCGTGAATATGGTGAAAATCTAACAAACGGAGAGACAAATAAAGTTAATTTTGTTTTAGTTTTAAGATTGCAATCGAACTTGACCTTGAAAGCTTGATCTTTTACAGATTTAAGACCGATTCATCAGGTCTACGATCGGATCCGATTTTTTATTATTTTTTATTATTATAAATAAAGACAAAATTATCATTTCAACTTGGACGGTACTTCCTCACGTTTCTGAGAAGACAACGATGTGATCCTATAAAGATTTCTTTTTTACACTTCTTTATGCGGAACCCTACAATATAATTTTTTTAATATTTCTATCACTTTTTTTATGTTCGACAGTTGAACAGTTACTGTTTTACTCATGGATATATTTTGTCTCCATAATATCTAATGTTTCTAGATCATTCCAAGAATGGAAACACCTTGTTATAAAAAAAAATATGTTTCCCTTCAAGTATCCGTTTATAAATACACCCACGCTATAAAATGTTACCAATAAATACATATGAATGATATTCACAAACGTACAAACGTACGTCCATGACATTTCGGCCACTACATGGTAAAAAAATTGATTTGAATTCAGTGTCTTACAAACTACGTGAAAACTGACTGGTCTAGGTGGTGAAAGGAAACCGGAGATCATGCTTACATCACATATAATCAAATAACTTATCTAATCTATCGTAAATTTTACTTTTAAAATCTGACGTTTTTAACAATTATAGACTTCGTGCTTTAAGAAATTCCCCTGTATGTAATTGCCAAACTTGGCCAATATATAATTAAGTTAAGAACAGTAAAGTTCATAAGTGGCCTTTTTACCATAGTTGTTTGCTGATTTTTTGATAAGTACTGAATATAATAGATTTTGCGATTGTGGCGCGTTCCGTGGATATCCACGGAACCAGATAATTTGAGCGACCCTTACATTATGACACTCGAAAGAGATACTTCGGTTGCGTACTTGTAAAATACTTGTTCAGTACTCGATGCTCGCACGTTACGCTAATGAAAGGATAGAAAATTTAGTTATTTACAGCTTATACCTATA
Source organism: Lycia hirtaria (assembly GCA_947563715.1). NCBI lineage: Eukaryota > Metazoa > Arthropoda > Insecta > Lepidoptera > Geometridae > Lycia > Lycia hirtaria. Next base: position 42,607,746 of record OX387379.1, read on the forward strand.
CCGATATAACGTTTTAATAAATGTCGAGTGATTCAAGTTGTGACGAGAAGATGATTTTTTCCGATTTATCCCCAAACCTTCTCAGGCGTATCTTTGCTTATACATACGTATATTCAGGTTTTCTGTTTACTGTTTCTAGGCACGGATATTTTTCTATTTCTTCGTCAAATTGAATATTTAACAGTTCCAATGCCATTTTGCTGAGCTTCGTAAAAGACGCGACACGCAGTTGACTGAAATGAGAAGTATTCCGAGACTAAATAGCGAACACGTATGATATCGGTATCGATGTGTTCGAGATACAAATATTATATCAGATACCCTTCGGTGACTCTTGTTTGAGACTCCCGTCATCTAACATAATCTAAGAAAGACTTAAGCGTGAAGGGTATTTTTTAAAAGAACTGCAAAATATTCTTTCTTGGGAACAATCGGCTCGGAACAATGCAATTACAGAACGCTTTCTGAATAGAACGCGATCTATTGACGGGCTTTAGCTAAATTTGATACAAAAATTGTTTTCTTCAAACAATTTCTCGACAGACCTTTTGCTATGCAAACCTGCGCCGCAGTTAAAGTAAGATGTTATTCCTAAGAAACTCAAAATTTTATTTAATATAGATATATCGCTATAATAAATATATCGCTCAAAATTCAACAAGCAAATAAAAAAAAAAAACTAGACTAATGGTTTAAAGTTTTACTTTTAATTAACTTTATTTCCCACAATATATTAACCTACTTTACCTTATCTAGCTTGGCATACATAATTTTAGGATGCAATACCGTTTAATATGTATTTGAAATGTGTACTTTCTCTTATTGCATTCTGTCGTGTATGTTATTGAATAAAGAATAAATAAATAAATAAAATTATCTTTATGACTCAGTTAATACAATTAATCAATACGTCAAATAATAACAATTATGCCACCCTCAATATTTCACTACAAGCAATCAAAAAACTGCATTTCTTATTGAAATGCCAAAAATATACATCGATTTTGGTCTACATTCTTGATGTACCGTGCAGAAATCTCTACCACTTTACTCGTTTTCTGAGTACTTATCTTTAAATTTTCAAGACTAAAGTGAATAGATTTCTTCAAAATCGAAGTTCTCTATCCTCAGCCACATCATCGTTTACCGTCAGGTCAGTTGGAAATTAAACGCAGATTTATTTAATTTAAAAAAATCCTCTTTTACAAAACGAACCGCATCCTAATATAATCACACACGCAAAATATTCCGTTCGCAAAATGTTCAACAGCTATTCTCAACATACTCAAAGTTTATCACAATTAACTCAAGGTGTACAATATATAGAAAGACACATATCTTTTCAATACAGCGATGTCCATCCCTCCAGCAAACAAAGGATAACCCAGGAGAATGGGGTCACACCGGCTGGCCAAAAAATAATGCATCAGTTGTGCTCTTTCAGAAATAGAAGCCGATATGTAGGCCAAGCTATGCGTTGTACACCTTGTTAGATTGAGCAAAAAGTTTGTACGTGAAACCTGTACGCTAATACCATTACTTACTGCAACGATTTTATATTTATATATTTTGCGGTAATGTGGTGATTTATGACATTTAAATGGTTAAAGCTAATTAATATTATGCAAATAAATTACCTTTACCTTTATCTTTATCTTTAAGATACTGCTGACCTAAAGTTACTAGCATTTAATGGTCAAGTGCCTTTATTAACCACAATAAAACAATATACAAACTGCACGTACATAATTAAGTAACTACTACATAAAATGCTAATTGATCACCTTAGAACGGTAAAGGTCTAAAGATAATCCAATTGCTCAAATCCACTACCGGTTCGGAGCATATCCAGCATGCTGGTAACTTGGCAATTCTACGTTGTATAGCAATGCGTTGGGCTGGATACTTACCATCATTTTAGTCACGCGTCGCGTCGATCGCGGGCCAAGATAATTTTTTGTGGATGAGCAAACAGGGATATGTAACCTCCATCGAGATTAACATGTTTTCGCCGCTTGTGCTGTTCTGCCAAATTTAATTTAATTTAATAATTAATTAATATCAATTATTTTGTTCAATTGAATGACATCACCTCAAAAGAACAAAAAGGAGTAATTTAAAAGCAATTTAAAACAAAATACAAAATAACTTTGTTTACTTAAACTATCACGGTCATTCATTAAATCATTATTATTATTAATGGCTCTATTAATTAGTATTAGGTAGTCTTAGAAATAAGGATACGCGTACAAAATTTCAAATCCATTTTTCTATCGGACTGCAAGAAGCACGAAAAAGCGACTTCGTTACATAATTGATATTCCGAAAACATGTACGAAGCGCTTTGGCTCCACTTTCATTGTGCGTACCACCAAACTGTGGTATCCTGAATGGGTCTTTCCGGATAGATATAATCTAGGTGTCTTCAAATCGCGAGTGAATAGATTTCTTCTAGGCAAGCGCGCTCCATCGTAGACCGTAACTCTCGCTTAACACAGTGAGTTGACGATCAAGCACAACCTTTTTTCGAATAAAATAAATATATGTGCATTGATATTGTGACATGTTTTGTCAGAACTATCAATTGTGTTCGAGTGCCAGTGATAACGCTCTTCGCAGTAAAAGACAAAGAAAGAGGGTAGACAGATTCGTTGCTTCTAACCGTATCATCCATCCGCATTATTCAGTCGCCCGTGAACATGATGCATGTAACTATGGCGAAATATCAAAAAGTGAATGAGCTCAAAATTAACGCGAACCACGGTAAATATCCCGTTAATTATAATAGTGATTTAAATTGTTTTTTTTTTTTAATTAAATTAACGGGTAACCAACGAGTAACTCGTCTTTCCTTCTTGTAAAATATCCCAGTATGGGTCAACCGCATTCGGCTTTTTCAAAAGATGCAGGATAATATATGTCACTCCCGCTTGACGCTATAGTTGCTGATTTTGAATAAAATGGACGCGAATAACCCTTAAATTAACAAAAAAGACAGTAAACATAATAAAATATATTCGAATTGAGATCCTTTCCTTTTGAGTTTGTTAAAAAATAATTGTAAGCCGGAAAGTGGGTCCAATTTATAATAAAAAAATTGATAACAGACGTCCACTGAGCGGCATACTCGTACCGTGACAAGTGGAACTAAAATAAGAGTTTGTAAATAAATAAAATACAACACCATTACAACCAATACAAGACCCGACTGCATAACAGAGATTTTCGTAGTGTAAGTGGTACGTTTAAAATTATGCTGAGTTTACGTTTTCAGAAAGTACGCGCAAAACCACAAAGCACAAATTATTTAAATGTTCATTCTTGTAAGCCACCTAGATAGGTACTTGTCAGAGAAGATTATGAAAAATTATTTTTTCAACCGACATAGAAAAGCAGGAGTTTCTCAATTCGACTCTATTTTTTTATGTTTGTTACCTCAGAGCTTTCGACTGGGTCAACCGACTTTGATGATTTTTTTTTTCTTTGAAAGCTGGTGCTTCCCGTGTGGTCCCATTTCAATTTGGTCTAGTTCTGACCTCCGTGAGAAGTCAGTTGCTTCAGTTTTTTAAACTATAATTATTTTATATGAGAGTTAATATTATTCAAGAAAAATTTAGCCTATAGAACCTCACACACAAAACCGCTCAAGCTGTCTAATCCATATATACCTACATACACCAGAAAACAGTACCCTCCTTCTAGCTCCGTCGGGTAAGACCGTCACAGCAAGATAGACACGTGATGTACTAGTACGTAACAAAGAATGCATTGGTATCATTAATAGTAGGAATAGAAAGTGGGACAGACGGCCCAATTCTTGTATATCTGTATTTCATACCGTGGCCCACATAGCTGCTACCCGAGGCATAGCGTATCTGCAATGAGGGCACAAGTGGCCAACACCCAGACCAACATTCTTTGCCCGGGCTAGATTTGTAGCGCGAAATGTGTCAGGACGCGGCGCCTTTCTGTCTAAACTAGTAGTTCTATGAACAATAAACCACGCGAGCACAAAGTGTGTACTCGTGAGGTATCGAAAATCATGTTCAGTTTATTTTTTCTGTCTAATAATATATAAATCGGCCGAGAAATGGCGTCGTAGTTATCTTCTTCTCTTTTCAAACGCGATTTCAAAGTAATTAACCTTTTAATTCATTATTCTCATGACCGATTTTGCTTTATAATTCTCCTTTAGAATAAAATATACCAAACATTTCTAGCTAATGTTATTTAAAACGGTCAGAAAATATCTTTGCCCCATTTTTGGGGAAATACTCTTTGTCGACAAAGGAAAAATTCTATATATCCTACTATTTGATACAGAAACCTTCGTTCGCTTCACTTACTTGGTCAATAAACTTCTGATTTGATCTCTTCTGTTTCTTAGGCAACCGCGGTACATAATGGACCGCAGCATGGCTCAACATCAAACGAGCTGGCAGTGAAGCATTTGCGTAGCAGCTCTCTAGCTGCTCTAGAGGCAGCAGTAAGTTTTATAAAGGTCAGAACTTTCCAACTTCAAAATAACCTTCAGCTGAAAGTTTCAAGTTTACTAACTTATCTGAAAGTGGGACATTGAAAACTGTAAGTATATTTGTAAGGAATGAAAACAGAAACGATTTAGATGCATTAAATGCTTTACAATGCTTTTAGATTGATACACTGAATGCAAAACTTAAATAAAAAAATATAGATTAATTGTTCTACGTATGTTTATTATTTTTCCATACCGGAAAAGTGCACAGTTCCGTTTTTGACGTGATAACGTCAAATCGGATGTAATAGGGCGAATTCTGTGGTCAAATCGATGAACGCCGGCTGCGTGCACGAAAAAGCATGACTCTTGTCATGTTCCGCCTGAGCCGAGCGTGCAAGCGAGAGCGCGGAACAAGTGATAGAGAGGCACGATCGGCCTAAGCGTTCAACTTGTGGCGCATTGTTATCACGTAAATCGACTATATCGTTCGTAAGCCGACTTTACAGACAAACGGCTCGCCTGATGGTAAGGTGATAACCGTCGCCTAACTGCAACATCAGTGGCATCGCTCTTGCTTTGTTAATCCAGAGAGGTGCTGGTAGTTTTTTTAAAACACTATTTCGTCTTTGTTAATCCAAAATTTCCCATGTGACGCTTTTTCGAATATTTTTATAGGTTTGTAGGGTTCCTTCTTTAGCATAAAACCCTTAAACAAAAAGTAGAAAAAAAACTTAAGGTACCTATTTAATTTTTCTTTTACAGTAATGATTCCATACCTTAGTGTTAGTAGAAATACCTTAGTAAAAATAACAATTATAGTTTAACAAACAGAAAAACCGACTTCAATATACAATTCGTTTACTTGGACAACATTTTTTCAGTTTTTTTTAAAGCTAAAGTACTGAACCGATTTTGGTAAAATTTATTTATGACTACTTTTGAGATATTACCTACCAAACAAAAAAGAACCATTAAAAACAATTTATAATTGGCGAAGTAATCGCTGAACAAACATACAAAAATAAACATACAGGCGAATTGAAACTTCCTTCTTTTTGGAAGTCGGTTAAAGGTATATAAGAGGTAACCAGAGTATTATTCAAATTATCAGGCAGAAATATTTTTTTCTTACATGGAAGGCACTATATTTTTAGTTTCATTATATTTAAGTACTTAAATACTCGTACATAAGCTTTAAATGAGATAGATACATATACTTATGAGTAAAATTTCTTCTAAATAAAGTACCATTATTAACTAGTCCTTTCTTTCAGAAAAAACACCGTTTCAATAGTGTGGCAGTCGCGACCGAGGGACGCAGCTAGTCCTATATAAGACCACCTGTACACTTGTACAGTGCCACCTAATGCGCTCAACAACAGTAATACATAAAAAACAAGCAGCGTATAACCAACCGAGATGATGTCGGTGTCAGTTTGTATGGCACTTGAGATAGGTACAGGTTACTATGAAAGTGTTTGTATGTAGTTGGTCGAAATTATACTCTTTTTAACCGACTTAAGAAGAAAAGAGGCTATCAATTCGACCTGTATGTTTGTAATATTGTCACAATTTTTGTATGTTAGTCTATACCAGCTTCTAAACATGTGTGCCAAATTTCATAAGTGTATGTATGTTTGTCCACGCATTACGCAGAAACTATAAGTCGTATTTAAAAAAATTATTCAACTTAGGAGTCACTGTAAATTTTATCAAAATCGGTTCAGTAGTTTTCAAGATATGGGCTTTGAACACTCACTTCGTTCATCGCAACTACAGAGTACAGAGTGTCTCTTACATTTCAATTGTTTGATAGACAGTGACATGAGCGGTGATCAGCTTTGACGACCGTTTTTAACTGACTTCAAAATAATAAATACTATTAAAAATGAATAAATAAGAGTAATTAAAAAAACCGACTTCAAATTGAAAAGAAAGAAATAACTAGAAGAAAATCAAAACTGGGCGTCTACCTAAGTAGGTATGTACACCAACTATTTTTTTTTTCTGTCGGTGACTTAGTTGATGAGAGCTTAGGGCCTGACACCGACCCCCAAAAAAAATAGTTGGTGTACGTACCTTGATTTTCTTCGAGTTATTTCTTTCTTTTCAGTTTGAAGTCGGTTAAATTTTTTTAAATTACTTTTACGTGCATTTGTGCTCAATCAAGTGCAAGTTCACTCATTCATGTTATATCTTCAAAAGTGTTGATATGCGAGACGGACGATGGTCTCACTACACACTCTTAAAACTAAATTATTTATTTTAGATAATAATTTGTCCTTGTTTACGCGAAATAAATCAAACATTGCAAGTCGATAATGGCGAAGACCTTGTTAAGTTCATGTTTAAGAATTAGCATAATGAGTGTTTGTTTATGTTGTGTTCAACAAATCAAATATTCAGTACGTGAGTGTATGTATGTATGTATGCGGTCATTAATTTTGTGGTTTTGCATGTTGTGTGCTAGGTTTCACGGAACAATATGGGTACAGTGTGACCACAATGAGATGAAAAATTTCTTCATATTTATTGAAAATTGTTTCATATTTGTTGTAGAGTAAAGCCTTACTTAGATTTATATACAAGAAATTATTTTATGCACAAGAATGGAAATTTTTGCCGCCGTCTCTGTTTCCTGAGACCTACCTAATCTTGGAATTTTCAAGGCTAGAGTGAATAGATATCTTCTAGATCGACGAGCTACATCCTCGGCCACACCGTCGCTTAACATCAGGCGAGTTGGTGGTCAATCGTAGATCTTGAAAAAAATATCGTATAGGTATATAATTATGTACTTTGCTATAGTAGATGCGCACCGGTGCTGTGTGAAAATGTCCACTAATATTTATTTATTTCATCATTATCAACATTTTCTCAGCCATAAGAAGTTTACTGTTAGACTCCAAAAAGACCGATTAGAAGCGGCTTACATCCATTTATTTATTTAAATATAATTATTCTTTATGTACAATTTGTAGTAAAGAGCTTTTTATAAAAAGAAATAAACTTACACATATACTATAAAATTGTTATATTAATAGGTAGTCTTACAATTGTTATAATACCTATTAATAGAACATTTAAATTAGTTGTAAATTTATGAAAATCAGTATGATCTTATATAATTAAACAAGAAGGTAAGTGACACACCTTAGTAAAATTATAAATTCTGTACCAAAATTAAAGCCTGTTCGATAATAATAGCGCTTAAGTGCAGGCAAATTAATTGTCTAAACAGTGTTATTAGAGTTTAAAACTCTGATTACGGTCATACTGTATGCGTTATCTATGCTGCTATTGCGTGCATGTTTAAAATAATGGACGGCGGGGCGGCGCGGGATGCGCGGGGCGCGGCGGCTCTAGTACAGCCGCGCTTGCATACAACCGCGAGCCGCATCCCGGCCAAACACCGCGGCACGTGTAGCCCAGGGACGAACTCAACAAAATAGGATGCAGTTTCTTACCAACTAAAACAGACACTGAGGAAAAATGTTTTAAATAAACATTACCCATAATTTACTTCATAAAATATTTAGATTTTTCAATATTGTAAACATATTTACCAATATAATCTTGTATTTATAAACGGTACAAGGTCACACATGCATTCAAATAATACAGTGGCTTATCTACGCGATACGTGTAACAGGGTCGAATTTGCGAATTCAGAACGCATTTCTGCACAGAGAGCGGCGAGTATGAAAAAAAAAATACGTAGGCAAAAGTAGGTCGGCCAAAATTACGTAGATGTTTGTCATTGACATTGACTTCACGGGAAGGTTTCGCGGAGGATCCGACCGTGACCATGACAGAACACAGGCGATGTTACTACGCACTGGTTTGTACTTACCATTTGTTTTTTTTTACACATTTATATAATGTAACAAATAAGCGCAATTACAATTAGAACCTTTTACAGACGAATTTGTGTCTAATTTTTTAGTCTAAAAAATCGGCTTAAATACCGAATTTCTATGCAAAGTTGTCAATGTCATGTAAAATCTTATCAAATATCACGGCACGTGTAACTGGCGAACCTTTTATGCAGTTTCATCGAAAAAGCCTTTGAAAATCGCCCTCGTTTTATAATCACCCGGGGCGGAGGTGGTGAGGAGAGGCGGGCGGTGGAGGCGACTCGTGCAAACCTCCTCTCCCCGGGCAAACGTCGGCACGTGTAAGAGACCTGCATACACTAAACTACTGGAAATTGGAATTGGGGAGAAATTTCCCGGAAAATGTAGCTGGTTGTGTACTAAAATAAAGGGAATGGATAGATATTTTCTTGGAAAATAGAGTTGGATCTGTTCAATAAAACAGTTTTGTCTGTAAAATTTGGATTGAACTAACATGAATGGGTAGGATAGGAAATCAACAAGTATCCTAAAAAAATACTAACAATTCGATATAGGTAAAACAAATGAAAATAAAGAAAAAATCTGGAGAACACAGTTCACATTTATTGATTTATATAATAATAGTTTGTGGATCCAAATGTATACTAATAAGAGTAGGTACTAACTGCTAATTAAAAAAAGGTGAATAAAGTTTGGCGTGAGACCATGATTTTTTTATTATATTTAGATCTATTCCTATAGTTTTATTAACAAAAACTTGAATAAACTATTTATGTACAATTATTATTAAAAACCTTGTGAGTGAAGATTCAAACAAAGAGTACAAACATAATCAAATTCCAAGTGAGACGAACACCATACAAACGCCATATTTTTTGCTAATTGAATTTTAGTCATGGCACATCTAAGCACGAGCGCCAAGGTCACGCACGGGAACACGTCAAAAACACAAAAATAATATTATTTTAACGCGCAGTAAGTAAGGCCTGTTTCCAATCCGGGCCTGTAATCGCATTGTACAATAACGTCATTCACTCACACATCAAAGCGCATAGCCGAATTTCGTGGATGTATTTTCCTATTTTACGTGTATGTGTGCAACGCAACACCAGTGGCGGAGGGACGGCGATATCGGCACTCGATAACGCGCGAGCGAGACATAAGAAGCTTATATAACGCATTATTTTTATAATTAACAGACAAAAATTGAGAGATACGTCGGCGCGACCCTGACTGAGGACAGTGATCCCAAGAAACGAAAATTTGCACAGATCGAATGTGGGCGGCCTCGAGCGCTGCACGCTACACACACAGAGGTGACTACGCACACATAGAGCCGAGGGAAAATTCTCGACTTCCGCGTGTGAGCCAGGCTCAGCGAGCCAGCCTACATGCACCCTCCCGCATCGATCGGTGCATCCCCCTATGCCCTATTAATTTTAAACTAGATTGGAATCGAAACCGAACATCTTTATAAAGACGTTAAAATACGTTTGAAGTAGAAATGATTCTCGTTTGCCATATAATCGCAATTTGAATAACGTGAATGGCTCACCAATGTAGCAACAAGTTACCTACTAGTCAGGTTTTCAGCAATGAGGTTGTAGATGAATATTAAATAGAGAAGCGATACGAATACACATTTTTGTACAGCTGTGACAGAGAAGCAGGTTTTCTTTTTTCGCTGAGCGATCAATTAACGCAAATACGTCGAGCAGTTATACTTACACATATAAGCAAAGTGAATATGAAACAGAAACAAAGTCAATTATACTCTCATAATTAGCCCTATAGTTATATATACATCTATGCAAAGTGAATATGAAATACACGTCTAAGCAAAGTGAATATGAAACAGAAATTAAGTCAATTAAACTCTCATAATTAGCCCTATAGTTATACATACACATTTATGCAAAATGGATATGAAACAGAAACATAGTCAATTAAACTATCATAATTAGCCCTATAGTTATATTAACACATCTATGCAAAGTGAATATGAAACAGAAACAGAGTTAATTAAACTATCATAATTAGCCCTATAGTTATATTAATACATTTATGCAAAGTGAATATGAAACAGAAACAGAGTCAATTAAACTATCATAATTAGCCCTATAGTTATATTAACACATCTATGCAAAGTGAATATGAAACAGAAACAGAGTCAATAAAAATCGATCAATGAATTCTATTATAGTTAAATATTTGTCAATATATTATTTACAGACTTCTATCGTTATATGGCTTAGTGTAGTTGAAACTGAAACAACATGAACTAAATTATTTCTATAGTTAAATTCATATAAAAATTATGATTAAAAATAATTACACATAATATTTATTTTAATTCTTTGAGTAAATAATTATTTGAGACTTAAAAGCGATTTAGAAAAAAATATAAGATGCAAAATTTCTCGAATACATACCTACTTGATATAAATTCTATTTAATAATAGTTAAGAAAAAACCGACTTCAAAATACGCAATTTGCTTACTTGGATGAAAGTTTTCCATTTATTTTGTTATAATAACCAAAGCACTAAACCGATTTTTGTAAAATGTATAACGGGACTACCTCTGAAGTATGACCACCAAACAAAAGAATCATCAAAACAATTCACAATTGGTACAAATAATTAAAAACCTGTTCTGGCAGCTTGTGCTAATGAAGCTCTTTCATATGATAACCCACTTAATCAATTAATTAAAAATGTCCAGTTTTCGGATTTTTTCCTATATGTGTACTCTAACACAATGCTTCTTGCCAAATTGTACAATAATAGGTCAACGGGAAGTACCCCATAGGTTTTGATTCCATTGCGAGTGTCGAAATATGCGTTTTTTGCGACATATTCGGCTGTAACTTGTTTTTATGAAAATTGAGAAGTTTGATGTTACTCTCTGCAGCAAGAGACTACGGATCTGCGTATATGGTTTAATCTTTAATTAACTCGATATCTTCACGCGTTCTCGAGATTACAGGTCTTGACAAAGAGATAAAGATAAAGATAAATATATTTCAGGTAAAATCTTACAAAGAATTTTACAGATCTAAGCTTAACAAATTAACACTCAGTACAAACAAAATTTCAATGTAAGGCGTGTAGCAAATTAGTCTAGGAACCCCAAACTAAGCACTAGGCTTGTGTCTTGGGGTTCAATCACGAAGTTTACCAATACAAAAAAGAAATACTAAAGTATGCGAGAAATACAAATAATGAACAGACAGACAACAAAGTTATCCTATAACAAAGTGTTCCGTTTTTTCCTTTTGAGGTACGGAACCCTAAAAAACATACGGTCGAGTTGAGAACCTCCTTCTTTTTGGAAGTCTTTTAAAAATAAGATACACAGACAAAATCACAAATAAATACAGATAAACGGATTCAGCGTAATAACGTTGTCCGAACATTAGGTATCTCTTTTTATCAATTGAACAATTTAATGGGCGTCAAAAGTTATCATGGAATTATATGCGTACTTATTGCAAATTAAAACATACACATGCAAACATATTTTTATTGTTAAGAAATAACGTAGATACACGAGTTAGGTAATATTGACGTGATTTTTAAAGGTTATAAGTTTATTCAACTTTGTGCATATAGTGTTTATTTAAAAAGGTTATCGTATATCACGAATTTTAACACGGATGTTATTTTTAACCGACTTCGACTTCCAAAAAGGAGGTTCTCAATTCAACTCTATTGTTAAGCTATTGTATATTTTTTTGTATGTTTCTTTAGTGATTATTTTGCTAATTGTGAATTGAAGTTGATGATCCTTTTTTTGTTTCCTTGGTCATACTTCAGAGGCACCCACCTCTCACCCATATAAATTTAATCAAAATCGATTCAGCACTTTGGTTTTTATAACAAGGTAACTGGAAAATGTCATCCAAGTAAATGAATAGTATCTATATTTGGGACGCTTGTTTTTCATATTAAACTATAATTATAGATGGAAAATAATTATGAAACACTCATCACCATCATCTCAGGTCAACCCAGGACACTATATTCGTGAATTTTGTTTTTACTTTACGTCCACGTGATGAAAAATCATTGATTATTTACATACATCACAAGAACGCATATAAAACATCTCTAAAAATCTACAACAAGTATAAGTTTATAGGAAACTCAAAAACCTCCGATAAAAAAAGGTTGAATAGATTTTTATGAAACATCTAACAACACACTCGATTAAATTCTCTTTCAATTGAAAAAAATAGATCTTAATCGGTCCATCCGTTTGAGAGCTACGATGCAACAAACATACACACAGATACAGATAATAATATGTTATACATTCAGATATATACACGAGATATCAAACTTATAACACCCCTCTTTTTAGGCCGGGGGTTAAAAATATCGAGCATCTGATATAATCAGCAATGAAACAAATGACATGATTTTGTAAGCTGATAGTCTAAATTGGCCATTAAATGTTTTAAAAAAATGTGTAAATATAAACTTAAATTTTAAGGGTAGAATAAAATCAACAGCCGAGGCGCCATACTTGTTTTGATTAATAGATTGATCCTTGTAGATACTTGAGAAAAAAAGGGCGGGGAAGTTGGCGATGGCTCGGCTAGCTGGTTAGATTCTATTCTGTTCTGAGCGGCGGTGCGATGAGCACCTACTAAGTAATCTAAGTATTTATTATTTAGAAAAAGAGAAGGCCTGGAGTTTTCTTGTCCACATTCTTTCTCAAGTGTCTAGGGCTTGTGAATGTGCAGTTAGAATCTTTGCAAAGCCATGGAGTACCCTCTCGGGGTCCATGAAGGATGTAATATATGAAGAAAGAATAAATACGTGCAATTCTATGCTATGGACCTTTAATTTGCAAAACAAAGATAGAATATATATTCTATCTTTAATAGTAAGTAATCAAGTTCATGTGTAACATCTGAGTTTCTTATACAGAAACCAAACCCATCAGCTTATGAATCAACCCGTTCCACTATTATTGAGATTGTCGTGAAAAAAACTGTTGATTAAAATGCCACATCGCAATCAAAACGTGTTTGATTCCATTTTCAACATTATGAGATAAACATTTTAAGCGGTAGATAAATATTTGTGTATACGACACTCAAACTTCAGGGACACTGTTTTGGATTCGGTGTCTTTTCAAAAATGATGATTGATAATCTATATAAATTATTGTATGTTGACTGATCTTATGGCTCAGTATAACCCCTCTATAGATTCAGATTCAGATTCAGATTCAGATATTTTATTGCTATTCCACAGTATTAAAATGTTGGTAAATTAAATAAATGTATCTTATGGACCCTGTCGGGCGCAGCAACATATAGGAACAGATAAAATCTCATTGTTTGTATGGAAGCAAGTCAACGACTAAAACACTAGATTAAAATAAAAAACCGACCAAGTGCGAGTCTCTGCTAATCCATTGTGTTGTATTAGGTAAGTACCTATACCCGATAAAACCACCTCACCATCAATTAACCTTTCAATATCTAGAAAGTCAGAAATAACATAAATACAAACCACTGTGAAGTTAATAACGTAGCTCAATATCAATATCCTGAAATAAAAGGGATGTAACATCGGTTATAATTTGCGACCCTTATGTAATTAGTAAACCGCCCTATTAGAACTACTAAATTACTAGTTTTGGATCGTTTCAAGTTTGTGGTACTCGATTGAACTATCGAACTATGAATAATATATTATACCAGGCTGAGGTATCGATCGTGTCTTCGATAGAGCTCCGTGAACAAAAGATATTGTTTTTATCCTTGGCCATTCAGTGCGGTACTCGTAACGCAGCAAGCGTGATGGGGACTCCCAAATCAGGGTCTGCATGCGAGGTACCTACCATGCAGCCTTACATTAACATTGGTTAGGAATTAGACTATTTGTTTCATTTTATTATAATAAGTTAACTAATATATTTAGTATGTGTAGGTATTTTATAATTTGTATTCATATTGCCATTTTCTGTTATTTGTAAGAATAAATTATTTTGTTTGTATAAATAAATATTGTATGAGGTCATCTGTCCATCTCGTGGATGGTCCTCCTACGCTGCGCATGCCGGTACGTGGTCTCCTCTCTCTCTCTCATACAAGTGGCGGGAAGACGCTGGATGCAAGCCGCTTCCAATCGGTCTTTTTGGAAATCCATGGGGGAGGCCTATGTCCAGCAGTGGACTTCTTATGGCTGAGATGATGATTATGATGATAAAATAAATATTAATTTAATCATTTGGATAGACGCTCTATATTCGATCACGCTTGAGGTTAAATATAGTTACACGTTTTACGAAACAATTTTTTTTATAAATTGAATAGTTTGTCTCGCAGAGAGACTCCGAGCATAGCCCTTACCATAGCTTGTTGCGTGACTGAGCTTCCTTACAAGGCCCAATATTGAGGTGACACATGATATGTGCCAGTAGCGACGTTTGATTTGAGAATTGCTTGCTATCTGGATCACGCCATCACTTAACTTCTAGTTAGCTGTGGTCAAACGCCTATGCTGGCGAACACAAAAAACACGCGTGTGACCCGTTTGTTTAAATAAAAAATTATTTGAACAAATGGGTTACAAGTCTATTTTAAATTTTTATTTAAGTATTTTTGACAATTTTATTCGTCCTTCAGGAGTGACGTCTGCGTTGCTCCTTTTGAAAAAGACCGCTGTATGCAGTTGAAACTATAGTTGGAGATTTCGGCTCAAAAATAGACGTGATTTGTTTGTTAAAAAAAAATGTAACAACCACGTTAGTTTTCATAACAAAAACACATACTGAAAAATGTAATTTTGTTAATAGAAACCAGAAACGTAGTTTGAAAATAGGTGATAACTGCTTGATCCAGATTTTACATCCGATACAACTGTAAAATAACAAATGTAGTTATATAAGATTGTGTTATTTGTCATAACGCTTAAAAACACACTAAATTGAGTAATGTAAGTGCTTAGTCTGAAAGTGCTAATTATAATAACAGTTTAAAACATTAGCCAGAATCAAGTGCTATATTGGCAAACAAAACCAACGATTCCCAACAACAAAAAAAACGTTCAGAGATGTGAGTGACATCTTCTAATGCCAGCTGCAAAACAAGAATAGACCGAAAATAGATGCACACATACACGAGAACAAAGAGCCATACGCACACATGCGAAAATTCAGCCTACTCGCATATTAGATGCGACCTCCTAGATTGCAAACAACCTAACACGATATGCAAAGCCTAGACACACATGCAGACGATCGAAAAAACATCTAAAAATAGGGCCCCACACATTTACGCCTAGGCAACACATGCAAAGTTAGGGCCCCTTACATGCATACTCACATTCCGAATCCCAAGGCATCATCGATAAAAAACTCATGAACTTGATACTTGGCCGTGAACCCGCCACGCTGGCTGACGTCACTGGCCAGCAAAACAACGAACAATTGCATAACATTAACCATACACTTCCTCATTGAGCTTTAATACGATTAGCAGGTCATAATAACCTTGAAAAAGAAGCTTTTTCTTCTACATTAATTCTATAAAAATAATTAAGGAATAAATATTGGTGGACATTTCACACAACACCATCTAGCCCAAACTAAGCAAAGCTTGTACTACGGAACTAGATGGCTGATAGAATACGTATATTAGATATCTTCTAGATCGACGAGCTCCATCCTCGGCCACACCGTCGCTTAACATCAGGCGAGTTGGTGGTCAATCGTAGATCTATCTTGTATAAAAAATATATACTTTTTTTTGTAAATAAATACTTAAAATACATAGAAAAACCCAGGCACAGAACAAACATCCATGCTCATCACTCAAATATTAGTCCTGGGTGGGGATCGAATCCATGACTTACAGCTTAGCAGGCAGACATATTACCAACTGAGCTGCGAAGCCAGTCAATTTTCAAATTTCGAGTCTTTCATTATTATACATTGCCGCACAGTGTCGATGTTCAATTTTCAAAAGCCAATGTAGGTTGGAGTCAGTTATGTAGCGACAAACAAATTTGAGTATATCTCTTATTTAAAATACAAAGATGTCTTCTATTGCCTTAGGAAAACCTAAGTACTGAAGAAAAAGTATCTAATTTAATTTTGTAAGTAATACTTTAGAAACGACAGTAACTTTGTCTCTGTATGATATCTATAATCGGTTTCTTCTAGGCAAGAGTGCGTGTGTCGTAGACTACAATGGTCGTTTAAAAGCAGACGAGTTAGCAGTCGAGACTATTAAAAAACCGGCCAAGTGCGAGTCGGACTCGCACACGAAGGGTTCCGTACCATTATCTATAAAAACGGCAAAAAAATCATGTCTGTTGTATGGGAGCTCCCCTTAAATATAATTTTATTTTAATTTAATTATTCTTTTAAGTGAGTAATATATCTCAATATTCTGTAAATATTTCAAGCGTCTACTTGTTGCCGTTATCAATATCGAGCAAAAACGAGCAAAAAAATCACGTTTCTTGTATGGGAGCCCCCTTAAATATCTATTTTATTCCGTTTTTTAGTATTTGTTGTTATAGCGGCAACAGAAATACATCAACTGTGAAATTTTCAACTGTCTAACTATCACGGTTCATGAGATACAGCCTGGTGACAGACGGACGGACGGACAGACAGTGAAGTCTCAGTAATAGGGTCCCGTTTTACCCTTTGGGTACGGAACCCTAAAAATTATTGATATTTTAGTTAACAAAATTTTAAGAAAGACTCCATAACTTTAGTTCAAAAAACTGAAAAAGCTATACCGCTATGCAATTTGTTTACTTAGCATTTTTTCTGTTCTTTTGTTGTAAAAACCAAAGTACTGCACCGATTTTGATAAAATTTTGTATGGGTCCTCTGTGGTCCTTTATTACCTATCAAACAAAAAAGAACCATCAAAATAATTCATAATTGGAAGTCTGTTAAAAATACACAAGTCGTTTAATTGGATGCTATATTTTTACAGTTATTTTGTTTTAACAGCCAAACTACTGTACAGATTTCGATAACTGAGAGAAAAATGAGAATTTTCCAAATTGTTTTATGCATGACGAAGCTAGGAGGTAACAAACACACGAAAAAAGTACATCCGAAATGATAATCTCCTCCTTTTTTTAAATCATTTAAAAATAAGTATTACTAGCAATTAACGAATTCGAAAAACATGACACCTCATTCTGTTAAGTCGGGTAAATGAGCTTTTCACAAGGTAATACGGAAATACTGATGAAATCACGCTATTATAATGTGCAGTGATCGAGCATCGTTGTTACGTTGCATTACGTGTCCTACGACTTTTTTAAGGGTTCCGTAGTAAGAGCGCGGGAGCCTATTCGTTAGGCTACGCTGTCTGCCTGTCTGTTTGTCTGATTGTCCTATACATAAACGGCTGTATTTTTCGAATGGTAATAGATACAAGTCTCAAAATTGGCGAGATTATAGGGCTCACTTTGATGTAAATCAACAAATAATATAATTAAATAACAAACATAAGATATTATTAGTTTTTTGTCATTTTAAAAATTAATTCACATTGTCGTAAGGCATAAACGAGTGACGCTAGATGGCGCTTATGTCGATATAATATTTTTACTTCAGGTAGGCATGTAATGGCGCACGCCGTACAGTCATCTTGTTTTATGCAGCACTAAATGGCGCTTTTATCAATATTTCCTAATTATAGATATACGAGTATATACCTACCATCTCATAATATTTCTACTGTGAAGAAAATATGTGAAATTATAAATATACGCAGAATTAGAGCACATTGCTAAATAGTCCTATTGTCTGGGTTCACATGTTGCTTGAGAGTACGGAAGCCTCGGTGTGTGAGTGAAACTCATGCTTTGCCGGATTCTCAACTAGCTAGAAGTACCATGTCATGCGTCACTTGCAGCGCAAATCTATTATTTATTTGCGCTTAGAAACGAGCGTTTAGTTTTTGCTGTCGTGTAACTTATATCCTAATGTTTTTATGAGCTTTTATTTAGTTCCACCTGTCCCAGCGTCTGCGTCTGTAACCTGTCTGTAAAATTTTGCAAGTTAAATTTCCATTTCTCGATTTCCGAGTTTGTAAAGACAATTTTTTCACCTTTAGCAGACTATATTTCGCACACATTTCAACTAAGAAAAAATGATATATAAACTTTAGACTTATTTTAAGAGACCTATTAGACGATACCCCAGACGATGGGGTGGGGTTGACAAAAAAAAACATCCTTTCTATATTATGTATTGAGTCTTTCCCCAATTTTTTTTTTTTTTTTAATTTTTACTACATTATATTGTTGCGGTTGATGGAACACATCTACACGCCAAATTTCATTTATATAGGGCTGGATAGTCTCTGAGTAAGATGACTATGACAGACAGACCGACAGACGTAGCGAAATTATAGGGATTCCTCGTAGTTACTACGGAACTCTAAAACCTGACAAGAATTCTATTTTTAATCAACTTCCAAAAAAGTTGGAGGTTCTCAGTTCGACTGCATGTTTATTTTTGTATGTTTGTTAGATTACTTTGCCAATTATGACGTGATTTTAATGATTTTTGTCTAGTAGGTACTAGGTAATAGTTCAGAGGTGGTCCCATATAAATGTTATCCGAATCGGCTCAGTAATTTGGTTTTATAACAAAACAACTGTGGAGACATGACATCCGAGTAAACTAAATTGCATATTTTGAAATCGGTTGCTTCAGTTGTTTAAACTATACTAATTATAATTATTAGTTAATAAAATTAATGCCCCCGTCAGTTGAAAAAACTCATTTAAGATTGTTTTCACTACTCTTGCTCTAAAAGTCCGTCATTGTAGCGTAGTAAAGCGGGGCTAAAATAGCATTTTAAGCTCTAGGGGATAAAGTTTTTTTTTTTTAATTTTTATGTTACCAAAGAGCCACATATACGAAACAGTCTTTATTCAAAAGTAGAATAATCTCTTTGGAATATTTTTATTTATATAAATATCCATTATTGTACAAATTGTACATATTATTTTTAATAAAATAAACTTTGAATTATTGTATTGCATTATTTTATTTTCTCGCACTCGTAGTGAAAAGTAGAGTGTAACACACGGCGCTAAAAACCCATTGTAACTCGGTTTCTATTTACTCCCTCGCTAAAGCTCGGAAGTAAAAATCTACCTCGTTACAATGGGTCATTTTAGCCCCTTGTATAACAATCTACTAAGTATTTAACAATTAAGTTTCGTATTTTCATACTGCCTGGCGTTGCAGTTAAGGTTATTTTTTACCTACCGACTTAAAAAGAAGGTTTTTAACCCTCGTACTTCGGCTGTATTTTTTTTATTCGACTGCCGAACGAGGATTATGTTTTTATATTTGTTACCACATATAGAATTCTAACTTTTATAAGCCGATTTCATTTATTTTATCTTTTTTTTTTTATCTGAATCTGAATCGGAAAGTACGCTCGAAATTGCCTGTAAACAGAAACAAAAACACTACACTTCGTCCCTAGGGAGAATCATTTTTCCGTGCTGTCAAATTATTAGAAAATCACGTTCTATTTTGACATTTTTATTGAACCATGTCGTAACATTTTTCCCTCACGGGCGTCTCAGGCGGTCAGCGCATTTTTATTTTTGTTTTTGAAGTGAAAACTTCTTTAAAGGCGTTGTGCATTTTTTGGATGGGTAAAAATATTTAAGCTCGCGTCAGATCGTCAGATTAAAATTCGTAATACGAAAATTCGTAAGACGGACGGATTATTTTTGTCAGAAACCTATTCTAACGTTCTACATTTAAAGTTCATTATTTTATGTACAAGTTTGTCCTTCTAGCATGACGTCATTATTTTAGTCAGAAATCTATTCTAACGTTCTGCATTTAAAGTTCATTATTGTATGTACAAGTTTGTCCTTCTAGCATGACGTCATTTCGTTGCGCCGAATGCTTATTTTCGACATATGCACGTAAGACTCGTTAGCTCGGTAGGTTAGAGCACCGATATAAATTTAAATTTGTCCATCGGAGGGCGGAGGTTCAAATCCGTCACGAGTCAGTCTTTTTGCTATTTTATTTTTTAGTTTTCACTACTGCCGGCACTCCCGGAGTGCAACCCGTTGTTTTTTTTTCTAGTCTCTAGTCCCGAGAACCAAGTCTCGAGTCTTGAGTCCCGTTCTTGAGTCCTGAGTCTTGAGTCCCGAGTCATGAGTGTTGAATCCTGAGTCGGGAGTCTTGCGTTTTGAGTCTTGGGTTTTGTCTGGTTTACTTTCCTTATATTCGAAATTAAAAGCAGAATGTTTACCTCGTATGAAAGACCTATTTAGGAACTAAATTACCCTATGACCTATTTAAGCAAAAATTTGTAATAAAAACAAACACAAAGTTACATACTTACACCTAAAAATTACACGCTCCTTCTAGGGAAATCTAACAACTACTTCACTTACATTATTTCAAGTTACTAAGTAACATAAATATAAACTGCGACATTGTAGTTACTGATAACACTTGATAACAATATCAATAAGGAACAACCATAACCCTAAACTGACAATGCAACAAGTAGCAAGTAGCGAGCATATCAAATTAGTGTACAAATAACAAGCCAATATAAACCTTACTCGCATGAAATAAGGTTGAAACGGATACCTGATACCGATAAGGAAAGATTGATGCTCAGATTACGTAATGGAGTTGAATCAACACTCACGGTCATGGTGTCTTAAAGGTCAACCAGTGCTTCTTAAAGTAGATACAGCGTGAAGCGCGAGATGTCACTTTTTGTGCCCACATTTGCGGGTTTGCACGCTGATGTAGCGAGTTTTTGTTTAATTACTAGTAGTCCAAGAGCCCAGGACTGCCAACTCTTACCTATTCAGTGACTAACGAAATGTATCGTACTGAGTACTTTCACTAAAATAATTATTAGGTAACTACTGAAATTACCAATCAAAAAGATAAACTGTACTGAGGGGCGAACTTATTTTTGCCATTAGAATACTCACTTGACACAAACTTGTCCCCATACATCAACATAGGTCGCGGTCGGGTCGCAAAAAAAGTAATTATTTTTTATGTAACTACAAATTACATACATTAAAAATGTACAACGGCTTCCGGATTTTTCTATTTACTTGTGCTACATGGAATTGCTTTTTGCCTAATTTCATGATTCTAGGTCAACAGGAAGTCTCTTATAGGTTTGGATTCCCTTGCAAGTGTCAAAATATGCGCATAAACGACATAAACGGAGCATAAACGGCCTTATCTTTAGATTACGTTTACTTAGAAACTTTATTTTTCAACTGATCCAAGGGGTAGTAGACCTGAGTATTTGATATTAATTTCAGATTGATATCCCCATGCGTTCCTCAGTTCCTCAGAAAAAGAGTCCTGACAGACGGACAGACGGGCAATAAAGTGATCCTATAATGGTTCCGTTTTTGCCGACTGAGGGATGCAACGCCAGCCGTTGGAATAAAAGTAATAAGATAAGCTATGTTTATTTTACATCTTTAGCGAATAATTTCTGTAGATTTGCCGTCAGCATACTACTCAGTACGATACATTTCGTTCGTCACTAGATAAGTAAGTTCTGGTGGCCCTGGGCTCTCGGAATATAGGCTGGAAATATAGATATGGCTATTAAAATACTAAATGTATCCTAATTAATTATATTACCTACAACACATTTTAAATACGTAAACAATTGCACATAATTATTACTACAGCAAAACACTGAAATAATCGACTTGAGACATGCAATTACGTTTACTTGGATTTTTATAAAAAATTATTAGTTTTTTATTTATTTGTGGTCATCTATCCACCTCGTGGCTAGTCTTCCTACGCTGCGCTTTCCGGTGCGTGGTCTCTACTCGAGAACTTTTCGGCCCCATCGGCCATCAGTTCTACGTGCTATGTACCCTGCCCATTGCTACTTCAACTTGATACGTCGGTAACTTTGGTGCATCTACGGATCTCTTCATTACTTACTTACTACAATGTAAATAACAAATCAAATACTCTTTTGAGTTAAATCATATACCAATTATAATTACAAATATTCTATTCTATTACGAATTTCGCAAACATGAATAACAGGCAACTAGTTATTGTTGACATTATACGAAATCAAAGAAATACTTCGTAACACAATACAATTCAGTACTTCAATTACAATTGTTACAGAAAACCAACTTGATTACAACAGTCTAGTATTTAGTAATACTACACAAAGAAACGGATAGAAAAGTCCTGTAATAGTCCTGCAAATTTATAGGATTCGGTCAGCGAAAATGGTACTAACTGTATCCTGTTTAAATATGAGAACAAAATAATCGATTGTAGCGCCACCGTTACATAATCACTAAGTTTGTAGGTGTGTACCTTGAGGCAGGCCTTACTGACGTTAAATCGGAGAAAGGTCGAGATTGCTGAAACCTTTCAAAAACACTAAGTTTTCATTTCAGTCGTGACAAAGGATCTGTTTATAGTAGGTACGCAACTTTTAGTTGAAATAGCGGTTAGGGTGTCTACACTTGTTCCCTTCGGCTCTAAGCATAGGTAGGTTTATGACCCATTCCTCTCGAATCAACTGATGGGTTACGATCTGTTAATGCAATCGCTCGTAGACCTTCATGGCGAATGTCTCATTTTATCCGTCGTTTCACCAGTGTACGAGTATGGGAGATACCCCAAAAAAATAATCAAAATTTAATTCTACGACTTCGTCGGCATAACTATTATGCATATCCAAATCACAGCTTTCTAGAGAGATAGACGGGCATTACATAAGACTACACTAAACTATATGGGTTCCTTGTTTACGACGGAACCCTAAAAAGGGGAATAAAGGCAAATGTTTTCGCGCTAGTTTTTCTAGCCGATTCGTGTGACATCCTCAAATCCCAGGTTGACTGTAGTCAATATTTCTCTATCACTTATCATTGGGCAAACACACCCGGCAAATATTGCCGAATGGAATATTTTGATGGCAACAATCAATAACCGGCTTTGGATCGGGAGCTGCGAAGCCTCGTTGTTATAGCAACCATCCCTTTGACGGATTTCCCAGGGCTGCTCTGGGCTCGGATACTAAAGCTACCTAAATTCAAGCGATATCTGGACTTTAATCAACAAAATATCAAGATTTTTCACAAAAGCTAGGAAAGAGGTGAACTTTGGACACTTGTCGCCCTTTTATTGAAACAGAAACTTCTTTTGTGCTTGAACTTTTTCTGGTCTATGTTTAGATGAAAGGTTTTTGTATCTTTAGTGTGCTTTTAATGTTACATGATTATTATATTTATTGAAAAGAAGGCTTATGAGTCTTGTATTTGACCACATCCTGTCCGATGTTAAGATGCAATATTGTGTGTTTGGAGCTTGTCGATCTACAAGATATCTAGTCATTCTAGCCTTGAAAAGATTTACTTAACTGAACTTATTTTTTATAACTTGTAAGGTCTGTATGTGATTAAATAAAGAAACCAGAACAAACTATTTTTTTTTATCAGCACTGTTTGTACAAACTGTCCCACTGCTGGGAACGGGCCATCTTCTCATTGTGAGAAGGTTTAGGCCATAGTCTGCCACGCTGGCCGAGTGCGGGTTGGGCGACTGCACACATCTTCAAGATCATTGAGAACTCTCAGACATGTAGGTTTCCTCACGATGTTTTCCTTCACCGTTTTGAAGTTGGCGGCAATCAACAATACGCACATAACTTCGAGTTGCTTGCCGTGGGATTTGAACCCAGGACCTGCGGATCGCAAATCAGACGGTCTCCCGACTAGGCTGCCGGAAACTTAATAAACAATAGTAAAAATTATGGATAGCAATATATTATCGTAGCTATACTAAATATTGCAACTAACTTCAAATATTCGTTAGCGTACAAAGACCCTGTTACACGTGTCAATATAACATTGACGTATTTTTTGTTCAGTTCAGGACAGGGTCTGCATTATTCATGTACTTGATGTGTTTGGATTGCATAGCTTAGCGAACATGAATAGAAAAATAACAAACTCAAAAACTATATTTCTCGCAAAAACCACCTGGGGAATTAACGTGGTAAGCCACGCATGCGGCAGGAAATTCAAATGTTTTTTTGACCTACCCTATTCGAGCTAGACCATAGCCCGGTCAGGTATCTATTGTAATTGGTCAAAGATTATTCATCAAAAGATCACGTCATTTTTAGGGTTCCGTACCTCAAAAGGAAAAAACGGAACCCTTATAGGATCACTTTGTTGTCCGTCTGTTCGTCTGTCTGTCTATCTGTCCGTCTGTCCGGATGTCAAGACCTTTATCTCGAGAAGGCGTGAAGGTATCGAGTTGAAATTAAAACATTATACGCACATCCATAGTCTCTTGCTGCAGAAAGAAAAATAAATTTCTCAGTTTTCGTAAAAAAAGTTACAGCCGAATATGTCGTGAAAAACGCACATTTCGACACTCACAAGGGAATCAAACCTATGGGGTACTTCCCGTTGACCTAGAACTATGAAATTTGGCAAGAAGCATTGTGTTAGATTACTCTTATAGGAAAAAATCCGAAAACTGGTCATTTTTTATTTAATCACAAAAAAAAGAGTCTTTATGCAAGGAATGAGGACCCAAATTTTAAAGTGAATTAACCGTATGATGTGGGATATCATATGAAAGAACTTCATTATCACAAGCTAAAACAGGTTCTTTTAATATTTTTACGATGTATATTTTTCGGTTTATGAAGGAAAATATAAAAAAATATATGATTTCCCCCTTTTATTTAGTTTGTACGGAACCCTCAGTGGGCGAGTCTGACTCGCACTTATCCGGTTTTTATTCTAAAATGTAACAAATTTTTCGAAATTCCATTCAGGCCTTTTACATAAATATATCTTTAAAAATCCTAACCTGGACGAGCAAAACGAATGTTTTACAACTTATAGAAAAATAAATTAAAATTAAAATTGGGTTCAAAGCGCGCAGCTATTTTTCGAATGCATCACAACGGTTTTACCCGACTGCGTAAGAAGGAGAGGTTATTAAACACAATCACTGAGTGGGGATACTAGAAAAGTTAGACATGATTTTAGCAAAACATATTAAAAATGAGTATGTATTTTCACTACTCCATCTCTAAAATCAATGCTATCTAAGTAAATCTTTTTTTAATATAATATAAATATACCTACTATATATTTTTACATGTCCCAAAATTAATGTCCCACTTTTCGAATATCCCTACTCAATGATTTTACATGTTGAAAAATGTTAATGTTGCGATGCGCGATAGAGATAGCTGTGCGCTTTGAGGCTATCCTTAAAGGAATTCAAACGCCCAAGTATTTAGTAAATTCCGCGCGTGCACATAATAATTTACAATAATTTATTACGGGTGAAATCTCTAAATCTACGCGGAACTGGAAATAGTGACGATAATTCTAATTTAGACTATAAATCTCATGTTTTAAGTGCTGGCTTTGTATAAATAGGTGATAAGTATTAACAGCGTAAAGCTGCGATAGAGGGACAAAAAAAACGGACAAGTGCGAGTCAGATTCGCCCACCGAGGGTTCCGTACAAACTAAATAAAATGGGGAAATCATATATATTTTTTATATTTTCCTTCATAAACCGAAAAATATACATCGTAAAAATATTTAACACATTCCTTGCTTACCACTCGGATCCGAGTAGGGGCTATAGTAGCGGCACCTCCCACTCGGATCCGAGCGAGCGAACGTTTGAGGCAGTCCTCATTCCTTGCATAGAGACACTATTTTTTTGTGATTAAATTAAAAATGCCCAGTTTTCGGATTTTTTCCTATATGTGTACTCTACCACAATGCTTCTTGCCAAATTTCAGAGTTCTAGGTCAACGGG
This sequence comes from Lycia hirtaria, assembly GCA_947563715.1. Taxonomy (NCBI): domain Eukaryota; kingdom Metazoa; phylum Arthropoda; class Insecta; order Lepidoptera; family Geometridae; genus Lycia; species Lycia hirtaria. Next base: position 42,633,942 of record OX387379.1, read on the forward strand.
AAGTACCCCATAGGTTTTGATTCTACTGTGAGTGTCGAAATGTGCGTTTTTTACGACATATTCGGCTGTAACTTTTTTTTACGAAAACTGAGAAATTTTATTTTTCTTTCCGCAGCAAGATACTATGGATCTGCGTATATGGTTTTAATTTCAACTCGATACCTTCACGCGTTCCCGAGATAAAGGTCTTGACACCCGGACAGACGGACAGACGGACAACAAAGTGATCCTATAAGGGTTCCGTTTTTTCCTATTGAGGTACGGAACCCTAAAAAATAACTTAGAGAATTAATTATAGGTACGTACAATACAAGGAAGAAGTTACGGCAGCCTTGTTCGGGGATATATTTTCGATTCAAAGGTCCTGAAACGATACCCTACAATTCATGCTCAATGCTTATGTTTTTTTTACCCAACTGCTAAGGAAGTTATGTTTTTCGCGCGTATCTTGTATGTTTGTAAATTTCTTTATTACCTCGTATCTTCCAAATAAATAATTAAATAGATTTTGACATTTAACGTATCGTTAAACTCTTATCAAAAACCTAAGTGTCCTTAGTGGCAATGGCGCAACTAGTGCAGTAAGTATAGGTATATAACGATAAACTAGTGACTTCCCAGCGATATTTCAAGCTTTAGAGTCTTAAACAAACAAGGAAGTCCTTGTTGATGAGTTTTTTCTACATTTACATTTTTATGCATGCATCTTCACTATACTTTATTCACAACCGAACTTAACCGAATTATAGGAAAATATTATTCCCAACAAGATGTACCTATTAGTAAATTAAACTTCACAATACTAATTATATCCCCAATCTACTAGGTAAATCTGAAATAAAGCCACTTCTGAGACATAAAGTATATAAGTAGGTACTCACGAAAACTAACAAGGTAAATTAGGAGAAAAAAAAACGAACCGTTGACACGAAAAGAAGAAGAAGGAGAGTCCACCATGCGCCCTATCCCATATCCATTCTCCGTTTTCTCACCAAATTCGAAATTAACTCTAACTCTACACATAAAAAATTTCGTCATGGAGCTCTTGTGCATTCCAGTTCCGTCATCAGATCAGCTCCTTTGTGCCTTATCAAGTCTAAGCGTGACCACTGATTAGGCTTGTGAAAGGTCCATTCCATCCATCTGCCTGTCCACGGCTTAGCTCAGAGAACCTAAGTAATAAAAAGTTACAATTTGAGTACTTAAATTAATGAATCAAACTGACAAAGAAGGAACTTGACATCAAAAAATACTTTTTAAGTTAAAGTCATTTCAATAAAACCGTGAAATGACAGATAATGATGTAGGTAATGTATTTACTGTATTCTACTAGAGAAGTCCTTTCGTTTTATACCCATATTGTAGGGGTTGTACAAAATCCGCCATTTAGTGGCAGAGGCAATATTGAATTTAGAATGATATTAAATAATATATTTCATTGTATTGGCATCTAAACTAAAGACGTGTATCAAATATCAGATCAATCTGTTATCAATCAATTTCAATTACTAAATTTGACCCAAAAAACATAAACAACAACAACAAACAGAGCAAACAAAATAAAACCGTTTAAAAATGCTTTCATCCCTCCTAGACTAAGAGCGGACCATATCGTTTTGTTTTCATGTTTACTCACTCCATCGGGTAACAAGATGTAACCTATCTAGGATGACACATATTAGTAAGGTGTCTCTAAATGTACAGGGTTGCTTAGATTAAACCTGGAAATGGAATGGATGGAATGGAAAGTTTTATAAAGTTAGCAAAAATTAAACCATTTGTATGGTGTCCTCCATCAAGCATCCTTATCAAGCAACATCAAACACCCCATTAAATGGTCTCATTTTTACTAATTGTACCAGATTTTGCCATACACATAGATACATGGTCCGCTTTTAGTCTATCCGTTAGATGTACGAAGTGCCTAACCGTGCCCTTTTTTTGTAAATATTACTACAAGATTTCGTTGCGATTCGTATAACACATCTACCTGCTTTTGTAATTATGAAAGGCTAATTGTCTCTTATTCCCAATATTCCCCAGTCCCTCAAGTCGAAAGTTTACAACCAGTGTGTGTTACCAGTGATGACATACGGCACTGAAACGTGGTCCCTAACTATGGGCCTTATAAGGAAGCTCAAGGTCACGCAACGAGCTATGGAGAGGGCTATGCTCGGAGTCTCTCTACGAGATCGAATCAGAAATGAAGAGATACGTAGACGTACAAAAGTCACCGATATAGCACAGCGGATTAGTAAGTTGAAGTGGCAGTGGGCAGGGCACATAGCACGTAGAACTGATGGCCGATGGGGCCGAAAGGTTTTCGAGTGGAGACCACGTACCGGCAAGCGCAGTGTAGGAAGACCAGCCACGAGATGGACAGATGTCATACAAGTGGCGGGAAGACGCTGGATGCAAGCCGCTTCCAATCGGTCTTTTTGGAAATCCATGGGGGAGGCCTATGTCCAGCAGTGGACTTCTTATGGCTGAGATGATGATGAATTGTCTCTTAGTGAAACAAATGGCTGTGACATACGGACATACAGACCGACAGACGGACACGGCGAATTTTAAGAGTTCCTCGTAGTTATTATGAAAGTATGGAACCCAAAACATTTAATACAATAACGAATCCACCATATATTGTACACCACAATCTCAATAAACAAAACACAAACCAAAAATGGATCAGATACATTTATACTTATTCTGATTCACGGGCCGGCGAAACAATATTTTATCAGGGGCACCCAGCCAGTGTTTTCGTCATTATTACCTGCGTAGGTACGGGAGACAACGCTAATATTTATTCAGGTTTTTATACCTTCAATAAGGTTGAAAAATAATTGTAGGTTTTATTTATAAAGCTGTATCTTAAGTCTTCTAATACGTGCGATTATTAATTAATACGGCTTGACATATATTATGTTAATATAAGTACCAGCGGTTTCCGATAATTATTAAAATACGCACTTAAAAACTAGCCGCATTCCGCGTATTTACCCGTAAAATACTTTCTTATTGGATAACCCTTTCACTTCCTAAGGTCGAATGGTATCAACAAACTAGCTGCTCTATTAAAAACTAGCCACATTCCGCGTATTTACCAGTAAAATACTTTTTATGTATAATTCAAATAAAAAAAAAACGATAATAATTTTTTTACGAACATATGTAAAATTTTGGTAAAAATCTAAAATATCACAAACAATATCTTAATTTTTTTTTTAGGGTTTCGTACCTCAAAGGGAAAAAACGGAACCATTATAGGATCAATGTGTTGTCCGTCTGTCTGTCTGTCTATGCGTCCGGGTGTCAAGACCTGTATCTCGGGAACGCGTGAAGGCATTGTGTTGAAATTAAAACCATATACGCAGATCTATAGACATTGGCTGAAGAAAGAAATATAAAATTTCTCAGTTTTCGTAAAAAAAGTTACAGACGAATATGTCGTAAAAAAAGCACATTTCGACACTCAAAAGGGAATCAAACATATGGGGTACTTTCCGTTGACCTATTACTATGAAATTTGGCAAGAAGAATTGTGTACACATATAGGAAAAAATCCGAAAACTGGACATTTTTAATTTGACAAAAAATAGTATTAGCAAGGAATCAGGGTCCAAATTTTAAAGTGAATTAATCGTATCACGTGGTGTATCATAAGAAAGAGCTTCATTATATATTTTTACGATTTTTCGGTTTATGAAGGAAAATATAAAAAAAAATGATTTCCCCTTTTTATCTACCTACTAGTTTATACGGAACCCTCGGTGGGCGAGTCTGACTCGCACTTGTCTGGTTTTATTTTTTATATAGCTAGGCTGTTTTTCTACCCATTCCTTGAACATACCCGTTCAGTTTGTCTAACATTAGGCTGGACACTGTATATACATACATACATTTACTTGTGTAGAAAAATAAACTTTTAAGCTTATGTTGGTACTAAATACGGCTTTAAAAAACGCAATAGCTTATTTGTATGTAGGTACCTATGTTCGGGGATTTCGTTGCCAGTTCTAGCGATTTCCACAATATCAGAGGTGGTCCCGTGAAATATTCAGTTACATTATAATAATCAATTAATTAATAAGTTATTAATTATTATAATTCAGAAGTTTCGACTACATAGTGCATACCATCTTCACAAAGAAGGCTGGACACCAACGATGGTTGCAAACCGCAATGGGTTGTTTACTTGTTTAGAATTATTATTATGTAAGGGAGTTCTAATTTGTGGTGAGGCTAAGATGTTGATGATTAGTTTTGATGATACTTTTAAACAGATAAATATAAATATATTTTGAAGCATCTGCTATTAACGTCAATTTTAACTATAATTATTCAGTTAAAAGAAAACGATGATCCAACATTCAATAACTATAGCACAACTCCCAAGGCAAGGCAATGAAGCACACCAATGGACGGCAACAATGCAGTTAGCCCAAAATACAAAAGTGTGAAGTTGAATCACTGTGGTGTTAGTGGAGGCGGCGGTGATGGCGATAGGTACCTACGAGTATACGAATACAAAGTTCGGGGGCCCCGCGCCGCCACTCGCAAATAGCAAGCTGCGACTTGGCATACTATACTTCCCCGCCAGGAGCGCATTCAGAACATTTTTTTCTATTTTCATTTTCAAAACTATCTCCTTTGTACCTTACCATTTATTACCTTTTCATTTTAACTGTAATCACATTATTTATTACCATCAATTAATAACACTTTATTGATACCACATCAGTAAAGAATTAGTAAAAACATAAGATAACAAACAACGACATTATAGTTGCAAATGAAATGTTTGAGTAAACAGTCACTCGGTCACATAAAAAAAATACTATAACTATAACTTATTTAAAAATACTATAACTATTGTATAAAATTTAGAATAAAGTATAAAAGAGCTAAACATGAACTAAAGACTCAGTCAAATAACCCGCCACTGACTGTTCCTCGTGCAAAGGTACCTAAAGTATTAGAATAATACCTTATTGATGAGTTCTCGAATTAGTTTATACTTGTAAGTTTTAAACTATGGAAATTATATTTATAGATAGGCATCTAAGCATCGAAGTCTCGCCACAAAACTATATTTTTAGCCATCTACATGTTTCGTCTGGATACATCATTGAGAGTGTAGGTGGACTATTTAACGCAGATTTATTTCGTGTGAAAATAGAAACATACAAGAATTTAAAACACAGTGTTGAATCGACAATTATCTGTTTGGGAGCTACAAAAGCACTAAATTACTTAGAAGAACTTTATAAGCAACTTTCAATTTTCAACGCCTCAACAAACAAATGTCTTTACCACTTTTTTCTTGAAAACATTATTCGATGATATATTTTTACATCCTAATCCCTTCATTATTTACTTAATTCAACAGTATCAACTTCCACCTCCAAAAACACAAATAACGTCGAACAAACTCCAAACCTAATTAAAATATGTCGGAATAACATTTTGATATCAAAGTTAGGACTCATTTGGGGCGCAAGTAACGTGAATTAAGTTCCCTTGAAAACTGCTACGAGGTGTAACTCTGAAAGTATTTATAACCTACCTACCAATACTAAATTTTACCTAGATATAGCGTAATGTATTTAGTAGTTTAATATACTGAGTTATAAGATCGCTTTTACCTGTCATAATACTCGTCGGCCTTGAGGTAAAGATTTACCCGCTACTGAGGTAAATTGAAAAGCTTATAATAAGCGTAGCAGAGAGCGGGCGCGCGGGGAGAGCGTCACTATCGCGACGGCTGGGTGGCCCGCCAGGCCCCGCTGTCGTCATGGCTACGCACCGAGTGCGACCCTGGGTGGCCTTGCAATGGAATGGGGAGGGCAATAGCCCCGTCTTGCAAGCCGCTATCAATCCGCGCTCGCCAACGCTCGTTCGCTCTAATGTACACTCTAATAGCACAGAATAGTGAATTTTTCAAGGTCGCCACGGAATTTTATTTGCACTGCATTTTGTCGGTATTTACGTGGCCGATGAGGTACGCAGTTTTTTACTGGCGGTTGATTATCGTGAGCTCTGATATTTGATTTAGTAATAAGAATTTACCTATTGTGCTTTATATTGTAACGTGATTATTCAGGTAAGATGAAATAATTAACCTACTACAAAACGTAAGCCACTTATAAGTTGTTTTTTCGTAGTTAAATATAATTTTTAACCGACTTCCAAAAGGAAGGAGCTTCTAAATTCGTATGTTCCCCGATTACTACGAAGACACCTGGACCGATTTGAAAAATATTTATTTATTTAAAAGGGTACTCACTGAACCAATTTTACCATAATTGGTTATATATAAAAAAAACAGACAAGTGCGAATCAGACTCGCCCACCGAGGGTTCCGTACAAACTAGTACATAAAAGGGGGAAATCATATATTTTCCTTCATAATCCGAAAAATATACATCGTAAAAATATTTAAAAACCTGTTGTAGCTTATGCTAATAAAGCTATTTGATATGATACCCCACATGATACGGTTAAAGAACATTTTTTAAATTTGGACACTCTTTCCTTGCATATAGATGTGATTAAATTAAAAATGACCATTTTTCGGAATTTTTCCTATAATTATGTGTACCTACTATAACACAATGCTTCTTGCCAAATTTCATAGTTCTAGGTCAACGGTAAGTACCCCATAGCTTTTGATTCCCTTGTGAGTGTCGAAATATGCGTTTTTTACGACATATTCAAAAAATACAAAAATACAAAGAGAAAATACAGACGGACGACAAAGTGATCCTATAAGGGTTCCGTTTTTTCCTTTTAAGGTACGGAACCCTAAAAACGACTTCAAAATACCAAACCAAAAACCAAATATTTATAAAAACCAAACTACCGAAAAAAAAAAAAAAAAAAAAAGAAAAAAAAATAAAAAAAAAAAAAGAAAAAAAAAAAAAAAAATGGTAAAATTGGTTCAATAGTTTGGTTTTTATAAAAAAAATACTGAACAAATATCCAAGTAAATGAATTGCGTATTTTGAAGTCGTTTTTTTTAGTTTTGTAAGCGATGACTTGTAATAAAATTAAACTTTCTGAAACTATATGGTGTGTTTGAAAAGGAAACAAAAACTAAAATAAGTAATAGAATTACGAAGCGCATCATGAGCTGAAGCAATTTCAAAATGGCGTCCAAAAAGAGGTTTCAACGTAGATCATTTGGCGCATTTTTTTAACTACCGGGAGGATTGAAACCATTTATGGCTGGAATGATTCTGATTTCCTATTTTATGTGTAAATAGCTGGGAATACCTATTTAACTAAAAACAACAAGGTTTTAAGGAAAATATAAAAATATATATATATATTATTATTATTATATTATTATGTTTTTAGGTATAAGGGAAATATTTTATGAGTACCATTATTCACTCTATTATTTTTACTTCAATGTGTTGTTGTAATATATATGTTTTTTTCTGTTGTATGTTTTTGTCTTATACTTATATATATATATATATATATATATATATATATATATATATATATATATATACCTATATATTGATTTTATTTGGGTTAAATAATAGATATTTGAAAAAAAATGAAATACTTTATAGTGGTATTTTCTAATAAAAATACTTACATTGACGAATTTTGAAAAGAAAACTTTTTATGCGCGCATACACATTAATGATTTAAATCTAAATAAAAATAAATTAAAACAGTTAATGTTTAGAGGTAGAAAACAGTTTTTTTCCTATTTGTGTAAGAGATTTCGTGACAGCTCGCTCTTCTCTTCTTCTCTTCTATTTGAAAATTCTTCTTACTTACTTTTATTAGTAAGATATTATACCTATTCCTTTGTTATTATAAGTTCAATTGGTACAAACAAACCTAGCCCATTTGTTATCTAGTTTAGGGTGTCAACGGAAACCCTCTACCTGTACCTCTACGAAACTTTACAGGTGAGTGCTCTAATATACCTAACAACTGCCATGACATTATCAACTTTCATGTTTTCTATTTAGAGTTGCTTTTCCTACAATCTCAAAATTTTATCCCCTGAATTTGTACGAATGAAACATATTGAACGATATATGTATGGTATGCAGTTGTCAGTTCATGGAAAGACAGCAATGTATGTTAGCGAGGTATATTTTCAGTCATTTTTAGGCACTAGAGGGTAAACACAAGTTTCCTTTGAAGTCTGGTTTAGCGTGCGCTTCCGTGCGTGCTTTCAGCTAGTTTTCCCGAAATTCAGCCGACCTCTATTTCAAGCCCCATGCTTCTATAAGTTATTCTGCTCTGCATGCTGCGAGTAGGCTTTTGGAATGATTATTAAAAATAAGGCGCGTACTTTTTTTGTAAAACAGAATGTTTTTTGTTGAAACTTGTATATAAATTAAACGTGGTTGCTCAATATGAGCCTTACAAAGAAGCTCTAACTCACACAACGAGGTATGAAGATCGCAGTCTCTTTACAAAATCGAATCAGACATGACGAGTTAGAAGAGTTAGAAATAAATAAATAAATTGTAAAATAAGCTTATGCGAGCGGGTTTGCCCATTTATAAGGTTGACCCACTTTTGGAGGTTTTAGGATGTTGATTTTCCAAAAACATTTTTAGGGTACATTTACATAATTCCACAACTAAACACTCTATACGTCCAGAAATGTGGCTGTACGTTATCCCTTTGTCAGTAAATCTGGACAGATCATATGGGCGCCCCTCCTTACATGGTGCTCCTTTTGAAAAAGACCGCCGTATGCGGTTGAAACTTTAGTCGGAGATTTCGGCTCAAAAATAGACGTGAGTAATCCGTTTGTTCAAATTAAAATGAGAAATAGTTATGTAAGGACAATTATATAAATTTTGTGACTAATAGGAAAATTGCCCTCATTATTTCATGTATGTTACAAATAGGAATTTACATAATTATAAGGTATTGCGGAAAAAGATTTTATCTACTTTTATTGAATTAATAGAAACATAGAAATACCGTTAATTATGAGTATATTAGGTATATCTGCGTATTTAAATATAAAAGTTAAAATCAGATCACTCCTAAACATTTGATTTTACAACTTTCGTTTTTGCACACCCCCAATGTTTTTTGATTACATATCCAACGATACCCCACACGATGGGGTAGATGAGAAAAAAAAATCTTCGTCAATTCATCCTCACTCTACGTGTAGGGTAGGTACACCAAATTTTTTTTTTTCTAAATTTTGTTCTACGATTTTCTTGGCATTGTTAATTTGCATATCTATACCAAATTATAGATTTCTAGATACTAGTTTTTGACCAAAGCCGCGGACGAAAAGACAGACGGACATGGCGAAACTATAAGGGCTCCTTGTTTACTACGGAACCCTAAAAACATTGAAATCAGATAATATTTAGGATAGTAAAGTTTCATACTCTAGTATGTAAAAGTTTGATTCAATAGCGACAATTGAGCGCAACGTTTCTCTAAGCACTATCAAATTATAAATAAACATTCAGTTAGCTTCAACAAATCACTCTTCACTAGAAATCCCTGAATCAACACAGGGAATCGTAATGGTAATGCCATAGATCATTTATAATGACAAGGACAATTGACATTCAAACTGCGAGTAGATATTTGAAGTATCTGCTTAGTCGGGAATCGAACCTTACTCTCCGCGCTACCACTTAGCCAAACATAGGCTTTATACTCTTATAGTCACGTTATACATAAAAATATGTAATTTTGAGAGTTAGATTTCAAATTTGGACTTATAAAATCTAATTTTAAATGACAAACACAACGCATTAGGCGGCCAACATGGTCATAACGGATAACACCGGCTTCCCTTGACGTCATATTTAATTTGTACAGAGTTTTGAAGAGAAATCCAGTCGAAAAGCAAAATGCGACAACAATTTTTTTATGACCTGATAATAGAAATACATTCCCATTCAAGTAAAAAATCTTAACAGAAATGTGCCCTTCGTTTCGCTTTTTTCAGAGAGAAAATTCTTTTTCAATAGTCGAAAATAGCGTCCCCGACAAAATAAGAATTCTACCGAAGAACTTCGACCGAGAAAATCAGTTGATGTTTTCTGACGGCGCTTTTAGACACATTTCAGTTCCAGTAACAAGTTCATAATATACTTACATATACTTACGTTTGCGTTTAACATCGCAAATAATATATTTACAACGTTGTTGTTTGATGTTATAGGTGCCAATTTTTAGACTTCCGTAGGTACTGAAGGGAGCCTATTCGCGAGGCTACGTACGACGTTTGTCTCGCTGTCTGTGCTACACTTAAATGGCTGTAACTTTTGCACCGTAATAGGTAGGAAGTTAAAATTTTCACAGAATATGTTTCGATATAGCTGGTCAAGCGCGAGACAAGTCGAGCAGCAAGGCCACGCCGTACCATCCTTTTCTCGAAGCCATTCAGGGCATTTACGACCCCCCTGTAACTTTGTTGTAGATAAATTGTATTTTCATCTACATAGAAAATAGTGTAGCAGATATTCGTATAAAATTATAGAATTTCAATAGTCCTGTTTTTGACAAAATGCCTTAGTTATAATCGCACAAAGTTACTGAAATGACAGGGGAACCTTTGACCTTTACTCTCGGGCCCTATTCAGGCACAAATTTTTTGTCTGTTCTACATTAAAATGACAAGTTGGCCTGAGGATTTATCAAAGAAACCGGCTTTGGAAATACTGAATTGTAAGCTTTGAAAGTGAAAATTAAATGTAGATTTAAATACTAGCTCGTTACGACACGAACATTTTAGTATTCAAGTCAAATACCTACCTAAAAAGGTTACTGTACCGAAAACTGCTTAAATTAATCACTCTTCTACAGGAAATATGATAATATTTTAATAACTACGCCTTTATGTTATATAAATATTAATTCAGCTAGTAACTCCAGACCTGTTACTGATCGACTAATTTTTTTTACGCGCACCTATTAGAGTTGACAAATACATTTATAATGATAATATTTTTCCTAATTTGCGGCACATTCATTCATCATATAAAATTTGAACAGGAGGATGATATTGAAAAGAATTAGACAGATATATTTCATACTTTTATCCGGCTTAGGAGAAGGTTATCAACGTGTTTTTCTATCTTCTTGCATCCTTTTTTTTGTTTATATCAGCCCTGTTTGTACAAACTGCCCCACTGCTGGGTGCGAGCCATCTTATCTTTATGAGAAGGGTAAGGCCATAGTCTACCACGCTGGCCAAGTGCGGGTTGGCAGACTTCACACATCTTCAAGATCTTAGAGAACTCTCAGATATGTAGGTTTCCTCACGATGTTTTCGTTCGCCGTTTGAAGTTGGCGGCAATCAACAATACGCACATAACTTCGAAAAGACAGAGGTGCGTGCCACGGGATTCGAACACAGGACCTGCGGATCGCCAGTCAGACGGTCTCCCGACTAGGCTGCCGTTAACTTGTATACTTATATCTTCACTATACCTATACACTCATCTCCTGGGTAGGGATTGATCCACGACCTCCAGCTTAGAAAGCGAACCAATAATACCAACTGAGCTGCGAGGGCAGACGAAACGTTTCCCAGATCCATATTGAAAACCTAAAAACAAAGAACAAGACACCAGAAACCAATTTCCACAGTTCACCAAACAAAACGTTCCCTAAATCAATAGACATAGCATTTCAATAATTCACGAACTTCGAGCAGTTTTAATTCGAATCTGTATGTAGTGTAGTTGTAAGGCTTCTACTTGATGTTTGCTTACCATTAATATTCGAGGCACATGTTAGAGTGAAATTGGCGTTCAAATGAAAAGGCATATGCCAGCAGTAATAGTACCTAACGCTTTATATATTCTAAGATTATTACATAATAGGTAGCAATTCTACACATTTGGGAATACGTATGCTACGAAGTAGCTCTGCTGTTGCTAAGTTCTACGAGTACCAATCTCTACCCGACTACTAAAGTAGGGGGTTAATATAATTCGCATAATATACAAAGAATTCAATTTGATCCAAGTTAATTTTCATACATAAAAATCGTTTTTAGGATATATTGACGCAAAAATGATTTTTATTTTATCGTAATAAATTATAATAGTCTTATTAATTCCCCGATTTATATAAACCATCATATAATTACGCATATTACAAGGTCACGGTCTAGGTACAAGGGGCATGAGTCTCGCCGCGCGTGTCACAGGCTCTCTGTTGTAACTCGACGGGAAGACCTTTGGGCAAAGGAATCTTGTGTCCAAGATCCAATGGTCTACATCCTGCTCGATCTAGTATTAAAATAAAAGAAAAATGGTTATTGTCCTTCTAAATATGTGTCTGATGGCGCATCCTCCAGTGCGCCTTATTGCTAAAGCGCAGTGACAGGTGTGGTGGCAGCACGACGCTCACTGTTCAAGGCTACATCTGTGACAGTATCGCAATGCAGCATCGCGGCACCCACTCGTACAGGCTGCCTCTGCGATAGTATCACAATGCAGCATCGCGGCACCCACTCGTGCAGGCTGCCTCTGCGATAGTATCACAATGCAGCATCGCGGCACCCACTCGTGCACGCTGCCTCTGCGATAGTATCACAATGCAGCATCGCGGCACCCACTCGTGCAGGCTGCCTCTGAGATGACATTGTATACTCTTGTTGTTGCCATTGTAGATGCGCCATCTAATTTCATTTAGCAAAGACTGACGTCACTCTATAGATTGCTGCCGTTGGATGTGAGGTGCAACGAATATAGGAGAGGGAAATAACATGCTCTCACTATCTGCCAGCAATAAATGCTGCTGGTGAATAGGGATCCGATGAACATAGGATAGAGAACGGCCTCGGTCACGGTCTCACTTTTTGATTAACTTGAATCAAATTGAAATTTTTGTCAAATATTTGTGATGTAGTTTTCTAATTTTACAAACAGTCAACAGGTTGTTCAGCAATCGTCAAGTCAAGTCAGAGGCCTTTCGGCGGCTTAATAACTCTGACAATAGGGCTGGCCACTCAGTCTATACGAACTTACTTGCTTACTTTTATTTTACAAACGACGGTTTTTATAAGTTCATAAAGTCATTTTATATGTTCAAAAATGTGGGTAGGTATGCGCGAGCTAGGCGGGCGATGGTCTAACTACGGACTCGGAGTTTAGGCAGAAACGTCATAAATTTCAGCTCATATATACGCGATAAATCCGTTAAAAATTGCTTAATTTCAATATACAAATGTAGTGACGGTTGGTTCGTAGAAACGCAGAGTAAAATTATATACAGTACGACATGTACGTACGATACCACCTGTTACAGTTTTAGCCTTGGGTACGATTTGTGAACAGTATACTCGAGTGAAAATTAAGTATAGTTATGTATATCATGCATGCATATTCAGACTGTAAATTCTATGAACAAGGCACGCACCAAGCCGCCGCGGCATTGAGGGTCGTGCGTTACCAATGCCGTGCCATGTACGTACAGTAGCTGTTATTTGAAACGGCTGAAAAGCCGTTTCAAATAACAGCTTTACACAGTCAGTTTTACACGTTTCAGTTTTACACAGTCACTATCGTTTAAGCATTTAAGTTTTCTAAATCTATAAATACTTATTTATTTAGGTATTGTATGAAAGATGTCTTCCGATATTTATTTATTATTTGTATGAATTGTAAAATAGGTTTTGTATTCTTTAATGACATAACCTAATTTTCGCTTGATGTTATTTCTATAATAATTTAAAAAGTGCGTGTACAAAAGGACAACTCATACTGAACTCTCTTTTATTGGCGCTAGTACGAGATTGAGTCAGAGATCAACTTATAATGGCTTTGAGCATTTTGGCTAAAAGTAATGTTTTTGAACAAGGTACTTATTAGAATTATCGCATAAAATAAATATGACCTAAGATATAAATAGTTGAATATTTCTATAATTACGCATACGATACCTGGTTGAGATGCAATGTACCCAAAATGTTGGCCAATGGCACGTTGAATTGCTAGTATATAACTTCTTAACCTACAAAAAAACTATTATACCACTATTTATTTATTTACAAATGAGTGCCACGCTTACAGTTTGTACCAAAGACACTCTAGCATTACATGAACATATAAGTATAAACTATACTATACTAGAACAGTCTAGAAAGAGACCGTTTGGCTTCCGATATGTAAGTCTAGGTTGGTTCAAGGATCTCATAACTCATTTTGTTATACGTCTGCCTTCTAAACTGTAGGTTGTGGGTTCGACCCCCACTCAAAACAAATATTAGTAAAATGGACATAGATAATTGTACTGTATCTGGGTTTTTCTATATATAAAAAAAAAACAAGTATTCAACTAGATATAATAATATGGTTCTCATAATATAGTACAAGTTTTGCTTAGTTTGCAGTTAGATGGCGCTGTGTGAAAATTTCCACTTTTCAACTCTTACATAGCATAATTGATTACTCTTACCATTCCCATAATGAGAAAAGTACACCCAGCAGCGGAACAGAGTGGCAAATACATTCGGGATTTTAACAAAAAAAAGCAGGTACAGAGCACCATTTTATTCACATGTAGGCCTATACTACACTATAAATTACAATTTAATTTCCAGAATACTCGACTAATGCAATCCAAATTTACATTTAAATTTTTATATAACTACTCAAATTTGGATCCATACCCAGGACGTGTAATAATTTCTCGCATGTGTGTGTGGTTCACGCTCACACACGTTCCACTGCATCCTGGTTCTAAACAAAGCCTATTACATTGTTGTCGCTGGAATTTCCAACCGGCAATCTAACTGTACATTGTACCATAGGTATTTAAAGAATTATTAATTTGACGACAGTGTTTCTACGGCTTCCTAAGCTGAACAAGAATTGATATTATTAGAGATATTGAACTTATAAAGCATGGTAAGGCTCGAATTTAATCAAAATCACAAAGATAATTTTAATTATCGTCAAGCCTGTTACTGAATTCGAGAGCAAAATTAAGGTCACTAGACGCTATTTTTCTTCGAACGGAGATTAAATTCTGCTATGAGAAAAATGCTCAAAATCGTATCCGAGAAAAGTGAAAGTAAAATTCGTAATTGATCTGAAATCCAAAGGGTTGGAGGTGTGAAGCCGTCTAGACGGGTAAAAGGACGGGGCTTGATAAGGGTGCCTTGGACGACCCTGACCTTTACTACCCCTAAACAAATGAGGCATTCCCGCAGTCACATATTTCCATGCTATGGCCTACGATTTATATGTACTAAGCCACCGCAGTCGCTCCACACGCTTGCGAAATACTTCGTCAAAAGAATACCACCAATAAACCTAGAATGAAATCAAAAATGAAGAACTAATTCGAACAGTTCCGCCGAAATTAATCTGATAATGGTAAAATAGATTGAATCCAAATCAAATATTCGAACTATAATATATTTCATCACGAAACCAACCCAAAAATCTATTTGCCAACGGTAACGAACAAATTCACGGGCTAGTGATCGACATTCAAACAAAATACATCCAATTACTTATTACGAGGGCAAAGGAACGGTTCTGTGTAGCGCCGCCTTTGAGCACTGTTTAATTGATATCGAACGGTAAGCATGTGAGAGCGACCGTAGGTGGTCACAAAGCCCATTGTGATCGACACATCAATACATCGGACAGTGTGAAAACAAGCGAATTACAACCCGGCCGGGTTCAGACGTACGAAAATAAGTTCAGCGAGTTCCTAAACAAAAAGAAACTGAAATAAACAAGGTCGGGAATCAACGCCGCCGTCGCCGCCGCCATAAAGACCGACGGCCGTCCTTGAAAATGGGGGGTTCTTACAAATTGGGTTATTACGGGGCGTGGGGGTAGCGGCGGGCTGGGGGAACGAGAGGGCGGCAGCGGAGGGCCTGCGGCGGGAAGGGGACAGAGAGCGTGTAGGCGTACCACCGCTGCGCCACCCGACGGACGGCACGCCTCTCCAGGAAGGATCCCGCTCCAGTCTGGAGTTCCGGCGCCGATCATTATAATTACTCTCCAAGGTGAGCTCCTGCAGCCCACCAGCGCCTAATCCTGGCCCGCCGGGACGCGATACCGGCCGAATAACGAGCGCCAAACATTAAAAGCACTTAAACATCATCTGCCTATCCGGACGGTGCCAATTATGGACCAAATTGAAAGCCTCTCACACTTTCGCGAGCACTGAGCTTTATTAAGCTTTTAAATTAGGTTTACGGTAACTCGTACTGAACTATAGTTGAGAGTTTTCGTTTTATTTGAAGATACTCGTTCATTAAACTTACCTGCGATCTGTTGAGGTAATTGGTATAACTAATAAATGTACCTTTATTAGGGTTCCGTAGTCAACACGGAATTCTTATAGTATCACCATGTCCGTTCGACTTTATCTCTGTATGTTAATATGTCAGTCCGTTGTACGATTAAAAGTACTTAGAAAGTTATAATTTGGTTCAGGTACATATTCATTACGCCGACAAAGTTGTACAATAAAATCTTGAAAATAATGTTTGGGCCCTCTCCTGCTGGGAAACAGAGTGGGAAGATTTTATTCTAACTTAGGATATGGGGTGTCGTTGGATAGTACACTCAAAAATACTGTGAATATGCGGACACCATTCTTCATCAAAAAAAAAAAAAAAGGCAAGTGTCTCCACCCTCTGCTGACTAAATTTCACACAAACGTTCATACATAATATCAAACAAGTAGCCCAATAAAGTGCAACTACGGAACCCTACCATAAACGTGATACGACACTCATTTTGCTAATTTATTGATAACAGAGATGTTTCGATACCGATTAAGGATCACCTCGAGCTCTTAGGCGTTACTTTGACGTCCGCCCTTAACTTTGGCTTCTATATTGAGTCAAAAGCTCAATTAGCTGTCAAAAAGCTGGGTATCCTTTCGAAGGTGCGTCGGTACTTCACGCCGAAACAGTTGCTTACACTATATCAGGCACAAGTTCGGTCGTGCATGGAGTACTGTTCGCACCTTTGGGGTGGATCTGCTAAGTACCAGATCGAGGCGTTAGAGACCATTGAGAGGCGTGCTAGGAGGCTCATTTGTGATGATTCCCTTGTTCGCACTAAACTCCAAAGTCTACAGCATCGTCGCAAAGTTGCCAGTTTATCGGTTTTTTATCGCATACATTTCGGTGAGTGTGCGTCTGCTTTGCATGATCTCATTCCCCCATGCCCTTTTTTCTATCGGACAGTAAGAAGCACGAAAAAGCGACATCGTTACATGGTTGATATTCCGAAAACATGTACGAAACGCTTTGGCTCCACTTTCATTGTGCGTACCACCAAAATGTGGAATGCGCTACCTGAATAGGTCTTTCCAAATAAGTAGATATAATCTAAGAGTCTTCAAATCGCGAGTGAATGGGTTTCTTCTAGGCAAGCGCGCTCCATCGTAACTGTCGCTTAACACTAGGAACACAAGCCTATCGTCGAATAAAAAAATACACTTTATGCCGAAAGTTCTTTATTAATAGAACCATATCACACTAGAAGATTATCGTGCAGACGCGCTAGACGTTTCGACAGCTGTAGAGACCCCTGCAGTGGAGTGCTAACTTTTAAACAAATAAACAGTAGCTATACCTTATCAAGTACCTACTCGAACAAAACGCGTATGCGCACGTGATACGTTTAAATAACAAAACTTTTGAACTAGGTATTCCCCGTAGGTTTACCCGTGACGTCTAGTATAATTTGATACTTTATTTACTTGTTTCGTCCAGCGGTTTTGCTTGTCGGTGTATTTTTTCAAATATAATAAAATATATTATTAATAAAATAATAGCGAAGCGTGGAAGGCCCTCTCCGACACGGAACGTGCCAACCCCCTTTAAACATACCCATTTTTCAAGCACTGCTCCATTCAAAAAATCAAAAAATTATCGCGCTCGCTGCGCTTACGCCTGTCAATTCAATTCAATTATTATTATATTTCACGGTTTCTTGTGTGATTCCATAGTGAAAATAGTATTTTGACGGATAGATTGGCCGCTATGCGTCGATAGATTGTTCTACTTCACCCTGTTTTGCATGATAATTAAATCTCTCTGAGCGCATAATTAAACACTGTATCATCCTATTTTATACTTACTTTATTTTGAATATTTTATAGATATTAAATTACTGTTTATTGGCTTGAAATTTACACGTTTTCACTCAAATTTGTTCCAAGAATAACGTAACAAAATCCAAAACTATTTGCAATTCAATAAGTATTTAAACTATTTACATTCTCTTTGTCAACTGCAGCGGCTTCTATGTATAGGAAACTAGCTAAACTGCTGCTTTGTCCTTCTATAGAAACTATTTTTAAACTAAACATTAGAGTTGCCTCGAATACAGGTTATGACGAATAATCGGTTAGCGATTATTCGCGATTTCCTAATGCTAATATATAATGATTTATTATTCGGCAAAATTATTCGTCATTTATCAAAGTAACATGTAATAAGTATTAATCAATTATAGCATGCATCAGTCAAGAAATTTTTATTTTATCACTTATGTTTATTTCATCCCCATATTTCGTATAGCTGAAAACCTCATACATCCGCTTTTTTCCACAGAACAGCAAGATGCGGAATGTTTTTCATCTCTCTTCCCGCCGAACTACAACTTTTAGCTACAAAAGTTGTTGAAAAGGTGTCTACATACACCTCTCCAGGATCGTACCGCTTCAAAGATTCCACTAATTTTCAGCTATCCAAAGATGATGGTTATCGCTTCTCATCAAAGAAAATATATATATATATAGAAAGAAAAAAAATCAATAAAGAGTTTATCTATCTATCTATCATGGGTGCGGTACTCTGCCGCTTTTTCTTTAAAATAAATAACCTATAAGTAATAAATATTTTTTCTTTTTATTTCTAAATGTATGCGTAGGTACTACATAAATATTACGATTTTGTTTTCAGAAAAACTACCATTTATTTATATCAATAAAATAGATTTTTGTGTAAGATAAATAATAATATGCGACCGCAAAATATTGGATCCTGATCGTGCAGAAAAAAAACAGATTTTCTGACCTGAAACAATCATATACTCGTATTGGATTTTGAAATTTACAATATAAAATATGGTTTTTGTTGTAATTCATAACAATTACTCAAAAAATACTGTTTGATTAATTTCAAATCAATATTTATTGTTTCAAAATAGTGTCTGTTAAATATTCGCCATTAACAAATATTCAAATTATTCGATATTAGACGAATAATGAAAAATCACAAATGATGGTGAGTAACGAATAATAGCGGTTAACCATGACAACTCTACTAACATACCAGCCATTCTGCTTGTTTCGAATTTTCGATAGCATGGTGACGTAAGCTTACGACCAGTTGGGGTTCTACTTATGCGTGCGCCACGCGCCTAGCAACACAGTGCGTCGAAACTAGAGTGCGATAACGCAACCGTTTTACATAGACCCTTCGCGCGCACCTACACTCTATGCTCATCAAATGGATTAGATGAAACAGGGAGGTCAATTTAAAGTGGATACAAGTAGAACAGTTAAATGCGAAGTCAATTTGGCTGGGCAATCCTTAAATGTGATTAGTTCACTCAATCAAGATTAGTAAGGATAAAATCTTGTTTATGAGGAGTTGATAAAGAACTGTACAGATTTTGAGTGAGCCTTTAGTAGTATCTGAATGTAACAGATAAATCTCTAAAATATACACCACCATATTATTTCAGAGCCAATCACAGCACTTGAATTTTAGGGATCCGTGCTTTAACAAGAGCCTTGTAGGATGTCTGTTCACAGCCAATTTCTTACGGATCTACTGAAACAATTAAGTTGAAAGATACGTAAATATGATTTTCTGTAGTAACCTAAGTTAAAACCTATCAAAATAAAAATAAAACGCTTGACTGCCAACTCACCTGATATTAAATTACTTAAACGACGACGATGATACCGTTTCACCCAAGAATTACTGCCTTACCGAAAAACGTTACTTAAGCATTTTGTCAACTTCTCACTGACACGTAATGACACTTGCGGAAAGAAGACAGAGAATTTAAGACGATGGTTAAAGTTAAGTAATGTTTTTTAGTAAGGCCCTTAAAGCGTACTTTCAAGAGTGAAATTGAAGCTTTTAGTTCGTGTTCTTGGAATATATACCATTACTATGTAATTGATGATGCTTTTTTGAGCTTCTAACCGTCCAATAGTGAACGAAACACAACACAATTATCTAAAAAATAATTCAAATCAAATCAATTTTATTCAGTATTACAAGTAAGTACATGAGTTATATAAGTGGATTACAGTGAAATTAGAACATTAATTTTAACCGACTTCCAAAGACGAAGAGGTTCTCAATTCGACTGTATGTTTTAGGGTTCCGTACGTTATAAACAAGGAGTCATTATAATTTCGCCATGTCCGTCTGTCCACGGCTTTAATAAAAAACTATTAAGTACTAGAAAGCTGTAATTGATAAGCATATTAGTTATCCCGAAATATCTTAAAATAAAATTAAGAAAAAATTTTTTTTTGGTGTATATTGTTTTTAGTGCAAATTTAATTTAAACTAACATAAGTTAACTCTTATGTTCATAGTATCCCCATTTTAAGTTCACGTAAATTATGATGTGCAACTACGGAACCCTACTTTGTGCCTGGCACGACACGCACTTGGCCACATTTATTTATTGTATGTTTGTTACGATATTACTTCGCCAATTATGACTCGATTTTGATAATTATTTTTTATTTGATAGGTGATATATTTCAGGAGTACCCCCATATTAATTTTATCAAAATCGGAAAAGTACTTGGTTTTGATTGCCCACCAACTCGCCTGCTGATGTTAAGCGACGGTATGGCCGAGGATGAGTCTATAAGATATCTATTCATTCTAGCCTTTAAAATTCCAAGAATGGAATTCGTTGCCGCCATCTCTGTTTCCTGAGACCTACAGTCTTGGAATTTTGAAGGCTAGAGTGAACAGATATCTTCTAGATCGACGAGCTCCATCCTCGGCCACACCGTCGCTTAACATCAGGCGAGTTGGTGGTCAATCGTAGATCTATAATGTATAAAAAAATATTTGCTAGGAAACAGAAATAGTGGCAAAGAATTCCATTCCTCTGCAGTACGCATCAAGAACATGGACCTATATTGCTGAGTACGGGTTTTTTGACATTTAAATGAGAGATGGGGAGAGATGTAGGTATTATTAGTAAGTAGGTATTACAAAAAATATAGCCTATGCCACTCAGGGATTGAAAACAAATCTAACGTCACCTCGCACAACAAATAGGATCAAGCCGTTTAGGGTGTAGGCGCTCTTATAAAACATATACATACATACATACACTCGAAAAACATAACCCTTCTTACGTAGTCGGGTGAAAATGGGCGTGGCTCGATAATATTTAATGAGAGGTTTCAACAGATCGCTTGCAAATTTGTATGTGGACAAACGTAGCGCTGGGTAAGATGGATCAAGTAGGTTCATTGACTCCAGTACATATGTTTGCTGGCAACATGTGTGCGGCATTCATTCGCCAGGGGGCACTAAGCACTAGTGCTGTGGCTACACTATCCAACTATACGTGAGCTGACGGTGCGAGGCGCGTCACCGACCGAGAGTGACGTTTGCGCTGCTCCTTTGAAAAATACCGCCGAATGCTGTTGAAACTATACGCGAATAATATTTTCTAAGGCTTTCGCGATAAGTTTAATCGGATATTTCGACTTCAAATAGTTGTAAGTGACCCATAGATTTTATTTTAAAATATGAGAAAACCACGTTAATTTCCATATTAACTAATGTGCATTTTTACCCGACTGCCGAAGGAGATGTTTTTCGAGATTATAATAAGTAATTCTTAGTTTTAAAAGTGGTATAAGGTATACAAGCAGTATGCGGGTACCACGCATTATTTTCGAAATTATTTGTCGTAAAAATAATATTCTCACGGGGTCTCTGCTGTTTCAAAATTATTATTCAGGATTCAGTAGGAGTTGAATATTTCTGCCAAATAAGTATTAACTAAATCGGCCTAGAGATGTCCCTGTAGTAGACTTCTTTTCGTTAGATTTCAGAGCCTTTTCTTATGAACAATCATTATTTAAAACTTTTAATAGGTATATAAAAAGATTTGACTGTTCTGATATGCAACTCTTTATTTGTGTCATAATAATTATAATCACTACACTTTTCTATAATACACCAGTGAACTTTCTCTAAAAAAAATGTTTTCTCTATATATATTTTTTTTATGATTATATATTTAGTCTTAAGGTGTGGATAGTAGATGTATAGTCTTAGTTCTTGGTATAGTTTTCTCTTTTCCTTTAATGGAAAGTGTAAATAAATCCTACATGCTTAAATTTGATGAGAAAAGAAAATATTTGATAATTTTTATCAACATAAATCACAATAAAATTACTAGCGAAATTCCGACTGTGTGAACTTGGGGCAAGGCGCAGTTGGTCGCAAAAACATCGCCATTCACGATCGTAACTTGTATGCTGTAATTTTCGGCATCGAGCTCTTGTAATGCTACGTTACGAGAAATTAGTTGTATGAGTTATTGGTCCAAATAACGAGGTTCCGATACACGCACTTTCAAGTAATAAAGTAAATAAATTTATCATTATAGCACAACTAGGTACAAGTTTATTTTATTAATATTGCTTAGGAAGAACATTATATATACTACTTGTTATATAGATACATGTTACATTGGATTGGGGTGTTTTCTAAAAAAAATATCAACGAATAATAGAGGCATATTACTACGTCTAGATGGCGATGTATTTTAATTTGTGCCGAGCTCAAAGATACTTATCTGTGAAGATAAATAGTAAAGTAAACATCACTTTCTACGTATTTTTGTGCCGAGGCACATAGCCATCTGTTTCGATTAAAAAAACCGGACAAGTGCGAGTCAGACTCGCCCACCGAGGGTTCCGTACAAACCAGTAGATAAAAGGGTTTTTTTTTTATATTTTCCTTCATAAACCGAAAAATATACATCGTAAAAATATTTAGAAACCTGTTTTAGCTTATTCTACTGAATCTCTTTCACATGACTTAATTCACTTTAAAATTTGGACCTTCATTCCTTGCATAAAGACACTATTTTTTGTGATTAAATTAAAAATGTCCAGTTTTCTGATTTTTTCCTATACTTATGTGTACTCTAACACAATGTTTCTTGCCAAATTTAATTGCTCTAGATCAACGGGAAGTACCCCATAGGTTTTGATTCCCTTGTGAGTGTCGAAATGTGCGTTTTTACGATATATTCGGCTGTAACTTTTTTTTACGAAAACTTAGAATCTTTATTTTTATTCCTGCAGCAAGATAGGTACTATGGATCTGCGTGTATGGTTTTAATGAGGTACGAAACCCTAAAAAAACACCAGTTACCGTCGCTTTTATAATAATAAGTAGGGATTTCTTCAGATTTTAATGATTGTTATCTTATTTCATGTAACAAAATATAGCAAAACCAAAACAGTGAAACGTTATCCATTCCACGTGCCAAATAGGTAATACTAACTTTTACCTTATTGCAAGGTCTCTTGTAACATGAACATTTTCCTCAAAGGCATATATCCAATATAAATAACTTTGTTGTAATTTATTCAATGAATTAATAACTTCATCATATCTCGGCCATGAGAAGTCCATCTCTACAACAAGAGAAAAAATCGGCCAAGTGCGAGTCGGACTCGCGCACGAAGGGTTCCGTACCGTATCATCTTTAATAGAAAATCGTATAAAATAACGAGAAATCAACGAAATTCCAAGTAGTAAATTGCAAACTTATAGGTAGGTTTTCGATACACATCCGGGCAGCATGACGACGCTCGCGCGAACACGCGCGGCTATGGCTCGCTCCGTGATGTTACCTCCCCCGCTACCCGCGCGGCCGTTGCTTAGCAACCGCCTCGCGCTCGCGCCACCACCACACCGCGGCGCGGCGCTCGCACCGCGTTTAGATACACGGATTATTTTCATTTTGTGAGTTTTTATGTATTAGATTAGGTATTTATTTTTATAGTTAATATATTTCTAAATATTTACTTACAAATATTCAAGTTTCTTCCTGTTAATTAAGATCGAGTAAAAATTGCTTAAAAATTACATTTGTTGTATGGGAGCCCCCCTTTAATATTTACTTTATTGTTATTTAATTATTTATATTGAAAGGTAATATACAAGTAAATATTCTGTGAAAATTTGAAGCGTCTACTTGTTACCGTTTTTAATATTGAGCAAAAAAATATGAAAAAAACACGTTTATTGTATGGGGATTTATTAATCCCTTAATATATATATTTTTTTAATTTTTAGTATTTGTTGTTATAGCGGCAATGGAAATACATCATTTGTGAAAATTTCAGCTTTCTAGCTATCACGGATTATGAGATACAGCCTGGAGACAGACAGACAGACAGACAGACAGACAGCGAAGTCTTAGTAATAGGGTCCCGTTTTTACCCTTTGGGTACGGAACCCTAAAAAATAACGGGTTGCACTCCGGGAGTGCCGGCAGAAGTGAAAACTAAAAAATAAAAGCAAAAAGACTGACTCGTGAAGGAATTGAACCTCCGCCCTCCGCTTGACAAATCAAATTTATATCGGTGTTCTAACTTATTGAGCTAACGAGTCTTACGTGTGACGAAAATAAGTATTCGGCGCAACAAAATGACGTCATGCTAGAAGGACAAACTTGTACATACAATAATGAACTTTAAATTCAGAACGTTAGAATAGGTTACTGACTAAAATAATGACGTCATGCTAGAAAGACAAACTTGTACAGACAATAATGAACTTTAAATGCAGAACGTTAGAATAGGTTTCTGACTAAAATAATCCGTCCGTCTTACGATCTGACGATCTGACGCGAGTTTAAAATTTTTTACCCATCCCAAAAATGCACAACGCCGCTAAAGAAGTTTTCACTTCAAAAATAAATTAACAGATCCGTAGACATACCGACATAGCACAGCAGATTAGCAAGTTAAAGAGGCAGTGAGCAGGGCACAGCACGTAGAACTGATGGCCGACAGAGCCGAAAACTTCTCGAGTGGAGACCACGCACCGGCAAGCTCAGCGTAGGAAGACCAGCCACGAGATGGACAGATGTCGTGATACAGATGGCGGGAAGACGCTGGATGCAAGCTTTTTCCAATCGGTCTTTTTGAAAATCCATGGAGGCTTATTTCCAGCAGTGACTTAGTAACTTATTACTTATTAGTATTCAATAAAATACGAGTATAAACTTATTTTTACTTACAAAAAATATTTTCTAACCACCAACTTAAGTTTAAGTGACAGTGTGTGTGTGTGTGTGTGTCTAAATCGCTAGTGAATTGGTTTCTTCTAGGTAAGCGCGCTCCATCGTAGACCGCAACGTCACTTAACATCAGGCGGGTTAGCGGTCAAACCTATTTATACGTTAGAAAATGTAGCAAAATCATCAAACAGAACGAAAACTGCAGTGGAACGTTATCATAACAACATTCAAACTGTTTTATAACCTACTGTAATCTAATTTACATTTTATACTCATAACAAGTATCTACATTAAAAGGAAAACAAAATACCCAACTGCAGTAGAGCTTTTTACATTCTAACTTACGATTTCGTTACACTTGATACGCTGTTGAGTTTACGTTTTTGTAAGAAAGTATGCGTAAAATCGTTGTTAAAAATTATAAATGTACAGTACATTATTTAGAATAATCATAGTAAAATCTCATGGTTATTAAGAAAAAGCTAAAAAATTTAATGCTTTTTCGTAACCTCTAACAGAGGTTACGAAAAAGCATTTACTTTTATTTTTGCGAGAGATGTATTATTATTATTACAAAAAATATAGCCTTTGACACTCAGAAAGTGAAGTCGAATCTAACGTCACCTCATCAAAATCGGTCAGGTCGTTTAGGCTGTAGGCGCTCATATATAAACATACATACATGCATACATATTTACATACGTAGATACGTACAAACATACATACACTTGAAAGACATAACCTTCCTTCTTACGCAGTCGGGTAAAACAGTTTCATAAGGTCCTTCTTTTATGAAGTTAAGAATAATAAGTAAAATCGAGCGACGTAGCTAGTATGTATCGATGTACATATATATTTATACATATTTAGTGTATATCGCTAAATACATTGAATATGTATACAACATAACATTTAATTTATTTATTTTACTGTACCCACAGTTTCATAACCCTTTCTCTGCAGTATTAGTTACACCGATAGAAAATTTTCATTAAAGCTAAAAGTGAATCGAATGTGAGGCCTAGAATGGGCAACCGAGGAAGCGTTGACCGAATGATGGCATGTGCAAAATCGTTGACCGAAGTTGACCGACTTTAGGAAAGATGCTTAGTCTTAAAGATGAATGGTCTACAATAAATAGTGCTTGAAAATGACTGATTGGCTTGGAGCATATCTGTGCTTTTACAATTGATCGTTAGTTGTGGAGGTGTAAGTTTTTGTGCAAATTTCTATACAAATAAAGATTAGTCGTGCGTATGCTGTCAAGACTTCCGTTTAGTATTAACGACGATGATTAAGGGGGTCATTGTACTTACACATTATGAACTTTTACTTAAACCTGAAAATAAGAAAAACAATCAACGTTTCATTTCATTTATCGAGTGATGAGCTCTTTTTTATGGAAGAGCAGATTTTTCGCGATTCAAGGTTAATCTTATAATACTAGCAGCTCTCTGAAAGTGGTTCAATACATAATTATATATTTACCTCATTCAAAGATGTTTTCTACAAGTAATAATAGTCAACATACGATATTTTTGCATGTTTTACACACTTAAGTATATACAAATTTATAGACAGTTCAAAAATTATATCTACACATCCCACCGTACTTCAACCCGCAAATTCTGATCTGTACTTGGGAGCCTTTACCATTTTATGAAGTTCCGTCGAATGTGTGTAATTGTTGAACTGTCTATAAATTTGTTAATAACATTATATTTTTATTTAAATGTAGACTAACCATGCAGAGTTCAATGCACTACGAAAAATAAAATAAGCATTAGGTAGATAAACTGGGTACTATTTTGTGTCAGCTCATAAGATAGCTACTAGTATACGAAGAAAGAATACGAGTATTCTTATCTTTGTACTATTTATAGGCCCTTCGAAAGGATCGTAAAATTTCAAGCAAACCAAACGCTATAAAAGTACTTTCATACGTTGATTTCTATTTGTAATGGAGAACATTTTAAGGTGGAGCTGAACGCGCGCAGCTATCTCTCTCGCGCATCACAACCTCTTATAAAATACATATAAAATCATTGATTATAGGGATATTAGAGTAAGAAATCAATTTGTCTATTTCATCATCATCATCATCTCAGCCATAAGAAGTCCACTGTTGGACATAGGCCTCCCCCATGGATTTCCAAAAAAGACTGATTGGAAGCGTCTTGCATCCAGCGTCAGCATTTGTTTATTTAGATGGAGAAATATTTAAAAAAAAAGTATATTTTTTTATATACATTATAGATCTACGATTGACCACCAACTCGCCTGAGGTTAAGCGACGGCTTGGCCGAGGATGGAGCTCGTCGATCTAGAAGATATTTATTCATATATCACTTATATTAGCAACGGTGTAGTTAAAAAAACATATATTTTCCTACTCCTTAGCCAATTTAAAAGATAACACAGAAAAACTTTTTTTAAATATTTCTTCTATCTAAATATACAAATACATTTCCTACTCTTCTGATATCCTAAACCAATGATTTTGTATGTTTAAAAATGTTGTGATGCGCGAGAGAGATAGCTGCGCTCGTTAAGCCAATTCTTAAGTCCGGTAAAAGTAGCTTTTATTCATGTTGTAAACAGTTTTAACAGTCTGACATGTCGTAGTTACGTGTGCCAAATTTTGTAAATTTCGATTATTATACACTTTATTCAATTTAAATCTTAAATCTAAGTTTTTTACAATAGAAATACAAAAATATAAATATTATAAAAAACTTAAACCAAGGGTGCCGCCGGCAGCGGGGCGGGGCTCAAGCTGCCGGTGGTAGGAGCTACAGAGAGAGGAACCTCCTGACAATGCGTGCTGTGTCCAGGATAACTGCCTTCTGTATCCGACCCTTGACCCAACAAAAAAAAAAAAAAAAACATTCATCAAAACACTATTATTATTATCGCGATATTTACTGTGGTTCACGTGAAATCGGGAATAACGGGAGCTCAAAATAAACGCGAACCACGGTAAACACCCCGTTAATAATAATAGTGTTTTATTATTATTAATTTCTAAAATAATCTCTGTCCTTTATCACTCAACAATGAATAATGAATAAGAAATAAATTTATGAATGATATTGTTATTATGACGCTCACTAAACAGTCTTATGCTCTTTTATGCTCTGCCTACCCCGCGGGAAAATAAGTGTGATTTTTATGTAATTTTACAGAAGCGACGATGTATTGTGATACCTTACCTTATATCAAGGAAATCACCGCCGGATAGCCGGTAGCCTAGTCGGGCGACCGTTTGACTTGGTATCCGCAGGTCCTGGGTTCGAATCCCGCGGCACGCACCTCTGTCTTTTCGAAGCTATGTGCGTATTGTTGATTGCCGCCAACTTCAAACGGTGAAGGAATACATCGTGAGGAAACCTACATGTCTGAGAATTCTCAATGATCTTGAAGATGTGTGAAGTCTGCCAACCCGCACTTGGCCAGCGTGGCAGAATATGGCCTAACCCTTCTCACAATGAGAAGATGGCCCCTTCCCAGCAGTGGGACAGTTTGTACAAACAGTGCTGATAAAAAAAAGGAAATCACAATTTAAGAAAACTACATATTTTTGAAATTTTATATATATCTGGCTGGCGCTTACCTCGGTCAGCGGATTAGCATTGCTATCCAACGAAGCAATGTCGCCAGCCTTTTGGGAACGTTGCCTTGGGACTGTGACCTGAGTTCTATTTTTTATCTGTAATATGTATTTTATTTATATCTTTAGTTATTTAGGTAATTTATAGAAATAAATTGATAATTCCAATTAGTATATATACCTATCTTGAAAACTTATTAAAAATGTGGTATCCAAATAATTAATCTATTTTTGTTGTTGTGTAATATAATTTCCTATTTAAAAGAAAAACGTGGATGAAATAGATTACACTTCTCAGTGCGAAGGTCCATTTACTTCAAACGATACTACCAGCGACATGACTAGAGACACTAAATAAACTTTTGAAAACTTACGTAGTCTTACTACCACATCGAATAAAACAACAAAAATAAGTAATTAATATGAAATCACGTAGTAACTTATTAGAAGTTTTTATAATACATATTAATCATTAAGAAAATGAATAAAGCTCAAGGGAGCTGAGTACTAGGCTGTTATAGTCGGGTTGGGAAAAATGTTACAGTAGAATGTAATACGAATAAAGAAATTAATCCAAATACCAGTGAATTTATGATTTTTTGTCATCCCTTCTATAATGATATCGAAGTTTAAGATTAATATAGTATATTAATAACAATTACTACCATCTGTTATTTAGACAGTAAGCCCTTTAGACTCAAAATCATTTTTTTTTTTTATATACAAGGTAGGAGTGCATTTTAATGTTAGTACTTATTATTAAATCTTTGAATTACCCAAACCAAATTCAGTAAATAAATGAAATGACAATGTCGTGTCGACTATTCTAAATGACTCCTTGAGTTCGTTACCCGCACATTCTCACGCGCATCTAATGTCACGCCAACTGCGTCGGCGCACAGTACAAGAATGTTAGACTATAATTATAGGCTTCTCTATTATGTGCTAACACTATTCAACTTTGTAACTCTCTTTGTTATTTTTATTCCGATTTATAGACGCCGTAAATTTTATGATGTGTTAATTGTCATTATCAGCTTTCTTCAAAATAATATTAAAAGTACAGATAGTATTGTGTCTTATAGAAATGTCTACAAAACTGCAACTGCTACGGCATGCATTGATGCACCGTAGCATTGAAGCTACGGCTCTACGTCGTAGCGTTGCTACGAAATTGCATGTGCAGAATATGTAATTTGCAATATTTTAATTTCGATATAATAATATCAGTTTTCTGTTTCGGTGAAATTAACCTAATTCTATTACGCAACCTCGTCCCATTACGTTCCGTTATTCTGACTTCACACGTAAATTTTCATGTCGCAATTCCACATTGTTGTCTTTCTTACATTTCTTGCATTTTATTTTGGTGACAGTCGGATTCGTCACAATAAACGTTTATTTACGCGCTCGTAAACCTAATATAGGGTGCCAACATTTGATCTGTTTATAAAATAATGTTGTTATCACGGAGTTTCGTTTTACACTTACCTGAAAATTATGTTAGGGGACTATATTTTTATAATTTACTCATGTATTGGTGAATATTATGTTATCAAGTAGTTATTAGATTTACATTAACTTACATTATTTACATTAATGGTGATGTCATGTCGAGAGATGTGATTTGTCAGTACGAAATCGGTGAAAAACTATCACACAATGAAATTAAAACTACCATTCCGAAAATCACGATTAATTCAAGCGATAGACGCACACTGTCAGCATTAGTACTCCAAGCTGGGCGTGAGTGCAGGACTTTAGTGCTACCTAGCTAGCTGATGACATACTTTCATATGAAATACTATACGAAAATGTATGTGTCGAAATAAATTCAATTTTGAGACTGATATAAGCATCTAGCCCATGTCAATAGCTGTGAGAAACTCCACTCTTGAAGTTGTTGACAAATATGTCTACCTAGGACAAACGATCTGACTAGGTCCAAATTTACGAAAGAGGTCAATCTTTGAATATCGGCTGGGCAGCGTTCGGGAACCTTAAAAGCGGCTTTTCGTCTAATATGCCTCAGTACCTCAAGTCGCAAGTTTACGACCTGCCAGTGTATGTTACGAGTGATGACATACGGCACTGTAACGTATTCACTTACTATGGGACTTATAATGAAACTCAAAATCACGCAATCAGCTGTGGAGAGAACTATTCTCGGAGTCTCTCCATGAGATGAATCAGAAATGAAGAGATCCATACGAAAGTCCTAGGTAAGTAGGTATAGTGATGTATGTTTTATTGTATGCTTTGTGACTAACTAGAACAGTTTGACAGAGTGACGAATTGTAATACATTTGCAGTGTGACCAATAGCTTAAATAAGGCGTGACTTAATTGAACTAAACATATATAGCAGATAGCACACCGGATTAGTAAGTTGAAGTAGCTGTGGATAGGGCACATAGCACGTAGAACTGATAGCCGATGGGGTCGAAAAGTTCTCGAAAAGTTCTCGAGAAAAGACCACGCACCGGCAACCCCAACGTAGGAAGACCTGCCACGAGATGGACAGATGACCTCATAGATGTGACGGAAAGACGTTGGATGCAAGCCGCTTCCAATCGATCTTTTCGGAAATACAGGGCCCCAGGGCCCCAGGCCTATGTCCAGCAGTGGATTTCTTATGGCTGAGGTGATGATGATGATGAGAAGTATCTAAAATTTCGATCGAAAATGAACTTCATTTGTGATAAGCAAGTGATAAGTAAGATCTTTATTCCGCGTAATATGTGCTCATTATTAGAATAAAAACTTTGCCGCAGCTGTGAAATTACTCGCTTATGTCAAATCGCAGCCTTAGGCAGGAAGCAAGAATATAAAAACGTGCAAAGCAGATGTGTAAAGATAATGACTTTTGACTTCATCAATGGATAAACATCAACATTTGTTTTAGGAAAATACTTAACAGTTAAATACAAGTTTTGTTTCGTGTTCCGTACTTCATGCTTTATTTTTTTAAACTCGTGCTCGTAAGCACGAGTTTCAACTCGTAAGTCGTAAGTAAATCAATTCGGTTAATTTAAAAGCTAAAAACGCTAAATAAATGACAGGAAGATTTTTGCAGCACTTAAGTTGTTTAAAACAATTTACGATCTACTTACACTTTTAAAGCGGGGAGCACTGGGAGGTGTAAAGTTGGTCTAGTACTTTTGACTAATATTCCCATTTAATTGGTACTCTTTTCTTTCAAATTCCATTGACACAAAAAATGTACATCGACCACTTTTAACGTCATATTCTATATTAATTAAAAAACAACACTTTATACCTACATAAATAAGTGTTGTTAAATTATAAGCTCAATGGGAAAATAAGTCAAAGCCCTAGGATAACTCGTACACGTTACTGCGCTCCCCACTACAAAACAAAAAAAAGATAAAAATAACATCAGTCACAAAAATATTAAAATTAGTTGCTTCAAAATTTAAATAAAACATAAAAATTTACTTCACTTACCCACATTGCATTTAATTTTTGCGAGGCATAGAAACCTTTTATTTAACTCTTATGTTGTTGATGCGCTGTAAGTATATTACCCGACACGTTTCATTGTTTTCCCTTATCAACACGTTATCAGCCACTTACCTTGACCCATATCTCGAGATGGCCCTCTAATCGAACCTTGTGAACGCGACACCGTTACTTTGACATCTGACGTTAATCTAACTTGTATTGCGTAAATATAATATGATTTATAACTTTATTATCCAAAATATTTAGGAACTGCATGAAGTACGTGAATCTATAACCAATAATTGATTGTATCTGGAGTTCCGTACATTATGAAGGAATAATTTGGATATTAAAACACTTTCGAACAAAGCACCTTTCAAATAGAAATCAAAATTGACATATACGTTTGATAGCTACAATGTCACAGACAGATCATATCGTCTTGGCGGGAACGTCTTAGTAACGTGTTGTTGCTTTGTTTTATTTTCCTACACTTGTGTTATTTTGAACATTACTGCTATAAAAACTGGACAAGTGCGAGTCAGACTCGCCCACCGAGGGTTCCGTACAAACTAAATAAAAGGGGGAAATCATGTATATTTTTTATATTTTCCTTCATAAACCAAAAAATATACATCGTAAAAATATTTAACATATTCTTTGCTAACCACTCGGACCCAAGTGGAACGGGGCTATAGTAGCGGTGCCTCCCACTCGGATCCGAGCAAGCGTCCCGTTCATTTTGTAGTAATCAGTAAACTGCCGGCGTTTGAGGCAGTCAACGTTGCTTTACGCGGCCACTCTGTACTTAATCAAAATTCGCCTAAAAAGTGTTGGTTCCCAGCTGAAGTGAAGGGTCTGCAGGGGGCGAAGAATGTGTTACAAACCTGTTGTAGCTTATGCTAATGAGGCTCTTTCATATGATACCCCACATGATACGGTTAATTCACTTTAAAATTTGGGCCCTCATTCCTTGCATAGAGACACTATTTTTTTGTGATTAAATTAAAAATGTCCAGTTTTCGGTTTTTTTCTTATATGTGTACTCTAACACAATGCTTCTTGCCAAATTTCAGAGTTCTAGTCTCAACTGGAAGTACCCCATAGGTTTTGATTCCTCTGTGAGTGTCGAAATGTGCGTTTTTTACGACATATTCGGCTGTAACTTTTTTTTACAAAACCTGAGAAATTTTATTTTTCTTTCTTCAGCAAGATACTATGGATTTGCATATATCGTTTTAATTTCAACTCGATACCTTCACGCGTTCCCGAGATAAAGGTCTTGACACCCGGACGGACGGCCAGACGGACAACAAAGTGATCCTATAAGGGTTCCGTTTTTTCCTATTGAGGTACGGAACCCTAAAAATGGTGGTGTTTTATTCATTAAGTGATCGATAAAGTGAGTGTGCGTAAAGTGTGGTCAAGTGAAATAAAGCAGTAAAACGTGTGTTTTACGTTGTCGGCAAAACTCCATAGAAGCTTCTAGTAAAGTCGCCACCACTTTACTGAAGCAGGACTCGACTTATAAATTGACTGTATACGTGACTTAGATTGTGACTAGAACATTTACAACTTGTTTTATTCAAGAAACTTGAAAAAGTCCTAATACTTGACACTGGCAAATGCTTTAATGCGGATCCAATACAAAAAAGAAGAAGAAGATCATAACGTATATGTTTAATACCAACCAGCTAATAATAAAATGGAGGAGGTTTTTATTTTGATTGTATTTTTTAATGTTTTTACCTCATAGCTCCATCAAATATTAATAGATTTGCATATTTTTTTATTTGAAAAATGATTTAGGCGGCTAATCTTAAGTTTATTTCCATACCCATATATAGAAATAAATGTAACATAATATTGTATTAAGTATATTTAGTTTGAACTCCAAACCTATAAAATAATTCCAGTTGACCTAGAATCGTGAAACGTCAACCGGCAAGGTTGAGATTTAAATATATTTTTTTTTCCTTTTTTTATGTTGCTCACAGAAGAATTATGGAAAAATTTAAATTTTCATGTAAATAGAACTCCTGAAATGTACCTATATGAAATTTTGGTACAGGGTAACGTAAGCGTATTTTGTTTAAATAGGCTTTTTGATCTATTATTATTTTACTACAACATATCTTTCTTTACCCCGTTTTTTTTTTTATATAATCCCGATAGCCTTATATCTGACAATGGATAAACAGCCTAACTAAACCATTGTTACTTGCAAAATAAGGAAGGGTTTTTCGATCGCAAGAATGTAGTTATAGTCAATAATTATGACATTAGAAACATTTGTATGTCATGAAAACTTAGAATTTCTCTATAAACATATAGGTCTTAAAAAATCACATCTTTAGATCTCAGACTTTTGGACTCGTTTTATTTATAATTGCGATTTTCTACCAAGTAACAACAGACGCTGACGCGTGACATTATTCAGTGGAGAAAAAATTGGCGACAGTCCCACAGTGAAAAGATGCCCAACTTGGTGTCTCTATAGCTACATATATATATAGCTGGTAAAAGTAGTTGACACGTTCCATTTAGACATGACAGGTCGCTTTGATGTTTGAATATTAGGCCCAGATTCATGTGAGAGAGTCAAAGAAAAAAAAAGAAATCAACTGACTATAGAAATAGGGGAGAATCAATAATTGACAGCTTTTCAGGCAACGTTTACTGAAGGTACCTCATCAGTATTTTTTTCTAAGTTTGTGTGCAAATATTGTTATATCAAACGTGCTAAATATTGTTTACTCTCATTTTACCAGACTTAAAAAAAAATAGTATTATATTATTGTTCGGCGAATTTTAAAATTAGTTTTTCAGTTTTAATAAATATGACTATTTTATTTATTTCCGCTTTGATAAAGTATCAATTGAGTCGATGAAACAAAATAATCGTTAAATTCCAAAAATACCGTTGGAAATAATATAATACGGTGTTATTATTTATTAATTATTTATTAAATAATATATGGTAATTATTGAATTATAACGTGCTTATATCTCTAGTTGTTATACGAGTATCAATCAACTCGGGACACTTTGTTCATGAATTTAGTTTAATACTTTACATTCACGTGATTGGAATTGGTTTTCTGCGTTTTTTTTTTTTCCAGTGAACCGGATTCACTTTTTACTAAAAAGAATTCAAATTTAAATTAAAAATCTTTTTTAAAAAATCCAAAAGAACGATTACAGCTGTATATAACTGTATTAACAGTTAGTAGGCATTTCGTGCATATCAGGAGCTGGAGTGAATTAGAATTTTCTCAAAATTAGGTTCTGTGGCTCGCGTTATGTAAATAGAACAGAATGATATATTTCAGAGATTTCATCATAAATATAATGTAACGTCACAAGTAAAGTGTAAGCAAATTTGTTTTAGTAGCTTTTATAGGGTCTAATTGTATGAATATGGACGTATATTGTTTCGGGATTTTTTACATTTTATCCATTTTTTAAATACAATTATTGGCAGTCAGTGCAATAAAAATCAGAAAAATAAATTTGTCATTTATTTACTCTAAAACAAACATACAAATTGTTGCTTTAAAATCAAAAAATAATTCAAGCTCTAACGATAGCCATCAAAGTAATCTAGATAAGATAGAAAATTTGCAAATTATAATGAATCTACAGGTATAGGTAAAAAAATTGCAAACCACTGTCATTTAGTGATTTGATTAATGTTAACTGTCCTAGAACAACCTGACCGTCAGATAACTGGTCTGCTGTATAATGTCTCTCCCGTCCCTACGACTAACTCATCGGCAAGGCATTATGATGTTACCGGTCTAAAAACTCGTTTCCCTCTGGCCTTGGGCCCGTGAGGTTCCGTATGCGGCCCCAACGCTTGTGATCGATGAATATTCAACCTCTTTTCAAGCCTTTTTGGTCATTTGAGGATACCAAGAAGGTTGATAGGTTATAATCATAACTGAAATTCAAAATACTGAAATTTTGTAAGTTTGTTCTGAACACTTACTATATTGCGATACTGTTCTAGAGTATTAGACGCCATTTAGAAATTGTGGTCCCTCCAAGTAGCACGCTGTAATTGCATTATGTATAAAATGTTGCTAACAAAAGTGATTTTGCGTTTTTGTAAAGGAAATCTTCACAGTCATGTTCAAATTGTCTAGTCCAATAGGTGTCGCGTTTTAATCGCAATAAACAACAAAAATATTAATATTATATAGATACATATATTTATATACCGAGCTCGAAAATGTCTAAATGTTTTCAGGTGAACGGATTCGTAAGTTTTGATGCTTTCAATATAAGCTTTTGCTCAGAAAAAATGGTTTGATAGTTTATTGTTATAAAGCCCAAACTATCAAACCAATTTTGAAGCTGGGATCAATTTGAATGTATATCCTTTCAAATAAAAACAATCGAAATCGATCTATTAATGTAAAAGTTTTGAAGAAACAAACATTACGATAAGGGTGAAACGAATTGAACCCCATTTATTCATTTATAATACTGTCAACGTGGGTAACTTTGACTCCGCGTCAAACATTGACCGTGGCCTTTTAAGAAGGTTCCCGATTCTTTTTTCAAGAGATTAGTTGTTAAAACGACTGTAAATTTATTAATCAAGTAATTTGACTACTAATCTGTTGGGAAAAATTGAGAACCTTCTAAAAAGGCTATGGTCAATGTTTGACGCAGAGTCAAAGTTACCCACGTTGACTGTATTTATTTATTTGAATCTTATCTGCCCGAATTCGTCGGATATATCAATTTAGGATAAGTTTGATAGGTTTCTTTTTGTTATACATATATAAAGATTCGGTGATCAGACGAGTTGTTAAATGAGTTTTCGGGATTTCGATGAAGTGTATTTTGAAGGAAAAAAACGTTTTCGTGCAAATTATATTCGGGATTTCACAATTCGGATTAAATATAGCTAACCTCATGCAATAGATTCAATAATGTCTTTTATGCTGCCCCTTGGATTCGTCTTATCAGATCTCTTTATATAACTGTTTTGTAAGTATTTGATAATTTCTATAATATTTTAAGAATAAGTATTTTACGAAGAATAGAGCGATAAACATCAATATTTTAACGATTATACGGTACTGTGTTGGAGAAAATATAATTTTACATACTACACATTATTGTGACCGATACAAATCTAATCTAATAAATAAAATCACCCGAAAAACTATATTTAAGAATTAATATTAAATATAAGTAATCGTTTAGAAATTATGCAATGTTGCAGATAAACCAATATCGTATGTAGATTAGTTCGATAAATATTAATGATGTCTTACATACCGTAAATAAATAAATAATTCGCCGTATAGAAATATTTCCTGATAATTATAGAAACTGACTTCTAAGCAAAATGTTCACTTAATTGTCAAACTTGCACTGCTTTGAGTACCTACCCTTTTTCTATCGGACCCTTATTCCGTATGACCTTTGGCCTCGTAACGTGAATTTGACGTAGTGCACCCACGTCGAATTCACGTTACGCGGCCGAAATGAAATAAAAATTAGATTGTGTCGTCTTAAACTTAAAGACTAATTTTCATTGTCAATGCACCCTCGTCACGTTCCGTAACGCGACGCGGCCGATGGTCATACGGAATAAGGGCCCAGGTAAAAATTGACAATAAAGTAGCCAAATAGTCAGAACTCATCAGTATTTAGCTAGAAAAACGATAACAAGTACCTATTAATATTTAAAGAAAAACAAAATACCAGACTCCAGAAAAGAAATTCTTGCAGTCTAACTTACGATTTCGTTACACTTGATATGCTGTTGAGTGAATGTTTTTTGTGGAAAAGTATGCGTAAAATCGATTATAAATGCGCACTCTTCAGAATATTTCTAGTAAAATCACTTGTTTATTACGAAATAGTTCGTTGGAGGTTACGAAAAACCGCATTTTTTTAATTTTCGCAAGACATGTAACTTTGACACTCTGGAAGTGAAGACAAATCTAATGACCTTGCACATCAAAATCGGTCAAGCCGTTCAGGCTGCAGGCTCTCATATAGAAACATACATAGTATACAGTCGGGTAAAAATACCACTGCATCAATATAAATGTCCCATCTCGATAAATTCCGTGTCAGCGCGTAGACAAAACAAATAAACAGAGACCTTGACTAAAATCACACTTCCTACTCGTTTTTTTATTTATTATTTTATTTACGATATTTTTTTTCACATAGGTACTTCTGCATAATCAACTTTATTAAAAATAAAGTACAACAGAAACAATTACAGTTTCTATTGAAACAATGCCATTGAAATAGATCGTAAATACAACATTGAGAGGGCCTCGCCTTGCCCTTTGCCTTGAGAATTGATATTTGTATATTACACTACGTCCCATTTAATAATAAAATACACGGAAACGTTTCTGTCTGCAAGTACCATAACTATATAAAAAAAAAAAAGGTTTTCTGAACTTTGCAGACTGAATACAAGACAGGTGTCGGCCGAATAGAAAACTTGCCAAATGACCGGTCAATTTGGAAACCGGCCAAAGCGAACGAGAAAAAAAATCAAATATTACAAAAGCAATGCAGCTGAAGTGCGTATAAATTTTACATTCGAAGCCATTATCTACGCACGGCCTCGTTATGTTTTTCAGTTATATAAATTTACTCAATCAGAACCAATTGTTGAAATCCATGAAATATGTGTGATGTTATTGTCACCCGTTAATTGCCTGAACATTCCGTCAAGTTTGGAGTGCCGAATGTAATGCAAGCGATGATGTCTCGTATGCGGCTAATAGTAATAAACACATCGAGGAATGGGCATGAGCATAACAGCCGCGTACGAATTGGGCGGACTAGAAGTGTGCCCCCTAGAGTGCCCCGCGCATAGCAATATTATCCAACTGTAGTACGAAACGCATCTCTGCCGGCGAACCCTCACGCTTGTGTTGCGGCGACGTGTCCCGCCATCTATTATCATTTCCCCGCAACTTCAACACGTATATTTTGACGCACTTGGATTTAGAATAATTTTGTGTGCGTGACCAAGTGTGCTGTTAGCACCGCGGAAATATTCAAATGCACGATGAAGGTCGTTTTAACCATAAACAGTTGCTTTTTATAATGTTAAAGATATATTTATGAGTATTATTTAATTTTAAATAGGTATGGGTAAAGTTTATGTACAAAACATTTGGTTCGGTTTCAGTTTGGTGTTGAATTTGTAGTTTAAATCATACAAACAGCCTATGCCTACATAACTGCAAGTAACCAGTTTGCTAAAAAAAATATTATATTTATTACATATATTATGTTGTGTAGGTATTGAATATGTTATGTAATTTATACCGAAATTACATCCATTGTGACAGAAAAGTAGTTCTATTACACAGAATTCGCCCTATTACATAAAAAATCTTAATTGATCTTAGATAGGTACAAAAATAGGTTTTTAGTGATGTACCTTCGTATAACTACTAAGAAATTAATTTGAACTTTGAAAATGATATAAATAATGACTCTAATTTAATAATTTTTTTTTTTGGATAAATAAGTCTCTATTGTACTTATAATAAATAAATAAAATCGTAGAACAAAATTGGCAGCAATGAAAATCCTGCATTAACAATGCTATGCAAAATAAGCGGATGTACATTCTGCGTAGCGCACGCATCTAATGAATTTATACGTTTTTTTACTAGTGTGGGTATTAGTCATGGATCGATGTTACTGTGTGCGTGAGAATGGTCGGTCATAGTTTACTAACATACAGAATCCTATTTCAGTTTAAAAATTAAGAGTTGTGTTTCGACCAAAGAAATTAGATTTAAAAGACGTACAATTGCAGAATAAATTTGAAAATGTATGCAAACAGTAGTGTCGTAAGTACTTGAGTTTCATTATTATTGGCAAATTATCGATAGTTTACAAGTTTACGAAATACGATTCTCTAGAATAGTGTGTAAATAGATCTAATCATACTAAGAAAATTACTATAAAAGTGAAATTAACTGTACTTCATTTTATGTCTGTTACTTTTCAAGATCTTGTCATGATTTGCACTTGGAAGCCTTTACCATTTTGGACAAAATGGTAAAGGCTTCCAAGATACAGATTGGGATATGCGGGTTCAAGTCCCGTCCGATGTGTGTAATTTTTCAACTGTATATAAATTTGTAAATACAGTAGAGCGTCGATTATCCGAACTAATTGGGGGACATGGGTGTTCGAAAAACCGGTATTTTCGGATAATCGAACTACCTTTATGTATATTGATTGAGCCATATATATTTACGTACAGGTGAATAAAAATCATATTTTTTATCTTTAATGACAAATAGGAAATAAACAAAAAAAGTACAGATAATCTTGTAGTAAAACATGTATGTACTAAGTACAATTAACGCTAAAAAAACTTCAATATTTTGGTCTGCCGAAGCAAGCCTATCCGCTTACGAGCGGCTAGGTCACGTACTTTTTTTAGGATATATATTTGATACGGGTAGCTGATAAGGGTAAACCCTTTGTTTCAAACCAAAGCAAGGCAATATCTAAGCAAGTAAACGCTTCAGAAGCACTAATTATGTTTTCATCTTCATTATCTGAACTTGTACCTAGTTGATGAGGTGTTAGCGGTGGCGTCATCCTAGTTAGTCTAAAATCTGAGGTCTAAAATTTCGTTTTCCTGCATAATTTGGTACCCAGGATCTTCACTTTCACGCGGCAAAATTTAGTTTATCTACTAGCGGCTACTTGGAAGTGACATACGAGTACAATTAACAAGTCACGATAAGTGCGCGAGCATTGTAGCGCGGGAGTAGTTCGTATAAGCGGCCGTTCGGTTGATCGACGTTCGGATAATCGACGCTCCACTGTACTTCAATGTGTAAAACACTAAAAAATATCAATTGTACAAATAAATAGTTATTGACGTGATTATCGATATCGATATTCATGACGTCAGAACTTTATCAAGCCCTTTTGCAAATACATATTTTTATGGATTGATATAAGAATTGTTGTCGGTTGAGGGCGCCTCTGTTTTTAATTACATAGAGTATAGTTTTTTGTTCAATCAAAACTTTAGGTTAATTTGGCCACGATATCTATCTCTTTCTGTCCATGAATTCACTCTCCGTGAACAAAAAAATCAAAAACATAACCCTCCTCACGCGGTCAGTTAAAAACTGGTTTCATTTTAAACAAAAAGAGAGGTGCTGTAAGCTTGATGTGTCTGTATATCTGCGTGTCTGTCTGTGGTATCATAATTCTCAAACGGATGGACCGATTTTGGTCTAGTTTTTTTTTTCGTTTGAAAGAAGATTTTATCGAAGTGTCCTTAGATAAGTATATTTTATCAAAATCAGTTCAGACATTTTTTGTCGAGGGTTTTTGAGATTTCTAGATTTTACTTGTTTTCTATATCGTTGTCTGTTTTCCACTCGTGTGCGCGCTTTGAATTTAACTTCACTCTCGCACCCTGTATGTTCTGAAAGCAGCGAAAAAAATTATGTCTGTAGTTTCTACATTCAAATTTACCTACTCACACTATTGATAATAGAATGAAACATACACACGTAATAGTTATTTTTTTACCACCTGCCCAATAATGTTCCTTTTTGTATAATGTTCTGAGGGTCCAAAAAACTATATGTATGCCCATGGGTTGTAATATTGTATGGGATTTCATTTCTTAACACAGTGTGATATAATATGAATTGAATTATAACGATTGGGTCAGCCGTGAAATCGTAACAAAACAGACAGAGAGATAGATAGAGTTACTTTCGCTTTTTGTAATTAGGATTATATCAGCTATCTACAAAAAGTAGAAAAATAATAATGCGCGAGCAAACCAGACCCTTGTTTTCTAGTTTCCATAGTACAAGTTTTGCTTAGTTCGGGCTTGGGGATACATGGTGTTGTATGAAAATATATATCTACTAGCCTGACAGTATATGACTATGTTGTGTTGACCTCTAACAATACCTAAAACATAATTAGTTTCGTGAACCGTAATTAATAGTTATAACCGTGAAATGTATTACTGTTCGTCAGCACACTGTGGCTCAATGTGTATTTATCTGCGCGTCTCATGGACTCAACTGTGTACGTACAAAGCGCAGCGGTGGCCATCAAAATATTTAGGGCATAGATAAGTACTCAATTTCAGACAACGTGACCGTCAAACCCTAGTAGGTTTGACGGTCACATATATATATATTTTTGTATTATTTTATATTGTCTTAAATCCATGATTATTTTTTTACTTTTAGTTGTACCTACCTACAGCATTTTGAGTATTGATGTCGTTTACGTGAATGTTATGGAATAAGGTATAATTAATATCAATAGTAAAATTATAGTTTAAAAAAAGTGAACCGACTTCAAGATACTTTTACAAGATTCGTCTATTTGGAATACATATTTTTATTAGTTATTTTGTAATAAAAACCAAAGTACTTAACCAATGTTGATAAAATTTATATGGAACCAATCAATTCTCGTCAATTAGGTATATGCTACAAAACAAAATAACAGGCACCGTCGAATTGAGAACCTCCTCCTTTTTGGAGTTAAAAATACAATTAAAAAAGCTAGTATCTTGCAAATTTTTCATTTTACTTTGATTGGTCCTGCTTTTATGTCTAATAATAATAAAACTGTGAGACTATTAACGCCATCTACACTTTTTCGACCGTAACTCAATGCAAGTCGGGCCGAAACGCGTAAATGGTTCATAGTTTAATACAAATGCAAATAAGGTTCCGAAATTGGATACACGGCGCCTTCGAAGGCCTAGACAAAGGAAATAATAAACACAGTATTAGCAGGATAACAAATCAAGCGACGCCCGCTACAAGAATAGAAATGGCTGGAAATGAGCCGAACTACGATACTATCACGTATTTTAGCGCATCCGGGACCGATCGACTGATCTGTAGGCTCCAAAGGCTCTACGGGACGAAATTGGGTTTGGTTTGTTATTTTTGTTACGTAGCAAGAACATGAAATACCTCAAAATATTTGGCTGCATAAATAAACCAAAAACAAAATAAATATTTCACTAAACTTTAACAATAACAAATAAATTTTGAAAACCTAACAAAATGTGGTCTATACCTAAGAATGGGTTAGCCTTATGTAGGTACTCAAGGGGCGGGAGGAGAAAGTAAGTGTTACAAACTTTTTTTATCCAAATAGATTTTATCATTACCGTTTACTCAATTTTTTAAGTCTATGGAAAATAACACCAACGTACCTACCTTACCGAAAAACGTAACTTAACTTTAAGCATCGTCTTAAATTTTCTGTCTTGTTTCCGCAAGTGTAATTACGTGTCAGCAAGACAGACGCCGTAGTTTCATGAATAGGCTCCTGCACCCTTAGTACAAAAGCTTACAATCTCGTGGCATAAAAAAACGCCCGAACCGATTTTAATTAAACATCGATAGTGATCTTCACTATCGATACAAAAATGTGTTTAAAAAAACTAAATCAAAATAGACCCGTTCGTTTGAGAACTACCTACTATGTCACACACGGACACATATATAAGTGTAGGTATCTGTACACACATCAAATTTAAAACAACACTTGTGGAACATGGAACATCTTGGAACATCTTTTTGGATCGGGGGATAAAATCAAGATACGTACTGTCATATTAATAAACATAGATACCTACAAAGTTTCAAATCGATAATTTTGATTAGGTATTAGAAATTGGTTACATTTATTTTTCTATTTGTTTACATAGTTAGAATATGGTTACAGGGGAATAGCTGAAGACAACATGAAAGGTACCAATGGGCTTGTAAAATTGTCAAATCAATTTTATATGTAAAGTATTTTATTGTATTTTACTTGTAAGTCACGTACATCCACAGCCACACACACATAGATATATTTAATTATGTATTTTCCTATATAAAATAGGAAATAATCGCTGT
The DNA here is from genome assembly GCA_947563715.1 of Lycia hirtaria. Lineage (NCBI taxonomy): Eukaryota > Metazoa > Arthropoda > Insecta > Lepidoptera > Geometridae > Lycia > Lycia hirtaria. The sequence continues at coordinate 42,678,220 of OX387379.1, forward strand.
GACCGTGAATAAGACGTAAAGATAACTGCATAAATTAAATTTAAAATTACAAACCTTGAAATGGGTTAGGTCATTGTTGTTTACGTCAACCAAAAACTTGTTACGGTAGGTAATTACAATGTATGGAGTCGCGCTAAGGGACTATAAGAGTAGGAAATTGAGGGAAATTAGGCAGGTACTATGGTTCCAGGTGTCCTAGCTTAAAGGATAAATAAACCGTGTTTACAAGTTAATGTTTTCTAAGGTTTTTGCGATTAATACCTACTCATTGAAATTAAACAAATTTTAACGGATTTACCTATCGCGTATATTAATTCATTCTACATATTATTGCGCGTGGCACTACACGCACTTGGCCATTTTTTAAAGTAATTATTCATTCTCATCAGTAGATAACTCTAAAAGGGGTGGATTCGCGATAGCATTTTTGTTGTATTATTTTTTAAAACCCCCTTCGAAACTGAAACCTTGCTATGCCCGTGTTAGCCACGTTAATGCAAATAAATGTGCGTAGCTTGGCTGTAAATATTTAAATTTTTTATACATTTCTACGACAGACGCCAACTTTATCCATTTACATTTTAAACCATGAGATTAGATTAGCTTCGCACGGGGCTTATCTTTTAACCGAATGATCGTCGTGAAACAAATAAAATGTGATAGTGGCGGTCCCAATACTTCCTATTTTTTTTACTAAGCTCATTAATGGATATCTAGGTTTTACCCACTCTCGCTATTAGACGCGATTGAAAAATAACGTAAATTCGTCAAATCAAAGTTGCGTGACGCGGTAAAAGACCCGAAAAGGAAAATCGATGGGTTGGCCTTGTGGCGCGAAAGCTACAGGACCTCGAGCGGAAATAGATGCCTTGACCTTGCCGCTGCCTTGCCGCCTCTACGTACTACGCACCCATACCCGGGAGACCGGCTTCTATGAATAATGGTGACTCATTTGGGAGATAGGGACCTTAAACTTGACTGATTGATAATAATATACTGGCAGTTTAGGCACTCCTATAGCTGTTTCGCTCTACGCTAGTAATTTTAGTCAATACCTATAACTTTTTAACCGACTTCCAGAAAGAACGAAGCTCTCAATTCGACTGTATGTTTGTTCGCCGATTACTTCGCCACTAGCCTGCCGCTGAAATATTACCTAAACTAAAGAAAATAATCATCAAAATCAATTAATTCATAATTAGCCGCGTACTGACTGAGCGAGCAGCCTCGCGAGTACGATTCAGTCCGTTGGTTTTTATAACAAAATAACTGGGAAAATTGTCATCCAAATAAACGAAATTCCGTTCTTTGAAGTTGATTGCTTAAGTTTTTTTAAGCAAGAAAATATTTACCTACAACTACTAGGTATTTATCTAAGAACATATACTAAGTAGTAAACTAGGTAGGTATATACTTTTAACATAGTTCATTGCAAATCAACATGACACAAACTAGTTCTGCATTGTACGTTAGATGTCGACTAAATTAATTTTAACTGATAAAGTTCTTAAGTTCTTAGTGTTAAAGTCGAAAATTACATAACGCAACTTCATGTTGAGTTGAGTAGCGCTAACACAATTATTTCAAATTATACTTTATTACGTTAAGGATTTAGTTGTCTTTAGACTGTAACAAAAGAATTAATTTGTGATCCTCCCGAAATTGTTTTATTTCGTAAAAAAATAGTAAAATAACACAACTGTAAAATGAAATACCTCCAACTGATAATTTTTTTCTAGTGCCACTATTTTTGCGTTCTAAACAGTATGGCATTTCTATCGCGTGTAATACAGTGTTAAGGTATAGAACCCTTAGCGACAGGGCAGCGGTACTTAATAAAACAGCGTTTTTATTTACATGACGGGATCGAAGGTAGTCTGAAGGTAGGTAATGGTTAATCGGCCTTAGCTTTTATAGAGGGAAAAATTAAAAAAAAGTCGGTTGTCTACTGTCATTTTTGACATTGACAGCTAACGTCTGATCGACGTTTCTGCAACTGCATCGAACGAACACCTTTTCGTTGTCGCACTTACGAAATCTAAAATAGCAATTTTATTGCGGATTTCGATAAATCTAACAAAATGAATTCTGTAGTGAGGGCCGGGCACCTGTCGCCTTACTTCAAAGCGACCTCCCAAGTCGTCGCCAACGGACTGAAGCCCGCCGTTGTGGTTCATACACCTTCCGAGAAACTGGTGTCCCAACCCCTTCCTAAAACCTCGACAGTGCACTCTTTACATGGATCCCTGCCGATTCAGGGTTTGAAGGCTACCACTGGTGTTGGTGGTAAGTTGCATGTTAATTTATTACGTCTTACAATGTGTTATTGTGGTAATAATTCTGAAAATTTCTATTACATAACACATGACAATATTCCCTTCCAGTGCAAAGTCAGGTGCGCTTCGCTCATACGGATATTTCTTACCCGGACTTCAGTGCATACCGTCGCAAAGAGACCACCGATCCAAACACGAAGAGCTCAGGCTCTGCTGATGAACGTCAATCTTTCACATATCTCATCGCTGGAGGTTAGCTTTCAGTTTATTTTCTTGTGGGCTAAAAGATTGTTAACTGTTTTACTCTTAAAACTATGATTTACATAAGTTTTATACAATTTATACATTCTTTACACAGTATGTTGAAGAAAATTTGATTTCTAAACATAAACGGCTATATCAAAAAAGTACTCAAATTTTAACAACGCTCAACATAATATTTTGTCAACATCACGTTGACTTGTTATAACACATGAGGAAAGAAGAGAAAATTTGAGACGTTGATCAAAGATATGTAATGTTTTTCAGTAAGGCTGAAAATATGTCCTAGTAGACCTATGAGATTAACCTGTGTCTATAATTAATGGCCATAACTTCTCTAGTACTATAAAAAAAAAGTTATGACATTTGCATGGAGAGATAACTATTTCTCCAAGGTGAAAGATATTGCAATGTTAATATTGAATTGATAATCTCCTTTTTTGAAGTCAATTAAAAAAAACACTCTTGATTTTTATTTAAACTTTTAGAGTTGATTTATATTGATATGTAAAGCTTGTAACAGTCTGCCACTTTGAAGAAGCAATAAATTAAGTACTTTTGAATTTTCCCCTGTCCCTGCATGCCGACATAACATCTTACCATCTAATAGAATATAACTTTATTGTACATCCATACAATAAAATCTTAAAATAAACAATAAACTTAAACAGGACAAAGGCGGCTTTTCGCATAGAGCGATTTTTTCAAAGCAACCTTAGAGTGGATAGATGTTGGTTAATTTAGAATACCCTTTCCCTTCCAACTAACCCTCTAACTATGATCAAATGTGGCAGAAACGGCCTTACAGGTTTCATGCTCTGCCTAACCTGTAGGGGAAAATAGGTGTGATTTTATGTATTATGATTTTAATTTCCTTCCTATAAACAGGATGTTTTATGAGTTTCCGGCAGCCTAGTGGTGAGACCGTCTGACTTGCGATCCGCAGGTCCTGGGTTCGAATCCCACGGCACGCACCTCTGTCTTTTCGAAGCTATGTGCGTATTGTTGATTGCCACCAACTTCAAAACGGTGAAGGAAAACATCGTGAGGAAACCTACATGTCTGAGAGTTCTCAATGATCTTGAAGATGTGTGAAGTCTGCCAACCCGCACTTGGCCAGCGTGCCAGACTATGGCCTAACCCTTCTCAAAATGAGAAGATGGCCCGTTCCCAGCAGTGGGACATGGGACAGTTGGTACAAACAGGGCTGATAAAAAAAAAACATGTTTCAAACATGATGTTAGGTGCAAAGTTAGACAAAATGAGTGGGCGTATACAGGGACCCATTTAGAAATAGTACATTGTTACCCTAGGGTAACAAAAGAAAACTAAATAAGTTACTTTCACCCCTAGGGGTGAAACTAACTAACTTTTCATCATTAATAATGGTAAATGTTTTGTCCAAATCCTATATTATTTTAAAGAAATTGTTGAAACTAAATTATAATAGTTATTTAAAAAATATATGTTCTTTAATCAATACTTATCTTTATGTTATTTCAATTTTACATTGCACTGTAATTTAGTGGCTTTAAAGAAAGTTGGACATGGCTCAATAGAAACGTGAAAATAGAACTAGTTTTTTTTAATTTTTTTATTTGACAGCTGGCAGTTGAAAGCAATTCTCCCTAGGGCTGAAAGTATTACTTTCAACCTGCTCCTCAGGCAACTTCAGACCTACTTTCAGAGTATGAGTAATGAAAAATATTTTTACAAAAAAAATCCCTTAAAGGCTTATGCCACTATGGTTTGTTTTTCTTTTCTAAATTTAACTTCTTAATTTTTAACTTCTGAATTATAATGTAATTTGAAAAATAAACCCTAGCATACACAACACTTCTCTCAAGAGCTTACTAATTTTTTTACTGACTTCCATAAAGAAGGAGGTTATCAATTCGGTCTGTATGTTTTTTTGTATGTTTGTTAACCGATTACACAGCCAATTGTACATTGATTTTAATGATTCTTTTTGTATTTGGTAGGTAGGTCATACTTCAGAGATGGTCCCATATACATTTTATCAAAATCGATACTGTGCTTTGGTTTTTATAACAAAATAACTGGTAAAATATCGTCCAAGTGCCTTTAGAAAAGTCAACAGCAAGTCGCGTACATATGTATTGTATTCCGTTTTTTTTGAAGTCAGTTTTTTATGTTTTTTATACTATAATTATTTGTGTACCATTTCCAGCGGGCAGTGTTGCCGGTGTGTACGCCGCCAAGTCGGTTGTGACGCAGTTTGTCTCGTCCATGGCTGCTGCTGCTGACGTTTTGGCTCTGGCTAAGATTGAGATCAAGCTGTCCGAGATCCCGGAGGGCAAGTCTGTCACCTTCAAGTGGCGTGGCAAGCCCCTGTTCATTCGTCACAGGTAATGATTTGTTTCCTAGCATAGATTTAGGTAACTTGCACAATGCAATTATGAGCATTGTGTAGCATGTCCATTCAAGACAAGTAACTGTGGATAACTCAGATCTGAAACAGTTCAAACATGCAGATCGCAAAGGTTTGAACTATTGACCTGCAGCTCAAGTCTAGAATAGGCAGCTCACGCGGGTCTCGCAGCTCACTGTCATTGCCATCTATCTACTCCACTCGAACAGGATAAACATACCTATATATTGAGCAAAAGTGATCACCTGCATTCTGCTCAACTCACCGCGCCATACCGAAAGTGAGCGACTCGCGCGACTCGTGCGAGCGATGCATGACTTCATGGTCTGAATATTCAAATGAGAAAAACGAATACAGTCGACCTGAATTGACTTTGTTAACTATGTACCAGTTCATGGTTTGAGTTCAAGTGGTTGAGCTGTGAGAGAGCTGGGGGGCAATTCAGTTATTCAAAACCGATCCGTAGCTGAACCTTTTGCGAAGCATTTCCTGTCGGCTGCTATCATTTTTTGATTTAGTAACGAGCGAAGGACGTGTTACGTTTCATCAAATGTGTCAATTGTATGACATAAAAGTGACTGAATCAAAAAAACTATGGCGGCCGACGGGAAACGCTCCACATATGGTTCGGCTATGGAGCGGTCTTGAATAACTGAATTGGGCCCCGGAACTGTAACGCAAATCTGTTGAGTTACCCATGGCTACAAGAGAGGAAACTGATTTTTAACTCAAAACATTGACTGGTTACACATAAAATTGAAATTAAAACGTTTTACAAAATTGTTTGATAAATTATTGTATCAGCCAATGTAGATATTAATTCTTATACCTTTATTGCTATTTAAAACTTAACGGATTTTCGGAATCAGTTGGAAACTTAATCTCTATCTTTGTAATTTCAAAATGGAATGACAGAGATGGAGTTATAGTTCCAACCCGATTCCGAATCCGACAAGTTGTGCAAGTTGTGAATAAGGGTACTGTATTTGTTTGCGGAAAAATGAAGTGCCTGAACATAAACGGCTTTTCTATATGTTCGATGATATTATTATGAGAGAAACGTGATTGTAGCCTACATCACGCAAAAATATAAAAAATGCAAACTAAAATTACAAGGTGAAATCCAATCCAGCAATGATGCAACAAAAAAAACCTAAAAAGAATACTCATCCTTTCACTCTTTCTGAAAGCTCGCTTAACATCAGGCGAGTTGGCAGTGAAGCGCAAACCTATTTCTACATTAAAAAAAAAAGCTGCTGTGCTGAAACAATGAGTCCTGGTAATTCGAAAACCGTAAGTCTAATGCTTTGTTACTACCACTATCGGATCCAGTTTGTGACCATTATGTATCTTATTCTTATTCGAGATGGGGGCGATAAGTCCTGCACTGACGTCCCGCTTGGGGTGTATTGTGCATTTCCCCCCGCCAGCATCTACCCGAGCCAACCTAGCTCCTTAAAATAATGTAGGCAGGCCTTGGGGTGCTGACGTAATAGCTCCAGTGGTGAAGATGGAAATGATGAGAATGATAATGATGATGACAATGACAAAGCGATTGCAGATGTCGATGCAAGCTGATGCTGTGGTGGCATAAGCAAGGATGAAGCCGAAGCTACCTTATGCAGTCCTGTGGAGATTCTGATGTCTTCCGTAGCTGCACAGTGCCATAACACATGTTCTACCGTTTCGTTGTCCTCCAGACAGCCTCGACACAAAGGGCTGTCCGTGGCTCCTATTTTGAATAAGTGACTATTTAGGTTGCAATGTCCTGTTATAAGTCCCACAAGTAGCCGAAGATCCTGTCTTTGCAGTCTCTGTAGCTTATTGGTGGTGTTTCTATCGACCAATAAGCTACTGAGACTGCAAAGACAGGATCTTCGGCTACTTGTGGGACTTATAACAGGACATTGCAACCTAAATAGTCACAATTATGTATCTCTGTTGGGCAGCAGTTGCAAGTGCAGTATTACGTGAAGTTTCTTTTTAGGATTCCGTACCTCAAACGGAAAAAACGGAACCCTTATAAATTTTTAGTTTCATCATCAATCATTTTCATCATTTAGTTTCATCGACTTCCCGCCACTTGTCTGAGGTCATCTGTCTATTTCGTGGCTGGTCTTCCTACGCTGCGCTTACTGGTGCGCGGTCTCCACTCGAGAATTATGTTGTTATGTGCCCTGCCCACTGCCACTTCAAATTGCTAATCCGCTGTGCTATGTCGGTGATTTTCGTAAGTCTACGGATCTCTTCATTTCTGATTCGATCTCGCAGAGACTCCGAACTCGTTTCAAATATTCTATTTCAATTGCAGGACAAGCGCCGAAATCAGCACCGAGAAGGCAGTTCCAGTGGAATCTCTCCGCGACCCGGAACACGACGACGTCCGAACGAAGAACCCCGAGTGGCTTGTGGTGATCGGAGTTTGTACCCACCTGGGTTGCGTGCCCGTTGCTAACGCGGGGGACTTCGGGGGCTACTACTGCCCGTGCCACGGCTCCCACTACGACGCCTCCGGACGGATCCGCAAAGGCCCGGCCCCGTTGAACCTCGAAATACCCCCACATGAGTTCGTCGAAGACAACTTGCTTGTTGTAGGCTAAATAGACAGTTTTGTTCTTAAGTGTAATTTTCCATCATAGAAATCAATAAATGTGATTGTTTAATTTATTTACTTATTTTTTTTACTATTTTAATAACCGCCCTGTTTTAAATTTATCCCATAGTATTTATGACATAGATTTAATTGAAATAAATAATTGTGATATAAAGTTAAAAGTTTTATTGTAACTAAACTAACTAAACTTAAATCCTGTTTAACCGACTGCGCAACAAGGGTTATGTTTTTCGAGTGTACGTATGTTTCCCCCCCCCCCCCTTGGCGACGCCCTTGTTCGGGTGTCTGAAAACATAAGTAGTAAACAGAAACATAAGTAGTTTGAGTAAAGCTCTCTGCGTTCGATCGCTCATGTAGCCTTCTACCCTCAGTTGCTGTCTCTCTCTCTCTTTCCAGCCTAGGTTACCTGCTTTGCCTCAGATTTGGAGATATCGTAATATTTTTTCTATCATAATGGCTTAAAAAGAAACAACCGAAAACGATTTATAATAATTTTTAATTATCGTTATTATTTTCCATTTCTTTTGATTTGTATGCATTTTAGACAGTTACAATCTACGTAACATCTAATATAGACTACCAAAATTTACACACATTTACAAAATAATTATTATAATTAGGTATTACTGGGATTGTAATGTAAATTAAAAATGAAATTGTGCAAAATAATTTCATGTGTCCGAGTCATAGAACAATAATCGTTGAAAAAAAATTTAGGCCTGATTTCGTTAAAAACAGTCATGAAATAATTAAGAAAAACATAAATAAAGACCCAGTTTGATGATTAGATCATAAGTATTAAACATACAACGTAGCTAATATATTAAGTAATTGATTTAAAAACATGAATCTTAAATATATATTTACAATGAATCTGGTACATATTTGGCAAAATAATTTAGTTTTAATCTAGGAGAATAGGTAATAATAATGCTTAATTTCAAAATAATTACGAAAAACAGCTGTATAATGTTCTATTTGTACATTATAAACGATAACAAGTTAAAATAGACATATATTTATTACATAATAATATAATTTAGTGGCATTGGATGTTAGTACAAATTAATAATACTTATTATTTTATGATATTAAAAAAAAACATTACAAATAGAACATTCCACAATTAATTATAAGTAAAGCTCATTTTAAAACCGGTTACACATTTCTAATAAAATGATAGTAATAATAAAAAGTAAATGTAACCTTCAGAAAAAACAACTGGTGAGCATGATAAATATACTAGATAGGTATAAATATAGAGAAAAGTTGAATTGGGTAGAAAATCCGTAACCGACTTTAAAAAAAATCTGTTGTAAATAATACCTTTAGTATTTTCTGAAGAAATAGATATGATATTAGATAACTTAAAATAGAGTATTTTGTTCGATTTTTACATAGGCACATCTTATTTATTCTGAAATGTAATCTCACCGATTTACATGCACATTTTTTTTTAGTTTTTGTCATTGAATGATTATTTTTTTTACAAATTATGGCACAGGTAACTTAAAGTAAAATCTCAACGGCACTTATTGTCAGGTTTAGAAAGAAATCATTCAATTATATAGTTACGTCGAGTTACGATACCTACAAGACAAAAAAACTATTTGAATCATATTTGAAGTAAGAATTTACAGGAAAATAATAACGTAAAATTAATAAAAACAAGATAAAATATTTTAGCAGTCTATGAATGATCCAAATAGTTTGTAATAATAGTGTAAGTCTGCCCTTAGTCGGTTTCATGTATGTCAGTGAAGATTAGAGAAATAATGGTGAAAGAAGAACAGGACTAATCTACGTTTATTATAATTGATTGACCACCCAAGCGAAGTGAACAAAGATCTCTGTATTAACTGGCAACTGAATTTTGAATATGAGCACTAAATCTCGCGAGCGCAACCTTTTTAACAACAAATAATTTGTAAAATAAAATGCGCTAAAATTTGCGTCAATGAGAAACATTGACGCTTTTTGCACTTTTTTTCCTGAGACCTAAGAGAACTGTTTTCGTGCGGTCTCCCACACAAATAGGAGAAAACTGGTATCTATCCCTAAACATTAACCGATTTTATTAATTCTTTTTGTATCTGATTAAAATCATAAATGTATAAGTCTCTACGGTTTGATTTTTTCATATTTCGTTATACTTTTGAAGTTCAAAAATTATTAGTATATATATCCGTTTATTTTTTTTATTTTATTTGAATGAGCAGCAAACCCGCTGCACTTTCAGTACAAGAGTTCGTACGTCTTTATGACGCAACAACAAAACTTTGTCAAATTTTTTATTTTAACAAATATCTTGTGCAGTAGATCTAGGTAACTGTGAAAGTAAAAATTTAAAACTATGAGGCTCAAAGCCAGGACAATTCTCCAAAAGTCTGCTTTTTATACACAAACGTGTATAACGTGTATACACATACTCAGAAATTATAAATATAAAAATATATGTATATTGTTGTAAACTTAGCAAATATTTTTATTATAAAGTTCTCAGGATTTTTCAAAAACACGTATTTTATGAAGTATTTCGAAATTATATCGATAATTGGTGAAAGCAGACCGAAGGGCTCTGGCACTGTATTTCTTTTTTATTACAAGGCTTTTTTCCAAACATCACATTAGATGAAACAACCACGCGTAATCACAGACATAGTAGATGAATCTTGCGACTTCATTTATATGAAAACCTTGCGTGCCACATTTTTGGTATCGACTGTGACGTCACACAAACGATTTTGTGATGGAATGTCCCATCCGCGCGAAATCTTTTCAACTCAATGCATCCGCGCGCTTGTACGCTAGTAACTAGTTGACAAAATATCGATTCGGAAATATATATCACCTGAAATTAAATAAATGTTAGGTCGTCAACTGTGAATTTTTTATCTTACTGTTGACACGCTAGGTGTATCTACAATCTACATACACTTGGGATGGGATATCTATAGAAGTCTATGCGGGTAATAGTACTTCGACGCGCCGGGAAGGGCCTACATTTTGAAAAAAAAACCGTAGAGCCATAAAAAAATAATTATCAAAATCGAATAATATCGGGGAGAAAACAGTTTTCTCCTGTTTTATGATAATTATAGTTTAAAAAACTGAAGCAACCGACTTCTCATGGATGCCATTGTCAGAACTGGACCATGAAATCGGACCACACGGGAAGCACCAGCTATCAAATAAAAAAATAACTATCAAAATCGGTTCACCCAGTCGAAAGTTATGAAGTAACAAACATAAAAAAAAGACGTGTGGCACTCGGAGACTGCTGCGGTAAAGCTATTGCATAATAGCTTTACGCGCGGTGTGTTAGGTTATTTTCGTTACGGAATTTCTGGATTCGGTCTCCACGCTCAAGGCCCGCGATAGAAGCTATGCAATAGCTTAAAAAAATACAGTCGAATTGATAACCTCCTCCATATTATCATAACGTCTTCCAGACGGTTGAAAAACGCGTAACTTGCTAAAAAGGCTATGCAAAAGATCACGCGACAACGATACTATTAATGATTTTCATTATATCGCATGTTGGTAGGGTGACCTGGTTACACCTAGGTATTAGTAGGATACTTAAATAAAAAAATATTATTACCATAGTTTCTTCTCCTACCAATTTCTCTTCCTCTTCCTGAACTACACATTTAAAATTATTTGCTGCATCAGTTTAAATAGTTGTTTTATAGTGAAATACTCATAGCACACAATGAATGAACGCAGATGATTTTACATTCACTCATATATAATATTACTTACAAATATAATAGACTTCATTAATATTCTGAACATTAAGTACATAACATTCTAAGATAAAGGTTGTGAGAAAATATGATTTTATGCATACATTTTGACTAATTTACAATAATATATTTAATTACAGTATGAGTATCTCTTATAATATGCATTTTAAGGTAAATATATTTTAAATTACAAATGTCGTGTTGCTTCAATCTTGATTTAATTATTTTTAAATAAGTACCTAAGTCTTTCACCAATGATGAGGAAAAAAAAGATATAGTTTTTGTAACTATTGGTGGTATCGAATACAAAAGTCACTCGATTTTTTTTATTTCTACGCGTGTATATGAATATTTTTGTGCGATTAGAATGAAAAAACATGTCTGTTAGTCTGTCTAAAGGTCATTATATAAAGTATTGTCAAGTGTTTGTCTCGTTTGAAACTTAAATTGTGGTCCTTCTACTAAACATAGCTATAGACTCTACACAACCTCGGAAGCTCATATTTGTATACTTAAATATTTTATTAAAATAATCTTGAAGACTTTTCGAAATAATTGCATATGTTTAAATTCATTTAATTAATTCAGAAATATTTAAAATATTTAATTTAATAATTTAGAAATAATTATATTGATAATTTTGTAATGAAAATGATTGCAGCGATTTCAAAACTGACAGTAAGTATGTACATAACTGATTTTTCATTACAGTGAGCTGCAAAAATATATGGTCAAGTTCAAATAGTACCTACCTATAAATATCAAAAGTAAAATATTTTAAATGAAACTACAGGTCACTCACGCCTATTTTGATCGAAAAATCCAACTATAGTTGTATAGGCTGAGCCAGTCGCGTCACCAACCGAGAGTGACGTTTGCGCTGCACTTTTTAAAAAGACCGCCGAATGCAGTTGAAACTATAGTCGGATTTTACGATTCAAAACAGACGTGAGTGACCCATAGTTTTATTTAAAAAAATGAAATAGATCGTTTAAAATTTTTAAGTTAATTATTCGATAATATGGAATACAGACGATATTTACTAAATTGTTATGTTTAGGTTTATCAACGTGACAAACCACAACATCGCTTAAGATATCTGGAAAGTCGAAATTTACAAAATATTGGAATTCCAATACAAGAATCGACTCAAAATCGATGTGAAAATCAATCGATATGAAAAAATCGATTTTCATAACGATTAAAGTAGGTAAGACCCGTTTAGATAAGATTAACACAATAACTGGTGAAAACATACATTCCTGGTGATTTTTTTACTCTTTTACTCCCACGCGTGTGCGACTAAACTCGCAATGATTTGCGCACATAAAAAAAATACTCAGCAGTTATTATGTTAAACTAAGAATACAAATAATGTACTTATGTGTGTGATAATGCCCAATATTTGCTAAAATAGACCAATTTTTTTTTTGTATTGGAAAATTACACATATTAAATACCTACTTATAGAAAATAATGTCAAGAAATCCATGCACAAACATTAGATATTAATAGATAATTTATTCAGGAAAATTCTTAAATTATCGCGTAATTAGTAAATTTTTATTTCTATACATTCCACTGTGGTTGTGTAGATGTCAATAAGGCTCAAAACGACTAACATGGGCTAGACTTAACTTTACAATGGAGATATAATATAACGGTAAATATGGCGCTATGAACCTCAATCGAGCAATCTTGATCCTTTAGCAAGCGGATAGCTTTATTTAAACGAATTTAAGTAATGTCGGTGGTATAAGTTTATATACAAGGAGCCATTGGTCATATTAATTTACTTTCGGTCGCCAAAGGATCAAGATTTTTTTTCACGTATGTCTAGAGCCGATGGTACCTACATCTCACATTTTACACGTCGTCTACTACTTTCAGAGTTCTATCTAACCATATTTTATCAGCCAGTTCATAGATTTACAATCCACATATGGTATTAAAACTTTGCCATGCGAATTACTATTCAAAGTTCAGATGGCGTTGTGTACGTTTATTCAAAGAAAATATGAGCATAACAGTGAGGTCGATTTATGTTATATTTCTCACTCAAACTAAACTAAATTTGATAAAATTAAATATCGTAGGCAAGTAAACCTCTTTCTTCCTATCTTAGTTGGAAAAAGACAGCATGTGTTTCAAAACTGTTTCCCTGCCCCTATTTACTCCAGTGTCTCATCGCCAGTGCCAGGCGTTCCGGAAAACTACACTCATCGATTTTTATTTCAACAAACGGGTTAATCACGTCTATTTTTGAGCCGAAATCTCCGACTATAGTTTCAACCGCAAACGGTGGTCTTTTTCAAAAGCAGCGCCGCTGACGTCACTCCCGAAGGACGCATTTGTTGAAATAAAAATGTGTTACACTCATCGATGCAGAACTTTGGTTCGACAGACTTTCTTTTTAATACTACTTATCCATACAAGGTTGCCTGAAAAACAACACAATCAGCGTTAAATTCTTTTTACTGCTAATTCCTGGTGTCAACACCAGATCTATTCCTATTTCCTTGATCATGCAAATAATCGTAAAGTCGTTTCTAAACTCTGAACAGTAAGTAGAAATGTCGATACTGGTGCGAAATGATGGTGGAACTCAGACAGACGCGCACGAGTGTGAAGCAGTCCGAGGTAGGCACCCGTAGGTCCCGTCGCTTCGGCGCTCCTACGCTCGGTCGAGGCATAACACAACTATACAGGCTTATTAATAAAGTGGCGTTTCGGGACTTTGGGAGTTTTGGGACGTTTCACAAAAATCTTATCCAGAATCGGGCTTACATACAGGTTTTTACATACATAAAATCACGCCTGTTTTCCCTTACGGAATTGGCAGATCAGAGACCAACAAGGCCGTTTGATGCCACATTTAAACGTGATTAGAGGGTTGGATGTAGGGTAAAGGGTATTAGAGGGTTATAGAGGATAAGAGGGTAGGATCTAATGTTGGCTTGCAGTGACAGGGGGTTAGCTTATCGCCCACATAAATGCTAATTTCCCTCAAGCCAGCTGGTACATTCTATGTACTATTTTTCTTTTTCTCTCAGTCCAGCCAGCATGGAAGAGGTGTCTTTCTGAAGACAAAAAACCCTAACTTGAATAGTTCCGTTTTTGAAAACAACAAAAAAAATGAGATGGTTTTTATGTCATTTTGTCCAATAATAAGAGTTATATTTTATGTTATTTTGTTTCTTTGCTAAAAAATAGAAACACCAAAGTAGGTCACCAGTTAATCAGTAGGTATGCCTGTACAGTTGCGTGACGAGGAGGTTCAGGTTCAGCAGTGGGCGGTGTAGACCGGCGTCAGGTCGAGCGTGAGGTGCCGCAGGGTGCTTGTGTGACGGGAGTAGGTTCAGGTTCAGCAGTGGGCGGTGTAGACCGGCGTCAGATCGAGCGTAAGGTGTCGCAGCGCGCGGTCGCGGGAGGCGGAGCGCGCCGCGCGCGACGACTTGATGATCTGCAGCACCATCGCCTTGCAGTCGTGGCACACCGCCATCTGCACGCCCAGCAGTCTCTCCGCCGCGCCCGCCACCGTCGCGCCGCGGCTGTACCGCGCCCTAACCGCACAACACATACTTATATTCAACTAGTTCACCGCTAGCCCACTCCAATTTTACATTCAAAACGCAAAGCGTAATGCAAAGCTGCATTTTTGCCTTTACATCTTTTTTAGACATAAATTTCAGGAGGGTTTAAAGAGCTGGGTGCGACATCACGTGTAGTAGGTATGTGTTTCTGTTGTATGTGTTTGTTATAATAAATTTATGTCTATGTTAAGGCGTGATGTAAAACTGATAGCAGTCCCTGTGGTTACTGTTCCGGTCATTATTCCTCCCTCATTAAGTTTTTTTTTTTAAATTACACAAATAAACATTAATATACGAAAAATGTATTTTTTACGCAAAATACATCTACGATTGACCACCAACTCGCCTGATGTTAAGCGACGGTGTGGCCGAGGATGGAGCTTAGATCTAGAGGATATCTATGCACTCTAGCCTTGAAAATTCCAAGAACACCAAACACCAAAAACCTCACCGAGGTTTATCTTGGCGTTACTCTTAGACTCATTAATACTTTCAAATATAACAAAGATATAGGTACATTAGTGGATTAAGTGTTGTATATTGGTGTGTGAGTAGATATATGTGTACCTGCGCTCGAGCGTGTGCGGCGGTGTGTCTGTAGAGCGCGACATGAGGCTGGTGGGCGCCACGGACAGCTCGCTGAAGCCGAGCGCGGAGCCGCCGCGGGAGCCCGGCATCGACAGCGACTGGAAGCGGCGCGATGCCTGCGGGCTACTCGGCGCGCTGCCTACACTGTTCTCCACCATACTCTGGAACACATGCACCGTTGCCGCCGTTACAGATACAATAAGCGCTAATCTTTTTGAATGGGGGTTATGTACATCACCAGGTGGTGCCACCGGCGAGTGAGGTATTATCAAAATTTGTTATTACGCGTGTGGAAACAGAGTTCAATTATAAATAATAAGTATCGTAAAAGAGATAATAAAAAATAAAACCATTATGCAGACCTACTCACATACATACATACATCTGAAAACCCTTTCGGGTAAAAAGCAAAGTTAATGGTAAACTGTATTCATTATTTCAAGAGAAATATAAGATTGATTTCTATAATATTTTGTCTTAGTAGCTGCTGCAAAAACCGGTCCGATTTCGTCACCTCGGAAGGCAAGAACAGTGAACGTGTTTTAGTGGTAAAAGTCATAATAAAACCAAACCGGCTCCGTTTTTTCAGGCGCGACAGCATACGGTTTCAGATAGTTCCCAGAGGGAGTACATACTCAAATTGAGTCGCATTTTGCACATTGCCAAGAATTCTCCTTTCGACAGTTGTTTCGACACTAATTTTCGTTTAGGCGTTGTCAGACCAAGTACATATTCTGTGGTCAGCCGTGACGTGGCAGAATGAAATTTTCTTTTTGAAGCTCTCTAAAGTTTCTAGGCCTAATGATAGAACGGCACTCGTTTCTGTTAGTTGAAACTGTCATTGGGTGAGAAAATATTCAACAGGGTCTTCTATGTCCAGAAATAGATCCGTTGATAAGTACCGTGTGGTCAGGGCCCACGAGCCGCGACATCAGGCTCCGCGGGAAGGAGGACTGCGCCTCCTCTTCCGGCGAGGGCAGCAGCGACGGACTCAGGAGCACCACGGGCACGTGAGCGAAGTGTTCCGTCGGTATCCGCATCTGACAAGGAAATATACCTTTTAGAAATTATCACCCACAAGGCTATGGTAACACGGTTCAATTTCAATCGAATGCAGTAGGTAATTGTAAGGTAATTTTTTCCCCTCTTTTAATCGACAAAAAGAGGACATTATCAATTCATATGTATGTAATGTATATTACCTAATATTGTTAGAAATGCACAATTTTTACATAATATGTTATTTTAGCTATACTAAATTATAAACATGTGTGCCAAATGTCATAAGTGTAAGTATATATGTATATTTGGCGACGCATATCTCAAAAAGTATAAATCGGATTGCAATTTTTTTACCTGTCTAAGACTTTGAAGGTTGATGATAGTGACTTGGCACCGACCTCAAAAAATACTTGGGGTACGTACAGACCTACTTAGGTAGACGCCTAGTTTTGATTTAATTTTTCGGTATTATGTAACATCTGTTGTTATTTCTCCCTTTTCAGTTCAATTAATAGCTTTGAAGTCGATTTTTTAATTGCTTTTATTTACCTTAATAATTATATGACTCACCTTTGAACAACACTTTTGACAGACAGTCTTTTTACATAATTTACATTTCTGACCCCACGGACCGAAAATGCCGAATCTTGTCTTCAAACATAAGAAGCAAACCTGGAAAAAAGGGAAAAACTGGTTAAACTCTTCATTTATTTTAACTATTCAAATGCGACCGGATTCCTCACGGTCCGTCAATATTCACAGCTACAGACTAAATATAAAGCTATTCAAAACCGATATCAAGTAATTTTTTTAGAAGCAGCAAGTGCTGTAAAAACCAAAATTGTTTACATTTTCTCGGAAACTTACTCGTCTCTTTTCAACGTCTTCCTTGACTCTGCCCTCGACAGGCAGAACCTCCAATTCAGCCTTAGTCAAAACAGACCTGATGTGGACTATCTCTTCCAGTGTTAACGACAACCGGTCATCTGACATTATCGCATCTTGCCACTGTTTCTGTAACGATTGAAATGGTTAATTCTGATATTTATTTTCTTGGCGATCGAATGCATTTTTCTACACTTGAGTAAGTCACGTACACATGCATGCAAGATAATGGGACAGAATGAAACTACAACGTAAATTTTGTAGATTTCCACATTTTTGTAGGTTTACTTTCAAGAAATTCTTGATTGATCAGATATGAAGTAAGTAGATAGCCTAAGATAGGTTAACGCGTGAGTCAGTTATGATGTCCTACCTAAATATTATGTGTTGTCTAAACTACATAGAATGGATAGTTTTACTATAGATACTATAGTGTAATGATTGCAGAATAATTACGTAAGAATTTACTTCCAAAACATGCACTTTAAATGATACAATTAAAAGAAGCGCTGTGATTTTTATGTCTATTTTGTCTTATGAGCGGTGCGTTTTGATTTTCAGTGCAAAATCTATTTAAAAGAGATGTTCTCAATTCTCATATTAAGTAAGCAGCGATATTATAGGCAATATCGTTGTATGTATGTATGTTATTATATCGAGAAAATAACTAAACATTTATTAGTTTATCTAAATACCTTCCATCTCAAGGCATGTTCCGTAGTATGGATAACTAACTGTACAGTCTACTCACATGCGATGTGTGCGTGGGGCTGCCACTAACCGACTTGATAAGTTCGTCCTGCAATGAGGAGCGCGACCAGGAGAGCTCTCCTAGCGCTGCGTCTGCATCGCTGCTTGCCAGTGACGCGGCGCCTGCGCACGATGCTCGTGATCCTGGCCTACAAATAACAAACAAACATCAAGTTTCCAGGTCTCATGGCTCAGTGGTGTTACGTCTGGCTTTTGAGCTGTGGGTTTTGGGTTCGATCCCCCACCCAGAGTAGACATTTCAGCTAAGCATGGATATTTGTTCTGTCTGAGTGTTTGTATGTATCAAATGTATGTACTTATTTACAAAAAAATAAGTATATATGTATTCTATCCGCCATCTGGTCCCCACAGAACAGCTTTGCTTCGTTTGGGGCTGGATAGTGTTGTGTGAAAATTGTAGTAGTATGTTAAAGTGGGACGGAATTTTATAGCTACCCAAGAAGCGTTAACTTTGATCCGCAGTTTTTCGAAACCAAACCAACTGACCTAGAGTAGATTATACATATAAGTGGTAAAAATGGTAGAGTATATGTCATCAGTGTATGCACAAAAGAGATGTATAGTAATGTGTAAGCCGCGTGTCATATGTTTGATAGGGAAGAGACAAGGTCAAACGGGTAAAGGTATAAGATTCCAAAGGGCTGGAATTGTCACCATTATTTACATGACGTCTCTGGCATTTGACATGGCCGCCTATGAATAGGTACTGCAAGATGAGATGTACCAGCTCTTGAAAAGATGGCCACTGAGTCACCAAATTATCTGGTTCTACACAATCACCTGGAGTGTGGTAAAGAGTGTGCCCCGTCGGTGGGTGCACAGGGAGGATGGGTGACCGTGTGTCGCCTCATGGAAGCACGTCGAGATGGACACTGGGTTGCCAAGTCGTATGCTGAAATACATAACAATTTATTAATTATATGGCATTACTGCTAACGTTAGGCAGTTAATTAAAATATAGAAAACCATAAACATTAAGTAGGTATATATTTTTAGATGATATTTATGCTACGTAGGTACCTATATACTGCAAAGGATAAAATCTAAAGCAGTCTACTAATGATGGAATTGAATTTGAATAAAAATATTAAGTATGTGTATGAATGATTGTTCATGCTCACTGAACCTCTTATGTGGAATGGCAGTCGGTTTTATACCTACCCAACCATTCTGTAACAAACTCATAATAAAAGATGCAGTACATATAGAATATTTAGGATGTAATTATTAAAAATGTATCGCGCTCGCTCTCACGGGGTGAATAAGATGTCTGAGCAGGGCGTGAGTGTTCGTGTGTAATAGAGACCGCACAATTTAGGTACTCGTGCCTATATAGGTATGTGCGAGTGGAATAGAATGTAGTAATTAAATTGTACTTATGAAGTGGCAACGGAAAAGCCACGAGCTCACAGCACGAGCTATACATTTGCAACCAGTAGGTGTACTGTAATTCAAAGTCGTTTCGCTTTGACTTTTGTCTTTCTCTTTCTATAGCTGAGAGGACAAGGCAAAAGTCAATACGAAACAACTATGTATCGCAAAATAATACTTACTTCTTGCTTATTTGATATTTGATTATGTTATCTACTTAATTTGCAAATACAATGTTACACATCTTATACAAGAAAATAAATTAATACTATTAAGTATATAAGTCGTGCCAGTTACCTAGTAGTCAAATTAATCCAAACGTGAATGATTCCAATAACTTAAGTTATTGAATAACACTGTGTAGTAAGTAAAGTTTAAGTGATGTCGATTAAAACGTCGATTAACTACGACATATAAGTAGATATACATACGTATTTACATGAATTAATGTGTGTATAAATACTGACATAGATTAACAAATACATTAAACATGGACGGATTAGACTACATGCTGCAAAATGTTTTAAAATAATGTATGCTCTTTGTACTTGAGAAAGAACGTCGCCTAACCTATCTAGTATTAACGATCACTTATTTCTCAATGTAAAACAGCATGTTAGCACAAACAAAAAATAACTGACAATTATAAAAGTCCAAATCACTGGACTAAGCCGAAACGAGATCACCTATAAAAAGCTTTTACATTATACACAGCACTCTGAAATTACGAAAATTCTGCTGTTCTACACGTATTGTGAGTTAAACGAACTTTTCCTAAAGTACCTCATCATCATCATCATCTCACCCACAAGAAGTCCACTGCTGGACAAAGGCCTCACCCATGGATTTCCAAAAAGACCGATTGGAAGCGGCTTGCATCCAGCGTCTTCCCGCCACTTGTATAAGGTCGTCTGTCCATCTCGTGGCTGGTCTTTCTACGCTACGCTTGCCGGTACGTGGTCTCCACTCGAGAACTTATCGGCCCCATCGGCCATTAATTCTACGTGCTATGTGCCCTGCCTACTGCGACTTCAACTCGCTAATCCGCTATGCTATGTCGGTAGCATTTGTACGTCTACAGACCTCTTCATTTCTGATTCTCGTAGAGAAACTCCGAGAATACCCCTCTCCATAGCTCGTTGCATGACCTTGAGCTTCCTTATAAGGCCATAGTTAGGGACCTCGATTCAGTGCCATATGGCATCACTAGTAACACACTGGTCATAAACTTTCAACTTGAAGCACTGAGGTATATTAGATGAAAAGACGCTTTTGAGTTTTCCGAACGATATGCCCAGTCGAGTTGAACTCGACGATTGACCTCTCTCGCAAAGTTGGACCTGCCTAGTCGGACCGTTTGTCCTAGGTAGGACAAATTCGTAAACAACTTCAATCGTGGAGTTCCCCACAGATATTGGAGTAAGCACTACATGGGCGGACATAACCCTCGTTTTGTCCATGTTTATTTTAAGGTCCACCCGTTGAGAAACTCTATTGAGGTCTTTGAGCATCGTGCTAAGGTCTTCTATCGACTCTGCCATGACTATCGTCGCATGTTATATTTATAGTTCCTAGATCAATTTTATTTCGAATTCATAGTTGTGCTCATTGCAAAAGTGGATCATTATGGTGATATTATTTGTTTCTATAATATCAATGATCTTCTTTCAGCTTAGTACAGATTAAACTAATAACCTCATAGAACAACGTACTTATGCATACAAGTACGCGTGATCTACGACATCAACATCAACGTAGATGGAATCCAAGCCTAGACAACAAAGTTCCTAATTTGAAACGTAACAGTTCTGCAAAGCGTCGCGATTTATGCAAATAAAAAAGCGTGATAACATCATGCTGAACACCGTCACACGGCATGCTGGCGTACATTCGAGGGTCTCGTCGCAGAACTGGTGGTATTCATCGTGGGATATGTGTGTACGAGGGGGCGCGCGCGGCGCTCGCTGCGGCTCTTCTGCAGGTCACCAAGGTCACCGTCCCCGAGGTCACCGTCCCAGATCGAGGTCACGGTCGCCAATCAACGTGTGCATGGAAGGATTGTGTGTGTTGTAGCGTAATTTGTATTAAATATATCGAATTCAAGTCTGTCAAAGCCAGCGATAAGCTAGATTTTACAAATTCTCAAGTACTTAGATCTTAAGTAGATCTTTAAAAAGAATGCGAGCAGATGTTGATATTTTTAATTAGAAACAATCGAACTGCTTTTAATTCAAGAAAAAGCAAGAATTTTTTAGAAACACATAATAGAGAATTATTCCAGAATTCCTTTCTGAAAATCTTACTATTAAAATAGGTAAAAAATGTACTATTAGGTAAATTATTATTATTATGAAATGATTACTGGTTATTACCGGTTCTCTTCCAAGGTTTAGGGGTTTGGTGCTGCTGCGGCGCCGTATGCCGCGGGAACGGCTGCGGCGCGCACAATGCTGGACTTGTGCAGGTTTCTGTATCATCCTCGTCTTCATCATCCTGGAAACAAGAACAAAAGGTTCATCAAATCCAAGAACATTAACATGAAATCTCATTTTGCTTCTTGCTTGTTGGTTGAGTAAAATTCAAATTTTTACAGGTAAGTAATGGCATTTAGGTATCTTTGTTTGTTATTCTAAGGGCAGATTGTTTAAGGATTATGTAGCGGTTAGTTGAGTACCGACGTCTTTCAATACCGCAGGAGTAGAAGCACTTTTATTATCAATTCAAAGAATTTGTCATCTGGTTTAAGACTATTCAGTTGAGATCCCAAAATAGCCGTGAATTACCGATAGACCCTTAAACGTTATAAATGACAGCCTTTAGATTTCGTTCGGCACACAAAGCATCTAATAAGTTTTCGTACGTAATAAGGGAAACTTTTCCAATTGCCTTGAGTAGTTTAGATGAAATTTAATTACAAAAGTGGCTTTAAAGGCACATACTTACCTATACCCGAGTTTTGACTAGGCAAAGATTGTTTAGTTAGTTTTACAATTTCCTTATGTTTTGTTGAATTACATGGCGATGTGATAGTTGAGGGAAAAAGCCCTTCAAACAAATAAAAAATAAAAACCGGACAAGTGCGAGTCAGACTCGCCCACCGAGGGTTCCGTACAAACTAGTTAATAAAAGGGGGAAATCATATTTTTTTTTCCTTTTTATACCGATAAATATACATCGTTCAGAGTTCTAGGTCAACGGGAAGTACCCCATAGGTTTTGATTCCTCTGTGAGTGTCGAAATGTGCATTTTTACGACATAATCGGCTGTAACTTTTTTTTACGAAAACTGAGAAATTTTATTTTTCTTTCTGCAGCAAGATACTATGGATCTACGTATATGGTTTTAATTTCAACTCGATAGCTTCACGCGTTCCCGAGATAAAGGTCTTGACACCCGGACAGATGGACAGACGGACAGATGGACAACAAAGTGATCCTATAAGGGTTCCATTTTTTCCTTTTGAGGTACGGAACCTTAAAAACAACATTTCTTTAACAATCATATTACTATATACATATTCCTATTTTTTAACCCCTGACCCAAAAATAAGGCCCAAATATAAGTTTCACGTGTGTATATCTGTATAACTGTGCATTTATTGTGCATTGCAATAAAATTATTTGAATTTATATGTCTGTCTGTGGTATCGTAGCTCTCAAGCGGAAGGACCGATTTTTATCTATTTTTATTTTATTTGAAAGAGCATTTCATCGAATGTGCTCTTAGCTATGTTTTATCAAAATCGGTTCTGCCGCTTTTTTGTCGGGGGTCTTTGAGTTTTCTAAACATATACTTGTTATTAATTACGTACATTTATTGTAATAAAAAGTAGGTTGTCTGCTTTTTTGAGTAGAGTAACTGTTATTCCGTCAGCTCAAACAGAAACCAAGCCACCAGTCTATTGTATGAACGCTGATGAACATACTTACATACATAACTCTCACCGAGGAAAACGATGATGTTTATACATACGTACACCTAAGACATAATCATAGCACATTAGCTCGTCTGATGCAATCATCACCGCACGCCGCAGATGGTTCTGCGGTTTACGATCTCACGTAGCAATATGTCTAAAAGTGAGCGCGATAGGCAAATGGTCTATTGGAGCCTCTGACAAATTAAGATTGCTTTGAGATTGGGGCTTAGGGCCTACCTCAAACACTTATCTAAATGGTTGTTATTTTTTTTACTCGACTGCGTAAGAAAGAGAGTTATACTTTCGAGAGTAGGTATATATGTGTGTATGTACTTATATGTAGAGCGTATGTATGTTTCTATATAATCACATACAGTCTAAAGGCTAAGGCTACAGGCTTGACCGATTTTAATTGTCGTAACCTTCAACGACGTAATAATTCTAATGAATACGCATCCTTTTACAGCGATTTTTTGTATACTTTCTCACAAAAAAACGTATACTCAACTAAGCTACGTACGTACTAAGCGTAACGAAGTCGTAAGTTAGACTGCAAAAACAGCAGTTTAATTTACGTCTTTTGCAGTCGGGTATTTTGTTTTTCTTTTAATATAAATACATGTTCATATAAATAACTATTTTTTATTTGTGGAACAGCTGATTATTATAATTAAGCTATATTATCGTAACTAAAAAATAAAAATCGAAAAGAAACTCTGTCTCTCTTCCTATTTATTACCTTTACCTTTCACAATCAAACGGTTGAATCAATTGATGTTTTTTTTTTTTTTATTAACAAATTTATTCTCCGCAGACTCCAGGGTCCGTGCCTTTTATGAACTAATATATGCATTTATAACTACTTACATTATTTTTTTAAGTTATGCAATTTTTTAAGATATTAAATTTAGTACAGAGATAGCTGAGAAATAGGGCTACGAATTCTGTGGCATAGAACTTGGAGGCGGTCTTAAGTTGGGTACTAACCGGTATTACGGTCTGTAATGTAACATGTTACACAGCGAGCGTTCGTGCAGTCAGTACGGGGAAACGAGGTGTTCGCAACGAGCATGTTAATGGGATTTTATCACACGGCGTAACGTAACGAGTTCGAAGCGAATGGTAAATTACACCCCGTAACGTCGGTCAGTACCCACCTTTATTTACGCAACCAAATGAAATATCTAGCCGCAGTGGACTTCTAGCGGCTGAGATGATGAATGCTGTGAAATATTGAAACCCTCTGTAAAAAGATCCGCGGTAGGCCCTCTGCGTGGTGGTGGTGGTGGTGAAACGCAGGTGCGCCGCGGTCTCGCTTCAGTTCCCGCTGTGGATAATGCTCGAACCTTTCACCATCGGCTCTGAACGAAGCGGAGCATTTTTATAGGCATATTTAGCACGTTTTTTATGGTTTTGTAAACATTTGCGATGGCGTTACGGACTATTGATCTTACTACATAACTCTTTTTAGAGAATATCTTTTTCTTAGCTAAAGATTTTACTCTGACGTTTATCAATTTATTAAAAAACATCGGTTCTATAAAAAAAAACACTGGAAGAGATGAAGTAAGTTATGAAGAAGAAATCACTTTTCGAAAATTTTTGTTAACGTAAGAAACATTTAATGTTTTCTAAGGTTCATTTAATGTTTTTTCGAAATTGTTTCTCATTGAAATTAAAGACAATTTGACACAATTTCACGTCTGCATGAATAAGGAACGATTTGACTAAATAACATAAAAAAAAACTGTCATCTAGTCTCACCTATGACCACGGACGCTGCAGTGTTCGAAACGCCAGGTCATAAAATTATATAAAACATACCTACGCGATTAAAATTGTTTAATTTCAATAAGAAATGTTTGTTATATTATTTTTGTAATTTTTTATCAAAAGTTGAAAGGAATATGTGCCAATTTATATTTTTTCGCAATTTTTTATCACAATTTGAAAGTAAAATGCAAAATTAATGTTTTTACTCATATCACATTACTTTATTGCCGGATTAATGTGGAAAATCAATGGATTTTATATTAATTCAATAAATATTTGTTTACGGTTTACGAATCATATTGGCAAGATCCCACAAGTAGTTGCATGTCTTTTACATCTTACTGACATTTCTTAGTGGCATTTCTTTCTGAGCACTACCGTGGGTCGGATGACACGTTAAATTGTAGGTCCCGGTCGTTTGTTTAAAAAAAAAACAGCAATCGTCAAGCTAGGTCAGAGGTCTTTCGGCGGTTTAATAACTCTGTCACTAGGGCTGGCCACTCAGTCTACACGAACTTACTTACATCTTTCTACCCATGCATACAACATAATAATACTTACTGTAAAATAGTAAGGTAATTGCATCGTTAAATTTAATGTTACCCTAATGATACTCTACCACAGACGGTAGAGCTCTCATGAAATCGATAACAACTAGTTGTTATTATGATGAAATTTTTAACGTGTCCAAAATGATATGGCATTTTGGTCACGTTAAGAATTTCATCAAAATTTATCTATGTAAATTGCCAAAAAATACGATACTCGTATTACTGGGTAAAAAAATAAGACTGCAAAATTAATCAGTTCTACTTTTAGAAATAAATTGTGGGTAAATCTAACCTAGATTTGGATAGATAACGTTTCACTCTATTACTATTAAAATATATGTTAGGAACTAATTTTGTTATAATATATAATATTTGTATTATTAACTGAATCCAAAAATGAAAGATCTCATTTTGATTGTATTTTTATGTTAGTTGTACTTTTTGAAAGTTACGCAGACAAAGTTCCATAAAATATTCAACTTTGGTTCAATAGTCATGCGTGTTTTAAAAACTTAAAATTGGCTAGGATATTGGAAATACTGAAAGTGTAATTTTTTCTTTAATGAAGTGTTTGTATGAATTGAAGATTTGTTTTTTAAAGAAGCCTGATGTTAAGCTGGTGGTTATCTGAACTACGTTTGCCGGACCTTATAAATATTGAAATCGAATAAAAAAAAAACATTTTGAAAAAATTTAACCCAAAGCGTAACCATTAATGGTTCCAACCTTAAAAAAAGAGAATTACTGAAACCGATTAACAATTAGGAACGAAACACCTTCTCCTGTTGCGAAAAAAACGTCTTATGTACCTACTGGCGAAAAATTGCCACAAACAACTATGCTCTTAGATTCGAGACCATAACCACCATAATGGTGTGAAGGGGCGGATTCCCCCTATATTATATAAGATATATTAAACCTTGGTTTACGCGCACCAAAAGCGGCACGTAATCTCATCCTCTCAATACAGTAATCCGATTTACGTATGTTGGCGCACTAATGAGCTGGAATGAAGCCAAACTGTGGAACCTCTGATAAAACAATAATGCCATTCATTTATGGGAGGACGTTTTTAAAGGGTTTTTAGGTGTAATTGAAAAATTTCTTGTCTGTAAAGTCGGTTTACGGACGATAGTTTAACGTGACAACGTCATAACAAAACATTGCTGAAATGCAAACGTTACAATGAGCGTAACGGGACAATGAGTCATCCTTTTTCGTGCGTGCAGCCGGTGTTCATCGATTTATTAGGTGTTGTCATAATATCACATCCAAAATTGCAACTGCATGAGATGAATTCTATAGCAATACCATAGTGGGGGAATGTAAGTTAAAGGATTTGTCCAACAGTGGGCTGGTCTTATAATGACATTATCGATAAACTGAGACATCACTATAAGGGCTGTTACTTTAATGAATGTAAGGCATCTTATTACAGGTTTTAGAGATAAGGAAGAGGGAAGAGGATTGATTGTGTATACAGATATTATTGTAGGCTCTTTGTGAGTTCACACTTGACGCTGCGAGCGACAACGTGCAGACCGGCTCCGCTTGAACTCGACTCGCCTAGTGTAGACGCACCTTTACCAACCGGTATACTTTGTATTTTACAGTTACAGATATTATTATATCATACCGAGGACTGGGTTACCACAATCGTAGTAGCTATCTTATTTCAAAATTACTTTGACCTTTGTCTTGGTCTCTCAACTGTAGAAAAAGCGAGACAAAAATCAAAGTAATATTGAAATAATACTGCTTAAACGCTTGTGGTACGGGGGTTGATCTTATGAAGCGAAAACAAAGTGCAGTCTGTATCGCAGCATTAGATAACGTAACTGAACAAAATCGGTGTCTGCAATACTTACTGGTTTCTTAGTAGTTTTACTGCATTGTTTTTGTTATTTAGTAGATTGAACGGATTTAAAAAAAATGTAATCGAGAGATATTTTAGAAAGTGCTTCCGAATCGATTCGGTTGACAAGATATAGCGATGATTTAATTGTATTTTTGTAAAGGCATTGCAAACATTTATAATAATAACTTGACTCTTGCAACCTTGACTGGTTCTTGTCGTCCGGTTTGTTTTGGAACGTTGAGTTTGAGTGTAATAATTAGTCTGAGTATTTAACCTATATTTATGCTACTTTATCCATCTAAGTATATAAAAGTTGTTTTTGGGTTGGTATTAATATTCTAACGTAGTAACTCATATACGTAGAAGAAATAAGCTTAGAATGCAAGTTAATAGGTCTAAAAGTTGCTTTTAAAAATTTTAATAGACCTATTTTTTTTATTTTTTTTTCTAGAAGATAGATCTACAATTGACCACCAACTCGCCTGATGTTAAGCGATGGTGTGGCCGAAGATGGAGTTCATCGATCTAGAAGATATCTATTCACACTAGCCTTGAAAATTCCAAGATTGTAGGTCCCATGAAACAGAAATGGTGGCAAAGAATTCCATTCTTGTGCACTACGCAACAAAAATAAAAAAAATCACAAATTCAAAATTCAGAATTTCACAAACTTGAACGGATTTATCGCGTATTTTACCAAATTTTATGACCTGACGTTGATGACAACAAAGACAACTGTCATCTAGTGTCACCTGTGACCACGGACGCTGCAAAGTGTTCGAAACATCAGGTCATAAAAATTATTTAAAATAAACGCGATAAATCCGTTAAAATTTGTTTTATTTAAATTAACAACGATCGCGAAAGTCTTAGAATACATTGGGCCTGTTAAGGTCTGCAAATTTGCTCTTTCCGTCACTGTCTTTCCATCATTTCCTAACTCTGTAACAAATACATCTTAGGTACTCATTAGAACGCTAAATTGTAGGTCCCGGTTGTTTGTTTTTAAAATAAAACCGGACAAGGCGAGTCAGATTCGCCCCACCGAGGGTTCCGTACAAACTAGTAGATAAAAGGTTTTTTTTTTAATATTTTCCTTCATAAATCGAAAAATATACATTATAAAAATATTTGAAAACCTGTTTTAGTTTGTGCTAATTAAGCTCTTTCATTTGATACCCCACATGATACGGTTAAAGTACTTTAAAATTTGGACCCTCTTTCCTTGCTTAAAACCCCTATATTTTGTGGTTAAATTAAAAATATCCAGTTTTCGGTTTTTTTCCTACCTATATGTGTACTATAACACAATGCTTCTTGCCAAATTTCATAGTTCTAAGTCAACGGGAAGTAAGTACCCATAGGTTTTGATTCCCTTCCGACTGTCAAAATGTGCGTTCTTTTCGACTTATTCGGCTGTAACTTTTTTTTTATAAAAACTGAGAAGTTTGATTCTTCTCTCTGCAGCAAGATATTATGGATCTACGTATATGGTTTTCATTTCAACTCGATACCTTCGCGCGTTCCCGAGATAAAGATCTTGACACCCGGCCAGACGGACAGACAGACAGACGGACAGACGGACAAAAAAGTGATCCTATAAGGGTTCCGTTTTTTTCTTTTGAGATACGGAACCCTAAAAACAACAATCGTCAAGCCAGGTCAGAGGCCTGTCGGCGGCTTAATAACGCTGACAGTTCGTATATACTAAGTGGCCAGCCCTAGGGCTGGCCACTTAGTATATACGAACTTACTTTTAATAGAACGGTCATGTGCATGACAAAGACAATATTCAGAATAGTCTCATAGAAGTTTTATCAAAATCGTTTAAGTACCTAGTTTGTTTTTAAAAACAAAATAACTGGGAAAAAATATGTCATCCAATGAAACTGCATAGCTTATTTTGAAATAAATATAAATGTGACGAATCATGCTCTCATTTTAATAGATTTCTGACTTCACCTACAACAAACTGTGGAATGCGCTTCCTGAATGGGTCTTTCCGACTGCATATAATCTAGGTGTCTTCAAATCGCGAGTGAATAGGTTTCTTCTAGGCAAGCGCGCTCCATCGTAGACCGTTACTGTCGCTTAACACCAGGTGAGTTGACGGTCAAGCGCAAGCCTATTTTCAAATAAAAAATAAAAAAAACGGAATTTTGAATGCAATTATCACTCTAGGTATCTATGTGTCATTACTCTAAACCTATAGCGATTTTTAATAATAAAATGTCTTTAAGAGGACATAGATACTTAATCTATAGAGTTGTATTAGTCTATTATGTAAATAATGGTTTCTTAATTTGATATTTATTAATATATCATGCTAATATAGATTGTCATGTATATTGCAAATTAATAGGAATAGAAAGTACCTGTTTTAGCTTGTATTGATCTATACAACATTATTGATATAAAAGAGAAAACTAAATTATAAATACAAAAATTACCTGTTTCGGATAAATTTCTTGGGGTCAATAAAACTGTAAATAATAGCGAAGTTAATAAAAGCACTTTTTCATATCCTCCAACAAACTTTTTCGTAATAAATTTGTAATTTTACTAGAACTATTCTCAAGTATGCGCATTTATAACTTTTTACAGCGATTTTACGCATACTAGGTATCTCACAAAAACACGCGCACTCAACAGCGTATAAAGCATAACAAAATCGTAAGTTACACTGCGAAAATTGCTTTTTTGCAGTCGGGTATATGATTTTTCTTTTAATATAGATACTGGTTAGTAAATTTTACAATGCAACCTTACCGCAATGAAAGTGAAGTACCTATAACAAAGGCTAACGAAGTGCAAAACATTAATGAAATCCCTATAATTCTCAAACTCCAAACAGCCTAAAGCACTAAATTCCTCCTTTGTAAGCGTGTAAAGCGCAGAATAAGAAATTCACGACGAAGCCTGTAAAGACAACGTCAGCCTAGCTCCTACTTCACGCTGTAATCCCAGCTGTGTTAAAATTTAAAGCGTTTAAAGGTGTCTGCCCACTATAACGTACCGTAACGTCTGCCGGTACTATGAACGTATCAGGCACGGAAAACAACACGATACGCTATACTATGAGGTGACGGAGACGATGCTGGTCGCTGACGGGACGGTCTAGTGGGCATAGTCTCATACTTTTCAATACAATGAATATTTTTTTGCCTGACACGTTCTTATTACGGTCATGGTATGGCACGTTATAGTGGGCAGAAACCTTTACATCCACAAAATAAATTTACTTAAACTACAGCGTTATTAGCTAAGATTTAAGGTTGAGGATTGTGTTGAATTTCCCAAGTGGGTCGTGAAGAGTACGAGATATTTGTACAAGTGTGGGTATCTATTTTACGCGCTGTTTTAGTAAATAGGTACAGTTATTCCAACTACAGCCAAAACGGCTTGACCGATTTTGATGTGTGAGGTGTCGTTAGATTTGTCTTCACTTTCTGAGTCTCATAGATAATATTTTATTATATAAATAATAATACATCTTTCAGAAAAGTAAAATATGCGTTTTTTCGTAACCGCCATCGAACTTTTTCGTAATAAACAAAGAATGTGAATTAATAATATTGTATGATATTTTGCAGCGATTTTACGTATACTTTTTCACTAAAAAGGTGCACTCAACAGTGTATCAAGACTAACGAAATGGTAATAGACTGCAAAACTGCTTTTCTGCTGACTGGAATTTTGTTTTTCTAAGATACTTGTTAATATGATTCTTTAAATTTTCCTCTTTCCTCCTCTTATTGGTCAGTAGGGTAAAAAACATTCCTTACGGTGTTAAAATGTCCAAGAGACATTTTTAACAATACAAAATAGTAACATAATGTTATCCTATTAAATAATTAATTTAATGTTGCTCTATTAGTGACGATGGGCTTGTGCTTGACCGCCAGCTCACCCGATATCGCGGTCTACGATAGAGCATGCTTACATTGAATAAACGAGATTTAAAGACACCCAAAGTGTATATCGATGGGGGAAGACTGACCCAATGAGAGTATTTTACATTCAGTGGTATAGTATAGTGCAGACTGCTAAATTGTAACCAGCTGCAATTTAGCAGTCCGCACTATAAAAGTGGTACTGAAGCGTTTCGTTCGGAATTTTGGTTTATGAAACCATGATGCTCAAAAACCCGCGACAAAAAAAAACGGTGGAAACGATTTAGATGCTAAAAAGACTATAAACACATATATACATAAATGAAACATACACTCGAAAAAATCCTCTTTCTAACATAAAAAAACTAGGATCAAAATCGATCCATCCGTTTAAGATTTATGATGCCACAGACAAATATACAGATGCATAGATACACACATCAAACTTTTAGATATAATCTAGGTGTCTTCAAATCGCGAGTGAATAGGTTTCTTCTAGGCAAGCGCGCTCCATCGTAGACCGTAACTGTCGCTTAACACCAGGTGAGTTGAAAGTCAAGCGCAAACCTATTTTCGAATTAAAAAAAAAAACACCTCTCTTTTTGGGTCGGGGGTAATATATTATTATAATTCCGAGAGTTCCGCACCAATAAGCCATATCACATAAGCATGAGTCATATTCACACGGACGGAGTACAATACAAACTATTATTTATACTGAACTCATTGTAGGAGCTTATTTCACGCACGACTGAACCACAACTCTAGGTTACGTCACAAGCAATAGATACTTCTATGTTGCTTATCATAAGTATAACTCAACTCAATTACCTACCTACAAAGTATTTGAAGTATCCACACTATTATAAAAGTTATCTAAATAAAACCAGCCAAGTGCGAGTCGGACTCGCGCACAAAGGGTTCCGTACCATTATCTATAAAAACGTCAAAAAAAAATCACGTTAGTTGTGCCCCCTTAAATATTCATTTTATTTTAATTTAATTATTTATTTGTAAAGTGAATAATACGTCAATATCGAGCAAAAAACGAGGTAAAAAAAAAACACGTTTGTTGTATGGGAGCCCCCTTAAATATTTATTTTATTCTGTTTTTTAATATTTGTTGTTATAGTGGCAATAGAAATACATCATCTGTGAAAATGTCAACTGTCTAACTATCACGGTTCATATGAGATACAGTCTGGTGACAGACGGACGGACGGACAGACAGACAGACAGACAGCGGAGTCTTAGTAATAGGGTCCCGTTTTACCCTTTGGGTACGGAACCCTAAAAATAACCAAATACCTTACCTACTGAGAGCGCTTACGTTGAGCTGGAGCATGATATGATGTTGAGTGTATGTTTTTGCAATGAATGTAGGTATGTATATATTAAATGTACTTATTATTTATTGAAGTATTCGAATCATTACGAAAAACATCGATAATAATTTTCTGGTAGATAAGGTTCTAGGAAAGAAAACTCTTTTTGAAAGTGATTTTAAGATCAAAGCCCTAATTTCACGACGCTGAAAGGGTAAGTTCACGTTTTCATTTTGAGCTGAAAGGGATGTTCGTTCACGTTGAATTTAATTAACCCTTTACCCTTGTAAAGTACGACTTATAGAACATTTATTGCGCCTTATGAAGGTCGCAATACAAGATCATACGTTTTATCGATTGACCGATAGTTAATACAATATTTAGAGACTATTTTAAACTGACTATTCACGAATTTTGAGTTAAGTGAATAGTAAAAGTTTTTGACGCTGGATGCAAGCCGCTTCCAATCGGTCTTTTTGGAAATCCATGGGGGAGAGGCCTATGTCCAACAGTGGACTTCTTATGGCTGAGATGATGATGAAGATGGTGATTATAATGAATAACGATTCATTATCATCAGTCATCACCATTTTCATCATCATCTGTCTGAACTCTTGTTACGTATATAGAACATCTTATACGCATTGTTGTTTTTATTTGATGATATTTTTTTTTTGATAATGTAAGTAATAGTGCCGGTGCTATACTCTTATAGAGTAGTGTAGTTAGGTTTAGTCTTATTTCTATCGCACTAGATCCTAACACTGCATTTGAGTTTATGGTTAAGGAAAATATTGTGAGGTAAACAGAAAATTTGCCACTACCAATCTAAATTATTTAAGGTATAATCCAGTTGCCTTACTTGAAAGTCAGCTACCATTTTATACTAAATTTACAACCCATTTTCGACTTCACTACCAGTTAAGCTGTGAATGATAAAAAGTAAGCTTACCTCAAGGTTCTCGAAGTCGACTTTGATGAGTCTCCGTTGAGGCTGCGCGTGCGGCGTAACGTCACCACCGCGCCGCACCTCCCCTCCACCCGGCCCGCTGCCAGAGCCACTGGTCGCTGCAACAACATAACACACGCAACTTAGAAATACATAATTTAAAAAAAAACTGAAAAAAAACGGCTTCTAAATGCGCAAGTTTGTTATAAAAACCAAACTACTGATCCGTTTTTGATAAAGTTTCTATGAGGCAAATCACACAAAAACACGGCCTTTCAAATAAAAAAAAAGAAAATTAAAATTAGTCCACAATTGACGGAGATATAGACTCCACTCTCGAAGTTGTCGATGAATACTTCTACCTAAGACAAACTGTCCGATTAGAGCAGATCTAATTTGCGAAAGAGGTCAATCGTCGAATCCAATTTGGGTTGGCAGCGTTCGGAAAACTCAAAAGCGTCTTTTCATCATACAAAATAACGTAGAACGTTTTCCTTTTTTGAGGTCGGTTAAACGGGTGACTATACTTTCGATAAGTATATCACTAGTAATAAATATGGAAAAAATAATCCTAGCAAATAGGGATCTGATGGAAGCAATACTCTGTGGACTAATATTTCGACAACCCTGAAATCCCTCGAGCAGCGCAGATATTACCATCTTACGAATATGGAAAGAGCTTAGTATCTACTAGAAAATCTACCACAATAAGAGTAGGTATGTATCTGCTTAAGGCTTCGTCCGTAGGAAATCCACTGTCTCGCTCGCGCATTTTTACATTTCGTAAAGTATAAAATTAAATTACTTAATAGACTTATGTAGGTAAAATCGGGTATGCAAAAAAGTAAAGCATTGGAAGTCGTAAGCAATTGTTTTAAACAAATTCATAGACTTGCAAATATGAACACAAAAATTAAAAAAAGTTTAAAAATCCATTTGTGAGTGAAAATTTGTTTGAAACAAAATAATATAATTTGTAAGGGTTTGTAACTCTTACCACACTTCATTTTTATTTTTCTAGTTGTTTGCATAGCGGATTTTTCGCGAAAACAAAAGTAAACTCAAAATTTTAAAATATAAAATTCTTTCTTCCGATTTTTAAATTTCCAATCAGGCTGTTAGTTTAGTCTCTAGGCAAAGCATGACTGACCGACCGGTGGATGAGAAAATGTGTTTAGTAAAATATATTTCTTTTGTCTTACGTCTGCAGCTGCTGTCCAATACAACTACAGAAGGAACCTAAATAAAATACATTATGAAAATAAACCACTCGTGTGACCTTTTCAAAAGAAATTTCTCTGAAACGAAGTCACTTACAGCTAAATCTCTATTTACAAAAAAATCACATCTGCTACACGCAGCATTGGTTGACCTTTTTCGTAAAAAGTAATACCAATATTTGAGCTGACAAAGATTAATAGACGGTCGACTATTCATCCTTTCTGACACTAATGAGTTCAAAGAGCTACTTTTCGAAAATTTGAATAGTGGTGAATATATAGAAGAAATTTGCGTTGGTGAACACCCCACGCAAAATATTTAAATTGTGCAAATATACCGCTATTAAGCGTATTTAAAGCGCCTGGGTAAGTTACACATTTTACAGAGCTGTTTGTTACTTTTTTTTAGTAAAATTTATTACATTCTTTCGATAAACTCTTGAATATTATCATGAACTGTTCAAAACAATGCCAAAATTTATATCTGTACATTTTGATGGAAACAACCGTTCAAACGTAAACATTTTTGTTCGGACAAAAATATTATTTATAAATTTATGCTGATTTTTTATGTTGTATTCATGAGGCTGACTTTTGAATATTTATCAAGAATATTTTCTTTTCTTCCTCCTCTTGAATAACTTTAAAAAAATATAAGTAGTTATAAATGCATTAATTAGTTTATAAAAGGCACGGACCCCGGAGTCTGTGGAGATAAAATTTGTCAAATAAAAAAAAGAATATTTTAAATTATTTTATAACTGAGAAAAAGGTACCGAACAACACAGCTGCGGCACTTATCATGGCGCCTTTACTGAATATCATGATTAAAGCATGTAAAGTTGCTTGTATCCTAAATCGTGAAAAAACCGTAACCCAGTTTCGTGGGAACGGCCCCGCTTATGGGTCACATCAGTTGCATAACCATAGACACGCGCGGTTCGACACTTTTTGGGTTTTCCCTTGTGGATTTTCATTACAGATTTACATTCTTCTGAAAATGTGTAAGTGGATTATATAATTATATCGACTTACGTTTAAGTTTTTATTATCTATTAACTTGACTGATTTCTAAAGATTGCCAATTATAAAACACTATTATTATTAACGGGATATTTACCGTGGTTCGCGTTAATTTTGAGCTCCCGAAAGTTCGGCACGGATTTTGGTGCATGTAACTGTGCCGAAATATCGGGAGCTCAAATTTAACGCGAACCACGGTAAATATCCTGTTAGTGATAATAGTGCTTTAATGAATGACCGTGATAGTTTAAAAAAGTGATTGCCAATTATGATGATTTTTGACGTAACTGTCAAAATGAATACACTTAAACGGCTGAAAACAAATAATTTTAATTACTTTGCCGGATTTAATAAATATCCCCACATATTGATGTTTGAAGATTTTATGTTTTAAAATGTTGTGAAGCGCGAGTGAGATAGCTGCGAGCTTTGAGCCCATCCTTAAACACACATTTCAGCAACAGATTTAATTAAGAAAAGATGAAAATATAAGCCTTTAAAAATAGTTCGCCTTTAAAAAAAGAATGTTCCCCGACCTATGTATATTGTACAAATAAAATTGACCTCAGGTTAAGCTACGGCAAGTAAAGGCTATATTTATAGCCTAAAAGTGTCTGCTCGAGACACCCTCACGGTTGGGGGAAGATAAGCATATGCGTCAATTTGTATCATGCGAGGGTGGGGCAAGAAGTGACTACTGTTCATATATAGAACGTAAATAATACGTGGCTGTCATGGAATATTGTACTTTTAAGGCATATACGTGAATTACATTTATCTTCAATGTTTTTTACATGTCGTGGGTAGACTGAAGCGTATTTATCATTAAACGGTTTTATTTAGTTTTTTTGCTGTTGTTTGTTTTTTGCATCAAATTTAGTAATCGATATTTGACCCCCTTCCCGTTGAGAGATTGATCTGATATTTGGTACACCTTTAGTTTAGATGACAGTACAATAAAACATAAGTATTTAGTATCATTCTAAATTCAATAGGTATGAAATCTGCCATTTTGTATAGCGGCGATACAAAATGGCAGATTTCATATTTTTTCACAACCCCCAAAATATGAATATTAAATGAAAGGTATTTTCTAGTAGAATACAATAAATACATTACCTGCACCATTAACTTTCTTTTCAATAAAACCGTTTAACTTAAAAAGTTGTTTATGTGCTTATTAGGCTTAACAATAGATTTCCCTCGGTTACTCAAAGAGATTCCAATCTAGATATCACTGCGGTTACAAGTTTTTGATGTATAAAACGCTCTAGGTATGTCTATGTGTGTGTCTTAGTTTAAAATGCTACTTAATCTTTACTTAATCATGTATATATTTAAGTTTTTGTCACAATAAATACTTTGTCTATTGTTTGTTATTGTCTATGTTGAATTTACAGTGATGTCACGCGGATTGTAAAGCATTAGTAAGTATATATGTTTATAAGTACTACCTTTCAAACAAAAAATATTTTTTCAAATCGATTTCTATATGACAGAGCTAAGCTAAGCGGTAACAAACATAAAACAAAACTGAATTGAGTACTTTATTTTTTGAAGGCGGTTAAAAAGCATTTGGAGTAGTCAAAACTCGTGGGTAGACACAGCTGCGGTGTTTGATTGAAGAAAATCCCGTAAAATTGAACCTAAAAATAGAGCACGTAAAGGTCAAAGTGGCGGAATATGACCTTTGGTGTTGGAGTCGTTACGTAACTTTGCGGCATTAACCTGCGTGGTTAAAGTAAATAATAGTCAACGTGTTAAACGTCTGGACGAAAAACAATGGTTCGTAATTTTTCTACCGTACAACTTTTCGTCAAGTAAACTGGTCCATATAACTTATTCTACTGAAGTTTTTGACTTCTATCGCGACTATATAGTTGCCAAGAATAAAAACCCTTTTCGACAACTGACCATGAAATTCAGTTGCCTAGACGGCCGGAAGCGAAATGAGAAACCTACGGCTACTACTCGGATTATTCTTTTAACTGAAGTAAATTCACAGATGTGAAAGAAATGATAATATGTATCGTCAGAAATACAAAATGCGTAAGCATACAGTAAATGCGTCAAAATACTACAGTTGAATAGATAAGTATACGCAGTAACTTGAAACTTACGCAAAGAAGTAGCGAACTGTATACGTGTCACACACTAGGGATACGAGACACACACGAGAGCGGTAACGTAGTGGGGGCGTAATGACATGAAAGACATGAAAAAGCGTCATGCCATTTTCCGTCACGACAAACGAGTTGATTTAATTTGAATGTTACAAACCAAAAAGTTTCTAGTACAACCACAAATTGACTAGGTTTTTGCGTAAGTAGTTTATTAAAATTTACTAGCAATGTTTCAACTTTGGGCCTTACCGAAAAACGTTACTTAATTTTAACCAATATCTTAAATACTCTGTCTTCTTTCCGCAAGTGTCATTACATGTCAGAGAGAAGTTGACATAATATGTTAAGCATTGCTTAAAGTTAAGTAACGTTTTTCGGTAAGGCCGTTTATGTCTGTTCAAAGAAATTCAAAAGAATCGCAACCAAGTCGGTCTTGTTTTATTAAACGATAATTTCAGTACAAAATATGATCGTTACGAAAGGAGTTAAAAGGATATGATTTACGAGCCGTTTGCCCTTTTCAGCACAAACACTGCATAGCTGCGACCTTGGCTTGTTTTTTTGCGTAAATTCGTAATTGTTGATAATGATTCAAGTTAAGGAAACGTAAAGCTTTTAATACTTTCTGATTTAGCTTTAATTATTATTTCAATCGCCAAATTTTGACAAGTTATGCATATAACTTTATTGAAACAGTAAGTAAAAATATAACAAATAAGAAAATGGCATGAAATACGGTCTTATCGCTAAAAAATATCTCTTCCAGACAACCTAAGGCCGTGTAAACAGGTAAAATGGTGAACGGTGTATTATTAAACGGTGGGTGGTGGGGATAGACAGAGGTTAACCCCCTTTTTCAGAACATAACTCTCGATTCACTATTCAACTTCAACTTTTGTTTTGGAAGTTGTTTCACAACTCCACCAATGTCACGGAGGATATACCATCAAATGCTAAGAGTGATACGGCTTTAAACTATATTGTTCGATTAGAGCGAACTTAGCTTTTCAGTTAGTTAATACCTAGAGAAGACGTCAATAAATATATATAAAATTAAAAAATTAAATTAATTAGATACTATTTATTATCTCGTATTTATTTACTTAAATAATCAAATTTAATTAGAAAACAACGTAAGTAAATCACAATATCTTGTGATTTACTTTCTGTCCATTCTTACTGTCCAAGATGCAACCTCTATTACAATCATTACGATGGATTGAAAGTTAATACATAAGTATGTATTACGTGCGTTACATTGCTTTTATTACTCACATATTCGTACCTGTTCATTAAGAAAAGTGACAACGTATGAGCTACAATGCCAAATGTGCTTTCACTGCCCTATCTAATGCTGTTTATGGCATACCAAATGAGAAATGATGGTCATGTCACGTAGATACGCATATGCCAGAAAAAGTTTTGGTTGTCATTTATTTGTTTTATCGAACTAAGATTATAAAATCGAAAATGTAAAAGCAACGAGAAAAACACAAACAAAAACTTACTTCTATATACAGGGAGCAATAATTAAGATCCAAAATTGACGACCGCTTTGCTTTGATCTTGCTCTCCCAAGTGTAGAGTAAGCAAGACAAAAGTCGAAGCGGCCAACATTGAATCGCGACTGACTACAGTTCACTTGATGGTAAGTTTCGATGTATTAGAAGATGGTGAATACGCCTAGCCTGTAACCAGCTTTAGTGACTCAAAGTAACGAAAAACTTCGATATTTAATTTCGGAATTTGAACATAACTCTATCACTCACTCACTCACACTATGTAAGAAGTAGGTAGGTACTATCCTCCTGCTATAGTCTCCTTACCACCACTTTTAGGTGGCGGAAGAAGGCGAAAGAGAAACTGTAGCTCTTTATTCAAATTCAAACTCACACTAACGACTATTTTAAGCAGTAAAAGTAAAATCTTAGAAAATAAACGACCTCATTTATATCGATATAAATTTTCTTGTTTCAAAGTTATTGTTTACTGTCCTTTAGCTATTCTCGTTCGGGCTGTTTCTTGTTTAGGCATTTCATTACTATTCAAATTGCTTTTTGTTAAAAGGTTTCAGCTTGTTTTAGATAGCAATTGCGAAGTGACGTAAATGGCATGACCCCTGACATTTAACTCTTAGACCACAAAGCTTGTTCTGAGAGCGATAAATTTAAGGTACCTTCACGTTAGACAAAAACAACTAAGTACATCATTGTCCAAACAACCCTTTGTGTAGACATCCTAAACTAAACCCTTATGCTCTAGACCAAAAACGAATTATGTAAAGTTTCCTCTGATCCATCGTCCTACGTGAGTTTTAAAACAACGTTAATTTACGTAAAACTTAGTAACAACAAAGATAATTATATTAAATTTATCAGTTAATTACCTCATTATACAGGTTATATAAATGAGCGATTACTTTGTAAGCTCTTTTTTGTTATGAACAACTTTTACTACAGGACCATTTCTAAAACTTCGAAAAATATCAGTTGTTGCCATATAAAACATTTATTTAGTAAGTAAAATTTTTATGTTATTATTATTATTATAATGAGGAGCACAAATTGCACCCTATTTAACAATTTTGTTGAAACTTGGTACGACACGCACTTGGCCGGTTATTTATTTCTATACAAAATAAAATAAATTGGACATGATTAGTTGGATAAAGAGTTCATCTATCTATCTATCTATCTATATTTATTTAATGTAACAAAAATACGTATACCAAAAACTGTGCAATACACCACCAAAGTTTCGTGCATGAAAAGTGAAATTTCTTATCAACAAAACGCCGTGAATAGAATCGGTTCGCTCCAGTTAAGCCAATTATACGTAGTACAGTTTAATTCCGCCCTTAATTTACCAATCGCTTTGAGGCGACCCGAGAACCGGTGCAGCCGCAGAAATCAAGTTAGACTCGTTTTCCACTGTAATCACCATTTAAAGTAGATTACGTCCAAGGTTTATTTGTGTAACGAAAACTGCGATGTTTTCAGTTAATCACAACACCTTGTTTGATAAGTTAAACTACTGAGCCAATAACTAAAGTACTGAAACAATTTTTCTATTTATGAATTGATTTTGATAATTATGTTTTATTTGGTTGATAGGTAGTACTTTGGTTTCTATAACATAATAACTAGAAAAATTGTTTCAGTTCTTTTAACTGGCTCAGTAGTTTTCTTATCAAATAAGGTGTTTGATTAATGCGATGTTTTCAGTTAATCACAACATTAACTGAAAACATCGCAGATTTCGTTACAAAAATAAACCTTGGACATCTACTTTGTTGTTTTATTATTACAAAAAATACATACATACATACATACATTGGAAAAACATGGGTTATGTTTTTCCTACAGCAGTCGGCTAAAAAGTAAACAGTTTGTTGTGTGTTTGTGTTATAACCATGACGTGCAGTCAAGCTAGACATTAGATCGCAGCTTACATGATGTTGAGTGATAGTGTGGTTCAACATATGATATGAGAATTGGTTCCCAAGAGAAGCGGCCATAACACACCATCAGGTGCTTGACGAAGATGATGGTAACTAGCCGGGCAGTAGGATACACGATGCTTCTATTTACCGGAAGTTCACTGATGGCATTCGAATAACCGATTTGAAAATTTGAAATAAGAACAATGTAAATCGCATATGTATTGTAATTCATAGAGATAACAATATAATTATGCCTCGGTCATATCAAAATTCCACAAGTGTAAAATGTTTTTTTTAATAGTTTATTAATAAAGATATTTGTATTGTAACCGACTTCCAAAAAGGAAAAAGTTCTCAATTCTCAATTTTGATGTTTTTTTTTGTTGTATATTTGTTACGCGATTACATTGGCAATTATGAATTGATTTTGATAATTATGATTTTTTTGGTCATATTTCCGAGGTAACCCCATATAAATTTTATCAAAATGGGTTAAGTACTTTGGTTTCTATAACATTTAAAAGATAAAATAAAACAATCAGCGTATTAAACATACAAAATAATAAAATACATATGATAACACCTCTATTTCTTTTCAAATCTTGAATTGGCAGGTAAATAATGTAGGTAAATAGAATTAAAAGCTCAAGTTCATTAAAATGTATGTACCTAGCATTCCTACCTTTACCTTACTTACCTACCAGTTTTGTAAACAACATAATGTACAGATTTTAATTATTATTTATGGTGTATTTTTTAGAGCAAAATGAAATTTACTTGACATAGCAGGCGCAACGCTGCCCCAGTAGGACTTGTCCGATGCTACGTCCAGCGCTGGTTCTTCGGGACTCCTCACAGGCTCCAGCAGGCCTGAGACAGGCCTCGTGCCCAGCAGCAAAGCCGCTGGTGACACCCGCGACCGACGCAGCTTGACTGACCTTACGAACTCCACGGACACGATACGACGATTTGATTTCGGAACGGTTTATTTTCAACCAGTGACTCTAATTTTGGCAGCGCGGGAAATGATTTTCTTTTTAATTTTTATGACTTATTATGGCTAATTAATAATCAACTGTATCGAGGCACAGCCCGGTGACATTGACCGTAATAAATGAGCTACCTTAACTCCTTCAAATACAAATTATGATCTCGCTGCGACGTAATTGATCACACATAACAATACAACATTTTGCAAAATAATAAAAGTAAATACTAAGCAAAAAGTTTTGCGGATTGTCAAAGCTAAATTTTAAGTCAAATGATTAAGATTGAGCTATAAATTGAGATGTAAATATCAAGCGCGTGCAAGACTTGTGGCGGTCGTCGCCATATTGGAAAACTGGGGTTGGTAATATTAACGCATGCGCTGTAGCCCTAATAGGGAAAGAGGGTTCCTTTTATTACCGTCCCATTCCACTGCGGTGCGAACAGTTTGCAACGAAACCAAGGCGTGTTTATTTTAAGAAAACAAAAGACGCGTCGCACAAAAACTGCTAGCTGCTAGCTGCAAACTTTTTTAACCGACTTCGAAACAGGAGGAGGTTATCAATTCGTACCGTATTTTTTTTTATGTATGCACACGAACCAATCCCTCATTCGTGAACCAATTTTTATGTTTCTTAAATTGATGTATAGAGAAAGCTCCCAAGTTGGTCCCATAATTATTTTAGAAACATTGCTTTATTACTTTTTGAATAATCTCTAAAAGTAAAAATATTTTCATTGTATTCCTGAGTGAGTGCGTCAGATTATAGAATCACAGAGTTCCACTGACACGTTTTTCTTTGCAAAAGTGTCAAATGTTGAGGGTTTTCGTATAAACATCTGCACATTTTCTAATCTGCGACGACGAAGCATTTGACAATTGACATTCAGTGACAAATGTCATTCTTGAAATAAATACGAGCGGGTGAATAGGGGTCTTTTAAAAAGTTTACAATCGTGAGAGATTCATTGAGCTTGAAAAGTAAAACCTACTTACTCCTCATCCAATTGTGTATAAGGAGAAAATAGAGTTACTTCAACGCTTGAGTGCCTTGTTTAATTATTATCCTTACATATATGTATTACAAGTAAACGAAATAACGTACTTTGAAGTCGGTTGTTTCAGTTTTTTAAACTTTAAAATTAT
Organism: Lycia hirtaria; assembly: GCA_947563715.1. NCBI lineage: Eukaryota > Metazoa > Arthropoda > Insecta > Lepidoptera > Geometridae > Lycia > Lycia hirtaria. The sequence goes on from OX387379.1 coordinate 42,721,932, forward strand.
ATTGTGTTGTAATTTTCTTCGAACAATTGTAGATTGCAGAGCAATGGTTTGTTTTGATTTGTCCTGTTGTTTTAAATTAGTTTTGAAAAATCTTCTATTGAAATTTTAATAACAAGATATATTGTTTGGTTAATCAATTTAATAATCGGATATTTTCAAATACTTAGGTACGAAAAATTTATTATTATTATGAGTTTCATGAATTGAGTTCATCATTATATATATTATCTAAAGTACTTATATATTAGTGTATTGTAACATTTGAGAACTTGTTGCCATTCTAGGGCACGATTCCTTAGCATATAACCATCACTTAATTACATTACATAGCATATTGTAATGATGTGAGATATATGCTTGATTTCAATGAAACAAAGTGAGATATGAAATATAGTAATAAGTACAAAGCAAAGAACAAATTCTATCGAGTAAAGGATGGTACGGCGTGGCCTTGCCGATCGACTTGGCCGGGGCCACTGCCGTGCCCCCAGATTTCTCAAACAACACACGGCAAAAACAATACGAAATCCAAAACAAAACATTTCACCACACGCTCGTGATAGAATCGAAATGATTTTATATCGATGCACGTTATTGTAGCAAGAAGGGGAGTTTGGACTATGGTAGCGGCCTTGTGGACTCGTGAACGTAGGGACCTTGACTGCCAGTTTTGATCTCACGAGAGGGAAACAGGCAAATATGCGCCCGCGTTACATTCTGGGCCAGATTTCGCATAACTGCTAAGCTAGGAATAAATTTGAATTGAAAATAAACTGCTCGGAGATTGGCATTTATCTATAGACAGTTTATGCTCATCAAATATGAAGTAAAAGCATGGCAAATCTTAGTTATCAGCACTTTCGAGCCTTATATGTCTTGGTGTTGCGCTTTCTAAACGCACACGATGGCATTGTCACTGTTCACAAGTAACGACACGCGTCTACCAGCGTTGTTAGACGTGTCGCGACTGAAGACGAGTCGGGTGATTACCTTACTTGAGGCTTGACACGCAAAGCTGGGGATAACCTATCTATCATGGAGATTGATTGCAGCCTGCGATATACCTGGTACGTAAAAATTGACAATATAGTTGCAAACATTTCAAAGTGAATTCATAATAAGCCATCCAGTTAATTTAAATAAAATAGTCTTCCCGTAACGGTATGTAGTTAGCAATAGTTACTCCTACTTCTCGCTCCAACCTTGGGTTTAATGCTCCACTAGCGAGAATGGTGCGTCAATATAACATTGTATCTAAGACAACAGACATAGACATATTTGGCGACAGTTATAATATCTTCAGAGAGTCTTTGAAGTCTTTGACACTAAATCTATTTTAATGTAGCTAAATTTTATATCTTTTAACATTTATTTTAATTTAATTGACATTATTATTTTGATTGCTTAACTTTAAATGTAATATATTAAATATCTTTGGTGTATCTTTGGTGTTTGCTCTTGTAATGCATGCCGTCTCCATCTATAATTATTGTGACATTTGGATTTATTCTTTATTATTTTAGACTTTTAAATTATTGTTAATGTACACAATGTTGATGAACTTAAATAAATACATAAATAAATAGTTAGTAATTCTGACAAAGGTCGCTGACCCTGGTGTCTATGGAGCTAAAAATGAAAAAAAAAAAAAACATCCAGCTCGGTCGTGATTTAGCCGAGACGATCAGCCGACTTAACATTTTCATTGATGATAAAACTCGTACTTGACTACCAACTTAGGGCTTTACTGAAAATCGTTTCTTTAATTAACGTCTTAAGTTCTCTGTCTTCTTTCCGCAAGTGTCATTACTTATGAGCCAGAAGTTGACAAAAATGTTAAGCATTGCTTAAAGTTAAGTAACGTTTCTCGGTAAGGCAGTTTATGTTAAGTGAGTTTGTTTGTTTGTAATTACGTATGATCAACTACTTATTATATTGTACATAGTTTATGTAATAAAAATATTCTAATTCTGTCCCTTTGACCCACCACCTACTATTAAGCAGGATATTACGTAAATATCTTACGAGTACTTGTCTGTAATTAGGATACATTCTATCTATGTACATGTACCAAAACACAGATAAAAACTGAACCAGACCAGTTAGCCCACACGAGGAAAAGGCGCACCTCTCCCTTCACTGAACCGATTCGGAGCAAAAACATGATTGATTCAAAACAACAGCTACATAACTGTTACATACCTACTTTCAAAATATGCATACCAAAGAAGCAGTAACTATATAAAAACAAGTATGTACATTAAAAGAAAAACAAAATACCCGAATGCATAAAAGCAGTTTTTGCAGTCTAACTTACGATTTCATTACGCTTGAAACGCTGTTGAGTGTACGTTTTTTGTGAGAAAGTATGCGTAAAATCAGTAAAGTATTATAAATGGGCATTCTTTAGAATAATTCTAATAAAATCACTTGTTTATTACGAAATAGTTGGAGGTTACAAAAATTGCATTATTTTTAATTTTGCAAGAGATGTATTATTATTATTACAAAAAAATATAGCCTATAACACTCTGGAAGTGAAGACGAATCTAATGACACCTCGCACATCAAAATCGGTCAAGCAGTTTAAGCTGTAGGCTGTCATATAGAAACATACATACACTCGAAAAACATAACCCTTCTTCTTACGCAGTCGGGTAAAAAGAAACAGAATATTCGATCGCGTAAGAAACACTCATGTCTTTCCGGGTGGATATAATCTTGGCGTCTTCAAATCGCGAGCGAATATGTAGGTTCCTTCTAGGCAAACGCGCCTCATCGTAGACCGCAGCAGTCGCTTAACATCAGACGAGTTAGCGGTCAAGCGCAAGCCTATTTTGGTATAAAAAATAGGCCACAGAATTCGTATAGATGAGCATAATACTAAGCAGCTTATAACTCACACAAAGAAGTAACGAAATACAAGTATACGCGTATGATTTTGTAGTAGATCTACCAAAACAGGTACGGAACGGGAGCGTGTTTTTTTTTTACGTAAAGGAAGTCGAAGTAAATAACAGTAATTGAATATTATGCAATGTTGCAACCATTAGGCACAGACTCCAGACAGATTTATGGTCAAAAATTAAACGCAGACATCAATCAATCAGACCGACTAAAAGTCTTATTTAAAATTCAAATTCGTAGATTAACTAAAATAACTTGTTCCGTTTTATTTAAACGAAATATATTTGTTCTTTATTAAATTCAATCGTTGCATAGAATGGACTAAATTGTGTCTGGTGCAAAGGTCACAGTTCAAAGGCTATTTTCTCTGCGAGAATGCAAAATTACTAGAGCGCAAATATTAGTAAGTGTGAATAAATACTTTTTGTTTAAAAACAGAGGTTCTCAATTGGACTGAAAGACTTTTTTGCGACTTAATCCCATCACCTTCGAATCGTTTTGTTTTTTTTTAATTGCCGTCAAAGAAGTATTGAATCGCAATAGACCAAATTTTATCAGCTTCAACTACTTAAATGAATATTTTATTTTGAGCGCTGGGTGATTCGAGCTTTTTTCATTTTTAACCTACTTCAAAAAAGGAAGAGGTTCTATGTTCCACTGTATGTATTTTTTGTATATGTTTACCGATTACTCCGTCATCATATAAACCAATTTCTATGTTTCTTGAGCAATTATAATAAAAAGGTGGTTCCTTATATTTTATTAATTTTGCTTTATTATTATTTGAATAATCTCTAGAAATGTGAATGTTTTGTTTGGATGACTCAATGAAACGTTCCGGATTATAGAGCCGCAGATATTAATCTGATACATTTCTCTTTGCAAAAGTGACAAATATGGCGGATTGTCGCATTAACATCTGGCACTTTTATTATCTTCGAAGATGGAGTATTTGATAATCGGTGACAAATCTTATTCTTGACATACGGAAAAGCGGACGCTGATGACAGTTGTTTATTGAAAAAAGTTTATAGCCATGAAGATTTCAGTGAGTTTGAATAACCTTCTTACAAAACTTGTCCAATGTGTGTAAAAAGAAACTGAAGTCGGTTGTACAGTTGTTTTCAGAAACTATATGTATACTGTATACTTGTTTCAAGTATACAGACAAAATACGAATTTCCGCCTCGAAGTCTAGCCTCTACGGAATACACTTCAGTATCTATTTTGCCGCGCGCTAGAAGAGATAAGAGCTACACGAAAGAAAGAGATGCACTTTGTAACTTAATATAAGATCTGTTTTGTTTAGTGCTTGTGAAATGTGACTAGCACTTTATTGCGTCTTAGCTAAAGTCACTATTAAACTAAATGTGGCTTGTACATAATAGAAAACTATACAACTGTTATACATAACATTGAATTTTGTATGGCTGACATCAACATTTTTATTACCTCAACAACAATCTAAACAAAACAATAATTGTTAATTGTCGTATGTTTGGAATTGACGATTGCCATTGCATTGTTCTAAAATATTCCCACAGATAATTAAATTAAACCATAGATATATAATAGACTATAGACTAAACCTGGGAGTATTTTTCTTGCTACACGGAACATGAAGTGGGGTTTTGCAAGTTACTCTAGTCACGCTGGAGAAAGTTTTGTGTCGTAAAAGACTTAGGTATCAAAGTCACAGTTTATAATAACATGTCATAAATGAGAGCATTGTTTTTATACCAAAAAAGTCTAGTCAGTTATATACTAAGTCAATTTGAAAACGTGATAAAGAGCATATTGATGCGTGAGTGTGAATAACCTAAATAGATTACACTTTACATGATAAATTGTGATTCTTGCAGCTTTATGTTTTTATTAAGTACCTGTTTTACTTGGGTAGACTTCAAGGCATAGGAAATGATGTATAAAATATTGGCATACTTACTTTTTATAAATTGCTGAACTTTCTGTCTTGTAGTGTTATTGTACCTCCGGATATTTTTTTCATACACTTTTTAACTCTTCCAAAAGAGGAGAAGGTTATTACTTCGGTAGCTCCGGAAATCATACCTCTGTCACGTATAAGCCGATTTGGAAAATTATTTTTCAATTGAAAGAATATACTTTCAGATTGGTTCCATAGAAATTTCGTTAGAACAGTTTAGTACTTTGGTTTTGAAAAAAAAAACTGAAAATTAACATCCAAGTAAACAAAACTGCGTATTTGCTGTCGGTTGTTTCAGTTTTTAAACTACAATAAAAATAATAATATACTTTATGGTATGACAATAAATGTTTGAACCTCTTCACTTATTCACCTACCACACTGTTTTATCTAAACTCGTCATTAAATCTGCACGTAGTAACATTTAAAGAGCGAAGGAAACCTACTTTGTAAGCGTGACTAAAGGCCAACTACTTGCTAAAGATCAACAAGTATCTGCAAAACTATTTTAGTAACTCCGAAATTTAAATTAAATCCTTATTTTGCAACAAGTATATTAATTATAATTTGCTATACTTACTTACTGCCAGTTTTCTTTTTCTCTCATTGTATGTTTATAGGCAATTTTTTCAAATACAACAAAAAAACTACCTAAAATAGGTACCCTATGAAAACCGTCAGATTACCTCAAACCGATGGAGGCTCTAACGATAATCCAAATCACTCAAACTCACTATCGAATGGCAGTGTCAAAATCTGCATAGGTTGTACTGACTCGCCGGGCTGCTCAAGCCCGTATGCCCTCTCTGTTTTGAATAGCAGCGTACCCAACATGCCGTCAGCCTTGTCACGTTGAATGTCATTGCTAATGCGTTAGTCAATGCAGTTATGTATCGCTTTGATTACGCATAAAGTCGACCAAGCACTCTCTCCTATTTAGCCCTACTAAATATCTCAAGAAGAAGGAATGGTGCCAAAGTATCAACGGACGTGACGTCCCACACAAGAAGGCGTCATGTGAGGCATGGAAGTAGTCCATGGCACAAGTGACTGTGAGGTCTTTTGAGATCGTCACGCGCAAGACCGCCGCTCTTTCTTTCTTGTACAGTCAACGTGGGTAACTTTGACTCTACGTCAATTTCTGTATTGTCCACGTAAGTAACTCATCTATTCCGTAAATTATGGGTGAATAAAATGTATTCTTACTTACACGGGTTTGCCGTCGTCAATTATAAAATTGACTTGACTTTTTGGGTTAATTGCTTCTGCGACTAGTGTCACAATTCTGTCTATATCAGTTTCATTCCGGTTTCGTAAACAGCACCAATCAAAGATAATAAAAAATGACAGTGGATTTACCTAAAACAAGTGAGAGTAAAATATATTACCTGCCTTCCTGGACAGTCGGACAAAAAAAAAACTAAAGTTGTTATTCCATTTGTTGTCAAAGATTCTGATGTAACAAACACAAGATCAAGATCGGTTCGAATCGTGGCTGTCAAAGAGAGCGGTTGCTTTGGCGTTTAATTTAAATTTGAAAATATCTTATTTTTAGTTTTAGATGTTATTTGTGTTGTTTCGTGTGTAAAATATTAGCTATTATCATATGTAGATAAAGTTTTCATCGTTCATTGGTAAGGTTTTGTAAATATTAGTATTTTCTAATACGACACATAGTTGTCATTTGTTTTAGTGACGTTCTCATCGGTTTTGCATGGAAACGGACGAGGGGGCTGGTTGGCCCCCTGATAAGAACCAACCTATTGAAAACGATACCACCTTCGTAGATGGAGACGGACGCTTTATCCCATCTCCTATTTCTTTTGTTTCTATAAATTCAACTGATACCGATATAGAGCTCTCCCAGCAGGGCAGTGGTTCTCTAGGTACTAAACGTAAGAAGATCTCGAAAAAACATCACAAAAAGTGTAGAGATAACAAACCGTCACAAGATTCTTCTATTCCTTTAGGCCAAACGATTTCATCACAAATTATTAATAACCCTGAAACCCAATTAACTGAATCCTGTGCCTCTCCGTCGACTACGTTGTCTCAGACCCCATCGATACCCCCGTATGTTCCTTCAGGTCGTCAAGCTTATAAGTCAACGGATAGGGGTCCATTTGTTGTGCATGTCCAGAAAATTGAGACATCTTTAACATCTGGGACCTATTTACATCCAGTTGATTTCGGTAGATTTTTGGGAAAAAACCAATTCCACAGTGTCCTTGATGGCAGTGTTCAAAGAATCGGTAGAAATAGAATCTCGCTGTCATTTACTGATTTCTACTCTGCAAACGTTTTTGTGACAAGTGATGTAGTTAAGAACAATGGCTTCAAGGCGTTTATCCCCTCATTTGGTACAACTCGGTTGGGTCTTGTTAAAGGCATTCCTACAGATTGGTCCGTGGATGAGATCATGGAGTGCGTTCGTGTTCCTATTGACGGTTGCCCAATATTAAAAGTAAGGCGGTTAAATTATAAGGTGGTTGTTGATGGGGCCCCTATCTTCAAACCATCTCAGTCTTGTGTTCTAACTTTCGACGGTCAAGTTCTCCCTCCCCGGGTATTCATGTGTTTTAACTCCCTCTCTGTTGAGCGATATTATTACCCTACTGTGCAATGTTATCAGTGTTCTCGCTTTGGGCATACCAAAAACAGCTGCCGATCCAAGCCACGTTGTTATAAGTGTGGGGAAGGCCACACAGGTGACACGTGTAATGTCGAAGAAGGCTCTTTCCCATGCCTATCCTGTTCAGGCCCCCACTACTCAATTAGTAAATCCTGTCCTGAATTCCATAGACAAAAACAAATTAAAATCACAATGTCAGAGAAAAACATTTCATACAATGAAGCCTCCAAATTACATTTGCCTATTAGAGGTAAAAGTTATAGTGATGCAGCCAAAACATCTTATGCCAAGGTTTACCCTGCTCCTCAGTCTTTTTCAAATAAATCACCCAGCTCAACCTCCCAGTCCTATAGAAAAACTGTCTTCCTCAAACCCAAGCCTCCTCCAGTTCAAAGACAGGGCTATGATCGCTCTGCTCATCAGGCGATAATTAATAATCCATCAATCTCTAATAATAATGGTGTTGCCTACAAGTGTCCTTATACTGTTCCCTCTACATCCTCTAGTAGCATTTTGGAGCTTATACAGACTCTCACAAGGCTACTTAACTCTCCTAGTTTATTACCGTCCTTCGCTGCCCAAGATTATCCCTCTCCTATGTTACAATCCCTCCATGATGGCGTCCTCCCTAGGACTGCAATGGAACTGTCAAAGTCTTAATAGTAAAAAATCTGAACTATTATATATTATTAATAAATATGATCCAACTCTAATTGCCATCTCTGAGACTTGGCTTAAGCCTGGTTCCTTTTTTAAGGTTCCTCGCTACCTTTGTTTCAGAGATGACAAAGCTGATGGGTATGGCGGCTCAGCCATACTCGTCAGAAATTCTGTAAATTCTCATCTTGTTAATATTCCATCTCATTCCATTTCTGACAACTTTTCAATAGTTGCGATAAGATTAAATAATTTAACATTGATCTCTCTATACATTCCCAGACCATCTATTGATATCCTAAATAAAATTCTCCATATATTATCACACATTCAAGGTCCTTTTATCGTTATGGGTGATTTTAATGTCCATCACCCCGCCTGGGGTTGTCAAGCCTCGGATTCACTTGCACATTATGTTTTCAATATTATGGATAGTTTAGGGTTGTGTTTACTCAATACTGGCTCTCCTACGCGCCGTACTAAACCGTATGAGCGGGTTAGTGCGGTTGACTTGACGTTAGTGTCAGCGAGTCTAGCTCCCTCTATGTACTGGAAAACCTTATCTTCTTCTTTTGGTAGTGATCATTTTCCAATTCTATTTGATCTTCCTTTCTCTAAAATAGAACCGGCTCCATTCAAACCACTACTACAATATAGACTGCCCAGCTCAGGTCAGTCTGATGAATGGTCTAAATACTCATCGTTCCTAGATCAGTTTGCCTCTGATCTTCCCCTCATTCTTCCTGTTTCCTTGAACACTTGTTATAAAGCTTTTGTAGATTGTATTAATTTGGCTGCTAAACACTCATTTCCCTCAAAAATTCAAAATTCCAAACATAGATCACCTCCATGGTGGGATGAAGAGTGTAAGATTGCTGTTTCTGAAAGGTTAAAAGCGGAGAATCAGTATTGTGTTCACATGACTAATGGAAATTATAGAAATTTAATTACAGTTCAATCTAACACTAAACAAATTCTCCATTCCAAAAAGTCAGAGGGGTGGAAAAACTTTTGCTCTTCTATTTCCCCTACCATCAGGCCCTCTCTTGTTTGGAATTCAATACGAAAATTCCGGGGTTCATATAGAGAACCCTCGCCTCCATATCCCAGTTGTGAGAACTGGTTTGATCAATTCATGGACAGATTGGCTCCTCCTTTTGTCTCTATGTTAACACTTCAACTTCTAGTTCTTCTGCTCATGATGATAGCTTTTCTCCTTTTTCTATGCAAGAATTACGCCTCGTTCTTTCTTCTCTCAAAGATTCTTCTCCCGGTCCGGATGGGATCCCGTATTCTTTTTTGGTTAACGCTGGTGAAAAACTTTTAAGTTATTATCTTGAAATGATAAATTTAATGTTAGATACAGGCCTCGTTCCAGCTGCAATGAAAACCCAAATAATTATCCCAGTTTTAAAACCTGGTAAAGATCCTGAAAAACCAGACAGCTATCGCCCAATAGCTATGTCTTCTGTTTTGACAAAGATAATGGAACACCTTATAAAAAATCGACTTGAATGGTTTATTGAATCTAGTAATATTTTACCTCAATCTCAATATGGTTTTCGAAAAGGTAGAGGGACTTTAGATAGTTTATCTATTTTTGTTACTGATATTAGACTCTCGTTTTCTAGGAACGAGTCCGTTGTTGCTGCTTTCCTTGACATATGTTCTGCATACGATAATGTTATTCTCTCAATTCTAAAATCTAAGATGGAAAAACTGGGTGTCCCATCGAAAATTATTAACTTTATACTTAATCTTTTTTTAGATCGTTCTGCTCAGCTTAGAGTCAATGGTGAAATAAAGTGTTCCAGATCTGTACATAAGGGTCTTCCTCAAGGCTCTGTTTTAAGTGCTATTCTCTTTAATATTTACACTTATGACTTATTTAAGTATATTTCGCCTTATTGTAGGTTTCTACAATATGCTGATGATCTCGTTTTATATATGGCAGATCGTGATATATTAAGTGCCGCTCATAAGTTATCTCAAGCTCTCGAGTCATTAAATGTTTGGCTAGGTTATAATGGTTTTGATATAGCTCCTCTGAAGAGCTCTGTGGTAATATTTACCAGAAAACGGTTGAAACCAAGACTTGACATTTTATTTAATAATATCAAGATTCCTGTTGAAAACGAAAAAAAGTTTTTAGGTCTCATCTTAGACAGTAAATTAGATTTTTCTTCACACATCAACTACATTTCAGTCAAATGCGAAAAAAATCTCAATATTTTAAGATGTTTGGCGGGTGTTTGGTGGGGTGCTCATCCCTATTACCTAAAGCTTCTTTACAATGCTATTATCCGTAGCGTTATAGATTACGCTTCATTTCTATATGTGCCAGCTTCTAAGAGAATGATCAATTCGTTGGACTTGATTCAAGCTAGAGCTCTTCGTATAATAACGGGGGCAATGAAATCTACACCCAAAAATGCTATGCAAGTGGAATGTGTTGACCCTCCTTTGGATTTGAGACGGCAGTATCTGGCGGATATGTTTTTGTTTCGTTTGTTCCAGTTCTCATCTCATCCACTGTTTCCGAAATTACAACTTCTGCTTAATTATATTTCTCTGCCTTACTGGAGACTTAAAAAAACCCCTTGTTTAGTTATGAGTTACTCAAAAATTAGAAACCTTAAATTCGTTACTCATAGAACTCCTAAGCTTTCATTATTTGAATTCGATTATCAAACGATCTTATTTGAACCCTCATTACATCTTAATTTAGATTTGATGAAAGGGGATGCCTTTGCCAATAATCATTTTCTTAGGATTAAAGATAATCTTTGGCATGGTTGGCACTGTATTTTTACAGATGCCTCTAAGTTAGATCAAAACGGGTGTGTTGGTGTTGGTTTATTTCATCAAAATTATAATATAGTGCAAAAGATTAAATGCCCTCCTGAAACATCTGTTTTTGTTGGTGAATGTAGAGGTATAATGGAAGCTATCAACTATATATTGTTGCTCAAATTGAATAAAACTGTTATATTTTCTGATTCTTTGAGTGCGCTTCAGGCCTTTCAGAGTAATCCTTTTAAAATAGGCTCCAAGAATTGGATTATATTCAGATGCAAAGAACTGTTGATGAAATGTTCTGTATTAGGTTATTCTGTCCATTTAGCTTGGATCCCAAGTCATAGTAATATTTCTGGCAATGAAAAAGCAGACAAAGTTGCTAAAGAAGCTGTTATCTGTGGAGATAAAGTCCCTTTTAAAAATTACCCCCAAGACCTTTTGCTTCTCCCTAACCGTTACTTAAAAGCTAGATGGTCGAAGAGATGGTATTTTAGTAGTCGACGGACAGGTTCTAATTACGCTAAGTATCAACCCCTTATTCCATCTAAACCCTGGTTTTTTAAGTCTAAATGTAATAGAAAACTCTGTTCCATGGTTTCCAGAATGAGATTTGGCCACTGTTGTACTGGAGCGCATCTACACAAATTACGTATTAAAGATTCTTCCATATGCGAATGTGGTATGGATGAGTCCAACCTAAATCACATTTTCTTTTCCTGTTGCAATTTTGATCACAATTCATTTTTCAACTTGTTAATTCATTATAAATTCCCATTCCCCATTCATATCGACAATCTTTTGTATAATATAGACCCTCCTTCAATCGCTTCATTATCAGATTTTATAACTGTAAATAATATTAAATTGTAGTTATTTTAATTTTTCAGTCCTATATACGTAATATATTAATTGTTATAAGTGTTCATTTTGTTTTGTTAAATCATTAACTCACCTTTGTTTTTTATAGGATATTTTCTTTGTTTCAGTTAATAAATTCTAAATTCCGACTTCTTTTTTCTCTCTTTTGACATACTTGTTGCTGGCAATAATGTTAATTTAACTATTGCCATAAAAAAAAAAAAAAAAAAAAAAAAAAAAGATCAAGATCTTTGGCAAGATGTTAATAAAGCTGCAAAATTAAGTGTATCGCAATATTTGTCGCAAATTAATTGTGTAATTTACTGTATCGGCAGCGAAATGATTATGGTGCAAGAATTTTATGTGTGTATTGCAAAAAATATCATGTCACGATCCAAGGACTTTTGAATTTGGGTTTCTAGCTTCTCCATTTAAATGTAAAGCCAATTTTGATTATATAGATTGTACAAGAAGACCGGATTTATTAGAAGGTAGGAAAATCTGAACGAAGCACTTTTATTACATTTTCATCGTGTGTTCTACTGAAATGTAGAATGCCTATCTTCAGTGAGTTTTTGCCGATATATATCATCTTGGTGTCTTTAAATTAGGAGGAAATTTGTGTTTTCTAGGTAAGCTCTTACCATCGTGGACCCTGCCATTGTTTAACTTTAAAACAAACCTAACAGTGGAAAAAAATATTTCCTGAAAATACTGATATTAATAAAGAAAAGAAAGAACGAAAGAACAAAATCATTGCATACTTGTATGCAGTTATTAATGAGACGAGCGAATGTAACGGGTTTTGATGTGTGCGGTACATCAACATCGACCAAGCCGTTTCATCAGTATTTTATAAAGACAAAAATATGTATATTTTTTGTACGCCTGAGAAACACAACATACTTAACCTGTTTTCGTGAATTTTTAATAGCCTTATGCTAGAACCGACTCAACAAATTCCAAAAAACCTAACCTTGTTCATAGATAATGAACAAGGTTAGGTTTTTTGGAATTTGGTTAGGTTAGTAGAAAAAATAATAACTATCAGTTTGAAATTTTGAACCTTTGGTTCACGTTTTGAATGTAGAGAAAAAAAAACTGTGTCTATGATTTGGACTAACCAGTCCAACTTCACATCGGAAGGCTATCAAATTTCGTTCTAATAACAACACAATACAATCTAGAACACAATGGGAACGCGTCAGCAAACACGTGGCTAGTAAGCTATCAATTTGGTACTTATTTATATGTTACTAGTAGCGTGGTGAAACGGATTTCACAATCTTTAAAGTCGAGCTAGGTACTTACTTGCGTTCTTATTGGATTGTGTACAATACACTATGTCCAACGGTTTTACCTGCGTGGTGTACAAAACTTTGGTACTGATAAAACTTAAGCTACATTTTTGAGATAGTTAGTCAAAGTAATATAGTAGAGTTCTAATTCGGCAACAATAATCAAATTAATATTAAAGATGAACAATTCAATACTCTAGAACAAAACATAATAACAAGATCTGGTTTAAAAAAATATGGTTTTTATGGAACTCTATACCTCTGCTATTTATATTTTTTAAATTTTTTTTTAAGTAGAAATAGGTTCGCGCTTGACCGCCAAATCGCCTGAAGTTAAGCGACGTTGCGTTAGTTAAAAAAAAAACACGTATTGGCCGTTTAGCGGAACGGTCATTTCACATGTTAGTTCAGCGACTAGCCATTTCGCATATTTATGGCGGCAATCATCATTGGCATTATATCAGAATTTGAGATAATTCGAATGCGTATTTGTATATGCGTCTAAAGGTGAAAAGGACATCGAAATAAATTCGTAACTGAAATGAAACTAAAATGAATTTGAACGTTATATACTCACATCTAAAAATGTGGAGCCGAGTTTCAACAAAGAGCGTTTTAAAAACGGCGTCTACAAGCACCTCTCCGGGTTAGGAAAGCAACAGCGACGCTATTGGTATTGCAGTTTTTTGGGAAAAGTTGTTTGTTTGGGAAAAGGAGGAGGGTGTTTTGACATCAAAGGTTTGGCGGTATCGGTATACGCCTTTCTTCTGATATTGCAGTTGTACATGGTTATTGTTTCCCATCAGGCGAGCCATCTGCTTGTATGCTGCTCTTTGTATAAAAAAAAACAATCTTCTCTTTCGTCACATTTGCGCGTGTTGGTTACGAGATAAATAATGTTCAGTTCTAGTGACGGGGGTCGCTGATTTACACGCATTCCAAGTGAAACACTTGCGCACTACTACATTTTATGGTTTCAGATAAGAGCGCTATCAGATCTCGAGAAATGAATCGTGCAGTGACGCAATAGTCCCCATTGTATGCCGCGAGTAACGGTACTGGCGGAATGTTTATCCGTCACAAAAATGTGCTAAGCTGTGATACTGTTTGAAAAACTCTGTAACCTACTTATTACGATACCTAACTGATTATCGGTAGGCAACGTTAAATTTTTAAATATATTTTTTTACCTTTATTAATTTTCAATTTTGCCTATAGAGAATAAATTTTAATTTATTCCTTATTAATTATTATTTCTTTATTTAATTTATTGATTAAAAATTCTTGTAAGAATTCTTAATCAATAATTTAAAAATAAATACATTAAAATATACACATTTATTTTAATTATCAAAATCACTAGCGATCCGTTCAGCCATTTCACCGAAACAAAAAAAGAAACAGACAGATAGACAGACTTACTTTTTAGATTTCCGTACCTCAAAAGAAAAAAACGGAACCCTTATAGGATCACTTTGTTGTCCGTCTGTCCGTCTGTCCGTAAAACACGCACATTTCGACACTCGCAAGGGAATCAAAATCTATGGGGTACTTCCCGTTGGCTTAGAACTTTGAAATTTGGCAAGAAGCATTGTGTTAGAGTACACATATAGGAAAAAATCCGAAAACTGGATATTTTTAATTTAAGCACAAAAAAAATTTGTAATGAGGGTCAAAGCTTAAAGTGAATAAACCGTATCATATGAAAGAGCTTTATTAGCATAAGCTAAAACAGGTTTTTAAATATTTTTACGATGTATATTTTTCGATTTATGAAGGAAAATATAAAAAAATATATGATTTCCCCCATTTATCTACTAGTTTGTACGGAACCCTCGGTGTGCGAGTCGGACTCGCACTTGTCCAGTTTTTTTTTCTGTCATAATATTAGTTGAGATAAAAACCGTAAAGCAGAGTTTTGCTACATCAGACAACGCGTCTTCAACGTTCACAACACCAAATTATTGCCGATCAATAAAGCAATCACGACTCCGAGCTCAAAGGCCACTTGCAGGCGCCAACTTCGCAAAATTCCAAAAGGCATTTCCTTGACCAGACCAGTTGTACAATCTACAGACCCGCAGATGAAGAATAAAGACCTCACCGACCTTCACAATATAATGAAACTAACGTGCAACTTTCATAACGTTCAAGGCGTTTCTTCGGAGCTTTGAGCCGTTTATTCGTGCATCATTTTGAGATAACACACAAAAGAATGTAAGAAGCTTGTAAGGTTATTAGTTTTTTTTTCCTTTCACACGTTTGTAAGCGTTGGTTTTTAGTTATTTGGTAAACCAATATCAAAATTGACATATTTATCTGAAATTTTGTGCAATATGAGCCTAAATGATTTAAAAGCTCTGTTATTGAGAGGTACGCGTACTTTCCATTCCTAGTTCAAACTGTAAAGGCTAGGGCTAAACAAATACTCAGATAAATAAATTAATGTTGTATTTCATTTTTTGGGTGCGATGTTTGATAAAGACGAATTTACGACAAATTCACAAAATAAAATCGACTATTTAAATTATACGTATAAATAGCATATCCTCGAGATAACATAACTTTACAGCCGAGTGCAATACAAAATTTTTCATCTCAACGTAGCGAGGATTTTTTTAGTTCACCTATTTTCTCGAGTAGAAAAATCTGCTTGGCATTTATGCAACTTTACTGGTCCTAAAGTTACATTATAATCACGTGAGTTCACTTACATGTACACATTTCATTAATTTTGAACATTATTTACAACAAAATTACGTAGTACAAAGTTTTTTTTTACTATTATTTTTTTTCTTCTTTTAGGCTTTTGACACAACTCGCATATATAATATTCTTCTTTACTCAACCAAACTTTTTTCGTGTAAATGGTTCTAAAAATTCAAAACACTGCTAAGGGAAAGTAAATTGTACATTTTTATTTACATTTTACGTAAATACACAAAATTTCGAAGTTATTTTAATATAATATTTAGTGTTTCTTTAAGCTAAGATAGCAACCTCCTTGAATCGAACTATTTTTCTTCATTTTGTGAACGTATTATACAAAGAGGTTGGAAATATTTTGTATTGAAAATGTAGAGCTCCGTCGTGTTCGAATTTTGAAATTACTTTCCACCCTAGGTAGCAAAATGAACTTTTCCACGCCAATATTAGCCTTGGAAAACTAACTTTACGAGCTAGTAAGATGAAAAATATATTGACGTATACACGTATTATATATATATAATCCTTCTTGGATAGTAGAGTAAAGAGCTTCACAATAGAATTAGAGTCGTGAACTCAATCCAGGTAGCTCGACATTCAATATATCTATTGAGCTTAGAATGTTTGAAGGAGGTTGCTTTATTATCGTTGAAAGGGATTGGATTAGGACTAGCCTTCTGATTTCAATTTGAAGTAGAAGTACATCATTCATCTTATATTTTCTGTCGACACTTTGCATGTGTGTCCCAGACTGGAGGCTATGAAATGAACATACATGAAAATATTCATGCTTGTTTGATTGTCACTATTTTGGCACCGTACTAGGTAGTTGTGAGTCTACAATTACTACGTCTACAAATTCGCGATTTACGTCTATTACATCACTTTTTTTTTATCAAGAATATGTCTTCGTTTGACATCCACCTCGCCTGATAGAAATCAACGCTATGGCCGAAGACGAAGCATGGAGCTGGTACTTATTCACTCTAGATTTGAGTATAGGTATCGTTTTCAGGAAACAAGGACGAAGGTAAGGCATTTAATTTCCGAGCGATTCGCATTAGGAAGGTGGAACCGCTTAGTTGCGAGCCGTTGGCCTATCTACTACGAACGAATGTTGTTCCCCTATTATAACTGTAACGTTGTTTCGGAGCGGGTGGTGGTCGTGCCAACCGGCCGACTACAGTGCCTGAGTATAGTATATGAGCACCTCGTTACTGTATGAGCTGTCACAATAGATCTGCAAAGGTAGCAGTGACGTGCCGGGGCTGCTGTAGCCCGTTTGGCCTCCTAGGTTTTAAATAAATAAAAATACTGTATGATTCGTGCCTGCTCAGATAGCTCACTCATCCCCACTGTATGAGCCGCGCCTGCTCAGACAGCTCACTCATCCCCACTGTATGAGCCGCGCCTGCTCAGACAGCTCACTCATCCCCACTGTATGAGCCGTGCCTGCTCAGATAGCTCACTCATCCACACTGTATGAGCCGCGCCTGCTCAGACAGCTCACTCATCCACACTGTATGAGCCGCGCCTGCTCAGACAGCTCACTCATCCACACTGTATGAGCCGTGCCTGCTCAGATAGCTCACTCATCCCGAACCAGCTCAGAGTCAGTCATCAAATCCTGGAGATGCCCCGTGAGAAGTGAACTGCGTTTAGATAAGATCCACCTTGACGATATTGAAGCGGAAATACACTAAATATTCTAGTCAGATAACGATCCACGACATCCGCGGCAGCATTTGTATGTCAAATGCATCCATTAACTACATTTAAATGATTATCTAAATTAGTAGTGCCTACCACTGCATCTGATTTCTATAACACAAAATTAGTAGATACTGTTTCGAATTGGCATACTAGTAAGTTTTTATTTGTATGGGTCTATTCTAGTCTATGTTAAAAAGTCGAGGTCAGTGGTCTCTGAACATAAAATTGCAAAAATCGTAACAGATCTGATGACACCACCGCACTCCACCGAGACAAGAGCACGCCCTGAATTTAAACAACGTACTTATATCCACGGTTAAAAAAAAGAGACAATTTAATACATTTCATCAGCGCTGCAGAATTTTAAACACACAGCCTGATTTCTTAACCGTTGCAGCTACGGTTCAATGTATTTTTGCATCTGCAATAAATATTAATAGTTTTGAGGTCAGAGGTTTTAAAACTGATTGTATTCTGTCTATCATAAACTAATATTGTTATTGGTTTGTTAATGTGAACTAAAACTAGATAAGCCGATCAGTTTTTTTTTAAATACTGAATTGAATAATTATACTGTTACACATACCGTGGAAGGTCCGCAACGCGAACGGGTTTTACCGCGCAGGGGCCGTACCGCGAAGGGGCCGTACCGCGAACGGGACATATTGCGAATCGTCGAATTTTTCTAATGGCGGGTATAAAAGCGAAAGGGCCCAGATCGTCTGAATCCCCTATAGGTACTATACAGGGTATAACAGTTAATACTCTAGTCATTGTACCTAACCTTGAAATCGCAAAAAACTTCCCTGTTCATGATAAATTTTATAACTAAGGAAATTTGATTGTAATTGTCTTCAAAATAGGTAGAAGTTCTATGTGCGACTGTATGTTTGTGTTTTTTTTTTCTATGTACGTTCAACGATTTCTCAATTTCGATGTCAGGTGTGGATCGATTAAAAAAAAATGCACATAGAAACTCGATGTATAGTGACGTACGTGGAGCGTCTGTTTCCACTCCGTGGAAATTTCACGGCACGGCACCTTGCCGTAGAGATGGGGCAAAGCCCTTAGCTTAGAAAAATGACACTTAACGGCGCGTCCTGGTAACATCACTTCAATATAAGCCCGTTTCCTTTCTAGGGTAATGATGTTTATCATCTTCTTCGAGCTATAATCAAAATCTGAGTATGTATCCAATTGTTTTGATCTACAAAGAAATTATATTAGCTCTTGGCTTGGGCCAGTTTCAGTTGATCCCAATTTACACCAAGCCACGTCAAATTAACGGTATGTAATGATGATGACAGGTAAAAAAACCAACAAAGACCACCTCGGCCTCGAGGTAAACGATCTCATCTCTCAAAGCTGACTCGAGCTGATTATTTCCATAATTACTCTGTTTTGTTCTCGTGACTGGATCTCTGCGTGTTTCACGCTTGCTTCATTGGGTTTGCTGTTGAGTTATACAATCTCTTGTCATTGAAAATTTTAGAGACGCTAATGCAGTACCATAGGGTTCTGGCGAGAACTGTCTTATTTCGAATATGATGCTGTAAAATGGTGGATTTTAAATTGTAAAATGGTGCGCATATCAAATGAAAACAAAAACTGAAAGCATTTTCGTATGAACTTAGAATTTTGGTGCGTCTGAAAGCCGAGCTCGTTTAAGTATTCAAACAAGCAGACTATATAAAAAATCTGCCAGAATCAGCTCATAAACTTTTTCAGCTTGGAAAACTGTGATATGAAAAACTCGGACAACCGGAGGTCGTAAAACCCAGTACCAGAATAGGAGCTAGCTAACGGTTGCGACGCATCTGCATCTCACGTTCGATTTCGCAATAAGTCGCGGGAAAGGCTGGCGGTCGCGGAACGTACACCAAAGGGGAAAAAACTAGGCTAGTGCCTAGTCTAGGCTACAGTACGCAAAACTATTATGCTATTTCAGCTGTCAAGTACAGCAAGCCTTTACTTTCATTTATTACGACAGAAATATCTAGAGCATTAACTTTATGAAAGCCCTTCAAGTATAAATCATTTTATACGATTAGGTCACCGCATGATCAATAAGATGAGATGAGATGTATGTTTAATTTAGTTCCGTCGTAGTTATATAACTGACTGTGAATAGCTGTGAAATTTCAATTTAGTATCTACTGACAAGTATTTAATAAAGGTGTTTATAAACAAGTTTAGAAAAATTAAAAACGACCGGACATAACAACGGCTGCATCGATTTTTATGAAACACACCTAAGAAAACTCGATCAAATCCATTTTCAAACAAAGACAACTAGATCAATATCGGTCCATCCGTTTGAGAGCTACGATACCACAGACATATACACACCTCACACTTATAACACTTCTATATCTGTAAGTGTATATAATATTCTGGCTTGAATAAAAAAAAAACTAATAATATCTATACAACCTAAGCTGCTACTTCTAGAAACATGAAATTTGCAGGTGGACTACTTAATTTTGCAGAAACGCGGGGCGAAGTTAATTGTACATTTCAATACTTTTTGTTATTTAAACTAAAGAAGCCTAAGGCATCTTGTATGAATCATTCCAACCTTTGCAAATCTATTATAATAACCCCACTCATATTTATCCCAATAATTAGATGTCAAAATATTTATTTTAGTTTATTTATTAAACGAATATATTTATTAGATTTTTTTATATTGTAAATATTTATTTGTCACATAAACAATAATCATTTACATAAAATGAAATTGTCATTAACACAAATTCAAAAACACACACACAAGCTTTGCCTAACATATTGAGGCCACTGGCACCCCGCCATCACCCTTCCCTCGCCTAAAAGTGCACATAAGGCTAGATCTAGAAGCATTCCCCCGTTGATTTATTCGATGCATTTCTACATACTATATTTGCGCAAACGAAGTTACGGTTAAGTATATATAAATTATTATATTAGTATCACCGTAACTACGAAAATCATGAAACGAAAGGTAATGTTATTCTTGAATCAAACAATTTCTGCCAGTCCCTGAGTGAATGTCGAAGTACCGGCATTTATATAAATTGTTATTGGTCAAGCTGTCGATATTGTATTTTGATGTTATTAATTGCGCAACGTTTACATATGAATGGGTGTAACTGTGCCAATTCAACACATTCGCATTGGCTATATATGGTGACTGAGATTTTGTTGAAACAGGTAACGGTTTATGTCAGTTTTTATAGTTAGCTATAGTTCGAACACACTATAATTATAGAAGAATTATAGTAATAATTATGTGAGACTTAAACATGCAATAATAAAAATAATCGGCCAAGTGCGAGTCGGACTCGCGCACGAAGGGTTCCGTACTATCATCTATAATACTACAAAGTTTAGTTCTGTTTATAAAATAACGAGAAATCAACGAAATTCCAAGTAGTAAATTGCAAACTTATAGGTAGGTTTTCGATACACATCCGGGCAGCATGACGACGCTCGCGCGAATACGCGCGGCTATGGCTCGCTCCGTGATGTTACCTCCCCCGCTACCCGCTAAACCGGCGCTCGCACCGCGTTTAGATGCACGGATTATTTTCATTTTGTGAGTTTTTATGTATTAGATTAGGTATTTATTTTTATAGTTAATATATTTCTAAATATTTACTTACAAATATTCAAGTTTTTACCTTTTAATTGAGATCGAGTAAAAATTGCTTAAAAATTACGTTTGTTGTATGGGAGCCCCCCTTTAATATTTACTTTATTGTTATTTAATTATTTATTTTGAAAGGTAATATACAAGTAAATATTCTGTGAAAATTTGAAGCGTCTACCTGTTACCGTTTTTAATATTGAGCAAAAAAATACGAAAAAAACACGTTTATTGTATGGGGACCCCCCTTAATATATTTTTTTTTAATTTTTAGTATTTGTTGTTATAGCGGCAACAGAAATACATCATTTGTGAAAATTTCAGCTTTCTAGCTATCACGGTTTGTGAGATACAGCCTGGAGACAGACAGACAGACAGACAGACAGACAGACAGACAGACAGACAGACAGACAGACAGACAGACAGACAGACAGCGAAGTCTTAGTAATAGGGTCCCGTTTTTACCCTTTGGGTACGGAACCCTAAAAACGGACAAGTGCGAGTCAGACTCGCTCACCGAGGATTCCGTACAAACTAGTAGATAAAAGGGGAAAATTATATTTTTTTATATTTTCCTTCATAAACCGAAAAATAAACATCGTAAAAATATTTAAAAACTTAGTAACTTTAATAAGTAGGTAAGTATTTGTTACATACATTCTAAATCATAAACTAAATTAACAGGACAAAACGCACTCCGAATTTTTCTAACCATGGTTATGTTAGTTTATGTTATAGTGAGTGTGCAACAGAGTTTGCCCCATCTTGGCTCAAAAGCGTCAGATATTAAAATTGATATACCTAACACTAGTTTATGAAATCTTATTGTGTGCAAACACTACCACATGCCCTCAAAAATTACGCACTATGTTTCGTAGACGAGTGTGCTTCGTACTATACATGTGATTTCGTAGCGGAACAATGGTCGATTTGTTTTAGTTTTTCTCACGTTGAAACAACATTCTTTCGCTATTAGGCTCACTTTCTCATAAGCTATTGAACAATCATTCTATTCTACCGGCAATACTTTACTCGACTACCCATAAAGAAGATAATGTTGTTGTTTTTCTAATCTGTATCGTGTGTATTTCAAAATCAGAGTACATTTTCGAATAAACTGTGTACAAATATAGTAACAATTTCGTCCCATATTAGAATAAAGTGCTATTATCGTCATCATTGGAAATACAATAAATTAACTGTCCGACATAGAGCTCCCCAACCAGAGCTGCTTTTTTTTGAGATAGATAGATAAACTCTTTATTATACACCATTATACAAATACAATATCACAGACAACTTACAAAACTAGTGTGAGAACAGGCGGCCTTATCGCTAAAAGCGATATCTATTCCAAGCAATGATGGTGTGACCATCATGAGGTCGTCGATTCACCTTAGTTGTGGCTAGTCCTGTTGAGCAAGGGTCCGGTTCATTATTACATGTCAAAATTACTTATGCTTGCTTATGCTTTTCCTTCAACAAGCTTCATGCGCTGATGCATATTTTTCTCTCGACAACTTATCGAACACATCGATCATCAGTTATGTTAAGTAGGTATTTCATGATATACTAGCACCTGGCTTCACCCGCAGTGTAATTAAATCGGTGATAAAATTGTAGCCTATCTCTGTACCAAATTTCATAACAATTGGTTTAGTCGTTTGATTGTGAAAAGGTATCAAACAGACTGAGATACAGAGTTACTTTGGGCTTATAATATTACTAACTGTTCCCCGCGGTTGCACCCGTGTAGTGATGAAAAACGATGGTGAACAGTGATGATGATAATAAAATGTAGCATAAGTCCGGTCCGCGTCCGGTTCTCATTTATCTCTGTAGGTACATAATTTTATAAAAAATGGGTTCACCCGATTGGTTGTGAAAAGGTAACAAACAGACTGAGAGATAGACAATTACTTTCGTTTTAAGGGTCCGTCCGTACCCAAAGGGTAAAATGGGACCCTATTACTGAGACTTCGCTATCTGTCCATCCGTCTGTCACCAGGCTGTATCTCATGAACCGTGATAGTTATAGAGTTGAAATTTTCAAAGATGATGAAATTCTGTTGCCGCTATAACAACAAATACAAAAAAACAGAATAAAATAACTATTTAAGGGGGCTCCCATACAACAAACGTAATTTTTTGCTCTATATTGATAACGGCAACAGGTAGACGCTTGAAATATTCACAGAATATTGAGTTATATAAACACTTTAAAAATAAATAATTAAATTTAAAAAAAAATATTTAAGGGTGTAATATTTTTATACAACAGCCATGTTTTTTTTGCCGTTTTTATAAATAATGGTACGGAACCCTTCGTGCGCGAGTCCAACTCGCACTTGGCCGGTTTTTTTATAACATTGGCTACGATAGAATATTATACATTTTTATATTGAATCTATGCTACATTTATCTTATCATAGTTATAGAAAGTGTAAAATAGAAAATCTTGATCTGTAGGTATAGACGGCGATTTCCACACAGTTTCCAATGTCCCAGGCAGCGAGAAGCAGAGATTATGTTGACATAAATTTGCTGATAACAAATATTATAACAAACACTAACGTCGTTCTATATTCCAGCACTATCCGTTTATAATTTATTCGGCAACGTATCTCTAAGCTGCAATGAGGATAAATATAACAAGCGTACTGCGTGTTTACAGTAAATTAATCTGGGTGTCTTTAAATCGCAAAGCTGTTTCTTCTAGGTAAGAACAGAATCAAGTGAAAAAGTAGTCTACGAATGTATACACATGAAATGAAAATGGGTCAAGCCGTTTAAGCTATAAGAGATATTATACTTATATATTAAAATACATAAAAGTACTTCAATCCTTTTGACAGTCGGTTAGGCTAATAACGTCTATATGTACACAATTGTGTTTTAAAAACAAATTAGATACTGTTGTTTTCAATCGCAATGACTTCATTTGTGTAAACATACGTCTTTCTAGAATAGGCCATAGTTACGCAAATGTATATGATATACATTCGTTTGCAAAATATCGCTAAAGGGAGGCGCTAAAATATTTACTTACGGCTTATTTCCATCGCAAGTGTGTTAGTGATACACACTCCCATCATGAATAGCACACTAAACACTAATCACAAATCCAATCAAATATCAATCTTAATATCAATTTATTAAGAGTCAAATTGGTTCACGGTGAGAACGGGTAGTTCACCCGATGAATTTCCCAGTACAGACTGAGAGGAAAATCCAGTTAACAGTCGTTGCGGGGTGGCACGAAGCCACACAGGAACTCCACACTTATTTTAATCTTATTAAAGGTCACATTCCCGCGACATACTATTCTACAATTTTATAAGTCAATATTTTTTCGAACTCATGATGTTTTTTTTTATATTTATAAAATGCGACAAAAGCAACCGAACGCCGTTGCTGTCAAACGCAGACTGCGGTAAGCCAAGTGTAAGCGTCAGAGATCGTAGGTCTCTTTAGGCACAGAGATGCTCAAATTTGAAGCCGTCTGGGTTTTAGTTTAAATAATTTTAGATTCTATATATTTTTTAAAATAATATAGAATCAAAATTACAACTTTCTATCTATTTATGATATTACATTACCAGAGTGACTCTATTTTTTTAAGCTAACCTATTTTCGAGCGTCGATCTATCGTCATTGTAAAAAGGGTAAGTTAATTATTTTTGTATGTAAATAGATCTACGTTTGACCACCAACTCGCCTGATGGTAAGCGACGCTGTGGCCGAGGATGGAAAACGTAAATCTAGAAGAAATATATTCATTCTAGACTTGAAAATTCAACTATTTTAGTTCTCAGGAAACAGAGAAGGTGGCTAGGAGTTCCACTCCTATGCAGTACGCATAAAAAATGTGGACCTAAATCACTGTGTGCGGATTTACAAAAGTTTATTATTTTTTTAATGAGTAATGAGCCTATCTTCTACTTTATGTATATATATATATATATATATATATGATGTATATGCATGTGATGTATTTACGATGTAGGCTAGGAAAAAGCGCATTTTTTATTTTTGCGGGATATGTATTATTATTATTACTTACAAAAAGCCTATGACACTCAAGGATTGAAAACAAATCTAACACCTCGGATATCAAAATTGGTTTAGGCTGTTAGGCGGTCATATAGAAACATACATACATACATTCATACGTACATACATACATATATACACTCGAGAAACATAACCCTCCTTCTTACACTTCTTATTTATTTATTTTATTTACACAGTCTGGTAAAAATGACATTAACATCTGCAACCATACAATTTGACCTGTAAATAAAACACATCAAAAATTCTGTAAAAGTTACCGACTCACTGTCCAGTAGACCAGTTTTATGCAACATACGTCTTGTTCGTTTTACAATTTACGCTCCATTATGATCCACAAAGCGCGCCGTTTTCTTATTATTTCCTATAATAGAGTTGGCTTCGTCCGATTGGGTGGTTATTTTTTTATTTAATTTTTTCGGACAATAAGTTGAGAGGCTGTGGCTACTTTTAATCAATGCTGCGGATCAAACTAAGCATTTTTATTGACTTTATCATCAAACTATTTGACCTTTGAAATGTCTAGATCTTTAATAATATAATACATTACAGTAATTTCTTATGAGAACCGTTGGGTCTGAAATTTTCGCGAGTAGGTAGGTACCATACTGTTTTTTTCGTACTACTGGATAAAACTTTGCGGTAAGCGAACTTCTTAGGCTTCCGTACTAAGGGTGTGGAGTCTATTCGTGAGGCTGTGGTGTCTGTCTGTCTGTTCTACACATAAACGGCCGTATCTTATAAATGGTAATAGATACAAGTCTCAAAATTGACAAGCTTATAGTAGTCACTTTGATGTAAATAAACAAATAACAATTAAATAACAAACACTAGATAACGTACGAGTAAAACTCGTACTTTGCTGGATTTATTAAACGCACAAAACCATTGAGTAGGGATATTAGTAAAGTGATAGATGATTTTGTTTTTTTTTTATATAGAAGAAATATTTAAAAAAAAAAAACGGCCAAGTGCGAGTCGGACTCGCGCACGAAGGGTTCCGTACTATCATCAATAATAATACAAAGTTTAGTTCTGTTTATAAAATAACGAGAAATCAACGAAATCCCAAGTAGTAAATTGCAAACTTATAGGTAGGTTTTCGATACACGTCCGGGCAGCATGACGACGCTCGCGCGAATACGCGCGGTTATGGCTCGCTCCGTGATGTTACCTCCCCCGCGCGGCCGTTGCTCGCCCCGCGTTTAGATGCACAGATTATTTTCATTTTGTGAGTTTTTATGTATTAGATTAGGTATTTATTTTTATAGTTAATATATTTCTAAATATTTACTTACATATTTGTAAGTAAATATTCAAGTTTCTACCTGTTAATTAAGATCGAGTAAAAATTGCTTAAAAATTACGTTTGTTGTATGGGAGCCCCCCTTTAATATTTACTTTATTGTTATTTAATTATTTATTTTGAAAGGTAATATAGAAGTAAATATTCTGTGAACATTTGAAGCGTCTACCTGTTACCGTTTTTAATATTGAGCAAAAAAAAACGAAAAAAACACGTTTATTGTATGGGGACCCCCCTTAATATTTTTTTTATTTTAATTTTTAGTATTTGTTGTTATAGCGGCAACGGAAATACATCATTTGTGAAAATTTCAGCTTTCTAGCTATCACGGTTTATGAGATACAGCCTGGAGACAGACAGACAGACAGACAGACAGACAGACAGACAGACAGACAGACAGACGGACAGACAGACAGACAGACAGCGAAGTCTTAGTAATAGGGTCCCGTTTTTACCCTTTGGGTACGGAACCCTAAAAAACATAAGAAAGCTATTGCTAGTACTATTAAAATATTCCGTGATATTGCGATATTTTCAGAATAAATAAAATTTTGATATTACTCGTATATATTTTTGCGGGAAAATTTTCATCACAGAACAATATTACTCTACTGATTTTCATGTTTGAGCGATCATTTGAATGAAACAAACGACTGATTTATTGTCATTTTGGAAATGGTGAATTCTATCAAATTATGCAGGTAGATTTGCACTATAAAAGTAAAAAGTAAAAGTAAGAAAATACAAAGGTTTCCTGTTTTTTTCTCTTTATTTTTTTGAGTGACGTGACGTCTTTGCAATCCACGATGGAGAGCGCTTTCCTAAAAGTAACCTACCTAGGTTACGTAATAGGTAGCTAGGTAGCCTATGGTATTCTTGGTATCTTATAGCCCGATGTGCTTCATCCTCGGCTATACCATCGCTTTGCCACCAGCCGAGTTGGTCAATTCGTGTAAAAAATGTATATTCAACCACAATGATATGCTTAGTAGGTCAACGCACATTGAACAACCATCATCTCCCCAAGGACTTGGCATCTGTTCTGGTTAATCCGACAAATGAGCACTCAATTACCGACTCTATTTCCCGAGACATAAAATATGTAGTCGTATAGTTTGGGAGCAGGCGTCAGACAGTCTGCTAAAATGAAGCTAGATGCTTAGGTCACGGGAACTTCTAGTATCGAACTGCGTTATATAAATGTAGCGTTATTTATTAATATATATATTGAAGAAGTTGTGCCCGCGGTTTCACCCACGTGGTGATAAAAAACAAAAGTGATGATTATGAAAAGCCTGCATACAAGTGAGTTTCAATTTTCATATCGTAACTTAAGCATACGTTACCATAACTATGCTGTTGAGTGTACGTTTTTGTGAGAAAATATGCGCAAAGCTACTATATACCTAATTTATTTAAATGAACATTCTTTAGATTAGTTTTTGTAAAATAATTTAATAGTTATGAATAAGTTCTTTGGAGATAACGAAAAAGCGCATTTTTTATATTTGCGAGAGTTGTATTATTATTACAAAAAAAAATGCTTATATTACTGATGAAAATAAGGGAGAGACGAATTTAGCGACATCAAAATCGGTCAAGCCGTTTAGGCTATAGGATGTACTGTAGAAGGTAATATAGAAACGTACATACATGCATTTGCATACACTCGAAAAACATATTCCTCCTTCCTGCGCAGTCGGTTAAAAACAGTTTTCACATTTTCTATAGATGCGTGATAGCCTACGCGTTGTATCGTCACTCAGACAATCAGTAACACGACATTTTATTCATTATTGGAAAGATATATCTTAAAAGCATATCCTAAGGTATGAAACTTTTAAAATAAATCACTTTTTTTATGTATAAACCACTTTAATGACACTACAATATCAATTCGATAGAATAAATAGTTGTATTTGTTTTCTCGATTTAGTAAGCTTATATGAGTTGTCCACTTAAATAGGCAGATCAAAATCCACTCACATATTACATTATGCTACATTGCTACATTTCTGCTAACGTTCGCGGAATTCTGAATTACAATGGTGAAACAGGTCGCAAAAAAATTTGCTAGTTTATAAGAAAATTGGCATGAATATGTTAAAACGTTTGTCAAACGAATATTTTGAAAAGATGTGTGTTTAAATGAGCAAACAGCCGGCACCGATGATACAAAGAAAGCGGCGACCTCCACTCGCCCTGACTCATCTTTAAAAAATGCGACGGGAAAACCTTCTGGAGATATATATAGCTGGTTGAATGTGATGTTATTGGATGGTGTATTCATCATCTTCATAATTTCTTAACTTTATCCTCTAATAAATTATTGTATATTAGAAGATATATAATTTAATTATATTATTTAACAAAAACTTAAATCTAACTTTATAGTATATTTCTGTAATTTTGTTAATATGTGATTTTTAATAAAATGTTATCTATCTATCTGTGTATATATTTAAGTTAGATTAGTCGTTGAATATGAATTTCCGCAAAGTAACGCCTGATTTCATACATTTTCTAAATATATAATTATTGTTTAATTATATAACAGGGAATCGGGTCGGAATCTATATCTTCATCTCTGTCATTTCCATACGGAATGACAGATATGGAGATGTAGTTTTCGACCCGATTCCTAATAAAACATAACTAGGTTGAATCAATAGTCAGATTTAAAAGTCAGTATATATTCATAAAAAAATTACAACCGAATATGTCGTAAGCAACGCACATATCTACACTCACAAGGGAATCAAAATCTATGGGGTACTTCCCGTTGACCTAGAACTATAAAATTTGGCAAGAAGCATTGTGTTATAGTACACATATAGAAAAAAATCAGAAAACTGGACATTTTTAATTCACAAAAAATTGTGTTTTTATGCAAGGAATGTGGCTCCAAATTTTAAAGTGAATTAACCGTATCATGTGGGGTATCTTATGAAAGAGCTTTATTAGCACAAGCTAAAACAAGTTTTGCTAAAACAGGTTTATGATGTGTAATTTGCGGTTTATGAAGGAAAATATTAAAAATATATATATAAATTCCCCCTTTTATCTACTAAATTGTACGTAACCCACGGTGGACGAGCCTGACTCGCACTTGTCCGTTTTTTTACATATTATCTATTTAAAAAAACAAAAATTCTAAGAAAATTAATATCGAGATAAAGATATTGTGTCTAAATATAACAGATAAATAAAAGTGAACTGAAATACTTAGCTAACAGAGCAGCTTACAGATAGCATTTAGAAATAGAGCAATTGAGAATAGAGAAATCCGTATTCAGCGATAAGTAGATATCGGTCCACATTCTTGATGCGTACTGCACACGAATGGAATTCTTTGCTGCTATTTCTGTTTCCTGAGAACTACAATCTTGGAATTTTCAAGAGGATATACAATATAGAGTAAATAGATATTTTATAGATCGACGAGCTCCATCCGCGGCCACACCGTCGCGTTGGTGGTTAAAAGTAGATAAATCTTGCGTAAAAAAAAAACAAATTGAACAAAAGTGTACCAAAAACTATTTTATTCATTTATTTTAACCCTAAATAAACAACAATAAATCATTCAGTTAGTATATTCAACTCGTATAACAAAAGTGGAACCAAAAAACTCGTACATAAAAACTTTTTCATATAAAAGAAAAGGACAGAGCTAAAAATTATCTAACAGATACTTATATCTGAGGATTAAAATATGAGCCATATATTAAAGAAAATAAAACGTCACAAAAACTTTTTAAATAATACAATAATCACACAACATAAATACAGGTATACTCATATAAAATAGTGTATTTCACTGGATTTTACTAGTTTCAATGAGATGGAGTCCGAAATTAGGGTTGGGATCTGGAAAGACATTGGGAAAGAATTATAGAAACAGGATAATAGGGTTAGGATAAAGGAAGGTCTAATCGTAATAAGGTTTATAATTACATAAAGTCACGCCTTTTATTCTCGCTTATAGTTGAAATACAGTGCGTAAAAGACCATGCCATTTATATTGCAGATGGAGAATTACCTACAAGATGTAAAAAATGTGGTGATGTTTTTCATATCCAGCACTCTATATCACGATATACGATATTTATTACGACATCTTTAATGCTGCTTAGCATTAAAGATGTCGTAATAATATAGGGGTAGGGTAATATTATATAGCGTCCTAGCAGTTGAAATAATGAACCTACTAGTCTACTAGTAAGCACGTACGCGCCACGCGGGCTATATTTTGAGCCAGCTTGTCTAGGCGCTAAATTAATTACTACGATTACAATAATTGTAAAAGTACTTACTTCAACAAACATAATATTTTTCGCATTGAGAAACACTTGAAAGTCAAATGAAAGGTTTTGATTTTAAGTGTTTCTGGAACTTCCAGTCTCAGATCCAGGTCGGGACAGAGAAAAAATATATCCGTTGAATAAAGTGATTTATTATATATACGGGAAATTTATGTCGTTCTACTTTTGTGTTCTAATACTGTTGCTTTGGGATTAACCCGAAATCTGCGAAAACAAACAGTGTAGCAGACCCATTTCTTGTACATATACCTATATAACCTATATAATAACTCTTGTGAACCCTGCACTAGGTGATTGTGATTTTAAAGATCAGAAATAAGACATTTTTATTACATAAGTAACAGTATGGTATCTGACTTCAAACTCAAAACTTCCAGAATCATGTAACTTGCACGTATTTCTGAGATAAAGAACTTCAACAATATGATCTCAGCTATAAGTAACTGAATATAGGACTCCTCATGGATTTCTAAAAAGATTGGTTGAAGCGGCCTGCATCTATATATTTTTTCAATTATATGAGGTTCTCTGTCCTCCCTGTGGCTTAGTCCTTGCCGGTACGTGGCTCCGCTCAAGAACTTTTCAATCCCATCGGTCGCTAATAGTAATAGGACCTAGTCAAGTCTGATCCAGTTTCGGTATAATATGAATTCAAACCGGTATCGCAATCAAAACAGTAGTGTAGTAAAATCCATGGTCCTCAATAGACTCTTCTTTGTACCGTTAGCAACAACGAAGCTTGAATTAATCAGTAAAAGTGAATACTCACATAACCGTCTGGAGTATGGCGTGGGCCTGAGCTGCCTGCCCACCTGGATGGAGGCCAGTAGCTTCTCCCGCGGCGTCGCCTCTCGTCGCGCTGGAGGCAGCTTGCGTTCTGATGCCTGTGTCACAACATACATTAACGTAGGGAGCTTTCAAAACAATAATAAATCCGGAAAACTATAAGTAAAGATTAAAAAAACTGACTTCGAAACACGCAATTCGTTTAATTGGATGATTTTTTTTCAGTTATTTTGTTATAAAAACCAAAGTATGAACCGATTTTGATGAAATTTATATGGGACCACCTCAGTGAGGTATTTATCTACTAAACAAAAGTAATCATCAAAAACAATTCATTAATTGGCGGAGTAATCGCTGAACAAACATACAAAAAAAAAACAATCAGACGAATTGAGAACCTCCTTATTTTTGGAAGTCGGTTAAAAATATTTTTTAAACAACCATCTCGTTTTAAAAAATCATCTCGTGTCTAAAAAGGTTACTTGCGTAACTTGTTTAACATATATTACTTAAACCTTAAACTTTTTTGGCGATTAAAAATAGCGCATCTCATTCAAGTCATCAATAAAACTCTCTCGCAAAAAATACCACGGTAATCTCTTTTTCGAGGAAATAAAAATATTAATGAACGCCACTGCAACAGACATCTAGGAAACAATGTTGTTGATAGCGCCTGAATAATAACTATGAGGCATTGCTTGCATATTTTTGTCAGGCATGCAAATAGCCTTCGGACTCGATGACAACTACAAACTCTTTATTTCATTACCAAATGAAATAAATAGATGAATGTGGTTGCAAATTTCTCAATACTTTTAGGGGAATATTTATTAGTTATAAGACCGATTCTGCAATACTTTGTTCCGTAATAAAAGTTTTTGCCAAAAGCCTAACGGTTCATTCTTTCGCGATCATAGATGTAGTTGTTCTGTTCGTATAAATATGTATATTCAGGGTGTATAATTAAACTACTGTATAAAATGCCTATTACACTACTCGATATATCGTGCCCTGTCGCCAGGAACAGCATATTACACTATGCTGTGTAAGACAGGGTCCCGACCTACATAGTTCCCAAACAGGCACCCGATAGACGGGGTCCGAGAAATTGGGTAGTATAAAACGTATATTAGGTCGATCTTTAGATATACCTCTTGGTTTAATAGAATAAGGATTATAACACTATTATTATTTACGGGATATTTACCGTGGTTCGCGTTAATTTTGAGCTCCCGATAAATAAATAAAAATAATAAATATCCCGTTAATAATAATAATAATAGTGTTTTAATGAATGGCCGTGATAGTTTAAAAAAAGAATAAGTATTCGTTTGCTTCCATATACTTAACGTACCTTTTTGAGTGGAGGTCTACTTCTAATAAATTCGAGAATCATTGCGTGCGCGTCTTTCTTTACACTGTAAAAAAAAAAACACAAAAAAATATTATAATTTAAGTACGAAAGTATTAGTTCAACAATTTAAATACGTAAGTATAATTTTAGGCAATTCAAAAACCCCTGACAAAAAAGATGACTGAGCCGACTTTGATGAAACATACCGAACACTCTCAACTCGATCAAGTCCTCTTTCAAACAACAAAAAAATAGACTAGGGAGGGTTGAAAGCGATTGTTAGAAAGCGAGTTTGAAGAAACACTTCGTAATAATGCTCACCTTTGAGGTATCGCTCCGTCGACTTTCCGCAAGGTGTACCGCCTCGACCGGATGTCGTCCATTAAGATCTCGTAAGGCGTCAGTTCGTACTCGATGGGCGTCCGCGAATAGCTGACCTTCTTTAATTTGACCCCCATCCGCAGCTCGCCTATCACTTGCATCCAAAACCGCGCCTGGAACATTCACAGTAGCAATAACTTGACGGCAGACATGAACGCATGCCAAGTAGGCACATAGAGTTACCTGTTTTTGTTGTTACGGTTTTTATAGGAACGAAAAATGTGTTATACTTCTGATAGGGATTATAATTTTCAAGTAATTATACAGACTAAAACTGTTGCTGATACTTTCATGCATTACAGTAACTTTCAAACACTTCCTGTTTTGTGAAAAATAGCAGTCTAGAATTTTTTAATCTACCTTTGATCGTCGGTTATATCGTTGTTTAAAAAAAGACGAGTGATATTTTCATGCAAAAGAAATTTACTAAATATAATATTATCATTCTTTCTGTTTACTGCTGTAGCTTAAATATGTAAGTTCTGTTTTCCACTTCTACGCACAGTGCATGCATGAAATAAAGGTTAATAAAGCTCACACAAAATAATATCATACCGACTTAGTACCTAATTTCTGTGCTAGCATAAAATACCAGAAGAGAAATGTTTGCAAGCTTTTCCCATAAAGGCGCAATAGGACACTATGATAGTCACTCACACTTGTAGTCGCTCCACAGAGTCGCACCGTGTATGAGCAGAATGGTGCCTGTTGTTGTTTTCATACAGCAAATAATTCTCTCGAAGTACGTTGCTATTATATAAATGAAGGTTTGCAATGGGGTATGTAAAGATTTTATTCGGTATTTTTTTATTATTTCTATTTGGTAGATTGGTCCGTTTAAAAGAACCAATTTCAATATTTTAGAATTCTACTCAGTAGTTATTTTTTAATATTTTTTTTAAGAAAAAGTCGTGATGACGACACAAATTCGCCTTAATTAAATAATATCATCACAAGATTACCTACTAAAAATATAACTTAATATTAACTTTAGAGCGACACTTTTTGTTGGTTTTGTGCTCTGTGAAAGTAAGAAATATTTCTAATACAACTTTTTTTTGGTAAGTACAAATAAAAATGACGGTTCTGTGACGTCATTTAGAGGTCGATTAAAAGGTCATTTTTTTTTATATGTTCGTAAAAATGCGCGCCATCTCATCATTTTAAGAGCCTAAAGTAAATAAATGGTTTAGAGACTTATAATCTCGAAATGATTTTAGAATCAGCTTAACATACCCCATTTTTATGCTGGGCCAGCTAGGTCAACAGTAATTCTTTACCCTCTGTGTCGAGTGAAAAAGAGATAGACTAATAGATCTCCACATCCTTTTCACGATCTCGTACGACAAAAAGAGTAGAGAAAATGTAATAGCGGGCTTCATGGGCCTGCAGTGGAGCAGAGTATTCATTTCTTGGAGCAGCTACGAATAAAAATGTATGATCGATTTGGAGCAGTCATGCACGAAGCGGCGCATACGCATCGCGAGTGGATAATTGTACAGAATAACGTTCGTTGTTACGCCCACTAAGGTTATAAAAATTAATAAAACAAACACAGGTAATAGCCGGTCTCACCCGTAGGTAACGGATTAATTAAGATTAACAATTACACAAGATACAACATAATTTTTCATGCATATTTTCAATGATTACACTTTAACAAAAGCAAATTCAGCTCAGGGGTCATCTGTTGATTTTTTATTTCTTATTTTTACGTACTTGCAAAGCTCTCCATATCCTTCGGTTGGACTACAATAGACAAATTACATTATATTAGTTCACATTTAAGATATTAAATATTCATATTTATTTATCCGATTGCCCAAGAAAGAGGTTAATGTTTTTCGGATCTATAATAATGTACAGTAAAGTAGCCTAAACGGTTTGACGGATTTTAATGTTCGATGAGTAGGTAGATTTGTATGCACTTATTTAACTCTGACAGTCAAGCAGCACTGCCAGCAGTAGGCTCCAACTTGGTAACCTCAAAACTAGTAACTGTGTGGATAGTTTAAACACTCTCGGACGCCACAACAGAGTAACCCTTAGATGGGTACCGGGCCATGCAGGGATTGAGGGGAATGAAATCGCCGACGAACTAGCCAGGACGGGGACTGAGAGTGTGATCCCCGATATGATCCCGAACCCTTTTGCGGCATCCCCAAAAGCCTTGACCGTCTAACGCTCGAAACCCACTATGAAAATAAATCCCTCAAGGCATGGTCAAACATACCAGGGCTTAAGCATTCGAAATCACTCATCAAAGCCTATGATCGTAAGACTTATAAGCAAATCATATGGCTGAGTAGGAACAGTATGCGCACTCTGGTCAGAGCCCTGACTGGACATTGTTGTCTTAATAAGCACATGTCCATTATAGGACTGAGCGAGTCAAGGGAGTGTAGGCTTTGTCACGAAGCTGACGAAACACCTATGCATATCCTCACAGACTGTGGGCCACTGATGCACAAACGTAACCTTCATCTGGGCAGGCATACATTGCAGCCAGACGAGGTCTAAAGTATCTCTCCCAAGAAGGTACTAGGGTTCCCAATGAGCGCAGGACTAGGGAGAGAACTGTAATACAGCGGCAGTCACAATAGATCTCACATAGGTCGCAGTGACATTTAAGCCGCCTATCACAATAATGCACTTATTTAAAACTAGATTTTTTATAAAATGTAATAATTTTCTCACAAAAATAATAATAAATAAAAAACACTTTTCATAACAATTATAAGTTAAACTATAATAGCCGATCAAATAATCCTAAAAAAACAATTTGATTTACAATAAATGCCGTTGAGTTTTGATTGTACTGAAAATATTTATATTACATTTTGATGAATGAAAGTAGGTGAAAATATTTGCACAAAGGAAGAATCTATTCAAAATAGGCAGGTTTGATATCATACATTTACAAGCGTACGCTTTACTATTAATTCAGATTCCACAGCAGCCAAGCAACATTAATAATGCATTCCTTCTTGCGTCACTTGCAATCTGAATACGTAGAACGTCCATGGCAATGCATTCATACCCCATATAAAAATAAATAAATAAAATAAAGTAATATATGTATATTATATCGCAACTACCCATAAAAAATAGTTTGCTATAGAAGTAGCTCTTATTCATAAGACCTAGATCTGTATAGCAAACTATGTTTTTTTCTTATCTTACTGATATAATTAAATCCAAGAAACAAGCCACCGATCTCATTGCTACGGACATTTGCTAAGTTAAACTGTAAGAAATAATCTGAGACCGCCAAATATATATAATTAGAAATTACCTACTAGGAACCTTTTACTTAAATGATAAAGATCTGATAGTACAATATTACGTGTTCTAGATACTGCTTATCTTTTATCTATGAGAATTTATTGAGAATAGCCTTCATAATATTGATGGTCAATGTGATCACAACAAAATCAAAATGTTTCCTTGCGTTCCATTATCGCCATAGGCACTATACTAAAAGCATACAGTGTGAATGCTTGTATGTCGTTTCACTACTTATTTTTAAAAATATATTATTTAGATATAATGAGCTTTCTAATAAACGATACAATTAGCTCGCACTTTGAACTTGGAACTTACAGCACCTGTTACACACTCACCAGAATTGAAAGTAATAACAGTCGTTTTTACTTTTTAACCCCCGACCTATAATGAGAGACGTTACAGTAAAATTTTGACATGTGTATCTGTGTATTTGTGTCTGCCTGTGGCGCTGTAGCTCTTAAACTGATAAACCGATTTTGATCTAGTTTTTTATTGTTTGAAAGAGGATTTGATCGAGTGTTCTTAGTCTTAGCTATGTTAACTAAGTATGTATTGTCAAAATCGGTTCAGCTGTTTTTACGTCACGTATATATTTATGTGTTATTATATATATTATGTATTTATGTTTTTTTATGCGCAGTGGAGTCTTATGGGCACCAACTTATTTCGCGCCTGAAAGGACGCCAAGAACTACTGCTGGGTGCATGAAGAGATAGCGGTTCGATACTTATCGAGGCGCAGCGTGTCGAGATGCGCAGCGGGATCCTATCAGCGCCAACTTATTTCGTGCTGGAAATCGAAGTAGGCCAGTAACTGGGGGCATGAAGAGATAGCATTTCGATACGCACCCAGTCTGAGAAGCGCAGCGTGTCGAGGTGCGCGGCGGAGTCCTCAGCGGCGCCCATGTCCCGCGCGCCGCCGACGCGCACCCTCGCGAGGAAGGAGGCCAGCTCGAGCGCCTCGGCGACGAGCGCGCGGCACACGGCGCGGTAGTGCGCCGCGGCGGCGTCGCGTGCGCACCGCCCGCCCCCGCCGCAATGCCACACGCATCTCTGCGGAACAACAGATCAACACTAGTTTAAAGCCTTTAAGATTACCCGACTGCGTAAGGAGGGTTATGCATGTTTATATGTGACCTCCTACAGCCTAAACGGCTTGACCGATTTTGATATGTGAGGTGTCATTAGATTCGTCTTCGCTCCCTGAGTTTCGAAATTTGTTGATTAAGGAAACTTATACAATATCTTCATGGATAGGGGGTCTATGGATATTATTTTCTACTCTACCTGTACTTAGGTATAGGGCAAGGGTTTTTGACAGATTCTAGGCAGTCTAGCTGGTACTGAGCCGACCCTTCCAAAAATGTGACCACCATTGCTTGCAATGACTTACATATCTTATGACATCGCCTTCTATGTTAATTACAGGGATAAAATATCAAAGTAAGACTAAGAATATTGACATTCGTCGTTATACATACGAAAACTCAAGAGAATTGCAATATTTTACTAAAATACCTATATACATAAAGGCTGAGTCATATAACAAAATACAAAAAATAATCGGCCAAGTGCGAGTCGGACTCGCGCACGAAGGGTTCCGTACTATCATCTATAATACTACAAAGTTTAGTTCTGTTTATAAAATAACGAGAAATCAACGAAATTCCAAGTAGTAAATTGCAAACTTATAGGTAGGTTTTCGATACACATCCGGGCAGCATGACGACGCTCGCGCGAATACGCGCGGTTATGGCTCGCTCCGTGATGTTACCTACCCCGCTACCCGCGCGGCCGTTGCTTATCAACCGCCTCGCGCTCGCGCCACCACCACATCGCGGCGCGGCGCTCGCACCGCGTTTAGATGCACGGATTATTTTCATTTTGTGAGTTTTTATGTATTAGATTAGGTATTTATTTTTATAGTTAATATATTTCTAAATATTTACTTACAAATATTCAAGTTTCTACCTGTTAATTAAGATCGAGTAAAAATTGCTTAAAAATTACCTTAGTTGTATGGGAGCCCCCCTTTAATATTTACTTCATTGTTATTTAATTATTAATTTTGAAAGGTAATATACAAGTAAATATTCTGTGAAAATTTGAAGCGTCTACCTGTTACCGTTTTTAATATTGAGCAAAAAAATACGAAAAAAACACGTTTATTGTATGGGGACCCCCCTTAATATTTATTTTTTTAATTTTTAGTATTTGTTGTTATAGCGGCAACGGAAATACATCATTTGTGAAAATTTCAGCTTTCTAGCTATCACGGTTTATGAGATACAGCCTGGAGACAGACAGACAGACAGACAGACAGCGAAGTCTTAGTAATAGGGTCCCGTTTTTACCCTTTGGGTGCGGAACCCTAAAAACTAGAAAAAACTATATCTAAGTATACCTACGTATAGATTAGGTACTGAATTATGAATCAACTCGAAA
Organism: Lycia hirtaria; assembly: GCA_947563715.1. NCBI lineage: Eukaryota > Metazoa > Arthropoda > Insecta > Lepidoptera > Geometridae > Lycia > Lycia hirtaria. The sequence goes on from OX387379.1 coordinate 42,761,027, forward strand.
CAAATAATTGACAACAAACCCGAAAATCAGTATTATGCTATCACGGCGATAACATTGTCATGTGTGCAGCAGAGTTTATGACGTCAATACAATCGAGCGGTGTCAGATTGCAACGCTGATAACAGTGATAAGAGAAATTGATCCTGCATTAAATCGAATTGTGTAATACCTGTGTTTCTGAGCTTAAACAGTTATAAGCGCAATGTATTGCCACACGTAGTGTTCAAAGGTCTGAGAGGATCGTTAGATATGTCATCCAAGTAAACTAAATTGTGTATTTTGAAGTTGGTTGCTTCAGTTTTAAAACTATAATTATTATCCGTCTTACATAAAAGCGCATGTTAAATCCTTATTCACTGAATCAGGATTTGTCACTTTCTGTCAGACGAGGACTGTCACGCGCGAAAACGAAACAAAACACTGTTTAACTAAAATGCGCTTATTCAGCGTTTATAAGTAAGACGGCATGTACAATAACAGTTTTAAAACTGTCATTTATTTTGTAGGTACAAGGTGAAGAAAAATTATGACTCACAGATATTTTTTTTCATGTATATTTACGTGACGCCACCGACAGACAACCATCAGGCGAGTTGGTGGTCAAACGTAGATATATTTACAACAAAAAAAAACTATCTGTGCCCCGCAGTTTCACCTGCGTAGTGATGAAAAACTGTGATGATGATGAAATGTATATATCTTATGTCCGTCAGGTTCTCAGCTATCTCTATAATTGTTTTATCAAAATCGGTTCAGTCGTCTGTGTTTATGTAACAGACAATCAGAGACAGAATTAGGTACTTACGATTGCATAATATTAGTTAAGATTACAAAATGCTTTTTTGTAAAATTACGTTGTGATTGTGAACACACTATTTACATTGACACATGGAATGATTTCAATTGCTCTTATATTGTTAAGGATTATGAATCAGCAGCTGCATGTCAAGGTTCAGAGGAGGAAGGGACAAGCACGACCACTTTCGCAACGCTCCTTTGTCCAGTGAACGCGGGCTAGACAAAGTAATATCATTAAATCAGGCGGAGTCATTCGACTTGACACCCTTTGTGATCTTTGATCTTGTACAAATTATAGTATAACTAACTACTCATTCATTGTTCATGTTCACCCTTACTAATTATTTCAGTGAACTTATTTATAGTAATGGTAACAAGATAACTTTCATAAATTATTTTAAAGTATAATTCAATTATATTTAATAGCATTACGCATTTTCCCGTTACGCATAGCGGCACTACAAATTTTCTGGCAAATTTATGTTTAATAGTGATTATATTTTTTAACATGACAAAGTTATAAGGGTACATAATTAGGATTGGCTCATTAAGCTCTAATTTTTAATGCGACAACACGACGCATTTATTTAAAAGAAAAAAAAACAGAAGCACGCCGTAGTTTTCTTGACGTAACACCCCTCGTATCAATTTTGTACTTTTAACCGATTGATTTATCGATTGATTTTGAATACTTAATTTAACAAAATTGAATAGGTAGGTAATTTAGTGTTACGTTGGAATGGAATACGCATAAATTACAAACAGCTGTCAACAAAGAGCTATTCAGGTTGGTATAATCATGTAATTCTATAATTTCGTGATAATAAGATAATTAATAAAACAATATACCTTTTATAATAATTATTTAAATGCATAACCCTTCTTTATGGTTTTGTCATATTCGAGTAAAGATAAGAGCACATTTGCTTACACTTGAGTTTTCGGGATGATTTCGCGGTAAATATTTTATAAGATCCAGTGAATAAACGAAACATTTCCTAGTTTAACCACATACGCTCCAGGCATCAATAAAAACCACATAAGTTTCACGGAAATAAACCCACAATAAGAGTTCTCATTGAAAGCACTTTATTATTGATGAGCCCCTACCACGACACGCTCCACTGACCCACTTTACCCTCTCCTACTCGTAGAGATAACATTTCAAGAAAAGTAAGGAAAATGAAGTGCAAGCCGCGCGATGCCAACGCCAAGAGAGAAAAAAAAATGAGGAAAAAAGATAGATAGATAAACTGAAGATAGTGCAGAAAAATATAGTTTCTCCCCAGTTACAAGTTTCATTTCCAGTATAGCAAATTGAATAAAATAATTTATAAATAAATAATACAATAGTTATTTTCGATTACGTGGATAGCGGAGATTGCAAATTAATAGAATTTGTAAATAAATAAATAAATTTGTTTAATTTGTTTCATTTCATGGTATCCAAAAGGGCCGTCCCCTTTCTCATAGGAACATGTTATAAGTTCTTGTACTTTGCACAATTCTAAAATAAATAAATAATTATTCTTTACTTTTAATAAGTATAGGTGTATTCAAAATTTCATAGTATAGCAACTTAAAGTGTTTATATCACTTTAAGTTAATATCTTGTAAAGTGAATAAATTGCTAATATGGCAGGTATGTTTTCACTAGGTAGTTTATTAGCTTTCTTCATGATTATCGTGGCTGTTAAAAAAATAAATGTATAAGCATGCTCATTGCTGATGAATTTTCATTTACCTACATTTCATTTATTACTTAGCAACATTTGTTGGAACTTTCATTTGAGTATAACTTTCAAGAAGTTTATTATTGTGTTCTACTTCACAAGTTACGTTAAATTTATACGTCCTACGTATAAAATTAATTAATAACAATAGGTTTAGGTTTGCGCTTGACCGCCTCCGGCTCACCTGATATTGAGCGACGCTGCGGTCCACGATGGAGCGCGCTTGCCTAGAAGAAACCTATTCTTTCTAGATTCTAGACATAGAAGTACTATTCGCTCTAGATTCTAGATATAGAAGTACTATTCACTCTAGATTATAGACATAAAATTAATTCGCTTCGAAAGCAAGTCGCTTCTATCATAGATCAGTGAGTAAACTTTTATGAATCTTTTTAAGTTTGTTTACGTCACCCGACCTGTCGCCACACACGACAGGTAAAAAAATAATTATTATTAAATTCAAAATAATAAATTTATTTAGCTTGTTGGCCTGGGTACAAGGGTTAATTGGTATTAACAATTGAGTATTCTGCCAGATCCTGCTTTGAAAACATACAAGCAGTTAATAACATGTAATTATGCAATTATAGCAATAATAATTTTAGTTAGTTACCGATTAATTATTAATGCACTATATTAAGATTGTCAAAAGCTACTTAATTATAGCTATAGTTTAAAAAACTAAAAAAACTGACTCCAAAATACGCAATTAAGTACAGTAAGTTTACTTGGATGATATTTTTGCAGTTATTTTGTAATAAAAACCAAAGTACAGAATCGATTTTCATAAAATTTATATAAATACTAAAATAAATTAGTAATTAAGTCTGATTTATATTTTATATTTTTATCCATACCATGGTAGCCTGGAAGAGTTCGCTTTTAGCGATAAGGCCGCCTTTTGTTGCACATACCGGTCAAAAACATTACCCTCCCTTTTGCTTCGGCGTAGTCGGATAATTAATAAATGTGCACTTTATTTATGAAAGTGCTCTTTTATCCAGCCTCTGATAACACTAAAACCATATTTCACAAGACTCTTAACACCATAACGACTAATTACTCTCTCCCATAAACTTAAAAGGTATTACAAAACGAGCGCACGGCCGTCTTATCGTTTAATGTAAAAATTATAACCTCGTATCGAATTCAGTGTGGATCAGTGTTTCCAAAGCTGTGTCCGGTATAATAGCTTCCTAATAAGTAAAGTGAAAGCGATGTCATCATCCCGGAGTGCAGGTGATGCAATGTCTCGTCACCGGGGGCAGAGGGGGAATGGATCCAGGAATGGGATAAATTGGATATACCGAGGAGATCGTATCTGGTTGCTGGAATGTGTGGTAAGCATATATCTATAAAAGAAAAATAAAATATCTCACTGCAGAAAAGCAGTTTTGCAACATACGATTTCGTTACGCTTGATACGCTGGTGAGTGCACTTTTTGTGAGAAATTATGCTTAAATCACTGTAAAAGATTACTAATGGGCATTCTTAAGAATAATTCTAGGAAAATCACTTGTTTGTTACGAAAAAAATCGTTGGAGGTTAGGAAAAAACGCATTTTTCTAATATTTTTGCGAGAGATGTAATTATTATTATTACAAAAAAAATACTAGCCTGTGACACTCAGGGATTGAAGACTAATCTTACGACACCTCGCACGTCAAAATCGGTCATGCCGTTTAGGCTGTAGGCGATCATATACTTCAAAACTTATTTATGTGCTCGATGTTATAGGTGTCCAAGTATTGTCGGCTTGCCGTTTACTTTTGGGTGTCATAAATAAAATATTATTTTATTCTTTGTTGTGATATCATTGTGTGTTTATAATTTATATAAATTCCAATTGCATCAACATCATAATTTTATCTTGTTTCAATACAATTATGTCTCAAGGTTCAGCACCAGTTCTTTCAATGAAAATGTAAACTTACACCATAAGTTTTAAAAATAATTAAGTTTTGACAAGGATCAGCCTCTTCCTCCAAAGTGAAAGTAGACCAGGTGGACGGCATTATAAAATGTTATCAACACTTAAATGTTTACAAATTTAAGGCCAGTCACATACATACGAAATTAAAATTTCATAACTGAGGAAATATAGCCAGTTCCAGGATAAATGTACTTTCGGTGTCATTGTCGATTAATTTCCTTTGTTTTGACCTGCGGCTAGCGTACAAATCGTCACAGGTTACTTTGAGTTACTGGTAGTTTAACTCATAGTAACAAAATAGCACAAAATTGGAGTTACAGACAGCAACCTCTTGTATCGAAGCTGCCTACAAGAAAACAAGAATATAAAGCTTGTGCTACTTCACTGTCAGGCATTTAGAACAGACTAGATTAAGATCAGAACTTATGAACTTATGACCAAAACTCCAAATCATCAAGTTACATCATGATGATAGAGATTGAGCAATTATGCTAGCGACCCAAGACATCATCATCATCATCATCATCTCAGCCATAAGAAGTCCACTGCTGGACATAGGCCTCCTCCATGGATTTCCAAAAAGACCGATTGAAAGCGGCATGCATCCAGCGTCTTCCCGTCACTTGTATGAGATCATCTGTCCATCTCGTGGCTGGTCTTCCTACGCTGCGCTTGCCGGTACGTGGTCTCCACTCGAGAACCTTTCGGCCCCATCGGCCATCAGTTCTACGTGCTATGTGCCCTGCCCACTGCCACTTCAACTTGCTAATCCGCTGTGCTATATCTGTGACTTTTGTACGTCTACGTATCTCTTCATTTTTGATTCGATCTCGTAGAGAGACTTCGAGCATAGCCCTCTCCATAGCTCGTATAAGCAAGACATATATTTTAAGAAATTCTACTGATGTGAGAGCGTGAGGAAAAATGCAGTAGGTATAGGGGCGTATTGTACATATAAACGGGACATTATCAAAGTGCGAAGCTATGTCTCTCGCGCATCACACTTCTATACATCTATGTATATTGTATATATTTTAATTTAGTATTTATATTTAAAATCACTGACTGTATTAGGAAGAAAAACATGATTTTGTTTATTTCATCATCATCATTTCAGCCATAAGAAGTCCACTGTTGCACACAGGCTCCCAAAGGATTGTTTATTATTTGTTTGGATGGGATATTTTTTTTATTTAGGTAGGAGAAATATTAAATGAAGATTTAAGTCTTTTGAACCCAACCTGAAGCCATCGCTTAATATTAGCTGAACTATGAAAATGAAAAATATCTTTATATCGGCAAACATACACAAATCGATGAAGCACCAAGTGAACAGTGTATAGTCGTGTAAAGTTTGAAATATGTCAGTCAAGTCAAATGCCTAACTTCATCATCATCTCAGCCACAAGAAGTCTATTGGACATATACCATGGACTACTAAAAAGACCTAGGTAGGTAAATGCCTAGCTTAGACAATAAATGATGAGGTTTCGTAGTCAGCCACACTGCCATACATTTCCAGTGTACAATTAGAAAAAAATCGTTTAAGATAAAAACTATTTTTTGAATTTGTACGCAAAAAGATTCATTTTTTTGCTGAGCAAAACAGTGAGTATGACCAATAGAGTGCAGGAAGAAATACTTTATCTACTTTATCTATTAATAATTTTCCGAAACTTATATCCATACCAATAACGTGTATGCCACACGAAAAAAAAACATTTACTAACCGATCCCAAACGAACAACTATAAAACAATCTCCATCGTTATCTACGGACGTCTCTAATTAGTGTGATATCAGAAGCGGGATCACTGTTTCAATTATAGTTTTCAACGTGGTGAAGATATTAATCTTGACCACGTTGAAAAGTGACTCACAGGTGTATGTCAAACTGAATTAATATCTTATACATAAATGTACTCGTATGTCCAATTTATTAGTGTTAATATGTATTTAACATTTTTTCAACAGTTTGTTTCAGAAATTTGTTGCATACGTATTGCATCAGATTAAATTTGAAATTTATTTGATAACAATGAAACTTATAGATATTTAATATTCGTAGTTGCGTCATTTTACGTGCATCTTATCTTTTTTTAGGGTTCTGTAATAAAATAGAAATAGGGTCCCGTTTTTACCCTTTGGGGTAAAAACGGGACCCTATTACTAAGACTTCGCTGTCTGTCCGTCCGTCCGTCCGTCCGTCTGTCACCAGGCTGTATCTCATGAACCGTGATAGTTACACAGTTGAAATTTTCACAGATGGTGTATTTCTGTTGCCGCTATAATAATAAATACAAAAAAACCGAATATAAATATTTAACGGGGCTCCCACACAACAAACGTGTTTTTTTTGCTCGATATTGATAACGGCCACAGGTAGACGCTTGAAATATTCACAGAATATTGAGTTATATTGTTCACTTTAAAAATAAATAATCAAATTAAAATAAAATTAATAATTAATATTTAATATTATAAATTCCCATGCAACAAACATGATTTTTATGCCGTTTTTATAGATAATGGTACGGAACCTTTAATGCGCGAGTCCAACTCGCACTTGGCTGATTTTTTTAATATAAATTCTCAATGCTGAAGTACGGGCTAGATCTATCCCATAAAATCGTTGCGACTATGACGTTTGAAATCAGACTAAACCAACGTTGATACAAGTATTTAAGAAGCCCTTGCATAGATATTATGGTTCAGGGTCAAAAGGTCCAGTGGGCCAAATGGTCCAGTGGGACAAACTGACAAGTCCCAAAAGGAATTAGGCGGCGTCGTGTGGCGGGTCGCCCTCTTCCCTCAAACATGGTTGAGGAGAGCGATGGCTGGCACATGCGTCAACTCGTGAACGGGTGCTGCTTGCGGGAGCTGGACTGCTCGGCGTATACACGCATGCATGTTAGTTAAGTGTAAATTAAAATTTTGTCTTCCTCTTGCATAACTTAAAAAAAATATGTAAGTAGTTATAAATGCATATATTAGTTCATAAAAGGCACGAACCCTGGAGTCTGTGGAGAATAAATTTGTTAATAAAAAAAAAAAAAAAAAGGAATTAGTTATTTTAAGAAGTTTCTGTTTTACCATGTGTAAAGTGTAACGCGCGTATATTTTTATTAATTTATCATTGTTACTTACCTCTACAACATCTCTGAGCATGAATCTCCGTCGCTTGCGGCGACGGCGCGGCGCGGGCTCGGAGTCTCGCTCGATGCCCTCGTCGTCAGTATCAGCTCGCCCGACCTCAGAGCACATCGACCCTTCCGAAAGCGCTTCTATTTCTTCTTCATCATCATCTGTAACAACAATACACGTGATGTTTTTTAAGTTTACAGCCACTAGACGAACACGTAACCTCATAGAAATGGCAAAAAGACTACAAGAGACTACAAGCGAAACAAGAAACAAGAAATACGCGGAATACAAGCTGCTTCAATTAGAAGCGGCTTGTACCCCTTTTCTTTTTAGAAACCTATGGAGGAGACCTTTACAACAGTGGGCATCTGATGATCTGATGATGATGATAAAGGTACATTTAGAAGTGATTTTTTTACATCACTAAACTGCTCGTAATCTTAAACCTGCCATATCTCAATTCCTTACATTATTTTTGGAAGGATGAATAGGCATCATGATACTTGAAAACAGAGATGTACAATTTTAAGTAACTTAGATAACACATTCTGTGTTCTGAGTAAACAAACCAGAGAAGGAAAGACAGCAGGAAAAACGGTGTATGAATATATATTTTATTATATTTAATTTTAATTGTGATGTCAAAATGGAAAAAAAAACGTTATTAAAATATATTCGAATAGCAAAAAGGAAAAAAAACTTCAGACTGGTACGGCTTCACTTTTCAGAAGAGCCACATGTGCCGCAAGTTGAAATTGCCTTAATGTTATCTAACCGCCATATAAGAACGAATTAGAAGGAAAGCAAAATCAATGGACAAAACGATTACCTATTTATATAATTAAATTAAAAGTACGTACCTAGAAGAAACTATAAATTAAGCATCTCCTTTTGATGCTAACAAAACAGTATACGCGCGCGCGGTATAAATTACACTACCTACCTACGAGTTCTACATTTAAATTATGCAATTAATAGCCCTACTTTCAAAAAATAGAAGTAACGTAATAAAACAAATGTGTTTCTATCAATCTGTATCAAAAACACAATGACGGTCATCAATGGCGCATAGCGTTCTTCGTAAACATATCATCGGCTGGGCTAGGGCTGTCAAATAAGGAAACAGTGAATGAACTAGAAAAATAAATAAATCAAAAGTTCTCGAGTGGAGACCATGCAACTGCAAGCGCAAGGTAGGAAGGCCAGCCACAAGGTGGATAGAAGACCTCATACAAGTGGGAGACTTATGTCCATGTATGTGGGCTTCTTGTAGTTGAAATGATGATGATGAATTAAACGGCTTTGTGGAAAGTGCCTAGGCTGCGTATTTATTTTACTATAAAAATACTACTAAGATGAAAATCACGGCCACCACAATGTTATTAAAAACTTTGCATAATATCATTTCACTAGTTAAATTCCATACGTTTAAAGTTTATTACCCACAGATAACTTTACAGTATTTTGTACAATAATTTTTGATGGCATCCGATTTCATGAATTCACTAAAGCATGTAGGTGACGGCAAAGGTTTATTTAATAAAAAAATCAAATATTCATAAAATTCACATTTGGTAGGATTAGATAATAAGAATAACACAAAAACTGCGGTACTGCGGACTTAAATTAAGTAGTGACAGTTACATGTATACAATAATATGATTATCCTATAGAACTAGTCTTATTTATGAATGTGTAAGTGTATCGAGACCCTTACATACACAAAGTTATCAAGGCATGACAACCCTAATCATACTCGTATTAGGAGACTGAGCCAATTAGAATAGAACAACGAAAGTGAGCGGCTGTGATAAAGTTTAGTATTGTCAGTTTTATTGACAGCATTATTGACCGTATTATTGACAACAATATTGGATGCTTTGCATTATTCCAGTTTAGTAGTCGAGAGAACAAAGGATGTGGTGGCGTTTACGAACCTAGTTTCAATCTGATGAATGTTTATTTATTGCAAATTACAACGTGATTTTTATAGATCAGAGACTGGACAGTTAACTAAGTGCAGATTGTTTGATGGTACTTTCAGTGCAGTGCTTTTAGGGTTCCGTACCTCAAAAGGAAATAACAGAACCCTTATAGGATCACTTTGTTGTCCGTTTTTAGGGTTCCGTACCTCAATAGGATAAAAAGGTAACCCTTATAGGATCACTTTGTTGTCCGTCTGTCCGTCCGTCTGTCCGGGTGTCGGGTGTCGGGTGGCTAATGAGGCTCTTTCATATGATACCCCACATGATACGGTTAATTCACTTTAAAATTTCGACCCTCATTCCTTGCATAGAGACACTATTTTTTTGTAATTAAATAAAAAAAAACGGTTTTCGGATTTTTTCCTATATGTGTACTCTAACACAATGCTTCTTGCCAACTTTCAGAGTTCTAGGTTAACGGGAAGTACCCCATAGGTTTTGATTTCTCTGTGAGTGTCGAAATGTGCGTTTTTTACGACATATTCGTCTGTAACTTTTTTTTACGAAAACTCAGAAATTTTATTTTTCTTTTTACAGCAAGATACTATGGATCTGCGTATATGGTTTTAATTTCAACTCGATACCATCACGCGTTCCCGAGATAAAGGTCTTGACACCCTGACAGACGGACAGACGGACTACAAAGTGATCCTATAAGGGTTCCGTTTTTTCCTATTGAGGTACGGAACCCTAAAAACTAGATCAAAATCAGTCCATCCGTTTGAGAGCTACGATACAGAACTACAGACATACAGATAGATACGTACACGTCAAACTTATAACACCCCTCCTTATTATTCGAGAGTTAAAAACATTTTTTATGAATCCTATGAAAATACACAATGTCAAATTAATTAATTTGTTACACGCATATATTATTTATATTGTATACATACGAGTATATTATAGACATATTTAAGCAAAGCGTGTAAACTCGGCATTACGTTTCTAAAGACTCCGTAACAAGCGCGGGACACATAAGTTCCTATATTCGAACTGGCCAACGTACAAAAAGCCGGAAACTTCATTCAGTGGCGACGCGACGTTTTAACAACTGAACTGAACAGAATAAATTAGAGAGCCTTCTATATAGGCTGGTAGGAAAACCTGGTTTGGTGCAAGTTAGCGACGGCAGCGCCTAGTTACGGCCATTGAGACAAATTTAATAACACCTCAATATTGAACTTCGAAAACAAAGAAGAATACTAAATAAGAAGAATATAACAGAAAGAAGAATATCTTCTACTCGTGTCAGCTAATGTTTTCTAAGATATTCGCGATCGTTACTCATTTAAATTTAACAAATTTTTACGGATTTGTTTTTTACAAATTACATTTTTACAAATTTTATGGCATGATTCTTATTCGAGGGCGGGGGGGAATGATAGGTCCTGCACTGACGTCCCGCTTGGGGTGTATTGTCCATTGATATGGCAATTAATACCACCTATGAATTTTGTGCAAAACGTTCCCTATGCACGCAGAATTCGCTCGCGGTGCCAACAGGTATCGCAGATCTGCGTTAAGGCTGAAATTTTAATAATTTGATAACCGGGTCCCATGCAGGATGCAGGTGGCACTTGCCAGTTCGGTTACTTCTTCATTTTAATACTTCGCAAAATATTCTTAGTACATAACGCGTCTCGCTAGCCAAGATTTGGGGATTATCCAAACGGATGTAGTGATTTGGCTTATCTATTGCATGCCATAAGAGTGTCAATACTCTCTCGTATTCTTGATTAAGACTTACTTAATTTGATATATTCTTGCCATTCAAGGTCATAAATTCTAGTAGGCCAACAGGGGGGCAATTCAGTTATTCAAAACCGATCCGTAGCTGAACCTTATGCGCAGCATTTCCTGTCGGCTGCTATCTTTTTTGATTTAGTAACGAGCGAAAGACGTGTTACGTTTCATCAAATGTGTCAATTGAATGACATAAAAGTGACTGTATCAAAAAAAACTATGGCGGCCGACGGGAAACGCTCCACATAAGATTCGGCTATGGAGCGGTCTTGAATAACTGAATTGGGCCCCAGGTCCCTTTGGGTAAAGAGACTCTTTAGCCCACTAATTAGTTCTTAAAATGGTATTTTAATATTAATGACAAACACCATAAATAAATAAATATTTGTGGACATTTCACACTACACCATTTAGCCCAAACTAAGCAAAGTTTGTAATATGGAACTAGATGGTTGATAGAATATATATATATTTTATTTGTAAATATATACATATGATACATAGAAACACCCAGACACAGAACAAACATCCATGCTCATCATACAAATGTTTGCCCTGGGTGGGGATCGAACCCACGACCTAACTCAGCAGGCAGACATACTACCAACTGAGCCACAAGGCCAGTCAAGTTGTAAATGATATAACGTAGTCAACATATACTAACAGGCATAAAGGTAATGTAATTTCACGTTTCTCATAATTTTCCCCGGCCATTTATCAAACAGCACACTCCGCACAATGGCGCGAACGCTATCCATTCTGGCCAATAATGTCCATCGCTATTAATAACAATTTATTATATTGTTTGGTGCTGCGGCGCCGGACTTTCTCCTCTGTGTCCGTCTGAGAGCGTAGATGTCATCATAGGCTATGAAATACTAGAAGTAATACTGTCATTCTATGATCTAGGTGGTTTATAGTATAGCACACATGCATACTTTCAATACAAGTATTTAGTTTAAGGACTGCCCGTTGCTTTTAAATCTCGTTCTAAATTGGGAACAGATTTTAAAGTGAAGCTGCCAGAGTGAATAGATATACTGTAGATCGACGAGCTCCATCCTCGGCCACACCGTCGCTTAACATCAGGTGAGTGTGGTGGTCAATCGTAGATCTATATCTTGCATAAAAAATACTTAAGTAGTTTATGAACACCCAGATATATAGTCATATCCTCAACCAGGAAGGCGTGCAGCGATGGAAGACCAAGCGCAACATGGACATGGACAGCCAAATTCATATAAGTGGCAGGAAGACATTAGATGCAAGCCGCTCTCATCATGTCTGTTTGGAAATCCATCGGCGAGGCCTATGTCCAGCAGTGGACTTCTTGTGGCAGAGATGATGATGATGATGATATCCTCAAAAATTTTGGTGAATGGTACGGATGATTTACAACTTATAGAGTCAAGTAAGAAGTACTTATATAAAACAAAGCTCTGACAGCACCATCACTTACTTTACTCTGATACACTCGTATAGAGCTATCTCGTTCAATTTAACAGCATTCAGATGACAGTGTTAGTGAACAATAACCTATAAATCACTAGTTTTGCAATGTTTGCTTGTAACAAAACTAGATATTTCATCTGACTTTGCCCGTGTAAAAGAGGGGTGTTATAAGTTTGACGTATGTATGTGTCTCTGTGTTTTGTGTGTCTGTCAGGGGCAACGTAGCTCTCAAACTAATGGACCGATTATGATCTGTTTTTTTGTTTGAAAGAAAATTTGTTTTATTTTAAAAACTAAACCACTTACAATAAACCTCTTCACCTTTGTACACATATAATGAGGATGCATAAAAAATAATCCATCGAAACCATCCGTCATCTTTGTCTGCCATGTTGGATTTAGCATAATATCAGTTACCTAACCACGCATTGTCACCAATCCAAACATACATGCAAAAATTCAGTTTAATCGGTTGGAGATAACCGATTTCAACAAAATGACCCACACATATTAACAAGGCAAGTTAATATAATGCTCGTATAAAAAAACTGAAGGCTAGATTTAAAAGATCGGTCAGACTGTAAGTACACAGCATTAATTCAATATACATAGAAGATTCCGATATTTTTGATAGGGCAGGTCCACCCACAGGCACCTACGTGTTTGTGACACATTACAATCTCGTTCCTAAATGTGGGTCGATGTGGCTTATTATACGGCTCTTTGGGGAGTGCTAATAAATTGTTCAAATCAATTGAGGCCACCCTTGTGACACACAAAAAAGCAAGATAAGAAAGGTACAATAGTAACTTAGTTTTTAGGGTTCCGTACCCAAAGGGTAAAAACGGGACCCTATTACTAAGACTCCGCTGTCTGTCCGATGATGTATTTCTGTTGCCGCTATAATAACAAATACTAAAAAATAGAATAAAATAAATATTTAAGGGGGCTCCCATACAACAAACGTGATTTTTTTGCTCGTTTTTGCTCGATATTGATAACGGCAACAGGTAGACGCTGAAATATTCACAGAATATTGAGTTATATTATTCACTTGAAAAATGAATAGTTAAATTAAAATAAAATTAATATTTAAGGAAGGCTCCCATTCAAAAAACGTGATTTTTCCATTTTTTTATAAATAATGGTACGGAACCCTTCGTGTGCGAGTCCGACTCGCACTTGGTCGGTTTTTTCCGGCCTGAGAAGTCGGGTGGATGTATCAAACTTGATCAAAAATGAACTTCGAAAAGGGATAAATTGACTTATGGTGTAATCTAAAACTGATCAACATAATGATAGATAAGTAACAGAGAAACGAGGCGTAATTATGAGATAGAAATTTAGGACTCCATGAGCCCTTTTCGGCTCTCAGGTGGGACCACCAACAAAACTAATAAATCCTGCAAATTACGAGTTTTACACACACACGCACACACACCGAGGTTTTTGTACGTTGATTGGCGCTCGTGGCGTAGCTTGACTAGGTGTTCCCGAACGATCACCAATGTTAAGCAACGGACGGTCCAGTCAGTCTTCGGATGGGTGACCGTGAGTGGCATTTCTTTCTGAGCGCTACCGTGGGTCGGATGACACGTTAAATTGTAGGTCCCGGTTGTTCAGCAATCGTCAAGCCAAGTCAGAGGCCTATAGGCGGCATAATAACTCTGACAATAGGGCTGTCCACTCAGTCAATACGAACTTACTTTTGTACACCCATGCAACATAAACACAAACACCAGGTTTATTACTCCACGAAATGTGCTTTACGAGTATGTATGTACATAAATATGAACGTTTGTAAATTTGTTCACATATTTTTAATATAGTAGGAATAGCCTGATAAGATAAGCATTCACATACTTACAATATAAAGTTCAAATAAGTTACGTGTTTTAGGAGATAGATTAAGTAGTGAAAAAAAACTAAGTCTCATCAAAGAGGTATCATGTTTACATCGAAGGAGAACCACCTATTTTCTCTATCCAAAGAGATTGTAACACTACCGTTTACTTTATTTTAAGTTTATGTCAGATGAAACAAGAAAATAATATGTTTTTCTGTATCCGTCTTACTTATAAACGGTGAATAAGCGTATTTTAGTTAAACAGTGTATTCGTGTGATTTTACGTTGTCGGCAAAATTCCATAGAAGCTTCTAGTAAAGTCGCCACCACTTTACTGAAGCAGGACTCGATTTATAAATTGACTGTATACGTGACTTAGATTGTGAATAGACCATTTACAACTTGTTTTATTCAAGAAACTTGAAAAAATCCTAATACTTGACACTGGCAAATGTTTTAATACGGGTCCAATACAAAAAATAAGAAGAACCTAATGGTATAAATTCAATTTGCCCACAAGTACGAGGCGTACGTAATTAACTCTTGCTCATTTTAGAATTTCAATTTACTCGCACCAGTTCAATACATAAGAGAAAGGTTGGAAATCGTCTCGGCGGTGGAGGAACTAGTTTCACTTATTATGTCCTTACTGAAGCTCCGACAGCGGTCGGGCAGGTATCGATTAGGAACGACAATGGTATGTCATGTCTATAGGTACAATCAACGTATTCTTTTTTTTATACACTATAAATCTACGATTGACCACTAACTCGCCTGATGTTAAGCGACGGTGTGGCCGAGGATGGAGCTCGTCGATCTAGAAGATATCCACTCTAGCACCACCACACTATACACTCTAGCCTTGAAAATTCCAAGATTGTAGGTCTCAGGAAACAGAGATGGCGGCAACGAATTCCATTCTTGTGCAGTACGCAACAGAAATGTGGATCGATATCGCTGAGTACGGATTTTTGGCATTTCAGCGAGAAATGGGTGGTATGTCTATAGCTGTACTATCAACGTATTGAACGTCTTCTTCTTCTTCTTACCCTGTTCCCACTTATGTGGGGTCGGTACAGTGTGTACGTTTTCTCCATTCATCTCTGTTATTTGTCACATCTGGACTCACTCCTTTTTCCCTCATGTCTCAAAAATATGAATACAGTTCATTTTAAATTATTAATAAAAATATTTTTCTATTTGTTTTATTTCTTTTTTATTGTAATTATTAAAACACAAATTCAAATTCTTAATAAAATTAAACCAAATGATATTAGATCACAAGAATATATTAATATCTTTTCAATGTAAATGAAATACTTTTTCACGCAGTTCATCCATACTTACTTTCTTCGATAGACCTCTACCACAATTACCATTTACTCTCATATTGATCGCCCTTTTTAAAATGTGGTCATATGATACGTATCATGTATGCATGAACTAATTTTATATCGTTAGGATTCTTTTGCAGTCCACCTAGAGAAACACTGACTGCCGGCTATTCAATTGCCAAGCAGTCATATTCATTCTGTGATAATTGTTTGCCGCTTAAATTCTGGGCAAGGAGAAGGAGGTTATAAAAATTTAACATCTAATATCTCAGAATGACAAGTGCAGTGCATTGTCACACAGAGTTTCGTATAATAAAAAATAATGTTCAAAACTCTTGTTGCCATTGGACTGCCAGGAGTAAAGCGACAGTCCCGTTCGCAATATTAATGATAATAATTATCATATTCATATTCATTTATTGATATCTTTTGATACACGTCACATTTAAATACATAAGTTAACTAGTACGTGGAATGAATACAATGTCAATTTAGCTAATAATTAAATAATAATGGAAAATGTCAGTAGAAGAATAAAACACAATAATAATAAGATACTAATAATAAAATTCAATAAAAATTGTATAACAGAATAATTAGGAATGATTACAATTACATTAATTATAATACATTCATTTAATTGATTAGGTCTCTTTGATCTTAGTCATTTCGTCAAATTTGTAGAACGCCTGTTTGGTAAGCCACTATCATGGTGGTATCATTAATATTGTCTGTCGATGTGATAGCAACAAAAAGTTCAGCAATATAAAAAGTAGTCACACACAACAACAAATATTTTGATGTCACTTTCACTCAGATTGAGTTTAACACAGAGCTTAAAGTCGACGATATTGATTCGGTTATCGAAACACATTTTATAGGAATATAATATGACCACCCGCAGGCCCACATTGAGAACGAAGTCGAATCAAATTATGGACAATGCGATTACGATAGTGATCGTGATACTTGTAAACTTGTGATAGTATTTTTGGTTGTCATTAAACTAATGGTTATTGAACATTATAAAGTAAAAGTAATAGTTTATTTTTCTCGTATGAAATTTATGTATACGATATCCAGAATAGAAAAGCATAAAGAAGCGTACTTACAAATAGTAATAAAGATTTTCAAATATGTAGAACAAATAATTAGACATAGACATACATTTTATTTGCGACAAAAATTATCACAACAAATAAGCACATAAAAATAAACAAAAACTATTATCGTTATTTGCCATAAACCGGTTCCAACTCAGCATTAGCTGGTAAAATTAACCAGCGTTGGTCTTCTATTAATATAAGTTTATTACAACTCATATGTACATTATATTCACCGATAAAGTTTAATCTGCATTACTGTATCCATAAAATAGAAAATCAAACATAATTAAGAGATCAGTCAGTACTTACTGAAAAGTTATGTACTCTACTGGATCGTGACTTGCAAATAACATTACATTACATCGTGAAACTCACAATCAGTGTAGATCAAAAGCGCTTTTAATAAGAAAAAAGCTTCGTTTGCATAGCTCTCGTGGGAACACTCGTTTGCTAGATCTGAATATAAAAGGCAAGATAAAGAAGGGTAATTTTCTTTCAGCTCTTTTGCCTCGACCTAGCATTGCAGCTATTTTATGAAAAAAAAAAACTTATTCGACAACAAAATGTAAAGCTAAATATAAATTATGGTATACTTTCGCAAGTCGCTTACGGTTCAGCATTTTTTCCGATTACATCGCGAGTGAAAAAGAAAGTGCAATAAAAATGCGACGGCACGATGTAAAGATGACCTCGAAATATGGACGATTTCAATCGATCACAGGACGTCAGATAGATTGTGATAGTGTCAATGTGCGGGCGATAATGCGCCCAAAATAGTCGGCGATCTCCAAACAATAGGCTCGTCAGTGCAGTTACAGCACCCATTGTGCCAGTGCTTTATTCACCTGTCCAATGCGACCTACTGACCGGCATTATCTCGGATCTCTCGATACGATCGATACTCTCTTTGAGTACCCATCGATCGCATAGAACAGTTACACGTGAAACGACACGACCGTGAACTTCAGAATAGAATCGTTCGTACGAGATTTACGATAGCCAACTCGATGTGAACCCATCGACAGAAACAGCTCTCGATCGTTAACCAATGTTTATTTATTTCCATTCATCACAATGGCTTTGTCGTTTTGTCAAACTATAGAAATTTCTCCATAAGCGTACAGCAATTTGTCGATCGTTTAAGCAAGCAGGGCACAGTTTGAACAGCATGAAATTGCAAGAAACACAAAACGGCATATTATCCGGTGTGAGCAATTAAAATGCAATAAATTCGTCTCAAACCCGCATAGGAGATTTCTCAAACGCTAGAGGAAGCAGTAAATGTGCAACCGGAGAAATTACAACTCGATTATGAATCGAGCTTGCGTCAGGCGGCGCGGGAGCAAAAACTGCCGTCTCAAGGGAAAAGCAGAAAATATGACAAGTTAATTTAGATCGAGTGTACCCGTGAGAGTTGGAAATGGAGGTGAAAGACGACCGAGCCGGAACGGATTGTCTCGTATTGTGCCAGGTATGGGAGGCGTCAAAGATGGTGTGGGAGCAGAGGTCACTGTTCGCGCTGTGCTGTAAATGTCACACAGGCAGGTCTGTGGCAGACAGGCCGTCTGCTTCGCTAACCGTGTGTATTAGAACTCTGACAAACGACACTGTTTGTTTGTAGAAAGCGATAAAATGAACGGCCTCCAGGCAGTGTACAATACTTCCTTATGCAAATCTAATGGAATAACTGTAAATAAATACTACTCTCCTTGGAACATTTTACTGTCTCATTAGAATTTACGCAATCGAAGTCTCAATCAAACGTTAACATTGCTGGTAACAATAATCTTCCGGTATAGAATATGGAATACCGTCTGCATGTTGAACTGACATTTGTAGCTTCATTGGTAGTATGTCTACCTGATGAGCTGTAGGTCGTGGGTTCCATCTCCAGCCAGGAGAAATATTTGTTTGATGAGAATGGATGTTTGTTCTATGTCTGGGTGTTCTTATTTATTATAATTAAGTATGTATTTACAAAAAAGTATATAAGTACATATATGTATTCCATCGGTCATCTAGTTCATATAGTACAAGCTTTGCTTTGTTTGGGGCAAGATGGTGTTGTGTGAAACGTCTACCAATATTTATTTATTTATTGAAATAATCAAATGACTGCTCTACAAAATTCTAATTGTAAGTTACATAATAGATAATTTTTCTTTTAAAAAACCGACTTCAAACGCAACTTACTAAATTCTTCACGATTGTACTTTCTTTTTTTAAAGAGACCTAGAGAGGTCTCTTTAAAAAAAGAGCGGATGAAGAGTCATCCGCTCTTTTTTTTCTTTTGTCAATAATGCAATGACAAATGTCATTGAATGTCGAATGCTCGTCTTCGAAGATTAGAAAATGTGCAGATGTTTATACGATATTCCTTAATATTTGACACTCTTGGAAAGAAAAACGTGTAGGTGAAACTCTGCGATTCTATAATCTGACGCACTGACTCAGGAATACAATGAAAATATTTTCATTTTTAAAGATTATTAAAAAAGTAATAAAGCGATGTTTATAAAATAATTATGGGACCAACTTGGGAGCTTTCTCTATACACCAATTCAGGAAACACAATAATTGGTTCTCGAATGACGGAGTAATTCGTGTACATACATTAAAAAAAACGAATACGGTACGAATTGATAACCGCCTCCTTTTTCGAAGTCGGTTAAAAATACAAAATTTATAAAAACTTCATATTAATAAACAATAATACACAAAAACTTATCGGTTAGTTTAAAATAACTGACCGGCACAGCACCAAAAGTAAATAAATATTTGACCTCCATTCTAATGGAGTAATTTTATGAGTTTTTTTTACTTTAGTGGCACTCACTAAGATAATTTCACAGTTATGGTGAGAAGTCGGAAGTAGCATCAGTGGCGACCTGCCTCTCTTCCGCTGTGGAATGCGATGTGAATATGTAAATTCGAGGCTTTTCTCGCCATTGTTATGCAAAAGACCATGCTTAGAATGAGGTGTCACTTTGTTGAAATAGCACTTTACTGTTTTCTTAAGATATTTTGCTGAAATATTTTACTGATTGAAAATCAATATCCTCGGAGTGGTAAACGCTCATTCCCATTCACTGAATTTTCAGTAAATGTTGAATCTACTTTCATTTTACAAAAGAGATGTATCCGGGTCATATATAATTTAAAAGATACTGATACGTTACGTAGAATATTTAAAGAGAATAACTTCTTGACCTTAACTGGTATATACATTTTAGAAATTTGTGTTTTTGTTAAAAGTAATGAAAAATACTTTATAGAGAATATTTCAACTCGTACTGAAATCTTGCGCTCGAAACATAAACTAAATATTGGTATACCGCAAGTAAACAATGCAATGTTTTCAAGAGGTTCGTACTATAGTGCGATAAAGATATATAATCATCTACCGCTGGAGTTGAAGTCACTGGAGAGAGTATCACATTTTAAGAGTAGATTAAAAATCTGGTTGTTACAGAAAGTATTCTATAGCATTAACGAATATTTCGACGATTAAACTATAATTTTAATTACAAGTTCAACACCTTAAACAGTCCAGTTATCTCATACATTATCTGATAATGTTCATAATTACAATTAATCTTATATTACACTAATTTATTCAACTCTATAATAAGGTAAAATGTTCCTATTTAAAATATATAAGTGTAAATAGTATCTTAAATAACTAATTTTAAGATATAAATATAATTTCTAGATGTATGTATGCATATTAAAGTATTATAGTTTTTTTTTTTAAGTAGGTATTTCAAAATAAATATGTAAATGCCTATAATAGAATTACTAGCAATACAAAAAAAAACCTACCTATATATTGCACGCCCGAAATGGGTAAACTGTGAGACAAAATTATTTTATAAGACCATAATGTACCAGTTTCTGCAATAAAAGTTTTCTTATTCTTATTCTTATTCTTTGTAGCAATGGTAACCAATATAAATACAAAAGACAACAAATTACGCTACTAAAAGAATCAAACGTCCTGACCGTAAAAGACGTCTAAAAGAAGAATTTGCGACAGGAACAACCACAACATAAAAACAATAAAACCGGACAAGTGCGAGTCAGACTCGCCCACCGAGGGTTCCGTACAAACTAGTAAATAAAAGGGGGAAATCATATTTTTATTTTCCTTTTTATACCGAAAAATATACATCGTAAAAATATTTAAAATGAATGCTAATTAAGCTCTTTTATATGATACCCCCCCCCCCCACATGATACGGTTAATTCACTTAAAAATTTCGACCCTAATTCCTTACATAACGACACTATTTTTTTGTGATTAAATTAAAAATGTCCAGTTTTCGGGTTTTTTCCTATATGTGTACTCTAACACAATGCTTCTTGCCAAATTTTAGAGTTCTAGGTCAACGGGAAGTACCCCATATATTTTGATTCCTCTGTGAGTGTCGAAATGTGCATTTTTTACGACATATTCGGCTGTAACTTTTTTTTACGAAAACTGAGAAATTTTATTTTTCTTTCTGCAGCAAGATACTATGGATCTGCGTATATGGTTTTAATTTCAATCGATACCTTCACGCGTTCCCGTCGTAAACACCCGAACGGACAGACAAACGGACAGACGGACAACAAAGTGATCCTATCCGTTTTTTCCTTTTGAGATACGGAACCCTAAAAACATAAACAAAAACTACAGTCGACTTGTAGCACATTAGACGAAATAAATCCAGCAAAGTACTAGTTTCACTCGCACACAGAGGCTTCCGTGCCCCTTGGCACATATAAAAACTGACGGCTAATTACTGATTTATGTCTAAGAATATTTATAACTTCACATATTTTCTACAGTAGGATTAGCCTGAAATCATGAAATGCTACGCGTTCACATAAATTATCAAATTTAAATAAGTGTTACAGACCAATTTTCTTTATCCAAAGAGATTTTAATACTACCATTTACTATATTTTATGTTTCTGTCAAATAACACCATCTGTCCAGGAAACACTCATTCATTTTTCTTTTTTTGTGGAATCAACAAGGAGGTTTTATCTCAGATATTTTATCTAGACAGACATAGTAGCCAGTTACAAGAGCAAATAGAGCAAAAACACAAAAAAATTATACAATAATCATTCATTAAAACTTTTACATGGTAAAAGTCATAACTCACAAGGTACAAGTGCAAGAGATATAAAGAGTCACGCACAACATAAATCAGGCAAAAACTTAATTAACCTGACCCGGATTCGAAGTGGCGGTGGGGCGCTACCGCCACGATGACAATCGCAGCGCGCCGCACGCAGCGTAGGAACATGATAAGTACGAAGAAAGTTCCCATGCTCGATGCTACTACGGTAATGATCTCTATAACGGCAACCCTGATGCTACACCATATTAACGGAATTACCTAAGCCTTCATCAAGATAGCAGTAGCTAAGACGACATAAATGATGATATACAAGCATAATATATAAAAGAAAAACAAAATACCCGACTGCAGAAAAGCAGTTTTTGCAGTCTAACTTACGACTTTGTTATGCTTGATACGCTGTTGAGTGTACGTTTTTTGTGAGAAAGCATGCGTAAAATCGCTGTAAAAGATTATAAATGTTCATCCTTTCGAATAATTCAAGTAAAATCACGTGTTTATTACGAAAAAGTTAGAGGGTACGAAAAAACGCATTTTTTTATTTTTGCGAGTGATAAATAAATAAATAAATAAACATTTGTGGACATTTCACACAACACCATCTAGCCCAAACTAAACAAAGTTTGTACTATATATGGAACAAGATGGCTGATAGAATACATATATATATATATTTTTTGTAAATATATACATATGATACATAGAAACACCCAGACACAGAACAAACATCCATGCTCATCACACAAATGTTTGTCCTGGGTGGGGATCGAACCCACGATGTATTATTATTGTTACAAAATATGACATTTAGGAAGTGAAGATGATTCTCGAATTTACCCACTCACCCAAAAAGAGAACTGTTTTATTCCTCACTGCGGTCCGAATCGACCTATTCCAAAATGCTAATTGGTCAATTCGCACCGCGGTGCGAAAGAACCTATTCAAAAAGAGCTCTTGGGTGATTCGAACCGCGGTTCGAACCGCTTGCGGTGCGAAACGCCCAAGTACCCATTCTAACGACACCTCGCACAAGCACATTCATCATAACCAATAAGTTATTATTGCATATGTTATCTTAACAAATTAATTAAACTCTGCAATTGTCATGAAGTTAAAATGTCCCAATTTCAGATCCATCAACACAGTAGATCCAGTCTTGGATTTGTCAATAGGCCGTATAGGCCGCGGCGTATAGGGGCGGAAGCGTCCTAGGGGCAACAGATTTCAGAGGACGTATAATTTTAAACTAGGGTATCGATTTTCAAGATCAGTAGGGGTGGAAAAAATGTTGGCGGCAAAAGTATAAATCCGCCACTGAGTAGATCTAGGAGCCATGTCACAGAATTGTCATTAAAATTACAAACGTACTTTTATCAAAATAACTTCCTTTAAAATTATAAATTGTAATGTTAAGAAAGGAAAACACAGACTATTATAATATTGTTTTCAAAAATGCATACAAAAAATGTTTTTAGGAACGTCGTCGAATTGAATCTACTAAGTTTTACTCTAAGTTTCTACTAAGTGTTGAAAAATATCACAGATTCTCACCAAAGCTTTAAAGTCAATAAAATTCTAATAGTTTTATTTACACAAAACTATTTACACTTTGCACGCACGTCTCCGATCGGAATCCCAGCGTGAGAGATATCAAAATATAATTCGACATGACAACAATATTGCTAAGCAACAAACCGTGATGCTCATCCACAACAAATTGACCATAAAACGGAACACCACCGTGAGACAGCGTGACATTACGAACTCCAAACAAAATTATATAAACGTATCTGATACCCAAGGTACTGAATCAGCAGCTCTGTTTGTATAAACTTACGAAGTAATAAATATTTTAATTAACATAAATCCTAAGTATCCACGTCATGTTCATGAGATTCTTCAAATATCAACAAATTATATAGTTCGTACAGTCATACATCCTCCGAAGTGCCATTCAGAGAATGTTCATACATGTTCATTATTCTTACGAGGCATATTTTCGCACTTGACAAAATTATTGACGACATTGTCCATGCAGGCGTCGGAGAGTCACCATTACAATGCAATAGTTTGTATTTTAATTCTACGAGTATTTCCAGATCTTGGAATAGAATTTTATTGAACCTCACTCACTGTACACTTAAAGATCTTTAAATAAGGCGTCAGTGCACGTAAATACTTTGTTGAACATTTCTAGACGTGTTGTTTATATATTTTAATGTAGTATTATCATTAACTTCCTGTTTTCTATTTGTACAGATACTCTATAGCCCATAAGATTTTTTTGCATTAGGTACACAATGTTTTACAGAGTATAATATTATGTTACTGTATTGTCATATAACCCAAATAATTTAGCCAATCCTTTTGTGTCAGGTCAAAAAAAGATAAATCTAACGATTTGTCTTTTTATTTCCTACTGAGTGTCACTGTCAAAGCCAACATTTTGACATTTTCATAGTTGGATAATTGTATCAGTTCTGTTTATCATCATTATTAACACTTAAAATTTTCAAACTCGATCCGAGCAACATACATAATGAGATGCTTTATGAGACGTAACACAAACTTGTACGTCCATTGAACGAAAGTTGAGTCTACACAGGTACTTAAAGCAATCACGAAATAAATCCCTATCAAATTTTTCAATTCCATCAATTGAGTAAATAACAGTGATCTTATTTTAGCCCAAGACGTGACGGTACAAGAAGGTCGATCGGGTGAAAGTTCAGCTACTGGCATCAAGCTGGTGAAAACTGAGCGAGTAAGGTGAATAGCAGTCAATGGGATCTGAGCCTTTGTTAGGTTGGCATTGTTGCTTGTGCTGAAAGTTGAGATTAGCGGTAATCGCTCTAAGATGCTTTGAATGTGAATATAATAGTTTTGATCTAAAATAGAGCAATGATAAAAAGAAAATGATCCGATTGCAAAGTGTAGGCTCGAACGGGAATATTAAAATTTTAAACATATTATAAATTGCCTAGTGGTGAGACCGTCTGACCAGTTTCCGGCAGCCTAGTGGTGAGACCGTCTGACTTGCGATCCGCAGGTCCTGGGTTCGAATCCCATAGCACGCACCTCTGTCTTTTCGAAGTTATGTGCGTATTGTTGATTGCCGCCAACTTCAAACAGTGAAGGAAAACATCGTGAGGAAACCTACATGTCTGAGAGTTCTCAATGATCTTGAAGATTTGTGAAGTCTGCCAACCCGCAGTTGGCCAGCGTGGCAGACTATGGCCTAACCCTTCTCACAATGAGAAGATGGCCCGTTCCCAGCAGTGGGACAGTTTGTACAAACAGGGCTGATAAAAAAAAATGATTATACCACATTTAGGAGTTTTACTACACTCAGATTCGCCACTAACACACGGTTGGTTTATAAGATAATTGGACAAGTACGAGTCGAGCCACGCGCAGTGTAGGGTTCCGTAATTGCACTTCACTATACGCGGACTTAGAGCTACTTATTTGATACTTTAAACATATTGATTGATTTTGCGATTTAAATGGAATTTGTACGAAATTTGTCTCTTCAAGTACATTATATGAGATGATTGTCTATAATTCGTTAACTTGTAAAGCCTATTTAGCTGTAATAGTTTTTCTAGCATATTTTTTTTCTCATCTTCAAAGCCAACCGTTTAGCTGATAGGGGGTGGCACACTTAACTAAAGACAAAATTATCACTTTAAAGCTTAATATTTTGCAAAGGGATCACTAAGTCATCCAACATTATGTGTAGGAGTAGGTAAGGTACCCCTAATTATTTTTTTCAAGATTATGTTCTACAATTCTGATGGCGTGATAAATATGTATACTAATTACTACTATTACTACTAATTACTAAGTTTCTAGTACTAGTAGTATTTGAGCTAAGCCGCAGACAGACGTACAGACAAATGGACGGATATGGCGAAACTATAAGGGTTCGTAATTGACTACGGAATCCTAAAAAAACAGTTAAGGCATGAGGGGGCAATGCATTAGCGTCCGTGATTAAGTTAGGATCCCTATAGTACTCAAAGGAAAGGTTAAGGGTTTGAATGTTGTCGAACGTTGCAATTTTTCAAGTAACTTTATAATATTACATAATATATTGATATACAACTAGCAATAATCAAATTTGAAGAACATTTATAGTGACTATTAAATATTGATACTATTGTGATACTTTCTAGAAATCTTGACGATTTCAATTTCACCTTAAGTAACTAAACTACGCCTTCTGCAAAACTATATCCAAGCCTGATACTAACACGCAGCCTGATAACGAAAGCAGTCGAAATCTAATAATTTCGCTCATACCTAAGCATGATGCAAATAACGAAAATTCTAATGATGATACAATCTAATATCTAATCTAATTTGATTACAATTAAAACTTACAGCTAAAACATAATGCAATGGAAACAAGTATAAATACCCTTTAATCTGTTCTAAGCGTGATAAAAAAACAACGGGCTGCACTCCGGGAGTGCCGGCAGAAGTGAAAACTAAAAAATAAAATAGCAAAAAGACTGACTCGTGAAGGATTTGAACCTCCGCCCTCCGATTGACAAATTTAAATTTATATCGGTGCTCTTACCTAAGGATTTGAACCTCCGCCCTCCGATTGACAAATTTATATTTATATCACTCTAACCTACTGAGGTAACGAGTATTACGTGCATGTGTCGAAAATAAGCATTCGGCGCAACGAAATGATGTCATGCTAGAAGGACAAACTTGTACATACAATAATGAACTTTAAATGCCGAACGTTAGAATAGGTTTCTGACTAAAATAATCCGTCCGTCTTACGAATTTTAGGGTCTGACGATCTGACGCGAGCTTAACATTTTTTACCCATCCAAAAAACGCCGCTAAAGGAGTTTTCACTTTAAAAATAGTTACCTGCGCACGACGTCATCTCTGTGATGAGACCCTCGAGGTCCGGCGATATGAGCCGCTCCTCGTCCTCTGAATGCGTGTAGTCCAACGCATGGTATATCACCAGGGCCAGGTTCACAACCATCTGAAACAACAACAAGAAAACAATTAGGGATACTCCAAAGTTAAACGTAATTCGAAATTTTATTTTAATATCTACATTCGACATAAAGTATGGACGCCGAGCAGGAAGAATTTCGTACATTGACTTATGATTACCTATCTCTGTCACTCCCGCGTGATTATGTTGCTATCGCACTCGCACAGGTGCAACGATCGGCATCAGTAACGAAATTCTTCCTGCTCGGCGTCCGTACTTTAGCATAAATGGCAGTGGCAGCACATAACACGCAGAACTGATGCTCGATGGGGTCGAAAAATTAACGGAGACCTCGCACCGACAAGCGCAACGTAGTACAACTAGCCACAAAGGGGACAGACAACCGGCAAAGTACAAGTCGAGTTTCTCTCACACACCGAGGCTTCCGTACTCCCATACAATATGAATACTGACACCAAGACTGATTTGCAAAATGTGCATTATATCTATGAATGTTTGTAACTTAACATAAAATTTTCTATACAGTAGGAATTGCCTGAAACTTTAAGCGTTCACTTACAATGTAAAATTCTAGTAACTAAGTTAATAAGTAGTGCTCCTTATACAGCATACCTACACATTTACCTAACATTATTAGTTTCTTTTTTGTGGGATCAAAATGGAGGAATGGAAAATGGAAAAAATTGATCTTTTTTTTTTAATTATTTACGCAAGCTTGTCTTGCACATGACCAGTTTTTCTTATTTGTTTATTTACATCTACATTTACATTTTATTTTATTTACATTTTGCCAATTTTTTTACTTTTATACCGTTTTTGTTAAATATAAAAAGAATAAAAAAATATTGAAAAATAGCAAATATTACACGGTGAAATACAAGATTACATTTTTAACTTTATTATTATCTTTATCGATTTATGACCCATAATGGCACATATTTTGTGAGAATTTCAACTTCCTACCTATTACGGTTCAAAGATACAGCCGTTTAAGAGTAAGACAGACAGACAGACAACCGTATTCTCGCGAATAGCCTCCCGCACCCTTATTACGGACGCCTAAAAATACTGAAATTATAACCCGGTATTAGCCTCACAAGCGTGCAAATATTATTATATTATATACGAATATCGTGTATTAGAATTAAGGAACGTATTGATTTAGATTATCTAATCGAAACGACATAGTCGGCAACGACTAAGTTACATAAGAAAAGATTTAAAAAAACGGTATTACCCGGTAAAATCCCCAGTAAACTTTATCTGAAATTCAGTGAGTGTAAATGGTTCATGAACCATACAAGCTTGCCAACCGCCCCCTAATAGGGACACAAGAGATAAACACGTGCGGCTATCGATACCTACAAAATTTATGGCGTTTGAGATTTTTTAACAAGAACGAAAACAAAACCATACATACATTCCGGATATTTCTATTTGTTCACCAAATGATGCAAAAGCCGATAAAAAGACACTGATTATATTCATTAGGTACAATCTGTAGCATAAATTAAACACTTGATCCGAGTCTGATATAATGAATGCAAATCTAACATAACTAAATAGTTTCTTTTTCATTTGCGTTAGTTACTTGAAAAAGCTTGTGTTTAAATATATTCGAACACTTTCTTTTAAAGCAATCGAAGTGTTCACGATAATGAAATATGAGGCCAACTTCATTTCTAAACGAATAAGAAAATGTAGTAACTGATAAAGTAATTGAATAAAATAGTTAGTGAATAATAAAGTGTTATATCTTCGCAGCACAATCTTGTCTAGTCAATGAGCCAGATATCTATAATGGTTATCTGAACGGATATAGGTCTCAAGTGGCATTATCCGATCCACTAGGCCTACTCTTGCATAACGCGACACACCCGCGCCCCGTCCACAGCTACATACTATGAAAGAGAAGCGATTTGACAATAATTATAGTTTAAAAAACTGAAAACCCCGACTTCATAATACGCAATTCATTTACTTGAATTACATTTTTAAGTTATTTTCTTAGAAAAGCCAAAGCACTGACCCGATTTTGTTAAAATTTATATGGGACGACCTCTGAGGTATTATCTACCAAACAGCAAGAAACATCAAAATCTATTTTTGATGGTCACAGTGACATTTATAAGTGGCGAAGTAATCGCCTAACAAATATACAAAAAAAAAGTATAGTCGAATTTAGAACCACCTTCTTTTTGGAAGTCGATTAAAAATGATAGGGTACCGCTGTTCCCCCTAAGGCTTTAGAAAAATTGGATATTGAAATAATATTTACAACGGCTAGATTAGCATTTGAAGCCGCCTAATGAACACATTAAAACCCTTACAAAACGCTTCAGTTTCCCAAGCAGCCCTCGCTGCCATGCGCCAGCACACGCACTCGCCATGACTATCAGACGCACGGACCGTGTCGGCCGACGCAGGCGCCCATTGTGCCGCGTTGAGCAAGACTCTCAATGCAACCGCTCCCGTGCACTGCACACTCCATTAACCCACGTTTGGTAATAAGATCGATGAGGTCACTCATGTGAGAAGACCTGAGGTAACGCTCGATGATCACTACAACTGATAAACATGCAAACAATTAGTGAAATCCTTTTTAATTTTCTATTCTTTTATCCCCTTTATTATGCTACAAAAGTTGCGCGTGCATAGTTTTTTTTTTCTTTTCTATTCTTGATGTCTGTTTCCTTGATCTTAAAGTTTCGAATAACTTCAGACAGAACCTACAAGATTGTTTCGCAATATTGCATTAGTGTGTAATTTCTAATCACTAATGCATTATTTAGCCTACACAAATACGTAGATCGCACGTGTAGATCTTAATTTTGCGCTAAACATAAATAGTATTTACCTTGCTTTCAACAGAATACTGATATCTTCTATATTCTCTATAATATCCTTTGTGTTACCCTGACCTACTTCAGCTATTAGCATTTTTTCCACTTCTTCCTCCTCCATCCTTCTACGTCTTATCCACAGGCTTGGGGAGATGCGGTGATCCAAAAAAGGAGTCGACACAATAGATCTGCGAAGGTCGCAGTGACGTGCCGGAGCTGCCCAAGCCAGTTTAGTCCCCAAGGTAAAAAATAAGTCTCTTAACATGCATAACTACTGAGTCCAAAACCTTAACTGGTAGTTAGCAGAGCTATGCCGTGTGACAAAAAAACTTCAACCACGATTTATTTGTTTCAGAATTAAGTACTGCCTCACCTTCGACAATCTTCCCAGCTTCTTAGCAGCAACTTTGGCTTTGTAGCCAAAGTACGAACCAAAGATCAAATTGGACATAACGCAGGACAAGCATTAAAATGCTTTACTGTTCCCTTTACTTAGACAGCACAAATATAATACAAATCACGGCTGTCCATTATTTTCGAACAGCGGCGCTAGAATCGAGAGAACAT
Organism: Lycia hirtaria; assembly: GCA_947563715.1. Lineage (NCBI taxonomy): Eukaryota > Metazoa > Arthropoda > Insecta > Lepidoptera > Geometridae > Lycia > Lycia hirtaria. The sequence continues at coordinate 42,791,636 of OX387379.1, forward strand.
CGCTTATTATTGTATGCAAATCCAACACAATGTGATTGTATTGTTGCGCAAACGAATGCAACTGTAACTATTATAGGCTGACGATTTACATATTATTTAATTTTATGTAACTTATCAATAAATATATTTAGACCAGCTTACGCCAACTTTAATGACAGTGCAATTTTAATGATGCTTTAAATTTAAAACCAGTTATTGATTTGTATTTAAAAATCTTTATTTTTATTCCTTATCTTTTTAGGTTTCCGTACCCAAAGGATAAAACGGGACCCTATTATTTACTCCGCTGTCTGTCTGTCCGCCCGTCTGTCACCAGGCTCTATCTCGTGAACCATGATACTTAGACAGTTGAAATTTTCACAGATCATGTATTTCTGTTGCCGCTATAACAACAAAAACTAAAAAACAGAATAAAATAAATATTTAAGGGTATACATACAAAAAACGTGATTTTTTTGCTCGATATTGATAACGGCAACAGGTAGATGCTTGAAATATTCACAGAATATTGAGTTATATTGTTCACTTTAAAAATAAATAATTAAATTAAAATAAAATTAATATTTAAGGGGGGCTCCCATACAACAAACATGATTTTTTGCCCTTTTTAGGGTTCCGTACCCAAAGGGTAAAAACGGGACCCTATTACTAAGACTTCGCTGTCTGTCTGTCTGTCTGTCTGTCTGTCTGTCTGTCTGTATGTCTGTCTGTCTGTCTGTCTGTCTGTCTGTCTGTCTGTCTGTCTCCAGGCTGTATCTCATAAACCGTGATAGCTAGAAAGCTGAAATTTTCACAAATGATGTATTTCCGTTGCCGCTATAACAACAAATACTAAAAATCAAAAAAAATAAAATATTAAGGGGGGTCCCCATACAATAAACGTGTTTTTTTCGTATTTTTTTGCTCAATATTAAAAACGGTAACAGGTAGACGCTTCAAATTTTCACAGGATACTGACTTGTATATTACCTTTCAAAATAAATAATTAAATAACTATAAAGTAAATATTAAAGGGGGGCTCCCATACAAAAAACGTAATTTTTAAGCAATTTTTACTCGATCTTAATTAACAGGTAGAAACTTGAATATTTGTAAGTAAATATTTAGAAATATATTAACTATAATAATAAATACCTAATCTAATACATAAAAACTCACAAAATTAAAATAATCCGTGCATCTAAACGCGGTGCGAGCGCCGCGCCGCGGTGTGGTGGTGGCGCGAACGCGCAGGTATCGGGGGAGGTAACATCACGGAGCGAGCCATAGCCGCGCGTATTCGCGCGAGCGCCGTCATGCTGCCCGGATGTGTATCGAAAACCTACCTATAAGTTTGCAATTTACTACTTGGAATTTCGTTGATTTCTCGTTATTTTATAAACAGAACTAAACTTTGTAGTATTATAGATGATAGTACGGAACCCTTCGTGCGCGAGTCCGACTCGCACTTGGCCGATTATTCTATATAATGGTACGGAGCCCTTCGTGCGCAAGTCCGACTCGCCGGTTTTATATTATTTGAAAATTTTAAAAATAAGTAAGGTTTAAGAAGTAAATATTTTATGTTGGGGTCTATGCCTTTTATAAGCTAGTACATACTTATTCATGCTTTTTTAAAAGCTTTTATTTAACTTGCCCTGTTAGTATGTGTGGGACAAATCTTGCGAGTTAAATTAGAACCACTTCCTGTCGTTAGATTAGGTTGAAATTTGGTTTTCTTACGTAACTTCGGTGACAACGCAATAATATGGTACCATGAAGCTGGTCTCAAGATGGCGTCGGAAGGTGGCCATAGGAACTCCTAAACTAAACAAGATAAAACCGTCGAGTTTGGACTCGTTTGAATAGTCTTGACAAGCACTCTTGCATTACGTGATATCCAGGGTCTCAAGATGGCGTCGGAAGGTGGCCATAGGAACTCTTAAACTAAACGAGATAAAACCGTCGAGTAATGCACTAAAACGAAGAAAATATATTTTGAATGCAATCAAACCTACTATTTTATTAATATATAAAATTTATATTGATATAAATAAATTTTGAATGCAATCAACATTCAAAATGTATTTTAGTTCATTTAAATAAAAGCTTGTTTTTAAAAAAAAACTAGTATTCAAGAGGAAATCGGGATAAGAGAGAAGGAGTAATTACATACCTTTATAAATTTATATAACAAATACGTATACCTACTCAAAAACGTGACTAAAATAATTTATGAATCTCTAATCGAACAATTAAAATCTCTAATTGAGAAATCAGCACAGCCTTGTAACAATTTTAACGACATAAGCAATAACAATATTTTATATTATTGCGTAAAAGCTGAACGCCCTTGTGAATGTCGGAACATCTTTAAAATATTTAACATAACATGATATCAATGACATTAAAAAAAAGACGTGTGGCACTCGGAGACTGCCGCGGTAAAGCTATTGCATAATAGCTTTACGCGCGGTGTGTTAGGTTATTTTCGTTACGGAATTTCTGGATTCGGTCTCCACGCTCAAGGCCCGCGATAGAAGCTATGCAATAGCTTAATAAACATCCTCACAACTCTATAATTGAGATTGATGCAATGAATTAGTTTTTAATTTTAAACCATCTCATTTTATTCTACGCCAAAGTAGGCACACATCAAATACCTATTCACGAAACAATAGATGTTGCAACAATACAAGTAGATAAATCTTTGTTTATTGTTATTCAAGATCAAGAGTAAATTCACAATATGATAAATGAATGATGCGAAGGGAATGAAGCATCTCAAGCATAAAATAAACAAATAGATTGAGATGTTAATGAAATCGTGTACAGTTGCATTAAGGATGTACAAATATTCTTCTGTGTTAATACCAGAAATGATACTGTATCTGTGAAATCAAACAAAAAAAAATTAATTTAGTCACTCGATTGTTACATGGAAGATTTAATTAAGACACATAATAAAGTGACTGATTTAAATTCAGATGAAATTTATTTAAAAAATGTGGAGGTTTATAAATTAAAGATTTTTTTATTTCTAAATGACCTTGATGATTGTAGCATAATAAATCTATAAAAGGTAAGTTACAATATACGACAACAAGAACAGTAAAAATTAATGAACGACCGAAGGTTAAGTTTCGGCAAAAATTGGTCAAAACTTTCGACCGCACTGAAATCGTGTATTTTCGTGCGTGATCGTAATTCGCGGTATTTCGTACTTGTGGATACAAAAAAATAAAATACTGTATAACACTGAACACATATACATATGTACCTATTTTAATTACTATTTCTATAGTTTTACGTAATATTTAACTATCTGTATGTATACGCAAATAAATGATATTTTAAATTATGTAACATTTGGTTTCGATTTCGGTCGAAACTAAGACTCTGGTCTTACTTTCCGCCGAAAGCGGAATTTCGGTTTCGGCTGAAAAACTTATTTCGCTTTGATACCAATTAAAACTGATGATGACAATACAGAAGCCATGAACCTTATCACTGACAACTCAGTAGATACATTATACTTCTTAATATCTATTCTATACAATCATATCTATCTATATTATTTTTCCTTTTAAAATGTACGGAAACCTAAACACGTGAAATGTATTTTTAAGGTAGATCTACGATTGACCACCAACTCACCCGATGTTTAAGTTCCAAGAGTTTATGCATCTGTCTGATTCTCATCTGTGCACGCACGGATGCTGTTTTCATATTCACGTGCGACCGCGATTCTCTGCCAAAATGAGTTTTTATTCCAGCACTCAGTGTGACAGATGCGACGTTAATGCAAACAAAAACTACGGCAAACATTAGCTGCTAGACGGCTAGACTCGCCGGCGGCTCTTTCTGACTCATCTGTTTAACACTAGAATGATCAAAGAAGAATCTCTTATGAATATCAAATAGCAAATTTATGTTTTAAACAGCAATCAATGATATTAAAGGATGAATTTATATATTTGACAGGCCTCATAATATGGCTCAGTGGTAGCACGACTGCCTTTTGAGCAGATCGCGAGTTCGATTCCCACCCAGGGCATTTGTGTGATGAGCATGGATATTTGTTCTGTGCCTGGGTGTTTATATGTATCATAAGTATGTATTTACAAAAAAAAATAGTATATTATGTATTCTATCAGCCATCTAGTTTCCATTCTACACACTTTGATTAGTTTGGGCTAGATGGTGTTGTATGAAATGTCTACCAATACTACTCGTATATTATTATTAAGTGAGAGTCGAACTCGCGCACGAAGGGTTCCGTACCATTATTTATAAAAACGGCAAAAAATCATGTCTGTTGTATGGTCTATTTTATTTTAGTTAAATTATTTATTTTTAAGTGAATAATATAACTCAATATTCTGTGAATATTTCAAGCGTCTACCTGTTGCCGTTATCAATATCGAGCAAAAAATCACGTTTGTTGTATGGGAGCCCCTTAAATATTTATTTTATTTTGTTTTTTAGTATTTGTTGTTATAGCGGCAATAGAAATACGTCATCTGTGAAAATTTCAACTCTCTAACTATCACGGTTCATGAGATACAGCCTGGTGACAGACGGACGGACGGACGGACGGACAGACAGCGAAGTCTCAGTAATAGGGTCCCGTTTTACCCTTTGGGTACGGAACCCTAAAAACTTGTAAAAATAATAACTATAGACCATGACTATCGCGTTTCAATAAGTTATCTTACTAATTAGAATTTAAAAATCTTAAATCAAGCCGTTACTTTACAAATGAATCTATTGAATAAGCAGGTCTCATAATTAGTGTGGGAATAAATTTCGTTAACTAGCTTGAAGAATGAGTAATATTTAGAAATAACATACATTCCTTCATAAATACATAATTAAAAGACTTAATCACATTCCTTCCATGCAACCTATGTGTGTTTCCACTTATAATTCAAACGGTTCCATCAGTAATCTAAATTCTTTCATCTATCTATACAGTTTTTAGTAGTTACTCGTAGATGCTGTAGTTGCTTGCTTAATCCAATATTCAACAGTTTTATGTTTCAATGTCTATTTTTTGGGCTTTCTCGCCAGAATTTTGTTAACGCATGTAAGGATCTACTTACAAGAAACTACTTTAAATTATTAAAACAAATTAAAATCTTCATCGACGGATTAGTAAAAAGGGTAATTCAATTACCTGTGTCACTACTAGTAGTAAGATTGGTAGTAGCACGGGCAACAAACGGGATCAACTTGGGAAGTGTTTTGTTATGTTTTAAAAATTGTCCAATCATGTGTGCAACAATTTTAACGGCCAACATCTACTCATACAATTAATACTTATACTTTTAAGGTTGGGCTAAAAGTGCACAGCTCTCTCGCGCATCACACCATTTTTAAACATATAAAATCACTGAGTAGGGATATTAGGTAATGATATTATAAAAGTGAGATATACCCGTACGTACCCAAAGGGTAAAAACAGAACCCTATTACTAAGACTTCGCTGTCTGTCCGTCCGTCTGTCACCAGGCTGTATCTCATGAACCGTGATAGTTAGACAGTTGAAATTTTCACAGATGATGTAAGTATTTCTGTTGCTGCTACAACAACAAATATAATAAAATAAATATTTAAAGGGGAATAATAAAAATAAAATAAATTTAAATAAAAATAAATTTATACAAGAAACGTGATTTTTTTGCTCGATTTTTTTACTGTGAGAGGGGTGTTTCTTGTTTCGTCGTCTAGTATTTATTTTGGAGAAAGGTGATGGATTTCAGAAATTGAAATAAAGGCTTAACTTTATCGATCAGGTCTGCGAACAAAGACTCGAATTCTGTGTCCGCGAAGATGTTAATGAAAACGTACATTATAATCAGTGACACAGTTGAATAGCTTGCGCACGCGAATCCATTAACACACTGATTTTATCCATTGATACACGTTTACTTACTTAATTAACATAGGATTGTAAAGAGTCTGCTAATATCGGATACAGTAATACAAACATTTAACGATCATAAGCATAAGCGATAATTATAAGCATAAAAATAACAGCATGTACAATAGATAGGTATCGTACTTATTTGTGAACTTCAAAAAAAGGTTCTCAATCCTACTGTAAGTCTAGATTTGTATTCTCCGAGATATTCGCTTTCGGTTTTGAACAGATTTTGACGAAAACCTAACTTTTTTTCTTTCCGCCAAAGTTAACAAATCTGAGCAGGGATGGTGAAAACATATATTATATTTATGTTTTATTCTTTATTCTTTTTTCAATAACATACACGACAGAATGCAATAGGGGAAAGTACACAATTCAAATACATATTAATAAGCTGTATCGCATCCTAAAATTATGTATGCCTAGCTAGATAAGGTAAAGTGGGTTAGTACATTGTGGGAAATAAAGTTAATTAAAAGGGGAATTTTAAACCATTAGACTTGAATATTAAACTAATACTAACATGTAAATCTAACATTATTGACAAACAAAATATAATAACACATTCATTAAAGTGAGAGCTTCAAATTATGTTTCTTAATTAAATTGTTTAATTTTTTATATAATATATTTTATTTATATTAGATTTTTTTGTGTGAACATCTCTATTCATTCCTGCAAATCTGCAGTTACTATACTGTGGCTGCGTTCGAACCGTTCGTACCACCAAATATACCTGTAGTTAGTTTTATATGCTAAACATGTGTTCTATTTGTACTATTCCAATCGCTAATCCGTTCTTGTATTACAATGATGACCACCCGAGATAACCCTTCACTCTCCACGGTTCACTCGGTCACTATCATACAAGGGCCCTGGGGTCTCCACGGCCCCTATATGGGATCGGAGAAAGTAAATTTCTTTGAAAGTCGTATTTATTAGGACTGTTTGAATTTGGAACGTCGTGAAATTGAATTTGACGATTGAAAGTTCCAAATAGATCGTGCTCGTAGATTCCTGGTGAGAAATGTTCACAGTTTAAAGAGTCACGGTCGATTTTGGACATCGTGGCGTATTGTCAAGTCTGTATTCGTAGGTACAAGCTCTGAGAATGATCGATGAAAGTAAGAGCTACTCGGTATTGTGAATATGATATATGTATAGAAAAGATCGAAAGTTCCAGGTCCTTTGAGACTTTCTCGCATTCGTTAGAAATTACATGGTGACGCTTGGGACATTAAGGTAATGGAAGGTCAAAACTTGTTTCCTTTTCTATAATAGGAGGGAAACTCATATTGGTAATTATTATATACATGGTAAATAATAATTACTAAGTAATAGTTTTTGACAAGGTGAGCTAAATGCGAAATATTTAGTCTATTAAATTTTCCGCAATGTCCTCTTCATTAAGATATCCTATGATCAGAAATATATTTGTTTGAACCTTAACCTGCCCGAAACCGTTTGATAGAACTGTGTAGAAAAACGACGGGATGTTATAAGTCTGACGTGTCTGTCTGTGGCATCGTAGCTCCCGAACGGATGAACCGTTTTTTTTTTAAATTATAATGATGAATTAGTCGGGAGTGTTCATAACTATGTTTCATCAAAATTGGGTCAGCCGTCTTTTTTTGTCGGGGGTTTTTGAGTTTTCTAAACTTATACTTGTATTATATCCAGAACCCTTCTTATTTACAAATATTCGATTTTCAGATATAGGTACATACTTAACAATTATTTGTATAAAACTTTCTTATCAGAAATATTTACTTATCAGACGAGTTGTCAAATGAACTTTCAAAATTTTGATAGTGTCTTTTGAAAAAACAAATTTAATTTCCTGGACAATACAATTGGGTATTTCGTAATCCGTACGTAGATAGGTAGCCCACGCAACATAATAATATTGTAATTTGCTAGTATGATTTATTTTTTAGGGCTCAGTAGTAACTACGAGGAACTCTTTTAATTTTCCACGTCAGCCTGTTATCGGTCCGTGTGTCACAGCTATTTTACTCAGAGACAACGAAATTAGGGAGGTAGATGTGTTCAGTGAACCGCTAAACTATTAGACCTGGAAATTAATTATTAACGATAGTAGTACCAAAAATCTTCAATTAATTTTTTTAACGCTCTTTGTCACAATTTTTGGAGATATACATATTTTGAGATAAATATGTCATTGACATATTTGGAAAGTTGTCTGAAGAAAAATTTCTCATCAAGTTGGTCTTCTTTTAGATTGTAACATTAGCTACGGAACCATACCATATGCATGTCTCGACACTGTCTCAGCCAGTTATACATAATTAAATAAGTAAAATAAATAAATAAGTATTGCCGGACATTTCACACAACACCATCTATCCCAAACTAAATAAAGCTTGTACTATGGAAACTAGATGGCTGATAGAATACTTAATTTTGTAAATACATACATAAGATACATAGAAAAACCCAGACACAGAACAAGCATTCATGCTCATCACAAAAATGTTTGCCCTGGGTGGAGATCGAACCAACAACCTACAGCTTAGCAGGCTACTGCCAACTGACTACTACTAGAAGGCCAGTCAAATTATGTTATAATAATAGATCTACGTTTGGCCACCAACACGCCTGATGGTAACCACGTCGATCTAAAATACATATATTCACTCTAGCACTGAACATAACCAGATTTCTGTTTTCAGGACACAAAAGAGATAAGCACTGTATCTCCCGTGCAGTGCGCATCATGAATTTGTATACCTACATGTTGAAAACTTTGTGTACGAATTTTGGACATCTCAATGAGAATTGGCTCCACTCACCACTTGCTCGGGCGGGATGTCGCAGCAGCTCTCAATTGGGCTAATGCGATAGGCGCGACCCACGCCCACTGATGGAACTAATTAATTTGATTTGTCGCCCAACACGCGATGATTGTCTACACAACGTCATCTACAGGGTGGTTAAAACTTAACTTGATTGATATGGATAGATTTAAAAAAAATGAGAAACGTATTATACTTATATTATATGTGTTTCTGTGTTATCTCATGTATTTTTAATTTTAATGTATAAAGGATCATTACATTCGTTTTTTACTTATATTTATCACCGTCGAATATTTGTATCATGTGAATCGTTATGTAGACGTACGAAAGTCAACGACATAGCACATAGGATTAGCAAGTTAAAGTGGCAGTGGGCATAGCACATAGCATGTGGAACTAATTGACGATGGAGCCAAATAGTTCTCGTGTGGAGACCACGCACCGGCAAGCGCTACGTAATAAGACCAGCTAAAGATGGACAGATGACCTCATACAAGTGACGGGAAAACGCTTAATGCAAGCCGCTTCCAATCGGTCTTTTTCAGTGGACTTCTTATGACTGAGATGATGATGATAATGAATAATTCTTCATTATCATCACCATCTTCATCATCATCTGTCTGAACTCTTGTTACGTATATAGAACACCCTGTATGCATTGTTGTTTTTATTTGACCAATTTAAACGAATTGACCTAAACCTACATAAGCGTTAGTGGGGTACCACAATTCTATCGATAAATTAAATACATCACGTTTGATAACAACTAAACATATCGAAATAATACTAACAGTAATAACTATGCTTACTTAAACTATGTTTAGATTATCAGGAAAACTTGAATCTAATTCTTACTATTTCACACGAAAAACTTTTTTTTTAACCCGCGACCCAAAAAGAGGGGTGATATAAGTGTGCGTTGGTTGGTTTGAAGATGATTGGCGTTAGGGGTTGGTGATCTAACGTAGATCTATCTCATACACGACAAATTTTTGTAGGATAAGTTTGACTTAGATTAAAATAGAACGTTCCGAATCAAGTGTTGCCATGCCCTTATATGACCATTATTCCTGTATTCCTAAATAAGCATGTATTAGTATAAGACCAGCATGTATCTACATATGACGCAATAAATAATTTGAATTTTTATAAAAAGTCACAAATATTTTATTAAAGATTCATTTAGGACATATCGCTGCAATGTGGAACTTTCGTACTAAATAGTGGCAACAATACCGATGACAAAACAAGTCCCTCTAAGACAAATTAGAGGATTTACCCAAAAAAAAATATCGTCAATGTTCCTACGAGAGATTCGGACTATAGTGTGAATCGATGGTCTTATTTTAAATCGTGCGTTTCGTCCATGGTGTAAATCCAATCACTTCCAATCCAATTACTTTTTAACTGGATGGATTCGACTGACGTGACTGTATCAAAGTGATATTATCTACTTTTTGTGTAACAAAAACATTTCTCTCTAATCCGAAAATTGCAAGAAAAACATGCAAAAAACCTGAAAACTGACTGTACATTTAAATTTTCATAGTCTTTTTAATTTTTCAGGATTATTTAATGCGGTTTTTCCAGAGTAAAAACTTTCGCTAGCAATCATTTACGTAACCTACTGGATTTGCAGAGACTTAATTAGAATAGAAGAGCTTTCTAGTGGTCGGAAACGAGAGCGTTATAAGAGCTTTTAGGATTTAAGTCTATTACGGCTCTATTTAGTTTGTTATTAGAAATCCTATGTACCTACTTAGATTAATCTAGTTATTCTTAGAAATTTCAACAGTGAAATAATAAGTGTGATTAGAAAATGTTCTAGTGTTCGTTAAATACTCTAATAATTAGATATAAGTTCTAAGTACAATATATTCAGTTGGGAGTTACTGGCTTTCATCTCATCAAGATCTAGGCTAGGTTTAGACTGCGATAGCTGTAGGTACGACCATCAATTAAAAAGTAAAATCGGCTAAGTATGAGCACATAGACAGTTTTATTTCGTAATTGGAGTACGGAGGCCTCGATGTAAGTACTGAGGGTTCCATACGGTCAAATGTCCCAGAAACTTTGACCTCAAAGTATGTAATACTAGTGTATGTATTTTCTGTGTCTTTCTAGGTGCCAAGATACGGGTTATAGCCCAGTTTGGTGGTTAGGGGCATAATCGGTCAAGCCGTTTAGGCTGTAGACGATCATTTAGAAATATACATATGTACATACCCACATACAAACATACATACACTTAAAAAACATAACCCTCCTTCTTACGCAGAGGAGTAAAAAGTCGTCTATGTATCGTGAAGCACACACAAGCACACAACAGTGTATTTTGTCAGGCTTACCTAAACACCAGTACCAATATCAGACGAGCTATTAGCCTTACCCTTAGCCTTTACTATCTTAAACAACACCGACTGGCCTCGCAGATCAGTTGGTAGTATGTCTGCCTTCCAAGCCGTATGTCGTGGGTTCGATCGCCACGAGGAGAAACGTAGTTTATTGAGCATAGATATCATGCAGGTATGTATTTGCAAATTAAAATAAATATGTATATGTATGAGTATTATATCAGTTATCTAGTCCCCATTGAACAAGATTTGCTTAGTTTGGGATATATGGCGTTATGTGGAAAATGACTACTAGTATATTTATTTATACCAACATCCAAAAATTTATATTTTTATGTATATTTATAATTATAATAATTGATTTATGTGTATTTTCAATAAAACAAAAAAAAAACATTTTACATTTCATAAATTTATAAGTTTATAGTCATACCAAAATGTTACGGTCTACCTACCCACATACAAACAATGCTACAGGCGCAGCATTCAGCTTGCGCAACTGAGGGTAAAACAGCATGGGGCGGAAACGGAAAGTGCCATGTAAATGAGATGACGGTAGAATGCACGCCGGAAGGTGTCTGCGTACAAACGTCGTAAACTGTTGTTAGAGATAAAAGTAAACTACCGCAGTCTAATGAATTTTTTCTACTGTTTCAATGGATACATAATATAAGTATAACTCACCGAGTTCAAAGTCGACATACCGCTTACAGAGCGGTGTGTTCCGGTAGCTTATCTTGGGAGCTAATTCTATAGCGTGCTACAGCTGGCACCATTAGTGATCGATAGTGAGTGATGGCTATCAATCATTATTTATATCACTCACAGTCACAGACAAATCACCAAATTACAAGCCAAGTAGTTATAAACCGCGACCGCTACAACAGTCCAAATAGAGTTAAAACGCAGAAGACCCACTGACTAACCGTTAAAGATAATTATACGCCACGGCGATTGTCTTTGGGTGTCTCCATTGTTTATTTTGATCTTTCTATTCGTCACGGTTTTTGTCGTCACGTTTTTAAATGTTAGAATTAGGGTTCAATGGCCTGCTTAATCACGAGCTTTTTTCACTTTTTTGCTCATCAAAAAATCGGCTTTTAATCGTAGATTGAATAGAATTTTGCTAGAGCAAACAAAGCGTTTCATTTTTCTTTTGCTGAATTACATGCCGTTTCTCGACAGGGATTATATTGTATTCAAATAGAATAGGAATCTGGCTTCAGTTTAGCTATCCTTTTTTTTTTTTTTTTTTTTTTTTTTTTTATCTTTTTTATGTTGTCGTGGTTAAGATGGTACGATGTGTATGCGGTGGGAAATTCAAATTTCAAACAGTTTTTTTGTCATTGTAGTCAAGTCAGGTATCTATAGAAAATAATCATAGGGTTTGCAACAATACAGGAATATTCTTCATATTATCAAGTAATTTTTTTTTAACAAAAGTATATCGTTTTACTTTTTTTTTACGCAACATAGATCTACGATTGACCACCAAATTGCCTGATGTTAATTAAGCGACGGTGTGGCCGAGGATGGAGCTCGTCGATCTAGAAGATATTTATTCACTCTTGCCTTGAAAATTCCAAGATTGTAGTAATCAGGAAACGGAGATGGTGGCAAAGAATTTGCCGACTTTCTGCTAGTCCTGTAGTGATATGGGTAGGATGAAATTAGAGCGTCAAGCTCATACGCACACTCCCCGAAATGAATCCTGTAGTTTTCTACAGACAGACATGATGAAGTTTGACAGCTGTCATTCGAAACTAAGATCTCGATGAGATCTATCACTTTCATGTTGAAAATACTAGTCTAGGATCAATAGTTCCTGAGATATGAGCCTGTCAAGTTTCACAGCTGTCATTTTGACGAGTGTCAAAAAATTATGCAACTTTAAGACTTATGCGCGGCTTTGATTTACAACTGAATTTCAGACTATACTTTTTGGGTCTTGTAATTTTTGCCTATTGTAATAATAATAATACATCTCTTGCAAAAATAAAAATATACGTGTTTTCGTAACCTCCAACAAACTATTTCGTTATAAACAATTGATTTTACTAGAATTAGAGCCAGGAGAAGCTGACATCTGTTTTAATTGAATTTCTGGCTTTCGAGGAAGATTCTACTCTCTTTGCAATCAGAAAGTTATGGTGTCAACCTTCAACTCAAATAAAATTTTAGCCGAAAAACGATTGAAATGATTAAAATGAATTTTATTGTAGTCGAAGGTGTCAACACTATCGTCCAATCAGTCCCATGATGGGTACCATAGTATTACATTATGAAATTATATACATATAAATAAATACACACATATAAAATGACAGCGTGATCGGACCAATGGAAGTTGTACCGTTTTCAAGATTTTGGATTCGATGTCAATTGTCGTCCTTTACATAAATATTTCATGAACCGTAATAACATTTTTTTTAAATAGAAAGAAGAAACTTTGTTCAGTATTTTCTAGAAATTTTAATGAACGCTCTTTCATTATCTAACTTCAGATCGCGGTAGCAAATCGCCAGTTAGCCACCAAAGTAATTCGCAATTAGAAATGTAAACAAAGTTAGCTGTAATCTTAAAATAAATACAAAACGCGTCGGACGGTTCGCAGTATCTTCCATTCAGCGTTCACGGAGCATGCTAATGCGAAGAAATTCCCTGGGAAATATTCACGGGTCCCGGCAACAACTCAAGCGATTGGAATTCAAGTGAAGAAAGCTTCGGAATGGATAAGAAAGTTGCATTTGATATCTGACTTTTTAATTGAATAGAACAACCATCATCATTTATCTCAGGCACAAGAAATCCACCGCTGGACATAGGCCTCTAGACCCCAATGGATTTTCAAAATCAGCCGAAAGCAACTTGCAACCAGCGTCTTCCAGCTTATATGTGGTCTATCCACTATGTGGCTGGTCTTCCTACGCTGCGCTGCGCTACATCGGTGCGTGGTCTTCACTCGAGAACTTTTCTACCATCGGCCATTCAGTTCTGAGTGTAGGAATAGAATATAATTATTTATTGATATAATTCAAGCGACATTAAACAATCAATGCAACGAAAAGTGGCCAAAACCGTGTGGAGACACATTACTACATACATTACGTATCTCGACACATTCTTGGCCACTTTTTTGTAAAAAATACTTCCAGGTATAGATAATACAATAGACCGAAACCGAGAAAAATCAACGTGAATACATATTTTGATTTTGCACATAGATAATTATAGTACATAGCCCGTACGACCTTGAAATGCGTCTGGAAGAAAATTGAGCCATAAAATTCTGGTTCTGGCTGCTTACAAATAGTTTTAAAAAGTTTCATAAATATCCTATACTTCTGTATAAAACAGCCGTCGCTAAATAAGTAAATTCTGGCGGCCATGGGGTGCGATTTTTAAATCGTTCGAAAGGAATTCACGTGCGAGTATGCCTGACTTCCGAACAATATTTTTGGAGATGTTTTTGTTAACATCATTGGAACGGTTGAGATTATTCGTTACATTATCGAGTAATGTGAATGACTGAGAGCAAACGAATTCTTGAATGTCGTCCGAAACAAAGTCATATCTGTATGCTATACTTAACTTTCGAGCGATTCAAAAATTGAACCCATTAGTGAACATATTTCACACAGCACTATCTAGTCCTAAAATAAGGAAAGATTGTAGATAGAGAACCATATAGCTGATGTATCAGCTATCTGGTTATAACTTTTTTGTTAAAAGTTATTTAGACGTATAACTTTCCTTAACTTTACTTTTAACTTTTTTTTTCTTTCTTTTTTTTTTGGTCTTTTTGGAAATCCATGGAGGAGGCCTATGTCCAGCAGTGGACTTCTTATGGCTGAGATGATGATGATGATGATGACTTATAACTTTTATATATAATTATAACTTTTTTGTAAAAACATATTACTTAAGAGACACAACAAACATTATGTTCATGACAAAAATATTTATCCTAGGTGGGAATCGAAAAAAATCCCCAAAAGTGTTCGAAACTACAATTAGAGATTCGTTTCAAAATAAACGTAAGTACGTAAGTAATACCTATTTAAAAGTATTGCAAAAAAAAATGGGTAAAGTAAAAATTTTAATATTTTTGGATGCTAATAGCTAAACCAATTTGAAAATTAAATTTATTTATTAATTTATTATATATATATTAATTATTTATTTATTGTTTAAATTTATTAAATTAATTAAAATTAAATTTGATGCATGATCTGAAATATGACAGATTTATTTTCTTTTAAAATTAATCGTATTTGAGAAATAAGGATAAAAAAATAATATATAATTATAATGAAACTTTTTAACTTTTAATTTCTTCGTTTGCTATCATGACAACAAACCACCATTATTATGAAATATTTTTATAGAGAGTTTTCTTTCACACCGTGAATTCGGCGAATCCAGTTCCGTTAAGAACATTGATAAAAACAACAATGCCCGTAGAGAAATGTGTTTCGTAATAAAGCAAACTGAGTGAGCACAATGAAGCGATCAAAATGACGGAATAGTGGAATAGTTTTGAGGTGTCTTTTCTGCGACATCTTCCCACGGGTCGTGAACTTACCAAGGATTGTGTAATCCAACTGCTAAGGGAAAGGCGAATGTGATGTGCTTTCTACGCTAATTTGCAAGTGCTATTTCCTATTTATTAATCAACTCTAACAAGATTCTAACTTTATTAATCAACTTAATCAAATTCTAACAAGTTTGTTCAAATTTTACGCGACTGCCGGACGAGGGTTTTATAGCGATGTTATCTTTTTATCTGACTACAGCGAAGCAAAAGGGAGGGTTATGTTTCTGACCGGTATGCGTGTATGTATGTATGTACATATGTTCAGGTGTTCCCTCATAACTTCTAAACTACTTATCATAATTTGACAAATAAGGTATCATTGGAAGCGTCTTGTTTGTCCGCTGGGTGACGTCATATTAAACTGACTATTTCATACATATTCATGGTATTGTTCAAATGATAGAGGATTTTAGAGCGTGATTTTTCAGTAGTCGGGTTTTAGTTTTTGAAGTTATTTTTTATTCTTTAGCATGCTTTTTTATTTATTTTTATTCGAAAATAGGCTTGCGCTTGACCGTCAACTCACCTGGTGTTAAGCGACAGTTACGGTCTACGATGGAGCGCGCTTGTCTAGAAGAAACCTATTCACTCGCGATTTGAAGACACCTAGATTATATCCAGTTGGAAAGACCCATTCAGGAAGCGCATTCCACAGTTTGGCAGTTATGCTCTACAGCCTAAAGCCTCTCTGTTACAAAACCAAACGTGAGCAGTCTCAATTTGTCTCACCAAAGTGAAGACAAAGTGTAAGGTGGATCACGCTTGCCCATATTGAAGACTGCTTCAAGCAAAATATCTGAGTAAAACTAGAGTAGGTGTCTCGTAAGATCTCAGAAGGGCGTGCGCATCTTTTGAAGTACAAAAGTTCCTATTCAGAGTTGAATAAAAAAACCTTCATTTATACACGATGAAGGCATAAAAAAACTGAAATTAATAACATTTATTTCCGTTCTTAACATAAAACTTATGAAACCTATTCATATATAAATAAATAAATAAATAAAAATTAAAAGGAATAAAGACGAAATACCACGATGTTCGTGAATTTCGTATTTCATGTTATGCCGTTCTCAGTGTTTTACTTAATATTTAATAAGGCAATACACGGAACCTCAATGCACCAAAATACGTTGTATTTCGCAACGATCACCAAAAAGAGCACAATGCATTCGTTATGTAAACAACCACCCGCTTCTGTCACAAGAGGTCAGACGGTGGCTCAACACAATACATATACATATTCGGGATGTGTTACAGTTTCATAAGTATGGATTTATATGAATATGTGTGATTGGAATGTGCATTAACCATTTATTTATTTAGCAAACGGCGACATAGCTGGGTTTTTATAAGAAAAGAGGGCGTCATCGTTTCATGGTGAATATTCCGAAAACCTGAACGAAATGCTTTAGTTCCACTTTTATCGTAGAAAAAGCTTTCAGAGTAGGCTTTACAAATAAATTAATATAATCTTTAAATACACCCAGATTACATTAGTATATATTTATGATAATATTATTTGTGAGTCGCACGTTCTATCTACCACAACATCGATTAATGTCAAGCGAGCCAGAAGTCAAGCGCAAGCCTATGCATGCGCTTGACTTCTAGCTCGTAAATAGGCATGTAATATATGAAAACACGTCGATTACTCATACATTTTTTTTTAAACTGACAAACAGTTTATGATGTCTCATCATGCCTGTACATAGACTTCAAATAATAACACTCCTTTTTGTGCAGCCGCGTTATTTTATAGAAGCTAGCCGATGACGCAAGAAACACAAATCGAATAGATCACATAAAGGCAGCAGACAACTGGAAACTTCCAAAACAATTTCACACAGCCCCGAGCGAACCAACAACCAAGTTAATCGATTCTTCCGTCAAACAAATCTAAATCAACGCGCTCATTTGTCAACCAACGTCGTTAAATTAATTTTAATCTATTAGTCAATAGAGTTAACTTGCGAAAGTAGAAGATTTAAAGCTATGTATATCATTATTCAGCCTTTACATTGTTTTAAATTGTTATATTAGCATAAGCTTTATTTTAATTGTACTCCTCATAGATAAAATTAATGTATTTTTATTAAATTTGTCAATATATTTCTCAATTTATTTAAGAGCGAAAGTGGACTCACACTTTCTAACCAAAAACGAAATGACTGAAATACCGTTTGTAGATCTCAAATCAGGGTTGTCGATAATGTTTTGTTTCGTCTTATATTTTTATTATCTTAATATTTTTCTTCAATATTAATTTTTGAATCAAGACAAATAATCAAACTAATTATACCAACCTAATATTTTGTTTTTGTCTCGTTGCAATAAAACTGAACAAACTCCACGTAATTTTGTTAAAAATCGCGACATTTAAAATCACTTTATCACAGGAAATTTAATCCCTCATAAATCAAAGAAAGACAGATAGGTAATATAGAAAGAAAGTTTCGTAAAAACGAAAGTCTACAAATCACAAAATCACACAGGATGTTATAAGAATGTTGCTTCCTGAACAAATTTATTATGATCCAATCAAAGTTTCTACCCAACTAATTCACGTTGTGATTTTATGACAATGTTAAATCACAATTGCCCTTTATATCTTATTTTTTAATCATAAATTAATGTTGCTTGACAATTTTTATACCACTATGCTTTAAACCATGACATGACATAGTTCGATGATTTTAATTTTATTTTTTTTGTTTGATGTTAGCATCATTCTTGCACATTTGCCATTTGTCGATTTTAAAATACATCATGGCTAGTATGTTTTTTTTTCGGGTGACTATAAAAGTAGGTATTTCTACGGGGGTTAGGTATATGAATATTTTTGGAGCATAGGCAAATTAGGCAACCCTAGGTATAGCGCCACTCGTGATTCCCGTGGGTGGCGCTAACAAATCGATCCGAGCCTCACAACACTCCGCCCACAGCTATTATCGATTATTACTTGGTAAACACGAAAATTACTAACAGCTTGTTAGGTAAATCGAATATTTAGCAGAGTTATTTTTTTCAAAGTTAAAACTAAAATCTGTAAATTTATTCGAACTTGAGACGGTAATCTTAAAAGTAACTACCTACCTACTCCAATATTGAATTAAATTACTAAAAATCTTTTTCAATGGTAGCTTATTTCGAAATATTTGAAATAATTTGATTCGCTATTTATCCATTTTCGATAAAATAATAGTTTTTTTTTTAATTATAATATTCATCTTCCATTATTTCACATGTTTCTTTTTATTAGGTCGACCTGTATATAACTATGTAATGAAATCTAAGGTAACTGATTTAACCATCTTCCAAGGATCGTAGCGTCATGAAAATTGGCAGCTGTATGTAGTTCCGATGACAATACAATAATATGGTACTGTCGCACTGATCTGATGATGGAGCCGGAAGATATGAACTAGAACTTCATGATGGAACATCGTATCATAGCTGTGTTTGGATTTGTTAGAAAAGTCTTGTAATGAACTTTGACCACAATAATTTGTAGCATGTTTTTTAGTTTTTTAAACTGTAATTTATTTAAAGTCTAAGTATATCACACTCATCATCCGCCGCCAAAATAAAATTCAAAACAGCATAAACGAATTCCGGAAACCAAATTCCGTGATACATGCTTATAACTGTAATTTTTACGAAAAACTAAACTACCAGTTACGTGCATTATGTGATAACAACACGGCATAATGTGCCAAATATTTAATCTTGTTACGACATAATTCGATGGGCGAAAAGAGTGCCGGTTCGCGTGACTGTGCCTTTCTAATCATTTTGAAATAGTTTTGACAGGATAAAATTCCACTTACTAATAGTAAACAGGGTTTTATTATGAGACGTTCTTCGGAAGTGATGTCTGCGCTGCTCCTTTTGAACAAGACCGCCGTATGCGGTTGAAACTATAGTCGGAGAATTCGGCTCAAAAATAGACGTGAGTAACCCGTATAAAAAATGTACACAGGGTTATTACGATGACCTGTACTAAGCCGAAAGGAGGTCATCATTATATCTATTGTTATTTGTTACATATTTCACTTTGGGCACAACTTAAATATTGCAACAATTTTCTATACTAAAAGAAAAACAAGATACCCGACTGCATAAGTGTGATTTTGTTAGTATGTATAACTTACTTTCATTTTCACGAGAAAGTATGCGCAAAGCCGATGTAAAATATATTTTAATAAGAATAATTCTTGTAAAATCATTTATTTGATACGAAAAAGGTTAATTTAAGATGACGAAAAAATACAATTTTAAGCCTTTACAAGGGTTATTGAAAATTTATATATTATTTTATTTTTTTATTATTTTTATTATATTATTTTAAAATTATTGAAAAAATAGGATGTAGGAGGTAATATAGAAATACACATACTCACATATATACGTATGTACATATTGATTAATTCGATTTTTTTTTTCCACTACGCCAATACTTTTTTACTCGTTTCATCCACTAAAACATGAAAACTACAGCGTGTTTGACGTGTCTGTGTGTGTGTCTGTCTTTTATTTGATAGGGAATTAGTCAGGAGTGTTTTAGCTATGATTCATCAAAACACTTTTTTAAACTATCACGGTCATTCATTAAAACACTATGGTGCATGTAACTGTGCCGATATATCGGGAGCTCAAAATTAACGCGAACGGTATATTAACGGAAATTAACGGTATATATGTTTCATCAAAATCGATTCAGCCGTTTTTTTTTTTTGTCTTGGGTTTTCGAGTTTTCTAAACATAAAGTTGTACATAGTTGTCTCACATGTGACCACGGACGCTGCAGTGTGCGAAACTTCAGGTCATAAAATTATGTAAAATATACTTACACGATATATTAGTCAAAATTGGTTTCATTTCAATATGTAACGATCGCGATACCCTTAGAAAACATCAAGGGCCTTACCGAAAAACGTTACTTAACTTTAACCAACGACTCAAATTTTCTGTCTTCTCTCCGCAAGTGACATTACGTGTTAGCGAGAAGTTGACAAAATATGTTATGCATTGATTAAAGTTAAGTAACGTTTTTCGGTAAGGCCTTAATAGCGTATCACTCATAACAACTACCCATTTGATATGATACATAGAATGATAAGAACACCTGCACCAAAAAAACGACTGCAACTAACCACTCCCATTACCCTTACATAATCACCAGTCATCTGTGACGTAATTTTAATTCACTTGTCTCATCTGTGATGCGATCTCATATGAATAAATATAGATTTATACCTCCAGGCCTTATTTGATTGCTCGTTTATTAGCGTAGGTGTATTGGACCTACGCGGATACGACTGCGCTTGAAGTCCGGATAAAAATATTGAATTGTGCATGATTTATGTAACTATAATATTTGTTATGTTTTAATTGACACCTTCTTTTGACAGCATTGACACAAACTCCGGAAGGTTTTTTACGGTTCCGTACCACAAAAAAAACGAAACCCTTTTCGGATCACTTCGTTGTCTGTCTGTCTGTCAAACCCTTTTTTCTCAAAATGTGTAAACTTAGGTCTGTGTTTCTTTGGAGCTGTAAATAAATTAAGCTTCTTAGCTAAGTCAACGCAATAAATAATTTCTAAAATACGGTCAGTTTTGCCTTATATTTTTATACACACAAAGAAACCAAAATCTACGGGATACTTTAAACTGAGCAATAGTTAATAAAGGCGCTTTCCCTTTTAAAAAAAATGTCATGTCAATTTAAAAAAAAAGCATACTTATTATGTACATGTACATAGTGCAGTATACACATGGAAGTAACAAAGTGTATAGTATACGCGTACACAAACACAAGAGAGACAAGAGCGATAACATAGAGGTGTGACGGCATGAAAGAGCGCCATGCCATTTTCCGTCACGGCATACGAACCGATTTCAATGCCAAATCGTGCCAATATATGTTTCACATTTAAACTCATTGCAACGTTCGATCGATCAATGAAAAAATATTCAGTTTTTCTTGTCGATTAAAAATTAGCACAGGGTGAATGACCACACATTACAATGAAATCGGCATCCAGTAACATTTGTGGCGATCGACATCGTAACGCTTTCGATTCATATTAGGTTTAGGATTGACCACGACCGGGCAAAGGTTGGAACCACAATTGGCAAGAACTCGAGAACCAACAGCCAAAAAATTATAAGACCAAGACAACGGTAAAAATTTAGTTGTGGGATTTTGTTTACGCATCCTACAATGTAAACTATGGCCAAGACCGTGTCGAAACACGCATCACCATATACGTATCTAGACACGGTCTTGACCACTTTCTGTAAGGAATACTAGCAGGCAGTTTGAATATTATTATGTTTGTTCTACTTGAATCTTGTACTCTGGCCCAATTTTGAGATTAGCCATAAACCACCAAAGTTGAAAAAAATTATAACAACTTATTTAGTGAGAACTGATTTTTATATGTAGGTATATGATATTCCAGACGCATTTAATTCGTTCGTCAAACGCATTCGTTCGTCACTAAATAAATAAGTAACATCTGGCTACCCTGGGCTCTTGGACTATTAGCATGATGGGATGTGGTATAGGAAATACATACAGAGAATTTCTGTCAAATAAATCAAATTGCTAGTTTAACAACCGGCAAGTACCATTTGTACTATTGTGAACCCAGCCTAATCAAATACTTGGTTAACGCCACACAAGAAATAATAGTACCAAAGCCGGTATTAATTACCACATGCCTTAACCACAATGGCTCGAAGAAAGTCCACTTACGTAGCGAATTCGTAATACACAATACGAGCTTTCTTTCTATCACATAATATTTAAAACGAGCCATTTTCAGCCTTATACTCATTAGGTTTTAGATCGTATGCAGAAATGTATTTAAAATCGGCGTAATTAAAACTTTCGAACTGCTATTTAATAGGATCTGTACCACTGTGCCCAGAATGGATGCTTATCTCTTAAATATAAACATTGATTAAGCTTGTGGGAACTGAATAGTTGCAATCTGATTTTAAATCAGTTATTACACTGTTATGTAATGAATAATTACTAGTCTAATTTTACTCCAGGCGTAGTCTTTCATTATGTGTCCTAATCATGTGTCGAAAGTTAATCTGATAGCTTGCGTGGGACTTTTACCAGGAAACAAACTATAATAATATTTTCAATTACTAAGCTAAACTTACCGTACATTTCTAAAGTTCATTTATTTTTATTTTTTTTAACCTTGAAATAATTCAAAAAAAATACAGAGCAGTACCATGTTTTGTTTATACCTGACTGCGCATGAAGGAGGGTTCTTTTTAGAGTGTATGTACGTAGGTATGTTTGTATGTGAGTATTTATGTACGTTTATACATGAGCCCCTACAGCTTAAGCGGCGTGACCGATTTTGATAAGTGAGGTGTCGTTAGGTTTGTCTTCACTCCATGAGAGTTTTTATTAATAATAATACAATTCTCGCAAAAACTATCAAACTTAAATTAAACTATTAAATTCTACCCAATAAATTAATATCGAAATTAATGAAACATGAACATCGAAAGAGTAATCTTTCGAAATTTCTTAAATGCGCTTACGCATCTCGCATGATGTTGAGAATGATTGAAAGTAAACAGGCGTCAAACAACCAGAAAATTGTAGTTAAACGCATTCAATTGCTTTGTGTTATCGTGTGGACTGTTTCACTTTCCAAACGGTGAACACAAATGTCGAAGAAAAATTGCCTGCACAGAAAAACTTGTAAAATAACATTAGAGCTTTAAGTTGAATGGTGGTAATATTATATAAAACAGAATATTTGTATAGTTTTTGGCAGATTATATCTGAAATGAAAGCTATGTATAGTAAATTAAATAATAAAAACGAAAAAAAGGAACAGAAAAAAAAGAAAATTGATAAAATAAGCTAAATTTTTAATATAGGATGTGAGGACCGCTGACGAAAT
Source organism: Lycia hirtaria (assembly GCA_947563715.1). Classification (NCBI taxonomy): domain Eukaryota; kingdom Metazoa; phylum Arthropoda; class Insecta; order Lepidoptera; family Geometridae; genus Lycia; species Lycia hirtaria. The sequence continues at coordinate 42,815,256 of OX387379.1, forward strand.
TTTAACTTAACCCAGCATAATTATAAGAATCAAATAAAACCAAATCGCTCACCTAGGGTTCCGTACAAATTCGATAAAATAAAACCGGCCAAGTGCGAGTCCGACTCGCGCACGAAGGGTTCCGTATCATTATCTATAAACGGCAAAAAAAACACGTTTGTTGTATGGGAGGCCTTAAATATGAATTTTATTTTAATTTAATTCTTTATTTTTAAAGTAAATATAATATAACTCAATGTTCTGTGAATATTTCAAGCATCTAACTGTTGCAGTTATCAATATCGAGCAAAAACGAGCAAAAAATCACGTTTGTTGTATGGGAGCCCCCTTAAATATTTATTTTATTATGTTTTTTAGTATTTGTTGTTATAGCGACAACAGAAATACATCATCTGTGAAAATTTCAACTCTCTAACTATCACGGTTCATGAGATACAGCTTGGTGACAGACGGACGGACGAACGGATGGACGGACGGACAGACAGCGAAATCTCAGTAATAGGGTCCCGTTTTTACCCTTTGGTTATGGAACCCTAAAAACTACCGGGAGAAGCTAGTTATTGGTAAAAGGGGGGGTAATTATATTAGTCATTTTATCTTCTTTTTATTATTTTTGGACATAATTCGAAAATTAAACATCAACACCAGTTTTAGCTTGTGCTAATGAAGCTCTTTCATAATATATGATACCCACATGGCTTGGACTCTCATATAGAAATTTTTTTTGTGATTAAATTTAATATGTACAGTTTTCGGATTTTTTCCTATATGTGTAATAAAATGCTTGTTGCCAAATTTCATAGTTCTAGGTCAACGGGAAGTACCTTATAAGTTTTGATTCCTTTGTGCGTGTCAAAATTTGTAGTTTTTTGCAACATATACGGATATAACTTTTTTTTAGAATAACCGAGAAGTTTGAATTTTTCACAGCTGCAAGGGACTACAGATCTCCGAATATGGTTTTAATTTCAACTCGATATCTTCACGCGTTATAGAGATAGAATGTCTTGACAGACGGACAGACGGATAACAAAGTGATCCTATAAGAGTTCCGTTTTTTTCCTTTTGACGTACGGAATCCTAAAAAGGAAAAAGTTAAACAATAAACAGCGAACTACAAATAAGACAAACAGTGATTAAATTTTCTAATCACACATGATATAGGTACCTACTCGTAGAAAGTCAGACAAAAAATGTATAATCAACGTCAACATCAACCACTAAATAAATAAATGAGCGATTAAAGCATTATCGCAAAAAGCACGCGATCAAAATAAACCAATGTCGGTTTGTACGAACATATTACCAAGAGTAATTTGATGTGTTTTTGTTGGTCGGTTGATTGATGGCGCCGAGACTGTATGACGAGAGAGACCAGGTTCTATGGAGACTTCAGTCTTGTCTAAGTAATGTGTATGTAAAATATACGAAAATATTTAGAAGGTAATCAAAAAAGTCTAGATGAATAACAATTGTGCAAATCACGACCTGACTTAAATGAAGATGGACTCAAATATAACGAACGAAAAAACGTAACAGTAATAACCCCTTATTACTAGAAAATATTCAAAAAATGATGATGATAATCCAACTAAACGAGCATAAACCACTACCATAACAAAAGATAAAAACGACAAACTATAAAAGCTTTCGCTGCCAGACCGACCTAAACCTTTAGAAGGTGCTCAAAATACGAGTCCAAAAAAGATGTGCCACATAGATGCAAATATATTTTTGTTGTCCATTACACCTCGCACAAAAAACACTGATGAAAGTGATTGAGTTCGCTTTCATGCTATGGACGTACGCCGTGCTATGAACAGTCGAGCACATAAATATAAACATCTTACTAATATAATAGTATGTTTGTCTGTGATGTTTTTATTTAACTCTATATGCCATAATTATAGTTAAAAAATCTGAAAAAACCCACTTCAAAATACGTAATTCGTTTACTTGGATGGCATTTTTCCAGTAATTTTGTTATATTAGAAAAACCAAAGTACTGAACCGATTTTCATAAAAACCCAATCTGGAAGTACATACATATGTTTGTATTATCCTTTGAAAAAAAAAAAACAATATCGGTTTATAAACGATGGAGTTATGACGTAACAAACAAAAAATACAACCGAATTGACAACCTCCTCCTTTTCGGAAGTCTGTTCAAAAGAGGCGTTAACGATAGGTATATTAAAACAAATTAAACTTAGGCCATATAATGCAGAAGAGTCTATAATTCTATTCAAATATTCTAGTTTTCCATGAATACCTCCTAATTTAAACTATGTACTCAGCGATATCGATCCACATTCTTGTTGCGTTGCCGCCATCTCTGTTTCCTGAGACCTACAATCTTGGAATTTTCAAGGCTAGAGTGAATAGATATCTTCTAGATCGACGAGCTCCATCCTCGGCCACACCGTTGCTTAACATCAGGCGAGTTGGTGGTCAATCGTAGATCTATAATATATAAAAAAAAATTAAAAATAAACGAAAAATACATTACTCTTTCGACTGTACCTACAGAGTTATGAACACTTGGTGAAGAGGTTAGAATTTCACTTGTTCCAATGTCAGGTTGAGTTTTTTGCCGGTCGCCCAGTCATGCTGTCGATAAATGATTGGGACGAACATTTATTTGATTACACGGATTCTCTTTCGATTTTGTTGTAGGTATTTGATCCATTCTCTTGAACATCAAAGCTCGTTTCATCTCGAAAATTTAAATATAAAGATTTAAAAAAAGTTTCTTTGACAATATTGATTACACGATGAAAAAATATGCGTGAAACTACAAGAAAATCAAAATAATATAAAATTGTAGTTTAAAAAACTGAAACAACCGACTCCAAATAAGCAATTTTATTTACTTAGACGACATATTTTTTCTAGATATTTTGTTTTAGAAACCAAAGTACTGAACCGATTTTGGTAAAATTTACATGGAACCAACTCTGAACTATGACCTATCAAATAAAAAGTATAATTAAAATTAATTTATAGTAGGCGAAGTAAACGCGTAAAAACATGCAATCGAATTGAGAACCTCCTCCTTTTTGGAAGTTTGTTAAAAATTTAAAAAGAAAGGAGGAGAAATTTTGAGTATTCCATTTCAGGAGTGCACAAAACCAATTAATTACTCAAAACGCAGCGGAAGAGTATAAACATGTATGTACATAAAAGGTCAAAAACTAAATAAAAATGCAACGGCACTCACATTAATGGGCAAATACGCCCCTCGCGGGTTATTGACATCTTTTCATGACACAGTAATGAACTGGCTATGATTCATGCGGCAGACGACACGAATTCAAACATGTGCATATCTTGTTTTGATTCTGGTTTTTCCTCTGAATTCATTTACATTGTAAAATACCTATTCGGCAACAAATAAAAGTATAATACAGTTGAACTCAAATATTGTTGCAATTAATAGCATTGACCGCAATATTTTTTCCAAGGTATTAAATCGTTGTACAGCATTATACGAATATATATAAAAACAATATAGTCTTCACCGTAGCACTTAGCGTGGTTGTAACATCCCATGGAATTCTTTCAATTCCCTTCCCACCCTGAGAGGCAGCGAATTAACCTGTGGAAGAAGCAAGGTGTTCCATTGACCCGCTTCCAGCGTGCCTTTCGGAGAGAGTACCCGCGAAACAACTATAAATATGGAAAGTACCAGCTCAACCAATTGCTGGTTTATTTGCTGCATTTCCTTGTAAGTTAAAAAATATTTATCTTTCTTAATTAAGTTGACCTGATGAAGTCTTATGTGACACTGTAAAGATTGTTGACACAATGACTGATGATATGCAAAATTATGGAGAGAGCGAGAGTGGTTTTGTATTGTGCAAATTTTTGCAGAGACCACGTTCTTTTGTTTATTCTAGTATCGAAATTGAAATGAAATATTAAAAATATTTGTAAAAAAAATATAATATTGCTAAACGTAGGTAATGTAATTTATATTTATAGCGTATTTCCATTTCAATGCCTTCAAGGTGGATAGCTCTTGTCGACATTGTGTTTCACCGCTTCACGTTGCATTTTCATGACTTGACACTCCGAGCTTTTGACCAATAAATACATTAAATATTTATGCAATATATATTTAAGTCAGATTACGTTTATTGATAAACTTCCGCAAAATGCCGCCTGATTTAATAAGTTTAATATTAGACTAGATGACCCGGCGTACTTCGTATCACCCATCAATGAGTGGACCCGATATTTTCTCAACGTTTAAACCTTCCCTGGACTATGACAAACATTTCAAAACCAAAGTCAGCTATTTTGACTCAGCCGTTCTCGAGTTTTAGCGAGACAAACGAACAGCAATTGATTTTAAAATATATATAGAGATATAGAGATTAGTTAACCAACCAAATCACAATCAATATATTGATTCATTTTTAGTTATTATAGCGCACACAAGTGGAATTGCACCTCCAGTAGAAGTGGTCAAACAGGTTCCGCAGAAACAAGCACGAACTGGTAAATAATATTTGGGCACCCGGTCACTAGGCCCGGGTTAAGGCAACATTGGAACCGGGTAAACGCACGTCAGCAAACTGACTGATTGAATCAACATGGTTACTGTAATGGATTTACATATTACTAGTACGTGAAAGTAGGACACATTATTGGGTGACTACGAAAATTATAAGAAAAACAAACGTGAAGGGATCAATAAAGTCAACGATTTAGTGCGTAGTGACTTAGTTGTAAACTTTATTATTCGTCTATTAGACAAGGAAAGCTTTCATTGATTAAGCAACAATGAAAGCTAAAATAAATGTCGCAGTAAGATTTCAAAAGACTACTGAAAGAAGAAAATGTTTAGAAGATGAAAAAAAAATTCAGTGACTGGAACTAGTCCGACGGTACAGAATAAATTGTTGTAATGTCGTTACGGTCTTAAATATAAAATCATCCATTGGCTGATAAATAAAACGCATAACCTGACACCCATAACATTTTTTACGAATCGATTCGAAACTGTATACGATTAAACTGAAAACGCCAATCAAAATTAGCTGAAGTGTAGAGACTCCAAACTAAGACTCGTATCACTAACATTAAATAGATGAAAGTTGATTTATAGAAGAAGAAATTACATCTGATGATCTAAATAAAGTTATTAGATTAATAACCAATAGATACAGACCTGTATGATATTATTTACTCCTGACCACATTAGAAGAAAGAAGGCCATAATAGCTTTTATTCCGAGATATTTTCATTGTGATATGCCAAACTCTTTAAATCTACTCTTATCGTGCATACTGCCACAATATACTTCATATAAAGACTTCCTAAGTGGCTCGTGAATTCTTATAAGTAAGCGCTCTCCCAGACGGGAACTTCAATTTACATTGAAAGTGACTTGACGGTCAAATGCTCACCTAACATAAACAAAAAAATCTGCTGCTGTCATTTGGCGAAAATAATGATGTTCAGCTGATAAAGGCGTACAAGTATTTATGGCCGAAAGCACGAGGCTTGCCCAATCGCAGTCATAGCAACTCATTCACCTGAAAAAAAAAGAACAGAAAATCGAGGTATTCCCACGCCTTAATTCATGACGTATAGGTATAATTTAATTTGATACGGGTAGTTTAAGAGGAATTTCTATTTTAAAGTTTTTGTTCCTATAATCATGGTGTTATATTTTAGGAGCGTTATGAATTAAAGTCCCTGTTTAAGGATTGAAGACATTAAAGGTCGTTTCCATTTTAGGGTTCTGTAATTACTAAGTGGAACCCTTATAATTTCGTTAAGTCTATCTGCTGTGATCTGCCTGTTCTTATATCACATTAATTTTATCAGCTCTGCTTGTAAAAACTGTCCCACTGCTGGGCGCGGGCCATCTTCTCATTGTGAGAAGGGTAAAGCCATGGTCTGCCACGCTGGCCAAGTGCGGGTTGGTAGACTTCACACATCTTCGAGATCATTGAGAACTCTCTCTCAGACATGTAGGTTTCCTCACGATGTTTTCCTTCACCGTTTGAAGTTGACGGCAATAAACAATACGCACATAACTTCGAAAAGACAGAGGTACGTGCCGCGGGATTCGAACCCAGGACCTGCGGATCGCAAGTCAGACGGTCTCCCGACTAGGCTGCCGGAAACTTGAAACACATTCATTTAATCCGAGACTATTTTGAACTACATAATGAATATGTTACAGGTTAAATAAAAATTTTTAAATGTTCTATCAAACGTTACATAACACATGCATAAAATCACGCCTATTTTTGCTTACGGGTGGGTAGAGCATCAATGTCCATGAGGCCGTTGGAATTTCCTAGATAAACGCCAATTACCCTCAACTCCCTTAACTGACTTTTACAGTTTGCCTGAGATGTTTGTTGTTTGTATGTTTTTTTTTTCTCCCAGACCAGCGTGGAAAAGACGTTACATAATATTGTAGTGAAATAAAATAAAAATTGGTGATAACTATCCCACTTTATAAAAGCTCTTGAACTGTCCGTACATTTGTCACTGGCCTTTTTGTAAAATGATGTTAACAGAAATTTCTCACCAAATAGTTTTCATTATTTTGAATATGGCATTGACAACGAAACCCTAAGTGTGTTTTGAAACGTTCTTGGCACATTTTTTAGCTCTCTATCCAGTTGAAAAACCTCAATTTATTTAATTATACTAATGTCTAACATCTTGTATGAGCTTCATCCTGACTAAGAAATCTTTTCCGAGACTTCCGCAATTAGAAAGACGATTAAACTCTACCATCAACTCGTAAACAAGTATCTATATTAAAAGAAAAACAAAATACCCGACTGCAGAAAAGAAGGTTTTGCAGTCTAGCTTACGATTTTGTTACGCTTGATACGCTGTTGAGTGTACTTTTTTTGTGAGAAAGTATGTGTAAAATCACTGTAAAATGAGCATTCTTTAGAGTAATTCTAGTAAACCCACTTGTTTACCTGTATTACGAAAAAGTTCGTTGGAGATTACGAAAAAACACATTTTTTTATTTTTGTGAGAGATGTATTACAAAAAAGTATAGCCTATGATACGTAGAGAGTGAAGACAAATCTAACGACACCTCGCACATCAAAATCCGTCAAGCAGTTTAGACCGTAGGCGATCATATAGAAACATACATACACATATACCCACATACACACATACCCACATACATATATATATATATGTGTACATACATACACAAATACACTCGAGAAACATAACCCTCCTTCTTACGCAGTCGGGTAAAAAGGTGGCCATTGCTATTTATTGGAAAGTCATGAGACGCATTATGAGCCTAATTTATGTTATAACAAGCTACTAAGCTTAGTCACGACAGTTAGGCTTTAGCAGCTATTAAATTGCTTTTATGTGTCTATTAGTAGAGAACCATAGCTTTCTAGGAAATAATGTTAGTATAGTACCTTGAAAGGGTCTTAGAAATTATTGAACATAACGCTGTGGCTTTGCAAAAAAAATTGCATAACGCTTGATATGCTGTTGAGTGTACGTTTTCGCGATAAATTATGCCATACAAAGATACTAAAATTTACATAAATAAGAATTATTTAGAATTATAATTGTAAAAATCACATCCAAATCGGTCAAGCTGTTAAAGCTGTAGGTAGTGATATAGAAACATACATCCATACACTTGAATTTAACAGAAAGCTTGTAAAAAAATACGACTGAATTGGGAACCTCCTCGAGAAGTCGGTTAAAAAGAATGTGCCCACCGCTGGAATGTGTTACCACGATTTCATATAGTTTCACTTCACATAGCCCATGCAACACAATCAACAATTATTATTAAATATACTGCAACAGTTTTTCGGTCCAGTAACTTGACAATCTTCAGTTGCGCAGGAATATGCAGATCGTGTTTGTAAACCATTAAACCGTTGTGGCATATCGTGTTTCTTAATTATGTAAAACAGTTTTTTTTTTTCATAGCGAAAAAACGAGTAAGTTGCCTGGCGCTAGCTTAGTCTTACAAGTAATCTTCAAATTTGTCCAGACTAGGCCAGAGCCGCGCTTTGGAATCTAAAAATCACAAGTTTAGAATTAGACAATTCAAAATTTTGACAATACACTGCGCTCGTCATTCTGATACATTAAATGTAACATTTATTTGTTCATCTTATCCTGTTATCTAATACCATTTTTACGCTCAAATATCATCTGACCCTCTAACGGACTCTAACCAATGTCAAATATAGCGTCAAACAGCGTCATGGAATTTGATGCCTAAACCAAAAGGAATTCAAAATAGGTTTGATTTTATGTATGTATTATTTAATTAACCAGAAAAAACTCACGATATTAATCGGTCAAAAGAACGATGTCTTCCAACCGGCTTCAGGAGTGTCAGAGTCCCATCCTCAGGGTACACATGCACCTCAGGAGTCAGGAGGAGGAGGAGAATAATATAAATGAATATTCACGGAAGTTTTAGTACAGTTATGTATGTATGTACCTCTATGTACAGAACTTTCGTTAGAATCTATGTCATTCAACCCAAAACGCAATAATCTTAGCACATTACTACCAATTTTTACAACTGGCATCAATTTGGCAGGTAATTTTTCAGGCGGATTCTATGAAGGGTTCTATCAGATAGAATCTATCGCTATTTATATCATACCTATCATGAATTACATCACCGCTAGTTATATTAAAAAAAGACGTGTGGCACTCGGAGACTGCCGCGGTAAAGCTATTGCATAATAGCTATACGCGCGGTGTGTTAGGTTATTTTCGTTACGGAATTTCTGGATTCGGTCTCCACGCTCAAGGCCCGCGATAGAAGCTATGCAATAGCTTAAAAATACCTATGCAAATTCCAAAATTACAGCACTTTCCACGTTACACATTCTTAATTTAACAAGCATTTCTTGTGTAAGTGAGGTAACGAACCAAGAATATTTAGCATTTTAACGTTATCCATGTTCTTTTATACAATACGTTTTATTGCGTAGATTCTAATAAAATTTGTTTGCAGAGTAACTTCGTCAATTATAGTCACTCAAATATAAATTCGTTGAGGAGACCTTTTTAGGGTTCCGTAGCCAAATGGCAAAAAAAGGAACCCTTATGGATTCGTCATGTCTGTCTGTCTGTCCGTCCGTATGTCACAGCCACTTTTTTCCGAAACTATAAGAACTATACTACTGTTGAAACTTGGTAAGTAGATGTATTCTGTGAACCGCATTAAGATTTTCACACAAAAATAGAAAAAATAATTGGGGGTTCCCCATACCTACTTAGCACTAAAACTCAAAAAAAAATTTTCATCAAACCCATACGTGTGGTTTATCTATGGATAGGTCTTCAAAATTTTTACTAAGGTTTCTAATATAATTTTTTTCTAAACTGAATAGTTTGCGCAAGAGACACTTCCAAAGTGGTAAAATGTATGTCGTCGTATAGGATCGCTGTTTTAGAATTTGTTTACCTGCCTGTATTTTGTTTACAATTTCTAAAGCCAAGAGCGAAACCTTGCTTTTCAAGACTTATACCGTGAAACCATTTGAGTCTAAGATTGTTTCATTCAAATGTGTATGTTTAGCGTCAAGAGAGTATGTTTAGCGGTCATTGAGTAGGGAAACGCCCCCAGAGCTCGGTTTCTAAACGACTGCTACAAATTAACCTGTATTCTGGAAGTTTCAATTACTAAAGAGTATCGTTGAATGTGCAATAACCGCCAGTACATTGCACTTTTTTAGGCTTCCATATAATATTATATATAAGCTATTCGTGAGGCTACGAAGTCTGTCTGTCTGTCCTACACTTAAATTACTGTATCTTTTGAACGGTAATAGATACAAGTCTCAAAATCGGAAAGCTTGTAGGGTATACTTTGATGTGAATCAACAAATACTAAAAAACTGGTCAAGTACGAGACAAGCTTGCGTATATAATTTTTGAAAAAAAAATGAAGTTATTGTACGAGATAAACCTCCTTGTTGATTCTACAAAAGAAAAAGAATCGATTAAATACGAGTGAACATTTCGTTGACGATTGGTGTATTTGACACTTCGGTGTTGCTACTGTTTTGTATTTATATTGTTCGGAAATTTGAATTTTCGGGATTATGATATGGTGTCCTATGAATACATAATAAGTATTATTCAAATTCCAGCTTCTGACATTTGTGGATTTCGTATGGTTAACTGGCTTTTAAAAAGGAAGAGGTTATCAATTCACAGTGTATATTTTTATATAAATATAAACGTTTTCTAATAAACTGTATCACCTGTAACAACCAGATGACAGAGTTTATTGGCTCTTGTTTCTAGAATGTTAAAATAACCCTCGCATACTTACCCTTTGAGAGGGCCGGCGCACGCGCACACGTCGCCGTAATTAATCGCCTACATTGTCCACATGCTTACGACCAGCTTACTGTTTTTACATTTGCAATTGACATTCTTTAGATCGACCAGCTGTATAAAGATTACAGAGTCTAAGTATTTGTTGTTACCTGTCCTCCAACTCTGACCACTTAAGGAGACAACCGGGAATGAAGTCTTTCGATCGGTCCCACTGTAGCTGAAATGATAACAAATTGTATTTTTTTGTCAATTATTTTGAAACAGGGAAAATAGTTGCTCTGTTATTTAGTTCCTTATGTGGTGACAAATGAAACCTATTATTCCCGATTGTTCTCCTTAAAATCATCACGGGCAGGTAAGAAATATGTATTTTTTATTTTTAATCTATTCCAATTGTCACTACTGCGGGTACAGTACAAACAATTCATTATATATGCCAATGGCCTACATTTCATTTTATTTATTTACTGGCATTCTATATTTTGGTTGACATATTTGTTCTGGATTGATTGCTATACGTACATATGTGTTCGCATTTTCATATTATTGTCTAAGTCTAAACCATAGAAACAAAACACACATCATTTAGCTGGGGTATTACGTATATATTAAACGACAGAACAAGCGGCACTCGTCACTGTCTCGCCCCTAGTGATTCCTAATCCACATTCCGCAACGTCGCGTTGCGCGGAAGGAAAACGCAATTAGGCGGAAAATGAGACAAGACATAATTAGACTTTTAAAAAACTGTAAGGCCTATAAAGGGCCGGCCCTAGCCGGCTAGCCGCAAATCATCATGTCGTCGCGTCTAACTACTGTCCAACGCACTAGCTGGCTGAAAGGCAAGTGCGTTAGAATTGTGTAATTTGTTTATTTCGAAATGTCCACAAATATTTATTTATTATTTAAACGCAACGGCGGCATACAGCGGTGTTCCTCTTTGCGGCTATCCGGATAGTGCGTTATAGGCCTTTTGTTCATCGCAATTCATTCATACAGGTGATGGTGAGGGATCCACCTGCATGAAACACGTTTGGTTTAAGTAATAAATTGGTTAAAATTTTAATAATGAATTGTTCTTTAAAGGCATGTTGTATGTTATCCTATTGTAATCTAAATTGTAAACACAAGCTTCCAACTTTACTGAACCTCGCGGAAATTTCGCAAATGCAGCAAGTTGATGAGATACACCGCACCAAACTCATCTAAAGAAAGACTTCTAAGGAATGCATTCCACAAATATATCGGCAGGTGCTGAACTAAAGCAGACCACTCACGACGCAGCATTCCGTGACTCCACCTGCTGACTACGTACGCAACACATTGTCGCACAAAAAACACTAATATGAAGGTAAGTACTTTGTCATTACGACTGTGTTTTCGATCTTAGCCAACTTCACTATCACTATCCGATAGTGAAGTAATAGTGGTAAACGGATAATGACGAAAAATAGTGAATCCAAGCTTATTAAGGGTGTTGTCTAATTTTCTTTATGCAAAGTTTCTAATTCCAAAAATAAGTTTGAGCTTCTAGGTAAACTATATTATATCCTCGAAATATTTAAAATAAATACGCTAAAAATGTCAAAGCATGATAGTAAGTGACTTTCTAATGACCGACAATCTGACTAACTTCAAATAGAAATAACCTAAATATTTGCAGTTTTGTATAAAACATAATTCTCAGGCTTAGTATCTATGCCAAATTCGCCAGAAACCGTGAGATATTATTATTAAAATGGAATAAGTATATATATATTACATATGTACATGAAACGCTGGAATGTTACTATTACATTTGTGAAAAAAGTTGAAGGCATTGTTATTGCAGAAGTGTTATTATTCTATCAATGATTTTTTAAATGACAAATTTTAATTTTATTGACATTATGTGTATCTTTTATTGCTTCTGCTTTGTCATATTTTATATATTTTTGGTTTGTGTTTTAATCTAATAACAAATAATAATAATTATTATTTTTTAATTTTTCGCATGTGCATGATGCTGTCTACCTGACATTTGTACGCCTAATCGGCACAACATGATTTTTAAGCGACTAAATTTAGTGTAACATCTTTTATGCACTTGTTGTATAAAATTCTCGTATTGTATGCAAATAAATTATCTTTATCTTTACCTTTATCTTTACATACATTACATTACTGAGCGTCTACGTCGCCATGCTACCCGTTGTAATAAAAAATATGGCCTAATTAAACGCTTTGTTCATTGCAGTGCAGTGTGACAAAATTATACGAGTAGAGTTGCAGGCTGCAGTTTGTAGTCCAAGGTTATAGTGCATTGAAATGTTTTGTTCAGGATAAAACAAACGGCAAAGTACCGGTGTCATGTAATTAGCTATCATTACAGCTGGCCTAATAGTATGGACAGATGTATGGTAGTGAATAGGCCTGTTTTATTGTCATGTTGTATAATTGAAGCTTGAATGTAAAGGAAAATGCCTTGCGTATGCTTTGTTAACAACCTTGTTTTTTAACCAACTTCAAAAATGGAGGTTATTTTTAAACTATGTTAACAATTGAAGTTGCAGTGAGCAAGGCCGAATTATGCAGTACTGATGGAGCCGAATTCTTGATTGGAGATCACGTACCGTTGTCGAAACGTAGGATGACCAGCCACTAGGTAGACAGACGACCTCATTAAGTGGCTAGAAAACGCTGATAGAATATTGCGCATAAACCGGGCTTGTTCAAAATGCAGTACAAAAATTCATGGAGTGAGAGAAGATATCTCTAATAGCGGACTTCTTGCTAATAAATTACAAGTAAATAAAATAACTTACCTTCCGATCAATAATAACAGATAACTCAGGCTTACTTTAGACCTATCTCCATATACAATCTACATCAGAACCAAGATCAAAGTGAATAAATCAAATGTTCTTCCATAAAGTAAGGTTAACTCACCAATTACAGCAGATGCGAGATATAAGACCATAAATATTCCGTAGAGCTATAAAGCATTGATGATAACCGTGTACAACGAGCAATTAGCACACAGGGCATGCTTGTAAAAACTGTGGCCCTTCTAGAGAAATATTATAAACGAAAATTGCCTTTTAACCGACTGCGCCAGAAGGAAGGTTGTGTTTTTCATAATCGTAAGATCTCGCGTAACGACCGCGACATACGGTGGTGTAATTTTTAGGTAAAAATAATGTTTGGCTACGTTTGAACAAATATTATTACAAGCATTGATTGCTACGCGACTGCACAAAAAGGAGAGCTGTGTTATGCATGTACTTTTGAGGGTACGTTTGTAAGAAGTTTTCTGTACGCCCTACAGCCTAGACCGTTTGATAGATTACACATAAGACATAAGAGGTGTCGTTTGAATCAGCTTTATTCCCAAAGATTCATAAGCTACATTTTTTGTAATAAGAATAATAGAAATTTATATCCTTATTAGCCTATTAATTATATAACGTACCCCGACATACTCATTGATTAAAGTGTTACGTGCGAAAACGAGCTTAGTTCTAAAAGTTTATTGACCAGAGATCAATAAAAAGCACTGTTATTCACAACACTAGTGTATCCTAGCACTAGTAGCTGAATGTAGTCGTCAAAGATCGATTACCGAGTATCAACAATGGGTAATCGAATTATGCACCGCGGAGCTGTTAGTTACTTCCCACATGTTTCGATCTGGCGATAAAGAAGCGAGAATAATCGCCAGATGCGATAACCGAATTATATTTCGGGCTTTTACCCATTTACAGCGTGTTAGAAGCTTTTTTATACATGACAGGCTTGCATTTCACCACCAATTGTAGGTCCCGGTTGTTTGTTCAAACAGCAATCGTCAAACCAGGTCAGAGGCCTTTCTGCGGTAGGTACTAGGGCTGGCCGCTCAGACTATACGAACTAACTTACCACCAAATAACCTGATGTCAAGCGACGTTGCGGTCCACGATGGAGCGCGCAACCTAGAAGAAATCGATTCACTGGCGATTAAGACATCCAGATTGTACCTATTAACTATCGGGAAAAGACTGATAAAAGTGGAATTAAAGCGTTTCGTTCGGGTTTTTATGATATCTACCTTGAAACAGTGACGGTGATTGACAAGCGACGTGCTTGTCTCGTCTATAGGTTTAAAAAAAAACAGTTTCAATGTTTTACTTTTTCTTATACTTACCACAATAAAAGAACAAGTTAAATATTTATATTTAACCAATTAAGTATAATATTTATATTTAATTAATTATATTCGTTCGTACATTCGTTTGGCACATTCATAGAAATTATTTTTATTAGCTAAACATGCAAAAATCTTTGAAAGGTAAATTGTGTCTCGTTGAAGTGCTCAAATACAAATCGGTAAACCTATAACGATAAAACAAATAATTATTCAAACATGTTGAATGAATGCAGAGTCAATATTAGTCCATTATCGTAGATACGTGAATGAGCGAGCAGCCTGCATGTTGGCGACGCTCGATGATCGAGCACAAAAGCTCTACTTAGTGCTTTAATGGACAGATAAGTGATAGATGTTAGCCGTGGAAATAGCACGTGCGAATCTTTGTAAAGCGCATACAAGTGGCGGGAAGACGATGGATGCAAGCTGCTTCCAATCGGTCTTTTTGGAAATCCATTTGGGGGAGGCCTATGTCCAGCAGTGGCCCATTTGCAAACCCGCTGTGCCATGTCGGTAATTCTCTATGGATCTCTTCCTTTCTGATTCGATCACGCAAAAAGACTCCGAGCATAGCCCTCTCCATAGCTCGTTGCGTGACTTTGAGCTTTCTTATAAAGCCCATAGTGACTGACCACGTTTCAGTGTAATATGACATCACTGGTAACACACAGACGGACGAGAAGACGCTTTTTAGTTTACCGAACGCTGCCCAGCCGAGCCGAAGTTTTTCATTGATTCTCAAACGATGCTTTAACGGCCGGATAGGACCGGTTCGCGTGTCCAATCAGGAATCTGTACTTTTTGTCTCAGCACGTGACACACTGAATGGTGGACAATATGCCAAAATATTCGCGATAAGGTTTTTTGAAATTTGACCTCAGTTTACCAGCTGACTTTAAGTTCGAAAATGGTCAAGCACGCCTACCCTGGCATGGCTTTCTAGGAAAACTGCCGAATTAGCCGGTACGTGTTATTTGTTTTTTTTTTTGTTTTTAATTTTGAGATTTAAAGCTTTGTTTCTTGTAAGATGTTTACTAAGATACGATACTGTTAGTACTTTTTTTCATTAATAATGTCACTCTCTAGCCACTCTTTCACCTCTCCGTAAAGATCAAGACGAGGGTGAAATTTGACAGCTCTATTTATCTCCTAAGAAATTTATAGAATTTTCCCGATTTCAATTCCCATACCTGTTAGGGAAGATTAAAGCTATGATGGATGAGTACATACGGTGCGGATGAGCGGTAGCCGGCTTCAGACAAGCACAGAGGTGCCGGCTGATTGATTTGGAGGGTAATCTCAAGCGTGGGACGGACACATTGAGGGACGCCGGGATGTACACATAGATAACAACACAGATTACATTTTTATATTATTTTTGTAACGGGATTTTAGAACTTGGTTACTGACATATCAGTGACATTTACAGTTATTTATTACAGAGTTAGTTAAGGTAATACGATCATAGAATATTTAACAGTTACAGATAGTCCAGGTGCTACGGTTATGTTACCAACCCCGGGCCCAAAAGTCCCAACTTCGTAAAGGCCTGCACTGCCTTTGTGTTACATTAGGGTATAAGCTCAAACAGTCAATAACGCAGGCACACATATTTGTCTGTAGGTCAATCGGAGACAGCGTTAAACTTATAAACTGTTAACAAATCAAAGGTCCCCATAGTTTAGCAGCGTTAACGTCTACAAAACCGGTTATTTGTAGCGCAGTGGGTCTATAAATGGATTTGATGTGTTCAAAAGTCGGTTACGAAGTGGATTCGGCGCGGTGACGCCGGTTGGAAACTACTCGACGACACGGAGCGACGGTTGGAGTAGGTATATTTCGCATAGGGTATTGACCTTGACGCCTAAATTATTGTCTAGAAAACCTGCCAGGTTAGGTCTGATATTGTTTTTTTTTAGGGTTCCGTACATCAAAAGGAAAAAACGGAACCCTTATAGGATCACTTTGTTATTCGTCTGTCTGTCAAGACGCAAGGGAATCAAAACCTATGGGGTACTTCCCGTTGACCCTATAACTTTGAAATTTGGCAAGAAACATTGTCATATAGTACACATATAGGAAAAATTCCGAAAAGTGTAGATTTTTAACTTAATCACATAAAATCAGCCGAATATGTCGTAAAAACGTATATTTCGACACTCGCAAGGGAATCAAAACCTATGGCGTACTTCCCGTTGGCCCGTTGAACTTTGAAATTTGGCAAGAATCATTGTCATATAGTACACATAAAGGAAAAAATCCTTAATTTTATCGCATAAAATAGGGTCTATTATAATTTTAATTTAATCACATAAAATAGGGTTTGGACCCTCCTTCCTTGCTTATGCAAGAAAGGAGGGTCCAAATTATAAAGTGCTTTAACCGTATAATGTGGGGTATTATAATTATGAAAGAGCTTAATTAGCACAAGCTAAAATAAGTTTTTAAATATTTTTACGATGTATATTTTTCAATTTATGAAGGATAATATAAAAAAATATATAATTTCCCCCTTTAATCTACTAGTTTGCACGGAACCCTCGGTGGGCGAGTCTGACACGCTCTTGTCCCGTTTTTTTGTATAAATCTAGCTAAATATTATTTATTTTTTGTAAAACTGAAATATCGTAGTGGATCCTAAAGATTTTTTTATTCGACTATGCCGGAAGTGTTATATTAAATTTATGTAGATGTGAGTGTAAGTATTTATGTTTCTAGTATTATATTCTACAGTCCAAATTGCTTGACGAATTTTGATGTGCGCGATATAGTTAGATTCATTTTTACTTCTCGATTGTCTTAGCTAATTTTATTGTAATAACAATATCAAGATATCTTATTTTTTTCTTCACGGTAATCAAGCTAGCCATTCCACTACAGCTCGCCTCGAGGTAACTGATTGTTTAGTTATATTAAAGATAAAGATAAAGATAAAGTCGTAGACTATTAATTAATAAGGGTATAATTAATTTTATACCTTCTATAAGTTTATGATGATTTTTGTTATATTGATTTGATTCTACATAAAGCTTGAGTCTAGTTATAGTCTATCATCATGACATGTGTATTTTATAGAAACAACCCAATTCGCTACGTCGTACGACTAGCAGATTCCAACTGATTTCTTCAACATTATTTTGTAGCACGCGCTAAGATTTCCGGAATGGCGATCACGTACGGTTTTATTAGTACTTACGGGCTACTGTACTGCGCTTGGGTTCTATATTTACTGCATTGCCGCTAAGAAAAATATATTTCGGCAAACCCGTGTTAAGTTAAAAATAATATGATCTATCCTCATAAATCTATAATATCTAGCGGTAAAAGAGGGTATGTAACTAAGCAAAACGATATTTTTATTTATTTTTTATTTTTAAAGTGCGTGAGTGTGGGCAAGTGAAATAAAGTAGTAAAACGTGTGATTTTTCGTTGTCGGCAAAACTCCTTAAGCTTCTAGTAAAGTCGCCACCACTTTACTGAAGCAAGAATCTACTTATAAATTGACTGTATACGTGACTTAGATTGTGACTTACATTTATAACTTGATTTATTCAAGAAACTTGAAAAAATCCTAATACTTGATACTGGCAAATGCTTTAATGCGGGTCCAATACAAAAAAGAAGAAGAAGTTTATTTGCGTATTAAACGTCAAAATTTCCGAGCTTACTCGTTTGTTTCGATC
The DNA here is from genome assembly GCA_947563715.1 of Lycia hirtaria. NCBI lineage: Eukaryota > Metazoa > Arthropoda > Insecta > Lepidoptera > Geometridae > Lycia > Lycia hirtaria. Next base: position 42,833,442 of record OX387379.1, read on the forward strand.
AAAATAACAGATATAAATTATGAAGCTAAAGATAAAATATTTATCAAACGTAATTTAAATAATTGTATATCTAAAAAAATTATGCCGCGTGCGAGCGAGACAGCGGCGCCACCCTACTATATTATTGTAAGACTTAGAACTCCAGTTACTTACATTACAATACTAGCGTTTGCGGTGGAAATGTGACCCCTTCCTCCTTGCGGTCGGTTAGCACGTCCCTCAAACCGCAAACAAACAATAACAACAGTCATTTATATGTCTTAAGAGTCCGTTTTTACGCAATTATTCCGCCAATTATGAATTGATTTTGAAGGTAATTTTGTTTGGTAAGTCATACCTTCAGAGGTGGTCCCATAGAATTAAGTATCATTTAGTCAAAATCGGTTTAGTGGTTTGGTTTTTATTTAAAAAATGCGCATTTACAAGTCTGTTGTTTCAGTTTTTTACTACATATAATTATTTTCTAAAGACGTGATGTATACCGTGATCTCATAATCCCCATCCCGGAACTATATTGAAGATTGACAGACAGACGTGTCGAAAAAATACAAAAAAGTGTTTTGTTAGTTAATTTAATATAACCATCAAATAATATACTGTTTATAACGAACGTGAAACAGCTTATAGTAATAATAAAGAGCCTCTGAAACCCGTTCTGATATCACAGATGATCTATTTTTGGGTAAACCAGATTAGGAATATATTAGCTGCCTACACGAAAAACACTGGTTCAAACATTCTCGAATACGGTGTTTGTTACAATGTGAATGTATTACATAATACCTATTTTTTCACGTATTTATCAGAGCATATTATTTTACGTTTCTTTATATAATGAATGCGAAATTGAATACAACATCCTTTTTATAAGCTGCGTCCCATGGCTTTACCCGATGATGAAAAATTACGGCGATGGTGATGAAGAAGGGTAGTGAAATTTGTGCTAAGCATAATATGCAACTAAAGTTAATAATACAAAGCCTGTAAGAAGCCGGTTTAACATATAAGTCAAATAATGACATATTTTTAACCGACTTCCAAAAAGAAGGTGATTAGATTTGAATGTTTTTTTTTTGTTTGTTCAGCGGTTACTCCAATTATGAATTGTGTATGATGATTTTTTTCTTGGTAGGTAATACCTCAGAGGTCCCATATAAATTTTATTAAAACCCTGTCAGTTCAGGTTTTTATAGCAAAATAACTGAAAAAATATCATTCAAGTAAACGAATTGCTTATTTTAAAGTAGTTTTTTAGTATTTTAAACTATAACTATTCATGTGTACAAGACTAATCCTTCAAAGTCAAGAAGTTTCAGCAAATCAGATAGCGTCAAGTCTGGTTTTCATCATAAAACAACTTCTTCAACGTGTCCAATCCAATCTCCAACAATATTTCTACAAGTTCGATGACCAGAATAAATGAAATAAAAAGCAGAATGAAACTTAAGTCCGCGGTATGGAATGTGCCATCGCCGATCGCCGACATGAGAGGAGAGCGTGCTAATGCCCCGCCGTATAATTCGTAATCGAGCGGTCGCCACGCTGGAAGTATTGAAACGACCACTCTTACTGGTACGACGACATTGAAAATGCACTGAGGCCATGTAATCTTTCTTCTTCTTTTTTGTGTTGGACCCGCGATTAGCGATTTGCCAGTGTCAAGTATTAAAATATTTTCAAGTTTCTTGAATAATACAAGTTATAGTGTTCTAGTCACAGTCTAAGTCACGTAAATAGTCATTTTCAAATTGAGTCTTGCCTCATTAAAGTGATGGCGACTTTACTAGAAGCTTCTATGGAGTTTTGCCGACAATTTAAAATGACACGTTTCACTGCTTTATTTCATTTGCCCACACTCACGCACTTGATCGAAAACTTAATGAATAAAACACCACCATTTTTATCGCATTAATATTCAAGATAACATAAGTTTAGAAAAATAAAACAAAACAACAACATGTGTCTATGACGTTCCCGCCAAAACTCCATGTAATCTTTTATTTGTTAGAGCCATGGCCGTAGGCAGGGAGGGAGGGGGGGAGGGGGGGTTGGTTCGTTTTTATCTCTGCAAGCGCGCTCCATCGTGGACCGCAGCGTCCGTCAACGTCAGGCGACCTGACGGTCAAACTATCGATGGATAACAAAAGTTATTCAAAAAACTTGCAGAATACCTAACGTTTGGCATCACTTGAGAGCCAACTTCCATTTCCTGGCGACGACAGATCGATATCACATGAGAACAGAATAAGACAAACGGTAATAATGAATCAGAGACCATGCAGGCATTTAGTTTAGGGCCTTACCGAAAAACGTTACTTAACTTTAACCAACGTCTTAAGTTCTCTGTCTTTTTTCCGCAAGTGTCATTACGTGTCAACCAGAAGTTGACAAAATATGTTTAGCATTGCTCAAAGTTAAGTAACGTTTTTCGGTAAGGCAGTTAGTTTCCAAGTTATTAATAAGTCGTGTAAGCAGAGCGCAATGTCAGAGGGATTCACCGATGCCCACGCGTGACCTTTTCAACTTGTGCTTCGTCGACCATTCATATTTCATATCTCGACAAGAATACACTAAATATTATTACAGAGTATACTAGTAAGGGGCCATTCATTTATTACGTAAGACGATTTAGGGGGGGGGATTTATTTTTTCTTACAAGGGGTGGGATAGTTCTTACGTAAGATCACAAAAATTAAAATAAAAGTTAAGAGTACAAATAAACATTCGTAAAGATTGATATCGATCCACATTCCTGTTGCGTACTGCACAAGAATGGAATTCGTTGCCGCCATCTCTGTTTCCTGAGACCTACAATCTTGGAATTTTCAGGGCTAGAGTGAATAGGTATCTTCTAGGTATAGGTATCGACGTGCTCCATCCTCGGCCACACCGTCGCTTAACATCAGGCGAGTTGGTGGTCAATCGTAGATCAATCTTCGATAAAAAAAAAAAGTATTAATTTTTTCCTTTAGATTCTTACGTAATAAATATATAAATATTACACAGGGGGGGAGGGGGTCGGACTATTCTTATTTTTTCTTATATATTGAAGGGGTCAAAAATTGGCAAAAATAGTCTTACGTAATAAATGAATGGAAACCTTGTATATTTTAACAATCAAAAAACCTTTTTTTTTAACAACCATCTAAGTACTAGCTCTAGCTAGTAACCCAAACTAAGCAAAGCATGTACTATGGAACTAGAAGGCTGATAGAATACATGTATACTTTTTTTGTAAATATGATACATAGAAACACCTAGACACAGAACAAACATCCATTCTCATCACACAAATGTTTGCCCTGGGTGGGGATCGAACCCACGACTTAAAGCTCAGCAGGCTGGCATACTACCAACTGAGCCATAAGGCCAGTCAAGTCAGGCTTATTGTGGTTAGTCACATTTGGAAGTATTATTACATGTCTGAACAAAAACCGTCACATCAAGTACCACGGAGGTTTCAGAAAAAAATGTTTTCTATAAAACATAATTTTCTAATCTGTTACGATTTAATCCTAGCTAAATGTTATCAAAACTATTTGATGACATCAAATAGTTGGTGGTCAATCGTAGATATATCTTCTATAAAAAAATATATATATATAAAAAACCGGACAAGTGCGAGTCAGATTCGCCCACCGAGGGTTCCGTACAAACTAGTAAATAAAAGGGGGAAATCATTTTTTTTTTCTTTTTGTACCGAAAAATATACATCGTAAAAATATTTAAAAACCTGTTTTAATTAATGCTAATTAAGCTCTTTCATATGATACCCCGCATGATACGGTTAATTCACTTCAAAATTTCGACCCTCATTCCTTGCATAACGACACTATTTTTTTGTGATTAAATTAAAAATGTCCTGTTTTCGGATTTTTTCCTATATGTGTACTCTATCACAATGCTTCTTGCCAAATTTCAGAGTTCTAGGTCAACGAGAAGTACCCCATAGGTTTTGATTTCTCTGTGAGTGTCGAAATGTGCATTTTTTACGACATATTCGGCTGTAACTTTTTTTTACGAAAATTGAGAAATTTTATTTTTCTTTCTGCAGCAAGATAGTATAGATCTGCGTATATGGTTTTAATTTCAACTCGATACCTTCACGCGTTCCCGAGATAAAGGACACCCGGACAGACGGACAGACGAACAGACGGACAACAAAGTGATCCTATAAGGGTTCCGTTTTTTCCTTTTGAGGTACGGAACCCTAAAAATGATTAAATAATTTCAAAATAAAATCGTTAATTTTTTGTTAGTATTGTTTTAAATCGCTTACATCTAAAAAATAACTCAAATACGACTTTGTACCATTAATGACACACTTAAGACAAAGCTGTTGATGTTAATTAACTCATTACTCTCCCAAAGCAAAAACCTAATTTATCGCTAACGAGAATAGGCAAAAACTAGCATAGGCGCGAGCTGGCCACAGGCTGATTAGTAGTTTGTACGAGACCAGCGCGCGCGCATGCCTTCGGTAATACTTCCACACGGTCAAGGTTCCGTTCGCTTTTTATTCGCGCGAAAGTTCAGCGCACTGTAGTGACTATTGACGTACGATCACTATCGCGTAGCAACTCTTTGCTAATCTGCGATGTGTCGCTCGATATCTTATACAAACTCGTTAGTATTCTGTGGTATGTTGTGATTTATGTTACGCGCATTATGTTTGGCCAGTCGTGCTTGTATGTGTGTTATTGTAATAACACACTCCGGTTTTAGAGAGTTTTAAAGGATAATGAGCAACTTCACTATTGTTTTAGGACGATTATGTTCAATGTTAGGTTGAATAAAAGCTACATTCAATGCGTTAAATTAATGTTATGGATACGTGTTAGAAATAATAATAAATAAATAAATAAATATTTGTGGACATTTCACACAACGCCATCTAGCCCAAACTAAGCAAAGCTTGTACTATGGAACTAGATGGCTGATAGAATACATATATACTTTTTTTTTGTAAATATATACATATGATACATAGAAACACCCAGACACATAACAAACATCCATGCTCATCACACAAATGTTTGCCCTGGGTGGGGATTGAACCCACGACCTTTCAGTTCAGCAGGTAGACGCAAACACACTACCAACTGAGCCACATATCAATTGAAATAAATTTCTACTTTTACGCAAATTTATTTTGCTAATCTGCTATGTGTCGCTCGATATCGCACAGAAACTCTGATTCTGAAGTATGTTTTGGTTAATCTATTGAAATAAATTTCTACTTTTACGCAAATTTATTATTACTCAACCTACATTATGAATGCCAGTTTATTTGAGTAACTTTGACTAAGTTGAATAAAGGTAATTATGCAGTTACCCCCTCACACCCTTACCCTTCTACCCTTCTCACACCCTTCCTTACGTTACCCTTCTCACAATGAGAAGACGGCCCGCACCCAACGGGGGGACAGTTTGTACAAACAGGGCTGATAAAAAAAAATATGCAATTCATTTTATACAAGTTTCATTATGTATTAAAAAGCCCAAAATCGTAGAAACTATCAGCATACACGCTGTCGGGGTGCAATTTCAGAGTGGTGGTTATAGTAAAAATTGCGACTACAATAATTGACAGAGTGAGAGAAGCGAACTAAAATCTCTGCATTAACTATAGTCTACTAAAAATAAGATTTGTGACAACATAAAAGACAACTAAGTATATTGTTATTTCAATTAATGTACTGGTGTTTTGAAATACATTTGACACAATTTCATTATGATATTATAAAAGATTTTTTGTTACCTTTACACGCTCAAACGGCAGAACCGATCGTTATGAAAATTAGTATAGAGATAGCTTTGGACCTGGAGACGGACATAAGCTACTTATCATCATCATAATCATCACCGTTTTTCATAACTACGCGAGTGAAACCGCGGAACGCAGCTAGTCTATAAATCGGGGATTATTGTTGATCTATGATTTTTAATTATTTTCCTATCATAATTTCAAAGAATCACCCCAGTTGCAAATACTGTGATCTGCTCCATGCAAACGGATTTATTTTTACTAGACTAAGTAGAGCAAGAATTTCGTTCTTGTGTCTAGATATTTGTTGGTACTCGCGAACAGGTCGGATTTTTCAACCAATCTCGACGACACTTGATATTCAGGTTCCTCAATTTTTTAGATTGTTTTTTGTCATCGGGAAATTTTGAAAAGTGGGGTATTTCTCCCAAAAAAGGGGAAAGTTTGCTGCAGCGCCATTTACTGGCCGACAATATTTGCTAAAAATGTTTGGTATGCAATTCATTCTAAGCTAAAAATTTAAACATGAGCAAACCAGGTTTTGAAATTGTCAAGATAATATTGTTATGAAATCTCGGTTGAAAAGAGAAGTAGTTTGCTACGAGACCATTTTTCTGCCGATTTTTATAATATGCGGCAATAACATTCGATACAAAATTTTAAATAAGAATTTCAAATATGAGCAGTAGAACTCGCGAACACAGACTTTTTGCAACAAGTAATTTTCGTAATTTGGCCTCCTGAATTGATCTTTCCGAATAGATATAATCGAAGTGCCTTCAAATCGCGAGTGAATAGGTTTCTTCTGGGCAAGCGCGCTCCATCGTAGACTGTAACTGTCGCTTAACACCAAGTGAGTTGACGGTCAAGCGCAAGCCTATCAAAAAAAAACAATTATGTTCACGAGGTCTACTGTTCGTAGAGCTACTAGTATAGGGTACCCTAAAGGGTTTTAAGCAGAACTCGATAAGTTCATATCATTGTCTGTTGTTTATAATAATATTTTAATTCTGTTCTTTAGTTTTCAATATTTCATAAGTGAATTATTACGTTTGACTTTGTCTCATAATAACAAAGACTAAAGTTAAGAAAAATATAAAAACACGTTATATAAAATACGCTATTATTTTGCTTCAGTAAATTTATTGAAATCGCGAAATGCCATCATCGAGCAACAGAGATAAGAAGGAAAGTCCACACGACCCTCATTAGTCGAAACATCTTCCCAATTAACAATATGTTAGAAACGTAGAGATAATTACTCACAAATGCGATAAAATGCCAAGAATCTCCAATAAATACAAATTTGTTTCTATTAAAAATACATAAATACTAACTCTGACACTTTTAGATACTTACGACAAATTTTAGAATTTATGTAATCTATAAGTATATATCTATTCATAGAATTTGATAATAAATCTAAATAAAGATACTTATATGTGTAATAGGTAAGTACTATGGTAATATAAATATTCAATGTTAAGTATTCATAGCTTATACCGAAACGTTACTTCCAATAAGCAAGTACTCCATCATAGACCGTAAGTATATCACATCAGATAAACCAGCAAGACTATCAGCGAATGAAAAAATGTACAAGTACATAAAAATAGTGTACTTTAACATTTAAATTACAACGGCAAGGCCTAAAAATGCCTATAGAACACCATAAGCGAGCAGAATATGTTAAACATATCTATGGAAAAAGATGAAAGCACACATAAGCGAACTTAAGCTTATTAATTAAAGTGATAATAAAAAATCAACGACATGGAAATTTAGAACAAGGTCAAGAATTGTCTCAGGAGAGTACGGAGTGGACAATGGTACTCCATATACGAAACTGTGGGAACCATCTTTGGGAACCGTGGTCCGAATCCCAGACAATAGTAATAAAGTCTATCATGACAAAATTATATATGCATCTAGGTACCTCCACATTCCACAAACGACCGAACAAGAACATGTGGACAATGGTAACAGGAACAGCAAATATAAAGTTGCCGATACTAAGATACCCAAATTCGTACAAGCAGGCTTCATTAATGGACAAGCGACAAGCAAAATGAGTCCATTCGGATTCGAGCGTGAAATCTTTTAGGATCATCATTTATAACTTATTCAACCAAATGAATCGATATGTCAGGTCATTATTTATATGCATAGAGAGTATTAGCAACGATTAACCCAAATATTTATGTGATCGTGGAATGAAAGCAATGATGACAATAGAACTGTATGGACTGATAGATTGATTTTGAAATCATTAAAACATAAAAGAACAATATCACTACTATATTATTGTCATTTCAAATAGAAATTAGATTGTAGCTTATGATGGTACATCAATCTCTAACCTGGAATTAAGTCCACATTATGTTCCAATAACTGTTACACCTTTTTCGTTCAATATCAAATCAATACGCCATGATTAGCGAGTACAAAAAATATTTATTACCTCGTAACATGTAAGTAATTGCACATCAGGTGGTGTTGGTGATTACAAAGTGGCTACTGAGCGGTGTCTGTGAAAAGGTACGAGAACGCTGATGGCCCCGAGCCTCGATGGATCCGATGGGTAAAACAATCTAACTGTTCGCATGATTGGACTCCGTACCCTGGGACCTGTTACAGGTTTCCTATCAGGAGTAACGGTTGTTGTAACACCACAGTGTTTTACTCTAATAGAGAGAACTTATCAGGCCTTACTGACAGTACTCGAAAGCAATAAGCTACAAGTAGTTAAGTTAGAGGGCAGGCTTTAGCATATTACAATACGAAAGTTCAAACTGTTGACTTGAACGTTCGGGAATTCGAATGATATAACAATAACATGACATAACTTGATTTAGTTTATATAATCAAATGTTAACATCATAATCAAAACGAACTAGTTATTATGAAATGGAGACAAATGACCGAAACAATATAATATGACATTTAAAGTTGACCTTAAAGCGTAAGTAGAGTTCGTTCAGACGTTAAGAATGAAACTTAATGAAGTTGAGTCCTTAAGAATTACTATACCTTGATAACGTGACCGTGTTTTCATATAAAGTAATGCTAGTGCACGGTAAGTACTTCATAGATCGTAAATTCGTAGTTGTGGTATTGATAAAATGTCAAGTTCGGGCTAGCCACGGAACCCCGGGGCGGCGACACGCAAACTAACAACCCAACAAGCCTTACTGCTAAATATATGTATTTAACTATAAAGACGACCATTCTAATAACACCACAAAATAGGAAATTTTGTCTAGACAGACTAGACCGTAGCTTGTCATTCTCAATTAAATATATATATTTCCTGCAAACTAAAATGTATTATAAACATTCTACGAAATCAAGAAGCATAACTGATAGTACCAGCGAAATCTACACCGAGCTCGATCGTAAACGCGTAAGTAAATTATAACTTCGAAATATATGAAGCCAAATTTGACCCGGATGGAAATGGAACAGCTCGACAGGTTTCTGAGATTAGACGTGTTTATTGCCATAACTGTCGATTCTTTAGTTTATGATCGAACATGATTCTTTTATTATTTCAATTAAAGATTAAAATTAACAACATTCTAAAAGTACAATTTATTGGATGTCTTGGTATTTTAAGGTGTACATGAAATAAAAGAATTATTATGGCAATTTATGGAGTTATATAGGTACAATCATGGTAATAATATTTCGACCTATTTTATTACCTATTCACATAAAATCATCAGAACCGGGCTATTGTCATGTATTAACTGCACGCCAGTGATTTTTATTTGGTAAACAGAAATTTTAGAAAAAGTGTCAACCACAGTTTCTGTCACTACCATTAGCGCAATCGTCGGCCTGTTTAGCATGTAACGTAACTGTATTTATTCAAAACTTCGTAATAATGTCATCGGCATAGAACATGCGACGGTCATTTAAGAGCAACTGCAAAGCTGTTTAAAGATCATTTGGGCCAACAATTTGAGCCGTGGGAGGAAACCTGACTGCTTCTGCATTGTCCAATTAAAAGTTAATTTGAATTTTACTGAGAAATTCGTTTTTCCCATTAGTCGAAATGGAAAAACTCTGTCATTACTTTTAAGTATCAAAATGTGTGATGGAGAACTAATTGTAAATAAATTATTTAAATAATACTGATTATAATACATCGTATACTCAGGCAAGTCTTTTGTATAGTTAAAACACGAAATTTGATGCGTTCAAAGCTGTCAAATACAACATCAGACAGGAAACCATTACAAAGAGGAAGTGACCGACGCTATTACCTCATCATGGCATTAGTGGCAATGTCAAAGTTAAACAAAACAATTATAACAGAACTGAAGTTGATGATTTGTACCCAAAAAAAACTTTAACGATGTGGTAAGATACGGTAGTGGTCTTTGCGGTATATATATCTTATTATTTATTCAGGTATGTAACTATGAGGTTTCAAATGTTAAATATTTTTAAAAATTTAGTACAATTAGTTTTAATTTTAGTTTTTACACAGAATCTTAAAAAATATCTCAAGTACGCCCTACAAAGACTACTCAAATCTGTAGTATAAGAGTGAACATTGCTATTTCTGTGAGCATGAAATGACAAAAAGTTAGAAAAAGATACGTAAATTAGAGAAACTTAAAATAAAGACGACGAAAAAAGCGAGCGTTTAAAGACAGTAATAAATCAGTTCCTGCATTAGTAGCACTTTCACGCCGAATACCCGAATTCTCTTATATCAGGGTCATTAATGAATAGCAAAGGGAGCTGAAAGATAACAAAGACCTTCTATAACTAACAAGTTTAACGAACAGATATTGGACTTAGCCAGGCCTGCAACGGCAAGCGGTTCACTTAGCAGTTAAAATTTTAAGCGATTTACTTAGCAGGTAACTGTCTTTTCTTTTAGTTCATTAAATATCTGGGCTTCTGCAGACGCTATTTTTGTGTGTATGTTATGTAATAATGCTTGTTTACAAACTATTCTGGGCAATATTATGCAAACGGCCTACGCATATGCGCTTAGATGCGCAATTTCATGCCGCCATAACAAACTCTCACTCTCGTTTGTTTTCAAATCTCGAATTGAATGAAGTCAGTAATAGAATGCCTTGTGTTAATTGTCTGTACGAGTACTTTTAACTTTAACAAGATCACTTTAACAAGAATACATTTATATTATATCTGTTATATATTTGTTGCTCAAGAAACTACTAATTGGTATTTTAGCAGCGATCCTCGATATCAGCCTCGATAATAATACATATAAATAAATATGAGAAATAAAAAAAAACTGTGATACATTATTATATTATTTTGAATATGACGAATGTAAAATTTAATTAAAATATCATTAAATGTATTTGTGATATTAATTTATTATAGCTACAGAATCCCCACATTCACAATACAATAAATAGAGACCACCCGCAAACTGAACCTCACAGCATATTTAATGCTTTGCTATATCTACCTAAAGAAACCCGTACAAAATTGCTATTTTATAGTTTTCTAATGGTTCTACCAAGACTAACATTCGTCAAAGAAAATTGCATGAGTATATTAACATAACGCATTACTTCCAGCAGTGATAGCTAATAGCTACTGTAAGGCAAATTGAATAGGGGTAGTAAGGGGACAAAAGAGGCAAAAAAATATAAAATAAGCATTTTCTTTACTATAAAGGTTCAACAAAATAAGCGTTCATCTTAGACTGCGTCTTGTTTATCGAGCAAAATGTGGTAAAACACAAACCCATCTAAGTAAAAAATAAGTGTTACTTTTAATTTAATATTCCATCAAAATCAGAAAACCCTTACCGTTTCATTAACATAGCTTGCACGGATTGCGTGTTAAAACATGTTGATGTCATTGTAAGCAATACATGTTAGGGGTAATTTAGATTGTATTTTTTTTTTTTTATAGAAGATAGATCTACGATTGACCACCAACTCGCCTGATGAATTCACGGCAAGGTTTCCTTATAGCCTTAATCTTATGAAGAATTTGAATTTCAAAAAGCTGTAAAAATTCAACTGTTCAATTCATTCTAACCTTGATTGTTTTAAATTAAAATCCTAATATTGTAGCTTTCAGGAAACAGAAAGCGGCAAAAAAATCCATTCCTGTGCAATACGCATCAAGAACATGGACCGAAATTATTAAGTACTGATTGTCTGGAAGAGATCACATTTAGTAATAAGGCAATAATTTATAAGTACCTCTCTTATGCCTTCTGATATACTTATGTTGTATTCTTGTTATATCAATAAAGTGTATTTTGTATTTTATAATATTGTTGAATACGTCGTTCTATTATGTGACCTCGAGCCCCCAATAATATATAATACTGATGCCGTCCCTGGTAAAAGTTAGTGCATAAACCTGTATAACATGATGTGCGATCACAGGTAGCCTCTATCGCGCACATTAATTAAACCAATTACTGGAGACTGGAGTGCATCGATTACAAGACCTGATTGGTTACATTTTTTATCATCTACCTAATGGGTCATGAGCTGATCGAAGCAAGCCATCCGTCATTCGTTGGGAGAGTGACAAGTTTAGACAAAATGGACCAAGATTCAGTCGGTTGAAGTTGATTAAACTTTTTATTATTACAAGTTTTTATTGAGATTGTAGTTGGGCTAAAGTTAAAACCTTTAAAATGATGTTATAAAGTTAACACTGGTTCGATTATGCAGCACTGCTTACAAATGTTGTAAGCAGTGCGCAGCGTGAAACTGTACAATATATTTTAAAGCTAAACAGAAATGGAGTTGGATTGGACCGGCCATAAGTTAAGATGCAATGCTAACAAATGGAGCAAACAAGTTACTATGTGCTAGCAGAGACGATGACAAAAGACAAGGATGTCCAATAAGAAGATGATAACACGAAATATGTACGCTTGACCCTGGAACCATTGGACAGCAAATAGAACTAAAACCCTTGTTTTACCACCAACTTTCAAGGCTATCTTGGAATTTTCAAGGCTAGAGTGAATAGATATCTTCTAGATCGACGAGCTTCATGCTCGGCCACACAGTCACAAAAAACTAGCTTGTAGGAAAGCGACGATTTGTGATCGAAGTTGAACTTATGACTTACGTTTAAAAGCACACTATCTAGATAACTCCCACTAAATATTATGTATGTTTATTGATAGAGATATTTGTGTCAGTATATGAATGAAAATTTGGTCTATTATAATATTATTGTTTTCCTCTTTTAACGTAACTAGGTAGGTACTTACCTAAACTATAATTATTATAATTGACTACTGTTGTTTTATGTATACCCGTTTATTAGTTAGGTTTTACTTTAAGGCCACTATCTATTGCCATCTGTCCTATCCGTGCACGGTTGCCTGGAAGAGATCGCTCTAAGCAATAAGGCAACCAATTAAAACACCTAGCTGTAATAGTATTCTCTCTGTATTTAATGATTCTTATTGTGGTATTTTAATAAAGTATTATCTATCTATTTGTGTATGAAAGGGAAAGGATAGGGAATATGCGTGATGGTACTACCCTTTCTAGGAAAGTCACGCATATCAGATGTACACCCATTGATTGGTTGATATGAATTCGATAAAAAAAACGATAAGCTAGCAATTTCGTGGCGATATTCCAAGGTTTGGATTTTATTTCTAGCAAAAAACTCGTTGCCAATGAGTTCATAGCATATTATCACCTAACTTGATCCTTATAATCTAAATCGACGGGCTTCCCCGAAACTGTAGGGACTAGGGCTATTCACAACTTATTGGATTCAGCTTGATGGACTCCAGCACCCCTATTCACTAATTGTCAGATTGGAATCGGGTCGGTAACTATATATCTCTATCATTGTCATATCGAAACAGAATGACAGAGATGTAGATATAGTTTCCGACCCGATTCCAATCTGACAATTAGTGAATAGGGGTGCTAGAGTCCATCAAGAATGTCCTTCCACGTAAAACGTATTGCATTTCATTCACCACAAGCAGTGTGAGTGAACTCGAACCTCTCGCATCCTTGAGAACTGGCCGTGGTACAGCACTGTTATATAAACCAATGTGAAATTCTTCATTCGAACACGTTTATTTCTATTATCGTGCAGCCGACTCGGCTGCTTTTTTTGCTCATTTTATGATTGCAATCGGATATATCTTTTTATTCCCTCGTAAGAACACCTTCGTGCCGTTTGGTCGCTATGATGCAGGAGTCTTGTCAAACCAGGATTGCGGTCAAAAACCCAAGGTTTTGTTCGAAAGTCGCAATAAAACGATAGAGTGATGATATGATTTCATGAAAACCCTAATAAGTTTCAGTATTTTGATCACTAACTTAAACTTTTTACTATAAAAATGTATATTTTACTTTATTCCGTGATTAATTAATAATTATATTTTAATTTATTATTCATTTCATTGAATATGCATAGGTTTTCATTTGAAAAAAAATATCTGATACGTTCAACATACTATTAATACATTAGGTACATTACATAATAGACTCGATGAAGCATAGACTAGATGCATACCTATACAAAGGTACCCTACACGAGACGGTGGAGTTAATAAAATCCTTATTTAAATTTATAATATGGGGTGCCATATAAATATTATCAAACCGATAGTCGTTTTGATAATATTTATATTGTTAACAAAATCTAAAAAAAAAAAAAGACGTGTGGCACTCGGAGACTGCCGCGGTAAAGCTATTGCATAGCATTTTTTATCAACTTATGTAATTATAATTATTTATTTATTTTATTTATGCAGTATTCCTAGCACCCCCCACTCCGACCGGCACAGCGGTGATACTTTTTAGTTTTTAGTTTTGCCATCTATCGATGAATAGCAGAACTTTTAATGACTTTTTGAAATATCACGCTTGTCTCTTTAGTTCTGCAAATCGCCTCTAGGTGGCATTGGTTGTATCGGTGTTACTGCGTTAGGTTATTTTCGTTACGGAATTTCTGGATTCGGTCTCCACGCTCAAGGCCCGCGATAGAAGCTATGCAATAGCTTAAAAATCTAATCAAAGAGCTGTATTAACAGCATTTCGTAGTGCTTTACAGAAGTCACCTAACTGCCATATTTTACTCATGGACTAGTTGTACTACTAACAGTTTGAATAAAATGACTGTGACATGGGAATAGACAGACATGACGTATTTATATGGTAAAAATACAGGTTTTCAGGTAAAATACAGGCATTCAATGAAAATCCCGAAATCAACAAAATGCAGCGACAGCTACATTCTGTTTCTCAGTTAATGGCGCTCGCGCTGCCGCCGCTATGAATAAAGCAATAACAAAGTGTTCGCGATATTAACTATTTCGTTTTAATTGCAGAGCGATTAAATATTGCGATTGTTATTAATAGAAAGCTGATAACTGGTGATAACGTTACGTCAGTGAAAGGTCATTGTAGTAACAGACTCGCAAATACGCTCGTCATTCATTGATTTGTTATTTATTTATTTATTATTGCAGTGTGTACAGAGCAAACTTAAATAAGCTAGGTACATACCCTGTTATAGAGTGTTGCAAGCATACATTTTACAAGTAAATAAAATATATAGGTTGAAACAAGACTTTAAAAACTACAAAAACTAGGGCTAAATGTTGCTTAAAATTTATTTTTGGTTTTCTAGAGTTGAGATCGTTCAGTTTTTAGCATGTATCCATAAAGAAGTCATCAATTTCATAATAGCATTTACGTATCAAAAGATTGCGCAATTTGGTTTGAAAACATTTATCAGAAGTCTCATTTTTTATCGAGTTAGGAATTTTTGTATATATTTTTATTGACATGTATTCTGGACCGTTTTTATAAATTTCTAGTTTGGGTTCGGGAACTATTAGTGTGTTTTGTCTTCGTGGGTTATTGCATTTGGTATAGAGATGTAAGTGTTTTCTGACAAATAATGAGGTTTCAAGTATGTATATGTCGTATTCTTAACCGACTGCGCAAGAAGGAGGGTTATGTTTATCGAATGCATGTATGTATGTATGTTATGTATGTATCTATATTTCTGCGCCTACAGTCTAAACGGCTTGACCAATTTTGATGTGCGAAGTGTTGTTATATTCGTCTTCACTGCATGAGTGTCATAGCCTATAATGTTTGTAATAATAATAAGCAGTAGTTTGAGCCCTGTCCCGCTGCCGAGGCATATAATATGTATTTATTTTATATTTATATTTTAAAACTTAGACCTTAGAAATTGAATAAATAAAGAGATAATAATAATAAACTAAAATATAATAATTAAAGTATTATAATAATAAAACATCTCTCGCAAAAATTAAAATAATGCATTCTTTCGTAACCTCCAACAGAATTTTCCGGAACAAACAAGTGATTTTTGCGAGAATTATTCTAAGGAATGCGCATTTATAATCATTTACAGCTATTTTACGCATACTCACAAAAAAACGTACACTCAACAGCGTATCAACCGCAACAAAATTGTAAGATAGACTGCAAAAACCTCTTTTCTGCAGTCGGGAAGTTTGTTTTTCTTTTAATATAGATACTTGTTTGTTTTCTGATAGCCGCGTTAGCTCTTATGCTCCAAAATCATTCCTTTGTAATAGTATCAAACGGAACCAGTTTAGCTTTAAGCACGGCCTCCTGTTTATCTTCCTCTTCACTTATTAACTTGGCAAAACCTCAAAGTAAAGGTAGTAGTCATTCGTAAGCTGCAGACAGTTCTAAGTTAGTTAACATAGTGGGTCGTCTATCATCTTGAGAGACGGCAGTCACCTCACCATAAGTCCCTGTACCGTTGCGGGCTTCCAGCTTCGGAGTTACTTCATGTAATATCGGTTACATAGAATGGTTTCTGGTATAACTATTTAGATGTTATTGTGTATTGAAAGTTTACCGTTTACCTAAGTACTGTTTATTTTTGTTAAGTTTTTTTTTTCAGTTATTATGATCTGCTGACTGAAATACAGATAAAAGGGCGTCCATTAATTACATGAGGGGATCACGGGGGGGGGGGGGACTTAATTGAATTGAATTGTAATAATTTTAAAATAAAAAAGGGTATAAAAACTATTGAACAGAATTCATTGACTGACACTTAAAATGACTCGCTGTTAAGTCACATTTTAAACGAAAAAAAACTAAACCAAAATCGAAACGAATCAAAATTACCCTTAAGAAACTTATAATATCCCTTTTGTTGCGTCGGAAATCTCTAATCTATATTCTAGATAAAAATTAAAATAAAATCGTAAGTACATTGCTTCATAAACCAGCATAACACTGAACAAAACGAAATTGGAACAGAAACATTCTCTAGACTTGATAAAATCATCCGCAACGGTTCAATTCCATACCCACATAAATAATCCAATACAAACTGCATTCAAACTAATACCCATAAGAGCATTCAGAAGTCAAAACACGGAAGCCGAAGCATCATGTCCCATAAAATATACTGAGCAGGAGGTGTATTCAGAATTCATTCGAATTCGGAATCTATATATCCGTCTCTGTCATTTCCATAGAGACTGACAGAGACGGAGATATAGATTCCGAATCCCAATGAGTTCTGAATACAGGGAACGGTCTACATGTCAATCGGTCGACCGACGTCGGGTCGCGCGGCTGTGTACTGTGTGGTCCAATCGTAAATTTGGATTGCTATCTTCTTGGAACACGGACATGAGACGAACTGTAATGGTGTTGCTATTTCATACTACGTTATAGTAAGAGAAAGATTTTCAATACAATATCTAATAAAAACGTGTTAGATAAGAGTACCTATGGAGATTGGATCTTGTACAAGCGTCACAGTTTTACAATGCACTACGTATTTGACAGAAAGCTCATTCACATCCAATTGATTCGTCGAAATCGCAAATAGTGCGTTTTTGCTGTACGCTTTTTTCGTCATCGATTCATGGAGGATATTCCAAAAACTCGAACTAAACGCTTTAATTCCACTTAAATCGTGCATATTGCAAAAATTTGGAATAGTTCTTGCCGAGTGAATCTTCTCCAATATACATAATATACTCGTACTTAGGTGATTTTAAATCGCGAATGTATAGATTTCTTTCAGGTAATAAAGCGCGCTCCATCTTAGACCGCAACGTTACTTTATATTAGGTGAGTTATCGATCAAACACAAACCTATAATTAATTAAAAAGAAAACACTTGCCAAATGTGGAATAAGCTTCCGTGTGCGGTGTTTCCGCAAAGCTTGTTCTTCAAAAAATATTACATAGAAAATATAGGAAAACCTGGGCGTAAAATTGTAATGAACTTGTAAATTCGATATCTCAGTAATGTAACCACTTGCGTCATTAATTGGTGTACCTTTGTCGGCGTGGCCATCCCAAAATATCAAATTACCCAATTAACACTGTTTTATGCAAATTTTAACTTTAATGGCACTTTTCTACTACCGCGAAAGTAATCAACTAATATGAATATTTATAAAATCATATTAGTGTTTCACAATGTTATAAAAATTGAAACATACCTGTTGCTCTGATGTAACTTCTTCTCTGCTGCTGTCATCTGTAACAATGAATATTTCAATTAAAAATCTTATTCAAAAATTCAAAATGGGCGTTTTAATTCAAGACGCGTCGGTACTGGGTAAGAATAGAACTCCATGTTTCCTGAGAAAACTTATAATCTAGAGTGATTAGATTTCTTCTAAGTGGACATTCTTCATAATCAGTCATTTCTAGAGATTTTTTATGAGAAAACTTCTAGTCAAGTCATTTCAAACTTCGTGCCAAAAACAAATCGCCAATTTTCCTTAACTAAAATTCACCCTGTTACAGGAAATACTGTGAATTTGCTGATGTTTCTGCCCTGAAACGCATCTCGATTACAAGGCGAGACATTCGAACGCACCGATGATGACGTCACAGTCTACTAACTGCGACCCGGCCGCGACATTTCTTCGGATAATGCCTGAGATGCTCCAATCATAATGTCACTGTCGGCGAGGCTGCGGAGTCAACAGCCGCAGCCCAATTTCACGTTGCATATTTTTTGTACGCTTGTTTAACATAGTTATTATTCGTGACCCGTCTGCGATATCATACATATGTGACACACTGATTGCTTCCACCCGACTGTCGTAGAAAGGTTGTTTTTCGATCGTGTATGTATGTACTGTCTGTAATCTAATTCTTTGGCACGCTCTACAGCCGGACCGATTTCAACCACAGGAAAATTTTCTGTGATTTCAACATATATATATAATAATCTTATCTTGAATATTATCTTGTAATAATAAATTTTGAAAAAAAAAGTACTGTTTTCGTCACGTCCTTTGTAAAATTAGTGATTTTACAAAAAAAAATGCAGTGTCCATAAATGTACAACGACTTTGGGCATACTTTAAAATCGTACACTCAACATGGTAAGTACTAAGCGTAACAATTACATAACATTATCTTATGCAGTCGGATGTTATGTTTTTCTTTTATTATAGTGATATTCTATACTATGACTATATTATAACTAGGTATGTTTTACGAAAGAAAGGTAAGTAAATGAGAAGATAAACTTTTTTTAACCTATACTGTCCCACTCCTGTGCAAATGTCTCCCCCAGTTTCTTCCATACATCGCAATCCATCGTCTCCTACCAATCTTCCTGGAATGCATCAAGACCGTCAGGCCAGCGTGTTCTAGGCCTTCCAGTGCAACATCTTCCATCAGGAACCCACTCTGTGATGATCTAGGCTCTAAGGAAATACACTTATTTACCAAAAATCTTATAGTTCAATCAACGATGACACAAGAATGACATCAATCAGTATAAATACGAGATAGCCCCAAACGAATCTTTTAAAGTTCAGTGTATAATCTAATAATCGAATGTGGTAATTACATCATTCAATTTTATAAAAACTACTACATTATCTAATCAAGAGGGCACGAAGACTAAAAATAATCAGCTAGGTCAAGGTTTTGCATAGCTTCAACACTTTACATTTTTATATTATTCAACTAGCAGTAAAACCAGTTAAAACTGACAACAATAGTGTAAAACAAAGTCGCTTCCCGCCGTCAATACGCTTAAGTCTTTCAAACTACTCAACGCATTTTAATTCAGTTTTCATTAATAGACAGAGTAATTCAAGGGGAAGGTTTTTAGGTATAATACCTACATGCATATTTTAGTAGAGAAAATACGGAAATTTCATCGTTTTGTAATGTAATGTCACACAAAAAAGAAAAAAAAACCATAATTTACACACTACAGCATGAACCAAGTCTAATAAAACTAGCAATCATTTATTTATACTGATCGTAAGACTCCCATCTACGCATGCTTTCTCGACTTATCCAAAGCGTTTTATTTGGTTTCGGTCAACCTCCTGTGGGACAAGTTGAGGTGTACAAATTTACCACAGGAGATAACCAACATTTTTCAATATTGGTATGCGAACCAGTCTAACAGTGTTCGATGGGCGGGGGCACTGTCAGATCCCTGTTGGCTCGAATGTGGTGTCCGGCAGGGTGGCTTGTCTTCGCCAACCCTGTTCAATTTTTACATTAACGAGCTCATCGTCGCTCTCAGCAGTCAGCATGTCGGCTGTCACATTGACGGTGTATGCGTCAATAGCTTGAGCTATGCAGACGACATGGTGCTGCTGAGTGCGTCGATTTGCGGCTTAAGGAAGTTGATACGGACGTGTGAGGAGTACGCGTGTGGTCATGGGTTGAAATACAATGTCACAAAGAGTCAATACATGGTATTTGAGACCAGAAGTGCTAGATGTCCCGAGAACGTGCCACAAGTTCTCTTGAATGATATTCCGCTTAAAAGGGTAGACAAATTTAAATACTTGGGGCATATTGTCACTGCTGATCTCAGGGACCATGCTGATATTGAGCGGGAGCGGAGGGCTCTGTCTGTACGTGCAAATATGATAGGTTTGCCCACAGGTTTGCACGATGCTCAAAAGAGGTCAAGGTTACACTGTTTAGAGCCTATTGTACATCACTCTACACGTGTAGCCTGTGGGCTAATTACACTGAAAAATGCTACAGCGCCCTCCGCGTCCAAATTTAACAATGCGTTCAGAGCGGTTTTGGGGCTGCCCCGGTTCTGCAGCGCTTCCGGCATGTTTGCGGAGGCACATACTGATTGTTTTATGCTAAGTACTATGCGCAGACGCAGCATGTCTTTGGTGCGCAGAGTGCGGGCCAGCTCTAATATCGTATTGAAAATGATTGCGTCTAGACTTGATTGTCTTTTTCTTGGGCATTGTTGTAAAAGACACATTGCAGTAATGATGCCTAAGCGAAAGTATTGACATACAAGCTGTAACCTATTTATTTGACTATTTGCTGATATTATTAGTTTATTATTTTCTATTCCGACATTATTGTATTTTATGACATTGTGATTATTAATGATAATTATTTTGACATAATGAACTTACTGTAATTTATTTGGTTTTATTCATTTATATAATTTGAAAATGTTTAAAATATTGTGATTTTTTTATTTTTTATAATTATGTGCAATTGATTTTATTATTTTGACTGAAACGGTATTTGTATGTATTTTTCTTTTTAATTATTGTCATTACTCTTTTTAACTGTATGGGTTCCAATTACCTGAAATAAATGAATTTTATATTATTTATTTTTATTTATTTATAAAAAAGTTATCACAAAATTATGACTGGTTGTAAATAAAATTAAGCCCCTGAACGACAGAATGCGCGTCAAACCACATAGTTTGCGGGCGCTCATGCCAGATAAATCAACCAAAGCAGATGATTATGCTGCAAATGAAAATTGTTTTAACGGGAGTGTAACATTTGCGGAGAACGTTCACCTCTTTGCGCGTGACAAACTCATCCTGCCAGAACATAACACTTTACACCGAACGTCGATTTCCTCACATGATACAACGGCACTTCGCTCAAATCTTCATAATTTGTGTATCAGAAAACGTAAGATTCGTGTGAACTCTAGCGGCAAAATAAGACCTCACAGAGAGTCCGTCGCGACGCGCGTCGGTTCCACAATCTGATTCCCTTGATTATACAAAAAACATGTTCTTTTATTGCTCACTCAGAATAAATATAAACCGTTCCAACAATTATTATACTTCAACGTCTCATCTCGTTGCGTTCATAGAAATTTCTTGGGTTGTAAAATATTTTTTGTCCACAGGTACTTACTTATTCGTGATTTTTACAAGCAATCATCATTACAACCGTGAATTTTGGCAAAATCCTTCGTATTTGGTAATGCGTAGGCTTAGTAATGAATGGCTTCAATTTAGTTTTTATTATGGGCATAAAATAAACAAGAAACGTTATGTAAAGTTGGAAAAAAATGACATTAACATGGACGGAGTGGATGCTATTCAAGTGTATAAAAACTGAAATGATCTCACGTAATTTCGTATCGGAGGCACGTTCGGTCTCCGCACTGGTAATGATGAGAATCACTTTGTTACCACTTAGGTGAGGGCCGTCTGAGCTTGTGCGAGCCAAGAGTGATATTTTACGGAAAGCACCGTCGGCATAGGATCAATCAATATATTATGTATTATAAGCAAACCCTTCATAAAAGTCATGCAGAAATCATATTACGGACTTTTTAATAATTATAGTTTAAAAACTGAAAAAACCGACTTCAAAATTCGGAATTTGTTTACTTGAATATTTTTTCAGTTATTTTGTTACAAAAACAGAAACATCAAAAACAATATTGGCGAAGTAATCGCTGAACAAACATACAGTCGAATTGAAAACCTCCTTCTTTTTGGGAGTCGTTCATCATCATAATTATACTCATGATTTTGTGTGCATTTGTTTAAGAGTATTCGATTTAATATGTGATTACTATAGTACTTTATGATACAAGTGTGCTAAGTTGGTCATTACAGTCGATGCGGAATTGCAGCCCGAGCCGAAGGCGAGGGCGTAATAGAGCCGAGAGTGTAATGACCATAATGCACACGCGTTTCATACGACGTTTTTCAACACACGCGAGGAAAAAAACACCCGTTTATAACTGAAATATTTAATTATTGAAACAATATCCAAAAATCAACAGATGTTTCAGTTGTAGCATATTTCATTCTCTTTGGTTGCAATATTCGTGCCTGTTTTATTTCTTTATGCTATATTCTCGGTTGCCAGTACGATTTTCGAGTAAACTCTTTTTGTTATGGGCCGGTATGGTAGAAGTATTCATCTCTGATTGGACTCTGACAATCTAGTAGGCTTAGATTGTTGAAACTAAAAAAAACTGTAAAGACACTGGTGCGTAATAGAAAAGTCAAAAGCACACGTGTTTTATAGGATACTTTTCAGCCATAAGCTTACGAGCAAGTATCTTGAAAAAATAATTGTTATTGATCTTTCCCACGTTGGTGTCCTCGTCATCGTCTTCGCTCCTCGATTTCTTATAATCATTTGTGTCGTGACATAATTATTTGTTTGCAACGCTTTAGTATATCTTAATTATACGATTTATCTTTTCTTCGAATTGTTTTATTGGCTTTTATTTTTATTCTACAATCAGTGTCATAAGATTATTTTAAATCCAAATTCCACGATACAAGGAAAATCTACATTTTTACAAATAATCGTATTCAAATAAACGCTACATTTGCTGAAACAATATGTTACATATTACATATCAACTTTTCACCAACATTTTTCATCGAGAACGATCAACTTAAATATTATTTTGTTAAAATGTTAACCAATGTCAATGTCAATTGCGATAACAATGAATCTAATTTGGACCTAGAAGAAAGCATGAACTCCTATCCAACGCTGTATCTAGACTATCCAGGTCACGTTATGTAGATTTTATCTCGCCTGCAATGTGTAACCACAAAGTTCTCGGTACAGCTAATCCTTTCTAACAATCTGCCGGTTTCCCTTTAAGGACTACCATTTATCTTTATGCATCAGAGTACCCACCATCATGCAGTTCCAGTAACAGTTCTTCCCGTTTTACTTCAAAGGCACCGAATTTGTTTAGGTCTTTATATATGTCATATTATTGTAGCTACCTTACCAGACACTAAACAAGTATCGTATTGTTGTATTATTCTGCTCCTTGCTGTATTTGCGATGAACACATTATTATGTTTGCAGCTATCAGAAATACGAATTGCAAATTTAGTAAAAATATTCAACATGTTTGCAAAATGTCTTCAAATGATAAGTGAAAGGTGTTGACTGAATTATTCTCGCATCAAATTTCTATTTTCACAGAAATTAGGTTTCACACTGTCAGAACAAGAGTTTCTAGCACACATTCAACAATGTTCAAACACACCTAAATTCTAACGATGTCATTGTGTCACAATTTCTGCATCTTGCCGAATTAAATTCGAATGCGACATTATTTCAGTCTGTTATCAAACTCGTTCTAGATAAAGCAGATGTTTAATGCATTATGTTTGCATTTTTGATAGCTTATCTACATCTTGTATTCATATGTATTGTGTTTGTAAGATTTTGTTTCTCGATTTTGTGAACCGCGCTGTCTGCGAATTTCGTAGCCTCACAATAACCTACTTTGCCTTTAGTGTCGTCTACCTCAGTTGTTTCAAATATTATAATGCCTATTATGATAGGAATCCATAACTATTGTTCTTATTCCGAGTTCACAATTATATTTCGGAATGTAAGTTTTTATTTACATACATTATTATTATTTATGTATTTTTCTCTGTTTCCTGAGACCTACAATCTTGGAATGTTCAAGGCTAGAGTGAATAGATATCTTCTAGATCGACGAGCTCCATCCACGGCCACACCGTCGCTTAACATCAGGCGAGTTGGTGGTCAATCGTAGATCTATCTTGTATAAAATATATATATATATTTCGGAATCGAATTTCATTCTTGGAATTTCGCATTCCTATTCATAAAACTTCCTTTACACGCGCTCACGTAACATGGGCAAGGTATTTAAAAACAAAGCATTTCTGTGCTAATGTTGCGACTAGGAGCAAGTGCGGACCGTTTGTAAACTTCCAACTTCTGTGTTCCAACTAAACCGTTGTATTGTTTCACAGCATTAGGTATTTAGCAGTCACGTGAAACGTTTCCAGTTAACAATTGAGATTATTTATACACAACTTAATTGATTCGCCGTAATTTTTTTCCGCTTTGTTTCGCCTATTTAATAGAAACTAATGTAAAATTATAATATACTCATTATGAATAAAAACGCTAGGTGAAAATGTCGGTAGTAATAATATTAACGCATCGGGAAAAGGTAAATTCAAAAATTATTCGGAAGTTTTTATAATTTATATTACATAATACGTTCGATTTGTTCATCTGATAACAAATTGAAACAGAAGTTTTCGAACGAAATCTAGACAAGTTTGTATTTCTAATATCCCTACTCAACAATTTTATATGTTTAAAAATGTTGTGATGCGCGAGAGAGATAGCTGCGCGCGTTGAGCGCATACTTTAGTAGCACTATGGCACTTGAGTGGTGCCAGACTAATAAGTTCTCGTGATAATGGTATAAATACCAAAACATAATCACAACTAGGCACAGATCAGCCCTTAATCCCAAAACCCGAAGAATCAGGTCCGTTTCGTCACTCGACCTAAATGAAGCCAACCATCGCCTGATAAGATTACCTACAGTGCAAACTGACAACACAGTTGTTTGTTTGTATTGATAAAGCCGAAGGTCGTTGCGGCGCTCTATTGATTTTCCCGGGAAATTGCCCGCTTCTCCTTGTCACTGGGGACTGAGGGACTGATCATGACATTGCACTCTTTACTACCTACTTAGGGAAACTGTTGGAGCTGTGAAAATTATAATAAGATGACAGAATATAAATAAATGTATAAGACAACATATTACATTATGACTCTATACTATATTTATTTCATTTCTTTACTTTTATGTTTTTTTACGATATAAAACATAAATAAGTACCTATTATACAAAATTAATAGGAAGCAAGGCCACGACTGCTGACGGTACCAGACTTATAAACCTCCAGCTTGACAATGCGTGCCGTCGAGGATGACTGCCGTTTGAAGGTATCGGACTCATATCTTATATTTACTCATTATATATTAAGATGGACCAAAAGCACACGAATTATAAAGTAAACACATAATATTTACGGTAGTATCCTGATACATGCTGTTAAGATAAGCTTAATACAGCTTGTTAAGAGACTTCAAGATATATAAGTAAATTATGAAATCTCAAAAGAAAATAATAATAATATTTCTATCGGCAAGTTAAGTATTCTGCAGTTTAGACAATTTCATGGCGAAATGACAGTCAAATTTGATTCGATAAGGAGTAAATTCGCACGTAAGTAGGTAAATACTTTTATCTTAAAATCATGTATGGGGCGCATTGGGCGCGGTTGCTTAGCTGCGGTAGCTAAACTGTGTCGATAAACTTCCAGCATGTTGTTATATACTCGTAGGTACAGTATTGCGTGTGGATAATATTTATAGGCGACTGTTTGGAAAATATTGTGCGAGATTAACTTAAATGACATTTACTCACACTTTCACACCTTTGTCCTAATTACAAAATTAACATATTAATAGTTTTGCATTATTAACAATTACGCTTATTTTCTCTTACGGGCTAATGCTTATTTAATAAGGAATATGCATGATTTTTATATCATAGGAATAATATCTTTAATTCATCATAACATACTAATATGTAATTATTACATATATGTCTAAGATATATGTACAAAAAAAATTGTTGTCTGTAAAGTCGGTTTACGGACGATAGTTTAACGTGACAACGTCATAACAAAACATTGATGAAATGCAAACGTTACAATGAACGTAACGGGACAATGAGTCATCCTTTTTCGTGCGTGCAGCCGGCGTTCATCGATTTATTAGACGTTGTCACGTCAAAATATTTCAATCGGTCAATAAACTTCCGAGATATAAACATTAGTTTTAGGGGAGGAATGCTCTGTCTCGCTCTCGGGAAACAACAATTCGTATTGAATTTGAACGGTGAACATGAACCATGACGTCATCATTCGCTATCGTGTGCTCTCTGTCTAACATGAAATTAAAGTGCTAGTGACTTTGTTACTTTTGAAGGTATTTCCATTTTGTTTTTGTAGAATGGATATATTAGTGGTTAGCTTTTTTATGACCAATTAATAATAAATCATACATATTCCCTATTAATTAGGCTTATTGAAAGTGTAATGATGAATGGCGACAATATTAATAAATAAATTACAGTTTAAAAAACTAAAAAAACACGCTACAATTTATTGTTGTCAAAGTTCATTACAATACTTTTCTAACAAATCCAAGCACAGCTATGATACGATGTTCCATCATGAAGTTCTAGTTCATATCTCCCGGCTCCATCATCAGATCAGTGCGACAGTACCATATTATTGTATTGTCATCAGAACTACATACAGCTGCCAATTTTCATGACGCTACGATCCTTGGAAGATGGTTAAATTAGTTACCTTAGATTTCATTACATACAGGTCGACCTAATAAAAGCGTGTTAAAAAAATATAGCCTATGTCCTATTAAATATAATATATTGTTATAGAGTCCTAAGACAAGCCCACTCCATCCTGGACCGCAGCATCGCTGAACATCAGGTGAACGGGAAGTCAAGCGCAAGCCTATCAATGTATAAAAAAAAACAGAAAACATTACCCTCTTTCTCGTGTCGAGTAAATGCGTTATGCTGTCTGTTTATAAACATCGATAATAAGAAATCGTCGCTGTGCGAGTTACGCCGCGCCGGCGCGCCGGCCGGCATGATACGGTGTCGCTAAGGCGTTAACTCGTTATGGTCGTTATGTTCGTTATATCGGATTATAACTGTTAAAGCGGGAATTAGTTTTATAACAGCAACGCTATTGTCTCGCTGAAACGGATAGTTTTAGCGATTACAACTGTTTTTATTTCTATTGGAAGATAAACATATTGTTGAGTCTTGTTTATACGTACCTAACGTAACTATATGTATATTTTTTTTATAAAACCGAGTGACGAGACAATCAGGGCGCTCACCTGATGACCCTGTGTGGCAATTTACTGTGCTCGTAATTTTGTGATATTAGATGTCTTTTTATGTGCGTAAAATTCGAAAAATCATTATCCTTTGGTTCGGAACACAATATAATGCTTCCATACCATTACTTGGTGGTTGTATAACTGGTTAAGTGCTTTCCGAAGGATTAACGAAACTTTGGTTGATTTTAATACCTTTAAGGTGGAGCATAATGGTTTTACATGTTTAAAAACGTTGTGATGCGCGAGAGAGATAGCTGCGCGCGTTGAACCCATTCTTAAGAGCATATAAGTACAACGAAAGTAACAAGTGAAAGAAAATGTACTCTGAGCTTTGTGTCTTTTCAACACCATCTAGTGCCCATGCATTGAACTACTAGTGAACGAGGTTAACTTGCTCGCAGAGCTATATAAAATACTAGCTGTGCCCTGCAATTCCACCCGCATAGTGACGAAAACTGTAATGATGATGAAAAGTAGCCTATGTCAGTCTCAAGATTCTCGTCTATCCCCGTAATAAATTTCATAACAATCCATTCAGCCGTTTGATCGTAACTATCTGTCTGTACGTCTCTGTCTGTCTGTTGACACAGGTCTAGTCCAGCGATCTATATGTATATGTACTAGTCTAGTACCATAAAATTATCATCAACTTTGTAACCAGCTTCTATCTTATCTATCTTCTAATATGATAATATGTCCAAAAAAAGGATGAGACCGAAACGTTTTCGAGTGGAGAACACGCACCAGCAGACGCAGCGTAAGAAGACCGGAAGTTAGACAGACGACCTCGTACAAGTGGCTGGAAGACGCTGGATGCAAGCCGTTTCCATTAGATCTTTTTGTAAATCCATGGGGAGGCCTATACCCAGATGCGGACTACTTGTGGCTGAGATGATAATGATGATGATGTCTAGGAGAATATCAATAATTGAAGATGATTGTTCAGCTTTTAAAACTTTATTTTGTAGACATCATGAGTACCTACTATTTATTGAATAAAATGTTGAGTCTATTTTTTTTTTTAAATCAAGAGTTTATTCATGCTTACTGTAAATATAGGTACTTATTTTTATTTTATTTTTTTGTGGCAAGCGCCTTTATTAACTACAACACAACAATATACAGACTCAACTATCTAAACTACTACACAAAAAGCACATCGATCACCCCAGACCGATAAAGGTCTAAAGATAATCCAAAAATTATACATAAGGTATATTTTATATATTGTTTATATAAATTACGTTGATGATGCAACCAACATAATTGACATTTTATTATTTACATAATATGTGAATAATAAATGGCCTATTCAAATACCTTTTAACAATATACAGAAGAAAAATAAAGTTTTAATAATCATGCTAATTACGTCCAAAGTGCTAATAACCATATTGATAATTGAATATTTTTTATCTTCGTCTAACATATTTACAAAAACTATAGCTATTTAATGTCAGAGCCGTAAATTTATAATGTTACTTTTCAACAGGTATAACAAACTAGGTATCTTTCGAAGATTACCGACTAGTCAAAAAAAACTAATTATTATAGTTTAAAATACTGCAACAACCTATTTCAAAATACGCAGTTTCGATTAATTACTTGGATGAAAAACCAAACTTGATTTTGACGCAATCTCTGTATGACTAATAAAAAAATATATCCTTTCAAATTAACAAATAATAATCGGTTAGTAAAATACGTAGTTATGAGGTAACAAACAAAAAAATAATACAACCAAATTGATAATTAATTAATTATTAAGTATCAATTTTCACTAATTATAATTGACACATTTTTTTTTATATATAAAATATTATAGGTAATTAAAAATTGTAAATTGTGGTGGCTGTGAAACATCTGAAATAAAGTAAATTTGAATTTGATAACCTCCTCTTTTTTTGAAGGTAGCCAAAAATGGATTTACCGCCCTGATTCCTTATTGGGAATTAAGTCTTTAGGATTTCGCTTTCACGATGTCGTATCGAAAAAGGTGTTTACTCCCTAAGAACACATAGGTACCTAATTATCATTATTTATCTGTTTGTTGCGAATGTCAGTCAGTGTCATCATGTCATTGGACGTCATTGTCAGTTGCACGGTATGACAACTGCGCTGTCATACCGTGGTACATTAACATAACATTTTTGGTTTTAAATATTTTAAGATATATCTTTGTGTTTAATTGTATATGTATGTTTATTAAGCTTATCTATACGTAACAAGTATGATATGTTGAATACGTAATAAGTGTTATTTTTAAGTGTTTTCTCGTGTGTGGCGTCGCCTACCGGTTCCAGCGGAAGACCAGCGCTGGTTGTTTACAACTAGCATTATGCTGAGCTGGGGCCGGATTGTGACAAAAACATAATTTTGTGACCTATTTTGTGTGTATGATTTTTTATTTTCTGTGTGTTTTTGTTACAATAAAATTATGTCTATGTCTATGTCTAATTCAAGTGACACTGAAAAAACAATCGCATTAACATTATATTAATTATTTTATCGTAAAATTCATTATCAATAACGTGTTAATTATTATAATTAGTGCGATCGTTACTTTCACATGATAAATATGTCACCATTATAACTTATAAATACAGTCATCGGGTATTTACCTAACAATGCTTTTCCTGTTAATTTTAAATTAACATGATTAAATCATACATAGGTACCTACATAGATAAGAATTTCGAATTAATCATAATGTTTTGATGAAAAAAGAAAAAGTATTTTCATAATTGTTATGCGGGGATGAGGTCCTGGGGACATTTTAAAAGATCGAGCATCTACCAGGTAGTTATTGGAGCTGGCCCGCAACTCGCTTGCGCTTGCGCATGATGGCTGGGAAACTATTATCCACACATCCGCAAACATCCCCGATGTACTGTAAAAGCGGCAGCTTCATCAGCGCTCTGAAAGCGTTATTATAAAGAACACGCAGTGTTATTAGGTATTATGGTTATTATGCTAAAAAGACAGATAATGCGCCCTAAAAAAAAACTGTTGCCTTAGCTTGTTTAGTATACCGTGCATACATATGAACATAAGAATAAGAATATTTATTAACCTTGAATAACATACATGTTACAGGTAAGTCAGAATTACACATATATTATGATAAATTAACTAAATTTTATGATAATAGCATAAATAAAATGTTATAATCGATTTAATTTAAATTATGGTATCCAATAAATTTTAATTCCATTTGCTTTAAGACTACAACCGTTAAAACAAGAATAATTATAAATATATTATCTAGTTAATTAGGTATATATACTAGTACAACTACAAATACCAAAATATTATTATATTTTTGCTACGCGTGACTGTGCTTGCTCTGTATTTGTAAAAAATGAGGATTTTGAAAGATCCATTTCCATATATTCAATTAATATATAAAAAGGGTTATTTTCAAAGAAAGATTTTAATTTTTGTTTAAACATACTATAATCAATATCTGATATGAACACATACTTACAACCCGAAATCATAACCTTCCAATCAGCTTCATCGTACTCAGGTAAAATACTAACGCACGCCACTAATTCAAGAGCCGGAGGCGCTCCAATGAAACCGAAATGAACAATATAATCTGACCGCTAATATAAGGACGCGGTGAAAGTGAGCCGCCCGCGCAATAAAAGCTTTATATTAGTGTGAGAAAAGACTGTTTAAGACCATCCTGAGCTGGCCTCCGACCTCACTTAAGTGTCTAATAAGTTTTAACAGTGAAGGTGGAGTTATATCTAGCGTATTATTTGTAATTTGAAATGTGTACTGAAATGGCGAATGTGTATTTTTTATGATTAATATAATTAAAATACTGAAACAATCGACTTCAATCAGTACACTCTTGAACAAAATCCTTACTAATATTATTAAAGTAATAGTAACTTTGTCTATGTACAGATATACTGATAACCTGGAAACGCAAATAGGCTACCTTGTATCATCATCACCTTTTTAGGGTTCCGTACCCAAAGGGTAAAAACGCGACCCTATTACGAAAACTCCGCTGTCTGTCCGTCCATCCGTCCGTCCGTGTCACCAGGATGTATCGCATGAACCGTGATAGTTAGACAGTTTAAATTTTCACAGATGATGTATTTCTGTTGCCGCAATAACAACAAATACTAAAAAACAGAATAAAATAAATATTTAAGGGGGCTCCCATACAACAAACGTAATTTTTTTGCTCGATATTGATAACGGCAACAGGTAGACGCTTGAAATATTCACAAAATATTGAGTTATATTATTCACTTTAAAAATAAATAATTAAATTAAAATAAAATTAATATTTAAGGGGGCTCCCATACAACAAACGTGATTTTTTGCCGTTTTTATAGATAATGGTACGGAACCCTTCGTGCGCCGACTCGCACTTGGCCGCTTTTATTTAGGGTTACGTAGTAAACAAGGAACCGTTCCGTTCCGTAGTAATGGGGTATTGTTAGATAGGTAATCAAAAAACAGCGGACTTAAAAAATACAATTTCGTTCACTATTACGAAACGTTTTTTATACTCATTCAAATATACTTTTACACGGTCTCATAAAAGCCGAGAGGGAAACCCAAACGAAATACAATAATGTTCGAAGAAATAAAACGCACAGAATGACAGCATAACCGCTGCACTTAGCGTAAACAGGCAGCCAATATTGTCCCCATCGACTGGTAACTGTGTAGAAAGTCACCATATTACGATTGAGAGCAATAATAATTTTTCGAAAAGGTCGAAAAGTTCAGGCAACACTTCCGTGCCTAAGTGACATTAGGTAACACAGAGCGCGCGGCGCGCACGCAAGCTGCGAAACTGTTAGAGATTTACTGTAATGTTGTTCGTGTAAGTACTAAGTACCTATAGAGCTTAAGTGCTTAGATAAACTCTTTATTGTAATCGCTCTAACATTAATTTTATGATTATAAAATAAAAAAACCAGTGGCACAAGAAGCAGAAATGTCCTGCTTCTTATTTTAGAGTTCCGTAGTCAACTCACTCTTAGGTTTAGTTTGGCATGTCCGTCCGCCCACAACTAAATTGAAAGGCATTATCCACCCCAAGAAAAAATCTATGTTTACAAGAAATAAACCGGACAAGTGCAAGTCAGGTTCGCCCACCGAGGGTTCCGTACAAATTAGTAGTACTATACAGGTCTTGACAGATGGACAGACTGTCCGTCTGTGTGACGAAGTTATCCTATAAGGGTTCCGTTTTTTCCTTTTGAGGTACGGAACCCTAAAAATTACAAGAAATAGTGTGTAAGGAAAACATTATATAGATTAGTTCACGTTTAGTCAGCAAGATATCTTGCCGCCGCTTACTTAAATAAGGAAGCGGCAAAGATGCCCCTTCTGAGAAATTAGGGCAGTTTTCAAAAGCTCTCTTTGTTAGTTCTGTTCCAAGTTCGCTACCAAGCGGCTGGAACATACTTGAGCTCGCTAGTCGCTGATCAATTGTGCGAGTGGATGTCAATAATTACCCAATTGTCTATCATGAAGGGTAGTGCTTGTAATACATTTATTTTATTCTATAACAGTTATAATTATTATAGTTTAAAGAACTGAAACAACCGACTTCAAAATACATAATTTTGCATATTTCCTTATAAGACATATTTTTTCCAGTTATTTTGTTTTATAACTAAACTACTCACCCGATTTTGATGAAATATCGAAATTTTATGAAACCAATCTTAAATGAAATGAAATCAATCGTAAGTAAATCTTAAATTGACTGATGTCAGGTTTTTTATATAGGGATAGGTTTGCGCTTGACGGCCAACTCGCCTGATGTTAAGCGACGTTGCGGTCTACGATGGAGCGCTCTCACCTAGAAGAAACCAATTCACTCGCGATTTAAGGCACCCAGATTATATATATCGGGGTTATGTAGTAACAAATATAAAAACATGAGAACCTGTTTATTTTTGAAGACCGATAGATATTAACTGGGTGTCTTCAAATCGCGAGTTAATAGATTCTAGACAAGTGCGCTCCGTCGTGGACCGCAGCTTCGCTCAACATCAGGCGGGCTGGCGGTCAAGCGCAAAACTATCAACGATAAAAAAAACCGTTATCTATTGTCCGGAAAGTTACCATCACATCTAAACGTTCTCCAAAACACTCCACGTAATAGGAGAAATTGGACATGTACACATCGTGCCGTATGATTAACTTTAATGTTACTTACTTTCTTTGTTGTAATGCATGCTTCGGATATTGGTATCTAAAACGCTACACTCTCGAAAGCGGACACCTATTAAACATTAGCTAGTGAGATTATGATTTCTTAGGGTTCCGTACCCAGAGGGTAAAAACGGAACCTTATTACTAAGACTCCGCTGTCTGTCTGTCCGTCCGTCCGTTCGGCTGTGTCTCATGAACCGTGATAGTTAGACAGTTGAAATATTCACAGATGATGTATTTCTGTTGCCGCTATAACAACAAATAGGTACTTAAAAACAGAATAAAATAATTATTTAAGGGGCTCCCATACAACAAACATGTTTTTTTTGCCGTTTTTATAGATAATGGTACGGAACCCTTCGTGCGCGAGTACGACTCGCACCTGGCCGGTTTTTTTTTACGATGAGGATGTTTGATCTATGTCTTGGTGGGTCAAATATTAAAAAGTTTTGCAGTATTTTATCAGCTATCTTGTTTGGGTTAAGGACATGGGTGACGCTTAGCCGAGCCGAGCGCCTTGCTTCGTCATGTTTTTTTTTAGAAAATCCAGTGAAATGATTATAGGGATACGATGCTACAAAAAGCTTCAACAAACCAATGCCACACAGAACTGTTGACTTAAGTATACAATTATCTCTCGAGACATTAAGAGAAACATAACTATGACCAGAAATTTTGTTGGACACATTGCCCTTCAAACCGGATCATAGCAACACAGGCACACTATTGCTTGGAAGTTGAATAACTGGCAAAGGTGTGGCTTCGTCCAGAGAGACTCTACAAAGAAATCCCACCACTAAAATATTGCTTTATAACAATATTCCTAATTGACGTGTGATATAATTTCACCCGGAAATAAAAAGTAAAATAATCATCGCCATAACAATACAATAAAATGCAAATTTGTTTATCAAAAGAAAACAACAATTCAATCAAAACTTCAAGACGCTCTTATAGAAAAAAAAACGCAAAGTCATGTACCGGATAAAATTTAACGACGTCCAAATAATTTTTATAAAAGAAATTAATAAACCATGTAAAGAGTGAAATGGAGAGTGTAACAATTATTTGTCGAAAGTTATCAGAAATAATTGGCGAGAGGTGATAGTTATTTCGCTGCCGTAAAAATAGTTTCGCGATATACTTAATTGCGAATGTGTTCGTAAAATTCACAGTTCATTCTCATTTGACACATACAGGCACTTCGCTTTCATCAGGTACAACCTTCTTAGTAACGTAGTAGTAGTTCATAATGCACAATGATAACGTAGTGCATAATGTTGACGTAGTGCATAATAATGACGTAATGCACAATGATGACGTA
Organism: Lycia hirtaria; assembly: GCA_947563715.1. Lineage (NCBI taxonomy): Eukaryota > Metazoa > Arthropoda > Insecta > Lepidoptera > Geometridae > Lycia > Lycia hirtaria. The sequence continues at coordinate 42,868,752 of OX387379.1, forward strand.
GTACACAATAATGACATAATGCATAATATTGACGTAATGCATAAAGATGACGTAGTACATAATGATGACGTAATGCATAATATTGACGTAGTGCATAATAATGACGTAGTAGGTACACAATGATGTCGTAATGCATAATATTGACGTAGTGCATAAACATGACGTAGTGCATAATAATGACGTAGTGCACAATGATGTATTACACAATTAATAATTTAGTCGTGTATAAAGAGTACCCAATGCTTTGAAGTAAAACATAGAAAGTATAATTACGTTCACACGGCACCGTAAAAACGTAGGTAAATCATTACTTGACTAATTACTAACGTAAACTAAGTAGTGACTAGCAGCTAGCCAGTCGAATAAATAGTTCGTCTCGCATAAACACCCAACCCAGTTATTTATTACCCTACTGAATAGCTTTTATTCACAGTGAAAGCATTCATGCCCAAGTACAATGATGTTGAGAACTTTTGTAGCTATTTTAGATCTTAGGGTCAAACGACACTGATCCAGATAAATTTCACGCAATTCTTATTTGCAAATTATTATTATACTTTAGAAAAGAATAAAATAGAAAATTATATTAGTTGATTATACACTCTAATATCTAGAGTCAAACATTATAAAAAAAAGTAAAGTCAAAATGTGACACATACTTATGTCAGAAAATAACGTTATTCTTGTTGCAAGGAAATCCCTCGCGCGTTGACCCTTGGGGAAAGGTGCCTATGAGACTGGCTGAGTTGGCTCGCTGTGTGTATTCCTTTAGCGGTCACTTTGTGTTCAGCACCGGCAGATTGCTGGGTGGCGGCGAGGTGGCAAGACGCAAAAATACTCACGCACGTTGTAAAGAATTATATAATTATTTATAGAAACTGAAACAACTGAATTCAAAAACGCAGTTTCCTTTATCTACTTGGATTTCATTTTTTCCAGTTAATTGTGTTAAGAACCAAACTGCGGAACGTGAGGTTAAAATACTTATGCTATTTGTGGAAAATAATGTATCTACATAATTCCTGTACCAGGTTGTCTTTGAAAAGTAAAAATAATAAAACCTTATACCATAATCACCGTTCCTCTATCGGAGTCTATCGAAAGAAAGCACATGTTTTATGATGAATATTCTAAAAATCCAATCGAAGTATTTTCCACTTTTTAACCCACTTCAAAAAGGAAGTTATCTATTCGGTTTGATTTTTTTTATGTTTGTTACCCAATAATTGAGGTCAATCACCATGATTTATAAACAGATATGGAAAATTTTATTTTTACGCCCGCAGCGTCACTCAACATCAGGCCAGCTAGCGGTCACACGCAAGCCTGTCAATGAATTAAAAAAGTCGAGTAAGATAAAGTTTGTTTGAAAAAGAATGAGTACATAATTATCATTTGACCCGTAAAAGTCCGACAATAGCATGAATAATTTAAAGAAGCAGGGTAGACAATAGCACCTGCAGTCCCATGGCATCATGGGAACGTTCACAGGATTGGGGTGTCACGCGCCACGGGGCATGGGGTATGGTGGGGCAAATGCAGGTCATGACATGTTGGTGAATCATTGAACGAAAGCTTTGAGCACACGTGCGGTTTTGAAAACTCTAAAAAAATACAATATCTTCGGAATAACCAATATTCTGACGGAATGCAATAAATTACACGGACTTACCATTACGCGCCTAATCGTATACCGGCGGTACCTACATTGTTCAGCCGAAACAAATAAAAAATAATATAACAAAACAAAAACAAACAAATTGAATTTTTTGTTTGAGAAATATGGAAAATTGTGCTCAAATAAAGCGACGTAATTTATTCAGGCGAATTACAAAACGTCGTTTTGCAGACAGGCTTGTCATAGTATAGCCGACATGTTGGATGCGACAGTTATGCAAAGGATGATTCATGACAACCAATAAGTACCTACTAACCAATACTTACTTGTTATGAAAGAAAAATACTTTGATAATTATTATAGCTTCAAATTATCGCTGAAAAATAAAACTTTATGCGATAACGAGCAGGTTATCCGCAACCCGATCAAATGGAATAGAAAGCCTAGACGCTGCGCTATCGTGTTAACGAAAACACGTTTTGACATTGAAAAGAACACGCCACGAATTGCCTACTGTAGTAAAATTCTACCGCAGCAGGCTCAGGTTTCCGTGATTTATAACAATTTAAGTGCTATCGATGCTATAAATTTTACTTCATAACTGGTATTTGGGACACCGGCTGACGTGCGACCGCAAGTGCAGCGCGATTGTACACCACTGCAATCTTAAGGTGGCTGGCCCAGCTGTCTCGCTCGCACACCTCTTTTGTAGATATAAAATTAAGAATACTAATTATTATTAATTTACGAACGTGTCTCTTGAAAACCCATATTACAAAATATTGAGTTTTTTTAACTATGTTTAATCGATGCTATAAATTTTACTTCATAAATGGTATTTGGGACACCGGCTGACGTGCGACCGCAAGTGCAGCGCTATTGTACATGCAGTGTTAAGGAGGCTGGCACAGCTGTCTCACTCGCACACTTCTTTTGTAGATATTAAATTAAGAATACTTTTGTTTAATTTACGAACGTGTCTCTTGAAAACCCGTATTTGAAAATATTGAGAAAGAAATGTTTTTCATAACAATGTTTATGTAAATAAACTTTAAATTTTTTAAGTTCCCACGATTATTTCCATAGAAATAACAGATAAAAACAATAATTACTGTTAAGTAACTATAACTGTTATATAACTAATAAGTTGTAATAATAATGTCATCAGGAAAATAATAAAATTTATGGGTCATAAGTATGTGTTTACAACAATAAAAAGTGTACATGTACATGTACAACAATAAAAAATGTTACCTCAGCTATCTAGTTTTCACAGTACAAGCTTTGCGCTTAGTTTGGGCACATAACATATACATAATAATTTTGGCTCTAGATGTTGCTGTGTACAAATATCCACCAATATTATTTATTTAATCTACAAAACCAACACTATCACTTCTTACGTTAAAATAGAAAAATGCAATGTCAAGAAAACCTTCTTATGAGTCGGTCATATCGGGATCTGCAAATCAGTGTCAAGTGCGTGTCAAGTGTGGACAACTGCCCCGAGCGTGAGTCTCATCGGTAAATACGGCTGCGTAGGCGCTTACAGCCACACGATAATTGCACAGATAATCAACTGTTTATTCAAATTGTCTCGTAAAAATAACAGGTGAGAGTTCAAGTGAAATTTCCTTTTCGTTTAGCGCACTGCTGATTATACATTTTATTCCGATACGCGATAACCAAAAGAATAGCCGCGATTAACACTTCTCGTTTCGATGTCCCGCTCGATCGTATCTGATGAAAACAACGCTCCTTGACTAGAGAAAGTTCCTTTCTACCGTGCTTTATACAATATCTTATCTTTATACACCATCTTTTTTTGCGATAAATATATAATAAGAATAAGAATATTTATTAACCTTGAATAACATACATGTTACAGGTAAGTCAGAATTACACATATTATGCTAAATTAACTAAACTTTATAATAATACCATAAATAAAATGATATAATCGATTTAATTTAAATTATATCTACGATTGACCACCAACTCGCCTGATGATAAACGACGATATGGCTGAAGATGGAGCTCGTCGATCTACAATAGTTATTACAGGACTATTAGGAGGATAAATTACAAGAATGTTATTGTCAGGAGAATGGAAAGACGGCAAGAAGTTCCATACCAGCGAAGTACGCATCAAGCAAGGCAAAGGATTTGTTTGCATTTCAATGAGAAATGGGTGGAATGTACAGACATTCTGATAGTCCTGTGGTGGAATGTTAAGAGTGGAATAAGGTCGCGAATCTATTGCGCACACTCACCGAAATGAACCCTATATAACACTAGCTGCGCCCTACGGTTCCACCCACGTAGTAATGATTGATGAAAAAATATAGCCTGTATCCTTCAGCTCCTAAAGGAACTCTAGGTATGCCTTTCATAATTACTGGTACATCCGTTTAGCTGTGAAAATGTAACAGACAGATAGACAGAGAGATAGAGTTACTTTCGTTTTTTAAATATTAGTTAAGACTAAGAAATACAGACATGCTACTTTACGGCGATGCTCGAGACTAAGTAGATTCTTGGCATCTGGGTTAAGTAAATATTTTGTATCTTAATTCCCTAACGACAATGATGCATAGGCATCGACAGATACCCGAGCCGGTATCGAAACGGTAAAACGGCAATGACATTGAAAAAATCGGTTTGTACGAGCGCAGGCGCAACCGAGAGCAGCGAGTTTCGTAACTGCCACCTGTCATCGACTTACAGTTACTTTGACAGCTTTATGGAGAGTGCAGATAATATTAATAGATGTATGATGAAACAGTGTTGTTTTCGTACCATATTTTGGAACGGTTGAAGAATGCACTGTAATTTATTCTTAACTAGCAGCATCACGCTGTTTTACCCACGAGATCTTCTTTGTAGATGTCTCAATATGTCATCTCCACGACCAGGAATTTAGATGTTATCGGTCAGTCAATCACTCGCTCAGGACATTATATACCTACTCGTAGGTAGGTATAAAAAGGTTGTAAGCTAAGAGTTCAGAAATGTTTTCATAGAATAGTAATATAATTCATACAGTCTCAAAAAAGAAAAATTTAAGTCAGTATCTCCATATTTAAAACAGCTATGTGAAAATTTACTTTAAATTTATATACAGAAGCAATAATGCCCGACTGCCGACTAATCAGAGTCCTTGTTTTCACAATTCTGTATTTTTTTTTATATGGGTTTATTTAAGTCTTAGACATTAAGGGTCAAAGCAAAAATGAAGAAAGGATGCATTTTTAGGAAATAAATTTACCACGTTCAAAATTAGAACGCGACTACAGCCTCATTACAGCCACCTGCGCACCTCCAAGGGCCGGCGCAAGCGCAGATGTCTCGAGACAAAGCGGCGGCACCGTTACTCCACGACGAAAGTAACACAAGTGGAACCAGAATTAGCTCAATGTTAATTGAGGCACATGAAATCTTTTTGAAATAGTCGACAGAATAGCGACGTTACAGTTTCTAATAGATAGTGAACATAAAAGCGAAAGCGAGCACTGTACTGATTTCAAAGAATCAAAAATAGTCGATTATAATTTTTTATATTCACGTAGAACTAAGAGCTCGATAGATTATAATCTCTATCGATAATTCACTCTTATCTTAACAACGGAAACTAAGAACTAGCCAGCGAGCTTTTCTGACAGATCAAAGATAATATAGGTATATAACCGTTCCTGTTACAGCATTACAAGCAAAGAGTATTTAATTATAGTAAGTAAAGTCGTATAGACTGAGTCGCCAGCCCTAGTGTCAGAGTTATTAAGGCGCCGGTTATTTAATTATAGTGTCAATAACAAGTCTTTAAAACCTGAGTGAATTGGTTATTTCCTAGCTAAGCATATACTCCTAGGTTGACTACAATGATTAATTAACATCAGGCGAGTTAGCGACCAAGCACAAGAATGAAATTTGTATAATATTATTCGTTTTAATACATTTTACTATCTGATAGTCAGAAACACGAAAAAACGTTATCGTTTGATACCTGGGTATTCCATTTTGATTGTCCGGACAAAACGCTTTACTTAATTCCATTTTCATCGTCCGGACTACTAAGTGTAAAAAAGATCTCTCCAGATAGATTTCATCAGAGTATCTCTAAGCTGCGAGTGAATCGGTTTCTTACATTACAAGCAAGCGCGCTTCACTCGTGGACCGCTACTTCGTCTCACAGCAGGCGAGTCGGCGGTCTACGCTACATTAAAATTAATATAGATTTGTTCAGCGATTTAAGCGTGAAAGAATAATTACCACACATACTAGCTTTCGTATTTATATAGTGAGATATTACTACAACATTTGATAAACTGATAACTGAATTCATTAATGAATAACCAGCAGCAAAACTGATCATCCATCGCTTCGGATTAACGAAGGCCCATCATTAGCGTACTTTGTGGTTGAAGTGAAGAGGTCTGTTCTGATGCCGCTTCGTCGGAATTACACGGCTTATTAGAGCGTTGACAAAAACCGACGTCGGTTGTGCGACTGATGTGGTCTCGGGCACTCGGCTCGGACAAGACAAGTAAGCAAGTAAGAAGTAAGCTCGAATGACCGCTCTGCGAAGTTATAGGTGTTTGTTAAAGGTGATTGCAGCTTTAACTAAGATATACTATAGAACTAACTAAGATATACTATAGACTATAGAACTTTTTAGGTAACAAAAAAAAGTTTAACTACGAGTATTAGATGAATTTATGTCATATAAAAAACCTTAATGACACCTCAAAACTGATAACATTTATAAACAAAATAAAAGTACAACGAACTTAGTAATAACAAGAGAGAGTAAAAGGAAAATATTGACTCATTAAAAGTCATGGATTAAATATCATTATCATGAAAAATGGTGTAATGACGACGTGTAACGAGAAAAGACTGGATAAGATAACAATAATTCCAAAAAACAATTATAATTTAGATGAGTTTACTACTGTACAAAACATAGATGGGTAACACAAACCTGTCCTATTTTTGATCTTAAATATAATTAATCTTATACATTTGCTAAATCTTAATGAGTAATTCCGATACACAAACAAATTACAGTTAAATATGTATTTAACGTGAGAACGTGATGCTATGAAGACAACTAACCAAAACAAACTCAGCCAGCGAACCACAAACCGACTCAGGTTAAGGGTGAACTGTCACGCAACAAGGCACAACTCGGGCGGACTTGCCGGATCACCTTCTTACCAGTGACGTAAGGACAGAAAAAAACGATGACATTGAATTTGAACTTCGAACAGAACATTTTACGGAAGAGTGATCGAAACTAATACCTACGCAACGCACTTGTTGTTAAAAACAACGATGGTACATAAATACCTAATTAATATCACCATATGACCGACATGATAGTCTGCTAACGGATGGGATGATTCAACACAATAAAAATTACTAAATATATAAAACTCCCAAATACAAGTACTTAAGCTAAAGAATGTCGATATTGTCGATGTCATATGTCTTCAAATGATAAAGACTAAGAAATTTGTGACGAAGAAATATAGATATGTATATTAAACAATTACATACTACATATTTGGAAATATTACTATTATTGGCGCTGTTACTATTATTATTCTGTTTGACTAACAGAATCAAGTCTAACGATTAATACTTAGCAAACAAAAAGAAGGCTTATGATTAATTAGTATTAGAATCTATACCTAATTTATCATAATTATAGATTAAGAAACAAAAACATCCGACTTAAAAATACGCAATTTCCTTTACTTAGATAACATATTTTTACCAGCTATATTTGATTTTAAAAACCAAAGTAGTGAACCGATTTAGATAAAATATTTATAGGACCACCTTCTGAAGACTACATACCAAATAAAAAAGTCTCATCAAAATCAATTCACAATTGGCGAAGTAATCGCGTTACAAACATACAAAGAACACAGTCGAATCGGGAGCCTCCTCTTTTTTTTTAAGTTGGTTAAAAAAGAACGAGCCAACACAGATTCGAACAAAAATTTCTCGATATCTTAAAAAAATACTCACAAAATTTTATGAAACGACGCACATAGCAAACAAAGTTATCAGAGAAGCATATCCACAAGTCATTTATGTGAATCAAAATGTCAAAAATTGTTTGTATTACGATATACTGACCGGAGTACGCTATAATTGGACAGTGCGGTTACATAACTTGGCCAGTCCAAGGTTTCTCGACATTCCCTCAAGGTCTGTAGCTTAAACGATCTTCCTACATACGCCGCTACTGCTGCAGGCACAATTCACAGCCACGATGCTGCAATACAGCCACTGTTTTTCTAATTACGAGTGGGCGCTGTTAATAATGATCGACGATTAAACAAAATCGTGATCAATTGGCATTTCTATGTACACTTCAAACTTCGCCGGCTTCTGACAATGACCTGAAAGACAGCTGAGTCATTTACCACAGTCGAAAGACGTTTGAAATTGCGTTTTTGTAGTGTTGTTTGCCGAAGCATCTCTCACGGTGAATGATTTGAGAAATATTGGCTTACGTGCCTTTTTTAATGGTGTTTAGGAACTGATCTAGAGTGAACAAAATTTGAAGTTACTTGTATATTTTTAAGCCCCCACCCAAAAAGAGGGGTGTTATAAGTTTGACGTGTGTATCTGTATCTCTGTGTGTCTGTGGCATCATAACTCTCAAACGGATGGACCGATTTTGATCCAGTTTATTTTTATTTGAAAAATCTATGTTTCTTTAAAATCGGTTCAGCCAATTTTTTGTCGGGGGTTTTGACAAGCTTAACTACGACAAGCAAAATACAGCTAATAACACGGGTAACCACGGAGCCTTCTTAAATAATTTTCGTACATCGTGAATTTGTTTTTTTTTATGCAAGGTAGATCTACGATTGACCACCAACTCGGCTGCTTAACGGTGTGGCCGAGGATGGAGCTCGTCGATCTAGAAGATATCTATTCACTCTAGCCTTGAAAATTCCAAAATTGTAGATCTCAAGAAACAGAGATGGCGGCAAAGAATTCCATTCCGATACAGTACGAATCAGGAATGTGGATCGATATTGCTGAGTACGGATTTTTGGCATTTCAACGAGAAATGGGTGGTAATTCGCCGACTTTCTGCTAGTCTTATAGTGAAATGGGGAGGGTGGAATTAAGTCATGAAGCTCTTGAGCACATTCCTATTCCATTTTATTAATATACCTACACATTTATTTATTTATTTAAGTCCATCAACATTGTGTACATTAACAATAATTTAAAAGTCTAACTTAATAAAGAATAAATCCAAATGTTACAATAATTATAGATGGAGACGGCATGTATTACAAGAGCGAAAAACACATACATACTCACACACGACACGTACGATCGAGACTATTCCCTGCCAAGCTGAATGCATGTAGATTCCGCGTCTTGCGGTCTGGAATATCCGATACTCTCGTATCAGAGCGGTTGCACGCCTCGTTGCGTATTCTTTACCGAAGACAACGCAGACCGCAGTCACGTTTATCAACACTACACATTTGAGATTTATGAATAGATCAGTTTCAGCAAAACAGTGTATTCTACAACTATAGCTGTCTACAAATTAATAGACAGTTCAAAAATTACACACATCCATACACATAATATTATCGTTAACATGAGTAATTGCACGCTTGAAGCGTGTGTTACGGGTGGCGCCACTAACGCTTGACTGGCTTTTACAAAAAATACTTCGAAAGTTTCGACCATCCTACGTGACACTTCGACGAATAAATGATAAAAAGTTATATTTTTATGACCTATGTTGGCTGTCCCACTCCTGCACTAAGGCCTCACCCACTTCCCCCATAAACAGAAATCCACTGCTTCTCAGAATAACTCAAGATCGTCACGCCAGCGTTTCTCATGTACCTACATGGCATGGTTTTTCTTCAGAAACCCACTGTGTGGTGATATTGGCGAAGAGTGCAGCATCGTATCACGTCCCAAATTGAGTTATACTAAACTATTACAGCTATTGCCCGCGACTTCGCCCGCGTAATTTGTTATCATCCTCAAAAATAATTTAAAAAAAAAATACAAAAATATTACTAAGTTAATTGTCTAGAAAAAGTAAAAATATTAAGTACAATAAAAAGTTTTTTAAAATTAAGATCCTAAGAGTGTCATAAAAATATTATACAACAAAGGTTTGTTTATCTATTTGTTTATGTATATTTCTCACACAGTTAACGTGTAACAAACACTAAATTAAAAATATAAAATATCATAATGAGATTCGCCGAGTTAAATAAATGATTTATTTAATACAAAGAGTATACACATGAAATTTCAATTCAGAACTACAATTTATATACTAAGATAAATAAAATATTAAACAATAAAACAAAACTTGTATGGAAATTTAGTTCGTTTTTTTTAATTTAATTATTTTAATCATTTTAATTAGTTAAGTGGTGCCTTCAGTATTACTCGTATCTCTCAATATCTGTCGAAACAAAGAAGGCAAAAAATCAATCGATCCCGAGAGCTCTGTAAGATATGACGTAGAATTTAAATATCAATAACACACACTCATTGAATTATCTTCGATAAGAGAGGCCTATTTCGGTGTTCGGCCTTCGGGCCAAACGGTGGCAACACTTTGTGGGCAAATAAATCATCTTATTTCAAGGCTGTAAGTGCGAAATTGCCTTGAAAACCTTGAAAATTTCAGTGGCTTAGTACAGAGTTATTTGTGCGTAATTTTATTGCCATGATTGAAGCGTGAGGCGGCTCCATTAATCGGTTATCAAGAGAATTGATAATGCTATCGACGTTTGAACTTTCGAAAATTCGCATTAGATAATAGGAATAACAACATCGTATCTTGTCTAACTTTTAAATATTATATTTTATTGCATGATGCAAATAACTGATGCTACTGATGCCATAAATTTTTATGAACAAGTGGCTATGTTATTCAAAAACATTTCCGCTCCAAGATCTTCAAGGTGGTACTATAGATAAACCGCGTAACTGAGTCTGTTCCTGAGGTATGGGAGCGGCACGGGAGGGTTCACATGTAATAGCAATGCTGACGCCCGACTGACGTAATATAACACCTCCCGTACCGCTCCCATACCCCAGGAACAGACTCAGTTAGGCGGTTTATCTATAGATATATAAGTACTGAAAAAGATTTAAGTTTTTTAATATGAAATGATAATCAATATTCAACGAAATAAATTATTTTGAACTAAACGCAATCTCAAGCTACTAGGCGTAGTATTAAAATTATAATTATTCTTACTAATATACGTTTAAGAGACAAAATGGCCGAAGTTCAGTAAGTTCAAATTAGTTTTAAAATATGATAATTACTTACTCCAAACGATAGAAATATTAATTAAAACTAATTACATGAACTTTAAGGCAAGATTAACCGGTAATAAATATATTTTAAAACGGTAGTAAAGTTTAATTTCTGAAGAGTCACGTTGTGAAAGATAGTTAAATGAAGAAAGGTTAATCAAGATACGCCTATTAATTAAAAAACTATAAAACCGTGTATAAACTGTAATTAAATTTATTAAAAACCTCTCTTGCGGGGGATTTTATCGCATGTAGAAAATATTTCAGGAAATGTGTATAATTAATGTTCATGGGAGATAAGTAACTAAAACAAGTATCTACATAAAAGAAAAAGAAAATACCCGACTGAATAAGAGTGATTTTAACCCCTGGCCCAAAGAGAGTTATTAGTTTAACGTGTGTATCAGCGTCTGTCTGTATCGTCGTAGCTTTGAAACGGATGGAGCGATTCTTAACTAGTTTTTAAGCTATTGCATAGCTTCTATCGCGGACCTTGAGCGTGGAGACCGAATCCAGAAATTCCGTAACGAAAATAACCTAACACACCGCGCTTAAAGCTATTATGCAATAGCTTTACCGCGGCAGTCTCCGAGTGCCACACGTCTTTTTTTTTTTAATAGGCTTTGATCGAGAGTGTTTTTAGCTATACTTCACCAAAATCGGGACAACCGTTTTTTATTCTGAGTTTTTTAGTTTTCTAAGCTTACTTGTCTTAATAACTTACGCTTGCGTTACGCTCGATATGATGTTGAATAAAAAAAACCGGACAAGAGCTAGTCAGACTCGCCCCCCTCGGTGGGCGAGTCTGACTAGTAGATAAAAGAAATTCCGTAGAAACTAGTAGATAAAAGGGGGAAATCATAATTTTTTTATGTTTTCTTTCATAAATCGAAAAATATACATCGTAAAAATATTTAAAACCTGTTTTAGCTTGTGCTAATTAAGCTCTTTCATATAATACCCCACATGATAAGGTTAAAGCATTTTAAAATTTGGACCCCTCCTTCCTTGCATAATTCCTTCCCTATTTTATGTGATTATATAAAAAAATACAGTTTTCGGAATTTTTCCTTTATGTGTACCTACTATATGACAATGCTTTTTGCCAAATTTATACATAGGTCAACGGGAAGTACCCCATAGGTTTTGATTCATTTGCGCGTGTTGAAATATCTATGCGTTTTTTACGACATATTCGGCTTATATTACATATTTTATGTGATTAAATTAAAAATGTACAGTTTTCGAATAAACAAATTCGATCATAACAAAGCAGAAATGCAGTTTTTACAATCTAATTTACGACTTCGTTACGTTTAGTTTTATACAGCATAGATACTGTTGAGTATACTTTTTGTGAGAAAGTATGTCTAAAATCGCAGAAAATGATTGATGAAATGTTTATAAATCCGTATTCTTTACAATGATTCTAGTAAAAATACTTATTTATTACGAAAAAGTTCGTTGGAGGTTACGAAAAAACGCATTTTTTAATTTTGCGAGAATTATATTATTACCTACCACTACAAAACATATAGTCTATGACACACAGAGAGTGAAAACGAACGACACTGCACAACAAAATCAGTCAAGCCATTTAGGCTGTAAGTGATCATATAGAAACATACATATATACATACAAACATACATTCACTCGAAAAACATAACCCACCTTATGTAGTCGGGTAAGCTGGCTGCGCCCCGCGGTTTTGCCAGCATAGCCCGCATAGTGACGAAAAATGGTGATGATGATGATAAAGTGGTGATGATGGTGCCTATGTCCTTTTCCAGATCTGTGCCAAATTTCATTGGATCAGCTGTTTAGCCGTGAAAGGTAACAAACATATATACATAGAGAGACAAACAGAGTTAATTTCATAACAATAGTTGGGATATCATTTTTAAGTTAGTCTCTCGATCACTGTAACTTCCAGAATCAGAAGAAAGAATAAATTTAGTTTATAATACTGATACACGAACTTCAAACAGAGGACACCCTAACCACAAAACAAAGTAACTGCTTTTATAATTTTAATTGTATTTTTTTTTTAAATATACTTAATAATATGTATTATAATACTAAATAGTTTATCTGACCAACTCGCTCGATGTTTCAACCTATATATTTTATGTTCTTGTAAAATTTATGTTTGCAACACTCTATAACAGGGTATGTACCTAGCTTATTTAAGTTTGCTCTGTACACACTGCTATAATAAATAAATAAATAAATAAGCGACAGTGTGGCCGAGGATAGAGCACGTAGATCTAAAAGATATCTATTGACTCTAGTCTTAAAAAATCCAAGATTATAGTTCTCAAGAAACAGATAAGGCTGCAGGGAGTCCCACTCCTGTGCAGTACGCGTCAAAAATTTCGAACGAAGTCTTTGTGAACGTATTTTGGGTATTTCATCGAGATAGTCATGTTATTTCCTGTGCCTATTGAATACCAGAGCATAAAGTGATAAATTCGCATTATTGTGAAGCTGCGTAGGCTCATCGCCGCATGCGCAGCACAAAGCTCGCTTTTGTACCGACCACTATTAGCAATTGAACCTGAATAGGTAACTAACAAATAATGTGTAGTGCTTTAGTATGCAGAGTTTAATGCACGCAGTACACACATACAGCAGTGTGCAACACTTCAAAATGTCAACTACCCGCCCACTAAAGTACCATGCTCACTGAAAGATAAGCGAGTAGGTATTTGTCCGCGTAAGGGTGTTATAAGTTTGACGTACATATCTGTGTATGCCATCGTAGCTCTTAAATGGATGGACCTACTTTTATATAGTTTTTTTTGTTTTTGTTTGAAAGAGGATTTTGTTGGGTGTTCTTAGCTACGGTTTCATTTGATTTGGCCTTTTTTTGTCGAGGGTTTTTGAGTTTTCTAAACTTACATACATGTTATTACCCATCTGGGTGTTGTATATATTTTCCGAAATTACGATAAGAAACCGACACACAAATAATCTAGAAAACTTAATAGTTGCACAGTCATTTGAAAAACTTTATTAACAAAATTGTATATATTACTTTAATTAAGTATCTTAAGTATGTAAATCATATAATTAGAATATGCTAATAAAATTAAAACGATATAATTAGCTTGCGCGGAGCCTCGTTTGCATCATAACCGCCATACATGTAGCTCCGTCGGTATACCTCTGCCTTCTAAACTATAGGTTATGGGTTCAATCCCCACTCAAGTCAAACATTTATATGACGTGCATGATTCTGTGTCTGGATGTTTTAACATTTAATAAGTATGTATTTACAAAAAAAAAAGTATTTATATAAATTTTCTATCAGTTGTTTATATGATTCCTATAGTAGAAGCACTGCTTAGATTGGGACTAGATGTCCACCAATACTTACTTTTATCGTATTTTTAATCCTCTAATAATGATATTTACAACTTAAATATCATAATCAATAAATGGCAAACGCTGCCTAGAAGTGGGATAAGTACTTAAAGTGCTGTTAACCCGCTCGTTCGTAAGTATATCTTCCAGTGCAGCAAGCCCTAAGTGCGCAAGGCCGTCCATCCACCTACGCTCCAGTTAGGAGAAAGGATCTATTGTGTCGCCTCCGACAGCTGCCCATTCTGCCGCAATCTACCATTAAAGGTATTATTAGCATTAGTTATTTGCATTATAGGCATCGTCTATCTATGGTTGCCATTCATGACTAAGGGGCTTGGATGTCAAAAGTCCAATCCTAACTAAACCTCAACTAAAAAGATAATCCATCCTGGAATATCTTCTGTTCGAGTGAACTTATGTATTTATTATCTCGATTACCCTTCCACCTTTGTCCTCCTGCCCCCCTACCACTTGCTCTGCTTGGTAAACAAGTATATACATTAAAAGAAAAACAAAAGACCCAACTACAGGTTTTGCATTCTAACTTACGATTACCTTTCGCTTGATACGCAATTGAGTGTACGTTTTTTGTGAGAAAGTTAAAAACTGCTGTGTAAAATTGCTTGAAAAAAAAGCTGTGTAAAAGTAAGACACCTCGTACGTCAAAATCGGTCAAGCCGTTTAGGTTGTAGGAGGTAATATAAAAACATACATATTATATACCCACATACATACATCCCAAAAACATAATCCTTCTTCTTATATGCAGTCGAGTAAAAATAAATAATGAGTACCATACAGTAGGGTACTCGATTTCACATTACCCGATGACGAAAAAAGCCAATTCTAAAGTTTTAGTATATTTTTGTTTGTGGTAACCCTAGAGTGAACTCGACAAGTAATGAAGATGTAATGTTGGTAATCGAGCTCGTTTGATGAAGTAATAGAGTAGAGAGCTAACAAGTCGCGTTCTTTCATACCACTTTCATACGTAGGCTTGATATACCGTAGGGGTAACAAAATAAATTGAAGAAAAAAATATTCGACCAAGCTATTATTTACACCGCCGCTACGCCGTGTACAAAAGATTTACAAAATTGACACAGTCGACTTCAATGCGCAATTTTGTTTTAAAAATCAAACTAAATTTTTAAGGGGCCATTTATGAAAATACAAAATAGTTTATAGAGCAAATAATCATCATCATCTCAAGCACAAGAAGTCCACTACTGGACTTCTTGTGCCTCCTTGATAGGCCTCCCCCATGGATTTCCAAAAAGACCGATTTGAAGCGGCTTGAATCTTCTTTTTGACATCAGTTAAAAGTGTTTGTATTGTACCTAACACGAAATCGTATACTTAAGAGAACTTATGAATTCGAAGCGTTCCATCCGCTTTTACCTCTAGTCTGAGTAGTACACGAAAACGAAACGACTAACGAGCTCCATCCTCGGCCACACCGTCGCTTAACATCAGGCGAGTTGGTGGTTAATCGTAGATCTATAATGTATAAAAAAAAACATTAATCCACTCCTCCTCCACCCCTCCAAGTTCAACGGACACTATTCGTTTTTTCTTGAATGACAAAGCGTATGTAAATACACATACGCATGTCCTTGACACGGTTGCGATTATTCAATGACGATTCGCGCATGCGCCTCGCCGGCCTTGGGCGCGAATGTTGCGCGCGCGACTTAATACGAAACCAATGCTCGATTATTTGTTCAGATGCATTTAGAACCCTGTTCTAATTGGATGTTTGATTAGTTTATATTCTACTCCATTAATAAATTAAATAAACAAGAATCTGATCAAAAAAGGATATAGAAAATCGTATTATCTTATCAGTACCGATGTCAGATAAGTATGTAACACTGGTTGAACCGAATTTAACTAAAACGAGACAGTGGCCTCTTGAATCAGATAAAATTCACATGACCAGTCAAACTGTTACAGAGACCTACTAGCTGCCCGGCAACTCGTGGCGTTTAAAAAGTCTCTTAAAATTAACCCATGGGAACCTACAGCTATTCCTGCTCTATTTTTATGACCACCCGAAATTCAAACGTTTCACAAGAATACATTAAAAGACCAGTATTTTTTACAAAGATATCAATAAAGCAGCTCACGTTCACGTCCTTCGTCCTGGCAACGGTCTTCCCACAATAAATTAACCTGACTTTTACGACACACTAAAACAGTAAATTAAAAATAATTTGTCGCACAGCACCTACCCACACAGATCGCAGATTTGACAGCACCATTCACACCAACAATAGATCTGACTAACGCAGTCCGAACAAAAGGAAGTGAACCCATAAAACGGTCACAGTCTCGCCCACTTCGCAAACTTTTGGAACTTTTAAAATCACCAGTCATTATTACGTAAAAGGGTGAATACCGTGAAAGGAAGCTTAGAGTAGAGTCTGATTTCCATCTCAGACTGCTTAAGATAGTTAATGCGCTGTTATTTCGAGATTATCTAAGATCTAGAAGATTCGTCGTGGCTCAAATTTGCACCTA
Organism: Lycia hirtaria; assembly: GCA_947563715.1. Lineage (NCBI taxonomy): Eukaryota > Metazoa > Arthropoda > Insecta > Lepidoptera > Geometridae > Lycia > Lycia hirtaria. The sequence continues at coordinate 42,885,599 of OX387379.1, forward strand.
TCATCGCTTTTCCCACGGGTGTGAACACGCTAGTTACGTCTATCTCACCCAAAGAAAAGAGTTGCAAACCATGCAGTCGAATTAGGGATGGGCGATTTTGCACGGTCGGTCGACTCGATAAATAATCGACAATATAGCGAGCCGGAGATCTCATCAGTTCTTTTTCTTTTTGCGGCATTAACTACGTTCAACTCGGTAGATATTTTGGGTAAATTGTAAAAATCGTTTTAGAATTGAGATACATGTTCTCTTAAGTGATACTTACTTTTAATTGGTGGTTGAATTTAGTTCATGAAGTTTTTTCGCCGAACCGTCTTTATTGTGTTTCATTGTCACTGATCTCATGTGTTTGTACCGCTGTCGGTTCAAACTGCCTATTGGTGACAACAAGTTAAATATGAGGAAAATAATAATATTAGTTAATAAATAATAATAATAATAAATATTTGTGGACATTTCACACAACACCATCTAGCCCAAACTAAGCAAAGCTTGTACTATGGAACTAGATGGCTGATAGAATACATATATACTTTTTTTTTGTAAATATATACATATGATACAGTTAGTTCAGTTGTTCTAAAATATCCAATATTAACATTGCTTGAATAAATAATATTATAAATCATAGCGGAATGCCTCGGTCAGTATCTCAGACGGCTCGCTCTAGCTAGATGGTCTGGTCAAGGATTGGATACAAAAAGCAGTCATCCTACATGGTGCGCATTGTCAGAAGATTGCCAGTCTGTGGCCCTTTCCAGCCGCTGCTAGCGGCACCTTGGTTCTTAATGTATTCCTGATAAATTATAAAAAAATATGATTCTATTGAAATTTGGTGATTTAATTTAAATTACCAAAATTAGGTATATATTATGTTCATTAATTATTAATACATACAATAATAAATAAATAAAAGCAGGCACGTGTAATCGTCGACGAAAGCATAATAATCGTATTGATAATTGTACTAGACTAGAATATCCCGCCATGAATTACTCAATCAAGAAAATTACTAAGGAGAATGTCATCCAACCTATAAAATGTTTGCTCACGTCACTCTGGGTACATAAGTAAATTAAACTACGTACCCAGTCTTAATTTACGAGTGTATACCACTGCAATATTGTAATTATGCAATAAAAAAAATATTTTTATTTTGTTTTATGTCGTAATTCTGACAAGAATCTGTTCAAAAATTATGTGACAAAAAAAACTAAATAATTAAAACTCTAATTTACTTTTATAATATAATTTGGCTTTGTTAAAATTTATTTAATATTATTGTTATTCTTTTTTATATTAATTTTTGACAATGCTATTGCAGATACCTCATATTTATTTAACATTTTTTTTTTTTTTAATTATGCTATTGCAGACATCACTATTTATAATTATGAAATGCTAATTATCATGTATATTTAATCCAATAATTTGACGATGCTATTGCAGAAACTCTAGCGACTTATGTACCTACATATTTTGTAATTGTATTACTGTCTGACGTTTTGTCTGATTTTGTACCTAAACTATATAAACTTTTGTTGTTTGACGTTTCTAAGTGCATGCGACATGTCTACGGAAATAAAATGGATTTGATTTGATTTGATGTCAAAAACTATAAAATATATTCCTATAATTTTCTATCTCAAAACAAAATCTACAACGAAAAATAAAGTACTTACCTACCTAATATCCATCACAGAACCGTCTTCTTATTCATAACAACCGTAACTATCCAAAACGACCAAATCGAATCGAATCTAATAAGTCTCAATGAAGCCGTCATTCCGCGCAACATCGGTTAAGAGTGATGGGAAACTCGCTCATTACGACGTCCGATTTCCGAACTAGAATTCGACGTACAAAAATGTCATTGTCATCATTCGAAATATCGCTCCAAAATGAATGATTTTTCCTAACAACAATCGGGCATTGAATAAGACCGCTCGTGCCCCATCAATTTATATAAATGCCTCATTACACTGCGTACACAAATACTTGCGTAAGTATGAGGTCCGTTCCGATGCAGGTCGTATGTAATTTTTTAATTTCGATGCACCGACGGCGCATCACGCATAATATATTATAACGATTTCCTTAATAATGTATCGATGATTTAAAAATGTTTGTTGAGCAATAGACAGTGGGATGTGAAAGTCGGGTCGTTTATGCCTAATACGTCAAATTCAGATGATATTGTGACATAACGATTATTTTATTCATGGGTATATTGCATCCGTCCAAATGGAATTACACAATTACTTTTTTTGTTTAGCTTCCTGTTTTACATAATGTTAAACCGAATGCAGTTTCGTACCGAAATCTCTTTAAATTGCACTATAAAAATGTAATATTAAATGCTATTTTAATTTTTGTTAAATTGTAATAGCATTTGATTTGTTGCAGTGATTTAGTCGCTTTATTAAAACGAGCAAAATAATTAACTTTAAAATTATAAAAGATTCTCTGACTTTTGTCGTTTTATTTTTAATTTCGAGGATAGGAAGGTGATAGGAAGAAGTATAAAAAATAGGTTCCTATTGTCTTCGTGATAAAAAATAGGTTATACAAAATTTTCCAAAAACGTGTTCTTATAACTCTTTGACCGTGTTATCATCCCGTACAAAAACTATTTGTTTGCTATTAGATTGACCGTTTTAGAGAAAAAATATGTACCTACAGCACCGCTATGCAATTAAATAAATTTTCTTATGAAAATAGTTCATAAAACATGAACAAAAAATAAAATATTGTGCTTCAAACGAAAATAGAAAATAGCTAGTCCAGCCTAGTAATAGGTACATATATTCATATTATGTAACATAATTCTGTAATATTCTTTAACATAAAATATACGTAATACTTTTGATTTCCCCGGAGGCAGACACTCTATTGTTAGACATGTGAAAAAACATTTCATGATAGAACAGAAATCATAAATGGTGGCATAGAGGAGAGGTAAAAGCAATAGGCAGACCACCAGCACCAGAAAAATTTCATCAAGTCAGAAGGTCAGAGGTGGATGAGATCAGCGCACGACCGGAAAGAATGATGTGATGAAGAAGGCGTCTACGTCCAGGCAATGGCCCTGTACGTTTGAGACCGTACATGGCACATTCCTCAGTTGCTGCTTATCTATACGTGCTTCTACAGAGCGGAAGTGATATTTATTAAGTGATATTAACCTTATAATTAATTGTACTCGTACATTAGTTTATTTAGTAGACATTAAGGCGTACAACTAGCAACAACTTCGTACAAATATACGTCTTAAACCATCGAGCAGAGTTACCATCTTCTACTCCACAACTAACTGCAGGACGTCGTCACACTGCACGGCGTACTGTAAAAATCTAAAAAGTCTTAAATGATGATAATAATAATATATATTACAGCATAGTATGCATTATCAAATTCAAATTGTTTAATTTAACGAATGTAAAAAGAAAGTGAAACTCGATCAAGATGCGTACTTTTATATAGATTTGAAAGCGTCCAATGATTCTTTTGTGGACGAAACGAATTTCAGCACAGCCGAGACAAATGCAATAAACCAACGTAATCCATGTTGGAATTGGAATGTTATCGGATGGTCAGTTTAATATTTTCTAAGGTGTTCGCGATTCACGACGCTGCACAGTTTTCGAAACGTCAGGACATAATAATTTTCGTTTAAAAAAAAAATTACAACCGATTTCAAAATACGCTATTTCGTTTATTTATAAATTAGTAAGGACACATACATAAAGTTCATGTCATCATGTTCAGTCGGCTAATATTAAACAAGGCGCTCAAGCTTACTAAATCCTTCACGATTACAAACTTTTTAAAGAGACCTCTCTTCACTCGTTCGTTTTTACCTTTTTCAAGAATGAAATTTGTCATTGAATATCAAATGCTTCGCCTTCGAAGATTAGAAAATGTGCAGATGTTTATACGATAATCGTCAGCATTTGACACGTTTGGAAAGAAAAACGTGTATGTAGAACTCTGAATTGGGAAAATATTTTCATTATTCCTAATTTTCAGATGTTACGGTCAGTTTACGAATATAAAATTGAAGATAAAATTGTAATTGACAAGATAATCTAAAAAATACTTTTTAGGCACTAGCCTTTATTAATGCAATAAAAAGTACTTCCGGTGACTAAACAAAATGTGCACAAACTTATTGATTACAAAATGGCTAAACAAATAAATGCGTTGATTAAATATTAATTTGACTTAATTTGACAGGTCTCATGGCTCAGTGGTAGTACGACTGCCTCCTGCGCTGTAGGTCGTAGGTTCGATCCCCACCCAGGGCAAACATTTGTGTGATGAGCATGGATGGATGTCTGGGTGTTTTTCTATGTATCATACGTTTTTTTTTTAAATATGTTAAGCAAAAAGGCAGACGGCTCGCCTGATGGTAAACGATAACCGTCGCCTATGGACAACTGCAACATCACGTTGCGTATATATTAACAAAAAAATAGTATATATGTATTCTATAAGCCATATTCTACTTTCTATAGTACAAGCTTAGCTTAACATATTGTTGTCTTCTTCTCACTGACACATAAGGACACTTGCGGAAAGAAGGAAGAAAATTTAAGACGATGCTTAAAGTTAAGTAACGTTTTCCGGTAAGGGCTTAAATGTCTAGGTCTATGTTAAACGTAGGTATCGTAAATATATTTATTTTGAAAAATAAATGTTTGATAAAGCAAACGTAGTATCGCGTAACCAAACAGTGTAGCGCGTAGAGCTTCGTAGCAAACTGTATATTATGAAATGACGAAACAAAAAGAAATTCAGCACATAACTCCAGCAACGGCTGATTTCGGGCGGTTTAAAAAAAAATATTACAGTAGTTTTCTTGCCAAGCAGATATTCGTTTATGTTAGCAAATAATACAGTTGCAAGTTTATCTAAACAATCAGTCTTCGGTAATCTATATTCTATCCGATTTTCAATACATTCCCGATAAATACCTAAATATAATATTTTCATGTTAAAATCAACAGATTTTTCAGCATTAAATCATTATAGCATTAGCGTTATCAAATCAAAGGTCCTCTGTTATCAGTCGATGTGACGCAAACACTGAACACATGCTGGCATCGCTGCTGCCAAACCGGTATCAATTTTAATAACAATATAACTACTAGATTACACAGAAAGGTTCCTGAACCGAAAGGAATTCATTGAAGGGACTATTTAAATTTAATGTCATTTCAGTTATAAAAAGTTTACTGTTGGACGCGGCTTCCTCCATGGATTCCTAAAAAGTCCGGTTAAGAGCGGCTTGCACCCAGCGTCTTCCTGCTCCTGGTCGTCTATCCACCTTGCGGATCGTCGATCTGTCCACCTTGCGCACACTTCATGCTATTCGCAGGTTATTGTTATTTACAAACAGACGGACAGACGGCAGACGGACAACAAAGTGATCGTATAAGGGTTCCGTTTTTTCCTTTTGAGGTACGGAACCCTAAAAAGAAGTATGTATATATTCTATCAGCCATCTAGTTTCCATAGCACAAGCTTTGCTTAGTTTGGCTTGATTGTGTTGTATGAAATAATATGCACTATTATTTATTTATTTATTTCTCGTTTAAATGGTTAATGGTTAATTACTTTTTCGTTAATTTCTAAGGTGTGTACAATAAAGAGTTTATCTATCTATCTTTTTTACGAAGGCAATACTGTCACTAATACTTAATTTTTTCTTTTAACTTATGTTAAAATCTATAAAAAAGTCTAACGCTTACCTACCAACTTCTAAGTTGCTGAATTATAAAATTCTATAAATGTACCTAAGCACACATAATCGCATTAATTCAATTAATAACAGTCAAGTAGAGAACTTTAGGGCCAGTTCACACGCGATATTTTCCAGTTCTCAAGTTTCAACTGGCCGTGAGGCAATTGCCATTTTAAATGAGCTATTTACACAATCATAACGTTTAGCATTACACAATCCGCTAACTTTGGAAACGAAAAAAAATAATTATTCTACGCCTTTCTCTGTTTAACTAATATACATATCCATGCCAAATTACAGCTTTCTAGTAATAATAGTATTTAAGCAAAGCCGCGACGGACAGACAGACAAACGGACATGGCGAAACTATAAGGATCTCTTGTCAGGACTGATCAGGACGCTTGTTTATTACGGAACCCTAAAAACTAAATCAAAATAGATTCATCCGTTTCAGAGCTATGATACTACAGTAAACACAGATACATACTCATAACACCCCTCTATTTGGGTCGACCCAAAAAGAAGGGGTTATGTCAAAAATAATGAAAAACCATATCAAAATTATTTTCCTTTAGATATTTCAGCATACACTATAGCTGTTATATCAATTTAAAGGCTTTACATTTTTGCTCGATTCGATTGAATATTTTTCTCATCAACCACATGTTGCTTTTTCATGTGACGTAAGATGGGTATAGGTACGCTAAAAACAACCCCAACCTTTAACGCAATCTTTTAAATAAATAAATATTTGTGGACATTTCACACAACACCATCTAGCCCAAACTAAGCAAAGCTTGTACTATGGAACTACTGGCTGATAGAATACATATATCCTTTTTTGTTTTTTTTGTAAATATATACATATGATACATAGAAACACCCAGACACAGAACAAACATCCATGATCATCACACAAATGTTTGCCCTGGGTGGGGATCGAACCCACGACCTTTCAGTTCACCAAGTAGACGTAGACACACTACCAACTGAGCCACAAGGCCAGTCAAATATCTTGTGAGTGTGACGTCACAAACCACTATCCTTCAGTTAGAGTGACGTGTAACTCCACAGTTAGATAATGCCAGAAGGTTTATTTCATGAAACTTGACAACGACAGCCGTAAAGTATGTATGCGTCAAATAACGACAACGACTGTCAGTCTGTAGTAAGCGTTTTGGCCCTCTTTGATAGCAATAAAGCGGGTCGAAGACAATGAGATTTTATCTATAGATAATAAATAGATAGGTTATACTAATTTAATATGAAGTAAAAACATGGCGAATCTCAGTTCGCAGCACTTTCAAGGATAAAGACACATTCTTAAGGCATTATAGTATCTTGGTGTTGCACTTTCTAAACACACGTGGATGGTATTTTCACTGTGTCACAAGTCACGACACGCGTCTAACAGCGTTGCCCGATGTGTCACGACTGAAGACGAGTCGGGCGATTACCTGATTTGAGGCTTGCCATGCAGAACCGTAGAAAACCTATCTTCGTATAGTACATCATTGGTCGAAAATATATTTAGTAGACGGAGAACGAAGTAGAATTAATGAAAGAAACCTACGTTACATTAAAATACCTACATATTTACTCAGCTATGTGACAAAAAAGGCTGTAGCTAACAAAGATTACAATATTTATAAACAGAACCGGGTATATCATAAACAGCTCGCTAAACAATCAAATTTAGATTTTCAATATATACATTTTCTACCGACTTCTAAAAAGGAGGAGGTTCTCAATTCGACTGTATTTTTTTATGCCATAAAGTTCGTATGCCTTCTTGTCACACGAAATTACCCCACCGTCTTGTTTCCAACTGTGGCTCCACACCACGCTAGGGTGTCGGCGGCCGGTATCGATCGCGCGACCTTGGCCAGCCAAGCCCTGACACCCCATGACGCCCACTTCCTACCATACGTACCTGTTACTCTGATACCACACTATCTTATCACTCACGAATTTACAGTTCGCTTCACACTTTCTGAATCACCTCAAGTTTATGTTTGCTACCGTGATAGTTTTTTTTACGACAAACTAGGCCTGCGTTTGACCACAATCTCACCTGATGGGAGGCGATGATGAGGTCGAAGATGTAGCACGCCTACCTAGGAAATACCTATATTCACTTAAATGTATGCTTGTTATAACCTCGGGGGTGAGACAAGTAGCATTCTAATTTCTTGAACGCCAGTAGAAATGTAGAATAGAAAAGTGAATGTATGGAATTGACATTTTTTTTTTTTTTTTATCAGCCCTGTTTGTACAAACTGTCCCACTGCTGGGAACGGGCCATCTTCTCATTATGAGAAGGGTTAGGCCATAGTCTGCCACGCTGGCCAAGTGCGGGTTGGCAGACTTCACACATCTTCAAGATCATTGAGAACTCTCAGACATGTAGGTTTCCTCACGATGTTTTCCTTCACCGTTTGAAGTTGGCGGCAATCAACAATACGCACATAACTTCGAAAAGACAGAGGTGCGTGCCGTGGGATTCGAACTCAGGACCTGCGGATCGCAAGTCAGACGGTCTCACCACTAAGCTGCCGGGAACTTATAAGCTGCCGGGAACTTAATTGACATTAGCCGGAATTGACATTAGCTAAAGAAATGTCACGTGACAGCACGTCACAGTTTCCTAGCATTTCGGAGCGTAAGTACATATTATAGAAATAAATAAAATAAATAAATAAATTACGGTAGATAGTTATGCTTCTTGGTTATTAGTTATTACTATAATTTTAGTTTAGTTGCACACGCGGTTTTACACTTCAAAGGAATGCACCTATTTTAGGTACGATCGTTTTATTAATTCAATGAAAAGTACTTACGGTGACTAAAAGAATGAGCACAGACTCGACTGTACTATCTCTTAGAAATTTCCATAGCAATCTCTCGGTTTGAACATCATCATTTCTATTTATCTATCACCATCTATTAGATAATTTAAATCGCTAATCTCATTACTAAAACATTCTATATTATGACCAAAGAAAAATCGCTATCTAACAAGAAGACTGAACACTTTAAACCTAACAACAATAGACCAAATCCTCTCATCTATCAAAAAGGTACCTATATTTATATGTAGGTACCTTTAATTGCTAGATGAGATGATTCATCACACTTCTGTTCTCTTATCTCATCATGCCCTGAAATTTCGTTAAAAATTTTACCCTCGGATCCGGAATAACAATGTTTGCACACTACAGCTTGCAGGTTGAATAGAGTTCTACTACTACAGTATAAGTCTATGCTAAGCAAGTACACTGACACTAAGAACGTATTTCTCGAAAGTTTAATCCCTATCAGATATGTGTAAAGGAAAAGTATTCCTAAAGAGATACCTTAAATAGTCGTCGTTACTGCAGTATGCATTGGATCAACTCTGCAACTCTGGTATCGATCCACCTTGACCTTCATCCACGCTATGTCTAAAGTTACCACCCTCTCGCCTACCCGCTGCCGCTGCACTGTTACGCAATTGCACTTCTCTCATATATTCGACATTTTCGTATATATTCCAATCAACGCAATAGTTTACTTTTTCTGATTAAAGATAGTATACATTCAATTCAATTCAAATAATGTATTTCAGATATTAATCCATTTTTACACTCATTTATTATTACACAAGAATATATTTATTACACAAAAACGATAATAATAAAACAAAATATGATGCCACAAAATAAATGGTCAAATCTCTATTTATGTAAGAGTTTGGACAATCGTGACTAGTAAATGGTTTTATTTGGAGACCTCATAATCAATTCATCATCACCAGCAACATAATAACATATATACCAATGCAGGACATAGGGCTCTGTCCCTTGCCAATTTGCCAATCGCTACCGTTCATGTCCCTTGCCAATAGCCACCATTGTTTTTGTAAAATCACCAGACCATCTCATTCCCGGTCGGCCCGGTTTATGCCAACCTAGTCAGTAAAAAAATAGACTTAAGCAATGGCAAATTATATAGCATCAGTAAATAGACGGTCAAATAATTAATTTGTATGACCGAACCATTGAACTATATGTACTTAGGTACCAGAGGAGCTATCTAAAGCAAAATTATTCTCAATTTTTTTTGGTAAAGTAAACAAAACAGCGTTACAGCGCTGGAATAATAATTACATCGTTTAACTACGATTATACGATAAGTCGAAAGCACTCACTTTACTAGTAAGCCACTAAATGAGGTGCGGCGCTCTCACCGCAGTTGAATGTAACAAAGTAGCTACGAGTGGTGTCTGCTCTCGTACGTAAGTACATTCAGCTCAATGGACCGAACTATGATATTTTTGATCAACTGAAAAGGTAGGTTGTGCTTGACCGCCAACATGCCTGACGTTGAGCGTGCTGCGTCTTCGTATAAGACTCTCCATTGACACGCCATCTGTTCCAGTCCTGTGCTCCTCTCATCCATGACAAAATATGAACGGATACATCATATTATGCATTCATGAAATCATAAAACGCACCTGATTTCACCAGATCAAGCAAACCGTGAAGATGCGAGAGACAATGCAAATCCCCTCGGAGGCTGCGATTGTCTTCGTTGAATGAAGCTTTGTGTTGGTTAAGTAATAACGACTTGTTGCGTTTGTTTTGTTATCGTGGTGATCTGACAGGTTCCTTGGGGTTATTGGTGCGGCTCGAACTTCACGGTGGCGCGACCACACGAGAAGTTCAAACTACAAGATAAAGACAAATTTAAATGAATTTTAATTAAAATTTAAATGAATAAAAATCTCGTATACTCCTAATTGATGCGTACTGCAATAATGTAGTCTTTGTCGCCATATATAACAAATTGTATGGTCGAGTCGAGACTTCCCGAGTAATTCCGAATGATTCCGACAAACGAACCTAAGTAACACGATCGACGCCATGAGTCATCCCTGTTGATACTTGATAAAGGAAAACCTAAATATGTAAATATGCTGCATATTAAAATACACAAAATGTCACTCTTACAACTCACGTCACGTGACTGTTACAACTCGCTCACGTTTCTCTTAAAACTCACTTACGTCACTCTAACAACTCACTTACGTCACTCTTAAAACTCACTCACGTCTCACTTACTTTACTACTCATGATCGAAAGTTCAGATGTAAATACAATATTTTACAACTGGGTAGCAGCAATCCTAACAGGTAGGTCTAGGTACAAGTCTGAGATAAAAAATAAATCAATATCGAGGACATGAAGACTTGCACTTTTACTTAAAAATGAGACCTATCTGACGTACTAACTTGAGTCACATTCAGAACTAGGGCTATTTGCGCACGGAGTATTAGGTAATTTGTACTATTCGGTTAATTATGGACTTTCAACTAAATTGAAGGCTGTAACAGTAAAGGTTGTCTAGTCGGAAACAGTGTTTGTACGTAACGAGATGAATAGTGAGTGCCATCAATCCGCGTCAGCTGCGAAACCCGTGGAATCTGCGCCCATTGTTACAAGTATCTCATTTAAACCGCCTTTAATCTGCATTGTTCTCATTTTCAGAAAAAAAACACTCTCTTGAAATTGATAGGTAAATTGCGGACGCTTGTAAAAGTCGGACAGAATTGTTTCACCAATATAACTATAATGTTTTCTGTGACAGTACCAATGCATGTAATTAAATTTTCAACCGACTTTAAAAAAAGAGGTTAACAATTTGTTGCTTATATATATAGATAACACTTTATCAAAAGACCACAATACAGAAACACAAATACAGAGGGAATAACATTACAGCTAGGTGTTTTCATTGGCGGCCTTATCGCTTAGAGCGATCTCTTCCAGGCAACCCTGCACGGATAGGATAGATGGTAACAGATAGTGGCCTTAAAGCAAAACTTAACTAATAAATGGGTATACATAAAACAACAGTAGCTAATTATAGTATAGGTACCTAGTTACTTTAAAGACAAAAACAATAATATTATAATGGCCCTAATTCTCATAATTTACTTACACAAATATCTATATCAATATACATACATAGCATTTAGTGGGAGTTATCTAGATAGATATAAATATACATATGTTTTAATTTATATCACCGATTACTTCATCATTTTTGTAAGCCAATTTTTGTAATATATACATATATAGTATAAATTATGCTCACATACACTGTAAGTGTCCAACTGTCATTGACTTGTGTAGCGTGCTTTTTTTAAATTTTATAGCACATACCTACTTATAACATTTATTCTTTGTACATGATGAATGATAGATGCCTACTTTCTGTAATATAACCCATGGTGTAAATTTTTTTCCCGCCAAATATTATCCGATATCGATAATTCTTTTTTAGGGTTCCCGTACCTCAAAAGGAAAAAACGGAACCCTTATAGGATCACTTTGTTGTCCGTCTGTCTGGCTGTCCGTCCGTCGGGGTGTCAAGACCTGTATCTCGGTAACGCGTGAAGGTATCGTGTTGAAATTAAAACCGTATACGCAAATCCATAATATCTTGCTGCAGAAAGAAAACTAAAATTACCGGTTTTCTTAAAAAAAAGTTACAGCCGAATATGCCGTAAAAATCGCACATTTCGACACTCACAAGGGAATGGGGTACTTCCCGTTGACCTAGAACTATGAAATTTGGCAAGAAGCATTGTGTTAGAAAAAAGGAGGAAAACATCCGAAAACTGGTCATTTTTTATTTAATCACAAAAAAATAGGGTCATTATGCAAGGAATGAGGGTCCAAATTTTAAAGTGAAATAACCGTATCATGTGGGGTGTCATATGAAAGAGCTTCAATAACATAAGCTAAAACAGGTTTATAAATGTTTTTACGATGTATGTTTTTCGGTTTATGAAGGAAAATATAGAAAGATATATGATTTCCCCCTTTTATCTACTAGTTTGTACGGAACCCTCGGTGGGCGAGTCTGACTCGCACTTGTCCGGTTTTTTTATATGGTTGGAACCATTAATGGCAATTTAATTTTCTTATAATAGTACAGACAATTGTACATATGTATTTTAAAGTAATTTAATTTAATCTATTTTATTTACCACATATTGAAAGAAACTGACAGAAATTATAAACCAAATTATTATTTAACAACATAGAAACTAGTCAAATCATGTGAGATGACATAAGCAAGCCCGAGCTGAGATCTGAGGTTCACGAAAATCGTGCGTCCAGAACACTCGCACAACTTGAATAATGAATGTCTTCATTACAATAAACGAAGTCACTTTCTACTCCGAATAAGAACTATAATTTATTTTAATTTAAAAGACAATAATATTTGAATAGCCGTATTATGTAACTGAAGGTTTTGAGGTCGCAAATAGTAATCAATCGTAGATAATAGGCAAAATACATATTGTGCACATTTATTTACTCTGATAACATAATGAGTCATTTAAATTGACATTTGTAGAAGACACCGACACTTATCAATATAATGGTAAGTATATCTCTTTCTTATGCACCCCAAACGTGGATCTTCAACGCGCGCACCTATGTATCTCTCTCGCGCATCACATTTTTAACCGACGAAAAAACGGAGGAAGTTCTCAAGTCGACGCGTATTTTTTTTTTATGTATGACCACGCATAACTTTTTGAACATATAAAATCACTGATTAGAGACTAGAAAAGTGAGAAACAGAATTGTTTGATAAGAGGTATATTTAAAAAAAGTTTGTTTTGATATATTTTAAATGACATGTAACAACCATAACAAGCAACAAACACCCTTTGCTTTTTTTTAAATAGTAATTAATTACATTCTCTTTATTTATCATTAATTCCTAAAACTTAAACTAAAACTAAAACGACACAGGGCATCTTTCTTAATATATTGCAATATCTTGAGTAACAAACTTTCGTTCACAATACTAAACGTTTTCAAATTCGTGTTTCATTCAAGAGGAGTATTTCGTTCATTCATTCGTGCTTCACCACATAACTTACGGTCTCTGTCGTAATGTTTACTTCGCTAATAAGTACACCCTATTCCCGCCGCGTAACTTTGTAAATACTTAGTAAAAAACAAACATATAGGTGTCATTCACTCCCAAAGATAAATCTACTCAGTGTTGCCGGCTAAGTTTTTACCGCAAAATTTAAAAAAAAATTCAGAGTTTTTTAGAGTGGATTACAGTATCTATATATTTTTCATAATAATAATAAAATTGTCGCAAACAATAAAGACGTACTTTTACGAAGTCCGAAGAGGTAATGCCTCTTTTTACATTAATTAATATTTTCAAAAAATGGTCATTTAAGCAAATTGCACATCGACTCTGCTTATACTTTCTCGTAAAAAATCGTGCATTCGACATCATATTAAGCGTAACACATTTACACTATGATAAATCGCTCATAAGCATTCGTATAATTTGTTTTTTAATGTAGATAGGTACTTGTTAATAAGTGCGAGCTGGCAACCCTGAACCTACCTGAACCCACGGCTTCCGAGAAAATTACAGGTATAAGCGTTGCACCTATCTCCGTGAAAGAAGGTTTGAGAACAAAGTCCAGAAATGTGGATCGAAGCTATTGTCGTGGTTTTTGTGATCGGCAGCCGAAGGCGAAGTCTGTTTATATTGACGTTTAAGAGGCCGTGGTTCAACCATCGTCCGTCTCGCTCGCGCATACTACATTTTTGAAGATATAAAATGACTGAATGAACTTATTAAAAAAATCGTCGTTTGCAAAACTAGAAAACAACATCACAAATATTGGACAAAAATTTCAATTTCATCCAAGTTAATTTTCATAGATAAAATCATTTTTAGAAATTATTAACGCAAAATTTATTTTTATGTAAGTATGAAAATTAAATTGGATCGTATTGAAATTTTTGTCCAATATTTGTGATGTTGTTTTCTAGTTTTACAAAAGACGATTTTTTTACAAGTTCATTCAGTCATTTTATATCTTCAAAAATGTGGGTATGCGTGAGCGAGACGGACAATAGTTGAACTCTGAATGGATTCCTATGTAAATTGGTTTAATTCATCGGGTCGGGGTAAAGAAACCGCCGAGATGTTTTGCTGAACAATACTATGATTTATTATAGCAAATATGGCTCAGTCATAATGGACTATTTAAAGTAAATATAGTTATTTATAATAATTATATAAAACGTATATTATAATTTATTGTATGCTTATAATTGAAACATTGAACTATTTTAACGGACTAATTTAAATATTTTTGTGATTGATATTGTTTTATTAGGGTTCCGTACATCAAAAGATAAAAACGGAACCCTTATAGGATCACTTTGTTGTCCGTCTGTCCGTCCGTCCGTCCGTCCGGGTGTCAAGACCTTTATCTCGGGAACGCGTGAAGGTATCGAGTTGAAATTAAAACCGTATACGCAGATCCATAGTATCTTGCTGCAGAAAGAAAAATAAAATTTCTCAGTTTTCGTAAAAAAAAGTTACAGCTGAATATGTCGTAAAAAACGCAGATTTCGACACTCACAGAGGAATAAAAACCTATGGGGTACTTCCCGTTGACATAGAACTCTGAAATTTGGCAAGAAGCATTGTGTTAGAGTACACATATAGGAAGAAATCCTAAAACTGGACATTTTTAATTTAATCACAAAATATAGGGTCTTTAAGCAAGGAAAGAGGGTCCAAATTTTTAAGTACTTTAACCGTATCATGTGGGGTATCATATGAAAGAGCTTCATTAGCACAAGCTAAAACGGGTTTTTAAATATTTTTATGATGTATATTTTTCGATTTATGAAGGAAAATATAAAAAAAAAAAACAAAAAAAAAACCTTTTATCTACTAGTTTATACGGAACCCTCGGTGGGCGAGTCTGACTCGCCTTGTCCGGTTTAATATTTTTAATAATCGACTTCAAAGAAAGGTAATTATCTATTTGTTATGTATGTACCTAATATTGTTAGTATTGCACAATTATCGCATAATTATGTTAGTCTATGTGGTCTTCTAAGCATGTCTGCCAAAATTCATACGTTTGTCCACGCATTATGCGGAAACTAAAAGTTGTATTGCAAAAATATGTTAAGTAAAAAAGTTTTTACTGAATAAAATATCTTCCAAATTAGGGAACTATGTAATGTCTAATGGTACTATGTAACAAATTTATCAAAAACGGTTCCATGCCTGCTTTTCAAGATATTATGAACGTATAAAATTTTAAGATTTGAACACTTCAGCGACGCAATTCAATCTTCAGGGCGGATTTAAACGAAATTTGGTAGGTTTATTACTCATACTATGTTAAAGGATCTGGCATACTTTACAACCTAAAAAATAGGTGTTACAACAGTAGTGAAGTGTGTTTGAAAATTAAACGAACTTACATGAACTTACTATGAAGTTTGGTGAATCAAATTTTTAGTTTCAAGGAAAACTACTAAATACCAATAAAAACGAATAAATAAAAGTAATTTCAAAAAAATAAATATACTTCTCTTGAATACCTACATATATATATATATATATAAATAAATACAAACATACATACACTCAAAAACATTTCAACCTCCTCCTTGTGTAGTCGGTTAATAGTGATCGGAAGCAAAATAAACGGAACAGCGGAAAAACGAGAATGGCAATAGATTCGAATAACAATTTACCTACTTTAGAGAAATGTAAGGTCAGCATTAACGGCTATTTATGTCAAAATGATAGACCGGTTGTGAACGGAAACATCTAGTCCGAAACACCGTCTACCGATATAAACAGTTATATTGATCGTGAAAGACACATCTGTACTTACGCATAAGTGTGGCTGTTCCTAGACCCAGATGCGATAATACTATCTTCTTATTACCCGACGGCGCAAGCAGGGTTGTGTTTCTCGCGTGTATATTTATTTTTATTCTAGCTGTGCTCCGCGGTTTCACTCGCGTGGTGATGAAAACCGGTGAAGATGATGATAATAAAATAAGGTATATGTCCTTCTCCATCGCGCTCCATCGTGGACCACAGCGTCACTCGACATCAGATGAGCAAGCGCGCTCCATCGTGGACCACAGCGTCACTCGTCATTAGATGAGCAAACGCGCTCCATCGTGGACCGCAGCGTCACTCGACATCAGATGAGCAAGCGCTCTCCATCGTGGACCGCAGCGTCACTCGTCATTAGATGAGCAAACGCGCTCCATCGTGGACCGCAGCGTCACTCGTCATTAGATGAGCAAACGCGCTCCATCGTAGACCGCAGCATCACTCGTCAACATCAGATGAGCTTATCGTCAACAACAGATGAGCTGACGCAAGTCTATCAATGTATAAATATACTTTTTTATTTATCACTCTACTCGTCGTTCAATTAAATTTCATAGGGGTGCAAGGACGTACAACGTACGTTACACCTTCGTTGCCGAATCTAATCGATATACTATTTTTGCAATACAAGAAACCTTGGCAGCATGGAAAATGTAATAAAAATATAGTATTGATAATTATATTTATAATTATAATAATTGATAATTATTTTCGGTTGTTTCAGCTTTTTAAAATATAGTAATTAGCTGCAGTCGGGTATTTTACTTTTCTTTTAACATAGAGATAAAACAGTCGAGTTTGCACTCATTTGAATAATCTTGACAAGCACTCTTTATAGTCTAGTAAATAAAATATTAATTTAAAAAATATATTTAAAAACAAGCTTTTATTTAAATGCACTAAAACAAAGAAAATAAATTTTGAATGCAATCAAACCCAATTTACAATTTAGATTTCAAGCAACATCGTACCTACTTATCTACTAAATAATATTTAATTCCAACAAAAGACTTAGACGCGTTCTTATCATTTGCTTAGAATTAAAGTTAGTTTGTACTTTTGAAAAAAAAAATATGTTTGTGTTCTCGTGACAAGCTTTTATTTATATCAATATAAATTTTATAATTTAATAAAATGGTGGGTTTGATTGCATTCAAAATTTATTATCTTCGTTTTAGTGCATTTAAATAAAAGCTTGTTTTTAAATATTTTTTTTAATAAATATTTATTTTGTCATTATAATAGAGTAGCGCTACGCCGGCGCCGGCCACTACCGTGGCACACTCGCTTCGCTCGCTCAGCTTGCACGAGCTACACATAAAAATTCTGGACCTCTCGGAAGTGACATTGAAAAATAGTTACAATGAATGAGTTAACACTTTGTCAATACTTCGGCAAATCAACCTTGACTTTACTTCGCCGTTTATTTACGTAAAAAAGTGCAAAAGTTTTTACTGTTGAACAGTTTGACATGGACGTCTACCTGCATCAAATAGAATGCGTACTTAGCGCGCGTCAAAGCGCTAGCCTCACGTCGCGCTTTACCTAACGTTGAATTGTGTTACATATACTCAATGAGATTTTATCTATAGAGGCTCATTGAATATGAAGTAAAAATATGGCAAATCTCATTCTCGGGCCTTATATTGCCTCACCGAAAAATGTTACTTACGAGTAACTTTAAGCAATGCTTAACCATTTTTGTCAACATCTGGCTGACACGTAATGACACTTGCGGAAAGAATACAGAGAATTTAAGGCGTTGATCAAAGTTAAGTAACGTTTTTCGGTAAGGCCCTAAGTAGTTTGGTATTGCACTTTCTAAGCAAACAGGATGGCATTGTCACTGTTTACAAGTCACGATGCAAAGCGTGTAACAGCGTTGCCCGATTGAAGACGAGTCCGGTAATTACCTTACTTGAGGCATGCCGCATGCCACGCAGAGCTAGGGAAACCCTATATACGTATAATATTGGATGTAGATACTATACCTAGATGGAATTAGCTATCAAACAGCACCGGCGCTAATACAAACATACGTATTACTTTGAAAGCTTATACCATCATCTATCTCTCTCTCGGGTTATATTTAAATCAAGTGTAAGTTTAGAAAACTCAAAAACCCCGACAAAACATAAACGACTGGGCCGATTTTGATGAAAAATAACCGTGGAGATATATCCATTGACCGTTCCAATATTCAAATGTAGAAATTGTTGTCTACTGGAACTAAATTGTTGTACTGTTGTTGTTGTTGTATGGAAAAACGTGTGAAAAAAAAGGTATCGGAGAAAATTTCCGCGACAACTAAGTAGGTATCCGTCGTGGTCAGCAATCTGTATATTCTTTGGTCAATACTGTAAATTCTTTGGTCGTGGTGCATTTGAATCCCGCCAGATATCGTATTTTTACGAACGACAAGCTAGTCATTTGACCATAGCTCATCTGTCAAGTGACAGTGTGGTAGGTACAGATCGTAGGAAAACATAGCGTTGAGTGGTAACTATAGCTCTCAAGTGAGGCTGCCGGTAAGAACCATTGCTTACTTACACTGACAGATTTCCAACTTGAGGATTATATAGTACAAGCATTGCTTAGTTTGGGCTAGATGGTGTTGTGCGAAATGTCCACCAATATTTATTTATTTATTTATATCCAGTGGGGCACTGGAAAGTAATCTGTCAAAATTCTGCAAGCCTTTCACTAGGTATGTATTTCTTTGCCGAACACTAAAGTTCATTATCAGGATTCACCCTTCCGACCCATGCCTTATGGGCAGTCTGATATATTACCATTTATTTATCAGCCCTGTTTGTACAAACTGTCCCAGTGCTGGGCGCAGGCCATCTTCTCATTGTGAGAAGGGTAAGGCCATAGTCTACCACGCTGACCAAATGCAGGCTGGCAGACTTCACACATCTTCAAGATCATTGAGAACTCTCAGACATGTAGGGTTCCTACATATTACCATTACCAAAAAATAAAAATATAATATATTACAAAAAAAAATTACGAATACATATATGTAGGTATGTATTCTATCAGCCATCCGGTCTCCATAGTACAAGCTTTTCTTAGTTTGGGGCTAGATGGCGTTGTGTAAAATTAATGTCTCCCTCCAATATTATCACTCACTTAGTAAGTTTGATAAAATAAGTATTTTTACAAAAGCTGTGTATACCTCAAGAAGGATAGGTTTTCTGCTTCATATGACCTCAATTTCGATCAGAAATAACTCGCATCCAATTCGTCTGTATCTAAAACGAATCTAGACACGGTTCAGGGTGGCTGACACCATTCAGAAAATGGGTCACCAATAAACATCGTAACACAATGAATATGCATTCAAAATTGGCAGAAATTGCAAGACAATAATAAAACCAGTTGAAAGAGACAGCGGAACGATGATTAGTTGGCCGAGCTAGTCTAGATACTTGGAAATCGTTACTCGATAGCGAACAATCACTGGAAACTGGCGATCTGATACTAAAAGGAAACATGAGTGAAGATGCAACAGCGATTCAGCAAAAGCTCGTGTGGCATTAAGCTTTATAATAGTAAAAACATTGAGCTGTATGTACTTACGTACGAGAGCAGACACCACTCATAGCTACTTTGTTACATTCAACTGCGGCGAGAGCGCCGCACTTCACTTAGTGCCTTACTAGTGAAGTGAGTGCTTTCGACGTTTCGCTGGCGAGAAAACACACCATAGATTGATTGGTAATTTTTCTTGACCATGGAAACAAAGTCCTTCAGTCGAAATAATAAAGAGTTATTATAATAACAAAATGTTAGTGAGTCCTCAGTAAAGTGATTGCGACTTTACTAGAAGCTTCTATGGAGTTTTGCCGACAACGTAAAATGACACGTTTCACTGCTTTATTTAATTTGCCCACAATCACACACTTAATCGAACACTTAATAAAACACCGCCATTTTTATCGCATTAATGTTCAAAATAACAAAAGATTAGGAAAATAAAACAAAGCATATTTTTTTTTTATTTAACGGCTCTGGATTCCGAGTCCTTTGAGCGAAAAACACACACCATAGATGCAATTCTGTGTTGCAAGTATCAATCGTATTATGTACGATTATATATTAATATAATCGTACATAAACGATCTAATTATTATTCCAACGCTGTTATACTGTTTTGTTTACTTTACCAAAAAATGTGACAATAATTTTGCTTCAGATAGCTCCTCTGGTAGGTACGTAAGTACATACAGCCCAATGAGTATCTAACAATGGCAATAGTTCGATTCGAAAAGATGCATGAGTTTTCAACTCGAACGTAATACTCGTGTGAATCTAAATAATACGAAAATATATGACGCGTCTAAACACATCAAAAACTATTATGTACTTTGACATGACTAAAATAGACAAATGCGTTAGGCAAGTTTCTGATAACGGAAGAAAACTTTCTTCTTGAGATAAAGGCGAGCAAACATTTCATGGAGTTGGCAAACAGATTTGTGTGGAATAACAGACACTGCTGTCTGTTGTATGCTGTCGCTTATCTGCTCATTTCTACATAGATATCAAGACTTGTGAAACTAATTATAACTCGCGGGTATGTCTGCTCTTTTACACGAACTTCAGTTCAGCAGGAGTGAGAGACCCTGCCGCCATCTTTGTTCACTGACAACAACCTTGGAATTTTCAAATTGAGTGAAAAGATAAATCATTTTGATCAACATGCAGTTCAGTTACACCGTTACTTACATCGACATCGACCAGACGAATTGGTCAAACATAGATTTATTTCATATAGGTAATTATTATTAAAAAAATAACTATTTCTTAGTGATGACAATTGATAATGTTTTTAAATTACGTACATATCATCTAAATCTATTACATAATCTATTATCTAACACGAAATTTTCGCCTTTATAATAATATTTGTCTCGTATCTTCTTGAATCTATCGCTACGGTCAGGATTCTACACTAAAACCACTCGCTGCGCTCGCTTGACGGTAAAATACAACTTTCCAGTGTAGTACATAAATTACTATTATTTATTATATATTAGCTAAATTTTTCTTTAATAGCATTACCAAAATTTTAAATTTATCAGTCATCATAAAGAACAAAGTAGATATCAGATCAGCCCACATTAGGTAGGTACATAGGTAGGTACCTATACCTTATGCTTACGTTTTTGAGGTTGTTTTCAAATGATGACAAATCTTAAACAAACACGTCACGCTAGAGATGAATTGATACCATTATGACAACAGACTTTTGGAGAACATTGCCCCTGAAAATACAAATGGATAATGGAAAATGCAAAACAAAATTGTGATGACAAAAATAAAACAAGGTATAATTTTATCTTGTTCATCAGAACCAATCATGATTGGATCCAATAGTTAATTAAGTAGGCATGTATAGGTATATGATATATGTATGGGTATCAGATAAGATTTTGTAGGGCTTCATTTGACATAAGGAGTAAAGTACACATTACGTAATCACGAAACTCAGAAATAGGCAACTACTCATAGTAACCCGTGGTAACACATCTAGATGAATAGGTTTTCTCGGAAACCTGTCGATAGGTACACCTAAGTGAGCAACAGGAGTAGGAAGGAGATGATCATCCAAACGACATAGACATTATTTTCTAAGATTTGCGCTATTGTTACTCATTGAATTTAAACAACTTTAAACGAATATACATTACTTAAATTCCCGGTTAACACCAGTTTCTGCAATAAAAGTTATTCTGATTCTGATTCCAGCAACTGGATCGCAAGTCCAGGAAAAAACCTAAATCAAATCAACTTCGTATCAAAAATGTACACTGTCCTATTGCTTTACCGATTCAGTTACTTTTAATTAACAAAAATAAATTACAGTTAAAAAACTAGAAAACACGCTACAAATTATTGTGGTCAAAGTTCATTACAAGACTTTTCTAATAAATCCAAACACAGATATGATACGATGTTCCATCATAAAGTTCTAATTCATATCTTCCGGCTCCATCATCAGATCAGTTCGACAGTACCATATTATTGTATTTTCATCAGAAGTACATACAGCTGCCAATTTTCATGACGCTACGATCCTTGGAAGATGGTTAAATTAGTTACCTTAGATTTCATTACATAGTTAGTTACATACAGGTCGACCTAGGTAATAAAAGCGTGTTAAAAAATGAGTTTGTTTGTTTAGGGAATTGGTGACACACGTCACAACGACCGAAATTCATGTGAAAACTCTATTTTAAATAATTATATCTTTTTAGTTAATTGATAACTCAAGGTCATTAACAAATTAGCAAACTGCAGCTATCTTATCATTCATTTTTAAACTCGTAATATCAAGGTTATTTTCTAGTAAAAGTCAGATAAGTTATGTCTACATACACTACATGCACAGATATCCATCATCTTCTAATAATGATAAAATACATTCGATGGCACTATGTCTGATCTGAACGTTAACATCGAAACTAATAAGTAGGAATTTACTAATAATTAGGTAGGTAGATCTACTAGAAATAAATAGACAAGACAAAACATTTAAGAAATAGAAGAAACTGGGAAACAGAACAAATCGCGTTTCAAAATAAACATACGGTGTCAACAAATTCAACAATGTTTTACAACGCAAAACAATTACAACTGTAATACAATTAAAACTAGGTAAACACTGTAAAATGCTCTCAGGGAAATATGGGTAAAATATTATGGAGAAAATTCGAGCTAGGAAGGAACTAGTAAAGAAATAAGGGAAAAGAAACGGAAACTGTCGCGTTCACAAAATAAAACATACGATGTTACGTTCCCAAAGCGATATACCTAGGTCAATACCTATAGGCCTAAGGGAGTAAAAATTTGTGTTAAGAATTCAAAGATCACATTATAAATATGGGGAAAAATCAGGAAACCGCAAACGTCGTTAGCAAAATAAACATTGGGTGTCAGTTACTACATTACCTATTGGTTAGAGCCTCGAATGCTCCCCTGAATGTTCAAAATTGTAAAAAAGTAAAACTAAAAGCATGTCGTACTGACCTCCTGGATGCAGCAGTGTGGTCGGGTGGACGGTGCCTTCCTTATGCAGCAGCACGTGTCTCGGCTCTGTGACCAGATAGCAGGTGGTTCCGTCCGCCAAGCAGCGCTGGAAGCACCGCGCCGCCTGGTAGAACAGCGCCCAGGCGTGCTCCTCGCTGATCGTCGAATTGAACGCCTGCAATATCTGCTGCAGCGATATGCACTCGGCCGCGTCCAGCGAGAACTCGCCGCCGCCCGCGGCTGCGCCCGCGGTATCCTTGCGCATCATCGCGCTATCCCGCCACACCATCCATCGTCACTACACACGCGTAATTCACATAAAATTTATCACTCGAAAATAATAAAACGCATCACGTTATTGTTGCCACGACCCAACGTCACTGTCACTGTGGTTTGTCACTTTGATATCGCGCGCGTGCGCGGTACGATAGAGTTAGCGGCACGGGTGTCCGTATCGGCGGTGTGAGGCTGACTGGAGTACAGAAGGCGCCGCGCCGCGAGTCGCGCGACAGCCTCCGACTTCCATACAGTCTACTTCCCACCCCGGAACTGTTTCCTACCTTCCTCTAATTCTACACCAGTTTTTTTCTTGCACCTTTTAAGGTAATCCCTACAATGCTCGTTTCGCTACTTGTTCATTTCACTTTTATTAGATACCACAAAACAAAGTTTGCGATAAGATTGGGAAAGCAATTTACGTTTTCGTATACCTGTAGCAAAATACATCGCTTATCGAATCGGTAATGAAACAAAGATAATTCAGTCCAATTCATTTTATTTGAGTATGGTATAAATATCATTATAACTAGGTATGATGAAATTCATTATTCGACAGAGTTCGAGATGCTGATTAATGTTAGGTAATTGTCCCACATCCCACAGATAAAAAATATATTTAGGTAGGTACCTACAGTGTACAGCCCTACACTCCGACGTGAATTGTCGGCCAGGTAGTCCACACAAATATAATTGATGACCCAAAACTAGAATTTAACTCCAAATTCACTTTCACGCATTCGTGTGAACTACCTATACAAAACGGCATTCTTTTCGATTGTTGTCGGAAATAACATTAAAATGGGAGATAAATGTGAATAAATAGGTAAGTATACTACAAACTTAAATACTATCTACAAATGATGCAAAATGTTTAATACTTCTAATCTATTTGTATATAAGTATATTTAGTGGCAAACATCTTGAACCACGTTTCATCATGCCTTCTCTTTTGCTTTCGTCAAAAATAATAGACAGGGCGTAAGAACCATGATTCAAGATGTTAGCCACAAAGTATATGTGTGAGATCTAATGTCTAAGCATATACTACATTAAAATGAATACATATAGTTGCACCAGCTAGAAGGAATATCCCTGCTGAATGAAGGCTTGAAGAGGTAGGGTAGCGATGCTACCCTACCTCTTCCAGCCTTCCGTACTACGCTACCGTAGCGTAGGTGAGGCAGCGTGACGCACAAATATTGCGGGGTAGTCAGGCGCGGGCGGAGGGCAAGGGCACATCCGCCACGTTTGCCAGTTCGTAATGTTCTAAACACCCTTACTCCCTTA
Source organism: Lycia hirtaria (assembly GCA_947563715.1). NCBI lineage: Eukaryota > Metazoa > Arthropoda > Insecta > Lepidoptera > Geometridae > Lycia > Lycia hirtaria. The sequence goes on from OX387379.1 coordinate 42,910,704, forward strand.
GATATTATTTTGTAGCAGTTCGCTTCACAAACTACTATATGATAGGTACTACGTATGATATGATAGCTTGCAGTTCTCGTCTCTCCCGGTGAACAATCGACTTATTTGTTCGGAACGCTTTAAAGGAAACTCACATGAGAAGTGCAATCAAACGCTCGATCACAAGATGAATCGTACAATTTTTTTTTTTTGGAATAAAATTGACAAGCAATCAAAACAGTTTGGGACTCATCTAGTACTGTGTGAATTTTTTCAACAATATATGCCTAGACTGGATGCAGAGCGCTTCCAACCGGTATTTTTGGTAATCCATGGAGAGGCCTATGTCCAGCAGTGGACATCTTGTGTGGCTGAAATGATGATGATGATAATGATACCTACTCTGAGGACTATATTACACATTTTAAGTTTAGCACACCTATCGATTTCAAAAACGTAAAAGATTAATCGATCCTTTGTTCATCTATAAACTCCTTACAAACTGGTCTTCAATAAAATTAAAAAAGAAATACTTTACCGCACTAGTGCTGTAAAGACTACATCCCTCGTACGTAATGCTTTACCTTCGAACAATGATCCTCGTTTACACTTTTCAAGCTACTGCATTAAAAAAGTCAGTTGAGAGACTTGAGGGAATTAATTTACCGCTTTAGCTTTATTTACAAGCTTTGTTCAGGCTTTGTGACCGGCCTCATGGCTCAGTGGTAGTATGTCTGCGTCTGAGATGTAGGTCGTGGGTTCGAACCCCACCCAGGGCAAACATTTCTGCTGATCATGAATGTTTGTTCTGTGTCTGGGTGTTTTTCTTTGTATCATATATATGTATTTACAAAAAAAAAAGTATATATGTATTCTATCAGACATCTGGTTTCCATAGTACAAGCTTTGCTTAGTTTGGGGCAAAATGTCCTCCAATATTTCTTTATTTAATTTTATTTGTTTGAAATTTGAATATCCCGCAGTACGTTACGTGACGTTGCACCTTAAATGAATAACACTAAAATTAAAATGACACAGTCAAAGAAATAATGAAAGCACATATTCTTACGTTTACAAGTTATAAATTATGTTCAAAACTTAAATCCAACTTATATATGTATCTAGTGTGTTTCCGTTTCAAGTCGCACACACATACACAAACGTACACTATATAAGTTAAATTTAAGATTCTGAATATGAACTTCCGCAATCCTGATTCAATAAACTTTAAAAATTAAATTTAAAAAAAAATGCTATGAATAATACACGTATTTTTATAGCCAATGATATTTAATACAATTATTAGATTTAGGTTAAGGTGGTTCGATTTCTTCAAAAGTATTTTTCACCAACTATGGTCGAAAAGAGTTAGTTTAAGTAAATCATATTTATTGAAGAAAAAAGCAAGATACAAATAATTGTTAGTTAACCTAGTTAGTCAGCAGTGGGATACCGGTTCAAGAACAGTACCTCCCCTCTATTCCAGAGGGCTATTCTCTTGTCACCCTACAAGATCGGATCAGAAATGAAGAGATCCGTAGACGTGAGAAAGTCACCGACGTATGACATCGGATTAGCAATTTCAACTGACTGTGAGCAGTAAATTCTTGTGCCTGAGGTGATAATGTTGATGATGATGGATAAACCTTTGATATTTTTGCTTTTAATCTCATTTTTTTTCTTCAACAAATGTGATACCACCAATAAAGACCGAAATTAAACCTAAACACAATTTCTTTATTGTAAAACTATACTTTTTTCGATCATATAATTGGTAAAAACAACCTACTTCAAAATTATCAATTTTATCTTGAAAATCAAATTACTGTACCGATAGACTTAAGAGGGATGCCGCCTTATAATTTTAAATTTCTAATTTGACATTTAATTTTTATTTTATTAATGTAATGTAATATAATGTGACTATTCTATATGACATGCTATGAGTTTTAAATATTCGAAATAAATGAAATTGAATTGAATTAATATTCTTAAAATTTGTTGTGTTTTGTAAAAAACAAAAAAACAAAACAAATAACCTAAAGAAGGTTCTATTTTTTTGAAGTCGGTTAAAAAGAAAACTGTTCCGAACTTCTGACACCTAGAGGCGGCTTAAAAGTCCGGGTGCGTGCCCAACCAAAAGTCAAAAGTCTCATTAGTTTAGTTAACCGGACTAATAACTGTTGAAACTAATCCTTTTAAATATTTACTGGAGCTATCCGTTCTTTAATTCGGAACGCGGTATAGCAAAGGTGATATCAGAAAAGTATCAACAGCTACAATTATAACTGATTAAATCATCTAACATAAACCCATTTAAATACATTTCTTAATTTAACAAATCTGCAAAAAGAAAACAGATCAATAAAATTTTACATAATATTTATTTACTTCATGACTAAAATGTTAATTAAATGAACATGATATACAAATAAAACCGATACCACCCAACCAAAGGAACATACAAGGGATCATGTTACTATCGATTTTGATTGTTGTTTTATACGAAACCCGAATTCAAATCATTTTTTCTTCAAACTCCACAATGGGTCCAGGAAGTTGAGTGGGTCCTTCATGTCCCCACTCTTGAGTCCTGGAGACTGCTTCATTTCTTCAAAGGATTCTCGCGAGAACTTGGTCTTTTGGAGCGAGGGAGCGGAGGCAGGGCTTGGGGTGACCGGGGGGAGGACCGAAGCGCCGGACGGGAGCGAGACCGCTTCACCGTTGAACGATGTGGTACCTGACAAAAAGTAGTTGCATTTTGGACCGCCCTTATATACACCCATGCTTATGAGGAGATTCAAGTAGCAAAGCAGAGGAAAGGTAACTGATTTGAACGCAATACGCGCATTCTTCACGTGTTTATTTTGGGCAAGCTAATAGTTAACAGTTGACGCCATCGCTACGGTCGGGAGTTGCCAAATAACCTGAGATTAAAATGTACTAGCAGAGACGGCCTGATGGTCAACAACGTTCTTGACTTTTCTACAACAATTACGTCAGCCGAGTTAGCGGTCAAGAGCAAGCTTATTATCGAATAAACACTTTATTCCCGTTAATTTTTTTTTAATGTTGCTTATTCTAAAAAGGTTTACCTGAACACAGAACTCCTTGCACATAGAATAGCGCAGTTCTATACGCGTCCGCTAGATACTTCGTGTCTTCTAGAACATTACTCCTGTGCTTAATTAGATTGATACAACCAGCGTCTAGCATGTCTGCAAACAAAAAGAAAACAGATTCAAAACCTTCGTAGGCGGTTGAAAAGGGCGTATTGAAACTTTCGGCATAACAATTGGCCGGCTGAGCGAAGCGAATGAAGTTCTCTGCATCAACTAGCAAGATTTTCGATTTTCTGTCTAGATGTTTGTTGATATTGTACACTTGGTATATAGATTCCTTTGTTGTATAGATTTTTTGTCGTCGGGGATTTTCAATAAGTACTTATTCCTACTTAACTTTACTTACGTAACTACTTATTCCCCCAAGAATTGGGAAACATTGCTGCGGTGCCATTTACTGACCGATTTAAATTCATTCATTCTTCATGTCAATGTTTTTTTTTTAGTTTTTTTGTTTATTTTTGGGGTGGGGGGGAAGGAGCCTCCCCCTCCCCACGCGGTGTTAGTTTGTGATTGGAACCTTTGATTGCGCTAACACCCGGCCCACCCTGGGTGACTGACACTTAGGTGCCAGACGGCTGATCCTTCCAAAACGTTGGTTTTAAACGGTCCTTCTCAGGACCATAACCCAACGGCCCTTCTCTGGGTCCCCCAACAGCACTTGTCAGCGCCACCGATTTCAATAATATTATATCTGCTAAAAATATTAGGTAATTAAGTACTTATTTCTAAACAAGAATTATAAATATGAGCAAAATCGATCAAGAAGTTTTCAAGAAATCTCGAGTGAAGAGAGGTTTGCCACGAGGCCTACTGCGGACGGAAAGAACAACAACCCTGAAAGTGTGAGATTTCCAATTTTGCAAGATGATCTTACCACAGAGATTTAATTGTCCGGCTCGCACTTGGCAGACCAGTAATACGACGAGCGCCAACAAGGCACTGCGGCCCGCGCCGGCGGCGCACTGCAGCCACGCGCCGCACAGCTGGTTGCTGAGACGACCCTCGTATGTTTCACGCAGGATCCTGTCCACGAGGAGGACCAGGGGAGAGCACACAATCCTATTAACAGAATAATGTAGTATAAGCCACCCACGTAAGACACAGGTAATTATATTATTAGAAAAACAAAATATCCGACTGCAGAAAAGCTGTTTTTGCTGTATAACTTACGATTTCGTTACGCTTGATACGCTGATGAGTATAAGTTTTTCATAATCATTTATTGCGTATATAGGTAAGTAGGTACAATAAGGTGGAATATTCTTTAGTTGGTTATATTCTGCCTTTCGGCGTGCAAATTACAATACATTATTGTCAGAATTTATGCGTAAAATCGCTGTAAAATATTATAAATGGGCATTCTTTAGAATAATTCTAGTAAAATCACTTGTTTATTGCGAAAATATTCTTTGGAGGTTACGATACAATTTTTTAATTATTTTTTTTTGCGAGAGGTATATATTATTGTTGTAAAAAATATAGCCTCGCACATCAATTTCGGTCAAGCCGTTTAGGCTGTAGACTGTCATATAGAAACATACATAGCTCAAAGAACAGAGTTTATACGTAAACAAGAATTTTAAACTAATATGAGCAAAATTGGTCAAGAGACTGCCGAAACAAAAGGTTGTGAGGTCTGAGTTTTTTTCTCAAGAGAAGTTAATATAGGAATCTAAACACCCGAGAAAATTGACTGCTCACAGGTCACAGTTATCTTGTACAGATCTTGCGATTACAGCGCTACGGTTGTTGCACAAACTAATATACTCTCATTTATACCTCTAACAATAAAGTTGTCTATATAGCAATATAGATGGCGCTGTTCGATCTTAAAACACGCTATCGTTTTGTCATTTTCTATTCGGATTAGTGCGCCTTTGCTAAACATTGTTAAGCCAAACGGCTATAAGACCGATTTTGATAAAAATTATGTTTTTTGAAGCGCTGTGAGAAACTATGTTTCTTAGGCGCATGTTTGATCATTTGAATGCAGAGAGGGGAAACTTTAAAACTAATTTAAACACAGACCGTCTTACTTTTAAATCTTATTCATTGAATAGGGACTTGTCACTTTCTGACAGACAGGAACTGTCACGCGCGAAAACGGAACAAAATACTGTTTAGCTAAAATGAAGCGTTTAAGTTCAGTTATTTAGCGTTTATAAGTAAGAATGAGATTGATTATTAAAAAAGGCTGGAAAGTTATTTTACAGTAGTCAATTGAATCCAGAGCAAGCATCTAGTGTAGCATCCTGAGCGCAGCGATGGATTTCAATACACGAGACAAAATAACTTTACAGCTGAGTGTGAGTTCACTTATATACCTATGTACATTTCATTGATTTGAGCATGATTTACAACAAAATTAAGAAAATCAGATCGTACAAAGTGTAGTAAAACTTAGCACGATCTGATTTTCGTACATTTTCTTTTTAATTAGTTTTTTTTTTCTTCTAATAAGGTTTGGCACAACTCGTATAATATTCTTCACACATTCAAACTTCTTTCGTGTAAATGGTTGCAAAAACGAAAAAAAATGAGAAATAAACTGTATAGTTTTTTTTTTACATATTACGTAAAATCATAAAATTTCTAAGTTATTGTAATATTTAGTGTTTCTATAAGCTAGCAACCTCCTTGAATTGAAGTATTTGTTTTCATTTATGAATGTATTGTAAAAAGAAGTTGGAAATATTCTGTACTGAAAAAAATATAACTCTGTTACATTCCAATTTTGAAATTAGTTTTCGCGCTAGGGGATAAAATGCACTTTTCCACACTAACTCTAGGCCTTAAAAAGCAGTTTTTTCTAGCTTGTATGATGTGCATATTTTAAAATAATTCTAGTAAAATCACTTGGAAAAAAAACTTTTTTCGTAAAAAGTTTTTTTTTTTGCGAAATATGTATTATTTCAATAAAAAAAATGTATCACCTATGACACTCAGAGAGTAAAGACGAATCTAACGACACCTTACACATCAAAATCGGTCAAGCCGTTTAGGCTGTAAGCGTTCATATAGAAACATACATACATACACTCGAAATACATCACCCTCCTTACTTACCATTTACCCGACTTCGTAAGTCGGGTAAAAAAACACACCTTCGACCACATTGCCGCTTTACATCAGGTGATTTGTGGTCAAACGTAGCTCTATTATTCCTATTAAGTAATAAATATTACCGAACCCAAAAAATTTCAATGAACAATAATAATATATATTGTTACCCTCTAGCCTGCGCGGTCAGGTAAATATAAATGTAATCGGATGCAGAGTTCAGTCTCTATGCCTGAAACTCGTATATTTCTCTGAGGCTACAGTTCTTTCAGTATTATTGGATTCTAATTAGAATACCATCTTTAATTTCTAACTTTTTATTTAAGTGTCCTGATAAATGCAGCGTCCATGATCACACAATGGACGCTGCGAAGTATTCAAAACGTCAGTTCATATGATTATAATTAAAAAAACTGAAAAAACAGACTTCAAAATATGCAATTTGTTTACTTGAGTGATATTTTTCTAGTTATTTCGTTATAAAAAACCGGACAAGTGCAAGTCAGACTCGCCCACCGAGGGTTCCGTACAAACTAGTAGATAAAAGGGGGAAATCATATATTTTTTTTATATTTTCCTTCTTATACCGAAAAATATACATCGTAAAAATATTTATAACTTATGCTAATTAAGCTCTTTCATAAATGATACCCCACATGATACGGTTAATTCACTTTCAAATTTGGACCCTCATTCCCTGCATAAAGACAGTATTTTTTTGTGATAAAATTAAAATGTCCGGTTTTCGGTTTTTTTTTCCTATATGTGTACTATAACACAATGCTTCTTGCCAAATTTCATAGTTCTAGGTCAACGGGAAGTACCCCATAGGTTTTGATTCCCTTGTGAGTGTCGAAATGTGCATTTTTTACGACATATTCGGCTGTAACTTTTTTTTACGAGAACTGAGAAATTTGATTTTTCTTTCTGCAGCAAGATACTATGGATCTGCGTATATGGTTTTAATTTCAACACAATACCTTCACGCGTTCCCGAGATAAAGGTCTTGACACCCGGACGGACGGACAGACGGACAACAAAGTGATCCTATAAGGGTTCAATTTTTTTCTTTTGAGGTACGGAACCATAAAAACAAAGTACGGAATCGATTTTGATAAAATTCATATGGGACCACCTCTGGCTCTAAAGTATGACCTAAAAACGAAAAAAAATATCATCAAAAACAATTACAATTGCCGGAGTAATCGGTGAACAAACAGACAAAAAAAACGTACAAACAAGAAAACTTTCGCTATTATAATATTAGGATATCGACAGTGAAATTTTTGGAAATAAAGACTAATCTAAACCTTGCATTCATCGAAATCGATCAAGCTTTAAAATAATACTACTGCGCCCCGCGGTTTCGCCAGTGTAGTGATGAAAACCGGTGATGATGATGATTATAACATATAGCCTATGTCCTTCTCCAGCTCTTAAAAATTCTCTGTGCCAAATTTCATAGCGATTGCTTCAGCAGTTTAACCGCGAAATGGAAACAAACACACAGAGGGACAGACAAACAGTTTACATTCACATTTATTATATTAGTAAGGAGGTATTAAAAAAACATCATAGAAACACGCATACCCTTCGTCTTGCGGAGTGGAGTAAAAACAGAGGTTGTTCTCTAAGCCCTTATAAAAATGTGGTTTATAAGCATAGATACATAGATACCCCATGTGTATGTACCTAGCGTGTCAACAAGTAAGATAAAAAATCGCAGTTGACGACCAAGATTTATTTAATTTCAGGTGATATATACTTCCAATTCGATATTTTGTCAACTAGTTACTAGAGTACAAGCGCGTGGATGCATTGGGTTGAATAGATAATCGCGGATGGAACATTCCATCACAAAATCGTTGGTGTGACGTCACAGTTGGTACCACAAATGTGTCACGCAAGGTTTTCATATAAATGAAGTCGCATGCTTTAGTTCCACTTTCATCGTGCGGACTGCTAGAATGTGGAATACGCTTCCTGAGTGGGTCTTTCCCGATAGATATAATCTGGGTGTCTTTAAATCGCGAGTGAAATGTTTTCTTCTAGGTAAGCACGCTCCATCGTAGACCACAACGTCGCTTAACATCAGGCGAGTTGGCGGTGAAGCGCAAACCTATATCTACATAATAAAAAATAATGCTTCATCTACTATGTCTGTGTTTATAAGTGAATTCATGTATCACTTACTTAGCAGGGAACACATTGATCTGATAGTGCGTTACAGAGAGCACAGTCTTGCCGCTAGTCACCGTCAGCTTCCTCTCAGTCCAGTGCACAGTGCAGTTAACCTCGTCCAGAGTTACCCTCAGGCCGGCGTCCAACTCGGACGACTGGCCCTTAGCTGTCGGCCAGTAGGACTTGCCTTGCATCTTAAAAACAAAATCAACATTTATTTACACAACTTGAAAGCGAAGTTTAAGGGAAAATAAATAGACTTATCAATTTAATTGAGCATTTGTCAGTAATGGAGCTTGTGCACATTTTTTATTTATCTATCTATCTAATACCTTTAAACGTGCAATTCTTTTCTTGTATATATAAATAATCTGAATCTCGGAAACGGCTCCAACGATTTTCATGAAATTTAGCATGCAGTGGGTTTCGGGGACGGTAAATCGATTTAGCTAGGTTTCATTTTTAGAAAACGTTGTTTTATCCTTGTTTTCAGGCAATGAAAAACTGCTACAATATCATTAGAATACGAAGGAAAATTTCGCCACCCAATAAAATTATGAAGATACAACGCTGCCAGTGTACCATTTACCCAAATACGAGAAAAAAGAGACGGCAATCATGTGGTTTATGACGTTGACTTGCTATTGTTCGTTCACCTGTATATAATGCTAATGAATTCTGTGAATTATGTTCACACACGCATACCTACTTACGTAGTAAGAGTGTACAGTGTACAGTCATGTTCTGACAACTAACCGCAAAGCGGTCGCTTTTTACACGAGGCAAACAGAAAACTTCAATAACTTCGTCATTTTTTAATGGATTACACTCATACAAAAGAATAAAATAGTCAAAAAAAAATCAGTGCAAAACCGATTTTGATTAAACATAGCCAATAATGCTCTCGATGAAATATTTATTCAAACAAAAAAACTAGATCAAAATCGTCCATCAATTCGAGACCTACGATACCACATTAGAGTTATTTGAGTTAGGGATCCAAATAAATGCACTCACCTCAATTTCACTAAGGAGACAAACAACGCAGCTAATTTTATTTTCTAATACTGCTTTCCAGAAGATGCTATATTCGTTTTCAGTCGGGTTCTTAGAGATAACTAGAGGAATGCACCATGGAGCCAGTTGCTGAAACGAGAACATAAACCAAGTTACAAACACGAAGTTACAAACATTCATAGATATTTTTTTTATAGAAGATAGATCTACGATTGACCACCAACTCGCCTGATGTTAAGCGACGGTGTGGCCGAGGATGGAGTTCGTCGATCTAGAAGATATATATTCACTCTAGCCTTGAAAATTCCAAGATTGTATGTCAGGAAACAGACATAAAACATAATTTCTAAATAGTCCTGTATTCAGAACTCATTCGGATTCGGAATCTATATCTCCGTCTTTGTCATTCTCTATGGAAATGACAGAGACGGAGATATAGATTCCAAATGAGTTCTACCCCTTTCTCTGTGTTCTTATGTTGCATGGGGGTACGAAAGCCTCAGTACACGAGTGAAACTCGTACTTTGTTGTATTTATTTGATCTTATTAATATATCCTCTTTATTTTTCATACCTAGAAAAGTTGAACATGCCTTGAAAGAAAGGTTGAAATTTGAAAAACTTTAAAATACTTCTCTAAAGTCAACGTTGTTTTAAAGAGCTGTAAGTTACCAAGAAAAAATCGATTCCTTACCTTATAATATGAAGCGTTGATATAAGCATCAGGATCGGTTTTGAGAGTCAGTCTGGAATCGTCGAACGGTACCACTTCAGTAACGATGTTGCCATTTGTGTGCTGCATCGCTACTGTTTTCGACCTTATCATGTTTTCTTTATTCTGAAAACATAACAAATAAGTTTAGAGAATCCCAGACATCAAAACAAACATCTGAACCGATTTCGATGAAACATAGCTAACACTCTCGATCAAAGAAAAAAACTAAATCGTAATCGGTCCACCTATTGGTAGCTATGATGGCAGAGAAAGACACAAATGCATAGACTCATTCACATCAAACTCATAACACAACTCTAATGCGCGAATTGAAATCCACAGTAGAATTGAAATCTGTTCATGAATTAGGAAGTTATTGCCATTTTAAATTACTGCTTGAAAAATATAACGTGCCAATATAAAATTACATTATCACAAACGTTCGCCATACAAACTCTATGCTGGCGTTTGTCTACGGGAAAGAGAGCAATCCATCCCAAAACCTACAAATCAACAAGTTGAAATTATACGCGTTTACTTTGGACTGAAGCTGGAAATGTGACTAAAATGTGAAACGCCGCGGCGCGTTTCCTTCCGGAACCGGAAATCTTCATTGGAAAAAGACTTCCGAATTCGCTTGACAAATTAGACATAAGTGACTCTTACTCTTTTTGAGGTTTTGGCGGGAACGTCTTAGTAACGTGTTGTTGCGTTGTTTTAATTCCCTAAACTTGTGTTATTTTGAACATTAATGCTATAAAAATGGTGGTATTTTATTCATTAAAGTGTTCGATAAAGTGCGTGAGTGTGGGCAAGTGAAATAAAGCAGTAAAACGTGTGATTTTTCGTTGTCGGCAAAACTCCATAGAAGCTTCTAGTAAAGTCGCCACCACTTTACTGAAGCAGGACTCGACTTATAAATTGACTGTATACGTGACTTAGATTGTGACTAGAACATTTACAACTTGTTTTATTCAAGAAACTTGAAAAAATCCTAATACTTGACACTGGCAAATGCTTTAATGCGGGTCCAATACAAAAAAGAAGAAGACTCTTACTCTTAATTTTTGAATGTCCGATAACCACGTTAGTTCCCATATTAAAATGACTTACTTGAACTTCCTGGAACGTCTTCCACTTTGCATCTAACACGGTGAGTCCACCCGCCACCGTATTAGTCAAAGAATCGGTCAGCTTTTGCAAATTTTTCACTTCTTGTGTAAACTTGTTTAAGAGACTCGGATCGGTAAATAAATCCTTTTTCGCCGGCCGTTCGATGACTTTCTCTTTGGAAGGCGATTTCTTTACCGGTTCCGCTTTAGGAACTACAGCAGGTCTCACAATCGCATTTTCTGATATCTGTGGCACCTTTATTTGGGGCATAAGAGGTTTCTGTTCGACCGTGAAATCGATTTCAGATAGGAGATCGAATACTGACGGCTCAGGCTTAGATTCAGAAATGTTTTGTTGCTTTTCAGGAACTTCTTGTCTCCGCTGATTATTTGCTTGGTTGTCTACATTTTGTTCAGTCACTGGTCCGGACAGAGTTTGGTTATTAGTTTTAGTAGTACTTGGTAAACTTTGTCCAGGATTTGACAAGTTTTGGTCAAGATTGTAGTCAACATTTTGGTCATTTAACTGTTTGTTTTGGTCGTGACTTGTATTATACCCTTGACTTTGTTCAAAATTAGATGGTTCTGTTTCATTCTCTTTTGACGTCGTCGACACTGAAACGGAATAACGAAATAAAAGATAAATCTGTCTAAACTACTTTATTAAAATATATAAAATGGAGTAACATGACAATTATATTATATATATTTAACAGAAAAATTACGATAATAGGTCCATACCTTGATTATTAGCATAGGTAACGCTGGTATCATGACCTTGCTGTCCCGATTGCATGTATGTGGATTGATTCGTATCGGCTCCGTAATTGGTTGGCATCGCGGGAGAGTTTTCTCCCATTTGATGCGCTTGATTCGTATTCGTGACGTAGCCGTACGGTGAGTTATAATAAATCTGCTGATTAGTCGCTTGTTCGGAATGTGGCGGAGTTTCGAGAGAAGGAGATTGGATTGTTTCACACATCCCTGCGCTAGTATAAACACCGTGTGCAGACCAATTTGGATCTTTATCAGATACCAGAGAATGCAAATTAGCAGCACTGGGATCGTAAGAAACAGCGTTTTGAGATCCATATGCGTATGCGTAATTGCCAGTAGCCGGGTCATAAGTATATCCTGGATGGTTTTGATATCCTTGAGAGTAACTCTGAGTTTTGTTAATAGTGGGTTGATTCGGAGCCGATTGGTTCACAGAGGATGGGTAACTATGCTCGGTTTGGTTAGTGTATCCTTGCGGCGATTGCATGTTCTGTATGTTTTGATCGGTTTGATTTTGGTACATCTGCGCCTGTACATTAGGAATGTTAGTTTGATCATTTACACTAGCATAACCTTGCGATGCTAAGTTTTGTATACCCTTTTGGTCGGTCTGCGTTCCAAAAACTTGAGATGACACATTTTGAAGGGTTTGGTCACTCGGATTGGCGTAAATTTGTGTCGTTTGCACATTTGCTATGTTAGGTGCTTGGAAAGCCGATACATAGTTGGTGGACAACGCTTCGCCTTTAGCGTGCGACTTTATCGGCTTATCGAAAGCATCTAAATGCGACAAAGGTTGGTTCACATAATTTGGATCGACGTCAGGTGTATAGCCGTATATTTGCGACGAGCTCACGGCATTTACGGCGCTCGTGGTCGTCGAAACAGCATTGTCTGCTTGCGTGTATGTCGTATATCCTTGAGAAACATTCATATATCCTGTCGTGGCGGAATATTGTTCGGCGCTAAACGGAACACTTGTGGGCGTTTGACCAAATTGAATCGAATCACTGTATGGGAAATTTAGAGAACCGTATTCAGAAGGAGCCGAAATCATATTTGTAGTAGCACTTTGGGGCGCGTGGCTGTATGTCGCCATGTTTGGTGTATTAGCTTGTGGATATTGCACGCTGTAATAAGTCTGCGTGTAATCGCCAAAAGTAGTTGGAGGCTCAGATTTTGGCGCGTTGATTTGCATTTGTGAAAAGTTTGCACTTAAATCGGTGTTATATCCGAGTAGCTCTGGAATTGGAGTCACTTGACCAGTAGCATATGACGTGTGTCCGATCTGTGTAGGGTTTGTGGCCGTTTGATTATCGCCCGGATTTGCGTACTGATTGGGATTCATAGACGCTTGATTTGTGGGGTTGATGTACTGATTTTGAATATTTGATTGGTTCATGTTAGCCTCGTTAAAATTAGGTTGGATATTGTGTTGGCTCATATTCGGTTGGTTTATATTGGTTTGGCTCATATTCGGTTGGTTTATATTGGTTTGGCTCACATTCGGTTGGTTTATATTGGCTTGACTCATATTCGGTTGATTAATATTTTGAATCATATTGTTCTGGTTCACTCCAATCTGATATTGCATGGTACCCTGAGAATCCGTCACAAGCGTGCCATTATTATGAGTGGCTGAGTAATAAGGGTTTGAGTAAATTTGATGCGATTGGTCCGGTATTTGAGACGCAAACTGTTGTGGTGTATACGCGGAGTATCCATACGAATTCAACTCTGGTTTCTCATACTCCTTGCTAGTAGCGGGATATGCGTAATTATGCGGCGAGGCGTAAGAGCCACCATCACTCGACGCGTAAGGTGATGCGTAACGTTCATACGGGTTAGGTTGCCCTTGCATAGGTAATATGCCGCCATCGGGGAGTTGCACTGTCATATCTGTTCATAAAACAATAAAGTTTAAAATTAATAAACACACAATGATTATACTTGTGCTAAATTATTGATAAATAGATATCATGTTACCTTCTGAACCGACAGGCGTTGGTCTTACAGATGTCGGGTAGATTGTTTCCGGACCGTACATGTCAGCAGACATTTGATCTATTTGAGCTGAAAGAAAAAAACAGTTTTATCCATAGATAAAGACAGAATTGAATAAATCAACAACCAATATATTATCGTTTTGAATAAGAATATTAAAATGAGTTAGCGATTGATTTCGATGTATCGACGATCTTTGTCGCTTGCGCCGCCAGATCGCAAAAACAGTTTTTTTGTACAAACTCTTCTTTCCGACTCATTTTACAATATTTATTTATTTGGCACTCATTACAGATTACAGGAAATAATGCGTTTAATAACATGCTATTGATGTGGTCGATCCCGTAATCCACTCTTAGAGCGCACAGCATGGTATTAAACAGTGTACTTATTTACATATTTAACTTAACATAAAAGTAGATGAATAATACATGTAGCTTACCTATATACTTAATTAAGATGAAATTGAGACAAGAAACAAGTATAAAATCGCACAATCATGTAGCTATTGTTAGGATAAGTAGGTAGCTTACAGAGAATTATAAACATTGTTGCGAAAACGATTGAGACTAATTCCGAATAGATCTAATTTGCGATGTTGTGTGAGTTGAATTTTGAGCTCCCGATATTTCGGCACAGTTACATGCACCATGTTCACGGGCGACTGTAACATGGTGCATGTAACTGTGCCGAAATATCGGGAGCTCAAAATTAACGCGAACCACGGTAAATATCCCGTTATGAATAATAGTGTTTTAATGAATGACCGTGATAGTTTAAAAAAATATGAAGCATATTCGAGATTCCAGCGGATTTACCTTGCGGTGTGACGCTTCTGCGACTCCGAGTCTGCATGTAGGGCAAGTAGTCCTTCAGCTTCCGGCCGCCGCCGCTCGCGAGCGGTACTGGGCTCGGAGCAACGTCGCTCCTGTCACTCGGCTTTGGAGTTAATGACGGGGTAGGAGTTGAAGCTGCAGAAAAAAAAAACAATTTTACTAAAGAAACTAACGTGTTTGTTACACATTTTTATATAAAACGCTTTTATATATTACGGTTTACAATCATCTATCTCCAACCGACTTCAAAAAGGAGATGGAGGATATTTTTGGGATAAAAAGTATGCCAGATCCTTCTACATACTATGAGTAATAAACCTTACGAAATTTCTTCCACTTCCGCTCAGTAGTTTGAATTGTGTTGTTGATCGTATCTTGAAAACATCTGATCCAATTTTGATAAAACTTACACTCCCTAAGTTAAACGTATTTTATTCATAATAAATAATTACTGAATTAATGTAAGACATCTCCCAGTTTCCGTGTAACTCGTGGACAAACATGCATACATACTCACACTTATGTAATTTGGTACACGTATTTAGCTCACATAGACTATAATATATACAAATATTAGTGGCGTGAAGACGCTGGAAGCAAGCCGCTTCCAATCGGTCTTTTTGGGAATCCATGGGGGAGGCCTATGTCCAACAGTGGACTTCTTATGGCTGAGATGATGATGATGAGTGTACGTTTTTTGTGAGAAAATATCCGTAATATCGCCGATATAAAAGAATGTAAAGTAGGGTAAAAACGCATCGCATGGCGTCGCGTATCGGGAGTCACAATCAATCAATCGTGATCGCGTGTACTTTAAAGTGGAGCTCAACGCAGGCAGCTATCTCTTTCGCATCACTTTTTTAAACATATAAAAACATTGGGTTTTTTTAATATTTCTACTATCTAAATAAACAAATTCATTTCTCACTTTTCTAATATCCCTCACCTATGTTTTTATATGTTTAAAAATATTATAATGCGCGAGAGATATGGCTGCGCGCGTTAATCCCATTCTCAAGACAGTCGTGTATGCTTACGTTTGGTGTTCTTGGCCAACAGTTGTTGTCTCTCTTCCTCCTGCACTTGGCAGGTGCTCTTCAGTCGCGTATGAAGTTGGTTCACGTTGTGCGCCAGCTTCTTGTAGAACTCGAGCCCTTTCTGCGCCTTGCCGAGGAGCTCTTCATATGTGTCGTACGATGTTATGAGAGCTGGATATGAACAACATGTTATATAAATAATAAATAAATCAATTAATAATAAGAAATAGAATATAGGTATAATATAATTTTATTGTACATCCATACACTAAAACTAAAAAAAAAACAAACAAACTTAAACGACAAAGGCGGCCTTATCGCATAGAACGATTTCTTCCAAGCAATCTTAGTATGGATAGAAGTAATATAATTCAGAATATGGAGATTTGGGGTTACATTACAAATTAAACAATAAAATGAGTATGACGCTTCACGGTATAATATGTACTAATAAAGATTTACATAATATTAATACACAAATACTTAATAAATCAACAAACGAATATACAGCGTATAATATATATATTTAACAGAAATAAAATATTTTTATTTAAAAAAAAATTGGTTACTCACATCTATTTTTGAGCCGAAATTTCCGACTATATTTTCAACCGCATACGGCGGTCTTTTTCAAACTATAGTCGGAGATTTCGGCTCAAAAATAGACGTGAGTAGCCCGTTTGTGCAAATCAAAATATCCACCTTAGTTTTCATAATAAATAAAATATACATAATATATTACCTAATACTAATTTACGATAGGTAGAGATATTGCTTATGAACGAGGTTCCTAATAAGCAGGTAGAGCATTCCACAGTAGGAGAGCTCGCACAGAAAAAAGATTTGCTATAGGTTGGAGTGGGAAAAGGTTTTGATAAGCAATTTGAGGGCATGGGGCGAGCATATAAATGTTCTTAAACATTCTGACATGAGTCAAATCGGCTTCACTTCATTATATTTTTAATAAATTACATATGCCATTGAAACTAAACAAAATTTTATAGATTTTATTTCAATACTATACGCGTAATATCATAGCGTATCAACTATTGTTGTCTTGTAACAGTGAAAGAAACCAAGTCAGCCTTTTCTTAAAAACGTTCAACTTACCATTGATGAGGCCCTCTCGTTTCCTCAGTACGTCGGTGAGGAGGCGCCTCGATTCTCCGTATGATGCGTACAGGGACGTCAGCTTGTTTATAATGTTCTCTTGTGCAGCCAGATTCTGCTCAATTATCTTCATCTGTGAATACATGAGTCTGTGTTAACAGTAAATTATGCACCAAAGGGATAAAATAGTGTTTTATGTCACGGGCGAAAATTATTGAATCCTGAGTGTAACGTAGGATTCTAGGGTTAAATCCCGAGCGTAGCGAGGGTGTTAAAAGTAAAATCCTGAGTGAACGAGGGATTTAAGACTAGAATCCGAAGTGTAACGAGGGATTCAAGGTCGCCCAAGGCAAAAACACCTTTATCCCCGAGGTTCATACTCTACTTTTTACACCTACTGCGAGATAATAGGATGAAATGGTTTTGATTCTAATTTTTTTTTTAACCAAACGGAGCGCTTTATTGTCTCATTATTGCACGAACTTTAAAAAAATTAGGATGCAATACCTGAATGGGTTACATATTAAACTAAATTGATATATTTTTTTACACATCGGGTTGTATTATTGCTGTTTTCGTAGGGATCTTATCCAGTAGTTTATGAATAATTTCATTACAAACAAAAATACAAATCATTTCTCTTTATAATTCATAATAGATAGTAGACAATAAATAATAGATACATATAATAGATTAATAGCACCCTGAGCCAGGCGAGGAATTCAATAAACGATCCCAAGGTTATTCACACTTAAGGAAATAAATTTAAAATTGTGGGCGATACTTAAGTAAATCATTTAAATTAAAATTTTCGCCCGTGACATAAAACACTATTTTATCCCTTTGGTGCATAATTTATTTGAAATATCTAAAAAACACTATGATTCAATTGATGTCTTCAGTCAAAAAAATTACAAATTTAAACAAGACGTTAACAATATTGTGTTTGCTGCTTATGAAGATTATGATGATGAAGTTTAATTAATTTAATTTAATCAAGTGATGTTACCAATTTTCTTTTTATTTCTTTTACTTTTGAAACTGAAAATCTTATTATTGTAATTGTAATTATAACATGTTGTGTATACATTTAAGGAATATAGTTTAGGTCCAAATTATAAATTGTACATTGTAAAGACTGTATTCTGTTTCGTGTACCAATAAACTAAATAAATAAATAAGTAAGTAGTGTACGTTACCAAGAATTATTATCTTTTGAAGAATGGTTATAATTACAATGAATTTTCAAAAAGTATTTTTACTCTAGGCTGCTGTACTGTCATTGTGGGTAATTTTGATTTTGCGTTTAACATTGTATATAGCCTGATTTAAAGATTCTTGATTTCGCCGAAAGATTTGTAATCAAATTGATTGATAATTGCGTGAGTTGAAGTTGCTAAACATTATAAATGTTGATTTCTATATAAAGTTGTCAAGTATGATAGAAGTTTTAAAAGATTCCCTTCATTTTCTGAATTTACAAGTATTTGTGAATGAAAAATGTATGCCCGGTTTAATTAAAAATAATAATAGAAGTAATCGTTTAAAAAGCTAAAAAAAAAAAGATTTCAATTACGCTATTTGTTTACTTGGATGACATCAATATGTATTCCAAGATGACTGATAACAAAATAACTGGAATAATTTCCAGTTATTTTATTATGAAGACCAAGATACAGAACCGATCTTTCTATGGGACCACCCTTTCAAACAAAAAAAGAAATTTCCTAATCGGTTCAGACGTCTTCGAGCAATCGGGGAATATATTAAGAACCTCCTCCTTTTCAAGAGGTCGGTTAAAAACATTTCAAAATTGGCGGATTAATCGCTGAACAAACGTACAAAAAAACAACGTCGAATTGAGAACCTCCTTCATTTTGGAAGTCGGTTAACAATTGTCTGCGATACGTAAGTAGTGTGCGTTACCTTGGGCGTGTGCTTCTCGATCTCCTGCTTGAATATTTGGTCGGTGTCGTCGGCGGGCCGCGCGAGCAGCACGCTGGTGACGTCATCGGCGGTGAGCGCGTCCCGCAGCTGCTGGAGCAGCGAGTCGCGCTGCGTCTGCATCTCGCGCGCCTTGCCGACCACACGACTCATCTCCGACATCGTCTCGCGGTCCAGACCCTCTGCTCACACCAAACGTTATTACGATTGCGTAACAAGGGTTATGTTTTTCCATGTATATATGTACATAAGTGTCTTTATTACTTCAGCCTAAACGACTTGAGATATTTTGATACATGAACAGTTTTTAAATTCTTTACTTCCCGAGTGTTCTAGTGTAATATTTTTTTTTCATAGAATAATATAAATCTCTTAAAAATTTCAATTTGATCCATGTTCATTTTCATATATAAAAACCATTTTTGCGTTATTAATTCCTAAAAATGATTTTTACATATGAAAATAAACTTGGATCAAATTGAAAATTTTGACGAAAATTTCTATTGTTTTCTAGTTTTACAAACGACGTTTTTTTTATAAGTTCATTCAGTCATGTTATATCTTCAAAAATGTGAGTATGCGCGAGCAAGACGGACGATGGTCGAACTACGAACTCTTAATATCATCGAGTTAGCGGTCAAGCGCGAGCCTATTATCGAATAAAAAACCCAACCCACCAATACAGTAAATGCTGGGTATTTTCAGCTGCAGCACGTCGAGTGGTTGAGCGAGAAGCTTCAAGTTAGCTATATGCAGCGTCATGGCTTTATGCAGCACTTGGTTGCTTTCGTTGGTGCGCGTGTGTGCTTCGTTGTATTTGTAATACTCTCTGCACAGTTCCGTCTGGACGATGGACGGGGGCCGGCGGCCCATCGTCGCTTGGTAGTCTTTCTCTTTTTGTGTTTCTTCCTGAAAACCATTGCATTTAAATTAATATTATCAAAATATTACCTGTTTGCAAAATATTCAACACATCAGAATAGAGAGAGGATTTTGTAATATGGTGTTGGAAGACTATGGAAATAATAACCTGGTCGGTTTTTTTTTTTTAAATCCCATAGGGTTTGAACTATTATCTCGTGTGTATCTCTGATAAATCCGGCAAAGTACGAGTTTCACTCGCACACCGAGGTTTCCGTACTCCCATGCAACATACGAACATAGAAAACAGAGTTAATATTTGTAATTTCACATATTTTCTATAAAGTAGAAATATTACACGGTATAAACGGTAGCCACAAAATAGAGAAGAGTAGCGTCTAGTATCGGAGGCCAAGACACATTTTGGACCGCTGTAATAACATGGTAGGCACATCTTGATGATGAAAATATTGATAAAAGCGCCATCTAGAAGAATTTGATAAAACAAAATCACTGGCGTGCGCCAGTACGCTAGTGAGCGGAAAATAAAAATATTATATTGACGATGACGCGAGTGTAACCACGTCACGTCACGGCGTCACGTCATGTAACACGTCATCTAGCGTCACTCGTTAATATCTTACGACAACGTGAACTACCTACTTTGTTTCATTTTCAAAATGACAAAAAATTTATAACATCTGTTTGTTATTCAATTACATTTGTCCATTTACATTAAAAGGGAACTCTATAATGCTGCCAATTTTAATACTGGTATCTATTACCGTTCGAGGACCCATGGGGAAGTCCTATGTATGTCCAGCAGTGGGCTTCTTTAGGCTGAGATGATAATGACGATCATACAAGTCTCTATATTAAAAGATAAACAAAATACCCGACTGCGGAAAAGTTGTTTTTCAGTCTTACGATTTCGTTACATAAGTGTATCAAGATACACTTATGAGTGAGCGAGAAAGTAAGCGTGAAATCGCTGTAAAAGATTATAAATACGCTGTCTTTAGAATAAATCTAGTAAAATCACTTGTTTATTACGAAAAAGTTCGTTGGAGGTCACGAAAAACCTTTTATTTTTATAATATAATGACACCTCGCACATTAAAATCGGTCAAGCCATTTAGGGTGTAGGCTATCATATAGAAACATATATACATACCCACATACATATATAGATACATTCGAAAAACATAACCCTCCTTACGCAGTCGGGTAAAAAACCTCGCCACCTCACCTGAATGATCTCCTTAATGTCGGCGAGCGAATGCTCCACGTCGCTGATAATCTCAGCCAAGTTGTTCATGGCGTCGACCAGGGACTGGATGATATCAGCCTTCGCGTTCATAGCGGCGCACCGGTCCACTATCTCTTGCGGTAGACTGTAATACAAAGTTTTACATAATATGGAAATCAAGCTAATTTTAAATATGATTTTAATACTACAATTGAACATACATTTGTACATATACTAAAACAAAAAACATGCTTTTAACACATTTTAAATAAACACTACGGGTCAGTCGTGTCTGTTTTGAGTTGAAAAATCCGACTACAGGCGTGAAACAGACGTGAGTGACCCGTAGTTTTTATTTAAAATGTGTGAAAACCACATAGTAAAATGCTTTTAACACCTTAAGAGCAGTCAACCCGCTGTACTTTCAATACAAGAACTCGTACGTTTTTATGAAGTAATAATCTTATGCAGTTAAGTACGGACGCCGAGCAGGAAGAATTTTGTACATTGACCTACTCGTATGATTACCTATCTCTATCACTCCGGCGTGATTATATTGCTATCGCGCTCGCACATTGCACCTGTGCGAGCGCGATAGCAATATTATCACGTTGTATCTCAATCCAAGTAAAAATTTAAAACTACGAGTAAAAAAGCGGACTTTTGGAAGGTTCCAAAAGTCCGCTTTTTTACACAAACTTACGCCGCTTATAACATGCTCAGAAATAATAAATTAAAACAATATTCCGATATAAACCTAGCAAATATATTGGAAATACAAAATAATTAACATTTTAACATTATAAAAACGAAAGGAACTCTCGTTTTTCATGGCTAAACGGCTGAACCATAATTTGATTATACATAAACTTGAAAAACATAACCCTCCTTCTTACGCAGTCGAGTAAAAAGTAGAAAACAAACATACGTATGCATGTTTGACACGGGTTCAAAGTTACGTCGACTGTACTAATTTTGAATAGTTACTGTTAAATGAAGTGTGAAGTATTTAGTAACTTTTGAAATGAAGTGTGAAGTATTTAGTAACTTTTTGAAATTAAGTATGAAGTATTTAGTTACTTTTGAAATTAAGTATGGTATTTAGTTTTGAAATGAAGTATTTAGTTACTTTTGGTCCGAGTCGATGACCTCCAACTGATCGAGCTGCAGAGATGACATGAACTCGGTGAGCTCCGTGTTCTTGGACTCGACCTGCGACACGACGGAGCGGAGGAGCTTCGCCTTCTCCTCAGAGTACACGGAGGAGGCTTCGTGCGCGCATATCGGCACCAGCCGCGAGAATATGTCGGGCCCGGATATCTGAACGAACCATCATAAAAATAATTTTATTAAAAAAAACTGAATAAAAAAACAGTTGAATTGAAACTCCTTCTTTTTGGATGTCGGTTAAAAACCGATTTCAAATTACATAGTTCCTTTCCTTGGATGACATTTTTTCAGTTATTTTTTATTATAAAAATCAAAGCACTGAACCGAATTTGATAAAAATGTATGTGGGACCACCTCTGACGTATGACCTACCAAACAAAAAATAATCATAAAAAATTAATTCACAATTGGCGGAGTCATCGGTGAACAAACACAAAAAAAAATATACAGTGGAATTGAGAAAGAACCTCCTTTTGGAAGTCGGTTAAAAATATGAGCAGCGGAATACCAAGTTTATAAGTATTTATTTATATTAAAAGAAAAACAAAATACACGACTGCAGAAAAAAGTTGAGTGCATGTTTTCTTCTGTGAGAAAGTATGCGTATAATCGCAGTAAAAGGTTATAAATGCGCATTATTTAGAATAATTTTAGGAAAATCACGTATTCAAATCGTAATCGTATTATTATTACAAAAAAATAAAGCCCATGGCACTCAGGGAGTGAAAACGGATCTAATAACAAATCACACATTAAAGAACTGTGAGGTTGCAATATCTACATAAAGTGTAATTTTTGTCTTCCTCTTGCATAATTACAAAAAAATACACAAGTAGTTAAAAAATACATATATTAGTTTATAAAAGGCACGGACCCCGGACTCTGTGGAGATTAATTATGTCAAAAAAAAACACAGATAAACTTTTCAAAGTTATTCAATAAAACATAATAATAGAAACAAACCTCAGGATCATTAAAATTTATAGAAATCGCCTTCACCAAGCAAACCGGCTTCATTTCCGACAGCAAATCTTTCTCCGGTACCTCCTCATGGTAAATAAACTCGTTCTCATTCTTAGCAGCTTTCCTCTTTCCCTCGACCACATCGTTTGTAAACGTCAGGGCTTCGCGAGTGACCTGCACAGGCTCTATGTACTTAGCGAGTTTCCTAGCTTCCTCAAGGCGCTCCACGGCTTGCTGGTAGAAAGCTACGCGCTCGCCAAACTTCTGATGCTCTTCGGCGTTGATACCTATAGGACATAATTACACTATTAATATATAATTAAATCAAACAATTTACAAAACACGTGGTGATATTACACATACAAACTTACGTAATAAAGAAAATTTCCTGAAAATTCAATTAGGTTACCACCACTTTCGGATTTTACATGGATAACAATGTAAAATCCGAAAGTGATTGGTCAGCGACTCTATAAAAAAAATCATATGGAAATCATATATTTTTTCTATTTTCCTTCATAAACCGAAAAATATACATCGTAAAAATATTTAAAAACCTGTTTTAGCTTATGCTAATGAAGCTTTTTCATATGATAGCCCACATGATAAGGTTAATTCACTTTAAAATTTGGCCCCTCATTCCTTGTATAAAGACACTATTTTTTGGGATTAAATTAAATTTAAAATGTCCAGTTTTCGGACTTTTTCCTATATGTATACTATACACAATGCTTTTTATCAAATTTCATAGTTCTAGGTCAACGGGAAGTACCCCATAGGTTTTGATTCCCTTGTGAGTGTCGAAATGTGCGTTTTTTACGACATATTCGGCTGTAATTTTTTTTTACGAAAACTGAGAAATTTTATTTTTCTTTCTGCAGAAAGAGATTATGGATCTGCGTATATGGTTTTAATTTCAACTGGATACCTTCACGCGTTCCCGAGATAAAGGTCTTGACACCCGGACGGACGGACAGACAGACAGACGGACAACAAAGTGATCCTATAAGAGTTCCTTTTTTTCCTTTTGAGGAACGGAACTCTAAAAACCGACTTTAAAATAGGCAATTCGTTTAGTTGGATGACATATTTTTCCAGTTATTTTGTTATAAAACCAAAATACTGAACCAATTTCGATAAAAAAAATATGGGACCACCTGGGAAGTTTCAAACCCTTTTAAACACAAAATAATTTTCAAATCGGTCCAGGTATCTTCAAGTAATTGGGGAACATAAAAAAATATTATTCCAACGAATTGAGAACATCCTCCTTTTTGGAAGTTGTTTAAAAAATATTGCGTACTTACCTTGATACAAGCTCACAAGGCAGCCGATGAATGAAGCCTTAAACGAAAGGTATCGGTACCAGAGGTTATACAGCTTTGTGCCAATAATCTCATGAATATTATCAGTGCCGGTGGACGGACCGAGTATTATGAGGGCATTCTTGTAGAACATCAGCACTTGGGTAGCTACGGCACCTGAGAATAATATTGAAAAATAAGTGTTTAATAAAAAAATACAAACTTACTGTCTTACTTATAAACATGGAATAAGCTCATTTTAGTTAAATAGTGTTTTGTTTCATTTCCGCGCGTGACAATTCCCGTCTCGGAATGTTCAATACACCCCAAGCGGGACGTCAGTGCAGGCCTCATCGCCCCCGACTCAAATTAGAATTCCCATCTCACAAAAAGTGACAAGTCCTCATTCAGTGAATAAGATTTTGAGGTGTCTACCCACTATACTGTGCCATACCATGACCGTCATAGGAACGTGTCAGGTAAAAAAATATTCTTTGTATTGAAAAGTATGAGACTATGCCCACTAGACCGTTCCGTCACCGACCAGCACCGTCACGTGCCATGCACGAAGCATCAACAATAGTCATCGAGAAAATTTTGCCGGTGCCCCAAGCAACGCTCCGTGCATGGAACACGGAACACTTTTTTGTCCGTCTGTCCGTCATACAGGTTACGTACGGGCTACATACGGGTTGCATACGGGCATCATACGGGATGCATATGTGCACAGAACGCCGTTGATCCATTTCGGTGGGTATAGTAAAGCGTATTATGTGGTTTTCCGTGCCTGACATGGTCCTATGATGGTCATGGTATGGCACAGTATAGTGGGCAGACACCTTTAGCATGCGTTCATAAGTAAAATGGTTAGTGTCATATCCAGTGATTAGACTACGAAGATTAAGTTAGGGTCAACGAACTCAAGAGTATAATATTGGGCATGCCTCTGGGATTCTAGAATTTTAGAATTATCTTTTATATGTTCTGTCAAAGTAACAAGTATCTATATAAAAAAAAAACAAAATACACGACTGCAACAAAGCGCCGGTTATTGCAGTCTAACTTACGATTTCGTTACGCTTGATACGATGTTGAGTGTACATTTTTGTGAGAAAGTATGCGTAAAATCGCTGTAAAAAATTATAAATGCACCTCCTTTAAAATAATTCTAGTGAAATAATTTATTACGAAAACGCTAATTGGAGGTTACGAAAAGGCGCATTTTTTTAATTTTTACAAGAATTGTATTATTATTATTAAAAATATAGCCTATACAGAGAATGGAAACGAATCTAACGACACCTCGAAACACATCAAAATCGGTCAAGCCATTTGAACTGTAGGAGGTAATATAGAAATGTACATTGTATGTATGTGCAAAATCAAATTTTTGTCATTAATAGCATTGTTAATCAGTAAATTAATTTCCTAACACATGTAAATTTTTTAAAATAGGAACATCTGCTCTGGGCTTCCAAGATACCGGCCTAGCCGAGTTTGGGGCCCACTGTAAACGCATTGCAATAGTAAATTTTTCTATTTCGGAAATAAACATTTACTTTACTTTAAATACCTACATACAACAAGCAACAAGACAACAAGTGGCGGGAAGACGCTGAATGCAAGCCGCTTCCAATCGGTCTTTTTGGAAATCCATGGGGGAGGCCTATGTCCAACAGTGGACTTCTTATGGCTGAGATGATGATGATGATGAAATACATACATTCGAAAAACATACCCCTCCTTCTTAACAACTGATAGCACTGCCTAAATCTTGTTCAGGAATGAAAAAAAAACTGTTTCATATATTGTAATTAAAAAAAATCATATACCAGATAAGATGCAGAGGAAATGTTATTTTTTTTAAATAAGGGCCACCTTAACGTGCATTACACCGCTACGTGTAGCCCGATATACCCTTTGCCGATTTTATCTATGATTTTGTGACAATACTTCATAAGTAACCATTCAAGACTATAAATGCCAAGGGCTCTTTCACGGTGCAACTATTGCTGCTTTTTTTACAGCTATTATTAGTATCAGTAGTAAGTTATGCTAACATAAAATACTTTTTTTTTCAAAAGTTCTTACCTATGACACTGGGTTTTCTAGCATCCTGAATACTCTTCTCAAGAATGCACTCTTGAGCTTGAGCAAAGCATACTTTTTGCAAGAATCTCATAATTTCCGCAGACACATCTACACCTGGAGGCTGAGGATATTGCTCTTTCAAGTACTGGAAGGCCCATGCAGCATTCTGGTAGTGTGTACATGCAGCCTTCAAACTGTCGGCTGTGTTGCGAGGCTCAGAAGCTCCAAGCTGAGTGTGTAATGCTCCCATGTTGTACAGAATACACGCCATTTCAACCCTTATGTCCGCAAGGGAGGAGGTCATGTTTGCAAATAAGTCTTTCCTGTTGGATTAATAAGAGCCTGTTTACTATTACAGTCCTTAGCGAAAAACCTTAGTTAACTTTAACCAATCTCTTAAATTCTCTGTCTTCTTTCTGCAAGTGTCAATATGTGTATCGAGAAGTTGATAAAATTGATGTTAAGTAAAAAAAATCAGACTATTGGATTGGAGATATTTGTAGATGAGAACTTAAGAAGGCCATTAACAAGAATTGTATTGAAATAATTATACTTTAAAAAAATTAAAAACCACTGTCAAAAAACAATATGCAAATTGGTTACTTGGATGACAATTTTTCAGTTATTTTGTTATAAAAACCGATTTTGATAAGGAAGGTCTTTCTGAGCACCTCAATATTATAGTATTATTAGGTTTATGATAATCGTTCGACATTCATTCGCCAAACATAGAGATTTTATAAGTATGGGAATTAACTATCTTAACAAAAAAAATTCTTGGAAAACATTTAGATTGTACGGAAAAGAAACTACACAAAGCTTACTTATATGAGATGAGACCTATCTATGGAAATAATATGAAGTTTCAACTTGACTAGGTACCAAAGTCAAGCCTATAATCTTCTCTATACATAAATCAATAGATCTAACATGGTGTTATATCTAGGTTAATAAGATTAACTTACCACGAGAACGAACAAGCAGCGGGCTGTCCTTTTGCCATCGGAAACCGGCTTTGCAGTGATCGCAACTGACAAAAGTATTTGTAAAGTGCGCTGAGACCTTCAGAATCAGTAGTAGGCCTAACAGCGACCGAACGTAAGGCTTCCAGCTGATATATCTCATTGCTGTAGCTCTCAGGGTCTTCTCGATATGCCTCCGCAATATACTAAAACCATAACAAGGAGGAAAGTAGACAAAGGAATGTCTGAAAACTGTTATCGGTAAGATTAAGAGACCTACTTACCTGTTTTAGTTTAGGTCCAAAAAGTGTATTCTCTGAGCTCACTTTCAACTCAAAACTGATTAAAGGCAGTTTAGGAACCGCCTCCATGATCGCTGAAGTAAATTTTCAAGGAAAAGTATAGTTTCACATGAATTGGCGTGAATAAACAACAATTTCATCACAAATAGGAACTGCTTTGATAACTGTGTGTGACTTGACTTGACTTGACTGCACAGCTTGACTTGATTGTGACAGACTGACAGACATTTTTTTTTTTATTATTAATTTGCCCTACGGGCAGGCTAAGGCCGTTTAGCCATACTGCCTTGTCTTATGTATGCTATCTCAATTATAAATCTTTACAAATATTGTTAATTATTGTAATATTTACATATTCTCTGAATCAATTGTATTTGCTATATTTGATTTACAGTATTAGTGATAAAAGCGTATTTATAACAAGGATACATAGCAGGATTCATAAGCAACTCTTTAATGCAATGCGGGACCAATGCAGGATCTTAAAAGAGTTCAAGGAGCCCATCCATTAGCACAAGGCGCTGGATGCCAAAAGACGGACACTCATAAAAGACTTGATGCTAAGATTCTACCTTTTCAGATATGCAATATTTACACAGTGGTGAATCAGCTATTTTGAGACGAATGAGATGATAATTTAATCGACAATGACCAAAACGCATACGACAAATCGTGGAATAATATTTTCTATTATTAAGGGATTTCTTTTTACAAAACCAGGGATTTGAATTAACTTGAACATCTAAAGAGGCGTACCAAGATCCTTTATTTAATTCTTCTGTTTGTAAATAAGAATGTCTTCCCCAAAATTGACATATTCGCTGTTTTAAAAGAGTTATTATATCCTGATATGGAATTGGTTAAACCAGTATCAATATCATGGTCGGGAATTACATTTGAAAATTTAAATATGGTGTTGGCCAAATAATCTGCCTTCTCGTTCCCTTCTACACCCTTGTGCGAAGGCACGCCCACGCAAAACCAATTTGTACCCAAAGTTGTTTTATTAAATAAATTATATAGCTAGTGTTAGCGTCCAATTTATTGTTAGATATTTTTTTAAAACACTCATACTATCACTGTCCAATTCGTCTCATCTACCAACATTGCGCGAAGCAATGCTGGGAGAGACAAATCGCCCCCGACTGCGTCGATGAGGTCACGGCGCTCGCTGGCCCATGCTGGGCACTCTTCCAGCGTGTGTTGCGCCGTGTCCTCTACCACACCACAGTGATGGCACACGGAAGTCGGTTCCCTTCGGGCCACTCGGCATAGGTACTTCCCAAAACAGCCATGGCCGGAAAGTACCTGAACAATCCGGAAGGAAAGCGACCCATGCACCCTGTCTAACCACTCGCTTAGGACTGGCTGGATGGCTCCAACCGTCCTCACGCCGTATGCGGGCTGGGCCAAGCGACTCCTCCAATTTTCTGTCGCGCCGACCCGCGCCCGCAACCTCCACCGCTCCGTCAAACTCGGTGGGGGGTAACTCTAACCTAACTCTACTCTTTCATCATCATCATCCCTACGCAGGTAATATCGCAGGTTATACAGCTTTTTATTTCTACATGGAGAGTTCTATATTCGAAGATTTTCTCGTTGATTTTCTTTGTCATTCTACAATTTGATAACTAAACAACCAATATTATTTTTCCGTCAGTCAGTAGGTCAAAAAGAATGATGCCCAGATTTGACTATTGAAATGTAAATGAGCTTTTTGTGTTGTATTGTAATGGTCAATACCTCAAAAAATAGGTAATTTTTCGTTATCGTCATATCACAAACATATATCAATAAATCTTGCATTGTAATTAAGAAAATCCTAATTGAACTTTCGATTTTAATAACTCGTTCCGATTGTCACCAACATAGCCTATTTATAGTAGACATTAAAAAAATACGTTCTGTTTTCTGTAGTTTATGATACAGAATTATTAAAAATGTATTATTATTGACGTTAAACAGACAGATTGTATTTTTTCAGAACTTTATTATAATCAAGTTATATTTTAGATATATATTCATTGTAATATTAAGGATAATGTGCAAAAATAATACAAAACCGTTCTATACGTGTAAGGACTGTTTCACGATTGTAAAACGAAACGTACGTCAATGAGAAATACATATTGTACGTATATATAATGCACAACACAATAATGTACATCCAGGAAGGAAGCCAATTGGCATAGGGAAAGAAATAGTATATAATGTGGTTATGGTAAGACTGAAAGAAAAAGATATATGCATTTTTTGTAATTATCGGTATACAGACCGTGTTTGGCCCTAATAATATGTGACATTTTGTGATAAATATTTAGTGTATTTATTTTAACCGATCAAAATCAAATTCAATTATCAATTCAATAGCTTTGCTATTTCTCAACGGATTACGCTGATCCAAAAAATGGTATAAAAATCCCAACGCCTATGTACTTTAAATTCAAATATACATATCTAGGGGGCCATTCATTTGTTACGTAAGACTATTTTTGCCAGTTTTTGACCCCCTCCCCACTATATAAGAATCATTATTTTTTTCAGAAGAAAAAAATTGAGCTATATTAGAAAAAATAAGAATAGGCCGACCCCCTCCCCCCCTGTGTAATATTATAATAAGTAAGAATCTAAAGGAAAAATAATACACGTTTGGTTTATTGTAATGTTTATTTTTCAAAGTAATTTTTTTTAGGAATGTTTATTTGTACTTTTATACACATCCGAGCGCACAGCGGCACAAGTTTTTCAAAGTATAATTTTAACTTTTATTTTATTTGATTTGATTTGTGATCTTACGTAAGAACTATCAAGACTACCTCCCACCCCCTTTTAAGAAAAAATAAGATATCTTCGACCCCCCTTCCCCCCCCCCCCCCCCACCCTAAATCGTCTTACGTAATAAATGAATGGCCCCTAGTGTCCATGAATTTAAGTGCTCGACCCTATATTTGGACGTTATATACACGGATTCCTAACTGCATTGCTGAATGTCGAATATTGATATAGACTCAGACTGATTTTGTGCAGACAGTGAATGCCAACGAAAAAAAAGTGAAAAGTGAAAACTAACTTAGTTCTCATTTTTTTCGACGATAGTTCTATAGGCAAATAGACTATAATGCGAAGCCATGTTCCTGGCTGTACAACATTGACAGTGGTCGTGCATTATTGGCTTCCCAATGATTGTTGTCGCAGTCCTTCGTTTGCTCTTGCGTCGATGTGCACTGTGCGATTTCCCGATCTCAATATTCTCTCTTCAACGACCCCTGCATTTCTTCTGGACCGATTTCCTGTATTTAAGACGACCCCTGCTTTTCCAACGGACCGATTCCCTGCGCGTGCGACGACCCCTGCTTTCCCAACGGACTGATTTCCTGCACCTAAGATTACTTTGGCGAAACTATTTGGACTTGTTTTGTGTTTGTGCATCATTGATAGTGCAAGCAATGGAAGAACGAGGGCGGGTTAGGCCCCCGCGCATACAGTGCGTCAACTGCAATATATGCATATCGTCACTGAAAGCACATACCAGCTTCCTTGTTCTCGAACAAAACACAAGAATCATATCTTTGATCAGCAATTGGATAGCACCTCTCATAGTAAGTGTTTGTATTACAGTTAAATACTTCTTACGTAATATTGCGACAGGAAATTCATTTCAATTTAAAAAAATCAGTCTTTTAAATAATTTACATATTTTGTTTAATAAATGAATTATAATTTTACCTTTTTGTTTCTATTATAGATTACTGAAGAAGATTATATATGTGAAGCATGCTTCAGTCTGGCTATAAAAGCAGTGAATCATGAAATTCATAATGACCCAAGTGCAGGTCCATCTCTTCGTGGCCATAAGGAAGTTTGCCTAATATGTGGACGATCAGTGGCCAAGAGGCAAAGTCATATAATACTTCACCAGAGTTCACTTCATTCTGCTGAAATAATACAACTAGTTCAAAACAGTGTTGCTCCTCGTGAGGTAATTATATTATTATTTATGAAATTCGCATTATTAGATGCGGCCATAACTATGGTTAGCTTATTTGATTATTTAGCTACTAATATAAGTGCTCCAATCCAGGGCGTTGTTTAAAGCATATGACAAGATGAAAAAAGACCTGTGACAAGTCTCAACTTTTCATATAAACCGAACTCAGTTGAAAAGTTGATTCAACACAGTTGAGTTAGTAGAGAATTGGTGTTGAATTATCTCAGTACTATTTATCTTGGTCTGTGATACAACAAATCAAAACAATATGCAGGGCACACAAAGTGATACTAACTTACTTTGTATTAACTGGCTGTATGAGTCAACTTATCAATAGAGATTGGATGATAAGAAAAGTCGAACCTTGCAGTCTTGATCTGAAGGTTCTTGATCCTAGTTAATTCTACAATCAAAAATAAATCAAAAAACATAATGTACCTGTGTATTCTATGAATGTTTTAGTATAATTTTTTTTTTTTTATAAGACAAATAACATAGTTTTTTTTGGTTCTAGATACAGTTATCTGATCGCTTATGCCATGCATGTTATGTGCGTATGGAAAGAAGTGCTATTCGTAACAAGACACTGTATGAAAGCGAGATAATAGAAAGTTCGCAGGATAGTTTACCTGCTAATGTACAAACGGAGAGTTCAACACTTGATGAAAACAGAGTAATAGACGTTTCAGAGGTTGGTTTACCTGCTGAAGAACAACCTGAGAATTCAACACTCAATGAAAATAGAATTACAGAAGGCTTAGAGGATGGTTTTTCTACTGAAGAACAACCTGAGAGTTCAACACTCGATGAAAATAGAATTACAGAAGGTTTAGAGGATGATTTACCTACTGAAGAACAACCTGAGAGTTCAGGATTGCCTGAAAGCCAAGACCAGCACACTTTTGCTGCACCTACTGCATATGAATCAGATTCTCAATCAGAAGATATAGAAACTCCAGAGCCCCATCTTCCAAATACAACTTTAAGAAATTACCGGAGAGCTCCAAACACAGCATCACGTTGTATTTTTTATGCATGCGATCATATTTCAAGTCTTCACATAGTACCCGATACTCTAAGAAGAATGTTACTAATCAACCACAAATACTATGTGCCAATATACAGTAAAGTCTGCTCAGAACATTTGAGACAAAATATTTGGCATACTCTATATAACTCACAAAATAGCATGTCAACTTTTACCGTTGAGCAAATCGAACATATGCTATCATTTATAAATGTGGCAAGGCCATTTCTGGACTTCAGCAGCATGGCATCTGTGGAGGAAATGGATGACCACCTTTTCAAATATTGGATGGGAATTACTAAAGAAAACTTCATAACTTTGATAACAGACACACCAAGAATACTTGAAGCTCACAGAGGTATATTAGGCCTGGCCTGTATTTTAATCAAAATGAGGACAGGGGATTCGGATGAAAGAATTGCTACTCTACTTCAAGTACCAAGACAAACTCTAGAAAGAAAAATGGCCAGTGTCAGAGAAATATTATTACAGGACTTCGTACCAAGTTACCTTGGTATCAACCACAAGACCCGAGAAGAAACACTTCAACACAATTTATTAATTCCTAACGGATTACATAATGAGGACAACACACAATGTATAATCATATGTGATGGAACATATATTTATTTGAACAAAAGTGGAAACTACATGTTTCAGAAAGACTCTTATTCACTGCACAAGTATAGAAATCTCATCAAACCGTTTATGCTTGTACTGTGTGACGGATACATCCTGGATTGTTTTGGTCCTTTTAAAGCCACCACATCCGATTCAGATATAATGAAATATTTATTTCAAAATGAGGATTCTCCTCTGCGTCAATATTTTTGTGAAAATGATGTGTTTATCCTCGATAGAGGTTTTAGGGACTGCATCGACTTGTTAGAAAATGAATGTAATTACCAAGTTCGCGTTCCAGAGTCCCTATTAGAAGGCGAACACCAGCTTACCACCGCCCAAGCAAATCGAAGCAGATGTGTGACGATTTGCAGATGGGTGGTGGAGGTTGTGAATGGTTATTTTAAAAGGGACTATAGGCTGCTGCGATTTGACTATTTCAATAAAACTTTACCAAATATGATGACATATTTTCAAATCGCAGCAGCCTTGATTAACAAGTTTGGTGTTCGTCTACATGATAGAGTCGATGCAGCCCAAATCCTGGGCATAATAAGAGAGAGGATGCACCTTGAAAATAACTTATCAAATGCAGTCAACATATTGAACTTGAACAGAAGGGCAGCCTCTTTCAGAAGTTTAACTGCAGGTCAAGACGAAGTATTGTTTCCTAGACTGGATTATGAGGATTTAATATTGTTCGCATGTGGCACTTATCAAATTAGACAAGCCCGTTCCTACTATGGGGAGCACATTCGTTTTCATGGAGGGTATAAAATAGAAGTATGTAGGGGAATAATCAACATGGAGGAATTTAATTTACGAGGTAGTGGAGAAAACTCTTTGATTAGGGCAAAATTCAAATCCCGACATGTGGGCAGGCGCCAATATTACGTATATATTATAATAGAAAATGACATTAATGGACGGGAAGCTATCCAGGAATACTGTTGCTCATGTATTGTGGGTCGACGCACTGTCGGTTGTTGCGCCCACGTAATGACCATTGTTTGGTACCTAGGGTGGGCCAGATTTCAAAACAATGTGTGTCCACCTGCAGGATTTTTGGACGATGTTGTAATAAGGGAAGATATAGATTACTAATAAATGTATCTTTCACAAACATTATATTTTATTTACCTATATCCTTCCTATACATTTTCTACACATTTGTTTTAATCAATTCAAATAAATGGTATCACATTAGGCAGGCACACAAAATAATTAAAAGAACATTACATTTTCACATGAATAAAAGTTATAAAACGGTGGAGATAGCTACACTACATAGGTATTTAAATTGTATTGGTTTTTACATTTTGCACGATAATGTCAGGTTTATTATCTTTGTATTCTATAGATCTCTTTTAGTCCTTTTAACTCCCGACCCAAAAAGAGGGGTGTTAAAGTTTTATGCATGTATATGTCTGTGGGAACGTAACGGATTGATCGATTTTAATGTAATTTTTAATTTGAAATAGTATTTGGATAATACTGTTCTTAGCTATGTTTCATCAAAATTGATTCAGCCGCTTGTTTTGGCAGGGCTTGTATATGTTTCTAAACTCACTTGTTATTCTAGTGTCTTAATTTCTACTGATTATATGAAAAAATATACATACGAATTATGGTTTGACAGCTAACATAACCTCAAACTTGCTAAATCTATAACTCTTTCTGGGCACACAGAATGTGAAAGTTATTGACACAGTCATTTCTACGATCATTCACAATTATAAATAAGCAGTGTCATAATTATTCATTATCCAGACAGAAAATTCGTTTCACGGGTTATTCAATGTATGACTCGTGGGCATTGTTCTTTACTATAACATCATAATTTATTGCATAACCCGATCCAGCGCCATTGCATCGCTTAGCACATGCGCATTGCGGCGGTCAGTAGCGCGCGCGCATTCAAATACATAATAAATGTACATAACTCATTATATCTATGTTTGTACAATATCATCCTGGTGATTATAAATAAATAAGTATATCCTTAAGTATTATTCTCAATTATCAACCAATATGGATGTTTTGTTTAGCTATAAAAACTTGAAAAACACAACTTTAGGTATTTTCATGGTATTTCTCAAGTTCTTCACATCTCATTACTACGACATTGTGACAAATGTACTTCAAAGCACCAATACTATCACATAAATAAATAAAAAATTAAGTTGCAATTTATGAGGTAAAAATTTTATTTTTACTGGTCTAATAAAGTTTTGTCGATATCTATATTCATTGACGGAAATTTACTTAAGAAGGATCCTTTATAGCAAGGAAGAATTAGCTCCGACTGATGAATGTTCATAAGCTCACTAACATGCTATTATAAAAGAACCTTTTTATTATTTCGACTGAAGGACTTTGTTTCCATGGTCAAGAAAAATTTACAACAACGACTTTGGCGGCGTATGATAGTATGTACTGGGTCGAGTTTTGGCGGGAACGTCTTAATAACGTGTTGTTGCTTTGTTTTATTTTCCTAAACTTGTGTTATTTTGAACATTAATGCTATAATAATGGTGGTGTTTTATTCATTAAATGTTCAATTAAGTGCGTGAGTGTGGGCAAGTCAAATAAAGCAGTGAAACGTGTGATTTTACGCTGTCGGCAAAACTCCATAGAAGCTTCTAGTAAAGTCGCCACCACTTTACTTAAGCAGGACTCGACTTATAAATTGACTGTATACGTGACTTAGATTGTGACTAGAACATTTACAACTTGTTTTATTCCAGAAACTTGAAAAAATCCTAATACTTGACACTGGCAAATGCTTTAATGCGGGTCCAATACAAAAAAGAAGAAGAAGAAGAAGAAGATAGTATGTACAGTTGGCAACACTAGCCTATGACAGCAGTGATACCAACTTAGCTACTTTGTAGCTAGATCTGGCTACTTTTAGACCCCCGTCAGCTACTTTTTTTGAAAAGTTGTAGCTAAAAAATCTAGCTACGTATTCTAGCTACTTTTGAACTTGACGACACAGACACAGTAACTTATGTGCATTTATAATGTGTCAAACCAGTTTGACAGTTTGTATGATGGTGTAGAGCTGGCATTAAAAATCAAATCCGTGCCACTACTCTATTAATTTATTCATAGATTATCGAGTTTAATCAATTCTTAGATTATAGAGTCATTGGTCAGTCACAGAGCCACAGAAAACTTCAGGATTTAGGTCGAATACATAATTGCGAGTCACAGCAAGCGCAGCGTAGGAAGACCAGCCACAACATGGACAGATGACATTATACAAGTGGCGGGAACGGTGCCTGCAAGCCGCTTCGGTCGTTAATCGGTCTTTTTGGAAATCTATGGGTTAAGCCAATGTTCAGCAGTGGACTTTTCATGGTTGAGATGATGATGATTACGAGTCAATAATTGAAGAACCTGGGCTAGAAGTCTTGACTTTATTTGAATCACTTTATCAACAGAATTCTGTTGATTTATATAGGCTGTATGGGCACAGTCAGATAGTACAGAGTAAGTTAGTAAGAATGTATCTCTATATGCAAGACAAATATAGAACGATTTTATCACTTCAATAAATCGACAATACTTTACTTTGCACTAAACTGACTGTGTCCATACTGCCTGTATGAATCAATTTATCAACCGATCTATCTTAATAAAATTTATTAGTAAGACTAATTAAAATTTATTAGTAAGTAATAATTTCTTTTACACTATATTTGTTTTTCCGGTTCCGTACCGAATAGGTAAAACGGGACCATATTATTTACTAAGACTCCACTCTCTGTCTGTCCGTTTGTCACCAGGATGTATCTCATGAACCGTGATAGACCGTTAAAATTTTCACAGATGATGTATTTATGTTGCCGATATAACAACAAATACTAATAATTTTATAGTTTAAAAAATTTAAACAACCGACTTCAGATTACGTTATTTCGTTTACTTGTAATATCAGTAAGGATAATAATTAAACAAGGTGATCAAGGGTTGAAGTGCTCTATTTTCTCCATAAACACAGATAGATAGATAGATAGATAAGTAAGCAAGTAAGTTTTACTTTTCAAGCTCACTAAATCACTCACGATTGTAAACTTTTGAGACCTCTCTTCAACCGCTCGTTTTTTTTCAAGAATGATATTTATCATTGAATGTCAAATGCTTCGTCGTCGCAGATTAGAAAATGTGCAGATGTTTACACGATAAACCTCAACATTTGACACTTTTGCAAAGAAAAACGTGTCAGTGGAACTCTGCGATTCTATAATCTGACGCACTTACTCAATGAAAATATTTTTACTTTTACAGATTTTCAAAAAGTAATAAAGCAATGTTTCTAAAATAATTATGGGACCAACTTGGGAGCTTTCTCTATACGCCAATTCACGATACACAAAATTTGGTTCACGAATAGGCGACAAATTCGTGTACATACATAAAAAAAAATACGCTACGAATTGATAACCTCCTCCTTTTTTGAAGTCGGTAAAAAAATTGAATAACATTAATATTTAAGGGGGGCTCCCATATAACAAACACGATTTTTTTGTCGTTTTTATAGATAATGGTAAGGAACCCTTCGTGCGCGAGTCCGACTTGCATTATGCCGGTTATTTTTCCTCCCTTAGCTACTTCTAGCTACTTTTTGGGGTCAAATCTAGCTATATACATTACAGTACAGTTGGCAACACTGTATGACAGTACGTACCAAGGAACATTATTACTCACGTACCAAAGAGTATTGTACTAATCACGTACAGTTGGCAACACTGGCGGTGCGGCGTCGTTCTGTTTCTGTTTTTTAGATTTTTATAGAAACAGAAACGAAACAGTACTTTTGTTAAGTGTTTGAGGATAATTTGGCATCGTTCGTCTATTTGTGTTTTCTAATGATTTCATCTATCTTTCCTGATAAATCACCTACACTCAAACTATGAAACTTAAAAAACCAAAATCTGATAATGAGGTGTGTAGTTCTCCTTAATTTTTAATAGAACCAATTTTTTTATTTTATTGTGATGAAATCAATCTGCTTTCAGGAAGTGGCTGAAGTTGTTCCGCCGCAAGCAGAAATTATTGAGGCAGACTTGTACAAGCGGTCTTACTTCGGGCCTGATGTACCAACCCTTGAATTAGAATGCTGGGAAGAAGAGCTGTCGGAAGTTCAGCTGCAAGCATACAAAAATGCCGACGACGAATACAAAAGCATTCAGGCTAAACTGGATGAGATGGTTAAAGATACGGGAGGCCAGATTGTGTACAACGGTGATCAATTCACTGCATATCAGCTTCTGGGAAAGTGAGTGAATAAATGACTTAAAGCTCTTCCTGAAGTCCTTGAGTGATTGTCAATCTGACCAGTACATTTAAACTATGCAGGCAACTTCTTTTACTCTAAAGCTTCGCAAACAACAGGGTTGGGTTTTGTATTATAATATGAGAAAGCACTGCTAAAAATTATACCTCATTGCTACCACGATGAGAAATATTTCAGATGAATCTGTGATTAATGGGCTTCCTGAATATTTAGGGTTGTCTGCTCAAATCGTGGAGTGTTTCTTGTGGATGCCAATTGGGTATGTAAAGAAAAATGTAACATATGCTGATTCCAAAACCATTTCGAGATTATATGTCTATAAACCATATTTTTTTATTTAGGGCACAAAAAATGATGAGATCGCGCAAATTTTTGCGAAAATATAAAAAATATTTGACCTTCAGTCGACCTCTAAAATGTAAAATGAAATGTAGTTTAGTTAGTAAAAAAAGATGAAACTGACAGCATTGGCATTGACAAGAGAGACAATATCTCTATGACAACGGTCATACCAAAATAAATAAACAAAGAAAATAATTATTTTGTGTGTTTGGTGCTCTGCTACTCTATTCATTTGTATTAAATTAATTCTGTTCATTATCTTTACGACGACTTTGCTTTCCTACCGTTTTGATTGATACTGCATTTACGTTGACCACTGCTTTGTTATAAGGAACTGTTTGCCTACTGATTGGATAAATTATGGATAATTTTGTACGTGCCGACTCTGCTAACTTACCTAAGGTTGAGAATCTTATCATTCTGGAGTTCATCTCAACTAGCGACAAGAACAATATCGCAAAAATCCGAGGAGCTAAAGAGCTAAAACTTATGAACAATGCCAGGATATGAAATAAAAGTGATTGATAGTACATAACTTCTTTTTTGAAATGATTTTATTGTGTTTAATTATATACCAATTTCATTGTAAATATAGGGGATTATTTTATTTACATTTATACATTATTTATTTTAGTCTGGTTCCTTTTTCTGGTTCATTGTACTGCAGCATCAATGCTTCGCCCAGGAACATATTCTACGTTAACTTGTTCACACCAGTCTTTTAAAGGTTTCCTTTACTTGAAAAAAAAAACAGTTTATTAGGATTTTTGCCACGAAAGTCGAAACATTTCACAGTTGTAGTTTCTGAATAATATTGTGAATTTGTTTCATTTCAATGCGCAAACACAATCGCGAAGACCTTAGAAAACATTAATTAATTACAACGAGCTCAATATTAATTATACTTTTTTTCATTCTTTATGTTTACACAACGTATTTGTTTTTTCAAAACACAACAAAACCGTTGATCTCTTGTATCAGTCAGAGACAAAAACGAATATAGGTACATGTCACTGTCAAGTTGACGTATATGTATTTTTTAGTTCATGTTGGCTATCACAACATTTTATTCAGTAGGTACGATGACGTCATCCTTCCTTCTGACGATTTTATCTTTAAAAAAATATTAAAAAATAAGTACTGAACAGAATAAAAAAATATTGAAATTAGTTTTTGTAAATGATCCATTCTATCATATAAAAATATAAAAAAAATACCAAAAAAAAACTTTACATACCCAATTTATGTATTGATTTTTTTGACCTGTGATAGCTACCGTTAAATGACCACCCACCAAGTTGAAAACTACTCCATAAGATTTTTAAATAATCTATATTTAACAAGTATCTGGGGGCGTGGCCGTGCCCCCGCCCTGTGAGTGAGTTAGTATTATAATAAAAACAAAATACCCAACTGCAGAAAAGCGGTTTTTGCTAGACTGCAAAAACCGCTTTTCTGCAGTTACTTACGATTTTGTTACGCTTGATACGCTGTTTAGTGTACATTTTATGTGAGACATTATGCGTAAAACCGTAAGAGATTATAAATGCGCATTCTTCATGCTGGGGCTTCATTAGCGGGCTATGGCGAATATTCGTATTAACGCGATGAGTGTGGCCGGGTAGATCGTTGCAACGCCTAGTATTCGGGCGATGACGATGTATTATCGGGGCACTGTCACACACGATGTTTTTAGCGCGCCAACGCGACACGAATCTTTACCCGTTAATGTAGCCCCACCATTAGAAAATTCTAGTAAAATCACTTGTTTGTTACAAGACAGTAACTGGCGATTATGAATAAACGCATTTTTGTCGAGAGATTTATTAGTATTATATATAAAAATATATAGCCTATCACACTCGGGAAATGAAGACGAATCTTACGACACCTCACACATCAAAATTGGTCAAGCCGTTTAGGCTGTAGGTGATGATATAGAAACATACATACACTCAAAAAACATAACCCTCCTTACGCAGTTGGGTAAGAAACCAGGTATGCCTGACCTCAGCTTGGTTTATTTCGTAATAGACTGTTAAAGTTTCATTTTATTTTTATGTGAGCATATCTTTAATGACACTTGTCAGCACAGCTTATATAACAATTTGATATTATAATGATAGAACTTACAACGTGCATATTTCCACCAAAATCTGATCTGTGAAGCACTTTATTGAGATATTGCCTTTTTTATTTTTTGTTCT
Source organism: Lycia hirtaria (assembly GCA_947563715.1). Taxonomy (NCBI): domain Eukaryota; kingdom Metazoa; phylum Arthropoda; class Insecta; order Lepidoptera; family Geometridae; genus Lycia; species Lycia hirtaria. The sequence continues at coordinate 42,951,989 of OX387379.1, forward strand.
GTCAGCCAGTGTTGGACTGGCTATACTTGCCAGGGGTGGGATCGTTGATTTGTTTTATTTATTCAAGGGCCAAAACATATCATCATCATCATCATCTCAGCCACAAGAAGTCCACTGCTGGACATAGGCCTCCCCCATGGATTTCCAAAAAGACCGGTTGGAAGCAGCCTGCATCCAGTGTCTTCCTGCCACTTGTGTGATATCTTCTGTCCACCTTGTGGCTGGTCTTCCTACGCTGCGCTGCGCTTTAAAATATATAATGTTTATATAGCAAATTTTTCTAGTTAAATATTCTAATATTTACTTTACAGGCAGCCAGTACTAAAAGATCTTGAGAGGCAGAGTGCTGATATCATCAGATCAAGGTCTCGCTCTATGTCCATCTCGAAAGAAAAACCAGCCAAAAGAGGTACCTAGTTTTTAATAATTTACAACATTCAGCATATTGTCAAGGATGCACATTTACTTACCACAATAGCTGTAGGTCGCTGTAGGTAACTGTATAAATGGAATGTGTGGAGGTGGTACACCACCTCCACACAACATTCCAACATTCCATTCGACATTCCATTTCATTTCCACACATATTTTTTTTGTAATCTCACATACATGCTTCCCTCTCATCTTTCACACGCACACATTCTTCGCTCACATTCCTTGTGAATATTCATTTTCATACTTTGTATTTTGACACATTTCTGTAGATAGAGAGAAAATAACTAAAAAATTATAAGCAACCATATACACAACAATTATCTATATTAAAAGAAAAATAAATACCTGACTGACTAACTTACGTTTTCATTACGCTTGAAATGCTGTTAAGTATATATTTTTTGTGAGAAAGTATGGGTAGAATCGCCATAAAAGATTATAAATCCGCATTTTTTAGGATAATACTATTAAAATCACTTGTTTATTACGAAAAAGTGCATTGGAGGTTACGAAAAAATATTTTATTTTATTCTTACGAAAGATATACTTACTTTATATTATTGCAAAAAAATATCGCCTGTGACACTCAGGAAGTGAAGGCGAATCTAACGACACTTCGCACATCAAAATCGGTCAAGCTGTTTGAGCTGTTAGGTGATCATATAAAAACATAAATAAATAAATATTTGTGGACATTTCACACAACACATAGATACATATACACATACAAAATTCTTACGTAGTGGGGTAAGAATAAAATATTCGCTTGTATTTTTTTGTTATTAATCTAGTCATAAAAATTGTTATGACTAATTGTAATCAGGTCGTAAGAAGAAGGACCAGGAAGAAGATCATGACTATTCGCCTTCGCCGGTAAGAGATCACTCGCCCGAGACTCGACATAAGAAGAAGAAGAAGGATAAAGATAAGGAAAAGCAGAAGGAGAAAGAAAAAGAAAAAGAAAAGGACAAAGAAAACACCAAGACGAAGGATAAAACTTTGGCTCCTTCCAGTGAGTATCAGACCAACTGTACAAACTATCTGCAAACTAAATATAAGTATCATAAAGGTATAGCTTGACGAATTTTTGTTATGTAAACATAACATTAAGAGTTATTTGTGAATAGACTTGCACTTGACCACTAATTCGCCTTGCGCGCTTACTTAAGAGAAACTCGGGAAAGCGGTATGGAAAGTAATTTTTTAGATATCTATCCGGCCAAGTCGAGCAGCAAGGCCATTTATTTTATTCAAAACTGAACTATTTTAAGGAACTAATTTAAATATTTTTGCAATTGATATTTGTTTTTGGGCTTCCATAGTCAACTACGATCCCATTAGTCTAGTAAAAATAAGATTTGTGACAACATAAAAGACAACTAAGTATATTGTTATTTAAATGTATGTACTGGTGTTTTGAAATACATTTGACACAATTTCGTAATGATATTATAATAGCTAATTTTGTTACCTTTACACACTCAAACGGCTGAACCGATTGTTACGGAAATTAATATAGAGATAGCTTTGGACCTGGAGACGAACATAAGCTCCTTATCACCATTATAATGATCACCGTTTTTCATAACTACGCGAGTGAAACCTCGGAACGCAGCTTGTTTATAAAGCGGGGATTATTGTTGATTTATGATTTGTAGTTATTTTTCTATCATTATTTCAAAGAATCCCCCCAGTTGCAAATACTGAGATCTGCTCCATACAAACGGATTTATTTTTACTAGACTACATACAGTTTCTTAGCTATGTCCGTCCTGTCCGTAGCTCAAAAACTACTAGTACTAGAAAGTTGTAATTTGTATAACCTTATACATATTTATCATGCCAACAATATGTTAGAATAAATTCTTGAAAAAAAAAAAATTGTAGAGGAGACAAAGTGTGGGTGATTTTTTTTCTTGTCCACCATAGTGTGGGGTATTGTTGGATAGGTAATCAAATAGTGTACGTATGGGAAAACCATTTTACGATTTAGTGATCCGTTTGAAAAATATTAAGCTTTAAAGTGAAATAGAAGGGCTAATTTACTGCAGATTTTACCCGAATTATGCACAAGCATGAACTTCCACCAGGGATAGGTGTGTGGGACGAAAAGACTTCGTTAAGTTTCTCAATGTATTCGAGAGCAACGGCGACTTTTCGGCTCAGTCGACTTAGATTAGACGATTGTCCTCGTAAAATTGTACTTGTGTAGTCGGACGTAATGTACTTGCGTAAAACGTAAAACGAATTGTACTTGCGTTTTGTCCTATGCATGTTATATTTTCTTAGATATATACCTAGCTCTTTTAAAGTAATAGGATATTTCACAGATGTACATAGCGTGGTTACAAACGTCCGGCCGTCGGAAGCCTCCGCCATCGGAGGTCTCCTCACCGGCAGCGCTACCAAGGCCACTGCTATCGTCGACCTCACTAAAGAAGACAGCAACAAGAATGTGGCGGACTCTAGAGAGGTCTCCTTCAATAAGTTGCAAGGTTGGTTTGAAAAAAAAACCTGTGATTTGTGTAAATTTGATTTCGTATTCCGTTTCCATTTTATTTTTGCTATTTTACTGCTCATTGGTGTTCAGTTAAACGAAATTACGAAGTCAAGTTACTCGTTAGTCAGTTGTTAACCATCACACATTCTGTTTGTAAGTTGCCTTGTTGTACTTACGTATCTATTATTAATCAATTGCGAGTGGCCTTAATAAGTGTGGGGTTCCTAACTGCACTGGGGATATACGAGTGTAACTTTAACCAGGGCCTTAGGGCTTAGGCAGGGATTTAGGGCAGGGCAGGCGGAGCTACCGCCCCCCCCCCCCCCCCCCTCCCACAATAGAGATAAAAAGAAATCAAATTTCGACGGGCCAGCAACTTTTACAGACACAGCGAAATCTGTGCCGAAATGACGGGAGCTCAAAATTAACGCAAACCACGTATCTCTGACATACTTTTCTCTAGCACACAAAAACCGCTGACATGCAATTCATTCACACATATATGCCTCTAGATGTTTTTATCGATTGCGAGTTTTATCAGGCAATAGTCTGATAAGGGCTTTTATACGCAGCGAGCACGCGACGAGCTCGCGACGTTTTCTAAATTGTCTCGCCCCACCGAGAAATCGCCGATTAAATCACTATTGTAAAAGAGCCCTAACTCAAATCTATTGTACTACTACTGTTGGACAGAACCTTATACACTTTTCAAAGAATATTTTGAGAATGACTATATCCATTTTGAGCCTGCTCACATTTATAGCTACTTTACAGCTAAAATTGAAAATATTTGTAACTTATTAATGTTGTTTAATTGTATTTTATACATATTTGAATGATGAAATTGATGTGATGCTCAACACTTACTATTTTATTATAGTAAGGTTGTAATTCCATTTGTCAATAAATATATTCTATTCTATTCATCGAATTAAAATAAAAGCGAGGTGTGTTCGTTTGGTCAGGCAAGACATTCCCGTCACTGGTGGTGGTGGCCCGTCCGTACCTGCGCTCCAAGGACGCCTCCCCTCCATCGGACCGCTCCACCCTGGACAGCAAGGTGAAGTCAGTGCTGATGCACACTCCCATGAAGTTCACCGAGTGGCTGATCCAGCAGGGGCTGGTGCGCTCCGAGCAGTGGTGCCTCATACATCCAGGGAACAAGCTCAAACTTGGTATGTTACACTTGCACTACAACGATCTTATTTTTATGTATTAATAGGTTGCGCTTGACCGCCAACTCGCATGGTGTTAAGCAACGTTGCGGTCTACGACGGAGCGCGCTTATCTAGAAGAAACCAATTCACTCGCGAGCTAAAGACACCCTGATTATATCTAACGGAAAAGAGCCACTCAGCAAGCGTATTCCACAATCCGCACGATGAAATTAAAGCGTTTTGTTCGGGTTTTTGGAATATCCACCATGAAACGGTGACGCTTTTATAAAGTACAGTAGTCCCACTAGTTTCGAGTGTTAAGGAATGCGCATTATCTCTCCTCCACCGCTCCGTTGTCCTTCTCCAATGCACGCAATGTGAAGAGAGGTGAGCGAGTTTTGGGAGGGGGTGTCAGGTCTACACCTCAGGCTTCGTCTGCATTAAACTCGTGTGCGCTAGTTACCGTCATTCTGTAATACTAACTGTAAGTTTTTTTTTACATTAAATAGATATATGTTTCACCACCAACTCGCTTGATATACAGCGACGGTATTGCCGAGGACGGAGCTCGTCGATTGAGATCTAGTACATATCTACAAATTTTATTGACAAAAATTACACACATTTGACGGCACTTGAACCCTCATATCCCGATTTGTACTTGCGAGCCTTTACTATTTTGGCCAAGGGTGTCGCCAAGGCAGAGGGGGCAGCTGAACTGTATAAAATTTGTAGTTACTTCAGTGTGTAAAGCACTCAAAAACATCGGATATAGTACATATCTATTCACTGTAGCCTTGAAAATTCCACTTTCGGTAGTCAAAAATTTAATTATATTTTTTTTTGTTCCGTTTAACTTAATTGTCATCATCTTGGAGAATCATCAAGAAGTCCACTACACGGCCTCTTCCATCAGGTCTTTTTAGAAGTTCATCGCCGCCCGATGGATTTCTAAAAATACCTGATTGATGCCTTGTTTGATTTACTTGATGAAGTTATTATAAAATTGATGTTTCGCACGAAGCGAGGGCTGCTCTACCATAACAACTTGGTCTACACCTAAATTAGTGGTATAACTGGATTAACTGGTCTCCTGATGGCAAAAACTTACAATCGCATGTACGTAACAGGTCAATGTAGTTTATTTTGGAAATTCAATGTTATAATGAATAAATATCTTCAAAATTCCGCTTCCGGAACCTGAAAGATCTATACCAACATGGTGTGGTACTTTAGTATAACTCAGTATTAAGATTGCGAATTGAGATTGTAAATTTGAACTGTTGCAAACATTCATTAATCATTTTATATTACTATTATTATCATTAACGGGATATTTAGCGTGGTTCGCTTTAATTTTGACGCGAACCACGGTAAATATTCAGTTAATAATAATAGTGATTTAATGAATGACCGTGATACGTGATAGTTTAAAAAAGTGATTCATTTATGTTATGTTATCGAGGGAGAGTTTTCGAAATGGTTTTCTATAACAATTATCATTTATTCTCCAGGCATGTACTCAGACGTATCTAAATTCCCCTACTCCGGTGGCTACGTGTGGATATCTGAATGCTGTCCGACTCGCTTCGTCTCCGTATTCTCCAGCTCCATCTTCGAAGGAGCGACCTTCCCGCCGAGCGTACTTCTTAAACTGGTCTACCACTGGGCGTGTCAAACTAACGTGCAAAACGTCGTACAGTGGGTCAAAGTTGACAATTTGTATGTGAAAGCATTGTTTACTTGGCTCCGCGCTATTTGTACTTCGGCTATCCACCAGCATCTAGGCATGCTGGGCGGTCCGAGCAAGAAGGTGGAAGTGGGGGTGATATCGTTGGGAACGACAAGCCATGATGGCACGCAGAGGCAGGTGAAAGTTGAAGTATTGGGGGTGCTGGATCCTGTTGAGAAACTGGTAAGTGGAACTTGTGACGTCTATGAAAGTGCACACTTTACTTTTTAGGGTTCCGTAGTAAACAAGGAACGTTTATAGTTTCGCCATATCCGTCTGTCTGTCATATCTAACTTTGGAACTATATCAAAATTTGAAAAAGTAAACTGTAGTGGCATTGACATGTATGATTTAAATCTGATAAAAAAAAAACATCGAAATCGCTTAATGTTTAGGGGTGGAAATCAGTTTTCTCCATTTCCATCTTCACCATGTGCTTCTGTGTCACAGACATTTTACTTAGACTGCTAGCACTACATAAATCAAATTTGGCAAGTAGATGTATTCTGTGAATCAATTAAATATGCAGTAGTAGAAATTAAAAAATATATATATATTTTTAAATAAAAACTACGGGTCACTCACGTCTGTTTTGAGCCGAAATATCCGACTATAGTTGCTCCGAGCAAGGCGCGTCACCGACCGAGAGTGACGTGTGTGCTGCTCCTTTGAAAAAGACCGCCGAATGCGGTTGAAACTATAGTCGGATATTTCGGCTCAAAACAGACGTGAGTTACCCGTAGTTTTTATTTAAAAATAAACCACGTTAATTTCCATATATATATATATATTAGGGGTATAGATAAATAATGGCACTCCATTTATGAAAAGAAGGGATGATTTTTTTTATTGTGTAGGGTATCATTGAATAGGTATTTAAAAAATGTACAGAGGTCATTGACCTTTTTGTGAAATTGTCGTAACAAACATCTTTTAGAATATAACATTAACTATAGAACTCTACCATATGCGTGTCTCGACACGGTTTTAGCCACTTATTATTATTTATTGTGTGACAACGTCATTTGTAAGTAGTGAAGAAAAAATAACTAAACGCTTTCAGATTCGACTCCGCGCTGTCGAGCCTTTAGCGGAACACGAAAAGAACTACAAAAAAAGATTCCAGAAAATTCTGGAGCCGTTAACAACTTGGGTTCACCCGGGATCCACCATCCTCACTGATCTGACCGTTGACAAAGGAACCCTAGTCAATATGGGTTTCAAAACAGTGCATCAGTCGTCCTCACACACAGAAGCTCAAGGGAGGAACAGCAACGCCAATATAATGGAATACTTGAGAAGAATTGTGCCGAGAATGTTTCAGAATACACTCTCGCTGCTGTCAAGACAGATTATCCAGCAGTTCTTAGACGAACTTGTGTGGAGAGAAAAGTGAGTAATGATTGGTTGATACTCTAACAGTCCCTAGTTTGTCCATCGTCCGTCTCGCTCGCGCATACCCACATTTTTGAAGATATAAAAGAAATAGATAGAAGTCATTTTATATCTTCAAAAATGTGGGTATGTGCGAGCGAGACGGACGATGGTCGGACTACAGAAAAATAATATAAAAATAGTGGTGGCAATATTATATTATGTACTTAATGTATTAATAAACTAAAAAGATATCACTTAACATAAAGTTTACTCCCTTTCTGATCTTTGTTTTAATATACATAATCTAATAACAAAATTATAATCAGGTACGGAATATCGCCCGGGCAGGCATTCGATAACATCGTTATCCACATCGCTGAACAAACCAAAGTGGAAAGCAAAGACTGCATCACTGTACGTCTCAACAAAATCGCCGCAAACCCATTCAAGAACTGGAAATATCCCACTGGAAAGGTAAGTAAATTAATCTCCACAGTGACATCTTTCTCATGATTTTTTCAGCCTCTAGACTGGTCAGATCCATCGGTCTATGTCCCAATTTTATGTAATACTGTAATAGTTTTTTTAATTGGCTTTCAAGAACTATAGTTAAAATCTTAATTATCACAACCTATTTTTTTATATTTAATTTTATTATACACATTTAGTTGTTGTGCTTATCTCATTTTGTCTTATGACCATTTTAGAACAAGAAAGAGAAAGAAGAGGAACCGGAGACGACTGTCCGCGGCAAGCGTGGCCGCAAGAAGAAGGAGCCTTCTCCACCTCCACCGCCTCCCCCCAAGAAGAAGAAGAAAGAGAAAAGTCTATACGTAGAGGATGATGACGAAGAAGAGGTTAGTGTTGTTTTATTGTCTAAAAAACTCATATTAGCTCCTAGAGTAGCAAAGTCGGTTAGTTCAAAATAATTACCACTAACCTTCATAATTCATTTCAATATATGCAACACTTCACAAGAAAGATGGCGATATATATTGAGTAAGTATTAAAATCTTGTGTATATACTGTTGTACAAAGTCAGTCATTGGTTTCTGACTTTACCCAGCAATTCTTTTTTTTGGGCTATTTTTGACAACCTATTTGGCTCATAAACAATCATTATGATCGAATTTTTGTCTTGTGTCTAAAAGTAAATTAATCAATGCTTCCAAGTGTATTAAAACGTCCCACTAAAATCTGTGCCATACAACGTGAGATGAAATGAATGAATTTTGAAAAATCAAAGCTATCATTGGTCAAAAGTCCGTCCTTGTTCATTCATTGTATATTAGTTTTATGGCTCCAACTATTCAAATTTTAAAGCGATTTCTGTAATGGTACTTTGTCCATGTCCTATTCGAAATTACACTTGTTTTAAGTACAACGTTAACATTTCCCCGTTCTAGCTCAATATCATACCTACAAAAAAATCTTCTCATTTTGAACCAATTAATCGTTTGAGAACTGTATCATTATCACTTTACATTTCATCATATTCTTTTTTAAAGGTTCCACTTGCCCAACGTCGTACGAAAATCAAACAAGAGCAAGACAAAGAGAAAGAAAAAGCCAAGCCTAAGGAGGAGGGCACGACGCCGACGCGAGGGCGGCGCAAAGCACCCAAGAGTTACGTGGACGACGACCCCGACCTCGACGATATACCGCTGAAGGTGATCAAAAAGGAGCGAGAACCCAAACCTGACGAGATGGTCTCCATGGAAAAGTATTACTTTGGACAGATCGGTGGCAAGACGGCGCCTGAAAAAACGGCTATTTCTGTTGTGGTAAGTTTATAATACAGTATTTTCACGGGCTAAATATCTTATTATCAACCCCCAAACCAAAAAGAGGAGTAAGTTTGACTAGTATTTGTGTGCCTGTCTGTGGCATCGTAGCACTCTAACTCCTCTAAAATTGGATGGACTAATGTAAATCTAGTTTTTTTTTGTTCGAAAGAGGATTTCGTCGAGAGTGCCCTTTCCTATTTTTCATCGTTGTTTGATTATGTTCATCGTGTGTGCCGGCCTTTATGCATATATTGAATTGGCAGTGCACGGTGTGCTACCAAGAATACAACGACAACATCGCCCTGATGGATCACCTGTACACGCACGTCGTCCCTGGCAGCGGGGGCGCGGGGGCGGAGGCCGGCGCGGGCGCACAGTGCGTCTACTGCCTGGAACGAGCGTCGAGCGACGAGGAGCTGCGCACTCACTTGAAACACAACCATCCGGCGGACACCAAGTCGCCGGACTTATTCACCTATGCCTGTTTGATTTGTGAGGTTGGTAATACTACTTTTTAAAGCATTTTTTTAAATATAGAACTAGCTGCGACCCGCGGTGCTACCCGCTGTTTTATATAAAATATATCAATTTATATTATTTTTTGTTGAATTGTGATTTTTCTAAATGGGTTCCTAACACAATGACTGAGTTTGTTTAACGGTACTCTAAAAGTCATATATTATATATTGGGGGACATATCCGTGCTTATGATACGAAAGATTGCCCTGGGTGGCGATTGCAGTTACCACTTACAACTTAAAAGGCAGACGCACAATCAACTGAACTACGAGGTCAGTCAATGTGAATCTGTGGGTATTATATTAGTAGGGACTGGATTATATACATTTGCATATTTACCACAAATTCAGCGATCTTTGCATATTTTGTCTAAAATGTAGTGATCATGCATATTTCGCTATATTTACTACATATTTCGAGAGGTTTTATGCTGATTTGGAAGTAAAGAAAAATATGTAGCACTTTTTTACTTCTCTAAAATTCATCATTTATGTTGCATATTTTATAAATTTTAATGCATATTTCAAGCTTTTTATATTGCCTATAATCCGGCCGCTATATATTAGTATTGATTGACAGGTCCGTTTCGCCGCTATCCTGACGCTGGCGTCTCACATGCAGAAGTCGCACGCACCACTGGAGCTGCCGTATATTTGCGGCTCGTGCGACTACCGCGCGTCCTCTCACCGCGCGCTCGTCGACCACTACCGCACCGGGCACGCGTATCACAACACCGTGCTCTGTGTGCACTGTCTCAAGGTAACGCCACTTCTTATGGGGTTCCGTACCTCAAAAAGAAAAACGAAACCCTAGCCCGTATTTCCGTAACGTCGTCGCCGCATTTTCAGTTCTACGCCAAGTGCCGTCCGAACATATTGACTGCGGGAGTTTACGAGAATTTGTCGATTTCTTGTGCGTCCTTTATTTTATTGTATTTTATTAATTTTTTTTTTATTTTATCCTTTATTGTTATTCTATTATAAAAAAAAAAACCAAAAGGACGACGTCGTTGGGAGTTACAATTGTTCAATAACAGAAAAATATGTTGCGGAAAAGTTTCATCCATCGATAAACTTCACAATAGATAGATAGATTTTTATTGATATAACATGATACACACATTCATATAGTTTCGTCTTTTATAAAACAATACTTAATGCGGTACATGTTGTATTTCGTATATCAATATAATCATTGTCCCACTGCGTCTTTTAAATTTGTTGTGATTTCGGGTAGTGATAGAGGGCACAACCGCGCACACGCTATCGTAATGCCTTTGAACGGAACGAAAAACTGACAAGGAATAGATCGGGGCGTACCTATCTCCGTATCGTGACGCCGTACCATCGTACCGTACCGAACAGCGCCCAAACTAGCGTTTTTGGATCGCGACGCTAATTCGATATATGAATAAAAGTTTGTCTAGATTACCGGGTGAAATGAGTGAAACGTAGACAACGATTTTTTCTCTACATTCAAAACAGACCAAGGAAGCTTGGTACTGAAAAGTTCGTTGCAAAGGCGTATCACGCGAGTGGAATGAGAAATAGTGATCAAGGCAAAAATGAAACCAGGTTTAGTCTATGCGAGCAACATTTGTCATACAATTTTATTTTTTGTTCCATATTGACTGCAATATCAAGCAATCGATCAATAACTTTTGTATCAATCTAATCTGGAGATTACATGTTTTTATCATTATTATCGTCTCAGGCATAAGAAGTCTATTAATGGACTTGGGACCATAGGGGACCATGGATTTCCAAAAAACCGATTGGAAGCGACTTGCATCCATTGCATTTGTACATGTTTTTACTTACATTTTACTTACATCATTTCATTTAAATTTTTTAGTGATTTTGATGACATTTATTTATTTGTGTTTTAATTGATGTTTTTTTTACTGGACAATTATTTAATATGTTTTTTTTTATTTGATACCTATTGATTAATATTTGAAATAAATGAATTTGAATTGGGTTGACAAATGTTGAAATTTAGGAGATTTTCTATAAATTTAATGAGTATTTGTTTATAATTTGCGAATTCTACATCCAATGTGTTTGGTTTGAACTCTGCCCTCACTCAGGTGATTCCAGTATACGTGGACGGCAATGAGATGACCACAAACGTGAAGCTATTCCTCGACCATCTGAAGCTGCATAAAGACAAGGACAATGAGGCTCGGTGCAACAGATGCTCACTCAAGTTCGTACACCTCGGTAAGGATGATCTACCTAAAGATGATTTCAATCCGGATGACTATGATCCCGTTTGGCTTAGCATTGGCTAAAAGAAAAAAAGAAAAAAAAATTTTTGCAAAATAGTAAAAGAGGTACATAATAAAATTATACACTGTACTGACTTAGAACCCGTGAGTTCTGCAATAGCATGAGTGTGTACTTTATTATTTTTTAAATTAATGTTGTACTCTAAAACTTTAGATATAAACGACAGACCTTAGGTCTGAAGAGACCTAAGGTTTCAGAACTGGAAAACATGCAAAGATAATGCAACCAGGAAATGAGGTCACTGGGCCTCAACCTGCACATGCCCACTATCCATACATTTCTGCTAATGGCTCTGCCGATTGCAGTTAATTATATATAAAATATATAAAAAAAAAAGTAAAAGACGTACAATGACAGATAAAACCTGTTACCAAAATATGTGAGAAAGCAGTAGTGTTGTAAATAATTTATAAGTTTCCTAAACACAATTCTATCACAAAGTATATGTATGTACAGACAACAAAGTAATACTAACGAATATTATTTTATAGTAACAAAAGCGAAATTAACTCTAATTTGTCTGTTTATTGCGGTCAAATATTGTGAAATTTGCTACAGAGAAATTTTAGTATCTGGAGAAGAAATCTACATTTCAACATTTTCACTTCCACTTTACTGTCCATATATTTCTCATATTATGAGAGTACACTGTGCATTCACGAGGCTTACACTATAGGGCCTAAGACTAGGACCAGGGCCACATTTCAAAAAAATTGTATCGAGAAATTGCTAGAACATTATGCGTTTTAATGGGAATGGCATGACAGATGTGTCAAAAGTCAATATAGTACATCAGAGTACAAAATTGCGACGTGAATATATGTATAAGTTATATACCAATAATTAAATCACGTTTACCTTGTGTTTGCCCATTATATTAATCATCTCTGGTGACTTGTCATAAGGTTGACACAGACTTTGAATATACTCAATTTTGAAAATATATTACATGGCATTATTAATAATCTCACTTATACCTAATGGCTTAGTAAAACAACATAAAATATGTGTTAAATGATGACATAATTTAAAAAAATACATTTGTGCTTTGTGATTGTGGAGCGGGTCGCTAGCTGGGCGCAGCGAGTGTATGTGAGAGCGTGACTAGAAAAGTCTTACGCGTACGAAGTCGTGGGTAACAGCTAGTATATTATATACGCAGGTCAACTGCGGGAACACCAGATCCGCGACCACATCACCGTGGAGGGTGCTTTGCCGCTCTGCTCCGAGGAGCATTTAGTTACCAAACCGAGGGTTAGTATCCTATTTACTTTATATACATACTATTTTAACTACTTCAATGAAGTAGTTTCTCAATTCGGTTGTAATTTTGTTACCTCGTAACTCTGTCGTTTATAAACAGATTCGATTTTTTTTGTTTGAAAAACAATTTTTTGACAATTTTGGTTTTAGTAGTTTGGGTTCGTAAATAAAATAACTGAAAAATATATGTCATCCAAGTAAACGAAATGGCGTATTTTGATATCGGTTCTGTCAGATTTTTAAACTAGATAATAAATATTTAAACTATAGTTTCATTAATTGAAAAGTACGTGTACGTTTCGATGCGTCACAATGCTTGGCTTTCGACATTTACCAGTATCTACCAGGGGTGTTCAAAACTCATTCGGAATCTATATCTCCGTCTCTGTCATTTCCATAGAGAATGACAGAGACGGAGATATAGAATCCGAATGATTTCTGAATACGGGGGCAGCTCTCTGAGGTAACACCTAAGATATACTGAGTAAATGGTGCTAAAATTTATAGCTTAACGTGAAATCAATGTACTGCATAAAGGCCCAGGTCATTGCTCAATAAGTTTTTTCATTTTGTTTCCAGAACAAAGCCCGTCCTCCGGTGAAGGACTCTGCTAACCACGACGTGATAGACACCTTCGAGAATTTAACTCTGGTGCTCCCTGAGGGTATGCTCTGCCGCGAGTGTGATTCGCCTCTCAACACTGACAAGCATTTCCTGTGAGTATGCGTGCCTTTCGTTCACAGATATGAAACGACGCTTAGAAAGAGATAGCAATGTATCAGTGTCTCTCGCGTGGCATGCTCTCGCGCCGATCGTCAGTCTTGTAGCTGGAGCACTAGGGTGTGTTAGAGTTTTATCTTCAACATACAATTATTATAGACTGAAATAAAATATAATATTTAGTGCCAGAGTTGCACCAATAAATGACAATAAAGCAAAATGAGGTTTATAAGATTACAACATTATTATACAATCGAATACATTTCATTGCGCTCAGCGAAGACATACATATAATATTTATTTGCAGAGGACACAAGAATATACAAAAAAAATAAAAAAAAATAAAAACGTACATATAAAAGAAGTCGAAATATTCAACGTTGAATATCCCTTTGCTAAAATTGATGATAACTTGTAATAAATACTTGTCGTATAATAGGGAATTACTAAAATGTGATACATATACTAAAAAAATATTTAAGTCGGTCAATAAACTTCCGATATATTTAACATTTAAAGTTTTAGGGGAGCGATGCTCTGTCACTCTCTCGCGAAACAACAGTTTGTATTGGATTGCATGGCGCACCGAAACCATGACGTCATCATTCGCTATCGTGTGCTCTCTGTCTAACATGAAATTAAAATGATTGTAACTTTCTTATTTTTGAAGATATTTTCATTTTGTTTTTGTGGAATGGACCTATATGTGGTTAGTTTTTTTTTATAAAGAAATAAAAATAAATCATGCATATTCCCTATTCCATGTACTTACAGTGGCACTACAAGTTGTACAAAATGCGCATACGTGACTTCATGTTACCGCGCAATGTTGCAACACAGCGGCTACTGCGCGGGCCCGCTGTCGCTAGAGGACGCGCCGCGCAACGCTCCTTACGTCTCCCACTGCGTCTGCGGCTACAACACGCGAGTCGGTGAGTTCTGCCACTTGTGTATTGATCTCACCATTATCATCTCAGCTATAAGAAGTTCACTGCTGAACATAGGCCTCCCCATGAATTTCCAAAAAAAAACGATTGGAAGCGGCTTGCATCTTGCATCTTGAAGCGTCTTCCCACCACTTGTATGAGGACATCTGTCCATCTCGTGGATGGTCTTCCTACGCTGCGCTTGCCGGTGCGTGGTCTCCATTCGAGAACTTTACGACCCCATCGGCCATCAGTTCTACATGCTATATGCTCTGCCCACTGCCACTTTAATTTGCTAATCCACTGTTCTATGTCGGTGTGTTTTGTACGTCTACGGATCTCTTCATATCTGATTCGATATTGTAGAGAGACTCCGAGCATAGCCCTCTCCATTGCTCGTTGCGTGACATTGAGCTTCCTTATAAGGCCCATAGTAAGTGGCCACGTTTCAGTGCCATACGCCATCACAGGTAACACACACTGGCAGTGAAATTTCGACTTGAGGGACTGATCTCATACTACCGCGCTATTTTGAAATGTGATGTCGTTATTTTGAACTTATTTAGTTCAAAATAACGACATACCTGACTTTGAACTCGTCAATGTCAATGTTGCTAAGAAACAACCATAAGATACCAAAACAAAGCAACCCATAAGAATCCCCGATAATAAAGAAAAGGACCACAAAATAATACTTTTCCTTAGTAGTAATAATTACTATTTTTCATGAAATTATATAGAATAGATAATAGATGGTAGAATAGATGATTTTGCCCTATTGCTGAAATGTTTTATATACATAACTACCTCCTGAATATGTTTGTAACTTTGGCAATATTTTTTTTAATGCTTTTTAGGCTTCTGTACTAAGGGTGCGGGAGCCTATTCGTGAGGCTATGGTGTGTCTGTCTGTCTCATACCCTAAGACAACAGTATTTTTTGAACCGTAATAAGTTGAAATTTTCACAGGTAATGTGATATTATGGCGAATTTATCAACAAATAACAGTAAAGACAACAAAAATAGTAATATATCTCAGTTTCAAAATCGGTATTATTATAGGGTTGACTCTGATGTAAATCAACAAAAATCTACTAAAACCTGTCAGGTGCGTGTCCAATATGCGTTAATAATTTTTAAACTAATGGGAAATTAATGTAGTGATTTAATATCTTCTTGTTAATTCCACAAAATAAAATAAAATGTCAATGGGCGGAGCATTCCAAGCATGGAACGATCGAATCGTTGCTCGCGTGCTCGCTCTTATCCCACCTACCGGCTGTACGAATTCTCATATCCAGAATCTTCATAACATGTAATATTACACGCTGTAACACTGGTAAGTACCCTCGCTTTACATTCTTGTTAAGACCCGTAAAAGTGGCACTTCACATGCGCGTTCGCGTATTCGGCGAAGGTTTGCCAAACTTGCAAATCGACGATACGACCATCCATATATGGAGCCGAATTGCCGAATACAACGTACGCGTCTATTTGGCTCCTTTGATGTGCGTCGAAAAACCGACAGTGACGCGGATAACGTGTGAATGTTTGCCGAACCGGCGCAAACAAAGCAAGCTTTTGGCAAATGAATCATCCACACATCACAGGTTTGTCGAATGCGACGCGTGTGAAGTGCCACCATTACATTTTTTTTCATCAGGTACGGACATGCTGACCCATTTACTGATGTGCGAGCACAAGACAGCCTACAGCTGTGAGGAAGACGCGCGCGCCAACATCGTGCAGGAGCAGACTTCCAAGCCGCTGGATGACGCATCCCTTCATCTCGACAATGTAATAGCATATTCACGTTTACCCTTATTTTATTTTTATTTAAAGTATTTTTCTAGATTTTATTCGATATTTTTGTTCGAAACTTTGAACTATTTTAAGACGACAAATTCAATATTTTTTGTGATCAATTGTTTTATGTTTTTAATAATTATTCGCAAAACAACATTTTTGTATTTGTACAGTGAACTTGAACCATGACGTCATCGTTCCCTATCGTGTGCTCTCTGTTTAACATGAAATTAAAATACTTGTAGCTTTCTTATTTTTGCAGGTATTTTCTTAATGTTGTTTTGGTGGAATGGATATATGTGTGGTTAGCTTTTTTTATGATCAAATAATAGTAAATCATGCATATTCCCTATTGATGATGTTACATACGTTTCCAGGCGGCGGATCACCCTCCGCCGATGGCAGACTACGCGCCGCCGTCGGTCCTCAATACGCAGCTCTCGCTCGACGATCTTGCTCCACCGTCTGTTCTGCAGAGTGACCATCAGGTAATTATTCAAGGGGGAAAAACACTAGATAGGACTACATTCCAGCTTGAATCGATCTAAGTTTCGGTAGTCTGTTTGGAAGACCGTCCGACTCGTAATCCCCAGGTCCTGGGTTCGAATTCCAAGTGACGACTTCTGTCTTTCGAGGCTATTGTTAAGAGGCCGTAGTCCGACTATCGTCCGTCTCGCTCGTATCGTACACTCAAATTTTTGAATAAAAAAAAATGACTGAAGAACTTATAAAAAAATCGTCGTTTGTAAAACTAGAAAACAACATCACAAATATTCGACAAAAATTTCGTTTAGATCCAAGTTAATTTTCATACAAAAAAATAATTTTTAGAAATTATTAAAGGAAAATTCATCTTCGTTTGCGTTTGGGGGTCATCTTTGTACGGCGTTTGAATTTTAGCGCAATACCAAATTTTACAGAGTTGAATCGGAACTCGACTACAAGTGCAGCTGAACCGCAGCTAAACTATAGACGTTCAAAATAACACGATTAGCGACTGGGAACTGGACGGCGCGAGTATGTAAACAGGGAGTTTACATACTCGCGCCGTCCAGTTCCCAGTCCAACAGAGCTGAGCATAACCGTGGCATAATTATTGTTTTTTCAGCACGATCAGGAACTGATGAAGGATGCTTACGACCGGCCGCTTGCCACTCCGAGGCACGAGGAGCCGACCTACACCCTGGGAGACTTCGAGCCTTTGCCGCAGGAGCCGCCGCCGCAGCCAGACTTCGAGCAGCTGTAGACACTCACTTGTTAAGTCGATATTACGTTCTGAGTAGTTTTGTTCAGTATCGTGAAATAATATCACAGCTCACCATGATGTAGAGATTTATTTCTTTCAATAAATCATATCTATTTAATTGTCTCATAATTTTAATACGACAAGAGAAATTTTGTCGCTGCTCTTCCATACAAAGAGGGAAAACTGTTTTTTAAACAAACTGTTGGCTCTGAAAGTACTGAGTATTTTGGCATACCGTTTTTTTTTAATACATACTCTAGAGTCCTGCGGAGCGATTGACAGCTCATTAGACTTCGAAACCGGGATATTTCGTAGAATTTCACACGGATTCCGAAATTGGCAAATCAAATATCCCGGATTTCGATTGTTTTTGACATATCAATTCGATAATGTATCAGCTGATCATCCCAAACTGTGCCATTTAGTTTTTGGCGGGAACGCCATGGAAACATGTCACTTTATTTATCTTCCTAAACTAAAATAATACGTATTTCGAATGTTAATGGTGTAAATGTGGTGGTATTTTATGTGTTCGAGCAAGTGTGTGAGTGGGGGCAAGTGAAATAATGCGGTGAAATGAAAAGTGATTCCTATCTATAGAGTGGTTATACTCATTGAATAAGAAGTGACTACATGGCGAATCATGCTTTACATATATACAACTATAGTGCAGACACACAGCGACATTTAATGCATAGGTATACGAATCCTTGTTGCCAGTAAGGCAATTAATAAACATAGCTGACCACCAATAACAACCTGTGACGTCAAAAGTAAAGGGGGCAATTCTGTTTTTCAAGACCGCTCCATAGCTGAGCCGTATGTGGAGCGTTTCCCGTCGGCCCCCATCTTTTTTTCGATTCAGCAACGAGCGAAGAATGTGTCGCGTTTCATGAAACATGCGATGTTCAATACATGAACCTTAATTGCTACTCTACCAATATACGACCATAGACAAAACGAATGGATAGAATATAATTAATGTTTGTGGTTTATTTGACTCATCTAGATACTTCAAGCAATTTTCGGCACTAATATCTAAGTTACTTGTCAATTTATGAACAATTTTACGAAAAAAATCATTGAATAGATTTGCAATATCTTTGGCTTCCGCAACAATCTCCCATTTACAATATTTTACTGAGTGGATTCTAGAACTTGAATTCTATTTTTTATTACGACCTACTTGTTCATTTATTTCCGTTTAGTCCATTTATTTAGTTCCATGTTTCTCTTAAGTATTTTATTTGTAGATTTATTTATTCTATGCTGATATTGTAGTACCTTTTATGCTGAAATCATTCTTTTTCAAAATTTTCGTATAATTCTTTATGAGAAGTATTCTTTGGTCACTAGGATGAAGGATCATGATCTTGTAGTATCTCTAATTTGGTAAAAAAAATATTTGACGTTTCTATACCTAATGTACTTAGTCCACTTATTGTGTTTTGTTGATTCTCGTTTTATTACTTTTAGAAAAGAAATATTGTAATAGTGGTTCAAAGCATCTTGGAAAATCCTCATTTTTTTCATTTGCGTCAGTAGTTGACATTATTTCTAATTTTAGCTTATTATAATTTTTGTCAAATAGAAAATTGAAGTAATTAAGATTATTCATTGAAAACGTTCTTGCCACATATTTTTTACGTTCTTGTACAAATTTAGTTTTCTTAAGGCAAGTGTTGTCGTACGAGGTTTTTAAACTTTAGGTATTTGGTCTAGGTATTGCTGTCTCCATGCACTCTTATATGTAATATATACTACCTATAATATTAACTATTATACCTACGGAAACAAATTCTCTAAATTGTTTTTTTTATCTACATGGTGTTCGGTTGGATGATGTATATATATATTATTATATTTTGAATGTGTACTCAAATAGACGACTAACACACCACGGACTATGAAATATGTTTTAATTCCAATTCTCCTAATAAGATAGATAAGATAAGATACAAACTCATTTCACTTAACCCGCAATCAATGATTTTTTTTCTGGAAATCCATGGGGGAAGGCCTATGTCTAGCAGTGGACTTCGTGTGGCTGAGATGACATCAACCAAGTGTTGAAACTTGGAAGCAAAATCTTATTTGTTTTTCATTTTAGTTTTTTATTTCACTTCTGTTGTTTCTTACTTGAAAAAATGTCAGTGTGAAAAATAGATATTAGACTTTTATTTAATTTGTTTAAATAATACTTAAGTAAATAAAACGCAGCTTAGCACGTTACAAACTATTTTTATTGGATCCACGCTGCGCATCTGCTATATACCTAGAATAGTATAAAGTAAGTTTCCACCGACGTAAAATGACTATAAGTCATGGTCACCTAGCCTCCAAAGATGGCTAATATGTACTCAAATGTGGAACCGTTAAATAAAAATAATTACAATACATGGAAGATCCAAGCAGAAGCGATTCCGACAAAGGCTGGACTACATGATTGCTTGACGAAATCGGGTGCACGCAAAAGGATTCTTTGGCCAAAGCCGAACTTTTGCTAATCATTACACCGTCAGAACTAAGGTTAGTAAAATCGTGTAAAACTGCTAAAGACATCTGGGAGACACTTCAAAAGTCTTACCAAAGCCAAGGGCCGGCAAGAAAGGCTACTCTATTAAAAAGGCTTATCAAGAAGAAATTAAAAATAAATGAAGATATCAGAGATCAAATAAACGAATTCATGGATCTCGTTGATAAATTAAAAGATATGGATATAACCATAAATGAAGATCTTTTGACTATTATGATGCTGTATGGCTTACCCGAGGAGTATGAAAAATTCCGGATTGCTATAGAGTCAAGAGACAAGCTCCCTTCAACTGAAGAACCAAAAATTAAAATAGAAGAAGAAGAGGCACATTATTCTTAGAAGAATATAAACAATTTCAAAAGAAAGATATTAAATGTGTTTTCTGTCAGAAAAACAGGGCATTTAGAACATCGAGATAGATACCGATGATTTAGAAAAGGATTTTTGGTCAAAGAAAAAACAAAACACATGCCTTTTTCTCAGAACACTGTTTGTCGCTCAGAAAACAAAACACAAACAATGTAATGCATTGGTGTTTAGACAGTGGATGTATCGTGCAACGATAAAGAAATGATCACAACAATTGATAGTCAAATGATAGTCTAAAATTAGCATCAAATGATAAAACTGAGACGATTGAAGGCAAAGGATCAGTTGTTTGTCGTAAAACTAAAGGACCAGATTACATTAAATCTGAAGGATACCTTATATGTACCGAATTTATCCACAAATCTGTTGTCCATCGCTAAAGCTACAGCACATGGATACAAAGTCGTTTTCAATGAGCAGACTGCGACTATGAGTAATAAATATGGCACAATATTAAAGGCATTCAACTTCATAAAACGCAAATTACACATCGTAAAAATAATAAAAAACATGTGCTTGTGCTAATGAAGCTCTTTCATATGATGTGGGTCATGATACGGTTAATTCACTTTAAAATTTGGACCCTCATTCCTTGTATAAAGACACTATTTTTTTGTGATTAAATTAAAATGTCCAGTTTTTTGGATTTTTTCCTACATGTGTACTATAACACAATGCTTCTTGCCAAATTTCATAGTTCTAGGTCTAACGGGAAGTAGGTTTAGATTCCTCATAGGTTTTGATTCCTTTCTGAGTGTGGAAATATGCGATTTTTACGACATATTCGGCTGTAACTTTTTTATACGAAAACTGAGAATTTTTATTATTCTTTCTGCAGCAAGATACTATAGATCTGCGTATATGGTTTTAATTTCAACACGATACCTTCACGCGTTCCCGAGATACAGGTCTTGACACCCAGACGTACGGACGGACAGACAGACAGACTGATAGACGGACAACAAAGTGATCCTATAAGGGTTCCGTTTTTTTCCTTTTGAGGCACGGAACCCTAAAAAGTATGAAAAACATGTCAGTTTTTATTTTTATTTTGGAATAATTATACTTAAAAGGTATGTGTAGTAGAGTAATAATTCGACTAAGGAAAGTCATGTTTTCGTTTACATCTCCAAATTGATTAAAGGGTAAAAAGACGCCTTGCTTCTGGATTTTCTACCTATAATTGGCGAAGCAAAGCAGAGCCGAGAGAATGTGACTACTATATGAGGACAAACTCTTACTGTTGTAGAAAACTTCTAGAAAAATCTTCAATAACGATTTATTATATTTTTGTAAAGAAAGTAATGACTGGTTCTTTCTAAATTGATATAAAGCTAAAAGTTGCCTAATTCCTGCGTTTAATAATTGGAGTAGTTGAAATGAATGAGTCTTACAAAATGAAAACAATCCATTTCTTTAGTAGATCTTTGTTCCGGATTTTTTTTTATTTTTTTATTTATGGTTTAAATTTATTTTGTGCTTTGTTATAATTAATATTGTTTTTAACTTTAATACAAATAATTACTGGCTACCACACGACTTGGCGTAGCTGTAAGTGTGGGAAGTATTTATACAAATAAATAAATAAAAAAGGCTTTGTATGGAGTTCCTTTGAGTAGATGACTTTTCCTTAACTATTTTGAAATTAACAAACTAGGCAAACCTACTAGGGTTCTTTTTAGTCATTGCATAGATTTGACTAGACTTGAAGAAGATTACGATACACTTTTAATGATATGTATTGTTTTCCACAGCTGGGTGGGAAATAGTATAAAGTTAAAATTATCACTTATGTTTAGGAGCTAGGCTGGGATTTCTCTCTCTCTATAACTAATGGTTGGGAGTTGGGAGGTTAAAATAATAAATTCTTTAACAGAAAAACTTAAAGTAGAAGAGATAAAATATACCCCCTAACCGTACCTAGTCAGATTCTATAGGATTTGGGGCCATAGGGTAAGTTTCCATCCTGCTCAGAAAGATTGGTTATTTTCCCGCAATAAACTTGAAGGCTAAGCTAACCAAAAACTAAACTGTCTTAACAAACAAAAGTAGGGATATTATGCCTTCTTGTCACTAGCTAAATGTGTACATGGGCGTGTATACAATATACATTCAGTTATGTAGGGTCAAATAACCTACTAACAAGACTTACTCAATATCCCCAAGGAGATTCAGTGGAGGGATGGTGTCCCAAAGAGGTTGAATCCCTACTGACTCCACGAGGAGGCGTGGTAATCCATATCCACTACACTCTCTGTTTGTAGGTTTTTGAAAACAGTAGTAGTGTTGAATATTCTAAAAGTAAAGTAACTTCATATCTAAAAGTCATGAGGTTGTTTAAACTATCTTAGGGTTTAGAATCTGATATCATTTCATAGAAATCGTTTATCTGCATTATTTCTAAATTTTGAATTCTTTAACAGATACACTAAATTCAATCACACATTCACAAACTCTAACATTTTATAGAGCGTTAAGAATGAATATGTTCTAATATTTTTCTTTTCTTTCATGTTCAACTTCACTGAGCAACTGGATGTGTCTTTTGAGAGAGGAATCGTTTCATCGCGGGGAAAACTAACATTAAAATCCAGGAATCTAAAGATTTTGGAGTAAATTAGCTGTTAATTTGGTATGTACCTATTAGATTCTTTAGAATAATTTGACAAAGCTGCAAAATTGGATTATTCATCGGTCTCTGCGAACACAACATAGGTCCATAATAGACGATCACGAGCCATATTAATTTCATGTTTAGTTCGACTGGCCTTGTGGCTCAGTTGGTAGTGTGTTTACGTCTACCTGCTGAACTGAAAGGTCGTGGGTTCAATCCCCACCCAGGGTAAACATTTGTGTTGAGCATGGATGTTTGTTCTGTGTCTGGGTGTTTCTATGTATCATATGTATATATTTACAAAAAAAAAAAAGTATATATGTATTCTTTCAGCCATCTAGTTCCATAGTACAAGCTTTGCTTAGTTTGGGCTAGATGGTGTTGTGTAAATTTTTATTTATTTATTTATTTAATTTAGTTTTTTTTATATTAAAAAGATTTCAAAGTTTCAATTCTCTATTTAATTTTCAAAAATCCTTAGGTGATAGTACATTATGATACAAGAGTGTAATGACCATAATGCACACGCGTTTCATACGACGTTTTTCAACACACTTGCGAGGAAAAAAACACCCGTTTATAACTGAAATATTTAATTTAAGTAAAAACTCTTTGTTGAATTAAAAAAAAAAAACTGTAAAGTAAAGACACTAGTGCGTAATAGAAAAGTCAAAAGCACGCGTGTTAAAGGATACTTTCGGCCATAAAAACGGTTGAATAAGGGCCGCTTTACGAGCAAGTGTGTTGAAAAGATTATTATTTCATTCTTAAAGGCTAGGTTCTATTAGGATAGGCCGGGGGGTACTGGGGCCATTCATTAATTACGTAAGACTATTCCCCCCCCCCCCCCCCCCCTATATAATTAAAAATAAGAATAGGGCGACCCCCTCACCTCTGTGTAATATTTATTACGTAAGAATGTAAAGGAAAAAATTAATACAGGTTTGGTTTATTGTAATGTTTATTTTTCAAGGAATGTTTATTTGTATTTTTATACACATCCGAACGTACTTCGGCACTCGCGCGGTTGCCCGCGCTTTTACAAAGTATAATTTTAACTTTTATTTTAATTTTTGTGATCTTACGTAAGAACTATCAAGACCCACCCCCTTGTAAGAAAAAATGAGATATGGTCGACCTCCCTAAACCATCTTACGTAATAAATTAAAAGCCCCATTACAAACTCACGCAATTATCAATTAATTTGGTTACAAATATTTTAGGAAAAAATTAAGAATCTTACCAGGCTTTATATAAATAAACTTTATACCTAACGAAAAGTCAGTTATCCACATTAACAGTACGTAATTAAACTATAAATATAATCAGTAAAATTTCGTCAATAACTAAGCGTTGATATGAAAATTAAAATTCTTTCTATTTTCTGTGTTCTGAGGTATATTTTTATTTTTACCAGGTGCTTTTTTATTTCTATTGGGATTAAGAGGATTCAAATTATTTATCTGATGTTCTTTTTGGTTATCCAAATAACCTGAAGTATCTCCGTGTCCCTGAGAAATCTTTTCTTGTTCATTTTCTTCACCCTTCTGCGACTTATTTTCTAAATTTTCTAGACGTCGTGAAAGATCTACTATAACCTGTATGTTAGCGACAACATTATCTAACACTTGACCTTTTCCTAGCTTCACAAGATCAAACGGGTTATTGATGTATGTAGCTAAAGTTCGTAAATATAATATAAGATACCAAAATTTAGCAGCTTGTTCTTCAGTTCTGTCGTTGTACAATATAATATCAAATGTATACATTAAATCTTGAGATATTTGTTTAAGGAAATAGTCATAATATACATTTATTGTATTATCTTCATTAATATATTTGTAACATTCTAAAGGTGATTCTCTCGAGTTGGGACGTCTACCCGTCCAAAAACAATCTTCCGAAACTCCATTAGGGTTACGTAGCCGTTCCGGAATAAAATTTAAAATGTCATTCGAAATGTCTTGTTTTCGCAGAGAATTTAATAGAAACAATCTCTTATCCAAGGGCACCGTACGCAATTTCATAGCTACGTAATCGATATGTGAATTGTTTAATTCATCTTGCTCTGATTGCAATATAATGGTATCATTGTTAGATCCCGATCTCGCGGTAAATCTTGGGGTCTTCTTTCCTTTCGTAAAAGTTGTCAATAATACGCACAGTGTCAATTTTAGACTGAATTTAACAAGATACATGGTTCACAGTATGTCTACGAAATGTTTTCAAAATATGTTTAGCAGTGGCTGGGTTTGATGTAGGTGGCGTGTTAAATCAAGGTACGGCGACAAAGTCGTAGCATTTATAAAACAAAGTTTTATTTGTAAATATTTCGCTATAGTTACGTCTTAGGTAAAACAATGTGTGAAAACATGTATTGTTTTCCGATTGTTAGTATTCAGCAATTTTTTGTTCTTGCTACTGGAACTTACGCATTTTGTGTCTGTATATTATTTCCATTTTGAATTGTGCCAATATCTTTAAGTAATAGATGTCGCACTTTAATTTGTTTCACATCATAATAGACGCGTTTTATCTGAAATGAAACGCATATTAAATAAGTACTTACTTACCTTCGTGGAAGCGTAAAAGGACATAATTTATAGAAAAAGAAATAGTATTAACGTTTCGTTAGGTTGCGTTAGGTACCTATGAAAAAAATACTTTGGTGCGACAAAGCTGCAAGAAATGCAGTAGTAAATTTTATTCTTTATTCTTGGCGTAAATATAGGAAAAACGACAGAGTAGGTACATATAATGTTCACCTACTCTGGCACTATTAAAAACTGCGCATTCTATAAATAGGTAATTCTTGTAAAATCACTTGTTTATTACGTAAAAGTACGTTGGAGGTTACGACAACACGCATTTTTTTTTTTTTTGCGTGAGAAATATTATTATTATTACAAAAAAAATATAGCTTCTGATACTCAGGAAGTGAAGACGAATCTAACGACACCTCGCACATAAAAATATTTGATGTTTTGGAGCTTTCACGCCTTTCATTCAGAATAGTAAAGTTATAGTTTCAATTTACCAAATAGCTCTGAGTCACAAAGTGTTGAAACGACTGAGTTGTAAAGGAGGATTGTATTATATGAAAGACCAAATTTAATATACAAGTCAGCTAAAAACTGGGTCAAATCAGATCCTTCAGGATGCGTTGGATCTACGTTATGCTGTTTAACCCAAGATAACCAGCGATTCCATGGCCTTTGTAAGTTCTCCAGGCGGAAGAACGCCAAGAAGATCTGAGTAAAGAAATTTGACTTGAATCCCATTGTTTTAATTTATCTTCCCACCCCCACATTTCCAGACTTCTAAGACAATGTCCTGGATTTTCGGGGGCGGTAACCCGGTCGTCGTGTTGACCAGGAACCGTTTCAGATTCGTTAGAGTGAACAGGGCCGCTATTGCCTGTGATTTTAGGTCTGCTCGCCAGGAATCTTTCTCCCAACGAGGAGCTACTATGAGACTTACTCTCTATGAGATACCACTCTGGGATCCGCTTGTGTCTTGATAAACAATCTGCGTGATTATTGAATCTCCCGGGAAGGTGATAGATTCTGAATTGGATTTGATGCTCGTCTAAGATATGTAGAAATTGGAATGATATGTTCATGAGCAATTGGGACTTGTTTCCGCCTTTGTTGCGAAGATAAGCTACTGCTGAGCGGTTGTCCGATTGGATGAGGACTGATCCTCCTCCCATGTTTGCCGCTTGCAACTCTAGTGCCTTCAGAATGGCTAACAACTCTTTTACGTTACAGTGGAGGCTTTGTTCCTCTATGCTCCATAGTCCTGAAATGATCTGGTTGTTGAGTTGCCGCCCCATGCTATGTCGGAGGCATCCGTTGCTAGGAAGTGGATTGGAGGGGGTATATGAATTTGAGACGACAGATGACAATTTTGAAGCCACCAATGCATATCCTCTAGTACCGAATGAGGTAGAACATATTTGGTAGAGGTTTCGTCTTCTGGCACAGAGCTTAGAAACTTCAAAGTATTTCAATGATTTAACCTGCCCCGGGGGACAGCAAAGCTTGCGAAGTTCAGTAACCCTACTAGACTTTGAACCATCTTTCATAGTTTTTTGTAGCTTATCCACAGATTTCGATAACTTTTCTATAAGATGGCAGTCGCGCCTCTTTTGTTCTTTAGACCGACGGCATCGACGCGGTTGTGATTTATTTTTCTTTGAACCCTGGGCCAAGGAATTAGACGAGAACGTCGAGCTGCTGCTAGTACTACTCGAAGAAGATCGAGTTCTCTGTTCACGTGAATG
Organism: Lycia hirtaria; assembly: GCA_947563715.1. Lineage (NCBI taxonomy): Eukaryota > Metazoa > Arthropoda > Insecta > Lepidoptera > Geometridae > Lycia > Lycia hirtaria. Next base: position 42,979,552 of record OX387379.1, read on the forward strand.
CGATTCACGGCTATGCAGTCTAGCACCCGACCCGCTAGCAATGGCTGCAGAGTCGATTTGGTCCTCGGACCCCATATCTAATGTTCAAAGTTATATTGGATAACAACCCGGCCGCTTCAAGAACTTAAATTTAACAATAACGAAATCTGCAGGTAGAAAAATAAAAAATCTCGAAACGAAAGCGGCTAGCAAAATTAATTTTATGAAGAACTAAAACTTTTTTACACACTGTTATTTATTTATTTTATTTATAATAATTTCTATACAAAAAGTAATGATATCTTGATATGATCATAATTAGGTATTCTTTTCCAAATTATATAACATTGAACGGTTTTCGTATTCTATTAAAACCCGGTCACGATAGGCATAAATCTTTACAACACGTGTAATAAAACAGTAGAAACAATGGAATCATTAAGCGTAAAGAATCACAATTTGTTTTTGCAGATAACACGAAGAAAGGAATAGTTTATAAACATGCCTAGTCGCCGTCGTTATATATAATGAATACTAATTAAACTGGATAACTAGTTTGTTCGTTGACAGTCAATCAAAATGTTTGCCCTTAACAGGTAAAGTGGTTATTGCAGAAATCAAGTCTAAAAGGAAGCGGATCTGTTTCGGTGCTGTATTTTTCTTTTTATTTAAAAAGGTACGCTTTATTAAATTCTTCACAACGAGAACTTATTTTAGATTCTAACCAATGTAAACTATTACTTCTACAAACTTGTTGCAAAAAAGTTTGTCGTCGCGAGGTCTACTGCTCATATTCAAATATTAAAATCAGCCGACAAATGCCCTCGTAGCAAACTTCTTTTCTTTTCAACTGAGATTACATAATCTGGGGGCACAACCGTGCCCCGCCATCTCGAAGCGATTCGTCGGATATTTAGACCCTCATACGAATAGCTTCGGCCCCGATAACACTAGAGAGTTAAAAATTTTAGGATAGTGTGGTCCGCGGACTAATAAAATGTAAAAAATGTAATGTATCTAACATTTATACTTTTGATTTTATTGATACCTACCTAAAATACGCCGATTTGCCACTGATTAACTGATGATCATCAAAAAGATAAAGTACTTGCTGAAGTCCTAGAAAGCTGAGATTTGGTATGAAGGCTACAATTTGTTCACAAACAATGTAAAAATTAGGACATTTGTAATTTTCACCCTCCAACTTGGATAACCCCAAATAGGGGTTCTTTTTGGGGTTATCCCGTTATCGTCATCAATAATAATAAGGTACTTACTTTCTGAAATCCTAGAAAGCTGAAATTTGGTATGCAAATTACGATTGGTACATTAACAACAGAAAAATTAAGATATTTGTATTTTTCACCCTCCAACCCCTATTTGGGGATTATCCCGTTATTGTCATCAATGATTAAATAAGGTACTTTCTGAAGTCCTAGAAAGCTAAAATTTGGTGTCTAAGTTAATATTTACACATGAACAACGAAAAATTAAGGCATTTTTACTTTTCACCCTGCAACCCTTATTCGTGGGTGGACACCCCTTGAGTGTAATCAAAAATATAGGGTACCCTGAAGTCTCAGAAAGCTACGATTGCTACATAAACAACAGAAAAATTAAGATATTTGTATTTTTCACCCTGCAACACTTTTAAAGGGTGAACTTGTCTATATTTCTTTAACACAACATAACTTTGATATGGATAATACTAGAGAGCCCAAATTTTCAGGATAAAAAGTAGTCAGTACATTTATAAAACATACATACAAAGTTTCATTTATGCAGCTTTTATACTATAGATTTAATTCACATTTAAAATAAGTCAACTTTGCCACTCACACTGATGATAGTTCGTTTGCCTAGTTAGTTTCTAACGGCGACACTAGATGGTGTGCGCGTCGACTTTAGCACACGCTATCGTTTGCGCGCTTTGTTCTATTGAATTGCGTTGCAAAATTTCTACTCTTGCTGCGTACCATAGAGTAACTTATACATGCTGCGTACGTATTGATGGATAGTGTCGTTTTCGTTCGTTGTTTGTTTAGTAAATATGGGTTTGTATTATACATATTCAACTTTCGTTGATGATTTGGTTTGTTTTATATAGTACCTACTTAGGGATTTATTTACACAGAAAATTATAATACTCTCAACCGAGAGCTTATTTAGAAGCTTGGATTCGGGACGGGGGTCTTGTTTCCTATATTTTTGATGCCGGCTCAGTAGAAATAATGCTGACAAACTCATATGTACCTACCGGCTGAAAAATCACAACAAACGTCAGCAAAACTGCAATCGTGTACATCGACCGGCTGGTGTAAAACGTCAGCAATTTATTCTCATGAGTCAACGAGGTTATTAGTCGTTAATTATGTTAGTAGGTCATTGGATGTTATATTGGTGTTTATATTTAAGGCATGTGTAATTTATTTTAAAAAAAATATTGAAGGGGGAGTAATGTGGCACGTATGTTATTGTTAATAATTGATAGATAGTAGGAACGTGATTTGCACATAGGAAGATAAGTCACCTTCAGAATATTTGCACATTTACTTTAGTATATAAGCTTGTTATTTATTTCAATAAATTAGACTGTTACCATCCTTCGTCTCATCATTTATCTACCATCCGGGCTTTGGCAAAACGATAACGGATAACCCCCAAATAGGGGTTGGAGGGTGAAAGTTACAAATGTCTTAATTTTTCCATTGTCCATGGAGCTTTTTAAGAAACTGAAAGTGATGAGAACTAATTAGTTTTCATATTTAACGATCTACACTATAATAATATGTATTATAATAATATTATATAGAGGAAAGTTTTGTCTGTTTGCAACGAATAGGTAAACTCAAAAGTTATTGGAACAATTTAAAAAACTCTTAGACCATTAGGATGCTACATTATGATTAATATTTATACCTAACCTATGTTACTCAGGTGAACTTGAGTAACATAGGTTATATTTATTACTAGAAAAAATTAGGGATATCTACTAAAACTTCAATAATGTAACCCCAGGTATAAAAAAAAATTGCCATAAAATGTCTTTCATCGCATGCTATTGATGATAGAACAAAAAAAAACTACAATATTAAATAACATATCTATTTTATCTATATCTACAAATAACTTTGGAATACCATATGTCTAACTATTGATATCTATATACATGTAATAAGACTGTAACGGGTCAAATTCTGTACATTAAATATATTTTTGAAAATTTTTGATTGAAGGTTACCTTCCTATCGATACAGAAGCCTGTTTGTCTGTCTGTCTGTACGGTGTGTCCAATGGATGCCGAAATTACTGGACGGATTTGGACGAAATTTGGCAGGATTATTACTTATACTATGTAGAAGGATCTTGCATACTTTTTATCCCGAAAAATTTGACAGTTCCCCTGGGATATGGCATTAAATTACAACATTCAACATTACGAGTATTGCGTAAAAATTTTATGACTTTTTTTCATAAACAGACTTGCAATTCCCAAATGTAATTTGTGTTTTAGTTAAGATGTAAACAATAAAGAGTTTATCTATCTATCAATTGAAGCGAATCACTGATTTGATCAGGACTGAAGCGGGGCTGGAAGGAGATTAGACCGGGGCGATAATAAAGTTCGAATCCCAGCGTGAGGGAGTGGATCGTAACGGGAACGAGTTGTGAGCAAGCTTTAAGTGCGGCAAGTAGTATATAGTGGTAGTAGTATAGGTGGTAATTTGGGACAGGTGCGACCTGGGAGCTGAATTAGTGTGGGGCAGGAATGAAACCGAACGAGGGACGGAGTGAGATGGGAGTTCAACAAAGGATCTAGGTGGGTGCGCGGGACGTAAGTGGTATGAGAGCGAGTCGGGAGCGGAATGGGAGTAGAATGGGAGCGAGAAAAAAGTGCGGTGGGAGTGAAGTTGGAGAGGGAGAAGAGCAAGGTGTAAACGCTATAAGTGCGAGGAGGAAATGAAATGAAAGTGAGGTAGTAGAGTGGAAGCGAGGCGGCAATATGGCAGAAGTTGGACAGGGGTGGAGTGGGAGCAGGTGACAGCAAAACGGGAGTGCGACGGGAGCAAGGTGGACGTGGAAAAGATGTGAGGCAGGAGTGGAGTAGAAGCGAGGTGGGATTGAGACAGGAGCTGAACTTGAACAGGGCTGGAGCGAGTTAAAAAAGGGGACGGCAGTTTATTCTTCATTTAAATACATCTAAGTTTGACCACATACTCGATACTAATAAATTGAGTCGGCAGTTAGGTTAGGAGCGCGGCGGATGTGTTTTCTTACGCGTATGAAGTCGCGGGTACAGCTAGTTATGTCAATATAACTACTTTTTATATTTTAAAAGTTTATTGAAATGCCGACAAAAATCAGACCGTGTTATCCATATTTGTGTATTAATCCTTATCCATATAAATTATTTTGTATTCAAGATTTTAATTCTATTTCAATACCTGTAGATTACGTACTTTTGAATTATTCAAATTAGACATTCCATTCAAAAGATATTACAATTTTAAAGATTCTATACAGCGATCTATAATATGTACTACTTCACTGATTCATCACGAAATCTCAAAAACCACTTAAGATACGAAGCTGAAATTTGGCATGTATGTTCTTTAGATATATAGCAGGGTGGAACGAAAACATATTTTTTTAATTTCGATTTGGAATAGTTGCAGAAAGTTGTAGAAGGTAACTCATATTCCCAGTAAAAAAAGAAAAAATAGAACTATTGTAGGAGCCTTGACATCAAAAATTTCGAAAAATAAATAAATTTAAAAATAAAAATAAAATAAAATGTAAATACTTGCACATAATACAAAAAGTGCACTATAAATGTTACTAGAATATTATATAATAATATTTTATCACTATTTTTGTATATTTAACACTATGTTACTCATTTACGTGTGCATTATCAAGACATCGGCTTGTTCGCCAAAAATCATACGAAAAAAGTTTGAGATAGCACTAGTCTGGTAAAGTCATAGGTAAAGATTTTCCATTCTGTATCTTTCTGTCTAATCGACAATGGCGTACGACTGTTTTCTAGCGCGTCCCCAATTTCATTTCAGGGGTGTGTATTTGTATGTCTGTCTGTGGCATCGTAGCTCTCAATAGAATGGGCCGCATAATAAATCATTTCATGTTCATCAATATTTACTTGTAAGACAAATAAACACGTATTTAAAAACTTATTAATCTCTTTTGTTTTAGGGCATTTGCGGAGACTGCTCGTAACACTCACATTGATTCTGACTAAAAAAAAACTATTTGTAAAACAGTTCCATATAAATGTCTTGTAAGCGATGTATTATCAATTAGGAAAGATACTGAGAGCATGTGTGTTACTAGTAACACTTGTGAGCGCCCAGAGGACGACAAAATCTTGGTGGAGACTGGAAGAGGATGTAAAAATGTATATACGGCGATACAATGCAAATCCAGTGCAGGCGACAAAGAAAATCGGACAACAAGTAGACTCACTATCTCAAGTAGACGGGATGTTTCTAATGGGTCTGAATCGAACTTATTTAATTAAAAACTTACTGACAATGCCCTTGATTCAAAGAAGTACACTAATGCAAGATGTTCGCAATGATATACTACCGAAAGATTTTTTAAAACTTATACCTGCTCGGCCGAAACCTCATCCGCAGGGAAAGAGTGATTGTTTTCTGCACTCAAGAAGTGACGTTAGAAGGGCACCTGGTAACTGTTATGGTGATTCGCCTGATGGAAATTACATTAAATGGTTTTTAGTAGAAATAAGACCAGAATTAATGTATACTTTTGATATAATATTGTTTAGTAATACTGAGGAAGAAAACTCAAAATTATGGTACCTTATTTTCTATTTACGCATTTTGGCTACACATGCCTGGGACCCATTTGAATTTGTGAAATTAACAAGTAGTAATTTGCTTGAACATATTTATGCTAATACGCAATCTCTTATTGATATTACGCACCGTATAGAAAATATCGAAAAGTTATAATAATATTGTTAGTATAAATATTGTTGGAATCGCCTGATAATTCAGCAATCTTACTGCTTTGAAAGACAATAATATCGTGATCGTAGATCGTTCCCAACGCCGCGCCAGGCAGTGTTCGTCGATGTCACCATTCCACATGATGAGAATCTCGTGAAGGCTGATAAGGACCAGCTCAACAAGTACCTTGACTTGGCTCACGAGATAACCGCCATGTGGGATGTTGACTCGACGATCATTATCCCGATAGTCGTATCGGTGAACGGCTTAATTGCGAAGAGCCTCGACCAACATCTCAAGAGGCTCTCGCTTGATAGTAGACGGACGGATACAAAAGGCAGTGGTTCTGGATAAGGCACGCATTGTCAGAAGATTCCTCAGTCTGGCGGTGGGGGCTACCCCCACCACCAGACCAGAGTGGAGGGGGTCGACCATGTCTCATATTTTCTTACAAGGGGGTGGGAGGGAGTCTTGATAGTTCTTACGTAAGATCACAAAAAATAAATAAAAGTTAAAATTATACTTTGAAAAAGCGCGGACAACCGCGCGAGTGCCGAAATGCGCTCGGATGTGTATAAAAGTACAAATTCTAAACATTCCTAAAAATTGTTACTTTGAAAAGTAAACATGACATTAAACCAAACGTGTATTAATTTTTCCTTTAGATTCTTACGTAATAAATATTACACAGGGGGGGGGGGGGGGGGTCTGGCCTATTCTTATTTTTTCTTATATAGGGGGAGGGAGGGGGTCAAAAACTAGCAAAAATAGTCTTACGTAATAAATGAATGGCCCCTTAACCAGAAATCATTTGCCAATCTATTAATTTAGTAAATATATTAATAATACAATGTATATACCTTTATTATGTACCCTATGTTAAATTTGCATATTATTAACAATCAAATTCTACAAAAGTTAACCCATCAACACATTGAAAAAAAATGCATAGGTAACCAAACTTTCATAACTTGTACCACACACCATAACAAAACACTGAAGCTACCTAAAATGAAATAATCAAACAGATTATTGCGAATTTTTAATCTTTCTAAGATTATTAAAATACAAGTATTATTTAGGGCCCTTCCAAACTATATTTTGTGTACCTAAGTAAGTATATTTGGTAGTAAAATTGTTTATTGTAGTTTCCCTTGTAGCTACCTACGTTTTAATTGTATGATGTTATGGTATGTGACTTGTGACACAGTTGAAGGTTGGAACAGTAGCAGCTTGTAACACAGGCATTACCACCATAGGGTAACCATTACCTAGCACGACTAGGTCTGCTCACGGAACACCCCACTGGCCATAATACTCGTACACTATATTAATAGGTAGGATTAATTGTGCTTTGTTATTACAATAAATGAAGTGAGGGTTAAACTAATGTTTTTTTAAGTTTTTGGAAATAAATGTATTTTGTATTTGTATATTTGTCTGTTTCCATTCATGTGAGTGAACAATTGAGGAGCACTTTGGAAGACGCGATTTCCCAATACAGATTCGCACTCGACTCGACTCTACCACGTTTACCTACTCATAGACGTAATCTAGCGCTAATTGGAGCCATGGATGTTCTGTTAGCTTCGTATCTGCGGACTAGCAGAGACTAGTTGGTGGCCGTAAGTAAAATAAATAAATCATATGACGTCCGTTTGAGCCGCGCGCGGGGGGTGTGGTGGACGGGACGGGCTTGGTCGTGGAGTCAGCGAGCCGGATGGGGAGACACATGGAAGCAGTTCATCATTGCCGATCGTGTCTACATATGTTTACTTTACATAATAAGATGGCGCGTCGACCCCAAAGTGGGTCTTGGCCTCCGACACCAAAAGACGCCGGTCTCTACGGCTCTGTGCGAGTACACGCCAATTCGCCTGCTGGAGATCTTGTACATCCGCCTCCACAGCGTCAGACCAGCGGTATCGTGGACGGCCCACTGGGCGTCGCCCAGTCGCTTCACCGCCCGATCCTCCTTAGCCACCGCAGCCTGTGAGCCTTTACCTCCCTTATTATGTGTCTATGTTTAAGAACTCGAAATATGTTATACGAAAATGAGTTATTAACACCAGCATACTAAGTAAATGATTGCGCATCTACCCATCTTGGAATTATATTTCTAAGTGTTTTCATTCCCGCGATATAGTAAGCAATTCAGCGGCTAAATGCACATTTTTTGGGGTAACCATAAGAAGAAAAGTAGCTACAGGCTAATTGTAGGTTAAATATACTTTAAAGTATCTTAACGTCTGTCTTACTTACATTGTCTTCTAAAATGTTGAAGCGCAATCCTACGTTATACAGCGGCAAAATACTTCAAACTAGATACTTATGCGGTTATGGGCTTAATACTGCGTATTTCTCTATTAACCCCTAATCATTTCAAAGAATATATGATAAGTAAAAAGGCGGCCAACAGATATTCATAAGTTAAAAGTTCGTTAAAGATTAAAGATAATAAAATTTTAACGAAGACGAGAGAGAGAATATAAACAATTATTATTGGAATTTGTCGTGGAGAGAACGTCGGGTCTTTATTCAAAACAGTTCTTACGTTTCAACACCAAAACGAAAGATCACAACCGAACCGAAAAGATTTCCAAAACTTACATATTTAAAATATATATATATATACAAAATATATAAGTGCTTTTAATATATTTTTCTATCAATACCGTGATTATGAGTTTATTGATTTATGGCTGGACAATTATGCGGCGCAGAACAAAAACTGGCTGCTCTATTTCTTTTTAACCGATCTTGTTAAACTATTTTGAAAAGTGGAAGTGTTCCACCACTAAGTGGAACTCTCGATGAAAAAGAAAAAAAAAGCCTACGACTTTTACGATTTTGTTGATTGCGTGGCTGATGCGAACTCTGGTAAAGTATCGGTAAAAGAAATGCAAATTACTGACTTCATTGATATTTGTGACTTTACGTCGACTCGAAGAACACAGCCCAAAGTTTATCTAAAAGACATAGTTCAGGTGAAGTTTAAACGAGGATCTTAAAACATGTTCTGATTATGATCGAGAATATGTTGAAACTTGTTTTCTAAAAAACTCATACTTGAAGAAAAATAACGATGCCGTTAATGTTAAAACAAACAGAGTAAGAGAATGTGGCATAGACAAATCCAGAAAAGATTTAATTCTGAGTAAACTACAAAAACTAATACCACCACACAAACTAAGATTCTGGCAAAACATCATTTGATTATTTTTGAAATTTGATGAAAGTGTCTGGTTGATCTCAACATATCTTGGATATTCATTAATAATAATTAAAGAACTGAATGAATAAGTTAAGTTTTAGAATATTTTTTGTTTAAAGAATATTTAATATAATTTCTTTCAAGCGTTTATACCCATACTGTTTTCACTGTTGTTTTGGTTAACGACAACAATGACATTCATGCCCATACTGTTTCTAGTGTGTAGTTGTGTACTGCTATATATTTCTTCAATGAGGGTAGTTAAAAATAATATATTGCAATAATTAATTGACTTACGCGTTGTTAAGATAATTTTCTGATAAAAGTCTCGCGTACCAGGTTTTCCGGAATGCACTACTACTTTTACGTGCTGTTTATGATTCACAAACTTAATATATTTTAATCTTGAAAGAGTATTCCGCGTACAGTTAGACACGTCTACTCGTTACAAAAATCCGGACGGAAGGGATAAGCAATTCTCGTTTTTTCTTTTAATAATAATAAGCAATTCTCGTTTTTTCTTTTCACTATTTTGATTTGATTAAATGATAATTTTGAATACTTAATACTTTTTATTTCTCACCGATTCTATATATTTAATGCTCTCGAAAGTCTTAACCGTCTTTACAGTAAATAATTATGATTTTTCATACTATGATTACTACATAAAAAGGCGGTCCCATTAAAACATACGAAACTAACCACCTTCTTACTTAGTTTTGTCCATGTTAAATAGTTTAAAATCTATCTGATACTACTAAAAACGGCGACTACTAAACAAGATAACCGCTATATGTCGTATCATTAACAAAAGAAATATGTGAAAATAAAATTCATAAAGAAATTCATACGCAAGAAGGAGGTTAAGGTACTTGTAGCGGCCTTTATATCTATTATTATTACAACCAAGAGAAAAAAATACTAAGATAAACGAGAAAAATACATTTTAAATTGTCATGAAACATGTTGTTTAACGTAAGCTAATGAAAATAAATACTAGATTTTGTTCGCTACTAAACTCAAAAGACCGATTCGCGCTATCTGTTACACAGGACAAGAAATCACGTTTCCCACCTTTTTGCGTTTTTCTCGAAATCCACTTTCTGCACGTAGCCGCCTTTTGCCATATCAGGGCAGATTCTCTGACGTCATACTATTTGAGCCTACTCTTAAGGTACGTAATAAAATATTGATATTATGTTCTTTAATATTTTTGCACAATATTTTGTTCTATTAAAAATACTTTTCGCAGTGGACGCGATATACCTAAGATGTTTTCGGCCTTAACGAAAAACGTTACTTAACTTTGATCAACGTCTCAAATTCTATGTCTTCTTTCCGCAAGTGTCATTACGTGTCAGCGAAAAGTTTAGAAAATATGTTGAGTATTACTCAAATATGAGTAACGTTTCTCGATGCGTGGGGGTCACACCACCCAAGGCACAGCGACGCGCGGCGTAACGGCGCTTATTTTTCTATTAGTTTTTTTTTAATTCGCGATATCTTTTGAATGGAATGTCGGATTTGAATAATTCAAAACAGCCTTGAAAACTAAATAATTTATTTGGATAAGGATTAATACAAAGGTATGGGTAACATAGTCTGATTTTGATCGGTATTTCTATCAACTTTTAAAATGTTAAATGTAATATTTTCAAGCAAGTTGATGGCCAATCGTAGATCTATCTTGTATAAAAACCGGACAAGTGCGAGTCAGACTCGCCTAAATAAAAGGGGGAAATCATATATTTTTTTTATATTTTCCTTCATAAACCGAAAAATATACTTAACACATTCCTTGCTCACCTATAGTAGCGGCGCCTCCCACTCGGATCCGAGCAAGTGTCCCGTTCGTTTTGTAGTAGTCAGTAAACCGCCGGCGTTTGAGGCAGTCAACGTTGCTTTACGCGGCTACTCTCTACTTAATCAAAATTCGCCTAAAAAGTTTTAGTTCCCAGCTGAAGTGAAGGGTATGCAGGGGGGAAAAATGTGTTAAAAACCTGTTTTAGCTTATGTTAATGAGGCTCTTTCATATCATACCCCACATGATACGGTTAATTCACTTTAAAATTTGGGCCCTCATTCCTTGCATAGAGACACAATTTTTTGTGATTAAATTAAAAATTTCCAGTTTTCGGATTTTTTCCTATATGTATACTCTAACACAATGCTTCTTGCCAAATTTCAGAGTTCTAGGTCAACGGGAAGTACCCCATAGGTTTTGATTCCTCTGTGAGTGTCGAAATGTGCGTTTTTTACGACATATTCGGCTGTAACTGTTTTTTTACGAAAACTGAGAAATTTTATTTTTCTTTCTGCAGCAAGATACTATGGATCTGCGTGTATGGTTTTAATTTCAACTCGATACCTTCACGCGTTCCCGTGATAAAGGTCTTGACACCCGGACGGACGGACAGACGGACAGACAGATGGACAGACGGACAGACGGACAACAAAGTGATCCTATAAGGGTTCCGTTTTTTCCTATTGAGGTAGGGAACCCTAAAAATGTAAAAAAGTAGTTATAGTGACGTAATAACAATAGTTAGACATATACTATCGCAATGTTTTTTGTAGATATTGGTATATTCTTTAATATTGTAGTTTTTTTTTTATTCTATCATCAATAATTTGAGCAGCGATGAAAGACATTTTATTGAATTTTTTACACTTTGGGTTATATTATAGAAGTTTTAGTAAGGATCCCTAATTTTTCTAGTAAGGTAAATATAGAAAGATAGATAGATAAACTCTTTATTGTACACACCTTAAAAGTAATAACAAAGTACTTAAATAGACTAGTGCAACAACAGGCGGCCTATTCGCTAAAAGCGATCTCTTCCAGGCAACCATAGCCTATGTTACTCAAGGATAATGTAATATTCTAGTGATGAAAGAATTTTTGAAAACGGTTTAGTAATTTTTGAGTTTATTCTTGTCAAACATACAAAAATATAGTGTAGATATATACTTTTATTATGGTCACTATAGTAGTGAGGAATTAATGAAATAATTTATCATAGCAGAATTAATTATTATTTCAGTGGTTTGACTTTTCAAATTGTGTGTCACATTGTCGATGGTTTTGTGGCGACATACGTCACCACGCACACACACGAGAGCGCGGGAGGGCGAGTGAGGCGGGCGTACTTATCCCGCGTCGGGATACGCACCCAAAACAGTCAGCAATCTTATGGCACGCGACACACACGCGGAGTGAATTCTCTTGCGGTACAAGAGACACGCGATCGAACGACCGAAGAGTGTCGGTTATCTTACTCGTCTCGGTCTCCTCCCGCGTGCTCTCATTTATCTTGTGTTTCGCATTGTTATTGTGTTCGTGTCTTCGAAATACATAATTAGTTGGGACATGGTGTTTCATTTCTTGGAACCGGCCGCCTAAGGAGGCTGGTTCTCCACCATCCCGCGTGCCACGGCTGGCTCATAAAAGAAGGAACCAGAGACCATTGGGCCCCCGCCGTATCATCATACAGCGGTGGCTCCTCCCTGGCATCACCCATCATTGGTGACCCTTCAGTTTGTTCCCTATAATATTTTTTTATTGGTGTTCTAACAACTTTCAACTAAAGTAGTAAGAAGGGCAATTCAATTACCAGTACTACTACTAGTAGTAAGATCAAAATAAAACGGGCAACAAACGAATAATTCCTAGCAGTGTGCTAGCGCTAGCGCACAGAATACATATAGCGACGCGCGCTCGTACAGGTATGTGCGTGCGCTACGTTTGTGTTTGGGGTGCCGTGTGAGTGCAAATGGAGACAGCAATACCTTAACCACATACCTAATATTTAAAAACCGCGTACGATAAGAATCCTCGTAAATTGACTAATATAGGCGGTAAGAAGTCAAGGAAAAAAAATCACTCCAATCAATCTTGTGTTAATTTATGTTATGTTATGTGGTATCATGGAATAGGGATTTTACTATGATGGCATGGTTTGGTACATCATATTTTTGTCAAGCGTACCGCTTGCGAAATAAGTATATACCGTCTCAGCGCAAAACGTTGCCCTTAATACTTATATATATCTATACTTGGGCAGTTACTGCGTATAACTTGCAAAGTTGATTTAAGGAACTCACTATCCGGTAATGGCCTATGGCATGGCCCTCAGCACATCTTTAAATAAGCTATTTATTTTTTCCTTAGACCATAATAAATTGCTGAAAAATTCTCATGACTCACGATCTTTTGAGGAAATGTAAAGGCGAATTTCGGATCATAAACCAATGTAGGTATAACTTTCATTAGCTATCATAACTACACACACATAGCATAGATGGCCATACCCTGTCCTTTAGTGAATAGTAAATTTCCTAAATCAACTATCCAAGGTCCAAAACTACCTATAAACCTTTAACCAAGAAAGTAAGTTATTATTATTATATTAGCCCGCATCTTCCCATTGCTGAGCAAAGGCCTCTCTTCCCTCTTTCCATATTTGTCTATCGGATGCTATTTTAGACCAATTCTTATTGAAATTATCGAGCTCATCTATCCACCTCTTTCTAGGCCGGCCTTGCGGCCGTTTAACGCCTGGGACCCAGTCTGTGGTGGATTTTGCCCATAATTCTTCTGGCATGCGACAGACGTGTCCAGCCCAATCCCATTTTAGAATAGCAGCTTTTTGAGTTACGTCGATGATCTGAGTTTTGGAGCGCAGTATTGTGTTTCTGATACGGTCTTGTAATTTTACGCCCAAAATACTGCGCTCCATAGCTCGTTGGCAAATCGCGAGCGTGGACCTCTGCTCGATAGTCAAGGACCAAGTTTGAGCACCATATGTGAGGATGGGGGGAAAGTAAGTAAATACTTTTTGAAATAAACTTATAATTTCACACAAATACAGATTTATAATAGAAATACATATTTTAGGCATAATTTAAAGTTACTTACATATTCTATTTCTATGTTAAAATGTTTCGACTATGGTTTTATGCTGCTCTTTTGAAAAAGGTCCGAATGCGGTTAAAACTATAGTCTGAACAATTCGAAAATTATATTTAAAATACAAACTTATGTAAAAGACAACCGACATATAGATGATTGTTTGTTATAAAGCGCTTGATAACAATTTCTGTATGAATTTCGACATTACTATGAATATTCATCAAGACCGTATTGAGCGGGCGTAGGCGGCATGGGCACGGGCATGGGCGTAGCTATTATAGCTTTCTCATGGGGGGTGTCCGCGGGTACAAAATGTACTACTATTTGCCTCTTTATTTGCGCAAACTATACGCAGACGAGTACTGGTTTCTAAAAATACACGAAAATTAAGCTACGGACAAACGTATAACTGTAAATAAAGTGTATAACGTAACGTCGGAACATTATTAATTTATATTATACTAGATGTACCCTATGATTTCACCCGGTTAAACAAGCACTCGGAATTTGCATAATTCAAGTAAACAAAACATAGGTAGGTAATAAGTATGCGCGAGCGAAGAGAGCGCGAAAATTATAGTAGTGTTTTTATAATAATATGATTTATTTCTCCTATTAGTGAGCCAGTTTTTCTATGGTAAAATAGCAATAACGATAGCAAATTTTGAAGGTTTTTAAAATGAAATCTTGAAAGTGATTTGATTCATTGATCGTGTTAGCGAGCCTAGGTTTTTGTGGCCCAGATGAACCAAACAAGTAATTATGTGTTATAAGAAAAAAATTAAATACCCGACTGAATAAGAGTGACTTTTACGATAACAAAAATTATATTTACAACCATTTGAATGCATTGATGCCAATTTATTATTCCTAAATTTAAACTTATGACTTTATAGAAAATTACAAACATATCTACGCGCTCCTTCCTTGGTTGTCGGAAAACAATTTATGGTTAGTGATTAGTTTTTGGTGAATTATTTTCTTGTACGGCACTTTAAATCTTTTAGAAATTATTAACGCAAAAATTATTTTTATGTAAAATTGGCTTGGATCGAATTGAATTTTTTGTGAAATATTTGTGTTTTTTTACATAAGGTATGACTGACCACTAATTCGCATGATACGAAGAACGATTTTTTTATAAGTTTATTCAGTCATTTCATATCTTGCAAAATGTGTGCATGCGCGAGCGAAGCGAGCGCGAAAAATATTGAAGCATATTAAGAACGTTTTTTGTGAGAAAGTATGCGTAAAATCGCTTTAATAGATTATAAATGCGCATTCTTTAGAATAATTTAAAACAAACATTGTTTATTACGAAAAAAATCGTTAGAGATTATGAAAAAACGTTCTACGTTTTATTTTTGTAAGAGATGTATTATTATTATTACAAAAATATAGCCTGTAACACTCTAGAAGCGAAGACGAATATAATGAAACCTCGCACATCAAAATCGGTCAAGCTGTTCAGGCTGTAGGCTGTCATATAGAATATTACCCTCCTTTATTATATGCGTGGGCGAAGAACGGACTAAAGTACCTACTGCATCTCTAGTAAAACTCGTTATGTCAACCGCGCATCAGGTGATGCATATTTTTTAACATCCGTGCCATCAGCGATATTCCGACATTTTGATAAGATAAAGATAAAGATAAAGATAAAGATAATTTATTTGCATACAACACGAGAATTTTATACAACAAGTGCATAAAAGATGTTACACTAAGTTTAGTCGCTTAAAATCATGTTGTGCCGATTAGGCGTACAAATGTCAGGTAGACAGCATCATGCACATGCGAAAAATTAAAAAATAATAATTATTATTATTTGTTATTAGATTAATACACAAATCAAAAATATCTATAATATGACAAAGCAGAAGCAATAAAAGATACACATAATGTCAAATAAAATTAAAATTTGTCATTTAAAAAATCATTGATAGAATAATAACACTTCTGCAATAACAATGCCTTCAACTTTTTTCTAAATAAATTACTATTCTGGTCTCTTATTGACTTAGGAATCTTATTGTAGATTTTAGGACCCATACATACGATGCTATTTTGCATCAGTGCTGTCTTTCCTTCATGTACGCGCCGTTTGTCTTGGTCGCGCCTATTTCTTACAGTAGTATCAGATAGTGTAGGGAATCGCTCCCGGTTTGTTTTTACAAAAAGGGCCGTTTCTAAAATGTATAAACACGGAAGTGTAAGAATTTTATACTTTAAAAAATAGGGCTTACAACTATCTCTTTTTTTGAGTTTAAACATTGAACGAATACAGCGTTTCTGCCTTTTAAAAATAATAATTTTATCTGTTGAATTTCCCCAAAAAATAATCCCGTACCTCAAAATTGATTCAACTAACCCATAGTAGGCTTTAAGTAAAGATTCTATATTTAGAGTACGAGCTAGTTTGGCGATGGCATATGTTTGGCTACTTATTCTTTTCGAAAGGTGCTCTATTTGTGATTTCCAATTCAATTTTCGGTCAATATATAATCCAAGAAATTTTGAGCTTTCTACTTCATTTATAATGTTATTGTCATATGCTACATTAATATTACCTTTGTTTGTTTCTCTTTGTCTAAAATGCATTATATTTGTTTTATTTAGGTTAATTTTTAAGTTATTGTTGTCAAGCCAAGATATAACTGAGGTCAAAGATTTAACAATATCGTTTTCATAAGAGTCAAGTGTTTTACATGCTACAGTGATAGTGCTATCATCTGCAAATAATGTCATAGGTTGAGATGTAGCATTAGGCAAGTCATTTATGTATGCTATGAATGAAAGTGGTCCCAGGACACTACCTTGTGGAACTCCGTACGCCACTTTGCGTTCATACGATCTATATATTTCTTCTGCTTTCGTGTTAAGATTGACTCGACTGATTTCCGTGATTTGTATTCTATCTGCTAGGTAAGACTCTATCAAATCTAAAACGTTGCCACGTATTCCATACGCTTCTAATTTACTAGCTAAGATTCTGTGATCTACGTAATCGAACGCCTGCGTCATATCACAGAATATGGCGCACACCGGAGTGCTTTTATCCATACATATTAAGACGTTTTTAATGAAATCGTATATGGCCATATTAATACTTCTATTTTTTCTGAAACCCTTTTGTTCATTGCATAGAATATTATTTTTCTCTAAATAATCATTTAACTCATTATAAACATACTTCTCGAAAATTTTTGAAAATATCGATATAAGTGCAATGGGCCTATAGCATTCCATTTTCTCTCTATTGTCTTTTTTAAATAAAGGTTTAATAATGGTCGTTTTCAGAGAACTCGGAAATGTGCCTGTGGATATACACAAATTAATAATATAGCTTAGAGGGGTAGATACATACTCACTTACTGATTTTATTATGAAAGTTGAGATTTCGTCATCACCAACACTTTTAGTGTTTTTAAGGTTTTGTATTATTTTGCTTATTTCTTGTGGCGTGCTTGGTGCCATGAACATAGAATCTTTGCTATGATTTATATTAGCAGTCACTTTATATCCTGACTCAGGGACCGGTTTTATTTTATCTATGAAAAAATTATTAAATGCGTTGGCTATAGCTATCGGATCCGTTATATCTTCATTATCTTGTTCAATTTATGTTATGGCTTCTTTAGGTAAATTTAATTTGGTACTATTTATGATTTGCCATGCAGTTTTTGACTTGTTATGAGATGAATTTATCTTAAAGTTATTTTGTGCCCGTTTAGTTAGAACAATGATCTTTCTAAGACGTTTTGAGTAATTAAGGAAGATACTTTTATTAGTTTTTGTAGGATTCAGTCTATATTTCCAAAGTAAATTTCTTTTGTTTTTGCTACAAATTTTTATGCCACGTGATAACCACTTTATGGATTTATTAACTCTAATAATAACTATTTTATATGGAAAGCACAAATTATAGTATAGTTTGAAGTTTGAAAAAAAGTAATTATATGCAAGATTTGCGTCAGAAAAGCTGTATAGTTCTTGGAATAAAACATTACTAAGACACATTTTAAATTTATTAATATTTTCAACAGAATAATCACGCTGCTTTTTCCTCCAGAATTTAAGTAGCGCGTTTTTATGGACTGGGAACTTCATTACTAAAGCACTGTGATCAGATAAATCTAATTCGTGCACTTCCGTATTACAAATTTTTTTACAGTTATATGCCATATTATCGATACATGTTTGGCTTGCAAAGCGAGTCGGTTGTTTCACCGCCAATTTAAAATTATGGTTTCCTAGAATTGATTCGAAGTCTGATGTCAAATTAGATGCTTTTAGTATATTAATGTTAAAATCACCAGCAATGACGATTTGTTCATATTTTTTGTTACTCGTCATGCTCAATATTTTATCCAGTTTACATAAGAAAGTTTTTAAATTTGATGTTTTAGGTACTCTGTATAAACATATTATCAATAATTTATGTCTAATCAATTCTACGGCACAACACTCAAAGACACTGGTCAGTGATTTTTTTTTAAATTCCGGAACCTCTCTCCATTCATGTCCATTCCTCACTAAGATACACGAACCACCTTTATTTGTACTGTCTCTGCAGAAAGATGCAGCTAGTGTATAATTAGGAACATAAACATGTTGCTCGAAACCAGCCATTATATTATGCTCCGTTATGCACAACACATCTGAAATAATACTCTTTTCTGCTAGTTGATCCAGGGCAATTACTAGTCTGTCTGTCTTGTTGATGAGACCCGCAATATTTTGATGTAGAATATGAAGGTAATTATTCACGAAAAAATGAGGATTTGTTTATATTATTATTGAGTGGTTCGATAACATTCTGATTATTATTATTTCCGTTGTTTTTTACTATTCCAGTGAAATAGTTTTTTAATGTCTTGAAATTTGTCTGCATACCAAGCTTGTTGATTGTACCAGAATTCCTAGAGAACATAGTATGATCGTATTTAAGTTTCCTGTTCGAGTCAAATATATATGCGTAGTTATGTGTTAATGCGTCGAGATATAAAAGATTGTTGAAGTTTTCTACTCGTCGATTATATAGTTCCGTCATTTGTCCGTACTTGTATGTAGGTAGACATATTACTATATTTGTATTATTGACTTTCTGTAAAGTCTCTCTAATCATAACGACCAAGTCAAAATAGTTGTTTGTCGTTTTAAAATCGTCTTCTCCTATTATTACTATGCAAACATCTTTCATTGTAAAATCTGCTACTTTTAACTCTATACCCGTGAAGAGTGAGTTTATATTTCCATGAGGCTGAAGATAGTGGCAGAAGTTTTTAACGCTGCCCCACGTGTCCTCCGCAATTGAGAGTAACTTATTACGTTTATCACAGCTTAGAATACAAATTTTAGGTGTAAGTATTGACTTCAGTCCTGATGCCTTTTGTTTTGGGTCAGGTTTCGGTATTTCGTTACTTTTATCTCGTACTTTTGGTAATAGTTCTACGTTTTTTCCCGTAACTTCCTCTATGTCAGCGTTATGCGTCAAGTCAATATGTCCCTGTCGTTTGATAGACTTTTTTTTTGGTGTCACCTTTTTCTTAGCCGGGCTAGTAGAAATTTTCCTAAGCAATTCATTTTTATTTAGTAAATCCTCATTAATACGTTTGAGGTTCAGATTCTCCGTTGACAAACACTCTATCTCCTCATGTGCACTTTGTAATTGAATTTCAAGAGCCTCAATTTTATCCTTTAGATTTTTGTCTTCTAAACTTTCGTCTGAAATATCTGGCAAGCTATTTACAGATCTATCCGGAGTTTGTGATAGTATTTCGCTGTCCGTCTGATTCATCGAGTCAGACGTAGTACGCTTACGCCGAAAAGTAATATTTTCTAAGAAATTCATTTTAACTTAAATGCAGTTACTTTAAAGACTTGTTATGTATGTCACTGGCTTTATAATCAAAAAATAATAATTTTAAAACAGTTTTAAAACAAGTGTAAAGTATTTTGTAATAAAATAAAGTACAAAAAAAAAAAAAAAAAAAAAAAAAAAAAAAAAAAAAAAAAAAAAATGTCACTAATTCTAAACTACGAGTAATTCGAAAAAGAGTCCACAGAACGTAAGGTGACCGATCTCTGCATGCCACTTTGACAAAATTATGACAAAATAATGTTCAGTGCTTATTTGCTAAGTACGTACGGTACCGCCGTCGTCGGCCGTTAGTAATGCCGCACTGTTATTGGTCCATAGATCACAGGTGACTCACTACACTAAATTTTGATCACAACAATGTAAATATATGAGATTTAATTATTTTATTCTGTTACTAAAACATATTATATAACCACGACAGTATATTTCACGTATTGTCATAGATTTTACACTTGATTTTAACGAAATAGCTCACTTGATTTAAGTTGTTTACAAAACGAAAGTGAATTGTTCACGTCACAGGTTATTTCAGATTTTTCCAAGATATAGCGAGTTATTGTGATCACAAACACTGTCACCGAAAAATCACGTAACGAGATTACTATTACAACAAGAATTAGTGTGGAATAAGCACTTAAAATATTTATTCAAATAAAATCGCGTAAGAGTAATGTTTACTCGACGGCCGCGCCATCTACCCCAGCAGCACTTATTTTTTTTTTTTTTTTTTTTTTTTTTTTTTTTTTTTTTTTTTTTTTTTTTTGACAGCACTTAATTTTTTTTTTCGGCCAATGCCATGGGCCTCCAATAAAATACGACCCGTGAAAACTCAGTAGCCAGATAGCCCATATGCGGGCTGTGAACTCATGACGCTATTGGCCTACAGCCCATATATGGGTGTGGACTGTGAACCTGATAAGGCTAAATATTAAATTAAAACAAAGGAAAAAAGAGATAGAGACTCTGAGTGAGTATAGAAAATGTATCACATTACTGTTTGGATATCTTTGCTTTATGTAATTAATAGTTTCGTTGTTTTTTTTTTGTGTTAAGTACTGGTCGTTCGTTTCAACTAAATAATCGGTTCTGGGTTCGACCAGCCTAGCGCAGCTTCATAGAAACTTACAAAATGTATGAAACAGTTGCGAAAATATTACATTTATCTACACTAAGTATTTGACATAAACTTCAACAGATTTTTATATCTTTGGCTGCTATCTCTGAAGTCCATTCTTCCAACAACAAACGAAAGAATCAAAGTAACGAGATCTAATGAAGACAAATATGAGAAATTTAAACATAAACCTTCTTTAAATTTGCCAAACAAATATTATTTCGCTGTTTCCTTGGTATTGTACCATCACGATTAACGAAATTGAAAAGATAGAGATGAAATTTAACGATTTATTTTAGGTGACGAATGTAGTATGGGCAAACAGGCTTAGCCTGCCCGTAGAGCGAATAAAATAATCAAGTCAACTTGATTATTTTATTCGTTGATGATAGTTGAAGTAATATCGTATTGTCAATTTCGAACAGAATTACGCACCCGTTTCATACATTTCGAGTCAAATCAAATTCGAACAGAATTACGCACCCGTTTCATACATTTCGAGTCAAATCAAAATTTGAAATATCATCTACAGATTTATATAGATTTTTCCCCTTTATTAAAGATCCCGCTTTCAATATACAGCATAGCGTTCTATTCTTTTTAACCGACTTCAAAATAAGGAGGTTATCAATTCGACCTTTATGTATGTAATATTGTCAGAACTGCACAGTTTTTGGATATGTTAGTCTATACCAGGTTCTAAACATGTGTACCAAATTCCATGTATATGTATGTTTGTAAATTTTTATGTTTGTCCATGTAGGTATTACGCAGAAACTAGAAGCTGTATTGTAAATATTCTTTTTTATTGAATAAAGTACCTCTCAACTTAGGAGTCACTGTAAGTTTTATCAAAATTGGATCAGTAGTTTCAAGATATTTTAAGGACTTTTTTACTATAAAATATGAGCGTTTCAACGACGCTATACAAACTACTGGGCGGATTTGAACGAAATTCGGTAGGTTTATCACTCCATGCTATATGTAAAGGGATCTGTCTGACATACTTTATGATTCAAAAGATTAGATGGCGGACGCGTTAGGGTCGCAGAGAAAGAGCTGTGTCACTGATAAGGTGCGATGCTCACCCTGTCCTCTGCGACTGCTTGGTAGGCGGTGGGGCCACGTATCTGACCCACCGAAGGGACCAAGGGCGTAAGACACGGGCTCGTCTTGTGCCCCTTCTGGTGTGGTCACTCAGCCCCGGACGGTCACAACTCTTTAGCTCAAGTTCTAACTTGCATTGTATAAATTCTAATTCATTTATTATCATAAAAACGGTAAGTATACATTTACTTTTATGTCACGAAGAATATAATGATATATATATATACATTTATATTTATTTAACTAAATTAATTTAACGTCAACACAATATCCAACGGATAAGCAAACCTACTTATTAGAATTTACAATTAATTAATTACAGTTATGTCCAGATAATAATGTATAATAATAATACAAATACGCAGGGGCGGCTTTATGGCGAGCCGTCGCCGTCGGTGAGTGACGACACCGCGTACCCCGATGTTTTCCTGGGGCTAAATTAGGCCTTGTCCTCCATTTCCGATACAGGCTGGTCAGCGTGGTCAGGATAAGTACTGGATTCAAGCTTTTCTAAGCGTCTCTTAATATCAAGAATAGCTTTTATGTTTGCAATAACATTATCTCGTAAATTACCTGTCACTAAGCTCACAAGGGTGAAGGGGTTTTCAACGTATTTAACTAAAGTTCGTAAATATAACATAAGATACCACAACTTAGAAGTATCTTGGGTCACATCACTATACAAAACAAAGTCGAATGTATACATGAAATCTAATCTTATAGTCCTGAAAAACATGTTAAACTCTTCTCTCTTCCATGCAACACGGTGATCATAACAGGTTCCAGGTACTGATCTAGATTTAATTCTATCATCCTGGAAACAATCATTACCATCAGGATTCCTCTTTTCTCTTACAGGTATTAAATCCATCATATTTTTCGGCAAATCTTCATCGAGTGCAGATTTAATTTGTTTTGATCTATAAAGCAAAAAATCTGTTAAAACGTTACGTAATGAGTTATTTAGAGACGATAAATTTCTTAACTCTTCTTCACTGTTTAGTCTCCGAAAAACTTGTCTTCTCTCTCGAGTTGAAACTGAATTGATGCAATGCTTCCGTTCTAAGCCTGCGGTATCCATATCCGATATATATTTTTCTTGTCCAGGTGATGCACTTGCTGCCGTCTGGTAACTCACAAGTATCGCCAGCAAAATACGTATTTTCAATATCAAAACCAACTGGTAATACATTGCTCACAGTAGATGTAAAAAGTTACTTATTCAGTGGAAGAGTTCAATGTGGGTGTTGCCAACTACTTATTCAACACTTGTGGTACACTCGTAATTAGTTCTTGCCACTCTGCAAATAGTTAATAGACATAAAGTATATAAAATATTTCAATATATCAGTACTCAATATACAACGTGTTGCAGAAAGGTGCAACAATACTTAAAGCTGTGCCCATAAACCTAAACATCATTTTCTAAGGTTTTCACGATTATTATTCACTGAAATGAAACAAATTCTTACAGATTTATCAAAGTCAATGGATTTATTGCCAGGCTGTGTTACAGTGTTGTTATTACAATAGCAGGTATGTGTCGCGTATATTCTACACAATTTTATGACTTAAGCCTGACGTTTCGAACACTTTGCAACGTCAGCGTGTGTGTGTCTCACCTGACCATGGACGCTGCGTGACAGAATGACAGATGAATGACAGGTCCTAAAATTATGTAATACCCGATAAATCCTTTTTTTTTTTTTTTTTTTTCAATAAATTTAATTTATTTACTAAGAGATCAATATTAGGTATTACGAGGTTAGTCAAATATTATACGCCGTGCGGTCCCGGCGTTAGAATAGGACCGCCCCCTATCTTCCCGTGGGTGACATAGAAGCCGTCTAAGGGACACTCTCAGAGGGCACATTCCATCTCACGCCCTCTGCATTGCAACCCACTTTATTTAAATAATATTATATTCCACCCCACTTATTCCAACCAATTTTCAATGCTCCACATCTTTGTACGAACACTTCAATCCTCTCATAACGTATTGCACCCCCTTTTTGAATACAAATACAAATACAAATCCTTTATTGTCAGCTGTGTTAGAATACATGTGGTCAAAGAAAGAAGTATCAACAGCTACCCTTTTGGGCATACAACATTGTAGCTACCTAATTAAAATTTAAAATTTATTAATTAATGCGTATGTAGGTCGTTATATTATTAATTCAATTTTTATCTGTCCATGAGTAATTCAGTAATGTCAATCAGTTAATAGCAATAAATGTCAAGTTATAAAAAAAATAAAAAAATATTAGTTATTTATATAAATTAGAAAATGTGAAGATTCTTATCATTTAGAAAATTTTCAACATTATAATAGCATTTATTTAGCAATAGTTTCATTAAATATTTTTTGAATTTTATATATGTCATGGCTTTACATGTATCAGGCAAATGATTAAATATTTTAGTGCAAGTTACATAAATACTTTTGTCATAAAATTTTGTTTTTGGTCCCTGAGGGGGTAGGACATAATAGCCTTTGCGAGTTTTCCGTGGTTTGCGAGTTATTTTTATATTAAAGCTATTCATATTTTGCTTTACAAACAAGCATGCTTCTAAAATATACATTGACGCCAGTGGAAGTAGTTTAAGTTTTTTGAAAATTGGAACACAGCTTTGTCTTTGTCTAGCTCCTGTGAGAGCTCTGGCACATATCTTTTGCATTTTAAATACTGTTTTAATGTTGACAGAGTTACCCCATAGCAATAAACCGTACCGTAAATTGGAAGCTACATTTGCATGATACGCACAAATTGCCGCTTTCTGTGATGCTACTTTGCTTAGCCTTTTTAATGCGTAAACGTATCTACTGATTTTTTTGCGTACGTAGTCAATGTGATTCTTACAATTACCGTGACAGTCCACAATTAGTCCTAGAAATCTTATCTCTTTAACTTGTTCTATAATTGTATTTTGATATTTAATTATTATGTTTTGTGGCTTAGATTGTGGAAAATAAAATTGCATTGCTTTTGTTTTGTTTACATTCACTATTAAATTATTATGGTCGAACCAATTCATGATACTCTCAAGAGCTTTATTAATAGTGTTTTCATATTCTGATTTATTTGAACCCTTAATTATGAGTGTAGAATCATCTGCAAAAAGGACCATTTGATGATCTACTGTGCTTGGCAAGTCATTTATATAAACGAGGAAGAGTAGAGGTCCCAAAATACTTCCTTGTGGGACTCCATATTCTATACGTCTTACTCTTGATTTAAAAACAACTTCCTCGTTCTTAAGTATCCGCGTAATTTCAATATATTGTTGTCGATTATTTAGATACGATTCAATAAGTTTATACGCTATGCCTCTAATTCCGCAAGATTCTAACTTTGCCAGTAATTTTTTATGACATACGAAGTCAAACGCTTTTGACATGTCCATAAAAATTGACGTTACTGGTATTTTACTATTTAAACATTCGGATATCGTCTTCATCATTTCGTATACAGCCCTTGTAGTAGATCTGTTTCTTCGGAATCCGTGTTGAACATTGGTTAAAATGTTGTACTTTTCCAGATATTTGTAAAGTCTGGCATATATGACTTTTCATATATTTTTGACACGATTGGTACTAAAGCAATAGGTCGATAATTGTCACAAGATTCTCTGTCACCCTTTTTATAGAGAGGTTTTACAACTGTGATTTTTAGGTGGTCAGGAAACTGTCCTTGTTCAATAGATAGATTTATCAAATAAGATAACGGGGTAGCTATTACTTCTCTACAATGTTTTAAAACCTTTGTTGATATTTCGTCATGGCCTACACTATTTGTATCTTTTAAAGATGATATAACTGTATTGATCTCGTGGGGGGACGTTGGTTCTAAATATATTGAATGTGATATGTGATCCTTTTTACCATCGCATTTGTTTATTCGTTTCTTTTTTACAACTACACTTACATGAACCCAACTAACCCACCCCACTACTTGACCTTCACCTACTCTACCCTGACACCGACTTGACTTACCCACCCCACTTCTTCACTCTGACACTGACTTGACTTACCCACCCCACTTTTGACTCGCACTTGCCACCCCACTTTTTGACTAACACCTACCTTGACTCTGACACCGACTCGACTGACTCACACCGCTGATCGTGCTCTGATTACTCACACGTGATAAGGGCTCTTTCCTCCCTAGTGAGTTAAGAGTCACTATCACATGTGGCGGGTCGGGGCTGGGTGGAGGTGCGTTCAACGGTGCTTAGGTTACGATAAGGTTCCCTCCCCTCTCCCTCTCCAACACAACCTTCTTCCCCCAACATAAACTCCAACCCACTTCTCCCACAACAACCTTTTTCCCCCAAACAAACTCCAACCCACTCTTCCCTCACCATGGTGGTCGATATGAAGCGAGTTTGACTCACTAACCTTCATACACCACCACCTTAGGGACATCAGAGGAAATGTGTATACCATTAGCGCTGAACCTCTGATGTCCCGATATCCACACCATCTTCTTAAAACACCAACCCACACTTTAAAAAAAAAAAAAAGTCAAATATTACAAAAAAGAATCCTTAAAAACGCAAAATGTGATTATTATTTTTCCAATTATTAAGTAAATATGCCTTATTTAAATAACAGTCGTTCGTTAAAATTGTCTTTCAAAACAGTCAAATTGTAGTCATACTATCGACGATAAGTACCAACAATTATTATACATGCTTATTTTTGAACTACGTATGTAGGTATAATTATCTTTATTTAATTTATTTCTTAGGTCTAACTTTGACCTAAGAATTAAATTAAATAAAGAGAACATTTTACAATATAAATGTAAAATATACATATTATAAAAAAAACTTTAAAATAGAGTGATACAGAGAGAGGAATCTCCTGACAATACGTGCCGTGTCTAGGATGACTGCCTTCTGTATCCGACCGTTGACCCAACCATCGAACGCAAGCCTCTTGAGATATCAAGGCTTTTAGTCTAGTAAAAATAGGATTTGTGACAACATAAAAGACAACTAAGTATATTGTTATTTAAATGAATGTAGTGGTGTTTTGAAATACATTTGACACAGTTTCATAATGATATTATAAAAGCTAATTTTGTTACCTTTACACGCTCAAACAGCTGAACCGATCGTTATGAAAATTAGTAAAGAGATAGCTTTGGACCTGGAGACGGACATAAGCTACTTATCATCATCATAATCATCACCGTTTTTCATAACTACGCGAGTGAAACCGTGGAACGCAGCTAGTCTATAAATCGGGGATTGTTGTTGATCTATGATTTTTAGTTATTTTCCTATCATAATTTCAAAGAATCCCCCCAGTTGCAAATACTGTGATGTGCTCCATACAAACGGATTTATTTTTACTAGACTATTTTAGCTATGACACCGTTCACCGAAACGACTATCGGGACAATGATCGTTGAGTCAACATCCCACATGGCGGTTATCTCGTGAGCCAAGTCAAGGTACTTGCTGAGTCTAAGGGAGGCTGGGGGGCGGCCTCCGGCTGTGACGGTACTGTGTGTGGTGTACTGGGGGTGCTCTTACGAAAATCAAACGTTCGCAGTACATTAATTACTTAAAATTACTGGCTACTTTTCTAGGCCTTAAAGTTTTTTGAAAAGAACTGCTATATTGTCAAATTCTTTTACGAATTGTTAACATAACTGCAAAATCATATAACAATAGAATGGGCGGTGTACAATTTCCTCATTTAATAAGCAAAGCAAGAGAATTATGGCTGGCGACTGGAGTGTGTCTTGGCGACAGTCCTTGCCTCACACCAAATTCCAGTCTGTACACGTTCGATAGCGTCCCTGACCATCTTACATAGTTACTCTGATTTCCATACAATATTTTAGGAGAGATGTAAGTTCTGGGGGAAACTCTGTAACATCCCTTAGCTTCTGCCACAATCTGTCATACGCTACGAGATCAAACGCCTTTGACAAATCTAAAAAGCAAGCAAAGACAGGTGTGCTTCTGTCAGTGTAATACCGAACGGTATGCTTGAGACTCAATATGGCTGTTTCTGTCGACAACCCAGGTCTGAACCCGAACTGGGCGTCATGGAGCTTTAGATGTTGTCGCAACTGAGTATCAATCACACCGTCAAGTACCTTGGCAATTACTGTAGCGAGGGATATGGGTCTGTAGTTGCCCAAACTGGATACATCCCCCGTTTTATTTTTAACGATCGAGACAACCAAAGTCTTCAGCACGGCCTCCGGTAAGTATGAATGCTCAATACAGAAAGTGAAGAACATTATGGACTCACAGATAGCCCTTCAAAAACACAGACTATCATCATTGGAAGTTCTCGTTTAATCACTAGAATTGATTACATATCCTTGCCTAAAATTGTGTTTGCTGATGTTATAGTCCCCTTTAGTTTTGAGGTAAAAAAATTAGGGATCATTTTTGACAGCTGTTTGTCATGGAATCCTTAACTGCAGTATATGAAGCGTAAGCTCTATGCTTCAGCAGCATCGTTAAGAGGGATGAGAAATTTCTTGCCAACAGCTACCAAAGTGTCGCTAGCAAAATCTTTGCTTCTCCCTATTCTAGACATATGCTGACGTTTGCTACTTCGATTTGACCCAGGAGCGATTTGACAGGCTTAAGCGTCTCTAGAATCTTGGAATACGGTTTATTATTTATCGGTCTCCGAAAATATGACCATGTCTCTCATTTAAGAAATAAGCTCAAGTGGCTCCCTATTCGTCTTCGCCGGGATTATCACATACTTACTTAAGTTTACGTTTTACCTTCACCTGCGACACTCATTATAATAGATAATCTCAGGTCATCAATCAATTTAGCTCCCAACCCATTCTAATCAGTTTTATGTTTAGTCTATGTAAGTTTATCTTTATTATTATGTATATAATGAATATATGTAAGTACTTTTTGTATGTAGTATATTTTATGTTTATATATATTTATTAAGTCTTGTTTCATATGTGATTTCACCACAATCAGCGTTTACTTTTTCTTCTCTTTTAACATCTTAAGGTTGTCTGGAAGAGATCGCGATTAGCGATAAGGCCGCCTTTTAATAAATAATAGATAATAATAATAATATATATATTTATTGCACACCAACAGAAACAATAAAAAGAAACAATGTTTGGCAGTACAATGGGCGGCCTTATCACCTAAAGCGATTACTTCCAGATTTCGATTTGTACCTTTCTAACGCCTTAATTATGTACCTGATGTTATTTTTATCGGGGTCGGGAGCATCACGACGCTCAACAGTGAGCAAACGAATGGAGGAGGAGGTTATTTTTATTATGGTGTCAATAAAGTGTTTTTGTATTTGTATTATATTGTATGCGCCCAGTAGTTTGTACAGCGTCGGCGTCGTTGAAACGCTCATATTTAAAAATTAAATAAGCGGCCAAGTGCGGGTCGGACTCGCCTATGAAGGGTTCCGTAGCTGCAAGTAACTTAATATAATAGTTCATAATATAAAAGTTTATTTTTTTAATATTTTTTTTATATTTGAGTTGATTGAATGAAAGGTAAATTGCGGTTTACGATTTATGACGTATGTAACGCGGGCAGTAATTATGCCAGCCCTCGCCACGCCAGCCAAGCCAAGCCATGCCATTCAGCCAGCCTGCCTACCGATCCTTGCTAAGCTCATCAGCGCCCTCTATTTGAGTGTTGCACGCCTGACGTAATTGCGATAGCTTTAGCCACTCCCCTCCGATTCGGGGTGGGAGATATTATTTATATAGGCTGGGAGCTCATTTTAAAGACACTGTCTGTACGGGATAGTGATTTAAGTCGAAACTCTGTCCGTTTACTGTGATTAATTAATGTTTCACTTCAGTTTCACGTATTAAAAAAACTACTTACTAGATCTCGTTCAAACCAATTATCGGCGGAAGTTTGCATGGTAATGTACATCATATATATTTTTTAGTTTTATCATTCTCTTATTTTAGAAGTTACAGGGGACACACACACACACACACACACACACATTTTAACACTTTGGAAGTGTCTCTCGCGCAAACTATTCAGTTTAGAAAAAAATGATATTAGAAACCTCAATGTCATTTTTGAAGACCTATCTATAGATATGTATGGGTTTGATGAAAAAAAAATGAGTTTAAGTTCTAAGTATGGGGAACCCCCAAAATTTATTGTTTTTTTCTATTTTTGTGTGATAATCTCAATGCGGTTCACAGAATACATCTACTTACCAAGTTTCAACAGTATACATAGTTCTTATAGTTTCGGAAAAAAGTGGCTGTGACATACGGACGGACAGACAGACATGATGAATCCATAAGGGTTCGCCTCTTTCGCTCGAAAGCGGTCGTGCTGTGCGGACGATATTTACTTGCGTATTTAATTGTCGCCATTTCTGATTTCCAAGAGAAGTGTATTTTGCAAAAAAAAACTGGGGTGTTCTTGCCCCCCCCCCCCCCCCCCCCCCGGGACCCCGTTGTAAGGACTAGAGTTAGACTAGATTCTATCATTATTATTGAATTGAGCCGCGAGAAATTATGCCATACCGCGTACGATGACGTGCCAGTATATAATAAGTTTTATTTGCTTACCTGGACACTAAAATTTAATTGAATTACTTGACAGATTTGATTTATCATTTAGCTTGTCGTCCGTGCACTTATGTAGTGATGTTTGAGGTGAGTTTAATAAGCTAACAATAGTTATGGCCTTTGCAAAACCTTTTTTTTTGTACAACATGGAACTCGTACCATAAACATCGATTGTTTGCTAGTGTTATGTACTTATGTGTATGTGTTTATACCTCCCTACCTATTCGTAGACCCAACGGAAATGGCCAAACAATCAATGTTTTTAGAGATCTGCAAAACAAAAACTAGTTGCGTAACAAACAATCAGATTATGTACACGACGAAGTATTGAGATATGCGAGTTCAAATCCCGTCAGAGGTGAAAATTTTGAGCTGTTAAATCTGTAGTTTCACACATAAGTGTGTGAATATGTGAATATGTGTGGAAAACATTAAATATTTAAACATATCAACGACGCCGATAAAGTGGTAAAGTAATATCTTGAAAAAATATATTATAGGGTACCTCCTAACGTAAAGTAAGGATAATGTCGTCTACTCCATCGTGTGGGTATTGATTTTCTAACATTATATGTAGGTGAGTAAAAACCATTTTTCAATGTAAGGATCCGTTTGCAATAATATTTAAATTGATAATGTTTGTTAAAGGTGTCTCCTCCCTGACAACTAAATTATTAGTGTTGTTTATGTAAAATAATTTACGGAAATAGCATAATTATGTACTTATCTAAATTAAAAGGAAAACTATCAAAACTAAGGAACTTTAGAATACGCATTTTTTTTGACTAGTTTTATGTTATAATTATTAATATTTAGTTTTTTCCTGCTTATTTAATTAGTTAGTTATTTATTTAGTTTTTAAGTTAGTTATACTTTATTGTGAATTTTTACTTCCATATCTAATGTCATCTATCTACCAAATACAATCTTACATTTGTAGACAAACATTATAAAACATCAAAGTGTCCTGTTCTATAATAGTTTATTTACTTTGCTGTTTTTGAAGGCAGTCTCTTTTTTGTTTGGTATGCAATACCTCAGAGGTGGTCCCATATAACTAAAAAAATGTCATACAAGGAACTTTAGATGGTTATAAGAAACAATACAGTAAACGCTGACAGTGGTGAAATCACATATGAAACAAATCTTATGGCCAAATATAATACTTAGTCTGGTCATAAATACAGTTACAGTTAAAAATAAGAAAGTTTGAATTTGGAATCTGTCATTTTTATACGATTGTTCATTGAGTTTTCTAATTTTGGCGCCAATACATTGTACAATATTTTACGATATTAAAATGGAGTGGGGTGATAAAGAGAACCGAATCGCTGTGATTGCATTACACAAAGTTGGTATGGAGCCAAATGCAATTTTTAAAACTCTCCATACGCTTGGTATTAGTCAAATGTTTGTGTACCGGGCTATTAATAGGTACAATGAGACCTCCTCTGTTTGTGACAGAAAAAGATCTGGCCGTTCACGTAGTGTTCGTACGAAAAAGGTGGTCAAAGCAGTAAGGGAAAGAATTCGAAGAAATCCTGTCCGAAAGCAAAAGATTTTATCTCGGGAGATGAAGATAGCACCCAGAACCATGTCACGTATTTTAAAAGATGACTTAGGACTTGCAGCCTATAAGAGACGCACTGGTCATTTTTAACTGATAATTTAAAAAAGAATAGGGTGGTAAAATCGAAACAACTACTGAAGCTGTACGCAAAGGGAGGTCACAGAAAAAATTTGTTTACGGATGAGAAAATCTTTACAATTAGAGCAACATTTTAACAAACAAAATGACCGTATTTATGCTCAAAGCTCTAAGGAAGCTTCCCAATTAGTCGACAGAGTGCAACGTGGGCATTATCCGACTTCAGTGATGGTTTGGTGGGGTGTTAGCTATGAAGGAGTGACTGAGCCATATTTTTGTGAAAAAGGTATCAAAACATCGGCACAAGTGTATCAAAATACCATTCTTGAGAAGGTAGTTAAGCCCCTTAACAACACCATGTTCAATAACCAAGTATGGTCCTTCTAACAAGACTCGGCGCCAGGTCATAAAGCTCGGTCCACGCAGTCTTGGTTGGAAGTGAACGTTTCGGACTTCATCAGAGCTGAAGACTGGCC
Source organism: Lycia hirtaria (assembly GCA_947563715.1). NCBI lineage: Eukaryota > Metazoa > Arthropoda > Insecta > Lepidoptera > Geometridae > Lycia > Lycia hirtaria. The sequence continues at coordinate 43,012,455 of OX387379.1, forward strand.
GTCGTCTAGTCCTGATCTTAATCCGCTGGATTATGATTTATGGTCAGTTTTAGAGAGTATGGCTTGCTCTAAACGCCATGATAATTTGGAGTCCCTAAAACAATCCATACGATTGGCAGTGAAGAATTTTCCCATGGAAAGAGTGCGTGCTTAAAGGACGTTTAAAGGACTGTATTGTTGCCAATGGAGACCACTTCGAATAAGCTTTTATATTTTAAATTGTTTTATATTTATGTATTAAACTAACACACTGTAAAAGTAATAAATATTATTTGCAATAAAAAAAAAATTTTTTTCTTCGTGACAATATTTATGGCAAGACTAGGTAAATTACGTAGTACAAAGTTTTTTTTTACTCTATTTTTTTTCTTCTATTAGGCTCTTGACACAACTCGCATAGGTAATATTCTTCTTTACTCATCCAAACTTTTTTCGTGTAAATGGTTCTAAAAATTCAAAACACTGATAAGAGAAAGTACATTTTTATTTACATTTTACGTAAATATACAAAATATCTAAGTTATTTTAATATAATTTTAAAATTTAGTATTTCTTTAAGCTAAGATAGCAACCTCCTTGAATCGAACTATTTTTCTTAATTTTGTGAAGGTATTATACAAAGAGGTTGGAAATATTTTGTAATGAAAATGTAGAGCTCCATCGTGTTCGAATTTTGAAATTACTTTCCACCCTAGGGAACAAAATGAACTTTTCCACGCCAATATTAGCCTTGGAAACGTAACTTTACGAGCTAGTAAGATGAAAAATACATTATTTGTGCCTATTGGTGTAAAAAAAGTGATTTTTCATTACTCATACTCTGAAAGTAGGTTTAAAGTTGCCTGAGGAGCGGGTTGAAAGTAATACTTTCAGCCCTAGGGAGAATCGCTTTCAACTGCCAGGTGTCAAAAAAAAAAAAAAAAATTACAGCGCGATGTAAAATTGAAATAACACAAAGATAAGTATTAATTCAAGTTTTTTTTTTTTTTTAATAACTATTATAATTTAGTTTCAACAATTTCTTTAAAACCTTTCAGTGAAAATGGTAAAATTAGTTAAAGTTAGTGAAAGGCTTTCACTAACTTTAACTAATTGTTCTAATTTTACCATAAACTTTAAATAAAATTATCTTACCAAAGTTTTTGATCTATGTAAAATAAAATTTACTCATTTTTTCTGTAGATAAATTCGTGTTTTTATTTTTACTTTCCTTGTATTCGTCATGAAAAGCACAGTGTATACCTCGGGTTAAAGACTTATTTAGTCCCTCGAACTATTGGCGCACGAACGAAGTGAGGAACCCCGTCTCGGGACTAAATAAGTTACTTTCACCCTTATGGTAACAATGTACTATTGTTTCCATAACGGTACATTAATACAAGATTAAAATACTTTATCGACACTACAACAACATTACATAGGTACATGACAGGCCGGCAGAGAGTTACGAACGAAGGCTTTATCGCTAATAACGATCTCTTCCAGACAACCTTTAGATTATTAAGTAAAATTGAAACTGATCATAGTGGTGAAATACACTAACTAATTAATTAATTCTATGTGGGTAGGTACATATGTTGTAAGTACATAGAAATACACTACATACAAGTAATACTTAACATGATTTAGTCACATATTTATTTACTAATCTTAAGCCTAAGTTTTTACAATATTTATATAAAAAACATTATAAAAATTTAAACCTAGAGTGCCGCCGGCAGCGGGGCAGGGCCTAAGCTGCTGGCGGTAGGGGCTACAGACTCAGAAACCTCCTGACAACTAGTGCCGTGTCTAGGACGACCGCCTTCTGAATCCGACCCTTGATCCAACCGTCAAGCGAGAGCCTCTTAAGATGTTGGTCGAGGCTCTTCGCTATTAAACAGTTCGCCGATACGACTATCGGAACAATGGTCGTCGAGTCAACATCCCACATGGCGGTTATCTCGTAAGCCAAGTCAAGGTACTTGCTGAGCTGGTCCTTCTCGGCCTTCACGAGATTCTCATTATTAGTATTATTATTTAGGTAATATTAATTACATTGATTAGGTAGCTTTAAATACAAAAATTGCAAAAAAAAAACAATTTTATAAAAAAAAACTTTAAAATAAGATTGTCTGTTTTTTTTTTTTTTTTTTAATAATTTAACTAAAAATAGTGATATACATGATAATCTTACATGCTTAACTTATTGTTAGCGCATGTGCCGTCAATAACGAAGAAGATTTATTCAAGTTTCATGTCAAGTGACGGTTATTCAAATCCTAACTAAAACTATCCAAATACCTACCTAATATTCTATAAGCGAAAGTAGCTCTGTCTGTCTGTTTGTTAACTCTTCACGGCTAAATGACCGTAAATTTCATTATGTAATTTGGCACAGAGATTCTTTAGGGCTTGAAGAAGGACACTTTGACTATATTTTATTATCATCACCGTTTTTCATCACTACTCGGGTGACACCGCGGGGCACAGCTAGTCAGTGGCGGTTATTTAAGTATGTGTCTACTTAGGCCGCGATCAAGTAATATTTGCTGGTAAACTGGTGGTTATTTATATATTGAACATATTATTTTCTAATTTGTGTTTATATATTTACTTAGAATGCGCGAGTCGAATCCATTGGTCGTGTCCCCAGCGCGTAAGAGATGATATTCGTGATATCTCAAACGTTTTCGGTCTTACTGAAAAACTACTTTTAAACGACGTCTCAAATTCTCTGTCTGCTTTCTGCAAGTGTCATTATGTGTTAACGAGAAGTTCACAAAATACGTTGAGCAATGCTCAAATTTGTGTATCTAATGTTTTTCGGTAAGACCCGTTATTGCAAAATCATTTCAACAAAACGATTTCGAAGTTTTAGGACATCACTAGTATAAGTGGTGGGGACGACACCATTTTGTGCAAAAAAGTGCCACACTTCCTGTTGCCACAGGGCCCGTCCCTATCTTTCTGTAGCTTATATTATCACGCCTGATGTTAGTATCCCATCCTCTTCGCCAGTAGGATTTGCGTAGTGAAACACAATCGAGCGGTACTAAGACTGTTTATTGAACGCTTGAAGGTAGAACTACAAAATGTTACGCACTAATACTTAACAATGTTAACCGGAAGATCACCAGAGGGAGCTCCAGGAAGCAACAGCCTGTACCGAGAACGAAGATCCATAACACAGAGTAGAATAGACTGAAATTTACGGTTAACCTCAGAATATTAGCATGTTTGTCGCAGGTCTAAAAGTTAAAACTTAATATTATTAATATAACGTATCAATCATGTTTACGATTTTCCGTCTTTGTATGGTCTTATCCAGCTAGATCCATTTTGCATTGTTATTTGAACCGGAATCCACTCCATCGACTTTTCATAACTGCTTTCCTTATTATTCTCGTTTTTGAAAATCATATTCATCGATAATCTAACTTTTTCTAATCGGTCCCATAAATCACTTATAGCTTGTGCGTTTGCAATAATATTATCCAACAAACGATTTCTAACTAACCTCACAATATCAAATGGGTCATCGATGTATCTAACTAGTGTGCGTAAGTATAATATAACATACCAAAACTTAGTACTATCGTCAACATTATCGTTATCGTTTTCATTGTTATCTGTATTATCATATTGATAATCGTAAGCACTACGTCTATGTGGCATTAACCACAAGTCGTAACTATTGTAATCATAATGAAACACAGGATTGTTCTTGGACAAAACATATTGAAAAGTATACACTAGGTCGTGTTTTATTTCATTTATGAATCTCCCAAAAATTTGTCTTTTGTTTCTATACAACGTGTCATAGCATGCGAATGGTGTACGGGGTGCTTTTGCGTTAGATCTGTAGTACGAAAAACAATCCCCTCTATTCCCGCTTCCATGATAATTACCTATATTCTTACGTAATAATTTAGAAAGATTTCGCGGTAAATCATCATTTTGACTCATTTTCATTTGAAGTAATCTATTTTTCAATGGAAGCATTAGCACGTCTACTTGTAATTCTTTATGAACCATATCCAACATTATTTGGTCATCTTTTTCGGACTTGTTATGTATTGTTTTATTTTTACTTTGAATATCCTGCGCTCGAATTAGATACCTTTTTATTCGCGATACACCGTTTTTTGTACGGGATATATTTCTGGGGTATTTTTGGGTATAGTCTTGATTATGTCGTCGTTGTGAGTGCAAAAGTATGGCATCTAGTGAAGTTTTCATATAATTATCATTCACTTTTAAACTAGAATCAATCTTTTGATAGTTGGCGTTACCAAAAATACTAGAATCAGGGTTTATCGTAATATCACCACTAAGACGTAACTTAATCGGATTATTTTTATCATCCTTATGTAACAACAATTTCTTTTCAATTGTTTCTAAACGATCCATCATATCACTAATACTTTGTGTGTTAGCGATAATATTATCGAACAATTTATTTTTTGTCATTCTTGCAATATCCAATGGGTCCTTGACGTATTGAACTAGAGTACGTAAAAATAATATAAGATACCAAAGCTTTGCACTGTCGTCATCAGCATTATCAGAATACAATACGAAATCAAATGTATACATCATATCTGCGATTATATGAGAGAGGAATTTAGTAAGTTCATCATATTGTGGTTTAACGTAAGAACGACGGTTACGGAAATCATAGATTGATTTAATCGGTTCCGTTTGATTATTATCGTCTAAACATTCTTTGGGTGCATGTCTTGTCAAACCAGCTCTGTCTTCGTAAAAACAATCGGAATATTCAGTTGACTTCTTAACGGGTTTTCGATCAAATATAAATTGGGAAAAATTTCTCGGTAAGTCGTCATTGCGACAAATTTTCAATAGAGCCATTCTATATGTCAATGGCAGCGTTATCATATCTAATTGTGAGTAATTCCGAAACAATTTAATTAATAACGTGGCTTCATCAACTGGAATCGGACCTCGATCTTTCTGTGTCATTTTGGAAGGATTTACAGATATATTTGTATTTTTATAGCCTTGATTGTGTCGTCGTTTCGAAATTGAGGTATTTAGTGAAGTTGTTTGATAATTCCTATTTCTCGCTTGATCAGCAAGACCATCACTGATAGAGCCAGTTTTAACTTTATGAATTAAAGATTCGACATTTTTTATACGACTTTCTAAATCAAAAATATTTTGTACGTTAGCGATAATATTATCAAACAACTTGTTACTTGTTAACCTCACAATATCAAATGGATCGCTAATGTATCTCATTAATGTGCGTAAATATAACATAAGAAACCAGAGTTTGCCCGTATTGTCCGTAGTTTGTTCAGGGAATAATATGAAATCAAACGTATACATGAGATCTTCTCTTATATCGTACAAAAAATTGTATATTGTGTCTTCGTCAATATATTTATGATTATAACACTTTACAGGAGTGGTAGGTGCTTTTCTCATTGGATAATAACAATCATCATTGTTGTTATTCATTTCAGATATTAAACTAGAAAGATCTATTACGTTGAAGCTATCATCTCGATATATTTTCATTAGAACTATTCTATGTTTCAAAGGCAGCGTTAGTATGTTTGCTCCTGAGTAATTTCGTATAATTTCCTTTATTAATAGCTGGTCTTTATGAGAGGGGGAGTTTATAATATGATGTTCACTTGATGAGGTTGGATCGAACGATCTCAAAATTGTATTCGATTTTACTCGCATTGGAGCGTTTTTACTAGGAGATGTATTTCTATGCTGCTTGAGTTTCTGTGATGGTATAATTATGGTATCTTTCATATTTGATGTAATTTGTTCTTCTGACGAAGAATAACTTGAAGTTATTAGGTCACTTGTAAATATCACACATATTGTAAATTTTACAAGATACATAGTGATGACATATAAAATTCCAGTTCTGCTGCTGGCGTTGTCCCTGAAGTCAGTATGAATGTTGTAATCAATCCAATGCGCGCTTGTGGTCGATTTCTGAAAACAATAATAATATAATTAATAAGAATTTATGTACTTTTTACCCGACTTCGGTGAAGCATTAGGGAGGGTTTTATTTTCAAGGGTCATCACGAATCGTCTTGAACGCAGGTTCGATGACTTCCAGCTTCCCGAACAAGCCGGTTTCCGAAAGGCTATAGTACCATAGACCACATCCACACGCTGCGGCAAGTGATACAGAAGACCGAAGAGTATAACTTGCCCCTTTGCTTAGCGTTTGTGGACTATGAGAAAGCCTTTGATTCGATCGAGACCTGGGCGGTGCTTGAGGCTCCCCAACGATGCCGTATTGACTATCGGTACCTATGTCGAAGTGCTGAAGTGTTTGTACAACAACGCCACCATGTCAGTCCGAGTACAAGACCAGAACTCAGAGGCAATTTCATTGAAGAGAGGCGTGAGGCAGGGAGACGTTGTATCTCCGAAACTGTTTACCGCCGGTTTGGAAGATGCCTATAAGCTTCTGGAATGGAAAGGGCTGGGCATCAATATTAACGGCGAGTACATCACTCACCTTCGGTTTGCCGACGATATAGTAGTCATGGCAGAGTCGATGGAAGACCTCAGTACGATGCTCGAAGACCTCAATAGAGTTCCCCAACGGGTGGGCCTCAAAATGAACATGGACAAAACGAAGGTTATGTCGAACGCCCATGTAGTGCCCACCCCAATATCTGTGGGGAGCTCCACTCTTGAAGTTGTTGACGAATACGTCTACCTAGGATAAACGGTCCAATTAGGCAGGTCCAACTTTGCGAGGGAGCTCAATCGTCGTATCCAACTCGGCTGGGCAGCGTTCGGGAAACTTAAAAGCGTCTTCTCGTCCAATATACCCCAGTCCCTCAAGTCGAAAGTTTACAACCAGTGTGTGTTACCAGTGATGATATACGGCACTGAAACGTGGTCCCTAACTATGGGCCTTATAAGGAAGCTCAAGGTCGCGCAACGAGCTATGGAGAGGGCTATGCTCGGAGTCTCTCTACGAGATCGAATCAGAAATGAAGAGATACGTAGACGTACAGGAGTCACCGATATAGCACAGCGGATTAGCAAGTTGAAGTGGCAGTGGGCAGGGCACATAGCACGTAGAACTGATGGCCGATGGGGCCGAAAGGTTCTCGAGTGGAGACCACGTACCGGCAAGCGCAGCGTAGGAAGACCAGCCACGAGATGGACAGATGACCTCATACAAGTGGCGGGAAGACGCTGGATGCAAGCCGCTTCCAATCGGTCTTTTTGGAAATCCATGGGGGACGCCTATGTCCAGCAGTGGACTTCTTATGGCTGAGATGATGATGATGATGAATAAAAAACGTATGACTTTATAGAAAATTACAAACATACGTTTTTATGTGAAAATATGCGCAAAACCGCTGTAAGAGACTATTATTAGAATTATTAGCATTATTTAGAATAATTCTAGTGAAATCACTTATAAATTACGAAAAAGCTCGTTGGAGTTCTAACAAATCTAACGACACCTCGCACAGCAGAATCGGTCAAGCCGTTTAGGCTTGTAGGCGATCATATAGAAACATACCCATATACGTACATACATACACTTGAAAATCATAACCCTCCTTCTTACACAGTCTGCTGAAAATAATAGGAGATAATCAGGCGCGAGCGAAGCGAGCGCGAAATTTGTCGAAACTTTTATAAAACTTTAGGTATTCATATGCTAATTTGGTGTTAATGTTGTCACAGTATTGACATAGCTCAAATATAGAAAGGATATTAAATAACTTAAAGGATAGGAAAGATTTTTGATAATGGTGGGTTTGAACACCCAACCCCTCCTACCCTCTACCTACGGCTTTGTGTGTGGCCCGCATCGACTAGGCCTTTACTTTACTTTGTGGTTGCGTAGTATTTATGCGCTACAGAGATTAATCTTCAAAACAATTCAATCAACTGAAAAGGGAGAAATAACGACTATAATCCCACCAAAAACACTTCATGTAAAATTGGTTGCCATGTCTCTCATTGTCATGCTACTTTCACTGACAAAAAGATATCAGATGAGATCTGACTGAATCTAGCCGAGCCGCTAACTCTACAAAATATAACGCTACAATACTCTATAAGCCTTATATCTTGATCAAAAAGCATGGCTTGGCCGTTTTCTGGCTGTTATTTACAAACATATGACACGTAACATGTCGTACATGGACTTACTAATAAGGATGAAAATGAAAGAAAAATTAAAATCCCTGCTCTTGAATGTTGTGTAATCGTAATATTTCCATGAAACGACCAAGCCATGATTGTTGACCAAAATTTCAGGCTTACAGATATAAGTATTGTAGCGTTAGACTTTGTAGAGTTAGCGGCTTGGCACTTCAGATTCAGTCAGATCTCAAGAAAATATATTTCGTTACTCATAATGTTCGTCTTATTTCCTTTTTATAGGAATACATGCACTAAGCAAACTAAAGTTGGTAATAAGTTGGTTGGTTGGTATAACCTAAAAATTGTTCTTGTATCCAGACTATTATTCAATAACTTAAATTCATAACCTAATTAGTAACCCTTCTCTAACAAGATCCCAGTCCAGAATCCAAGCTTCTAAATAAGCTCTCGGTTGAGAGTATTATAATTTTCTATGTAAATAAGTCCCCATAAACAAACCAAATCATCAGATAAAGTCGAATATGTATAATACAAACCCATATTTAGTAAACAAACAACGAATGAAAACGACACTATCCATCTATACGTACGCAGCATGTATAAGTTACTCTATGGTACGTAGCAAGAATACTAATTTTGAAATTTAATTGAATAGAACAAAGCGCGCAAAACGATAGCGTGTGCTAAAGTCGACGAGCACGCCATCTAGTGTCGCTGTTAGAAACTAACTAGGTAAACGAACTATCGTTAGTGTGAGTGGCAAATTTTACGTATTTTAAATGTGAATTAAATCTATAGAATAAAGCCTACATAAATGAAACTGTGTATGTTTTATAAATGTACTAATTACTTTTTATCTTGAAAATTTGGGCTCTCTAGTATTATCCATATCGAAGTTATGTTGTGTTAAATAAATATAGAAAAATACACCCTTTAAAAGGGTTGGAAGGTGAAAATACAAACATCTTAATTTTTCTGTTGTTTTTGTACCAATCTTAGTTTGAATACCAAATTTCAGCTTTCTAGGACTTCAGGAAGTACCATATATTATTGAAGACGATAAAGGGATAACCCCTATTTGGGATTATGGAGGGTGAATGTTACAAATGTCTTAATTTTTCCATTGTTTGTGTGCAAATTGTAGTCTACATACCAAATTTCAGCTTGCTAGAACTTCAGCAAGTACTTCATCTTTTTGATGATCATCAGTTAATCAGTGTCAAATCGGTGTATTTTTATTTTTTTATTTTTACATTATATTAGTCCGAGGATCACACTTGATCGTGAAAATTTGAACTCTCTAGTGTTATCGGGGCCGAAGATATGAGTGTCTAAAAATCCGACGAATCACTTCGAGGAAAGATAGTCTCGGCCGTACCCGCTGGCTCACATGGCGGGGGCACGGCTGTGCCCCCAGATAAAGCAAGGCTACGCAGCTTTAAAATAATAATGTTGACTACAGCAGGACGGCTTCTTAAGCGACAGATCTACGACCTCTAATATAACCTAGTAATTTGTAGTGACTACTTGTCGGAGCATAAATGTCGAAACCGTCTCAAGTAGATATAATCTATACAGATTACGGTAAACGTTTTGACAGAATTAACCACTCGGTACTTCTACGCAAACTGCACATGGCAGGCATAAGAGGTGACATGTACCGGTGGTTTGTCATGGTCTAGGTCTAGGTGTCAGACGGTAGCACTCAATGGGTGCAAGTCTTCAACAATCCAAACCCCGTCAGGCGTTCCTCAAGGATCGTTATTAGGACTTTTATTAATTTAATTTCTTTATAAAGGATATTCTACAATGTTTCTAAAATTAAAAAAAAAACTTTATGCCGATGGTTTAATTATTAAATAAATAAATATTGGAGGATATTTTCACACAACACCATCTAGCCCCAAACTAAGCAACGCTTGTACTATGGGAACCAGATGGCTGACACAAAGTTATATGTATTTACATATAACTTTCGTAAATACATACATATGTTACATATAAACAAAAACACTCAGAAACAGAACAAACATCCATGCTCAATAGAAATGTTTACCTGTGGGGATCGAACCCACGACCTACAGTTGAGAAGGCAGACGACCACTGAACCATAGGGCCTGTTCATTATTGTTGTTTATTGTATGTATCCTGTTGATTATTAATTAGTAAAAAAGCTCGATTGAAATGTTTCCGGTGTTCTTTCACGTGAAAACCACAATCTCTTATGTATATTTAATACCTTAAAAATACAGTCAAATCCATTATTGATCTGCAAATAAATTTTTGACGAGCACATAAATAGCATTATTCGAGGCTTCGAGGGCACTCGGATTTGTTATGCACTTATCTACAGACTTTAAGTCAATCAAAACTATAGCAAGTATGTATTTGTTTGTATATTCAAAGAAAAACAAAATACCAGACTGCAGTTTTTGCAGTCTAAATTACGATTTTGTTACGCTTGGTATGTTGAATGTACGTTTTTAGGGTTCCGTACCTCAAAAGAAAAAAACGGAACCCTTATAGGATCACTTTGTTGTCCGTCTGTCCGTCTGTCCGGGTGTCAAGATCTTTATCTCGGGAACGCGTGAAGGTATCGAGTTGAAATTAAAACCATATACGCAGATCCGTAGTCTCTTGTTGCAGTGAGAAGAATCAAACTTCTCAGTTTTCATTTAAAAAAGTTACAGCCGAATAAGTCGAAAAAAACGCACATTTCGACACACACAAGGGAACTAAAACCTATGGGGCCTAGAACTACGAAATTTGGCAAGAAGCATTGTGTTATACTTATAGTACACATATAGGAAAAAATCCAAAAACTGGACATTTTTATGTTAATCACAAAAAATAGGGTCTTTAACTCTTTAAGTCTTCAAGGAAAGAGGGTCCAATTTTTAAAGTACTTTAACCGTATCACATGATACGGTTAAAGTACTTTAAAAATTGGACCACACCTCTCAAAATTGGATCTCTTTCATATGATAAGTACCCACATGGGTATCAGAGCTTAATTAGCACAAGCTAAAACAGGTTTTTAAATATTTTTACTATGTATATTTTTCGATTTATGAAGGAAAATATAATATATATATATATATAATTTCCCCCTTTTATCTACTAGTTTGTACGGAACCCTCGGTGGGCGAGTCTGACTTCTGTGTGAGTTCTGACTTTTTTGTAAGAAAGTATGCGTAAAATCGCTGTAAAAGATTATAATTGCGCATTCTTTAGAATCATCATCATCATCATCATCTCAGCCATAAAAAGTCCACTGCTGGACATAGGCCTCCCCTATGGATTTCCAAAAAGACCGATTGGAAGCGGCTTGCATCCAGCGTCTTCCTGCCACTTGTATGAGAACTTGCTTGTTTGTTGTGTTGCACTTGTATGCCACTTGTTGTCTTGTTGTTATTCTTTAGAATAATTCTAGTAATATTACTTGTTTATTACTAGAGTTCGTTAGAGGTTACGAAAAAACGCATTTATTTATTTTTACAAGAGATGTATTATTATTAATATAAAAATATAGCCTATGACACTCTGGACGCGAAGACAACTCTAATGATACCTCGCACATCAAAATCGGTCAAGCCGTTTAGGGTGTAGGCTGTCATATAGATATATACATATCAACATACATGCATAATTATATTTATTCACTCACATTACCCATCACTTTCGCAATCGGGTAAAAATACTCTAATGTGTCTATTATATGTGTTGTTTAGACGATAATGTGATATCTAATTCATATTCTTGATATAAAATTAATATAATTTTGTGTAACATATAAACACAGACCACACAGCCTAAATAGACGCCTAATGCAAGGCGAACACTTTCTGGCAACACGTTAGACTTATACGTCTTACTTAAGACACCGTTCGCGAAATCTGCTTTAGTATCGACCACATCCTTGACCCGTGTACATCTCGTGCGCTTATTACAAAATAAAATACGAAAGAGAAGAAACATGGCTCCCTGTACAATAAAATGGTGTGGAAAATGTAGCCAATCATCTAATTTCAAAAAAGACGGCATTACTTTTCATAGGTAAGCCAATTTCAAGATTATTATTGTCGAGAATCAATTTATTCAGAGCTCAAATTACGCTGGTCCGAATCCGTAACGTTTATCAGTACATCCCTTTCTTTCAAATACAAATAAGTACTGCTTACCGTTTCTTCCATTATTGTCACGCCTTACTAGTGCTGTGACACTACTCAAGTGATGAACAAAGTAACTAGTAAATGTTAAGTGTCCTTTTACGAATCGTAATTGCTCGATTATAAGTTTCCGCGCGATTGAGTAAGAAGTTAGTTGTTTTTGTGGAAACATTCGATTAGAAATGATATAGTTCGCGCAGGTAACCTTGATACTTTGTGTGTTTTCAGGGATAGAAATTGTTTTTTTTTTTCTTAACGGTTTTAGAAAAGGGTAATATTTTACGAATGTATGTGTATGTATTTATATTTTTCGTTACAAGAATATTACCTACTGAAAAGCCAATTTAGAGTGTTAGAGTGCTCTCCGAATCAAAAATATGAATGTGTCCTTCAAAAATATGAATTTTATTCAATCTTTTTCATATTCAAGCATGTCTTTTTTATTTCTATTTTTATTGTAATTTTATAATGATTTAACATTTTCATATATTTTTCATCAATAATTTTGACTTTTTTATTTTTTTGATGGATTAGACTTTATTGTGTGGCAAGGATATTCAGAATTTTGTTATTTTATGTCATTATTTTAATAAGGAGTTTTAATTTTTATTGTATGTCTACTTATTTTAAAATTTATGTAACATTCAAATACAATGTACATTGTGAATGAATAAAGAAATTGAAAAAAATTGAAATTGTGGAGTGCTCTTCGAAACACGAAAATGCCTGTGAAGTGTAGAAAAATATGACCGATATCGATATTATAAAAATGATTTTTTCTTCTCTTTTAGTAAAGCTTTCAGTAAGACTGCCACCTTTACTAGAAGCTTCTATGGAGTTTTGGCAAAATAACGATGGATCGTATTTCACAATTTTATATCGTTTTCTCACAATCGTGGATACACGATTCGATATCGAACACTTTAAGTTTAATATGCCACCTTTATTACACTTAAAAACTTGAAAAAACACAATTTTTGAAAATTATACAAAAAAGAAACACACAATCTGGCGTCATTTTGTCGAAACTCTTTCCTATACTTCCCATCACTAGTTGTGATTTATGACATGCCGTGACCTTGAATCGGCCAATCAGCATGCATTTCTTCCTTCTCCCCCCGCCTCGCTTACCTCAGCGCATTGACAGAGTTATTTGTTTCGAGAAATTAAAACATTAGGCGTCTTTTAGGCTGTGTGGTCTGTGCATATAAATAAATATGTCAGCGTGTGAATCACGTAGTCGCGCGCAAATTCACTATGTACTTAACCGGTAGAAAAAAGGGGTCCCAAGATACAGGCTCTGTCTAATTTGGGGCCCATAAGAACCTCTAACTTATTGTAACTTAAATTTTCTTAATAAATTATTATTATCAAATAATAAGTATTTTGTGCATACCTGAATACCATAAACACAGGTTTGATTTGAATACTTGACAGGTTTGTCATTTGCTTTGTACTCTGTAGGTACACTTATAAAGTGATGTTTATGAATCTAAGTTTAAAAATAATTTGCTAACAATAGCTATGTCCTTTGCAAAACCAACTTTTGTACGCCATGGTACTATAAACATCAATTGTTTGCCAGATTTTAAGTACCTACTTACGTGCTTATCTTATAGGTACTATACTATTTTTAATCAAAACGTTCCTTATGCACGCAGAAGTCGCTCACGGTGTCAACAAATATCGCAGATCTGTGTTGAGGCTGAGATTTTATTAATTGGAATCCGTTCAAATCCATTAAAATTTTGTTTCATTTAAATGAGTAAAGGTTATTTTAATTCAAATTATTATAATTTTTTGTCGTGTTATTGTACTAAGTTTCGTAAGTACAAAGAATCGTTTTTAATAATGCGCGAGCAAAGCGTGCGCGAAAATCTTCAATGTTCTTCTACTCGCCTGATAATATGCGACGGTGTGGCCGAGGATGGAAAACGTGAAACTATAAGGGCTAGGCCACATCACTGCGTTGCGGCGTCGCATCGACAAAACCGAGTACGATGCGATGACGCAACGCAAAAATTTCATCGTACACGGCGTCGCACGAAATAACGGTAACCATCTTTTCAGTTTCTAGTGAAACATGATCTGCACTTGATGTGTCCTACTTTTGCTCGCGTTAAGACGCATAAAAAAAAGAAACAGAAAAGAAAAAACTGGGTACACCCATTTTTATCAATTATGAATGGAAAACTTAGTATATAAACTATCACAAACTTCCTTCTATGTTTCTGTTTTCTGTTTGTTTATTGTGACATTTTTTATGATAACTGGAAAACTATTTTAAGTACTACCTCCTTGACTTACTGTGAAAATTTAATGGATCAATGGGACAGGTGTAAAAAGCCTGACGATTCATTGGATTTTGACGGTAACCTCTGAGTTTATTGACTTGGTACTCTGAGTACTTACCCGAACGGTATATTTTACTTTGTTTAATATAATAATATCTTTTTTGTATTGACATGCTAGGCGTATTGCCCATTTGACATTTTTATAATGACATTTTAAATGATATTGTATTTATATAATGAATATTTTGTAATGTTAAGACATGAATTGTTTAAGAATATTTTTTTAATATTATGAGATAATTGTAATTGGTCTTTTTCCGTTTTTATCTCAATAAACGAATATGAATATGAATGTATATATTAACTTACCTATCTGCTTATATTTAGAGACATTTTACAATAAAAATAATAGCTGTCATCATGTTACTTTGCAACGATAAATTGCCAGTTTTATGGAAGATTGCTTTCTTCATCTTCAAAAATAATAATCTCTTAACGCTTACAGGCATCTATATAGATGAAACTTGTTTATTTGTCAAAAACAATGAAAATTATTTCTGTGATGTACAATTCACTCGTGCTGAAATAAGAGATCAAAACAGAAATCGACATTGTATACCGCAACTAAGCAACACTATGTTTTCAAATAGTGCATATGCAATGGCTATACAATTTTTTTATTATGTACCTACCGCTTGAATTAAAAAGCGAGATAAAACAGAAACAAAAAAAAACATGGCTCATCTTGAAAGCCTTTTATAATACAAAAGAATATTTTGAAGAGAGAAAAAATAGCAATATACAACAAACTAAACTTATAAAGACTCCATGGAAAATAAGAAATTGCACAAAGCCTAACATTTAGTTAAAATTAATTAGTAATTATTTAAGTGTGTCGTCATTCTATAATTATCATTCGTTTGGAATTCATCTTTATCTGATGAGACCCACATCAATATTGTAGGTATTAATGTGGGTATCTAAGGGAATATTTGTGGAATAATCTAGACCAGTGTTTAAATTATTGTACGCTCGAAATGGGCAGACTGGTGGAACTATTTATTATATAATAACATCTCTGTAAACACAGTTAAGCAATAAATATTTTCTTATTCTTATTCTGAAGAGTCCATAGTTCAACCATCGTCCGTCTCGTTCGCGCATACCCATATTTTTGAAGTTATTGAAATCTTATTAAAAAAAATCATCGGATGTAAACCTAACAAACAGTATCACAAATATTGGACAAACATTTCAATTTGATCCATGTTCATTTTCATATATAAAAATCAATTTTAGAAATTATTTAGGCGAAAATGATTTTTATGATAATTTTTAGGGTTCCGTACCTCAAAATAAAAAAAACGGAACTCTTAAGATCACTTTGTTGTCCGTCTGTCTGTCTGTCTGTCTGTCCGTCTGTACATATGTCCGTCTGTCCGTCCATCCGGGTGTTAAGACCTTTATCTCGGAAACAACTGAAGGTATCGAGTTGAAACCATATACGCAAATCCATAGTATCTTGGTGCAGAAAGTAACGTTTCTAAGTTTTCGTAAAAAAAGTTACAGCCGAATATATCGTAAAAAAACGCACATTTCGACATTCACAAGGGAATCAAAACCTACGGGGTACTTCCCGTTGACCTAGAACAATGAAATTTGGCAATAAGCATTGTGTTAGAGTTCACATATAGGAAAAATCCAAAAACTGAACATTTTTAATTTAATCACAAAACAATTGTGTCTTTATGCAAGGGATTAAGGTGAATTAATCTTATCGTTTGAGGTATCATATGAAAGAGCTTCATTAGCATAAGCTAAAACATTTTTTTTTATATTTTTACGACTTATATTTTTAGGTTTATGAAGGGAAAAATATATGATTTCCTCCTTTTATCTACTAGTTTGGACGGAACCTTCGGTGGGCGAGTCTGTCTCGCACTTGGCCGGTTTTTTCTATTAAAAAACCAACTTATTTTATTTATTTATTATTTTATTGAAGTAGGTACAGTTACAGATAATAGGCTATATAATATACAATAAGCTCAACCGGCAAAACATTGTGAACCTAAAATCCAAGTACACAGCTTAGTTAAAGGTAAATTTGGTATTCACTGAGTTTTTATTCAAACGCAACTTACAAAATCTTTCACGATTGTAAACTTTTTAAAGAGACCTCTCTTCACTCGCTCTTTTTTCTTTTGTCAAGAATGAGATTTGTCATTGAATGTCAAATGCTTCGTCTTCGAAGATTAGAAAATGTGCAGATGTTTATACGATAATCCTCAACATTTGACACTGCAAAGAAAAACGTGTATGTGGAACTCTGCGATTCTATAATCTGACGCATTTCACTCAGGAATACAATGAAAATATTTACATTTTTAGAGATTATTCAAAAAGTAATAAAGCAATGTTTATAAATTAAAGTAAACACCATCAAGTTGAGTCGAAAGCAAAATTAACTTTTAGTCATCCAATGTGGGTACATAAAGAACATTATTAACAGATAGTAAAATCATGTAGGTAGCAACACATAAATGAGTAAGTACATATCTATTTGTAATATCTAACAAAATAGTTTTGGGATTAACTTGGGAGCTTTCTCTATACACCGATTCAAGAAACAAAAATTGGTGCACGAATGACGGAGTAATTCGTGTACATACATAAAAAAATATAGGTAGGTACCTACACTTGGGATTGATAACCTCCTCCTTTTTGAAGTCGGTTAAAAATTAACTAGAATCACATCGTCAAGTAGTAGGTACATATTAGGTCAATGAATCAAATTGATTTTTTTGTCGAATATTTGTGATCTTTTCTAGTTTTACGAACGACGCTTCTATATAAGTTCTTTCAGTCATTTAAGGTATACCTATCTTCAAAAATGCGAGCGCGAGCGAGACGGACGATGGTCGAACTATGAATTCTTAATACACGTAGTTATTCCCATATTATTTTGTGAAAAATCTCGACTCGGCGTCGGACTTAGTAATTAATGAGATTTTAATTCTATATTTTATTTGTGCCTATTGGTGTTAAAAAAGTGATTATGTTTCCATAACCGTACATTAATACAAGACTAAAACACTTTAGTTAGATGTTCTGACATTCGTAGTAAAACAAAGATTACAGATGCAGCAACAATGGCCTGTCGCCTTAAGTGGCGTTGGGCGGGGCACACAGCAAGGCTCACAGATAACAGGTGGAGCGAAAGAGTACTGCACTGGCACCCGCGAGGCGAGCGCCGACCGGCCGGCCGCCCTCGCCGCCGCTGGGCAGACGACATTACTGCCGTCGCCGGTGCCACCTGGACACGCACAGCACAAGACCGACAGGAATGGACTGAGATGGAGGAGGCCTACGTCCTAAATTGGACATCCCAAATATAGAAACATTAGTTCAATATTAATTTTGATTGCATGAATGTATTAAATAATTGTAATATAATATAATAATAATTGTAATATTGGATCATCCACCAGCAACTTGCTCTTCAATACGGCCTTGTTGAGTCCGAGGTGCCGTACCTACTATCAGTACGCACCAGCGCCGGTTCTTGAGAATGGCCGTGCTTTGCTCTATTGGGACCGTTCTATTATCACGGATAGGACTATTGTTGCCAATAAGCCTGATATTGTGATTGTAGATCGTTCCCAACGCCGGGCAGTGCTCGTTGACGTCAATCTCGTGAAGGCTGAGAAGGACAAGCTCAGCAAGTACCTTGACTTGGCTCACGAGATAACCGCCATGTGGGATGTTGACTCGACGACCATTGTTCCGATAGTCGTATCGGCAAACGATTTAATAGCGAAGAGCCTTGACCAATATCTTAAGAGGCTCTCGCTTGATGGTTCAAGGGTCGGATTCAGAAGGCGGTCGTCCTAGACACGGCACGAATTGTCAGGAGGTTTCTGAGTCTGTAGCCCCTACCGCCAGCAGCTTAGGCCCTGCCCTGCTGTCGGCGGCATTCTAGGTTTAAGTTTTTATAATGTTTTTATTGTTTTTTTTTATATAAATATTGTAAAGACTTAGGCTTAAGATTAAAAAATAAATATCTGATAATAATTGTAATCGTATATCAAAATTGTAAATGTGAAATAAAAGGCTATTTTATTTTATTTAAAACACTTTATCGACACTACAAAAACATTACGAGTACATAGGTACAGGACAGTCCGGCAGAAAGTTACGAACGATGGCTTTATCGCTAATAACAATCTCTTCCAGACAACCTTTAGATTATTAAGTAGACATTGAAACTGATGATAGTGGTGAAATACAGTAACTAATTATTTATTCTATGTGGGTAAATATGTTATATGTAAGTACATAGAAATACACTACATACAAGTAATACTTACATGTTATAATTATCCCTTTATTTAAATTTATACACGGGTCTAAGCCCGGACCTTTGAAAGGCATCAGTGGGGCCGGAACCAAGACTGAGAGGCCCTTTTACAAATGTATAATAAAAAATACAGTTTGGGTATATGGATGGACTATGAATGGATTATTGTACAATATGGAGTTTGACAGATCTTGGCTATTGTTATGGAATGTTAGTGACTTAAAAACTAGGTTATAGGCTGATGCTCTCACACAGCTAATACGCCAAACAATAATTTTGTTATAGCTGTAGGTGAAAAAAATTATATTAAACGCAAAGATTTCAATGAATGTCTAATAACATTAGATGCATTGAGTAAAGTTTCTCGGATAATTATTTGCTCGTTACCATATCACCCGACATATTCAACTGAGTACAATAAATTCTTATACAAAATTAATTGTGCTCCATATAACTTTGCTTCGGCTAGGAAAAATGTTAATATAATTGATATTAATAATAACTTGGACATCAATGAAATCAATGTGTTAAATTTAAGGAAACTATTATCAAAAAAATTGTGCGACTTAATATACTGGAATATTGACCCGCCCCAATGGGGAATTAGGAACACCGTTATTGAAATTTTATGTGATTCGAAACCTGAAAGTTATGATTGCGCCAGCCAAACCCCAGCAGAAATAAACAGAGTGGTGGAACAGTGCCTAATGAAGGCTATAATAACTTGTTTCAAATTTTAGTACGCAACTATAACATATTTTTCCCCAAAATTTGTAAAAAAAATTAATATTAAGCTAGTATTTAATAAGTGGGCAACTACGGGAATTAGAATCAGCCGAGACCGAATGTATGAATTGTACAATGAAAAATCTGGAAGTAATGATGTAAATCTTATAAGCTATGTGCGCAAATACAGCAAAACATTTAAAAATGTATGTAAATGTGCAAAAATTCTTTTTATACTCAATAAGATAAAACAATCTAAAAACACGTCAAAAACAGTATGGTCTATTATTAAAACAGAAACAGGTAAAGTGGCTAGTAATAATACTGAGTATAAGCTTGCTAAAGATGATAAGTTAATTACGAATAAGGAAGAAATGGCTAACGTGTTCGTGGATTATTTCACTAATATTCCATACAAAACCACAGCATCACTAGCGACAAACTGTCAGAGGCTGTACAGTTACTAGTTGATAATGTAAACGTTTGTGCAAAGGTATTTAAATTTCATGAGGTTACGAGTAGTACAATTGTTAAAACTTTCAAGTCACTTCAAGTTAAGAAATCTGAAGATCTCTGGGGAATATCAGTAAGCTTTATTTCTAACATAATTGAGACATTGGCTCCCTATCTGGCCCATATTTTTAACTGCAGTATCAAGAAAAATGAGTTTCCAGACCTTATGAAACACAGTAAAATAAATCCTTTATTTAAAAATGGAAACAAAAACGATCCCAGTAATTTTAGACCAGTTTCAATTTTACCGTGTCTTAGTAAAATATTTGAAAAAATTATTTTGTCTCAATTAACTTCTTACTTTAGTATTAATAATCTTTTCTATGAGAAACAATTTGGTTTTACAAAAAGCCATTCTACAATAGATGCCGCTTGCAACCTGGTCGAAAATGTTTATGAGGCTTGGGAGTCACAACAAAATTGCGTAGCCGTTTTTTGTGATTTGTCTAAAGCCTTTGACTGCGTTAACCACGAAATTCTGACACAAAAATTGGCTCATTACGGATTAACGGACGACGCTTTGCAATTAATGAAATCATATCTTTCTAGCAGAAAGCAAACTGTTGATGTCGCTGGGATACTATCTAACGCATATGATGTATCTATTGGAGTCCCGCAGGGATCAATTTTCGGTCCTTTCTATTTTAAAGTGTATGTTAATGACTTACCTTTCCTAGCGCGTAAGCATTGCGAAATTACTTTGTTTGCCGATGACACGTCTTTACTATTTAAATTTGATAGAAACAATGCTGATACATCTCAAATTAATAGGTCACTTGACTCTATTGACAGATGGTTTAGCGTTAATAATTTAATGCTGAATGCCAATAAGACTAAGTGTTTAAAATTTACTTTAACAAGCAATCCTAATTTGCCTAATATATGTATCAATACTGATCAACTCGATTTATCCACTACAACAAAATTTCTCGGCCTCACTTTAGATAACAAGCTGCAATGGGGAGCGCAGGCGAGGCTTGTCCAGAAATTTAGGTATTTTACGCTACCTCAGTTTACGGCATAGTTCCACGTTTTATGAGAGCGCGACGTCCGCACAAAACGTGGCGTACGTTTAGTGCGATACCGATCCGCCGCGCACCGTACCGCGCGCGAGTCTCGCCGCGCAGCGCGCGACTCGTCTGAGCCCCATCTTCATTACATTGTAGTGGCAAGTAAGTTGTGATATACTGATATCAATCTATAAGCTTATTTCTTGAAAATCTATGAAATAATAATTTACTACTCGTACTCGTTCATTTTTCCGGGATAAAAGCCTAAGTATGTCATATTATGTGGGTATATCTATCTCCATTCAACAACCAACTCACTAACTCACATAAAACACTAAATTATCACATTTATAAAATAATAGCTATGCTCCTGCGGTGTAACCTGCGTAGTGATGAAAAACGATGATGATTATGATAAAATATAGCCTTTGTCCTTCTCCAGGTCTTGAAGAATCTCCTGTCCAAATTTCATAAATATTGGTTAGAATTACATATTACAGGTCAAATATATCACGTAAATATCTTTGACAATAGTGTAAAGGTCTATATAGGATGTTAGGTAATAAACACAAGCAGACACAACAAGGTTAATTTTATAATTATATTGCAATACCATTAGTTAACCGACTTCCAAAAAGAAGGAGGTTTTCAATTTGACTATGTTTTTTGTATGTTTGTTCACCGTTTACTCCACCAATTGTGAATCGATTTTGAAGATTATTTTTTCTTTGGTAAGTGATTTCAGAAGTGGTCCCATATAAATTTTCTCAATATCGGTCTAGTACTTTGGATTTTTATAACAAAATAACTTACAATTATTGTAGGTTTTAAAAAGATCCTGAGAGAGTTTACTACAAATAATATAAATAATAAGTTGTCTATTTTGTTTGTTTATTGATTAACAGATTTACAGATTTACAGATTTGCAGATTTACAGATTTACATATTTACATATTTACAGATTTACATATTTACAGAGTTACAAATTTAAAATCCGGAGTGTAACGAGGTATTCAAGCTCGCCCAAGACAAAAACACCTTTATCCCCGAAGTGCATACTCTACTTTTTACACCTAATGCGTGATTATAGAAAGAAATGGGTTTGAATCTACATTATTTAACAAAACAGAGCGCTTTGTTGTTATTTTTAACGTACAGCCTTGAAAAATTTCAGCATACGCTACCTGAACGGATTTTCTTTGATTCACATTATTATACCTACATTATGTAACAGAACGTCGCAATCGCAATTAAAATAGAGTTTTTCTAAGCAAACGCGCTCCATCGTAGACCGTAAACGTCGTTCAAAACTAGCGGGATCGGTGGTCAAGCTAAAGTTTCCCATAATAAAAATATAAAAAACAACCGTAGTACAATATCAAAAAATTAACAGATCTTTCAGTTGTAGCATATTTCATCTTCTTTGGTTGCAGTATTCGTGCCTGTTTTATTTCTTTTTTATGTTCTATTCTCACAACTATATCACAACTCACATGTCGATGTTATTACTCTCACATGGTGGAGTACGGGACAGATTATGCGAGTTTTCATTGACGGTCGTTCTGTAATATCAAAGTAAACGTTGTAGCAACCACACATTTTATCATTACAACGAGGCTAATGCACATAAGATATATTTTAATTATACAAACAGGTGCATTATAATTTATTTTACTTTTTTGCGTGAGGTTTTCACATAAATTGCTGGTCTACCTACCAATTCATACAAATTTGCAGTTACAAAAATATATGTGCATAAACCTCATTTTTTGTAAAAATAAATATGGTTGTAGTGCTCACTCAATCCTAGAAGTATTCAAATCAACTGGCTCTAATGTTATCAAAGACTCGTTGATTACTTCAAGATGCTTCTTTGATCTGCAATATACAAGAATAATGCTAACAATGTCGATCACTGATAAATGTACTTAACTAACCTAAACTTACCTAACACCCTGTATTTGTGGTGGAAATATAAATGTTATGAAACTACCTATCTAAAATATTTTATACTCAAATACGTAATATATGTATACGTAAAATCGCTGTAAAAAGTTGAAGTGTGTATTTTTTATTCCAGTAAAATTACTTATTTCTTATTTATCACGAAGAAGTTCTAGGTTATGAAAAAACATTTTATTTTATTTTTGCAAGAGTACAAAAAATGCGTTACAAAAAATATAATATAGCATATGATATTCTCTGCCTGCTAGGCCTTCGAACCGCAAGAGCCACTCCTCGCATTCATCCCTAGCCTGTTTGGGTAGTAGGTCAGGGTCCCGATCCTGACCAGCCCCGGGCTTAGAAGTCCCCTTTTTGTAGCCTCTTACTACAGGCAGGAGATACCGATGCCGTATTCTAGTGCCCCGGCACCAGGGCGGAAGAACTGGGGTTACCATTGCCGCGACTCCTGCGTTGACGTCTTCTTGCAGGGTCTGCTCTCTCGCGGGCTCGTTTCTTTTTGCGAAATAACGTTTTCGCAAAATTCCACCATAGCCTTCCATGCAGATCTGTCAGACAGCATTGCTGATACTATGCTCGGAAGAGACAGATCCTGACCTACTTTTGCCATGAGTGTCCGTCTCTCTTGATTCCATGCTGGGCAGTGCTCAAGTGTATGTTGAGCAGAATCTGTCTCATCGTCGCAGTGGTAGCAACGAGGCGTTGATTCGTGTCCAATCCTATGGAGATACTCGCCGAAGCAACCATGTGCTGTAAGAACTTGTGTCAACCTAAAGGTGATAGATTCTTTTCTCTGAAGCCAAGCATCAAAGTTGGGAAGAATTGCTCCTACAGCTCGCTGTCGCACATTTTGTGGCTCGTGAAGTCTGTCGTGCCACTTTTCGAGTGCACGCCGGTGTGCCTGCTCTGTTATTTCGAGCCGGCTGAAGGACTCGTCATCCCGATGCAGTCTTTCGTATATTTCAGCATTCATATCCCCCAAGATGTCTAGTGGTGTAAACCGACTTATTAGAGTAGCCGCCTCAAAGGAGATTGTTCGATATCCTCTTGCAACTCTGATGGCCATGATTCTTTGAAGACGATTGAACAAAGTTCGGCAGCGCTTCACTCCTGACAGTCTTTTAGACCATACAGGTGCCCCATAGAGAGCCATCGATCTGACCACTCCGCAATAAAGACGGCGAACCTCTTCACTAGGCCCATTTAGGTTAGGTAGCAGTCTATGCAAAGCACCTGCTACCTTTTTGACTCGAGGGACTAGGCGCTGAAAGTGTTCGTCAAAATTCCAACGACTATCCAAGATGAGCCCCAGATACTTCAAGTGTTGCCCTACTTGGATATCCAGCTCTCCTATCTTTATAGACGAAGTAGGGGGTTCACTTCCTCGTCGAGCCTTATGAAACCATAAGGCTTCAGTCTTTTGTGGTGCTATTTGGAGACCAAGTTCCTGAATTTTTTCCACAATACATGCCACCCCACGCTCGGCAAGTTGGGAGGCCTCTTCAAATGTAGCTGCACTTGCCAAAACTAACGTGTCATCCGCATAGCATACGACATTAACACCATTTGGGAAGTCCGCTCTCAGGACTGCATCGTATGCAATATCCCACAAAAAAGGACCCACTACTGAGCCTTGTGGGACTCCGCAGAACATTTCTCTGCTGTGAAAAACACCATCCCTGC
Organism: Lycia hirtaria; assembly: GCA_947563715.1. Taxonomy (NCBI): domain Eukaryota; kingdom Metazoa; phylum Arthropoda; class Insecta; order Lepidoptera; family Geometridae; genus Lycia; species Lycia hirtaria. The sequence goes on from OX387379.1 coordinate 43,037,287, forward strand.
CCAAATATTGTATTGTTCTATCACGGAAATATCCACTAACCATTAATTGTAGATACACAGGTACGCCGTGATAGATGAGACCTTCCTTGACCGTGCGCCATGGTAGTGAGTTAAAGGCATTAACTATGTCTAAGCTCACCGCCACAGTCTTTTCACCTCTTGAGGCAGCTTCGTCTGACAGCTCTCGAACACGAAGAATGGCGTCAACCGTCGAAAGCTTAGGACGAAACCCAAATTGATGGTCCGAGAGATTCGGCCCGACGCACCTCAGATGCGAGCTGAGTCGGTCGGTGATTATCCTTTCGAATAGTTTACCGGCCTCATCCAGCAAGCATATGGGGCGGTAAGCAGATGGTGCATCTGCAGGTCTACCCTGTTTTTTTAAGAGCACTAGAGTGGCTGCTTTCCAATCCTTCGGAAAGACACTATTTTTGAAACAAGTGTCGAATAGGCATCTTAGCCTATCTCCTAGACATGCTTTTAAAGCTAATACCCAAGCTCGTGCGGGAATGCCATCAGGTCCAGGAGCTCTATTGCGAGAGCTTAGGCGCAGGATAGCACGATTTAGTTCTTCTTCGGACACTCTCATATCATCAGACCAGTCGTTAGATTCGGGAATTACATGCTGTTGAGGTAAATTGTCTTGGGCTCTAGGGAAAAGGGCATCGACTACACTTTCCACGAATGTAGGATCAAGAGTTTCCGTTAGTGGTGGCACCCAGGGTCGTAGCTTACCTAGCACGATCTTGTATGGGCGCCCCCACGGGTCTCTATCCAGATCCTTTAAAAGTTCTTGCCAAGATCGCGCCCGAGCTTCTTTAATCGTACGCTGGAGAACTTTAGTAGCATAACGATATGCCATATATGCCTCGCTGATCTCGTATGTTGTTGCTCTTCTTCTTCTGCGACATCTTGTAAACTGTCGACGGGCACGTAGGCAGCTTTCACGTAGAGTTGCAATTTCTTCTGTCCACCAATAAGCTGCTTTGTGTTTTAAAGACTTAGCTCGAGGCATCGACACATCGCAAATCGATGTCATAGTTTTTCTGAACCAGGCAGCTTCTGTTTCAGGGTCCAGCGTTAGTTCTGCATCATGGCTTGCCGTCCAAGTTATTGCAATAGTTGCCGCTTCGAGTAAGTCCTTATTGAGCCGTTTCAAAGACCACCGTTTTGGCAAGGTATTGTTTCTGTTAGGTGCAAGATTTGACAAGATCGGAGCCACTTCAAAAATTATATGACGATGATCTGAGAGGGTGACTATTTCTTCTGCCACTCTCCATCCAGACACAATACGTGCTGCGGAGAAAGTTGCCCACGACAGGTCTACAATAGATTCCCTCTGCCAACGTACGCAGGTGCTAACGGATCCCTGGTTCAATAATTTTAGATCCAGATCCGCAGCCCATTCTAGTAATGTTCGGCCCCTTGGATTATCTATTGTGTTTCCCCAAACACGTGATCGAGCATTGAAATCACCTAAGATGATTGTAGGGCGAGGAAGGCATCTGCGGATGCAGCCAGCTATTGCACCCAGATGTGCTCCGTACGCGTCTGCAGATGGGAGATTTGGTGAAATATAACACCCCACTACCGCAACGTGACCCCACTCTACAGCGACAAATCCATGCCCTCTTTCAAGAAAGGAACAAGAAGGGTTACCTATTCCACCACTCCAATAAATGGCGACTAAATCTTTACTGTCTCCAAACCATCGAGGGTGGTCAGGTACTTTATAAGGCTCCGCCGCAACAGCAAGAGCAATGGATCTCTCTGCCAAGGTTTGCAAGAATAAGTCTTGCGCATCTCGACAGTGGTTCAGATTGCTCTGGAGAACTTTCGCACGGATGTCCGTTATGAGGCGTCCATATTTTCCTCGGGCAGACCGTTGTCCGGCTGAGTGGACCTCACTGGTGGTTTCTCTTTGCTTCTGCCCTTTGTGGTTTTTGGTGGAGAACACTTTTTACTACCCATCCTATGGTCTGAGGGAAGACCGAAGTCAGAGCACAGCGGGCATGGGCGTATATAAGGGGGGGGTCCAGGGGGTCCGGACCCCCCCCATGGCATTGGCCGGAAAAAAAAAATTGCTGTCAAAATTCTGGAATAGGTATTGCGGATGGCACGCATGTTACAAAATATATATAAAAACCTGATGTGTGGTAATGTATATGCATAACTACAACTTAGCTAAAGAGATGCAGTATGGATCATACTGCATCTCAATTCTCTTTATGTTCGTCTTTTGCCCGCGCATACTACAAACGCGTATATCAAATGGAAACTATATATTTTTACCCGATTGCGTAAGAAGGAGGGTAATGTTTTTCGAGTGTATGTATGTATGTATGTATGTTTCTATATGACAGCCTGAACGGCTTGACGGATTTTGATGTGCGAGGTTAATGTGTCATTACAGTCGTCTTCGTTTCCAAAGTGTCATAAGTAGGCTATATTTTTTGTAGTCATAATACCTACATCTCTTTTGAAATCCGATTCCGAATCCGAAGCAAGTTGTTAACAAGGCCGTAAGCAAGAGGCTTAGGGGTTCAACCTACCCCAAAATATCCTGGCAATTATGAAAAATCCTTGCTCTTTTTTAAAGTTTACTTAATTTGCTTCAATATTTTTCACGGGGGTAAAGCGAAGCGACCGCTCGCATGCCCATATTTTTGAAGATATAAAACGACTGAATGAACTTATAAAAAGATCTTCGTTCGTAAAGCTAGAAAATAACATCGCTAAATATCAGGCGAGTTGGAGATCAGTCGTAGATCTATCTTACGTAAAAAGAAACACAAATATTCCATGAAAAATTCAATTCGATCCAAGCCAATTTTACATAAAAAAAATATTTTTGCGTTAATAATTTCGAAAAGATCGAACAATACTCTTAAAGTACCGTGCTTAAATTTGAAATCAATGCATTCAAATGGTTATAATTATATTTTTTGATAGCGTAAGTCAGTCTTACTCATGAAGTCGGATATTTCATTTTTTTAAACACTTTTATACTTGTTTGGTTCATCTGGGCCACTTTCTAACACGATCAATGAATTAAATTATTTCCAAGATTTAATTTTAAAAACCTTAAAAATTTTCGCGCTCGCTTCGCTCGCGCATTATTAGGTACTGTTTTGTCATGGAAATACTGCGGGCTCACTAATACGAGAAATAAATCATATTACTATAAAAACACTACTAAAATGTTCGCGCTCGCTTCGCTCGCGTATGCTTATTATCTATGTTTTTGTTTACTTGAGTCATGCAAATGCTGAGCGCTCGTTAAAACGGCTGAAGTCATAGGGTACCTCTAGTTTAATATGAATTAATATTGTTCCGACGTTACTTTTACACTTTATTTACAGTTATACGTTTGTCCGTAATATTTAAATGTTTATAACTTATAATTATATAAACATTGACGCTTAGAAACTAGTACTCGTCTGCGTATAGTCTGCGCAAATAAAGAGGCAAATAGTAGTATATTTTTATAATTTTTTGTACCCGCGGACCCCCCCCATGAGAAAGCTATAGCTACGCCCATGACAGCGGGCATTTAAGCGGTCGTGTACATTGATTGGCTTTGTGGTCTGTCTCGCTACACGCGTAGCATCGCATACTCCGGTCTATATTTCCAAAAAATATAATATAGCATATGATATTCAGGGAGTAAAGACGAATCTAACGACACCTAGCACATCAAAATCGGTCAAGCTGTTTAGGCTGTAGGAGGTAATCTAAAAATATGCATAGTACATACATAGATATACACCCACATACACCCTTACATACATAAATACAAACATGCATATACTCGATAAACAACCCTCCTTACGCAATCGGGTAAAAATTACCTACCTACGCGCGGCGCGGGCGGCGCGCGATAGACGGCGGTATACCTATATAGGTACTCTCAAAGTCTGTGACGCGTTCAAAGATGCCGCGCCATATGCCGCCTGCCGCGACCGCGGTGTATTTTTACCGGACTGTGCAAAAAGGTGGGTTATGTTTTTCAAATGTATGAATCATATAAGATTATAAAAGCGAAATTGTCTGTCGTCTGTCTCTCTGTCTGTTTGTTACCTAAACGGCTAAACGGCTGAACCAATAATTATGAAATTTGGAACAGAAATTCTTTAGGACCTGGAGAAAGACAGAATATATATATATATATATATATATTATTATCACCATTTTTCATCACTACGCGGGTGAAACCGCGGGATGCAGCTAGCATGTGTATGTATGTTTATGTATACATTTATTTTTTATGAGCCCTGTTTGTACAAACTGTCCCACTGCTGGGCGCGGGCCATCTTCTCATTATAAGAAGGGTAAGGCCATAATCTACCACGCTGGCCAAATGCGGGTTGGCAGACTTCACACATCTTTCATAACTGAAATATTTGAACATCAGGTAAGAGTAAGTACATTTTCTTTATACGAGTATGAATAGAACTCATAGGTTTATGAACTGCGAGTGCGAGTGATCTATATAAATACTTACATGTATATTTCTAGGAAATAATAACTTGCAACTGGGTATTTACATTTTTCGGGATCGCATCATTTCTATATGAGCCAAAATTTTGCGCTTACGCGTTCGCTTATTTTTTGGTTTCTTTGTTCTATGATTTCCCATAGTAATTTGTTTTATTTGGCGCGCGATGCAATCCGACACAGTACCGTCGCTGACAGTGGTCACCGACAGACTGGCGCGGGTGAACAGCTGAAGCAAGGCGGCGGGACGGTTGCTCGCGAGCAAAGTTATTGTAAAATAAATTACTATAAAATAATGCACTAAACGTATCAAAAATGTAATTCTAGAGAACACTAAAAAAATGTAATAGCTACTTAACATGGTAAATTTGGTTTTGATAGCTTTAAACACTTTAGAGATAAATGGGAAAAATAAATAAAATGGCATATTTTTCAAAAAATAAAGCTATCGAGATTTTTTTCAGCAATCGTGTTTTTGTTTCTAGGGAAACCTAGCCAACAGATCAAAGTTTTACATACAAAAAATTTGAGCTTGAACTAATAATACAAGTATTTTTTGTAAATTTTCAAAAAGCTTTGTTTTACTGCTTTTGCGGACTAGCCGGGCCTTAAGGAGCTGTCAGGTATACTAAGTTCTGCGGCATATGCAGTTAGAAAGATTAGAGAGCTATCAGATGTAAAAACAGCAAGAATTGTATATTTTAGTTATTTTCATTCGCTCATGTCGTATGAATTATTGCTCTGGGGTAATGCTTCAGACGTGAATAAGATTTTTGTTTTGCAAAAACGTGCAGTTAGGGCTATCTATAGACTTAAATATAGAGAATCTCTTCGAGAGGTTTTTGCACGGGTAAACATTTTGACATTGCCAAGCTTATACATTTTTTTAAATATCATGTACGCTCGTAAGAATCTTCACAAATTCAAGAAACAAAGTGATGTTCATGACTATCAGACAAGGAACAAGTTTAAACTTGTTCTTCCTAGCACTAGGATGGCTAAAACTACAAAATATTTTGTAAAAAATTGCACATTATTTTATAATCTATTACCGAGTAGTGTGATAAATGAAAATGAAACAAAGTTTAAAAACACTATAAAACAATTTTTAATGCAAAAAGCTTATTATAAGATTGAAGATTTCATTTGTGACAAAGATTCTTTACGCAATATGTCTAATAATATAAATCACTAGTAATATTTGTTTATTTTTACAATGGTAATTTTTATTTTATTTGACATTTAAATATAATATCGTTGACATTTTAATTTTTGGCATTGTATATATTTTTAAACTTTTTGTGACATTTAATTTTGACAAATAAGTTAAAATCTGTTTGTCGGCTTGTTACATGTTTGAATTATAAATTTTAATTGATATTTTATATTGTTCTGTACCAACTCTGTATTGTTTTTGACATTCATAAGTGTACACTGGTGTACCTATATTTGAGAAATAAATGAACTGAACTGAACTGAACTGAACAGCAGGTAAGATGAAGTACCTCTGTGTGAGAGCACCAGGATGAGAAAACGGCACCTGCTAATTCCGTCTCATCATGCAAAAATACCTATAGGCAGGTGATAAATCGCCACCCACTAAATGGGCCTCCCATAGTGGCGCCGCATTTTAGCGCCGGAGAAGCAACATCGGTGTGGGTGGCTAAGGGTATCGAGAGGTGTGCTGCGCGTTCACTAAGAGCTACTAGCGGCGTTATGCCCTTTAACACTTCCACCCTGGAACTTAGCTCTTGCTGTTTCCACCATCCAGCCAGCCAATTAAGGCAAGCTGGAGGTCAGGGGTCTCATTTAGCCCCAGGGAAACATTGGGGTACGTGGTGTCGCCACTCACCGATGGCTCGCCACAAAGCCGCGCCGCCTCTGCGGTTTTATTATTATTCACATTTATTTATTTAGATTCTTAATTTTAATTTTTTTACAATACATATATATTATTACCATACTGTGAGAGGGGTGGGATTACGGTGGAGGGGGGTGAGTGGAGCAGGAGTAAAGTGGGAGTGAAAAAAGAGCAACAGACTCGGGCTTGGAGCAAGGTGGAAGCGAAACAGAAGTAGAACGGTATAGGTGTGTCAGTCAGGGGGATGCAGGAACGGTGAGTCAAGTGGGGTGCGGTAGGAGCGAGGTAAGAGCGGGAGAAAAGCAAGGTGTGAACGGTATGAGTACAGGAGTTGAATGAGAGTGAGACGGCAGTAGGGTTGGAGCGAGGCGGGAACGGGACAAGTGCGGAACGGAACGGAGTGGGAGCGAGGAGAAAGTAAAATGAGAACAAAGTTGGAGTGCGAAAGGTGCGAGGCAGAATAGCGAATGAGTGTAGGGTGGAAAATTGGAAATGGAGTGAAAGCGATCTGAGATCGGGAAGAACGGAACAGGAACAAGTTGAGAGCCGAACGGGAGCAGGGTTGGAGCGGGGCGAGAAAGGGATGAGAGTTTATTTTTCATTGAAATACATAAATCTACGTTATACCACTGACTCGTCATTAATAGATTGGGTCGGAAGATTGGTTGGAGTAGGACGGAAGTGCGGCGAGTTTGAGTTAGGAGTGAAACACGAGTAGGGCAGATGCGGTACAGGAGCATTAGCTTGGTGGGGGTGCAGTGAGTGCAAGTAGGAGCGTGACATGAACTAATTTCTTACGCATACGAAGTCGCGGCGGGCAGCTAGTATTATATAAACATATAAAAAAAGAACATAAATATTGTAAAAAACTTAAAACTAGTGTGCCGCCGGCAGCGGGGCAAGGCTCAAGCTGTCGACGGTAAGGGCTACAAACTGAGGAATCTCCTGACAATGCGCGCCGTGTCTAGGATGACTGCCTTTTGTATCCGACCCTTGATCCAACTATCACGCGAGAGCCTCTTGAGATGTTGGTCGAGGATCTTCGCAATTAAACCGTTTACCGATACGACTATCGGAACAATGATCGTCGAATCAACATCCACATGGCGGTTATCTCGTGAACCAAGTCAAGGTACTTGCTGAGCTTGTCCTTCTCAGCCTTCACGAGATTCTCATCATGTGGGATGGTGACGTCAACGAGCACTGCCCGGCGTTGGGAACGATCTACGAATTCTACGATCACGATATCAGGCTTATTGGCAACAATAGACCTATCCGTGATAATAGAACGGTCCCAATAGAGCAAAGCACGGCCATTCTCAAGAACCGGCGCTGGTGCGTACTGATAGTACAGCACCTCGGACTCAACTAGGCCGTATTGAAGAGCAAGTTGCTGGTGGATGATCCTGGCTACTTGATTATGCCTGCGCAAATACTCGCCGTTAGCAAGATGCCAACAACCGGAAATCATATGTCGAAGAGATTCTCCGGGACGCCGGTGGCATGCCCGACAAATGTCTGTGAATCAATTTCATGCTAAAAAATGTGTGAAATGTCAATTTCATGATACCCTACGATCCCTACGATCTTCGATGCTGAGCACCGTTGGTTTAGATATCGAAGTATTCCAAGTTATTTGCAGTATCCCAAATATGCTGCAGTTCCTCTATTAATTACATTGATAAGGTAGCTTTAAATATAAAAATTGCAAGAAAATAAAAACAATTTTATAAAAATTGATCATAGTCTGATTTGTTTTTTTTTAAATAATTTAACTAAAAATATTGATATACATAATAATCTTACATGCTTGACTTATTGTTAGCGCATGTGCCGTCAATAACGAGATTTATAAGATTTATTTAAGTTTCATGTCAAGTGGCGAAAGCGAATAAATAAAAGCGAAAGTAACTATAGCTGTCTGTCTGTTTGTTAACTCTTCACGGCTAAATGGCCGTACATTTCATTATGAAATTTGGCAGAGATTCTTTAGGGCACATAAACACATAGGACTATATTTTATTATCATCACCATTTTTCATCACTACTCTGGTGACACCGCGGGGCGCAGCTAGTCAGTGGCGGTTATTTAAGTATGTGACTACTTAGGCCGCGATCAAGTAATAGTTGCTGGTAAACTGGTGTTCATATATTAGGTATACATATTATTTTCTAATTTGTGTTTATATATTTACTTAGAATGCGCGAGTCGAATCCATTGGTCGTGTCCCCAGCGCGTAAGAGATGATATTCGTGATATCTCAAACGTTTTCGGTCTTACTGAAAAACTACTTTTAAACGACGTCTCAAATTCTCTGTCTACTTTCTGGAAGTGTCATTATGTGTCAACGAGAAGTGCACAAAATAGGTATGTGGAGCAATGCTCAAATTTGTGTACCTACCTAACGTTTTTCGGTAAGACGCGTTATTGCGAAATCGTTTCAACAACACGATTTCGAAGTTTTAGGACATCACTAGCATAAGTGGTAGGGACACCATTTTGTGCAAAAAAGTGCCACACTTCCTGTTGCCACAGGACCCGTCCATATTTTTCTGTAGCCCCTGGCACGCCTGATGTTAACCGGAAGAGCACCAGAGGGAGCTACAGGAAGCAACAGCCTGTACTGAGAACGAAGATCCATAAACAGAGTAGAATAGATTAGAGTAGAGAGACTGAAATTTACGGATAACCTCAGAATATTAGCATGTGTGTCGCAGGTATAAAGGTAAAACGTGAACTTAATATGAATATAATTTAGGGTCAGGTAAAGGCTTCTTTATTTTTAAGATGTTTCCAATTACTCCAAATATATTCTGAATGTTTACGATTTTCCGTCTTTGTATGATCTTATCCAGCTAGATCCATTTTGCATTTTTATTTGAACCGGAAGCCACTCCATCGACTTTTCATAACTGCTTTCCTTATTATTCTCGGTTTTGAAAATCATATTCATTGATAATCTAACTTTTTGTAATCGGTCCCATAAATCACTTATAGCTTGTGCGTTTGCAATAATATTATCCAACAAACGATTTCTAACTAACCTCACAATATCAAATGGGTCATCGATGTATCTAACTAGTGTGCGTAAGTATAATATAACATACCAAAACTTACTATCGTCAACATTATTGTTATCATCAGATTCAGAATAATCAAAACGTCGATATTGCATTGACCACCAGTCGTAACTATTGTAATCATACTTAAACAGAGGATTGAACTTGGACAAAACATATTGAAAAGTATACACTAGGTCGTGTTTTATATAATTTATGAATCTCATTAAAACTTGTTCTACATAACCATCCGAGTCATAACATGCGAATGGTGTACGAGGTGCTTTTGCTATAGGTCTGTAGTCCCTATAACAATCCCCTTCACTACCGCTTCCATGATAATTATATATATTGTTAGCTAATAATTTAGAAAGATTTCGTGGTAAATCGTCATTTTGACTCATTTTCATTTGAAGTAATCTATTTTTCAATGGAAGCATTAGCACGTCTACTTGTAATTCTTTATGAACCATATCCAACATTATTTGGTCATCTTTTTCGGACTTATTACGTATATTATTTTTTTTACTTTGAATATCCTGCGCTCGAATTGGGTACCTTTTTATTCGCGATACACCGTTTTTTGTACTGGATATATTTCTGGGGTATTTTTGGGTAAAGTCTTGACTATGTCGTTGTTGTGGGGGCAAAAGTATGGCATCCAGTGGAGATTTCATATAATTATCATTCACTTTTAAACTGGAACCAATCGTTTGATAGTTAGCGTTACCAATAATACTAGAATCAGGGTTTATCGTGATATCACCATTAAGACGTAATTTAATGGGATTATTTTTAACAACCCTATGTGACAACAATTTGTCTTCAATTGTTTCTAAACGATCCATCATATCACTAATACTTTGTGTATTAGCGATAATATTATCGAACAATTTATTTTTTGTCATTCTTGCAATATCCAATGGGTCCTTGACGTATTGAACTAGAGTACGTAAAAATAATATAAGATACCAAAACTTTGCACTATCATCATCAGCATTATCAGAGTACAATACGATATCAAATGTATACATCATATCTGCGATTATATGTAAGAGAAATTTAGTAAGTTCATCATATTGTGGTCGACTGTCACCGTAGCGGTAATATATTGATCCTTTTTTCCGTTGATTATTATCGTCTAAACATTCTTTGGGTGCATGTCTTGTCAAACTAGCTCTGTCTTCGTAAAAACAATCGGAATATTCAGTTGACTCCTTAACGGGTTTTCGATCAAATATTAATTGAGAAAAATTTCTCGGTAAGTCGTCATCACGGCAATGTTTCAATAGAGCCATTCTATATTTCAATGGCAGCGTTACCATATCTAATTGCGAATAATTCCGAAACAATTGAATTAATAACATGGCTTCATCAACTGGAGTCAGACCCCGATCTTTCTGTGTCATTTTGGAAGGATTTACAGATATATTTGTATTTTTATAGCCTTGATTGTGTCGTCGTTTCAAAATTGAGGTATTTAGTGAAGTTGTTTGATAATTCCTATTTCTCGCTTGATCAGCAAGACCATCACTGATAGAGCCAGTTTTAACTTTATGAATTAACGATTCGACATTTTTTATACGACGTTCTAAATCAAAAATATTTTGTACGTTAGCGATAATATTATCAAACAACTTGTTACTTGTTAACCTCACAATATCAAATGGATCGCTAATGTGTCTCATTAATGTGCGTAAATATAACATAAGATACCAGAGTTTGCCCGTATTGTCCGTATTTTGGTCAGGGTATAATATAAAATCAAACGTATACATGAGATCTTCTCTTATATAATACAAAAAATGGTGTATTGTGGTTTCGTCAATATGTTCATGATTATAACACTTTTCAGGAGTGGTAGGTGCTTTTCTCATTATATAGGAATAACAATCAATATTGTTGTCATTCATGACAGATATTAAACCAGAATGATCTATTGCGTGGAAGCTATCATCTCGATATATTTTCATTAGAACTATTCTATGTTTCAAAGGCAGCGTTAGTATGTTTGCTCCTGAGTAATTTCGAATAATTTCCTTTATTAATAGCTGGTCTTTATGAGAGGGGGAGTTTATAATATGATGTTCACTTGATGAGGTTGGATCGAACGATCTCAAAATTGAATTCGATTTCACTCGCATTGGAGCGTTTTTACTAGGAGATGTATTTCTATGCTGCTTGAGTTTCTGTGATGGAATAATTATCGTATCTTTCATATTTGATGTAATTTGTTCTTCTGACGAAGAATAACTTGAAGTTATTAGGCCACTTGTAAATATCACACATATTGTAAATTTTACAAGATACATAGTGATGACATATACAATTCCAGTTCTGCTGCTGGCGTTGTCCCTGAAGTCAGTATGAATGTTGTAATCAATCCAATGCGCGCTTGTGGTCGATAGCTGAAAACAATAATAATATAATTAATATGAATTTATGTACTTTTTACACGACTACGGCAACGCAAAAGGGAGGGTTGTGTTTTTGACCGGTATGTGTGTATGTATGTAAGTTCATCTGTTCCCTCATAACTTAACATAATTTGACAAGTAAGGTGTCATTAGAAGTGTCTTATTTGTCCTCTAGTTATAATTATGTACCGTGGTCGTATGCTGCATTGCAGAATGTAGGTACTTATTGTTTGTACAGTAGGTGGCATACAACCACAATTATTTTCTGAACACCACTATGAATAATAGACACTATTAGTAAAAAAATATATATATACAATTTTTTTTAAATATTTGTACCATGACATTGCTAAGTGTTCCTTGAGATCCTATGGCTAAATAAATGAAATGAAATGAAAATATGTATGAAATACCTACAATAAAATATTTATTACACTTTCTTGTTTCAAACTTTTAGAACGTGATTTTTCAGTAGTCAGGTTTTAGTTTTTGAATTTATTTTTTATAAACTAATATTACCCTTATTACCCACAGAATTCGCCCTATTACATAGGTTATTACCCTTGAAAATTTGAACTCTCTAGTGTTATCGAGGCCGAAGCTATGAGAGTCTAAAAATCCGACGAATCGCTTCGAGAAAAGATAGTCCCGGCCGTACCCGTGATATAACTTTTGTGAGATAATTTTAATTGGTCTTTTTCCGTTTTTATCTCAATAAACGAATATGAATAAAATTAATATACCTTTGTGTAACATATAAATAAATACTTAAGTCAGCATGAATCACGTAGTCGCGCGTAAATACACTATGTAGGTACTTATCCGGTAGCAAAAAGAGATTCTTTAGAATAATTCTAGTAATATCACTTGTTTATTACTAGAGTTCGTTAGAGGTTACGAAAAAACGCATTTATTTATTTTTACAAGAGATGTATTATTATTAATATAAAAATATAGCCTATGACACTCTGGACGCGAAGACAACTCTAATGATACCTCGCACATCAAAATCGGTCAAGCCGTTTAGGGTGTAGGCTGTCATATAGATATATACATATCAACATACATGCATAATTATATTTATTCACTCACATTACCCATCACTTTCGCAATCGGGTAAAAATACTCTAATGTGTCTATTATATGTGTTGTTTAGACGATAATGTGATATCTAATTCATATTCTTGATATAAAATTAATATAATTTTGTGTAACATATAAATAAATATGTCAGCGTGTGAATCACGTAGTCGCGCGCAAATTCACTATTTAAGTAAGTACTTAACCGGTAGAAAAAAGGGGTCCCAAGATACAGGCTCTGTCTAGTTTGGGGCTCATAAGAACCTCTAACTTATTGTAACTGTAATTGTCTGAATAAATTATTATTAACAAATAATAAGTATTATGTGCATACCTGAACACTATAAACACAGGTTTGATTTGAATACTTGAAGGTTTATCATTTGGTTTGTACTCTGTAGGTACACTTATAAAGTGATGTTTATGAATCTAAGTTTAAAAATAATTTGCTAACAATAGTTATGTCCTTTGCAAAACCAACTTTTGTACGCCATGGTACTATAAACATCAATTGTTTGCCAGATTTTAAGTACCTACTTACGTGCTTATCTTACTTACCTACCTAATGCATATTTGTAGGCTCGACGGAAACGGGCAAACAATAGGTAGATGTTTTTAAAGATCAGATTACGTACCTTCAACCTCTGAGCCTTCAACAATGATCATTATGCTTTTTTTTTTTTTTTTTTTTTTTAACAGCCCTGTTTGTACAAACTGTCCCACTGCTGGGAACGGGCCATCTTCTCATTGTGAGAAGGGTTAGGCCATAGTCTGCCACGCTGGCCAAGTGCGGGTTGGCAGGCTTCACACATCTTCAAGATCATTGAGAACTCTCAGACATGTAGGTTTCCTCACGATGTTTTCCTTCACCGTTTGAAGTTGGCGGCAATCAACAATACGCACATAACTTCGAAAAGACAGAGGTGCGTGCTGTGGGATTCGAACCCAGGACCTGCGGATCGCAAGTCAGATGGTCTCACCACTAGGCTGCCGGAAACTTAATCACTCTTTGCCGAATACTTCGAAAATCGAATACCATTGTTTTCAAAAGTTTATGTACCAAACATGATCATTTGAAACAGTCAATTTCGACGCAGTATGATCGGAATTAAATCAGACAGACAGTAAAAAAACCGGACAAGTGCGAGTCAAACTCGCCCACCGTGGGTTCCGTACAAACTAGTATATAAAAGGAGTTTTTTTTTTTTTAAATATTTTCCTTCATAATCCGAATAATATACATCGTAAAAATATTTAAAACCCTGTTTTAGCTTATGTTAATGAAGCTCTTTCATATGATACCCCACATGTACGGTTAATTCACTTTAAAATTTGGACCCTCATTCCCAATTTTTGTGATTAAATTAAAAATTTCCAGTTTTCGGATTTTTCCCATGTGTGTACTCTAACACAATGCTTCTTGCCAAATTTCATAGTTCTAGATCAACGGGAAGTATCCCATAGGTTTTGATTCCCTTGTGAGTGTCGAAATGTGCATTTTTTACGACATATAAGGCAGTAACTTTTTTTTTACGAAAACTGAGAAATTTTATTTTTCTTTCTGCAGCAAGACACTATGGATCTGCGTATACGGTTTTAATTTCAACACGATACCTTTACCCGTTCCCAAGATAAAGGTCTTGACACCCGGACGGACGGACAGACGGACAACAAAGTGATCCTATAAGGGTTCCGTTTTTTTCTTTTGAGGTACGGAACCCTAAAAAGAAGAAACCTACATTTAATTAATAATTTGAGAAACACGTCATTTTTTACCACGAGATACTTTTTACAATGAAAGTTATTTTTTTAACTACTTATAGTTATTTTACAGTGCACAATAAATCAATGAGATAATAACATAAAAGTCATTCAAAAAAATCAACTTCGAACAATTTAACTAACTTAAAAGGGAGAAATAACACGAAATAAAAGTAATTTTAAAAATTAAACCGACTTCAAAACAATCTAATTAACTGAAAAAGGAGAAATAACACGAAAAAAATCAAAACTTGGCGTCTACCTAAGGGCAGGTACGTAAACCAGGGGTGTGGTGTCGGGCGCCTCCTAGTGGTGCACCCCGGGTAACGCTGTTGTATGGCGCTAACGGCAGCAGCGAAACGACCGACGAGGGGGGGGGGGGGGGGGGGGGGCGCTTCCCGGGCTTTTGCCTCCCAAGCCCAACGGGAAACGACCGACAATGGGGGGCGCTTGTCGGGCTTTTGCCTCCCAAGCCCAACGGGAAACGACCGACGAGGGAGGGCCGCTTGTCGGGCTTTTGCCTAAAATTGCCAAATGTGACCAGTTTTGGGGTTTCCTCCACCATCGAGTAAGAAGTAATACATTCGAAAGTGCCTACCGAGAAGTGCCAAAATCAATATGATTGCTTTGCCTAGCCCTGAAGCTTTCATGATTCTGTCTAATGTTAGGGTGCCAAAAACAATACCAATAACGCCATCAAGAAACAAGATGAGACTTATGCAACCATATTGAGTTAAGCACTTATACATAGGCACTTTCGAAAGTACTACTTGTTACCCGATAAGGTGGTGGACACACAAAATGGTCACATATCAATTAACTGTACAAAACGCTCGAGGCTTAGCCAAGGCAACCCTGTACATTTAGAGACACCTTTTTTTTTTCTTTTGAAAGAGTGGGTTGGTGTTTTAAGAAGATGGTGAGGATATCGGGACATCAGAGGTTCAGCGCTAATGGTATACACATTCCCTCTGATGTCCCTAAGGTGGTGGTGTATGAAGGTTAGTGAGTCAAACTCGCTTCATATCGCCCACCATGGTGAGGGAAGAGTGGGTTGTAGTTTGTGTTTGGGGGAAAAAGGTTGTTGTGTTAGAGACACCTTAGTAATGTGCGTCATCATAGGTCACATCTTGATACCCGATGAGGTGGGTAAACATACGGCCCGCTCTTAGTCTATAACTAGGGAAGCAGATATTTTCATTTCTAGTGAATATTATTGTAGAGGAGAGTCACTAAATATGGGCTAACATTTTGTTTTTAGTTCACAAATAAAAAAAACATTTACATTTTTTATTTTTTATTTTATATTAATCAAACATATATTTTTACAGAATTTAAGTAACGGTATGTTATTTTTTCCTTAAACTACATTATCAAAACTAAGCATTGAACAAATTTGCAAAATTGGCACTAAATATGGGCAGGTAGTCAAATATGGGCTGTAGATCAGAACTTACTACAGATCATATATCTTTTGAGGAAATAATTAAAATATTTTTTAGTTTTTTTATGAGATCAAATCACTTTGGTGAAAGAAACGATTTTATCGGGCTTTTACCATTAGAATTTAGTACATGCTAGGTTTTACCAGTGACGGTTGGTAAATGTTGGTTTTGGAAATAAAACAATGCATAATAGACCAGTTTAGGCTAGGCCAAACTAGTTGATCCTGGTATAGGTATAAGCAATAATTTCTTCAGAGATTAGGTTATGGTTTTTATTTGTATTAAAAAAAAAAAACATAACCTAATCTCTGAAGAAATTATTGCTTATACCTAAGACTGCGTTGCACCAAGCTACATCGTTCAATCAAACAAATGTTAATATATATGTTACTGTAAAAGCCGAATACAGTAACATATGCATTGTTTTATTTCCAAAACTAACATTTACCAACCGTCACTGGTAAAACCTAGCATGTATTAAATTCTAATGGTAAAAGCCCGATAAAATCGTTTCTTTTTTACATAAGTATTCTTACATTTACCGACTCGTGTTGGTAAACCCTAAGATTTACCAATATTCGGGCTTTTACAGTAACATCTATACCAGTTTTCAGCTCTATGCGAATTATGGCTAACTTATAATATTTTTTTGTCTATTTTGACTGGGCTAATAAGCTCAATTATTCATCAAAAGATGATACTGACATTCTCGCGTAGTTAAAAACTTAGAAGGATATTTTCTTAAATCTTCATATAGTAACACCACTTCGGCTTCGATCAGATATAAAAGGATGGACCCATAACATCAGGATTCTTATTTTTAAACTTTTTGCGACGCACATAAGTGCGTTTTCTTATATGCACGAAACGTCCATTCTCGATAAGAGTGAGAACTGAACTGACAGGTAGCCAGAGGTAACCATGCCTACGTAGCCGGCGACGTCGCCATGGCGTCTCGGTGAGAACTCGAAGCACTATTCAGATAGAATAATAAAAAGGTCTTGGGAAGAATTAGAGCGCTTGTAGAAGTTGTAGACGCACCGGACATGGGTCCGGCGACCGGATGATCGTCCGCGCGACGGACACCGGTCCGGCGTCCGAAAGAGCGGTCATCCACGCCAGTGCATTGGTGTGTGTAGACGCACCGGACGTAGGTCCGGTGTCCGGTTTTCGCCGGACCGATGTCCGGGATTCGCGGTGGCGTATGGTTTATGTGTAGACGCACCGGACATCGGTCCAACGAAAAACGGTCCGTTGTCCGGGAAAAAAAACGGACGTCTACAAGTTCTGTAACCATGACTCAAAATAGGGTGCACCCAGTATCGTCTGCTTTCGACGACGACGTCGCAGTTTGCGGTATAAAACCCACAAGCAAATAGCTTTCAATCAGCTGGGTACTCACTTATTAGCAGTGTAGCATGTAATGTATCAGATACGGTATCAAGTGAGTACGTAGGCACGAGCCCGCTGCGAGCCGCTCGCGCGTGGAGCGCTGTAAGCTCGCAGTGACCCGCCGAGTGGCGGTATCACTGCGAACACAAAGGCGGCTCGCAGGATCCGGCACCTCGTAGTAGCTAGATACGCGGTGGACCGTGGACGAGCCGTACCCACTTGCAGGTTGATACAGTATCTGATACGTTACATGCAACACTGCTAAGTGAGTATCCAGCTATTCACGTCCATTCTCACTGAATGCTCACGCTATACTGCCGCGCGCAAGCCGCCGCGCCGCCATCTGCACCCGTATTCTAGTTCTAATCGGTTGTCGATTTGTCAATTTTGTCGGTAATGAGCCGGCTACCGAATAAAGCTCCATTCGACTCCAATGAGTATTCACGAATTCGAATTTATGCCCGTCGGTCCCATTTTTAGTATAGAAATCTCGAGAAACCAAAGACAATCTCCACTCATCCTCAACTGGATCCGCCGGGATTCGGGTAGACCGATTCACAAACTCGAATCCGAAGGAGTTTGACATATAAATTCGATGGCTAATTCGATATCGCTCTCGACAGGTTTATCCTGTCGGGAGTGATATCGAATACATTTCAGCTATTCATTACAGCTGAATTCACTAGCCGAAATGTTCTCAAAGGAGGT
Source organism: Lycia hirtaria (assembly GCA_947563715.1). Lineage (NCBI taxonomy): Eukaryota > Metazoa > Arthropoda > Insecta > Lepidoptera > Geometridae > Lycia > Lycia hirtaria. The sequence continues at coordinate 43,055,508 of OX387379.1, forward strand.
AAATGCTTGGAGAGGGACAAGCTGGGACAACCATATAGCTCAAGTCAGCGAAGATCAAACCAACCTCTACAATCTCAATAGGAAGCTGACTCAGGCCAAAGTGGCGGTAAGTCCCTTGCTAGATGACATAGGAAAAAGACACTACCTGGCTTCTGAGAGAGCTGAATTATTAGCAAACCATCTTGCAACACAATTTCAACTTCACCCAACACCTTCAGACGCTAAACCTGAAGTGTCAAGCCACCACGCTAGAGTTAGTATGGAAGTGCAAAACTTTCTGAAAGGCCCTATCTCCCCTCTGAGAGGTGAGGACTTCATTTCCCCAGCCGAAGTCAGTAAGGCAGTTAGAAGACTCAAGGCAAAAAAGGCTCCAGGACACGATGGGATTACGAATGCAGTATTGAAGCAGCTGCCCCTAAAAGGATTAGTATGCCTGTCGAGACTGTTTAACGGCATCCTCAGAACTGGTCACTTTCCGTCTGAATGGAAAATCGGAAAGGTGATAGTGCTGCCAAAACCTGGGAAAGACCGACGATACCCAGCTAGCTACCGGCCCATCACCTTACTTCCACAAATATCAAAGCTATTCGAACGACTACTGCTAAAAAGACTACGACCTCACCTTATTCCACGAGATGAACAGTATGGATTTCGCTCGAGACATTCTACTACTCTGCAGCTCACGAGAGTGTTGCACCATCTGGCTGATGAGAACAACAAAGGTCGCCGTACAGTTGCTGTATTTTTAGATATAGAAAAAGCATTTGACAGAGTTTGGCATGACGGACTTTTATTCAAGATCATGCAAACGACAACACCGCCAGCACTCACAAAAATCATATCGTCAATCCTAGACAACAGGAAGTTTTTCGTGTCAGTAGAAGGTGCAGATTCTACTTACCATTCGATAAAAGCTGGAGTGCCACAGGGTAGCTGTACTTCACCTTCCTTCTATGCTTCGTATACTGACGACATTCCGGTTTTGGACGAGGACCAACGACTTCCGGGTGAACGAGGTGTAACGCTAGCCTTATTTGCTGATGACAGTGCGTATTTCGCCTCTTCAAGAAGTTCCAAGATTGCTGCAGGCAGAATACAGCGAGTCCTCAATAACCTACCTGATTGGCTTGACAAATGGCGTATGGCTGTAAATGTAGGCAAAACAGCCGCATTACTTACCGGCGGACAGCGCATTCTACCTCCACCACTGAAGCTTCGAGGAGAGACTGTCAAATGGGAAAGCACAGTAAAGTACCTGGGCATACACATCGACAGGACCTTGAGAATGTGTCCTCAAGTGGATCACGCCGTACGACAGGCCATAGCCGCCAGATCCCTTCTCCGTCCTGTCCTCGACTCGAAGCTTCCACTGCGTACTAAGGTAGGAATCTACAAGACCTACATAAGAACCAGACTGACATACGCTGCACCAGCATGGTACGCGCTATGTTCTGACACCCAGAGAAAACGGCTTCAGGTCGTACAAAATGTTGCCCTACGCATATGCACAGGAGCGGGGCGGTACGTCCGAAATGACGTTATTGCCCGCGATGTCAAAATTGAAACTGTGAAGGACTTTGTGAGCCGGCTGGCGCGTCGTATGTACGATAGAGCAGACAACGGCCCACACCTTCACCTCAGAAATATTGCCCCACTACACACTCGTCCACCTGATATCAAATCCAGGCGTGCACTCCCTCGCGAGATCGTTTCTATTAATGACGACGAAAACGAAGAGGGCAGCAAGGACATAGCCAAAAAGAAATAAAATAACCTCAACGCCGCAGGGAGGCACTTTAATAGCGCCACTCACGGCAAAGAAATTTCCCCAGGGGTAATCACCTCTGGCGCCCTGCTGTGGCAAAGGGGAACCCCCCGAGGCCACTTCTCACCACGCCTGAGAAGGTGGTGGAAGGACCAAGATTGATTGAATACATTTTACTAATACATTTTAATAATATAAGAGCACGTTTTTGATATTTTCAATTACCATTTTCCATAATTTGACATAATATATTCACCTAATAGTCAAATGTACCGATTTTACGGGTTTTAAAATTCCCCTAGTTATGATGTCCAAAGTTTCAAAATGTAATATTTTATAGTTGGAGAGCTTAGTCAGATTACACGCATGGCACTCTAAATATATTAAATATTTTATACTTGTTACTAATAAATGGCAAATACATTAAATGCACGAGTACAGGGAGAAAATAGAAGAACTTTGAAATCACACACCACATGCACACACACAACCAACAAGATATTTTCGAAGCATGCTTCACTTATTGAAGCTACAAATTTACCTAAGAATTATATGCCATAATTAATATGATGGATCAAGTTATATGTATATTATGCAATAAATTACATATTTTGTCAGTCGCTGGTCATAATTAAGCATTTTTTTTACTTTTATCACGAATCACCTATCTAAAAACATGAAACTGACTCTGAAAACTAGCTTGTCTATGTTATCCTATCGGTAACACGAGGTCATTACCGATTTGGTACCGACTGGTGCCATTCGAATTTGTGAATAGGGTTATCGAAGGTTATCCATTCGATTCGGTAGGTTTTTCGCGGGAACTTAATTAAAAAATGTCACAGTTTTCTTTTATTATTCTAAACTTGTGTTATTTCACATAAAGATTTTGTAAAGATGATGTTTTTTAGGGTTCCGTACCCAAAGGGTAAAAACGGGACCCTATTACTAAGACTTCGCTGTCTGTCTGTCTGTCTGTCTGTCTGTCTGTCTGTCTGTCTCCAGGCTGTATATCATAAGCCGTGATAGCTAGAAAGCTGAAATTTTCACAAATGATGTATTTCCGTTGCCGCTATAACAACAAATACTAAAAATTAAATATTAAGGGGGGTCCCCATACAATAAACGTGTTTTTTTCGTATTTTTTTGCTCAATATTAAAAACGGTAACAGGTAGACGCTTCAAATTTTCACAGAATATTTACTTGTATATTACCTTTCAAAATAAATAATTAAATAACAATAAAGTAAATATTAAAGGGGGGCTCCCATACAACAGACGTAATTTTTAAGCAATTTTTACTCGATCTCAATTAAAAGGTAGAAACTTGAATATTTGTAAGTAAATATTTAGAAATATACTAACTATAAAAATAAATACCTAATCTAATACATAAAAACTCACAAAATGAAAATAATCCGTGCATCTAAACGCGGTGCGAGCGCCGGTTTAGCGGGGTAGCGGGGGAGGTAACATCACGGAGCGAGCCATAGCCGCGCGTATTCGCGCGAGCGTCGTCATGCTGCCCGGATGTGCATCGAAAACCTACCTATAAGTTTGCAATTTACTACTTGGAATTTCGTTGATTTCTCGTTTTTTTATAAACAGAACTAAACTTTGTAGTATTATAGATGATAGTACGGAACCCTTCGTGCGCGAGTCCGACTCGCACTTGGCCGATTATTTAATCTATTAGTGTTCGTTTACGCGCACGAGTTTGAAATGAGAGTGATGAAACATACTTCTTCACGTTGTAACTTATAAAGTCCTTAACAGCTCCTAGTAAAATAACCAAGTCATGACATGAACTTGATTCACTATCAACCGAGTATCTCGTTATAATCCTTAGATTCAAGTTACTTGGCTTACCAAGTAACTTGAGATTGTGACTAAAACTTATATTATTTGTATTTTTCATGAAACTTTTAACATATCATTTTGGCAAATGAGCCAATCGTGGCCAATAAAAGAAAAAAAATATTTGACGGCTGCTACTGTTAAATTTACAAACTTTTTTTAGTGACTTGATACCGCTAAAGATTTCGATTAACTGTTAAGGCCCGGCTAGTCCGCAAAAGCAGTAAAACAAAGCTTTTTAAAAATTTACAAAAAATACTTGTATTATTAGTTCAAGCTCAAATTTTTTGTATGTAAAATTTTGATCTGTTGGCTAGGTTTTGCTAGAAACAAAAACACGATTGCTGAAAAAAATCTCGATAGCTTTATTTTTTGAAAAATATGCCATTTTATTTATTTTTCCCATTTATCTCTAAAGTGTTTAAAGCCATCAAAACCAAATTTACCATGTTAAGTAGCTATTACATTTTTTTAGTGTTCTCTAGAATTACATTTTTGATACGTTTAGTGCATTATTTTATAGTAATTTATTTTACTATAAGTTTGCTCGCGAGCAACCGTCCCGCCGCCTTGCTTCAGCTGTTCACCCGCGCCAGTCTGTCGGTGACCACTGTCAGCGACGGTACTGTGTCGGATTGCGTCGCGCGCCAAATAAAACAAATTACTATGGGAAATCATAGAACAAAGAAACCAAAAAATAAGCGAACGCGTAAGCGCCAAATTTTGGCTCATATAGAAATGATTCGATCCCGAAAAAGGTAAATACCCAGTTGCAAGTTATTATTTCCTAGAAATATACATGTAAGTATTTATATAGATCACTCGCACTCGCAGTTCATAAACCTATGAGTTCTATTCATACTCGTATAAAGAAAATGTACTTACTCTTACCTGATGTTCAAATATTTCAGTTATGAAAGATGTGTGAAGTCTGCCAACCCGCATATGGCCAGCGTGGTAGATTATGGCCTTACCCTTCTTATAATGAGAAGATGGCCCGCGCCGAGCAGTGGGACAGTTTGTACAAACAGGGCTCATAAAAAATAAATGTATACATACACATGCTAGCTGCATCCCGCGGTTTCACCCGCGTAGTGATGAAAAATGGTGATAATTATATATATATTCTGTCTTTCTCCAGGTCTTAAAGAATTTCTGTTCCAAATTTCATAATTATTGGTTCAGCCGTTTAGCCGTTTAGGTAACAAACAGACAGAGAGACAGACGACAGACAACTTCGCTTTTATAATCTTATATGATTCATACATTTGAAAAACATAACCCACTTTTTTGCACAGTCCGGTAAAAATACACCGCGGTCGCGGCAGGCGGCATATGGCGCGGCATCTTTGAACGCGTCACAGACTTTGAGAGTACCTATATAGGTATACCGCCGTCTGTCGCGCGCCGCCCGCGCCGCGCGTAGGTAGGTAATTTTTACCCGATTGCGTAAGGAGGGTTGTTTATCGAGTATATGTATAACATACATAAATACAAACTTATGTATGTAAGGGTGTATGTGGGTGTATATCTATGTATGTACTATGCATATTTTTAGATTACCTCCTACAGCCTAAATAGCTTGACCGATTTTGATGTGCTAGGTGTCGTTAGATTCGTCTTTACTCCCTGAATATCATATGCTATATTATATTTTTTGTAGCGCATTTTTTGTACTGTTGCAAAAATAAAATAAAATGTTTTTTCATAACCTAGAACTTCTTCGTGATAAACAAGAAATAAGTAATTTTACTGGAATAAAAAATACACACTTCAACTTTTTACAGCGATTTTACGTATACATATATTACGTATTTGAGTATAAAATATTTTAGATAGGTAGTTTCATAACATTTATATTTCCACCACAAATACAGGGTGTTAGGTTAGGTTAGTTAGGTACATTTATCAGTGATCGACATTGTTAGCCTACGCGTTGGACGTAGGCGGCTGGCGCATGAGCGCCAGCTGCCTCCGTAAACTAGGGAACTCTGGGTGGTAGATTCGGGGGGAGTCTGCCGCCCAGCTAAAGAGTTCCCCGAGGATGAACGATGTGTCTAGTGTTCCGACACATCGTCGTCAGACGGGTGGAGTAAAAACTCCCCGAGAGAGGGGTCGTTTGGGACCAGCGTGGCTGGTCAGTGGTAGAGTCTGGGAGAGTGCCCACTGTCCGGCCGTAAGCGCAAAGGAGGTTAGTTAGGTACATTTATCAGTGATCGACCTTGTTAGCATTATTCTTGTATATTGCAGATCAAAGAAGCATCTTGAAGTAATCAACGAGTCTTTGATAACATTAGAGCCAGTTGATTTGAATACTTCTAGGACTGAGTGAGCACTACAACCTTATTTATTTTACAAAAAATGAGGTTTATGCACATATATTTTTGTAACTGCAAATTTGTATGAATTGGTAGGTAGACCAGCAATTTATGTGAAAACCTCACGCAAAAAAGTAAAATAAATTATAATGCACCTGTTTGTATAATTAAAATATATCTTATGTGCATTAGCCTCGTTGTAATGATAAAATGTGTGGTTGCTACAACGTTTACTTTGATATTACAGAACGACCGTCAATGAAAACTCGCATAATCTGTCCCGTACTGCACCATGTGAGAGTAATAACATCGACATGTGAGTTGTGATATAGTTGTGAGAATAGAACATAAAAAAGAAATAAAACAGGCACGAATACTGCAACCAAAGAAGATGAAATATGCTACAACTGAAAGATCTGTTAATTTTTTGATATTGTACTACGGTTGTTTTTTATATTTTTATTATGGGAAACTTTAGCTTGACCACCGATCCCGCTAGTTTTGAACGACGTTTACGATCTACGATGGAGCGCGTTTGCTTAGAAAAACTCTATTTTAATTGCGATTGCGACGTTCTGTTACATAATGTAGGTATAATAATGTGAATCAAAGAAAATCCGTTCAGGTAGCGTATGCTGAAAATTTTCAAGGCTGTACGTTAAAAATAACAACAAAGCGCTCTGTTTTGTTAAATAATGTAGATTCAAACCCATTTCTTTCTATAATCACGCATTATGTGTAAAAAGTAGAGTATGCACTTCGGGGATAAAGGTGTTTTTGTCTTGGGCGAGCTTGAATCCCTCGTCACACTCCGGATTCTAAATTTGTAACTCTGTAAATAAGTAAATCTGTAAATATGTAAATATGTAAATCTGTAAATCTGCAAATCTGTAAATCTGTAAATCAATAAACAAACAACTTATTATTTATATTATTTGTAGTAAACTCTCTCAGGGTATTTTTAAAACCTACAATAATTGTAAGTTATTTTGTTATAAAAATCCAAAGTACTAGACCGATATTGATAAAATTTATATGAGACCACTTCTGAAATCACTTACCAAAGAAAAAATAATCTTCAAAATCGATTCACAATTGGTGGAGTAATCGGTGAACAAACATACAAAAAACATAGTCAAATTGAAAATCTCCTTCTTTTTGGAAGTCGGTTAACTAATGGTATTGCAATATAATTATAAAATTAACCTTGTTGCTTGTGTTTATTACCTAACATCCTGTATAGACCTTTACATTATTGTCAAAGATATTTACGTGATATATTTGACCTGTAATATGTAATTCTAACCAATGTTTATGAAATTTGGACAGGAGATTCTTCAAGACCTGGAGAAGGACAAAGGCTATATTTTATCATAATCATCATCGTTTTTCATCACTACGCAGGTTACACCGCAGGAGCATAGCTATTATTTTATAAATGTGACAATTTAGTGTTTTATGTGAGTTAGTGAGTTGGTTGTTGAATGGAGATAGATATACCCACATAATATGACATACTTAGGCTTTTATCCCGGAAAAATGAACGAGTACGAGTAGTAAATTATTATTTCATAGATTTTCAAGAAATAAGCTTATAGATTGATATCAGTATATCACAACTTACTTGCCACTACAATGTAATGAAGATGTGGCTCAGACGAGTCGCGCGCCGCGCGGCGAGACTCGCGCCGCGCGGCGAGACTCGCGCGCGGTACGGCGCGCGGCGGATCGGTATCGCACTAAACGTACGCCACGTTTTGTGCGGACGTTACGCTCTCATAAAACGCGGAACTATGCCGTAAACTGAGGTAGCGTAAAATACCTAAATTTCTGGACAAGCCTCGCCTTAAAAAAAATCGATTAAAGTTCGATTCTTTTGTGTTTCAAAATTTTCATTTTCAAATAAAAGTAAGAAAATCGTATTTTTTTACAGTTCAAATAGGGATCAGTCAATAATGCGAGCTAGTAAAGAAATTCCATTATATTTTGCTGGTGCTGAAGTAGCACACATTTATATTTCTAACCGATTTCAAAAAGAATGAGGTTCATAATTCAACTGTATGTTTTTTTGTTGGCAATATTATAAATTCTACACCGATCTATCGACTCCATAGATAAAGAAATTGATTTTTTTTATTGTTACTAGAGGAGCATCCGGTGTCATTCCTCCTTCTCGCTTTCGACCTACACTGTCTCTCGTATTCCTTTGTCCAGTGGACGTTCACTGTAATCCAAATCATATTAATTATCGTACATCATCCTAGCAAATACTAAGTTATATTATTTGAATTGTGTAACATTATGTCACTTTAGTGCTTGTTTAAAACAACTACCACACAGAGAGAGGAGCGTTGGAGAGAAGTGTGTGGTTTCATACTGTCTTTACGTTGCTCATTTGGCAAACAAATGAATAAATTTTGGTTTGAATTTACTTATGAAATGAAATTTATTTGCAAGAATGTAGGTAAATAAGGTCTTAGAAATTAATTACAATTTTCTATTACATTCGATCATTTCTCAAGTGCAAATATTAGATAGTGAATCAATATGACATAAATAATATTAAATTAGAATTGATTATAGTAGGTGTACTATATATATATTATGTAAATTACATCAAACATGAATAACTGTGCTGTCTTAAAAGGTACCTACTTTTAAGACAGCACAGTTATTCATGTTACAGTAGTAAAAATACAATAACGTGACGAAAATTAACTTTCACGAAAATTACATGCAGCATGAGATAAATCTAAAAATCGGTTTTTCCAAGTCAATAAAACAATTTCCGATTAATCGATTGATAATCGACATGTCACATGCCGCTTTCAATCAATGGAACCGTGTGGGATGATCAGCTGATACCTTATGGAATGGAAATGTCAAAATTATTCGATATTCGGGAAACCTGAATCGCTAATTCCGCAAACCGTGTGAAATCCTTCGAGATCTCTCTCCATATCGAAGATCGCATCGAATCGAATGTAATCTGAATAAGGGTGCTGAACAGCTGAACTTAAAGGTGCGCTTATACGGGCAACTAAAATTGCTCAATTCCAGTCAATACTCATCAACTATGACGTCACGACTACATCAAGCAATTTACGGCAACGGCAACAAGCATCAATACTGCGCAATACAATATTGAGCGATATGTCGCAACTTCATCAACTAGGCAATACTGTCCTACACGAGCATTTCAGTATTCGCTCGCTATGGACGACATTGTTCTTGCTGCGGCGGCTTGTAGCGCTTTTTTTATTATTCATCAAAAACAAAAAAGAAAGAAAAGGAATAGGCGTATCTGGGTGCGATCGTTTTTGGCAAAGAGGCCGCAATTTTCATTGTGTAAAGAATTAGATGATATATTATTCAAAAACTTTACTAGAATGTCACGAACAGACTTTGAATTACTTTTGAATAAATGTTACGAAACAGACGACCTCTCGCTCTCCCAGCGGAAGCAGGACGGCCAGCCGCAAAACAAACAAGTGCGAATGAGATATATACAAAAATTGCTAGGAATTTCCAAGCCCATTGGATATTCGTCAATTCGTATCTGCGACATTGAGCGATATGAAATATCTGGAGCAATTAGAAGCAATATTGCCGAAATAATTGCCGCAACTTATTGAAATTGCTCCATTAATTGCTCCAGATCGGTCCATTCGTGTCGCCGAGCAATTATTGCCCTCGTGTAAGCGCACCTTTAGCCTAATAGTGCCATGCAGTAGTGTCAAGGGAAACAAACAGGATTGACCACATGTAGGTAGCTGCTAACTCCAACGATTAGAAGATGTGAGATTTAACATAGGTACTGTTACTTCATATTCAATTGAGTATAACCTCGGTATGATATTTCATTGGGTAGGATAGTCAAATGAAACGTATCGCACTATTTTTACTTTTATTTGTTTTATAAGTCATTTATAGGTACAATAATATTCACTAGAAATGAAAATATCTGCTTCCCTAGTTAATTATCGTTGATGCTTATCCTTAATTTAACATCTAGTCAATTATTAAAAGTATTACCTACTGTAACTTATTACAATAAAATTTGTTATGTAGTAAATTTGTTGACAAGGTGCTGATTTTACTCTACGGAGAATGGTAAAAATTGGCTCAATTATTAAGTCAAGGTCACTTTAAAATGAAATAAGGCGAATGGTTTTACGCTGAAGGTTAAATTAACCTTCAGCGTAAAACTATTTATCTTGACGACCTTGACTAAATACCATTGAGACCATTTTTACTATTCTTATCTCGGTAGAGAGAGTAAAAGCAACCCCTTGCCAACAAGTCAACAATTTTGCTACTTAACAAATTGTAAAAATGCACTTCTAAAGTTACAGTAATAGTAGACTTTACAATTGACTACATGTTAAATTAAGGAATATTCAAGGTTAATTTTATTACCATACAATTATTGTATCGTAATAAATTTTACCTTGAAATAACACTAATATTATTAGTAGTTATAACAGAGCTTGAACAAAATAATAAAATAACCAGTTATAATTATGGGAGTTCCAGGTTCTTGAACATTTGCACGTGCTGCAGCGGCGCCCGCCCCAGTAGCGTCGCCGTCCCGCCCCGCCCCCCGCTGTCTGCGCATTAATTGATGAGACAATACTGGCTCGTTTGGTGAATTGCTAAGTATTTGATCTTCAAGCTCAATTGATTGCATAATAGTATCCAGAAATTTATCTTTAGACTCTTTGTAGACATTGGCTTTAATATTCCGCTCATCAACAGTGTTCTTGACATTTCTATCGCCAGCTAAACATGAGTTGAAAAAAATAAGACTCAGGAGAGTAAAGAAAAATAACTTCATCTTGAAGTAATACACAGTAGGTACTTCACAGGTTCAGAGGCAATATAATCTACAAAGTTTCTCAGATACTGAGGATATTCTCATTACAGAGTAAAATTGTATTTTGTTCTGAAGTCTTATTGTTCTCTTTTTTACATCTGTCACTGCCTGTTCTATTAATTGTTCTCTTTATTTGAATATAGTTGTCAGTAGTCAAAAAATACTTATGTAACCGCGGTTCTACACTTGTGCCATGAATTCACGCCATGAATTCGCGGCAGAGGCGCACCCTCCACATTAACGGAGCTCACTCATTTGTGCCGTGAATCCTGCCGTGAAACGGACGTCGAAACTGCTGCTGCGTTAACTTTGTTTGATGTGGCATGTGGTTACTTTTATTATTATGATGTGGATGCTTCGAGTCCCACAGTATACGTTCAGCGTGGTAATATTTCAAAAAGCGAATTTCTAATTCACTATCTCAACTTATATTAATCCGATGCGCTCCCATTTAGCTCGCATTACACGTCCATACGCATCAATAGTCAGGAGCAAAGGCAAACTGGCACGGTGCCGTGAATGTGGAGGTGCGTGCGTGAACGAGGCGCGAACTGCCGCGAACCCTTTGTCGCGGGACAAAATACCGACTTCGATCGGGGAACAGGCGTGAACGGCCCCGCGAACGCCGTGAAAACCCTCCACACTTATGTTCACGCCTGTTCGCGGACGTTCACGGCACAAGTGTAGAGCCGGGATAAGATAAAAAACAAATTAAATAGTTCTCCATGTTTTACTAATCTACTTTCCATATTTATCCAAATTTCAGCTCAATAATAATTGGAAACCGGGAAATGGGTCAAATTTAAATTTGAAGAGTTGATTACAGTGATGACGATCGTGAGATGCTGCTAAGCCAAAGGGACAGAAGTAGACGGGTCAACATCATAAAGGAAACTGGGAGGTTCTTAAAAACCCCTTAATATGAAAAATATTACGATCAGGAAGTGGAAAGCTTGTTTGAAAATAATTATAAATAAGGCTGAGTCTATTAATACGGGTACTGTACGAACAATTTATAATTATTAATACGGTTACCGTACGAATAATTTATAATTATTAATACGGGTACTGGACAAACAATTTATTATTATTCGTACAGAAGTCGGACGAATAATAAGCTAATCATCCGGGTACTGGACGAATAAATATAATTTATTATTTATTCGTCCAGTACCCGTACAAATAGTCACTTTCTATAAATAAAGGCCTGTGCCTGTGCAGGTTCAGTAAGTACTTTTGTACCGTAAGATGCAAACACATTTCACTTACTCTTTAACCCATATCAATCAAGTAAGTTTATAACAATTTTAAGTTTAGAAAACTCAAGACCCCCCGACAAAAAAAACGGTAGAATTGATTTTGATCAAATATAAGACATAGCTAATAAAACTCAACAAAATCCTCTTTCAATTAAAAAAACTAGATCAAAATCGGTCCATCCCTTTGAGAGCTACGATGCCACAGACAGACATACAGATACACACGTCAAACTTACAACACCCTTATTTTTGGTTGACCTGACGGTTAAAGATTGAAAACCCTCGCCTTAAATAACTGGCTGAACTGATTATAATGAAACATAAAACTTTCTATTATATCGTATATCAAACAAAAAAACCTAAAATTGGTCCATTTGTTTAAGAGCTACTAAGCCACAAATACACAGTAACGTACTATACGTCCCATTTCGATTGGCAATAAAGTTCGTTGACCCCACGTCAGCCACTAAGAGCAAATTAGCGTTACTTCAAATTTTACGAAAATTGATCACAAAAATATTAATTTTCATCGATTTTTATTACAACTCTACATAGTACTAGAACACACTTGACTTATTTATTTGTTATATTTTCATGATCTCTATACTTATTGTCAGTAATTTTTGTAAAAGGGTGTTTAACGCACTAAAAGTGTTCTATGATATACTTTATTTTAATGATTTAGTTAGATTTAGAACATCTCTTTTTGTAATTATTCTACTTGAAATATAAAAAAATAAGCATTACAACACCTTTTGTAAAACTTGCCAAACTACTTCTTGAAAATAACACATAACGCGAGCTAAGTCACTTTTCCATTCAAGTTCAGATTTTGTTACGTCTGACGTACAGTGACAAACAGAGATGCGTCACCTTCGGTCGCGTGGCAAGCAACGCCGCCATTTTGTTCAGTCGTGTTCGGATAGCACTTGCGTGTGTACGTTCTCGTTGTTTCGTAAATATTTTTGTTGAATTTTAGTTATTGAATCTGTAATATTTTTGTTACTGTTTTGTTGTTATTTATTTATTGTTATTGAAAAAATGCGTGGAACTGATGCTACAATAGATAGAACTGATGACAGATTCATAATTAATGTCACAAGCATTTCGTCTGATTCAGAGAGCTCCACAGACAGTGAAGAATTAAGTGGTGGCAGTGAATGACAACATCACAGAATTTGTGGCCCTATTTACGACAATATATGTGTACCTGCTCTTTTAAATAAATGGCATTAAATAAGTACTTTCGTTGTTTATGTGCCTAACTATTTTTTTGGCGCTCTTCTGATGGTAAGTTATAAATAACACCTGCGCTGCGCATGCCTGTTGCACTAGTAGGTACCTACAACGTTGAGTAACAAAGTCGATTTAAAATCTGTAAACTACCTGCTAGGTACTGCTTAGCGGCAGAATATTTGATATTCTGTTGGTACCTATCTACGCAAACTCCTGTAAATGAAACATACTAATAAGTAAAATAAAATGAATTATAATAACTGTCATAAAAGGTTTGTCATCTCTGCTAGACCACTCAAAGGTCAACGAACTTTATTGCCATCTGCCGGCTACACATGTAACGATATATCGTAGCGATTTATCTGTGGAAACCGATTTACACAGATTTATCGATCCTGTGTATTCGTTGTAAATTATCGTTCATCGATGGCAGTTGCAATTTCTATTAGATAAATCGTTGTCGATTGCGTTTGCACAGTTTTATCGTCGCGTGTGGATGGCGATCGCTCATTTCGGCAGTACTTCACGGAGCTCGCTTGTATGCGCACGTGCGGATCGCTCTCTTTGCCATATATCGGAAGAAGAAAGAGGTAGACACCGCGAACAACTGCAAGAGTTCATAGGAAGCTACAGAAGCGAAGCTTGCAAAACTTCCAAGGGAAGACCAAAATCTAAAGATTACCATGATCGCGACAAAAAAATAGGCTAGTCGAAAAATACAAAGCCATCGATCCAAATGCCAACAGAGATATAGTGGTTAAGAAGATTAATAATCTTAGAACTACCTTGCCTTACGACTGGCCTTGTGGCTCAGTTGGTAGTGTGCTTATGTCTACCTGCTGAACTGAAAGGTCGTGCGTTCGATCCTCACCCAGGGCAAACATTTGTGTGATGAGCGTGTTTCTATGTATCGTATGTACCTAGTCTTGCCATAAATATTGTCACGAAGTTTTTTTTTTTTTTTTATTGCAAATAATATTTATTACTTTTACAGTGTGTTAGTTTAATACATAAATATAAAACAATTTAAAATATAAAAGCTTATTCGAAGTGGTCTCCATTGGCTGCAATACAGTCCTTTAAACGTTGAGGCCAGTTATCAATAGAAGCACGCACTCTTTCCATGGGAAAATTCTTCACTGCCAATCGTATGGATTGTTTTAGGGACTCCAAATTATCATGGCGTTTAGAGCAAGCCATACTCTCTAAAACTGACCATAAATCATATTCCAGCGGATTAAGATCAGGACTAGACGACAGCCAGTCTTCAGCTCTGATGAAGTCCGAAACGTTCACTTCCAACCAAGACTGCGTGGACCGAGCTTTATGACCTGGCGCCGAGTCTTGTTGGAAGGACCATACTTGGTTATTGAACATGGTGTTGTTAAGGGGCTTAACTACCTTCTCAAGAATGGTATTTTGATACACTTGTGCCGATGTTTTGATACCTTTTTCACAAAAATATGGCTCAGTCACTCCTTCATAGCTAACACCCCACCAAACCATCACTGAAGTCGGATAATGCCCACGTTGCACTCTGTCGACTAATTGGGAAGCTTCCTTAGAGCTTTTAGCATAAATACGGTCATTTTGTTTGTTAAAATGTTGCTCAATTGTAAAGATTTTCTCATCCGTAAACAAAATTTTTCTGTGACCTCCCTTTGCGTACCGCTTCAGTAGTTGTTTCGATTTTACCACCCTATTCTTTTTTAAATTATCAGTTAAAAAATGACCAGTGCGTCTCTTATAGGCCGCAAGTCCTAAGTCATCTTTTAAAATACGCGACATGGTTCTGGGTGCTATCTTCATCTCCCGAGATAAAATCTTTTGCTTTCGGACAGGATTTCTTCGAATTCTTTCCCTTACTGCTTTGACCACCTTTTTCGTACGAACACTACGTGGACGGCCAGATCTTTTTCTGTCACAAACAGAGGAGGTCTCATTGTACCTATTAATAGCCCGGTACACAAACATTTGACTAATACCAAGCGTATGGAGAGTTTTAAAAATTGCATTTGGCTCCATACCAACTTTGTGTAATGCAATCACAGCGATTCGGTTCTCTTTATCACCCCACTCCATTATAATATCGCAAAATATTGTACAATGTATTGGCGCCAAAATTAGAAAACTCAATGAACAATCGTATAAAAATGACAGATTCCAAATTCAAATTTAATATCTTTCTTATTTTTAACTGTAACAGTATTTATGGCCAGACTAAGTATATATTTACAAAAAAAAAGTATGTATTCTATCAGCGATCTTCTGCGGTGAACTGACGATTCTATTAAATTGGATCAACAAAACATTAAAGTATCTTTAGGCATTAGATTCAGTCTTTCTGTTCAAAATCAGACTTATATATTTATGTAATTATCAATATAGCTTACAATATATAAGAAGATATTACTTTTAATATCTTCTAAGACCTTTTAAGACCTTTGTCTTGGAAATTTAATCGTTGTTGTCACTGTTGCAATTGACACAAACGAAAGTAAGACCAGCACCGGGCATGTTTTGTATGTGCCCATTGCCTGCAAATTTGACACTGGATTCATGATTCTCCTGGTAAACTTTCAGAATAATCTTCGCAACTTCTTTTATAAGTCCGCATTCTAAAAAAAAACACATATTTACTTTTGTTCTAAGTCGTGGGGTTAGTTGAGCAACCATTGCTCAACTTACCCCAACCCGAAATTTTAAAATAAAATTTAGGCTATAAAAAAACGGTTAGTATTATACCCAGAACCTTTATATATATCAAAAGTAAGATAAATTTATGAAAGTTTAACACTTACCTGATTAGAAACAGATAACATTTAACTATTACAGACGAAATATTCCGGTGTACAATTTTTTTACTTTTTGGTCACAAAATAAACAATGCGCTCGTATACTTCACTTGGTCGAGGAGTCACCACTGACGGTGGTGCAATGAGTTCTCCTCCCGCGACTCCTTCTTTCCGGCATTTGATGCTTTCGTGTGCGGTGAATAGTTTTCGAGATATTTCGATTGCCCAACTTACCCCTTGGCTCAACTAGCCCTGCTCTACCCTATATAAAGCCAAGAATTAGTCCACAAGAAGAAGTATTATAAGAAACACATAGGTTTACAAATCTGGCTAAAACAAGCCAGATTTGTAAACCTATGTGTTTCTTATGGTGTATATCCGGATGAGCTCAAACTGTCACTGATATGACCAATTTTCAAACAAGGTAATCACCTTGATTACACAAATTATAGACCGATAGCCATAGTATCTATAATTAATAAAATAACTGAGAAAGTAATCGTCGAGCAAATAACAAGTTTTCTCGAGAAAAATTGCCTATTGTCTAATGTCCAGCACGGATTCAGGAGAGGCGACGGCTTTGGCTAACTTCTCAGACTACATATACCTACAATAACCTTAATAACATGAACCACGTGTCGCCGTGTTCATCGACTTCAAAAAAGCCTTCGACACGCTCGATCACGAACAAGCTATGGAAGAGTGTGGTGTGAGGGGGCCTTTAAGTTCATGGATACGTGCTTACTTATAAAATAGGCGTTTGACAACAGTGATCTGTGGCAGGAGGGGTGTACAGGCGAGTATAGTGTATGGTGTGCTGACCGGCTCAGTGTACGGACCGATCGGCTACAGCATGCACGTAAACAGCATGAGTAATGTTATACAACATTGTACTATTTATTTGTTTCTGACTGTATTCATGTTAATTATTGATGTATTCATCCGTTACATATTCATACGTTAAAGATAAAAATTGTGACATACAATATTGGGTGTCATAGGTGACTTATGAGTATTTACATGATAAGAAGCGGTACTGTAGTTGTAGTGAAATAGAATTTGTTGAAAACTACAAGTACCTTGGCTTGACCGTTGATCAAAATATATGTCCTGGCAAATGCACATAGACACAGTGTGTAATAAACTTAAAGCAGTACTGGGTAACTATTATTATCTAAGAAAAGTAGTCAATAAGGCAACGTTATACACTGTTTATTACTCACTTGTTGATGCAATAATATCCTACGGTCTTAGCAGTTACGGTCGCACCTTCAAATCATATTTATAAATCAAATAAAATCATTACAAATAAGAATAATGAAAACCTTAATAGATGTTAGAACTAAACATAAATGTAAAGATAATTATGATCTACTTTTTTACATTTAAACAAACAATACTATTGGATAACTTTAATAATTTTTGAAACCTATTTCAAGGGATATTATAACTAGAAGTGTTAAAAATGAGAAGTTAATTACTGTCCCACACGCAATTAATTATTATGGGAAAAGAACTCGTCACTCATCCCCATCATCTCCTCCTCATCCCCACGTCATCATCCTCTCATTCCCACGTTTTTAAATAATTTGCATAAAACTCGATTACTTATAAATATAAATAAACAGGAACTTAAAAAATGTATAGCCACTGAATTACTAGAAGAGTTTGTGAAGTTGATTTAGATAAACAAACTAGGAATAAATAGTACCTATAACTAAAACTTCGAATGTTGTATGTTGTTGTTGTTATGTGTAAATGTTGTTGAATGTACATACCTATAGTCTTAGATTATATATGCATATAGTCTAATAGAGAGCTTATCTGCCAATAAACTATTTTATAATTTGGCAGAAAAATTAATATGTATTTAAGTTTTATTTTTCTGGAATAAATGCTTTTTTTTATTTAAATGACGAGAGAGAGAAGATAGACTTTCAGACGCCTGATGGTTGATGAAGCTCTCATGAACCATTTTGGAGCCATTAGTATGGTATTATTGGCACATCTTCCGAAGTGTGCAGAGCAACTGGACGTCAAATTGTGAAATGCCATGCGACGGAACCCACCTCGCGCGCTGATTGGTTGAACTAACTTGGAACTAACCTAACCTGAGTTAGGTATGGACAAAGAACGGCCTACTGTAAGACCGACCAATCAGAGACAGCCTTCGGACAGTTGATAATTTAACGCGCGACACATTGTAATTTAACAGTTTCACTTCGATGCTACCACATATAGACACTACCGAAAAATAATGCGTTAAATTGTAAGCAGTATGTTACGGTTCACAATCTTTCGACAGTTTACAATCTCGCGAGATAGATTATAAATCTAATTATAATCTAACGGTATTTACAATTTTACGGTGACATAATTGTTTATTGTCAACTGATTGATGTATTCTCTTTGAAAAAAATAAAGAAAAGATGGCTTCTCCAGAATGTAACTATTTCTATTTATTTAATTTATCAACCCTTCCCAGGCTATTATATAAAAGTAATAGGGTCCCGTTTTACCCTTTGGGTTCGGAACCCTAAAAATTATAACTCTTATAATAGGCAAATGACATGAACAATTAAACACCTCAATTGATTATTGTGGCTTTCAAAAAAACTAAACTATTAGAGTTTTTTTGCCAGTTTGTGGAAGTTTCAACGTAGGCCACATTCCCAAAGTCCTGAAACAACACCTTACGCCTGTGTAGTTGTGTCATGAGTCTAAAATAGGCAATACACATTTCGTTCAGTCACTAAATAAGTAACGTATGGCAGCTCTGGGTTCTTGGACCATTAGTCCAAGTTATGTGTAGTATCACCATTTAGTACCACCATAGAAACGGAGACTCCGCCTCCCGCCAATCTCGGGTTCCTCACCCGCTCCCCGCGCTCGCCCTGTTGTTTGACGGCACGGCGCATTCATCTGTCATATACAGGCGTCAACTTGCGCATGTAGAGTGATTAGCGCGCCTTTGTATGGAGTGTCCGACGTTTGCTTTATTTTAGAAGGCGGACGTACTACCAACTGATCTGACGCCAGTCAGCACTACTTCCCGACTGCACTCGAGTCTAGTGCTCCACAGGTTCAGACGTAGACATTACAATCGAGTATAAAATCAAATGAAACAACAGAGTAATATGAAATTCAATATTATTTCGTTATGCTTTTTAATAATACAATATATTTTGCATATCATATACTATCGGTAGTATATTACTGATGACCAATCATTAAACAGTGGAATATGACATTCATCAATTCTCATTTAACATTCTTTTAATAAATAGCTGTATACAAAAACAATTATTTACAGGATTAAGGCAATACAATTACCACGTAAAATGTGCCTTACGTTTACCTATACAAGCGATAAAACATGGGAACCGGGTAACGCCGATAATGTCGGATTTAAACAAAAAATATTACATAATCTTAATCTTAGCTCCAGTCAAATCGAAATAATCACTAACGAGTTAAATATTACATATAACGAAAGCGACGAAAATTAGTTTGTGAACGTGTTATTTTCATTATGTGAGATATATTTCACTAATAAACGTATGTCGAATCGAGCGTACAATCCGTCAGCGCGGTGATTTAAGACGACTTTTTTTATTACAATTTCGGAACGTATCTCACATCTCACTAATACATATGGCAAACATCGCGTTCATACACACGCACGCACACACGCGCACGCACTATCACAGCACTCCGCGCCGACACGCACACACCAGCGACACACCTCGCCCGCAAATAAAACCCTAACACCCTTACCCACACCCTCAGTATAGGAATCATAATTAGGAGTTAGGAAGAAATATAACCAACCCAATAGATAGCCGATAGCCCGACTGGCTTATTAGGATCCTAACTCTTATTATCTACACTTTCTTACATCTTTATGAGAATCCCTCAGTTGGTAGTGATGACGCCTGATTAAACATTCTCAGTAAATTTAATTAGGAGAGTCTATAAGTTAAGAAATCAACCCGATTGACTTATTAGAATTCCTAACTCTTTATTACCTACTTTCCTAAATCCTAATTAGAATTCCCAAATGAGCAGCGCGATAAGGTTTCAATTCGAGCTTACGATCTCCTATACAATGACACGATTACCTAATTGATCACTATGACTCTATCTCGCTGTAACGCACTAACCGACGTATAAAAATAATGGACACTGCCACTAAAGCCCTACGGTGGCGTTCCAAGTGAAGAGAGGCTCGAGGCGACTAGAGTGCACCGCGGGGGGAGGGAGGAGGTTATATGACGAGCGCCATGTCTTTCTTGCTGGGGAGTTGAACCTTCTTGCCCTGCCACAACGAATTGTGTATCGTGAACGCATCGATCGTTACAGTCAAATGCTTCGTGTGTACTTGTGAGAAACACTTGCTGCCCGAGTTGTATCTGGAAATGAAACGTTTTCAAATTATTTTATTTTATTTTATTTATTTGGACAACCAAACAGCTTTTTACACAATATCATGGAGAAAAAAAAAATTGGGCACAATTAAGCCAAACTTAGGTTATCACTAGTAATTCCTGAGACTGATGTTATACTGCTAATGTGCAGCAACAGAAATGTGTCATAAGATTAGAGTAAAACATACATAATATATAGTAGAATCACATACCTACCTACCAAATAGAACAAATCCGCACAATATTAATGTATATAATAAAATAAAATTGCAACACATTTTTTGTAAAAACAAAGCTATTAGAACCATTGCTGTAAAATACTACATGCCTACTTATTTATTTATACGTGTATTGCCCGTTTGAATATATACTACGTGTTATAATGCTTTTTTATTTGAGTTTAGGCCCAAAAAACCGACTGTTAATCAAATTTATAAACACATTATGCCTCGTGGTAAATAAGTCGATAGACTCTGAAAATTTGGAATTAAAGTTTTATAAAGTACGCGAGAAGAAAGAGTTTCCGCGGTAGTTTGTTCGACAGTGGGGGGCACGAAGTCTTAAATGGCTTTTACGAGATGATATGGGTGGAGTAATAAGTTTAATTTTAGCTAGCAAGGATGAACAAGCTATTTGATTTGACGCTAACTTATGCAGAAAACATAGGTCTGCAGCTTCTCTTCTTTTATAGAGTGGCAATAAGTGATGGTGTCTACAACTCGCTTCGTAATAAAAGTTTCGATTAGAGATTTTAGCCTTGAAGTTAATGAAACGTACGATTTTTTTTGAGGATTTTCAAGCAGTTTAATATATTTGTCATAGCAGGGATTCCAGACTTGGAAGGCATATTCAAGTTTGCTGCGAACCAGAGAACAGGAGGGCAATTCAGTTATTCAAAACCGATCCGTAACTGAACCTTGTGCGAAGCATTTCCTGTCGGCTGCTATCTTTTTTGATTTAGTAACGAGCGAAGAACGTGTTACGTTTCATCAAATGTGTCAAATGTATGACATAAATGTGACTGAATCAAAAAAACTATGGCGGCCGACGGGAAACGCTTCACATATGGTTCGGCTATGGAGCGATCTTGAATAACTGAACTGGGCCCCAGTACAGAATTATAAGCGTTTTTAAGTCTTTACAAGTCTTTGGTGACTCGAAGAACGAAACCCAGGGTCCTCATGGCTTTAGCTGTGATATCTTCAATATGTTTGTCGAAGAGAAGTCATCACCGTGAGTCATTTACAATAAGACTGGCCTTCGTTTTAAGCATCTGTAGGATGGTGGGAGGAATTCCAAACTAATAAAGGTTTTCGAAGTTCATAAAAGAATGTGTACAAAACATCTGAACTATGATTCTGAATTCATTTATCTAATCGCTATGGTTTTATAAAACTGGCCACAAAAGCGAAAGAAAATGTACTTTCCAATAAAATCTATTATTTCTTCATTATTGTCCTGAAACTTTTCAGACTATTGTATTTTGATATAAAATAAGAATTTTGGCTAATATCAGAAATCCCTTAAAAATAAAACAGCAGAACGGACATTTCTTCGTCTGATAACTGAATCTCAGTAACACGAAAGTTCATCATGTGTATAATAAAATGAAAACTAACGTGGGTTTGTTTCTTAGCATAATTTTTCATAACACAAGTGGTTGTGCCAAAGGTCCATCATTACCGAATCATAAAATGATCGCACAACTAATTGCGCTATCTAGTTGGTCCACGGGTACCTCCCTAACTTGCGTATGTGTGAGTGATTAGAGCGCGAGTGTTCGACGCGTGGATAAATAATAAATATTAAAAGGGGAGAGGATAGGGGTGGAGATAATGCTCACTTGAAGAACTTGTCGAACATCCTGTCGTTGACGTGTTTGGGCCCGGTGCCGTACAGCTTGGCGACCAGCTCCGAGTCGGGGCAGTACGAGTAGAGCGCGCGGAACTGGCAGCCCGCGTCGCGGAACAGGACCAGGAAGTGCTTGGCCTCGGAGCGGCCGATCTCCTCCAGCACGCGCCGCTTCGCCTCCGCGTTCACGGCGCCCGGGAACACGCAGTACTCGACCGCGTTCAGCATGATGCCGCGGTTCGACTTGCTCGACGGCTGCTTGTACAGCCGCGGACCTGTTCCGGGTTCCCACAACACTATACTACTGCACCTCGCCTCACCTCAACAAATCTATACTGCTTCTATTTACCGTTGTTTCCCGTTGTACCACACTTGCGTGTCCCCCACTGGTGGACATCAGCACTAATTTTTGAAACACGTGTCAGTGTCCATCAGCGGGGGACAAGGAAGTGAGGGACAACGGGAACTATAGCTATTTAGGGACAGTGCACAACACCTATGACGCAACCATTAAGGTGGTTCCATTTCCATACAATAGTATGTTTATCAATTATGGTTGAAAGGAGTATAGTTTGACTATCAAGTAATTGTGGTTAGCTTTAATAACCGTCTTTATTGGCGGTAAATCATATTTAAAAAAAAAAATATTAAGATCGATAGCAAAAATTTATCTATGAAAACATCCCTGTACACAGTTTATGCAATAAATGTTTTCAGACTCTGACAATTAAATATTAAGTATCCATATTTTTTTACAAAAAAAATTGCTATCAATCTCCTGTTTTGTTCAACAGATATGATTTACCACCAGTAGAGATCTATAACCGCTATCAATTCATTGTAAAACTATACTCTTTTCGACCATAATGAGACGTACGCACGCTAGAGATATTTGAATTCTAAGTGTAAATGTAGACGTGTTCATTAGGATTTTTAATGTATTGTTTTCCTTTGGAGGATTGTAACCCGTTAAGAAATAACGAAGTTATTGAAATTTTCACTTTGGCTAGTTTAAAACGCGGCCGCTTTGCGGTTGTGGTCAGTGATGTCAGAACATAAGAGCACATAGCACACTCATACAATACGCGTAAGTAGGTATGCGTGTGTGACCACAGAATACATTAACATTACATACAGGTGAGTGAACGAGAGGAAGTCTACGCCACAAACCACATGATTGCCGTCTCTTTTTTCTCATTTTAGCGTATGGTACACTACAAATATGCATAATAAATAAATAGTCTATATTAAAAGAAAATCTAAATACCAAACTGCAGAAAAAACAGTTTTTGCATTCTAACTTGCGATTTCGTTACGCTTAATACGCTGTTGAGTGTACGTTTTTTTGTGAGAAAGTATGCGTAAAATCGCTGTAAAATATTATACATACACATTCTTTAATACAAACATACATACACTTGAACAACATAACCATAACCCTCCTTCTTACGCAGTCGGGTAAAAATGTGCACGTGTTCCACTAGTAAAAAACCCCTTTGTATGGAAATCGAACCACCTTATGGTGGCAGATGTATATAATATGGAGGGTCCCGTATATGGTAAAAATAGTTTAGCGTAGCCTCTGCGTGCACGGCCTACACCCCGGTATAGTCTTAATTTATTAATACCTTTTGTAAAGTTATCAAACTACACAATTTCACATCTCCGTCGTCATCAATTTTTCATATTTAAATTATTGGAATAATGTCGATCAAACAAATGAAACCAACGAAGCCCATTTGCACCGACTTGTGTCTAAATTTACTCATCTAACATGACTAAGAAAACACGAATATGAGGGTCAAAAAATGGCTCACATGGCGGGGGCACGGCCGTGCCCCCAGATGTGATAGCAAAGTGAAATCCTAGCATCTTACTCGATCTCTAAGTATGTTCAGATATACAATATTACACTTTGTATTAGTACGAGTACTATGAATTATGCTTAGTGAATGCACAAAACAAAATGGAGTGCCGTGAATTCTTGTGTTATTCAACATTAAGTGAGTAAGCGAATGTCAGAAGCAATGCAATCATTGTTAGATAAAAAATGCTGTCAAGTCAAAACCATGCCTTAGATTTATTCGTTAAAACTTATCGTTTCGTTGGCATGACATCGCTTGTATTACAATTTACATCGTGTTTCAAACGGGTACGTGTGATTTTACCGTGAGTTATATTTACGTGTCGGTGAGCTCACTAGCTACCTAACTACACGTTATGATCTAGGGACCTTTGCCTGAGCTTCGATTGGATCTGGCTATAGGGACAGAAGAAAATTATGATAGTTATTCAAATTATTTCACTATCAAATATGTCAGTATAAAATTAAAAGCGTTTTAAAGTGGATGACCGACGCAGTAACGCCACTGTGATATTTTTTTCGTACATTCTTTATGAAGGTCACAGAGCACTGAGTCGTCACTGACACTGACAAGTTTGAACGCGTTCATAGAGAATGTATGAAAGAATAAAGGTCGGTTCACACATATCAGTGAAGTCACGGTTCCGACGCAGTACCGCCACTGTGACAATTATTCTTTCATACATTCTCTATGAACACGTTCAGACATGTCAGTGTCAGTGAAGACTCAAGTGATTTCATAGAGAATGTACGAAGAAATAATTATCACGGTGACCTGTGACTTCACCGATATGTGTGAACCGGCCTTTAAACTTGCTTATAATATCGATAAAAACCAAATTTTTGTTTATAGTCGTTTAAGAAAATATATTTTGACATATTGTTATTTGACGTAACACTGAACATGGTCAGCCCACGGATCAGTGTTTGCAGTGACGGCAGTAAGCCGTGTGTGTGTATGTGTCTCGAGCAGAGTAGGTACTCACCCGAGTAGTCCATGATGCTGGAATGCGTGGAAGAGACGTCCGAGGCGTCATCCGGGTGGTGGCGGCGCTTGCCGATGGCGCCGGGCAGCGAGCCGGGCCCCGAGCCGGCGGGCGAGCCGAGCGCGCGCAGGCCTGGAGACGCGGCGCGCCGCGGCGGCGTCGCGCGACCCAGCCCCGAGTCTACACACACCCCACATGTTACACCTACACCATTTTATTCCCTTCCCTTCCTTCAAGTTCCCGCGCGATTACCACATTTACCATTTGTCAAGTATCTAAATTCCTTCAAGTTTCATTAATATTACAAATAAGTCGAATACATAAATCGTCGGCAAGTTTTAGTCATGCTTCGCTAAAGTGGCGATAACTGTACTGAAAGCTTCTATTTTTTATGAGGAGTTTTGGCGACAACATGAAAAGACACGGTTCATAACTTTATTCCACTTGCCGGAACTCCTGCACGTAAACCAACACTATTCGAATAAAAACCGGACAAGGCGAGCCTGACTCGCCAACCGAGGGTTCCGTACAAACTAGTAGATAAAAGGGGGAAAATATCTATTTTTATATATTTTCCTTCATAAATCGAAAAATATACGTCGTAAAAATATTTGAAAACCTATTTTTCTTGTGCTAATTAAGCTCTTTCATATGATACTCCACATGATACGGTTAAAGTACTTTAAAATTTGGACCCTCCTTCCTTGCCTAAAGACCCTATTTTTTTTTTGATTAATTTAAAAATGACCAGTATTCGGAATTTTTCCTATATGTGTACTATAACACAATGCTTCTTGCCAAATTTGATAGTTCTAGATCAACGGGAAGTACCCCATAGGTTTTGATTCCCTTGTGAGTGTCCAAATGTGCGTTTTTTTCGACTTATTCGGCTGTAACTTTTTTTTATGAAAACTGAGAAATTTGATTTTTCTTTCTGCAGCAAGATACTATGGATCTGCGTTTAGTTTAATTTCAACTCGATACCTTCACGCGTTCCCGTGATAAAGGTCTTGACACCCGGACGGACGGACAGACAGACGGACAGACGGACAACAAAGTGATCCTATAAGGGTTCCGTATTTTTCATTTGAGGTACGGAACCCTAAAAAACGTAATTTTTACACGATTAATATTCGAAATAACACAAATTTAGAAAAATTAAACAGAGCGGCGACATTTATCTTCCATGTTCCCGTCAAAACTCACTACACTACGCTTTGCGTACGAGTCAGCGTTACGCTGCGCTCACGCATGAGATGACGTCAGCGCCGGATTTACGACACATACTTACAGTTGGTTTTACAACAACACTGACACCAGTCTTGTTTTTTTTTTTAATTCTCTTAAAATGAAGTGTATTTTTTCCTATAAAACTATAATTAAATGTGTGTTTATGTAAATATATATATTTTGAAAATAAACGTAACATAGGTACAGTTAGAGAAACTGAAAAAACCGACTTCAAAATACGCAATTTGTTTACTTGGATGACATTTTTTCAGTGAATTTTGTTATAAAAACGAAAGTACTGAATCAATCTACAATTTATATGGGACCACCTCTGAGGTATACCTACCAAACAAAACAGAATCATCAAAAACAATTTATAATTCGCGGAATAATCGCTTAAGAAACATACAATAAAACGTAGTCGAATTGAGAACATTGATGATAATGTGTTAGCATTTTAAACAATATAAGACAAAACAGCAGCCATCAGGCGAAAAACCTGGCTGTTACTATTAGTATATTTTACTAGTAGTATATTTTAGATAGACTTTCAGTCATGTTTATGCGCGATGTAATTGAAAATCTCTGAACTATAAATCCGGCACTTCATGTCTTAATACGTGTGAGTGCGACATACACACACACCGCCACCAGTTACTTAGTAAATATTTAGTAGACAAATAAGTCTATTGCTCATGGCTCAGTGGTAGTACGACTGCTTTCTGAGCTATAGGTCGTGGGTTCGATCCCCACCCAGGGCAAACATTTGTGTGATGAGCATGGATGTTTGTTCTGTGTCTGGGTGTTTTCCATGTATCATAAGTATGTATTTACGAAAAAAAAAGTATATATGTATTCTATCAACCGTCTAGTTTCCATAGTACAAGCTTTGCTTAGTTTGGGCTAGATGGCGTTGTGTGAAATGTCCTCCAATATTTATTTATTGCTATTATGGACTTGTAAATTGGTACATTGTGAACATTCTGGCTTTGTTAATAGGTATACTATGCTGTGTAAATTTTATTGTCAATAATGAATGTTAAGATAACTACATGACATTTTTAACCGACTGCTTAAGAAGCAGGATAATATTATCGACGTGTTAGTATGTATATTATATATTGCCTGCAGTGCGCCAATACGAATAGTTATTTCGCTCACGCAATGAGATACGTAAAGTCAGTACGAGTAAAAACAAGATTGAACACAAAAATAAATCGAATTTGTTGTCATAAAATAGTTTCGAATAAAAACATCAAATAAATACCTACATAAGAAATTGCTTCACATACTTGATTCCACATTTTTGAAAATAGAAACAGACTAAAGGAATTGACAATAAATCTGTCAGTCAGGAAAGTCGGCAATAGAAACATTTGAAAAAAAAAAACAATATTTCACAGTCAAAAACGAAATTATACATGAAAATGAAACATGAATTAAGATATATTTATTGACGTGATTTCTTATTACATACAGATTTGTCGTAATGAGGGCTTTTAAAAAAAACTTTATTTGAAAATTGCCGATAGATGGCACTCATAAACAATGACATACAATAAACTCTATGAAAGTTGGTTTTTAAACGGAACATTATATATTATATAAATGCATTTTTTTATATTAATACACGATAAAAAAATATTTTACTGCAAACTTCAAAAATTATTGTGAAGCATTTACCATGTAGTATATGTTTTATATTAATATCATAATACGTTCGATTTGTTTATCTGACAACAAATTATTGTAACAGATGTTTTCGATTGAAAGCTATACAAGTTGTTCGATTTGACATTTGGACCGATCGACGCGCCACCTAGTAAACAACGTAAGAACTAAAGCTTTAAGAAAAACCCTTTATTAAATTATAAATATTCAATCAATTTATATATATTTTTTAAGTTGTATTCTTTATTATTAAATTTTAGTTTAGTTTTATTTAAGTACGTATAAATTGTATTAAATTATTATTTATATTAATAGATTGCGATAGGGTTATATTGTATCTTTAGTATTTGAATAACTTTTATACGGTATATAGTTATATGATGATGAATTATATCACCATTTATTTATTTAATAATTTAATAACGCGCGAACGGAATAGTCAAAAATCTCAATTTCTTCAACTGTAACTTCTAATTGTATATAGCAGTCAGCTCACTGAACATATTATATAGCCCTCTTTTACAACAGGAGTCGTTAGATTCGACTTTATGTGCAATGACATAAGATACATTTTGCAGTCGGTTTGTTTGTCATAATTTCCCATACAGGTATTATAATCTACTACATAGAACAGTAAACAAAATGCAATTCATTTAAAATCATTTCATTATTATTTACTAGTATACCTTCTTCCCATTAGTTATTCATAACAGTTAATTGTTATTATGTTTATTCACTAGCATAAATGTAGTATTAGTATAGAAAATGGTAAAATCAACAAATTGTTTTATTCAGTTTTCTTATTACCTAACATTTATATAAAGCGTAAAATACTAAATGTGTCATGAATATACTAACATACATCAACATATAATATGTACGTATCTATGCGGCCAAGCAAAATAAAAGGCGAAAAAGAACATAAGAAGCGGACATTTTGTATTTTACGCATAAACATAGAGATAATGTATATCTAGCTAAATTCTATATTTTACTGGAATATCAAATTATATTTAGCATATATAGCATAAAACACATTTACAACCGTGTATTGCGTTTAAATTATGTATTTACTACGTATAGGTGTACCCAATTAATATAAATAGTGAGATGCATTTTAAATAAACCCAATTGTCCTTAAGTACAAAATTTTAGAAAAAAAAAACTGATCAACTAGTTGGTAAGATTGGTAATACTAATAATGCGTAAACCGGCTTCCATTCGGCACAAATAGTTGTCGGGTTAGTTGAACTGTATGGAAAGACAGACCCAAATATCAATTGGTAAGAGGATGGGGCAGATTGGGCGGCTGTTAAACACAGATGCCACTCCGGGGTGCTACTTACTGCCTTCCCGCGGGCCGATCGGTTAACTTGTATAACACAGGACATAGACTTCATGACCATTGCTAGACAGCCAATGAAAATTAGCAAACTTCATCGAATCAACCAATCAAAGTGGTTATTGAAGCTTAGAGTGATGAATGGGCCATGATCACGAAGACCAAGTCCAGTATCATATAAGGTAGCCGATCAGACAGCCGGACAAACAGCTTAGAGTTAGGCTGTACGGTGCGTTGCGACGCTTGCGTCGCTTTATATATAAATTATGCTGATATGCCACATGGTGCGATTAGAAGTCGAAAAGCTACTTACATGAGAGATATAGGGACGTGCGCACGATACGTGCGTAACCAGGGCTACATCGCACTAGTAAATTAATTTTCTGAGTGTCTACAATCTATAAGACATTATGTACAAGTAATTCGTGACTCGCTCTTATTGGCTAAAACTTTTCGGTTCTTTGTTTGGATCAGTGAAAATTTGATGCTTTGCTGGAACGCATTAGTATTTCTACTAGCTAAGGCAGTAGTTAGACAACGCGAAATATTAGGTAAAAAAAAAATTGACCCTGTATAGCACGTATAAACGCGCAAACCTAGCGTTTATACATGGTATTATTATTCTTAGGATTTTTCGTTGCAGGGGTTCAAAACAAATCCATAAGTCGGCAATCATTTGTTGTACGACATACAGCAGAGTCCGAACGCCTGCGAGGTCGTAGCACACGGTGGTGGGCATTGTGATGCGACACTCATTGTCAGTTGGATTCAGGACAATCAATGCGTTGAAATCATCGCGGAGCGAAGGCTCAACACTGCAGCAATGCAGCGTGTCGCTTGCTCTCTCACTTGCACTATGTATTTGAGACACTTCTGTCGCGCTTACGAAAAGTACTTAATTTATCAAAAAAAAAATGTTTTATTTAAGTACGAGTACATATATGTATAACGAGGTCTACTTAACAACACACTTTTGTAAAATATGTCCTAAACGTAATTTTAATAAGCAATAGTCTTGCAATACGGGACAAGTTTATATAATAACCCAGCCACTGAATCCAGTTCTGCTAATAAACTAGACTTTTGTATCTAAATCACTCGATGTTACCTTGGAAGGGACACATTTAGGAGGCAGATTTACACCTACAATATAAACAAGTCAAGGGAACGTTAAATCACCAACCATTATGGCTTCTTTTTCTGCTTAGAAATCGTGCCCACGAATCTCGAAATTATTTGACGTTCACTCAACTATCACTGTTTCAGATTTTCTGCTTTATCTTTCTGAATAAAAAGTACCGCTAATAAATTTAATCATGGCCTAAAGTATTTTCGCTCGAAGTGCATCCGAGAATCGGACCCCATTTATAAGATAAGGTATTTATTATTAGGTTGTAACGTGTTTTATCATAAAGAGGCGATGTCACACCAACACCGAAAATTATACATAAAATTAAACAAAAAAACATGCACCAACGTCCATATACCGACATAAATAAGACTGAAAAACATAATTCCGCAACCATAAGAATACTGAAGAATAAAATATTTACTTATATATTTGCCGATCACCAAAATAATGTGCACAAGACGAAAGATGTCGCACTCGAGAGATGAATATATTTCTTTACTCGACTAGCAAGAGAAGGAGAAGTTTAACATAGATCGCTGCGGGACTCACTTATCTCAAATTAATAATATTGTATATTGACTTGACTGAACAAAACAATCACATATGAATGAATCTTTCATTTGTATAATATACATATGTGGTTTTTGTCGTCGGAGATTTACAAGCCATCTAGCGAGCAAACATTGAAGTATTTGTAGAAGACGTAGAGTTTAATAACACATAATTAAGCGAAGTGCTCACGAGGTCTTGTGTTCGCGGAAACCCTAGTAGATAATCCACATAGGCATCTGCGGTTTACGCTCAACTCTTATAGCGGTTCAGACATAATACAAATCTCATCGCGTCCCGCTACTGTGGTCGCGACTTTATCAGTGAAATCATTTCTTGATGTATAGCAACAGTTCACAAAGAAGACACTCTACAAATCTACAAATTTCACGTCTACCGGTCACCGGTTAAGCTTTACGCTGTTTGCTAGTCAGTCACTCAAGGCCTTTCAAGTGTATAGATATCTTAATGTACACAAACACGTCTGCTAACAGTGTGGGTGCGAGTTGGAGAGAATGGGGGGGGGCATCTCTCGAGTGCTGCAGCAACAGAACAGAAACCCAACGCACCAAAGCGTCCGTACGAACCGGCATTACCAACGTGAGTCAAGCTTCGAGTGTTTACTCAAACTCTTACCGCACAGGTTCATAAGAGAGCTTGACTTCCGTCCAGCCTTAAAGTTATTCTGGTAACTCGAATATTTAGACCTTCCACGGCCCGATTGCGGTTCCTCATTCACACGCTCTGAAATGTTTCCTGTACATGTCAACGCATACTCATGACGGCGCGCGTCACGCGTCACGGCACGTGACTCCGCGCGCTCCGTGTCGCGACGTCGCGTCGGACCGCGTGCGCAAGCATGCAACACACAAGCTCCGCCGCTCACGCAAACAAATAAAACTCTATCGCGGTCATACAAAACTGGCAAAACTTTATATATATGTATATATACAGATTCAGGAACCAATTTCTGACAAATGCGCGGAAGGTCTAGAGGGGCGCGTTTTGGAATTTGGAAAAAATAAGCTACAAACCTCCATATCACGCTTTAAAAATGCAAACTACATAATAATAATAATAATAATGGCCAAAAAAATATAAAAAGCGAAGATTTTACTGATCGTAGTGTCTATGATCGAATGCGTGCCTGAAATACACATATAAAATAAACCGATTTAAAAATAAATATGAAGTCTCAAGCGCACTACTAAATTAAAACCGAAGAAGCGTTTTCAACCAACCGTGGAAATGTAGGGGAGTGTTCTCACATTTGAGAAAACTAATGAATTCTCGGTGCATATTGTACCGATTGGTAAAAACAGAGATTTAGAAATAACTAGATTTTTGGGGTATTTTTTTATTTTTTTTCTTTCGAGTTATTTCTAATTACTGTTTTCTTAAAACAATCAAGTCATTTTAAACGAAATAAAAAATCATAAGATATCAAAATATAACACACGACAGGATTTTTCTAGATAATATTGGAATATTATATTTTGTTATCTTAGTAAGCGGGGTTCACTCTTTCAAATTGTACGAATTCTGTTTACAAATCATTGCAACTAAGTTTAGGCGAGAATCGAGGACTCGTAATTTGTCTTATTTCTTACCGAACAAAAAAAATCTTTCACACAGAATAAATGTTCCTGGGTAAAGAATAAAAGTGGTTCGTTTTTCAATAATTTTAACAATGATGATCGAAAAGAGTATAGTTTTACAATGAAGTACCTACTTGTCATGTGGGTTCACAACAGTTGACATGGTTCACAAGTGGTTCACAAATGTAAAGTCACTCAGCGAGCTACGGAGAGATCCATGATCGGGGTTTCTCTGAGAGATCGTATTCGAAATAAAGTAATTCAGAGAACTAGAGTTATGGACGCATAGAGTTACTCTGGAGAGTCCTATTTCCAGCAGTAGACTAAAGTAGGCTGTTGATGATGATGAATTGTAGATTACCTACCTGTAATCTGAATTTTAAAACAAATATCATTTACTCGAACACGAAATTTATTACTATCAAAAGACACTATCAAAATACGTCTGATAAATAATCGAATCTTAGTAACAAGAAAGTTTATAATATAAACTTAGCGAATCTAACTTAATAATTTATATATCTATCAACCGAAACTTTGTAAATAAGGTTTCTGGATATAATAAAATAGAAAGCTATTGTGGAATTGGTGAAATTGTGGAATACTCTTCCTGAGTGGATTTTCTCCGATGGATAAAATCTGGGTGTCTTTAAATCGCGACTGAATCGGTATCTTCTAGATAATCCCACTTGATCGTAGACCGCAACATCGCTTAACATCAGGTGAGTTGGCGGTCAAGCGCAAACCTATATTGTATAAAAAAACCTAACCTAATATTATGCAATCAGATTATGAAATCAGAAAATCTTGTCAAATAAAACATCTGAATTCAGGCAGTTCTATGAAACGGATTCGGTCAAGTGAGATTCAGATAAATGTATTTCGGATTATGGATAAGTTACCGGATTATAGATTGTGGTTAGCTTTAATATTGTCTTTATTGGCGGCAAATCACATTTGTTGAAGAAAAAAAAGTTGAGATTCATATTAAAAATGTAAATTAAATCCATAATTTCGATAGAAAATTTATTTTATTAAAATTTTCTATTAGTCCCTTATCTATTCTGTTTTCATTAAATATGGTTTGCTGCCAATAAAGATCAATATTAAAAATGTAAAATTACACTCTTTTCGACCACAATTGATAAAAATACTTTTCTATGAAAATCGTACCACCTTACTTATACTATTAAAATACATAAAGTAATCTGTTGCAACATTTTAACACGGGTTTAAAAATAAAACCCTTACACATTTAATAAAAAAAAATGAACTCTTTTCATTGATTTGCCGTATTTACTTTCAACGAGTAATAATTTATATAAAACAGAATTCGTTGTTTCGAGCGTAGCTTGGTCTGTTAGTGGGCGATAGCAGCGGTAGAGCGAGCGCGCAGAGAGGGCAAATGAGTTACCTCGCGAAGTCTTACAGGAGCCGCGTCGTCCGAGCGGCAGCGGGCCGCTGGACGCGCTGCCTGGCGACATCCCTCCGCGCTCTTCCACTGGAGAGTCTGAAATAACGCAGCGGACATATACATACACCTGTGCTGGTAGACGCGGTTTCTACGCCTGTTCAATAGTTTGAATCGATTGCAAGATATTCAATATACACTTTGATAAGTATTAACGGGATGTGGCGTCAGTCTTCAAAAACGTCCGAGCAACAGAGTATCGGTCAACAGAGGACACTATATTCGTGAATTTTGTCTTAGACTTTACCTCCACGTGATGGAAATTCATTGTATATATGTACATGTATTATATTGGAATCATTTAAATTTTGGCCTTTATTAACTACGACAGAACAATATCCAAACTACACATACTTAACGAAACTACTACACTAAAAGCAAATCGATTACCCCAGACTGATAAAGGTCTAAACACAATCCAAATGCTCAAACCGACTACCAGTTGGCATCTTACCAAGTGTGATTCATAATATATCTGTGTGTATTTGTCACTTCATATATTTGCTCTACAGTATATCCTAAAATGCTATGCGTTCACATAAAACATAAAGTTCAAATAAGTTGTAATAGTTAGCGATGCCGTTCTAGAATCGATTTATTTAATCAATAAAAAGGTACCCCATACACACTCAGTCTTTTTTTTTGTCTTACGACAACGTTAATTAATTTGTTTCATTTTTGAAATGTCGAAAACTTGATAATATCTATTATTATTTGTTGACTTACATCAAAGTGAATCTTATGATCTTGCCATTTTTGAGACTTGTATATTTTACCGATCGAAAGATACAGCCGTTTATGTATAGGACAGACAGACAGACAGACAGACAACCAGACACCATAGCCTGACAAAACGGCTCCCGCATCCTTTGTACGGAAGTCTAAAAAGAAAGTAATTTTTTTCATATATCATGCAATCTCTTTAAACAATTCTAATCTAGGCCATAGAAACAGACTTTGTTTGATTTTACGTGTGAGGGTTAATAACTTTCCATGCAATGAAGCTTAGCGGCATGCCTACCAAATGTAAGTCTATGTAAGTAGTCTAGTTCTGATTTTCACGCATTTTTATTAGGGTATAGTTTGTGTATTGTATGGTTGATGATACTGCTGTATAACTACGGTTTAGATCTACATTTTCATTCATAAAAGCGGCAAATGTGGCGGTTATTGAACGCATCGCAATGCTCTGTCACTTACACTTTAGAAGACCATTTCTTGACCCTAAAATAATGAAAAATCAATACAATTTGTTTGCTTTCCACTTATTTTCTTAGGTTATCCAGTATTTTATCTTTTTTTTTTATAATTTTGAATGATCAAAATCGAATAAGTACAACAAAAACAAATAAATATCAAAGTAAAATAACAATGCATTTTTTTATAAAAACATTTATCATTTGTAAAAATTCAAGTACTTAAATAGGTAATTAAAAATTCTAACAATTTCCCTACTTGGACTTTTTAGATATTTAAATCTTTTCGAGTATAATATAAAATAGATCAGGCACCAGGAACAAAGATACAATCTTACTCTTGACCCATTCCATAATCAACAAATAGATTTAAATAAAACTTTAGTATCTAAAGCTCCGACACCGGTAGCGGTTAGTAGATATTTATTCTAGTAAGACGTTCTGAACAATCAGTTGCGTAGTATTTGTACTTTTGTTGGAAATTTCCGAGGCAAACTTTGTTACCGCCCTAAGCCATAAATTGGCTGAAAAATCAAGACTCTACATATGTGAATCTGGTCACTTTCGTCATGTCCGACCTGAAGGGTGAGCTTTCGTACGGGTGAGTCCTGGTTTTTGCGTGGTGGTTTTGGTTTTTTGGACTTGATGTGTATGTGCGTCACGAGCTCTACCATACAAAAGGAGAAAATTGTTTTCTATCCCTGAGCATTATCAGATTTCGATAACCCTTTTTTTCTGATTGGAATGATAAATGGTTAGCTACTTTTTTTTTTTTATATTTCGAAAAGAATTATTACTAAATATTTTGAAAAAAAGGTATTAATTAACCAATAGGTTTCAACTAAATAAATAAAAAAACCGAAATCGTATAATGTTTTAGGTAGAAGCAGTTCTCTCCTGCTCTATGAACGTCTCCATAATAGGTATAGCCCTTTGCGCACTGTTCGCAGTCTGATTCTAAAATCGGATATAAATTAATATCCCGTTTCGCTTCTTTCACTATAGTAGAGCACCGGCGACGCCGTGAAAGGAACACAACAAAGAGCGGTAATAAAGTTTGTAGCCGGTAGATGTGTATGTGTATACATAAAGTAGTGTGTTAGTGTGTACATGTGTGCGTACATACCTCGGTAGAGGCCGGCGCGCTCCGCGAGAGAGTCCTGCGAGCCGCGGTAGTAGTCGCGCCGCATTGTGCCTACACGCACACACAACGTCACGCACAAGCGCGCACAACATGGAACACGCTGAATTTCGAACTTTACTCATCTATTCGTTTTAGTGATTCATGGATTTCGGTTGAAAATGAATGAGAAGTTTAAAAAAATCCTTATTTCTTACGTTGTTGTGCCACTAGGTGGCGCGTCGATCGTTACATATGTCAAGTCGAACAACTTGTGTAGATTTCACATGAATAGTAAACTACAGATGCACTATTAGATCACTAAGTTTAATTTTGTAATAGTCTTACATATAGATGTTCGAAATTCAGCGTAGCGCACGTATAAAACTAAACATATAAAGGCGGCCATGCCTCGCAAAACTTATCAGTACGGGGAGGAAGCTATCAACTCGCTCTATTTACACAGTAAGTAAGGCAAAACTAAACTGGGCCATTCAACAGAGTTAAAGAAACATCAACAAGACTGGCAACTTTGATGGAGTGAAAAAAAAGTTGTTGCAAGATGAGCGCGGGCTTGCATTTATTCATACTCATCTACTACTGAAATTATTCGTGTACCTCTCGTGAACAATGCACGTTGTCCAACTCCAACACAACCAAAGGAAGAGTGCAATGTCACTTGCAACAACTATACATCATGTTCAGATATTTTACCTCTAACCGTAATGTTGGCTAACCTGAGCAGTGTAGTGTTGCCAAAACTATCACTTTTCTTTGAATTTCTCACAATTTTGGAATGGTTTAGGTTCGGTCCGTTATGGGGGTTCATAAGGAAACGTTATGATTTTTGACGATTTCTTGAATTTTGCTAAATTCTCTAGATTTTCTAATGACTTATTGAATATAAAATGTAAACTCCATTTTAATACTAGGAAAAATGGGCAAGTGTGCCAATTATCGAT
Source organism: Lycia hirtaria (assembly GCA_947563715.1). Taxonomy (NCBI): domain Eukaryota; kingdom Metazoa; phylum Arthropoda; class Insecta; order Lepidoptera; family Geometridae; genus Lycia; species Lycia hirtaria. The sequence goes on from OX387379.1 coordinate 43,093,013, forward strand.
TTTAGATCCAAATCTATCAATCGAAATTAGATAGCAATTCTATTGATACAATATTTCGACTTTTGACAACACAAGTAGCGAAATAATGAAAACGCAGACGCCAGAGGTAAAATATCTGTGGACGGCCTATAAACTCCTCAATTAGAGGTCCAAAATACATAATTGACCCGGTGACAGCGGCGCTAAGATCGATTTTGGTCGATCGATGCCGCTAAATATATCAATTTGACAAGTGTTTCAATATCATATTTAGGTTAGTATCATTTTTGGTCACAGGATCAGATAAGTTTGTTGAACTACTATGCGAGTCTATGAGGTTATCCATTGAGACAAATGCATATTTGCTAAATTTGAAGCTTTTACATTTTTAATTAAGTGCTAATAATATTTACACTACTTTCATGTGCAATTAACGAACGGACCAACAACTAACCAACATTTATTTGTGCAGTTACAACCTTACGGTGCCGAAAATTATAAAGCCTCAATGGACAACCATATCAGTGAATTTCGACGCATGTTGCAAAATTTAAGGGCTAACTTTGGACTCATCCGCACAATTGATCGACTTTTGGAAAATAGAGGAAAGAGTTTACATCCACATTCTGGTGAATTTCAAATTGTTTTATTTGATCACTACAATTATTGCGCTGGCCCCGTATCCCATAGCTAGTGTTAAATTGAACTAAAATTAATAACATACGCGCGTCGTCTTCCAATGTGAAAGTCCAAATTAATGATTCGAAATAAAGGGAAGATTAGTTTGTTTAAAATTGGTAGCCAATATACTGTCATTTACATGAATAGAATATTTTTTTTTAATATCCCTATCCAATCATATGTTTAAAAAGGTTGTGATGCGCGAAAGATATAGCTGTGCACATTGATTTCTTCCTTAACAGGTGTGCATTAAGCTTTCTGCAACATACGACGAAGGCACCAAAAGGCCGAAACCGCGCTGACAGTATGACATACAACATACTATTTCAAAGCTACCATTTCTAGATTATGTAATTGCTAACAACCCGTTCGATTAAATTATATTCATTTATTAAAAATTTAGTTCAATTCGATTCACGGGTCAGTCCGGTTTCGACCAGAAGGAAAATAAAATACTTGAAAACTGAAATTTGTTTTAAGGATTTGCAGCTATCACTCTCGCGTATCACAATAATCTTAAACATATAAAATTATTGAGTAAGAATATTACAAAAGTGGGTGACAGAAAATTCATCTCTCACTTTTCTAATATTTCTCTAACCTAAAAAAAATATGTTTAAAAATGTGATGCGCGAGAGAGATAGTCGCGCGCTTTAATCTCCACTTTGATAGTAGTATCTCACCCGTGAGGTTGGTGGAGGAGGGTTGCTTGCTGGCCAGTATCCCTTCAGCCGCGTGCAGCGCCCCGCTGTCCACGTGGATGGTCTTGGGGCGCGCGCGGGGCGCGGCGGCGGCGCGACGCGGGCGGGGCGCGCACGCCGCGGGACTTATCGCCTGCATCAGCTCCGTCTTGTCGACCACTTTGCCCTGGAATCACGAATGTAAGTGGTTATGGGTCGCATTGATGCAAGTAATTTCTCTTGGAAAACAATGTTGGTTATTTTAATGTTGTATAATTTAAACAACAATAGGAGACTGTGAATAACACGACGGTGAATTTTCTCCAATACAATCCGCCTCCCGCATTCACCTCAAATATGCGCTACTAACGCTATACGCTACGGATAACTCAACAAAAGTAATTTAAAAAAAAAAAAATTACTTCAACTACAACAATTCATTAACTGAAAACGGAGAAATAACCCAAAATAACAATACAATTAATAATAATAATAAGGGAGATTTAAGGCCTTGAATTTAACAACTGTTACATCATACCGAAAAATGAAACCAAAACTGGAAGTCCACCGTACATTCATATCACACCTATTTTTTGAGGTCGGTGTCTGTCTAGAACCTAATTGGTGAAAGTTTAGGGCCTGATAAATAAGATTTGCGCTTAGTAAACTATAGATAGATACAACTCAACTGAAACAGGATAGATGGATTCTCGATCCATTCGATTCGGCGTTTCTCATGATTGCATAATGCGCGGCCGCGTCGCACATACTCTTTCTTTCTTGGCCGTCTTCAGATTCTCGCGCTAATTCATTCCTTACTTCTCTCTCTCTCCCTCTCTCTCTATAGCCAGTTTCCTCTCTCCGCCTCCTCAATGGTCTTCTTCAGCTTGTACTGCTGCAGTATCGCCTTCCGGCGGCGCACCTGCTCCTTACTTCTCCGCCTGCAGTGCCTATGCCCCCCCCCCCCCCCCCCCCTCCTCTATAGCCAGTTCCCACTAACCTCTCTCTCCGCCTCCTCGATGGCCTTCTTCAACTTGTACTGCTGCAGTATCGCCTCCCGGCGACGCGCCTGCTCCTCCTTCCTGGCCGCTTTGAGCTCCTGCGCGGCTTCCTCGCGCGCCTTCCTGGCGGCGGCGGCGGCGTCCGCGCGCGCTCGCGCTTCATCCGCTCGCTGCCGCCGTTGCAGCGACATCAGCATGATTCGCTCTTTCTTTCGCTCCATTTCTTCCGCTGAATTCTGAAAAGTCATTTATTATCCTAGTTACAATCGTAACAACTTTAAATAAATTTATTTTAAGACTATTCCTGATATGGACCGTCAATTTGACTAGAATCTTAAAATTACAATTTCAAATAATACTTGTTTTTTTGTGGAAAAAAAAACAACAATATGTTGAGGGTAGTTTCAAATTGTGTTGCTTTCGTGCAAGATTGAAAATAATATATCAGCCGTATGACCTCTAGGACACTTTTAGTTAAGGAGTATGAGTTGAGATGAGAGCACTCTTTGAACTAGTGACAGACTTACATGAACAAAAAGGCAATACATTATCATATTTAAAAAATAAACTCCAACATCTAAAGTTGGGATAGAATGGGAAAGTAACTTTAGTCTGTTTTTTGTTGCCTTTTTACGATCATACGGCTGAATCGATCGTCTTGAAAGATTGCTGCAAACCTGGAGACGGATATAGGTTACGGTGACTTGAATGTCTCCAGGCTATGATGGTGACATCGCCAATTTTAATCGTACCGAGGATAAAACCTCGGAGCACTGACAGTTTAAAATGTTAAAATGAACATGCGCTCACCGGGTCGACATTAATTTCTCCTATGACTATAGCGGTGGGTTCCGCCGAGGTCGGCCGCTGCGGCCGCTCCCTCACCGGCGACTCCCTCCTCTCTACCTCCTCAGCCCTCAAATCCCTCACTCTATGCACTACGAACTCATCCTCGGTCGGTATTCTCTCGTTCTTCTCATTCCAGGTCTCATCGGGGCTACGATCCGGGCTGGATCGTTCTTTTCTTGGAGACCCCCTTTTAGCTCGCAAAGGCGGTTTCGGTCGTTTCGGTTGATCATTATCGAAGGAAATGTAGAATCCCTTCTCATTTTCGTTGCTCTCTTCTCTGTGTAAAGACGCCCTGGCCAGGGAGCGGGTCGGAGAAGGAATGCGGTAAGTTCTAGTTCCGGAGGATATGTGGAGCCGGTCGATGCCGTGTCTGAGTGTTTCTTCTTCTGCGTTGCCGATGAAGGAGATGTTCTGTGGCAGCATGTCGTCCGCGGGGGTGGCCGGCGGGGCGGGGGAGGACAGCTGGTGGAGGCTCACGGGCCGCGCCTCCGGGACGGAACCCTGGCGCTGGGGGGTCTTGGAGCGACGCTGCGGGGAACCGCTGGACGGCGATTGGGATGAATACTGGAATAAAAACAGGTATACATAAAATAACACAACAAAACTGAAACGTTGGTAACTGTATCACTTCAGAACAGAGGGATTGATTTGGCTATTTTGTTATTTTAAAATAAAAATATAAATAAAAATGTTGACTAATTATATTAATTTTGTTATGGTGTTGTGTGAAATCACACAACACCATCTAGCCCAAAATAAGCAAAGCTTGTACTATGGAATTAGATGGTTGATAGAATACATAAATACTTTTTTTTTGCAAATATATACATATGATACATAGAAATACACAGAACAAACATCCATGCTCATCATACAAATGTTTGCCCTGGGTGGGGATCAAACCCACGACCTACAGCACAGCAGGCAGACGTATCGTATATGACAGAGTTCGTATCAGTCCGAGAACCGGTCAGAAAAAGAACAGAAAAATTGCCTACAAACATTTACAATTAAGTACAACGTAAACATTTATTTTTATACATTTTTTTTGTATGAACCAAGATCCATCTTTTAGCGAGACTAAGGCTTGGCTGGCGAGCAGTTAAACTAACAGGACAGCCGCACACAGCCCAAAACCAAACACTAATATAAAAATAAAATCCGTTAGGCCCCACCGTTTTGGAGAAACACATATGTTTGAAACTGTAGTTAAAAGTGGTCGCCCGCATTATTGAATAATCTCTACAAAAATACACTACAGCCACGTCAGTTCTCATAATGAATGTTTTAACAACTAAAAGTCAGGAAGCGAGTCAAGATCCGACAAATGGTGTAGCATGAAGGTGGTAAATCCTAGTGTCAATATTAACAATTACATCACCGGTCAAACGAATACATAGAGTATAAGTACAATACGTTTGACCGGTGATGTAAGTGATTCTTCAATGACAAAATGAGTCGATTTGTTGAATCGCCTACATTTTATTTCGTTTTTCGATGAGCATTTCCACGGGCGACGGAGTGCCAGCCTTGTGTAGTGCAGTGATGATAAAGTTTAAAATATTTAAAGTGTTTGAGTGCGTATAACGTCGTCCATGCATCGTTAATTTAATTAGAACTTTGATTTATACGAGCTGGAATGATAAATATTTTTGGATAAATATTTTTATGGAGAGATTGTTAATACTTATTAGATGAATGGTTTTTATGTCTGGTATATCAAAATCAACATTTTCCAGTCAAATTTTCAGTTTATGATACAACTATTGAACATTACGTAGTATTATTATTCAAAAACCAAAAATTAAACAGTGTTTTATATAAGAACCAAAAAAGTTGAGCTCTCTTTAGGTTATGCTGGTACAAATTAAAAGGACACATTTAAACAAAAAGTATTTTCTTTTTGAAAATACTTTTGTTGAGGTATCTCGTTCTTCTGCTGAGCCTTCGACGTCTTTTACGACACAAAATTGTAACTTTCGTCTATTAATGTTATTTTCGGTCTTCCAGGTCCCTTCTTTTACTCAGTCTTGCTCTCTTTTTCTTCTTGATTTCTATTCTACAACTGATTAGTCTCAAGTAATTTACCACAGTATAACTGAGATGGTTTTGAGCGTCCCGTCCGTCTCGGTCGCGATCGCGATCTCGATCTCGGTCCCGGTCCCGGTCTCGTTCCCGTTCCCGTTCCCGGTCCAGATCTCTATCTCGATCTAGGTCCCGTGCTGTCTCCGTACCGTTTTGATACCGGTCCGTATTGTAATGAACCTGACAAACATACAAATGATAAACAAATATAAGTTTAGAAAAATCAAAACGCCCGACAAAAAAAAAACGTCTGAACCGATTTTGATGAAACATAGCTAAGACTTTTGATGAAATCCTCCTTCAAACAAAAAAAAAACTAGATCAAAATCAATCCATCTGTTTGAGAGCTACGATGCCAAAGACAGATACTCAACTTCTTACTTATTACTGTTGAAAAGCTACAGCCGTTTAAGTGTAGAACAGACAGACGCCGTAGAATAGGCTCCCGCACCCTTAGTACGGAAGCCTAAATGTTCGAGGACATTACGTTTGCACACAACACCATACAGCAACAAACGAAGCAAAGCTTGCAGTATGGGAACTAGACGGCTAGTACATACGGCATACATATTTTTTTTTATAAATACATACATTTGATACATATGCACCCAGACACAGAACAAACATTTATACTCAGCAGAAATGTTTGCTTTGGGTGGGGATCGAACCCGCGACCCACAGTTCAGAAGGCAGACGCAGACCTCTAAGCCATGAGGACTGTCACCTAAAGATGAAGTGGTTACAAGTAGAAGTTTAAAAAACTTAAGAACCCGACTTTAAAATACGCAATTCGTTTACTTGGATGGTATGACATATTTTTCCAGTTATTTTGTTATAAATATCAAAATACTGGACCGATTTTGATAAAACGTCAATGGGATCACCTGGGGTATACTGCCCAGGTTGTGTGCCCTGGGGTATACATTCCTTTCAAACGAAAAATTTCAAGTCGGTCCAGGTATCTTCGAGTAATCGGTGAACATACATAAAATAAAAGATTCTGACGAATCGAGAACTTGCTCCTTTTTGGAAGTCGGTTAATAATATAGTGTATCCTGCTGAATATGTGTGCGGTGCTAGTGTATCCTCACCTGGAACTGATGCTGCTGCTGCCCTCGGTCGTGCAGCAGGAACCCGGGGGGGTTCCAGCGGTCGGCGGGGGGCTGGGGGGAGGGCGAGCGCCACGTGCGCTGCGGACTCTCGCGCCCCAACGTGGAGAACTGGCTGTTCTGCTGGTGGATCTGGAATGTTACACATGTCATGTAAGTAGGCTTTACACTTTATTTTAAATGTGGGTATTTGAATAAAAAAGTTTTATGCAGGCACTCGGTGTTATCAATTCGGCTTCCTGTTTAATCATATTTTACATGGCGCAGGCCGTAGGATAAAATTAAACAGGTAACTGAAGTAATATCGTAATATCAACTACCAACAGTCAGGCGAGTTGGCGGTCAACAGCAAACCTATTTCTACATAAAAAAATGTAACAACATTACATATTACTTCAGTCACTATCTCTACAAATACTATTATAGTCTAATAAATAGGGAGAATATTTTATTACATAGGAATAATATTTTTAATTGATAAGATACTAAAATATATATACTTTAAAAAAAAAACAATCGCTCAATAACCTTCCAAAATATAAACATTAAAAATTGTAGGGAGGGATGCTCTGTCCCTCTCTCCCTCTCTTTTTTATGACCAAATACAAATAAATCATGCATATTCCTATTTGATCCAATCCACATACAGGGTGACTCGGGGTAGACTCCCCAAATTCACGTGCAAATATATACGGTTCCTGTTCCCGTCATTGTACAAATATACGCATGGTACTATAAACTGGAAGTAACAGTGTGGATAGTGAAACGTATACATTCACGTGCAAATATATACGGTTCCTGTTCCCGTCATTGTACAAATATACGCATGGTACTATAAACTGGAAGTAACAGTGTGGATAGTGAAACGTATACTTTCACGACCTAATTCCACCCTCCCCATTTCACTACAGGACTAGCAGAAAGTCGGCGAATTACCACCCATTTCTCTTTGAAATGCCAAAAATCCGTACTAAGCGATATCGATCCACATTCCCGTACTGCACAAGAATGGAATTCTTTGCCGCCATCTCTGTTTCCAACAATCTTGGAATTTTCAAAGCTAGAGTGAATAGATATCTTCTAGATCGACGAGCTTCATCCTCGGATACATCCACACCGTCGCTTAACATCAGGCGAGTTGGTGGTCAATCGTAGGTCCATCTTGTATAAAAAAAAAGTATATATAGTTCCCGTCAAGTAAAAAGAACGCTGGTTAACCCTAAACCGATAACAACACAGTGCTGTGTTTATTAATGTGCGACGATAGCTCCATTTCCATTACAGTTATAGATTCATCTACATGTGCATTGTAAAGAAAAGCTAGAAGTATTCAGTATGTTGTGTATCTAAGGTACAGTGCTATAAATTACTTGACTTTTACATTAGTGCCTTTTGTACTGTTGTTATATTTTATCGGTACCCGTAGACTCAACAGGAATAAGAGTGAAATTAGCAGAATATTTAATTTAAAAATGTGCAAAAAGCCGGGAATACACACATGCCTGTAACTTGCACGAAATCTTATATCCATGCGATAATGCAATTAGGAAGATATATGAGATTGGAAACCGCTGACCAAAAGGCATATTATCGACATGCATACATGCAATTTTACCGGTAAATATATTCACGTCTGTTATCACGTATACGATATCTACTGTCACATACTGGCATGCAAGAACCTTAAAATATTAAAGTATTTGAACACTTAAGACTCTGATAATGTTATGGACAATTAACAAATATTTAATTATTAAATGAAAAACAAAATACCCGATTGCATCAAAGCGATTATCGTATTGTAACTTACGCTCGATATGCTGTTGAGTACACGTTTTGGTGAGAAAATATGCGCAAAGTTGCTGCATAATTTATTTATATTATGTACATTTTTTAGAATAGTTTTTGTAAAATCACTTATTTGTTACGAAAACGCGCATTTTTTTAATTATTTGCGAGAGTCGCATTATTATTATTATTCTTACAATATATAGCCTATGACACTCAGGGAGTGAAAATGAATCTAAAGACACATCTCGTAAATCAAAATCGGTTAAACCGGTTAGGCTGTAGGAGGTAATATAGAAATTTTCCTTTTTTTTTTCATACATACATACATACGCTCGAAATACATAACCCTTCTTCTTAAGCAGTCGGACAAAAATTAACCGATCGGCAGGATACGAACCTGGAACGATCCGAATCTGCAGCCCTATTGCTTTCATCGAATATTCGAGCATACAAGCTGTTGCTCCAATTCAATGACATGTGTATTCCCTGCTTTAGAGCTGCACTGCAACTGGCTAAATTACAAGACCGACCTGCCACCCTCTAAGCTCCTGATCTTGCTGCACTTGTGCATGTTGCGCCCAGGTGCGGCGCTGCGGCGGCGGCGGACTGTCGTGCAAATAAAACTGCTGCCGAGTTCTCTCTTCCATCTCTCTATACGTAGGCTCTTGGTACTCTCTATATTCCTGATACTGATGATGTTGTAATTGTTGCTGTTGCAATTGTTGCTGTAGCATCTGTTGCTGTTGCTGTTGCAATTGTTGCTGTTGGTAATACTGAGGTATGTGCGGCGTGGATCCGAAGTTGCCGAGCAGCGGCCGCGACACGTTGTGCTGTGAGCTGAATTGGCTGTGCTGGAAGCCGAGGGATGCGCTCGTCAGCATTTTGCCGTGTTAGAGGATTGAAAGCGTAGTAAGGGAAGGTTTTTCAAACGAAGCTTCAAAATATATGATATACCCATACCTGATGTAATATTGATAATAATTTAAGGTGTTTCAAAGCAAAATATTTTGAAAATAATTAGATAAATTTATAGATGAAATGTGCATCAAAAACCGTAATGTACTTAAAAATTTTGAAATACGACTAGCACAATTGATTATAATGGTGATATAATTTGTATATAAACAACAAAAATGATTGCCGTGGTACCTAATGATTATTTCAATACGCAATTTGAAAAACCTTGATATTCCGTACAAGTGAAAACGACGCAAAATGAGTGAAGTGTCGAAAGCTGCTGCAGTGGAGCAAGACAGCGGCGCCACCTTACTCTTTGCCTTAAATCATTTATACCATCACCAAAAGAATAGGATTTTTTAGTGATTTTTACATAGTTTCTATACATTATCATTAACATTTTCTCATGTGGCGTTGTTTTCTCAATTAATGGATGCGTTGCATACATTCAATTAATACACCGAGCTAGAGAGAGATAGATAAATTAATTTTATGAAATCATCAATTAGTCATAATGCACAAAATAATGACCAAAGGTTAGAAAAAAAAAACAAATTGTTATCTGATTAGGATAAATAAATTCACACTGTTAGTTTTATGTAAACTTGTTCATCCATAATGAACGAAAACACACACAAAATAAGTAGTAGGTACGTACCAGTTGTGGAATGTTTTGTTGATATTGGGCTTGTTGGAAGGGGGACTGAGGCTGTATTGGTTGAATTTGTTGCGGTTGCATTTGCGGCGGTTGCATTTGCTGCGGTTGCATTTGCTGCGGTTGCGTTTGCGGCGGTTGTATTTCCTGCAACTGTTGTTGTTGCAACTGCTGCTGCTGTTGCAACTGTTGCTGTTGTTGCTGCAACTGTTGCGTCTGTTGGAACAGCTGTTTCGCCTGTTGTTGTTGTTGCTGCTGATGTATCTGGTTCTGTTGACTGGCCAGCCGCGCGATGTCGCTCTGAATATCCTGCAGACTGGAGTTCATTCTGTAATGTTTGTTCGACGGGTTCAGAGCTTCTGTTCTGTTACGCTGGCTTTTATAAACGTTTACCAATTTAATTTCTTGTTATACGATCTTGTTTTCTTATGAAAAACATAGATGTATACAGAGTCAAAAAGCTTTGTAAAATAACCAATCATAATGTGCAATAAAAACATATTAGAAAAAAAAAGAACAGAAACTCTAAGCGAAACGCAAACAAAACCTCAGTGCGACATGTTTGTTTAATCTGTTGAATACAACGAAAGATATAACAATGTTTTGAATTAAATGCTTTAAAAAAGTAACTTAAAAGTTACTGTAAAGTTACTTTTACTGTTTGTCGCACTGTTCTATCAAAGTAACAAGAGCGTTCGTTTACCATTATATATTTTGATTTTTCATGATTTCTCATATCAATATGATTTTTCACTTATTTTGATACATTTTCATGAATTTGTAAACTTGCGCTTGTCACTAAGATGCCGACTAAATAAATAAAACTTACTTGGCAATTGATTGTTGATATTGTTCTAACACCGCATTGTCGACAGTTTGGTTCGCAGGATCCGCGATCAATTCCTGGTTTGAAAAGAGAATAATTAAAAAAATAAAAACAACGGGTTGCATTCCGGGAGTGCCGGCAGAAGTGAAAACTAAAAAAAAAAAATAGCAAAAAGACTGACACGTGAAGGATTTGAACTTCCGCCCTCCGCTGGACAAATTTAAATTCATATCGGTGCTCTAACCTACTGAGCTAACGAGTCTTACGTGCACGTGTCGAAAATAAGCATTCGGCGCAACGAAATGACGTCATGCTAGAAGGACAAACTTGTACATACAATAATGAACTTTAAATGCAGAATGTTAGAATAGTATTCTGACTAAAATAATCCGTCCGCTAAAGAAGTTTACATTTCAATAACCAGCTGGTAACCTGTTTCTTCACGTATGGGTATAAAAGTTCCAAAAAAAAAAGACGTCCGCACAATTTATTTTTGTTTAGTTATGGCATCGATGTTTTTATCGATGAGGTAATCACGAGCAAACATGACACAAAAAAATAAAATATTACTGATTATTAAGTGTCCATGCAAATTAATAACAACTCATGCCAATGGGGAATATGCAGGAATTTTATTTCATTTGACTAATAGTTTTAATTGATAACATATTAAAGTGTAACACATTTACGAAAAAAAAAACAATCGATAATAAACTTCCAAGATACAAGTTTTATGGGACGGACGCTTTGTCTGTTTCTTGCGAAACAACAGTTTGTTAAATTTATTAAATTTGTACAGCGATCATGTGTATTAATTTAACGCGATCGTGTGCTCTCTGTCTAACATGAAATTAAAATGCTTGTAACTTTCTTATTTTTGGAGGTATTCTAATTTTATTTTTGTGGAATGGATATATTTGCGGTTAGCCTTTTTATGATCAAATAAAAATAAATCATGCATATTTCCTATTCGTTGTAAGTCTATTCTACTTTTGATGGTGGTGCTTTTTGGTGGTTCTGTTTTATAATTTGATTGATGCAGAGTTAGGAGCCATATCATTATGAATTATAATATGAGACTAATTGATGCTGAAATTTTAGATATATATTGGTGGACATTTCACACAACAACAACTAGCCCAAACTAAGCAAAGCTTGTACTATGGAAAGTAGATGCTTGATATAGTACATATATACTTTTTTTTTTGTTGTAAATACATACTCATGATAGATAGAAATACCCAGAAACAGAACAAACGGCCATGCTCATCACACATATGTTTGCCCTGGGTGGGGATCGAACCCACGACCTACAGCTCAGGAAGCAGTCGTACTACCACTGAGCCATGAGGCCAGTCTATATGTCTAGATGAAAACACTTATGATTGTACATGGTTGTAGCAGATGATGTAGACCTGTAGAGAGAACACACGTCTAGGAGTGCTCCTGACGAGAGTAACGAACAATATTATAAGGCAATGTACGGTCACTAACATTGCCAGTAGTAACAGCCAGATTATGCAAAGCACTTACAAATACTTTAAGTATATACTTGTATAACATGTTATTTATTATACTTAAAGTTAATATTGATATAGTATAGGCAATTTAAAATTTCAACATTCAATGGGACTCAAATCTGCACCTAACCTGTGCTTAGGAGCCAGCCTCTTCCCATTCAGTCACGTGGGGAATCGAAAATCCTAAATAGATTTTTTTGCATAAGCCAATCGAACGTTGGTACCACCTACAACACATGCTTAGAGCATGTTATTAATCAGGTGGGTCCTTTACAGGCCTGCAAGTCTGGACTTTTAGTATCGACATAAAACGGTTGATCAGTGGATGAGAATACAGTCAGTATATACAAGTCAGGTAAGAATATAGCAAGTTAGTATCGATTTATCTCAGAGTTATTTGTTTATGTCAACAAATGAACATAATACAGAGTGCGTATAGAGATAAATTGATACTAACTTACTTTGTACTAAAGACACTATGCATACTGTCCGTATGAATCAACTTATCGTTCTTATCCACAGTATCATAAAGTCCATAATTGCAGCCATGTTCCAAAACCCTTACAGGTTTCCAATTTGAATGGATGAATGCGATTGGTGAGATGAATGAATGTCCACGATGCGAGTGACATGAGAATAGTAATGTAGTACTAGCGTAATTAGCACAGACTATGTATACATCGGCCGCTCTCCACATTACCTGGTTCTGTGCGTCTGGTTTCTGTTCGTCGTCGGCCGGCGTGCGCGCACCTTTCCCCTGTAACACGCACGTGCACCACCACCGTAACACACACACAACGCACGCAACGCCGCGGCGGCGTCGCATCGCAACACATGCCGTGCCGATTGGTGTATGGGGGGGGTACCACTCTCAAACGTTGAGTACAGGTTGACAGGTTCCATTTTGATAATGTTTAATACCGATATGGAGTAAATGGTATTTTGTCATATACCCCTCCCCTCGTTATGAGTCTCAGACTGTTTCAATATCAAAGCAACTGTCTTGGTTAATATCTTTATTTTGTTTTATACAAATACTTTCACGCTAACTTATTCGTGCTGTTTTTAAATATTTAAGGCATTGAGTAACGTATTTATCTGTTCTTATTATGCGGTTGTCTATTGTAGAACAGTCCAAAAAGTTGCAGCGAGTAAAATGGCGCAATAACAAATTAAAACATTTTATTTAGCAATAGTAATAAGGTATTTCTGTATTTACCATATTTTATATTTCTTTATTAAAAAGGGAGCGAATTTTCTAAAAAAAAAAACACATAATCTCATAGAGAGTAAAATGAATCCCCCCATCCCCCTATACACCAGTCAACGGAATCATGCTGTCAAACACAGTGGAGAAAAAGAAATAGCCCTAAAATTATGTGTAATCACTAATATTTAACAAATCGTGTCTAATACTGTGGGTAGGTGATGTGAGTTACCGCTAGGAATTCATACGTGAATTAATGATTTATACTGTACAAAAATTTACTTTTATGAAGGCACTGCATTTTACAATAGAATATTAATTTATAATTAAAAAATATGATTTAAATAGGAAAAGCTATTATATTATTGCTAATTTGCTCAGGTATATTTAAAAGCGAATCGAAATACGCTATTCGATAAATTACTTTGCAATGAGGATTTTATGAAAAATATTCATTGAAAAAAATAAAATAACATGGATTCTTCTTAACAATAGTGTACAAAAACTAGAGCCGTGTAAGCATGTATGGAACTATTTTTACGTTAGAAAAAATATATATATAAAAAAGAAAGGCAAAAATCAAAGGATTAAAAAACTAAATGGGAGGAAACATAGGCCACTCACCAAAGAGGCCAACTGGTATTGCAAATATGCATCCTTATGGAATAGAAAGAAAATATTCATTGAATTGAAATCATTGAAAGAGAAACGCAACATTAGTAATATTTTGTGCTGTTACATTTTATAAAAATGGTTGCAGTCATCGCGCACTCCTCACAACATTATAAAAATCGCAAAGTTACCAAACATTGGTTTGACTAGAAACAATTTGTTGCAATACACGAGCGAACGCGAACCTTTACACGTACAGTCTTACCGAAAAACGTTACTCATTGATCAACGTCTCAAATTCTCTGTTTTATTTCTCAACTATCATTAGGTACGTGTTAGCAAGAAGTTGACAAACCATGTTGAGCATTGATCAAATTAGAATAACGTTTTTCGGTAAGAGTCATGGTATTCGTGTATCAATTATGTATATGCATGCATATTGCATTGAGTGCCCGTTACAGCTAGACATGTACATAGACACTACATGAACACAACCAAAGCTCGCGCGCAATGGAGACTTCCTACCACTATACATGAAGGAGAAGTCATCATAATTTTAGAAATAAAGTTCTTCAAAATCGTCAGTTAAAGAAAGAAATACTGTTGTAAAATCAATAGATTTGTAAAGTAATTATGGCATATACTATTTCAGATGTAAACTCCATTTATTTATTTATTTTGAAAAAAAAAACTAAATTTGTCTCCCGAAATTTGAATGTTTTCACCGTACATTTCTGTCGGTTCAAATTAAATGTACGGTGATTCAGGAAGATATAGGATCGAGACGGTTATGTGTAATGCACGATGACCTCAGAGGTTTATAACAAAACATTTTTATAAAATGTAACAGTGTGTAGCCTGTTAAGAAGAAACAGATTATCCTACAAATTTTATTAGAAACTACAATATGTGCGTTTAATTACTAATTTTTCATTCATGCCGAGTGTAATAATTTTAATAACACAATTTTATTTTTAACATAATTGTTTCTGCTGTAGTTATACTGTTGTAATATTAAACATATACGAATAATAGCCCAAAGAAACTAGCACGGTAGCAACTTTTACTTCATACAGACACACTTTACGTAAATCTACACCCTTCTTAACCACACAAATATTTCATCGCACAAAACAAAGTACATTTCACACAATAGAAACTCGACTTTCCCATAATACTTTTACACGTTTCAAAATAGATTGTGGGGTCCCCTAAAGCACTATGGATAAAAATAGTCCTAAGAGTTCTGAAAGTCATTCTAACTACTAACCATTCGAACTTATAATAGCTTGTGAATAGTAATACTAAAATTGTCTACTTTGCCTCATTCCACTCTCCCCTTTACCCGATATTTCTCCTTTTTATTCGTAAACGTGTAATAGGCCAGTTTTAAATTTGTTACAGAATTGATAGAAGGTAACAGCAGCCCGAGAATTGTAGCAAGAACTGGAAGTAACTTGCCACATCCAGCAGTGAGACAACAATTTAAAAAAACTGACGTTTCAAGTACGGACTTGTTTCGACCGAAGTTTCCGTTTTTTTTTTTTTCTTTTGAGGTACCGTACCCTGAAAATATGTAAGCACCTTGCCTCCCTGACTTCCTAGGGAAAACAAAATGGTTTTTGTACTTCAATGGTATAATGTATAGGATTTACAAGAATCATTAGTCTCGTATAGGAAAGTCGAGTGTTGTCATGTAACAAGACTGGCACAAGAGCCCCCACGGGCCACGCGGGCCACATAGGCCACACAGGCCAAACGGGCTACCGGCACGTACCCTGGTTACCGCGTGCAGGAAGGCCTGCTGGCCCAGCTGCTGGCGCTGCCTGCACACGGCGATCTCCATTCGCCGCTTGTCCTGCTCGATGCGTCGCCGCTTCTCCTCCAGCTTCAACCGGATGTTGTTGAGTTGTGCCGCCATGCCCTGTCCGCTCGACGGACTGGAAGCGTCCTCGGTCACCTCGTCGCCGTCTGTCATATGTACTTTCTTTGTTATCGATGCCTGAGCCGAACGCGATATAAACACTACGCGCAATGACAGACTTAAAGCAAAGAGTAGGATGGCGCCGCTGTCTCGCTCGCACGCGGCACCTCTTTTTTTTTAGATATAAAATTATTAAAATGACTATTGATAAATATTCTCTATTAAGCTTCATATGAACACTATTACAATGTTTTAACAATAACTGTTATTTTTATATCCGTTTTTTTTTTGTTGTAACGAAGTTAACTTGAAAGCGTGGTAACTATGTCGTTTGCATATTTATTTCGGTCAAAATAACAGAAATAAAAATGACAGTTATTGTTAATACATTGCAATAGCGAATACTAGCGAATATGCATGATTTATTTTTATTTGTCCATAAAACAACTAACCACAGATATATCCATTCCACAAAAACAATTAAAATACCTTCAAAAATAAGAAAATTACAAGCATTTAATATCATGTAAGACAGAGAGAACAATAGGTAGCGAACGATGACGTCATGTTTTGTGTTCATCATACAAATTCAATAGACACTGTTGTTTCGCGAGAGAGGAACAGAGCATCTCTCCTCTAAAACTTTAAATGTTTATATCTCGAAAATTGATTGACTAATTAAAATATATATTTTTAGTGCCTAAATGTATTTTACATTTTAGTATCTTATCAATTAAAACTATTATTCATATGAAATTCATGCATATTCCCTCCCTATTGTAGTGGGGGTGCATTATAAGGACATCAGTAAGAACGGGCACATACTGGGATGACTCTCATGTTGCATGAACTGCTGCTGCCACGTGGTGGTGTTAGGAGGTGGTATTGCGAAAGTCGTCGTTTTCCGACGGTCAACCACCTCACTCTCTGTACTCAGTTGAGATTGTAGGCCTGGCCGACGGGAGAAACGTTATGTTAGCAACGAAAATTATATTGTCGCGAAAACAAACATGACCAATTTTCCGTATATAGTAGAACCGCGCTCGTTCAAAGGCCGCTTCAAACAGCTATAGTCGGACTTACGCGAGTTGACCATACATTTTATTAGGTTTGTACACTAATCTCATGTTACATATATTATTAACCATTTGTGTATGGATCTTCAAAGAAGAATCTTATCCGAGAAGTTATCTCAGACTAATCTTTGTTTCGTAAAAAAAAAAAACGAAATCTGACAATATAGTTAACGATACAATCTTATACAGAAACATGGTCGATGCTTGTCTTTTGAAATACACTGATTAATTCTATAATTCACCAAATATATTTAAATCGAAGCGTTAGTTAATTTTGACTTTGTCTAATGGGAATATGTGGTCCATATCAAATTTAGCTGCCCGCTGCAGTAGACACAAAACACTCGTTTGAAAATAATAATGAAATTTCATAAAACGACAATATTATTTGTAAATTGCAACGTGCCAATGTGCAGTGTTGTGTCGCCAAAACTGCGGAGTTCATTAAAGCGTATGCGAACATCGAAAGCAAAAAATCTAACCCGACGAGAGATAAGAGGACAAAGCGTCGACATGCGAACGGTCAAAGCGAACTATGCAAGCCAAAATCTTCCTTTTTTTTTACTGTACGCAAACTGGCGGACTAACAGAAACTGAGCTTATTTTTTAACAATTATTAAACTGCACAATTATTCTATTTTTGACAAATATTATAAGGGCTTTGATAAACTTTCCATATGGAACCAAATCATACATTCGCCAGTCCGTTATTGTTCACATAAGCGGTACTCATAGCCGCAAACATAAAACGATTGCTTTCTCACTCGCACTTGACATGTCACTCCATAAAAGCAACACGTGCGAGAGGGAAGCATATACCATTTTATGATCTGATGAGTAGCGATCAGAACTCGTATTATCCGGGCCTTCTGACCTGTCTTATTACAATAATTAATTAATAATTAATTATCAATAAATAATTAATTAATTAATAATGATGCATTGTTGAGCAGTGAGAGCTCTTGTACAACATTAAGAGCCGTTATCAGTCGTCAGTCGATCATTGTTGTTTTAAAATTGTAAGACCTGTAAGAAAACCCTCAGAATTTAGTTTGCGTCAGTCAATGTCCTCATATTTCTACTGACAGTTACCCATGATACAAGTATATAGGCATAGCACACCGAAAAATCGAAATGTCTCACGATGACGTCATCACCGCTTTAATTTATGAATTGAACGAATACTTCAATCGTTTATGAATGTAAATATAATGACAATAAATACATCCTTTACTTCAATATACGAAACAGGGGAAAAAATCATGTATTTCTTAAAGGAATCGATGATACCACAGTTTTCACCAGTGCGTTATGCGTTTTTTCATACAACAAGAGAAAACTGTTTCTATCCCTAAATATAATCAGATTTCGACAATACCTTTTAAGCTATTCCATAGCTTCTATCGCGGGCCTTGAGCGTGGAGACCGAATCCAGAAATTCTGTAACGAAAATAACCTAACACACCGCGCGTAAAGCTATTATGCAATAGCTTTACCGCGGCAGTCTCCAAGTGCCACACGTCTTTTTTTTTATATGATTGGAACTTCTACGGTTTGCTATTTAAAAAAAAAAATTAATTTCAGAGTTAATAAAATTAAAAAAAAAGTCTATCGTCGAGGCATAGCCCTTTATGATTTCAAACAGAGAAAAAAAATACTCAAAATTTGTTTAAAACAAAAAAAATGTTTTCTTCTGTTGTATGGAAAAACGCGCATTATACTGGCGAAAACTGCGATCTCAACGATGTAGAAAAGTTTTCTCTTTTTTGTATGGAACGTTTCCTACAAGTTAAACTAGTGTTGACGTCATCAGGTGTCAGGTCGACATCCCGAAGTGCTAAGCCTATGTACCCGCGTCACGCAGCGACCGAACAAACCTGTCTGCTCCCCGTTACTTCTGATCTTTAGATCGGCGAAGCTCGTCTTGGTCGGATCGCCGTCGGTCGTATCTCTGTCGTTAAGGTAAAACCCGTCACCGCCGCCTTTGTGCGCAAAACTCGACGGGGACTGTGATCCGTTGTAGTTGAGCTGGTTGAGTTGGTTGAGCGAGATCGCGTCACTGCTCAGTTGCCGCCTGATCGGCTGCTGTTCGACCGGCTGCGGCTGAGAGTGCTGCCGTGTGACGGTGGCGGCCGGTCGGTCGTCGCCGTTAGTGAAGTCGCCGTGGATGAACTGGATGGAGCCGCGGATATCTTGTCGCGACGAGCGCAGCGGCGGGTTGTAGTTGTCCAACGGACCTGCCGATGATCAGGGAAACCGTCAACATTGCATCATATTTATAAATACACAAGCGTATTGATGACAAACTGTGATGATGACGATGATGATGATGATAAACTGTAGCCTGAGTCCGCCTTAAGGATCTCAGTTATATAATAATAATAATAAATAAATAATTGTGGACATTTCACACATCGCCATCTAGCCCAAACTAAGCAAAGCTTGTACTATGGAACTAGATGGCTGATAGAATACATATATACTTTTTTTTGTTGTAAATATATACTTATACATATGATACATAGAAACACCCAGACACAGAACAAACATCCATGCTCATCACACAAATGTTTGCCCTGGGTGGGGATCGAACCCACGGCCTTTCAGTTCAGCAGGTAGACGCAAACACACTACCAACTGAGGCACAAGGCCAGTCTACATATAAGTATATATGTACCAAATTTCATAACAATCGGTTCAGTGGTATAGCCGTAAAAAAGTAGCAAACATACAGACGGACAGCTTCGAGAGACTTACTTTCGCTTTTATAATAATATTTATAAAAGCTTACCTCGCTTTCAGGATCGGATTAGAAGGTCTTTTTTTATACATTACTGGCTTGCGCTTGACCACCTACCTGATGTTAAATGTCTAATAAGTATGCAGAAATAAAGTATAGAACAAGTTATACTATAAGTTCTTGTAACTTATAGAACAAGTTATATAAGTTACAAGAACAGTAAAGTGGATCAGATCCGGACCCCCCTGAAAACTTAGAAGCCCCCGACTCGAACTAGCCAAGCATATATCTAAGAACAATCTCAATATAAGCCTCTTTCAAATAAAAAGTCTCTATGTATATTAACAACAAAACAAAATACCCGACTGCAGAGAAGCAGTTTTTGCGGTCTAACTTACGATTTTGTTACGCTTGATACGCTATTGAGTATACGTGTTTTGTGAGAAAGTATGCGTTAAATTACTGTAAAAGATTAGAAATGTGCAATCATTTTATCATGACACTTAGGAAGTGAAGACAATTTTAACGACATCTCACACATGAAAATCGGTCAAGCCGTTTAGGCTATAGGTGATTATATAGAAACATACATACATACATACCCACATATATATACATACATACAAACACTGGTAAAATAACCCTACTTCTTACGCAGTCGGGTAAAAAAACTAGATAAAAAACGGCCAATCCGTTTGAGAACTATGAGAGTTACGATGCCACAGACAGACACAAAAACAAAGATACTCTCTCTCACACACACACACACATATACACACACACACGATAAGAGACACACGTCGTACTTATACTCTTTCTTCCCTCTTTTAGAGCGCGACTCACCCGCCGGCGCGGATATCTTCCTGACGTTGTTGAAGGTCGCGAGTTCCTTCTCCGGGTTCCGTCCGGCGAAGTGCAGGCGGTCCTGCGAGCCGCCGAAGTTCTCCACGGTGAGCTGGCTATCCTCGCTGAGGGAAGAGCGGCGCGAGCGCCGGCCCGCGAACGAACTCTCGCGCGAGTCCGCCCAGTTGGACGGCCGGCCTGCCGCCGTCTGAGGCGTCATCCATTCCGGCGCCGGGGACACTAACGTGCACAATGAACATTGTAACTGAGTACATTCAAACAAAGACCAAATCTATTATTGCATTAAAAAAATAATACAAAATTATACACAATGAGGATAAAGTAGTGTTTATGTCAGAAACGACATATTGATGGTAGCAAAGAGGTTTCTCCTGCCGTATGCAATATAATTATCGAAATTGGATAATATTTAGGGGTAGCAAACAGGTTTACCCTGTCGTATGAAAAAGCGCGTAATATACTGGCGAAAATTAATCACACTAATTTAAATTCACTAATTTAAAACACATGGCTGTCTCAACGATTCCCTTAAAGTTGTGGTTAGGGGGGAGGGGTATTAGGTATATTGGAGGGTTTGTACTACGCTCACCAGAGTCCAGTTCCCTGTGTCCCCTGGTGACGCTGGCGAGCGTGGTGATCCCGCGTCCCCTGTGCACCACGAAGTCGTCGCGCTGGGGACTGACGCTACGGCGCTCCGGCGTCGAGCACGCGGAGCGCTGCGTCGGCACGCGCGCGCGCGCGGACGGCGACCGAGGCACTGACGGTACGAACAACATCAGCTTTCACTCGGTAACCTCACTATTTATTATAAAGCACGTCTTGTGTCTCTTGTGCACATAGACATTTTTGAATATATAAAATTTCCTTTTCATCTAAATAAGTTTTAGTGAAAAACAATTAAAGTTCGTCTTATTTCCGATTTCATTTGTATATTCGAATCGAAAGTGACGAAGTGAAGTGAGTGAGTAACTCCTGAACTCCTGTAGTTCCTGAAGTTGCTTTTTAGTTTTTTTACGTCATAAATTTTTCAGAAATTCATACGGTCATTATATCTTCAAAAATGTTAATAATATGCGCAAGCGAAACAGAAGACTTACTTCCTACCTACGTATACAGTGGTCCAAGGAAACTATTCAAGAAAGTTATTTAAAAAAATGAAGAGAACAAGTATCTATATTAACAGAAAAACAAAATACCCGACTGCAGAAAAGCAGTTTTTGTCTAACTTATTATTTCGTTACGCTGTTGAGTGTACGTTTTTTGTGAGAAAGCATGCGTAAAATCACTGTAAAAAATTACATTGCATTTTTTTTTGCCGAGAAATGTATTATTATTATTAATATAAAAAAATATAACCTATGACATTCAACTCGGGGAGTTAAGACTAATCTAAAAATCAGTCTAACCGTTTAGGCTGAAGGCTATCATATAGAAACATACATACACTTGAATAACATAACCCTCCTTCTTACGCAGTCGGATAAAAATGGCCCAAAACTAATCTCCAGAGCTGTCAAAAAGACCATGAGAGGCTAAAGAGGCACTACACGCAATTTTTTACGGCATGGTAGCAATCGCTCCTTTATCGAACGCATTGGACCACTGTATGGTTTTTACAATAACGCAAAAGCTAAAACAATTTTGCCGTTACTAAACTGTTCGAAATTATACGACGTATCTAGTTTCCTAAAAAAAAAACTTTTAATAAAAATTAAATGATGGTTTTTAATGGACTTTCGCTAGTCCATTAAAAACTTGCTAAACACTTGCTATTTCGTTTTAATTTAATACGACATCCGAGCTTCATATAAACTATTTGAACATGACGAATGCATTGTACCCGATTGATGTACTCGCGAGGTATACTACTCACAAAGCCAAGATGTAGTTTATATTGAATGTAAACTATCAGAGTTAATGTAACGTACCTTTATAAGCGTACTAGGATGGTATAACTAACAAAACATTTTATACTTTGAAAAACTTACTAGATTTCTCAAACTGAAAGTAAAAGGTAAACTCTAAATATAAAATTCATGTTTTAAGCGATATCTTTAAACAATACATCAACATTTCGCTAACTACATAATATGTGAAGAACGTAAAGCAAACCAACTAATGATTTTCAAACAAAAAAAAATTAACATCAAACCTACGTTGAATAAAACTACTTTAAAATCTGGGAGTCCTGAGGACATAATGTCAACGACTCCAGTGTAAAAAAAAAGAATAAAACAAAACGAAGGAAAAAAAGAAAAAAAAAGAGGCAAAGGAAGAGAAAGAAAAGACCCATGCGTAAGCGCGAACCAAATCTCTAAGCTTATGGTACACGATGGATTTTAATCGCCTTTTGTTATTCAAAGCATGTTATGTTGTGTGTAAACGCTTAGAAATTGTGTGGATAGTAAAAATAAGATGCAGAAATATATAAAAACACATACTTACAGATACATGTATACATATAAACACACTCACACACGGACAAACTGATGGATGATACGTTATATCGACGAATTATTGAGGTGTACACATGGCTCCATTTCGGGGAAGGCAAAACTACCAATGAACAGCATTATTATGCATTTTCGGTTCTACTGAATTTCTATTGCCATAACGGTTAAGTTTTCACAATTGTCACTCATTGAAATTAAATGACTTTTAACGGATTTATCGGGCAAATGTTTCATAATTTTAAGACATGACGTCTCTAACATTGCAACTTCTAGCGCCATCTATATGAAATTCAGAGCGCATTATCCGCGGCAACGTTTGGCGGAATTTGTTTTAAATTAATCGAATGGCATCGCTACTACACCAAAATTTATATATTTTAACTATTTTATACCATTTTTCTTAGGTATTCTGTAACAACGCCAAACAACTTAGCTGTAATACCGTAGCTAATAATAATTGGCTAAGAACGTGTCGAGAAAGGCATATGATAGGGTTCAGTAGCAAATACCAAGTCAAAAAGAAGTCGAACTACCTGGCGAGCCTTGTTTTTAAATACAAGTTTCTTATTAAGCATCAGAAATAATATTAATAAAACGGTTTTTTTTTACGTTTCAGTTTTTTTAACTATAATATTTATTACATGTATGGAGTTATGTTATCCCATTTTTTACTTTTTATAATTCTGTTGCACCACAGAAGACCCCTGCTAAAAGTATTATACGTACAAACAGACGGACACGACGAGTTTATAAGGATTCCTCCGTAGTACTACGGAACCCTACAAATCGTACTGCGTTGACACACAGTCTGTTATTTTCTATATGTCTTACAGACGTAACCAAGCCAATGTCAGTTTGATTTTAAAAACACGTAAATTGAATACCAATACTATGTAACTTTTATAACTAAAAATATGTTCAGGTAAAATTGTATACCAAAATGAACAAAGAATAAACGTGCTTTATTGTGTATTATTGGTTATTTTGTAATTCAATTGAACTATTGTTGCTAGGATACAACTATTGAACTATTGTTATATGTTTACTGGGATTGTGTAATTTCATTCCACCCTCTTATGGACTGATTTCTTATATGAATTTCGTTATCAAATAAATTTCATTTCATTTATAACTTTGCAAAGTTTAAATTGACACGTGGTGGATATAAACTCATTATGTCAAGACTATATTGTTTGCCTTCCCTTTAAGGTGGGGATCAACGCACGCAGCTATCTCTCTCGCGCATCACAACATTTATAAATATATAAAATTATTGAGTAAGCAAATTAGAAAAGTAAGAAATGAATTTGTTTATTTTGATGGGAAATACTTTAAAAAAAATCTTTGATTTCTCTTAAATTGGCTGAAGAGTAGAAAATATATGATTTTTTTACCATTCCGTCGCCAGTATAAGTGATTTTCTAAACAAAACTATTTTTTTAAACATTGCACCTATTTAAATAAATATCTCACTTTTATAAAATGCTTACTGGATGATTTTATATGTTTAAAAATGTTGTCATGCGCGATATAAACAACTGCGCGTTTTGATCGCGTTTTAAGGTGGGACGTCACACGTACGGCGGGAAATTCAAATATCAAACAGTTTTTTTTATCCTTGTAGCCAGACTAGGTAACTATTGTAAGCGACCACAATATTTGGGACAATCTAAGACTATTCTTTATATTATGAGGTTCATCTATTCACCAATAATGCACCGTGTATAAGTCAAAAAATCCATTTACACTAATTCAAGCTTTTGATTTCATTATATCTGGGGGCACGGCCGTGCCCCCGCCATGTGAGACAGCGGGTATGGCCGGGACTATATTTTCTCGAAGCGATTCGTCGGATTTTTAGACCCTCATAGCTTCGGCCTCGATATAGATTGACGTGATAATTTAAAGAATAATCTTAGAATGCTGAAAGCATTGCGATGCCTGGCAGTAGTTACCCGAGCTAGTTATAAAGACAAAAAATGATGTGTGTTTAATATCACACGAACAAAAGTGAAAACTTCATCAAGGCGATGTCATACGAAGTACCAGTCTATCAGTGACGCGTTGACTAATCTCTTCCTCGCTCAGTAAGTCAACTCGAGCCGACTTTACCCGAACGAGCGTAACATAGAACGTGACGACTCAGTCTAATTCAATATCGACCGTTAAAAGGTAATAGGGTATAAGCGACATTTTAGTCAAAAATTAGTTATGAATGCTAAATGAAAAAACGGATTTTTTTAAGTAAGGTAGCATTCATAACTCATTTTTGACTAAAATGTCGCTTATACCCTATTACCTTTCGACTAAAACGTCGCTTGTACCCTATTACCTTTCGACTAAACAGTCGCTTATACCCTATTACCTTTTAACCGTCGATATCCACAAAATAAAGTACTAAGCGGGCCAAAAGAAGTGTTCACTTCAAAAACTGTTTGTAATTGGAATGAGCCGTGGCACGTGTGCCGTCGGCTCGTAGCCCGTCGCTAGGTGTGAGGTGTGAGAGAGGCGCGGCGGTACCTGCGAAGGGCGGCAGGGTCGCGTCCTCGGCTCGCAAGTGCGGTATGGGCGTCGGCGGCGGGGGCGGCAGGCAGCGCTTGTGCCGCACGCCGTGCTCGTTGCACGCCTGCGCGCGCGCTGCAGGCACACACACCACCGCGCTCAGCGCACGCACACACGCGCAACCCGCGCTATACGCCGACCTTACACTCGACACAACGTACGGTCGTAAGCACGCAACCTACGTGCGCACGCGCACATCAGCCGTGTGTAAAAGAGCGTGGTACGAGCGATTTCCGCGCGTCTTATCACCCTGTCTTACCTTTAGCTTTTTTGTTCTTCCAAATAAATCATTTGATTTAGCTGCTATTAAAAGTTAACATTAGGGCGGACCGCATACGGGTCACTGCGCGCCGCATTGCAGCGGAAAAAGCGAATTTAGCAAAATAGGCCGGGACGGGCGGTCCGCATCACATCGCCGCCCCGTGTGCTTTAGTTCAAATAAAATGAACGCAAGCCATCTAAATTGACTTTTGCGCTCCCGTCGGATACGGCCACCGTAATGTGCACGAACGTAAGGTCTGGTTCTGGAAGGGGTAACAAACATATTTTGTTCTGCTACTCTACTACGGAAATTCTAAAAACATTTCATCTGTTCCATGCAAAAACTCAACCGAAATTCAAGAAAATGTATAGGACCGCTGAATGTGTTTTTTTTTTACTAATTTATTTTTTGTAAACAGCTTTGAACGTATAAAATATAAACTAATAGTAAGTACAGAATAAGCCTTACAGTTTTCACCGATAGAATTTATGTTTACAGGCCAATAATAATTAAGTGCTAGTTAATATAATGAATTTAGTAGTAAATAATTAAAATTACTAATCCATATCGATCAGTATTAATTTAAATTTAAAAACTAAAATGATGTTTAAAAAAAAGTGTGATCTTAATTAGTATGAAAAAATTTGGTCGCATTATTCTAATTCTAATTTGAGTTGGGGGCGATAAGACCTGCACTGACGTCCCGCTTGGGGTATATTGTGCATTTCCCTCCACTAGCCTTCCCAAACCATCCAAGCTAGCAAAGGTCGCATGATATTTAAAGTAGTTTTTTTTTAAATATATCAAATCAAATCAAATCAAATCAGTTTATTGGTAACTCCCTAGTTACACGTCATATGTATATATATCTAATAAGTATGTCAACAAACATATCAACCAGACAATTACATAATTGGAAAATTACAATATCAATCATTAATAAATAATCATTACAATCTACAATATTAATTATAAAATCAAGACTAATAATAATAATAATCACAATAATACAGTCTATATAATTAATAATCCTTCAATTTTAAATAATCGTTTATGTCATAAAACATTCGATCTTGAAGCCAAGCTCTCAGCTTGGTTTTGAAGCACGCGGTGGAAGGTGCATCCCGGAGTGATGCGGGTATGCGGTTATAAATCGCGGGTCCCAGGATATATACTGACCTCTCTGACTTGACGAGGCGGTGCGACGGCGTTACTAATTGGTCCCTCTTTCTGTTACTACGCAAATTTAACGTGCTGTGTACGCCTCTTCGCTGAAATTTATCCAGGTGCGTGTGTGTGAACAAAGCTACCCGAAAAATTAACTCGCACGGTAACGGCAAAATCTGAAGTTCCTTAAAAAGCTCCACACATGAGACGTCGTCCTGAGCACCACAGATGGCGCGCACGGCTCGTCTTTGCATCGCGAACACTCGGTTACGATCGGCAGCACGGCCCCACAGCTCTAAACCATACGAGATGCCACTATGGACGGTCGCGAAGTAGCAGGAGCGCACGACGTCGCGGGTGGCGGTGCTGGCGAGCCGCCGGAGCGCGAAGCACGAGCGGCTCAGCTTCCCGCACAGCTCGTCTATATGCGTCTCCCACGTCAGCGCGCCGTCCACATGGAAACCTAACAGTTTGGTACTGCGTACCTGTTGGAGCGCGGTATTGCCGACTGCCACCGAATAAGTTTTTGTTGAGTGTCCGTTGAGGTTGAATGTGAGGAAGCAGGTCTTGTCAGAGTTCAAGGCCAGCCCGTTCGATCGGAACCACCCATCCAGCTCATTAGCCACCTTATTCAGTCTCGACTCCAGCTGTTGGTGTGTCGGCGCGGTGATCACTGCAGCGACGTC
Organism: Lycia hirtaria; assembly: GCA_947563715.1. Taxonomy (NCBI): domain Eukaryota; kingdom Metazoa; phylum Arthropoda; class Insecta; order Lepidoptera; family Geometridae; genus Lycia; species Lycia hirtaria. The sequence continues at coordinate 43,120,699 of OX387379.1, forward strand.
GTCAGCATACATATAGATCTCGGCGTCGCTGATGGCACCGGGTAGATCGTTAAGGAGGAGGCTGAACAAGGTGTTAGACAGGCAGGAACCTTGCGGCACACCCATGTCGCTCTCCATCTCGGAGGATACGACACGACCTCTATCACCCACTACGACCTGAGTTCGGTTTGCCATGAAGGAGGACAGCAAACACAGAGGCGGACCACGGACCCCATAAAATCCCAGTTTATTTGCCATAAGAGTGTGATCAGCGGTATCAAACGCACGCGACAGATCGCAACAGAGTAAAGCAACCTGCAGTCCTGCCTCGCGTGCCCTCAACACCTGCCATATCACCTCTCGCACCAAATCTGTGGTCGCACGGCCGGCCCGATATGCGTACTGCCGTTCAGACATAATATCACGGTCTACGATAAAATTAAGGAGCCTCCTATTGAGACCCACCTCGAACACCTTGCTAACGGCGGGGACGAGGGATATTGGGCGGTATGACTTAGAGTCAGCCTTCTTACCCTTTCCTTTATACAGAGGGCATATTTTGACTTTCTTGAGAGCCGCAGGGTATATGCCACTTCGCAGGCACAGGTTAAAGAGATGACTAATGACGGGTGCTACCGGTTCTATAGCAGTTTTAAGTATGTTAGCGGAAAGACCGTAGAGGTCGGTGCTTTTTTTGGGAGCAATACGTTTTTTCGCTATTGTAACGACCTCAAATGGGGAGAACAGCTCTAGTCTAATCGACACGTCACTCGCGGCCGTGTCGTTTCTGAGCGCAGCCAGAGCGCGCACTCTGTCGGCACAAGGAGCCCCGCACCTGCTCGCTGCCGTCACAAACTCTGCGTTGAGCGCGTCGGCTGCATCCCGCTTCGAGTTATAAGCCTGACCGTTTACATCTCGCACCAGGTCTGTTACATCGATTCTCTCGCGAGAATTGCGACCCAACTCCGAGTTTATTACATGCCACATGCGTCGTGGATTTTCCCTTACTATGTTATAAGATAGATCTACGATTGACTACCAACTCGCTTGATGTTAAGCAACGGTGTGGCCGAGGATTGAGCTCGTAGATAAGATATCTATTTACTTTAGCCTTGAATATTCCAAGATTGTAGGTCTCAGGAAACAGAGATGGCGGCAAAGAATTCCATTCTTGCGCAGTACGCAACAGGAATGTGGATCGATATCGCTGAGTACGGATTTTTGGCATCTTATATTAGTCTTAGTCAGTCTAGAGTTATGTCTCACTGTAAACAAATCGACGTCCTCTGAGTATTTATTATTTCCAGAAGTCTCAACACAAAAATTATTCGTGACGTTCTACAAAAGCGTAACTAAACAAAAGTAATCCTATATATTGTGTAGTATGTATGTATGTATGTAAGACGAAACGTGTTATTTTTATAATAAAGGCACGAGCCTGTGTGTGTCATTAACCTTTACTCATATAATAGACGCATGCATTTACGGATCAAATTACAAAACAAACCGACGTGTAGTAATCTAACCTCGTGTGATGTTATGATAAACACAAGCCTTTTCGAACGTTCCGTACACGGATTTCTGAGAAACTGTAGAGATTTATTCAATGTAACATAATACTTTGTTCAATATTCATAACGAGAAACGGACCTATTTATCCCATAGGGAGAAACTGACGCTCCCATTGTTTTATTGTCAAAGTCAAATTAACTTATTGGTAAAATCAATTTACACGTCCAACAAAATTAGGAATCTTGTATACAATTGCGGCCTTACCGGAAAACGTTACTTAACTTTAAGCATTGCTTAATATATTTTGTTAACTTCTCGCTGACACGTGATGTCACTTGCGGAAAGAAGACAGAGAATTTAAGAGCATGGTTAAAGTTAAGTAACGTTTTTCGGTTAGGCTTTTGGTCTTACTTATAAATGCTGAATAAGCGAATTTTAATTAAAGAATGTTTTGTTCCGTTTTCGCGCGTGACAGTTCCTGTGTGACAGAAAGTGACAAATGCTTATTCAGTGAATAAGATTTTAACATGTGTTTATAAGTAAGACGGTATGTGTATACTGCAGTTTTTGTATTGTCTGTTTGTTGTCGTTTACACATCAACCACATAATATAATATTTCAGACTACCCTGTACTACGTCTACTCTACCCTGTACTACGTCTACCCTGTACTGCATCCTTTCGTCCAATATACCTCAGTGCCTCAAGTCGAAAGTTTACGACCAGTGTGTGTTACCAGTGATGACATATGGCACTGAAACGTGCCCACTAAAGGCCTTATTAGGGAAGCTCAAGATCACGCAACGAGCTATGACTATGCTCGGAATCTCTCTGAGATCGAATAAAAAATGATGAGATCTGTAGACGTACAACATTCAACGACATAGCACAACGGATTAGCAAGTTTAACTGACAGTGGGCAGGGTACATAGCACGTAGAACTGATGGCCGATGGGGCCTAAAAGTTCTCGAGTGGAGACCACGCACCGGCAAGCGTAGGAAGACCAGCCACGAGATGGACAGATGACCTCATACAAGTGGCGGGAAGACGCTGGATGCAAGCCGCTTCCGATCGGTCTTTTTGAAAATCCATGGGGAGGCCTATGTCCAGCAGTGGACTTCTTATGGCTAAGATGATGTTGATGCCCCTGTACAACGAAATGAAAAAAAAATTACCGACCACAAAAATATAAGGGGGTATGTTAATATATTACTCTACGTGGGAGACAAGTGACAAATTACAACGAGGGTGACATTTGTGTTACAAGTGACCTTGTGCCGCCTTCTTGGGTATGCACGATTGTCATAAAAAAACTATCTGCAAGAAGTGTAAATTGAATCGGTGATGAGGGAGGCGCACGGATGGACTTATCTGTGATAAGCGTAAATTAGCGGGAAGGGGAAAGACATCTCCGCGATAAGAGTGTGTGTCATAGTATGATTAATGTATGGTGGGATTCCACCATAATTATATTTCTCTTATTAACTAAGCAAAAATTTCGACGTTCACACCTAAAAACAATTTACATGAACCAATGTGTGTGCATTGCGACTGCGGAATGATAATCCCATAATTATGCGATTTCCAAGCTTAAATATAACGCCGGAGGCTCCAAATTGCGAAAGCAAGACAGGGTGATGACAGACAGAAAAAAAAACTTATGCGCTAAGCTATTTTGAATTCTTAACCATTGACTTACCTCGCATACATCGTCTAGTGTTACAAAAGAGCAGAATTATATACCTAACATACATTCTCTTTAACTTGTCCGAAGTAGTAAGCAACAATGACGGATTTCCGACCGATGAGAGTTCGGAATCTCAAAAATATGAGCTCTCATTGGCCGCCAGTACGTCAATATCGACATGTAAGAAAAAACGGGCAGTATAATACACATTTCCAACATTGAAAACGTCAATTTTTTTTTGTCTAGAAAGAAATGCAAGTAAAGAAATTAAAGCGAATACTCCGCTTCCGTGAAGTTGTTTGAAACGAATCAATTAATATATATATATTAGTAATTAAGCAGAGGTTGTTTGATATTATGACCACATACTCCCATACGAGACTAGTAGAGTAGCATGCAGTACAGTCAGCGGCGCGACGCGCGCGCTCTTCCATACACTCACCGCTTCCCGGGTGCTTCACCGATTTGACGGGGTGTACTTCTAGCATGTTAAACAGATCTGCCAGCAGCGCGACTAGGTTCTGTCGCATTGATCTGAAAACCAACCATTACCTATATATTAACAGTGTTATTTGTGAACGTAACGTTAGAGTCCATAGTTCGACCATCGTCCGTCTCGCTCGCGCATACCCACATTTTTGATGATATAAAATGACTGAATTAAAAAATCGTTGTTTGTAAAACTAGAAAACAGCATCACAAATATTTTTGCATTAATAATTTCTAAAAATGACTTTTATCTCTTGGATCGAATTGGTTTTTGTGCCGAATATTTGTTATGTTGTTTTCTAGTATTACGAACGTCGATTTTTTTAATATAAGTTCATGCAGTCATTTTATATCTTCAAAAAAATGTACATATGCGCGAGCGAGACGGACGAAGGTAGAACTATGGACTCTTAAAATCATATTCACTCAACAAGTACTTGTCAAAAAGTATAAGTTTAGAAAATTCAAAAACATAGTTGATGAAATAGCTATAGATATAATAATATTATCAACTATGTTCAAAGCACTCTCGGTGAAATACTCTTTCAAACAAAAAACTAGATCAAAATCGGTCCATTCGTTTGAGACCGACGATGCCACAGACAGACACACAGATACACAAGTCAATCTTATAACACATACACACACATAACATCCCTCCGAAGCACTTTATCAAACATTTGTAAATATTAATAACTAAATGGTTTTATTTCGCAAATAATTTCTATCAGATAAACTACATGTAAGTGATTTTAAGTAAGTAGGTTAGAGATAAACAGGCTACATACTTTATCACTGTTAGGTCAAAGATGAAATATGACAAGAAAAAAAGCTTCGCGCTGATTAACTAGGTTCATTTCCTTTATAATATTTAGTTTTGACTTAATTATATCGATGCAGAGGCATTTCGGGGGCTTAACAACTCTGACAATAGGGCTGGCCACTCAGTCTATACGAACTTACTTTTTTCAAACTGATTTTAAACTTTCGTTTGGTAGTAGTTTTAAAATAGTGTTACAATAGATTTTGAAAACACCTGTAGAGTCAGTAGTATGTACTTTAGGTATTTATTCGAAACTTTGAACTTTTACTTTATAATTATTATACTATTCGAAAGAACTAATTCCAATATTTTTGTGATTGATGTTTTTTTTAAACCATTATTTTAAATTTTGTGACGGGTTTGGTGATAGGTGATTGGGGGCCTAGTACTTATGACTAGTTAAAAATAGACTCCTCAAATAGGCAATCAACAAAACTTTAGCAAAAATTACTTCATTACATTTCTTTGATTTTTTTACAAATCCTAAAATTATTTATTAGGATTTTTTTAGCCCAAAATAATAAAATCGCATATAAGTGTCGAAATGAGAACCTCCTTATTGGAAGTCGCTTAACAAGAAGTAGCCCTCACCCGCGCATATAAGTGACATCCTCGGGTAACATATGGAAGATGTCGTGCGGCAAGGCAGCCCTACAGAACTGGTGCACCAGCGTCAGGTTGTGGAGGCAGTCCTGGATGGAGGACATGCGACCCACTCGAACCGAGCTCCGCGGCAGCGCCTCGGGACAGTAGAAGGAGACGAGGGCCGCCAGCGCGGTGCCGTCGCACAGCTCCTCCAAGCTGGACACGGTCGGCACCTGCCTTGCCGACTCCTGCTGATTACAAGTCATTATAGTTTTTTAAATAATTATAAAACCACCAACAACCAGAAACAGACCAAGACACACCAACCACAAGATGGACAGATGACCTCATACAAGTGGCTGGATGCAAGCAGGTTCCAATCAGTCTTTTTGTAAATCCATGGGGGAGTCAGAGCCTATGCTCAGCAGTGGACTTCTTATGACTGAGAAGATGCAGAAATAATGATAGTTTAAAAAAAACTATTTCGACGAATTGAGAACCTGCTCCTTTTTCGAAGTCGATTAAAAACAACATTATCGTATATCCACTCATTTGGTGCTCAATAACTACTATAGTTTAAACAAGTATATTTAAAAGAAAAACAAAACACCCGACTGCAGAAGAGTGATTTTTTGTAGTCTAACTTACGATTTCGTTACACTTGAAACGCTATCTCTTTATTCATTTGAAATCTTAAATTTAAGTTTTTTACAATAAAAATATTAAACATAAATATTATGAAAAACTTAAACCTATGGTGCCGCCTAGCGATGCAAGGCTCAAGATACCGGTGGTAAGAGCTACAGAGTGATGAACCTCCTGACAATACGTGCCGTATCTAGGATGACTGCCTCCTGTATCTGAACCTTAACCCAACCATCTAACGAGAGCCGAGTATTATTATTACAAAAAAAATCTAACTAACAAAATCTAACGACACCTGGTAGGTACACCAAAATTGGTCAAGCCGTTTAAGTTGTAGGAAGTAATATAGAAACATATAACACAATGCAAATATATATGTACTCGTACATTATGTGCATACATACATAAACTCGAAAAATATAGCCCTCCTTCTTACACAGTAGGGTAAAAACGGAAACATTCGACTTCAAAATGCGCAATTTTGTTTTTAAAACTAAAGTAATCAACCGATTTTGAAGAAATTTTGCATATTCCCTATTCATGAGCAAATGTCCGCTACGCTCGAGCGGGACCGGAGCGTGATATGGTATCGAAGTTACCTCCGCGTTGTTGAGCGCGGTGCAAGCGGCATTGACCCACGCCAGAATGCCGTCCTCGTGGGAAGGCGCGGGGGGTAGGAGAGCCGTGCAGCCGAAACGCTGCGCCGCCGCAGCCACACGGTCCGCCGTCACCACCTCCCGCGCATATAGCACCATCACTGCTTCTATCACGCACATGTGAGCGGTCTGCACATATCGACACACAACACACATCATTCAAATCACAATTCATTGTAATGGTGGCACTTCACATGCGTTGCATTTGGCAAACCTGCGAAGCGTGGATGTTTCATTTGCCAACAGTTTACTTTATTTGCGGCGGTTCGGCGAACATTCGCACGTTATCCGCGAGCACTGTCGATTTTTCAACGCACATAAAAGGAGCCAAATAGACGCGTACGTTGTATTCAACAATTCGCCTCCATGTGTGGATGGCCGTACAGTCAACTTAGCAAGTTTGGCAAACCTTCGCTGAATACGCGCATATAAAGTGCAACCATACGTAACGGATTTAACGCGTAATTTTACACGTAGAAAGAGAAAAATATAGAAACAAAACTACTTCTCTTTTCAACCTGCACGATAGAGAGCAGAATACATATTCGTCAAGAAAAAAAAAAAAAAAAACAGAGCTTGATATTTCGTGTCTCTTATCACGTGTATTTTTTTTTAATTGCAAGAACCTCTATAGATAGTTGCGACAGTTGAACTTGTGTTGAAAGTTAACGTCAAACATTTGATAGTAAAACGTAAGTTACTAATATTTAATCTGTAAGTCCTTATCGCTGACACACTGACTCGACCTCTTGTTCCCGTAGTATATACGTCAGTTTTAAATATTTCTCATATACTAAATAAACAATCCTGTTTCTCACTTTTCTAATATTTTCACTCAGTGATTTTATATGTTTAAAAATGTTCTGAAGCGCGAAAGGGACAGCTGCGTACTTCGAGCCGAAGCTTGACCAGGCGGACGAGGACAGACACTTACCAGTTTGAGCGGATTAGTTTGTATGAGCACGGTCTCCGTGAGCGCGCAGTCCGGAGGGTCCGTCACGTGCACCCCCTTCCGCGCGAAGGTCTGCAGGATGTTCCAGTGGTTGAGGCTGTGGTAGTTGGGGTCCGAGTACATGTTGGCGAGCGCCAGGCAGTACAGCTCGGCGTTCGCCAGGCCCCCGCATATCGGCGGCTTCAGGTGCTCCTGATCCTGGAACCGAACGGACATTCCTACTGTTATCGACCTATTGAATTCTTAGGCAGTGGACAGACCTCTATCCACAGTATTTTAAAACACTTTAGACTTGAGAATTTGTAATTGGAAAAAGTATTAAAAATGTATAGAGGCTGTTCTTGGTCTAATGAAATGTATAGAGGTTTTGAGAATGGCAGTGTTTGCAGGACGTCACTGTCAGTTGCACGGTGTGACAGCTGCGCTGACAATGATCTTTTTTTCTCTCTCTCTCTCTGTTATAGTAAAAGTAATGTTTGTTCAAATATTTATGTTAATGTTATTTCATAACTTTATAAGCCTATCTGTATAAATAAATTATTATATTGTGTATTCGTTTGAGCGTGACGTGCTAGACGTTACCTACCGGTCCCAGCGGAAGACCAGCGCTGGTTGTTTTACAACTAGCATTATGCTGAGCTGGGGCCGGATTTTAACAAAAACATTATTTGTTTATCTATTTTGTGTATGATTTTTATTCTGTATATATTTGTGTCTATCAATGTCAATATTTTTTATAACATGTACATTCCAACCACCACCAATATTAAAAAAAAGTAAACAACTACGTTTAATTTGTTTTTAATAATAAGTACATATTAAAAAAAAAAAAAATATGTATTATGTTATATAAGGGACATGCCCTGGAGTCTGTGGAGCTCAATTTTTCAAATAAAAAAAAACACCGTCAATCGTGGCGTCAAATCAAAGGGTAAATGCAGTGTAAGTATGCAATTATGCTACTCGTCAGACGGCTCCAAGTCACTTTGACAAGGTCATATCACAAATAAAAAGCTCCGGGTATTATTCGAGCATCAGGGCAGGGGAAGCCAACAGCTTTATGTAATTCCTTGTCGCTGCCAAATAGACGAAAAAAAACTACTTCTACGCATTTAAGCTCAAGGAGTATTTAGAAAGCGAGGAGATGGTGGTCCATAAGAACGACCAGACCAGTAGGCAGACCATCAGCCAAATGGAGAGACGATATCATCGAATCAGAGGACAAGAGCTGGATGAGATCAGCGCAGGTCCGGAAACAATGGTGTAATAAAGATGTCTATGTCTAGCAGTGGATCGATAAAGCCTAAAATGATGTTGATTCAAGGCCAGGGCCTTTTCTTCATGACGAGACATATGTATGTTATATAGTATTTGATATACCCCTTGCTCAAAATCTAACCCCAAACAGAAACCAAATAGTCTTCAAACGACACGAAATAATAGTCAAGGAGCCCTGAGTACCTTCAGTCTACTCAAATCAAATTCGACCTAATTTCACACGAGCCGGGATTGTCATAAAAAAGGATGAGCAATGCGACACTGCTCAATGTGGCACGATGAGACGAATCTAGATCAATGTTAGGTCATGGCCTGTTTTAAAACGGGAGTCGAGTAAGATCCCGCTATCGCCTACATCTTCAGCCTACTGATAAAAGTTACAAAGGTCGGTAAACACTAAATTGCGTCATAAAATCAGATAAGCGTTTTAGAGACTGGTGCATCTAAATGAACGTAAAATTTAAAACGTCTTAACTAAATGATTTGTCAAAAGTAATAAGCGAACCTTGTGACGTCACAGCGTTCCCCAACTTTAAAAAATATAGTAAAATATAAAACCATCATCAATCACAAAAAAATTGTTGTCTGTAAAGTCGGTTTACGGACGATAATTTTACGTGATAACGTCATGATAGATGCGTCACAAGCCGACCGCTTAGGTCGATCGTGCCTCTCTATTGATTGTTCCGCGCTCTCGCTTGCACGCTCGGCTCAGGCGGAACGTGACAATGAGTCATGCTTTTTCGTGCGTGCAGCCGGCGTTCATCGAATTTTAAGACGTTATCACATAAAAAATGAAATTCCTTAAACTTCATCAAAATTTCCAAAAAACAACACAAAATAAAAACCTAAAAATGTACTTTACTTACATTACAGATTACATACCTACCCGTTTATATGCGTTGTCTTAACAATAGATTAATAGTATCTTGGCCAAAAAAATAATGCACTCGCAACGGTGCTCTCACCCTAGTCCAAAGCATCACGGAAGATCTGAAGCTCCATTCATAAGATGCATGGTTAGACCGCATGACTAAGCGCCAATTTTATTATTTATATACTTAGGGCCTTACCGAAAAACATTACTTAACTTTAACCATCGTCTTAAATTCTCTGTCTTCTTTCCGCAAGTGTCATTACGTGTCAGCGAGAAGTTGACAAAATATGTTAAGCAATGCTTAATTAAAGTTAAGTAACGTTTTCCGGTAAGGCCGTTAATGTATAATATCGTGAACAATAAGTAGTTCATTCTGCAAGATGTGCTATATTTCTAGTATTCCATACAGGATAGTTACCACAATCTTATTTCAACTGTAGCAAGAGCGAGACAAAAGTCAAAATAATCTATATCTATACATAATATAATAAGTCTGTACCGGGTTATAATCAGTACATGAAATATTTTTGAAAACATTTGATTGGGGGATGTATTAAAATCGATACAGAAACCAAAAAAGCAATTTTCGAAAATTTTGTTTGTCTGTCTGTCTGTGTACAAAACGTCGGATTCCGGGGATGACATGGGGCCGGGCCCTGATACCTTTTCAGGGCTGAACGACTGGACCAATCGAAATAAAATTTGTCACAGTAAATTTTAGAACCTGAAGGACATAGACCATATTTTATCATCATCATCGTCACCTCTTTTCACTTTCATCACCATACGGGTGATACCGTGGGGAGCAGCTAGTATTGAATTGAAAAGAGTGCTTGAACGCTTGTGGTACGGCCCCTGAAGTGTGCGTGAGCGGTCCGAGCAGGTTGGTTAACCTTGCCGGGTGCGGCCGACGCGCCAGACGGTCCGCTGCTATGACGTCATTATCAAATTACAACCCCTACCGTACCCCGGGCGCAGATTAACTAACACACACTGTGGCCCTGGTGCGGTAGTTAAACGAATTTTTATTCAGAGAAATTACTTGCGCGCTTGTAATGCCGCCTGCGTGCGTGAAACATTTGGGATGTCAATGTTACGGCCTGTACAAGTTGTAAATTTTTACATTTAAGCTTTTTATAGCAGATAAGAGGTAAGAGGGATCTTATTATTGTAGTTTAAAAAACTGAAACAACCGACTTCAAAATATGAAATTTCATTTACTTGAGTGACTAACTGGGCGTGTACCTAAGTAGGCACTTAAACCAACTATTTTTGAGGTCGGTGTCAGGCCCTAAACTATTATCACCTAAGTCCTAAAGAGAAACCGACCTCAAAAATTTTTGGTTTACGTACCTACTTAGGTAGACGCCCAGTTTATTTTTTTTTCGAGTTATTTCTCTCTTTTCAGTTAGTTATATTGTTTTGAGTCGGTTAATTTTTTTAATTACTTTTATTTATTCACTTTTAATAGTATTTACTCGTTTTGTTTCAAACTAAAAATTGTATTCACAAAACTTCACTGGGTAAGTTCGTTAATTTCAGACACACTTCATTACTAATGGTGTAAGCAATAAAGAGTTTATCTATTTATGTAACTACATTGAAAATGAAACGTTTTAATTCCTAATTTTTAAGTTTTAATTTAAACGGTTTAATTGTGGAATAGGCTCCCTGAGTGGGTCTTTCCCGATAGATATAATCTAGGTGTCTTTTAATCGCGAGCGAATTGGTTTCTTCTAGGTAAGAGCTCTCCATCGTAGATCGCAAAGTCGCTTAACATCAGGCGAGTTGGCGGTCAAACGCAAACCTATTTCTACATTTAAAAAAACCCTAGCTAGATTGATTATATCGGCAATGCAATCTCGTTTGCGTGTCCAAAATCACCGAGCGGGGTAAACGACACGCGAACACCGAAACTGGTTGTCGTTGCAAAACTCAACATATTATGACGAGACTAATTGCGTCCCGCGGTCTCACTCCCTATCCCGCACAATCCGGCCGCATAAAATCCGGGATGAAAAGTGTAGACTATGTATGTGTTATTCTAGGCTACAAACTGTCTCCACTTCAAAAGAGACGGCCCATATTACACGTCAGTTTGCCACACCAGCAAATGTACGCATACAGTGCATACGTCACGAAAAAAAATGATTTTTAAATATTTATAACACTGAGCAATATTTAAATATATAAAGCGGGTTTTGTGAGATAACCGTAAAAATACATATTTATTAAGGGTTACCAGGCAAATCGGGAGGAATATTAAGGCCACGCTTACACGCAAAAGCAGCAAAAACAGCTTTTTGAAAATTTACAAAAAATATTTGTAAGTACTATTAGTTCCAGTTCAAATTTTTGGTACGTAAAATGTTGGTCTGTTGGCTAGGGTTCTCCTAGTACAAAAACACGATTGCTATATATAGTCTCGATAGCTTTATTTTTTGAAAAATATGCCATTTTTTATTTTTTTTCAATCGATCTCCAAGAGTTTAAATCCACCATCACCAAAGTTACCATGTTAAGTAGCTATTACATTTTTAGCGTTCTACTAGTGTATACAATAGTAGTAGTATACATTTTTGATACGATTAGTGCACTATTTCATAGTAAATTATTTTACAATAATTCTGCTTGTGAGCAGCCGTGCGGGTTGAGGTAGCGTAAAATACATAAAGTTCTGGGGATGCCTCGCCTTAAGGGTTAAAATAAGGCCAGATACGTATTCGCGCCTATCCGTACCGACGGGCATAAATTCTCCTGAGCTTACTGCAGACACCTTCATTTTTCTTAACTTCAGTATTCCGTCACCGTACTACAACAGAGAAGGAAACAAAATAGTTTGACGTTACACTGAATATTGAACTACTTGAAATTTTATGAATTTACAATCTCCCCTGTCCATTTAGTATCAAAAAATACTGTTCGCATTATTTATTTACATGTTGTTTTACTCAAACAGCTACATTGCAACTTATGGGCTATTAAGCTAACGTAACTTGAAACGGTCTGGCGCGGGAATGAGCCGTCTCGTTACATTCATATCCATTGAACCGTTTTAGCGTGAAAGAGTAATAAACGTACATACACACAAACTTTCGCATTTATAATATTAGTGAGATGTAGTTACGCCATATCACCATTTCATTGACCGTGACTCGGATACAGGTGCGCGACTCGCAAACACCGGCTACATTGGACAATGTATCGGCCTCGATCACTCTCACTTTTGACTAATTTTTACTCGACTGCGCTAAGTGAGTGACGGGGGACACGTGACTAACAAAAATTATCACTTCAAAGCTTAATATTTCAAACGGATCCTTAAATTGGAATATGGTTTTCGTACACCCCCAATGTTTCAAATCAAAAATCAAATCAAAATCATTTATTTGCTTGAATATAGGTTTGTATTTGGTTTGTTTGTTGTTTTTATTAACGATACCCTACACGATAGGGTAGATGAGAACAAAATAATTCCGCTTCGGCCGCGTACGTATCTATTGTTTCGTAACTAGTTTCGTACGAAACAAAATTATTCTTCGTACGATACCTAGTGTCGATCGAAGAAGTTTTTCTTTATACGTAACCACAGTTTCGTAGCAGGAAAACATACATTTTTAAAGTACACAGTTCCGGAAGCGGAATTTATATTCTTTGTCCGTAACTTTACAAAGAAGTTGCATCACGTTGTTGATCATCCCCATTTTATGTCTTTCATTCATTCCCAAATATGTTTTGTTTTTCAAAATTTTATTCTACAACTTTCTCGGCATTATTAGTACTCGTATACCAAATTACAGCTTTCTAGTACTAGTAGTATTTTTTTAGCAAAACCGCGATCGGACAGACAGACGGACATGGCAAAACTATAAGGGCTCCTTGTTCACTACGGAACCCTAAAAAGCTAGATCAAAATCGGCCCATCCATTTGAGAGCCACGATGCCACAAACTTTCTCCCCCCTCTTAGCCCTCTTTATAGGTCGGTATTTAAAAGCGAAATATCACCCACTGCTTAATCAAGAAATATCAAAAACTACATAAATACCAAATAAATACTTTTTCTATTGTCTAAATTACGAATGTAGCATGTAGGTTTCTTATATACAAAGGTCAGCTAAGAAAGGACTTTGTGATGGGGGCCGTAGTTAGGAGTAGAAAGGGAGTGTAAAAAATTACCATGATTTCGATGTTTTAGGGCCACGAAGCTCGGTATTTAGGTCAATAATGCACAAAAGCTTCACGACCTTATTACACCCTCCCCATTCCACTACAGGCAAGCAGAAGGTCGGCATATTACCAACTATTTCTCATTGATATGCCCAAAATTCGTACACAATGATTTAGGTCCATATCTTTGATGCGTACTGCACAGGAGTAGAACTGCCTGCCACCTTCTCTGCTCCCTAAGAATTATAATCTTATGGCGTCTTAAAGAGTAAAGAGATGCCTTCTAGATCGACGTGTTCCATCCTCGGCCACACAGTCACTTAGGTATCATCAGGTGTGTTGGAGGTCAAACGTAGACATATTTCGCAAAAAAAACTTGAAACGCGCGCTACTCCTTAGTCCGCCGAATACGGTTGAAACTATACTCGGAGATTTCGACTTAAAATAGCACAACATAATCATCTTATATCAACGACTGACCATCAACTCGCCTGATGGTAAGCGACGGACTGGCCGAGGATGGAGCTCATCGAACTAGAAATTTTAGAAGATATTTGACACTTTAGCCTTGAAAGTTCCAAAACCTTTAACCTTTGCTTAAAGTCGTCGTTTCTCAAGTTGCCTTGAAAGATAGAAAAAATTAAATAGATAGATGAAACTCTGCAGCATTCATAGACTCAAAAGGATATTACTAAACTAAACAAACAATGCGAAACAAGTCAAACAAACCAAAAGATCGTCAATGCCGTGTCACATCACTTCAGACGGTTCATTCATGTAGGCCATACATACATACATACATACATTACACATACAACGGTTTGTTTAGTACTATTAAACATTCTGTGACATTGTGTTTTGACGGTTCCAAAGTATCGAGGCGAAATTACTGATAATGATCATTTTAATTTCATTTCACATCAAATAAATAAAATAAAAAGCCTTTATTTCATCTACACTATTAAATTCAATTGTCAAAAATGAAAGTTTTCAATAATTACAAAAATTCATTCACTAAAGTGAATATTATTTCATATCATGTCAATATTATTTCATATTAATGTAATCTTCTTCAATTTCAATTAAATGTCTTCAATATTGTACCTGTCTTTTCAATTAAATTTCTGTCAATTAAATGTCTTCAATATTGTCATGAATTTTCTTCTGTATTTAATTTCATTCTAAAAACGTGTTAATTGCGTAAAAATGTGACGATTAAAAATCACATTTTGAAACCGCATAACATCAATCTTTTGATGTTAACAAACACACATCACGGGTAATACGAAATCAAAATAAAACAAGACAAGAACGCAACACGCGTCCGAACCTTTATTTACCCAAACAAAAACAAACGGTTTGAATTCCGATTCCGAGTTCTAAATCTTTCCACGGCGGCGTATAAAATTAGAGCTGTAGGTTATGCGACAAAGACATTCATAGTATAGGGCTTGACATTACGGTGTATAATACGTAAATTCGTTCCCCCCCTTTATTTGTTCACAAAATTATTATATTTTATGTTTTTTTATTATTATTTAATATTTTGCAAAGTTTATTGATCCCATCAACTGTAGTGCAAAGGTCAACTCGCAATTTGATACGGAATTCCTTTCCACTCAGTTTGTAGTTTAAAATTTATTAATATTATTTTCATTGTTATTTATGTTTTGTCTATGGGTTAATTATTATCTGAAATAAAAGAAATGAATTGAATTGGTGAATCATGTTCCGTTAAACTTTTTTAATCTACTGAATATGTAATGTATAAGTTCTAATAGGGAGTTTATTGTAGTTTCTTTCTTAATGAGTTCTTCGAGATTATAAGGATCGATGTTTAAGTAGAGGCATGTGGATTCATGGGCGTTTCTGGGTATACTAAAGGTGGGGCATCGTTCCATTAAATGTTTTATTGTTTGGATTGAACTATTGTCACATGGGCACAAATCGGAACTAGTTATTTTAAATCTGTGAAGGTAGAATTTATTAAAAGCATGACCAGTAAAGTACTGTGTAAAATAGAATGATGTTTCGGTGCATTCTCTGAGCTTTCTGATGAGATGTAAGTTCGGGAGAATGTTACGCGTATGCTGTCCTTGCTGAGCACTCAAATATCGCTGTTCCCAAGTTTCCAAGGTGAGTTTTTTGATCTTTTGTTTCACGAAAGAGATTGATACCAACGTGGCTTCTTACCCAGCAAAATCTAAGTTCCCCCGACCTGATGATATTGCCGTATGATTTGGTATATCTGTGACACCAGGGGCTGAGTATTTTCTAATGCCTTGAGCGAAGCCAACGAATCAGTAAATATTGTAACTTGTGGAATTTTGTGATCAAGTGCCCACTGGCAGGCATTCCGGATAGCAAGTAGTTCCGCCTGGTAAAAATTTCTTGGTGAGAACGGCAGAGGTGTGGAACGCTCTTCCCGAGTCGGTGTTCCCTATAAAATTTGTATTTTAATACAAATTTTATAACCCCCGGAGATGTTCAAGAAAAGAGTGAATAGGTATCTATCTCCTAGGCAGGCGTACTCTGCTTTGACCTCATCATCAGGTGAGATTGTGGTCAAACGCAGGCCTAGTATGTCGTAAAAAAAAATACTCGGCTGCAGAAATGCAGTTCTTGCAGTCTTTGATTTCGTTACGTTTGATACGCTGTTAAGTGTAAGTTTTTTGTGAGTAAGTATGCGTAAAATTGCTTTAAAAGGTTACAAATGCACATTCTTTAGAATAATTCTAGTGATATCACTTTTTGTTACGAAAACGAAAAAGTGCATTTTTATTGCGAATCTTATATTTATTATTGTTCAAAAAAAATATAGCTTATCATACACAGGAGTGAAGACAAAGCTAACGACACCTCGCACATTAAAATCGGTTAACCCGTTTAAGCTGTAGGAGGTAATATAGAAACATACATACATACCTATACATACGAGACACAAAACAAATATTTAGTGATAAGATTTTTTAATAACAAACGAAATTTGAAGAGTCCATATTAGAAAAGTTCCTAATATTGATGTATTAAAATTATTACGAATGTGACTTCGCACGAAGTCGAATGCAGTCGGGAAAAACATAACCCTTCCTTTAGCCATGCCATAGTCGATTATAAAAGCAAATTAAAAAGTAAAGTTAACGATCGTTGAAGACAATTTGCTAATTCTGGACACAAAAGAAATAGAACCATCAATGGTATCAATTTTCTCATTATCTGAAGTGAATCATTACATAAAAAACGCAGTTGAACGTTGAATCAGATATGAAATTGCGATGATTGAATTTTTTTTTGAGGATATCGAATTTAAAATATGAAATAAATTGATGGATCTCGAAGAGAAAGTTCACGTCGGTAGATCAAGAACCTGCGACTAGTGATCTTCAAAAGGAAGTTAATAATCGGACACAGATATTACTCGGCTCAGTTCCTCGTCCACTGACTTTTATAACTTCCGCGGTTATTAAGAATGCGAAAAAACAAATTCAATTCACAGGAGCAGCGGAGACGCCGGTCGCCGGCGAAAGAGACAAAAGTTCACATTTAACCGAGGCGGAAATGGAACAGACTATTTTTACGGCGACCAACGAAACAAATTTCAATTTTGCGGCACTGCAACTGCCAGACATACAATTTTCAACTTTACAGCGGAGGATATTGGAATCAGAAAAATATCACCGGTAAGATGCACTCGTGAAAGCATTCATTAGGAACTATTTCTAACATGGAGTAGATTGGAAACGTCAATGACGAAGCGGAATAGATTGAATTTTCATATTTTTTTTGTTGTGGTTTAACCAAAATATTTGAGAAAATGGAACGTGCTTAAGTCCTGATAGACACACGTAGGTCGTCGAACTAGTTTGACACAGAGAAACAACACACTGCAACCTCTATATAGAGTTCAATCAACTTTATTCACTGAATTCACTCACTCCTATGAAAACGAAAATCTCGCATCTGTGTTGCAGGGTTTTGAGAAACCAGGTTTTTGATGAAAAAACTGAAATATAATAAAACAACGACAATTACTTCGTCATAATCCTGAGCAGCTCCAGAATATTGTTACAAACTGGCTTCACAACGCAGTTCCCTTGATAGCATGGGAACTAACGTATGTAGCGTAGAGCCTTCTATGCCGTAAGTTCCCTTCGGAGTACAAGTTGTGGGTTCCATCCCCACTTAGGACAAATATTTGTGTAATGAGCATAAATATTTGTTCTGTGTCTGGGTGTAAAAAAGTATATAAGTGTTCAATCAGCTAGTTCCCATAGTATAAAGCTTTGTTTATTGTATTGGCTAGATGGCGTTGTGTGAAAATGTCCGTGTAATTATCATTAGATTGATCGAATCGGTACACGAATTCATAAACTCCGCTATCATTGTGCATGGTCTCCGCTAGAGAACTTTTCAGCCCCATCGGCAATCATCATCATCATCTCAGCCATAAGAAGTCCACTGCTGGACATAGGCCTCCCCCATGGATTTCCAAAAAGACCGATTGGAAGCGGCTTGCATCCAGCGTCTTCCCGCCACTTGTATGAGGCATCGGCAATCAGTTCTACGCTATGTGCCCTGCCCACTGCCAATTAAATTTGCTAATCCACTGTGCTATGTTGATAACTTTCGTGCATCTACAGATCTCTTCATTACTGATTCAATATTGCAGAGAGACTCCAAGCATAACCCGCTATAGCTATATTTCTCTCCATAGCTCGTTGCGTGATTTTGAGCTTCCTTTATAAGAACCATAGTGATATCCCTGACTGTGCTCATTTTATCCTAATTCTATAGAAACACACACAAACATATTTCACCAAAACCATGGAACTACTCACAGGTGAAGTACTTGAATCTACTAAAGCGAAACCATTGTGATATGATCCTTCTTTAATCAGTGAAGGTGAAGGTGATTACGACGAAATTTTATCACACTTCGGCTTTTGATCAAAATCCTGTTTTCGTCAAAAACCTGCGACGTCTCGATTTCAAACGTAGAATTAACATCTCTGGTGCAGTATGTACTTACCAGCTCTGAATCAATAAACATGTATGTTAAACGACTATCAACAAACAATGGTGAATTCTGATAAGAGGGAAATTAAATGACTGTTATGATACATTAAGCGAGCTGCCGAGGTGTGACCACTTACAGTAGAACTGCTATTTGCCTGGTAACTTGAGAGCTTTGATTGACGATACGGATCACGGTATACTTGAACTTGACTGCTATACTATATAATAAACAGGTATTTATTTTAGACAATATATTTATTATATATATTTGTGTGTATGAATGTATATATATTATTACAATATTTCTATATTATCTCCTAAAACTTAAACTGCTTGACCGATTTTGATTTGGGAGTTGTCGTTAGTCTAACGTCTTTGGTAACAAATAACCGATTTCACAAGAATTATCCTATAGGTATAATGCTCATTAATCGACTTAAACATAGAGGAGGTCATTTAAATACATTCTACAGCAGCTTAGCGTATACTTTCCTATGAAAACGTGCATTCAACATCATATAAATAGTACAAACGTAACTAAATAAATAAATATTTGTGGACAATTCACACAACACCATCTAGCCCAAACTAAGCAAAGCTTGTACTATGGTACTAGATGGCTGATAGAATACATATATACTTTTTTTGTAAATATATACATATAATACATAGAAACACCCAGACAGAACAAACATCCATGCTCATCACACAAATGCTTGCCCTGGGTGGGGATCGAACCCACGACCTTTCAGTTCAGCAGGTAGACGTAAACACACTACCAACTGAGCCACAAGGCCGACGTAGCTTACACTATGATATAATTATAGTTTAAAAAACTGAAGCAACCGACTTCTCATGGATGCCTTGTCAGAACTGAAATGGGAAACACCGGCTTTCAAATAAAAAAAGAATTATCAAAATCGGTTCACCCAGTCGAAAGTTATGAGGTAACAAACATTAAATACAGTCGAATTGAGAACCTCCTCCTTTTTTTAAGTCGGTTAAAAATTGATCATAAGCAGTCCGATATTATGATTTACTTTTAATGTAGACATTTGTTTAAGTTAATTATACTTGTCCATCGCAATTGTTTCGCCATTTCAGCTGAACTGTACGAAGTGCGCAATGTTGGAGTGATAAGCAATGTTCACGTATTCGAAAACTTGTAGGTACACTCTTTATCACTGACTTACTTATCTCAGGTTAAGCCTTATTACGTTTCGTTCTAAAAAAGGAAAGACCTTTCACGATAATGTAACATCTTATCTTTAAGATGAAACAGACGTATGTTGTTTGGATATTTTATCAAAGAAAAATAAAATAATGGCTTCCCAGCCAGTTTTCAAACTTGAAAACAGCCTATTAGTAGTATGCCTGCCTGCTAAGCTGTAGGTCGTGGAGTTCGATCCCCACCCAGGACAAACATTAAGGCCCGGCTTGTCCGCGTAGAGAAATTCAAGAAAGTTCAAGAAATCTGGCGATTAATAGCAAATAATAATTCCACCCTCCCCATTTCACTACAGGACTAGCAGAAAGTCGGCGAATTACCACCCATTTCTCGTTGAAATGCCAAAAATCCGTACTAGGCGATATCGATCCATATTCCTATTGCGTACTGCACAAGAATATAATTCTTTGCCACCATATCTGTTTCCTGAGACCTACAATCTTGGAATTTTCAAGGCTTTTCACTCTAGAATAGATATCTTCTAGATCGACGAGCTCCATCCTCGGCCACACCGTCGCTTAACATCAGGCGAGTTGGTGGTCAATCGTAGATCTATCTTATATATAATTATTTTTTTATCGAAAATTATGGATAAATATTTAATTGACATTTTTGCTATTAATCTCAAACTTTTCAACAAATGTGATTTATCGTCAATAAAGACTGTTATTAAATACTTTATTGTAAAACCATAAGTACTCTTTTCAACCATACTTTTGTACGGAAATCGAACCACTTTAACAAACAATACACGCCAAGTGATCTTCGTTTAGATTATAACATTAGCTACGGAACCCTACCATAGCGTGTCTCGACATAACCTTGGACACAAAATATAAGTTGACTGAATACACTTCCGGCAGTTCTGTAATTTTGTACGTAAGGATTCTCTAGCATTTAACTTAATATTTTCGTATTTTGCCCAACACGGTTCTATATAAATAAATAAATAAATAAATAAATATTTGTGGACATTTCACACAACGCCATCTAGCCCAAACTAAGCAAAGCTTGTACTATGGAACTAGATGGCTGATACTTTACTGATACTTTTTTTTTGTTTGTAAATATATACATATAATACATAGAAACACCCAAATGGAGAGACTAACGCGTTCTCAACAACAATCGTTAATGTACATCCGTCGAGAGCGGGACTGCGTTAAAACTAAAAGCAAAAGTTCGTGAAAACCAGCGTTAGTCAGGAGTCGACCCTAAGCCAATCTGGGATACTTTCTGCTATCGTATTATATTGAGTAAATATACACATCCCAAGGGCGGGTTCATTCTGCGACGGTAAAGTTGGACCCAAAATAAAATGAGAGTCAAGTCAACTAACGTCTAGACGTCGAACGGTATCGAAAATTTACCTAAATTATACGCTTGATTGGAAAGGGGCACAAACAAAGAATTTTTAAAACAAAAAAAGGTATTATTACAAATTGTTTTGATCTTAGCCATAGTATCGTCGTTTGTCTAAATTCGCAAAATAACCAGTATGAAGTCAGGTTCATAGCAATATTGTTAACATGCGACGTTGCTCTTACCAAAGTCCTTTCTATATTTTTACCAACTTTCGTGTCGTTTTCCCTTGGTGTAAAACATAGAATTTCGTAGAATCGTCACAATAACTAATTCTCTAACAACACTAATTCATTCACGACATAAATTATATTAATTTAAAAAAAATATGTTTACAAAATGTCATGAAGTAAATTATTAATAAAGCAATCGTCACGGGTGAACTCGGATTCGTATTGTGTCAGGCGCTACAAGCCCAATAATTTATTCATGTATAAATCATATATGTAAAATTCTATCAATAGCATAATAAGCTATTTTTTATATAAACAAAATTATTATTAATAATTTAAATAAGATATTGTAATTATAAACATATTAGATATTCGAAAGCAAAATCTATTTTATATAACGAAACGTAAAAACGCGTACTCGCTCATACTTAACCACAATGACGGTAAGCGAGAGGGAGAAGGCGGATCGGAGGAAATGAGGAAGCCATTTTTTTGAACGCGAAGGGCATTGTCGTCGAGGAGCTGAAACGAGATTCGAAGGCAATCAATTTTTGGAAAGGAGCAGGAGCGAAATTAAGTTTTTCATCGACATTCGAGCAATCTCGGATAGATCGACGCCGGCAGAGGTGACGGCGCCTATTTTTTATCATTTTTCCCGAAGTTGGAAGAATTGCACACCACGCGGGAAGGGACACATGGTCATCGACGTTATCTGCACTATTCTGCACAGCTGCCGAGAGGAACTGCAAGCTCCTCAGCTAAGGACTCCGGCCAGCGGAACGATCGGTGACAAATAACCTTAACCTATTTTACTTTTTCACTTTTGCAAATTCCCTCCCGTCTTATTTGGAAACAACTACGAAGATATAGCTCGCTTTCGACTTCATCAAACCATTAACGCTGTATTTCTAGATATGTACTTAATGCATAAACATTTGACATTGTAACCTAAAACTGTATTTCATTTGATTCCCACACAAGATAGGCTAATTTTACAAAGAGAAAACAAGAGGACCTTTGCACTCCAGAGGCCCAATGGTTCTGGACTGACTCTTATCCGAGCAAACCCTCTTTTTTTCTTTCTCCACCTCAAACTTGTCACGTTGCCGATTAATATCAAAATCGGTCAAGCCATAGCTACTCAACCTTCATCTTGCACGTGACAAAAATCACACACTAACAATAAGACTAAATCGGGTTCCTGTAAACAGATTTCATACTTACCGTAATAACAATAACGTTGCCTTTCCTATGCCTATTACGGTTCTTTTTAGTCACAGCCATATTCCAGACACTACGTCCATATTGCCACAGGGCGCTTCCAAAAGAGCATCCCACCAGCACTGAAGCAGTTCGCGTGACGTTCGCAACAAAACCACGTAACCGACTTAGATGGATCAATATTCTGCCTGAGTATAACCTGAAACTTTTATTTCAAGGGCAGTTAGGGGCTCATATCATAACCAAGACTATGATATACATCGTGAAACAAGATTTACCGACAAAAGGCACGGGCATTACGAAACCCGGGTGTGTTATTCGTGTCGAAGATTTTGGACAAGCGCCGTGTGCGTGTTTTAACTGAAAAACGTCTTTTTAACCTACTTCCAAAAAAGGAGGAGATTCTCAATTCGATTGTATATATATATATATATTTTATTTTTTTTTTTGTTACGCAATTACTTCGCCAATTATGAATTGATTTTGTAGATTCTTCTTTTATAGTATACTTCAGAGGTGGTCCCATATAAATTTATCACAATCTGCTCAATACTTTGATTTTCAAAACAAAATAACTGTAAAATATATGTCATCCAAGTAAACGAAGTTGCGTAGGTATTTTGAAGTCGGTTCTTTTAGTTTTTTCTATAATTACATAGCTTAATTAATTTACTCAAATATTTAGGCAAACCGGGTCGCATTTCTCGAATGAATGAACATTATTTGCACATTTTACTACACACAACTCACAATAATAAATTAAAGAAGCAGAATGAGTTGTTTAATAAAAATTATGCAACAAACTACCAAGTACATAATATCCTCTCGTCCCAAAAACAGGTTCGACCCAAACGTAGTCATTTATAGCATTTTCACTTTCGTAATACATTAAGAAATCAGATCGAGAGCGGACTATATAATAATGATACTGTTAAGTATAACAAGTTTTGAGACATGTGTTGACAATAAACCCTTTACAAGAGTTATCGGATGACACACATACAAATACGCAAGCGAAGGGAGTGGTTGAACCAGGCCGGAATTAACGATGGAAACTATATTGAGCTGTATGTACTTACGTCCCAGAGTAGCTTATCTGAAGGAAAAAATTATTGTCAATTTTTTTGGTAAAGTAAACAAAACAGCGTTACAGCCGCGCTGGAATAATAATTACATCGTTTATCTACGATTATACGATACGATTGATACTTGCAGCGCAGAATTGCATCTATGGTGTGTTTTCTCGCTAGCGAAACGTCGAAAGCACTCACTTTACTAGTAAGCCACTGAGTGAGGTGCGGCGCTCTCGCCGCAGTTGAATGTAACAAAGTAGCTATGAGTGATGTCTGCTCTCGTACGTAAGTACATACAGCTAAATGGGAAAACCAATCAGCTGCGGACATCCTACTAGCTCGATAAATTACGCTTTAATCATCTTTGGATATCTTCCGTGCCAAATAGGACGGTGTCGGCGATAGCCATTACTTAGCCAACACTGTTTGGCCGTCCGTCTTTTTTTTTAACTAACTTCCAAAACCAAATCTCAATCTCAATTCGACTGTTTTTTTTGACGTGACAACGTCTAATAAATCGATGAACGCCGGCTGCACGCACGAAAAAGTATGACTCATTGTCCCGTTACGTTACGCTCAGTGTCCCGTTATGCTCATTGTCCCGTTACATCATCATCATCATCATCATTTCATCAATGTTTTGTTATGACGTTGTCACGTTAAACTATCGTCCGTAAACCGACTTTACAGACAACCAATTTTTTTTATGTTTATTCAGCGATTACACCACCCATTATGAATTGTTTTTGATGATTCTGTTTTTGTTTGGTAGGTGATGGTTCAGAGGTGGTCTCATATATTTTTTATCCCAATCGGTTCAGTACTTTGGTTTTTATAACAATATAAATGAAAAAAAAGTATCATCGAATTGCGTATTTTGAAGTCGGTTGTTCCAGTTTTTAACACGTTTTTATTAGCTTCACCTGTATGCATGTTTGTTTGTAACTGACTCTAATGGACTTGATTTTGACCCACTTCAACTTTGTAGACTTATCGAGGACCGATGACAATACAATAATTTGATTAGATAAAGCGTGTTTTTTTTAGTTTTTAAACTATTATTATTTAAGCTATAATTATTAGACCACTACCTATTACCGCTACTATCGCTACGTACTGTGAACATCCTTTCCAGCTGTTGAGACTACAAGGAAAACTATATATTTTCATTAGAAAACACAAACAAAGCTAGTAATCAGTGGAAAACAAACAAATAGCTACCTACACACAAAAGCAGTGAAAACTGTACGTGAGAACTGAGTAAACACAGGGAAGTGGGGCCAACGATCTTTTATCTTCGCATTCCCGACGCGCCTGTTAGTCGCGAATGAGTAGAGACGCCTTGGAAATCATAACTTATGTAAGGAAAGTGTCACCGACCGGAACTTTCATTCATTGCTTAATAAAGTTAATAATAATAATAAATATTGGTGGACATTTCACCCAACACCATATAGCCCAAACTCATTACACAAATGTTTGCCCTGGGTGGGAATCGAACCCACGACCTACAGCTCGGCAAGCAGACATACTGCCAACTGCACCACAAAGCCAGTCAATTGTTTGTATCGCTGCTTCAGAATTTGGTGCTTATTTAATGACAATACCTGCAAGAAATGTTAGTTTTCAGATTTGATGAATACACCATTAATAATTTCTTAAATACACCAATCAATTCAATCACAATGAGAATACCGTAGTGATTAAGGCGAGGCTTTCAAAGAACTTTAGGTTTTTTACGCTACCTCAGCTCGCACTTTTTGAAAGCGCGGCGTGTTCATGTACGCGACACAGAAGTTTTATACGTACGACGCCGACCAATGATGTACTATGGCGTAGAGAGGTTTTCCCGGCTCTGCGTGGAAAGCCTCAAGTAAGGTAACCGCCCGACGATAAGACATTAAGGGTCGACCCCCCCCCCCCCCCATATTGTCTTACGTAATAAATGAATGGCCCCCATGCTTTTATTTCATATTCAATGAGTATAACCGCTGTAGTGTATAGATAAAACCTTATTAACGTCGAGCGAAGCGACGTCTGTGTGGCTCTCGCCGCATCTAATACGTATATTTGTAGTTTTACCAAAGTAATAGATATCAATCAGTAAGCCTATTTCTTCTAAATCAATAAAATAAATATTTTCCTTTGCAAGTTCGTACAGGTTTTTAGTTTTTTATCCGCGCGAGGGCTGTGGCTCTGACAATTTGACGATTCCCTCACCTCATGATCCCTGTAGAAAGGCTCCTGAAGATTCTCCGGCACCCGGTTGTTGAACGCCTTCGATAACAGCCATTTGATCGAAGCCCGCTGCTTCGACTGTAACAATGGAAACATTTCGATCAGTAACATAGCTATATGTATATATGTACTTAGATAAACTCTTTCTTGTACACACATTAAAACATTTACAAAATTAAAAAAAAATACAAAAAGAAATAAGCGTCTAGCGTCGATTGTGTCTTACGACAACATGAATTCATTTGTTTCATTTCTAAAATGACAAAACACTGATAACATATAGTGTTTGTTGTTATCATTTGTGAATTTACATCAAAGTGAACCCTATAATCTTGCCAATTTTAAGACTTGTCTACTACCGTTCGAAAGATATAGCCGTTTATGTACAAAACAGACAGAGACAGACACCGTAGCCTCGAATAGGCTCCCGCACCCTTAGTACAGAAGCTTAAAAAGTCTAGAAATTAGTCGTAGACTTCTATTTTAACTAGCTTATAAATAATGTTTTTTGAAGATATATGGATAATTGGATTATAGAATGCTTAAACGTATATAACTTTAGTTAAATCTTTTAACAAAAAATAAATTAATATAATTATTTTATTCTTCCAATGTAAGTTATGTTAAATTATTAAATACAAAAATGACAAGAAAAACGGGACAAAAGTGCTAGTTACACCAACTTACCTCTGAAACTATAGAAATATCGGCATAATAGTTAGGACAAAAAAGTTGCCGATCTTTTGCATAGTATAAAAACGCGATTTTGATACAAGTCAAGTAATACCGTTCAGCACATAAGACACAATAGCACACTGTCAACAGTGGACCGGTGTTGTGTCGATCGACGTCCGCTCAATGTGAACGCCGGCGCCGGTCAATAGCTGGAACCGACCTGGAATCCTTGCCCTAATTTGTCTATGCCACCAATTACAAAGCTATGAATCGTTTGAACCAATAAAGTGAAAGAATTATACGATATGCCGGCGGGAGTCTAATTATATTGCACCTAGCCAGCTATTGATACCAATGTGGTAATAATTGTGTAAGGAGGGCACATCTGCTATGGGACGACGTGTTCCAATTTTAACCAACACGGTATTGAGAAAGACTATGTTTAAATTACAATTAATTTCAATTTACGATTTTTTTTATTTGATAATATTACTGCATTAGAAGCATACGAGTAGGCAGGTAGTTTGATCAGTTTGATCAGCCCTGTTTATACAAACTGTCCCACTACTGGGCGCGGGCCATCTTCTCTTTGTGAGAAGGGTAAGGCCATAGTCTACCACGCTGGAGTCTAGTAAAAATAAATCTGTATAGAGCAGATCCCATTAAATGGAACTTGTGTGATTCTTTGGAATTATGATAGGGAAGTTCCTAGGAAGGCAGCCTAGTGGTGAGACCGTCTGACTTGCGATCCGCAGGTCCTGGGTTCGAATCCCACGCCACGCACCTCTGTCTTTTCGAAGTTATGTGCGTATTGTTGATTGCCGCCAACTTCAAACGGTGAAGGAAAAACATCGTGAGGAAACCTACATGTCTGAGAGTTCTCAATGATCTTGAAGATGTGTGAAGTCTGCCAACCCGCACTTGGCCACCGTGGCAGACTATAGCCTGACCCTTCTCACAATGAGAAGATGGCCCGTTCCCAGCAGTGGGACAGTTTGTACAAACAGGACTGATAAAAAAAAATGATAGGGAAATATCTAAAATATATACACTCACAATAATGCTGATTTATATATATTAGCTGCGCCCCGCGGTTGCACGCGCATAATTGCGAAAAACGGTGATGATGATGATTATGATGATATGTAGCCTATGTCCGCCTCCAGGTCTACGGTTATCTATGCACTAAATTTCATAACAATCAGTTTAGCCGTTCTTTCGTGAAATGGTAACAAACTACGCTTTATAATATTAGCTAGGATTATTATTAAATTGTGACAAATGTATTTCAAAACGTTCAGGGTCACAAGGTCCACTGGGCGAAAAGGTCCAACACGACACTTTAAATTAAAGTTTTGGTATTCTGAAATACATTTGTCACAATAACAATTTTCTTAGTTATCTCGTTGTGTCAAGAAAAAAACATTGAAAAAAACATCTTATTATTACTGGACTATAGGAAGCAGATAACATTGAAACAACACATCTACACTCTGTAGCTCTCGGTAGATAGTACTTATTTTCTTTGCTCGGAAGAAAGATAAGAAAGGATGAGGACGATGATGATAATTTAAAAATCGAATAACACACAAAACTTGTTCTGTGTCAAATGCATAATTAGAACAAGAAGTGAATACACGAATAGGTCGAATTCGATTCGCAATGTCAAGGCCAGTGTAGCGGCGTCGACATCGAGCCGAATACTGACAGGCACCGAGGTCCATGGCACCCATCTTCTGAAGATATTACCTCACATTCAACACGCAAATGAGAAAGTGTTCACGCAACACATCACTCTCTGTCATTAATTTTTCTTTAAGCAATAGTTAAATGCAAATAAATATAGGAGATGAAATCTATTGATACATAGAAAGTATAATGCCACGTTAATGCTTAATTGTTAATTAAATGGCTCTTTTATGGTGGACTGGGAGAAAAAGTAAAATATATAATGTACCAGCAGCTTCTCGTCCCGTGCATACTGTAAAAGACAATTAAGGGACTTGAGGGACATTGGCGTTTATTTAGGCTG
Source organism: Lycia hirtaria (assembly GCA_947563715.1). Classification (NCBI taxonomy): domain Eukaryota; kingdom Metazoa; phylum Arthropoda; class Insecta; order Lepidoptera; family Geometridae; genus Lycia; species Lycia hirtaria. Next base: position 43,149,368 of record OX387379.1, read on the forward strand.
ACCCCCTTTCACTGCAAGCCAATATTACATCTTACCTCTAATCCCTGTAACCCTCTAATACCATCTCCATTCCATTTAACCCTCTACCCACGGTCAAATGTGGCGTCAAACGACGTCATGACCTTTCACGTTCTGCCCTGTAAGGGAATATAGACGTGATTGTATGTATATAATGGCAAAGAAGAGACTTAATTGAATAATGAATGGTATCTTAATATGAAATCATTTCATTGGACTGGACAATCAAGAGTTTGTTTCTGACCGTGTCCACTCTTATACAATACATATCTTACTATGGAAAATAACGTGGTTTTCACAAATTTTTAAATAAAAACTACGGGTCACTCACGTCCGTTTTGAGCCGAAATATTCGACTATAGTTTCAACCGCATTCGGCGGTCTTTTTCAAAAAAAATCATTTTTTTTTTAAATACATATCTTGATGTAATTTTTTTAAAGACTTAAGCGGGCAAGGGAACCAGATAGAATCGATAGAGTAAATGTAAGGATGTCGACAAGTCATAAAGCATTGAAGGGGCGCGTGCCGCCGCACGCCGCCATGTTAAAAATACACCCGGTGACTTCCAAATAGGAGCCGCGCGGTAGAATGCTTCGATAACGATTAAAATAAATGCTAAATAATACTATACAAGCCTAGTAACTCTGTCTGTTTGTTACTTTTTCACGCCTAAACGACTGAACCGATTGTAAAATTTGGTACAGAGATAGCTACACGGCCATAGGCTACTTTTCATCACCATATCCATTTTTCACCTCTACACGGGTGAATTATATAACCTCCTTTTTTGAAGTCGATTAAAAAAACGAAATATAACTTTCTGTGTGGCGGGAAGACGCTGAATGCAAGCTGCTTCCAATCGGTCGTTTTGGAAATCCATGGGGGAGGCCTATGTCCAGCCGTGACATGATAATGATGATGAACTGTCTGTTTCTTACTTTTTGACGAGCAAACGGCTGAACCCATTTATATATGTATCGTATACATACCTGTTATGAAATTTGGTACAGAGATAGCTGAGAACCTGAAGAACAGACGGGTATAGGCTACAATCATCACTACAAAAATAAGTAGAACACGGGAGGGCAAATCCACGACCGACATGAGACGCCGGATACCGGGGTAGTAGTAAGGCCACCTAATACAGTCCACGCCAAGAAGGCAACTACCCCCGCCGCAAACACCTCCGGGGGCATTGTTCCCCCAGCGCCTAATTCACGGCAAAGAGGACCACCTCGAGGCCGGATACCGTCCCCAGCCAAAGCAAGGAGGGCGAATACAACGAGATCGATCAAAATACTTAAGTAGTCTTGTAATCAGCAAACAAGAGTATAGGTAACTGTAAAACCAGATGCATTAAGGTACTCTCGCATAACAATTTACTGTGTGTGATACAAAAGTAATGTTTTCAAACAATCCAACAAAGAGGTTTACAAATCCGTACCAGTTTCACGGTAAACGTGAGAACGCCGGAGACTATTAGCATTTTATTGGGCAAGCTTCAACATTAAATGGAGATTTCCGATACAAAATCACCATAGAGCCGATACTATCGGCAGATAGTGGATGCTCTGTGGCAGACACTTTGTCAAGTGCGAGACTAACTCGCATCGATAAATTTTGAAGTAAAGGGAAATTATTGTGCATGATTGAACCTCCTTGTTGATCTGGTAGGTTTGCTATGTTCTCCTTCTATATCAATGATGTTTTCGCTACTTGCCCAACTTATTTAAACTTTACACAAGCCTCGGTGTGCGAGTAAAACTCGTCCTTTGCTTATACCTTTACTTGTATGTACTGTAAGACCCTGCTTCTTACTGCAAAAATAGCAGTTTTCTTTAGTTAATTTTTTTATTACATTGACGTATAAGCTTGACCAAACTGATTACTTTGTTATTCATCTGTCTGCGACTGTCAAGACCTTTTTTCTCTAGTTCGGAACATGCCCATTCCAACCAATTATAAATAAGACGCGTCGTTTTAAAAATACAAATATTATTTACATCATTATTTACATATTTATGCGGAATGTCGTATGCGAACATTGTCCTACCTACATTAGTATACACGGTAACGATTTATTTTACATTGAAACTGGTAAATCATGACCGAATGTAACTAGAAAAGTTGTCATGACGTGATCTCAAAACGAATTGAATTCGATTAAGCGTTGCGACAAAGACGGCGACCTCACAATTTTTAAAAGCATAAACACAGTCTGGACGGGCAAATTCAATTTGCAAGCGTCGGAGCCGTTTCGCTCGTAAAGACTAGCTAGGCTATTAAGTACTTTCATGCGCCACGCTATAACATATGACAAGTGGAGCGGGCGAGCCACTCTCTACGCTGAATTCGTACTAGTTAATTGGTGGGTAATTAGCGGCATCGCTGCGGCATTTCACTCTCTCCCGTGATACCGAGATGTAAGTCCGTCGTCTGGCAGAGCGGCGGGAAGATTGCACTTCCGCAGTGACCGCCAGTTGCGACTTGTGCTCGGTGCTGCCAATGCAAAATTTTGGATTCCCCGGAAATAACTCGAAGGCAGTGCGGGGTGAGCACGGAGTTTGGTCTAACTCCGCGCTCACCCCGCACTGCCTTCTGAAACCCCGAGAATCAAGGTGTAGCAGATCGCGAATCGACAGCACAAAATGTGCTATCAAAGCGACGCGCGACGGTTGGAGCGTAACGTTTAGCGCGCATTCACGTGCATTTATTTTGGCGTAACACTGCGCGCGAGTCGCATACGCGCCGCTTGCCCCTTTAGAAACTTTGAAATGTATAGTTTATGTTTATGTTATATAGTACATATTTTATCAATATGAGTGAACACTGCGCGGGACCTGCGCGTATGCTCGTACATAAAAAAAGTTGTCACGAAATCTCCCATACAAATATCTCCCATACAATTATGATAAAACTGTTTTATGCCACTAAACATTAACCGATTTCGATGTTTTTTTAAACCTGATTGAAAACATAAATGGTTACGTTTATACGGTTTGTATTTTAAAACTTCGTTATAATTCCGAAGTTAAAAATTAAAATGTTGAAAAAATAATCAAGATAAATAAATAAAAACCAGATAAAACAAAAATTATCGAAATCGCATAACATTTAGGGGTAGAAAAAGTTTTCTCATTTTGTATAAAAATCTCGTAATTAACTGTCAAAAGATCGTGCGACCACACTTCTCTTAATATCGATAAAATGAGCACCTTGTGTATAAGATACAAACTATAAATTCCAAAGTTTCTGTCGAGTAAGCGGCACGAACGTGGGCGCGAATTTAGCTAGCTATAGCACAGTGACGAGCCATACATGTAGGGTGGCCAGATGGGAAGACTACAATACCTGGACAAAATTTAATAGTCTGGAATTACTGTCTGGACAGTAATTATACTCAACGGGGAGGGGCGTTTGGAAGTATCCAAAAAAGGTTTAAAATTCAAACAGATTAACGTGAAAGTCAAAGGTTAGTCTGAATAACAGCTCCATTTTTATGGAATCCATTATCATAGGATTTATTTCTGTTGTCCACACATTAATTTTAAAATCTTCGCGGTGATCTGTCGGGATATTTCACATTTTGTCAGGACTCTGGACATCATATAAAAAATCGGGACAATCCCAACCAATCCCGATTATCTGGCAACCCTACATACATATGAGAACAAAGAGACGTTGTCTAGCATCAGTATCAGCTGTCTTCCACGCACGAGAATTGTATAGATAGGACATAAGTGTTACATTTTACGACAAATAAGGTTATAGCACACTATTAACTGCTGCAGGCTCGATGCAATCGTCCACACAGTTAACGAGCTCAAACGTGCGAGTATTTTTGTGAGCTAGTAAAGGAAACAATTGAGCATCGATCACAAAAGGACAGCAAAGAAACGACAAGCGAAGATGTGGACAGGAATGAGTGCTGTTGAGTCGGAACGAAGGAGGTCGGAGCTGGTGGCGCGTTGTAAACTGGTAACTGGAAAGGTGCGTTGGCACCTGCAACCCACGCCGAGGCCGCTGAGGCCGGTCGCCCACGCGACCGCCTCCGCACCCTCGATACGACAGCCTCTGCCGTCTACTGTCTAAATCCTACTCCAATTCAATACGCACGAACGGGACAACAGATCGATCAGTTTTAACTACGAATTTGGCAACAGATGTATATTGTGTGATGGTTAATGTGCATTTAAAACTTTTGCAGGTCGTCACGTATCATTATACGACGAGGTAACCCTGGAGGACTTGGTCGTCTCAGTTATTTCCATAAAAATACTAATTTAGAGCATAGTAAATCTTTTGACAAGAGACCTACCGCAAACACAATAAAAGAGAAAGGAGATATAAAGAAAGATGTACATTATACAAATAAGCATGATAACTACGGTTGCTTATTGCGTGTAGACTAATTAGTAATTATAATAATGAAATGTCTAAGAACACGCGTCTCACTAAGTGATTCAGCAAAAAAACGTAAAATTATAAACATTGCAAAACAGTATTAATAAACCGCATCTGCTAGCTTCAGATGCAATAAGCTTTTTACAAGAAAGCTTTTTATAGCACCGATGAATTGAATTGCATTCACCTGTTCAGCGTAGCATTGTAATTAACAGCTGTTCAAGATTAGCCCTTTATTGTAAAGGCGTTTGTCAGAAGGATCTTGAGTTACATGATCCGCCTAAATAAGATATATTGTACATAATTATACGAAGTAAGTACATAATTATAGTTTAAAAAATTGAAAAAAAAAACGACTTCAAAATACACAATTCATTTACTTGGATGACATATTTTTCCAGTTATTTTGTTATTAAAACCAAAGTACTAAACTGATTTTGATAAAATTTATATGGGACCACCTCTGAAGTATGACCTACCAAACAAAAAAAGAATCATCAAAATCAATTTATAATTGGCGAATTAATTGCAGAACAAACTTTGGAAATCGGTTGAAACTAAACTAAACACGACCCGTTCGACAAGAACAAGAAATGATTCACAGGACACCAAATAAGGGAAGCAGAAAGGACACGGCGGCAAAAGAAAAAGAATTTCAATACGCTGCTAGGAACAATTACATCAATACATAATTCATTGGATGCGCCAAACATGGTCAAACGCGCGACTTAATAATTTAACAATTTGAATGGAATCTGCAAGGTTTCTAATGAACACGAGTGAGGCTCCTTTACGGTCAAGTAGGAAACATACCTAGCACCTTATAAAATAAAATGAAACGAAGCACATAAAAAAGAACTCTAAAGAATAGGTCACTCGGACGTGATCTGTATATAGAAACAGAAAAAGGCTCGATGGAAAAAAAACGCAATTTTATAATTATCATTCACAGCGTCTCAGAGCTCAAGAGGAAGCAGGAAATGTAAAAGAATGTATGCCTAGAAGTGTGACCAATATGGTAACACTTACAAAAAAGATTAAATTATATCTTTAGAGACGATTTAAAGAATCGAAGCGGATCGTAGCAGGTAATGTAACACCGAAGCTTTCGTGTCTAGTGGAACTAATAGAACACAAATAATTAGCCTCACGGGCAGGAAGCAAAGAAATTATTAGTCTGGCGCTGACTCATATTAAGCTATCCGTTATAACTTCTACCTGACCACTGTAAACTGATTACTCACACAATTTCTGCTTAAAATAAGAAAAACACACAATAAAACAAAGAAGCAGCCTTGATTTGTGAGTATTGAAATGACCACTAATCGTGTTTGTTTAGAATCAAGTAAGCTTAACCATTAAATTGGTCGGATACAACTATTATGATCACATCAGAAATGTCAACAGAGCGGGGCGATGCGATGAAGTCATAACTAAAGACACCTATAAATACAGCCAGCCCACGCGACACATGAGTTTTACGGTAATTTAAATACTTCGAGGCTTTAATCGGTACATAACATTTTGACATGCGTTGTTCAGCTCCCGTGTCCTACCTGAAGCTAAAATTTTTACGATAACTAATCGTTCCATACTTGATGTCAATTACACGGACCAATGTCTATCATACATCAGAATATAAAATACCGTCGCACGCGCACAGTTGACGACTAAATCACATCGGCCTCAGAGCCTACGCTAACACAATCAGGCAGTGCCGAGGTTCACCGCGATCGTTAGATTATGTAGGAAGCGCTACGATTATGGTATCGCCCATGAAGAAGTCGCAATCGAAACGTACGAGAAAGACGATAAATTAAGTCAATGACAATGTGAAGTTATCGCCACGGAATGCAATATACATTCGCACAACACGCGTCATCGTTTCAGATAAGGATCGCTATTATAAGTTTGCATTGAAGTTTTGCCCGATAAGGCATCAAATAGTATTTCCAGTACGTTCTGCACGGCGCTATCAAATATCCGACTCGCGTTTCCACCAAAAACCTTATCAGGGATCCCTCAAAAATCCAGAAGTTAGAAGAAAAAAAACATTTAAAAAAGATGTTCTTAGCCCGGTCCAGATATAGATAAACTTTTCTCAAATTACAGTTTAAGTAAAATAAAATAGCCCAATTTCCTTCAAAATTAGATTTTTCCCCTTCTAGAATCTGTTCCCTCCAAACGGCTATGCCTCAAATATATAATGGGAAGGAAGCTCCAATCTGGTATCAACGGTTCTGCAGACGATTGTTCATTATTCTTGGTGGTGATCAGTTGTGAAAATTCAATGATTCTGATTATCTATCATCTGCCGTGCGACCCGGTTGGTACCCGCGCACCGTCTCGGTGAAAGTGAGAGATGTGCCCGTGTGCCGCTGAAGCGGCCAGCCCAATACAAACATTTCATAACCGAGGCTAGGCATAACCGCGATCGATATCACCGCCGGCCTAATTGACGATTTTATTGAGCATTACATATTCTATTACGTTAATCATTGACTGACCATACTGTCTATTAATATTCATCATTCAAGTTATCAGGCGCAAATTAGTAGGTATCATCATAATTCTGACAATGCTTCAGAACGATGTTTTTTTATAGTTTCCAATCAAACCGAAATATGGAAGACCGTCTCAATAGTAGTACGACAGACCTAGCTATGAATGCTTATCACGTAAAACCTCATCACGACGCGGCGTTGGGAGTATATTGGAGGAATATTAAGTAAACATGATTCGTGGAACAATAGCAAGCCTCGTATGCGAGCCGCTCCGCGACATCTGGCCCTAAGGCGCGAAGTAGACGAAGTACCGGACAGGGCACTTTGTTCACGAGCTTAATATAATAGTCTAGTACAAATAAAACCGTTTGTATGGAGCACATCACAGTATTTGCAACTGGGGGGATTCTTTGAAATTATGATAGGAAAACAGCTAAAAATAATAAATCTACAATAATCCCCGATTTATAGACTAGCTGCGTTCCACAGTTTCACTCGCGTAGTTATGAAAAACGGTGATGATTATGATGATGATAAGTAGCTTATGTCCGTCTCCAGGTCCAAAGCTATCTTTTTACTAATTTTCATAACGATCTGTTCAGCTGTTTGAGCGTGTAAAGGTAACAAAATTAGCTTTTATATATTATAAATTATCCACTTATCATAATCGAATACGGTCGACATGAAAAGCCCAGACTTGCAGCCCTGGACTGACGATGGAGGCTTGGTGCATTAGAGCTCCTCGCTAGAGGTACACTGATAGACTGTCCACCGTGTAAGTTTATGCTTTGAGCTCGGGCGAGAGTGACGCGGCACAACGGGTAGAAGTAATATTTTTTGTCTGACGGACAAAAAGTCTATCGTCTACGCAGCGCCGACGAAACTAGAGGTTCTGGCACACACATAATGTAGAACCTAAGTTTGCCCCAACATCTTTTGTGTCTTTAGTAAAGGTCAAACAGATATTACGTAGGATTTGGGATTCAATTTTTATAAATTTACTAGATGACCCGGCGTACTTCGTATCACCTATCAATGAGTGGACCCGATATTTTCTCAACGTTTAAACCTTCCCTGGACTACGACAAACATTTCAAAACCAAAATCAGCTAAATCGGCCCAGCCGTTCTCAAGTTTTAGCGAGACAAACGAACAGCAATTGATTTTTATATATATAGAGATTAAAGATATGAGAAAAGATAATATGGGGAGAGCACATAAATACTCTTGCAAGGCCGGCGTTTTCTTTTTATAACCGACTTCCAAAAAAAGGAGGATCTCAATTTGACTGTTTTTTTTTTGGTATGTTTGTTCACCGATTACTCCACCAATTATGACCTGATTTTGACGATTATTTTTTATTTGGTAGCTAATAAATGTTCAGAGGTGGTCCCATATCAATATCGGTTTAGTACTTTTTAACACGCTTTTATTAGGTCGACCTGTATATAACCAACTATGTAATGAAATCTAAGGTAACTAATTTAACCATCTTCCAAGGATCGTAGCGTCATCAAAATTGGCAGCTGTATGTAGTTCTGATGACAATACAATAATATGGTACTGTCGAACTGATCTGATGATGGAGCCGGAAGATATGAACTAGAACTTCATGATGGAACATCGTATCATAGCTGTGTTTGGATTTGTTAGAAAAGTCTTGTAATGAACTTTGACCACAATAATTTGTAGCGTGTTTTTTAGTTTTTTAAACTGTAATTTATTATAAACCAAATAACTGTAAACATATCAGTCATCCAAGTGAACGAAATTGCGTATTTTTAAGTCGATTACTTAAAAAATTAAACTAATTATCGACACGCAGGTTTTTTTATTTAACTATATGACCTTTAAATAAAAGAACAGTAAGTGAATACATATTCGACCATTCCATGGTATTTGAAACTCCCGTGAATGCCGTTAATTTCGCTACACTCAATGTCAGTAATTAGGCGTGACGACTGATTACGCACTATTGAAAACTTTCAAGGTCTCGAATACAGTAATAAAAAAATACTGGGCCAAGAGCGAGACCGGCGTATATCGGTAGAGTTCCGTTGTTAACGCTATAATCAACATGTAACTTTCTGAAATAACCGACTTCAAAATACGCTTAAAAGCTTAAATCCTTTCAAATAAAAAGAAGAAATTTCCAAATCGGTTTAGAAATGACGGTGTTATGAAGTAACTAAGTAACAAAAAAAAAATACAACCGAATTGTTAACCTGCTTCTTTTTACAAGTCGGTTAAAAACTGAAACAACCGACTTAAAAATGCGCAATTTTGTTTTAAAAACGAAACTACCGAACCGATTGTGGTGAAATTTCTATGGGATCAATTTGAAGGTATAATGCTTTAAAATAAAAATTCAAGTCAGTCTATAAATGACGGAGTTACGCGGTAATAAACAAAAAATTCACCGAATTGAGAACCTCCTCCTTTTTAAAGCCGGTTAAAATGTGAATGACCTTTGAACTACTTGAGTCTTCAATGTTTGACATATGTTTCAGACATATTTTTTTTATAATAACACATAATAATAATTCTTTATTTCGGAAAAGCAAGCCGCTTCCAATCGGTCTTTTTGGAAATCCATGGGGGAGGCCTATGTCCAGCAGTGGACTTCTTATGGCTGAGATGATGATGATGAAAATTTATTTATATATTTTAAACAGCCTGACATCAATTCAGACAAAATACTAACAGTCTGAATAACATTACCGTGTCATACGGACAGAGAAACGAATGTACAAGACGAATTTATAAGGGTTCCTCCTATTACTACGGAACTCTAAACACTGATCATTTCGTGAATGATGCATCATAACATCATCACGGCAAAGCGGATAAACATAAAGACGTTTCGAGCTTAGAGTTGGATATCATATTTGATTCAAGAGCGCAATCCCACAGCGCTTGACAGATTAGTGTGAAAATGTGGTGCGGTGTGCGGTGTAATGGAATTCTGTGTGGACATTTAATTTAGAAAACATGTCAGATATAGTTACGATATTCATCAGGTCTGTCCATCTCGTGTGATGGACAGATGACCTCATACAAGTGGCGGGAAGACGCTGGATGCAAGCCGCTTCCAAGCTGTCTTTTTGTAAATCCGTGCGGGAGGCCTATGTCCAGCAGTGGACTTCTTATGGCTGAGATGATGATGATGATGATGATGACTGTGACCGTTCACTTCGTCATACTCGTAGAACAACGACGGTTATCCAAAGCAGGAACAATTTTTGAAAAAGTATTTTTGGCCGATGAATCATAACAAATAATATTCATTTATGACAAAAAACGAAGCTTTTTTTCAACGCCTTTTAAAAAAAAAATCTTTTTTTTTAAGTTCGGGAAAGCACGCAGCCGGGGAAAGCCTATCTACGTATAATAAATACATCATTGCTTGCAGTGGATGCTTGACGGCCTACCACATTCTTCCCAAAACCATGTTCAACGAGCAAGTTGCTCCGGGAACAATTGCAAAAGATAGTTTCCGGCTTGAAATCGTTCAAAGTATATATAAATGTGTGAAATGTCCATAAAATATATTTATTTATTTATATACCTAGAGTATAAGCTCGAACTAGAAAACAACTTATTTCGAGTCTGAAGTCAGAGAAGACTTCAACTGGACAGTATTCAGTAAACTATGTTGAGTCTAGATTCTGCAACAAAAGTGCAAGTGTAACCAGTCACGCAAAAATTCATTTCGGGCAATGATGTATTATACGTAGATAGGTTTTCCCTGGGTCTGCATGGCAAGCCTCAAGTTAGGTAATCGCCCGACTCATTTTCAGTCGCGACGCGTTGCACAACGCTGTTAGACACATATCGTGACTTGTGAACAATGACAATGCCATCCTGTATGATTAGCATATGAAACACAAATATTATTTATTTATTTAAAAAAAAGCCAAGATACTAAAAGGCCTTAAGGATGTGGTTTTATTTTATTCTAGAAAGTGCTAAGAACTGAGATTTACCTTACTTTTAGTTCATATTCAATGAGTATAACCTCTCTATAGATAAAATCTCATTGATCTCGGGAGACATGTGCGCAATCACAGGATTTAGAAATACATAGCTGCCGCTGGAATTTTCTCAGCACGGCTTGGACGAATGTGAGAACTAAGACTATAGAATAGATAACATGTCAAACGAAAACCGATCCCATCTCAAGTCTTTATTTAATTTGAATTAACATTTTCGAAACTAAAATGTAAAGATATTGAATTAGTTTACAAAGAGAGGAAATACGGGCAGCATTTTGGGCACTTTGCCTGAAACTGGAGATTGTTTGAAATATCCATAAGCTTTGTTGCCTATGGATATTTTAAATAATCTCCAATCACTCAGCTTTTCAAGTATTTATTATTTATTTAATAGTTTTAGTATAATTTATTATAGTAATATGAATGTTTTTATAATCAATTAGGTTAAATAAATAACTTTGGATATTAAAAAATATACATTTTAAAAGAGAAAGGGAAAGATTGTTTACAAAGGAATTGCGGAGAAAGAAACATTTTTCTGTAGTCCACTCTTCATTTGATCTAGTTTCAGTGGACTAGACTGATTGTTTAAAATCGGACAACGCTATTATAAATGCATTAGTAATAAATTGGCCAAGTTCCGTAGTTGCACTTCACTAATGCGGACTTACAACAAGGCTACTTGTTTGCATTCGCGATTTAAATGTTTGTACGATGCACATTTTATAAGATAGCCGTCTATATCTGGTTAACTAGTAAAGCCTGCTTATCCATGATATTTTACCTTTTAATTTCGTTATACATGCTACTATATATTTATTTTTGCTACTATAGATTAGATGGGCAGATGACTTCATACAGGCAGGAAGACCCCGGATGCAAGCCGCTTTTAATCGGTCTTTTTGGAAGTCCATGGGAGAGGCTTATGTCCAGCAGTGAATATCTTATGGCTGAGATGATGATGATACATGCTACTGCCATTATTTTTTTCACATACCCAACACTAACCATTTAGCCTTGGAGGAGTGAGGGGAACGACTCTAACTAAAATTATTACTTTAGATATTTCGCAAACGGTTCCTTAAATTGGAAAATGTATTTTTCAAATTACCAATATTTTAGGTTACCTATTCAACGATACTCCACATGATAGGATTAACGAGAATAAATCATCCCCAGCCCTCTTTACTTATAGAAGAGGTACCCCAATTGGACCGGACATGGCAAAACTTATCATGGTTCCTTTTGGACTACGGAACCCTAATAAAAACGGCAGAAAATATAGATGTGATAAAATTTAAATAACAGCCATAGAGACAAGTGTCTATATTAAAAGAAAAATAAGATACCCGACTGCCAAAGAGTGACTTTCGCAGTATACCTACTTATTACGCTTGTTATGAGTGTTTAAATATTCACGAGAAAGTATTCGCAGAACCGTTATACAATTTTAGCATTCTTCAGTACAATTCTTGTAGAATCACTTATTTATTTAAAGTAAATTTTCTATAAAAATGTAACCTACATGTGACACTCAAGAAGTAAAGGCGAATCTAACAACGTCACACATATTAAAATAATCATTTAGAATAAACACATACATGTGTAAAATATTACCTTCCTTCTTAAACAAAAGGGTAATAAACAACAAAATATGATTCACAATAAAAATTGACGACCAATAAGACACCCCATTGGTTGCGTTCTTACTAAAATTGTTCGCCAAAATGTGTTCTCATTATCCTAACAATAACATTGACAAATGCATTCTGCATACAGATATGTATGTTTAAATGGAATGAAATGAAATGAAAAACAATTTATTCTAGACCTACATACATCCATATTGAATTAAAATAAAAGAAAATTAGAATTAAGTACTTAATGATTTGTTATTTAATATTTATTATTATCTACGCACATAGACTTCTATAGATATCCCAAGTGTATGTACCTAGCGTGTCAAGTACGATAAAAAATCGCAGTTGACGACCAAGATTTATTTAATTTCAGGTGATATATAAGTACTTCCGATTCGATATTTTGTCAACTAGTTACTAGCGTACAAGCGCGCGGATGCATTGGGTTGAATAGATTTCGCGCGGATGGAACATTCCATCAAAAATCGTTTTTTGACGTCCACAGTCGGTACCAAAAATGTGGCACGCAAGGTTTTCATATAAATGAAGTCGCATGCTCCATTACTATTAGTCTAGTAAAAATAAGATTTGTGACAACACAACAGACACCTAAGTATATTGTTATTTAAATGAATGTACTTGTGTCTTGAAATACATTTGACACAATTTCATAATGATATTATAAAAGCTAATTTTGTTACCTTTACACGCTCAAACGGCGGAGCCGATCGTTATGAAAATTAGTATAGAGATAGCTTTGGACCTGGAGACGGACATAAGCTACTTATCATCATCATAATCATCACCGTTTTTCATAACTACGCGAGTGAAACCGCGCAATGCGGCTAGTCTATAAATCGGGGATTATTGTTGATCTATGATTTTTAGTTATTTTCCTATCTATATATTTCAAGGAATCCCCCCAGTTGCAAATACTGCGATCTGCTCCATACAAACGGATTTATTTTTACTAGACTATATGTCTGTGTCTACGATTTTGCGCAACTTAGACTCTGTAGACTCTGTACTGTGACAGAACACCGCGACACCGCGATAAAAAGCATTAATATTGGAGATAAGAAACTCGAGATGCCTCGACAGCTAATATATTTGAGGAGAAAGTGATATTGTATCTTGAACTCACTACAAACCTTGGAACTTGCGATGTCTGTGTTGATAGTTTCTTACGTTGCAGAAGTTTTTCGAGATCTGGATCTGTTTTTTACCCGACCGCGTAAGGAGGGTTGTTTTCCGAGTGTATGTATGTATGTGGGTATGTGTTTATGTTTCTATATTATCTCCTACAGCTTAAAAGGCTTGTCTTATTTTGGTGTGCGAAGTGTCGTTAGATTCGTCTTCACTTCAAGAGTGTCCTATGCTATAATTTTTGTAATAATAATAATACATATTTCGCAAAAAAAATGCGTTTTTTTTGTTACCTCTAACTTTTTCATACAAACAAGTGGTTTTACTAGAATTATTCTACAGAATGGGCATTTATATAATCTTTAACAGCGATTTTACGCATACTTTCTCACAAAAAACATACACTCAACAGGGTATCAAGCGTAACGAAATCGTAATTTAGACTGCAAAACAGCTTTCCTGCAGTCGGGTATTTTTATTTTCTTTTAACATAGATACATATGTGTATACTACGATAGACCACCAACATCGACGAGCTTCATCCTCGGCCGCACTGTCGCTTAACATCAGGCGAGTCATCACTCTAGCCTGAAAAAATCCATGATTGTAGTTCTCAGAAAACAGACAACACGGCAAAGAATTCTAATTCTTTGCAGCACGCATGAACATGAGAACAACATGGACCGAAATCGTCTAGTACGGTTTTTTGGCATTTCTATGAGAAAAGCGCGGTTACGTCTCGACATTCTGTCAGTTCTGTAGTGAAATGGGGAGGATGAAGTAAGGTGACGTGAATCTCTTGCGTACACGCCGAAATGAATCCTAGAGTGCAACCAGTCAGACAGACATGTTACTTTACGTCGGATTCTGTTATGTGCAGCATGAGTCACACGTATCGACGGTCAACAACGGCGGCATGATCGAATCGTTTGTTCAATTTCATTTGAACAAATAAAATCGCTTCCGGGAGTCAGTTTCACTTTTGGCAGTTGATATTATGTCGTATTACAGGTTACGAACACTGACGAACGTCAATAACCTGCATTGAGAGCGAATAAACTATCCGTAGAAAAAACTAATCGCAATAAACTATGCGTAGAAAAAACTAATCGCAATAAACTATACGTAGAAAAAACTAATCGCAATAAACTATGCGTAGAAAAAACTAATCGCAATAAACTATCCGTAGAAAAAACTAATCGCTATAGAATTTATAGAACACTTATTGAAGTACAATTATACGCAGAAGTACTCGTAGTTAGAGTTCCTCTCATCGGTAGGCGGACTCATCTCGGCGGAGGTAATCTCTTCACTAACCGAGAGTACAAAGTTCGCCCATGGCTCGACCACATGAAAGTAGCCGCACAAGCATTCCGCTTATAAGTAGCTTTCTCCGCAGACTTTATAGAACCACGTGTATTGTGCTATTAATGCCCCGACGATACTATTTAATAATTGCGGTTATATAACTTACGTACTTGGTTGTAGTCTAAGTAATAGCTTTCTGATAAGATAAAACAGTCTAGATTATTCATCATCAATATCTCAGTCACAAGAAGACCACTGCTGGACATAGGCCTCCCCCATGTTTTTTTTTTAATGTAGTAATAAGTTTGCGCTTGTCCGCCAACTCGCTTGATGTTAATTAAGCGACGCTGCGGTCTACTATGGAACGCGCTTACCTAGAAGAAACTAATTCACTCGCGATTTAAAGACACCCAGATTATATATATCGGAAAAGACCCACTCAGGAAGCGTATTCTAGAATCTAGCAGTCCGCACGATGAAATTGAAATTAAAGCATTTCATTCGGATTTTTGGAAAATCCACCAAGAAACGGTGACGCTTTTTCCTGAAAAGACCAGTTTGAAGCGGCCTGCATCCAGCGTCGTCCTGCTACTGTCCCAGTCGCACAGAGAGTATGTCTTCAATCCGTCTTGCGGCTGGTCTTCCTGCGCTGCGCTTGCCGGTTCGTGGACTCCACTCGATAACTTTTCGGCCCCAAGGCATTTATTATGATTACATACATATATTGTTGTGTATATACATTGTAATAAATAGGTAATAGGAGCGGGTCGAAGTTTCGATCGGTTGTCCAGTGTTTGTTTCGAAACACTGTGATCAATATTATAAATAATGCTGTGTTTGCCTCTAATTGGAGGGTTACTCATATCTTAGTATTTTTTTTTAAATGTATCATGAAATGTATGATATATCACTCTATGGCGAGCAAAAAAAAAAAACGTGAATTTATGGCACTCAATAGTGATGTACAGTTCAAGCGTTCCTATGAACACGTTTTCAAGCCTGTAGCGGAAGAGACAGATGGTGGTCCTCAAGGTCGACAAGAAGAAACATCAGTTGCAAAAGTACCTCCGACGTCAGACAACCGTCACGACAACTATATTCAGCTATTTATAGCATCGTATTCAGTAGCTTAGTGTTATTAATCACCAGATATATGAAGCGTATCTAAGAAACAATAAAATTGGCCAAGTGAGTGTCGGGCCACGCGCAAGGTAAAGTTCCGTAGTTGCACATCATAGTTTATGTGAACATAAAAGGTGTTACTATGAACATACGAGTTAACTTACGAGTATGTTAGTTTAAATGAAATTCGCACAAAAATTTAATTTCTATCCTGAGTATTTTTTTTAATAATCGAGCGGCGCAATAGTTAAACCACAGTAATACTTCAATTCGACCATTAAAAAAAAAACATCGTCACGAAGAATGAATGAATTCGATCACTAAGATTTATTTCTTCAGCCGATACGCTTTGATCAATTCTGAAAGTTTCAGTTTCGTTGAATGCACGAGTCATACTTCTAATGGTTCGTTGTTACGCAATGTTTGTTTTATTAGCTAAGTTAACCTCTCGAAGCGTTTAAGGCACCAACGTAAACCTTTCAACGTGTTTACCGGGCTCGGAGTACTCCTAATAGGGATAATGGCCTACTTTTAAACGATGCACCGTAAGCGAAATCAAGGACCAACAGATCAAAAACGCATCAAAGCAATCAACACGAGATCTCGCTGGACGTGGCGATGCGGTAAATTTAACGGTACGGTTTACCGAAGGTGATGTTAGCTGTGATGTTGCGAAATACACGCGACCAAGGTAAGCAATGTGTGCTGAATGCTGATGGCGACAAGGCGACTCCTTATAGGGAAGATCCGGTGGGCGGAAGTGCACCAGAGGTGTATCGGCAGTAATGCGGGTGGCGCAACCGACTCGGCCACTTCGGCGAACTATGCCAACTATGTCTCGAGACCAGTTTATGCCGCACCACATGATACGAGGACTGCTGCCGACTGCGACTTAGGAGTCTGTACGAACGTGTGGTCGAACCACAGAAAAGAGAAGACTTCGACCATCGTCCGTCCCGTTCGCGCATACCAACATTTTTGAAAATACAAAATGGCTGAATAAACTTATAAAAAAATCATTACCCGACTGTGTAAGGAGGGTTATGTTTTTCAAGTGTATGTATGTTTTTATATGATCACCTACAGCCTAAACGGTTTGACCGATTTTGATGTGCCAGGTGTCGTTAGATTCATCGTCACTCCGCAAGTGTCATAGGTTATATTTTTTGTAATAATAATATAAATGTCTCACAAATATAAAAATATGTTTTTTTTCGTACCCTCCAACGAACTTTTTTCGTAATAAACAAGTGATTTTATTAAAATGATTGTAAAGAATGCGCATTTCTAATATTTTACAGCGATTTTCACACACTTTCTCACAAAAAACGTACACTCAACAGCGTATCAAGCGTAACGAATTCGTATGTTAGAATGTAAAACTGCTTTTCTGCAGTCGGGTATTTTGTTTTTCTTTTAATATAGACAAACTTATTACATTTACTTTTACTTTTATAATATGTATAAACATACACGACATTTACTTTAATAATATGTATAAACCATTTTTATGTATGAAAATTAACTTGGTACAAAATTATTATTTTTTCGAAAATTTGTGATGTTCCTTTCTAGTGTTTTATGGAATGATCTTCAAAAATGTTGGTATGCGCGAGCGAGACGGACTATGGTCGAACTAGACTCTTAATGAGCGACTATTGGATCGAACGGAAAAACGAGCTTGTGGAAAACTAGTATCAATAGTGTCGTATACGTCTATTTAATAAAAACTAGTACTTACTAATAGTGTCGTATAGGTCTATTTAATATTCTCAAAGGAATCTGCAGCGCGGTTAGTAGAACTTAGGGAAATGGAGCTGTTACTCAAGACCAGAGTCGACGTAGCTTTGGGACTGAGTCACTCAACAAAATAAGTTGGAAGGAAAACTAACGTATAAGTAGTTAAGTATACTATATATCCGGGGCGTATTGATCTGCAAAATGTTTATTCATAAAGACTTTATAAGTTTACAAAACTCAAAAACCCCCGACAAAAAAAAACGACTGAACCGATTCTGATGAAACATAGCTAAGAACACTCGATGAAATCCTCTTTCAAACAAAATAAAACTATATCAAAATCGGTCCATCCGTTTGAGAGCTACGATGCCACAGATAGATACACAGACACACACTTCAAACATATTATAACAACCCTCTTTTTGGGTGGGAGGTTAAAAACTAAATACAACTCTAGTCGAACATTTCATAATTCGTATGTGACATCATTAATATATTATTGTTTACTAATGTTTGCTTTTAAGGTCATTAAATTACCTAAGTATCTATTTAAACAAGTATCTTTGTCTAAAGAAAAACAAAATACCCGACTGCATGAGAGCATGATAGTGTTGAGTGTAGGTTTTTGCGAGAAAGTATACACAAAATCCGAAAATTTCCGGCAGCTTACTCGGGAGACCGTCTGACTTGTGATCCGCAGGTCCTGGGTTCGAATCCCGCGGCACGCACCTCTGTCTTTTCGAAGTTATGTGCTTTTCTTTTCGAAGTTATAAGATATAATCGGGGTGTCTTTAAATCGCGATTGAATTGGTTTCTTCTAGATAAGCACACTTCATCGTAGACCGCAACGTCGCTTAACATCAGGCGAGTTGGCGGTCAAGCGCAAACCTATTTCTACATTTAAAAAAGATAGGTCAATGACTAATGCAAATTATTTAGAATTACATATTTATCAATAATATATATAACCTTATCGGCGTGTTTTAATCGGGACTACAGGTTGCCCTCGAATGATACTCTAAATCAGTGTTCCGCAAAGTGTGTGCCGCGGCACACTGGTGTACCGTGCTCATTAGTTGGTGTGCCTCGGAAAAGTAAGGTTATCTCATACATAAAGCTAAACAGACGGACGGCACATCTGGTTTCGTTTAGCGCGGTCGGCCGGTCATATAGAGACATACATACATACCCAAAATACATACACTCGAAATACATAACCCTCCTTCTTTCGTAGTCGGGTAAAAAATAATTTATTTCCATTTTACGTGCACGGAAGGTTAACCCGAAAATATTTTTTTCAAAGTTTTATTCTACGACTTTTTCGGCAGTTTTTCATTATTATGCATATCCATTATTTACTAGTTTTTGTAGTCTTTGAGCATAGCCACGGGCAGATAGATAGACTGACGGACAAACAAACGGACAGACAGACAGATAGACGGACAGACAAACATAGCGAAACTACAAAGGCTTATTGTTTACTCGGAACCCTAAAAACGCACCCCCCACTTCTCTTAAGAATTTTTCGCTACGTTTAAACAAACGTAATGCAACTTCTTTGTAAAGTTACGTACAAGGAATATAAATTCCGCATCCGGAACCGTGTACTTTTAAAAATGTAATTTTTCCTGCTACGAAACTGTGGTTAAGGAAATATGCGTTTAAGGAAAAAATTTCTTCGTAAGATAGTATCGTACAAAGAATTATTATGCTTCGTACGAAACTAGTTACGAAACAATAGTTACGTACGCGGCCGAAGCGGTCTATGCTCAAGTAAACAGGCTCATGTTTCTCATTATTTTTTAATTTAAAACAAGTATTTATGGATATGATTGCTAATGTTAATTACGAACAAAGTTTGACGAGTCCATATTAGAAACTTTCCTAATACCAATTTATTAAATTGTTATGAATGTGACTTTTATGACAATAAACGATATTCTATTCTATTCTGTTCTATTCTATTCCATTCTATTCTATTCTATTAATTAGACGCCTTTCTAACATTAAGATTTTGTTGATTAATAATAAATGTTTAATAATATAACTTAAAAACTGATTTTTCATTTATGGTGTACCTCCAATAATTTTCGTTTTCCTAGATGTACCTTGAACACAAATAGTTTGCGGAACATTGCTCTAAATAGTTAAACACTGCGCGCGCTCTGCCCTCTATCTCGAAAATGGTTCAAGATATTAAAAAAATATTTACACAAAATTTGTAGGAAATTTTATCCTCTACAATATTTATTACGAATAGCATAAAACCCATAAGAAACGAGATATTTGCAATAAATGTGTAAAAAATAGTTTTTTTGACCTTTGGCCCATGAATATCTGTAGTCGCGGACACCTTACGATAATAAGGCTTTGAGACAAGTTTTAGGGTGTCAAAATAATGGTTTAACAAGTTCATAGCCGAGTATCTCTCATTCCGAGGTGAAAGAAACCCCTAATTTTCCTGGACTATAACCTACCAGCCTTAGGACAAAAGTTACAGTTGACTCGCCATAGAGCAAGCGATATAGGTCTCTTGATTGATACCTGTCCGTATTAAAGACAGGGGGTAAAGTAGATTCAAGTACAACGAATGGCAAAAGCCGGAGCGTCGACGTCAATAGCTCATTCAAATACGTCTGAACGTCGAAAAACTAACGGCTGGGAATGAAATTGCTTTGAACAATCGAATAGCAACGCCTCGCGTCGCGACTGATGTTGGCTTTGTTATATCGATATGATCTTACTCGATCACAAAACTTTCTTTTTTTTTCTTTCTTTTTTTTTACCAGCCCTGTTTGTACAAACTGTCCCACTGCTAGGAACGGGCCATCTTCTCATTATGAGAAGGGTTAGGCCATAGTCTGCCACGCTGGCCAAGCGCAGGTTGGCAGACTTCACACATCTTCAAGATCATTGAGAACTCTCAGACATGTAGGTTTCCTCACGATGTTTTCCTTCACCGTTTGAAGTTGGCGACAATCAACAATACGCACATAATTTCGAAAAGACAGAGATGCGTGCCGCGGGATTCGAACCCAGGACCTGCGGATCGCAAGTCAGACGGTCTCCCGACTAGGCTGCCGGAAACTTCCAACTTCTAACTTTCTTATACAACTGTTTTATTATCATAGAATTATGTACGAGGTTCAATATATCAAAAAGAAAAGTGGAACCCCATATGGGATCACTCAGGTGTCTGTCTATCCGTCCGTCATAGTCTACTTGACCAATTATGCTGGAAATTATAAATCTTGACACTTAATTTCGGTGACCTAAATGCGGACGTGTAGAGTAGTAGGTTAGTAATAATTTTAAATGTGGGGATAATTTTTGGAGGGCAAAATAGAGCTCCATCCTCGGCTACACCGTCGCTTAACATCAGGCGAGTTGGTGGTCAAAAAAGTTTTAAACCCCCTGCATATAATCAGTATTGCGCGTAGTAAGTACTTTACTATTGGTAGGTGTGGGAGAATATTACTTTACAGAAGCCTTTGTCTGCGAATCAATCACGCACTTGGCCGATTTCACGATATGCTACTGATAGTGTATTCAAATGTTCCCAGCTCTACATAGATGATCTGTGTCAATGTATTCAAGATGTTCACATATTTGGAGCCGGTTTGGTGTCATAATGATCCGAATTTGGAATAGAGTAAGAACCAAACAACATACAGAAGGCAGGTAAGAAATAATGTATCTTTCTTACCTGCCTTCTGTATGTTGTTTGGTTCACGTATTTGGCGTAAGTCGTAAATCTTATTCATGGTCATACGGTATCCATTTTTCAAAAACCTCCACGCCATTGGGCAAATGGCACAACACTTTCAATTAGAGATAATAAAAAGTATACACGTATTCATATTAATTTAGGAAGGTAAAAAACGAGCAAGTGCCACGCTGGAGCGGAGCGATCTGGGTCGGTAACCACACGGCGGACTCCTTTCGCGGCCGGTGGGCAACGAGCCGTACTGGAGATGCCACGGTCTGCTGCTCCAACCTTGGCCCCATCCCTGCACGCGCTCCCGTGGCGTCAGGGTGACATCACCCACCACTCCACTAGAACTGCTCTACTGTCCCACGTGAGGCCAAGGCCAGATTTTCGATCGATGCTCATACACGCCGGAATAGTAAAAAGGAAAGTGAGGTCGATGACCTCCGCGTGGTGGACGTTACAGCACTGATGATAGATTTGTCCGGATTCTTTTTTTAGATGCAAAAATACCCAGAACAAGATTCAACTTGAGGAGTTCGACGGCGCAGACGCAAAAGAAAAAGTTCACAATCGAATAAGTAAGTAAATTAAGATACTTGCTCGCTGAAATTGTCGCTTTTTTATTTTCGCAGTCGCATGCTCGAAATTTTTAATACGCATAGACGTTCAAATTGAAAATGTACAGCGAACCGGCTTTCTAAATTCGAGTAAAGAAGTCAATTAAGGTTTTAATACATATTCTACGGTATTAGATCAAATTCTAAAGAAACTGCCGCGAGTGGAAATTGTGTCGCTTTGCGAACGCTGATCATAGAATTATCATCTGTAAAATTGCTGTTGATAAATTTCAGGATATTATGAAGTTAGAACCGTTCGGATTACGGAATTTCGAGCGTGTAAAAAGTGTAAAGGGGTCAAATTATCCGCAATCAACAAGCGTATATGATAAATAATTTGTTAACGTAAAATCTGCGAAAGAAATGCGTCTGGATCCGTAGCAAGTGGAAAGGTCTTCCCACCCACGAGGAAAATAGTGTGGGGGTTGTGGGTTTGTGTGTGTAAGTCAATATAGATAGATAAACACACCATAAATATACAGGCAAAAGAAACAAATTTACTGTTACATTTACTTCATTCACTAATAAGCAAAAAAAAATACCATTCGACTTTTGCATCTGAATCTTTACAATTCCAAACGTTGCAACAATTGAATACAAAAACTACAATAGTTAATCCTCCCGCATACGACATACTCTAAACTCTAAACAACACCAGCCTACACAAGACAAACACACATGAAGGTCTAGTCCTTGCGAACTGGTTACACGATCAGATATTTCCGTAATTAATTCTAAATATACGAGACGCATTGTTGACAAGACCGTGTAAATCACCTCACTCAATGAATCTGTTCGAATACATTAGCAAATATTATCGAACTATCGGTATTATAGAGAAGGCGCGCCATAGCGATAAGTGCGCATCAACATTCCTGGCGCATAAGCGCATAACGTTATCGCACGCGGTTCATGTAAACAGTTATACGTTTGTCGTACAGTCAATGTCTTTTGGGCGTGGCCTGTGGCGTGGTTATAGCTAGAAACAGCTGCACTAATGTTTTTAATGCAAGATAGATCTACGATTGACCACCAACTCGCCCGATGTTAAGCGACGGTGTGGTCGAGGATGGAGCTCGTCGATCTAGAAGATATCTGTTCACTCTAGCCTTGAAAATTCCAAGATTGTAGGTCTCATGAAACAGAGATTAATATGCTTCGCTTCATAGTCCAGTAAAAGTAAGATTTGTTTATTAAGAAAGTTGTTATTTAACAATAAAATTGTTAATTGTTTTATTGTTGTTGATGTTTTGTAGTGCATTTGTCACAATTTATATCGATATAAAATTTTGTACAGAGATAGCTGACATAGCTGACCTGGAGACAGACATAAGGCTAGTTATAATCATTATCATTACCGTATTTTCATAACAACGAGGATGAAGCCGCGCGGCGGTTCTAGTTATTTAGGTTTTCATCTAGTTTATAAATTAGCGATTATTGAGGATTTTTTTAGGAATATCATAATTCCAAAAAAAAAACAAATTGCATTTATTGTGATCTGCTCCATACAAATGGATTTATTTTTAAACCCCGACCCAAAAAGAGGGATGTTATTAGTTTAACGTGTACACACAGATACGTGTATGTGTATATCTGTGCGTCTGTCTGGGGTATTCTAGCTCTCAAACAGATGGACTAATTTTGATCTAGATTTTTAAAGAGGATTTCATGGAGTGTTCTTCCCTATGTTTCATCATAATCGGTTAGCCGATTTTTTATCGGGAGTTTTTGAGCTTTCTAAACATATTGGATGATGTGAAATACGCTTACAATTCTCGCCGTAATTCAGACGTATCAAAGTCTGCTCGGTTGAAGACATTTACTTTGCTAATTTGTTATTGTGACAGCAAAGGTATCGCTTTACCTATAGCCATTCCATCCTACTCAATAATGGGTAGAAATTAAGTATTGTACAATAAAAAAATATATCTGTCAGTAAGGGTGAGTGGCTGAAGCTTAAAGACCTCTGAAATGGGTTAGCAGTCGTTATGAAATAACCGGGAACTACATAATACATTATAACGATGTCATCCGATTCATGTCAGCGCGTTCAGTCGTAGGTACATGTATTACAATACAAGCCACGCGGCCACCCATCCCAAGACTGACCGCTGCTTCGTCCGTTCACCAGTCCTATAGTCAGCTATAATTAGTACAGAGTGGTATGGTACAACCAGCGCAAGACACTTAGTGAGAGCATCATCATCCGACAGGCGTCGCGTCGCGTCGGCAGCGGCACTGTGGCGCTGGCGGAAGGCTTACCGAGACGGCGACCGAGGCCCCGGGCACGGCCGCCTGGATGCCGTCCTGCACGCTCAGAAACCGGCGGAGCGTGCCGTATCCAGACGCCGACGCCACCATCGCTACCATTCTCACAAACACTACACTGGAGGCACTACTACTTCAAGTGACATCACGCGACGCGGCCTCGCTCGGGACTCGGTGGGTGCGCGCGCGTCTGAATGCGCACTCTGCCGCCTCTACACTGGACCGTGGAGGTGTTGCCTAGCTCTGCGCCCGCGCCCCCCTACCGGACTCTACAGCCGTAGATAAGCTCGTTTTGTATTTTACTTCCGTCACGACTCACGACAATCTTCTAGGATGTTAATGAATGACTTTACTATGTGAATAGATTGTGTACACTATGTTCATTGATAAGCAATGTATTAGTAGGAAATGGTTTCTACGATATGCAATAATGTTATATATGTGCTATCTACCTAACTAAAATGACATTAATTCTCACACGTATTATGAACCGCTAAAATATTTAGTATGTAGTAAAGTCAACCAGACCTCCTCATGTGGGGTATTGCTATATAGGTCAATAATATAAAAGTACGGTTAAAGAAAAAATTATGTAGGTTTTTTTTCTAAGTGTGTTATTTGTGAGTAAATATAAATAAAAATGCTGTGCATACCCCATGTGCATGCATTTTTCAAAATAATGTTATAAAAGGTGTAAAACATTCAAAGTGATATACCTTAAAAGCCATGGATGTTTTGGGAATGGGTTTTAACAGCTAGGTTAGCTTTCTTTTGACAATGTAATTTCCTACATCACCCAAACAGGTGTACAGGTGTCTCAACACATTCTTGGCCTATTATTGTTATCATTGATAGGCTTCCCGTTGAACATCAAATATTGTGATCAATGATAGAGCGTGCTTTGCTGATGGTTACTACCAATGTACTACTAGTAATCATTTTTCTCGTAGTTTTTCATTTTTTTGGTTTCATCAAGGCAAGACAAATTTCATAACAATCGGTGCAGCTAATCATGAAAAGGTGGCCCATCTATAATCTGAAATACACTTGTGTACATTTCACACAACACCATCTAGCCCAAACTAAGCAAAGCTTGTACTATGGAACTAGATGGCTGATAAAATATATACTCTTTTTTTTGTAAATATATACATATCATGCATAGAAACACCCAGACACAGAACAAACATCCATGTTCATCACACAAATGCTTTGCCCTGAGTGGGGATCGAACCCATGACCTACAAGCTCAGCAGGTAGACATATTACCAACTGAGCCACAAGGCCAGTCAAATTTTTTAATCTTTCTTGCCTGAATCTGTTTCATAGTACTGCCTTATTCCAGATGTTTTACTTAAAACAAGTTTCTGGTTCCATAAGTTTGTTGGCCACCAGCAGGACAATTCAGTTATTCAAGACCGCTCAGTAGCTGAACCATATGTGAACCATTTCCCATCAGCCACACTCTTTTTTTTTATTCAATCACTTCTAAATCATACAATTGACACATTTGATGAAACGTGACACGTCCTTTGCTCGTTACTAAATCAAAAAATGATAGCAGCAGACAGGAAATGCTTTGCAAAAGGTTCAGTTACGGATCGGTTTTGACTAACTGAATTGCCCCCCAGTTTCATTTACCCAAACAGCTATTAGATTAGGTTCATTAGGTTTCTGTTTAATTATATCCAGATACCTTATTATTGATAATGGTTAGGTTATCAGACATAGTATTAATTATTAGGTCAGGTTCATTAAATTTCTTTTTATTATGCATAAATTTTCATATTACAAAGATCCGATTATCTGACAAGTTGTCAAATGAGCTTTTGGGATTTTGATAAAATGTATCCGGTATTTCACAATTTGGATTATAAACAGGTAACCTGAAAAGCTAAACAAACAGATCAAGAGACAGAATTACTTTCGCTTTTATAATTTTAGTTATTATTATGCCTTTGTATCCACATACACAATACATACACCTGCAAAACTTTACCCTTCATCTAGTGCAGTTGGGGAAAAAATGAAACATTTTAAAACAAATATCTTTCTGTCTATGGTAATTCAAAGTCAAGCAATACTTAGTAGGAAAACATAGTCACAAGTCCCATGTTAGAACTTAACTCCCTAAGCTTGGGACATAGCTGCAAATATCTCAAAAATCCTAACAAAATGTTTTATTTCTACTTTCACAATATGGGAAAATAACTGTTTTTTTTTTAATGTTTGCTACTTTAGAACTTTCGACTGGTTGAACCGATTTGGATGATAATAATAAGTTATTTTCAGACAAATTTCATAACAATCGGTGCAGCCAATCATGAAAAGGTGGCCTATCTATAATCTGAAATACACTTGTGTACATTTCACACAACACCATCTAGCCCAAACTAAGCAAAGCTTGTACTATGGAACTAGATGGCTGATAAAATATATACTCTTTTTTTTGTAAATATATACATATCATGCATGAAACAAGTTTCTGATTCCATAAGTTTGTTAGCCACCAGCAGGACAATTCAGTTATTCAAGACCACTCAGTAGCTGAACCATATTATGTGAACCATTTCCCATCAGCCACACTCTTTTTTTTATTCAATCACTTCTAAATCATACAATTGACACATTTGATGAAACGTGACACATCCTTCGCTCGTTACTAAATCAAAAAATTATAGCAGACGACAGAAAATGCTTCCCAAAAGGTTCAGTTACGGATCGGTTTTGATTAACTGAATTGCCCCCCAGTTTCATTTAACCAAACAGCTATTAGATTAGGTTCATTAGGTTTCTGTTTAATTATATCCAGATACCTTATTATTGTTAATGGTTAGGTTATCACATATAGTATTAATTATTAGGTCAGGTTCATTAAATTTCTTTTTATTATGCATAAATTTTCATATTACAAAGATTCGATTATCTGACAATTTGTCAAATGAGCTTTTGGGATTTTGATAAAATGTATCCGGTATTTCAAAATTTGGATTATAAACAGGTAACCTGAAAAAGTAAACAAACAGACCAAGAGACAGAATTACTTTCGCTTTTACAATTTTAGTTATTATTATGCCTATGTATCCACATACACAATACATACACCTGCAAAACTTTACCCTTCATCTTGTGCAGTTGGGGAAAAAATGAAACATTTTAAAACAAATATCTTTCTGTCTATGGTAATTCAAAGTCAAGCAATACTTAGTAGGAAACCATAGTCACAAGTCCCATGTTAGAACTAAACTCCCTAAGCTTGGGACATAGTTGCAAATATCTCAAAAACCCTAACAAAATGTTTTATTTCTACTTTCACAATATGGGTTTAGCTGTGAATCTTATATGGTAGATACATCTTTTGAAAAATTATCTATAGATAACTATTACCTTTTTTTATATGTTTTAAGGAGGAGCCTGAAACCCACAACACAGGTCACCCTAGTGTGGGCTTCAGTGCACACCATTGTAACTGTAATTTTATTTAGTTGTAATTTTCATATTGTTTGTTCCTCGGTGACTGTAATTAGCCCTAGCATTTTTTCCAATAAACTTCATTTCATGGATGCCAACATTTTGAAATTTGCTTCCTGAGTGGATCTTTCAGAGATATCTAGGTGTCTTTAAATTGCACAACTTCAGTTTCTTGTTGGTAAATGAACTCAATCATGGACTTAACTATACTTAGGTAATTTATTGTAATAATTAATGTATATTATTATAATATTGGTATACAATTTTATTTTGACTTGTAAATCTATATTTATTAATAAATGACTTTGACTTTTAACATCAAGTTGGTGGTCAAATAAAAAGTTGGTGATAAAGGTCTAAAAACCATATAAACCTCTGGTTATGGTTGAAAAAGAGGATTGCTTTTTTTTTTTAATAGAAGATAGATCTACGATTGACCACCAACTCATATCATATATCAAACATGCTGAATTTAGGTTCTGTACATAAAAGTGATAGAACCTAAATCCAGCAACAATAAATATTAACATCCAAGACAAATCCTTATGAATATTATAAAAGTGAAAGTAACACTGTCTGTAACATTGTTTCTGTATCTGTTTGTTACCTTTCCTCTTTGTTACCTTTCCTCGGCTGATCCAATTATTATAAAATTTGATTCCAGGATTATCACCATTTCTAGTTACAATAGATCCGCAAGGGTCGCAGTGACGGGGGGCTCTTGGCCTCCCACCCTACCTCGAATAATAATAATATCACCATTTCTCAGCACTATACAGGTGAAACCACAGGGTGCAACTAGTTTAGGAGAACTTGAAAGAAAGCAGGTGTTACAAACTACTTTAAGATGAACAATCACAAATCAATACTGCATATCATATCCTGAGCAATAGTGATTCGCAATTGGTGTATATGCCTAGGGATGTGGTCTCAATATTGATTAAAAAAATTGAAAATAAATAAGTAACTGTGAGATATAGGCCCATAAGATTTTACTGCATGCATATAGTTAAATAAATATATAACAAACTAAAAAAAATACATTAGCTTGATATGAAAACTAGTCAAATATAGCCCTCAACACAAACATACATAATTGTACCCGATAAGGCACCAACAGTAAATAACAATGTTCTAATGCTAATCATTTATTCGCAGGGAGTGTGGGTAGCAAATAACAGCGCCCACCTTTTGCCTTGCTTTGTCTCTACGAAGAACTAATGCACCAAAGAACCAAAGTGAAATTCTTTACTGGTTTACTCATGTTTGTTCTAGGTTTACACTGCACTAGAAAGTATGTTCACCTTTTTTAAGTCTTAAATACTGAAGACTCATCAAGATATGAATCATTCATTTTTTGAACTGACATAATGACCGGTGACAGCATTCCAATGCAAATTTCACGAGAACCACGGTAACCAGAACAAGGTAATCGTAAAAATATTGAAAAACCGGCAATCAATTAGCCGAGCAGTCCTCACCTGCTTGGTGTCCACACAGTCACTGGCCTCCATGTTGGTGTATGCTCTCTCCTGCCTCTCCATGACTTCGGAAACATCAGAAACTATCGCACCGACCACAGAACGTATGGAAAGTACACGGTATCAGCATAAACATAACAATCGCGATGGGCACAACGATTTAAACGAAACAATGTCAGTGATCGAATCTCACGTCAGGCACTTTGGGAATTCATTATGATTTACATTACGGCAACACACTTAGGTGGATGTTATTAGAAACATAGTTATGTCGTTAAGATGATGAAGTTAAGCACCAGTGTTGATTTCCAGCTCTACTAAGAAAAAATACAGTTGAACACCATCTTAAAATTTTCACACATTCCGTCATCGAGGTAGTCTGACTGACGGTCGCTGCCCTGCGCAACGTTTCGGCTTACGTTTTAAATCTTCGAATTTCCCGAAAAATTGTTAAGAATTCATTAAGACAATTCTATTTTGTATTTTTTGTATCTGAAATATAGCTACAAGCTTATTTTTGTAAAAATCAAGAATTAATTTAAGAATGAAATAACACAAGTGAATTTTCTATGTCGACCTAAGATTATAATTTTTATTTTTATCTGCGTCAAATGAAGCGACTTTTTCTTCTTTTATTTTGGACTTGAGCGATTAATGTACTTGCCAGTATGCCAGTGTCAAGTATTGATATTTTTTTAGGTCTAAGAAAATTCCAAGTTATTTATTACTAAAATTAAATATACATTAATATTATAATTCATAACCATTTCATTTCGATAGCCCCGATTTGTCAAATTCCATATTGTACAATAGTTCCATAATCCATCCACATACCAAAACACATGTATTTTTTATTTTATTTTCTGTAAAGGGCCTCTCAGTGTTGGCTTCGGCTCCACTGATGCCCATCAAAGGACCGGGCTGCGACCCGAGATTTATGTGGAATATACATTATATCAGTAATATAATATATATTAGTAATAATATTGTAGTCATGAATATGGCCATATTCAAGTTCAAGTCATACATATTTATACCCCAGTAAACTTTACTTGGAGTTTACGGGCTCCATCCTCGGCCTCACAGACTCACAGTCGATTAACATCAGGCGAGGTGGTAGTCAATCGTAGATCTATCTAAGATAAAAATGAATGACCAAGTGTGATGTGTGTCATGCCACGCGCAATGTAGAGTATCGTAGTTAAATATCATAATTTATGTGTCTTTAAAACGGTCTTTTCAACCGACTTCAAAAAATTGAGGAGGTTCTCAATTCGACTGTATTTTTATATTTTTTTTTTGTTTGTTACCCCATATCTTTCTACTGGGTGAACTGATTTTGACTGATTGTGTCATTGTGACCACACAGGAAGCTGGTGCTTCCTGAGTGGTCCCATTTCAATTTGGTGCAGTTCTGACAATGGCATCCATGAAAAGTCGGCTATAATTATGTTGGATAGAACATATGAGTTAACTTAAGATAATTAAATAAAATTATTAATTTTTGACTTGTCTAAATAATTATAACTCGATAACTTGTACTTAGCCGTGATAGTTTTCCTTTTAATTTCATATCCGCAAAGTCAACCGTTTAGCCGGTAGAGGGGGGCGTAGCCAGGAATTAATTTCGGGGGGGTTCAGCAATGGACCATGGGTATAAGTTTTCTCTTCTCATTTTTCTCATAGCGACGGGGGCGGGGGGAAGTGCGTGGGCCAAGAAGTTGGTGAATGCGCGAACGAAGCGAGCACGATAATTTTTGTAGTATTTTTATAGTAATAAGGTTTATTTCTCGTATTAGTGAGCCCACATTACTTACTTCTATGTTAAATCAGTAAAAATGCGCAAGGTGAAGCGAGCGCGAAAATTTAGAAGGTTTTTTAAATTAAATCTTGGAAGTGATTTGATTAATGATTAATAGATCTTGTTAGCAGGGCCGCATTGGCCGCATTGGGCGGATTAGGCAACTACCTAGGGGCCCATAGGGGCCTAGATGCGGGCCAAACACAAGGGCGTAGGCAGAGGGGGGGTTTTGGGTGTTCAAACCCACAGAATATTTCAGAAGGGGGGGGGGGTGAAATATCCTGACCATTATTAAAAATCCTTCCTATCCTTTAAGTTATTTAATATCCTTTGTATTTTTGAGCCATGTCAATACTGTGACAACATTTTTTTGGTAATCGCCAGGATATTTCGCCCCCCCCCCCCCCCCCGAAATATCTTGGTGATTACCAAAAATCCTTGGGGGTTAAAACCCCCCGGTTTGAACCTCCAAACATCCCCCCCTGCCTACGGCACAAGGGGGACAGGTGACTCCTTTTTGCAAACGGATTCTGAATTGAAGAATGGTTTTCGCAGACCCCCCAATGTTTTTTGATTACCTTTGTTTTTTGATAACGATAGCGATAGTGATAGCGATAGCGATTACGATAGCGATTACGATAACGAATACGATAACGAAAATGCTAACGAAAACGTTAGCGATAGCAATAACAATAGCGATAGTGATAGCGATAGCAATTACGATAGAGATTACGATAACGATTACGAAAACGATTATGATTACGATAACGATAGTGATAGCGATAGTGATAGTGATAGCGATAGCGGTAGCGGTAGCGGTAGTGATTACGATAACGATTTTGATAGCGATAGCGATAGCGATAACAAAAACGATAGCGATAACGAAAACGTTAGCGAAAACGATAGTGATAACGATAGCGATAACGATAGCGATAGTGATAGCGATAACGATAGCGAAAACGATAACTATAACTATAACGAAAACGATGACGAAAACGATAGAGATAGCGATAACAATAACGATAGCGACAACGATAGTGATAGCGATAGCGATGGCGATAGCGATAGCGGTTACGATAACGATTATGATAACGATTACGATAACGATTACGATAACGATTTTGATAGCGATAGCGATAGCGGTAGCGATAGCGGTAGCGATAGCGGTAGCGATAGCGGTAGCGACAGCGATAGCGAGTGATTGTGATAGCGATAACGACAACGATAACGAAGCGATAGCGATAACGATAGCGAAAACGATGGCGAAAACGAAAACGATAACGAAAACGACAACGAAAACGAACGATAACGATAGCGATAGTGATAGCGATTAGGATAACGATTACGATAACGATTACGATAACGATTACGATAACGATTACGATAACGATAACAATAACGATTACTATTACGATTACGATGTCGATGACGATAACGATTACGATTTTGATTACGATAACGATTACGATTAAGATAACGATATCAATAACGATCACGATCACGATAACGATAACGATGACGATGAGGATAACGATAACGATTACGGTTACAATCGTTACAATTACGATAACGATCAGCCCCGGATCTAGGGGAGGGGCAAGCCGGGGCCTATGCCCCGGGCGGCAATATCAGAGGGCGGCTGCACAACTCATCATTTAATTAACTTTGACCATTGAGACGTCCAGTAGGTAGTTACCGACTCTAGACACGAAAATTATTATTCGCGGGGCATAGTTCAACCCGCGCTCGCTCGCCCGCAGGAATCGCACGCAGATCGCGTCTGTTTATGAATTTCTATCTCACAAAATCCGTTTGACTATGAATATTGTAAGGCGTGTACATGCACGTTGATTTAATCGCGATATAATAAAAGTGTAAAACAGGTTTGAATGTGTTTCCATGCTGACTTAGAATTTTGCATTTCTTAATGGTACTTATCTATCAGATCTGGCTCGAAAATACGAGCGAGATTTAAACACCGTTGAATTTTGCCAGGAACTCTATGTTTTTAAGGTTGAGGGTTCATACATATCCTGGTCATTATAAAAAATCCTTCCTTTAAGTATTTTAATATCCTTTGCATTTTTGAGCCATATCAGTACTGTGACAACATTAACAGCAAATTAGCATATGAATACCTAAAATTTGATAAAAAATCTTGAAATTTTTCCTAAAATTCGCCTGATTATTTATTATTATTTTTTGCCGACTGTGTAAGAAGGAGGGCTATGTTTTTCAATTGTATGTATATATATGGGTATGTTTGTATGTTTATTTAAGATTGCCTACAAGCCTAAACGGCTTAACCGATTATGATCTGCGAGGTGTCGTTAGATTTGTTAAAACTCCAACGAGCTATTTCCTAATAAATGATTTTACTAGAATTATTCTAAATAATGCGCATTTATAGTCTTTTACAGCAGTTTTGCGCATAATTTCTCATAAAACGTATGTTTGTAATTTTCTTTGAAGTCATATGTTTAAATTCAATTAAGGTTTATAAAGGGCCTGAGAGTCCCTCGCAAGGTCCATTGCTGAATTGCAAGGTCCGTTTCGGGGAGGGGGGGGGGGGGGGGGGGGAATAATTGGTGGACATCTGGTGGTTGAAATGATAAAGGTAAAAATAAATATAGGTGGGTGGGGGCGGCATTTTTCAGTTTCTAAAAAAATTTAAGATCCGGGGCTGATAACGATAAACGATTACGATAATGATAACGAAAAACGATAACGATAACGTAATAACGTAAACGATAATACTACAAAAGTTAATAAATAAAGTACTTAATTAAATAACCGACTTTGTTTTACACAAGATCTCACAACTTTTTGTGGTAGAAGTGCTGCGTTGTGAGACTTGGCTTTTTGTACATGTTATGTTTTTGATGGGATAGAAATATACATCATACATACGAGGAGGTACACTCACAAAACATAACCCTCCTTCTTGCGCAATCGGGTAAAATTATATACAGTATGAAGAAGAGCCCACGTGGTATCGTTTCTTTGTAAATATATAAGCATAATATACCACTGTCGGGAACATTATCAAAAGTTATATATTTATAATAGTAATATCGGTTGGAATACTGCGGTACGTACCATCGGCGCATACAAGATGCTTAAGCAAGCCTTGTGCCACTCTAAACTGCTTGTAGCAGGCTTCACTGCGAATTTTTCCAGGGAAGCGTTACGACTAAGCAGAATTTGACTAAGAGTCCTGGTTAGAACCCTTAGCGGACATTGCAAGCTTAATAAACACCTAAACACTGGGCCTAGGTGAACACATCACTTGCAGGTTCTGTCACACAAAGGACGAAACGCCCATACATGTCCCGTGCGAATGTGAGCCTCTGCACCATAGCAGAAGCCGGCACCTTGGAGGTCACATAATCTCACCCGATGATATAAAAACCTCCTCCCCCATGGCCATCACTGACTACATGCTCAGCATTGGACTTGGAGAGGTGCTGTAATTAATAGGGGATGTCACAATAGATCTGAAAAGGTCGCAGTGACCAGCC
Organism: Lycia hirtaria; assembly: GCA_947563715.1. Taxonomy (NCBI): domain Eukaryota; kingdom Metazoa; phylum Arthropoda; class Insecta; order Lepidoptera; family Geometridae; genus Lycia; species Lycia hirtaria. Next base: position 43,184,120 of record OX387379.1, read on the forward strand.
GGGGCTGTCAGAGCCCATTTGGCCCCCTAATGATCGAATAAAAAAAAACCTTATGCCACCTCTTGTATTCAGCTCAGTACCAACTGAAGTTCACTTACGTTGGCAATATAAATTCTCAACAGAGACATTTTGTTTTCTGATGTCATATTTTTTTTCACACATTGACGCAACTTATGAAGAATATTTTTAAGATCAAAATATATTTTTAAATTGAAGCTATCATCTTTAACGGGAACGAATACACGGTAAGTAATATTATTAAAAATAATGCTATTGAAAGAAATCTAAATTATCGGACTCATATCGCCGACCCTTTCCAACAGGCGAGTTAGTAGTCACGTGGTCTTACTCGCGTTAAAAAAATAGTTTAAGGTTTACCTATGAGTTTACTTAGTTTTCTTCTTAGAATATATTAAATTTACATATTTTATTGGATCTATAGTACTGTTTTTTTTAGGAAATAGATGGGTGTCAGTCATCTAATACATATAGATCGCAGCATCCAATATCAATTTGGTTAATTTTTTGATAGTAGTACCTACCTTATAGCGAAGAGTTTCTAACAATATCTGAAAATGCTTGGTGGATCGTTATGGGACAGATACAGAAGGCAGTCACCCTACACGGCGCCCATTGTCAGGAAGTTCCGTATCTGTAGTATCTATAGTTGTTTGTGTAGCCCCCCACCACCAGCAGTTTGAGCCCTGTCCCACTGCGGGCAGCTATTTTTGAACTTTTTTATGGCGTTTCACTTTAGTACTGTATTAGTACATTGTTACCCTAGGGGTGAAAGTAACTTATTTAGTCCCGAGACGGGGTTTGGCGCACGAACGAAGTGAGGGCGCCAATAGTTCGAGGGACTAAATAAGTCTTTAACCCGAGGTAAGCACTGTGCTTTTCATTACGAATACAAGGAAAGTAAAAATAAAAACACGAATTAGCTACAGAAATATGAGTAAATTTTATTTTACATAGATCAAAAACTTTGATAAGATCATTTTATTTAAAGTTTATGGTAAAATTAGAACAATTAGTTAAAGTTAGTGAAATGTTATTTCAATTTTACATCGCGCTGTAATTGAGCGGCTTTAAAGAAAGTTGGACATGGCTCAATAGAAACGTGAAAATAGAACTAGTTTTTTTTTAATTTGACAAATGGCAGTAGAAAGCGATTCTCCCTAGGGCTGAAAGTATTACTTTCAACCCGCTCCTCAGGCAACTTCAAACCTACTTTCAGAGTATGAGTAATGAAAAAACTTATAAAGTAAGAAAATATACTGTATCTAAAAATGAGACAAAAAAAACCAGTTATTTTAAAAATGTTAGTTTATTTTTTAATGTTGTAATACTGGATTACATGCAAAAATTATAAATAATTGTATTAAAATTTAAACAGTGTCCCCAGCAACCTGTTATTGTGTACATAACTGTCTACAGGAGAATGCAGACGCTGCGATGAGTGGGATGCATCGCAACAATACACACCTCAGGCACTGTCTGAATACGCAAGTACACAGAGTGATGCATGTGTGTCACGCGCTATGCGCCGTACGCCTCACTGTGTCTGGATCCAACTTTACATGCAGTTGTGGCTGCCGAATTCCATATTTGCATTTTTAATTTTCAGTTTTTGTATAAAATTAACCATCTTAATCGTCATCTGTTTATAAGATCTTATATGAGTTTAAAAACTAGTTTCAAAATTCAAATTTCACATGTTTACATTTGGGTAAGAAAGGGAAAATATTAAGAAAGTTAAAAAATACATATATGGAATATGGTAGGCTCGATGACACGTATCAAGTTAATAACAATGCTGTGCCCGTCTTCACTAGAAAAACATATTTGCGACATTTCACAATACACAGCATAAAATATCAATTCTAATTTATTAAAAAAAATGCTATATGTATATCCTAAAACTAAACAATTACAAAACATACCTAATGAGTACAGAGATCCTCTTAACATAGCTATGAATCTTTTACATTCAAATTCAATCAATATTTCTAATTAAAATAATAAATTATTTATTCTATGGGTAACGTTTTAATTATTTCTAAATGATGAGCAATGTAAATTACAAAACAATAAAATATTAGCTTAGGAGAAATTTTATTGTTTTGTAATTTTATATAAAATTATTTGTACAAAGGAGGCGTGGCGTGGGCGTGGCTATGATGGCTCCAAAAACAGCATGGAGGTATAGTACTTTCTAGTGCTCATTTGAAAGCATTTGTCGCGGGATTTTCGCCAGTACAGTATCTCGTTTTTCACACACAAAGAAAACAATTAAGATGTTTAATTTATATGATTTGCTAAGAATAGTTATATTTAATGATTTTTTGTTTCGTTGCTAAAAAATAGCAACAAACTTGGATACCCGTTTATTATCATGCCCGTATACTTGTCATGTTATAGGGTGACGCGACGCGACGGACCGGCGAGTACCGCGAGACTAGTAGCATATCGGTATCGAAATGTGTGACTCACCATACAAATGTATGTGATACTACTATAAGATACTTGGCGAGTCTTGTTTCAGACTCGCATCCTCTAAAAGTATCGTAATATAAGAATTGTCTAACACGATCATTGAGCAGTGGTGTCAGTGTCACCAAAACTATTTCTCACGAAGTTTGCCAGCTCCGGTTCGATTCGACACTCTGATGTCTGTGTGATGTCTGATGCTGTGTCGGATTGATTTTCTCGCGATTTTTAGGTTATTTCTAAATCCTACATATTTTCTACTCATTTCACGTTTACGGGATTGAGTCTGTTTCGCTTTATTTTAGAAATTAGGAAATTAGATACAATGATTTTTTCAGAAAAATAAAAACAATTCTAATCCTAGAGAAGGTAACAGTATTGGTACACCGACTTCAAGTCCAAACATACATAACAACAAATACTCTACGTACAAACCTACCTACTAAACGTAGGAATGAACAGTAAGATAGAAAGGCGCATCACGCGAGTGGAAAAGAGATAGCGAAAGCTGTGAAAATGAAATCAGTTTTGATACTCCACGAGGAACATTCAATGTACCAAGACGAGAAAACTTTGTGATATTCTTACTATTAAAGTATAAATCCGGCAAAGGACAAGTTTCACTCACACACCGAGGCTTCCGTACTCTTATGCATGACCTAGAACATGAACACTGACACCAGGGATAATTACTCAACAAAACATGTTACAGACATAGAGCACATATATTAATACTTCCTCCAAGGTTACAGACCTATTTTCTTTATCCAAAGAGATTGTTACTTTACATTAACGTTTACACCAGGTTTAAGTTTATGACACCAACTGTCAACAAAACATTCACTTGTCATTTTTCGTTTCTCTTTTGAGGAATCAACAAGGTTTAAATCTCGCAGGTCGCGCACAATATTATTCAAAAATTATTTACGCACGCTTGTAAGTGTCAGCCAGACACCGTAGCCTCACGAATAGGCTCCCGCATCCTTAAAAAAAAGCTTAAAAATGTAAGACATTAATTACAACAATGGTTTGCTGTTGAAATGTAATTGTATTACTATAAAGTATTCATAGCATTTTCGCAGGTAAAACATGAAAATCACATTGTTATCGTCGCATATATCTATTGCAATTTTGATTTAAAAGTTTACTAAAACATCAATAAAATGAAGTTTTTCTTTTTACATTCATCACATAATATCGTTGGTAAGTGTGGAATTAACAATGGTATAATATGATGAATGTAAATGATATACTTAGTGTGATAAATGAATCAAAAGATTCATTCAATTTAATTTCCTTTTTTTATATTTTCTTCGTAGACATGCGGCGAGAAATTTAAATTTCCAACAGTTTTCTTGTCCTTGTAGTTAGCTCGGATAATCATTGTAAGTGATCATAGTGTTCACGACAATCAATGAGCCTCGTTGCTTACATATCCCAAAACATCGCTTGAATTAGTAAAAATTGATTTATTTATTTATTTCTAGCTTAAGTGTCCGTAGTTCGACCATCGATGATATGAAATGACTGATTTTTGAAGATATGAAATGACTGAATTTTTGAAGATATGAAATGACTGAATGTGCTTGAAACTGGAACTAAAAAAATCCGTCGTTTGTAAAACTTTGGTAAAACTAGAAAACAATATCACAAATATTGGCCAAAAATGTCAATTTGATCAAAATTAATTTTCATACACAAAAATATAATTTTAAAAAAATATTAAAGCAAAAAAAAATTATGTATGAAAATTAACTTGGATCAAATTGAAATTTTTGCCCAATACATATTTGTGATGTTATTTTCTAGTTTTACAAATGAGTTTTTTTAAATAAATTAATGCATTCATTTCATATCTTCAAAAATGTGGGTATGCGCGAGCGAGACGGACGATGGTCGAACTATGTACTACAGATAACACGATGTATTTATTGGTAAACAGAAAGACATGATAAAGAATAATCATAAGATTGTTGCAAACGCGATCGATTACAATAGATGCCCGATGCCCTATTGTTGACCAATCATAATACAATCTAATTGTATGGCTTCAGTCAAACGCAGCCTATGCGGTGAGGTTTACACGATCGCAAAGTAGTGAGTAATGGAAGAATTCGGCTCCTCGTCGGATTTATCTAGCGCGAGGCGTTGCGTAGGCGCGGGCGCAGAGATCTGGAACAATGCAACTTCTATGTAACACTGGTCGCGCATGCGTACCGATCGGTTTACATGCATTATACATAACACATTACTGCAGAATGACTAGTAATATTAGTATACTTCTAATAAGTAGGTTCCAATCCCGCAGTCTATCTTCAATTTCTATATTTGCGGGACTGAAAATTTTCTTTATCATTTATTTGCGTTATTCAGTTGAAATTAATATTTATATAAGGCAAATAAAGCAATAAAATAATGAATATAGTTTCTCTATAAGCAAGAGATCAATAGAGCATGTTCATACGAAATTCATGACCTTATTAGAATGAAACTGACGTTGAAAATCGTGGCAGAAAGGAACGTTACGTTGAATAAATTCGCATAAAACTGATTTGTCTTTCTACTAAAGTTTCGCCGTACCTAAATTCAACCCTGCTCACTACTCGAGTGAGGCACCCGCGAATGGTCATACATGCTTCTCATCAGTCACGTAAATCCCGCGAGATCCCGCACCTGTAATCCCGCAACACGCGGGACTGGAAAACGACGCGGCATCCCGGAATACCGGGATCTCGGTATTGGAAGCCCTTAGTATACATAAGTATGGGTTACCTGAACTTCATCTTGCGAGAACCCGTTGATCTCAACCGGTATAGTCTGGCCGTCTTCAGTGATTACCTGCAACAGTCAAGTTCGTTACTCAAAAAAAGGCAAAGTGTAAGTAGAATACTAATAGGGTCAACAGGTTATTTACATATTTATACGGACCTCAGGCACACGTCAGATACTCCATACAAAAGCGAGCTATCCAGTGCCACATACGCAAGTCGACGTCCATAGAGTGCATTTTATAGGGTCTATCCAAATTGTCCTAGTTTTTAAACTATTGCTCTTAGAGCAAAAAAGCAGCAGTTTTTTGGTAGCTTACATCCTGCACTATCATTTAAATTTATATAAAAAAAATGGGTTTACAGTCTAGATTTTAAGAAAATGATAATAATTATAAAAAAAGAGTAAAAAAATGTACTTTTTTACATTTAGTAATAATATTTTTCGTATTTTAACAATAAGAAAATGTCTGCATGTTTGCTAGTTTTTATTCCTTGCACTTTTGGCTAGCAAATGAGAGTTTTTTCAAGTTTTTAGGATGTCTACAAAAAAAGTTATGGCTAAAGTAGTAAAAGAGATAGTATTTTGATAACGAAAAATCAAAATGGCTGCCATTTCTTTCTGATGATCAATAAATAATATTTTTTGTGTCTTTTGTCGATAAAATTTACTGTATTATACGCTATTAAAGTCTCCGACACTGGAGAACTAACACATTGTATAATACACACACATAAATTATGGTCGTGTCTATTGATCGTCATAGATATGAGTATTCAAAAAGCACCTACAAGTATATTATATAAATTTTGGTGAAATTTCCAATTTGTAACGCAAATAGTGATCGCGGTAAAAAATGTGAACTAACGGTTCGATTTTACAAAATAATGGACAGCAGCGGCCTCGTTCTCGAACAAGGCCTCAAAGACGTATTAGTTCTCTAACTCTATCTATATTATTCTATTGTATTTATATATACGAGTATATAAAAAAAACAACCTGGGCACAAAGCTATATACATTAGTATAATTGTATAAAATAGAACGCGTTTTAATTTGCTTGTATATGTAATGTATGTTACATTAAATATAGTACCTGAGCGACCGAGCTGCACTCGGATTTTTATGATTGAAAATACGAGCTAACCCGGGTTCACTAAAAATTAAACTTAGCAAGATCGATTTATCGTCCCCTGATCTACCTACAAACCAAATTTCATTAAAATCGTTGGAGCTGTTTCCGAGATTCAGATTATATATATATATATACCTAGTCTTGCCATAAATATTGTCACGAAGAAAAAAAAAATTTTTTTATTGCAAATAATATTTATTACTTTTACAGTGTGTTAGTTTAATACATAAATATAAAACAATTTAAAATATAAAAGCTTATTCGAAGTCGTCTCCATTGGCTGCAATACAGTCCTTTAAACGTTGAGGCCAGTTATCAATAGAAGCACGCACTCTTTCCATGGGAAAATTCTTCACTGCCAATCGTATGGATTGTTTTAGAGACTCCAAATTATCATGGCGTTTAGAGCAAGCCATACTCTAAAACTGACCATAAATCATAATCCAGCGGATTAAGATCAGGACTAGACGACGGCCAGTCTTCAGCTCTGATGAAGTCCGAAACGTTCACTTCCAACCAAGACTGCGTGGACCGAGCTTTATGACCTGGCGCCGAGTCTTGTTAGAAGGACCATACTTGGTTATTGAACATGGTGTTGTTAAGGGGCTTAACTACCTTCTCAAGAATGGTATTTTGATACACTTGTGCCGATGTTTTGATACCTTTTTCACAAAAATATGGCTCAGTCACTCCTTCATAGCTAACACCCCACCAAACCATCACTGAAGTCGGATAATGCCCACGTTGCACTCTGTCGACTAATTGGGAAGCTTCCTTAGAGCTTTGAGCATAAATACGGTCATTTTGTTTGTTAAAATGTTGCTCAATTGTAAAGATTTTCTCATCCGTAAACAAAATTTTTCTGTGACCTCCCTTTGCGTACCGCTTCAGTAGTTGTTTCGATTTTACCACCCTATTCTTTTTTAAATTATCAGTTAAAAAATGACCAGTGCGTCTCTTATAGGCTGCAAGTCCTAAGTCATCTTTTAAAATACGCGACATGGTTCTGGGTGCTATCTTCATCTCCCGAGATAAAATCTTTTGCTTTCGGCCAGGATTTCTTCGAATTCTTTCCCTTACTGCTTTGACCACCTTTTTCGTACGAACACTACGTGGACGGCCAGATCTTTTTCTGTCACAAACAGAGGAGGTCTCATTGTACCAATTAATAGCCCGGTACACAAACATTTGACTAATACCAAGCGTATGGAGAGTTTTAAAAATTGCATTTGGCGCCATACCAACTTTGTGTAATGCAATCACAGCGATTCGGTTCTCTTTATCACCCCACTCCATTTTAATATCGCAAAATATTGTACAATGTATTGGCGCCAAAATTAGAAAACTCAATGAACAATCGTATAAAAATGACAGATTCCAAATTCAAATGTAATATCTTTCTTATTTTTAGCTGTAACAGTATTTATGGCCAGACTAAGTATATATATATATATATATATAAACAAGAATTGCTCGCTTAAAGATATTAGATAAGTAAAACTTTAAAACCCCTGAAATATAAGAAACGGCAGAGTTGCAGCTCGTCCTACAAATAACTAGTACCTGCAAGGAGTGTCCGTCCACGGACGTGATGGCGAGCTGCGTGCCATCCTGCATCGTGAAGTGCAGCGGGTTGCCCTGCTCGTCCGTCACCTGCAATACAAACATACCTTACTATACTACTACTCATGTATATAAATAATTCGGATCGCGATGTGCCGAGCCACTGGCCAAACAGACATTGTTTTTTTAAGTGAAACTTTTTACGTCGGTCTCGACGAGAGTTTGGACGTGGATAGGCAATATGCATGAATTCTATTTCATATGAATAATAGATGAGTGGAGTACAAGAGGCCTATGCTCAGCAGTGGGCGATAACAGGCTGAAAATGATGATGATGAATAATAGTTTCAATTGATAAATACAATAAATAACTAAAAAGTAATAGATATACTAAAAATATAATTTTGATTGACCAATAAACTTCCCAGATTTAATATTTTAGCTCCCCTTAAACTTTAAATATCGGAAGTTGCTTTCTCGAAGGGTGCTCTGCCCCTCTCTCACGCAACAACAGTTTGTATTGAACTAGTTTAGCGAACATGAAGCATGACGTCATCGTTCGCGATCGTGTGCTCTCTGTCTAACATGATATTAAAACGCTTCTAACTTTCTTACTTTTGAAGATATTTCACTTTTGTTTTTGTAGAATGGATCTATTCATGGTTAGCCTTTTCATAAGCAAATAAAAATAAATCATACATATTCCCTATTGAGAGCAAAACTTTAAGAACTCACATTTTAGCGCATTTCGTTACATGAGAGAGAAGAAAGATATAACATAGAGAGAAAGAAAGATATATATATTCTAAAAGAGCAAGAGAGAACTACGTATATAACGATATAAAGCAATAAAATAAGATAGTGTCCGGCATCCGCGCATTGTAGATGTACTTAGGCGTACTGTCCACGGGCGCGTCATTTAAAGAATACGTGCAACCTACAACGTTTCAGTTTTATTTCAAGTAGCATCATGAAAGCACGTCCTTTCGTTGGGGAAATATCAAGTGGTGATGACGATGTGATTGGACCCAGTGGACCTTTTGGCTCACTGGACCTTGTGACTATGAACGAAAACGTTTTGAAAATGTATCATTGTCCACCAGTGGCGGACAATGGGAATGGTTTATAAAAATGCGTGTCACTGTCCACCAGTGGTGGACCAACGGGAACAACGTAGAAAGTTGTGGCGTTGTCCCCCACTGGTGGACATCAGCACAAATTGAAACAGGTGTCGATTTCCATCGGTGGTGGACACGGAAGTGGGGGACAACGGGAATCAACGGTTTGTAATACCCGACCTCCCTGAAATGTCTTCTATCCCTTACTTATACCGCATTAATTAACCATTTTCTATGTAAATATGTAAATTCAAATAATATACGGTTGTAAATGTTCTGCGTAACTAACAATATTTAGATATTCTTGTAGATATAAAGTAATTTCAAGTAATCTATTATATCCCTATTAACGTTGTGTTGTTTTGTCTGTTTTAGAAAAATCAACTGTTTTAACATAACTGCTAAACAACTGAAACACATATCGTATCACAAGATGCTGTTTATAAAACTAGCACGAAACGGACACTGGCAGAATCGTGACTTAATTATCTAAGTCAATGATGTCATTAAACCAAGAAGTGAAGTGAGTTTGTAATATAACAATAGGCCTCACCTTCAGGCGTAGCCGTCGCTGAATACTGGTAAAAAAACTTGTAAATGGAAAAAAAAAAAGAAAAAAAAATAACAAAAATTAATAAGGAAAAAATAAACAAATAAAACCATCGGACACGAAGAAGAAGAATATAACAATTTTTTTGTAGGAACTTAAAGCTAGGCCTGGCAGGCAGAGTCTCACCGACATATGCTCCCGCGGCTCCGTTTCCTCCTTCTTTGCGACAAATGTCTCCGAGTACAACTCCGTAGCAGTCACGTCTGACCGTTCCAGTAGCTCCGCCGCCTGGAATTCAGTATTTCGATATTTTTAGGGTTCCATACCTCAAAAGGAAAAAACGGAACCCTTATAGGATCACTTTGTTGTCCGTCTGTCCGTCCGTCCGTCTGTCAAGACCTATATCTCGGGAACGCGTGAAGGAATCTAGTTGAAATTAAAACCATATACGCAGATCCATAGCCTCATGCTGCAGAGAGATAAATCAAACTTCTCAGTTTTCATAAAAAAGTTACAGCCGAATATGTCGCAAAAAACGCATATTACGACAATTGCAAGGGAATCAAAACCTATGGGGTACTTCCCGTTGACCTATAACTGTGCAATTTGGCAAGAAGTATTGTTATATAGTACACATAAAGGAAAAAATCCAAAAACTGTACATTTTTAATTTAACCACAAAAATAGGGTCTTTATGCAAGAAAGGAGGGTCCTAATTTTAAAGTGAGATAACCATATCATATGGTATCATTTAAAAGAGCTTCATTAGCACAAGCTAAAACAAGTTTTTAAATAATTTTTTTAGAATGTTTAATTTAATTTCCCTTCTCACAATGAGAAGATGGCCCGTTCCCAGCAGTCGGACAGTTTGTACAAAACAGGGCTGATAAAAAAAAAAAACCCCTTCTATCCACTAGTCTGTACGGAACCCTCGGTGGGTTAGTCCGACTCGTACTTGTCCGTTTTTTTAATTATAATACACACTGAACTAGCCAGCCATAACATACGCACCACCAACGCTTGATTGGTTTAAGCAAAAAAGACTATTCGAAAGTTTCAACCATCCCACGTCACACCTCCGTGGCCAAAATGGTAAAGGCTAGGTACAGATCGGGATAATCCGGGTTCAACTACCATCGGATGTGTGTAATTTTTGAACTGTCTATTTGTAGACGTATTTCAGTATGTAAAACACTCAAAAAAAAAAAAAATTTACAGACGTGTGACGTCTCTCGTCAGTCTATGGAAGCTGTAAATGGTCCGGCTGAGTCCAGCACACTTGAAGCATGTGTTACAGATGGCCCCACCAACGCTTGATTGATTTAAGCGTATTTATTTAATTAGAAAATTCAATATCTATCTTTATAATACTTACCTTAGTAACATATGATAAAAATCATTACTTTTACAAACAATGGACCTGGCGAGCACAAACTCTTTACAACAAGGTCTACCGCTCATATTACAAATTTTTATTCAGTATGTGCATGATAATGACTGGCCCAGCAGCTCAGTTGGTAGTATGTCTGCTTGCTAAGCTGTAGATCGTGGATTCGATCCCCACTCAGGACTAGCATTTGTGTGATGTGCATGGGTGTTTGTTTTGTGTCTGGGTGTTTATAGGTATCTTCTAAGTACGTATTTACAAAAAAAAAGTGTATATGTATTATATCAGCCATCTAGTCTCCACAGTACAAGCTTTGCTTAGTTTGATCTAGATGGCGTTGTGTGAAATTTGTACCATTTTTTTTTATTGCTGTAAAGGTCGTATACAGCCTAGCGCATCTTCATAGAAAAGTGCTTTATATAAAAAAAAAAAAGGTTATTTGTATTCTATCAACCATCTAGTTTCCATGGTTTGGTTTTCCAAAGCTTTGCTTAGTTTGGGCTAGATGGTTTTGTGTGAAATGTCCACCAATATTTATTTATTTATAGAAACTTACAAAATATATGAAACAGTTGTGAAATTAACACTGTTTGACGCAAACTTCAACAGTTTTTTTTTTATCTTTGGCTGCTAACTCTGAAGTTCATTCTTCCAACAATAAACGGAAGCATCAAAGTGACGAGATCTAATGAAGACAAATATTATAAGAAATTCAGACATTAACTTTCTTAAAAGTTTTCCATTAACAAAATTGAAAAGATGAACATGAAATTGAAGAATTTATTTTAGTTGACAAAGGCAGCATGTCCAAACAGTTTTAGCCTGCCCGTGGGGCAAATAAAAAATCAAGTTGTCTGAAGGGATATCGAATTGTCAAATTCGAACAGAATTTCGCACCCGTTTCATACATTGCGACTCAAATCATTATTTTTTTTATAGATTTTATCTCTTTGAAAGATCCCGTTCTTATTATGCAGCGTAGCGTCCTAATCTCTTTGGTTGTATAAGCGCACCTGTTCCGGGTCGATGAGCTGGTAATCAGGTGAGCGCGGGTCGTCCACGTCGTATGTCACGTATATGACGCGCTCCTCGACTCCGTCCGTGGAGGTCTCCACCACGAGCTCAGTGCGCGGCTCGGGAGATCGAGCCGGCCGAGCGGAGCGAGCGACCGCCGGCGCAATTTTCACCGGCGCGATGCTCACCGGCGCATGCTTCGCTAGCAGGCTCACCTGCTTGTGCACGTGCTGGAAACAATCATAGTTGCATTCGATACGGCCGCGAGTGACTACACGACTCCACGACTGCCACTCACGTATGCGCCGTACCTTTGAAAAAGACCGCCGAATCCGGTCGAAACTATAGTCGGATTTTTCGACTCAAAACAGACGTAGAGACCCGTAGTTTTTATTTAAAATGTGTGAAAAACACGTTAGTTTCCATAGTAAAATACAATCATACATAAATGTATTCTCGAAAAACATAACCCTCCTTCTTACGCAGTCTGGTAAAAAGTAAAAGACCTCGTAGAGCACTCCGATTCAGAACATACAACTAGAAGAGGCTGAAAATTGGGAATATGCATGATTTATCTTTATTTGATCATAAAAAAGTTAACCAAAAATAGGTCCATTAAACAAAATTAAAACATTCAAATACAAGAAAGTTACAAGCAAAACTATTTGTCTAAGTAATAAAGTAAAAGTATAAGAAATAGAAATAGGATATATAAATAAAATGTTTAAATATATTCATACAAAAATATTATATATTGATTAGTTGTACCAAAGCGTCACTAAATGGCGCTGAACTGTTTGTTAACCCGCGATGGCGACATTCGCCTGCAATCTACGACGTGTTTTGGTGCTAGTTATATTAAAACGTCTATACACTCTGTAGAGATCTGATTTTATTCAAAATCTATTTCCTGACTTGGTACACCTTTGGACACTATTATTCCTATGAAATAAAATTCATGCATATTCCGTATTAGATGATACAAGTGAGGTAAGTTGTGATGTCACCTTCTTGTGTTTGTTGAGGTTGGAGCAGTCGGCGAAGGCGCGCGGACAGAGCGGACACTTGAAGGGCCGCTCGCCGGTGTGTCGGCGCGCGTGCTTCGAGAGCGCCCAGCGCGAGCCGCAAGTGCGTCCGCACCACCCGCACGCGTACACGCCGCCAGAGAACGTGTGCGGCGTCGGCGGGGAGGGGGGAGGGGCCGCGACGCCGCCGCCCGACCCCGCACCCACACTCGCACCCCCCGCACCCGCGCCCGTGCCCGCCGTCTGCCTGCAACACATCGTCGATGATGTGATAAACCATTCCACTCCACTTCTTCATCTTTCCGCCAAAAAGCTCACCCCACATTTCGCAAAACTGGAAATCCCATACACATACTGGAATCACTGGAATCCCACAATAGGTTCTCACGCTCCTTCCTCCCGCGAACAAGCAAAATGTGGAATGTCCTTCCTCGGAAGGTTTTCCCGACGAGCTTCAACAAAGAGCGTTTTAAAATGGGTGTCTCAAGCACCTCTCCGGACTAACAAAGCAACATTAATGTCACTTATGTTGCAATTGTCCATAGGCGATGGTTATCGCTTACCATCAGGCGAGCCGACTGCCTTTTTGCTGCCCTTTATTATAAAAAAAAACTCTTAATATGTATGAATAAAAACCGGACAAGTGTGAGTCATACCAAGGGTTCCATACAAACTAGTATATAAAAGGAGGAAATCATATTTTTTTATATTTTCCTTCATAATCCGAAAAATATATATCGTAAAAATATTTAAAGACCTGTTTTAGCTTATGCTAATGAAGCCCTTTCAGATGATACCCCACATGATACGGTTAATTCACTTTAAAATTTGGGCCCTCATTCCTTGCATAAAGACAATATTTTTTGTGATTAAATTAAAAATATCTAGTTTTCGGATTTTTTTCCTATATGTGTACTATAACACAATATTTCTTGCCAAATTTCATAGTTCTAGGTCAACGGAAGTACCCCATAGGTTTTGATTCCCTTGTGAGTGTCGAAATGGTGCGTTTTTTACGACATATTCGGCTGTATTTTTTTTACGTAAGCCGAGAAATTTTATTTTTCTTTATGCACCAAGAGACTATGGATCTGCGTATATGGTTTTAATTTCAACTCGATACCTTCACGCGTTCCCGAGACAAAGGTCTTGACACCCGGACGGACGGACGGACGGACAGACAGACAGACGGACAGACGAACAACAAAGTGATCCTATAAGGATTCCGTTTTTTCTTATTGAGGTACGGAATTCTAAAAATAAACCGTTCATTGGTCACTTGGGAGTGAATTTTGAAAGATTTCAAATTCGTATGAAATAAGTCACCCTTGTTGAAATCTGTTCGTTTTCTCTCATGTAGAGTGATGAAGTTAGTAGTGTAGTGTAGTATGGAGTAGTATAGTCTAGCGTGGTATAGTGTAGTGTGGTACAGTATACTATAGTGTAGCGTAGTACGTGTAACATATTATAAAAATAAAATATTAAATTTCTAATTAAAAAAATACGTAACCGCGCCATCTGTCGCAATATAGGCAAACCACTTAAAAAAAAAACAAATTCAAAAACTAAAAAAAAACAAACAAAAAACAAATTCAAACAAAACAAAAATAAACAAAAACAAAATCAAATTCTCTAACTTGGGATAACCTAGGATTAGCGCCCTCTAGCGGTATGACGATGCACTACCTGAGCTGCTATTTACCGATCACATTGATTCCTTTAAGTGGTTTGCCTATATTGCGACAGATGGCGCTGTTACGTATTTTTTAATTAGACATTTATTTAATATTTTATTTTTATATGTTACATACGGAGTAGTATAGTGTACTGCAGTGTAGAGTGATATAGTGTAGAGTAGTGTAATGCGGAGTAGTGTAGTTTAGTGCAGAGTAGTGTAGTTCGGAGTAGTGGAGTGTAATGTGGTGTAGCGCAGCAGTGTGTTGGTAGTATGTTACTGACTGTGCGCGCGCATCGTTTCCAGCCGCGTGCCGCTTGAGGTGCAGCCTGTGCTGCGAGGAGGTGGTGAAGCGTGCGGAGCAGTGCACGCACTGGAACGGCTTCTCGCCGGTGTGGATCCGGCCGTGCTCCGACAGGTTGCCCTTCTGACTGAACGCCTTGCCACACACTTTGCACACGTACGGCTTCAGACCTGCACACGTACACAACTTTATACAACATTTTATATACCCTATATATGTATAATTGTTATCATCCTTCAAAATATAAATATATAAACAAGTATAAGTTCAGAAAACTCTTAGTTCCCCGACAAAAAAGACTAAATACAGACGTTATTTTTATATAAATAAATATTTGTGGACATTTCACACAACACCATCTAGCCTAAACTAAGCAAAGCTTGTACTATGGAACTAGATGGCCGATAGAATACATATATACTTTTTTTGTTATAAATATATACATATTATACATAGACACACCCAGACACAGAACAAACATCCATGCTCATCACACAAATGTTTGCCCTGGGTGGGGATCGAACCCACGACCTTTCAGTTCAGCAGGTAGACGTAAACACACTACCAACTGAGCCACAAGGCCAGCCAAATGTAATGTATTTATTTATTCTACTAGAGAAGCCCTTTCATTTGATTCCCATATTGTTGTGTAGGGGTTGTGAAAAAATATGAAAACCGCCATTTCGTGGCGGCGGCCATATTGAATTTAGAATGATACTCAATATATTTCATTGTATTGTCATCTAAATTAAAGGCGTGTACTAAATATCAGATCAATCTGTCAACGGGAAGGGGTCAAATTTCGGTTACTAAATTTGACCCCAACAAACAGGGTAAGCTAAATAAAACCGTTTTATATACGCGACAAATTCGTTAAAATTTGTTTCATTTCTCTATATGTGTTATAGTATAGTAATGGTAGTCGACCTTTGTGCCAGCGCATGTGTAGCGTGAGGCTGGTCTTGTGTGAGAAGCGCTGCTTGCAGAGCTCGCACACGTACTGCCTTATGCCCGAGTGGAGCAGCTGGTGGTTCAACAGGTTGGCCTTCGTCTTGAACGACGCGTTGCATAGCTGCACGGAACATACACACTTCAATACAACCGCCCTCCGTTTAAGGTTCGAGCACATTATGCCGGGCCGCAGCGGGACGGGCCGCATCGCAAAAATACACTCAGATCGGTCATTCATTTTTAACACACTTCCAAAAAGAAGGAGGTACTCAATTAAACTGTATGTTTTTCTTTGTATATATGTTCAACGATTACTCCACCAATATGAATTGTTTTTCAAATACCTCAGAGGTATACATTATTAAAATCGGTTCAGTACTTTGGTTTTTATCACAAAATAACTGAAAACATGTCGTCCAAGATATAATATATAACATATATCCAAATAATGAATAATAGGCAAGTAAAAAAAGCTTTTTGTCGTCTTTGTTACTGTACTCAAAATACGTGAATGCGTTGCGGCCCGGCACGTCACTATGTGCCAAGCACAAGTTTTGCATTGCGATGCGGCCCGGCATAATGTGCTCGAACCTTTAACCTCATCATCGTCGTTTTCGTCTCGCCCACAACGAGTTCACTGCTAGACATAGGCCTCCCCCATGGATTCACAAAAAGACAGATCGGAAGCGGCTCGCATCCGGCTTCTTCCCGCCACTGAGCGTCACGATATTATAAAAGCGAAACTGACTCTGTCTGTAGTCTGTTCAGTACCCCTTCATATCTAAACGGCTAAATAGATCATTATGAAATTTGGCACAGACATTTCTTCCTGGAGAATGACAGGCTATATTTTATCATTATCACCATTCTTCATCACTACGCGTGTGACATCGCGGGGCGCAGCTAGTCTTCTATAGAAGACAAATGCTTTCGTGCCCCGTTTTCAATAGAAGATATTTTTGCCTATTTTTAATTTCACAATATTTTTCTAAAGTATAACGAGGTAACAGGTTTTTACATTGTGACACCCCGGCGCGGCGCTGAGGGCACGGAAATCGGTTTTAGGCGTGGCGCTCAATAGGTTAAGGAGGGTAATTGCAATGTATAACAAACTGAGACTAACGAGTATAATCTAGATTAAGAGAACTGTTGCCGCGCGATCTCCCATACAAATAGGACAAAACTGTTTTCTAACCCTAAACATTAACCGATTTCGTAGATTCTTTTTTATCTGATTAAAATCAGAAATGTGTCTTTACGGTTTCCTTTTTTCAAATTTCGTTATAATTTCCAAGTTTAATTTTTTTTTGTGTGTATTTAAAAAAAGCAAATCGTAGAGGCATAGTTATTAATAGTTCTAACCATCATATAAAATCGAATGGACGAAATTGGATAATATTTAGGGGTTGAAAACAGTTGTTGTGTGTTAAACGCGTAATTTTGTGGCTAAAGATAGCGCGACGACGATTCTCTTAAGGTGAAGCTCAACACACGCAGCTATCTTTCTCGCACGTCACCTTTTTGACATATAAAATCATTGGTTAGGGATATTTAAAAACTGAGAAATTTATTTGTTTATTTAGATAGGGTAAATATGAAAAAGGAGGCCAAGACACATTTTGGGTATATAAATAAATAATAATAATAATAAATATGAAAAAAAAGTTAAATTTCATGTTTTATTACTTATAAAAGCGACGGAGTAGTGAAAAAACATATATTTTCCTACTCCTTAGCCAATTTAAAAGATATCGAAGATTTTTTTTTCAAATATTTCTCTATCAAAATAAACAAATTCATTTTTCTTATTTTTAATCCCTACTCAATGATTTTATATGTTTAAAAATGTTGTGTTGCGCGAGAGAGATAGCTGAGCCCGTCGAGCGCACCCAGGAGAGGCCTGGTTTTCGAGTTAGCTGTCACCTTGCATTGGTAAGGGCGCAGCTGTGTGTGCACTAGCTGATGTCTCTGCAACAGCTGCTTGTGCTTGAAGCTCTTGTTGCACTTGTTGCACACGAACTTCTGGTTAGAGTGTTCCGCTTCCTTATGATATGTTACGGACGACGGGTGGTTTAGCACCTGCAACAAACACTTGTTTCGAACCCAAACAAACAGTACAGACAAACAGACAGATTTGCAGTATTTATTTACCTTACTGAGCGAAAGTTTTTTATAATTTAAGAGTGGTTTCCGAATCCACAACTCCCGTGTTGTTGCAACGACGGTATGTAAATTTTTTTTCGTGGTAACTCTCGCACATGTTACAAAATAATAAACAGCTTTACCGAAAAAGTTACTTAACTTTGATTAACGTCTCAAATTCTCCGTCTTCTTCCCGCAAGCGTCATTACTTGTCAGCGAGTTGACAAAATATTTAAAAACTTAACTATATATTTAGTGTTTTATATGTACATAAATAGTTTCCTCTTCGAGGTCTTCAATCTGGTATTCTTGTCTACACGTGTTTCACTTCTTCAGGAGGCATCTTTAGGACTTCAGGACTCTTCGAGCTCTTGCGCGAGAAGCTAAGCCGGTAGTAAACGTCACGAAAATATTAATATGCAAGATAAATCTATAAAATAATTACAGACAAAGCTCAAAGCAGTTTGGCAAGCCCCCCCTCCTTCATTCCTTTAGTCGATCGTTTAAAGTGTAAAAATTATGTGGTTGATGGCCAACGGTGCAATAGGGAATATGCATGATTTATTTTTATTTGGTCATTCAAAAGTTAACCACAAATTGATCCATTCCACAAAACTAAAATACCTTCGAAATTAAGTAAGTTCGATGCATTTTAATTTCATGTTAGACAGAGAGCACACGATAGTAATGATAACGCCGTGGTTCATGTTCGTCGTACAAATCCAATACAAACTGTTGTTTCGCGAGAGAGGGACAGAGCATCCTTCCCCTAAAACTTTAAATATTCATATCTCGGAAGTTTATAGACTGATTCTTTTTTTTTTTTAGTATACGTATTACATTTCAGTATGTTGTCAATTAAAACTATTATTCCTATGAAATAAATTTCTCGGCTTACTTATAAACTCTGAATAAGCGCATTTTAGTTAAACAGTGTTTTGTTCAGTTTTCGCACGTGACAGTTCCTGTCTGAACGAAAGTGGCAAGTCCTTATTTAGTGAATAAGATTTTATCATGCGTTTAAGACGGTTCATGCATATTCCGTATTGAGAGTATCCCTGGCGGGACACCGTAGACCGTAGATAATACCTTCCCGCAGAGATCGCAGGCGTACCCCGGCGCGGCAGGTGCGCGCGCGCGGTGCTTCACTCGGTGCAGCGCGAGCGCGCGCGGGTACGCGAACACGGCGCCGCACACCGAGCATGCGTACGGACGCTCACCTCTGTGCGCCGCCTGCGGACCGAACAAACAGAATATAACGCTAAGAGATAGATGGAGAATATGTACTAAAAATATTTTTACAATCGTTTAAAACAGATTAACTAATATAAATATATATTTTCAAACTAATTATCTTCATCATCAACGTAATTTCAGCCACAAGAAGTCCACTGCTTGACATAGGCCTACCCCATGGATTTCCATAAAGACCGGTTGGAAGCGGCCTGCATCGAGCGTCTTCCTATGAAACCACTTGTATGACCACTGCCACCTGCTTGTATGCCACTTGTATGATATCTTCTGCCCTCCTTGTGGCTGGTCTAATTATCTTACATGGAGATAAACCATTGTTAAAACATCACCTGTAACAGTGCTGTTTATATATATATATATATATATTTCAAATTTTGATTTGCGTCGAAATGTATGAAACGGGAGTGAAATTCTATTCGAATTTAGCAATTCGATATCATTTCAGTTATCATTATCAACTTGATTTTTTTCGCCCTACGGGCAGACTAATACTGTTTGGCCGTATTGCCTTTGTCAACTAACCCGAATATGCATGGAGCGGCTCTGCTTGCTACTGAACATCTTCTCGCAGTGCGGACAGGACAGTTTCACCTTCCCCGGGCTCGCAGCTGCTTCCGGAGGCTCCTCAGAGCCCTTATCCTCACGGGCGGCTGAAACCAATAGTTTAAACTTTCAATTACCCAAGGCTTCTGTACTCCCATGCAACATATGAACACAGAAAACAGGACTAATTAGAAAAATGTGCTATAAATCTATGAATATTTGTAATTTCACATATTTTCTATACAGAAACATTCTGAAGAAAAAAAACTGATAAATGCGCCATCTAGCGGACTTTGATAAGCAAGATGGCTGCAGGTTACGCTATTACATACCTAAATGAAAAATATTATATAAACAAAGCGCCATCTAGCGCCATTTATGTGAATTCATAAATTTCATTATTAAAATGACAAATAAACTCCCTGCCAACCTGAGTAAAATACTCACCAGTTTGGTCAGTTGCGTCTCCTTTCCCCGGTGGTTCTGTAGAGTCCGCTTTATCAGATTCAGTCTCCATCGGTACATTGGTTGCACCGTTCTCGGCCGCGCTGGCCGGTTCCGGATTCAAATCCGGCAAGGAGCCGCCAGGGCCGGCGTCAGGAGTCTTCACTTCTACTTGGGTAGATGCAGGACTGAGCGCCAGGGGATCTTTCTCCGTGGACTGAAATGCGATATTTTTTTATTGTTGTAAAATAATATTTTCTCTGCCCGTCTTACAATATAAACGACAATGGTGAAATTGCGACTTGTGAGAACGCGTAATTTCAAAAATATACTTTCTGATTTCGATAATGTTCAGAGGCAACTTACATTACTTACTTCATATAATGGGTAACTGGTAATACGACTTGCTCCAGCTCGTAATGCAAGGAAAAATCGATTTGTTAACATAAATCCGTTTATATGGAGCAAATCGCATTTAATGCAATTCGTTTTTTTTTCTTTTGAATTGATATAAAAATAGCTGAAAAACATAGACATAGATAGATAGCGGTGATTATTGTGATAGTCCCATATAGATTTTATCAAAATCTACTAACCTAAAAAGTACCTTATTTTTTATCAAAAAAAACATGCAAGTAAACGAATTCCATTATTTTGAAGTAGTTTTTTTTTTTTTAAACTATAACAAAATTAGTCGCAACTGTTTCACACATTTAGTAAATTTCAATGAAGCTGCGTTAGGCAGCACCACTACTGACTGCAGCGAGGTTGTCCTTCTCGCACGGGATGACATTCTGTCCCTGGTGGCCGGTGTCCGCCTGGTGCTTGTTGAACTCCAGCCGCGTGCTGCAGGTCTCGGAGCACTGCCGGCACTGGTACAGCACCGGGCCGTGCTGCGCCACGTGCGACATGTAGCGGCCGGAGCACGAGAACTCCTTGTCGCATATCGCGCATTTCTCGCGCTTCTGGTTCAGACGACCTGAAGTTGACGTCGTGTTAGTATTGTTACATATGTCAGTTTACGAAACTTAACACTCACATTGGAAATAAACGGCTGAAACGATTTCGATTAAACTTAGCTAAGAACAGTCTCTAGATCAAAATCGGTCCATTCGTTTGAGATCTACGATTATTATCACTTATTTATTTGATCTCTTAATTATTATTTTTTACATAAAAAATATAAACTTATAAAAATAACATAAACATTGTAAAAAAAAATTAAAACTAGTAAATAAAAAACATAGAGGGTGTGATAAACTAATTTTCAATTTTGGAATCCGTTCGCGTCACTCAGTCAATCAAGTGTCCCCCGCCTATCTACAGGCTAAAAGGTTGACTTTGGACTTTGGAGATATGAAAAAAATCATGCTTGTGGCACATATGATACAATCAAAAGGATAACTATCGCGGGTATGTAGAGTTTACAATTAACGAGTAATATTCGATCATCGAAAATACGCATTACGTATTTTGAAGTCGGTTTTTTCAGTTTTTTAAACTATAATTTTATTAGTTCACATAAATTATGCTGTGCAACTACGAAACCCTACTTTACACGTGACACAACACGCACTTTACCATCTATGCTTCTTGAAGTACCGGGACCTAGAACAAAGTAAATCACGTATGTTAAGTAAGAGAAGCTAACCTTTAGGCCTCCCCCTCCCTTTTCCCTTAACGACGACCACCAGTTCCCCCGAGTCGGTGTGTCCGATCACTTCGGGAACTTTGAGCGCGGGCTCCGGGCTCGGCAGCTCTACGTCCGGCTTCAGTTCCGGCTCGCTCTCCTCACCGTCCGTCACGCCTTCCTCTTTGAAGATCTTCTCTAGCTCTTTACCCTGAAACACGCGATTTTACCCGACTGCGTAAGAAGGAGGGTTGTTTTTCGAGTGTATGTATACATGTGGGTATGTATGTATGTATGTTTCTATATAATTATCTACAGCATAAACGGCTTGACCAATTATAATTGATTTGTGAGACAAGCCAATTTGATGTGTGAGGTGTCGTTAGAATTGTCTTCACTTCCTGAGTGTCATAGGCTATATTTTTTGTAATAACACTAAATATCTCGCAAAAATAAAAGAATGCGTTTTTTCGCAATAAACAAGTGATTTAATTAGAATTGATCTAAAGAATACATAATATTGTGTGCGCATTTATAATCTTTTACAGTGATTTCACACATATTTTCTTACAAGAAACGTACACTCAACAGCGTATCAAGCATAACGACGATATCATAGATGACGAAGACATTGAGAGGGAGCGCAGACTCGTTCACGTGACCTCAAGGTGGACTCACGGCAATTAATACGCTCCGTGGTATTTTAAATTGTAAAATTAGAAATGACGACCGAAACTACCAACAGTATTGTGCGCGAGTTAGTTAAAACAGTGCGCGACCTACAGGAAGAAGTGTTTCATCACTCAAAAAACTAATTGTGGAACAAAACTGACTGGAAATTCAACAGGGCGTTGGCTGTTAGAAGCAATATGTTGTCTCGCAGACAGATTTGCTCGCTGTACGGTAGCAGTAAAGGTCGATCTTTATAGGGCTTACTGCCAGTCGTTTTATACGTGCAGTCTGTGGGTCAACTATTCGCTGAAAACAATCAACGCCTTGCGCGTGCAATACAATATCGCGTTTAGGATCCTATTGAGGCTGCCTTGGCGCTGTAGTGCGACGGGTATGCGGACGCTCGGGTAGATGACTTTTACGCTTTACATATTAGTCTAGTAAAAATAAATCCGTTTGTATGGAGCACATCACAGTATTTGCAACTGGGGGGATTCTTTGAAATTATGATAGGAAAATAGCTAAAAATCATAGATCAACAATAATCCCCGATTTATAGACTAGCTGCGTTCCGCGGTTTCACTCGCGTAGTTATGAAAAACGGTGATGATAATGATAAGTAGGTTATGCCCGTCTCCAGGTCCAAAGCTATCTCTATACTAATTTTCATAACGATCGGTTCAGCTGTTTGAGCGTGTAAAAGTAACAAAATTAGCTTTTATAATAACATTAAGAAATTGTGTCAAATGTATGTATGTATTTCAAAACACCAGTACATTAATTTAAATAACAATATACTTAGTTGTCTTTTATGTTGTCACTAATCTTATTTTTACTAGACTATAATGCGCAAGCGAGCTGCCTCGTTGCTCAGCCGTGTCCGGGGCAGCTCCAACAGCATTCTAAGTGTAGTAGCAGGTCGCATCGACTGTCCGATTCTCTGCGGGGCAGCACGACTACATGTAGATAGAAAAAATAAATACATAAAGCTATTGATTTTTTTTTATGTGTTTCTTTGACTTTATTTTTCCGTTTTTGACATTTTTAAATTTACTATTTTGACAATATTAATTAATTAATTTTTATTTGATCCATATTTGCTTTTCTTTTTATTTGTGACATTTAATTTTACTATTTATCATTATGTTTTTGATTCTATAATTTTTAGATTATTTTATACTTAGTTACATTTAATTATTTTTTATATAGTATTTATTGGCTTTTTATGTGTAAGATTATTATTAATTAATTGTATTATCTCTATTTTGTAATATGGGCTCCAGTGGCTTGAAATAAATTGATTACACTGCTCTACAATTATTTTTTTGTTGCCCTGGATATCTTTGCAAATTTTTATGTTTTCAAGTGCCCAGATTATGAATTTATTCATGAAAGTACTGAATGTGCTCATGTTTTTTTATGATTTTTACATATCTTTTAGTGTTTTTTTATTTTTTTTATAGAAGATAGATCTACGATTGACCACCAACTCGCCTAATGTTAAGCGACGGTGTGGCCGAGGATGGAGCTGTTTGTGTTGCTATTCTTGTTTTTCGATACTTGTAATGTAAAATGAAGATAATTATTTTAAAAAAAATGAGAGCAAATCTTACAAAATCATTGATAGTTTTATGAATTGTGAGCATAAATATATCCAAAATCAATCTTATATTTAGGGCAACAAAACCACTGTAGACCAATGTTATTATTATATTATTTTATCGAAATCGTAAGTTAGACTGCAAAAACTGATTTTCTGGAGTCAGTTATTTTGTTTTTCTTTTAATGTAGATAATTGCGACGATATTAGAGGCAGAGAGATACAGAGTCCATTTTAGCTTAGTGAAGCAAGTTAATCATAGCCTCATGCGGCTAGGCACATCCCTAGGCCCGTCATTGCTCAGGACAGTGTCTTCGAAATAAGCTCATAGTTAGTTCTATGATTTTCTAGGCATAACTAATATGCATATCCATGCCGAATTACAGCTTTCTACTACTAAGTCCTTGAGCAAAACCTTGGACAGTCAGACAGAGAGACGGACATGGGGAAACTATAAGGGTTCCTTGTTTACTATGGAACCCTAAAAAAGCCTAGTCAAACATAATTTCAACGAGAAAAAAGTATCACCAAATCTAAGATGATAATGATTATGTCTAACCGCTAAGCCGTAGGTTGTGGGTTCAATCCCCACCCAGGGCAAACATTTGTGTGATGAACGCGGATGTTTGTTCTGTGTCTGGGTGTTTATAAGTATCTTAAGTATGTATTTACAAAAAAAAGTAAGTATTCCATCAGCCATCTAGTTTTCATAGTACAAGCATTGCTTAGTTTGGGCTAGATGGTGTTGTGTGAAACCCTAATCAATATTGATTTATTACCTGGACGACCTCCTTGAACCTAGTGGGTGTTTTCCTCTTCCTCTTGCCCGTGGCCTCCTCGTCCCCCCTCTCCTGCTTGGCCTGCTGCAGCTCCCGCTCCTTGAGGGCGGCTTCTTGCTCCACCTCCTCGGGCGTCTTGTGCTTCTTGGGGGGACGGCCGCGCTTGCGACGCGGCTTGTCCACGCCAGCCACTTGGAGGGAGATCGCGTGATCAGGTTGGTATGCACCATTCTCCATGTCCACTGGGAAATGTTTCTCAACAGTTAGATAATATAAGATAAATTATTATAGTATAGACGATTTCTATACCAAAGTTTTGGCAATGGACTCTCCATTACCAAAACACAACAACACAGGTTAATTATAGGAACCTGTGGAAACATTATCATTAGATTCTCACCTTCAGACACATAATTTTCTGAAACAGTTTGTGTTTCTTCCAAAACAGTCTTTTTATATTCTAACTCTCTCTGATGAAGGGCTCTGATCACTTTCTGAAAATCAAGAAATTTAATATTTTTAAATCTGGACAACCGGTTCTTGAAAGTATGATACAGATAAATATTTACCTGAACCACAAGATGGTTCAGGTAAATAACCCGAACCATCTTGTGGTTCAGGTAAATATCTAAATAATATAATGTAGCCTTCAAGGTCAATCAGGCCTATAAACATTTACCTATAATCTAGGTAATAATTAATTAATTAATACAGTTCATTACATTGCATTTTTTCTAAGGATAGTGTTATTATTTATGATTTTAATTGCATAGTATAATTACATTTGTACGCCAGCAGTGGACAGTGTAGCGCTCGTGGCGTAGCTTGACTAGGTGTTCCCGAACGATCACTAATGTTAAGAAACGGACGGACCGGTCAGTCTTCGGATGGGTGACAGTGAGTGGTATTTTCTTTCTGAGCGCTACCGTGGGTCGGATGACACGTTTAATTGTAGGTCCCGGTTGTACAGCAATCGTCAAGCCAAATCAGAGGCCTTTCGGCGGCTTAATAACTCAGACAATAGGGCTGGCCACTTAGTCTATACGAACTTACTTACTTAGTGCACAAGAACATAATTATGTTCCCAGTATATGTTAAGATCTCTATACCACTTTGTATGTGTGTGTGTACTACTATGTTCTGACAAATAAATAAATTTTGAATGAATCTTTATTAATAATACGAGAAGCAATACTGTAATAATGTAACAAGAAAAGAAATACAAGTTCAAGGAATAGCAAATAGTGGCTTTATTACTTAAAATGAAATATATTTCAGTTTAAATAAAACTTTACCTACATACATAAGTACAGTAGGACTATTTAGAAATTTTTGGATTTCGAATCCAACAAATTGTTATTAAAGAATACTGTATTTTTTAGGATAAAATAGTACATTTGTTTGCTTCACAACTAAACAACTGGAAAGATTTTTATATAAATAGTTAAGAGAGTGCTTAGTACAGTAACATTTCTCATTTTATCTTGGTTAAACGTAAATTTAATAGTAGATATAACTTTGAGTCATGCTGTTTTTAAACTATTTTACTTCAGTGCAGTGCTACGATATAGTGAGAAACATCAGTGTGAATTTATTGCAAAGACCTACCTATCTGACTAGGTCACTGAGTTCTGTGATATATCAGTTGACAACCAAACCCAAATTCAGGATAAACTAAGTTTTTCCCAGGCTTAACTAATTTTTAATAAAACAAATGCATTTCAGATAATAGATAATTTTTTTATCTTCTTTACAACACAATTTATTACGTGCACAAAATAATCAAAGTATACTTCGTACTACTAAGTATAGTATCGGCTTAAATAAAAGACCATGTCTACCAGTGGGGTAATCTATAAACACAAGGCACAAGGAGAGTGCAAGACACAAACTGAAAAATCTCCGCTAGTGTAGGCACCAAAATACCATTGCTTGACTATTTGGTTTGGACTCGAAAAATTATTACAGACTAGACCTTACCAGTATATCCTAGAATATAATAGGATCAACCAATTCTGCCTAGGCGAAATTAATTTATCCTATCGGGTTTAGGATGAACTAGTTTGACCTAGGCTTAACTAATTTATCCTAAATTGGCTAAGAATTGACTAAGGATAGGAAAAACTAGTTTATCCTAAATTCGAGTTTGGCCGGTAACAAATCTTTTAAGACTACATTGCAATTTATGACAAAAACTGGCCGCTGCATGCAGCAGACCTAAGAAATAAGTGTGGCAAGAGTACCTGTCCATTGACAATCAAGTTTATGAACTCTACGGTGGCTTCCAACTGTATGGTACAACCAGGACAAATAGTTCGTGGCAGTTGGCCATCATCGCATACCTGTAAATTAAAACACAATTCAGACGAAATGCATGAACAACATAATCAAAAATCCGATCAGCTGTTTGTCAACAACAATCATTTAGAAACTGCAGAAGTTTTAAATCTGAATTCTTACAATAATTTATTCTGAAAGGAAGTATACTGAGTTATTTCATATAAAACCAGAACGTGATGAGGATCTATTAATCCAAATCAAGAAAAGGTCTTCTGATTCGTTTTTAACTTATCAAAATAATAAAAGTCATGTAAATGATTCAGACGAAAATATAATCGGCCATTTTGAAAAGTATCCAGCGAGTCAATACAGTCCCAATATATATTAAAAACGTACCTTGATAGGCAGATATGCATTAACTTGATCGCTTATGTTTTGATTATTTTCTTCAGCTGAATATAAAAATGTTCCATTGTCATTTTCTTCACCACATAATCTACAAACAGTGGAATTATAGAGAAACACTTCCATGCCTTATTGTTACTAAAAGCGCCATCTGTTTCCGACTACACAACTAACATATCATCTAACTGGTCTGTGACAACCTGTGACAACTAATAATTCACAGATTAGATTTTATTATTCATCTGTACTATTGACTGTATTGTAACTGTAACGTGTAACCCCAACTATGTTAATAGTCACGCTGCGATGTACCAAAAAACTTACAAGTGTTCAGAGTCCCCAAAAAAAAAGAGTCGCGGCATTTCAGCCGCGATACCACTCTCCAAATTCATGCCATTGTTACAATGCAATTTTCTGCTTATGACGCGCGAAGTTTATTTCTTGAAGGAGTTTTATTTATTTCTGTTTCCTTTATATAATTAGGTATTTCTAGTTATTTAATTTGTATTTAGGTTTTTTGTTATTTTTATTTATACAATAGTTTTATTTTAAGTATAAAGTTGTTTTAGAGGTAAAATTGGGAATTGGTTAAACAATATCGATTTTATTTATTTGTATAAAATAATTCACTCCATAACGCACCTGAATTACTTTCACAAATGAACTTTAACAGAAAGTATAGTAGTTCACGTATGTCCAATAAAATAAATCTCTTCGCGCTACAAACTTATAAAAGCAATATTTCGTATTATGATCCGCTAGTAAGGATAGCTCAGCAATCTATTGGCTGTATTAATAATAAGCTAGATATTGATATTTTTGCTCCTAAATTATCTTTTTATATTAAATCAGTGAGGATATCCTCTATACCAAATCCATAAAATCAATTGCAAAATGAATAAAATTTAGATTTGTTGTTTGTTTGTACACATATTCACCGTATGTAAAGTTACAGAATATTCATAGTCTATCTCTCTTTTTTTTTACTTTGTTTTAATTTAATATTTAACCTATAGAATACCTAAAATGTTATTGCTCATTGTATACATGCTTTGGACTATCTGATCGGTTGTCACGACGTGTTATCTTGTAATAAGTAAGATTATATTCGGTTTTGTATATTTAAATAAAAAAAGGGGTTTAAATGTATAATGTTTCTATAAATGGGTTTTTATATGTTACAATTTTTTGTGAAATGTAGAGATTGAGGTTTGTGGGAAAAGTTGTTTCGATAGCTATTTTTAGAATATGTGATCTCTGTTTCCTGAGAGCTACAATCTTGAAATCTTCAAGAATAGAGTGAATTGATATCTTTTAGATCGACGAGCTACATCATCGGCCACACCGTCGCTTAACATCAGGCGAGTTGATGGTCAATCGTAAATCTAGTAAGAAGATATGGTGAACCTTACACGGTCTATATTTCTCGATCTGTGGTTAGACTTTAACTGATATTTCCTTATCTGTGGTTTGACATTAGTTTACTTTTGAAAAACTGGCAATATTTTTCATTGTAATTTTTTTTCGTTTGACAGCCCTTTCCGGTTTAGTTCTTGGGACTGTGAGCCGTTGTTTCGGTTTTTATTAGTTTTAATCTCCTTTAATCCAACAAAATGAGAATTTATAAGGATATTATTACCGGTAATTACGATTGTTGTGTTGCTAAAATGTTATCCGAGTGAATATTTCACGTATTTAGTGATAAATTGATAACTAGTGAATTTTGACATTTCAATCCGACAGATCTCTCTTCATCCAGATTTCATGAGTTTTTCTGTCTCCGTGTAATTTACTTATCAGTATCAGTGACAAATATGGCTTGAGTGTGAAATTACAATGTGATTTTTTATGGTTTTCAGGTGATGAGATGTTCTCGGACACATACAGAGTTAAACTCGTCGATGAAGTGCTTTACGAAGTGACCGGCAAACTGGTGTCGAGAGCACAGGGTGACATCAGGCTGGAGGGCTCCAACCCTTCTGCCGAGGAAGCCGACGAAGGCACAGACTCTGCTGTAGAGAGTGGAGTTGACATAGTCTTGAATCACAGGCTAGTCGAGACCTTTGCATTCGGTGACAAGAAATCCTACACATTATATCTCAAAGATTACATGAAAAAGTGAGTGTATACGTCAATCTATTATTTTTCTAGTGTTAAGCAAGGATATCAATATAATCATGTTCAGCGTCAGTAAATTATTCCATAACCATCCAGAATGCCACTGAACTTCTGTTGAGAGTGACTCATATGTCAAACGCCATTATTACAAAGTGCAGCAATATTGAGATTATTTACTAAATCTTGTCTTATAAATTGGTTTTTATGTTTTAGATGGATGTACAGTATCCAATATCTTGCAAGAGCCACTTAATGAAGTAATTATTAGTCTACCATATTTTTTATCTTTCTAAACAGATAAAATTTAGTGTACTTACAATTAGTGTTCATTACCTATTTTGTACATGCATCTATTTACTATGAAGCTCTTATCTATGTTTTGCTACACAATGTTGCTTATCAGTCAAGCTCAAGGTGGATTCTTTTGATAGTTCTTATAGATTACATTCCATGATATTTGTGATGTGTCTATAATGATGCCACTTCTATTGATTATTTGTTTGTGTTTATGTGATAATAGAAAAATAATTGCGATTTGTAGATGGAATACTTGTCAAAATATTAACTTTATTTGATATAAGAGCACTAATAACAAATATCAGTGCAACAGAGTATCAAAGGAACCAAATACTGCAACTACATATTGGAGGTGTTCAGAAATGTATCAACATAATTATATATAAGTAACCCATCAACATAATTATCTTAAGCTATTGCAGTTTTTGTACTAGAAATGATATCCTGCATCTATGGCCATTATATTTTCACCATCTTTGGCATACAATTATGTTGAATGGTCCAGGTCATAATGATAGGATCATGGTTTATCATGCTACATATTATTGGCCTCTGTTTATGCATCATGCTAATACCACTGATTGATACTCGATATCAATCTATGAAGCTAATGAATGCTATAATAAAAAACTCTAATGAAAAAACATTCATTTACATAATGTTTGTTCATGAAATAGGGATGACAATATATTAATTTGTTAATTATGAGAGATCTTTCACAAAATTGCATGTTTCGTTTGAGTGGATTCTACAAAAATAAAATTATAATAACAATAATGCTTCAACAGTGTTTCCTGGATTTATATTACTGATTTCCTATTTGAAAAGGGGATAGACCAATGAGGTTATACTCTATGATTAAGAAGTAAAAGCATGGCAGTACTTTTGAGTGATAAGACACATATGGGCCTTTTGGCTAAATTGCTTGGCCTTATATTAAATATTTGTGGACATTTCACACAACACCATCTAGCCCAAACTAAGCAAAGCTTGTACTATGGAACTAGATGACTGATAGAATACATATATACTTTTTTTTCTAAATATAATATGATACATAGAAATACCCAGACAGAATAAACATCCATGCTCATCACACAAATGTTTGCTCTGGATGGTGATCGAACCCACAACCTACAGTACAGCAAGCAGTCATACTACCGACTGAGCCACAAGGCCAGTATTATATCTTGGTGTCTTTCTAAACACACAGTATAGCATTGTCACGGTTTACAAGTCACAATGCAAAGTGTCTAATAGCATTGCCTGATGTGTCGAGACTGAAGATTAGTCGGGCGATTACCTTACTTGATGGTTGCCTTTCAGAGCCAGGGCAAACCTATCATGGTGCATGCAATGTGCCAAAATATAGGCAACTTTAGAATTTTTTTATATCTCAATAAATATCCCATGCAAGCGTTAGCATGGAAGGCAGACAAATTATCTTTCCTCTATTTTATCCACCTATCAGAAGAAATAAAGTATGTACTGACATAACAATGTGGATAAAAAAGGTTTTTGTATCTTCCATGCTAGGTCAGCTGAACAGTAATATAAATACTGAATAACTGTGAAGGATAATCCGAGTAGTGCATTCTTCTTGGACCTTGCAAAACAAAGTTAAATGATGTACTTTCATGAATTTTCACCTATATAGAGTGCCATAAGATGATTCCAAAATGCTCTGCAGTATTTTTTTTTTGATCTACTTTATGATTATAAAGTACTTCACAAAAGTGTTTTTTCTTGGATGTGAAAAATGTGCAATGTAGGTACTAGCTGTATTTAATTGGCACTTTCATTGATTATGGGTATATTCAATAAGTGCATCCATTGGGTATTATACTTTTAAAAAATAAAAAATATTGTGCAGATACTCTCACATGAAATACTTAAGATATTTGTATGTGTAGGAAGAAATTTATATTTTTGATTTATCCTCCTTGTTTTATTTTTATCTTGTCTGTTTTCACTCTAATCGGATTTGTTTCTCATTTTCAGATTAGTAGCAAAATTAGAAGAGAAGTCGCCTGACCAAGTAGACATATTCAAGAGTAATATGAACAAAGTAATGAAGGATATCCTGGGCAGGTTTAAAGAACTCCAGTTTTTCACGGGGGAATCAATGGACTGCGATGGCATGGTCGCCATGTGTGAATACAGAGATATCGACGGAGCACAGATTCCCATCATGATGTTCTTTAAACATGGTCTTGAAGAAGAGAAGTTCTAAGCATAAGTGATATTACTCAAAAATTCCAACTATTTTCATAACACTGGCGCCTCTCATCCGATACTAATTTATTTATCAAACCATATCTGCGTTTGGCTGATACCGGCTCTGCTCCCTTCACAAGGCTGAACAATTTTTGTAATTTAAAGTTGCATATTATAAATAAATTAATGAACAACTATTTGGTTGATTTTATTTTAAGTTGAACTAGTTATGAGATGGTACAGTAATCTGTACAAGTGAAAGGCGGGTTGCTCTCTAACTTTTATTAGCTAAAGTAGGTAACTAGGTCATACTGCGTGCTTTCTGATTGTAGTCAAATCTGTGATCACTAATGGTCTATCATAAATCTATTTCTTACTAGGAAATCTAATATCCCTCTAAAAAACTTCAATCATGGTGCACTTTCAAAGACTTTCTATCATGTGGACGTAAAGTCTAAAATAAAATTTACAAAGTGTCCTGGGTTGACCAATAGTCGTATACCCACAACGACTAATTTAAAGATTTTGATATAAAAACTGTTGCCGCTCTAAAGACTGAATTAGACAGAGACTTCTATTTTGCCTCTTCGAATTATTTAATCGTGTAATTCTAGGGACGTTTTTGAGGACTAACACTACATCCTGTTGATACTTTATCCAAGTGTACCTTAGTAATTATTATGTTGTAATCACCTAATTAGGTACACAAATAGTAAATGATGTATCCACAGATGGCTGCCGCAATGCAACTGGCCGTGTCCCCTGCAAAGCAGTCCGAGGCTGAGTGTGCCGCGAATGTGTCATAGTCAAAGCGGCCATATTGCCGGCTGTGTGTCGAACTGTGGATACGCTATAAGTATATATCTAGATAAAAAGTTTGGTTAAAACTTATTAAGATATACAACAAAAACAAACGGGGTTTTCAATGATTTTTGTTTTGCCTCTTCAAAATAGGAGTCTCTGGGGCCATACTACAAGTGTTCAATCAGTCTTAACTTTAATATTAGACAGGCCCTATGGCTCAGTGGTAGTAGTATACGACTGCTTCCTGAGTTGGGTCGTGGGTTCGATCCCCACCCAGGGCAAACATTTGTGTGATGAGCATAAATGTTTGTTCTGTGTCCGAGTGTTTCTATGTATCATAAGTATGTATTTACGAAAAAAAAGTATGTATTATAACAACCATCTAGTTTCCATAGTATAAGCTTTGCTTAGTTTGGGCTAGATGGCGTTGTGTGAAATGTCCACCAATATTTATTATTTATAATATTACTTAGACTGCTTCGTCCTTTCTACAGTTGAGAGAGTAAGACTACAGGCCAAAGTGATATTGAAATAAGATTGTGTCTCCTGAATTATAGGCAGCAAATAGAGTATAGAGAAGTAATGGCGGCCTTGATGGCGCTGCGGTCCTGCTTATATTATTGAAACAAAATTTAGTTCCCGTTTTTTGCGGCGATAGTTCTATCCAAACAGACTCCTAGAGTGGTCAAGAGCGAGTTAAGTTCACACTAACGATTTTTTAATTTATTCTTTTTGACTCCTGACCTGAACGCAAAATGTATGTAAAGATAATACAAAAAAAATAGGTCTTATTTCTATTCAGCTTGTGTATTTATATAGGTACTTACCTATCATAGAAAACCTAGACCTCCTAGACATACTTTTTTGTGGCTACTGTCCTCTGTGAGACAAAAAAAAAACCTTATAAGGTTAAGGTTGAGGACAATTTTATCTACGACAGTGGGGAAGGGTCAAAATTACGGGAAAAATATGCTTTTAGAAGAAATAGTAATATAACAAGAATCTGTATTAAAATCACAAGCATGAGTTTAAAAACTCAATCAACCCTGACAAATAGAAAACACGGCTGAACTGATTTTGATGAAACAATCTAAGAACACTCGATTAAACCCACCTTCAAATAAAAAATTGGTTGTCTGTAAAGTCGGTTTACGGATGATAGTTTAACGTGACAACGTCTTAACAAAACATTGATGAAATGATGATGTAACGGGACAATGAGTCATCCTTTTTCGTGCGTGCAGACGGCGTTCATCGATTTATTAGAAAAAGAACTAGATTAATATCAGTCCATCCGTTTGAGAGCCACAATGCCACAGACAAACACACAATACACACGTCAAACTTATAATCCCTCTTTTGGGTCGGGGGTTAAAAAAAAATACCGGCTGCAAGTGCATATGAGTGATTTTCTGTTTCTGTAACTTACGCCTGATATGATGTTGATTGCACGATTTCGCAAAAAACATGCACGTGGTCGATGTAAAATATAACTAGCTATTACCCGTGGCTACGCCCACGTAAAGGTTCTAAAATTCTGCTACTCAACGTAATATGACGTATGGCTGTTTATTGTACACACACAGGGAAACAAATTTACTAACACCACGATCGATCGTCAACCTTACTGCAGATACTCTTCCGAAGAGGGCGCTAGTTTCTTTGCAGATGCAGAGAATGCGATTTCAGCGACGTCCAACGGAAAGCAAAGGCAAGGGCAACTCGTTAATTGGTTGATTAGAGAGGAAACTAGTTAGTACAACATATACGGACGAGAGGGCGCTTAGATCAATAAAAAAAGAGTCCGAGGGAACCATATCTAAATGAAAAAATAGAAAGGGGTCTAGAATGAGAAAATGTAAAAAAAATATGTTTGAATTAAGTAGGTAGGTAATCTATCCGCAGAATAAAAAGTTTCTTACAAACTGACACCCCATTCCTTTCATCCCTAAGAACCCTCTTAGGGATGAAAGGTTCGATTTTCAAAAAATCTTTTGAGTTGGAAAAGTCCGCCTTCGACTTTATGAAGGTTAACCAATTATTACAGATTATATAATTAATATTTATATATCTACTAAACTGGGATTGTTTAGGGCCTATTAGAAATAGAGATTGCTGTCACGAATTTCTATATTTTAACCCCCGACCCAAAAAGGGGGCTGTGTATATGGTATTGTAGCCCTCAAACAGATGTAGATTTGAATCTAGTTTTTTTTGTTTGAAAGTGGATTATCGAAAGTGTTCTTAGCTGTTTCATCAAAATTGGTTCAGCCGTTTTTTGTCGAGGGTTTTTGAGTTTTCTAAACTTATATTATACTTGTTGATATAAAACGCTTACTCGTATTCCATAGGATGTTATTATATTGCAAGAAGAGTCTTTATAGACCCATAAAAATGAAACAAACTTAAATTTGAGGTATGTTATATTTATCGATTTTGTATGTAGGTAATAACTACAATAAAATACAGAAAATGACCGATGACTATTACAATGTCTTGAATAAATTCTAATCAGAATGTTTTCATATGTATTCAATGACTTGTATACGTGTTTAGGCATTGTATAGGCACCGACCGTGCCGAATAGCTTAGTCTTTACTTTCTCCATATTTACATGAACATACATCGACACATGTCATCATGAGGTTAACACGCATGTTATACTCCGTCAAGATAAACTTAGAAACAGGACACGATACATAACAGCGAGGCTACTCTCTACTCAAGTTTGCTCAGCGCCCATTTTTATCTAGCTTTTTCTGTAACTAAGAGTTTGAGACAAAAGTTCAAATGAGCTTACTTTTATTTGTGATATTTTTAATAATCGCTTCCACTTTTGTGTCACTCTCTTAATTGCAGAAAAAGCAAGATAAAACGAGCGCTGAGCGAAATTTGGATCGTTATAAAAGATGAGAGGACGGCTGCTGAACACGGTGGTTCGATTTTCATACAATAGTATTTTTACCAATCCGGAATATGCATGATTTAGTATTAAAAAGGCTAACCACAAATAGACCTATTCTACAAAAACAAAATTCAAATATATGAAAAAATAAGAACGTTACAAGGATTTTAATTTCATGTTAGACAGAGAACTTATTATACGATCGCATTAAATGATATCGTACATCATGTTCACCGTACAAGTTCAATACAAACTGTTGTTTAGCGAGAGAGGGACAGAGCATCCCTCCCCTAAAACTTTTAAATGTTTATATCTTGGAAGTTTATTGAGCGATCGAAATATTTTTTTAGTAAAGTATTTTAGTATGTTTTCAATTAAAACTATTATTTTTATGAAATAAAATTCATGCATATTCCTTGTTATAGTCGAAAAGAGAACCTATAGTTTTACAATGAAGCAATTGTTATTTAAGGTCTTTATTAACGGTAAATGACATTTGTGGGAAAAAAAGTTGAGATTTATAACAAGATCGGTTTTTAACCGATTTCAAAAAGGAGGAGGTTCTCAATTCATCGGAATCTTTTTAATGTTTAATTTAATAACTACGATAATAAATCCCTTTAGAGTATGCTTAGATAGACAACTATCTCGGCTAAACATGGGAACTAACGTCGGTAAGTATTTACTCCTGTGGTATTCTGTGGTCTCGACTTAACAAAATAATGAAATAAGGACAACAGCGCCCTCAATGCCGCATTAGTTCTCTAGCAGACTAACGTTGTGAGTAATATGACATCTGCCACTATAATGTACAAATTTCAGTAACTAGAAGTTAAGACTAAGGCTAAGAAGTTAAGAAGGTGGGCACAGAAGCTTTGAAAATTATTAATTGTATTTTTGATAATTATGTGAATCTCTTGCAAATAGCACTAAGTACTTACAAAATTCTTAGAACATTTTTTATTTTGTTAACTGTGATAGATAATAAATCTTAATAAATAAACGAATAATCACTACCAATAATAAATAATAAAAATATATATATATTTGTGGATATTTCACACAACACCATCTAGCCCAAACTAAGCAAAGCTTGTACTATGGAACTAGATGACTGATAGAATACATTTTTTTTGTAAATACATACAATACATATAGTACTAGAAACACCCAGACAGAACAAACATCCATGCTCATCACACATATGTTTGCCCTGGGTGGGGATCGAACCCACGACCTACATCATACCTCAAGACATACTACCAACTGAGCCACAAAGGCCAGTCAATAAAAGGCTAAAGTAACTCTGTTTGTTTGTTACCTTTCACGATTCGACTAATCGGTTGGCCCTATCGTTATGAAATTTGTTGCTTTGAAGCATTGATGCCGCTGCTGTGCTTATTACCCGACTGCGTAAGAAGGAGGGTTATGTTTATCGAGTGTATGTATGTATGTATATTTCTTTGACACGCCCTAGAGCCTAAACGGCTTGACCGATTTTGATGTGAGTGGTGTCAATAGATTCGTCTTAATTGTGAGAGTGACACTGGGTATATCAAATTTAAAAAAAAAATCATAAGTTAGGCTGCAAAAACCTCTTTTCTGGAGTCGGGTATTTTGTTTTTCTTTTAACATTGATACTTGTTTCATTATATTGTTCAATCGAGACCACAGAATACCATAGTAATATTACTTCGAGAAGTGAGTTCCCTTTTTTGCTACGACAGAACTATAAGAGACTCTAATAACTCTCTCTAAGAAGACTATAAACTTAATCCAAGTATCAAATTGGAACAACATCATTAGTTTCCCGTTTCGGGCACACACTAAACTAATCATTGTTTAACTAGTCGGAGTGTAACAGCGATCACCTATTTAATAACTTACAATGTCTTAGCTACAAATAAGTAGGAGAAGAATTTTGCGGGAATTAGTAAAAAAGGATCTAGGGAATCGCATAGTCTGTGTCCCCACTGAAGGCCGATGGCGAAATTTTGGAACTAAATTTGACAGGCCCGCCATTCTCCATCGGAACACAGAATACTATATATAGTAAATACGGCCGGAATGCGATTGAAGCGCCGCGTCCATCGGACTTGAGTGGTAACGCGGACTATGTAAAATATGTTTTCCTACACGTGTTTGTAACTAAAATGATAACGGTAGACTATCGACCAATCTGAGATCGTGAGTCCGAAGGTAAAAGTTCGATTTGTTTATGTTTTAGTTCTTATTTTTTTTTCCTGATGTTGGAATCATGCTTCCACATTTGCCATTTGTCGAGTTTATTGTTCTTATTTTCAAAACGACAGTTTGTGTCGTATTCGAACGCATTTTTTTTTATCTGTGTAATGGCTCTGGATTCTGAGTCCTTTGAGCCAAAGCAAAAAGTTCTCATGGGTTGCTAGTCCGCCATTTTTGACATTAATGTTGGGAGCGTTTTAGGCACACAATATATTTCTTGATAAATAGAATTTATGAATTAAAGCCATGAACTTAAATTTACTTGCCGTGTGTCTGATATAGGTACATAAGTAGGTATTTGCCTTACTGTGTACTGATAATGACAGACTGCTTTGCCTTACGTTATTGTTACAATTAAGTTTGTGTACTACACATACTTAATTGTATAAACAATAAATACACATTGTGTTGATACTGAAATATTGTCCTGTCTTGAGTTCCAAAATTTCACCATCGGACGTGCCATCGGACTTTAGTGCGGGCGCGGACCCTACATACCTACGTTTGGTACGTCACATAATCTCTATGATTATGGTTAAAGTAGAAATTCAGATAATAACTGAAGAGCAGGGACTGCTTCTTAAGGCAAATACCAATTTAGAGTCCGTTCAATTGAGTGTCCCCTGGTTGTCACTGTTAGTTTGCCAAACAAAGTTTTCATTGTTACTGTTTGTTTCAAAGTTTGTTTAATTTGTTGTCATATGCAGGTATGTACTGTTGTCTCCATAATTTTGCGGGAAGTAATGAATTGTTGGTTGTTTTTACGATCACAGCGCTACATTCACGGAACTAGATAATGTGAAGACGAATGTGAAGGTTTTGTTTCTTGCAGCCACATTTTTATACGATGACAGTGAGCGGTCTGGAGGGACCACATTTTTTGAACGGACTCTAATAACGAATGAATAAAATGAAACAATTTAAGGGCCGTATGAGCGTGTGTAAGATAATTGTGTTGTGACAGTATTAGAGACAGTGGTGCTTCGACTATCCGATGAAATAAGGTGACGAGTGGACAAGAAATATCAATAACTAGGATATCAGTCGACATAGCAGCAAACAATACCATATCCCGAAATAAGTTAATGATAAGTTTAGAAGAACAAGATCGTATTAAATTTATAAATATCTCAATATACTTAGTATAAATATATTTACAATCATAATCTACTGTGTCTCATGTTGGTGTCTTATTTAACGCACACTTATTTTATTTATAAATAAAATATTAGACATAGGTAGGTAATAAGTTCTCATGGAATGGTTTTTGTACAAAAACAAATACAAAATCCACCGCACTGGTAGAAAAACATACAAATCACAATATTACGATGTAAAATTATACAACGGAGTCCGTCGGACTCCCTCGGCTATCTTAGCGCGACTAGCTGTACATTGTACGGTCAATGAAAGTCTCACTTTCATACGCCTCACCGACATCCCGTTGAAAAATAGATCCATCACTACTTAATTATAATTTACAAATAAGGTACTCTTTAAACCGAATACGACACGTTAGTCCGTCGGCGGCGCGCGGCGTGTCGTCCCGCCGACATATATCTAAAGTCACTAACCGCTCTAGAGCACTACGTCCCTCACGAGTCCATAGAAAACTTAGTGGAATGAAGAATTATTGCTAGAATTTCAAGATCACAAAGGTTCGTGCGCCGGGGGCGCACTCCGGCGCGCCACTCAGCAGTTGAAGGTGCTGGAATGCGAGCAGGCGCGTGGGCACTCCTCGCGCAGGAACTCCGGGATCACGGAGTACTCGGGCTCGCCGTACTCGCTCGCTCGCTCGTACTCCCGGTCGCGCTCGCGAGCGAACCCGACCACCGTCTCCGAGTTGCGCAGGTAACCGTTCTCCTGCTTGCGCGAGTAGCGCGAGTCCAGGTTCCGCTGGAAGTTCTCGGGATGGCAGAGCACACCGCTCCGGTTGTTCTTTTTGTCGGGCAGGGAGCGCAGCGAGCCGTTGTTGAGATGGTGATGCGCGGGCGCACCGTTGTTCAGCGTGAGCGGCGGCGGCTGCCGGTGGCGCTCCCCGCCGATGTAGGTGAAGCCGTCAGCGGGCAACGTGCCACCGGCGGCGCCCCCCGAGCGCGGCGGCCGGCGCGCGCTGCCCTGGCCGCCTGACATGAAGAACACGCTCGGAGAGGCGTAAAGCTCTAGCTACAGCTCCGTCACCGGGATCGGCCTGAGGCCGGCGGCGTGTGGCGCCGGCGGCGGGTACTGCGCCGGGTGGATGCCGCGCACGATGCAGTCCTCCTCCGTCGAGATCGGCTTGTGGTACTCCAGGTTCTTCCCCCTGTTGTTCCACTTGTAGTCTTTCAGTTTCTCCTGCATGCTCTTGCGGTATCTGTACAAAATCAGCACTATGGTGGCGATGGTGGCCACACATGCGACTACCACTATGCAGATGATGGTCTGTTGTCGCGTGTCGTGCAGCACGCATCCGAGCTCGTCCGCGGACAGACTCTTCAAAGTTTTGTCTTTTAAATGTTCGGGACTAGCACATTGTACTTGTGTGAAATTGGTTTTTTCCTTCAATAACTGCTGAAGCCATAATATTTGGCAGTCACAGAAAATTGGATTGTCGGACAGATCGACCTGCCGGAACTCCTTGCCGATAAAAACAGTTTCACTCAATGTTATGATCGCGTTGTCTCTCAAAGAGATATGCTTTAACTTCGGTAGCCCGAGGAGAGTGCCATCCTCGATAATGGAGAATCTTTTGTTATTCACTAAATTCACCGTTTCTAGATTTATATTATCCTCGAAAGCTCCCTTCTCGACTCTTTCTAGCATGGTTGCTCCTGTGATATCCAGTAATTTGAGGTTCTTCAAACCTTTAAAAGAGTGACTTTCTACGTTTAGAAACTCATTTTGTCCTATGTACAATTCTTCTAACCTCGTCAGGCCTGATAATTGCTGAGTCGGTATCACGCTCAGCCTGTTGCCGGAGAGGTTCAGACTTCTCAATCCAGGAAGACCTCGGAATGCATATTCGCTAATATTGAATAGCCCAGCTCCATTCAAATCTAGGACGGTAAGTCTGTTGAGACCCATGAAAGCATCATCAGGTAAGAATGAGAAGGCGTTCAAGCCAACATGCAATTCAGCGAGGCTTCCCAGTAGGCTGAACGAAGGTGTAGGCACTGAACTCAGTTGATTATCTTCTAAATATAATATTCTCAGCGCAGACAATCCGGTGAAAGCATCGGGTTCGATTCTCGAAATCCTGTTCTGACCCAGGTTTAGTTCTTCTAATCTGGGCAGAGTTACGAAAACGCCGTTTTTAAGTTCCTCCAAGAAGTTATGCTTAAGGTTCAGGACGGTCAAAGAGTTGAGGCCTTGGAAAGTGATGTTCGTGACCGACGAGAGTTTGTTGTTGTTGAGGTGGAGTTCTTGCAACTTGCGTTGATAAGCAAAGCTCTTTGGAGGTACGCTGACGAGGTGGTTTTGCGAAAGGTCCAGATGCTGGAGTTCCGTGTAAAATTGCATGGAGCTGTCGATGGTCTTGATCTTGTTGTTGCGGATGATGAGTCGCTGAATGGAGGGGTTGAGCGCGATGGGCAGCACGTCGAGTCGGCTCTCCTCGCACACTACTACTAGAGTGTCATCGTTGCAGTTGCAGCCGCTCGGACAGTTGGCTAGCGCCGCTGCGCCACTGCGCCACGCCAGCAGCTCAATCGACAGCAGCAACACCTGGAATCGAAAATAAATCATGTTTAATCTTGCTCCTTGTCGTTGGTATAAGCGAAGAATCGTCCAAATTTACATAAAATTTGAGAGTGATATGATATCAAACCGGGTAGGAATTGCGAGAGCTTGCCTGGCTCTTTATGAATTCTATGAAAACAGTTGAAAGCTAAGCTATTCGTGGGAGCTTAGACTACCTGATCGCTAGGCAAACGTTAACTGGATGTCGCTTTAGGAGTGGACTGGACCGCAAATGTTCCCCTCGACCGTTCCCACCTACTTGCTCACGTACAGAATCTACCCGACGATTTCAATTACGAGAGTTTCACATTTCTAGGAAAATACACGTAGCTAATATTTTTAATACGGCATAAGGTACGATAAGGTTATAGCTAGATTGACGTTCTCTTAGTGAAATGTGATCAATGTAAGGCAAGCTTTGCCGGAGCGGACGTAAAAGGGAAAATAAAATGATATTGGAATGGGAATTTTGCGCAGTTTTAATTTATTAAAATGCGCTCCTCGGAGACGCCCGGGGCCACCTTTGCTTCAAAGACTAGCACTTTTATTACGTTTCCTCTTTCTGACAATTAGCTGGATTCGAGTGGAGCTGTGATTCGACTTTACAATTACAAAGTCGAGTATAATTCTGTTACAGTCGGATTGCTGATAGATGCAACTGAAAGCTTTAAAATACAAAGCTGCCAGTAGTTTGTCTGCTAAGTGAGTTTAGTCGCTCTCTGTATAGCCTCGGATGAAACTCGATTGGGCGTCCGAGATAGTATCGACCGAGTTTTGAATTGTTGACGCCGCTTTCTTTGCGAATCCGATTCGCTTTGAAACAAAGAAATACGACTTCCGTATCGGTTTATGCTCTTTCTCAGTTTTATATTTTCGCAACAGAGCGGCGAGTTTTCGCAGAGTTGTTTCTTGATTTAATTTAGGGCGCGTGCGAGTTTTGTTCCGAACTGGGTTATTTTTCAGAGGCCCGGAACGAAATCTAGTTCTCCGAAAATGCTGAAACAGAAACTGCATATTTTTTGTTCGTGAATGCCTTTGTTTGCGGGTAGCGTGTAGCGAGGCGGCAGATTCAGCTGCGTCCGGCCACATCCGCAGTTTTGCGTTCCATTACGCATATCTGCCGGCCCATTTGCTGCCGTGCGATGCGTTCCGCCCCTCGCTAGTGTTGCCATGTCTAATGTAGCTGGTATCCGGGAAACATCAAAATACGAATTTAGAATTTTAGAATAGGTTGTCAATATGATTGAGATTTTTAAATAATTATAGTTAAATATGGCTTCATAGCTCAGAGTTAAAAACTCTTCATTTAATCTTGGTGTTGATGGTTTCTTTATTATTTTTTTATTTAAATACTAGTATTTTGAACTATGACTACTATGCCTAGAG
The DNA here is from genome assembly GCA_947563715.1 of Lycia hirtaria. Classification (NCBI taxonomy): domain Eukaryota; kingdom Metazoa; phylum Arthropoda; class Insecta; order Lepidoptera; family Geometridae; genus Lycia; species Lycia hirtaria. Next base: position 43,227,537 of record OX387379.1, read on the forward strand.
GTGAGGTCTCTATCAGCACTCAGAGTGCATATGTTTTCTGGATTTTATTATTTATGAATCGATAAAATGCACCGACTAAACTATCCTATTTGTTGCAATTTCTATTTGTAGGTCAAACTTTATTTTCCATCAATTGAATCGACCTATTTCTATAAAAGAGGATTCAAATCCCTAGCATTGCTCAATTAAAAGCAGGACGTGATTTCAAACCGTGAAACGGAACGTCCCGCGAAAAGCCGCTCATTTGGCCATCGCTCACACAAACCGATACAAATCAGAATCAAAATTCGATATGCATTGTGATTCGCAAACAGTGAGATGTTTTGTTCGTTTTGACCGAACACCGGTGAAATTTCCGCTAAAATCCAATAACCGGGCCGTTCCTACGTCGACTTTTGAACGCAAAATGCAGTATTGCTCATACTGCATTTTGCGATGTTTAAAAAGCGTTATTCGGGCCTTTGTTGATGATGCATCTTTTCGGGTGTGAATATTTCGACTCTGCGGGGAGTTTCAAATGCTTATCGATGGCGTAAATGACGTGGAACAGGAAACTGGCGAAGTAACCAAGCTGGGGAATGTTCTATAGACTTGCGTTGATCATTATTCATCTCAAGATCGGATCTTTGTCATAAATAATGTTTTACTTGTTTTGGAGGTAACACGCTATAAGACGTAATGTTTTTAGTAGGTGACATGCCGTAAGACGTAATGTTTTTAGGAGGTGACAGGCTGTAAGACGTAATGTTTTAGGAAGGTGACACTAAAGAGATACATTTTATCCGGATAAAAAGTAATAAATAAATAATAGCATACCACATTTCATTAAAATCGGTCCAGCCGCTTGAGCGTGATAAAGTAATAAAATTATAAACAAACTCACAAACTTTCTTAGTGTGATTTGTGTGATACTATGATACTGACTAGCCGCTGAGTTTGATGAGAAACGATGATGATGATGATGAAATGCAGCATATATCTTTTTCCGGTATTTAAGCAGTCTCCATGCCAAATTTGATGATGAGTCAGACAAAGAGGTAGAGAAAGAGACTTGGATTTTATAATGTAAATTAGAATCATGTAGGTAAGTTGAAGTCTTGAAGTACACAAGTACCTGTGTGCAAGCGTAGTACGAACCTTTAAAATATTTTGGTTGTTATAAACGTCGGCTTTTAGATTTTATTTTAATTGTAGGTACCCACTTGTTAAATTTACGCTAAGCTCTAAGATAACAAGCTGCTCCGATTATTTCCAGAGAGTCATATAGGCCATACGGAAAGTACAAGAAGACTGAAATGGAACTGGGCCGGACATATCTGTAGACTCGAAAATTCACAATGGATAGAAAAGGTCACAGAGTGGACTCCAAGAGATGGAAAAAGAAAACAAGGAAGACCAAAAAAGAGATGGAGAGATATTTTCAATGAGAGAGTTGGCTCTAACTGGATGACAAAGGCAAGACAGAGAGAGAAGACCCATTGTCTGGGTCTTATTTTTTTCTTTGCTTTTTGTTTAGTTTTAACAAAGTTATAATAGGCTATTGCACAAATTAGTATTGTACAATAACACTTCCATAGCGGGTGGGAGTGAGAACATAGTGAGTGTGGACAGTTTATTAAGTCTCGAAGACTTCTTGCCGAGACTTTTCGGCGTGAGTCTGTACGGGGCTTTACGATCGCTACAATCAGCTTGGTATATTAGTTAGGTATTTAAATGAGAGGGCGTTACAAGGCATCGTTTCCCGGGGGCTGGGGGCTGGGGGCTGGGGCGCGATAGCTATGCAAATCACGTTATTGCGGGCCTGTACACGAAATCAACGAAAAAAATAGGGAATCAAAGACTGTGGCCCTGAGGACGCACAGGCAATTTATTGTAGAATCACTGGACTCGCATATCTATCTATTCAGCTTGTATCCACCCAATACTGAGGGTAATAGGCATCAAGTTCACAGATGATGTATTTCTGTTGGCGCTATAACAACAAATACTAAAGATCAGAATAAAATAAATATTAAAGGGGGCTCCCATACAACAAACGTGATTTTTTGCTCGTTTTTGCTCGATATTGATAACGGCAACAGGCAGATGCTTGAAATATTCACAGAAAATTGAGTTATAATATTTACTTTAAAAATAGATCATTAAATTAAAATAAAATTAGTATTTAAGGGGGCCTAACATAAATTTTTTTGCTCGTTTTTGCTCGATATTGATAACGGCAACAGGTAGACGCTTGAAATATTCACAGAATATTGAGTTATATTATTCACTTTAAAAATAAGTAATTAAATTAAAATAAAATTAATATTTAAGGGGGGCTCCCATACAACAGACATGATTTTTTTGCCGTTTTTATTGATAATGGTACGGAAACCTTTGTGCGCGAGTCCAACTCGCACTTGATCGTTTTTTTTATTAAACATACTAAATCATTGAGTAGAGATATTAGAAAAGAGACACACGATTTTGTTTGTTTAGATAGGAGACTTAATAGCTTATGATACACAGATACAGAACAAACATCCATTTTCACCATAAGTATCTGCTTATACGTAAAAACTTGTAGCATAACACCCCCCCCCCCCCCCCCCCCCCCGTACTTCCTAAAATGACAACGTCCACACAAACAAGATTACGTTCACAATAACAGATGTCGCTTAAAATGCAAATACAGCAGTTTATCCCCACTAAGCTAGTGCCAGCCCCATCCGGATTCCGGCGTACCTTATTCTTGGTAATGTCAGCAGACCCCGAAACAACCCTTTTGCTATACGGTGGACGTAATTGGGGAAAAATCTAGGCTTCACTTGAAATATGAGTTTGCTTAGTTGAGATACCGACTATTATATTGAGATTTGAAACGGGAAAGTAGTTCAAATTTAACTTGCAAGATTTGATACTTTTTAGGGTTCCGTGCCCAAAGGGTAAAAACGGGACCCTATTACTAATACTTCGCTGTCTGTCCGTCCGTCCGTCTGTCACCAGGCTGTATCGCATGAACCGTGATAGTTAGACAGTTGAAATTTTCACAGATGATGTATTTCTGTTCGCCGATATAACAACACATACTAAAAAACAGAATAAAATAAATATTTAAGGGGGCTCCCATACTACAAACGTGATTTTTTTGCTCGTTTTCGCTTGATATTGATAACGGCAACAGGTAGACGCTTGAAATGTTCACAGAATATTATTACAGAATATAGATGCTGCGAGTAAAAAGCGGGAGAAGTACGCGGCGCTAGTGACGCGATATCATTTTGTACCCATCGCCATGGAGACCATGGGCAGCTGGGGTGCTGAAGCCAAAAGCTTGGTTTTGGAGTTGGGGCAGCGGATAAGGGACACTTGTGGCGACCCCCGCTCCGGATTTTACTTGATGCAAAGGTTGTCCATCGCCATTCAACGAGGTAATGCGGCGAGTGTCATGGGCACCTTTGCGTCGGGTACAGTCAGGGGTGGGCTGTTTGACTGACTATGTAAACTTTGTTGTATGTAAACTTTGACGAAATTTATCTTTAAAAATAAATAATTAAATTAAAATAAAATTAATATTTAATAATTAAAATATATAAAAATTTATTTATTATAATGAAAATATTTATATTATAAATGACCTAAATAACTAAAGATATTATTATAAATAAAAAAACATTAAAATTAAATTAATATTTATTCATTTCCCATACAACAAACGTGATTTTTTGCCGTTTTTTTTTCATAGATAATGGAACGGAACCCTTCGTACGCAAGTCCGTCTCGCACTTGGCCGGTTTTATTTTACACAAGATAGATCTACTTTTTGATTGACCGCCAATTCGCCTGATGTTCAGCGACGATGTGACCGAGAATCTAGAAGACATTATTCACTCTCCATGAAAATTCCAAGATTGGTTCTCAGGAAAAAGAGATGGTGGCAAAGAATTCCATTCCTGTGCAGTATGCGTCAAGAACGTGACTAAACAAAATCTTGTAAACAAAGGGGCAACTCGTTGCAATTACGACCCCTTATATTCCTAGAATACATCCCTGAACACACGGAGTCCTTTATGCAAATTAGCAGGGTCTTGTTGATTAAAAATGTGATTCGAGGAATAATAAATAGCCCGAAGTGGGTTAAGAGTTGTTAGAATTGAAGTTGAATTGGACCTGAATTGAAGCTTGGCACGTGTACGGAAACTTCAGCCTAAGTACGCGTAAGTACCTGCCGAATAGTGATTCAATATTCTCACACTGGTGATAAAAAAAAAAAAAAAACTGGTGATTAATGAGGGTTTAATCACATGTCGGCAATGAGATTATATCTATAGAGGTTAAATTCATTGAATATAATATTAATAAAACATGTCAAATGTCAGCTCTCAGCACTTCCGGTAATAAGACACGAAATTATAATTATTGGTATTTTACTAAAATTGTATTTTCATAATTTGTACTTTGTTTTAATTTATTATTCGTATCGGTTGGCTTTCAATGTTTACTTTCTGACGCTTGTTTAGCTATTTATTACCGATCACTCTTTAACGGAGCATTCTATTGTTGCCAATAATGCAACCAAATGGTGTATTCTGGTAGCTTGACAGGCTATGTTCCAAGCTTTCTAAAAAGGTTCAGAATAGATATATCAATTAATAGAAAGAGTATTTTCACCTACTTTAGCAAATGAATATAACTTCTGTGTACGTTCAGATTCACTCCAGAGAGCATCGGAAAGGAGTCATCCATTCGTAAAATAAATAAACGGATGCCACCCGAAGCGCACAATCACGGGGTTTACGCGCTATTAGAGACGACGCGGTTTCGCGAATATTTGCGTTCGGCACGTTTCGGTCTCGCGGGTCGATTGACCAACCTCCGTGACACTTCTGCCCGGGCTGCGGTTACGAAGACACGGCCCATCCTACGGTGGACGTTTAACACATTTTCGTCGTGTTCGGTTCATTTGTCGCCCACAAACGGTCGGCAAATGAGTGGCATTATGCAGATTGCAGCAACGAAAACGCATACGAGCGGTGCAGGTGCGGCGGCGCGCTGGACACGGCGCAAGCGTTCATACTGTATCAAACTACACTCTAAATTAACTTTTCTGTATCATTGCCATTTTTGAATCCCGAGCCGAAAATACTGTTATAAGTTTTACGTATGAATGTACTGTCACCGTGGGTAACTTTGACTCCGTGTCCAACATTGTCCATACGTAGATTTTTTCGAAGGATCTCGATTTTTTAACCGATTTCCAAAAAGAAGGAGGTTATCAATTCGGTGTGTTGTTTTTTTTTTGTATGTTTGTTCACCGATGACTCAGCCACTTATGCATTGATTTAGACGATTATTTTTGTATTTGGTAGGTGGTTTTGGTTAGGCTTCAGAAGTGGTCCCATATGAGTTTTATCAAAATCGATGCAGTGCTTTGGTTTTTATAACAAAATAACTGGTAAAATATCATCTAAGTATCTGTAGAAAAGTGAATAGCAAGTCGTGTAGGTGCATATGTATTGTATTGCGTATTTTGAAGTTGGTTTTGTCAGTTTTTTAAACTATAATTATTTCTCAAAAGATAAGTAGTCAAACGACTGCTAACTGCCAAAATCAATAATATCGCTAGCCTTACACATAATAATATTATCTTATATTATTTCCATCGTGTGTGGTGCATCATTAAAATGTGTGAATATTCTAATATTAAATTTCTAAGATAGCATAAAACATTATAGTATCTTCATCGTATGTGATGGCCTTAAAAGCGGTAAATTAAATTACGCGTACGTTTTGTACGGAACTGCCGCGCATTGTTTGCGCGCGTAATTCACTGGGACGCAGTCTACATCAGTAACGTTATCGATGTTTACCATCGAGATTTATTGGCGCGCCATCGTAATTGGTAACGCGTCGAATATGTACGGGTTTCGGGATATTGTACGAGCTAGAGTAGATTGCAAAGCACCAACTACACATCTTACAAATGAGGTGCCAAGACTAACTGCGATGCTAAAATGCGGTAACAAACACGAAAAAAAAGTAGGTATTTATGTTAAAAGAAAAACAATATACCCGACTGCAGAAGATTTGCCACATTTTTGATATCGATTGTGACGTCACACAAACTATTTTAATAATATTCATTGTTTTAAGTTTTAAATACGCCGAGGTGCTTGTAGGAACATTTTTGTATTACAATGTTCGTACCGCCAGGATAAATTTAATGTACACTGGTGTCTGTACCTATATGTATTGTTTATGATGAATAAAGATATTTTGAAATTGTAAATTGTAAACGATTTAGTGATTGAATGTTCCATCCGCGCGAAATCGATTCAACTGAATGCATTCGCGCGCTTGCACGCTAGTAACTAGTTGACAAAATATCGAATCGAAACTATATATCACCTGAAAATAAATAAATCCTAGGGCGTCAAGGGTGTGTTTTTATCTTCCTGTTGACATGCTAGGTACATACACTTGGGGTATCTATAGAAGTCTACGGTTTGAATAATGCTCACCATAAAAGTGTTGTAGGTCAGAAGCGAAGCAAGCCTTTGTCCGAAACGTAGTGGTGACATCTGAAACAAGATGAAAGGCGAATTAATTTATAAAAATAATGCTTTGGACCAAAATATGTTAGCGCCAATTGGTCTAGGGGCTAGAGCTCAACTTATAATGGCAATGGCCAAAAAGTAAGGTATCTTTCTGAATTCCAAAAAAGGACTCGACTGTATGTTTTTTTCCGCCAATTGGCGGAGAACAAAAATCCAAACAAAAAAGAATCTTCAAAAACAATTCATAATTATGAATTGTTTTTTTAAGATTCTTTTTTGTTTGGTAGGTAATACGATAATAATTCAAAGGTGGTCCCAAATAAATTTTATTAAAATCGGTATAGTACTTTGGTTTTTTGTAACATAATAACTGAAAAAAAAAAACACCTAAGTAAACGAATTGCGTATTTTGAAGTCGGTTTTGTTTTACTGTTTTTTAAACTATAATTTTATTATTGTGAACGAGGTACTAAATTCGTGAAATATATGAAAGTAGCCTATACTATGAACTATGAAAGGAACAGACAAATTCATCTATTGCGACCTCCCCAAACAGGTTGGAAAGTACTATTTTCAAATTCTTTGTACCTTGCTTACCAAGATCGGTCAAACTTTTTGACTACAGGTGGCGATATAGAAACAATACATACGCCCGAAAAACATTCCCCCTTATTGGTCAGTCGGGTAATAAAAGGCAAATTATCGCGTGCGGTTGATAATTTCAATTAAACAAATTGCTGCCCGTTTGACTTGCAAATTCCATCCGGGCTGCTCTTGTACACAATTTGACCCGTATACCTCAAAATGGAATGGCCATATTATGGGTATTCACTCACAGCGAGCGATCCGACTCGCGGATACTGGGGGGCTCAAAACACAGCTATCTCTGTCGCACACCACAACGCTTCCAACATATAAAATCATTAATTAAGGATATTAGAAAAGTGAGATATGATTTTATTTATTTAGATAGGAGAAATGTTATTAAAGTTTTTCTTTGATTTCTTTTAAATTGGCTGAGTAGGAAAATATATGTTTTTTCAGTATTCCGTCGCCAGTATAAATGATATCTGAATAAAACTTTTTATATATTTCTCCTATATAATAAACAAAATCATCTGTCACTTATCTAATATTCCAATTCAGTGATATTATATGTATATTTTAAAAAATTGGGATGCGCGAGAGAGATAGCTGCGTGCTTTGAGCATATCCTTAACGAGATGTTAATACTTACGTATGCCTACACTCTATCCTTGTCTTTCCTTCTCTTTCGTGCATACCTGCTTTCTATATGACGTAGAGTGTATTTGTATTTACTTGTCCCGTTTTGAGAAGTCCTCTGAGGAGGCGTAAGTCCAGCTGTGGACTTCTTATACATGAATGTGCCCAAAATAAAAAAGAGGCATCTTCTAGTATCGGAGGCCAGGACATATTTTGAGTCGGTGCGCCAACATAGTTATGGAAATACGACTGCACACTACTTTTTTAGTTTCTATGGATCAATCAGTATATAAATAAATAAAATATCTGATCGGGTCCTGTAAGTGAAGCTCTTTAAAATGGGTACCTTTACCTGGTGTGGGGCCATAAAACAAGCGGATTTTACAGCGCTAAGTAGGCCGGCGGTTAGCCAGGCTCGCTACCGTTCAGAATTAAGAGTATTAAAACGAAAGTACCAAGGACAAAACGACTGACGCTTACCATGAGATAACGTTATCTGATCGAATAAAATGACGGTAGAAAATAAATTTTACAGTTTCCATGGATTTCTATTGAATCCTTTTAAATTATAGGTTTCATAAAATTCTAATAATTTTGAAGTCGGAAATAAATCGCTGAGCATCATGCATAGTTTTTTTTTTATTTGACAACATCGTCGGTCTAGTGGGTACAAAGAAAGTACATATAAGTCTTTAAGTGTGTATTAAAAGGTAATGTAGAAGCGGTATACTAAGTAAGGGGAAATGTAAGGAGTTTAGTACATCGATCATTATGAATAACTGTTAACAAGTATGTATATTAAAAGAAAAACAAAATGCCCAACTGCAGAAATGCGGTTTTTGCAGTCTAACTTACGATTACGTTATAACGTTGTTGAGTATACGTTTATTGTGAGAAACTATGCGTAAAAACGCTGTAAGCTTCAAAATACACAATATTCTTTGCTTGGTCGACATATTCTTTCCAGTTAATTTGTTTTAAAAGCTAAAGTACAGAACCGATTTTGATAAAATTCATATCGGAACACGTTTACCTACCAAACCAATAAGAATCATCAAAATCAATTCATAATTGGCGAAGTAATTGCGTAAAAAACATACAAAAAAAATATAGTCGAATTAAGAACCTCCTTTTTTATATTCGGTTAAAATAGCTCCTTGTGGCTTAGTACATCTACGTACCTTTAAGTAGTGCATGCTCAGTATTAGCGACCACAGAACGAGCTCCACATGGCAGCTCCCACTAGGCCTACAATTATGCTGTTACCCTCTGTGTTCATAACAATTTCATTAAACCCAGGCACAGTTTGAAGCAATACCACCTACCAACTTACATTTACAGCCAATTCCTGCCGCTACTGTACTATTTCAGAACAAATTATGGGTGAATTTTAAAGTTTTACCACTCGTCAACTGCAAAATGTTGGTTTGTCGCTATAGTTCCCTTTCTTGGTTATAGGATCGGGAATTATTCACTTGCCCTGTTACTTTCCCAAGCAATTTATCGGTTATTTTAAAATAACACTCTATATTTATGTAGATTAAGAGTGCCTTTGGTTTGGCATCTATTAAAGGCGATGACTAAGGTTTTCTGGAATGGCTTCATGGGAGACTGAAGGCTTGTTCGATGTGTTCCACCATCATTTTATTTGTGGTTTTTACGCAACTGCGTAAGAAAGAGGGTTATGTTTTCGGATTTGTGTATCGGGTAAGATCAGCATAGATTCCCCAATTTAAAAAAAATAATTTGCTATTGACAGACTATTGTCTGTCGTACTTAGGTGATGTATTTGAAAACTTTGATCGTTAATATATAAATAAATAAATTTTAATGAAACAGCTGAGAACACTCAAAATCTGTCCATCATTTGACATTTACTACACACACAACAACAGACAAGCAAACTTATAAAACCACTATTTTTGGGTCGTGGGTTAAAAACGGTATAGACGGCTGCTTTGCGGACTCATTGCAAAAATGATTGCTAGGGGGTTAGAAAACATAAACTTCTTTTTTTCTTTTCTTTTTAATTTCGAACAATAAACCACAGCTATTTGTGAGTACTTAATAAATTCGGCAAAGTACGATTTTCAATCGCACACCAAGGCTTCCGTACTTTTATGCTCGATACAATACACGAACATGAACACTGACACCTGTGCCAATTTCCCAACCACTTGAGCAGTTTTAGTATTTGTTAATTTACATCAAAGTAAACTCCACAATTTTGCCAAATTTGAGACTTGTATCTATTACCATTCAAAAGATACAGGAGAGACAGACACCATAGCGTCATAAATAGGCTCTCACAATCTTAGTACGGAAGTCTAATAACATAGAATACCCCAAACAATGCCACCTACAACTTAAAAGTTAGCAAGCAAAATATTATTTCGAACTAGAGACGTGAGTGCAATCTATGAGCTGCATATATAGGTATAGTATATACGGTATCTGACTAATTAATCCGTAAACTAGCAGAATGACAGTTACCATACGCAATTTCAATTACGGAGCGTCTCTGCCAAATCTTAATTAATCAGGTGGCAATATTGAAATTAAAGCGCCCCCGCCACCCGCCTCTTATCTCGAACGCCGCAACTCCCGGAGAGACTTAGGCTGGAGTCACACCTACGTGATACTGTATGGTGTTGTGGCAAATGCTACGTAAATAATACATTTCTGTTTTCATTGCCAGTGTGATGAAGTAACTATCCTTACAGAGTATGAGTAAATGTCAGATTACAATAATATATATATATCTATTACATAAAAAAAAAAAAAAAGTGTTTGTTGGTAAGCGAAACACTTAAGAGTGGATTGAACCAATTATTTTTATTGTAATATTGGCCATATTCTGTGGTTTTACACGCAATCAAGTAGTTCTTTATCACTGACCACCTACACTTCACACGGAAGGCATCTTTCAAATTTCATATGGCTAGAACCTGCGGTTTAGGCTGTAAGCTGTTTTTCAGCCAGTCAGTATCTCAGGACAAAGGTTTTTATACATAGATATCAATAACGTAAATTACAGTATTTTAAGTATAGATCGTTTGACTTTCCGATCAAAGTATAACAGACGTGAGTGACCCGTAGTTTTTATTTAAAAATATAACAGATGGGGTTTACCGCGTCTACATGAAATGAGGTTGAAATGAACTAAGGCACCTACGTCCTCCAGATTAAAATCCCTTAAATATTTTAGCCATATATATAAATACATACGCAAAAACAATATTTCTTTCCTAATTTTACAGTGAAAACTTAGTTGTACAACAGATTCAACGTCTGTATCAGAGCTCTTATTTTAGAAATGTCGGAGTCACATAAACTACACCACATAAAATGGTCCACATACTATCCCGCGCCATAAATTACTAGGCCTGTCTTGGTCAAACCTTCGCCTCATGATAGGTGTAATCACAGGTCACTGAGAATTGAATTACCATCTGCACAAGATCGGTGCTACGGACAGCTCCCTGTGCCGAGACTGCATACAGGAGAAAGAGACGCTGGAACAGGTGCTATTGCATTGTAAGGTCACAGAAGAAACAAGATCAAAATCGTGATTCCTTGAAAAATCTTCGGATCAACTCTGTAACGAAAGAAAATCTGACGCAAAGGAACAACTATGCCAGGGACGGAAGTAGTGCTCAGTTACATTAAGGAGCTTGGGTGGTTTGAGTAGGCTGGCGAGAGGAAATGCACAGAATAAAAACGTATATCCCGCGCAATACGAAACTTCCATAACTTCGCTGTAACCCCAGCCTTACCTCACGCTCCTCGCTCCACCTCAACTCTGCTAACTCCTCAAAGTTATTTATTCCTCATATTCCAGTATACTCGGAAGGATTATTGGCCGTTATCGGAAGTGGATAAATTTCTTTATTACCAGCGGAACCCTTTCCCGTAAAAGTGGCTGCACCGGCGCTATTTTCCAACGAAATGGAGTTTTCGTTCAGCTTATAAGAGAAATTTTCTTTTCAAATTGATCGCTTCCGGGTGAAGCATGGAGTCGCGACGGGCTCGGGGACGCGTTAAGGGAATTTTTCAAACTCCTGTAGATTCTATTAATTTTAAGCGACTAGCGACGGGGAGGAACGAATCCTTAGGAAATGTTCATGATACAGGGTTTGTTTATAATACAGGGTTATAACTGCGACCTGTATTGAGCCTAAAGGAGATCATGGTACTCGTCTTCATAATATTTTTTTGTTTATTATCAGCAATCAGTCGCTAGAGTAGATGATTTTTGCGAGATCTAATATGAACGCGATGAAGCCAGCGCCTCACCTGGGCCTCAAGGCTGCTAAGTGAACATCACTCGTTCGCCGCTCGCTGATACGATTCAAAGACAATTTTGACGAATCGCTAGTCTATTACTATATAAATTTGTCAAAATTGTCTTTGAATCGTATCAGCGAGCAGCGAGCGAGTGATGTTCACTTAGCAGCCTTGAGGCCCTGCTTTATCACCAACTATAAACATTTTGTAGGCATTTTTACACCGCACCGGTCACTACACCGGTACACTAGAACCGTGTATACTTAACTAGAAAATATTTTTACTCTGTAGGTAATTTACTGTGGGTATAAATCCAAATTCGCAAAAAAACAGTAGTCCCATACTTTTTTTAGTAGGTCAACCAACGAACTATTATTTGGAACAGCCGATTTTTCGCAAGAAATCAGTTATGCCCATAGAAAATTCATAGGCCGAATAAGTTCATTGTGTTCATTGTTATGAACACAACGAACTTTTTTCGGTCAACTACAGGTCACCGTAAGCACCTGTATAATGTATATGTACAATAAACATACTGTATCTACAATACACGGATTTTACGTCTGTTGCAGACAATTCAAGCAGTGTTAGATTAGCAGTGATAGATTATTTATATTAAATAATCTACCACAACCAACCCAAAGTGCCCTAACCATTTTTATGCCCCAAACGGTAACCTATATATATAATCCTGAATACGTTTGTTTGAATCTTACTTGCTAGAATTCATTTCATAGAACTACCTGATTCCAGCTGCTGATACTTGAGACGTTTTTGATTTATTATATTCAGAAACCTTAATATTTACAAAAGTTTGGTTATCAGATATATCAATTATTAGGTTAGGTTGTAATTTTTTTATTATACACATAAATCTTCGTTTTGCAATGATTCGGTTATCTATCAGACGAGTTATGTGCGGAACAAATGAGCATTCAGGATTTTGAGAGTCATTTGAAAAAAAAAATGAAACTTTTTTTTTTCACAGTTCAGGTTATAAATAGGCAACCGTCCCAAACTCATTCCTCCGGAATGTCCAGTGAAAACGCAATCATGCTAATTCAGAAAGTACATACTCCTCAATTAATTATTAGCGAACTAAAACCCTTTTAACCCAGTTTTGGGCACAGAACGCGTGCTCATTTATCTTTATAAGTGTTTGGGGTAACATTTGAGGGGAGAGTGGGGGGCTAGACCTTCATTAGGGGGTTAATCCGGGGGTGTATGGCACCCTGGGGGCGGATGCCATCATCGTCATCTAGCCGCATCAAAATTTAAGGGGAACGAGTGAAGTTTAGTAGAATTAGTATATGATTTGTTGCGGAACGGGTGGCCGGATGGCCGATTCGAGTAATCAAGGGTGTAGGTTCAAGTCCTATCGTCAGTAACTTTCACCTGCGAACCTTTATCAAAAAGGAGGAGGCTAAATTAAAGTACCTAAACGTTTCAAGTCAAGGAGGCTAAATTCAAGTAAACATTTATAAAAATGTAAATAATATTAATGTTGGTTTTTGATTGAAATACCTATTACAATTTTAGGTAAAATAGCAACATACTTAATTAAGTTTTTCAAAAATTTCCAAATTTATATACAGTTCATAAATTACACACATCCGACGGGACTTGAATCCGCATCATTCCGATCTGTACCTGGGAGCTTTTACCATTTACACTTGAAGCGTGTGGCGCCACCAACGTTTGATTGGTTTAAGCAAAAAAGTATGTTCGAAAGTTTCGACCATCCCACGTAACACCTTCGTAGCTAAAATGGCAAAGGCTCCTAGGTACACATCGGGATGTCCCGTCGGATGTGTGTAATTTTTGTACTGTCTATACATTTGTAGATACTTTAGTGTGTAAAAAGCTCAAAAATATCGAATAAGTTTTTCAAAAATTGTCAACTACCCTATTCCTAAACAGAAACTGTAGCCTGGTCCATCCACCAAGGCTCCACAATTTCAAAAATTGACAACTACCGTATTCCTAAACAGAAACTGTAGCGGGTCTATCAAGGCTCCACAATCTCTCACAATTTCAAAAATTGACAACTACCGTATTCCTAAATAGAAACTGTAGCCTGGTCCACCAAGGCTCCAGAATCTCCCACAATTCCAAAAATTGACAACTACCGTATTCCTAAACAGAAACTGTAGCCAGGTCCACCAAGGCTCCACAATTTCAAAAATTGACAACTACCGTATTCCTAAACAGAAACTGTAGCGGGTCTACCAAGGCTCCACAATCTCTCACAATTTCAAAAATTGACAACTACCGTATTCCTAAATAGAAACTGTAGCCTGGTCCACCAAGGCTCCAGAATCTACCACAATTTCAAAAATTGACAACTACCGTATTCCTAAACAGAAACTGTAGCAACTGGTCCACCAAGGCTGAAATATGTTAATGCGAATTCTTAATTCTGGTTAATCTTAATTCAACTAAATTATGACATGTACTTAAGCTGTATCTTTAACAATCAGTCAAGATACGGGTGATTAAATTCACCCAGTTTGACGGTTAGCAACTCTATCTTAGTGTACTGTGTAATGAAAAAAGTCAACAAGAAAAACAAGTTTAAACAGCAGATGCACGTCCTCACGCTCAAAGTGCACCTTACTAACATCCGCGGGATGCACTCCAATCTCCAACCGGTCCACCACCATCTTCAGACCGAAAAACCTCACTTGTTTTTCATTTCGGAGACGCAGATAGGATGCCCTTTGGATACGGCGTACTTGGATTTCCCAGGATATATCCTGGAGCACAGATTCGTTCCTCGCGCAGGTATCTGCGTTTACGTCCGTGACGATATATGCTGTCTGCGTCTTCGAAACCTTGAACACCCTAATTTCTCGGTGATTTGGCTATTGGTTGACACAGGTGTAGACAAGATAGTCTATGCCGGTGTCTACAGGTCTCACAGTGGAAATGAGGAGACAACTCTACTGGCAGAATATCTCAGTGACACTGCAGATGTGGCTTTACAACGATACCCCTCGGCCCAGCTAGTCGTTCTGGGGGACTTCAACGCCCTTCACAAGGAGTGGCTCGTCCCAAACCTAAAAACTGATCACGCTGGAAAAGAGACATATAAACTTGCAATATCTCATAATTTGTCTCAATTAGTGCAAGAACCAACACGAGTGCCTGATGTTGATGACCACACTGCCAATTGTCTTGATCTGCTGATGACGACAGAACCAGATCGTTACTCGGTGTCGGTGTCATCCCCATTAGGAAAGTCTGACCACTGCCTGGTTAAATCTGTCTCTGTTTACTCCCCGTCTGACCAAAGTCCCAAAGGTCACAGACGAATATGGAGATACAAATCAGCTGACTGGGACGAAATGCGGCACTTTTTTGCCTCATATCCTTGGCGACAAGTATGTTTCGTTTCGGAAGACCCTTCTATTTGCGCGAATGCTGTGACCGACGTTATATGTCAGGCTATGGAGTATTTTATTCCGTTTTCTGATAGGCCTATCTCCAGCAAAGCCAAGCCCTGGTTCGGAGCCGATTGTGCACGCGCTGAATCACAAAAACATGCGGCATATCTGGACTGGGCTGATGCTCGAAAACACAAATCCGCGAATACTAAGGTGAAGAAGCAAGCATTTAATGCTGCTGCTAAGAAATGCAAGAAAGTTATGAAGAAAGCTTACTTCGACCATGTTGGTCGTATTGGGTCAAAATTGGCTTCATACCCTGCCGGAAGCAAAGCTTTTTGGACCCTTGCCAAATCGGTCGAAGGAAACTTCTGCCGCCCGTCACTCCCGCCACTGCTTAAACCTGATGGATCGCTATCTCATACTGCTAAAGACAAAGCAAATTTATTTGCATCACACTATGCAGAAAATTCTCGTCTAGACGCTAGAGGTCAAACTCCTCCTAGCTTGCCGCACTGCGGGGTATTTATGCCGGAACTACGCATTCGACAAAAGGAGGTTCTTAAAGAGCTTCGTACTCTAGACGTGAGTAAAGCTAGTGGTCCGGATGGTATACCAGCAATCGTGCTTAAGACCTGCGCACCAGAGTTGACTCCGATACTGACACGTCTGTACCGTCTCTCTCTCAAAGTGGGTAAAGTCCCAAAGATCTGGAAGATCGCAAATGTTCAACCAGTTCCAAAAAAGGGCAGTCGTGCAGACCCTACCAATTACAGGCCCATCTCTATGACATCTCTACTCTGTAAAACTATGGAGCGGGTCATCAACAACAAGCTCCTATCGTACCTTGAAGATAACGAACTTTTTAGTGACCGGCAGTATGGCTTTCGGCGTAACCGGTCTACTGGAGATCTTCTTGCGTACCTCACGCACATATTGAGCGAAGCGTTTGAGATGCATGGAGAAGCCCTTGCCGTGTCACTTGATATCTCAAAGGCATTTGATCGGGTCTGGCACGACAGTCTTATGAGTAAACTCCCATCATACGGACTCCCTGCTGGACTGTGCCACTGGATATCTGACTTTCTGAGGGAACGATCGATTCGAGTGGTTGTCGACGGCTGCTCATCCGATCTATTGGCTATTAATGCCGGCGTACCTCAAGGGTCGGTTCTATCAGCAACATTGTTTTTATTACACATAAATGATCTGCTCAAGCCCGGAATCTATGGGTATGCGGATGACAGCACTGTTGTTGAGAGATACGTGTCCGGTGCACGTGCCAGTTGTGAAGACACCCGATTACAGAGAGAGGCTATGGTAAGTCGTATTGATTCATCCTTGGAAGCAGTCTCCACATGGGGTGAAGCTAATCTGGTGAACTTTAATGCTACCAAAACTCAGGCGTGTCTGTTTTCCGCGAAAAAAAGTCCTTTTCTGCTGTCTCCTACTTTTCGCGGAGTGTCAATACCGACGGGCGATCACCTTAACCTCTTAGGTATCCAGCTCTCGGCCAACATGAACTTTGGTGCGTACATTGAATCGAAAGCAAAAGTCGCTGCAAAAAAATTGGGCGTTTTGTCTAGGGTGAGGCGGTACTTTACTCCGGAACAGCTTCTTACACTTTATCAAGCACAGGTTCGTTCGTGTATGGAGTATTGCTCCCATCTTTGGCATGGTTCTGCTCAATATCAGTTAGAAGCTCTGAATTCAATAGAAAGACGCGCCAAGAGACTTATCAATGATGACTCGTTGGTTGATTTGAAGCTGCAGAGCTTGTCTCACCGACGAGAAGTGGCCAGCCTGTCGGTATTCTACAGAATACATTATGGCGAGTGTGCACAGGAGCTGCATGACCTGATCAAACCATCGCCGTTCTATAATGTAACCACCAGACGCTCATACAAGAGGCACCCTCTCACTGTAGAGAT
This sequence comes from Lycia hirtaria, assembly GCA_947563715.1. NCBI lineage: Eukaryota > Metazoa > Arthropoda > Insecta > Lepidoptera > Geometridae > Lycia > Lycia hirtaria. The sequence goes on from OX387379.1 coordinate 43,244,901, forward strand.
TCCGTTTAGTCGCACCAAGCGTTTCCGATCCAATTTCTTGGTGAGAACGGCAGAGGTGTGGAATGCTCTTCCAGAGTCGGTGTTCCCTATGAAATACAACCCGGGGTTGTTTAAGAAAAAAGTGAATAGGTATCTCCTAGGCAGGCGTGCTACATCTTCGACCTCATCATCGCTTCCCATCAGGTGAGATTGTGGTCAAACGCAGGCCTAGTTTGTCATAAAAAAAAAAAAAAAAAAAAAAACTGTTTTTATTGTAAGAATAAATGAATTGAATTGTAGGCTCCACAATCTCCCACAATTCATTCATACACGTACGTTACAAAGGGATATAAACACACGGCTTATGCAAATGTCACCATTCTTAATTCTGGTGCTTCGGAGACGGCACCCTTGTCTGTCGCTCTAAGACCGGATAATCCCACTTAGCCGGGTCTGATCAATTTAAACGGCGTCTGGGAAGCCCCTTAATAAGCTTTGTTTATGTTTGATTCGACACCCATATCAATATCTGATAAGAAAATAAATATGTGGGTATTCGTATAGGTGTTAACTTTAGGGATCAAGGTTTACAATAACAAATCATTGAAATTAAACGAATTTTCACGTATAAACTTTACATATTTTATAAAATACCAGCCCATACACAGTAAGGCATTTTTACAACTTGTCGGCCTCAGATTCGGGTCGGAAAGTATATCTCCATCTCTATTTATATAGAAATGACGATAAAGAGAGATGGAAATATAGTTCAATATTTTGTAATCGGGTCAGAACCTATATCTCTGCCATTTCCATACAGAATGACAGAGATGGAGATATAGTGGAGATATAGTACTGACATTAAAAAAGTATCTTTTTTCAATTGTACGATTTTGGCGGCGTGTTTAATATCCCTATACCAAATTGCAGGTTTTTAGTACTAAGAGTCTGAGCAAAACCATGGACAGATAGAAAAACATGGCGAAACTGTAAATGATCCTTGAACTTACCTTAAAGAACTCTCAAAAGGACATCTGTGATCCAGTCTCATCCGTGAGCACGCACACTGCAAAGTGCTCGAAAAGTCAAGCCTTAAAATTATGGAAAATATTCGCGGTCAATCCGTTAAAAGTCTATAATTTCAATGAGTTACAATGGCGTAAACCTGAAATCCCGTTATTAACATGATTCCTTCTCGTTGAGCTCGGTAGGGAAACTTTCAACATGCTTGAGAAATTTTAGGTTCGTTTACATAATGCTGTTTGCGAGTCTTAATTATAGTTAGAGTGGAGCAACACGGAAAGCTACTCTACTCGCGTGCTACTTTACCTTCCCGCGTATTGTTCAAAGAATGACAAACTTTTAAAAGCCAAACCAAACAAATGAATGTTACCTCTTTCAGTCCCGTTGGAACTTGGAATACTGAACTTTTGTTTTAAATCGGTAGGTATTGTTGGTATATTGTTACTTCTTTTTTTCTCTTATTGAGTATATCAGACTGGCGCGATTTGCGCTTTTGCCATTTTTAAATAACTAGATTATTATGATAATTATCATAATAATCAAGTATAAAATGGCATGCACGGTTGTGGGCAATTAAAATGAAGCAGAGAATTGTATACCTATTTTCAAGTAGTCGGCAAAACTCCATAGAAGTTTGCAGTAAAGTCAATAGTCACTGAGACGTGACGAGAACTTGACCGTCACTTGTTTTATTTGGCCTTGACTGTGCTACTTATATTATTATAATACCATTATAATTGCCCACAACCGTGCACGTCATTTTAGACTTGAAAAATAGAAAAACAGATTTAAACACCTCGCGACGCTTATGGACCAAAGCATCTAGTGCCCAAATAGGTTTCCTTCGGCCCATGTTTAACAATCTACTAGGTATTTATTAACATACCTAAATGTTTTAAATCGTAAATTTCCCACATATAACGACAGTAGTCCCATTGTCCGGCGAGGACAATTCTGTAGCAATAAATAACTGGCAGATGAAAATGCGCTGCCATTACTACAACAATCAACGTTTTAAATATTAAAATGCTTTTCACTACTATTCATTCAGCCATGTTGCGTGCATATGACTGAAAGTTCACATTATATCACATTGGTCAATTTTTTTTACGTAAAACGGAGCGTGGCATATTTTTTTATTTATTTTGGTTTTACATGACTAGCAGGTTATCCAGTCATTACAAAAATATAAAACAAAAATACATTTAATAGCAATTTTTGTTGGATACACCTACAAAATATCTAGGAAAGTACTGTTTAAAAACATTACCTAACTTCTAATTTGATGGTAACAATATAGAGTTAGAAAAGATAAATCTAGTGTAGTGGCAAATAACAGGTCTGTCTATTACCTCGGCAACACACTGCAGGCGGAAAGTTCTAGAAATTAGCCACACTGTGAACGAAACCGAGGAGGCGTAACTGATGGTATCACTCAACACACGAACCATGGGCTGACGAAGGTTTGCAGGTTTATAGCCTAGGCAACTCTGTACATTTACGGCCTTACCGAAAAACGTTACTTAACTTGAAACATCGTCTTAAATTCTCTGTCTTCTTTCCGCAAGTGCCATTACGTGTCAGCGAGAAGTTGACAAAATATGTTAAGCATTGCTTAAAGTTAAGTAACGTTTTTCGGTAAGGCCCTTAGTGCGTTATCCCAGATAAGTCACATCTTGTTACCTGATGAGGTGGGTAAATATACGGCCCGCTCTTAGTCATTGAAAGAAAAACAAAATATCAAACTGCATAAGAACGATTTTTGTCGAAATTTGTTATAATTCCAAAGTTAGAAATTTTATTTTGGTAAAAATAAACCGTAGATGCACAGCCATTAGTAATTTCAACCATATAAAAAATCGAATCAGGCGTTACTTTGCAGTAATTCATATAAAAAACTTAAATGCAACTTATATAACTAGTGAGCTGCCGCTTCGAGGTCTTCAGGCTGGTACTGATGCCTACTTCAGTGTTTTCTAGCTGGTACTCTTGTCTGCTTAGGTATCTTCTAACTTGTACTCTTGAAGGCTTCGATGTCTTCAAGGTGGTACTCTTGATGGCTGCGATGTCTTCAAGCTGGTATTCTTGTCGACATGTTTCACCTCTTCACGAGGCACCTTCAAGACTTCTTGATTCTTCGAGCTCTTGCGCGAATCCCGAATGAAAAACGCGTAATTAAGTAATGAAAGATCGTGTGACAACGTTTCTCTTAAGCCCTAACTAATAACGACTACGAGCAAGCCCTAGTGTAATACTTGTACCGTATAAAGTAAGGATAAGATCTCATTTCATTAACATAAACAGGGCTTTGTTAATCCCGTGTAGTCCCCTCGAGAAACCTCAAAGTTAAAATAGATTAGACGTAGATAATTGAACTGCTATCGGACCTGCTTTCGTACTAGAACTTGAGTGAAATGGAACGTAAAAACATGGCTGGAACAATAATTAATGGTAACCTATCCACGAATTCGTTGTGTTTGTTCTAATCTTTACTTGCCCTAATCTGTTTCATACTGCCTGTTTACAGATGTTTTACTTCATTCAAATTTCTGATTCAATAAGTTAATCTAAAGCGCAATACACTCCAAACCCGCCATATACCCATACCCATTGGTAAGGTTACCGACGGTCCAATAAAGAAAATTGGTCTGAATAAATTATTTGTTAATAATTTGCCCGAAGATAGGCGAGTTAAGTTTCTGTTTTTTACCAGAAACTTTATTGTTTGAAAAGGTGCGGTTTATTCGGTTAAGATTTTGATAAAGTAAAGACTGTTTTTTTGAAAATGAAATAGAACTTCTTTTTCGGGGAAATGATATTCGACATTTCGTATTTCGGATTTTATATAAGTAATCAATAACAATAGGTAATAATGGCACGAGCTGCATCAAAAGGCTACTTTAAAATTACACGTGAAATAACAAAAAAAAAAATACTAGATAATAAATATTACTAGATTCAAATATATTAAGCTGTTTTATTGAGATTCTGACTTATTTACTGCGAAGTTGCGGCTGATTGGTCCTCGATTTACTATCTTTACCCAACTACGAAAGAAGGTGGGTTCTGTTTTACCTACGTTATGTGAGTATATATGCATGTTTGTCTGTTAAATATTAATATTTATCAAAAGAGAATTTATAATTGTATATTTAACTACACTTACATTATGTGTATTTAATATTTTTTTCAGTTATTTTGTTTTATAAATTAAGACGTTACATTAACTTCAATAAGGGTGCAGTATAATGATGCATTTCGCATCCTAATGAAAAAGCCAAGATTTAGAAGCGCGTCGGATTCTCTGATGCACGGGTTCCCGATTTCTTTGCAGTTATTTGATATTTTAGCAGCGTTGTGCATTTTTGGTATGGTTAAAAAAATGTTAAACTCGCGTCAGAACGTCAGATCGTAAGACGGACAGTCAGAAATCTATTCTAACATTCTGCATTTAAAGTTCATTATTGTATGTACAAGTTTGTCCTTCTAGCATGACGTCATTTCGTTGCGCCGAATGCTTATTTTCGACACATGCACGTAAGACTTGTTCGCTCAATAGGTTAGAGCACCGATATATATTTCAATTTGTAAATCGGAGGACGGAGGTTCAAATCCTTCACGAGTCAGTCTTTTTGCTATCTTATTTTTTAGTTTTCACTTCTGCCGGCACTGCCGGAGTGCACCCGTTGTTTTTTTTAATCAATTTGTAAATGACGAGTACAAGCGAATTGAGAACCACTTCCTGTTTTGAAGTAGGTTGATAAGATATTGCATGTGATCGCACAAGAAGCGTCACCCAACTCTGGTCCTTAAGAAAAAATACATTGAAAATTATAGCTTCCAACTATTGTAATTTAGGTTGTAAGGAATACGTATGTGTGTGTTATATACTTCGTATTTAGTTAAATTAGAACAGTAATTATTAAACTGTTTGCTTCCTATCTCGGCTGACTTCAGCGAAACTGTTAGTAATCTCCCATATAAGATCCAAACGCTTAGGCAGTCAGTAAATATTCGCAAATCCTAAATAATTAAACTCAAAGCAAACAAAGCGTCGAACAAGCGAGACGTTCCGAATTCAAACGTTTCGTGTGATTACGTTCCGTTTAACGTAGAGCCGAGTCATTCAAGATCACTCGACATAATTAACGCTTACATTGAGTTATTTACTCGCCCGCATGTGTCGGCGGAAACGGAACGTGGGTATTGGGAACGATTGACGCGCCTAATTCTTAATTTTACGGCCAGTGATAAACATGCACGAATGTGTTCATTTATTCAGCCATTACTTATTCCAAATACATTTTTTTTCTTTTTTATCATAGAGATAAATATCCTATGTTTTTAATACGAAACTTTTTCTACATGCAAATAGGTTTGAGTGATGCAGTAAGTGCATTTGAAAGTAGCGTGTAGAACCGCGGGGCACGGATAGGGCATAATAAAAACATCGCCTTACTGCGCACAAACCAATAAATAACCTATAAAGTAGCTGGAATTGAGGTTGAACATATTTATTTTCCTGTATGAGCGAGTGCGTGCTCGTTTTTCCGACGTAGTCATATTTTACCGTGTTTATAGTTTATAATCGGCCGACGTTTCCGTGCTGACTGCAATGCTTACGGCACAGGGCTCGATGCACAGCCTGAGCACCTCAGGGCTTCCGTGCCCAGCTAATTGGTTAATTTTAATCGACGAAAAAACATTGTATGCTATTTAATAAGTTTTTTAACTAATGTAATTTTTTAACTGACTAACAAAATAAGCTATTTTGTAGATGCAGGACAGGGAAAGAAAATGCTATATCGGGCTTCATAACTGTTAAGAATCTTTCAGTGATCTCAGAAGAATCTTGTTAATAAATAGAAAGTTTTCGCTTATTTGTTCATCATCATAATTTTCAGCCTGGTATACGTACTGATAATCATCATAAGCTCAGCTACTAAAAGTTCAATGCTAGGTATTGTCCTCTTCTATGGATTTCCAAAAAAGTCTGGTTGCTGCGGGCAGTTTTCCTGCCATCGTAAGGCCGTTCGTCCGTTCATTTTATGGCTGGTCATTTAATGCTGCATGCGGCGATACGTGATCTTCATTCAAGAACTCTTCAGCCTCATCGGTCATCAGTTCTGCGTGCTATATACCTTGCTACTTCAACTTGATCATCAGTTAGGCTGTATCTGTAACTTTCATTTGTCTACGAACTTTTTCGTGACTTCGGTTTGATCTTATATAGACTCGAAGCATAGTCCTATATGACACAAACTGGTTTCGATCTCGTAGAGAGACTCCGAACACCCCTTTATTAGCACAGGCATCGATTTTTACATATGCCGTTTACTCACATAAACAAATTAAAATACGTGTAAAACAAGCCATCCATCTTCCATCGAAAATTTCCGTAGCTCGGTTCATTCTGCCCCATCGATCAGGGCGGGCCGCGACGGCAGCGACCTCTAAGCGCCGTTTAACGTACTTATTCCACTTGATAGATCGCCACTAGACGACACCGGATCCATTAAACCGCGCCTAATTGATTGCAGCACGAATTGAAAACGGCAAAAAGTGACGGAGACAGGCCAACTCCGGTAGTTATCGCGAAACTATTTCGGAAGTCCGGACTGTTCCGGACGAATAACCGCTCGCCGCTCGGAGCTCAGGTATTTTGCGGTCTGAAGCAAAAGAGCCGTATCTGACGTTGCTGCCTTTACAGATACTCAGCCTTACCGAAAAACGTTACTTAACTTTAAGCAATGCTTAACAGTTTTGTCAACTTCTCGCTGATATGTAATGACACTTGCGGAAAGAAGACAGAGAATTTAAGACGATGGTTAAAGTTAAGTAACGTTTTTCGGTAAGGCCGAAATTGTCTAAGTATTAGGTAATAATGTGTAAACGAAATAGTTATCTTAAATTCCTAAATAGACATATATCCATCCTAATTAACAGTTTTTGAATCATAGGATACGATTTTAAAGTTTTTATAAAATAATATTATTTTAATAAAAAAAGACGTGTGGCACTCGGAGACTGCCGCGGTAAAGCTATTGCATAATAGCTTTACGCGCGGTGTGTTAGGTTATTTTCGTTACGGAATTTCTGGATTCGGTCTCCACGCTCAAGGCCCGCGATAGAAGCTATGCAATAGCTTAAAAAAAACCAACAACTCGGCTATCGCCAACCGAGGTTCCTACCTGAGTTGTTGGAAAGAGTACTAATAATAAAAATAGGTTATAAATTTCATCAACTTCATTATTATAGTTGTTTTAAACAGCAGCAAGCGCTTCTTCAGTTTCATAAATTGGAGGTAAAAACCAGGTAAAAATAATGATCATGATTAGTAAAACTTATGAAGATATTTGCTTTATCACTTTGATCTGAGTAAAGACAGGCTTATGTACATACGTTCCTTTTCGGATGGCCGTATTGGGGATACCAGTGCCTTGTTACGGAGTTTTGCGTTGTTACGAAAAAAACTTTCCCGAGTACGGAGTGGCAAGTTCTCGGAATTATTTTATTAAATCTCTTTCCGTTCCCGTTTGTCTCGTCTCGGCTAAGGTCGCTTTACGGATTAAGCGGTTTATTTTACTTTAGCCACTCTTTGACGGCGTTTCCAATGTTACATTTTGGAAAAATATACTTGGGAAAGAAACCTTGGAGTGCAAAACGATTTGTTCTGATTAATTAGAATAGGAAAATACTATGTATTACTTCTTAATGAAGACAGTGCGTATCGAAGTTGGAGCTCCCATAAAAAAGCTAATATTTTTACCCGTCTGCTCATGAAGTTAAAAAAACTCTCGAAAAAAAAAAAAAATGGCTTTTTCGTAACCAATATATGAATTTGCAAAAACTATTTAAAAAAAATCATTCAAATAACTTATACAGTTGCTTATTTTCTCGCAAAAACGTACTGTCAACACCATATCATGCGCAACATAAGAGTAAGTTGCTCAGTTCGACCATCGTCCGTCCCGCTCGCCCATATCAACATTATTGAAGATATGAAATGACTGATAGAACTTATAAAAAAAAACGTTTAGGAAACTAGAAAACAACATAACAAATTTTCGACGAAAATTACAGTTTGATCCAAGTTAGTGTTCACACGTAAAAATAATACTTATTTACGGTAGTAAAATTTCATATAATGATTTTTGTATAATGAAAATTAACTTGGTTAACCCGGTGCGGTAATGCTAGCAACAAAGTAGGTATGTGCGTAGGTGAGCACATTACCTAGGTACTCAGGAATTACCGCAGGTTACCTGACAGTATGCGGGCGCGGTCACACGGGACATAAGGCGCGGTCACACAGCCGTGCGGGGCCGCTAGCTATCCTAGGCATTCCCTGCTCTGGAACATGTTTGTAGGTAGATGTGGTGCTGCTCCGTACAGATGTATATAACATTTTATGCTCGAAGATTTTAGATTTTATATTTGACAGTTCAGCAGAGCTCAAATGCAGCGAAGGTTTCTAAACGAAAGGTTCTTTATGATGGATTTTTTTTCTTTTTTTTATTACTTTTTCCTCCAATTTAGTCACCTATTTACCCGACAAATACTATTCTGTCTTTGTAGACAGAGTCGCATAAAGAACCTCCTGTTTTGAATCGGAAATCAAAAATGACACGGATATTGAAAATCAGCCAAGTGGACTCGCGAACAATGATGATTTATTCACATAACAAACTCGAAACTCCAAGCATTTCTAGGATCTAGATCGACGAGCTCCATCCTCGGCCACACCGTCGCTTAACATCAGGCGAGTTGGTGGTCAGTCGTAGATCTATCTTCTATAAAAAAATAAATAAAAAAATACAAACAAGAAATCATAGATGTTGTCGGCGAGTTAATCAAGTGGCATTGTATTCTGACGACTCAGTTACTCCAGACTGTCGATACTGTGGAGGTGGGAAGTGTTTTCAATTACTGATGACACCCGAAGACGGGTGCGATACAGGGTCACTTCTACTGGAGACAGATATATTACTAGCTCGCCCCAATTATGTATTATACCTAGATAGGTTTTCTGCAATGTTAAGTTTGTCCAGTTAATCAGTTTAAGCCAACCAGCCAATGCCGAGTTGGAACCAGTTTGCGACAAAACGAATGTAGTTTTTGTTTAGTTTTGGTTGTTGTTGTGGCAAATAAAAATATGTCTATGTCTTTCAAACAAAATAACCTGATCAAAATCGGTCCACCCGTTTGAGAGCTATGATGACACAGATATACACAGAGATACAGATACACACGTCAAACTTATAACACCCCTCTTTTTGGTTTGGTTATATTCGAAATAACATAGGTTCATTTAACAACAAAAAAAAACTGTAGTATTTTTTCCATGATTTCAATTTGTTTAAAAGCTTATCACAGCTCGCCTGTATATTCAATTTGTACTTCACAATATATTTGCTCTTTCTTACTATCCCTATAACAAGATTTCTTATTTTAACCTTTAACCGTAGACAGGTTAATGACTTTATCACTTAGTCCCTAACTAAACAACTTTATTGACGCTAAGAGTACTTAAGTCCGTTAATTCATGATAAAGTTAGGACAAAAGGCCAGAAAGGTTACAGATTAAGTAGGACTTTTCAGTTGGTCTCGAGCAAATTGGGTATACCACGCGTTGCGGTACTTGCGGTGTGTTTAGCATTTGTTTATTTTAGAGAAGGTGTAGGTCACAAATAAAAAAAAAACGCGTATAGTAGAGATATTCGTGCAAGGAGGGGGGATAACCAAGTCCACGTCACGTCCTCCCCCTCCGCCTTGTGGCTAGTCTTCTCACACTGCACTTGCCGGTGCGTGGTCTCCATTTCGAGAACTTTCCGGCCCCATCGGCCATCAGTTCTGCGTATAATGACGCCCTGCCCACTGCTACTTCATCTTTTTAAGTTAATTCGCTGTGCTACGTCGGTGATTTTACGTACGTCTACGGATCTCTATATTTCCAATTTGATCTCGCAGAGAGACCCCGAGAGAGACCCTATTCATAGTCGTTTAGTATGCTTAGAGTAATGTCGCCAAGGGTGATAATTTTATTTAAAATTACGTTTTTAGGTGAAGCCAAAAACGTTCAAACCGTGAATGACATGCGCATGATCGTTCAAATGATGTTTCAAATGAGTAGACACAGTTGTCACAGGGTTAACAAGTGAAATTGTACCAAATTTTCCTGTCATGTGTAGCGACAGTCAAAATAACGTTACAGGCCTTAAAAGGTCTGTTAAATGCTGCTTCACTTAGGCAACTCGCGTTCTAAGTAATTATTTCAAGTATAGTCTGAGAACAACTAAGAAACTCATTGTATAGCGTATTTCGTACACAACAACTTTCATAAAAACTCGTCTTTCTCGTCCAAATTACAAGCGACTAAAGTCGTGTCGAAAAAGTAAAAGCCGATGTCTTCGACGTGTCTCGGTCTATTGTTCCAGAAATATTTACATGCTAATGTCCACTTAATTTAGGTTACGATCAGACGAACAAGGCAGTGCGCGCGCGCGGGTGGCCGACCACCCGTACGCATCGCTCTCATATCGATAAAAGCACAACACTAGCGATACGCAATGCGCTACATCTCGATTTTATCGACAACTTTAATTATAATAGGTAGCCGCCGCGCCTGCTTATCGATCCAACTGGAAGTATGAGATAGGGCGACGAGGAAGCTTAATGCTCCACTCGGATAACCTTTACCATCGATTTATTTCGACGACTATTCATACGATAAATTGTGATTGTCGATAACGAAGTATAATTTATCGATTGTGATCGTGGTGCTTGTATTCGGGCGTCGTATTTGTTCGAAATCAAAGCAGATTTCCACGAATGTGGTATTAATTACCTGTGTTGGAAGTAATTCGGAGATTAGATTAATTAATTGTAAATAGAGTGAGGGTTTAGTTAGGTGCTTATATTTTATGAGATGCTGAATTTACAGAGTTGATTCGACTATTATTTTTGGTTATATATTTTGGTGTATATTTATTTTCGATTCAAAGCTATTATTACAAGTAAATATTTTGTAGTTGAAAATATGTTTGGTTCTGCAAACACTTATTTTATTAAGTTTTTAAATTCATGGATAGGATTTCGCTTTACCACAAGCTCGCCTGATGTTAGGCGACACGGTGGTACACGATGGAGCGCGCATGCTTAGAACAAATCTATAAAACTGTACAAGGATATTTTAGCACGTAGTCATAATCTATATGAATATCCAACTACGCAACTACATATATAATATAGGAGGAGGAAAAGATAAAGGCTCTCTTTGACAGTGACATTTTCTATATTCCAGTCATTTTGTCCTCGTTTTTTTTTATAAATTCTGAGATTGAAAATTGTATTCTCCAAAGAAAATTAGTTTTTTCTAGTATTTTCTTTGTAAGATTTAATAACTCGGTTTGATTCCACGGCGCAAACAAAATAAAAACAATAATTATACAAAAAAATCCTGATGGCAATCGTCAGCGGGCAGCGCGGCATCCGACTAGACATTTTAAGAACGATTCAAAGTCCATCGATCGCGCGCCTCGCCACGGCATTTCCTTCCTCAGTATTAATTGCGGCTAATTGCAAGAAAAGCTCCCCATTAGAGCCCTCCACGGGAAGAGTAAACGAATTAACAGACGCGTTAACAAAGAGGCGGTGAATTCGCTTTAAACACTCTCTTCAGGTGTGAAAAAGCCAGCTTCGAGAGGAATAGATTAAAACGCAAGCGCTCCACCCACCGGCGCTGGCTGGTAAGCAACGTTTTACACAATACATTAATAACGACAAGATATTGCTTCCTGTTGTTCATGCACGCAATAAATTTACAACTTCTGAAGCCGTTTGGGAAACTTCGTAGGGAAATTTTGTTAAATTACATCGATGTATCTTCCAAGGTTTTTTGGCGTGTACTCTTCGATAATAAGGAAATACGTATAATATTTTGAAGGCTCACTTTCTACCGATAATTATTGTAGAATGTTCAGAAACTTCAAGGTCCGGAGGGAACGTAAGAAAGTAACCGACGTAACACAGCGGATTAGCAAGTGGAAGTGGCAGTGGGAAGGGCCCATTGCAGGTAGAACGGATAGGGTTGAAAAGTTCTTGAGCGGAGACCACGCACCGGCAAGCGCAGCGTAGGAAGACCAGCTACGAGATGGACAGATGACCTCATACAATTGGCAGGCAGACACTGGATGCAGACCCTGTTAACCTAGTTGCTGTGTCCTACCCAACTGTCAATTTGCTAATCCGCTGTGCTGTCGGTGACTTTCGTACGTCTACAGATCTCTTCATTTCTGATTAGATTTTGCAGAGACTCCGAACAAAGCCCTCTCCATATATACTGTATACGATGGAAATTAAGGAAATTGAAAATATGGAAATTTATATTATTGCATAAATATGTCAATTTTATTTTACTTTCTTTTACCTTCTAGCTTCTGGATACAAACAAGAAGACATATGCAGAGACATATTGTCATGTATTAACTTGTATGTAGTGTAACAAGTATTATTCCTAATTTTGGGCAATCTAATAAAAATTTACTACGTTTTGTTAGTTAATAAGAAATCATTTCTGTCGATTATGACAAATTTACTCGTATCTCTTGACTCTTCGCTTTCATTTTTGAAGTCCTGTACGTTCCATCTGTCTTTTCTCTAGTCTGATCATACCAAGTAAGAACGGCGAGAAATTGCGTCGAAGGTCCGCACCTGCTTACTGCAACTAACGGTGGTATTGAACTTGCGAGAGCGGAAACTAAACGCAGTTCGCACGGCCACCGCTTCTCAGTGTAACGTCATACCATTATACACCTTATTTCAATTGAATATGAGTTGTAGTTGTGTATGTAGTTTTGTTAGTTTTATGTTAGCTATAAACAATTATCTGATAGTGCTATTTCTCAGTTAAAGTACGTTTACTTATAGTTCTATCGAGGCAAAATATAGGAACGTCTCGAAGTATATACTACTAAGTATTTTATGGTCTCGACTGAATAAAATAATGAAATGAAGACAGCGCTCTTAATGCCACATACTTCTTTAGATGAAAAGACTATTTTATTATTAACCCTCGATCCAAAAAGAGGGTCGTTATAAGTTTGACCGTTGACCTGTGTATCTGTGTGCCTGTCTGTGATATCGGAGTTCTCAAACAGATGAACCAATTTTGATCTAGTTTTTTGTTTGTAAGAGGACTTCTTCGAGAGTGTTTTTAGCTATGTTCCATCAAAACTGGTTTAGCCGTTTTTTTTTGTTGGGGGTTTTTGAGTTTTATAAACTTGTCTTGTACACGAAACTGAACAAGCATGCAAAATTTCGAAGTTTAATTTTTTTTGCAAATACTTAGGTAGTACAAAAATTGCAAGATTTGTAAATCCTAAGCGAAGTTAATAGAAGAAAGCATAAATTTGCAGGAAATACTTGAAGTATTTCCTGTATTGCAATATTTGTACCAAACATGTGAAGTTAACAGTAAGCTCGTAATAGTAATGCACCGGCTCATAGTACCTGCATTTCATGACTACACTTGTTTCCCAGCGCTCCTGCTCTCCGGAGAGCGCATTGTTTCGCTCCCGAGCGAGCACTCAAGTAATGAGATTTTCTAATAAAAGCAACAATATAATAAAAGTAAGGTGACAAATTTACTCGTCTGTACTTTAGGAGCAATTCATCAATCCACGGCGGGGCGTTTTCACTCGGTACATTCACTTATAACTTTATCGACGAAGATGTAAAGCAATGCTAGATACAACTAATATCATAAAACTGAAAGCAATTTTCTCTCTGTCTCTTTGTATCTTTGTCTCTCTGTCTTTTTGTTTCTTTGTCTCTCTTGTCTTTTTGTTTATCTGTCTCTTTGTGTGTCTTTTTCTCTGTTTCGTTGTCTCCGTCTTTTAATCTCTCTGTATCTCTGTTTGTTAGTCAATATAGTACATCTACATTAATTTACAGTCGTTAAATTTCACAGAACATAACTATTACCCGACTACGTTAGAAAGAGGGTTATGTTTTTTGAGCGTAATGTATGTATGTACGTTTGTATGTATGTATATTTCTACATTACTCCCTACAGCCAACACGGCTTGACCTATTTTGATGAGCGAGGTGTCGTTAAATTTGTATTCACTCCTTGAGTATCATAGGCTACAATTTTTTAAAATATAATAATAGTACGAGTCTCGCAAAAATATAAAAATACGCTTTTTCATTCAACATCCAACGAACTTTTTCGTATTAAATAAGTGATTTGACAAGAAGAATTCGCATTTATAACCCTTTAAAATTAATTTACGCATACTTTCTCACAAAAAACGTGCACGTAACGAAATCGTAAGTTGCAATGCAAAACCGCGTTTTTCTTCTAATATAGATATTTGTTTTGGTATATTAAATATCGCTTCCAGTATTTCACTTGTTCGGTGGTTTTCGCTCCGTTTCAGGTGCGCATGTACCTACATGAATGTACACACAAATGTCGAGTAACGACTTCCAAAAGTTATCACGCTCGTTTGACATTTTGAATATACTTACAGACTGTGTACTTCGGCAAACCAAACAAAAGTTTAATTTACTGGGGCGAATAGAAATTGAAAACTTTATTTATTCTTGCTTTTTAGTTCAAATTTACAAATGTTTTATCACACCTTTAGAAGACGAAATTTAGAAAATCATTTTTGTGTAAGAGTTAAGATAGAAGTAAAACTTTTTCATGCTGAACTGGGAAAAAATACATAGAATGCTGTTCTTCCTGGGCATACTATGAAAAATAGTTTAGGAACTTGAAGAACTTGATGAACTTAGGGAAATTTAGGAACTTAGGGAAGTTTAGGAACTTGAGGGAAATTTACGTTTATTTTAGAAAATATTTTTTGGGTAAGAGTAGGTAACTCTTTCATGCTGAACTGGGGAAAAAATATAGAATGTACCACGGCTGCTGTTCTTCTCGGGAACACTATAAGAATTTGTTTAGGAACTTGAGGGAAATTGACGTTTATGTAGGTAGGCCATGGGCTGACCCCTGGCACTGCAACCAACATTTTGTAAATATTACTTGTACCGTCTAATACCGTTTAATCTACTTATTAATCAGATTGCAATCATTTTTTTTTAATAATCTCTAGAAATGTGAAAATTAAAAAAAGTAACTTTTTTAATGTAGAAATAGGTTTACGCTTGACCACCAATCAAATATACTTTCCTCGCTTCCATTTAATCCTCTAGACACGGTACAAACAGGCGTCAAAATTTTTTGATGCTTTGCCTACTCCATGAGGGAAAGCCTTTTATAATATGACTATTTCTTATTTTATAATGTAATGTAATTAGTGTGATTGGTGATAACCGTACCAATGATGATGATAAATAAATCAATAAATAATAAATCTATACGTAGAGAATTCTACAAGGGTAAACATCTACTTTATTATAAAACACCTAGGTACTTTATTATAAAATTATTCCAATGTCTGGTACACCTCGGCACAGTCGGCACACTACAAACGGTGGGTAGCCTTGTACTTAGACGATCGGTTAATTTATTATCAATTAGGATCGCAATCGGAATGTACGGTGCATGGGACGGGTAGTGTCATAGACTTCTATAGATATCCCAAGTGTATGTACCTAGCGTGTCAACAAGTACGATAGAAATCGCAGTTGACGACCAAGATTCATTTAATTTCAGGTGATATATACTTCCGATTCGATATTTTGTCAACTAGTTACTACTTGTACGCACAAGCGCGCGGATGCATTGGGTTGAATAGATTTCACGCGGATGGAACATTCCATCACAAAATCTTTTGTGTGACGTCACAGTCGGTACCAAAAATGTGGCACGTAAGGATTTCTTATAAATGAAGTCGCATGCTCCATCTACTATGTCTGTGGATAGTGTATATTATATTATATTAATTCATAAGTTCCGGTCATAAGTTCTAAGTGCACTATGCCCTGCTCACTGCCACTTCTATTTACTAATCCGTTGTGCTATATCGGTGAATTTGGTACGTCTAAGGATCTCTTCATTTCTGATTCGATCTCGCAGAGATAACTTATTTACATCTATTTATATAGTAATTTGAAAGTAGAAGTACATGTAATTAAAAAACCGTTCAAAGTTACATAGAAATAAAATTTACAAAGTTACCCAATAGTAACGTTTATATACGACTATTACATATAAATTACATTATTTATTAGCAAAGATTTGGAGGATCTCTAATATAACTAGTTATGAAAATGAATTTTCACAAGTTCACATGAACTCTAGTCCAATTTCAATTTGAAACAGGACCAATTAGGCCTTGTAAATTGTATCCACAAGTTTAGGGACCCAAGATGCTCAAGCTGTCCGATAGAACAGATACCTAAAGGTAAACATGTACCAAGGTCGTGGAGTGCCATTTCACGAAATGGTAACATTTAATGAAATAGTCAACTAACAGTTGACTAGTAGTAGTAGTAGTTTGTACGGAACCCTCGGTGGGCGAGTCTGACTCGCATTTGTCCGTTTTTTTATTAGAGTCTCCTACATATATATACTACTGTTTTATGGATAGAAACTTTAAAACATAGAATAGCCGTTGCTTACCAGGACAGCTTCTATACAATAATTATTATAGTTTAAAAAACTAAAAAACAGACTTCTAAATACGCCATTCGTTTATTTAGATGACACATTTTTCTAGTTATTTTGTTATAAAACCTAAAGTACTCAACCGATTTTGATAAAATTTATATGGGACCACCTCTGAAGTATGACCTACCATCATAATTGGCGAAGTAATCGCTGAACAAACATATACAAAAAAAAACATATAGTCGAATTGAGAACCTCCTTCTTTTAGGAAGTCGGTTAAAAATGATCAAACTCCTTTATTAAATTGGTCACCACACCATAATCCGATTCACCCCAAGTATGACGTAGTGTGTTTACACCCCTAAAACGGATCGAAACAAATCTGGCGAAGTTGAAACAGACTCCCCAACTCAATAAACGGATTGTCTTAGTGCTCTGGACTTGCGAATTCGGCAGTTTGGATCAGCGCTAACTATCTCCTGTTCTGTTTGCTAACTTATTCATATTAGTGTTGAGTTACTGTTACATACTCCATCTTAAACTTATCTACTTACTGTAAGTGAGCTTTAGTGAGTCTCTGTAAGTTTCATTCAGCGTTTAATTTAATAAAGTTGTTAGTACTAGCTAGCGAATCAATATTTGAATGCTTAGGCTTTTTAAATTAAATTATATATATATTTTTACCATTAATTAACAATTTTAGATTTTGATTACAAGAAAAATAAACAGAATTGTATTGGATTTTCTCCCATCGTATATAAAAATTCACAAATATATAATGTTTTACAAAATCTTGGCGTTTTAAATTCAAAATGAAATTAATCAATCTTGGAATTTTCAAGGCTAGAGTGAATAGATATCTTCTAGATCGACGAGCTCCATCCTCGGCCACAACGTCGCTTAACATCAGGCGAGTTGGTGGTCAATCGTAGATCTATCTTATATAAAAAAACAACCTTTTTGTGTTTCGGTAGTTTTGAAATAATGAATTTAATCTGAAATAATAATGCTTTTACAAACTCGGCAATTGAACGACTGGCACAGGTTGTGATATTTTAGGTACATATGTCTCATACATCAAATGTGTTTCAAAAATAAAATAACTGACATAAGCAAAAACGCATCTCTTTGGCAGTCCCTACAAGGAGGCAAGCACGAGTTATGCCAACCATAACAATCACACGAGCTCATTGAATAAAACACTCAAAGTTGCCAGAGGTCGCCTCCCCCCTCCCCCTACGCCCCGCCGTGCCGTAGGCCGCACTAATTAATTCCATGCACAAAGATATATCCTGCGAACAGGGGAGAATGTAGGTAAGGGGGTGGGGCGAAAAGCTTTTCTTTTGGCCGATGTCTAACAGCAATAATAATAATAACGGCAATTAGAGAAATCAATACATCTAGCACTCACACTTGCTTAGCTTGAATGCGATGTCATATGACAATATTGGAGACAACTATAAATTGTATTTTCAAAGAAAAAGTCGCGTGTCGAGTTATGAAAAACCATGAAACGAATAATTTAAAAAGAAATAATAGATCACTAAAAAAATGTATGTTATTCACATTTTAGTTTAATTCATACAATACAACAAACTGGTGAACTCACTTCTAACTCTGTTAAAATTAATTAACTGTAATTAAGAGAATATTCTTCTCAAATAATACTTTGCCCCCTTACCAAGTACTCGAGTACGTCCCTTCCTTAATACCTGCAGTACACGATAGTATATGATAGTACAGGAATATGCGCTTGCACCGTATATATGAATATTAAATTGAGCGCAGAGATAAAATGGTAATTTGCGCAATATGCATACATATTTACCCACCGCCTAAATTAGGGGCCAGATAGCAAACGAAGATACCAAGATTGGATTATCTTGGTTAATATGCTGTATGCATTCCACACTCATGGATATGGTGGTTTTATTTCAAATATTGAAATTGGAACCCGACTATGAGCTAATAGCTATGCATCTGTTACATAATGAAAGTCACTGGGATTTTCAATAACTCAAAAAGGGAGGTATTTGTGAATTCGTAATATATTTTGTTTTTTAGTTTTGATTTATTATTGGATAAGGAGTGAAAGTTGAAATAGCTAAATACCAGAAAAACAATTTTATTTCAACGTACCGGTCAAGTGCGTGTCGGGCCACGTTCTACGTAGTTGCTTTAGTTCCATAATTGCACGTCACAGTTAGAATGAGGTCACGGTTTAAAAAACAATTTGTACGAATGTACAATGTACTATGGTTGTTTGTACTTTCCTAAGTCTTATAAACTTTTCAAAATACGCAATTTAACTTATTTGGATGATATATTTCTTCCAGTTATTTTGGTTTTAAAAACCAAATTACTTAAATGATTTATATAAAATTTATATGGACCTGATAAATTTATATGGATCAATAAATTTATATGGATCAAATAAAAAATATTTGTTTAGAACTTTTTTGCGGAAATTTGAGAATTGTTATCCCATCGAGTTACACTATTACTTCTTGCAACCTTTAGAACGTGGATGTTTAACGAATCACTGAATTGATTGATTGTGATTTGAATTTTGAATTTTGAATCACTGTAAGGATAACAGAGCCAAGACGAGAGATGGCAAAAATATCTCAGCGTGCCCCAGTGTGACTCGTTGGAAACTCGCCTTATTTGTCACTTTTATTAAAATTTGGACTCACCCGAATAAGACAAAAGACGCTCTAACATCCTCTCTACTTAAGTGAAGGGGTAATTTTACGACCGCATCAGTCACCACCGCAAATAGGTAACTTTAGGGGGGTACACCGACAATACCGCCAGTGCCGCGTACGGGGAATACCGGCTTTGTCTTTGTGGTATTAGAACATTAATAACATTAACAATGCGGTCCTGTGGCGGTAATTGAACGGTCCATCCGTTATCTCGACTGCCCTTAATGAAATTGTCTGCAAACGCTAATTAATTATACCGCAGATAAGTTTCAAAGCGAAATAACGGGGTTTTAATTTCTGCCGTGGTTCGAGGCGTGACTGCGATTATCCGATTTATCAACGGAGCTGTTAGCTGTCAGAGTATATATTTAAAAATATTTATATGAAAACAATTACATAACATTTGCGCTTCATATTAGCATTAAAACATTAAAGTATGTTTTCAGAACAGTTTGTTTGAAGAAAAGACCTGTTAGCGCCATCTAGAAGGAACATTATGAACTTTTGACCATGCAAAATGTCCTGCAAGTTTGACCGATCAATAATTTCAACCCTAGTGTAAGAGTATTATTTATACTATATTAAATAGATATAATAATAGATTATGTAATCGTTGCTACGTAAATTTTACTCTCAGAGTGCTACGACGCCTACGACGCTGCTTCGTAGCAAACTCGTAGCTGTATCAATTTAGACCGTAGTATTTTTAATTTTCTAAGCTAAAGTGAATAGATATCTTCTAGATCGACGAGCTCCATCCTCGGCCACACCGACGCTTAACATCAGGCGAGTTGGTGGTAATCGTAGATATATATTGCCTAAAAAAAATATATAATAGTAGTACCTATTTAGACCTAACTTTTTAAAACAAAATGTAAGTCAAAAATGGGTTTAATTAAAACTAAAATAATCTTTTTATATGTCAATGATAAATTCGGGAAAACGACACCACAGAGCAATTGCAGAAAAAGGATGAGTTTTAGTCCAAAATTATTAAAATGAATAAGTAAGACCTAAATTAAAATATATGTAATATCTAGTTGTTCATACATTAACAGCTTGCGTTTGACCGTTACCTCATCTATGCGGTCAACGATGAAACGCACTTGCACGCCTAGAAGAAATCGATTCACTTGCAATTTAAATACGTTTAGACTATATTACATACTAACTTGTGATATTCCCTATATTAGTAATATATTATGTATCTTGGCATAGAGTCTGTTTGGAAGAAGAACTATCCTGGCAACCAGTATAAGTTTAGAAAGTTGCAAAGATGCTAGCCTATCGGTTTTTTATCTAATTTATTTATTTATTTATTTAATTAACTAAAACGGTATTCACCAATTACATTAGTTAATATACATTACATAAATATAATAATAATAGTCGGCAGCGGAGGACGTCCTCGCCGCGCTGGTCTTTGTGGCGGCGGTGACGTCGGAGGCTCGCTTTCCTCGCTAATACATTCGGTGAGTGCATCTGATCTACATGATCTTATTCCCCCTGCCCTTTTTTCTGTCGGACGCCAAGAATCACGAAAAAGTGACATCATTTTATGGTGGATATTCCAAAGACTCGAACGAATGGGTCTTTTCGGATGGATATAATTTGGGTGTCTTCAAATCGCGGGTAAGTTCCTTCTAGGCAAGCGCGCTCCATCGTAGATCGCAACTGTTAACGCAACGCTTAACATCAGGCGAGTTAGTGGTCAATCATAAGCCTATAATCGAATAAAATAAAAAGAAAACTAAAAACCGACAAAAAAACATAGTTAAGAACACTATCGATGAAATACTCTTTAAAACAAAAAAAAAAAAGATCAAAATCGGTCCATTCGTTTTGAGTTCATTCAGTTTGAGAGCTACGATGCCAGAGACAAACATACACACAGATATAAAGATACATACGTCTAACTTATAAGACTTTTCTTTTTGGGTAGGAGGTTAATAATTATAGTTTCAAAAACTGAAGCAACCGATTTCTCATGGATGCCATTGTTAGAACTGGACCAAATTGGAATGGAACCACACGGGAAGCACCAGCTTTCAAATAAAAAAAGAATCATCCAAATCGGTTCAACCAGTCGAAAGTTCTGAGGTAGCAAACATTAAAAAAAAAAACAGTTATTTTGAGAACCTCCTTCTTTTTGATGTCGGTAAAAAAATAGGAGCTGATGTTTCGATTGTTTTGCTGTAGGTATAGAATAAGGACAGCAGCTCCATGCCGAACAGAATATTTAGCCCTGAATATTTATTTACATACGAGCTCGTAGATTTTGTATTTAAATAAATAAAAAATTCAGCATTTCTCGTGTCACGTTTCAAGAGACTTTAATCCAGTGTCTACATACGTTACGAGACAAAACTCTCTCCGACACATAAAAAACGTAGCAGACTCGCAAGAAGAAACGTAGTTATTTTTAGGGTTCCGTCTCACAAAAAGAAAAAAAAACATAAGAATAATTTAAAATAGTTTAAATGTATTCTATCAACCATCAAGTTTCGCTTTGTTTAGTTTGGGCCAAATGGTATAGTTTAAAAAGTTCATCAATATTTATTAATTTTATTTTTAATTATTAAAATTACTTCCTTGTCGTTCTGTTTATTAAGATCATTTTCTCAAAGAATTAATAAAGATTTTACGTTGAAATTTATACTTGCGGTCCTATGACTATGGAACTGTATAATCAAGCTTTCTGTCAAAGCAAGCAATAAATCTTTAAATGACTGATGTACTTCTATTTTCGTATTTTAAAATAAATTACGCTTCTGAATGAATGAACTTGATTAAGAACAGGGAAGAACAGTGTCGACTATTCTTTTCTGGTTTATCATTCTTCTCTACGGAAGCCTCAGCATACGAGTCAAACTCTCACTTGGCCGTTATTTTCTTGTCGCTCTCAAAGCGTCGCGCTCGTCGTAATCCCGCGGATCGCACGCATCTCTACAATACATTTCTTAAATTGTCTCCTCGAATTCGTAATAATTTAAAAAAGCGCGACGATCTCGGCCAACTTGCGTAAAATTCGACCCAGAGAGCTTCCGTCAACTTTATGGAAGAGGGTTAATTTTGCGCCAGAGGTGGAAGAATTTCAGTATCCAATAAAGAAGCAGCGGCTTTTAGTTACATTTATATCTTACTATTTGGTTGGATTAAGGTAGCCTGGAAGAGATCGCTATTAACGACAAGGCCGCCAATTGTGACACTAGGTTTTATACTATAGAGGTCGGTTAGAAATATATAAACTATCTCATGAATATGCGTGAATTAAACAATATAGTTGGAAAATATAGTTAAAAATAGGTCAAAAAACGTTTAAAGCTAGCACAGACAACTGTGGAGTAGAATTAAAGCAACATAATTTAATTGTTTACTCTTCACTCGGAAGGCGGCAAGATTGCATCGGCGAAATGGAAACAACGCGCAACGCGAACCAGCTCATTTGAAACAAACTTGCAATATTACGACTTCTCGGGAACCTTACTTCTCAGAAAACAAAGAATATTTTCAAACGAAGACGTTGCCCTCCATTTCCGGGCGACCACCTCGTGATTTCCCAGAGGTCTGTGTTTTTTAAAAATACACCTCAACGTTAAAAAGGTAAAATATTGTACTTGTGAATTTTGAATTGCCGACTTCCCGCCGAGTTACAAGCTGGGGGTTATTTCTCGACGCAGCGAGGTCATTAACTGTGGCTCTCTAGGAACTGAGTTGCGGTGTGGCAGGGTTACTGCCTAATCAGACAGGGATAGGGCGGGTTGGATCACGGGGCATCAGACTTAAGCCCGCGATACCCGGGATTGACGCCGGTACCGTGATTTTGATTTTTGGATCTATTTGGAATTAATTTACGTGATTCCTCTTGATGGAGGCAATTTCGGCGTCAAACCAAGCAGGAAACACGTCAGTTCCGAGTGCGCCACAATAGAGAATCAGTATGTACAATCATAACGCGTTATAACCCTGTCTGCGGCAACGGTACGTTTTATTTCCCTTTTGATTATCTTTGCGGATCTGAAACTTTTAGTGTTCATAAATTCCTTATGGTATCTCGTATAAATGGTGCAATGCAACAATAGTCGTAACTATTTGATTAGATTGCTATATTCAGTTTATTTCAATTTCGTGATTCAGTTTCGATATGGATGAAGAATAGGCGTGTTCGTTTTCCCGACACGCTCGCTGGAGCTATTTAAATGCGCACAAATAGAATCGAATGTGCTTTAATTGTTAATGTTCAATTGATTTGTTTTAGACATTCTTGTTGTGAACTGCACAGGAATGGAATTAGAAAATTGATTGAATCAGGCGTTACTTTGCGGAAATTCATATTCAAAAACTTAAATTTAACTTACATATCTTTTTTAGCAATGTGAGCCAGCGGGTACGGCCGGGACTATCTTTTCTCGAAGCGATTCGTCGGATTTTTAGACCTCTTTTATACTTATTTTATTTAAAAGATTTCAGTTTTTATTCCTTAAGTACTTACATATTAACGAAATGAAAACTAATAAGCCTTTCATATGATATCCATATTGTGCGGGTTGTGAAAAAACGTGTAATTCGCCATGTTATGGCGGCGGATATCTAGGATTTAGAATGATACTGCATATACATATATTTCAAAGTATTGTCATCTAAACTAAAAGTGTGTATTAAAATTTCAGATCAATCTTTCAACAGGAAAGGATAAAAATTCGATTACTAAATTTTACCCAAAAAACAACAAGCAGAGTTAAATAAGACATGTACGGAACCAAATTATAAGTTATCTAAAAAAAGCTTTCGAGCTCTTGAAAAGTGTTTCATTTTTTTTATTCATTAATTGTCTGTGCTCGCGTGGTCTACTGCTCATGTTTAAAATTGTTGTATAAATAAGAGCATCGAATGTTTCAGTCAAATACAAGTCATTGTTTAAAAAAAATCGACTTCAAAATTCGCAATTCGTTTACGCGTGACACGCCACACATTTGATCGTTTATATACAAATAAACACAAATAATCCCAATTTCAGTAGAAATCTTCATCCACAAAGCCAACGTTTACCTTCACTCCAGAGTTCCGTATCTTAGAACCCGTGGAAGGTCCTACAGAAAAGCGTTTTCTTCGAGTATCAGCCATTAGCACAGGCTGGCGCCTCGTTCTATAAGGGATATGAGGTGATTTATCACAATTATAGAGATTCTGGAACATTCGGCCGGGCGGCCGAAATATGACCGCGAGTAACTCATTTCGACCACCTCTTGGTCACAATGGAAATATCAAAAGGGATTATTACGGACTTTAATTATGTGCTCGTGAAAATTATACCCATTGTGTAAGAAAAATTGTTATTACGGGCAACACTGGCTACAGGTGTGCAGTGCCCAATTATTGTTCTCTTTGCGATTACATTACTCTAACATTGATGGCTACATAAGTCATATAACTGAATGGCTTTTAATAAAGGTCATTTAAGGAAATATTTAGGCAGATAGCATACACTGGTCCTAAGATTGGTTGATTCGGATCCTTTTGGAAAAAGCGCTTTGTTTTCGCGTTAATTAAAAAAAAACTATTTTTTTGCTGGCACTAAAAAGGTTTAGGTTTTTGACAAAAATAAACTTTGCCTTATTTGCTTTCATCAATTCCTGAGAAGTTCTTAGATTCTGTCCGGAAAGAGAACTAATGTAGGATAGAGGGCGCTGCTGTCCGTATTTTATTATTTTGCTTGACTAGTAACAAAATTGAGACGTCAGTTTCCATTTTTAGGGTTTCGTATCTCAATAGGAAAAAACGGAACCCTTATAGGATCACTTTCGTAAAAAACGCACATTTCGACACTCACAAGGGAATCAAAACCTATTACTTCCCGTTGACCTAGAACAATGAAATTTGGCAAGAAGCATTATGTTAGAGTACACATATAGGAAAAAATCCGAAAACTGGTCATTTTTAATTTAATCACAAAAAAATGTGTCTTTATGCAAGGAATGAAGGTCCAAATTTTAAAGTGAATTAACCGTATCATGTGGGGTATCATATGAAAGAGCTTCAGTAGCATAAGCTAAAAAAGATTTTAATTTTTTTTACGATGTATATTTTTCGGTTTATGAAGGAAGATATAAAAAAATATATGATTTCCCCTTTTATCTACTAGTTTGTACGGAACCCTCGGTGGGCGAGTCTAACTCGCACTTGTCCGGTTTTTTTAATCCCTGACCTAAAAAGAGTGGTTTTATAAGTTTAACATATCTGTGTGTCTGTCTGTGGCATCGTAGCTGTCAAACGGATGGATTTATTTTGATTTAGTTTCTTGTTTGAGAGAGAATTTCGTCGATAAATTAAATTGATAAATAAAATAAATTGATAAATTCGTTTATTGAGATAAAAACGGAAAAAGACCAATTACAATTATCTCACAATATTCTTAAACAATGTCTTAAACAAATGAAAACAAAACAAATGATGATTACAAAATATTCATTATATAAATACAATATCATTTAAAATGTCAATACAAAAATGTCAAATGGGCAATACGCCTAGCATATCATTACAAAAAAAAAAAAAATGTCATACAAAGTAAAATATACCGTTCGGGTAAGTACTCAGAGTACCAAGTCGAGTGTTCATAGCTGTTTCGCCAAAAAAAAATGTTTTTGTTTAGAGTGTTCTAAGCTTATACTTATTTAGCTTGATAGTTCTCTTTCCAAACATACTCTATTTCTTTCGTTCAACAGAAAAGCTAAACAATGTTCAACCCTGCCATTGGATGTTACTTTGAAAGTTTGTCCAACAATTTTATTAAGCGGCAACCTAACGCAGACCAGTCCAGCCATTCAATTAACGGGCTAATTACAACTATCCTATCATGACGATGTCCTCAGTCTTGACGTCTATATTATTTTTTCAATATGTTAATGAATACAACATTTTTAACAAAATACATCAAATATTAGCAGACATTTAAACAAACCTCCCAATCAAGTACTTTGGCACCGTCTCATCTTCCTAAAAGTAAGTTCGTATAGACTGAGTGGCCAGCCAGCCCTATTGTCAGAGTTATTAAGCCACCAAAAGGCCTATCTTCCTGAGACACGGAGTAGGGCTGCAGCTGCGGATAATTCGGCGGAGCAGCACAAGCGGCGTAAATATGTTAATATCGGTAGAGGTTTGGTGTCGAGACTGGGTTCGTGGGGACCGGGAGCTCATCTCATTTAAAAAAAAAACTGAACGAAAATTGCGACGCGTGACCAAAATGCTGGTGCGTATCTGGCCCAACGCATAATCAAGCATTGGCATTCAACGTGGCAATGCGGGCAGCATTCTGGGTACGCTGCTAACTGGTAGTGGGTTGAGCATTTGGATTGTCTTTAGACCTTTATCAGTCTGGAGTAATCGATTTGCTTTTTGTGTAGTAATTTAGTTAAGTATGTGTAGTTTATGAAGAATACTGAGAACGGGAGCGAGTAATCAAAACGAGATGCGTATCTTTGCATGTATTTATTCTGACTGACACTGTCATGGCCGGCCGTCGCATCCTACCCTCTATTCACAAACATTGCGAATATGTTGCGTAGGTACCGCAGTACACTACACCTCCACACTAAATATAAAACATACAATCTATGAATGAATCTAAAGTTTATAATAACAATAACGAAGTAACAATATTACATAAGCATGCGGACGCCGGCCAGTTACACTTTGTTCGTTATACAGTAATTCTAGGTTACAACTTATAATTAGGTTTTGGTAATCTACAAGACCTCACGGGCCGACCCCGAGGCGTAATAGGAATAGCCGGAGGCTCTGGTGACGGTTCACGGGGTAGCGGGGACGTCTCTTCTGCCGCGGTCGGACTAGTAGTTGCCGTTGACTCCGACCGCCCACTGTCTGTGATTTTAATCAATGTCGGGTCTATACGACACGGT
Source organism: Lycia hirtaria (assembly GCA_947563715.1). NCBI lineage: Eukaryota > Metazoa > Arthropoda > Insecta > Lepidoptera > Geometridae > Lycia > Lycia hirtaria. The sequence goes on from OX387379.1 coordinate 43,272,113, forward strand.
TCAGGAAGCTCAGGATTCGGGCAGACAAGCGAATTCCTAGTTCTACGTTTTAACTGGTCGACATGACGATGAACCTGGTTCCCCCCTTGTCCTACAACTTTAAAGTTCGATGGCCCTAATTTACTATCCACTTTACCCGGTAGCCACTTTTCCCCCTTTAGGTATTGGCGATACCAAACTTCCTCTCCGGGGTGAATGACCCTTTCCACTCCCGCCGCGTCCTCTACCTGTCGCTGCTGCGCCCGGCTCACCCGTGCCTCCCGATCCGGTCTTAAGGCATCTAACCGGGTGCGCAGCCTCCTACCTAACATGAGAACAGCTGGTGCCTCTCCCGTAGTTGTGTGTTCTGTATTCCTATAATACATAAGGAACGTATTTAATGCTAAATTAACGTCCTCTTTTTCATGAACGGCTTTTTTAATCACCCGTTTTATTGTCTTTACCGCATTTTCAGCGGCTCCATTTGAAGCGGGATGGAATGGAGCAGTAAAGATGTGTTCGATACCCCTGCTTTTGTTAAAGAGTGCAAATGTTTCACTCGTATATGGAGGACCATTGTCACTCACAATCTGCCGCGGATAGCCCCATCTTGCGAATAATTCTGTAAGTTTGTCTATAGTCCAGTTAGCCGCCGTACTTGGGACGTGGAACACTTCTATCCATTTAGTAGTCGCGTCGACCACTACTAAATACGTTTTCCCGAATAAAGGGCCCAAAAAATCAAGGTGGAGCCTAGACCAAGGCCGGCTCGGCCAGGGCCAGGGCCGCGGTGCCTGGCGCGGCGGCGCGTCCGCCAGCGCTGCGCACGTGCCGCACCCCTTGCATAAGGCTTCGATCGCTTCGTCAACCCCGGGCCACCATATATAACTTCTGGCTAAGGCTTTCGATTTTACGATTCCCATATGTGATTCATGTAAAACCTCCAAAACTTTTTCCCTACATTCCTGCGGAATAACAACCCTATGACCCCACATAAGACAACCTAGTTCTTCATATAATTCGGTTCGCCGATTGAAATATGGTTGCATTCCGACCACATCACATTCCGATGGCCAGCCGCTCCGAACACAACTCAGAACCCTGCTTAGAATTACATCGCGCGCGGTGCATTTCTTAACTTCGTTATAATCTAATAATAGCGCGTCTTGCGCGTAATGTAAATGTGTCTGTTCCGGCGCTACGGAAGGAATCGGTTCCTTATCTGGCATAGGTAAGCGAGACAATCCGTCTGCACTATTTTTATCGGTACGAACATATTCTATATCGTAGGTATAAGCAGATAAAATGACCGCCCATCTTGACATTCGACTCGCTGTCATTACTGGAATATTTCCGTGCGGTCCGAATATTGACACTAAAGGCTTATGATCGGTTCGCAAAGTGAAACGTCTACCATAGAGATATTGATGAAATTTCCTCATGCAAAATACGATCGCTAATGCTTCCTTATGAATTTGCGAATAATTTTTCTCTGCGTTACTAAGCGTCCGCGATACGAACGCGACGGGGCGCTCCTCCCCGCGCGTATCCGTTTGAGACAACACCCCACCAATACCGATGGCGCTAGCATCGCATGTTACGAAAAGATTCTTATTCGGATTATAATGCGCTAATACCTGTGAACTCGCCAGATTCTTTTTTATGTTTATGAAAACCCTTTCACACTCCTCTGACCACACCCAGTCTACGCTCTTTTTTAACAAATTAAAAAGCGGTACTAACTTGACACTATAATTTTTCACAAATTTAGCGAAAAAGTTTGCTAATCCCAGGAACGACCTAAGTTCTGGAACGTTTTTCGGTCTAGGTATTTTTTCAATCGCTTCAACCTTTGCCGGGTCGACCTTGATGCCGTCCTTAGACAAAATATACCCTAAGTACGTAACCTCTTTCGCTAAAAATACACATTTACTTCCTTTCAACCGCAACCCGCTCGCTTGTAACCTCTCGAATACCGCCTCGAGTGCTTCTAAATGTTCCTTTCTGGTTTTCCCACCAATTATGACGTCATCAATAAAAATACCTACGTTCGATATACCTGTCAATAAATTTGTCATAATTCGCTGAAAAATTCCTGGACTGGACGATAATCCGAACACTAGTCGGTTATAGCAAAATAGGCCACGATGAGTGTTTATAACCGTGTACTTCTTCGATTCATCCAAAACGATTTGGTTATATGATTGAGATAAATCTATTTTACTGTAATATTGAGAGCCGTTCAATGCAAAAAGTACCTCCTCGATTTTCGGTAACGGATAGCGGTCGACCAGTAAAACGGGATTTAGAGTCGCCTTGTAGTCTACACAAACCCTGAGCGTCCCGTCCGGCTTGTTAACGGGCACGAGAGGCGATGCCCAGTCGGAGGCGGCGACGGGCTCGATGATGCCCGCCGCCAGCATCGCGTCCAGCTCGCGGTCCACGCGCTCCCGGGTGGCGAAGGGCATCGAGCGCGCGCGCACGTACACCGGTACGGCCCCCTCCCGCACCCGTAGCGTCGCCTCGCCCCCCGTGAACCTTCCCAGGCTGCCGTCAAACAGCTGTTTATACCTGCGTAGCAACATAGTTATCTCTTTACTGAGTTCTCCACTCTTATCGTTACCTAGTCGACCTATATTGTTACAATTTAACACGGGAACTCGAATACCTAACTCGCTGAGCCACTGTCTGCCCAAGAGTGACGTCGTGCCGCCCTTGATAATAAACAATTCTAACTCTTTAACAATATTTTGATATTTAACCATTGGTTTAATTATTCCGATCGGTCGGATTGTCGACCCATCGTAAAACTTAATACATAGGTCGAAAGGCAATATATTGTTTTCTTTAAAATATTTTAAATAGGTGGCTTCGCTAATGCAGGAAATGGCCGTTCCCGTATCGATTTCCATTTTAATTTCGTGTTCATTGATACATATAGGTAAACTCACCGCCTTGTAATCACCGAGATTCAATGCAAACAAATCTACACAATCGTCCCAGGCAAAGTCTTCATCCACGTCATTTGCCCCGAAGTTAACCCCGGCTTCTTCTTTTGTTGCTTCGACCTTCACCTTCGACCTTCCTCCGGACCCGGCGGCGGCTCCCGCCCGACACACACGCCGCAAGTGTCCCGGTCGCTTGCATAGGCTGCACACGTAGTCCCGGAACCTACAATTCCCGTATTCGTGACTCGTGGCTCCGCAGCCCTTGCAGTTAGTGCACGAAGTTGCAGCACTTCTCGTCTCCGGCGTCTCCGCCGACCTGTGTGGCCGGCCGCCGATCCCGCGCGCTCGGCGCGCGCGCCCGCCGCGCCCGTTCGTGCGCAGCGCATACATTTCGCTGGCTCCCGCCGCCTCCGGCACCGTCCGTGCCTCCACGGCTGCCGCGTCGCGCTCCGCAGCCTCCAGCGAATTTGCGATTTTCACTGCTTCTAAAAATGACAGTGTATCCGCTTCAGCAAACAACCGTTGTCGAATGACGTCACTCGCTAAGCCGCACACAAACTGGTCCCGCAAGTTCTCATTTAACGCTTCCCCGTTAAACTTGCAATATCGTGCCAACTTCTTCAGCTCCGCGATGTACTCGCTCACATTCTCCTCCGAGCGCTGTCTCCGTTGTCGGAACCGGTACCTCTCCGCGAGCACGGAGGGCGTCGGTTGTAGGTGTCTTCTCAAAATGTCCACCGCCTCCGTGAAGGTTAAATCCACCGGCTTCTTCGGGCTGGAAAGATTGGCCAACAGCTCGTATGCCTCGTCCCCCATAAGGGAGATGAGCGTTGGCAGCTTCAATTCGTCCTTCACAGCGTTGACCTTGAAGTAACACTCCAGACGGTCCGCGTACGACGACCACGACCCATTTTTGATGTCGAATTCGGCGATTTTTCCAACCATAGACATTTTAAATATAACACGCGCGGTTTTATTTGTTGTTTGTTCGTAATTAGCTCGTCGCCAATGAAGAATACTGAGAACGGGAGCGAGTAATCAAAACGAGATGCGTATCTTTGCATGTATTTATTCTGACTGACACTGTCATGGCCGGCCGTCGCATCCTACCCTCTATTCACAAACATTGCGAATATGTTGCGTAGGTACCGCAGTACACTACAGTTTATATATAGTTTTGTTGTATAGGCACTTGCCCTTTAATAAGTACAAAACAACGAAGTCTCAAGCCTTTAACGTATTCGAAAGTACATCACATGTTCGTAAGTATAACTTTTAACATATAACATTTCTTCATCTCGCGTCGGCATCCCCCTTTAACATTTTTTGCCTCCCTTCTCCCTCAAACTCGAAACTTGGAGTTTGTTACGAGCCACATCAAAAAAACTTCGGCCAGCACTCGTCGCGAATTCTAACAATACCCTTCAGACTAGACCTTTACAATAGATGCTTGGGGTCAGGGATGTCGGTGACGTATAATATTATCGATATCGATAAGTTAAGGTGTCGATGGAATTATTTCTTTACATTCTATCTTGAAAAAAAAATAGACAAAAATAGACGTGAGTTGTACATATAAAAATAAAAATTCTATCTTGAGTATATTCAAATAAAAACACAATAAAAATTTATCACGGTATTTGATGATATTGATAACTGAATAGTCCAACAGCCATGCATAAAAATAGAATATCAAAATATATTAACTATTTCAATAGACATCGGATTAGGTTGGTATTCGATATATAATAATATTATTTAAGGTCACCATATCCATGAAATTCTGTTTTCTTATTATTTATAGTCAATTTACAATTATTTTCAACTGTTGAAATAATAATTGTTTCTTACTGAAAGCCTTCCAATAAATAAAAAGTTGGCCGTCACGGAATGTGAAACAAAAGGTAATATCGTCAGAAATACAAAATGTGCGTAGAAGCGTTGAAAGCGTCATATACTATAGTGGAATAGTATATTGAATCATAAGCATATGCATACACAGTATAAAATTCACACGTAGAAGTAACGATATGCAGTGTTTAGAAGGGTCTAAGAGCGGTAACAGAATGGGCGCGTGACGGCATGAAAGAGCGTTATACCATGCCATGGCATACGAGTTTATTTTGCTGCCAAGGCGCGTGAATAGATGTCTCACAGTAAAAAAACTAGACAAGTGCGAGTCAGACTCGCCCACTGAGGGTTCCGTACAAACTAAATAAAAGGGGAAATCGTATATTTTTTCTTATTATCCTTCATAAACCGAAAAACATACATCATAAAAATATTTAAAAACCTGTTTTAGCTTATACTAATGAAGCTCTTTCATATAATTATGATACCCCACATGATACGGTTAATTCATTTTAAAATTTGGGCCCTCATTCCTTGCATTAAGACAAATTTCATAGTCCTAGGTCAACGGGAAGTACCCCATAGGTTTTGATTCCCTTGTGAGTGTCGAAATGTACGTTTTTTACGACATATTCGGCTGTAACTTTTTTACGAAAACTGAGATATTTTTTCTGAAGCAAGATACTATGGATCTGCGTATATGGTTTTAATTTCAACTCGAAACCTTCACGCGTTCCCTAGATAAAGGTCTTGACACCCGGACAGACGGACAACAAAGTGATCCTATAAAGGGTTCCGTTTTTGAGGTACGGAACCATAAAAATTAAAACAGAACAAAATGTTATTTACTAATAGATACGTATTTACTAGTAGTAGTACGTATAAGTATATAATTAGATTTAGCAAAATAAATGTTATTACAAAAACATCGATATCGATCGATGTTTCATTGAAAGCACATCTCTAGACGTCTTTCACCGATAGATATGTAAGTACGTTATGACGAATATCTGGTTATTTTTTAACGAGGATCGGGTCGAAAGGGCCTCGCATTTCTCAGTTGTCACATGCAAGATGTTGGAACTACACTTGCCTAAACATTCGCCTTTGATAATCAAAATCACGGTATATTGGCTTGAAGACAGAATCTTGGGTTAGCTTTCTTATTGTACATTTATTTATAAAAAAAAGGATTCTGTATTTTAATCAGGATTTTACTAAGGTTTTTTTTTTAAAATATTTTATTGAGACTATTATAAGATACGAAAATATTTTTGCCAAACTGTTGAAGTCGACAAGTCTTACAAATCATTATTAAAAACCAAAGTTTGAGTACAAAGCATGTAGAATTATACAAATTTTAAGTGTAACCTCGCATCGCAGTGTTAAATAGTAGAAAAATAATGTAATATTCTCCATTTTCCTAAGTACTTACGTATGTAAGCCGTAAGGTAAGGTTCATTCATTCTAAAGTCTGCATAAACCTAGCGTATCAGTATTCGCACGAAACAATAGAGTTCGCATGATGAAGGTTTGCCCTCACACGGTGTTGCCACACCTCGGACGCGTTAAAAGGCTATTGTATTTCACAAAACGCAGTAATACTTGAGACAAGGTTTGGTGCCAGCATTAAAAGCTTGTGAAATTAAAAAAAAAAAAGTCAATTTTTTATACATATATTCGATAGATCTACTATTGACCAACAATTTGGGGGATATAAGCAACAGTGTGACCGAAGATGGAGCTCGTTGAATGAATGTAGCGAAAAAAGTCTTGTTCCTAGTAGTAAAACTAATAGATCTGGAAAATATTTATTTGTTCTAGCCAGCTTGAATTAAACTTAATATTTCTTACAATTCTAATAATTTTAATGCCTCCGTCTGTTTGTTATTGTTTCGTTATTAAAGAATCGACTGAACTATAGTTGATTATTTTGGCTGAGTGCAAAGATAGCCGACAGATACTTTTCATATGAAAAAAAATATATATTGGTAGTGCAGGTTTCTTTTTCTTTGTATCGGAACGGCACGATTAGCATGTTTGCCAGTAAACAAAGTAGAAAGAAGATTTATTCTAATTTCATTGATAATGCAAGGCACGTAAGTGCTAGTCATAGCCTGAGTCAAGTAAATAAGTCATTCTCAAGTTCTAGTCATACCTCTGTTCAGTAGATAGTAAAGAGTTTAAGGCGACATTAAAACATATGTTTCTTTACTTTATTTCACTTGCGTGGGCATTTACGTACACGAGTGTGGACTCGTGTACGTAAATAAACTATAATAGAATAAATAAACCCTCACTTTTTACACCATTAGTATTTGAATTAACACAAGTTTTGAAAAAAAAACAGCGACAATTCATTCCCTAAAACTCCTCAAAACTCCTAACAGAACTAGAGCTTTAACTATAGTGTAATTTAAATACATTGCCGACAAAAATAATAATAATACCTGGATTATTTTTCTATTCCCTGATAAGTGGAAAGATAGCGTTGCCATTGCTAAAAAAATATAGAAAATTTCGCGTGAACATCAAATATATTTTCAAAATAAGATGTTTGCGCACAGTATGAATATAGAGCTGTATAGTGTCGTATAAAACTTTATCCCAGAGATAAACCTAACAGCACAGGCTTCGGATCACAGTCGGGCGACAAATTGCCAGTGAAATTTTCATGTTGTGATACCGATTCGCTATTTGTATAAAAGTTGCCATAAAATTTGAATAAACCCGTTCCCGGCGCACATTCGTGATACAACCAGAATTGAATGCTGTATCTAAATGCAAAGCAAAACCGCGTTTCGCGGAATAGTTAGTTTAACTAGAGTGAGAGGACAGCACTTGCGCGGATAGTTTTAAGCTCCAATAATTTTCAATATTAAAAATATTAAAAGCTTACCTACATATTAGAAATGAGTGAAAAACTGACTATATCCGTTCAACTGTGATGCACAAGTGTTTTCGTTAAGATTGTGTTAGGAATAAACACAAAAACAAACTTTTTAGAGCGGTGAATGTGAAACATTAAATACTGTTATGATTATTAAAACAGCTCTATCAGTGTCTCCAAAATAAATAAAAAAGTGACTACATAAACATTAAATGTACAATAGTGTCCAAAGAAGCTTAATTAACCCAAAAGATTTCAAACATAACCTCAAATTATAATAGTTTACAAACTTATTCAATATAATATACCAAAAAATACTAGTAACGCCATCTATGAACTAAGGAAGTAATACAGCTATCGCACTTTGAACTATGAATAAGACCCTAAGAACGATACGCCATCTATATAAATATTATGGAATTACTTTGATCTACAGTTGTCATCAATCAACTTTCAACTTTCTCTACGGATACGTCACAATATAAAAGCGCACAAAAAATTCGTGAGATGGCACTTTGTGCAGGTTGTAAGCTAAGATGCCCGGCTAGACAATACCTTACATGTTATGTTTGTAAAAAATATTATGATTTACAATGCGCCAATGTATCAGAGACACGTTTTTATGGAACTCTAATCGGCGAGCGCAGACTTACATGGGAATGTCAGGGGTGCATACGCAAAAGAACCAAAAACACTACATCAAGTACTCCCGTAAGGCCGCAAAAAGAAACAGGGGTAAAGAATACCACGAGAAAACTAAATTCAAGTACCGATTCCCACCACTTAAAGACTTATTGCCCAAATAATAAACCAGCTCACGGTGAACTATCCACTATGCAAAGCCAAAGAGAAAAAAATAACCAACACCACGACTCTATCGACTCTGAAAATACTACCTTATCGGGTGAAACCATTTGTGAGGATGATTTTAAAGAAATTGATCTGACTTTACGCAGCCTAAGTGATATGATATCTTCGAAGTTGAAAGAGAACAATATATCCATAATTCAAGAAATAAAATGCACTATACAGACAGAAATTAGTAAAGCTATAGCTAAGCTGAAAGAAGATATCCAAAAAGATACAAACATCCTTTTTGAGGAAAATAATCAACGAAAAACCGAAATAGAAATATTACATATACAAATAGAAAAAATATCACAGGAAACGGAGAATTTGAAACGTGAACTTACCGACCTACAGAAAAACAAAACTTCAAACAAACAATACTTAACTGAGAGCAACCAAAGAAAAATAGTTTTATATGGTTTTGAGGAATATAATGGTGAACCTGAATCCCATCTTCACGGCAGAATTATCAGTCTGTTCCGGAACTCTATGCAAGTTGATCTCTTGGGATATATTGAAGAAACACACAGAATAGGCAGATATAGAAACACAAACCGACCGCTCGTAATCGAATTAATTAGCAAAAGAATGGCAAAATTTTTGCTGGATAATTGTAACAATATCCCTGGGACTGGCGTATTTGTCACCCAATATTTAGATGAAAATGCCAGAAAAGAAAGGAAAACCATGCAGGTAACAATGCTCGAAGCAAGGAGAAATGGAAATCACGCAGTTATCAGAAATAACCAATTGTTTATTAATGGAGTATTAACAAAGTTTATCCATAACACAAAAACTGTTATCTCGGACAAAGAAAAGCATGAACAGATTAATACAGATGAACGGAACAACTATATACAAAATAATTACCATAATATTACAACACCGCAAATACATGAAGAAAACACTATATTTCCAGACAGACAAAATAATTTATTTCGAGAAAAATAAGAAACAAGCAAAAATATCTCAGTCAAAGAAAATAAAAGAAAATTTTGACTCAAAGCATCATAAGCGATTCAGAATATTATTTCAAAATATGCAAAGTATTAATACAAAAATAGATTTAATAGAATCATTCGTTGTGGATTGTAAAACATATCATGCGATATGTATAACGGAGACCTGGCTCACTCAAGCCAAATTGAGCCTAGTAGATTTTTCCGGCTATAAAATTGCTGCATCATACTGTAGAGAAAACCGAGGTGGCGGAGGCGTCTGTATTATGCTTCAAGACTCCATAGAATATACTGAAAAAACAGATATTACTGATATGTCACTTGAATATAATTTAGAAATTTGTGCTATTGAATTATGTAAAGAAAAAATAATATTAATATGTACTTATTGGAATGGAAGAGAGATAGACGTTTTTAATAGTCAACTAAAGAAATTACTAAATTATATAAACAAAAAATATTCTAAATATGATATCATTATAGGAGGTGATTTCAACCACGACGTTATGGTTAAAAATTCCAAAACAAATAGTTTCATTGATCTTATGTCTGAATATAGATTTACTCAACATATAAATCAACCTACACACATAACAGATACCTCGGCAACATGTTTAGATTTAATATTCACAAACTTTAATGACAATGATATAAAAACTCACATAAAAGATTTCGGATTCTCGGATCATTATGGCGCAATAATAAGTTTAATATCCCATAATTCATACAATAATTCAGATATCATATGGCACGCAGAAAAACGATTATTCAATAAATCAAACATACAAGCCTTCAAGTCAAAATTAAAAATTCTAAACTGGAGTGATATACTGACGAACAATAATGACATTAACGAAAACTATAAGATATTTATAAATATATTGATAAAGAATCTAAATGAATTGATACCAAAACGAAAAATAAAATTAAAAACATATCACAAAAAATATTGGCTTACAACGGGGATAAAAATATCATGTCGTAACAAAAGGTTATTAAAAATATTGGCTTTAAAATCACATAACAATATCATAAAAGACCACTTTAAAAGATACGAAAAAATATTAAAAAGAACAGTAATAATGGCTAAACGTCAACAATATATTAAAAAAATAAATTTATCAGACAACAAAGTAAAAGCGATGTGGAGTATAATCAATGAACGTACGAATAAAAGAGCTAAAAATAATAAAAATAATATAAAACTAAAAATAAATAATACTGTTTTATCTAATCCAAAGGAAATTGTAGACATATTTAACAAATATTTCTCCTCAATCAGCTCAGATAGTTCTAAACCACCAGGAAATGAGCCGCGTGGTACACCTGTACTCCACCCAACAGAAAATACCATGTTTCTAAAACCTGTTGATCCCAGAGAAATTCATAATATTATTAAGAACTTAAAAAATAAAAAAAGCTATGGTATAGACGAACTACCTCCTTATCTAATTAGACAATGTGCAAATGAACTTACATTACCTCTATGCATGTTAATAAATCAATCATTCTCAGACGGCATTTTTCCAGAATATTTAAAACAGACATTAATAAAACCTATACACAAAAAGAACACAAAATTAGATCCAAACAATTATCGTCCAATTGCCCTTCTGCCCACTATTTCAAAAATATTTGAGAAAGCTATGTACAACCGCGTTTACAAATTTTGTGAAAAATACAAAATATTTGATGAGAGTCAGCATGGTTTCCGCAAAAAACGTTCCACTAGTTTAGCTGTATATAAATATATACAAAATGTTATTAATATAATAAATAATAAAAAATATGGAGTCGGTATACTTTTAGATATGACCAAAGCCTATGACAAAGTCAGGTTTAATATCCTACTAAGAAAGTTGTATGAAATTGGAATACGCGGAACAGCTTACGATTGGTTTGCATCATATTTAAAAGACAGAATACAATACGTTGAAATAGAGCACTTTGATCATGAAAAGAAAATAATTAAATATATTAGATCTGATGGAATTATAGTTAACGCATCAATTCCCCAAGGTAGCGTCATTGGATGTATTTTATTTTTAATATATATCAACGACCTCCCTAAGATACTAGAGGATCCATGTATTTTATTTGCCGACGATATATCCATACTTACTTCTTGTCAAAATAATAACAATATCAATGATAAGCTTATTTCAATTTTAAACATAACTAGTGATTGGCTAAAAGAGCATAACTTAGAGATAAACTATAAAAAAACCAAATTAATGACCTTTCACCCTATCCAGAAAGCCCCAATTAATATTAATTTAAATTATAATGGTGCCAAAATAGAAGTAGTAGACATATTTACATTACTAGGAATTACTATAGATACTCACGTAAATTGGAAAGCTCACGTTGAAAACATAAGATCTAAGCTCTCTAGATTTGCTTATGCCCTCCGGGAAGTAAAGAAAACCACTGACCTACAGACTGCACTTGTCACATACTTTGCCTATGCCTATGCTTGGCTTAGCTATGGCGTAATACTGTGGGGCAATAGCACAGACACCGACACTCTTTTTATAGCCCAAAAAAAACTAATCCGCATCATAGTAAATATCGAACAGACAACAAGCTGTAAATCTTTCTTTCAGAAATATAACATCCTTACTTTACCCTGTATTTATATACTAGAAATATGCAAATTTGTACGAAGTCATCCAATTTTTTTCCCAAAACGATCAGATAACCAGATAAACCTAAGATATGAAAATAGATTAATTTTACCGACATCGCGCCTTACACTCCACTCGACTAGTCCCTTCGTAATGGCCATTAAAATATACAATCATCTACCAAACTTAATAAAAGCCGAAACCAGAGATAATTTTTTTTCAAAATTATTAAAAGATTTTTTACTAAAAAAAGCATATTATAGCGTTAATGATTTTCTAGCAGATAAAATTAAACTATAAATGTATAAAATTAAATAAGATTTTAATGCTGTCCCTCTCTCTTTCATTATTTAGCTGTGCCCGACGGGGTCCGCAATTGTAACTAATATTTTATTTAAAACCTATGTAACATTGTGGAACGCTAGTAAATAAATAAATAAATAAATAAATAAATAAATAAATAAATAAATAAATAAATAAATAAACTACTGATGTCGCCAGCGGCGCAATTTCGCCCGCTGCTTATCTCCCGTGCCTGGAAAGTGACGCGAAGTTATTTACGCGCCAGGCGCCCTCCCTAATCCCCTATTTATTCCAGGAGATGTATCTGAAAATTAGGGATCACGTCTAATGCTCCCGAGCGGTTAATTTGCGGGTTCCAGGCGCCGTTGGTACCTCACGACATGAGATAACTTCCTCTCTCACTATCGACTATTCATTAACTCCAGCTTAGTCTAGCCTAAAAGATCTCATTGTTGAGCTGCCTTTGTTGTTTTTTAGTAAGCTATTGTGGCTCGATCGTATGCCTCGAAAGAAATAACGTGTTTTCTTTGAGCATTCGAAATATATTTTATGCGAACTTTGTAGGGAACTTTTTCTCTTTTGCATATAAACCGGTCGTATGCGGAAATCGAACACAATCGTGGGAGTGGATGTTGGAAATCATATTCTTTTGAATCTTATATTCAGAGGAATTCGAATGAACTAGAAAATTATTGTGCTGTGAATAGAACGAACTGCGAGTTCGTTACTTTCTAAATTATTAAAAATAATCAACAATGTAGATTAATAAATATTGCCAAGTGATGCTCTAATTTGTTATTTAGGAACTTGACTTTTATTGGTGGAGTAACTGCTATGTTCAAGTTTTTTTAAATTTATTACATGTAATTCTGAAGTTCCACAATTAAAACCGAATTTTGAAAAAAAATAAAAAAAACACCGTAGAGGCGTAGCCAATAATGGTTTTAAGCATATAAAAAAGAATGTTGGAATTTTTGGCGGGAACGTGATAGAAACATGTTGTTGCTTTGTTTTATTTTCCTAAACATGTGTTATTTTGAATAATAATGCGATAAAAATGGCGGTGTTTTATTCATTAAGTGTTCGATCAAGTACGTGAGTGTGGGGAAGTGAAATAAAGCAGTGAAAACTTCTATAACTCCATAGAAGCTTCTGAAAGAATGGCTGGCCTCGTGGCTCAGTTGGTAGTATGTTTACGTCTACCTGCTGAACTGAATTGTCGTGGGTTCGATGGTCGTGTTTGACCTGGGTGGGGCCCAGGATTTAGGTGGGGATTTGTGTGATGAGCATGGAAGTTTGTTCTGTGTCTGGGTGTTTCTATGTATCTTATTTATATATTTACAACAAAAAAAAAGTATATATGTATTCTATCAGCCATCTAGTTCCATAGTACAAGCTTTGCTTAGTTTGGGCTAGATGGTGTTGTGTGAAATGTCCCCAAATATTTATTTATTATTTATTTATTCTAGTATAGTCGCCATCACTTTACTGAGGTAAGACTCAAAGTTGAACATGGCTGTTTAAGTGACTTAGACTGGAAACTTGACGACATCTCAATACTTGACACTGGCAAATCGCTAATCGCGTGGATACAACAAAAGAAGAAGAAAAGAATGATCCAAATAGGATAATATTTAGGGGTAAAAACAGTTTTCTCCTATTGTATGAAAAACGTGTAATTTGCTGGCAAAGATCACGTGACAACAATTATCTTAATACGAGCAAATTCGAATATGAGGATTTTTTTTAAAAATCTTAATCGTGTGTAGCCCACACGTTTATTTTTTGAGTCGAAACTTCTGACTATACGAGCAAAATTGTTCTAGAATTTATCAAGATATAGGAAATGATGTAAAAAAGTCTGCGCCCGCGAGATCTACTTTTCTCAGAACGACTAGTACGTAACCTATTTTGATGGTTCCGATCTTTATTTACCCTAGGAATGTTCTAGAAACACTAGGTCCCAACCCCCAGCATCACATTACACTTGGCAGGCACATAACGTCCCCAAGTAGGGCCATTTGAAGCTCCCGCCCGATGTTGCCAGTTCCAACCTTCCAACGTCCCGAGTTCCGATGTCGAAATGGGGGACATATTCATTTGGTGGGGAATGGCCGTTTTAAAACACTTTCAGTGTGTTTAGGGCGCGGTCAATTTTAGTCACGTGAGGTACGGAGAGGGCGAACTGTGCTGATACTTTGATAAAATTACGATCAGTTTTGACCACCGACGAAAAAAACGTAGGTTTGACATGGAACTTTGTGTATGTTTGTGGTGTTGTAGTACTCAATGAATGTACCAATTTTGATCAAGTTTTTCTTTTTTGAATGACAGTTTGATTTGATGTGTTCTCAGCATGTTTTAAGAAAATTAGTTCAGACATCACGCCTGCCTAGGACAGCTGATCACTTTTTACGAAGACCAGCCACGAGATGGACAGATGACCTCATACAAGTGGCGAGAAGATGCTGGCTGCAAGCCGCTTCTAATCGGTATTTTTGGAAGTCCATGGAGGAGGCCTATGTCCAGTAATGGACTTCTTATGGCTGAAATGATGTTGAGGAGCTACTCACATAAATTTTCACAGGAGATCGTTTTTTTTTTTTTTTTTTTATTTTTCTTTTTTTTAAGTCCATCTAAGTCTAGATGAATTAATTACTATTATTTCAATTTGGATGCTTTTACTGTTGGGAAACAAATATTTTTTCAGTTTTTTTTATCTACTTATTAAGAACCACTTAGAAAGCACTATCTCCCGAAGGAACGTGACAAGAAACCCACTAGGCGCCTTTATCGCGATCCTTTGAGGCAAGGACTTCCAATTCACAATGTGAATTTGCAATTCTACTTTAGACGTGTCCAGATTATCTTGAAGACGGATTATACTAATCTTGGATTTTCATTAATTACGTACATGCTTACATTTGGGTAAATTACATAAGTCTCAGCTGCCTGACTTTGAGTCATATAGAACGCTGCTCTGAGTACAGATTTTCTCAACTAGACTAGTGCTATTATTTGTTTAAACTACTTATTGAAGTAGTATAGATCTACAATCGTAGATCTAAAAAAAGTACCTAAGGTAGGTATTAGGTACTGAATCGTTTTTACAATAATTATAGTTTAAAAAACTAAAAAAAACGACTTTAAAATACGCAATTTCGTTTATTTGGACGACATATTTTTGCTAATTTTGACCCCCCCCAAAATAAGAATAGGCCGACCCCCTCCCCCCTGTGTAATATTTATTACGTAAGAATCTAAAGGAAAAAATGAATACACGTTTGGTTTATTGTAATGTTAAATTTTCAAAGTAACAATTTTTAGGAATGTTTATTTGCACTTTTATACACATCCGAGCGCACTTCGGCACTCGCGCGGTTCCCGAGATTTTTGAAAGTATAATTTTAACTTTGGACATTTTTGAGAACTATCAAGACTCCCACCCACCCCCTTGTAAGGAAAAATAAGACATGGTCGAAATAAATCGTCTTACGTAATAAATGAATGGCCCCTTGTTTAGGTTTAAACACCAAAGTACTGAACTGATTTGATTAAATTTATATGGGATACCTCTGAAGGACCACCACCTATTATAACCTACCAAACTTAAAAGAATCATTAAAACGGAGTAATTCATTAACAAACAACTGTAACTGTATGTTTTTACAGTTGAATTGAGAACCTGTTTCTTTTTGGAAGTCTGTTAAAAAAATATAGTAACATATTTCTCCTTATTTTTATTTATTTGAGATATATCCATGATTTGCTACTTATTTCCATATTGGTAAGCAAAGGTAAACGAGGATGAAGCACGTACATTTAGAAACAAACCTTTTCATTATAGTTTTGACAATTCTTAAGCTGTGTTCATAACTATATTTTCAGTTAGTAACAGTCTTAACATGTCTTATTATTTTGCTTAACAAATTCCATATGTGACTTTGAAAATATCTATCTTAAATTAAACACATAGAATTCGACATGAGCAATGACGTCATGGAGTTTCATTCATAAACACATTACTATTTGCATTATATAAATAAATACAAATAAGTTACCAACGGAAATAAAGAAAACCAGTTGTAGCGAAAGAAAACAACACAGAAAATCTAGCTACGTCGGAACCCTACACTCGGCGAAATGAGCATGAAAACTCTCATAATCCGTTTCTTCATTCAGTTCACGGAACACCAATAAAAGTTGAAGGAGCCCCAATCCTCTTAGGGCTTACCTCACTTCGGACACTCGCGACAAAGGCCCTCCGAGTGTGTAGGTACCTCCGCGGGTACCTCTCTGTAAACACTCGTCATTCGTTGATAGGAACTGCACGTTTACTTTATCTCTCTTTAGGTATCGTCTTAGAGAACCGGCTGGAACGATCTTATTTAAAGAAATGAACCCTTTTCTCCGAGGAGCCCTCTAAGAAATTGACGCTTTATTTGCTCTCCAAATCATCCCGACTTAGTTCGAGATACGTTCGATTCAGAATAAACATACAAGTTATAAGATAAAGGTTTTGAATTAAACATTCCGTTTAGTTTATTTTTTTATAAAATTGTGTTATCTCGAATTTTTATGGTCTATAATTGGTAGTGTTGATGTATGAACACGTGTGCGAATGTGGGTAAACGGAATAAAGTGGTGAAATGTGTATTTTATGATGTCGACAAAACTCTGAGGCTGCTGGTTTGACTGAGGCGTGACACGACTTGTCAGCCATTTATTTGACTTAGACCGTGACTATGATTTGATTGATTTTAAGTATGAAACGAAAACAGCAAATGTTTAAATCGTAAGAGTCAAATATTAAGAGGAAAAATAGAAGGAATCAGCACCGACATATTCCTGATAATTCACATTCAGAATAAACATCTATGTATAAAGCTAGCAATAAAAGAGCTCCCAGCAATTCTAATAAGATTATCGTAATAGTATGAGGGTGCGTCGAGTTAACCCTACCTTATCCCCCATATAATAATACCGTAGCGGTGACACTAATACACATTCAAAATATACCGCAATTAACGCAACTATTCCGTTTGAATACAAGCAGCACTTTGCAGACTTTATACTTAAATATTAAGAACAAAAGGCTTGGAAAGAAGCGAGTTTTTACTAGCATAGTCATTACCGGCCGTTTTGTTTTGCATTTGCGAATGTTCGGTTCCCTAAATTCGGCCCACTAGTGAGACAGCAAATTACTTTTAAGCGGAAATTTCGCGAGCTCACTGTTGTAATGACCGTTCGGGGCGTTCCGCGCCGCAAACAAACCGACGCCAACTAAAAGTTTTAAGTTGCTAACTTTGTCTCGGACAGAAATTGTGTAATACTGAAACTGAAAACCTAGAGTCCGCGCCCGTTGCCACCTGGCGGCTAGTGTTGCCATCCCTTATAAAGGTAGCTGTATCACCAATAACAACTTACGTTTACCGTATATGTTCTTATCTAAAGAACAAAACTTTCAATCACTTTTCAGTTTACACTAAACTGTCAAATGTTATTATATTATTTTTATTTTGTTTTTTATAAAACCTACGGAAAGTGTGTTCAAACTCTCAGCGCTTCAACTTTGTACCAAACGGGGAAAGGACACCCAAGATACGAGTACAAGCTCAGCCTAGTTTGGGGGCCATTGTACTTGTCTATAAGCTGATAAGTAAACTGTTCCTATAATTCCTGTAACTGATCCTGTAATTTTTTCTGTACTTAAAATTAATTTGGAAATAAATCATTATTTCATGAAAAAAAAACATGTTTAAACTGGCAACACTGGAGGCGCTAGTGGTTTCCGAACGCTTAATTTCCGACGCCTGCTCCTTAATGACCCATCAATAACTCTCCCCGCTCGACGCCGAATGGAAAGGCGGGATGTGTGGAAGTGTCTGAAAAACCCGAATACCACATTAGCTGCGTGAAAGCTTTCATAACGAAACCTATTTATTATTTAAATATTAGACGGAGTGAAGAGAGCGGGGAATACGTTTTTAGCATGATATTAATTGCATTTGTTTCTAGTGAGAGTAAAGAGGTTGGAACTTACGTTTATCTCTACGTTTCTTTATAGAATTATTAGCTGTTTGCCACGGTTTCACCCGCGTAGTGATGAAAAACGTGGATGACGGTGTTATTAGTTTGACGTGTGTATCTGTATATCTGTGTGTCTGTGGCATAGTAGCGCTCAAACAAATGGAACGATTTTGATCTAGTTTTTTTTCGTTTCAATAAAAAAATCATTGAGAGAGTTCTTAGCTGTTTTATCAAAATCGGTTCTGTTGTGTTTTTGTATGGGGGTTTTGAGTATTCTATACTTACTTATACTTGTCAACATATGCAATGTTGCTATGCAATAATGTGTTACAGCCGTGCAACTGAGCCCCTAGATGAACCTAGATATTGTAGGTGCTTTAGGTATAACTTAATTGGCTTGAGTTAGGTCCACGTCGTCGCTAACTGGGTAAAGTTCGTTCGAGCGGTAAGTCCGCCGATAACTATTATTGCTCATAATATCTAATACCTTAATACCTAGTTATTCTGAGCTGTAGCGAAGTTTTACTTGGATATAAGGTTAGTATTGGAGACGGTTCTTGATATTGTAATGTACAAGTGTAATGTTCTCTCGTTTTATTATTACATAAAATACAACTAAGAAAACTGTTGCTTAAATGAAAGTATGGGTGTCCTGAAATATATATGCAATAGTTTTATAATAATTCTAACTTAAAATTAATAAAAAAAAAATATTTTGGTATAAATAAAAAAAAAAAAATTAACTTTAATTTGAATATTAATTTTTTTCTTATTAATCAATTAATTTTAAATAAAATTTTAATACAGCGATCTTTTTATGATCGAACGGCTGAACCGATTTTCATTACGCGGGTGAAATCACAAGGCGTCGCTAGTATTAAATAAATATCGACGCTTTTAGGGACAATATCGCAACATAATGAAATTAGTGGTAATGTAAGCGTGAACACACAATAATATAATCATTATGGAAGGCCAGACAAAGGCTGAGTACACAACATACTCAGTTATTCACCCTGAAATGGAGTAAACACTATTTGCTATTCTACGCTGTAAATTGCTTTGAGCGACACTATGAAGTGTGGACGCTTGTTTAGTATAAAACGGTATTTCTGTGAGGGAGCCAAAATCGCAGTTTCTGAACTAAACATAATATACAGCTTTAGGATGGAAATTGTAGTAATTATGCCGAGTTATCGAGAGGTTGGTTTAATGTATGATGTTGTGTTTGAATATTTTAGGTGGATGTATTTAGTGCGGAGAGACGCATGGCGGCGGAGATAAGTAAGTATTAAGAATGGGCTTAACGCGCGCAACTATCTCTCTCGCACATCACAACATTTTTAAACATATAAAATCATTGAGTAAGGATATTAGAAAAGTGAGAAATGTATTTTTTAATTATAAATCAAAATAAAATAAAATTATATCACGTGATTTTAACAATGTTATTCTGACGATACAATCGTCATGGGCATTCTCATGCATGGGCGTAAATAAGGCCGAGCCGGGTGGGCCAGGCCCACCCCAGCATGGCCTGTGGCCCGTCCCAGGATTTTGTGTTACCCATCTAAGTTTAAACTGATTTTAGGGGCCAGGCCCATCTTAGAAAGTATATCTAGATACACCAATGTCAGGTACAAGTTTCAAAGTTGCTCTGTAAGCGCGTCAGACGTCTCCCCTCTAATGTAAATTCATTGATTTGGTGTGCGTTCTTTAGGGTTCCGTACCCAAAGAGTAAAACGGGACCCTATTACTAAGACTTCGCTGTCTGTCTGTCTGCCCGTCTGTCACCAGGCTGTATCTCATGAACCGTGATAGTGATGATGATGTATTTCTATTGCCGCTATAACAACAAATACTAAAAAAAAACAGAATAAAATAAATATTTAAGGGGGCTCCCATATAACAAACGTGATTTTTTGCTGTTTTTATAGATAATGGTACGGAACCCTTCGTGCGCGAGTCCGACTCGCACTTAGCCGATTTTTTTACTGTAAACCTGTCTTATAACGATGACTTTGAAAACTTTGAAAAAATTTAAGACGTGACAGGTACAATTACGGCACGGCCTTAGGACTTACACATTGCTTGTAAAACCCGGTGAGTGAAAACGCGTCGATTGATATCCGATTTATCGAAACTGGTTCAGTAGATTGTAAGTAACATGACAGACTTAAAATAATATCCTCACTTTCGTGATACCTAAATAAAATATGAGCGAGCAATAAAAAAATATGTATCTACTTTAACCTTAAAAGCGTCTGTAAAAACACTTTACTTTTCCTCATTTTTTCCCTCTAATTTACTTTTCCATTTTCTAATTTCCCAATTACTCATCGGGTCTAAACAGTCTCTTTATGACGACCGTTTGACAAACGCGGGTAGTTGACGTAATTCATTGCCGTCGCGGTCGCGCGCTCTCGCTCGCTCTTTGCGGCGACACATCTGTGCGATAAGGACACCTAGCCCGGAAGTACAAGACACGCCATTTGTCGTTCTTTCCGGAATCGGTAAACAGGGAATGGGGACACACGGGAATATTTTCTTGACACGCACACTTGTGTCCATGGCAGCTGAAGATGAGTTATTGTACATGCAGATCGCATGATGGAAGCATGTTTGCATTTATACTCGTATGTTCATGTTAGCAGTATCGCCCGGTTTTGCTCGATAAATCCTTTTTACTAATCTTCATATTAAAACTGGTTGACTATGGATTTAAGGCGCGGAGTAGAGTGGCGCACCTGTCTCGCTTCAACATCTTATTTCTGAACATAAAATTAGTGAATTTACTTTTAATAAATTTGCGAAAGTCAGTCTGATGAATAAAGTATTACTTATAAGATGTTTAGTAGGTAAAATTTTCATTTCAACCTGAATATGATGTTAAATACAGAAGCATTATTAAGTCCAACTAAACATCTCTACACAAAACGTGGCTCGTACATACGCTTGTGCTTTACCTATAATCGTATACGCCATTTAACTCCATCTCCAAAATAGGTATTAATTGAGTGAAATCCGGGCAAGTTTCCTGGATGTCGGATACGCTTATTGCCGAGAGTTCCGCATTGTGATACAAACTTGTTCTAATTCATAAACATTTCCCGAGAGCTCGCGCCGCCGCCCCGCCTCCGCACCGCCTCTGCGCCGCCTCCGCGCCGCCGCCCGCCGCCGCGTCGGGACGAAACCTTGTCAATATGTTTTGTAACAATAATTTAAGATGTAAGTACGTCTCGTATCTTTTGTGGATTATTTGATAATATATTTTGCCAAGAGGCAATTAATTTTTAGCTATTTTTGCTACATTCTAAATGTCATTTTTTCACTTTTTTCGTGATTAATATGTACTTGCAAGTAGCGAACAGACATACAGACGGACATGGCGAAACTATAAGGGTTCCTTGTTTACTACGGAACCCTAAAAAAACATACCCCCTTACCCTATTCGGGTATTACCAAAGAAAATTTCACTCTTAGCGTTTAAATTAAATTAAATATGTATACAAAATTTCAGCTCAATCGGACACTGGGAATTGGGTCAAATTTATCTTGCAATATTTGATTACAGACACGTGGACAGGTAACACTAATAAAAAGCTCGTAAAACAACGAAAGTTGCAGATACTTTATGTCACTGCAATACTAGCATAACATTTTAAAAATGTGAATGAGGCTCATGCACGCTAGATATATTTGAATTCTAAGTATACCTATATAGGCGTGTGTACTAGCTTCAATTCAACTACCGCCTTATTCTCACTCCACCCTCGCAGTCACACCATTTACACCTCGCTCCTGTTCCACTCCCACTTCGAGACCCGCCGCACTCCCATTTCGCTCCAGACCCGGCGGCTCCCATGCCGCTCCCATGTGAGACCTCTCCCATGCCCATTTCACTCACTGTTTTTGTGTAGGTATATAACTGTATATCGATTGTCATTTTCTTTATCAGACATATGCAAATTCAGGCATTTTCATTTCAGACATTTTGCAATAAAGACAAATTGAAATTTAGGTTATAGCAAGTAAAGGTCATACTGATATTAAGTACTAATAAACCGGACCCGGTTTATTAGATATTTTATTATTTTGGAAAAGTATAACCCGTTTAGAAATAACGACCTTATTAAAGTTTTCTTTTTTCCTCGTGCAAGACGCGACTGCTTTGCGGCTATGGTAAGTGATGTCAGAACATGACAGCACACTCGCTCATTACGTAAGTAGGTATGCGTGGAGCACAGAATACATTAAAAGTATATGGGTACAAGTGAGTGAGCGAGTGGATGACGTCACAAAGCACATGATTGCTATCTCTTTTTCTAGTTTCTGCGTATGGTACACTGATATCGCTGTATCTTCGTCATTTTACCACCAATTTTAATATTTTTTTCACAGTAATTATTGGTTTTTAAATCACTACAAATCAGCATAATGAATAAATCTATACACCAATTCCATTACGTAACTCATTAACTAGGTATATTGTGTTAAAAAGCAACAAATTTCATTATACGCGAAACGTAACACGCCTGTATTAAAACGTCACTCCACCGAGCACAATATAACGCCTAACTAGAAAATATGACGACGAAATCCCCGAAATCTTACGAGCTTATAATCTGATGTAATTAATGAGTGTTATACACGTCTGTGTAATTCATTCACAAAGAAAATAATATGCTAGAGCGATTAAATCATTAAATTTCCCTTTGAAAAACACCTCGACACTAATAAGAATGCTACGGTATGATGCAACGAAAATCTTGGGAAGAGTTTTATGCAAAACGATTTTAATGTCTGCAAGGGCTGTATTAAGGCTTGTTTCTGGGGGGACACTTTTGTAAAAAAATAAAGTTAGTAAGTATAAAATTATATGTGTCATGATATATACTTCATATTTCACGGATCTCTATTGAATGGAGACTAAGACATTTTTTTTATATCAGCCCTGTTTGTACAAACTGTCCCACTGCTGGGCGCGGGCCATCTTCTCATTGTGAGAAGGGTAATACCATAGTCTGCCACGCTGGATAAGTGCGGGTTGGCAGACTTTACACATCTTCAAGATCATTGAGAACTCTCAGACATGTAGGTTTCCTCACGATGTTTTCCTTCACCGTTTGAAGTTGGCGGCAATCAATAATACGGATATACTTAACTTCGAAAAGACAGAGCTGCGTGCCGCGAGATTCCAACCCAGGACCTGCAGATCGCAAGTCAGACGGTCTCCTGACTAGGCTGCCGGAAACTTCTAAGATTATCTAAGACAATATCCCTATCAGTAATATTATATATATTTTTTATTATCATTAGAAAATCCTTATAATTTTAATTATCTGTTGGGTACGCTCGATAGATAACATTTCTATAAATAAATTAATCGAAGTTTAGTCCATCCAAGTACACACATGTTCTATATTTTGAAACGTTGTTATTGTTAAGAATTGATAAATTAGAATCAACAAAAACGAGCTATAAATTTATGAAATGTTTTAATATAAGTTACATTAGTTAAAATACAATTCTAGATCGAAGCACATTATCCTAGGCCAAACCGTCGCTTAATAAACGGGCGAGTTGGTGGTCAAACGTAGATACACTTCGTATAAAATACTATAAATTGCGGAAAAATTATCCCTGTCCTTAATGCGTCCCTGTCTAATTCACAAAGCTTAGTGAAATGGCTTTTATTGGTGTTTATTTAAGGTGTATCCGTTATTTATATGCATTCTACATTTAAATCCGGCCTGTAATCGGATAGAGGCAGTAAATCGGAACGACGCATGTTGGCTTGTACAAACTTTGTTCACACGATTTGGCTCATTACGTATGCATCTAAACAATTATCTCGTCCGTTTGTTTGTATTAATTGCTTGTGTAATGTATGTGGGTAGAACGCGGAACTGTTTCAGGCGTATTAATAACGGCCATCTACGTACAATGTATGCAAGTAGGTACACTAATATTAGGTATATTGACTACATATTTTTTTCAGTTATTTTGTTTTAACAACCAAAGTACATTTTTTTACCGATTATGTTAAAGTTTATATGGGACCACCTCTGAAGTATTACCTACCAAACGAAAAATAATCAAAATTGGCGTAATTGCGGAACAAACATACAATAAAACACATACTGTCAAATTGAGAACTTTCTCCTTTTTGAAAGTTGTAACGGTACAGGTTTACTGCCCCGTACAATTACACAAATATTTTTAGTAAAAACTTACCGATGAAGGTTGGTCATAAAGAATTGACACTAACAAACTTTATAATGTCATTTTAATTAAGCTCTTTACATGGTTTTGCTAATAAAAGACTATATATTATATAAAATTATACCTCGATAGATTCATGCTTGGTAAAATTGTTATGAAAATCAACTTAAGCTTTCTTCCGTAATGATATTAGAAATAACTGTGTATATTTTCTTGGCAACTCCTGCTTAGATAATGATGCGCCTTGGGTATATGCAGACAAACTTGAAGAATATTGTTTTAAGCTGAAAACAAAACAAAAACAAATGCAAAATGATTATTGTGTCTAACTATGTTCTATTATTCCAAATAAAAGTTGTGGTATAAATTATAGTCTAGATCTTCTAAAAAGAAACTAATATAATCTAAAATACTAATTCTTATTTAACTACATTTCTAAGTCATTTCTAATGAGATTTAAAACTTAAAATCCTGTATTTAGTGTCACTATAATTACAATTTTGAGGTTAACTGTTATTAGCTTATCAGGGGCTTGATAAGACAAATTAGGGTTAACTAATCTAACTGATAGATATAAAAGTCACTTTATTTAAGCTTTCTGCAACCTTTACTAAATATAAGAACAAATTAACATGAAGGAAAAGGTACCTGAATGCTTTAATTCCATTGATCACTTATTTATTTAGAACTCAAAATAAATCTCCTTTTGACAATATTTGTATGAGTTGTTGGTATTGTCCTTGGCTGGGATCAGATTTATAGTTGAAGAGGCATACGAGAGCTGTAATCAATAAGAATAAAATGTTAAAAGATGAATATATACATTGAGCAAAAGTCTAATGTAAACTTTTAAGAACATCAAAAGTCTTTGATAATAAAGTTAATATTGTGAGTAAATTTACAGGTTTAATCTAATCAATGATGAAATTTCAATGGGTTTGCTTTTGTAGCAAAAGCAAAATTTTCATGAAACTCGAAACTTTGAGGTTATGTACCTATATGAAATAATAAATTGAACCAAAAATTACTGTAGTATCTTGAGAGAATAATTGCGGAATTATATTAGATTAAACTTACCTGGAACTCCATGATGAAGAATGGGATCGTGTGGTTGTCGTGAATTTGTAGCATAATTCAATTCTTGCAAATCCAGGAGAAAACCATGTTTTTCTATTAAAACTTGTCTATCATATCTTCTGGCTTATCTTTGGTTAAATTTAATCAGTTCTCTTCTTAACACATTACATATTTTACTATATTTTTAAACACATTTTGTAAACAAAACAGGAATGATTGAATTTTCAAATCACAAAATGGCGCTGAGTAAATGTTTTATTATTCTATTTGTCATATTATTTCATTTATGAAACTAATTTCTTGTATTTATATCTTGTAACAAAAATCATCAAAATTAATATGTAAGACGTTTTTCGAATGTACATTAAAGTTTGAATTAAATAAACTCGAAGCAGACATTTAGTTCAAAGCAAAGACGCCATATTGTGTAGCATAGGTCGGAAAACTGTAGTCTATGGCAAAACTGTCATTGGTGCAAAAAGTCTGAGAAGTCGGAAAAGTCGGAAAAGTCGGAAAACTCTCAAAACTCTCAAAACTCTTAGAACTAGCAAAAGTCGCTCTTGTGCAGAGCTCTGTGGAAAGAAGAAAGGAGTACGGGGCGAGGGAGTCGTGATTAGTATATAAGGGATCGAAGCGTGGAGTCGGGACTCAGTCGAAGATCAATTTTCGAATTAGTATAATCAGTTCGTAATCAAATTTAGAAATAGAATCCGTCCAAGATCAATTTTCAATTCAGTGTTCAATTATTTGGAAGTGCGCGTTTCTCCTTACTCTCTGTTCGGGCTGCCTAATTTTTGGGAAAATTTTAATATTAGTTTGCGTAATCTAAAGAAGAAATAGGGAAGTAATTTAATTTTACTATGATTAATTTTTGATTAGCCTAATTAATTATGGTTTATTAATTTTGTTGGTTACATAAAATCGTGGTCGGTAAATTAGGTTTATTCTGGAGGTTCGCCATAAGAAGCCCACTGCTGGACATGGGCCTCCCCAGGTATTTCCAACAGGTCCAATTGGAAGCGGCTTGCGACCAGCGTCTTCCCGCCTCTTGTGTGGGGTCGTTTGTCCATCTTGTGACTGATCTTCCTACGCTGCGTTTGTCGGTATGTAAATTTAATATTTTTTTACATTAATAAGCTTTTGATTTCTAGGCTGTGTTTATAGGTTGGCGGGAAGCGGCTATGATCATAGAGACAGGTCAAATGTATTCTGTTGTGTCAGGTCAAATGTATTAATGTATTATGTTATTCCAGGAATGTTGATTGTAAGCAAATAAGTTAACTGAAATTATAGATTTAATTTCTTTTCAAATTAACTGGTCTTTAGTGTTCTAAAAATACATTCCATAAGGAACGCCGAAGCACTATAGTCATATTTATCAAGGTTAAGAAATTTCATCATTGTAGACGGAACCCGGTACAGAATAATCGAGTCTTTCTTTACGTTATACTAAAAATGATATTGGGGAAAAAACAGACATAGACAAAGGAAGCTCTAGGAAAAACTAACCTCTCTAAATATTGTTGAATATAAACAAATAAACTGAAATTATAGATTTGATTTCTTCTCAAATTAACTGATTAAAATTACAATGATTTGCTTGAATTCTAGCTAAATATGTACATAAAAGTTGCAGAGAATTGTGACTACGAACGGGCAAATAGACCCGGTGTTTTACTATAGTTTGGTGAACGCCAATTTATATTTTCAGTCAAAAAGTACTGTGTGAGTTTTGTTCTCCTTTAATGAGATCTAAAAGGGCAAAACGTCCCTAGGTCAATTAGAATTCAATAGAAACAGGAATTCGACCTTTCTACATTGGTTTTATTGAAGGATAGCACGACAAACAGAAGTCAGATTGACTGAACGATTTCATATTATTAATGGATGAAGATTATACTGGTTAAATTGTACAATATTTATAATTTCAGTTTATCTTGTACTTAAATGAAAACAAGTATGACCTAGAGAACAGGAAAGATATACTTAGGATATGACTAGACTCAGAATTATGACAATTACTGACTTGACTTCCAAAACCCCAGGAACCGGTCTGTGGGTTTATTTGTTTTGGTAGGAGTGCGAAATAATGTACATACAGACAATACACACGTCCTCTCGAAAGAAAAAAGGGAGATCCCAGTCCTTTGCTTGTAGCTATGACTGAGTATAATTAATAAATATGACTTAAGACTGAATTTTACAATTAGAGTCCATACGGAAGCCGTTCTTCCGAGATCCCAAAATGGAGGTCACTCATTCCCAGATAGTCGGCGGAGTGAATCGAAACAGGCGTTGGTTTTGGGGCCTGTTTCATTACAAAAAAATAAAAATATTTTCTACTGACTCGACTCAACTTCCTTACAACTTCCAGAACTACAGACTTAACTTCACTCAAATGTATATCTTTCTAGGTAAGGTCTAAATGTATATGTTTCTAGGAAAGGCCTAAATGTATATGTTTCTAGGAAAGGTCTAAATGTATATCTTTCTAGGTAAGCTCTATGTTTCATATATGATTACTGATCGAATTCGTTATAACACTAGGCATAACAGACATCTTAAAAGTGTGTAGGGATCGTTATTTTTATCACAGTTCAGGTACCAATTCTCAGGTAGGCTAGATTGATCTAATATATTCATTTCCAATGCTTTACTGGGTTACGACGACACACAACGTAAGGGGTCCTATTCACTAGACGATACACGAGCCATAACTATTCACTAGACGATACACGAGCCATTATTCAATTTACGAGCCATTTCTAACTACTAGACGATACACGAGCCATTGTTATACTCTAGACTTTCACGAGCCAATATTAGTTAGCAAAATGTTAGGATTTACTCTCATTCATTTACTAAATTACTTACCTGTTTTAATACCACCTAGGTTTGCATAAGTAGGAATGTTAAGCGACAAAAATAGATTTAAACACTTACATTATAAATAGAGAACCTTTCTAATATCCTCCTTTTTGTAGTAGGGTAAATATTTCTTATTAGGTCATGTGTTTTATAGTGGGTAATATATTATATAGGAGTAGTTAGATCAGGAGTTAGTATAAAGTAAATAGGGGTAGACATAACATGGTAATTAGGTGCTGCAACATAGGGTATCAGGCTTCAGGTTTTGTGTATATTTCTTAGACGCAATTTAGGTTTAGCACGTAGGCAGGCTGACCAGGTTTTATATCTATTTCTTTTAAAGTAATTTAGGGGTAGAGGGTAAGTAGGCGGAAGGGGTGTTGGTTACGGTTGGTTACGTTTGACTTAGATTATTATTCGTTATATTTCTGTTTTAAAATTATTGACAGGGACCAGGTACAAAGTCTGAGTAAAATTGAAAAAAAAAATGTTTGATTTAACGTTTATAGTTTTTTGGTTCCCCAGAGCAACTCCGGACAATGCGAGCTGGTTATCCATCAGACTATATTCCTGTATTTTCACAACTAGATCTGTGTTAAAATACTTTGTATTTTATTATTAGCCCTCTGCTTCATTGTATTCGGTGGAAAGACATAAAAATGATTCCAAACCGAGTTTCAAAGAAGTTCATTCCATGAGTGAACAATTTTATGACCCTAAAAATATGGCTTTCAATCAATACTTCCGAAGTTTTATGACGCGAACAAAGTAAAGAAGTTTTTAACGTATTTAATAATTTTGTACGTCTTCGATTTGTTACTTTATTTTTTAGTACACTAATTATGCCAGAGTCCGTTCCTGTCTGTTCAGTTAGAGAACCAATGCGGAATTGAGGGCGCTGCTGTCCTTATTTCATTATTTTGTTCAGACGAGACCACATAATACCATAGTAGTGTATACTTCGAGACGTTAGTTCCTCTTTTTTGCCACGATAGAACTATTAGTGAACAGACTCTAGGAGTTAAAAACTTTAATAGAACCATATTTAGATATAATACTACTACTAGGTATAAAGGACCTGCCGGCTCGACCGGACAGTTCAGTACTTTGCCGCCAGAAAAGATAACAGCTACACGATAGATCGAGATGCTATGGTGAAGCTGGGTGTCTTCAAATCACAAGTGTATAGGTATCTTCTGAGCATGCGCGCTCCGCCATTTAGGCTAGCCAAAGGAGGCACACTTACATACTGATTCACATATATAACATCTACATACATAACATCTTTACACAACTATTACAAACAAACTTACGAAACATTACCCTTTTGCGGAAACGGAATTGCGCATTTTGAAGTCGGTTTTTCAGTTTTTTTTTTTTTTTATTCAACGATAGACTTGCGCTTGACCGTCAACTCACCTGGTGTTAAGCGACAGTTACGGTCTACTATGGAGTGCGCTTGCCTAGAAGAAACCTATTCACTCACGATTTGAACACACCTAGATTATATCTATTCGGAAATACCCATCCAGGAAGCGCATAAACTAAACTTAAAACTACACTTAACTTTGTAAACTATAATTATATTACACCCAAAAGACAATGCTCCTCGAGCGGAACAACTTCCATTATTCCAATAGTTCGGTTCCAACTTGTTCTTCGATCCAATTCGCATTAATAACCAGCAACCGCGTGCTCCGAACGCCCCGGCTGCAGTTTGATAGTTGCGGTCGCGGTTGCAACCGTCACCGCAACCAACGGTGGTCGCAACCATGATTAGGATTAAGAGTACTAATTGATTGTATAACATGCAGATATGTAGCTTATTTAGCGACGACCAGTTGTGATCGTAATCTGACTGAGTAGTAATCTTGCAAGTTTGTGTTATGGATGGTCAGGGTTGAATACAAGGTTGAATAAGTATCGATAATACGGTATACGAGAGAAAACGATTTCAAATAAATTACAGTTTAAAAAACTAAAAAACACGCTTACAAATTATTATGGTCAAGGTTCATTACTACAAGACTTTTCTAATAAATCCAAACACAGCTATGATACGATGTTCCATCATGAAGTTCTAGTTCATATCTTCCGGCTCCATCATCAGATCAGTTCGACAGTACCATATTATTGTATTGTCATCAGAACTACATACAGCTGCCAATTTTCATGACGCTACGATCCTTGGAAGTTGGTTAAATTAGTTACCTTAGATGTCATTACATAGTTACATACAGGTCGACCTAATAAAAGCGTGTTAAAAAGAAGGATTTTATCCATTCAGCTGGATTTTTTATGTTTATTACTTTGTTTATTTTATTTTTCCTTTACAGGTTGACCAACAGCTTAATTTTTTTTTACAATTAACCAATAAAATCATAATAATATAGCCAAATTATAGATTACCTTATAACTTCGTCAATTTATAAGCCGTTTTGGAAAATTATTTTTATACTTAAAAGGATATGTGATATGTGGATATGTGTACTTTTAAATTGGTTCTATAGAAATTTTATCAAATTCAGTATGATAAGTGTTAAGTTTTATGAAAACAAAATATTGAGAATGATAGGTACTTAAGTACACTTAAGTACCTATCATGCAAGTAAACGAATTTCCTTATTTCGAAATCAGTTGTTTCAGTATTTTATATTAATAATATTTACATAAAGTTATTGAATAAAATTAAATCATTTGGATTTCCGTAGCGTGAAAATTTATATTTACGATTTTTTTTGTAAAATTTACGTACGTACCTACTTAATAAAATTTTATTAATTAGGTCGCAATAAAGCAATATTACGAAATATTTAGATTTTTTAATCTTTCATTTTGATCTAAATTAGAATATTCAGTATTCTTACTTCATTCATTTGAATATTCATATGAATACTTAGTGAATATTCTTTATTCACTTTGATCCCAATGGATATAAAAGTAAAAAGAATACGAACGGTGGAATTTAATAGATATACTTTTATTAAATACATCCAAATGAATTAAATAAATATTAAAATGCCATGCGTTCTTGAGCAAAAACGATTGCGTCTCGTAATATGCTTAGTTTACCAAAGAACAAACTCCTGTTTAGTAACAAAACTATTCGCCATTGTCAATAATGGACTGGCCTTGTGGCTCAGTTGGTAGTGTGTCTACGTCTACCTGCTGAACTGAAAGGTCGTGGGTTCGATCCCCACTCAGGGCAAACATTTGTATGATGAGCATGGATGTTTGTTCTGTGTCTGGGTGTTTCTATGTATCATATGTATATATTTACAAAAAAAAAAAAAGTATATATGTATTCTATCAGCCATCTAGTTCCATAGTACAAGCTTTGCTTAGTTTGGGCTAGATGGTGTTGTGTGAAATGTCCACAAATATTTATTTAATATGTAATTACTAAAATATTCAATCCACATGATAATCATTGAAATGTAAACAACATCCGCGTCTAGTCGACAGACGCAAGGCGCGCTCCACTTTGTTCCAGATAATATAATGATTGAATAATTTCGATAGATTTAATCGATTACAAGTACAATTTAGTGGAGCAGAGGGCGGCTCCGTCAGGCAGGTTGATTAATCGAACTGTCGGCGAGAGATCGGCACCGGAGTTAATTGAAAAGTCAACATCTCCATGCGGACGATCGATTACTTTACATACACCTAATTTATTACGCACCTACCCTCATATTTGTTACGCCGCTCCGTAACATGTCGGTGTTTTAATTAAAACTATCTTTGAAATGTCGTTCGACATGTTTTAATTATAGACGCCTACGTTTTAGAATAATCAATACAAGCGATTGTTGAGTCTCGGGTAATATTGAACGCGGTGCAATTAGCAAACAGCCGCATAAACCCTAAATACGATTATGACTAATGGAAGGAACGCAATCGCAGTTAATGTAATTATAGCGGACAATGTTACATCCGCCGCGCTTAGTTCAATAATGGCCGTTCTACTTGTATTTGACTGTTAGCCGCTAATTAATCTATTAACATGCGGGTTTTGTTTTAAAAACGAATTTAGTTATTTTGTTATTTTATGTCGCTGCATTGTTTTAAGTGCTAAACGGTACAATGCACGAGTGACCGCCGCCGCCGCCATTTTGTGCTAATAATTCAGCAAGATTCGCGCGAAATGGCCGACACTTCCGCCCGCCGGAGGAGCCGCTATCCTTATTTTAATATTAAAACACGGCCATTATCTCTGTTGCAAAGTGAAAGTGTTCTTTTAAAGAAATTAGTTTAGATTTCGTACTGGTTAGTTTTTCGGTGTTAGTACGCGTAGATTACACACGTGCACCGGTCGAGATATAAAAGGGTTCTTTATGCGGCACGAACGAAACGGAACGGAGTTCCGTAGGCGAAACCGTCGAGAACAATACGCGGTGACTGGCCTTCTTCCCCGCCTCCCTTCCCCCGCGCCCGTCGAATAACTTCGCCGAATTCGCGGCGAAATGCACTGTCCATTTCCTGGACGGAGCAATACAGACAAAAGCTCTATTTCGATGTGAATTTCGAGCGCGCTCCACGCAACCGACGAATCGCCTACATTACTGGAAGCACCGAGCCAGCGAGTCGATTAATTTCTCACTCGATACCGCGGTTACGAAACGCAACGAGGAAGCGAGCTGAAGACGGGGCTATTAAAAACCCATCTATCTAGGGAATCGTTTCATCGCTATAATGTAGCCAACATCAAATCAACGCGTTTTATTACCATTTTCCGAATAAGATCTGTCAAAAGCCGAAAGCGACATAACATTATTATTATTAAATTATCGTATGCAACACGGATTATTCAAAAACAGAATTTGATTGAATTAATCGTGGAGCAAATAGTTTATGGGCAAATTAAAAAGGCATCGGTGGCGATAAAGCATCGTCGTGGGAACGGTTAAGCCGGCGCGAGCGCATAAATTCAGGCCTCGGGCGCGATAAAGAGCCTTATAAAAGTTGCATTTATTATCTGTGGCATCGGTTACGAGCCTCCGAATGTCGCGATATATAAGGAACGCGGCGTCTCCTCGACGACAGAACATTATTTTGATATATCGATAGAACACGCAGTCGATGTGTCACCGGAAATGTATTGAATGCGTAATTCTATAGAATATCTAGGATATGTATACAGTTCCTAAAATCGATAGTAAATGTATAAAATAAATGTTATTACACATAATTCACACTATATATTACATATTTCCTAACCATCAATCGGATATATGGAAATGCTAAATAGAATAAACAAATAAATCCTGTTTAAGCACCAGCGACGAATCAATAAGTTAGATTTTTTATGAGAACGCGGAAATCCTGTCCATTGATCTACTGCTATTTAGGATTTGCGTATAATTGTAAAGAAAATCTATATAATTCCTAGGACATGACATGTATGAATCACAAAAACTTATTAATACATTTCCTAAATTCAACCGGTAATGAAATTCCTAGGAACTGTATAGAATTCCTGGCCTTCACACATATCCGGTAACAGTATACTCACTGTAATATGCATTCGTTACGTCAAACGTATCGACGAATGGGAGAGCCCCGATTTGAATTCGGAACGAGTGTTGTGATAACGTAATTAGACGACTCGATTTACGAGCGGCCGATTCGACTAAATAATTCGACGGCTATCCGATAATTTATTGTAGTCGGTAAAATAGACTTCATTTTAAAAAGCCATAATGTCGGATGGGCGATTTGAGATTCGGTTAATTGAGCAACGATGTATGGAAAGCGAGACGAGAACCTAATGAATTAAGAAATGTGTAAAATACCTCAGTAGATATCTGAAAATGACGGAGACGATAACTGATTTATTTAAGTAGGGTATTTTAAATTTATGTCAAAAAATACACACATCTTAAGTTAGAATTAGATCTATAACAACCTCTTTAGTGTTATTAATATGATTACCAATATTAATAACCTGCCGTGACTTAGTAGTGCTCGTAAAATTTTGTATGTGTAATTTTATGTGTGCTAATAAAATTTATGTAATCAATACAGATTTTGCAAAATCTGTAAATATTTCAAACGTCATGAAGAATTTAGCCAGAGGATACTAGAAATGTGAAATGATATCTTAAATCGTTATCTATAAGTTATAGATAACGATTTAAGATATATATAGTTATAGACTATAACATTGTGAAAACATGTTCCCATCCCCATGATAAAACTGAAAAAAACGACTTCAAAATACGACGTTTGCTTCGGATGACATATTTTCCAGTTATTTTGCTATAAAAACCAAAGTACTAAACCGATCTTGATAAAATGTATCGCTGTATAAGTAACCTTTAAATAAACGTAAATAAAAAATAAATATGTAAAAATAATAATATAATATGTATAAATGTAAATCTATTATTGGCCTTAAGCCTTATCTAAGTTATTTATGTATGTTATAAAGGGCTGTAGATTTTGTTAAATAAATAAAATAAAATAAAATAAATAAACGCACAAAAAAAACATACAGCCAAATTGAGAACCTCCTCCTTTTAGGAAATCGGTTAGTTGACGTTATTAGTGGGTAGTTGAAGTGGCAGTGGGCAGGGCAAATAGCACGTACTTAGAACTGATGGCCGATGGAGTCCAAAAGTTCTCGAGTGGAGACCGCGCGCCAGTAAGCGCAGCGTAGGAAGACCATCCACGAGATGGATAGATGACCTCATACGAGTGGCGGGAAGATGCTGGAAATAGGTTACGAGACAACCGGATTTTTTGAAATTCCATGGCGGAGGTTCTATCCAGTGGACTTTTCGTAGCTTAGATGATGATGGTAATTGGATATAACTTGAAGTTACTACAGCAGGCAAGTGAGGAAATATAAAGTAGGTTAGTTACACCCCAGTTCTGTTTGCATCGCCTCGCTGAATAGTTAAGTAGGTGACACAGTTCAAACGGTCGCGGTAATGGGAGTTACGTTACTAGGTGACTAGTCGATGTCAAAATATTGGCATTTCAAAATAGAAATGAAATTTAATTCACAACATAACACAACGTTGCCTCAGTGCTTGTTTTCCCTATCTACCATTGGTAAAATTTCACAGGAGAAGAGTTTAATGCTATATTTTTATGAAAAAGCTATATTTGCAAGGCTTGGAAGTCTTTTTTTATACAATTACTCATGTATAAATAAAACCGGCCAAGTGCGAGTCAGACTCGCGAACGAAGGGTTCCGTACCATTATCTATAAAAACGAGCAAAAAATCACGTTTGTTGTATGGGAGGGCCCTTAAATATTTATTTAATTCTGTTTTTTAGTATTCGTTGTTATAGCGGCAACATAAATACATCATCTGTGAAAATTTTAACTGTCTAACTATCACGGTTCATGAGGTACAGCCTGGTGACAGACGGACGGACGGACGAACGGACAGACAGCGGAGTCTCAGTAATAGGTTCCCGTTTTTATCCTTTGGGTACGGAACCCTAAAAAAGACTTCCAAGCCTTACAAATATAGGTTTTTCATAAAAATAGAGCATTAAACTGTTCTCCTGTGAAATTTTACCAATGGTAGATAAGACAAACAAGTACTTAAGCAATGACAAGTTGGTTTTTTGGATGGCAAAAAATATTTGTATGATCAAGTCTAGTCAAGTCTTAAAAGATATGTAATTTAGTACTTTATATTTAGGTACATACATATTTATTTGATTTTTTTTTCCAAATCTTTACTACTATATTATAAAAGTGAAAGAAATTCTGTCTCTCTGTCTGTTTGTTACTTTTACTTATGAAATTTGGCACGTAGGTTCTATAGGATCTGGAGAAGGACATAGGCTCTTGCGCACACTCCCCGAAATGAATCCTGTAGACTGTCTGTGAAGCAAAGATATTATCCGAAAAGTAAAAAAAAACTTACAGTTTAAAAAACTAAAAAAACACGCTACAAATTATTGTGGTCAAAGTTCATTACAAGACTTTTCTAACAAATCCATACACAGCTATGATACGATGTTCCATCATGAAGTTCTAGTTCATATCTTCCGGCTCCATCATCAGATTAGTTCGACAGTACCATATTATTGTATTGTCATCAGAACTACATACAGCTGCCAATTTTCATGACGCTACGATCCTTGGAAGTTGGTTAAATTAGTTACCTTAGATTTCATTACATAGTTACATACAGGTCGACCTAATAAAAGCGTGTTAAAAAACAACTGAGAATGTTACCGATTGTGTGCGTCACGTCTATAAGAGATAAATCCATAGTTTCCTTTCATAGTTGGATTTCCACCGATATATGTAAAACTACAAGTATAAGTTTAGAGAATTCAAAAACCCCTGATCAACGAAAACGGCTGAACAGTTTTTGATGAACAGTCTCGATGAAATCTTTCAACCAAAATAAATTAGAATACAATCGGTCCATCTGTTTGAGAGCTACGATGTCACAAACAGATATACAGATACACACGTCAAACTTATAACACCCTTCTCTTTGGATCGGGGATTAAAAAAAAACTTTGTCAGCATAATATTGAGGGCTTATTTCGGGAGGGCCTGGCCTGGAGGCTCGTGTTACTTTCACATATTTGGCATTCCTACCCGCGGGCAGCGTACCTACTACCAATGTATTATACGTAGATAGGATTACCCCGGCTCTGCGTGGCAAGCCTCAAGTAAGGTGATTGCCCGACTCGTCTTCAGTCACGACACGTCAGGCAACGCTATTAGACGTGTGTCGTAATTTGTGAACAGTGTTTAGAAAGTACAACACCAATATATATAGTAAGGCCAAGATACTAAAAGGTCTTAAGAATGTGGGCTTATCCTCGAAAATACTGGGTCCTGGGTGGGGATCGAACCTACAGCTCAGCAGGCAGACATACTACCAACTGAGCCACGAGGCCAGTCAACAAACATGAAAAAAAACCACATTTTTATAAAATAACACAGTCGAATTGAGAACCTCCTTCCTTTTTGAAGTCGGTTTAAAGGTGGACTTTGGAAGAGAACAAATGTAGGTCAGTAATAAATACTTGGTCTACATTAGCTGAATGAGCGATTGATTTATCTTGTCGCGGGCCGTGATTGGCTCTTGTTCAAACCAATTGACTGAATTGTGCAGTATTTAAATTATTATTAAAAAAAGACTGATTACAAAACCAACACCCGTTTTAATACCACTACAATTATTTTTTTATAGTTTAATAAGTATCTATATTAAAAGTAAAACAAAAAACCCGACTGCATAAAAGCATTTTTTGCAATCTAATTTACGATTTTGGTTCGCTTGATACGCTGTTTCGTGTACAGTTTTTGTGAGAAAGTAAGAGTAAAATCACTGTAAAAGATTATGAACGTGCATTCGTTATAATAATTCTAGTAAAATCACTTGTTTATTACGAAAAAGTTCGTTTGGCAAGAGATGTAGGTATTATTATTATTTCAAAAAATATAGCCTATGATACACAGAGACTGAAGACGAATCTAACGACATCTCTCACATCAAAATCGGTCAAGCCGTTTAGCCTGTAGGCTGTCATATAGAATCATACATACATACATACCACATACACACATACATACACTCGTAAAAATTACCTCCCTTCTTACGCAGTCGGATAAAAATAGAATGCAACCTACTTCAAGATACGCAATTTTGTTAACTTACAAACGTTCACACGATCGGTTCTTGAAGGTTCAGAAGGAACAATTCGATCGTCTGTTAGCGCTTAAAGACACCCAGATCCTCCAACACGGGAGTTGTCCTACTCTACTATGGTTCCGGAGTTTTCACGTCCTCCGTTCGCCCTTACAAATACAGTTTAAACGTTAGTAAAAGGTTATTTTCGCATAAACAGTGGTTAGCCAGTTATTAGGTCGTCAGACACATTTCTATGGTAATTATTACCCCCTAGAGAAATATTAGTTAAAGTGCCACTAGTAAAACAACTCGGCGCTGTGGTACACTCATATATAAATAACCAATAGTTATATGTCACAATTGTTATTTATATTATAATAATCAAATATTTAAAAGTAAAAGTTTCCGGTAGCCTAGTCGGGAGACCGTCTGACTTGTGATCCGCAGGTCCTGGGTTCGAATCCGGCACGCACCTCTGTCTTCTC
Organism: Lycia hirtaria; assembly: GCA_947563715.1. Lineage (NCBI taxonomy): Eukaryota > Metazoa > Arthropoda > Insecta > Lepidoptera > Geometridae > Lycia > Lycia hirtaria. Next base: position 43,310,824 of record OX387379.1, read on the forward strand.
GAAGTTATGTGCGTATTGTTGATTGCCGCCAACTTCAAACGGTGAAGGAAAACATCGTGAGGAAACCTACATGTCTGAGAGTTCACAATGATCTTGAAGATGTGTGAAGTCTGCCAACCCGCACTTGGCCAGCGTGGCAGACTATAGCCTTATCCTTCTCACAATGAGAAGATGGCCCGCGCCCAGCAGTGGGACAGTTTGTACAAATGGGGCTGATAAAAAAAAATACAAATATTAAAATCATCCAAAACACGTAGAAATAATCTTGGAATTCAAATAAGTAGATTCAACATTATACTGCATTATCAACGTAAATGACAATGTCATTGTGAAAGAATAATTTTATTAATAATATAAGTACAAACAAGTAATAGGGCGAATTCTGTGAGTACAAATTTTGAAAAAAAAAATAATAAAACCTCATACAAGCGGCGGGATGACGCTGGGTACAATCCGCTTCCAATCGGTCTTTTTGGAAATCCATGGGGAGGCCTATGTCCAGCAGTGAACTGCTTACGGTTGAGATGATGATGATGATTTATAAAACGGATTGGCTTATGTTTTTTTTATTGCTTTCAAATAATTAAAAAAAAAACATTGGTTTAGCCTATTCATGTAATGTTACAACCATATCCATAAATATTCATCATCTAAATCGATAAAAGGTATTTTGGTGAAAACTGTTAAAAAATGCGATTCCCAAAATTCTCTCTATGAATGAAGTATTTAATAAATGTAGTATTTAGAATTAGTCAAATATTTCGACCCGTGTTTTTAATTATCTGATCGAAATTAAAATGAGTTCTTTTCAAAGATATTATCATGGTAACAAATAAATGATATGAGTATATTCTGACAAATGTTAAATTATACTAAATTAAATACAAATTATTCTGACCGGCCATCCTTAGCAATTAACGTTATAAAATAATAACTACAAAATATAATCATAAGATAGCATCACGAAACTAAGTTGAAATTAAAGGGGTTCCGTAGAAAATTTAATAATAAGAGTTTCAAATTTCAGGTGGTACGATTTCCATACATAATTATTTTTACAAAAAAAAAATACAGTCGATACCTCCTCCTTTTTGGAAGTCGGTTGAAAAGAGTATAGTTTTATAATAATGAATAAATAAAATTTGTGGACATTTCACACAACACCATCTAGCCCAAACTAAGCAAAGCTTGTACTATGGAACTAGATGGTTGATAGAATACATATATACTTTTTTCAACCGACTTCAAAAAAGGAGGAGGTTCTCAATCCGACTGTATTTTTTATTTTTTTGTTTGTTACCTCATAACTTTCGACTGGGTGAACCGATTTTGATGATTCTTATTTTATTTGAAAGCTGGTGGATCCCGTGTAGTCCCATTTCAAATTGGTCCAGTTCTGACAATGTCATCCATGAGAAGTCGCATGCTTCAGTTTTTTAAACAATAATTATTTGTAAATACATACTTATGATACATAGAAACACCCAGACAAAGAACAAACATCCATGCTCATCACACAAATATTTGCCCTGGCTGGGGATCGAACCCACGACCTTCAAGCTCGGCAAGCAGACAAACTGCAAACTGAGTCACATGGCAAGTAATTAAATGATTGTGGTTAGGTTTAGTATAGGTTTTATTGGCTGTTTGCAGTTTCTACAAAACTAGTTTTGTATTTTTGTTAAATAAACTCAAAACGCCAAATACCTAAGCTCAAATTTGGTCATTTCACCCTAAACACAGTGCGGTAATACTGCATAATAGGTACATTTGGGCGGGGAGATACCTCGTTGAGTTAATGTTTTAGGTTTAAGTCGTAACGTGACATTATTTATTTATTTATTTTTAACATTGGTTTATGTAATAATATAAATAATAATAATTGTAATATTGACGAATTGATGAATAAAATATATATAATCAATTATTCTATATTTCTAAGTTGATTATAAGATTGTGTATGAATGAAATTTATGACCAATAATAATTAAAGTATATTAAATATTTAGCTCATAGTATCAATCAACGTTATTTGGCGGTCAAGAGCAAAAGTAATAAAGTATAAAATAAGCTTAATAAAATGTTATTGTGTTTTACACTAATTAAATTTAACACAAATCACTTGTCATCGTATGACAGCATTGTCGTCAAATGCAGGCCTAGCTTATTAAAAACAATTTTTCTTTAAAAAACCACATCTGCGTTAACGAACTCAAAAAAATAAATAACTAAAACACATCTGCGGAAACGATCTCACTTTTGACAGTTATTTAGTAGCTTAGCAGTAAGTAATAAGTGGAAACTTTACTGTGTTATGAGTACTAAACGTTTCCAACGATATTACTAGCCATAAAGTTTCTATCCCTGGGCAATAAGCGCAATGCACTAACAAAGTTTTTGAATTATTGCACTTCATTTTAAGTTTGAAGTGTTATACTTATGGCCATGCGTGACCATAATATGAGTTTCTCGTATGGTGAGCAAATAGGTTGCATGTATTAACTTTTATTAATTCAAATTTTGAATGAATAAAAGTTAAGGTAAGCTAGCATAAATATAGGTAAGAAGGGAGTGAATTTATTAACTAAAAAGCATCTCTGTACACTATGTGATAGTAAGTCTACGTGACAGCATGTAAGTTTACTCGATTTAGAGTGAAAATGTAAAAAAAAAAATACAAATAAATTGTAAAAATCTATGATAAAATAATATTGTTGTAATAATAGTGATGTATTTTTGGATGTAATAGTTATTTGACCTATTTTCGTTACAATTTTGGTCGATATGGGTCGATTCTCATGACAAATATTTTTATTTGTAAGTAAAAGATTACCTAATTACAAATTTCGATGAAAACAAACAACAATCACGATGACTTGACCACCGAATGATCGATGTTAAGCCCGAACGAAGCCGGAAAAGAAAGAATCGTGTTTCGTCTTTTAATTACCGCACGGAACCCCACAAAATAGAAATATCTAGCGCCTCCCCTCGCGTGTCAGAACGCGGACCTTTTTATTCCCGTTAGAAAAAAAAAGTTGAAACGTCACGCGAGCCTCGAATAAGGTTTTATTAAGTGGTAAAGTTAAATCATATCACAAACAATGCCGACTCATGGCGGCAATTTTGCCTACAGTTTTCTCTTGTTGAGCAGTATGTTTTTTTAACCGACTTCAAAAAAGGAGATTCTTAATTCGGTTGTATATTTTGATGTTAGTTAACGCATAACTGCGTCATTTGTTTGCAAATCTATTTGTTTTTTTTTAAAGGATATATTTTCAGATTGTTCCTATAGAACTTTCATCAAAATCGGTTCAGTAGTTTGGTTTTTAATACAAAATTATACATTTTGAATTCGGTTGTTTCAGTTTTTTAAAAGTAGTTATTTGTAAATATGCTAGGTATTTGTCTACAACTCAGCTGACGGTGTTTCAAGCTATAAGCATATCTAACTTCGAACGGGAACTAGCTCTCAACTTGGGATTAGTAAATCAAAATTTATTAAGTACTCATAAGTAATCACAAGTAATCATAAAGACTTTCACATACTGCATTCTTAAAAATAAAACAGTAATAAAAAAAAAATATTAAATAAAAATTATAAAAATAGATCCATTCTAAGCGCAGTCATTCGTTTTAATGATATTAGTGCAGTGAAATTTTAATGTAAATACTTGTGTTTAGTTGTCAGGAAAGCATGAATTGTGAGCAAGTAAAGCAGTAAGCAACTATTTTGTTTCGGCTCGACGCACACACGCTGTTTCCTGTTTCTGGCACTTGTTATTTTACATATTATTTAGTTTCAACTGTTTGTCGAAAATAATACGCTGCAAGATTTTCTACATGCGTAGGTACACCTACCTACCTCATCTATATATGTATATAATGACTTGTTGTTGATAAGTCATTGTATAAGTATATAGACGAGGGACTTGAAGGAAATGTGCGTTTATGTAGGGGATGAGCTGGGCCTCAAGGCTGCTATTTAAACTATCACTGGTTCGTTGTATCATTGGTTCGCTGACACGATTTAGCAACAACTGTGACTTTTTATTAGTTTATTACCATGTAATAGACTAGCGATTTGTCATAATTATCGCTAAATCGTATCAGCGAGTGATAGTTCAAACAGTAGCCTTGAGGCCCTGACCAAGTCTGTCACTGGAAGCCAATATTATATACATCTTATTCTATACACTCTACCTTATATGTACCTTTAACCGTGGTCAAAAACAATCATCCCACGACCTCATGGTCATTGATGCTCTGCTTACCCCGTAAGGGAAAACAGACATGATTATATGTATGTATGTACAGTACCTAATAATTACTTATACATAGTAATTCAAGTATAGTGAGCATCTGTGTAAGATACTCTGATGATCAGATGATCTGTGATAGTTTAAAATAATGGTAAGTAATTAATTATACATATATACTAACTAATATATTCTTGTCAAAAATCATTATCATCATCATCTCAGCCATAAGAAGTCCATTGTTGACATATACCTCCCATGGACTTCCAAAAAGACCGATTGGATGCGGCTTGCGTCCAGCGTCTTCCCGCCATTTGTATGCTGCGATCATTTGTACATCTCGTGGCTGCTCTTCCAACGCTGCGCTTGCCGGTGCGTAGCCTCCACTAGAGAACTTTTCTGCCCCATCAGCCATCAATTCTACGTGATTGTCAAAAATAAGCGTTGCAAATAGTATTTAATATAATTTAAGTAAGTATGGATCGAAAAAGAACGTACCAGGTACAAAATCCCAAGTCAACACTTTTGTAGTGAAAATAAACAAAATACCGCCGAAGTAGCAGCTGCATAACAAGCTTTAATAAAGGCTCTATCGGGAGCAAAGTTTGTTTTCGCTAGTGCTAAGGAGAACGTGCCTAGTTCACTGCACAACAACGGTAAAGAACTTTACATATAGTATGGACTCTCATTAAGTTAGTGCAACTGAATTAGCCTATTTATTTTCCTTTTTTTGTTGTAAATATATATACATATGATACATAGAAACAGCCAGACACAGAACAAATATCCATGCTCATCACACAAATGTTTGTCCTGGGTGGGGATCAAACCCACGACCTACAGCATAGCAGGTATAGCATACTATATATATATAGCATACTACCAACTGAGGCACAAGGCCGGTCAAGGCCAAATGGATATGAACTGTCATATTATTATTTACGTTTTTTTTTCAGTCACACAGTTGTAAATAACCATAAAATGTATATTTACCATATTTATAATATTATTGTTCAAATATTCAGTCCGTACATTTCACTTATAATTCTGATTCTAAGAGTTCTGTCATTTATATAAAATCATTAGCTTTTGCGTCTATTATGGTTTTATCTGTAATAACCACTTTAAAAAAAGAACGGTTTACAATTCATTCATTAACTCACTCATTCGTTCTTTCACTCACTCTATATGCACACGTTCGTTACTGAATAACTCCTTACTGTTAACACGTCGCCTGTGCACACACTGTGAGCATTCCCGTGGAGTCGTGTTCTCTTTTGTCTAATCTAGGAGACGCAGTACAACGTAACACTGTGTATGTCAGCTCCAAGTTTGCAGAATGCTGCGCATTCATGGCAGAAACATTTACCAATTAGGGGATACGAACTGTTTCTTTGTGTTCCTCGAAATTGAACGGTAAGTGTAGAGAACTTGGAGAAAATATTGGACGTTATTGTTCGAAGATAAATATACGTAAAGCCCGACTGCAGAAAACAGGGTTATAAAAGGACGTTATTGTTGGTATTGCGCATTTTAAAATTGTTTAAAAGCTGTTTAACCTACGCAAGTACCTACTAATACCAGACGTAATAGAGACAGAAAAATATACGTTGCTATTTAGATTTAACCTCTACTTATTTACTTTTCTTTTATGAGTTTCTTTTATAAGAATTCGAATGTAATGATTTAAAAAATATTTGAAAGAATGACTAAAAGTACACTATATAGTCAGCTCATTCAATGCACGAGTCATTGTGCATTCGACTTCATATGTGTGTTTCAGAGATTTCCGTGACGATTTTCCGGGAGTTAAAGCATGTTATGCCATTTTGAAAAATATTATTGTACTTTCTAGATTAAATATCACAATAAAGATTGCATTCGCGCAGATTAATGCAGGGTTACAATACCATTTGGTCCATTTTCGTACCTGTTTTTTATAACTAGCTACGAAAGAAGAATTTTCTTTCACAGTTTCATAACCAGTTATTAAAAAGGAAGAATTATTCCATATTCATAACTTAGTTTCATAACCAGCTATGAAAACGGAAGAATTTTTTCACCTTTTCATAACCAGCCACGAAAATGGCTGGATTTTTTTCTCATTTTGTAATTAGCTTATCGCCAGGTGAGCGATTACATGTGATGACTGTTAAAAGTTAAAAACAGGTTGTTTTGGCTTAATTCTTATAATTTAACATAATTATAACCGAGCATAAGTAAAAAGCAACTAAAAGGTAAACATAAACTCGTAGTACTCGACTGATGTAGTAGTACTCGACTGATAGCTATTAAAGTATCTTTGGGTGGCCGCTCATTCATAGTGTTTTGTGTCTACATGCCGGTGCGATCGCAAGATAACCTACCTATTTTCACAGAAGTTTTAGGTGAAATCAGTGCGATTGAAGAAAGCGATGATGTTGAAACTATATTTGTGCTAGGTGACTTTAATGCGCATCCTACCGGAATGTTTTACACAGAATTAAATAATTTCTGTACAGATCGATCGTGGGTATGTGCTGATGTAAATTTTTTAGGTGATGACTCAAGTAATTTCACTTTCATTGATGAGTATTACGGGAGTAAAAGTTGGCTAGACCACTGTATTGTCTCTCTGTCTGCGTGGCAAACGATTGTTCGCGTAGGTATAATAGAAGATACATTTACGTCCGATCATCTGCCTATTTATATTGAATGTGACCTTGGCTCGGTAAAGCGTAAGCTAGGGACTCAGAATACGACCAGAAGTGCTGTAATATGGGGGGAGAGAGACGAATCGCAGATAAGTACATATCACGATTTGTGTAATAAGGGTTTGCGTGATATTGACTTTCCTTCAGAGTTTGCAAATTGCAGTTATGGGTCATGTAGTTTGGCGGAGCATAGGACTGTGTTAGATAATCTGTATAATAGAGTAGTGCACATCTTATGTGAAGCGGCAGAGCATACTAAAAAGAAAATTATTGTCAATCCTAAACGGAAAAATAGAGTTTTATGTGGGTGGAATGATAATGTGAGGGATGCTCATCGGGAGGCCAGGCTTAAATTCCAGTTGTGGGTCCTTCATAATAAGCCAACTTCTGGCTTTGTATATGAACAAATGCGCGAGTCTCGGAAGGTTTTTAAAAGCCGACTAAGATGGTGCCAACAACATCAAGAACAGTTGAAAATGGATGCCATAGCAAAACAGAGGGCAAATAATAATTTTGGAAAATTTTGGAAGTCGACCAGGAAATTGGACATTAGGCCGGGACTCCCGGCGAGTATTGATGGTAGGAGTGACCCTGGGGAGATCGCTAATTTATTTAAGGAACATTTTACAGTGCGGTCTCCGCTTGGTCCATCTACTGGATTGCTGGTTTCTGAGCCCGCTAGGCGGGGAGAGGAACTGCTGCTCAGATTTTCTGCTGCACAGGTTAGAGCGGTAATTAGAGGCATGAGCAGAGGCAAATCTCCTGGTCACGACGGGCTCAGCATCGAGCATCTGAAATACGCGGGGGTGCACCTGCCCAGAGTCCTGTCCATGTTCTTTACTATGTGTATTAGTCACTCTTACTTACCTGATGACTTAATGAAATCCACGGTGGTTCCCATAGTGAAGAACAGGACAGGAGACATATCTGATAAGGGAAACTATCGCCCAATAACCCTCGCTACCGCAGTGGCTAAGGTATTGGATAGTCTGCTTGAGTCTTGCTTGGATAAATATTTGAATCTACATGACGCACAGTTTGGGTTCCAGCCTGGACTATCTACTGAAAGCGCAATCCTTAGTCTCAAGCATACTGTCCAATATTACACTGACCGTAAGACACCGGTATACGCCTGTTTTCTTGACCTCTCCAAAGCCTTTGATCTCGTCTCTTATGATGTGCTTTGGAGAAAGATGGCGGACAGGGGTATACCGGTGGAAGTTTTAAATATCTTCCGATATTGGTATGCCAACCAGACCAATTATGTAAAGTGGTCGAGTAGTCTCTCGGAAGCGTACAGGCTGGAGTGCGGGGTGAGGCAGGGGGGGTTGTCTTCGCCAAAGCTCTTCAACCTGTACGTAAATGATCTCATAGTCGAGCTCAGCAGCATGCGTGTCGGATGTAGTGTGGGAGGAGTTAATATCAATAACATTAGCTATGCCGATGACATGGTGCTGCTGGGTCCGACTACGTGGTCTATTAAGAAAATGTTGAGAGTCTGTGAGAGCTATGCCGCCTCACACGGACTGTTATATAACGTCAAAAAAAGCGAATATATGATCTTTGGGGTCGCCGGAAAGAGTCCGCATGTCACACCAGATATAACCCTGAATGGTACAAAACTGAACCGGGTATTTCAGTTTAAGTATCTGGGACATATTCTTGCCGACGACCTAAAGGATGACGCCGATGTTGAAAGGGAGCGTAGGGCTTTGGCGGTTCGCGGGAATATGCTGGCCCGTAGATTTGCTCGATGTACGGACCAGGTTAAAATAACTCTATTCAAAGCGTTTTGTCAAGGTCTGTACACGGGTGGTCTGTGGGCTCGCTGTACTCAAAAGTCGCTGAACACCCTACGCATCCAGTATAATAATGTTTTCAGGATGATGTTGAGGCTTCCCCGCTTCTGCAGTGCCTCCGCAATGTTTGCACAAAACCACACTGACGGCTTTCATGCGGTCATTAGAAAAAAAGTGGCCTCACTGATCAGGCGAGTGCGGGGAAGCAGCAATACCATCCTGAAAGTTGTGTCGGAAGACCTCAATGCGCCTGTACTGAAGCATTTCATGCGGACAATGTTTCCGCCCGAAATGCCTCGCAAGTACATGACGCATTGAGTGACTCGCTGACATTTTGAATATTTTTGTAAATGTAATTAGGATAAGTACTAACCGTAGCTTTAAGCCCTTATATTTTGTTACTAACACTTTGGACCAAGAAGTCTTTAAATAAAATATTTTGAATTTGAATTTGAATAAACCGTTGCGGTCCATTTCTCGCCACGGACTGGCGCATCACTTAAATTCCAAATTGCGCAGAAATGTACACAAATATTCGTCTGAAAATTTCGCCACAATTTCTGTTGTAGTTTAATGTAATGGGAATTGTCTGAGCCTCCTAACCTGAGAGAGAAGAACGAGGACGGACTGGTGCCGAAAGAGAGCTATGATTTTTTAAAATAACGAGCTCTTATTGGCAACTAATTTGTTGTTGTTCTTTCGTTATAATTCATAGCTTAGGAAACACGGACTAGCGTCTTCTTTGAGTCTGAAAAAGGTAGCGACAGAAATAAAAATATAAAATATATGATAATAAGTGTAATAAATAGACAGAGACAATATTTACTGTTTCAAATTGATTGAAGAGCAAGGTTTTAGGCAACATTACCGGACATGACTAGATTTAAATACAATATGTTATAGATGAGCAAAATGCGTTGTCACATAAATTTCGAACTGTCAAAGACAAAAGTTTATTAGATGTTGTGGGGAAATACGAAGCTTAATCGGGTGTGCAAATAGCTCGTTTCGTTAGTCACTTGCATAAAAAAGTTCACAGCACATTGTTGGAAATAATAAAAACATGAGCTAACTTCGGCTTGGCTTGGCTAGTCGCACAGCTGGCTCGAACCAATTCAAGCCGGAATTCCGTGCGTCCTATCTAACCCCATGCAATTAGTACGTCACGTGAAAAGCTCGCGTGCATTACGAGATCGAATATAATAAGCCCGAAGCACGATAGCGACCCTCCCCCTCTTTAAAACACAGCCAAGGAAGGTTTTAATAATCCTTACGAAACTGCCGCGCGTGTAAATAAATACTCGAGAATTTAAGCAGTTAATAACAGTTGAAATACTGACCGCTTTAGATGATATTCAGTGTTACGATAATGTTAACAAGTTTTGACATAGTGTTCATTATGACTGACTGGCCTTGTGGCTCAGTTGGTAGTATGTCTACCTGCTAAGCTGTAGGTCGTGGGTTCGATCCCCACCCAGGGCAAACATTTGTGTGATGAGCATGGATGTTTGTTCTGTGTCTGGGTGTTTTCTATGTATATATTTAAGCCATCTAGTTCCATAGTACAAGCTTTGCTTTCTCCAAATATTTATTTATTTAATTAATTTTAAATCTATGTAGTGACAACTACTTCAAATTTTTTATCTAATTTTTTATCTGTGTCCAACTGTTCACTACTTTTCACGTGGCTAACTTTGACTTCGTGTCAAACAAAAGTTTCCCAAAAGATTAGTTGTTAAAATGATTGCAAATTAATTAATGAATTGCTAGTACTCTTCTGGGAAACAATTAAGAATCTTCGAAACAGTCTACGTACAATGTTTGACACGGAGTCTAAGTTACCCACGACAATAGTACGTCACTATATACTATATTAGTTTTCTTAAAAAAATGTAATGTCACTGGCTGAAAACACACGAATGCCACAATGCAAACATTGTAATTGTTCTCATTTTAATATTCAAATTGTAGCATCCTCCGTAAACGGGTTGCGTGGAACCCGAGGCGAGCTATTATTCATAGTCGAAACACGTTATTTAATTTGCGATATACGGCCACAGACGGCGAGATAACCGGATAGCTCTGTTTGGATACCTCGTTACACTTATAACTTGATTTGCTTTGTGAAATTCACCAAGCGAGCCCTAATGGGGCAAAAGTTTGTTTACACGCGAAGTAAATGATGACGTTTCGTGAACGAGCAACTACAGGGTGCGCTGTTTATTAAAGCGCACTCCTGATAAACAACGACGAATTTATCTTTGCCACGCCACGTCATAAATTAAGGCTTATGCACCGCTCCAAAGGAGGAAATTAAGAAAGCACGCTCTGTTTTCGAGGAAACATTGCATTAATCTTTAAGAAAACGTTCCGCTGGTGCAGCTTATTTGCACATTAATCTTAAGCAAATCCGAAAAACTCGCGGCGACGTGCAATTTCCACAAATTAGCTTTGTGAAGGTGCAATATCTCGATTTGCGGACGACCGGAATCTATTGCACCCATTACTACTCTTAGACAATGGAAGCGGGAAATTCCTACCCGCATTTCCATCGCTACGTTAGTTGTGCCGGAAACTTTCCACGGTAGAATTAAAGCTGCAATATAAGGGGTTTAAAAGGGGATTCTCGATGCAGTTTCGATGTTTGCAGGCCGATTCGGTACAAGGAGGTTTTTTCGTGTATGACCTTTATGTGCTTTTCGTTCGAATTCCACTTTTGAACGTTGTTCGCCAAATGAAAAATGGCGGCTTAGCTGTCAAAATGGATATTGATGTGCGATTACTGATGTCGCATTAGCCACAACGGGCTCGAAGACTCCCAAACGTTGTGAATTGACGTGCCAACATATAAAGGCACATCCATCTGGCTTTTTATTTTTTGCCCCATTTATTCCATTGCTCTCAATACGATTTCGCTGCTTTTCCCAATCTTTTCGGAGTCATTTGCAGGTTATATATAAAAGTATTTTTAGAATATATCTGCGTACGATTGGTTTAAAACCTCTTTGAGTTGGAGTGAATCGCTAATCTTTCTTTCGGAACGGAGTCCCGGTTTGGGCGCCAATTAAGTCTGATAGGTTCCGTTCGGAATTGAGGAGTATAATGGCGAGTGGTTTCGAAGAGTGCCGAATGGTTCCGAAACTTGCGAACAGGCCGAGGCTACGAGTAGTTTAGTGACTCGGGAGGCGCGATAAGTGGCACTAAGTTACCGGGCGCCGGACCTAGCAGGTAGGTACTATTGTGAATCTGTGGCGCGGTCTGCCGAAGTGATTGCAGACCGGTCGACGTATTTTGAAGAGGGACTAGCTATTAATCGACGTGCTCGGCTCGGCCCTGCGATTGTCGATTGATCGAGAGTACGTTTCGAACGATCACTTCCAGAGTGATTGTTGACTTTGAAATGTTACTGCCGATTTGTTATGCTTTTGTTTCGATTGTGGTTGGTTTTCTGGAAATAAATTTTCATTAAATTGACCGTGGCCGCTTATTAAGAAGACCGTAGTATTGGCGATAACGCGGAGCTAATTTGACTAAATGAATAATAATAATACATACCTCATTTTTATCGATATCGTCCACCGTTGTAAGTACCTACCTATTATGTGAAATTATAGCGATTTTTTTGCGTCTTACAAAAATTAGGCCTGCCGTTTTAGTTAAGTATGTTTCTTTTTGATGTTAAAAGTTCTAGAGAAGCGCTGAGCGCTTTATTTTGTGGATACTGAATGAGACTGATCCGTCACGCTTGGATATGTAACGGGTAATGAGTTATCAAGACGTGTTATAGGCATATATCGTAAAAGATCTTACTGAAAATCTTACTTTTCTATAACACACAAATATATGCCAGTCGTGTAAAACACCAATTTTAATTAGTGGTTCATCTAACGTAACATGTTTGACAAACTTGACAAACTTGAGCGCCATCTTGTGAGCGAAGCCGGCAACTCGTTAGGAACAGTTGCGTTCGAAAGCAAACACTGACGCGCGCTAATTAGACGCGTTCCGAACACGTATGCTCGAGAAAATTCGATTTGCACTCTCTTAGGTGCCATCTACACGAGAAAATACTGATTTAATAAGTCGAGTTTACTCATTTTACAGAGTTCATTTAGAGATGGGACATGTTGATTATAGAATTGTAGAGTTTTTGTGCTTTTCTAGGGTTCCGTACCTCAATAGGAAAAACGGAACCCTTATAGGATCACCTTGTTGTCCGTCTGTCCGTTTGTCCGTCCGTCCGGGTGTCAAGACCTTTATCTCGGGAACGCGTGCAGGTTTCAAGTTGAAATTAAAACCATATACGCAGATCCATAGTATCTTGCTGCAGAAAGAAAAATAAAAATTTTCAGTTTTCGTAAAAATAAGTTACAGCCGAATATGTCGTAAAAAACGCACATTTCGACACTCACAGAGGAATCAAAACCTATGGGGTACTTCCCGTTGACCTAGAACTCTGAAATTTGGCAAGAAGCATTGTGTTAGAATACACATATAGGAAAAAATCCGAAAACTGGACATTTTTAATTTAATCACAAAAAAATATACAGTGAATGAGGGCCGAAATTTTAAAGTGAATTAACCGTATCATGTGGGGTATCATATGAAAGAGCCTCATTAGCGTAAGTTAAAACAGTTTTTTAACACATTCTTCGCCCCCTGCAGACCCTTCACTTCAGCTGGGAACCAAAACTTTTGGCCGCGCAAAGCAACGTTGACTGCCTCAAACGCCGGCGGTTTACTGACTACTACAAAATGAACGGGACGCTTGCTCGGATCCGAGTGGCCGCCGCTACTATAGCCCCGCTCCACTCGGATCCGAGTGGTGAGCAAGAAATGTGTTAAATATTTTTCGATGTATATTTTTCGGTTTATGAAGGTAAATAAAAAAAAAACCCTTTTATTTAGTTTGTACGGAACCCTCGGTGGGCGAGGCTGACTCGCACTTGTCCGGTTTTATAACAATTAGCCAACGTATCTATTTACATGAAAATTTCTCTCACGTATCACAACATTTTTAAACATATAAAATCATTGTTTAGGGATATTAGAAAAGTGACAAATGAATTTGTTTATTTAAATAGAAGAAATATATAATAAAAAATAGCTGGGATTAGGATATAAGCAAAATATTTTGATTTAGAATTGAGGTATATTATGCTACTTTAACTATAAATCGCTAGCTGTTTGTAGCCTGAAAATGCTTTGAATTACATGGATAACTATCAGAATAGTTAAGTCAAGGTCTAGAAACGTCCGTGGACATCGCGACTAAACCACGCGTGCACAATCGTTTTATTACCCACCTAATGTAACAGCTAATTCCCACAAAGAATCGCTCCACCTTTTTATCGTTTCACATTCGTGTCACGGAACCCTTGCCCTCTTTCCCCCTTCCTTCCTCCCACCCCCTCTACCCCTTAAAGTCCTTAAACCATAGCACGTAGAGTGCAATTTACTGTTGTAAAGATATTGGAAAGTTCCGTGTGGTTGCCTGTAGAGATGTAAGCCTTATATTTAGGGTATATTTAGGTCAATTTATTAAACCTGGCTGAGGTTTACACAGGAAAACGGTTTTACAATAAGTGTAAAACCGTTTTGCTGTGTAAACCTCAGCCAGGTTTAATAAATTCGTAATGCTGTGTGTGGAATTGAGATTCAAATTTTTAGTCCCCTCTAACTTTATGTAAGAAAAAAAAATCACATATCACTGATTCATACTTAAAATATCTTCCATCAGTAAGTGTAAAGTAGCTAGCTCACGGTTGTATAATTAAAACAAAATTGCAAAAAACGCGCGCGGTCCGAGCTCGCCGCGAGCCGACTCCGGCCCTCGCAAATTAAGTTTACGGGCCTAATTATGAGTAATGACGTGCCTTACATGCAGTAAGGACTGTATGATATGACACATATAAGACATAAACAAATAAAGTATCAGCAGGCGAGACCTACTCTGCCAATGATGTATTTTACGTAAACGGGTTGTCCGGTTCAGCGTGGGAAGCCTCAAGTAATCGCCTGGCTCGTCTTTAGTCGCGACACGCCAAAAATTTCATTCAAATTTGGAATTTCACCAAACTGTATATTGAACAGCTGTTTCGCCGCCATTTTGTCGAGACTGACAGGTGGCGCGACACGCGACTACCCCGAGACTAGTAGCATATCGGTATCGAAATGTGAGACTCACAACACAAATGTATGTGAGATACTTCTTGGCGAGCCTTGTTCGAGACTCGCGTCGCCTAAAAAGTAATGTAAGAATAGCCAATTATATACTTAATATTTATTTTGATATAGTGAATTTTCATTTCAGTTCAGTGAATATTGAATGTGATTACATTTGTAATTCTTATCACAATATTGTTTATTCTCGAGCTTCTTTTCCTGCACTGTCCATACTGTTATTTCCAATGTTTTACTTAATGACTTGTTTCCCCGTACTTGTGATTTTTAGCTTTGATATTTTACTTTAATGTTGTTTGTAAATTAATTTAGTGCGTCATGCCCCCAGGGTATTGGGATCTTGTTGCCTAATATAATTTGCCAAATGATAAGAGTAGCTTTCAGTTTACCTTTTTCACTAATATTTTATTTATTTACCTACATTTGCAAAAGCTTTGATGAAAAAGAAGTACAACGGCAACGTTAAACAAAAAGTCGGTTAATATTATTCATTTAGTTTTGTAGCTAAATATCTGAAATACAGATTTTGTAGAAAAAAACTTGGCAATTTTTTTGGGTGTTTTCTAATCAAAGCAGGCGATGGTTCTATGAAATGAGTTACAATAAAACCGGACAAGAGCGAGTTAGACTCGCCCACCGAGGGTTCCGTACAAACTAGTAGATAAAAGGGGGAAATCATAATATTTTTTATATTTTCTTTCATAAGCCGAAAAATATATATCGTAAAAATATTTAAAAACCTGTTTTAGCTTATACTAATAAAGCTCTTTCATATGATACGGTTAAAGAACTTTAAAATTTGGACCCTCATTCCTTGCATAAAGACCCTATTTTTTGTGATTAAATTAAAAATATCCAGTGTTCGGATTTTTTCCTTTATGTGTAGTACTCAAACATAATGCGTCTTGCCAAATTTCATAGTTCTAGTTTAGGTCAACGGGAACTACCCCATAGGTTTTGATTCTCTTGTGAGTGTTGAAATGTGCATTTTTTACGACATATTCGACTGTAACTTTTTTTACGAAAACTGAGAAATTTGATTTTTCTTTCTGCAGCAAGAGACTATAGATCTGCGTATATCGTTTTAATTTCAACACGATACCTTCACGCGTTCCCGAGATAAAGGTCTTGACACCCGGACGGACGGACAGACAGACAGACGGACAATAAAGTGATCCTATACGGGTTCCGTTTTTTCTTTTGAGGTACGGAACCCTAAAAACAGAGAAAATCGATTTCAAAATAAGCAATTCGTTTATTCGGAATTTCGGATGTTATTTTCCCAGTTATTATGTTACAAAAACCAAAGTTGCTCAGTACTTTGTGATTTAACTTATATGGTATCACCTCTGAGGTATTATTACCAACCAAACAAAAAATATCATAAAGACAATTCATAATTGGCAGAGTAATCACTGAACAAAGATACAAAAAACATACTTACAGTCGAATTGAGAACCTTTTTTTTGGAAAATTTAAGTTTATGACTAGCTAAGTTACATCGCGTTTTTTACGACGCAGGTCTATACATGCAACTTTGGTAAAGTATCAACGGGATGTAGCGTCAGTCCTCAAAAAACGCCCGAGCCCAATGAGATCTATTAATTAGACCTCTTACACGATTAAAATAATTTCGATTTTCAAAATAATTCGAAGCGGTAAAATAAACGTGTTTTTTTTTTTTTTTTTTGTCAGCCCTGTTTGTACAAACTGTCCCACTGCTGGGAACGGACCATCTTCTAATTGGGTAAACGTGTTGTAACTTCTTAATATAAATTAGGCTTTAGCGCGGCGACATAGTCTTTATATCAAAATCTTTAAGTTCGTCATTGTTGGTATATGAGTATCAGTCAACTCAGGACACTATATTCGTGAATTTTGTTTCGATGGAAAGTCATTAACACACAACAAAGAATCGATTAAATTAGATGTTCTCAGATCGATTAAAATTTCATGTGATTGCTTACAACAGTTCCGCATTACTGCTTAGTAGGTACGAAATTTACGAATATATAACGCCAAATACATCGTATTAATTTGCGATCAGAATGAGCACTCAATTATATTAATTGGACGATATCCGTTTCACAGAATTATGCCGCATTCGAGAAAATCGAATTATTTCTCGGAGAAATTGTTGAGATTATTTTCAATCTCTGAGAAATTGTTGAGATTATTTTGTGTACGGAGGAATAGGGATACACCCGGATAGTTGCCCCACTTTTTGCCCTAAGTGGGGATCAAACCCACGCCCTACAGCTCAGCAAGCAGACATACTACCAAATGAGCGACAAGCCCAGTCAATGTATACCTATACTATTATATTAAGCGCAATTGTAGCGCAATTTATATTAACTATCAAATGTGTATTAAATACGCAGTCTTATCATTAAAAATATACTGTACTGTAAATATGAGACAATTATCTGTGGATGATTTAGTTTTCTGTAATAAAGGATGTTTTTATACTGGCAACATTATAATACGCATGTGATAATGTTGTCAAAGTAAAGGAAGGACTTACGACAAAATGTCCCTTATAACAATTATTGTGGCTGATAAACTGATTTATTATTTAAAAAAATACAATGTAGTACTCACCATGACTTGTCTAAAACTGTAGTTTAGGTGATGAGCCCGTCGTGATTCTATTGTAATCTGAAAACAAGGAGAAAATACATATAAATAATTGGTTTAACAAACTGAAAAAAACCGGTTTCAAAATGCGGAATTTAGGTTCAAAAACTCCAGCTACTAAGCCGAGACGAATTTGAAAATACATCCTTTTAAAAAAATAGTATTTTTCATATCGTTTTATAGATTATATAGCTATGCGGTAAGAAACATAAATAATTATAGTTTAAAAAAACTGAAAAAACCGTCTCCAAAATATGCAATACAACAGGCATTTGGGTTTACCAAGTTATTATGCTACAAAAACCAATGTACTGCATCGATTTAGATGAAATTTATATAGGACCACCTCTGAAGTATAATCTACCAAATACAAAAGAATCATCAAAATCAATGCACAATTGGCTGAGTGGTCGGTGAACAAACATACAAAAAACAAATACAGATCGAATTGATAACCTTCTTTTTGAAGTCGGAGACAACGACGCTCTTATGAGAAATAGGTGTACCTATGTCATACTTTGAACCCGGGATATGACCGTGTCTTACGATATATTGGCACAATCCCTAGCGACCTTCAAGCGAAACCTCATCATCTGAGAACAAACATAAGAGGCGCACTTCCTCCACAGTAACCGGCTCTAATAGACGTAAGAGCCGACGCAATTTGCAGTAAATAAGGATATCGGTTTAGCGTCATTATCCCGCGCGATACAACGCCTCTCGTAAACACGCCTTTACTTAATGAGTTACACTGTGTTGCGCCGTGTGTGCGCAGCCTTACACGCCCTTCGCGGGAACCGATTTATTGCGGCGCGTGTACACGGGTGATGTCTTTACACCATTTTTCATTGCAACCGTTACGTGCTTAAACGCCGCTCCGAAAAACCGAAACGCCTATGAATATTTCTTGAAGGGGAATTTCTTGTTTGGTATTTTATGAATATGATAAAATTTCAATTACTTTGCTCAAAATAAAAATCTCAAAGTTAATCTGCTTTAAAATTTTAAATTATTTTGGTATAATATTTATTACTAGTGACAAAAAACGATGATGATAAAATATAGCCTATGTCCTTCTCCAGATCTTAAAGAATCTCTGTGCCAAATTTCATAACGATTGGTTTAGTCATTTAACCGTGAAGAGGTAACAAACCGACAGAGAGATAGACATTAGTTAGATAGACGACAGACAGAGATTCTTTCGCTTTTTTAATATTAGTTAGGATAGGATATAATATATTATTAAAATTGGCAAATGCGCAAAGCGTGCAAGTCTAAAAAAGAAAAATAACAAGAGTTAGATTATATACGTTAGTTTAGAATTTAGTTAAAAGACGTCTGCATCACCGATGCTCGAAACACCGTCCACATCTTTTAAATTCGGTCGGATTATACAGCTTATCTTGTGTGCGGCTAAATGGCACGCCGTTTGACGCTCCTAGACTTGACGGGACAAAGGAGGGAGGTCCGAGATGGTTTCTAATTACGACACAGACCGTTATGCAAATCGGGGGCCGACGCGGCGAGCTCTTTGTCTCTAATAAACATGCGCGCCTCTTGCGGTCAGACCGCCAAATTGCTGGCCATTCGCCCTTAGGAAATAAAACCAGTTTGAATTGTAGTGCCCTCTCTGTACAATTACTGCTTTTTGAATTCTTTGATCGACTACAAACTGGTATTTTTGACGTTTTTTGGGGAGATGCGGGTAGTTCCTCTCATTTCCAGACTGTAGTATTAGTGGTAAAGTTTAGCTCGAGGTGGTGTCAGTGAATATATTTAACTGGCAGATGCGATTCAGTAATTGATCCGAAAATATCCAAGGATACCATTAAAGTTGTGCTGCGATTTCATTCAAAAACTGGGTTAAAAGCATCGTTCAGTTTCACTTTCAAATTTTTTCGCAGAAAACTGCCGATTCAGTTTAAAATATTACGTTTAAAAATCGGACTAGGTATTTTTTTACGCTTTATTGTTTTTGTTCGGTCGTTAAAAATATCTCGTGTAAGTAAAGCTCGCGCCAATATCGTCACGTGGTAAAATATTCATTTTTGAAGCGGAAATTTTCCGTTTGTATCGGGACAATTGACGTGACTCTTCCTCGTGTGTGTGGTGTTACAAAGCTCCCGAGGCCGACACCCACAGGCAGGCCGCCATTTGCCTCTATTCACACGTCGGTATTTCGAAATCGTCATGTCCTTTTGCAAGGAAATTGTAACCGGTGTACTCGTTGCAGTAAAAGAAAAACTTTATCTCGACCGTGCCCACACCGAGATAAGTTTATCGACCTTCACTGAAACTACCTTTTCTCGGAGCGATCTATCGAATTTCTGAGAAGGTTAATTGAAATTTAACCATTTTTAACGGATTTATCGCGTATGTATAAAAAAAAATATGACCTGACATTTAACAATTTGCAGCGTCAACGTTAGGTCATACAATTATGTAAAATACACGCGATAAATCCATTAAATATTGTTTAATTTCAATGAAATAAAATCGCTGATACCTTAAAACGTTATTTTGAGAAGGTTGTCGAAAACTTTCAAGCGTAGAACATTTCTCTCAAAAACTTTCGCAGATATAATATTACTCAAATAAACATAGATATTCGTAATTTCCCGAGATTCAAATCAAGCACCCAATTAAAGACGGGGTCTAGTTCAAATAAGATCCTTTAACTTATTGTGAAACTTATGTTTGTTATTCCGGCCCTAGCCGAGTCCAGGCTCCATCGACCCCTCACGTCCCGATCTCTACAAAACGAGGATTAAACTTAACCCAAGTTCAAAATCTAATTTGTAATAAGAGGGTTACATATCAGGCTTAGTTAATTAAACTGAATTACTATCGGTTCCCTTCAGTAAAACTAATTACTTTGACTTGTCGACTTTAAATGGGAATGTCCTGTACTGACCCTCGCTTTCACGATCCTGGTGAATGGACCTTCACTAATTATATGACTTTGCTAATTCTGTTTCGTGATTAAATTCAGCAAGAAAGCAATCTTAGGGAGAGAATGAGATGGTAGATTTTCCGGGATGATGTGGTTTCGTTGGTCGAATCGTTCTAGAAACAACGTCAGCACCGTATGTTTTTTTTAAACTGTTTAACGGCTCTGGATTCTGTTTCCTTTGAGCCAATCCGCACCGTATGTCATGTGTTGCTAGCAAGAATATGTCTCTAGTCCCGTGCTTGTCGCGTTGTAATGGAATAAAATTTATAATCGATCAATTTATACGTTTCCGGAAAAAACAGTTATCTTTCCAGAATATAAGCTTTACGCTTGTCTGATGGTAAGCTTCTAGCTTGCCCACAACAGTTAAATGCGTCCGAGAACTTTTGACTTCAATAGTTCAAATAGACTCTGATCAGTAGAATTCAGAACTTATTATATCTGCGTATCTGTCATTTCCATTGAGAATGACAGAGACGGAGATATATAGAATCCAAATCCGAATGAGTTCTACATATCCCTACTGATCATGCATCAAATTTGCAAGATGTATGATACTTAAATATTAAAACATACGCGACCTTGAAATGAAACTTAATCGATCGATGCAAATGTCGTTAAAGTAAAACTTCATTTAATTCCAGATTTAACTCCAGCCTTAGTGAAATAACCTATATTTTGTGTCGGTATAACTTTTTTCATAATTCATAAACACGAATTGAATTAAATGTCCCAAAGAGTATATTTTAAGCGTACAGTTTCAGAAATAAACGAAAATGTGCAAAGGATTTATAAAAATTAATTAAAATCCATTTGTTGAACAGTTAAACCCTATAGAAGTTTTTGCTCACAGCACTTGGCACAAAAACTGTGTGTGGAAACTGGTATGTAGGTACAGGTATATCTACATTCATATAGTAGGTATGTATATGTAGGTATATGTGTAAAAATATATTTCATTGACGTCATAAAACGCCATGTGGGTATCTACTAAAAGGACCTACTCTGAAATCCGTATAAAATATACATTCATTTTTGAGTTATTGTAAGAACTTTATAATAAACATACCTTATTTACCAGTAAGTTATTTGTATTACATATTTTTTTGTTTTATTTGCATTTTTGTTTAACTTTTGTGTATTCTTGTAGCTAGGCAATTATTTAACTAAATGATATACTAAGCTTTACAAATTTTAAATTATCACAATATTAGTGACATGACGTATGACGTCACACCTCAAATAATAGTAGCTGTGATTGTTAGCTAATTATAAAAGCGAAAATAACTCTTTCTGTCCTTTTGATACCTTAACTTGTTGTGAAATTTAGTACAAAGATAGCTGAGAAGATGGATATAGGCTATATTTTTCACCATCATCACCGTTCACCATCGTATTTCATCACTACACGGGTGAAACCACGGGGCACAGCTAATACCTACTACATAATCAGTTGATCTTTTATATATCTAATACATTTTATATTCAATTAGGTATTTATATTAATAAGGCAAGCGACGTCTTCCTTTCATTATTTAATTTATTATTTTCATTACGAATTTAGTTCAAATCCACACTAGTTTAAACATAAACCATCGGATGCCATTAGCCCAATAATTAATAGCACCTATTTCATAGTAACCCGGTGTTAATTACTATTTAATATTTGATAAACGCGGCGTGGGACGAGTTCGACGCAGTAAATACTGCGCGCGTGTGAACGAACCGAATAATCATATTTTATTATACTCTATATTAACACAGAAAAGTAAAACTGCAAAGAAATACCTAGCTAGGTTGCGAGTTTAACGTGAGTGATTAGTCAGGTGACATTTTTCAAAATACAAACAACGATAACAAACCTTTACAAACTTGCATTGCATGCCAGCATGCTGTTGTAATATTTCCAAGCGGTAGTGATGTAAGGTGTGGCTTGAAATTCAATCTAACCGTGGTCAAATGTGGCGTCAAACGGCTTCATGGTCTTTGACACAAGTAAACTCGTTTGTAAGTTACGTGAAAATGGCACATGCATGAGTTTCCAAAATATCGGAAACTCACTAACCGACTTACTTATAAACGCAAGTTAAAATCTTATTCACTTAATAACGACTTGTCACTTTTTGTCAGACGGTAACTGCCACGCGCGAAAATGGGATAAAACACTGTAATTAACTAAAATGCGTATCCCGTTAATAGTGATGACATTTTTTTTTAAACAGCCCTATTTGTACAAACTGTCCCACTGCTGGGAACGGGCCATCTTCTCTTTGTGAGAAGGGTCAGGGCATAGTCTGCCACGCTGGCCAAGTGCGGGTTGGCAGACTTCACACATCTTCAAGATCATTGAGAACTCTCAGACATGTAGGTTTCCTCACGATGTTTTCCTTCACCGTTTGAAGTTGGCGGTAATCAACAATACGCACATAACTGATTACATTACAAAAAAGAATTGAGCTAAACATAGATTGGTTTATATTTTATTTGTGCCATGTTTCATACCACTCGCGTCTGAGGTCAAACAGAACATTGTTCTGCCTCAGGGGAAAAAATGGGCAGTTGTTTCTTTGTAGAATTTTCTGCTCAATGTAATTAGCTTCCATTTTCAAAATAATTTTGCTGCTGGCGACAAGCGTTCACCTTGTTTTTGTAGTATTAACAATGTTTTCCCTAGCTTAATTAATATACTTAGCTTAACTTATCAGTAAGCTTTCATATATTTATACTGTTCGGTTTTGACTACCATTATGAATCATGATGACTTTTATTTAAATATAATTAATACCTAAAACTTTATTGAGAATTCACATAAATAAACGCACAAAATTACAACAATTCATTTAGTATCGAAATTTAATTCAAAAGGCTGTAATTATGACCGCATCAAAATCCAATGATACTAGTAAATTTACAAAATGTATGAAGCCAGTACGATTACAGAAAGAAAAAAGATAATTTTTTCTTCACTCTTTATTTAGGGTTCCGTACCTAAAGGGTAAAAACGGGACCCTATTACTGAGACTCCGCTGTCTGTCCGTCCGTCCGTCCGTCTGTCACCAGGCTGTATCTCATGAACCGTGATAGTTAGAGAGTTGAAATTTTCGCAGATGATGTATTTCTGTTGCCGCTATAACTAAAATATACTAAAAAACAAGTTAAAATAAATATTTAAGGGGGCTCCCATACAGCAAATGTGTTTTTTTTGCTCGTTTTTGCTCGATAATGATAACGGCAACAGGTAGATGCTTGAAATATTCACTGAATATTGAGTTATATTATTCACTTTAAATATAAATAATTAAATTAAAATAAAATTAATTTTTAAGGGGGGCTCCCATACAACAAACGTGATTTCTTTGCCGGTTTTATAGATACGGAACCCTTCGTGCGCGAGTCCAACTCGCACTTGGCCGCTTTTATTTCTTTTCTTTTGTACAGAATCCGCGCGATTAGCTTATCTGCCAGTTTCGAGTATTATGTACAATTTTATTCAATTCAAGTAGTTTATGATTGATTAATACTTACTACAATTTATAATTTACACTAAAATATATATAAATTATAAATAAAATAAAAGTGTACCAACTTGAAGATATCGAAGCGGAAGACACTAGATATAAATTAGATTTAAGTTTTTAATATGAATTTCCGCAAAGTAACGTCTCCAATATTTGTTTATTTAGGTAGGAGGGACATTTTATAAAAAGTTTTATTCAGATATCAATTATGGCGATATACATTGGCGACTGAGTAGTGAAAAAACATATATTTTCTAACTCAGCCAAGTTAAAAAATACCGAAGAAAAACTTCTTTTTAAACAATTCTATCTAAATAAACAATTCTGTCTCTCACTTTTCTAATTCCCACTTAATGATTTTATGTTTGAAAATGTTGTGACGCGCGAGAGAGATAACTGCTTTAAGACAAATACGTCTACTCACTTAAAAATGCCATTCGAATGCTCATGTGCATACCGAAGAGTAAATACGTGATGATCATGCACATATTTCACCAGGTGAGTTGACGGTCAAACGCAAGCCTATAGCTATGTAAATAGGGCCACGAATTCTGTGCTACGGCTTTATCATTTTTTTTATGTACTAAACTTTTTTTATTTATGCATATTCTCTAATTATTTAAGGCTGCATCTTGAAACATAAGTTATATCCAGTTCAATGGTTCTGGTGCAAGCCACATTACCGCATTACCGATAGAATTCCGCCTCTAATTGAGCACTTGCTGAGACAGATCAAAGCTATAGTTATAGCCACAGTTGCACCTATTCCGAATTCCACACAAAGGTGTTCAACGCATCGTGAGTGCTTCAGCCTTCAAGTGTCATTACGACCCCAGCATCCCTCCAGAGCAGACGTACTCGTCCCCATCTTTAATCATATCTTTCTTTTGCCAAAGTAAACAATATAGAAACAAATGATTCTTGTGATAAATCGTCGGACGTCGAGAAATAACTTTGGCCATTCTCGTCTTTTGTTCGATTGATTGGAGATAATTCGGAATTCGGGTAGAATGGGATAGAAAATTGCCTTTCTGTGCTCTGGCTAAATAGCCACGTGTTTTTTGTCAGTTTTTGTAGGTTTTTGTACTTCTGTCTAAATTGATTTCTTTGGACGGAGAATAGAAGAGGGATTCTAAATATCTTTGGTTATTAGGTTACCGCTTTCAGTTCTATTTTTTAACTTTTTTCGATGAAGTGATATCGCTTTTGGGTTGATATCGCTTTCATCTAGGTATAGAAATGTCATTTTAATATTTGCTAAGAAGAGTAGACGCGTCAATTTTGAATTATTATCCTACGTTTAAAGTTTCTAGAAAATAACAGGTTTGGCTCTCTTTAGATTTTCGCAGAAGTAACAAAGGGCAATAGACTTACAAGATAGCCTTAAATTTTACATAATATCGTTAAATTTAAAGAAACGTGTAATTCCTTTTAGATTTTTTTACATATATGTATTTAATCCATTTATTCTAATTTTTTGTTATTATGAGCTAAGGTAATATATATTATATGCTTAAATTAATTTAATTTCGAATAAATTAAATATATTTTAGGATTGATAGTACATACCTTTTAGAATCAAGTGAAGTTTCATTGCGAAATATCTCCTTAAATGATTAGGTACGTTGTTTCTAGAATAACTACTATAGCCTTATTCTCAAAAACAATGTTACTATATTTATACAGCAAATGCACAAGACGTGCGATGCCAAAAACAAAAAAAAAAAACAGGTAAGCTCCGACGTAAACAAATGTGGTCTAAATAAGTCTGCCTCCGCCCGTAATCCGTACCTTTCTAATGCTGGCAGTAAAAAGAAAAAACAAAAACACCGTAAACCAATTCAAAAAAAAAGTCTATTTACTCTGTCGAGAAATCTTTAGAACCAATACGAGTGGTGAGCAGAAATGTATTTATTTTAGTAGTTTGCTCTCTACGAGTGAGCACACATGAATGATGGAGTCTCTCAAACAACGTTTTAACATTGGAACACTGAGAAATGCATTCGATATGTGATGCAAAGTCGATGCTTTTAGTGTTTTGTAGGATTCTTTTGACTTTATAGACGGCTTTATATTTGAATTCTTAGTGGTGACCAAATAAATGGCTAACTTAGTGGATTTTTCAAACCTTAGAAAACAGTACATACATATTAAAATTCTTAGTTGACGTTCTTGGTCTTCGTCACTTGTGATGACTTCTTCTTCTTTTATGTATTGGACCCGCATTAGAGCATTTGCCAGTGTCAAGTATTAGGATTTTTTCAAGTTTCTTGAATAAAACAAGTTGTAAATGTTTTAGACACAATCTAAGTCACGTATACAGTCAATTTATAAGTCGAGTCCTGCTTCAGTAAAGTGGTGGCGACTTTACTAGAAGCTTCTATGGAGTTTTGCCGACAACGTAAAATCACACGTTTTACTGCTTTATTTCACTTGCCCACACTCACGCACTTTATCGAACACTTTATGAATAAAACACCACCATTTTTAGGGTTCCGTACCCAAAGGGTAAAAACGGGACCCTATTACTAAGACTTCGCTGTCTGTCTGTCTGTCTGTCTGTCTGTCTGTCTGTCTCCAGGCTGTATCTCATAAACCGTGATAGCTAGAAAGCTGAAATTTTCACAAATGATGTATTTCCGTTGCCGCTATAACAACAAATACTAAAAATTTAAAAAAATAAAATATTAAGGGGGGTCCCCATACAATAAACGTGTTTTTTTCGTATTTTTTTGCTCAATATTAAAAACGGTAACAGGTAGACGCTTCAAATTTTCACAGAATACTTACTTGTATATTACCTTTCAAAATAAATAATTAAATAACTATAAAGTAAATATTAAAGGGGGGCTCCCATACAACAAACGTAATTTTTAAGCAATTTTTACTCGATCTTAATTAACAGGTAGAAACTTGAATATTTGTAAGTAAATATTTAGAAATATATTAACTATAAAAATAAATACCTAATCTAATACATAAAAACTCACAAAATGAAAATAATCCGTGCATCTAAACGCGGTGCGAGCGCCGCGCCGCGGTGTGGTGGTGGCGCGAGCGCGAGGCGGTTGCTAAGCAACGGCCGCGCGGGTAGCAGGGGAGGTAACATCACGGAGCGAGCCATAGCCGCGCGTATTCGCGCGAGCGTCGTCATGCTGCCCGGATGTGTATCGAAAACCTACCTATAAGTTTGCAATTTACTACTTGGAATTTCGTTGATTTCTCGTTATTTTATAAACAGAACTAAACTTTGTAGTATTATAGATGATAGTACGGAACCCTTCGTGCGCGAGTCCGACTCGCACTTGGCCGATTTTTATAGTATTAATGTTCAAAATAACACAAGTTTAGGAAAATAAAACAAAGCAACAACACGTTACTAAGACGTTCCCGCCAAAACTCTTGTGATGACTTGTAATGACTACAGTCTAGCTAGAGTGTCAAATAAAAAAAAAACTTAATTAAGTATATTTTTTAGTATCTACAGGTAATTTTCCTCTATACAATATATGGAACTTATGCGGTTCACGCATTGATAATAATGGATGTCAGTTGTCACTGGTGTTGCCAATTTTAAAACCAGCTCTATTTCTATGTCATGTATTTATACGTCTTGGAAACTTATAGGGGATTCCTTCAACATGAAAAGACACGTTTCACCACTCTATTTCAACAGTAGGTACTCGTGCGCGTGATCAAATACATCTATATATATATAATCTAATAATTTTAAGCGAGCAAATCTTGTCTAGATAGATTTTTTTTCAGTCATAAAAAAAATCGAGTGGAGCTCGGTCGCCCAGGTACCTTTAAATTAGCAATTCTTGTATATGTATATATAATCTGAATCTCGGAAATGGCTCCAACGATTTTAATAAAATTTGGTTTGCAGGTAGATTAGGGGATGATAAATCGATCTTGTTAGGTTAAATTTTTGGTGAACCCGGATTTGCTCGTATATTCAGTCATAAAAAATCCGAGTGGAGCTCGGTCGCCCAGGTACTACTCTAATAATACATCATTATTATTACACAAGTTCCCTCCAAAACTCTAAAGCCATCACTTATTTTCGCAGCAATCGGATAAATGAGGTTTGTTTACGGTTATGCTAGATTTAAAGCTCCATCCGACGGGGGCTACTCGTAAACTCCTGTATCGACTGAAGGGGTTACTCGTAAAGTTTAGATTTACGTCGACGCGGTAAACGATCGGATTCATTTGTGGAACAGAGCCGTTCGATTGGTTTAAACCGGTCCGAACCAGCTCGAACTGGATTTGTGCTAGTTCTACTGTATTGCTATAAATATTGCTGATAAATGGGATTATGAATCTTTGTAGGCCGTTTCAGTTTTCCGTTTACGACAACCGAAGTGACTTAAAACATTAATTAACAGACATACCCATAGAAGCGCCACCGCAACTTAACAACAATTCTTTAATCAAGTCCCGCATACTTCCAACTCAAACTAATATTAATCCAAGCCCAAGTATCGTATTTCTGAGCCTATTGTCGCTCGCACAGGCCTCCATTGAAAATGGCGGAAAATGAGCCAGCTCCCGCGCTCTTAACCCTAAGTGCACCAATCCACGAAATCTAGGTCGCAAATGGAACTAAGGCATGGTGCATACGAGCTTGATAATGAACTAAGCGACAGCGGTGTGAGGCAGGTTAATTGTCGATGTAACTTAGACTGAGCTATGAAGGTACATATTAATAAGATATTCTGTAACTAAGCTTTAGGTAGGGATATTTTAAACCTCCGACCCACAAGATGGGTGTAATAAGTTTGACGTGTGTATCTATGTGTCTGTGGCATCGTAGCTCTCAAATGAATGGGCATATTGAGAGTGTTCTTAGCTTTGTTTCATCAAAATCGGTTCTGCCGTTTTTTTGTCGGGGTTTTCGAGTTTTCTTAACTTATACTTGTTTCAGCAAGTATTCTGTTGTTGTATAGAACTGAGTGATGAGGCGAGCAAACTGCTTTCCTGATATTAACACCATGCTTACCTATAACAGTTCAATACCCAGACTTGACTTCAATAAAAAAAAACATCATTGATAAAAGGGAAATTTTGTGGCAACGCACTGCGTTTGTCTTACTCAGTTATTGACTAGATACAGTTGTGTATACTTTCTACCTCTTCTTAAGAAGAAGGGAATTGTTTTTTAGAGTATGTATTAAGTTGAATATAAACGCGTATGTCCCTTTAATACCCCTTGTAGTCTAAATGACTTTTAGGTATATACTTTGTCAATTTACCAAGCTTAATATTAAAGTGCACGAGTATGTTACATTTATTTTTTAAGAATTCAAAATAGCGCTGGAAACCGATAAATTGCTAGTGAAATCCTAAAACATTTGTGATCGATCAGCTCAAAGCTCAAATGATCTAACCACCATACACGCAAGCCAAAGTTCCTCCATCTTGTGTATTGTGGCCTTAGCCGAGTTCGCGATGCGACGCGGCCTGCCATCAGTCACCGGCCGTAATTACCGGGACGTTGATATATGACCGGGACACCGTCCCGAAAGCACGGGTTAATGAAATAACCCGGGATATTGCTAATACATTCCCGGGATGCGATGAGTGCTGCCCGCTCCCACCGAGTGGCGGTTGGTGCAGTTTTACACGGTGGTTTCAGGGTTAAAGGAGTTTCTGGTATGTTTACTGTAGCTATATGGTGATGTTGGTGATTTTAGTGAGATTTGTTTTAAAATGTGTTTTTTTTTAATGTAGAAATAGGTTTGCGAATTTGCGGCTTACGATGGGGTGCGCTTATCTAGAAGACAACAATTCACTCGCGATTTAAAGACACGCAGATTATATCTATCGGGAAAGATCCACTCAGGAAGCGTATTCCACAATCTAGCAGTTCGCATGATGAAAGTGAAATTAAAGCGTTTCGTTCGGATTTTTGGAATATCCATGGACTCCATCGTGGACCGCAGTGTCAGTGCAACCTCAGGCGAGCTGGCAGTCAAGCGCAAACCTTTCAATGAATAAAAAAATCGTTTTTACTACAAATTGTACTTAGGTTTTTTATCCTGGTTACCATTAACACTAACTAACCTATTTGAGTTTTACGAGTATATTTTATGTGGACGGTTTTCGCCTTAGCCTTTGGAGACATTATCAAAAATTAGAAAATTTATTTCGACAAAATATATTATGTACAAAAATATGGTATATACGAAAAACTTTATCCCCCCCCCTCTTGCGGAGTTAGGCAAAAAGGGAGTCACGTTATTATATAAATTAAGTTCAAAATTCCGGGACAAGTATATTATGTAGGTAAGTGGTCTGTCCGCTTTCCTAGAATCTACAAAAGCTAGTGAAAGGGTGAAGCCCTCTTTAATAACCTAATTTTCAAAAGCCCTACGGGACCTTCTAGAACGGCCGCTAGCGGAAATTCATTCAACGTGGAAAAAGCTTAAGGGGAACCCTAGTTGACCCTGAGATTTAGATAAGAAGAACCTAAGCTGTAGAAACATTACTGCTTGGATATTTTTATTCCCTATGTCCGTTTTAGCACATAATGATGCAAAACTGTGATGATGATGAAATATAGGCTATATCCGTTTCCGGGTTCCTTACAATTTATGTACCAAACTTTATTACGATAGGTTCAGCAATTTCATCACGAGAAATTAACGAACGTTTAATTATTTATTTGTTATTTATTTAAACAGAGTTGCTTTCGCTTTCATAATATTAGTTGGAATGTCTTCTATACAAAAATAATTTTGGCTTCCGTCGTATTCAATTGTTTAATTAAGTAATTAAGTACAATTATTTAATTAATTATAACCAATGGAACCTCGTGTCAATATTTTATTAATTTATTTGTATACGGGCGTAGCCAGGTTTTAGTTTCACACACACTGTTGGGATCCAACCCTCAAAAAAAAGGGGGGGGGGGGGGGGTGAACCCTCCTCAAAACCTGCCCTATACTCATGCATTCGTAACTTACAAAGTTTAGGAGTATTGCATTTTAATATGTTATTAGGGCGAATCAGCGGTCAAACGCAAGCCTATATTTAGGCTTGCATTAAAAGACAACCAGCTTATATCCATTGGAAAGAACCACTCGCGTAGCATATTCCACAACTTAGCGGTACGCACAATCTAAGCTGTCGTTTTGTATGCTCTGTTTTATAGATATTATCTATGGTTTTGAGTAAATCTCATCCCAAAATCAAGCCAGCGTGAAGCCAGGACAGCATTTAGGGTAATCACCACCCGACCCATCCGTAATTGACAAACGGGGCCCCGAATCCTTGCTCAGGGCAGCTCAGCAAAACACTTGGAGAGCGACGCCTGTTGCCAGGGCCATTTGCATTTTGCTGATTGATTATTCAATTGGACAGCCGCAGAAGTGTCTGTAACCCCCGCCCCGTCCCCCCCGCCCTGAGTCAACCTCCTCGGACATAACGGAATTGATTAACTGAATGCTAATTCCTGTTATGGTTACCTCATCTTTGAAACATCAGATAAAACAAAGCAGATGTAAACATGACAAAGAAAACGCTTTTACAGTTACGGAGAGACAGGCTTCTTGAATTTATTATGAGAAGAGTGTGCGGGAGGCGCGACGTTTCGATAAGGGAGCTCGCTGGAAATCAAGGAGCAGGAAGCGGCTGACTCTGTGGAAGCGTGTGTGTGTTGATCGATTTAATCTAATTCCTACATACATATATACGGACATACATGTATTTAATACATATAACTTTTTTTAATTAAAATAGCAGCTAAAAGGTAGACGGCACGCCTGATGGTAAGCTATAACCGTCGCCTATTGACAACTGCAACTTCAGTGGCGTCGCTTTTGCTTTATTAATCTGGTGAGGAGCTTGTAGATATCCATTTTAAACCGCTCTTTGTCTTTTTAAAATCTTTCCGCCGAGTCTTTAAATTTAAATTTTTAAATATTCGCTTATTGGTGTGCTTAGATTTCATTTAAAACATAACTATGACCTGTCCGTTAATTGTTTTGCTGCCTCTAACCATAGCTATAACTTATATGGTAACAAAATTCTTAAAAACTTGTATTTTATGAATTTGATATTGTCAAATGCAATGTAAGAACGTGCAATGTCATAGTCTTCCCAGACGTCATAACGTCAAAATGATATGTTTTTTCAAAAGGTACTGAAATTGGATACCACCTGTCTACTAGGAAGTTAAAACCAAAGTAAACTTTGTTTGTAGCAAGATTAATTACTTAGATATCCTACCCCACGAATAGTCCTAAGTCCGCCTCTAAGGTCTTACAAGTGCTACGGGTAGCTTTTTGTTCGTCTGTCACAAAAGAGCACTTAGCGAGCTTGCAATGGGACTTTTGGTAGCTATTCGAAAAGCATTCGCTTTAATTTGTTACAGCGCCACCAATCGACGTGGAGAAAATTGGAACTAAGCAATTCCTAGAACACTAGGCCTGCAAATATTTGATTAAAATCAGACTAATAATATATATATCCAAAGCTATAAATTGTATTTCGTTATTTAGTTTTCTTGATAAAAGATTCAACCAGAAGTGTACTGAAACAAAAACATTAAAAATGGAGGCACTGTTCGCCACCAGACGCCCATAAACTAATGTTATTCGGCGTAACGCGCCTTATGGGACCTCCTTGGTGAGAACCTATAAATTTTTCATGAACCTCTGTGGTGATTGAAAAAAAAAAGAAAAAGTCTTCCACTATATTGGCGCTCGTGACCTCCTTGCTCGCCAGTTGGGCGGGAAAATCAACTAGCTGAACGGAGCTTTGAAAATGGAACAGTTTGCTTTTAATGACTTGAGTTCAATCGATGATTCAAATATCGAGTAATTTTATTGAGATTTCTGCTTGAATTGCAAGGTTTAAAAAAAGAATATTTTTTTTACAATTGCTTTTGCGTTAACAAAAAAATATTTTCTACGATTGCTTTTGAATTGTCTGACGTGAAATATTACTTTTTTCTAGCGATTATTCTAGTTTCCCCTACTTGTTCTAGTTAACCTATTTCCCATATAAATGTTTAATATTGACATAAGACCAAAGAAGTACACCACAAACACGGCATCGTTCTGCCAGCACACAAATACAGTTTTATATAAATATATAAATATTTGTATTCAATAGAACTTCACTTGAGAGTACTTAACACCGTTCCGAAGTACGGAAATGCACCGGATGGAGCGTAATGATGACGAATGTGATATAAAGTGTCGCGTCTTCAGTATTCGTTTTATTTTTACGTTCCGTTTCACTTACCATATATATAACTTGTGTGCAGTTGTGCACATATGAATTAACATTTTAAACAATTTGAAAAAGCAAGACAGATTTTTTTGCTAATCATTTTTGACAAGATGTATCTTTTACATCTATTATAGTATATGTCTTGTTTATATCTTTGTATATGTATTTTAAGCAAATTAAAATGAATTAATTTTAACTACAAATCAACTACCGAAAAGAATGGCGCAATAAAGAGACCTATACTCAACAGTGGGTGGACAATGGTTGATGATGAATGATGACAAATCTTTTAGTAAGATCATAGATAAACGTTTTATTTTATTCATAAGTTATGCTTTTATCACTTGACAATTTCATTTCGTTCAACTGAATAAAATTCTGATTCTGCTACATCGGGAGGAATGCTACACCTATACAAGAAACCTATTCACACGTGAGTTTTTTTTTTTTTTTTTTTTTTTTTAATAATGTTGAGCCAAGGTCCCCAGTATAAGTTCTAGGATTGAACTACTTATTCACTAATACTTATATAATATTTTATATTACAGTTCTTACTTATAAGATTTACTTCCATCTTTACATCACATTTTCAATTTAAGTACTTACATTTATATCTATTTTACATTTATTTCTTCATATCTAAATAACTGTACGTCTTGTATTTACTGTTTTTACTTAATCCTATAATTTTATATCTATTACATTTATTTTTGCTGCGGTGTATATAAATCAATATATAGCCGAACAAATTCTTATCTATCTAGTCTTATTTCTATTGATTACTATCTTTGCTATTTCTAAACAGTATTTTACAAAAGGCTCTGTACTGTGTTTGCTAGTTAATAGCTCATTTAAATTATTTCTGTCAATTTTCGCTCCCAACTCTTGTTCCACGTTGAATCTCTGCCGCGAATACGCTGGACAGTCTATGATGACGTGATCACTCGTGAGTTATAGACACCCAGAATATATCTATCGGGTTAGACTCAATCACGAAGCGTATTCCACATTTTGAAACATACAATAATAGTCTAAGCATTTTAGATTTTCAAAAGGAAAGCATATGAAATAACCATCTACATATTTTAAGCATATGAAAATTGAAAAATCATTAAGTTTTTTTTTTTTTTTTTTTTAATGTGGTTTAATCGGTTACCTATCTATAATCCGTATTGTGAAATACCGAATACCTATTATTTCTCCGAAAACGAAATTTAATTTTCTTAAGGTTAGATATGATTATAAGATACTTTATCAAAATCTTGAAAGCTCATTTCACGACTCGGCTGTTAAATGAATCTCTGTAATACGAAACTGTATGTGTATAATAATAAAAAAACTCAAATGTAACCTAATAATTGGTATATCTTATATATATTATGATAATTGATAATTAAATCTTTGTAAATAATGAAGTTTCTGGATATACGAGTAATAAAACACAAACTTAACGAACCGAACTTAATAACTGTTCATAAATGAAATAGATGGCCAACAAACTTATGGAATCAGAGACTCAAACAAATCACATCAGAGATTCAAACAAATGTATTTCGCTATAATCCGAAATACAATACAATAGGTTAACAAAATTCGATACGTAAAGTATATTAAATGAACAACTTACATGTAATAGATAAAACTTACATGATTTTTTTTTGTATTTCATAAATAGTTTGTACATAACAATTTCCGATGAGAATATTTTCTTGTTTCATACTTTTAAGAGCGTGATTTCTTTTATTCGAAAATAAGCTTGCGCTTGACCATGTTAAGCGACAGTTTCGGTCTACGATAGAGCGCGCTTGCCTAGAAGAAACCTATTCACTCGCGATTTAAAGACACCTAGATTATATCTATTCGGAAAGACCCATTCAAGAAGCGCATTCCAGATTTTTCAGTAAGTAGTCGGGTTTTAGGTTTTGAACTTTTTTTTTTGTTTTTTTTATGTAAGTATAAATATTACTTAATCTAGGACCGTTTAAAACCATCGTTTTGGAAGGATTAGCCGACTGTCACTTAGATGTCAGTCGCCCAGGGTGGGCCGGGTGTCAGCACAATCAAAGGTTCCGATCACTAATTAACACCGCGCGGGGAGGCTCCTTCCATCCACCCAAAAAAAAAAAAAAAAAAACCATCGACACGAAGAAGAAGAAGACTTAATCTAGGTAAAAAAAAAAAAAAAACTGGGTATTAAGTAGTAGAAATATTAGTTCCGGATATAAATCCCAGGAGGCAGCAGGGATATATTAAGCTGAGCTGAATCTGAGCGCTTTAAGTCCGCTCGGAACAATAGTCTCAGCTGGGCAATTGTCAACGGTTGTAATCTCTCTTTACACACGGAATCCTTCTTCTTCTTTTTTGTATTGGACCCCGCGATTAGCGATTTGCCAGCGTCAAGTTTTGAAATATTTTCAAGTTTCTTGAATAATACAAGTTATATAGTGTTCTAGTCAGTAAACAGTGATTTTAAAATTTAAGTCTCGCCTCAGTAAAGTGATGGCGACTTTACTAGAAGCTTCTATGGAGTTTTGCCTACAACGTAAAATCAGACGTTTCACTGCTTTATTTCATTTGCCCACACTCACGCACTTGATCGTGACAACACTTAATGAATAAAATGCCACCATTTTTATAGCCTTAATGTTCAAAATAACACAAGTTTAGGAAAATAAAACAATGCAACAACATGTTACTAAGACCTTCCCGCCAAAACCTCCACGGAATCCCTTTTTGAACCGGTTACTTAGGGCTGTCCGTAGACAATTTTGATGTGATACATCTATTGGCAGTAAAACTGACTATTATGCCGTTACGGGATATTATCGTAAGACGCTCTTTCATGCCGTCACACCTTCGGGAGAACTAATGCGGCATTGATAGAGGGCGCTGCTGTCCTTATTACCCGACTGTGAAAGAAGGAGGGTTATGTTTTTCGAGTGTATGTATGTATGTATATTTCTTTGGCACGCCCTAGAGCCTAAACGGCTTGTCGTATGTTTTATGTGAGTGGTGTCAATAGATTCGTCTTAGCCGTGAGAGTGACACTGAGTACATCAAAATAAAAAATAAAAACAAAATTAAGGATTTCTGGCGGCAAAAAGTAATCTAAAAAAAATAATGTTTTCAAAATGCTTTACTGCAGCCGGGTATTTTGTTTTTATTTTAAAATAGATACTTGTTTCATTATTTTATTCAGTCGAGACCACATAATACTATAGTGTAATATATACTTCGAGACATTAGTTCCACTTTTTAAGTAAACAGACTCTAACAGTTACACTACTACAATCACTCAAATTCAGTCGGGTGCATAGTTTTTAGGGTTCCGTACCTCAAAAGAAAAACACGGAACCCTTATAGGATCACTTTGTTGTCCGTCTGTCCGTCTGTCCGGGTGTCAAGACCTTTATCTCGGGAATGCGTGAATGTATCGAGTTGAAATTAAAACCATATACGTAGATCCATAGTATCTTGCTGCAGAGAGAAGAATCAAACTTCTCAGTTTTCATAAAAAAAAGTTACAGCCGAATAAGTCGAAAAAACGCACATTTCGACACTCAGAAGGGATTCAAAACCTATGGGGTACTTCCCGTTGACCTAGAACTATGAAATTTGGCAAGGAGCATTGTGTTATAGTACACATATAGGAAGAAATCCGAAAACTGGTAAATTTAATCACAAAATATACGGTCTTTAAGCAAGGAAAGAGGGTTCAAATTTTAAAGTACTTTAACCGTATCATGTGGGGTATGTTTTAAATATTCTTATGATGTATATTTTTCGATTTATGAAGAAAAATATAAAAAAAAAAACCTTTTATCTACTAGTTTGTACGGAAACCTCGGTGGGCGAGTCTGACTCGCCTTGTCCGGTTTTATTTTATGATAAAGATACTTGTTGCAAATTTTTCACAGGCAACCCTAAAATCCAGATAGCACCAGTTCTAGAGAATATGATAGGATATACTTATTCCCGTAGAAAGGCAGCGTCCGATAATTGTAAGTACTCGCGATCCAATGAGAAATTAGCTTTGACAGGATTACAGGCGCTTCGGGCTTTCATCCGCTTACCAATCTCTCATATTGGATCGGGACGCTTTTCAACTCTAAGCTTAAAATATCGTTTTTTAGGGTTGTGGCGTCGCATGTTTTGTTCATTTGCCAGTTTTAGATATTTTAATATAAGAGTCCCTATTAAACCTCCGGATAGTATATAATATCTTGTCTTCAAAACAAGAGCAAATAGGTATTGCCGCTTTGAGCTTTTGAGTTGTGGTCAAACGTTGGTCTATTTATCATAAAAATATACATAGATATGTTTATCATAAAAATATAGATATATTTATCATAGAAATATAGATAGTATACACAATGTGAAAAACTAATTCTTTATGTTACATAATTCCAAAAAAATATTATAAATCTGTAAAACACTTTCAAGGAAATCTTGAAAGTAACATTTCTGAACCTTTTCACGGTAGAATATAAAATCCATCCACGCAGCCAAGGGCCCTCAGGAAATAAATAATATTTGCAAAAAAAGGCAAAACACCCCGGGGGCGGCGTTCATAATACTGCGCGGACGGGCCGGAAGCCGCGGCCGCCGTGACGTCACCTCCGGTTAGACTCCACTCGCGGACCTCATGACCATTGTAATTGTAATCAACAGTATTGTATTTAGAAGAGGGTTGAATTAAAAGTCCTTCTAATTCAACCCTTTTTTAAATTATAGACATTAAGACAGTTGCATTTTATTGGGAAATAATTTTTTGAGCTGTTATTTAAATATTCGAGATGTTATTATGATCAGTTCAAAAATATATTGAGCAGTTATTTAATTTAATGGCGGTTGATTAATTATTGCGACAGTAAAATATGGACAGTAATAAAAAATCAATTAGTCGGTTACTTTATCATACAATGTCAATTCTAAAAATAATTGAGCAGTCCAATAACTGAATGAGCGGTAAAATGATGGAAAGTTATCTATGTATAAAGGTAATAATTTCTTCAGAGAGTAGGTTATGTTTTTTTTTTTTATACAAATTTATAGATAATCATTTTTCCAATTTCTTTTATTTAATTCCTTCAGTCAAAGCAAAAGTAATTTAATTTTTCATTACTATTTAACTACTGTTTTTTTTATTTTATTTTACCACCTCATTGTTTATAGAATTGCTTAGAATGAGATTTCTTACCGACAAATTCCGATTTATTACTGCCCACACGTAACCGCTCGTTCAATAATTTTTACCGCCCATTTAATTATTTTCCTGCTCAATTATATATTCACTGATCCATTTCATTTTTTATTTATTTCAGTTTTTATTACTCATTTTTGTTTACTTTACTGCTTGGTTTAACTGCTGAACTAGTTATTAAACGTGCCATTTATAATTTTTAACTTACCAAAACTGCTATTTACAACTGCCTCTTTAAATCAGTGCCCATTTTATTACATAGTATCACGTTTTATTATCACAAAAAATTGAGCCTATGACACTCAGGGAGTAAATACGAATCTAACGACGACTCGCACATCACAATCGGTCTAGCCGTTTAAGCTGTAGCTATAGAAACACATACCTACATTCCCACATACGTACAATCGGAAATCGGAAAACATAATCCTCCTTCTTGTGGAATCGGTTAAGAAATGCTACACCATTGAAATCCATCGCATCTCACAACGCTATTGATGTCGCGCCGTGGTCAAGCGCTGCAACCGTAATAATTTGAGATCCTCTGCAGCTGCAGCGCTGCAGTCGCCTAAAATAAAAGCCCTTTAATACGTTATACACACAAAAAATATGAAGCAGTATTTTTTCACGTAACGCCCCAAAATAAAGGGGCGAAGAGCCCTGTCGGGAATTAGATTACGTTCATAACAGACTCTTATCGGATTCAGCTATATTTGATTTAGGCTAAATTCCGTGCCAGTTTTTATTTTGTAATAAAAATGCTCCGGCGTACGATCTCGACCTCTATAACTATTCTATAAAGATAACATATTTAAATGTCGGTCTAGACATTCAGTTAGATTTATTGGGTCTCATAATTTGTTAGGATTTATTCCATGTATTGACTGTTGATTTATTCCATGTATTGACTGTTGATTTATTCCATGTATTGACTGTTGATTTATTTGGGTTTGTGAATACGAATTTGGGTAAATGCTTGGCCATTTTCAATAAACTAATTTAGTTCTACGAGCAGAATAGAAATATTTAAGTTGTTCATTAACGTAGGTAGTTTTCGTGTGGTATCTGTCATTAATTTGTACATTAGAGGAGGAGATTATATTATCTATATATTTTGCATGCCATAACAATACGCACATAAGTTCGAAAAGGCAGAGGCGCGTGCCGCGGGATTCGCTCCCAGTGCAGTAATCGATATTGTTTCAACGTTTTTTTACACATAAGTACCTATACATTTGTAGACAGTTCAAAATTCCGCACCAAGTACCCGCACGGTACTTGGAAGCCTTTACCATACCTATACCTTCTCGTGGGATATTCGAAACTTTCGAACTGACGTTTTTGATTAAGTCAATCAAGCGTTAGTGGCGCCACCTGTAACACACGCTTGTAGCTTGTAATTACTCAGCCGGACGAGAGGAAAATTTTCGATGATTCTTATTTTGTTTGGTAAGTTTGAGGTCCCATATAAATTTTATGAAAATCGGTTCAGTACTTTTTTATAACAAAGTAAGTGAAAAAATTTCGGCCAAGTAAACAAATTGCGTATTTTGGTTGTTTTTTTCAGTTTATTGAACAATAATTATTCTTCTTCTCTTTTCTTCCTTACGCTGCGCTTGTCTGTGTATAATCTACACTTGAGAACTTTTCGGCTCCATCGGCCATCAGTTCTACGTGCTTATTTGCCCTGCCCACTGCCACTTCAATTTCTAATCCGCTGTGCTATATCGGTGACTTTCGTCGTACAGATCTCATTTCTCAGTTACGCAGATAAACTCCGACCATACCCCTCTCTGCAGCTCGTAAAATTATCTTGCTTAAACTAAATTCACGTACAACTATTACCAAACCACAACAAGTAGTACGCGACATCGTACGGCCGTTAATAACGAAGTGTCCGCGACAGGTAGAGCACTAGCGGCTCTACCCGGTGTCTGGAGAGGAAAAACTGTTCTGCGCAGGTGTCTGCGATAAATAACGCAGAGCGCGGGTTAAAACGTGAACTGGCACGGGCGTCATGTAGATTTTGACAACTTGCTCACGTGTGTGGTGTTGTTGTGATGCAGACGTGTTCCTTTTTTGTTTGCAGAAGCTTTACAGTTATTATGTCAGTGGCGGGTAGATAACTATTTATTAAAACAGTCTATTTGTTGTATTTCTTTTTTAAACTTTGAAATTGAAAATTCGAAAAAAGTAGGTATAGCGACCAATCGGTCAAGCCGTTTAGGCTGTAACACATTTTTGTCATCATTTTGTATCTTCAATGATTATAGTTTAAAACAAAAGGAAAAAGCCGACTCAAAATACGCAATTAATTTGCACTTTGTTGACATTTTTTCATTTACTTTGTTGATTTTTTTTCAGTTATTTTGTTATAAAAACCAAAGTACTGAACCGATTTTTATAAAGTTTATATGGGATCACCTCTAAGATATTATCTACCAAACAAAAAAAAAATAATCGTCAAAAACAATTTATATTTAAGAAGTAATCGCGTAGCAAACATACAATCGAAATGAGAACCTCCTTCTTTTAGCAAGTCGGTTAAAAATTAAAGTTATGTGTGAGCGAGACAGAGGTTTTACTACCGACAGAACCCTAAATTCACTACTAAGACTAGTCACACATAAGATAGGTAAACAGCGTTCTTGCCATAACCAACATTTGCTGATCTGACTTGCCAATAAGGCGCGGCTCGCCGCCCATTACTCAAGCCGGCGTCGCTAATAATCATAATTAATTTAACTCAGGACCGCAGCATCCATATGCAAGCGACATAACCAGTGTGGTTACTGCTCTATTCCGTCTATTCTATGCTGATGGGTTACCATAGTTGACCGACTGAGCGAAGCGAACAAGGTCTCAGGATGTGATCCATACACCACTGCCACCGTCTGACAGACGACTTTGACAGTTTGACGTCACGCCATATTTTTGTGGCGGGAACACAGGATCAACTGGCAAAATATTTGTCCTGTCCGGATATTTGTTGGTATTTAAGGTGTAAGTCGTATTTTTCAACTAATATTTACGAAACTTGGCATAAAGGTTGTATAATTTTATGTAGCTTTATACCAAGTTTTTTACGGGGAGTCAGACGGTGATTGGGGTAGTACCGTTCTGATTCTACCCCTTTCATTGTAGCAATGATGCTATTTGAGGTATAAACCGATTTCAAAATCAAGGCACTGGATCCTATAATACAGGTAAATAACCTAGTATAGGGGTCAGGGACTTGCAAAATAAGGTATGTAAGATTTTTGTATTTTGTATTTTGAAAATACGCAATACAATACATACGCGACCTCCTGTTCACTTTTCTACAGGCACTTGGATGATATTTCACCAGTTACTTTGTTATAAAAACCAAAGTACTGCATCGAATTTGATAAAATTTATATGGGACTACCTCTGAAGTATTTGGTATCTACCAAATACAAAAATAATTATCAAAATCAATGCACAATTGCCTGAGTAATCAATGAACAAACATACAGATCGAATTGGCAACCTGCTTCTTTTTGGAAGTCGGTTAATAAATATAGTTTTTTTTTGTCACCGGGAACTTTTGTTAATCAGGATACCTTGATTAACTAAAATTTTGGGAATTTGCTTTGATCCGTCCAATTTTGATAATATTTGCTAGAAACATTCAGATATGAGCAAACTCGATCAAGAGGTGAAAAAGACATAGGCATTGACCCTATTTCAATAAAGACATCAAAACTGCCGTAAAAAGAAATGTTTTCTGAGAAAAAAAACTGTAACACACACTGAAAAAAAAAAAAATTCTTCACAAAATACACTGACCCCTGTCCCTCTTTCAAGGAAAATAAATAAACAGTAGCAAAATATAGTTATGTGTAATCCAACCATGTATTTATATGGGAGCAAGGGAGAGGTAGAATGGAGGTGATAAGATGAGCGGGGTTGAAGAAAATAAGTGGTCAAGACCGTGTCGAAACACGCATATGGTAGGGTTCCGTAGCTAATACCTACTGTAAGCCAAGAAATAGCTACTTGGCGAGTATTGTTTGTAACAAAAAGTCAATGGCCTATGTAAAATACCGTGTTTTTGAATATTTATCGCCATATTTCGTATCAAAATTTTAATCTCAGAGTCATCAAAATATATGTTCATTGAATTTTTTAATATGGTCTACATCTATTAAATAAAATTCTAGATCTAATAGCTTATAAATGCAGGAGGTAATTTTTTTTGCCTTTCGATGACTATACGAGTATTTCGTACACATCATATCTGAAACGGAAATGATATGACACTAAAGTCTTATTTTAAGAGACCTAATTCAACGAATTCCTTTGTCTATATGTATGTATGTAATTATATGTATAAACTGCTACCCCTATTTTTCAGTTTTTTGAAAATTTTACTACAGAATTTTGTACCGTTACACGGAACACATCTACCTGCCAAATGTAATTTATTTAGTTGTATGGCCTCCGAATCAAACGCCTTCATACAGACAAACAGATTAACGGACATGGCGAATTCATAAGGGTTCCTCATAGTTACTACGGGACCCTAAAAACTAGAATTGTGATACCCGCGGTTCGTTACCACCATGCTCTCTCCACCGTCAGTATAAACGGCTCAGGATGTGACGTCAGCCAACGGCCCGCAAATATTTGACCTCCTATTATTGACCCGGCACCTTGTGTTGACTGCCCCTAGACATATTATGAACGCTACCTACTACAATACAGATATATTGCTCTTTAGTTTGTTTGTTGTTAGAAATTCGTATTGTAGGCAAAATATTTACTCCCAGAGTGTCATAGGCTATATATTTTTAAATGTTTTTTTCTTTTTAGGGTACCCTTTGGGGGTAAAAACGGGACCCTATTACTGAGACTCCGCTGTCTGTCCGTCCGTTCGTCCGTCTGTCACCAGGCTGTATCTCATGAACCGTGATAGTTAGACAGCTGAAATTTTCATAGATGATGTATTGCTGTTGTCGCTATAACAGGAAATACCAAAAAATAGAGTAAAATAAATATTTAAGGGGACTACCATACAACAAACGTGATTTTTTGCTCGATATTGATAACGACAACAGGTAGACGCTTGAAATATTAACTGAATATTGAGTTATTCACTTTAAAAATAAATAATTAAATTAAAATATAATTAATATTTAAGGAGGGCTCCCATAAAACAAACGTGATTTTTTTGCCGTTTTTATGGTACGGAGCCCTTCGTGCGCGAATCCGACTCGCACTTGGCCGGTTTTATTTATAAATAAATGAGTGATAAAATACTACTCTCGCATAAATAACAAATGCGCTATTTCATAACCTCCAACGAAGTTTTAGGTAATAAATAAGTGATTTTACTAAAATAATCCTGAAAATGTGCATTTATAACCTTTTTTACAGCGACACCGCGCATACTTTTACTCAACAACGTAACAGCGTAACGAAATCGTAGGTTAAACTTCAAAAGTCGCCCTTCTGCAGTCGGGTATTTTGATTTTATTCTAATACAGATATTTGTTTCAAAATTCCGCCTCCAATATAAAACATTTTTTACCGTAGAAACGTACCCTTCTAACACCTTCTCACATCTGTTTACCCTCTACATGATTACATTGATTACGTGTAATCAATACTCTCAATTAAGCTGGCTGGAAGTTGGCAACACTCGCCGTCCATAATCCAAAGTTCGTATTAGACGTGGTTAAATTCTATCTCGCGCAAGTCTTCATACACCCGAGCTCATTCTGCGATGTAGCACAGAATAAACAAGACAGATGGGTAACTCGGATGATTGTTAAAATCAGTTTATTGGGGTAAAATAAAGGCTTGAAGATATGCATATAAGACATTTCTTAGGAGAATTCGTAACTTATGAGTGTTCATTATCCAAAATAAGTCACGTATTAACAAAAATGCTTAAACATTAAAAGCCGATGACTAAAGAATGAGCACAAACCCGAAATTCTAGTTGTAATCTTCAGGCTTGATGTAGAGAGTTTCTCATTATCTTGTGTAATAGAAGATACCTTAGCACTT
The DNA here is from genome assembly GCA_947563715.1 of Lycia hirtaria. Lineage (NCBI taxonomy): Eukaryota > Metazoa > Arthropoda > Insecta > Lepidoptera > Geometridae > Lycia > Lycia hirtaria. The sequence goes on from OX387379.1 coordinate 43,355,351, forward strand.
ATCAGTAAAGTTTCGGTAGCAATCTTATTTATTAAACTGATCGGTTATGACATATTTATTTAACTTTTCACAACATGATAATATCAATATAAACAACTGTAACCTAGAACTATAAACCAATTAGTCATATCAGCAATAGCAAATCGATATATTACAGTTTTCATAGCCAACTTCCGGTCAGATCAGTTTTACGTTATATGACATGTGGCATTGCCATTCGATTTAATTTTTTTAAGTAAAATAGGTTTGCGCTTGACCGCCAACTCGCGTGATGTTAAGCGACGTTGCGGTCTACGATGGAGCGCGCTCCACAATTTACATGATGGATGCATGCAAAATTTCAGCTCAATTGGAAATCGCGTGTGAAAAAATGAAACAAATACTTCTGTCCTTCTATAATCTGCATGTATAGGATGTAGGTATTCTAAATGATCGGTGTGCTCGCAACTAGTAACTTGTGCGGCAAGTTGCCCGTATCTGATGGGGAAGTTTCCCCAACTTCGGGGAAAGAGTTTATTGGTAAATAACTCCTAATTGCACATCCAGTCTGATTTGTGGGCAAGATATGCGACCTCGGTCTCATGTCGGCTTTTATTTACTTGGGTTTTGGAATGGGTCAAACAAGTTATTAGTGTGTCAAAGAAAGATTGATATTGGAAAAAGATAGAGCAAGAAAGAGACACTGAGACCGGAATTATAAGAAAGGTCAAATTTTAATTGCAATGACAGTAAGGATAAAGCTATAATTTTCTAGGCCAGTGTGTTCTATAGTAGATGAAAACGTCTCTTAACATCAGGTGAATAGATGGTCAAGTGCAAACTTGTTATAATATTTAAAATAAGCATCTATATTAAAAGAAAAACAAAATACCCGTCTGCAGAAAAGCAGTTTTTGCAGTCTAACTTACGATTTCGTTACGCTTGATATGCTGTTGAGTGTACGTTTTCTGTGAGAAATAATGCGTAAAATCGCTGTAAAAGATTATAAATACGCATTTTTTTAAATAAATCTAGTAAAACCACTGTTCGTTGGAGGTTACGAAAAAACGTATTTTCTCATTTTGCGAGAGATATATTATTATTATTACAAAAAGAATAACCTATGACACTCTGGAAGTGAAGACGAATCTAACGACACCTCACACATCAAAATCTGTCAAGCTGTTTAGACTGTTGGCGATCATATAGAAACATACACACATACACTCGAAAAACATAACCCTCCTTATATCTTGGCTTGACAACAATAACTTAAAAATTAACCTAAATAAAACAAATATAATGCATTTTAGACAAAGAGAAACAAACAAAGGTAATATTAATGTAGCATATGACAATAACATTATAAATGAAGTAGAAAGCTCAAAATTTCTTGGATTATATATTGACCGAAAATTGAATTGGAAATCACAAATAGAGCACCTTTCGAAAAGAATAAGTAGCCAAACATATGCCATCGCCAAACTAGCTCGTACTCTAAATATAGAATCTTTACTTAAAGCCTACTTGGGTTAGTTGAATCAATTTTGAGGTACGGGATTATTTTTTGGGGAAATTCAACAAATAAAATTATTATTTTTAAAAGGCAGAAACGCTGTATTCGTTCAATGTTTAAACTCAAAAAAAGAGATAGTTGTAAGCCCTATTTTTTAAAGTATAAAATTCTTACACTTCCGTGTTTATACATTTTAGAAACGGCCCTTTTTGTAAAAACAAACCGGGAGCGATTCTCCACACTATCTGATACTACTGTAAGAAATAGGCGCGACCAAGACAAACGGCGCGTACATGAAGGAAAAACAGCACTGATGCAAAATAGCATCGTATGTATGGGTCCTAAAATCTACAATACGATTCCTAAGTCAATAAGAGACCAGAATAGTAATTTATTTAGAAAAAAGTTGAAGGCATTGTTATTGCAGAAGTGTTATTATTCTATCAATGATTTTTTAAATGACAAATTTTAATTTTATTTGACATTATGTGTATCTTTTATTGCTTCTGCTTTGTCATATTATAGATATTTTTGGTTTGTGTATTAATCTAATAACAAATAATAATTATTATTATTTTATAATTTTTCGCATGTGCATGATGCTGTCTACCTGACATTTGTACGCCTAATCGGCACAACATGATTTTAAGCGACTAAATTTAGTGTAACATCTTTTATGCACTTGTTGTATAAAATTCTCGTGTTGTATGCAAATAAATTATCTTTATCTTTATCTTTATCCTTCTTACGCAGTCGGGTAAAAATATGTTTAGCCTAGTTCTTGACGGCTTTAGAGATTCATAAAATATACAATGAATAAAATTTAAAAAGAAACTCATTCCGTAGTCCCTTAGCCGCGTCATAAAGTGCTCCAGCTTTATGACACCATTTTAGTGTCTATTTCCTAAAAAGGTAGTACTTTCAGGTAATCTTACGAGCTCAGGTCACACCTACAGCCTAGATCCTAGACTTACTGACAGAATCGTAAAAACTTTTTACGAGAATCTCGTAGTTACCATTTACGATGGAATATAGTTAGAGGGTCAGCTCCTGAATTTCATTTTGAAGAAGGATTTAGATGAAGACTTGTTTAACAAAGCCGATATATATATATCTCATTTATATTACTTTGTGTTTTTTTAAATATATTATTTTTTATAGATTTACGATTGACTACCAACTCACTTGATGTTAAGCGACGTAGTGTCCGAGGATGGAGCTCGTCGATCTAGAAGATATCTGTTCATTTTAGCCTTAAAAATTCTGAGATTGTAGCTTTCAGGAAACAGAGAGGCTAAGAGTTTTATTCCTGTGCAGTATGTATCAAGAACGTGGACCCAATCATTGAGTATGTATTTTTGGCATTATAAAACTGTTTCCAATATTCTAAAAAAAAACATAAATCGTCTTTATAGATAAACCGGTAAAAAAAAGAAAGTACATACTAATATTCTGAAAAATTCAAACTTAACTTTGTCCTTACGCAATAAATGGCCAAGTGCGTGTCATGCCACGCACAAAGTAAGGTTCCGAACCTTACTTTGTGCACATCATTATTTTTGTGAACTTAAAACACTCCTGTTACTGGTGGTACTCTGTTTTACGAGTATACTATGATATACGATTAAATTTATGTTAAAAAATAAATAAATAAATAAAGCCTTTATTCCCAACATGGTTTTCTACATTATAACTTACAATATAAATTATGTAATAATATGTACTTAAAAAAACTAATAAATATTATTTTGCTCTGTATTTTGTGTAAGGGTACCTCCCTTACACGTAAAGTGGGGGTGAAAAAACTACTAAAAAAATACCAAAAAAATGTAGATGTTTTTCCAAGGTCTTTTTGGCGTAATATGCACATGCGAAAATTACATTTTTCTAGTACAAATAGGTTTTCAGCAAAGCTCCGGACAGATAGACAGACAAATGGACTTGGGGAACCTATAATGGTTCTTTGTTTACTATGCAACCCTAAAATGTATAAATGGACCGCCGGAAATCACCCTCTTTAGTTGTAGTCAGTGCTATTAAGCTACTGAACCGATTTTGATGCATTTTATATGGAACAAACTGATAGTATATCCTTCCAAATAAAAAAAAAACTCCAAATCAGTATTTAAATGATGAAGTTATGCGGTAAGAAACATAAAAAAATACAACCGAGTTAAGAACCTCCTTCTTTTTGAAGTCTATAAGTCGATTAAGAAAAGAACGAAAGCGACTCACGATTTTTTTTTTAAAATCGTTTCCGTAGTCAAGGAAAATAGAAAAATCGTCGAAAGCCATGCCTTAATAATTATCGAGATCACATAGAAAACAAAAGAATGGCAACCCTTCCATTTAAGCCTCTCAAAATATACCTTTTATTTTTCCGAAGAAAGGGTTACCCGGTACTATAAAAACTCACTGGAAACTCGTAAAGCGAATTCGCATCGACGTAATGCCTAATATCTGGACATTAAATTCGGTCGTTCGTTTGGGATCGTGAAATTCGTGACACCGAATGAGAGCTGTAAAAAAGGTCCATTTCTTATTTACTACTGGACTTATTCGGCTTCCGCTCTCTGACGTTTTTCTAAGCTAATCCGTGGTTACGTCTGTTGGTTGATTAGCTAATATTTTATTTTACTTTCAGGATGTATACAATCTCCATTTTTTACGCCTCAGTCAATTAATGTGACATAAAATTAGGCAGAGCACGTGGAAAGACACATTTCTCCACTTTTAGTACAGTTTTTATCACATTCACATCCCCTTGGATGTTTTTTTATTAAACATAATCAGGATAGTCTAGACCGGTCTTTAAATTTTATGTTTTTGAGATGATGACGACACGCGACAGCAATAATTGCAAAAAAAAACATCTTTCTATCCACACAGATGGAAAGTGTGAATAAATTACGATAAAATTAATTAAAACAAATAGCGAGTGAGGTCCCGCATACTCAATAATAATGGTAGATTTGAATAAAATTGCAAAAATCGACCTTCATTGAACGAACATTGTACCAATATTTTCATCATCTCCCATTCGATTCTCGATCAAGCGGAATGAATAGCTTCATGATATCTGTCGAGTTACAATCGTAGGGCCATCACAGGGCTGTATTCGGACGTGATGCTGGGGTTTACACCGGTGATGCGATCGCGACGGCTATGCGATAGCGACGGGGGACGCCGCGGGGCAACCCTCGTGGTTAACGACCGGACTGATGCCGGATCCCGAAGACGCTATTTAAGGGAACTATGTATTCCGTTGTGGAGAAAAGGGACCTTAATGATTCCAGCTCTGAATTGGAGCTTAAAGTTTTGGAGGGCTTTTGAGTTCCGTGTTTTTAGAGGAACAAAGATTTCGGTTTTGCTAATTGATTTTGTGATTAAAAACGGGAAAAATGCGCTCTGCAGTTTAAAAATGCTACGGGTACATAAGAGCTGACCGGATATTTTCATACTTTTCTGTGCGCCAGAAGAGAAATGAGAGTAACATGATAGCACGAGATGCAGTAGTAGACCATGTTGCCCAACCTCCGATAGGAGCTGAACGTAAAGAAGAAGAAGAAATAGACCATACCATACCTACCATACCTTTAGTGAAAAATATTTTGAGCATTCTGTCACTACCACGTTTCGAGATATAGCGATAAATATGTTTTAGCAATGACAAAGCGTTTAGCTTTGTCGTTATTGTTTAGAGGTCATTGCACCTTTTGCAAAGTACAAACAAACAATACTCACCGAGTAGTTTTCTTTTTAACCCCTGATCCAAAAAAGAGGGTTGTTATAACCTATTAGTGTGACGTGTGTACCACTTATAGGTTACATAAAGGTATATCTGTGTATCTGTTTGTAGCACTATAGTTGTCATACGTATGGACCGATTTTGATCTAGTTTATTTTTCTGTTTATAAAAATAATTGACAAAGAGCGTTCTTAACAATGTTTTATCCAAATTGGTTCAGCTGTTTTTTTTTGTGTCATATGTCGCGATTGTAGGTTACAGTATTAACTACATACTCTTACCATATACGTGTCTAGACTCGACACTGTCTCGTCTACTTATTTATCTTTTTTCGATATAGTCACGAAATCACAAGATGGTGTTCTGCCTCATAAAATACGTGTTTTTATGAAATCCTGAGAACTTTATCTATAAAAATGTTGGGTTATTTGGAATTAACAATATATTTATAACTTTTTATCTAAATATATTTTAACTTTTTTTAAATTTCTGAGCTTGTTATAAGCGGCGTAAGTTTATGAAAAAAGTTGACTTTTGGAGGCTTGTCCAGGATTTTTGCCCAATAGTTTTAAATATTTACTCCGATAAAGACCTAGATCTACTGCATTAGATATCTGTTATAACAACACATTTGAACAAAGTTATATTATTAAGTAAATTATATCATTATTTAATAAGGACGTACGAGCTCTTGTATTGAAAGTACAGCGGGTTGGCTTAATTGGAAGTACATCAAAATAGTAGTTTGTATCCAGCGAGTGCGTTTGTTTGGATTAAGAGCGTGGCGAAGAATTTTAAATTAATATCCACAGTGTTGCTCAGGATTCTATAATAAAATCCTGAGCGAAGCGAGAAAACGCGTTGAGCGAGGCGAGAAGTTCAATAATCGCGCCTTAGGTAAACATATTTGCGATCATTGATATATATGTTACATAAAATAAATAATATATGTTCTAAGCAAAGAATTCAATTACCTGCATATAGATCGCTAGTTCTTAAACATAAAGAAACATATTACCACAAGTAATGCTGCCACTTCAATCTTAATTTGGACATGAACATGAAACCAGTGCAGCATTTATTACAATCAAAATGTGACTTTATCCCCTAGGGCGCAAAATGCACAGTTTTCGCATTAATGAACATCTCTAGGTAGCCTTACTAGGTAGGTAGGTAGGCCTCAGGTAGGTAGTCTTGAAGAGAAAAACACTAGTGTGCCTTTATGAGGGAACCAATCACCGTTTTCTGAATAAGTATGATGAATACAGCTTCAACCTAAACTCAAAAACAAACAATAACACTTACCCCCCCAAAAACTCCAAACTTGGCTGAAAAAATCGGCTCGAAACTCCCATATTCCCCAGAATCCCCGATTTATTCGAACAATTCCTATCTGTCCCATCGCTTAATGAAACTTAAGAGAATACTTTACTCGGTAATCCAATGGCTGGCGAGATTTATTCCCCGTCTGATAAGATCTCGATACCGCCGTCTCCAACGCCATACGTAATTTAAGTTCCCGATTGGGACTTATTCCGGACCATCCGGGAAGACGCCGGAACATGCCGGATCAGGCTTGAAAATTCGGGCGTAGGGTTGCCATGAAATTGACAGATCCTAGATAAACAGTTTGATTTTATTTTGAAAAGATAAATAAAGAGTTAAAAGGTACAGCTATAATATACTTCATACACGTATCTATATTATAATAATATTAAATACTAATGCATAAATAAAATAATACAAATGAATAAGTAAATATATTACAATGAATAAAAATATGTTTAAATTCACATTCCTATTATATATTTATACGTAGATAGGTTTCCCCAGCTCTGCGTGGTAAGCCTCAAGTAAGGTAATCGCCCGACTCTTCTTCAGTGTCGTTACATGTAAACAGCGACGATGCCTTCCTGTGTGTTTTGAAAATGCAACACCAAGACATATATAAAGCCATTTATTATCATCATTTATGTAAATATTTGTATTTGTAACACGTTGGCAGCCAGAGCCACCCTCACACCGGCGCGACACGTTTCCCTCAATATTTTATAATTCAGAACTCGGCGCCGCTCTCCTAATCATAATCAATTTAATTATAGAACACGAGACGAGACCCGCTAATTGTTATTAATGCAGCGACAATCCGAACAGGTAATTATGTCTTTAGCACATCCCAGACGCAGCGATAAACGAAAATCGCAAAATGTTATCAAGAATCTTGGAATTTATGGTTAGAGTGAATAGATGTCTTCTGAATCGACGAGATCTATCCTCGGAAATACCGTTACTTACCACCAGGCGAGTCAATAGTAGATATAATTCATGTAACAAGTATCTACATAAATATGTTAAAAGAAAAATAAAATACCCGATCGCAGAAAAGAGCATTTGGCTTAAAAAGCTTTTGAACTTACGATATCGTTACGCTTGCTAACCTGTTGAGTGTATGTATTTTTTGTGAGTGAGTGAGTGAAAAAGTGAAAGTGTGCGTAAAATCGCATTAAAATTTTAAATTGTTGACAAACAATTTAAAATTTTAATGCGATTTTAAAATGACAATTTTAAAATAACTTTTTGGCTTTGTGTGAAATTTATTGAATTGTTTTTTTTTTTTTTTGTTATTTTAATTAACCTATATTCTATTATTAACGATTGTATTGTATTTTGTAAACCAGCGTCAATGTAAACCAAAGTAATTGAGTAAAACCTCACAATATTAGAAATTATGCTGGTAATAGATCACAGACTAACCACTGCGATTTGCGATCATTGTTCGCGAGTATGTGCTAAGGACATTATCCAAAATATAACGTCACCATGGAAACAATTATAATATCTGTCGTTTCCGAAATAGGAACGACAAAGATTTAAATATGGAACACGATTTTCCGAGACCCCTGAAAGTTGTAACAGCAGTTGGCGCGACAATAGGGTTGGGAAAAGTTCGAAAGCAATATTGATTGTCGAAAGGTCCTAACACAAAATTAGTTTTTTCTCCGGACCCTTGCGATACAAAAAGGATTAGTTATTCTGCCAGACAGATCACACTTAAAGGTCGACTGTAAAAAGTAAGTTCAGAAAGTCTGAGTCGTTTCACAGAATCGTTAACCCTGGACGCTATTGCTGTGAAAAAAAAAGTACAATGAAATACGCGGGAACTTCAATCGTTCATCAAACCTTTATGTCCAGTCAGAGAGAAGTGAAATAAGGGTGAGTTTAGACTAACCCCGTAAAGTACTTGAACGAGTTGAACTTAAAAAAAAAATGGATAAATAAATGTCACATTAGTGGAAAATTCTTAGTGGCAGATAGCAAGAGCTTAATGAACTTATTGCACCTTCCCCATTCCACTACAGAGCAAGCAGAAATTCGGCATATTACCATCCATTTCTCATTGTAATGGTCAAAATTCGTACACATCCACATTTTTGACGCGTTCTGCACAGGAGTGGAACTCTCCACCACCTTCCTGTTTCTTGGAATTTTAAAGTCTAGATTGTATAGATATCGTCTTAGATAGACGAGCTCCTTCCATCCTTAGATACACTGTCGATTACCATCAAGCGAGTTGGTGGTCAAAATTAGATCTATTTAGTACAAAAAAAAACATGAAAGAAAACCTTCAGAAAATTACATACCTAAATGGCTTACTAAGAGTTTTATTGATGTTTTTACATCACAGAATGGAAGGAATTGCAGAAATAATATTGTCGTGACACGCAAAAACGAATTCGGTTGCTAGCCTAAAACCACATACGCAAAAAAAAAGAAAGACAGGTGTAAATGAAAAAGAAGCTATCACGTTCCATTTTCGAAAATAATGGACTGGTCGCTGGAGTCTCTTTGAGAGTCGTTAACGAAACTCGAAACTTGTTCGTATCGAACAACAATTCCAAATTCGAATTGATCAACGAGCGCGCGCTTATTGAGTTTTGTTGTTTTGTCGTGGTCGTTTTTAGGGTTTCGTACCCAAAGGGTAAAAACGGGACCCTATTACTAAGACTTCGCTGTCTGTCCGTCCGTCCGTCCGTCCGTCTGTCACCAGGCTGCATCTCGTAAACCGTGATAGTTATACAGTTGCAATTTTCACAGATAATGTATTTCTATTGCCGCTATAACAACAAATACAAAAAAAACATAATAAAATAAATATTTAAGGCGGCTCTTATACAACAAACGTGATTTTTTTGCCGTTTTTACAGATAATCGTACGGAACCATTCGTGCGCGAGTCCGACTCGCACTTGGCCGGTTTTATTATTGCCTGATACGATGTTTTAATTAATAAACAAGATAATCTAAAAAATATATTTTAGGTACTAGCTTTTATTAATACAGTAGGTATAAAGTACCTAAAGTGACTAAAACAATGAGCACAAACTCGTAAAAAGTATTTTGTTTTTGTTTTCAATTTATATAATTGTACGTATCTAAAGTGCCTTTCTTAAAAGACGTCCCATAGACGCGGCGCTGTCGTCGCCCAGTATATCGACCGAAGTAGTTCCGCTGTTTTGCCGTGGGACTTCTTTCATGGAAAAATTACGATGGATGGATTTCAGCAGAAATACCTACTTGCTAATAACTAAATAGTTGACAATTAGTACCTGAAACAATGAAAAATGAACATTAGTAAAACATACTTTTAGTGGATACCATAACTACTACTATTTTAGTTATTGGTTAGGTAGTTATATAAATATTTATATTGCATAATCATCACTTGTTTATGACAGGGTGGGTAAGAATCTAAAGTGTTAAGATAAATCAATTGAGGGTTTTGATACTTTATTTGTTTAAATTAATATTAAAACATGTAAAAAAATATATATTGTATATACCTAATAGTGACGTACACTTTTTTACTCAATGAGAAGATAAAATCGCCGCTTCACGCTAGGCCATTAACAATCCAATTTCAACCCAGAACATTGAATATTTCAAAGCCATGTGTGACAATGAACTGCTCTCGTTACTGAGACATTAGATGTTAAATCTACTTCTGTTCGGAAATTTAGTTCAATCCGGAACACAGCAATGATTGCACACTACTGCTTGGCTGTTAAAAACGGCCTATAATGTGGTACTTTCCAGCAGATTCTGCAAAACAGTTCTACTACTACAATGAATGAAAAGTACTAAAACTCTAAAGCACATAATAAAACCGGAATGGTTGCCTGGAAGAGATTGTTTTTAGTCATAAGACCACCAATCGCTGCACCAGGCTTTAACCCTCAACCCAAAAAGAGGGGTGTTGTTTGACTTGTGTATCTGTGTGTCTGTCTGTGGCATCGTAGTTCACAAACGGATGGACCGATTTTGATCTAGTTTTTTTGTTTAAAAAAGGATTTGATCTAGTGTTCATAGCTATATTTTATCAAAATAGATTGAGCCATTGATTTAACTTATACTTGTTACTCTTAAATAATGACTGTCCTTTGTTATAAATCTTAAGATGAGATGAGAATAAACATTGTCTAAATCTATCTTAAACATGGTTAAAAATGTTAAAATTGATTCAGACCAGCCACAAGGTGGACAGAAGACCTCTTACAAGTGGCATGAAGTCGCTAGATACAGGCCGCTACCAACCGGCCTTTTTAGAAATCCATGGGGGAGGCCTATGTCCAGCAGTGGACTTGTTGTGGCTGAGATGATGATGATTATGAGTATAACTCTCCGCTTTCAGTCAAGTAGTCCGCTCAGACAACAATACGCCATCTGTGTAAGACTGGAAAACATTTACTCACTAAATTATGTACATATTTGTTCTACAAATGTTGAGTTAGTACGATTGTGGAATCTCACGGTTGTATTTACTCTGTGGATTCCCACAATTAAAAAGTGGCCTGATGTAAACAAATTCTGGTGTTTGGGGCTTTGGAATGTAGATGGAGACGGAAACTGGTATGAATAGGCTCTTGAATCAGTTATTTTAGTGTAGAGAAGAAAATACTTAAATTACTATGACAAAAAAGTAATTTAAGAAATTAAATCGACTTCAAAACTAACCTATTTTTTTTAAACAAGATAGATCTACGATTGACCACCAACTCGCCTGATGTTAAGCGACGGTGAGATCGAGGATTTAACTGAAAAATTTAATTTTAATTAATATTTAATACCGAACATTTAAATATAAGCTGGGCGTCAAAATAACTAGGTATGCACGCCAATTATTTTTTGAGGACGGTATCTGGTAGGTCTATGTAGGTGACCGTTTAGAGCCTAACACCGATATCAAAATTGTTTCTGTACGGTACCTACTTAGGTAGACGGCCAGTTTTGATTTAACTTTTCGATATAAACAACTGTTACGTAATATGTATTTGTTACGTAGTACTTAAAATTTTAAGTCCATAATCTTGAAAACTACTTGCCTGATTCACACTGATCCTTAATCTGGGAGATACTTTATCTGATAAATGAAATGAGAAAGAACCGTGTGATACATGGACAAACATACATACATATGTACAGACAAGAAGACACATAAACTTATGTTATTTCGATACTTACGGCCTTGCCGAAAACTTACTTTAAGCAATGCTTAACATATTTTGTCAACTTCTCGCTAACTCGTAACGACACTTGCTGAAAGAAGACAGAGAATTTAAGACGTTGGTTAAAGTTAAGTAACGTTTTTCGGTAAGGCCCTTAATTTTGTAAAAATTGTGGAGTTTTAACGTACCTACGTGTGTAGGGAAGTTGTAGTAATTCTATTTTATTATGCCGTCAACAATTTTTTTTAAAGATTCTAGTAAAGTTATTCGATTAGGATTAGGTATATTACTTTCGTGCAAGTAATAGAATCAGTGGGAAAGTAAAATAATCAGGCGTTCTATTTTGATTAAATATTGTTCGGAAGTCTAAAACATTTCGTAGGCATTATTAAAGCTTGAGAATTACTTATTTATTTCATTTAGTACTTTATGACTTGTTTTGAACAAATCACAATACGCACTGACAAATGCACTAACCACGCAAGTCCAATACAAAAGCAGCATCGAGAAAAAGTGTTCATACTGAAATACTTTCAAAGTTCGAATTTTAAATAGGAAACGTTTTTCGCGGCACTATCGTCTAGCGGTTGCCAGTATCTGAATCTTACATCAAAAGTCCATTTTCGTCCACCGATACGTCTTGGCGCCCGCACCTTTTGAAATTCAACGATATTTTAATGGCCACTATCGGGGCTCGATTGATTTCCTCCTTTTGCCTTCCTTGAAAGCTTTGACGGTTCGTGCTGCTTCGCTTATTTGTTTGTTTTGAACTTCGGAAACATTAATTTTGCCTGATATCTGATAAAGGAACTGATTTTCTAGTGTTTTTTTTTTATGTGGATAGTACACAGGTGCGGACTCGTGCGGTTGACGCATTTGCCTCTATCTTTAACAAGCATTAGGATTTATTAGATTTTCATGAACATCAACAACGAATATGTGGAGATCACAGTAAGTACTTTTGTCAAGTTCTTCATTAAAAATCAATGTTTAAGCAATGTGGCGGTGACTTTACAGGAAGTTTCTGTGGAGTTTTGCCGACGATGCGATTTACTGCACTATTTATGGCTGAGATGATGATGATGACTGCACTATTTCACCTGCCTATATTAAGGTGTATAATATAACAATTAATGTCGTGTTTTATTTGTCCAGAATATGATAAAGGTAGGATAAGGTTTTAATTTTTCGACCTATAATATAGCTTGATTCCAGTCAAGTACATTATGGATTGCAAATAGCTCATTTATCAATGTGCTATGTACATCTCAATCCCAATCCGAATCATACATTCAATCTCCAAATGATAATGATTCTGAATTTGTATGCAGAATTTATTAATTCCAAATTTAAATCACAATTGAATTCGCACCAATTTGAAAATAGAACGGCCATTGTATTATGCAAGTTCAATTAACAAATACTGTCAGGTGCATTCTGCTGTTGACGGCTAATATACGTACCTATCATTACGCCTACGCACTCACACATACAGATGTCTGTGACCATTCTTGTTCGTTGTATCTTGGTTGTATCCTATAGTTTATTTTTTTTTCCTCCTTACTTTTGGCGTCGCATCTAAAGTGCGTTTGCCGAAAAAGTATTTAATAGAATCGCTTACACCATTTATTTATTTATTTATTTATTTACAATGAACGGTTGGCACCAATTACACATTGCATATATTATACTAAGTCATAATTATAAAATTCAAATATTAAAGTAAAATATAACATGTCAATAATAATTACAAAATTAATAAGTAATAAATTAAATTCATTAAAAGGAATAATTAATTTGCGCCATTAAGCTATGATTTTTATACCCTAAATATTTTTTACAACATTTTTAGCTTTGGCTATAAAATAAACAAAAAATTGTAAAATATATATGTACCTATGTATGTATATATATTAGAACTTATACATTACTAACCACAATATAATACATATTATATAAATATAGGACTAATATTTTGGGGGAAAAAATATCTATATTCCACACTATGTATAAAGTAGAAACTATTAAAAAAAAAACAATTTTTAAATATATATATACAGAAAACAAATAAAATAAAAACTTACTCAAAAACTCCACTGGTAGTGGGAAAAGTGGCAAGAATACTGGCAGCATTGCCACGTTGGATGGCAATGCTTACTTTTTGAGCAAAGTAGGAGCCAGCATTCTGGTCACTTGTCACCTCTACCAAGCGTTTGGCTATTTCCCTGTATAAACTCTGAGCGGCTGGACCCCATGAACCTAATGTTTCGACCCCAAACGGCACAAACATGTACATCCGGTCTAAATATGCATATTTGCGCCGTTTGAGGTTTTCTGCTTTTGTTGCGGCAGCACCAGCTTGTTTGCTAGTCTCTGAAAGATGGGACGGCGCCAGTGTGTCAACACAAGTAGCATCCCAGACTATCGGCTGACCCATCTTCCAAGGGATAAGTGTCATTCCATCGGGCCTCTTGCCGTCATCTCGCATAAGACCGTTGGGCTCTAAGACTGAAGGGACGCCGGCACTGACAAAGGCCCGACGGATGACATCATTCAAACTGGCGTGCCGCGGTATGCGCCCAGCGCTCTTACTGCACGATAGGGCATGGTGGCCCAGCCGATCCGCCATGTCACCACATGAGCAGCGGTGTGGTACTTGGCAAGGGGCGCCTAAACGGAGGGATACGGCTACACGGAAAGTATTGCTGTCCAAAAGATTGCCAATGTTTTTAGATGGTAACGCTTGCAGCCAAAGCCCCGATTCCCATCGAGCAACAGCAAGAAGACGAGCACGCTCTGTGATAGAACTTGATGAATTTAATTGCTTTTGATATTCCAGTTCACAGAGCGGCCCGTCCCACTGCCTCTGAGAAGCGGGTATTTTGGGCAAGGATTGGGCTGGACAAGCTATTTTCCAGCGTTCTACAGCCTCAGCGAGAAAGAAAGAAGTAGAAACTATTTCAATAATAACGATGTTAGCCTAATATAGAAGTGTGTTCGTCCCGCGGTGAAGCGCCCTCGCAAGCCCTTAAACAAATCCATTAATAACAGTAATTCGACTATTATTTCTTGCTCGTAATTTTAGCTGGAAAACCGAAATGGCTCCTGTCCACTTTTACAATGAGTAGAAAATGTATAGAGAAAAACCTTTGCTGTATTGGCTGTAAAGTTTTAGAGCAACGTGTAGGGTTATGTACAGCGTAGTATGTACTAACCCGAAAGGAGCTTATGGTTTAGTGAAACTTTTCCAAAATTCCGATAAAATCAACGTTACATACTTTTTATTTAATGTTAATTGTAGTTCAATAAACCTCTACTATTACGAGAAAAATAAACCATTAAATACTATTTGTTCAAGGTGAAAAACGTTTTCTACGACATAATTATCCACGCCCGGTCAGTTAAGTTGTAGAAAACTGTTTCTTTAGAAGCATTTGCTGCTCTGTTCACAAGCTATCCAGCTTCTATGACCCGTCTGACTTTAGCGGTGAAACTTTATGAAAATCCCTCCGGGACTTGAGAGTAGACTTGACTCTAACAATTACGACTGACCAGTGCAGACTATATGTTACGAATTTCAAACTCCTAATTGTTTCACTAATAGAAATATTATATTATATTAAATTATATTAATCTACGTTTAAATTGAGATTTTGGAGAGTTGCTTACTAAAGTAAGCAAACTTGTAAATAACCAAATAGTAGAATACTTATGCAAAATTTTATATTTTAATTATATATTTTAATTAGTTACACTTTTATATTTAACTAGCTGCGGTTTGCGATCTTACCCTCGCAGTGATAAAAATTGTGATTAGCGGTACTTTTCTAAAAATAAAAAAAATATATTTCATACTTGGCCTGGTAATCACGAACTCAGTGAAAAAATCTGCCAAATCGCATTTCTATTTCGGATAATGTTACCTTTTTGACGCAAGATAGATCTACAATTAACCATCAGCTCGCCTGATGGTGTGGTCGAGGATGAAGCTCGTCGAACTAGAAGATATCTATTCACTCTAGCCTTGAAAATTCCTAGATTGCGTAGGTATTCCACAAATTAGTAAACCAAGTTATGAAATTAGAATTACATATATAATACCTACATACATAAAAGCATCACCCTTGAATTCCCTTGCAGAAATAGCAGGCAGATCGTTAAAGACTATGAGGCCGTTTGACGCCACATTTGACCGTGGTTAGAGGGTTACTTGGAAGGTAGAGGGTATTAGAGGGTTAGAGGGGATACGACGGTAAGATGTAATATTACCTTGGAGTGATAAAGTCCCAAGTCCCATAACTGACTTTTACATTATGCCCGGGAAGAGAAGCAGCTGGTACGTTCTATGTTTTTTTTTTGCTCCCAGTCCAGTGCAGCATGGAAGAGCAATGAAAGTAGAATTAAATCGCTTCATTTGGGTTTTTACAATATCTACGGTGAAAATGACGCTTTTAAGCTTTTTAGATTACTATATTTTTTTATATTGGTGGATATTTCATACAACACCATCTAGCTCAGACTTTGCAAAGCTTGTACTATGGGAACTAGATGGTTGATAGAATACATATATACCTTTTTTTTGTAAATACGTACTTATGATACAAGAAAAACCTAGACAAAGAACAAAATCCATGCTCATCACACAAATGTTTGCCCTGGTTGAGGATCGAACCCACGACCTACGGCTTAGCAGGCAGACATACTACCAACTGAGCTGTCAATATAACCAGTTAAAAATATAGCTTGCTAATAAAACGTCTAAAAATCCAGCTAAAAGCTGTAACCCTCTTCCTTAAACACATACGGAGTTAGTGAGAAGTTTGCCCGCGTCTCGAAACTTCTCGAATTTATTCCTGAACTGAGTTTGGTGTGTCTTTTATCTTTAAAGTTTCAATAGTTCCCCTCCACTCCGCTCACCCCTCCTCTCCCCGCTCGCGGCACCCTCGCCTTTCGATTTCACTCACTCGGGACGAAGACCCCAGGGGTTGAAGTAACTAAGATTTATCTTGTATCCTAGCATCTTAAATCCTAATGAGCACTATAATCATCGTTTCGTGGTATATGTTCCAAAAACACGAACGAATCGTTTTTATTCCATTTTTATTGCGTGTACTGTTGATACTCTTGTATATGAAATGTTGTTTATGTTGTGTATGAAATGTCATGAGTTTTTGTTGATAGATAAAATTTGCAATTAAAAAAAATACGCTATTTTTGCTACAAAAAAAAAAACTCGTAGGGAAGCGAAAATCAAACCAATTATATCCATTGATATAATATAAAAATCTGACAAAACAACTTCAAATAGCATAAATTGTTATATACATAGTTGGAGCTGGTTAAACGCTACTGAAAGATATTACAAGCCTACCTTCTTCAGTAAAAATAATACATTAAGTAGTATTTTTCTTAGGATATACGGAAGTACATCATAGGAAAAATACATATTGCAATTTTTAACCGTCTTTAAAAAAGGAGGAGATTCTCAATTTGGTTCAATTTTTTTTCTGTTTGTTACCGCTCAGTCATAAATTGATTTGATTTTTTAATATTTCATCATAAAGAAATCCACATATTTTTACTACAACAAAAATCTGTGCACAGATGTGGAAAATGTTGCCAGTTGAAATATACCACAATAAATAACTGATTAAATTTGAATTACAGTTTAAATTACAAACTGCTAATCCGTATTGTTAACGACTACGCTCCAATTCAACAGTGCACAATTTCCCATTTTAATAACTGCGGTCCCCTTCCCTCGAACAAATGCACACACACGCAGATGTACGTGTGCGTGTGTGTGTGTTTGTGTGTGTATGTGTGTGTGCTAATGCCAATGCACACACTATTTAGGGTTGTCTATTGAAATTTTCAAACTAAAATATTGTCTTAGCATGACACAAGGAAATCTGGAATTGTATTAAAAATTGGACACCAGCTTGGTGTAGCAAATTTTAGCAACGAAACATAAAATTTGCGGCGGTGATGGAAGCCCCGGACCGAGAGTTTGTTAATTGACGAAGTACACGGATTCTGGTAACTGTGAAACTAAAAAAAAATTGGAAAAATTACTCTTATATTTAGGCAAATGACATAAATTAAATATCTCAATTGCTTTTTTATTTATTTCCAAGAACAAAACTATTAAATTTTTTTTTGTCTTCAAAAACCCAAAATACGTTTCTACCCGATTCTGGATAGATGACGTAGAAGCACGTCGATAGGTTAGCACGCAGTGTGGTAATACAAGGAGCGATGAAAGGCACGAGGGGAGTGCGAGACACAAACTGGAGAATCCCAGTTAGTGCAGGCATCAAAATACTTCTACTTGACTATTTGGATTCGGCAAAATTATTGCAGACTAGGCCGTACCAGTTTATCCTAGATTGTATTACGATACCAGTTCAGCCTAGATGAAACTAGTTTGTCCTATCGATCTTAGGATAATTTAGTGCCAACCAGGCTCTACGTCCCTACCGGGAACACGCACACACGCACGCACGCAGGGCTGCCCGAGCGCGTGCGTTCTGTACCAATAATCGGATAATGAATACACTGGCGCCGGTCAGCACCGCCCACTCCTCTCTATTCTAAACCTCATAGTATACTAAAAGCTAGCTATAAAGCTAGCTATAAAGCTGGCTCCTTACTATATACGTCCATTGACAACGTAAAGAAAAAAAGGTAAAATTAAAATTTTAGGTTTATACTAAAAAGTTTGAGAGTAATTTTCATTATTAATTGTTATGTACATGTATTGGTATTGCTGTTTATTTGACTATCAACAGCAATTCTATCAAAGATCAAATAATAGTTACAACGTTATTCTTAGAGAAGTACAAATATAGGCAACTAAAAAAACCGCCGACATAAAAATAATAACTGAACAGAGCCTCTTAAAATAATCAAAAAATATTTGAACAAATCTTTTTCAGACTAGCTACAAAGCTAGATCTATATCAATTAATTCTTTTGGAAGTTAAGTAGATAAATATAGACACACAGATATTTATGCACTTCGAACTTATAACTTCTACCAGTTTTACGTCGTGGGTTAAAATAAATTTCGAGTCAGGAGTCACTATGGTGAAAAAATGGTTGTCTGTAAAGTCTGTTTACAGACGATAATTTTACGTGATAACGATGCGTCACAAGCCGAACGCTTAGGCCGATCGTGCTTCTCTATTGCTTGTTCCGCATTCTCGCTTGCACGCTCGGCTCAGGCGGAACGTGACACTTTTTCGTGCGTGCAGCCGGCGTTCATTAATTTATAAGATGTTATCGCGTCAAAAACTACCACTATTAATATCGCTCCGTACATCATCTCATCGCATATTCCATACTGGATATTACACCTACAAAATTACACACACGGTTGGTTATAATAGTTAAGCTCCGGTTACAATTAAAACACATAGTAATCACTATAATTGAATCGGAGAACTCCAACATACCCATGGAGATAACATGGGATAATGGGACACAGTTCTGCAATTACTAGAGTGGGACGTCATAAATAAGAAAATATGAAAAAAGTGTATATTGTCTATTTTCAGTTACAATCTTCGTCATAAATCATAATATTGTGGCAATTAGAAAAAAAGAAATCGAAGATAAAAATAAATTTCGGTATTTTCCCTTGGAAACTTCGAAAATAAAATTTAAAGATTTTTTTTGTAATTATTTTCGAAGATAAAACAAAATTTGAAAATCAAGGCGTAACATCATGATTTTGCTTGCTAATTTTAGTATAGTAACTAATTTAATTATTTGAAAAGCAATAAATTACAACTGTGAATCATTAAACTATGCCAAATAAATTAAAAAAATAAAAACACTTGAAAATATAACTTTTTCCTAAAGTATATAAAGTGTAAAGGTTAAACATTCTAACGTTTAACCGCTTACGCCAATTTATTTTAGAATAAGCGGAATAGCAAGGTTAACACGTATTACAAAAAAATATAAATATATAAGAAAATATAACCTTTATAATATGAACATTTCCATTAATACCATATAATTTTTTCCTTTTTTTAATTCTAACGGCTCAAAAATGAATACAAAACTAAATTTTTCGCTAAAAAATAACTTCTTAAAGAAAACATATATTACTTTAATAGTTACCTATACAAATAAACTATAACAAAGAAAACAACACATTAAAAACTGCAAACGAAATATATAAAAACGCTGTAACAGTAAAAAACATCTATTTTCGTAAGGCCGAACATTTTCTATGTATTCTCGTAAAACTAAACTGTTATGCGAACAACGGCGGCGACAATTAACTGAAACAATCGATACGCGAAGGAAACGCAACTTCCTACTGTTCCTTCTGTAGTTTTTTTTTTTTTTTTTATCAGCCATGTTTGTACAAACTGTCCTACTGTTGGGAACGGGCCATCTTCTCATAGTGGGAAGGATCTTCTGGCGTTAAAATCCTATTTTAAATATGTATAAAAAAAAATACACAAAAATTTCACAAAATTAGCAAGTCGTTAAACGAGGAACAATCAATCTATCGATCTTAATGTCATAAACATAAAAACGAATTCAGCTCGAATTTCCTTTTGGTAGTTACGGGAACAACTTAATTATCAAAATAAAAACAAAATATCTGACTGCAGATACCGAACCGGTGAACCGGTTTTTGCAGTCTAACTTACGATTTCGTCACGCTTGCACCCTTGATACGCTGTTGAATACACGTTTTTTTTGTGAGAAAGTGTGCCTTAAATCGCTGTCATCATCATCATCTCAGCCATAAGAAGTCCACTGCTGGACATAGGCCATGGATTTCCAGAAAGACCGGTTGGAAGCGGCCTGCATCCAGCGTCTTCCTGCCACTTAAGATAGATAGCCACTTAAGTAAGATATCCTCTGTCCACCTTGTGGCTGGTCTTCCTACGCTGCGCTTACCGGTTCGTGGTCTCCATTCGAGAACTTTTCAGCCCCATCGGCCGTCAATTCTACGTGCTATGTGCCCTGCCCACTGCCACTTCAACTTGCTTATCCGCTGTGCTATGTCGGTGACTTTTGTACGTCTACGGATCTCTTCGTTTCTAATACGATCTCGTAGAGAGACTCCGAGCATAGCCCTCTCCATAGCCCGCTGCGTGACTTAATCGTAACTCGCTGTAAAAAGTTATTAATGCGCATCCCTTAGATTATTTTACAGGATTTATTTTATGTTTCGTGGCAGGGAGTGCTGTGACATTAAAAGTTACGCCTAATCATCTGCACCATTTAGTTTATAAAATAGCATGATATCACATACTATGTTATCTGTCCCGGTTCCATCCAATGCGTAGATGGGTTTTCCCCAGCTCTGCGTGGCCAGCCTCAAGTAAGGTAATCGACCTACTCATAACACTGTTAGACGCACCTCGTGACTTAGGAAAAGTGACAATGCCTCCTATGTGTTTAGAAAGTGCAACATCAATATATTTAAGGCCAAGATTTTAACAATGTAACGTTCGAAATTACTGTTATATTTTTACTTTTAGATAAAATCTCATTGGCTCCATCATTAGATCAGCTCTCATCAATAAAAACTTGCAAAATGTAGTAATAAATATAAAAATAACAATATATCCGCATCGATAACCGTGTGAAAATAGCTATTGTCGCTACTTACCGTCACAATAGTTCTGAGCGCGGTAACTTTGTCAGGGAGTACTTATTGATCGTACGGAATATTAGTTTAGGGTCCTTTCGGTCCCAAGGGGTATCTGGACCCGAGGGGTTTGCGTGAAATTGATGCTATTATCGTACCAATCGGACACAATGTGTGCCGCGCGTGAGTTTCTGTTAATTAATGCAAAATTCGTTAACAATAACAAGACTAATTAGCTTAAAAGTAGAATTTAAAAAGTTAGTCGCTCGAAAGGTTTTCATCATCGTTACTCATTAAAATAAATAAATTTAACGGATTTATTGTGTATTTTTTTTATTCGACGATAGGCTTGCGCTTGACCGTCAACTCACCTGGTGTTAAGCGACAGTTACGGTCTACTATGGAGTGCGCTTGCCTAGAAGAAACCTATTCACTCGCGATTTGAAGACACTTAGATTATATCTATTCGGAAAGATCCATTCAGGAAGCACATACTCACATTACTCTATCCTTATTAATCCTTACTAATATTATACAAAAATCTTTTTGGAAATCCATGGGGGAGGCATATGTCCAGCAGTGGACTTCTTATGGCTGAGATGATGATGATGAATATTATACAAGTAATCGTTAAAAACCGACATTACAATACGCAATTCGTAGACTTGGAAGACATATTTTTCCAGTTATATTGTTACAAAAATCATTATACAGAATCGATTTTGGTAAAATTTCTATAGGTAATCCCTAGGAAGTAGATATAACCTTTCAAATACAAACAAAATTTTTCAAATAGTTTCAGTTGTCTTCAAGTAATCGGGGAACATACATAAAAAAAGATTTCGACAAATTGAGAACCTCTTCCCTTTTGGAAGTTGGTTAAAAAGTGAAAGTAATTCTTGTGTCTTTGTTTGCTTGTTACCTTTTAACGATCAAATACTTGAACCGATCATCAAAGAATCTAAAAACCTGGATACGGGTATAGAGGACATTTTATCATCATCTGCGCTTACCAACATTACAGGAACACCGCGGGGCGAATCTAGTCTTGACCTGACGTTTCTATTTGCAGCGTCCGTGATTGCAAGTGAGATTTACATATCGCGTAAAATATACGCGATAAATCCCTTAAAAGTCCGATTTCAATTTAAAAAGGTAATTTAAATCAAACGGGTTTTCTCGCAGCTTTCACGTTAAAATATTATGGATTATACGAGTTTAACACAACTGACATTTTTATAAACAAACCGGGACCGTTTTGTCGTTAAAACAAAGGATAAATTGAAAACTTTTACCCAGAATTCGAGATCGAAATTTCAGGAAAGTTTTCCTCAGAAAAAAGCATTAAAATAATTCTATCACCCATAAACCCGGCTTACAGAAGCAAATCTTTACAACTTTTTAACCCGAAGATTTCGCTTTAAAACAATCCGGAGATTACGTCAGAACTTGTAATCGGAGTTTAAAAAACGTTGAATATTTTAACACGGGGCCTAACTCTAAAGTTTTAATCCTTTGTTTGGGGAAGGATTACTGGTCCTTATCGGCCGGTCGGGAGAGGTTTTTTACTCGTCTAGTTTCAATTAAGCGTCAGTTAATTCCGGCGCTAAGTGGTTGGTTTAAGTCGCGACTTAATTTATTTCCGGCCACAATTTATGTCCGGGATTAATGTAATGAAATTCCCGCGGCAGGTCCCTAGCTAATTGCTGCTACCAATTGTATAAATAAAAATAAAAAAGTGTAACGGACACTTTTATTTAAGTACATATAAAATAATAAAGTACATTTAAAAATATGTTTCAACAAAGTCACTGCGTTTGGAATCGCGGTCACATGAGCTAAATAAAATAGAATTTAAGTACTTATTTTGAATATAGAAGACATTCTCTCTTGAATGTTGTGAACTATTGAATTATTCGTCTAATCCACATAAAAAGGGGCAAAGTGTTCGATTACAAGCCGAGTTCGCTCGCAATACAATCAACATTACACGCGTGGCAGCTGTGGAACCCTAAATTACGGCCCGTTTAGCCGTAACGAAGGGTTCTTTACTCTAACAAAAAATACAAGAATACGAGGACGAAATTGACAGTTTAATCTGGAGAGTTGCAAGCTTGGCTGAATGGGGTGTGTGCGTTGTGCAGCGACAATAAAAAAAAGAAAACTTTTTCTTTTTTCACTTTTCTTTATTGGTTGGCAATGCGACACTACATTGCCTTATTTTAGATATAAAATGGTATATTATTTAGGTTCTTGGATTGTTCTTGAAATAGATTATTTTTAGTAAATCGCAGAGCAGTATCCTTTTCTGCATGTATTTTCATCGATTTTCTAAGCCATGTCACTACCTAGTAGAGAGATAGTGGCTTGGGCCTGTCTAGCTGAAATGTCTACCATATTTCCATCTAGAACAATATTATTTAGGATTCAAATTTTATGTGCATAGAGATAGGATACTGAACACTATTTACATCTCTTTCTTACCATAACCTATAACACATTATAGAATACTATAATGTGTTATAGGTTATGTTCCAGTTCCTTACTGTATTATGTTGCCATTTTTAATTTCTTATAGTATATAACTCTAAATACTGTACTTATTAGTTAAGTTTACATAGATATTTCCAAAAAATATAAAATAAGGTCAAAATATATAAGTAATTAAGATGTTTATAAATCGCAAGTGAATAGGTTCCTTCTAGGAAAGCGTAATTCATCGTTGACCGTAAAGATCGCCTATCATCAGATGAGTTGACGGTCAAGCGCCAAGCCCTTAATCTAACAAATACCTTCCAGTTGACGTGTTATTACTGAAAATTCTAAGTTAATACGCCTTATTTGATGTATGAGTTATTAATTTTGATAATCTCTGAATATCAGTCTGGAGCCAAAATGTATTTAGTAGAATGCTATTTCTTTTCTAATTAATTGATAGCCGCCCGCTCGACACGGGCTGCGGACCACGAAGGAACGCGTTTGTCTAGGGAAAATCTGTTTACCTAGTTTGTTATAAATTTTAGGTCTGTGTTGGTTTTATGCTGCATCATAAAAAAAATTAAACATGTTTTTTTTTACTTTCCATATCACTAATAGTTAAGCAAAATATTGAAACGTATACAACAGTGAAAGACAACAATATTTATTTATCTGGCCACACTGAAATCACGATCTCCCGTTTCCCGCCACCACTATCATCTATTTTACTCGTCTACAGAACTGGCACGTGTGTTGCCACACGTGTTGTCTTGTTGATACAATAACACGATCAAAGACCTGCGTGATGCTCTACACAAACTTCTGATTACAATCACCAACTTATGTCTTCTGGTGGCCAACAGAAACAACTAAAAAGTTTTCACTATTTTCTGTAATAAACACGACGCGGTCTCCCCAAACCAACTCTCCCAATAAGTTTGTACCGCAATTTAAAATTAACCTCAGTTACTGGCTGTATACAAATTGGTTAGTATCAGTGTTAACGAGAAAATAATCTTTGTTTATGGCTTAGTACGCGTTCCATATTTGGATTTTAATTTATGAGTATTTTTTAAATTTGACAGTTTTTGTTACAAGCCAGTGTTTTAAACGTTATTTATGATACATTTTTATTTGATCTTTTAAATATATTAAACGAAATAGATTTACATTAAAAGTTTTCACAACGATTTAAAAATACTGATTAGACACAAAAAAATTGGTTTTATTATAATATTTTCTAAGAATTTTTATGTTCAAAGTTTGAATTAAAAACTACATGGGCCCTAGGGAGTAAAAGTAACATCTTAATAATATATGTGGTTGATCAATGTGATATGACCAAAGAGGTTATTTATACAAAATATGGCAGGAAAATATTCCTACAGTCAGTAAGGAAGTCGAAGAAATATTATTTAGCGACCGTAAAAAAGGGACAGGCGTGACATTGGAAAGTGATATCGCGTTTGCCGATCGTGTTCAAATTCTCACTTCGGTCAGGATCCCGTTTTATAATCCTTCACTACGCTGTGTATTTGAATAAACTTTCTCTCCATAATAATATTAGTTTGCTTATTATTATTCTATAATAATGGGATGACTGCAGACCAACATTACCCTTTAATACCTTACAACCTTCTAATACATTCTCTTTCCCTTCTAACCCTCTAACCACTGTCAAATGTGGCGTCAAACGACCTCGAATGGTCTTTGATACTCTGCCTACACGCCGTAAGGGAGAAAACTGGGAAATTGCAAGTCGCAGCGTATTATCCATTTTTACCAGACTGCGCAAGAAGGAGGGTTATGTTTATCGAGTATATGTATGCTTGACCGATTTTCATGCGAGTTCTCGTTGGATTCGTCTTCACTCCCTGAGTGTCATTAGACTACCTACAATAATAATAAAACTCTCGTAAAAATAAAAAATAAATCGCTTTCTCATAACTTCTAATGAAGTTTTTCGTAAAAATATGTAATTTTTACTAGAACTATTCTATGCGCATTTACTGCGACTTTGCGCATACTTTCTTGCAAAAACGTACACTCAACAACGCTTATTAGATGTAGGTATGTATCAAGCGTAATGAAATCGTAAGCTAGCCTGCAAATATCGAAACATATTTTTAGTTTTTCTTTTAATATAGATGCTTATTATTCTAATTTACGTGTTCCCAAAAAAAACAACGTAATTGGAAATTGGAAAAGAATCGCCCAAAGTTACCACGTAACTACACATAAATGCTTTTCTTACAAAAAAGTAAGCTAATACGGGAGTATAAATACGGGAGGGTATTGTGCGGCCCTAGCGTCCAAGTGAGGGTGCGTACCCACCCCTGTGGATTTTCCCCCGTTTCGCAGTAAATAGCCAATGCAATCCCCTTTATTGGAAGCTTGTACTTAAATTGTAAATGCTGTTTGTCAATCCGAATGGAGAAATCAAAGGAATGGGATTGAAAATTTATTTTGTACGACAGTTCCACTTTTCTTTGTATTGGACCCGCGCGATCGGCGCATTTGTCAGTGTCAAGTATTGAGATTTCTTCAAGCTTAATTGTAAGTATAAGTACCTACTAGTGATAGTTTGAGTATTTATTGTTTGTCTTTTATATCATCTATTTGCATCAAAATGCAAAATCCTGACTGAATGGGTCTTTCCAAATATATAATCTGGGTGTCTTCAAATCGCAATAGAATAGTTTTCACTTATTATCAGGTGATTTGAAGGGAAGGTCAAGCGCAATACTATTGTAGAAAAAAACCAGATCGTAAATAGGTATAGAATATAACTCAATGTGAACGGTAACATTCGCACAATATCCCTTTCCAAAACAAAATAATGTTTTTTGGCCCTTATCGAAAGCTAAAAGCCTAGGGTCCGAGCTTACCCCATCCTAATAAATGTGACCACAGATAAGAACTGAAGATAGCAACAAGTCTGTGGACCTAACCTAACGTTAGGCCTAAAAAGTCGCTTTATTAAGCTTTGGCCTCGAGGACAAAATAGGCCATTTTATCGTGTTTTTGATTCAAATGGCTGGAATAACATGTCCCAGTTATCTGAACATAACTTCTCATATTTGGGATAACATTATCAAGTTGGAAGCACTTTTTTTATAAAAACAAGTTGTGTTATTACTCAAACATGCTTAACCCAAATATTTCATATCGAAATTCGAGTCAGACTCTCTCTGGTAACTTCTCAATTATTTATCAAAAAAAATCACATTTTTTTTCTTAACATTTCCAATCAACCCAACTAGCAATCTCACTCGGATTCAGTGAAAGAGAAAAGGGTATTCACGCCCTCAGAATTTTATATCAGCTTTCCACTAAGTAACCGATTCGCTCGTCTAAAAGGATCCTTAAGTCACCCTCGTCAGTTCATGTCCCCCTGGTACAATGGTCGGCTGTGACGTCACATCCCGTTCAAATGAGAGTCAAGACTTGACAAACGCACAGGGGAAAACGCATCTGGCATTGAGGCACCCCGTGCGTGCTAGTTTTATAGATCTCTTTGACCCTCTGTGATCCTGGTACTTCGTGCGTGAACGAAGGTTCGTATTTTGATGGTTTTCTTGTGATGTTTTCTTTTGCTTTTAAAAATAAAATTGAATACTGTAATCGTACCACAGACAAAAAATCTTCGTTGCTTATTTTATGTCGTCATTTCATTTTGGCTTCAGTATTCATGCGCATTTGCTAGATCTGAATTTTATTTAGAAATTTTTTAGAGTATATAATACCTATTATCTTTATATTTTATTTGTATTTCACTTCTTTGTCTAGCAAGTAAAGTAATTTAAAAGAAACCAGCTATCTCCCTCTAATTATCCCATTCATCTCAAGTTTGGAACAGGGGTAGTTTATCTGGCTGATGTATGCGCCACGGTCGGCTAACAAAAATCTACAGATAACGTATCAGCGAGTAATTTGTCGTGGTTATTTATCGACGGTCGGTAATTAAAGTTATCTCATGACCGGTGACGTTTGGGGTGCTTGTTTTTGACAAAAAAAATGCTTTCGAGGATGTTATGTAATAAGTAGGTAGATATATCTACACTAGATATAAAAAGATACTGAAACAGACAGTGTAAAAATAAACAATAAACTAAAACCATAATACAAAGGTGCAAAGGTATCGCATAGAGCGATTTCTTCCAGGCAACTTTAGGGTGGATACGAGTAATATTATTTAGAATAAGGAGGTTTGTGATTACAGTACAAATTAAACAATAAAATGCGTTTGATACTATAATTATTATGTACTTACTAACAGATTACCTGATACTAATTTAGCATAGAGATATGACCTTACCGAAAAACGTTACTTAACTTTGATCAACGTCTCAAATTCTCCGTCTTCTTTCCACAAGTATCATTACGTGTCAGCGAGAAATTGACAAATTATGTTGAGTATTGCTCAAATTTCAGTAACATTCTCAGTAAGACCCGTAATGTTTATGAACGAAGTGCTTGAAATGTTTAAGATAAGTATACATATATGGTGAAATAATGTAATGTGTAGGCATTGAGTGAGTTGATTCAGGGAGGGTGGGACGGAGGTGTGGGAAGTGTTGAATAAACACAAACCTTGCATGCAGTTCACTTGTTTGTAAAGTCTATTGTTAGACTCTAGTAGGACGACTATTCTCTTCTATACGTATCTATCTATACATATAGCTATGCACTCTTGTTTTTCCTTATCGAAGAATTGGACTAGAGCGATTTTTGAATTTGCTCGGGAGTTATGCCGATGATATGAAAATGTTTTATCTTACACACAATTCCACAATTAACCTTCGAAATAAAATAACGAAGTGCTCCATCCTCGGTCAGTGTCGCTTACGTGACGATATTATCAAGAAAATCTATGTTACATTTCTTTTTTTTTTATTTACCACGACACACGGATATACAGATACACCTGGTTGGGACCAGGTATTTTTGGTTGGGGCCAAGATTATTTTTACAAATGTGTGACAATTACGTTAGTACGTAATTGTCACACATTTTATTTGAACAAACGGGTTACTCACGTCTATTACTTTTTACCTAACCTAACCTAACATATATTTGTATTCTCGACAATATTTACAATACTAAGCGCATATAAAATATCGGTAACAGATTTCAGGATGCCCAAAAGACAGGCTTTGCCTAGTTTGGGGCCCGATGTCAATGCGCAAAGGTATCAAACTGTATTTCTGCCATTAAAGTAAAATTTTAGTGATAACGGTATTCAAGTAATAAAAAAAGAAGATAATTTATTATTATTTTTGAGCCGAAATCTCCGACTATAGTTTCAACCGCATACGGTGGTCTTTTTCAAAAGGAGCAGCGCAGACGTCACTTCCGAAGAACGTCTCGTCTGGCACTGGTACCAAATAATATACGTGGGTAACTTGTTTGTTCAAATAAAAAATCTTTATATACCTACAAATATATTCGGGTATATAATACTATGTAGTACGCAAAGACATTTGATCCGGTCATTTAATTTCTCTCCTTCGTGTTAAGCAAAGGAGAATGTTCTATTGTGATGAATAGGAAATTGTGTCGCGTATCCTCTACGATCAACAACAGCTAACGTACAATATTTAAAAGAAATAAAAGATAAAAACATAAAGAACTCCCTCCATTCAGCGTTTCTTTGTGATGCCGCTTGTTTCTAATTTAAACATTTCCAATTACCCGAACGAGCTGAAATGAAACGAATCAGAATAAGCCTCTCGCAGACCAACAAAGGAAACGTTTCTAAAATCATTTTACCTTGTTCATAACATCCCATCCCCGGTTATTATACGTAAATTCAAGAGACAAGAGGAAACCGAACTTAGACTGGACCGCTACAAAGTCAGGAAGGAAAAGTCCCCAAAGTTCGTCCGAAAAACCGGGAAAAACCCCGAAAATCCAAGTCCAACATTCTGCTTCCGACCGACGGCCCGACGCGTAAATATTATTCGGGAGTTTCCCTTTATTCCCTTTGTTTTAGACGTTTCATTATTTGCGGTCGGAGGTGAACCCTAAGTTCCGCGCCAGATACACTCCAAATTAAAAAATACGAGGCCCGATTTACGACATAACAAAAAGGCGAACAGCAATTTCCCCGTGACCGAAAGAAAAAAAAACTCCTAATAATGAGCGCAAACAAGGTTTCAAAACTTTCCGCCTTTTGATATAAAAGAAACAAAGAACTCTAATTTATGTATTTCTTTCTTCCCAACAAAAGTAATTGACGAATTTGTGCAAATAGAAAATACGGGGGGAGTAACGCGTAATTAGGAATACGCTGATACTTTGTGCGAATCGTTTCTTTTATGAAATCGGTCCTTTTCTCGAGCGGAGGGGGAATAAAGTGTAATTTTAGCTTTGACTGATATTCCGGGACGATCGGTCGTCAGATGGCGCAATATCGAGCCATCGAAGTCCTAGTTTTACGCAAGGGTACTGGCTGAATGCGGACCTTTCTCGAGAGCCGTAAAACAAAAAGGCATCTGTCATGGATAGCCTGTCACTACTTAGCTGTAACTACATGCGGGTCGCCACAAACTTTTTGTGGTGTAAGCGATTTCGGCCTTTGGTCTGCGTTTGCGTTTTATTAGAAGAGATAAGACGCTATACCTACGTAGCTAACGTCTCAATCCAGGAATATGTTGGTATCGTCTCTGTACAATGAGAATTGACTAAGTCTAAAAAGTATGTTTTGAGCTGATTTGATCGCTTTTGAATGTTTGGAACATTGAAACGGTAATTTTCGGCAGATTTTAGAAATTTCTAAAAATAAAATACGTTACGTTCTAAAACACGTTATTTCAATAGATATTACAAAAAATACGATTTCACTCTATTTGTTCGTTAACATAATTGAGTTATTTAATTATTTATTAAGTACTGTATTTAACGTGTGCCATGTATATTTCAATTGAGAATAAATAAAACCGGACAAGGCGAGTCAGACTCGCCCACCGAGGGTTCCGTATAAACTAGTAGATAAAAGGGTTTTTTTTTTGTTTTTTTTTTTAATATTTTCCTTCATAAATCGAAAAATATACATCATAAAAATATTTAAAAACCCGTTTTAGCTTGTGCTAATGAAGCTCTTTCATATGATATGATACGGTTAAAGTACTTAAAAATTTGGACCCTCTTTCCTTGCTTAAAGACCCTATATTTTGTGATTTAATTAAAAATGTTCAGTTTTAGGATTTCTTCCTATATGTGTATTCTAACACAATGCTTCTTGTCAAATTTCAGAGTTCTAGGTCAACGGGAAGTAGGTTTAGATAGATAGGTTTTGATTCCCCTGTGAGTGTCGAAATCTGCGTTTTTTACGACATATTCGGCTGAACTTTTTTTTTACGAAAACTGAGAAATTTTATTTTTCTTTCTGCAGCAAGATACTATGGATCTGCGTTTAAGGTTTTAATTTCAACTCGATACCTTCACGCGTTCCCGAGATAAAGGTCTTGACACCCGGACGGACGGACAGACGGACAGACGGACAGACAGACGGACAACAAAGTGATCCTATTCCGTTTCCGGTTCCGTTTTTCTCTTTTGAGGTACGGAACCCTAAAAATCAACAAACTGAGTTGGTTACTTTTTGTTTTTATGTTTAATCAAACTATTGATTTACAACATTTATAATGTTGTTTTATATTTACAATTATACAACAACATTTTAATAATCTGCTTAACGAGTTATGAGAGCAAGGAATGTAGTAATTAAATTAGGGTAAAACTAATGAATTATTAATAATTAATGTTTTTGTAGAACCATATACGCAGATCTATAGTATCTTGCTGCAGAAAGAAAAATAAAATTTCTCAGTTTTCGTAAAAAAAAGTTACAGCCGAATATGTCGTAAAAAACGCACATTTCGAAACTCACAGAGGAATCAAACCTATGGGGTACTTCCCGTTGACCTAGAACTCTGAAATTTGGCAAGAAGCATTGTGTTAGAGTACACATATAGGAAAAAATCCGAAAACTTGAAATTTTTTATTTAATCACAAAAAAAATAGTGTCTCTATGCAAGGAATGAGGGCTGCCTCAAACGTTCGCTCGCTCGGGTGTCCGAGTGGGAGGCACCGCTACTATAGCCCCTACTCGGATCCGAGTGGTGAGCAAGGAATGTGTTCAATATTTTTACGATGTATATTTTTCGGTTTATGAAGGAAAAAAAAAAAAAATGATTTCCTCCTTTTATTTAGTCTGTATGGAACCCTCGGTGTGCGTGTCTGACTTGCACTTGTCCAGTTTTATTTTTAATCTATATCTCATATTGTCCATAATCATAATTTTTAACATAGGTATCTAATCTCAAAAACTATGACAGTTAAAAAAATTATAGAATGACCTAAAAAGTTTGAAACGCTAATTTTCATTATGAAATAAAAAAAAAAACACTTGACTTAGTTAATTTTCGCTGTACGGAGACGATATGTTCCTAATATTACAAATGCGAGAATGTATTTATTGGTCTGTTTGTCCTTCCTTCACGCCACAACAGTTCAATAAATTGACGTGATTTTTCGTTCAGAGATATTTGGAATGTCAGTGTGATAAAATATAATAGATTATTACTTTCATTTCGGAAAAATATACGGTCTTAAATAGTTATTTCGGCGTATGAAGCTTAAACTTAAAGGCTAGTTTGTTTTTATAGGTAGTAACTTAAGATTGCTTAATCGGTTGAATGGTAAATTATATATAACCAGGGTATAAGGTTACGCTACCGGTATAATAAGGGTAGAGGTATAAATTAAAAAGTTAGACCGAAAACGGTGATAATAACGGTTAAGGAATATAATAATAACTCTACCGATATTTTGTTATTTTGGTACCGAAATCACCGCGTTGCATAGGACCTCTCGCTCTTACGCGTTTGCATACGAACGGGGATGGCGATGCGCGGGCGGTCAAGGTCAAAACCTTTATTTTTCGGTTACGGTAGCGCAATTTATAATGATATTGTTATTTATCGATACCGTAAAATTCCTATACCTTTATTTTCAGGTATCAAAATAAAAAGGTATGACGTCATACCCTTAACCGTTATAACCTTTATCATTTCGGTATGAGACCCCTGTATATAACTACCCTTATAGACAAATGCAACTCTAGGTTGTAAATAAAACAACTCAATTCATTAAAAAAACTCATCATCATCATTTCAGCCTTTATCGATCTGCTGCTAGGCATAGGTCTCTTCCTCATCACTTCGACGATTCAGTGACTATTGTTGTCCCTCAGTAAAATACCTGGGACATACGGATAGAGAGATATAGCGAAATTATAATTGTTCCTCATCTCAAAGTACTACAGAACCCTAAAATCACTCTTCATATTATTTTATAAATAAGAGTAAAAACTCACCGTTGTCATAGTGGAACTGTTAATATAGTTGTTCTCGAACTCGTCTGAAACAAGAGAAAATGTGTCATTAGAGACGATTCGTATTCATGAGAATATTTAAAGTAAAATAGTATTCCACGTCTAATTTTACTATGTCAACAAAAAGTGGTCTAGACATAATTAGTGTTCACGTTATTTAGTCAGTTTCAACTCCGAGGTTTTATAAAGTTCTAGAAATATGGTTCCTAGGAGAAATCGGAATAGTGCACTCAGTGTCATCGTAGCGCGCTGCATCCTAAGGAATATTATAACAGTGAACGTAACTCTGTGTCTGTCTGTTTGTTGCCTTTTCACTGCCAAACAGGTGGACTTACCATGAGATATGGTACAGAGATAGCTGAGAACTTGAACACGGATATACGCAACGTATCATCATCATCCTCACTGTCGTTTTTTTATAAATACGCGAGTGAAACCGCGAGGATCAGCTAGCACTGTAGTATGAGCATGATATGTATGCCATCCTCATACTCATTTATTAATAACAATTAGTTACATAATATCAAAAAACTCATTGTAAAAACAATATTTATAAAAAGTAAACTATAAACAACTACTTAATTACCTCAAATAATTACAAATTGTATACAATAGAATTGAACATAATGGGTGCATAAGAAGGTTTAGTCACGAATAAACAGCGCTGATCATGAAAGCACAGAACATATAATTATGGGACCAACTTGGGACCTTTCTCTATACGCCTAGTCTTCCTACACAGCGTACTCTCCACTCGAAAACTTTTCAACCCCATCTGCCATCAGTTAACTATTGATAAATCGAAAAAGCCCAACCCCTATCCCTAGATACAATTTCTATCAACATTGCTACTAGACAACATTGACAGACCTAAATTTATATATACCCTCCGACCATAAACTGACTCAGCTCAGGTTTTTTAAAAGAAAACACGTCCCGATACGAAATGTCTGTTATTTTTCCCGACTTCGTCTGTTATTTTGCATTATTGCCGGCATTTTCTCCCCTACAGGAAAACCTTCCTCCACTCCAATCAAGAGAAGGATATATCAATCCAGTAAGAGTGGGTATACACGGTGAGGTTCTGTAACGTCATTAGCGCTGGTAACGTCGCGACTGAATCGCGTCAAATCGCGCATTCAATCTGAGGATTGAGGCATGAGAACATCTCTGTTTTTTTCTCATGTATGACATTTGGACCAGAAATTCCGTGCTAGAAAATTATACCATGAGTTTGATTAAGACAAATGTGACAGCGCGAAAAGCAAAAAAGCGAAATAGATAGAGAGAGATTTATTGTTATAAGTTAGATTTTGATATGGCTAAGTCATTCGACTTCACGCTTGTACATAACTATCCAAAACCACTCAGAACTTAGACTTCAATTTCAACCTGTCTGGCTTTGCATTGTGTTCATCACTATGAGATGATCAATTTTACATTTCATAATTACATTACATTTTAAAATTCACTATAAAAATAAAAAAATAAATATAATCTATTTGGTAAATTTAAATATAATCTGACTAAGTTTTTACAAAACAAATGTTACTATAAAATTGTCAGCTTCTTAAAGGACAGAAATATTGACATCCCATTTAACAATAATTATATTTTAATGTATTGCATGCCTAAAAGGGTAGCTGTTGATACACACCTGCTATTGTAATAACAACACTGTAACATGGCAATAAATCCTTTGACTTTGACTTTTAAAATTATAATTTGTATTGTTTGTAGGTTTTTTTGTATAAAATATTGCAACTTTTAAATCATCAGTTATACCCAATCAATTGAATTGAAATTTCACAAACACGTTTCGTTTGTGTTGCTAAGTGACATTCATTTTACATTCATTCAATCGCGCCTGTAATCGCCACAATACACGCCGTGTGTAACCAGCCTAACGGGGGGGTGCTAGGGTCTAAAAAGCCCTCTTTGTCAGGGCAATAGCCTGAAACTGTAGCACCTGAGACGGTACGAAACATGTGTGTCATTTATTAAGTTCCTACCTTTACTTACCTCCTTTGTGAAAATACAGAGCGGACTAGTTGGTTCCGTAGATTTTATTTAGAAATTGGTTACTTTTGTGGTGTGTACTTTTATATTTTCCGATAGAAATGTGAAATTGTGAACAAACTGTACCATGTGAAAGTTATTATTATATTTTTTTGAAATAGTAGGAAATAAGTTTTGAGTTTTTTTAGCATTAAAAATTTAAAAAATATAAAATACTTGCTGCGCCCCGCGGTGTCACCCTTGGTTACTAAGATTAACTTATTAGATACCTATATTTTGTTTGTTATGTGGCTAGGTGTTTCTATTTATCATAAGTAGGTATATATTTACTAATAATTATAGTTTAAAAAACTGAAGCAATTGACTTCAAAATATGCAACTCGTTTACATAGATGCCATTTTTTCAGTTATTTTGATATAAAATCTAAAGTACAGAACCGATTTTGATAAACATTTTATGGGACCACCTCTGAGCTATTTATTACTTACCAACCAAAAAAAAAACATTAAATCAAGTTATAATTTGCGGAGTAATATCTGAACAAACATACAAAAAAAACACAGACGAATTGAGAACCTCCTTTTTTTGGAAGTCAGTTAAAATAAGAAGTAGATATATAGGTATGTAATCTATCAGTCATCTAGTTCCCATAGAACAAGCTTTGCTTAGTTTGGGCTAGATGATTTTGTGGTAAATGTTCACTAATATAATTTTTTTTTTGTTTATATATTATGCAATGTGACTGTTCCTATTTGTGACGATAATGAAAAGTTAAATTATATAGTATATACACAAACTCACAATTTTTTTCAATTATAATGTTAGTGTAGATGACAACATTAAGAACATTATTTTAGGTAATTTGGCTATTTTTTTATTTTTTTTATCTGCCCTGTTTGTACAAACTGTCCCACTGCTGGGAACGGGCCATCTTCTCATTGTGAGAAGGGTTAGGCCATAGTCTGCCACGCTGTCCAAGTGCGGGTTGGCAGACTTCACACATCTTCAAGATCATTGAGAACTCTCAGACATGTAGGTTTCCTCACGATGTTTTCCTTCACCGTTTGAAGTTGGCGGCAATCAACAATACGCACATAACTTCGAAAAGACACAGGTACAGAGGTGCGTACGGTGGGATTCGAACCTAGGACTTGCGGATCGCAAGTCAGACGGTCTCACCACTAGGCTGCCGGGAACTTCCACTAGGCTGCCGGGAACTTAATAAGGTAATTTGGCTATCCCACAGTAATTCTGATATTACTCGTGGTAATGTCGTGGTTATTCTAGAATATAAGCTAGGTATGTCTACTAAATTTCATGAAAATCGGTTTAACCGTTTGAGCGTGAAGGACTAACAAATTATTGGTAGATAGAGTAGATTAATAAAAAAATTGGTTGTCTGTGAAGTCTGTTTACGGACGATAGTTTAACGTGACAACGTCATACCAAAACATTGATGAAATGCAAACGTTACAATTACCGTTATGGGACATTGAGTCATCTTTTTCGTGCGTGCAGCCGGCGTTCATCGATTTATTAGACGTTGTTACGTCAATAAAAATAAAGTAGCGTCATACTGTAATGTAAGCTCCCGTCAAAATTCAGAAATGCTTTATTGAAATTGAATTAAACAAATAGAAAATAATAGGTGCTCATAAAAATTCCGCAATTAAATAGGCAAATTGCGCAACCAATTAACAATATAAATATAAAATCCATTTACAAGATACTGCAGTCGGCTTGTAAATAAATTATGGTACGCACACAGTACGGACCCCATCCCATGGGAGCGAATCCAGGTCGAAATATAGTGGGCGAGGACAGATTATGACGAGAGATATGTTCCTGATCCTTTGGATTCTGGAAATCGCGCTGTAAACTTTTTTGTTTTATAGTTGTAGGTTGGTACACTAACAATAAAACGTATGTGTTTAACTCGACTGGTTAAGAAGGAGGGTAATGTTCTTCGGTCGTATATAATATATGTTTTTGTATTACATATTGTAGTCTAAATAGTGGGGGTGTGAACTTTTGATTCTAATAAGATAATGGACATAAAAAGGTTTTTAACCATAGCCGTTTTAAGTTGAACTAGGGTAGTCAGTACTTAGGGCTGATTAAAGAGAGAAAATATTTAGGTTCTAAAAACAACCATTTGGATTATTTATTTGAAATTTACGGTTAATTGAATTTTATTTAAAGTTGTAATAATTTAATTCAATCTTATTTATTTCTCTTCGATAATTCATTCAACAGGAACATCATTGTGACTAGAATTGTATTTGTTTTAAAAAGAAACATAATAAACCAGCTACTAAATAGCACAAGCGCCCCAATTCGATCCACCTTAACACGTCCACTGGTGGTCATATTTCAACGGAGACATTCCAGTCGACGAGACGCGTCCGCACCTTTTTGTGTTTTTTGGCGGGCGACCGTGGACGCGGCGACTACGTGGCCCGGCCTTTATACGTTTTAGGCTTCCGTACTCAGACGGAAGAATATTACTAAGCCAACGCTGTTTGTACATCTGTCCTACCCCTAAACGGCTGTATCCTTAAAAAATCTAATAGAGAAACCTCTCTTTATTATTATTTTTTTCTTTCTCTTTCTCTATTTAAAAAATATTTTTCGTATATCTTTTTTCAAGTTTTTGTTCTACCGTTTTGTTGGCGTAATAAATATGTAAACCCGTACAAAATTATACATTTCTGGAACTAACAGTCTTTGAACTAAGCCGCGGACAAACACACAAACAGACGGATATGGTGAAACTAAGGTTTTATTATTTCGTAGTTGATAACAGAACCGTAAAAAATCCACCTCATACAAGTCTCAAAATTGATATGACATGTGACATACGACATACTTTTTTTTTTATGGCAAGCGCCTTTATTAACTACAACACAACAATATACAGACTCAACTAACTAAACTACGACATACTTATAGTGACAATAAATTTTAAAACTCAAAACCGATCAAGAGCGAGTGAAGCTTACGAATATATTTGTTTGTTTGATTAATAGCTGGTGAATTTAGTGGGAATACTTTTTCTAAGTTAGAAATAGATATGCTTAGACAAAAAGTATATTTTCCCCAGTAACTAGACCTAGTCAATGTTTACCTTTTGTGAGTGTATGGAAGCCTCAGTGTGTGGATCGTACTCGCACTTTACCAGTTTTATTATGCTTTTTGGCGGCCGTATTCACGGCGGCTACGTGGGCTGGCCTTTATAGCGTTTTTAATAGATAAATAGCTCTTTGTTCTTTGACGCGACATGAGAATGTTAACAAAACGCAATGCGCGTTATGTGCTGCAGTTAATTGCACGGGACGGCCTTGTTAGCACGTTTGTTTTGGAAAGAACATGGAAATTATGTTAAGCTGATGTTTTTAATATAATTATGCGTGTTTGTGAGAGATGAGGCTCGCGGCTCAGTTGGTAGTCTGCCTGCTAAGCTATAGGCCGTGGGTTCAATCCCCACCCAGGGCAAACATTTGTGAAGTGAACAATTGAACATGGATGTTTGTTTTGTCGGGATGTTTTAATGTAACATAATCATAATCAATGTATTAATAATAATAGTTACAAGTCACAAATCGGTTATTTTTAGTATATGTATAATATACAATAAGTATAATAATATTATTTTTACATACAGTATATAATGTACCAATCTACGTAGATTCATAAAACAAAATAAATAAAATAGTTTTGTATCAAGCAATATCAACAAATGTCAAACAAAAAAACATGTTAATACAAAATGTCAATTAGTAAGTATGTACTTATAACAAAAACATGTATTTGCGTATTACAAAAATACAAAAAAAAAAGAGAAAGATTCTATACCAGGTATAGCTAGATGGTGTTGTGTGAAAATATTTATTTATTTATTTTATAATGTTTCGAATACGAAATGAAAGTACGATATTTTAGACAGAAAGACAGGCATAAGACGACCAGCCACAAGGTGGACAGACCACCTCATACAAGTCGCAGAATGAAACTGGATTAACGCGACGCGAATCCAGAAACCTGATGTTTCTGTCCCAGTCCCAACGCATAAGCATTGCCATTCAATGTGGCAATACTGGCAGCATGCTGGGTACACTGCCAACCGGGTACAAAGTACATACTGCCAATTGGGTTCACAACAACCACCAACTCACCTAATGCTAAGCGATGGACTTATAACAAATCGCTGTATTCACTCTAGTCTCGAAAACTCCAAGATTATAGTTCTCAGGAAAAGGTGATATTAAAAACCTGAATCTGATATTAAGTAGTATGTATTTCTTAAATATTTATTTTCTTGTAGTTAACAAAGGCAGTTTCTTCTTTATATTTAGCATAATGTAACGAACACAAAAAAAAACTTTTACTCAATTAGCATAACGTTTTTGGTAGCAGTCTCAAGGTCTAAGCGCGAAACGTGTTCCTTAATATTGCTCCAGACAATACAATACAAAAGTCGCATCTGGCGCCTGCCTCACATTAAAATCATATCCTTGTAAGCAAAGAACAAGTCCGCCAATACGCAAACATAACGGCAAGCCAGTGTTGCCAGCCCTACCTTATGAAACACTAGCTATCCGTGACTTCTTACGGGCCCTAAAAACAATCTAATAATATTAATTTACTTACTAACCGTAGATCTAAGAACCTAGGGATAAATTCGCCGTGTTACTGGGTAAGAGATAGCGATATGATACTGATGCGACTGAAAATATGTTGTGTGAATATATTTAATTAAACGCGATGATTACGGATTTTAGTAAAAAAAATATTTTCAAAAAACATGAATATCTAATATATTGTCTACTACATGTCACCAAGTTTTGTACTACAGCTTAAATACCAAACGGTTAAAGATAAAAATGAATACATCTTTCTCTTTCACGCTTGCTAAAATAACATTTCACTATTTCACTGGGGTGTGAAAGAGAAAAAATAAGACGCACTCTATTGCTTTCTTTCTCTACATGTCTGGCTATCCCACTTTATCCCAGCGCATTATAGCATAATAAGAAGAACATAGTTGTCGCGGCAATTTTTATCAATAAATTACGCATTTTTTCATCTAACAGGAGAAAACTATTTTCTAACCCCAGATATTAA
The DNA here is from genome assembly GCA_947563715.1 of Lycia hirtaria. Lineage (NCBI taxonomy): Eukaryota > Metazoa > Arthropoda > Insecta > Lepidoptera > Geometridae > Lycia > Lycia hirtaria. Next base: position 43,395,740 of record OX387379.1, read on the forward strand.
CCGAAATCGATGTTTTTGTATATGGTTGGAACCGGGAATGGTTTTTGAACGATTTTAAGTGAACCGTTAAATGCCTTTACGGTTTGCTGTTTTCAAAATTTAAACTTATTTTTTTTTAACTTCGGACCTATAAAGTACTTAAAGAAATCTGAAAAATAAAATATTGTTAAAGTATAGCCATTTATGATTCCAATCAGATAATATTAACGCTTATAAAAAGGTATCATCGAAATCAGATGATGTTAAGGGTTTTTTTTTGTATTCGTAATTGCACGCACATAGTAAAAGCAAATAGTAATATTGAATTTCGCGTTACAGCGCCCCATTATTTTATATTTGGTGTAACTACAAATATGTACTTAAATCATGTGATTCCTAAAAAAACTGTATCGTTGAATCTATTTTCTATAAGTACTTGATGAAGCTAATTTGTAGCTAAGTCAGCTATAACAACTCCAAGCTAGCAACACTGCGGCAAACATTAACATTTCCGAGCGAGTTACGAGTCCCTCAACTTCCATTACCCCTTCTAACCAACACGTCATTAAAAACCAGACGTAAATTCTAAAGCCTTGTGAGAGTATTTCTTCATTTATGTTTTCTGAACGTCACTCTAAACAAATACACTCACATTCAGAAGAAATGAGGAGTGAGTGAAAAATGATCTCGAGCTGGGATTGTCACGTGGGAAGGATCTCAAAGACTACTGGACTAATGGTGTTTTTGTTACGTAAACGTAAACCGGTTTCAATACATTATACCTATACCAAGCATAGACTCACCTTTCTTGTAGACGGTCTATGACCTGTACCTAACATGAGTTTCCTAGAAATTTGGCTTATACACAACCGAGACAACTAATACTCGTATATTACTAAAATTGTAGTCGCCATCATGCAGAGCAATTTGAGCGCATATGCGGTGATAGTACACGCTCACATAATCTAATGCCTTTAGAGTAGTAGAGTAGAGTCTGGTAGAGACAAGCCGCAGCGGCCGCACAAATTATTTAGCCCTGAACGCTTGGATATTCACGAGTTATGTAGGCTAGAAACAAAGCACGGGTATAGGGAGCGTAGTCCGTAAACCTTAATCTATTAAGCGATAATAGCGCTTGTTTCTAGACTCGGAGGTGTCGCGGGCTCACGTCTAATTGGCGTTGAACAAAGGACATCGCAAAACACGGCCGGGTTAATGGCGAGAACATCTTGCGAACTATTTCAGTAAATCCCGCATCGGTGCAGCGCTTTCGATCCAGATTAGTGCTTCGAAAGCTATAAATACGGTACGGCAATGCGAGTGACGCTAACACGATATATGCGAAGAATTCAGCGCTGAAAGCGCTGTTTCGTTGGACATGCGAGTTATGATTTATGATTGTTAACGCAGTAAGGTTTATTACTGGAGCTGCGTCAGTGGTTCTTAACCTTTTTGCAATGACCACTAGCTAAAAATGTTTGCCGCGGATCATTAATATAAGTTTTTTTATATACAAGATCACCAACTTGCCTGATGTTAAACGACGGTGTGGCCGAGGATGGAGCTCGTCGATCTAGAAGATATCTATTTACTCTAGCCTAGAAAGTTCCAAGATGTTGACGGTTAAAATAAATTATTAATAACTTTGCGTTGGATGTACGCTAGGACTACAGGTTAAGAACCACTGACCTACACATTAAAGTGCGGGTAGACGTCGAGTTGCTTGTGTAGAACAGAACACGTGGCGAGGCCAGATGGAAATGTGTAATAGGGAACGTTGTCGTCGCACTTGGCGCACAGACTACCCACACATGATATTTGCATTGGTTTCGGAGCCGCGGCCAGATCGGAATCGCAAATCATGTGTTCCGTATGTTCTATCCTTTGTATAGGTCTGCCAGGGAGCAGGTGGGCTTCTCAAATGAATTGCTTGAAAATATCTGTATTTTGTTGTTTAAAAGAACCAGCTACATTTTGTTTTGTTTTTTTTGCCGTCTGCGCAAGGAGCAATTTACGTATTTTGGTGTATGTATGTTTCTATATAAACCCTCTTACAACATAAACGGCTTGTTAACTAGTACCTACTTTAGTTACCTAGTGCAGCTGCTGAAACATATTGAAGAGCCATGCTCATAGACTTCTATAGATACCCCAAGTGTATGTACCTAGCGTGTCAACAGGGAGATAAAACAGACACTTGATTAAGCTTAACTGTAATAAATCCGGCAAAGCACAAGTTTTACTCGCACATCGAGGCTTCCGTACTTCTATGCACGATGCAACACATGAACATGAACACTGACACCAGGGCTAATTACTCAACAAAAAATAAGTGCAGAAATTAAAACCCAACTACTGAAATATCACGTTCTAACAAGTATAAGTTTAGATAACTCAAAACCCATCAAAATCGGTTCATCCGTTCGGGAGCTATGATGCCACAAACAGACACGTCAAACTTAAACACCCCGTCGTTTTTGCGTCGGGGGTTAAAAAGTATGAAACAAGAAAATATTTTCATCTGAAATTGTTATGTACATACCATTCGATATGTATCGTATATTAATTAAACTTACATGTAATAAATGCTTTATGGTAATTCATATACACATTCACAGTGGTGTTCCGAGGATAACCGTGGTCGTATGCCACCTACCGTAACAAAACAATACATTCTGCAAAGTAGCATACGACCACGGTTATCCTCTAAACACCACTATGAAGCAAGCCTTCAAACTTGTCTCGATCTTGGCCAGTTTTTTATTATTTACATAAATTTATACAAAAAAATTGAAAAAAAATTATACATTTCACTACAGGACTAGCAGAAAGTCGGCGAATTACCACCCATTTCTCGTTGAAATGCCAAAAATCCGTACTCAGCGATATCGATCCACATTCCTGTTGCGTACTGCACAAGAATGGAATTCGTTGCCGCCATCTCTGTTTCCTGAGACCTACAATCTTGGAATTTTCAAGGCTAGAGTGAACAGATATCTTCTAGATTGACGAGCTCCATCCTCGGCCACACCGTCGCTTAACATCAGGCGAGTTGGTGGTCAATCGTAGATCTATCTTCTATAAAAAAAAAAAAAAAATGTGACGTGAATTTACAAGTGAGCGGGCATTATTCATACGGCCTAGGCATTATACATAATGCTTGTATTAAGCACTTAGCCCAAAACATATGGAATATAGATTATAACGGTTAGAACATAGGTGCTATCAAACCTAACTCCCCAAAACCGCCCTGAACAGTCGGCTCCGTGGTGTTTATGAGAATCGATCCTCGCCAATATCCATACTGTGTGGAAAGTGCTACCAAACGCCGTTTCAAGAATATAATAATAAATAATGTGCTTATCTTACGCATTACCCACCAAGGGATGGGCTCAAGTGTTCTAAATGTCGTTATGGTGGAACTCGGGAATGCTCCCACCACTCTCCACGGATAATCTACGGTGGTAAATGGTGTGATGCAGTGTCAATGTTTTTATTTTGGACGTGCCTGAGAGGTTATGGGGATAAGTGTACATCAGATTTATTTTATGAGTATCAAAATGAGATTTTTTATGTAATATTGAAACAACAATGCAAGCATGCTTGTTAACAGCCCAATGCAACTCAAAACTTTTGTTTTCCTGGCTCTATACCTCTCAAATTTCATAAAATATTAAATATCGTTATGCCCGAAAGTCACACTCACATTGCATACTACCGCTTAGCGTTTGAATATGTATAGCAAAGGTGAGGTTATTCCATAAGTGTAATTGCATCAGCGGTGCTAATTGAATACAATAAATAAATAAGCGGAATTCGCAAAAACCCTATTACTACAGTGTTTAAAAGTAACAAATTTTGATGCTCGTCAAGATATTTTTATACATTCATTTTAATTGATATTTTTACTGATCAAAATCTATTCAACGATATCAGTTAGATTTTACAGTCTACATATAATTTTAAGTAAAAAGGCTCACTCTACTTACAGTACTATGTTGTATTGTAACTTAAACCTATTATAATAAAATATTGAGGTAAAAGTGAAGCGACTTGGTTTATTTCAAGTTAGAAATATTATTACTAATAATAATTTCATTAGTATTATTATTTACTTAAATCTACTCGCCCCCTTATCGCCCCCACCATTATCTATACTATTAAATACCCTAAAAAATACCACAATAGTACTTATCTACTTTTATCCTCAGACAAACTTTTCATACAGACACAGACAAACTTTTCTTTTGATGTGCACATTTTGATGTACATTTATAACTTTTGTATGTATATTTCAGCATGACAAGTATTGTTTTTATACGCGATAATAGCATCGTTATTTTGGACGTCGCTTCTGCTTTCGCAAGAGCTCGTAACAAACCCGCTGTCTGGCGGATCTCGGTATGGCGCATCAATTTCTGGAAAGTGCTGAAGTAATGGGACCGCGTATGTTGAGCCAAGTTTTTATGTTATGCTACATCTAAAGCAAGAACAATCGTTGAGGTGGCTTTTCAGCTTCTCGAACGTGGAACTCATACGGAAACGGTTTCGAATGTCAGATCCGTGAGTAGGCGCAAAAGTGACACCATTTCGTGGATATTTCGTAATCCCTAACTAAATGCTGAATTCCAGTTTTATCGTGAGTACTGGTAATGTGCTTCCTAAGTAGGTTTTGAATTACAGATATAATCTAGATGTTTTTAAAATGACGGGTGAATTGGTTTTTGATGTGAAACACCTAATGCGGCGGGCCAGTTTGTGTCGCACCGAAGCCATAAATCTATAAGTAGGTAAACTGCTCTATGGAAACTGACGCGGTTTTCACACATTTTAAATAAAAACTACGGGTCACTCACGTCTGTTTTGAGTCGAAAAATCGACTATAGTTTCAACCGCATTCGGCGGTATTTTTAAAGGAGCAGCATAAACGTCACTCTCGTCAAATTTATCTAAGTTTAAGAACAGGTTAGGACTCTAGTAAGTACCTGTTCTTAAACTTAGATAATCTATAGTATGTATAAGGTAATAATAATATATTTAAAAGAGTAAGCGCCTTTAATAGCTACAACAATACAATATACAAACTACACATACTTACTTAACTAACTGAACTACTACACAAAAAGCAAATCTATTATCCACACCGATAAAGGTCTAAAGCCATCCAAATGCTCAAACCCTCTACCAGCTGGCAGCGTACCCAGCATGCCATACATATTACTATTAATACTAAATATTCTGTGCTAGAGGCATTTTCTGCAACAGATACGTCTAAGTAAGCAGGATCGTAGATATTCTGATCCCCATCCGTTATTAAAACTGTTTGCGCCGAGTTTCGCTCGTGTTGAACCGTGCTCCCGAGCCGGCCTCCGGATATTGAGCACCGATTGGTACGTAAATTAAGAATACCAGCCACGAACACTTTCATAATTACTTACAGCTTTATATTGTATGATTCTAAAATCAAATTCATAGCTTGTGGGCCTGGGTACAAGGAAAGTTGGTATTAACATTGAGTAATCCGCCAGATCCTCTTTTGTAAGCATACAAGCAGGGAGGACCATAGAATGATGCATTTACGACAGTATAACTATAGTTAAGTGAATTACAAGTTAACGTTAGAATTTAAATTAATATGAATGTCAAAAATGATTATATATTTACATGAAACAGTTCATAACGCAGCACAATCAGTTGCTTGACCTACTCTAATAATCACTAAATACATAATATTATTTGTAGTTTTAATTCAAATTCAAAGGGATGCGGAGACAATGAAAAATCGAAAATTCATTCATGTTATCACTACTGCCTTCTTTCAACCTTGGAAACTGTACGGCTATCAACATTCAAAAGGATGCCAGTTTAATTTTTAACTGACTTCAAAAAAGTAGGAGGTTCTCAGTTAATCGGAAATCGGTATGTTCCCAGATTACTCGAAGACACTTGGACCGTTTTGGAGTTTTGTTTTGCTTTCCCAGTTATTCTGATCTAAAATGAAACTTATTGTTATTAGAACAACTACTAGTCCAACCTAGCATAAAATATGATACAGTTCTGTAACTCCAGTAATATGGTTGGTACCCACCATGTAGATAGTCTGAACACGGAACCAGAAACATTCTGAAGTTTTTCGCCGAATGTCTTGTTTTTTTTGTTTATTTATCTTATGCTAACTTTTACCGAATACAAAAAGGACGTTAACAATTCAGCTTTATTCTTTTTTAAATGTTTGTTATCGCATAACACCGTAATTTATAAACTGATTTGAAAAAATAGTTTTTGCTCCCATTAGAAATTTCATCAAATCAAAATTGCGCAGTTTGAAGTAGGGGTTTTCAGCTTTGTATACTATTTATAATTAATCACTAACTATCTTTATGCTAACAAAATTCAGATGAAGGAGCGGAAAATGGATATGAAAACTCCTAAATATAAATTTTTACGTACTTAAAATATTTTTAGGTACAATTTTATTTCATAGTAACGAAGTATTCAAGCGCATACATATCCATTAATAAGTACCAGTTTCACCAGTTAAAATTTTCGGGTTCATGTTATTTAAAAATAATAAAAATCATTGGGCACTCGCACCTCGTCTCACGAAGATCCCTTCAGCCATTTAGTCAAGGCAACAAAAGTAACTTTCGACCTTCCGTCCTTCCTAGAAAATATATTCCCCTGAGTTACATTTTCCTTAATTTACCAACTTATGTTTTTTTTTTTAATTTGCCTACTCTCCTAAGAAGCTTATTAACTTTTAATAAGTATTCTATTATAATTGCGAACTTAATAATGTTTTCGTGGAATCTCAGGTCTCGAGTAAACAGCGGATAAATGTGAGTCTTTGCTTTAATTATGGCATAATTACATGGGGAATCAGGGGAACCAGACACCGGGAACGTGTTAATTTTATATATTTATTTATTTAAGTATGACGTAAAATTTCACTTTTACAGAGAGATTTGAACAAGAAACGATTATTATTTTCTAAGTAAGTTGTTTGTTATATAAACACGTGTATTATCCCACTGCTAAGAAGATAAGTAATGTTTTGAAGTGTATGTATGTATAAGGGCCTAGCACTAGGTGACCGAGCTCCACTCGGATTTTTTATGACTAAAAATCCGTGCTCCCAGATACGGCGTAAATTATAGTAGTTATATAGGGTAACTTATTTGTTATTTCTGGATCGCAGTCTTTTTGAATTTTTTTAATAACTTTCAATGTCTATCAAAACAAATCAGATATGACAACTCGGTAAACTAATATAGTTATCACGAAAAAACAAACATTCACAATTTTCCTTTTTTTATTTTTAATATTCATAGCTGATTATTCATAGCTGATGTGAATGTTCCAGCAATATTATGTACAAAATGTCACAATCAAGTATAGCTTTGGAAAAACTGTCCCTATCTCTATTATATTGGACAGATGACCTCATACAAGTGGCGGGAAGACGCTGGATGCAAGCCGCTTCCAATCGGTCTTTTTGGAAATCCATGGGGGAGGCCTATGTCCAGCAGTGGACTTCTTATGGCTGAGATGATGATGATGATGATCGCTATTATATTTATTGCTATGCCTCACTATCCAGCCACAACAGCTCCGCCGACACTCTCGTTAATAAAATCGTGTTTTTACACTGACAAACTAATTTGACAGCTACTAGGAGCGGAAACTTGGACGCCTACACTACCCTGTGTGCTTTCTGTCCCGGATGTCACTTTACTCGGAACTGTTATTTAAATAATCATTTTGTACAGAAATATTAGCAAAAAATTATAAAATATCTTTCGAGAAATTGTTTACAAACACTATAGAAATGCATTTGTTACATTGTGGTAGAAAATAAGTCATTCACAAGGTAGATACGAACGGTTAAATTTATTGTATGTTAACTGACTTTTGGGACAGTTATGATTAATATGTATTTACTCGTCTCCGAGTAACAATGATTATTATGCCTTAATTATGAATACGTCTTTTAGTCTCTATGAGGCCGTTGAACTCTGAGATGAAGTTTCTCGCTTTGACATAAAAGATGATTAAATGGGAGAGAAAATATACCTTAACAGTAAAGAGATAAGGATTGCGTTAAAACTTACCTTCCCAAAGATTGAACGTTTCGCTTTATCGTGGGTTTAACTACAGAAAACCTCAAAAGCTTTCCTTCCTACTCCTGAACGCGAGGCCAGGAGCACTCCGAAAACGCCAGCGCTCATTTCCCTGATACTTATCAGGAACATTTACAATAAATAGACGCCATTCGCAAACAAAACAAGCCTATTTCTAAGCCATTACTCGAACCGACGTAAAAGCGAGACATTATCGCGAAAAAAAAAAAGAATAATCCAAATAATTTCGTACAAAAGCACTCTCGGTAAGCAAAATGCGGACCCGAGAAACACATTACGCAGTAAATTCATTCTAACGATTGAATAGATCAATAAAAAAGAGACGACAGAAAGAGAAAAATATTATGCGACGGGATGGAATAAAGTGAAACTGGAGTGAATATTCCTGAGTTCGGAATGTTCAGTTATTATGATTTAGCCTTGGTATCAGATAGTCCCCGGGCTCTCACCTGCCTTGACAGTTTTAATATAATCATATTTTTTCCGGGATTCTTTTCACTCTCGATATTAAAGGGGCTGATGCGAGATGAGTTGCAGTTCGTGACAGGTAGCCTTTTGGAATCGTTTGTGGTTTGGAATTTATTTGTTTTTGTAACTTTTTACTCGACTGCGCAAAAAGGGAGGTAGGGGTTCTTAGGTGTGTATGTAGAAACATAATCGATGTTTCTATATTATACATATACTACAGTCTAAGTGTGTATGTATGTTTCTATATTATATAAAAATATATTACAGTCTAAATGGTTTGTTGGATTTTAATTTGCGATGCGAAGTTTTGAGATTTACTTTTACTTCCCGAGTGTAAGATTATTTTATTTAAATAACAATACAATGATAAATCGCGTAACACATATACAAGGAAAGAAAGTTGAATTGAGAACCTCCTTCATATTGAAGTCGGTTAAAATTAAGATTTATTTTGTTTATAAATACCAAAATAAAAATATATAAAAAATGTACAAAAAACTAGGTATTATGTATTCTATCAGCAATCTAGTTCCCATAATACAAGCTTTGCTTAGTTTGGGCTAGATAGATTGTGTTGTGTGAAATGTCCACCAATATCTATATTTATTTATTTACTTAATCATTGTGATACCATAAATTTTGCTTTCCATGTGATCAGTAGCATGAGAGACCCCTACCCTCGCATACAATAGGTACGATGTACTACTACCAGCAAGTACACTCCATATCTCTCCTACACTATACGCGCTGTCCTTTAATCTGAATCTCTACATATAAAGCGGTATAGTGATTATATTTAATGCGGTCACACACTAATTTGTACAAGCAAAGCACGTCCGAGACAGTTAAAGTACGTCGCCGTTATATTTTAATACCATATAGTTTTGCATGCGCTTACTGCACGCCCATAAACAGTTGAAGACGGCTGGGAAACTGACGACACTTGCTGGAAAAGTACGCATTTACAGGTAGGTAATAATCATTGAGTAGGTAAAAGTAAGTTCATAATATGAACTTACTTATTATAAGACTTAGCGGCCAGCCTTAGTGTCAGAGTTATTAAGGCGCCGTAAGGCCTCTGACATGGATTGACTTTTTTAAAACAAACAACCGGGACCTACAATATAACGTGTCATTCAACTGACGGTAGTGCTCAGAAAGAAATGCCACTCACGGTCACCCATCCGAAGACTGACCGGTCCGTCCGTTGCTAATTAATAATTAGGTCTAGAAAACAAGTTTTCTCTTTTTTATCGACTTTAAAAAGAAGGTTAACAATGCGGCTGTTTTTTTATGTTTGTTACCGCATAACTCCGCGAGCGAAGCGTCATTTATAAACCGATTTAATTATTTTTTTATTTGATTGGATATTTTTTCCGATTAATGATAAAGAAATTTCATCAAAATCGGTCAGCAGTTTGTTTTTAGAACAATTAACTAAAATTATGTATAGACCAATGCGCAGTATTTCTCTTAATCTTTCGATACCAATAATTAAAAGAAACCAGTATCAACTAATAGAGTATGTGTGTGTGTCAAAGACTACCTTCTAGTAGCGTCCGTGTTATTCCGGCAAACGGATAGCTCCAGGCAAGGGCCGAGGGCAGCGATATATCACAAACCAATTACAGATTTGATAAAATCGAGATGTTCTGCGCCACCCACATTTTCGTTGTATCATTATTGAGAATCAAATTGAGCTTCGAATAGTGATGGAATATGGTGTTAATAATTAATTTCATATAGTTTTCATTTTATGTTATACATTGCTAATAGTTATTCTGCTAATTGTTAAAATTCTTTTAAATACCTGTTTTATTTTTGAAATAGTCACAAAATTAGCTTTTGTGTACATTTACAGTTATTATTTTACTGATTTTATTGATATGCTAACAAATTTCACATATATTTTTTTTAATTATACCTATCTTGTTATTTTTAGTTTGAATGAATTCTGGAGTAGTAAGTGCAGTGATTAAATTAACAAAATCATTTCAATGAATTTAAAATTATCCCTAGCCTATTAATTATACTTTTTGAATGTTTATATTAAGATTATATTTAAAGACTTACAAGCATTCTATTTTGAACTAATGCGAAAATAATCAATTGTTTATATCCGAACTAGCTGGCGTATTTATTTAACTTATCTAAATAAATAACTAACAGCTTTCCTAGTACATTTCTGTTTTTTTTTAATTTCTGATTAAAGCGTTTTAATAGAAAACGGATTTATTTTTACTAATGTAATTGTTAATTTGTATATAACCACGGGCTTACCTTCAGGCAGGCAGTCTACTTTTATATCACAAAAAGTACATAATAATGTTTAGACAAAATGTTCGTTTACGTAAGTAGCATAAAATATGAAGTATTTTACTTACCCTTGACATGTTAAATGCTTAAAAGTTGTTTAATTTTACATTAACAACATTCGAAAAAAAAGGTTAAAATGTTATTATTTTCATCAATGAAGTGCTAACGCGAATGCTAACGAATATTCCATTACTACAAGCCAAATTGAAGTTTGGAGGCGGTCCGAGTCGTCGGCGGCACTGATTGCTTCGACCAAAGATTGGAAGGCGACGAACTCATGTTGTGTCACAATTGTCGTGATTATGGCCATCTTTCACCGTTTATAATTTATGGCCGGTTGCGATACGTAAATCAAACTTTATTTTAATGAAGTTGTTTAGATTTATGCAGAGGCGTTCATCAAGATAATCTACCACTCGATTTCAAATAAAATTGTTGAGATGAAGTTACTGTGCAATGAATTACTAATGTACGGATATTATAAATTTGTTAAAAGACCCAAAATGTCTATAACTTAATATAGACAATAAACGATTTCTTTTTTCCATTCGTTATTTTTTTTGTATTCACCGAAAAGATCATTGTTATGTAGAAACAAAAGAATTGAATAATTTTTGGAATATTTTGTATATTTGATAAAAGAGAAATCAAGTAATTCTTATGTTGTGGTAACTGACGTTGTTATTACACATTTGTAACTAAAAGTAAGGATTACCACGTCTTGTGCAACATGTGACGCCTACCAGGAGTAACGTATACGCTGCTTTTATGAAAAGGATGCAATGTGATTGAAAATAGTAAATAAATTGCCAGAGGTTTTGACTCAAAATAATACATGAGAGACAATGACTGGCCTTGTGTTTCAGTTGGTAGTATGTCTACCTGCTAAGCTGTAGGTCGTGGTTCGATCCCCACCCAGGGCAAATATTTGTGTGATGAGCATGGATGTTTGTTCTGTGTCTGGGTGTTTCTATGTATCATATGTATATATTTAGAAAAAAAGTACATATGTATTCTATCAGCCATCTAGTTCCATGGTACAAGCTTTGCTTAGTTTGGGCTAGATGGTGTTGTGTGAAATGTCCACCAATATTTATTATTTATTTATTTTATGACATTTTATCTACATCATGAGAAACTCGTATGTACTTATTTTACAAAATGGAGTAATGCAAGTATGAACATTTATTAGTTAAGATTTGAATGAAATCCGTAGGTTTTTTTTTTCATAGACTTACGCTTGACCGCCATGTTGCTTGATGGCTGACGCTGAGGTCTTTGATACAGTAAGTACACTTACCTGGAAGAAACAAATTCACACGTTATTTAAAAATACTCAGATCACAAAACTAAAATAAATAAATAAATCAGTATCTAAACTAAAAAAAAAAATAGTGGAAAGTCCACTCAGGAAGCATATTCCGTAGTTTAGCACAGTCATCATCATCATTTCAGCCACAAGGAGTTTCAAAAAAGATCAAATATAGAAAAATAAATTAACAATATTGGCTGCAGCATCAATACTAGAAATTTCTGTTTTTCTCGATCATCCTCATCATCATCTTAGCCACAAGATGTCCACTGCTGGACATAGGTCACCGTTAAGGCTACGATCAAAGTGAAAGAAACAGAGTAGGTAAGTGCTTCACAACATTTTTTAAATATGTATAAATAAAGTGATACTTGAGTGGGATAATTGTAAAAGTGTGAATGAATTCTTTGTTTCGCTTTGTTTATTTAGAAAAGAAAAATATTTAAAAAAAGTTTTATTCAGTTTTCATTTAGTTTGGCGGCGAAGTTTTGTTAATGTATTATGTTTGGGTTATGTAACTTCTCAGCTAATTAAAAATATATTATTATTATGCTCCATCCTCGGCCACACCGTCGATTAACATCAGGCGAGTTGGTGGTCAATCGTAGATCTATCTTCTATAAAAAAAAAAACGAAGAAAACACAACTCTCCCTTTTCCTTCGCCGTAGCCGGGTAGTAAATAAATCTTTTAAAATATTAGAATATTTCTATAATTTAAATATTTCTATCTAATGAACAAAATCATCACTTATTTTTATATTATCCCATACTCAGTGATATTTATGTTTAATGATGTTTTAATTCGCGAGAAAGAGATAGCTGCGCGCATTCAGCACAGCCTTAAAATTAAATATTTTCCGACTGACATATGACAAGGAAACCAGCTTGGTGTTGCCAATTTTAAGCAAATTACATAAATTAAACATGTCAAATGTTTTTTTTCTGTTGTTTCAAAAACTGAACTATACAAGTTGTTTTTTTTGTTGTTTTTAAAAACCTGTATTTGAGCCCGGTTCTGGATAAGATGTTTTTGTGGAACGCGGATCTCTACCTCAGTAGCACACTCAAAATCACAAAACAGCACTTTATTACTATGCCATGTATATTTATTACCCGACTGCGTAAGCAGGAGCGTTGTTTTTCGAGTGTATGCATGTATGAATGTTTCTATATGAGCGCCTACTGCTACTGCCTAAACGGCTTGACCGATTTTGATGTGCAAGATGTCGTTAGATTTGTCTTCACTCTCTGAGTGTCACAGGCTATATTTTTTGTAATAATAATTATAATACCTCTCTCGTAAAAATATATATACTTATAATTATATATATAATATAATATTTATATTTATATTACCTATAATACTTTTTTTCGTAACCTCCATCTAACTTACAGGTATAATCATTTTCAGCGATTTCAGCATTTTATCTCACAAAAAAACGTACACTCAACAGCGTATCAAGCGTAACCAAATCGTAAATTAGACTGCAAAAATCTCTTTTATGCAGTCGGTTATTTTGTTTTTCTTTTAGTAAGTATAGATACTTGAGTCTGGGACGGTCACACTCAAAGCAACGCAACAAATCTATTCTGTACCAAGTCGTACATAAGCAAATATCTCACTATTTTACTAGTGAATAAATTATTAGGAAACTGCTTCTGCAAGCTTTGAATATCAAAAGATCTGGTTGATTAATTAGAATCAGTAATTACTATATCAAAGAGAAACTAATAAATCTATTTATCAGATTCCCATTATAGTAAATTGCTATATGTAAACAAGCCAATGTAATATTTAAATAAACGTGACATGAAGACAATAAACCTTATAGGACTGTGTCGCAGTAAATACAAACATCTATAGATGCATACCTATGTTATAAATACAGAGAAAACAAATTTATATTTCGAACTCTAATTTAGTAAATACTATTCACCATGAACATTAAAAAGTATTTAAAAACGATTTTTAAAAATCCCGTCACTTAAAAAGAACGCTGGATTGTTCGTAGTGACAGCGCCCTGCGCCACAGAATTAGTTATAGTCTTCATTACAACGACGCTCTGCACCATAGAATAGGTAGCAGTTATTAAACAAAAGATTAGCTCTTATGGTCTCATGTTATTTAAGATAGTCTGCCCTAAGCCACTGGAGTGAATAGACGTTGTGTAAAAAATATACGTATTATACTATGGAAATTAACGTGGTTTTCACACATTTTTAAATAAAAACTACGGGTCACTCACGTCTGTTTTGAGCCGAAATACGTGTGTGCTGCTCCTTTGAAAAAGACCGCCGAATGCGGTTGAAACTATAGTCGGATATTTCGGCTCAAAACAGACGTGAGTGACCCGTAGTTTTTATTTAAAAATATACGTATTAATTTATTTATTTTAATCCTACTTCTGTCATCAGTTCGTAATTCGATTGCATATAAGAGCGATTTTCGTATGTCACTCGTTTCTAAAATCTGAAAGTTTTTAGAATAGTGGTTGTAAAATCACTTTTTTGGTACGAATAACTTTGTTAGATGTGACAAAACAAAACGGATTTTAAATTTTTTTGTTTGAATCACATTCATGAAGTAAAGACGACACCTCGCACTTCAAATTTGGTAAAACCGTTTAGACTGTAGGAGGTTATATAGAAACATATACCCACATAAATGTATATGTATACATTTTTCGTGTCTATTTTTAGTTTTTGCTTTTTGTGGTGTTAACAAAGTGTTATTTTGTTTACAATAATAATATACGAATCATATTAATTACAGATATCGTCTGTCATTTACGAATTTTACATTTCACTGTATAATTATATAAAAGAGAAAGTAATTTTGTATAAAGATACCTGTGAACCTAGAGACGGGCATAGCCAATTTTTTGGTGAATCATCATCATCGTTTTCCATCACTACGCGGGTGAAACCGCGGGGTGCAGCTAGTATTCGATTAAACTCAAGTTTGAGTAAATAAAACAATGTTTCCTAAAGTTTTCATTACTATCATTTGAATTACACATTTTTTAAAGTAGTTTAATTTCAATTATTAAACATGTTGCCGATGTGATTTTTGCAAGTTTCTGTCAAACTCCTGAAAGAAAAAAATAATTTACTCAATAGTTTAATATTTTAGAGTGACTAAGTAATAAAATACTATAGCCACAGCGACAGGGTCCGCGAGTCTCCTCGGAATATCGATAAGTCGATAACTCTTGCGGCACGTCACTATAAATCAACAGCGTTGGATAGTGATGCCCACGTGCGGCTAACTAGTCGATAAATACGAGTCCGGTATGTTACGGTTCGTTTGCGAATTTACGGTAAATTACGGTATGAAATATTATAGACGCAGGATGGTAGAAATTCCATACTTTATTAAAAGGTTGTACTTGCAGTTTTTTTTTAAATCCTTGTGTCATGATTTGAATATTTGTTGTATGTGGTGTGCGGTGTTTTCAGTGTTGCGGAGTGGCAGCACTGCTATTTTCTTAATTTATATACTCTGGAGAACGGTGATCGAACAGAATGAACGCTACCCCGGATGATGGCGTGATGTTGTAATTTCGGGGAGGGGATATATCGCGGGCGGACGAGCGCGAGCGGCCCTTCGAAAGAGTAGTCGCGGCGTAACTCGGTAGTAAAAAGGCGGTCTTAGCGTCAGACCGCTCAGTGCAGTGAAATAAATGTAGTGAAATAAGTGCAGTGTTATAAGTAATAATAAAGCGTCATAAAGTTCAGACATGGAGTTTTCTTCATATATCAGAAGTGGCAATCAACCTGCGAGCCGAGCCCGGTAAAATCGTGAGTCACCCGCGAGATTATATTTTACCCTCCGATTATCGAATATTGATGTTAAAAATTTGTCACGCATATCGAATTGGAGAAAATGGTTCTTAAAAGTGTTGAAACAGGGTGTTAAAATAATTATAACGGGATATTCTTAATACGGGTAGACAGAATCTATTAAGATACTGCAATGAGATGTGATCTGGGTTACTCCCAGATTATTTTATTGTAGCACAGCGATTAAAGATTATAATCCGACGATTTTATTATAACCTAATGAAATTTCGATAGTGTGGTTGGGGCTACTCCCCGATAATTTTATCGTAATTTAAACGAAATGAAGTCTGTTGTAAGTAAGTCATTAGTAAATTATTTCGTTAACATCCCGAGAGACAAGTATACGAAAATATGTTTTTCTTGTTTGAGAACCATTTTTACTTTTTTTATTTGATTATGCTGCAGCCATTCAGAGGAACCATAGCGTGGTAATATTTTTTTTGGTGTGATGGTGAGAGTAGTGTTTTTAATAGTACAATGGCTATGGCATATCGGTCTGTGGCCGTGTCAGCGATCAGCAGTGTGTTATTTTTCTAGAAGACTAGTAAAGTGCTGCGAGTAAAATATTTTAATTCGGTAACTGGGCTACATTAATACAGCCAATTAAGCGAGCTTCTAAATGTAGTTTTTCTAGAATATTGCTAACAGTAATGCAAATAAAATATTATGGTAAACTTAACAGCTATCTAGCTGTTAAGGTTGGGCTCCACTAAAATTGTGTTCAGATTCAGAACACTTGTTGATGTAAATTTGGTGCAGACCTTTTGCAGTGCGCGAACTTGATCACAATAGTAGATTGCCTGTGTCCACCACCTCAGTTGTGCGTAACTTTAGTATGCGTGCTGTACGGTACATTTGTACACGAACATTTATACCTCGGAAATGTGCTTTACTTTCAGTTTAGTGTGTAAACATGTGTGCGAGTGCGTCTTCGCGGGTACACCGCAAGAAGGAGTGCGCGACAAAAGTTCACGGTTTGTCCAATAGAGTGCGCGCACAGTTTGCTGGTGCTGCCCGTAAGAGTTCACCAAGAAATATATTTATGCTGCACTCTGTGCGGTACAGAGCCGCACACTGGTGGAATCCTGTCTTTACGGCCATTTAGGGCGAGTTGTACTGTGTTCATTTTTCTGTAAGGTTAATAAAGTACCGCAAGTAAAATATTCTAGTACGACAACTAGTCTACTACAACTAGTAGCACTGTCTTTAGTCGTGTACGTATGCTATACCATGAAGCGAAATTTTGGTATTGTATCTCCACCTGCAACACTATAACTACTTTGTGACGTAACTATTGTAAGATCTTGAACCACATAAGTGTGTCAAACGAAATTTTATATGAGTAGAGCTACAATATTGATGGATTTACCAGAGTATCACTGCGTAAATATTTAATACAGAAGTCTGTTTACGAAGTTTAATTATACAGAGATAACATAGTTCGATTGACTTAAAATCTTAATTGAATTTCAAAGGCATGTATAACCTCAGAAATAGTACCATTGTGTACCGATAACTTGTCGCGAATATTTATCCGTTGACGCCTTGTAATCATGGAGGCGGAATTTAAAGCCGCGCTAAGATATCAGAGTATCGACAGTGCTGAAAATTAAAGTGCATTTCTTAGTGTTAACAACTACACTTAGTGTTACTGCAAGTTTGAAATTCAAGGATTTTTAGTGTTTACCAGTTTGTTAGCTGCAGTCATGTAGGTGAACTGCAGGGAAAATGTTCCAAAGAGTGCCATGTATGTGTGCCGTAAAGTTGAAGTTCGTAGATTTGATGATGTTATCGCTGCAACCATGTAGGTGAGCTGCAGGGTAATATTCTAAAGAAGTATGGCCATGTAGGTGTGCCGTAAGGAAAGTTCGAAGATTTGATGATGATTTCGCCGCAGCCATATAGGCGCGTTGTAAGGTTGAAGTTTGAAGATTTGACGATGTTTGAAGTTTGAAGTTTTGATGATGTTTGAAGTTTGAAGATTTGACGATGTCAAAGTTTGAAGATCTGATGATGTTTTCGCTGCAACTATGTAAGTGAGCTGTAAGATTGAAGTTCAATTATTCAATGATGTTTTAGCTGTAATCATGAAGGTTTGGTTTCAGGATGATAATTTTAACCGGTCACGGAACACTTAGCTTCCAGCCATGAACGTTTTAAACTGCAGCAGGTCAAGCCTATTCAAAGGAAGGTAGAAGCTCCAAACTGTATTTAATCCAAAATAACTTGATTAACTCAATTTTGTATAATATATATTATATATGGTGTGCAAGAGTGTGCACAGATCTTGTATTTTAGTGGATTTGATTAATCCAGTCGATTAATGATCATTTTAATGTGATTATGTTAAGCGTTGAATAGCAGAATCATTGATCGGACTTTCCCAGAACCTGAGCACCTGACTTTTAATGATGATATAAGGTTATAATTCCAGTTTTGATGTAGTTTCGAGTTTCATAGAGAAAATTTAAATCATATATGAGAGATCAACCGATCGGACACGCAGCAAATAACCTTGACGAATGCCACTATGCTTGAAATTTCCGAAACGTACTAATTAGAATCGACTAAGTCACTTACTTTTGATAAAACGTGTATAGTGCGTTAGAGCGAATAAATTTATGAGTAATCTGTTTGCAATTATTAGACTCTCAATTATTATGGTTATTATTATTATATTATAGAGAGAATGGAAATTACTCCATCGATAAGATTCATGAATTGATAAATGAGTAAGCCTAAGACATTTTCCGAAAAATACTATTCGGTTAAGGATTATTATAAAAATATATATAGTTATCAGCGATCTGTATGTGCCAACGTAATTAGATGTCATGTTTTGAACACCCACGTTATTTTTCGCAACTGCAGAGCAGTGTCTACACTTTGTTGAATTGTCCGCTGGACAGTGACGTAGGCAGTGATGAGCGTTGACAATTATCGTAAAATATATATAAACAAATCTGTATGTTAAATGAACCACTCGATAATATTACAAAACTATTAATCGATAGTAAACGTACGTAGTAAACGTTTCTTTGAGAGAAACCCATTTTATGCCTTGAATGAGTTGATGAAAATAGATCTTACTGAATTCTCGTTCTAATGGAACAGCGGATCATATTTTCTACTTTCTTCCATAAGTGGATTGGCATATTTTTTTATTATTCTATTTTGGCCTTTTGAACATTATTATGAATATTGACATAAGTTTGACGACATCCTTTTATTATTTATTATGTTATTGGATATAAAAATGACATAAATAAATAGAATATATTATATCTAAATTAATAAAAACTACGTTAAATTGTATTTTATAACAGAAAAAGCTTGGAGTACAAACATAACAAAAAAATACTAATTTGAAAAGGGCTTTTCTAATATAACACTTTTGTTACAAGCCTAAGAAATAATTTGACTTTGAATTTAAGCGATGACCGAAGTTTCTTATCACGAACTAAAGATAATTCAAAGAGAGAACTGATTGATCAGTTTCATATTTCAAACAAAGTAGCCTCTAAACTAGATTGCACCGGTGGCGGTTTTATTGTAAAAGTACAGTTTATGAGTTCAAAAATTAGTCAAATATAAAAACCGAATATTCATAATTAATTTATTTCTTGCAAAATAGGTATACAAACATGTGGTCTTATGATAGTAATAACATTTGGTCCTCTATTTTTGCTGTCAAAGCGTGCAAGTATTTCTAGGTTCTAGATCAATATCGTTAAATATCGTTCGTGCATATGAACATTTTGATAAATCTATTATAATTTTGGTAAGCGTATAACAGAATCGGATCCAGCATACGAAAATTAATCGATAAATAAAAAAATATCTTCATTAAAAATAAGCAATATTTGATAGGACTGGTAACGTTTCCGAAATATGATTTTTAGTTGAAATAAAACAGCAACTATCAAAATCACCACTGGCTTGTACTCAGTGCAAGAGCAGTTATGATATGACTAGTCGACATCATATAGACCTTTAAAAAAAAAAAAACAACAGAAATTAGTAAGACAAATATTGAGACTAATTTTATTTATGGAAGTGATTACCTGCTTCTTCTCTTTTGATGCTTTAGTATTAGTTCAGGTGTGCACTAAAAGGAATTAAGTATGCTTCTGTGTATAAACATTCTCAGTCTTTACCTACTGTTGAGGACGCCGAGCCCTGAGCTACGGGAGGACGACCGCGGGACGCGGAACGAGGCGCAGAGGGGGTGCGGGCGAGCCGGCGCGCGGCGCCGTGATTGGAGGACGCGACCGACGCGTACCCTCGCACCTGTGCGCTAGTCGCGGTAGAATAAGTTAGTTTAAATAAGCGTCCATTGAATTTGTACAGTCAGTCTGTTTTGTAACTTCGCACTGTAGACATCGACTTGGAATAAAACAACGAACGAAAAGAGAAGAACATTTTATTTATACAGTCCACTGCACAGGATTCATCGGATCGAGTCCTGAACATTTGGTCCTTCGAGAGCCGGATCGAACGTGGAGCAGCGAGCATTTGTTCCGTCGAACGCCGCATAGAACGTGAATCAGCGAGGATCGGACTCCGCACGTGTTATTTTCTTCGAGTGCCGATCGTACTTAGAAAATAATGGTGTTAACAAGGAGTCAAGCTGACGTCACTGAGCAAGCCGAACTACAGAGAATCGAAGGGGAACGAACAAGACTCAGCAGGGTTCCTCCGGCATCACCCTCGATGCCGGTGGGAGAGGAAGCTGCTGCCAGACCGGAAGCAGCACCTGCCCTCGTCAACCAACGTACGAACATGGAACGTGAACGAGCAGCCTCGCCACAGCACTCGCAAAGAACGACGAACTCTACTTTGCAACTGCGACTGGCAGAACTGGAGGCAGCCGAGAAGCTTGCAGCAATCAAGCGAAGAGAACTGGAAATGGAAGCGGATCTCGTGAAGAAACGCCTGGCCGCGCAGATCGCAACCATCGAGGAAGCGGGCAGCGTACGGGACGAGCCGTTACATTCGAACAGAGTTGAACATCGTCAGCGCGTCGATGACTGGCTGCAGGGTGCCGCCGCTGCTGAACGGGGGGAGCGCGATGACTCATTGCGCCCACATGAAACGGAGGAACGCCGTCGGTTACGCTTCGATACCGACCGCAGAGACCGATCGTTGACACCGACACCGGGCCGGTCTCGCAGCTACGGATCCCAGATAGCTGAAGCATTGGACCGGATGGCCAGACCGCAGCGACGATATAATTGTGATTTACCTCAGTTCAGTGGTGCGGTATGTGAATGGCTACCGTTCAAAGCAGCATATCGTGAATCGACTGAGATGTTTAAAATACCACATGCAGAAAACGTGATGCGCTTGAGATCGGCGCTGGTCGGGGAGGCGCGGGAAGCCGTGTCCGCTCATCTATACGCGGATACCAACCCCGACACGATAATGGCCACGCTAGAACAAAGTTTCGGGTCACCAGAAGTATTAGTGGACAAGATAATCGAGGACTTACGAAAAATACCACGTTTGGGTGCGTCGGCCAAAGAACTGAACAGTTTAGCAGTGAAAGTGCAAAACGCGGTGTGTGTGTTGCAAGGACTTGATCGGCGTGGTTATATTTACAACCCGCAACTCACACGAGAGATAATGCTGAAGCTTACTCCGACAATCAAAAGCAAGTGGTACGACTACGCATATGCGAACAGTGACACCAAGGACCCAGATTTTGTGACGTTGTCGCGATTTTTGATGCGTGAGGCCAACGTCGCGCTACGATACGCATATGAAACCCCAGCATCGTCTTCTACGACCACAAGAACCGAAGTAAAACCGAACGTGAATACGAACATAAGAAGAAAAGCGAGCGTCTACAGCACTGATAAGGATACCGAGTGCGAACAGATTAACCGATGCTCGCGATGCAGTAAGCCACACGAACTGTCATTGTGTGCGGATTTTCGAGCGATGAAAATCGATGACCGGTGGAATCACGTAAAAGAAAAGGGACTCTGTTTCAAGTGCATACACAAAAAACACCATCGAGCGCAGTGTAGAGAAAAGCCGTGCGGAGTGAACAAGTGCCGCCGCCCTCACCATGCCCTGCTGCATCAAGATGACAAGACCATGTCGGCGAATACAGAACCGGCCGCGCGAACCGCGGAATCAAGCAGTACAAGCCATGAGGGTGACGTGTTATCAGTAACAACCACCTCCAATGTTACTGATAAACGCGGCGGAATACTACTGAAAGTGTGTCCTATCGTGGTGTCCGGTCCCAAAGGAGAGACGCGATCATACGCTCTGTTGGATGAAGGCGCGACTATAACCCTTATCGACAGTGAATTGGCAACGAAAGTCGGCGCCGACGGACCCAGTCAACCCCTGCGTATGACCGGCGTGAATATGTCCCAGAACGAAGCTACGAGCAAGCTTGTGACTATTCGGCTACGTGGTGCGAGCGAGACGGCATCATACACCGTTAAAGCGCGCACAGTCAACGAATTAAGACTGCGAGAACAGACTGTACCGAACGCGCTACTACAATACCAACATCTGCGAGATCTCGAAGAGCAAGTGTGCTACGAACGAACACGCCCGCTTATACTCATCGGAAGTGACTACTGGGAGCTCATTGTTTCACGAGAGTTGCGCATTGGCGGCGCAAACCAGCCTGCAGCATCCCGAACGGAGTTGGGCTGGGTGATACATGGAACCGTCCCACGCAGTCTCATCTACAGCCACGAGAGCGTCTTGCACATATACACGCCCGATCGACGTATATGCGAGAGCGAGACGCACGATATGCGCCTACAAGAACTAGTAGAGCAGCATTTCAAGATCGAATCCTTGGGTGTCGCTCTCAAACCCCGAGTTAGCGACGCGGACGAACAAGCGGTGAAGACATTTAACGAGACAGTGAAGAAAGTCGACGGCGCGTATGAGGTGGGGCTACTATGGAAACAGCCGAACGTGACTATGCCACCGAGTTACGCCGCCGCCTTAAATCGTCTAAAAGGCATCGAAAAGAAGATGGACGCTGACACCGGTTTTGCGAAGGACTACGCCGCTCAGATCGGTAACCTGCTGAGCAAAGGATACGCCGTGCCGTGCGACGGGACCGAAGCACAAAGTCCCATCTGCTGGTATCTGCCACACTTTGCGGTTACCAACCCGAACAAACCGGGGAAGCGGCGCCTAGTATTTGACGCGGCGCATCGAAACAGTGGAGTGAGCCTTAATGATCAACTACTAGAAGGCCCTGATTTACTGCTGCCGCTGCCGGGAGTCATCTTCCGCTTCCGAGAGAGAGAAGTCGCTGTCACCGCCGATATTGAAGAAATGTTTTTGAGGGTGAAGATCCGTCCGGAAGACCAGCCTGCCCAGCAGTTTCTATGGAGAGGAAGCGACCGAACGAGCCCGCCGCGCGCCTACAAGATGACCAGTATGATCTTCGGCGCGGCCAGCTCACCCTTCCTCGCCCATAGCGTGCGCAATCACAACGCGCACGCGCACGCTCAGACACACCCGAGAGCGCTAGTGGCGATAACCAATAGTCACTACATGGACGACCTGGTCGACAGTTACGACGATGAAGAGGAAGCGCGGTGCACTATCAAAGAGCTACGAGAAGTGCACGCTAACGCCGGCTTCACATTGCGAGGCTGGAGTTCAAACAAACCAGGGGCATTGATCTACGAGCGAACGAGCCTACGCGACTGGGGGGAGTCGCTAGCAACAAAATACTCGGATTATTTTGGAACGCGAGAAACGATGAGTTGGGATTCAACACTGCCATGCATCGAGTGCCAGACGACGTGCGCGCGCAGAACCGCGCGCCCACAAAGCGCGAAGCACTGAGCGCAGTAATGTCTCTTTATGATCCGCTCGGGTTGGTCAGTAACTACACCATCCGCGGAAAGATTATACTTCAAGACTTATGGAGAACGAACACAGGATGGGACGAATCAATCCCGCAGGAGAACGCCGATCGATTTGCTGTTTGGATAAGTCAGTTACAAGAAATAACGAGCCTACGACTACAACGGAGCTACGGTCTAAGACGAAGCACACCTTCCGACCATCACGAAAACGTAGAACTACATGTGATGTGTGACGCGAGCGAACAGGCCTTCGCTACGATAGCCTACTGGCGGATTATACGTCGTGATGACAAGATCGACGTATCACTTGTCGCAGCTAAAGCGAAAGTGGCGCCACGACGCACTCAGAGTATACCTCGACTCGAGTTGCAAGCGGCCGTTATCGGAGCGAGACTGGCGGACACAATCAAGCGAGAACATCGGATCAAGATAGCACGAGTCGTATACTGGACCGATTCGTCGACCGTGCTACAATGGATATACAACGACCAACGACGGTATACACCATTCGTCGCTCACCGACTCGGAGAGATCTCTGAACTGACCGACAAGAACGAGTGGAGATGGCTGCCGACGGAGCATAACGTCGCTGACGACGCGACCCGGCTGAGTGACACGTCAATCTCCGCCGACGACCGATGGTTCCGAGGGCCATCATTTCTACATGAAACAGAGGACAAGTGGCCGTCTCGGATAACCGACGAAGAAGAAGACAAGGAGGTCCTATTTACGACCGAACTGGAAGCATCTTTGTCAGAGTGTCTACCGAAGCCGACGAGATTCTCAAAGTACGAGAAGTTAGTACGCGCGACCGCATGCGTGCTAACATTTATTGATAAATGCCGTCGACGAGCAGCACGCGTCGAGTTAGAACATATCGAGCGCGCCGAACGATTGTTGCTGCGGCACGCGCAAGAAGAGAGCTTCAGTGCCGAGCTCCACAGTTTGAGAAACGCTCGCCCGCTATCAAAGTCGAGTCGTTTATACAAACTGGACCCGGTGATCGAGGATGGAGCATTGCGTGTGAGAGGTCGCATTGGAGCATCGAGCGCGCCCGCTGATCTAAAGCGCCCAATAATATTGGACGGGCGGCATCACGTGACTAGACTACTAGTGATGCGAGAACACTGCAACGCCGGTCACGCAAACAGGGAGCGCGTGACGAACGATTTGAGACAACGATACTGGATCATTCACCTGCGACCTACCGTACGAGCCGTGGAACACCGATGCAAGTTCTGTCACACAAGGAAGGCCAGACCGAACGAACCGACACGAGGGGACCTACCACGAGCCCGCTTGGACCCCTACCACCGACCATTTTCTAACTGCGGCATGGACTACTTCGGGCCTATGTTGGTGAAAGTAGGAAGAAGGAGAGAAAAGCGGTGGGGCGCGCTGTACACATGTCTCAGCACACGCGCCGTGCACTTGGAGATCGTGAATTCACTTACGAGCAGCTCAGCTATCATGGCTCTACGGCGGATGGCGGCACGGCGAGGATGGCCGTCACATATGTATTCAGACAACGCCACGACCTTTCGCGGGGCAGATCGGGAGCTAAGAGAGGCCTACGAGGAGTGGGCCCCCGTCTTGCGTGAGGAGGGGTTACTCCATCGGATGAAGTGGACCTACATACCTCCCGGAGCGCCCAGACACGGAGGAGCGTGGGAAAGACTAGTACGGTCTGTGAAAGCGGCGCTAGCAGTAACGTTGCGAGAACAAGTACCAACGGAGGAGGTACTACAAACACTGCTGACCGAAGCAGAACACTCCATCAACGGGAGGCCGTTGACGTACGTGAGTGTGAGTGACAGAGACCCTGAGGCACTCACTCCGAACCATTTCCTGCTGGGTTCGTCGAGCGGCCTGCCAACAACGGGCCCCTGCAAAATGGCGGACCTACGAACTTGGCGAGCGAGCCAGGCGCTTGCCGAGTCTTTCTGGCAGCGCTGGCTGAAGGAATACTTGCCCACGCTGACGCCACGAGGAGCACCGAGTGACCACTCGAAGAACATGAAGATCGACGACGTGGTCGTCGTAGTCGATCGCACGCTACCGAGGAATATATGGCCGATGGGAATCGTGACGGCTACCTACCCTGGACCGGATGGTGGCGTGCGAGTCGTCGACATAAGAACGAAGAGCGGAACCTTCAGGCGTCCAACATACAAGCTCGCCGTCCTGGAAGCTGCAGAAGAAGGCTGCGCAAGCTACGCCGGGGGGAGAGTGTTGAGGACGCCGAGCCCTGAGCTACGGGAGGACGACCGCGGGACGCGGAACGAGGCGCAGAGGGGGTGCGGGCGAGCCGGCGCGCGGCGCCGTGATTGGAGGACGCGACCGACGCGTACCCTCGCACCTGTGCGCTAGTCGCGGTAGAATAAGTTAGTTTAAATAAGCGTCCATTGAATTTGTACAGTCAGTCTGTTTTGTAACTTCGCACTGTAGACATCGACTTGGAATAAAACAACGAACGAAAAGAGAAGAACATTTTATTTATACAGTCCACTGCACAGGATTCATCGGATCGAGTCCTGAACACCTACAATTAAGTTTATTAAAACCTAGTCAAGTAATTTCTGCTCTACTGTTACATCAGTACTATAAATATTGGATGGGAAAATAAATATGTCCACATTCTCGGTTTGAGTACTGTTAGTATGTAATGTGTACAGTATTTTTTCTAGCTAACGTGTCATCAAAATAGTGATGACGTATTTGACAAACAACCAACAACTCTATCCTCAAAGAGATTCATATACGAGATAGATTATCGTCGACTGGGTAATTGCAAATACTGAAGTTCTTTGCGCAGACCTCAAGAAAAGAGCACTCGACGGAGAGCCTTTCGCAGCATATGCATGGCCGTGTAGAAGGCAAGCGAAGTCCTGGTCGATCACCAACACGTTGGACCGACCTCATTAGAAAAGCTACGCAGTCCACCGAAGTAGAGTGTACTCGCAATGCAACCGACCGGCAGAAATGGAGAAGCATCGCGAGAAGAGCAGCTGGCCTGGAGAGTGACGGTGACGGCGAGGAGCCACCGCCATTGCAACTACGACCACTCTGACTAGAGTGTACGATTAAGAAGAAGAATTTGGCAAACAACAGATTAAAATCCGACAGATGTCAACTCAGGGCATCTGTGATGTGAAGTGATTCAACTTGATAGTACATCAATTTAATGGTAAACAGCAACAGGTATACGCCAGTCAAATAACGGTTGGTGAAGGACTGACAATGGATCAGCTACCTGTAGTTTATCGTGACTAATTTGTCCCTATGATAATGAAATTTAGTGATTAGAAAATAATAATACTTCTGACATTCTAAACTGACAAAATTTTGCTCATGTGCTTTGCCGATCATCCACAAGCTTGACAGAAATTAATGCGGTTGTAGCGACTTGCTAAGAAAAAAAAAGGGGTTTGGAAAATTATTTCCGTTCTCTAATTCTCTCTATTACTCGGATTTGGGGAGTATACGTTACACAATTTTAAAATGCTATTTGGTAATGGCAGGACAATGACAGAAATACAGTTTAAAATGTTGATTCCTATGAGAGCACTTACAAAATTAACGTACTCGTGTCACCAAATTATTACTGGAGCTGGTTTGAGTTGGATCTAAATTTGAATTTATGTGTAATTATTTTTGGACGAAATTTGCTATCATTTTATTCAAGCTTTGTCGTTGGTCATTTTAATGTTTGGACGAAGAACAAAAAGGAGTATTTATAGAGTTTTTCATAAAAAAAAAAGTCTACAAGTCCAAGTCTACAAGGTTTGAATGCTACTTCAGTGGCCACTACAACATTGGGACATTTATATAATGATGCTGTCGTTCGCAATCACTAAGCCAGAGGAGGAAGTAAATGAGTAACCGACAGTAAATTAATAATGCGAATTGAATAAGTTTTTATGTACTTTTTTTAATTATATACCAAACCTCTGGAAATACCAGAATATATACTCGATCCGTACAACATATTTGTACAACAATGATTTATCTGCATAGTGTACATTTATGTGTACACGAATAGGAAGCCTCCGGTTCCCAGACCAGCTAGAATAAACATAAAATAATTGTCATATTTAAAAACGAATCCGAGTGTCATGATTACTTGTATCTACAATAATAACTAGTTACGACAACGTATACTACAAAGTTTAGTGTGCCATAAGTAGTTTTATAAAATTAGCATAATAATTACTGTTTAACTATTTTATTTTGCAGCAAATCTTTAAGGAGTCCAAAGGGTTCGATATGATTAATCAGACTTGCTTTAAGAGAGTTGTTGTGCATCGGGACGTTGCACAAAAGCGGATGGCCGAGTGTCATGATTTGAATATTTGTTGTATGTGGTGTGCGGTGTTTTCAGTGTTGCGGAGTGGCAGCACTGCTATTTTCTTAATTTATATACTCTGGAGAACGGTGATCGAACAGAATGAACGCTACCCCGGATGATGGCGTGATGTTGTAATTTCGGGGAGGGGATATATCGCGGGCGGACGAGCGCGAGCGGCCCTTCGAAAGAGTAGTCGCGGCGTAACTCGGTAGTAAAAAGGCGGTCTTAGCGTCAGACCGCTCAGTGCAGTGAAATAAATGCAGTGAAATAAGTGCAGTGTTATAAGTAATAATAAAGCGTCATAAAGTTCAGACATGGAGTTTTCTTCATACTTGTCTAGAATTGAGGATATTTTAGACTAATATTCATAAAATAATATCAAATAGCAAAAATATGTTGCACCAAAATTGGTGAAATGATTGAAAGGGTTTACGAAAAATACATCGCATCAAAATTTGAATATCACAAACGTTCGACAGCAAAAATAATTTTGGTACATAAAAGTTTTTTAAACATACATATTATAATATATTTATATATGACGGCGCATTCGATCATTGAGGGTAAACAGTTGTTTACTCTGACGCAACACCGAGCGCTAGGACAGCAGTGGGGGCCGGCGGCCGTTATTACATCGCTAGACGGCAATCGGTTCGCATGGCGACTTGTGCTACGTGTTCGGTGGAGTGTTAACTGATTTTAGTGTACTTAGCAATTGGACAATTTAATCAAGAACTTATTTCGTGTCGATCATTGTAATTTGCCTAACATTATAACGCATAACTCAACACCGTCTTTCCATTCTCCTCGCCCGACTACCCACGCCTGCCTGCGGCCAAGCATGGAAGCTGATGATAAGGTGGACGTCTCTCATGTCCCTTTATCAGAAGTGGGATGCGAAGGGCAAGCTTCAGGAGAATTGAGCGACGATCGTGAACAAGCCTCGCAGGGCTTTTTGCGAAATATGGAAAACTTGCTATCCAGACTCCTGAAGACAACACAGCCGCTTCCGACCACAAACAATACTGCTGCTAAGCTAATTTGCTTCGACCCAGACGAGAATGACGCGGACATAGAGGGTTGGTGCAGAGTGACGGAGATAATCGTGAAGAGTAGAAAACTAAACGGCGCGGAACTTTTGCTAGCACTTACACACGCTCTTCGAGGACGTGCAGCTACGTGTTTAACCAAGCTGCAAGCTTCACAGTTGACATGGGACCAGATAAAAGAAGTACTCCTCGCGAAATTTGGAAAGCCGATGCTACCCCAAGACACTAAGATTCCACGACGACGAGATACTAAGATTCCAGGTTAGTCCGAAAGAAACAGCTTGTGACTCGGCGACGCGTCTTTGGACTATGATAGAACGGATTCCTCGCACCGAAATGCCAGAAGATGTCATCACGGGATTTGTGTGTTCCGTTTTATCCCAAAAAGATGGCATTATGCGTCGTGAACTACAGTCCTGCAACGTGACTACTAGAAGCCAACTGTGCCGGGTACTAAGGGGCATCTCTTCGAAGCGAAAGCTTGAAGGACAAGACAGTGATGACAATGAAGCAAAAAGGAGGCGACTTAACGAACCACGTTTCACGGAGGCATGTCATCGATGTGGACTGCCGGGGCACAAACAAGCAGACTGCCGCAGACGTCGTGAAGGCTCCAACGACAGGGCCGTTACAAGAGCTACTGAGCACCCCCGCCAGTTGCCGACTTCCTCGCGGTCTCCCACCTGCTTCGTGTGCGGTCAACAGGGCTACATTGCCTCGACGTGTCCGGACCGCAAGGGACCCAACGAGCGGCCAGCAGTCAAAGAAGTCCACCTGTGCGAGCGGAGACCAGCAACGGGGACCTTGACAACATCTTCCGGTGAGCCCGTTTCCTTTCTCTGTTACAGTGAGTCCGCCTGCTTGCTAGTAACTTTAAGTTTACCCCATAGACGGACAGGCACTATGCGTAATGATTTTGTGCACCTTACGGGGATAGGACAAAGCAACGTCGTAAAATGTGACTTCAAATTCTCAGTCCGATCAATATTCAAGGCATCTCACTAACCATGTTATTCCATGTCCCAACACTGCTATTAGCGAAAAAGCCATTGTAGGCCGGAGGTTTTCTAGATAGCGGTACGGTCGAAGTAAGCAACGGTTGAATTATTTTCTCTTTGCGTGAGGCGTGGTAGATAAAGCGTGTAAAATTGACTTTATCAAAATTGATACTGATTTACAAGGCGAAGATAGAGCGGCACTTAAAAAAAAACACAAATAATCTGATTAGTTCACGGATCATGTACCCACACGTCGCGTCTGGTTATTTGCGCATAGGACCTAAAGACCCAAATAAAATCGTGCAGCGGCGTCCTTATAGGTTGTCCGCGGAAATAGAGGTAGTTAGGGATAAAATTTAAAATCTTCTCGAAGCAGGTGTGCAGGAAAGCACATCAGCCTTTACCAGTCCGAAACTACTCGTAAAAAAGAAAGACGGTTCCGATAGGATGTGCATCGACTATCGTGAGCTGAATCTCGATATCACTTGTACGATTTAGAAACCTTAACGGTTTCACGCGGTCGAACACTTTAGGTACTACTTATACGGACAGCATTTCAGTGTTTACGATTTGTAACTCGCTAAAAGCCTCAAAGTCCAAAACTGATCTCACACTTCGTGTTTACCAGTGGTGGGTCATTCTCCAGGCCAATGACTTTGACATAGTTCACAAATAAGACAGCAACGTGGAGTACGCTGATTTCCTCTATAGAAACCCCCCAGTCGAACCATTAACAGTGTGCTACGAGGCCGGTTCTTCTGTAAAGATCAAACCTGCCCAATTTGTGGACTCCTGTATTGTATGTAGAGCATCCAAGGGCCCATCCGGCGTTACCCAAGTAAGACTTCACCCGATTCCGAAGGTCTCTACCCCATACGATACATTTCGATATAACTGGTAAACTCAGTAGCAAAAGTGACCAAAAAGAATATGCTTCAGTAATCATCGATGCTTTCACTAAGTAGGTATATCCTCCTTTGAATATACGTCTTCCCTGGACTCAACAAGCGCGGCTTATCACCACCGGCTCTAGTAAGGCAAATGGCGAAGCCGAACGAGTCATGCGCACACTTAAAAGTGTACTCACCATTGTCGAGAATAACCCTAACGTGACGAACTCCTTGACATACAGTTAGCCTTAAACAGTACGAGGTCCCGGATCCCGTTCCCGCCTATCAGCAAAGTATTAGAGAACGATAAGTACGAGTTAAAAAAAAAAATATCGACGGATCTAACATAATCTACAAATTCGCACACGAGAATTTGCGCCTGGTGCCTGGAGGTCTTGGCGGTTTACTGAAAGTGGGCTACTACAGGAGCAAATGATGATGAAGGGGCGGCCGAGACGGCGGGTCAGAGTCAAATAGATGAAGCGATATTATCAGACGACGATTGTGATACGATATCGGTCTCTAGGATACATACCGCGACCGCCGGCTCTGCTACCCTTCAGCGTCAGATTGTGAAGATTTCCCGGATGTATGATGCGTAGGTCTGTCAAACCGTTTGTTTGGTTGCGTGTTGGTAGTTGCAGCTATCATATGAGATGATGTGCTGCTGGTCCAGCTGCGAGGCCGTCCGGTCCAAGTCGCCATATGAGATGACGAGTCTTGGTCGTAGGGACCCCTCGAGCTAGGTTCATTTGCATGAGGGCAAATGAAGTGTGTGTCGTAGGAGAAAGCTGCGAGGTCTTCCGGTCCAAGTCGCCATATGAGATGACGAGTCTTGGTCGTAGGGACACCTCGAGCTAGGTTCATTTGTATGAGGGCAAATGAGGGGTGTGTGTATTCACACGTGGAACTATATGGGTACTGTGTGTACGTGTATATACGTCAGGATAGGACGAGCGTAGTGAATGTGATGATCCAAGTGGTTTCTTTTCTACCTTTACAGACTAACTGAGCTTCAAGCGAAGCAGAGGCGAGGAGCGCACGAGGACGTGCGCATGTCAGTATGGCCGTGACGGCGCATTCGATCATTGAGGGTAAACAGTTGTTTACTCTGACGCAACACCGAGCGCTAGGACAGCAGTGGGGGCCGGCGGCCGTTATTACATCGCTAGACGGCAATCGGTTCGCATGGCGACTTGTGCTACGTGTTCGGTGGAGTGTTAACTGATTTTAGTGTACTTAGCAATTGGACAATTTAATCAAGAACTTATTTCGTGTCGATCATTGTAATTTGCCTAACATTATAACGCATAACTCAACACCGTCTTTCCATTCTCCTCGCCCGACTACCCACGCCTGCCTGCGGCCAAGCATGGAAGCTGATGATAAGGTGGACGTCTCTCATGTCCCTTTATATATATTATTACAATAGAACAAATTTATGTATTTAATATACACAAAAATGAAATGGAATGATACTCATATTTGCAACAGGATTTAATATTTATTACGCTTTTACGCCTTTTAGTTATAGTTTTAGTGTCGAGTGCAGAGCATTGCCACATAGGATTTAGAGTTATTGAAGTCTAAAATTATGTGTGGAATTGAACTGGGAATGGTAAGTGTAATGTTAAGTTGTACCTTTCTAATAAAATATATAACCTCCTCCTTTTTTGAAGTCAGTCAAACATGTAATAATATAATAATGCCTACACATACATATTACATTAACGTTCTAAGAAAACAACATTTAATTTTCTCCTTGTGCTAATTCCAAAAAGTAGATACGTGACACGTATCCGTTTACAAAACATAAAAATCCCCGCACAGTCTATTATTTCAACATTACGACCATGGAACCCGATACTAATCTGAACTAAATAACACGCTTTCCCTGTATTACACTCAAGAAGCCGATGAAACTATTCCAGCACGGGTCGTAAAGCTGCCTACTCACACAATAACTGTCAAATGGGACGGCCCTTTGTATAACTGTCATTAAAATATTCGCTTCTCGTGTCAATGTCATTATGATAATCGTAAACAAGAGTTCGTTTACTTAATAAAAATGAACGTTTTTATTATGTCGTAGACTATACTTCTGCGACGCTCGACTACACTATATTGCGAATTTATATAAGTAATATTTTCGTTGTGTTTTTAATCTAATACCTTTATATGAGCAATTCTTGTATATATATAATCTGAATCTCGGAAACGGCTCCAACGATTTTAATGAAATTTGGTTTGTAGGTAGATTAGGGGACGATAAATCGATCTTGCTAGGTTAAATTTTTAGTGAGACCGGGTTTGCTCGTATTTTCAGTCATAAAAAATCCGAGTGGAGCTCGGTCTCCCTGGTACTATAATAATAATATGTAAGTATTTAGTTACCAAATATACCGAGCCAGCTAAGCGAGGTAATTAATGTTTTTACAAGTTTAGTGTAAGTTTAGAAAATTCAAAATACCTCGACAATAAGAATATGGCTGAACCCATTTTGATGAAACATAGCTAAAATACCCTCGACAAAATCCTATCTCAAACTAAAAAATAAAACTAGATCAAAATAGGTCCATACGTGACTTGCTATTCACTTTCCTATAGGCCGCTTGGATGATATTTTAGCAGTTATTTTGTTATAAAAACCAAAGCACTGCATCGATTTTGATAAAATCTATATGGGACCACCTCTGAAGTATGACCTACCAAATACAAAAATAATCATCAAAATCAACGCACAATTAGCTGAGTAATCAGTGAACAAACATACAAAAAAACATACAGATCGAATTGATAACATCCTTCTTTTTGGAAGTCTGTTAAAAAATATTACAAAACCTAGGTTTTAGGGTTCCGTGCCCAAAGGGTAAAAACGGGACCCTAATACTGAGACTTCGCTGTCTGTCACCAGGCTGTATCTCATGAACCGTGATAGTTAGACAGTTGAAATTTTCACAGGTGATGTATTTCTGTTGCCGCTATAACAACAAATACTAAAAAACAGAATAAAATAAATATTTAAGGGGGCTCCCATACAACAAACGTGATTTTTTGCTCGTTTTTGCTCGATATTGATAACGGCAACAGGTAGACGCTTGAAATATTCACTGAATATTGATTTATATTATTCACTCTAAAAATTAATAATTAAATTAAAATAAAATTCATATTTAAGGGAAGCTCCCATACAACAAACGTGATTTTTTTGCCGTTTTTATAGATAATGGTACGGAACCCTTCGTGCGCGAGTCCGCCTCACACTTGGCCGGTTTTATTTTAAATCAATCTGAGTATAATTTTATTACATCTGTGGACACAAACACGAGTGTGTAGTCACCGGCCCATTGCACCTGCAGTAATGCGGCAAGTCGTGGAACATTGCCAAAACTTATAAATGTTTGATTTTATGCTCCAAGCTATTTGATTTTAGTTGGATTGCACTTTTGTCAGATTTATTGGCTGGATAACTGACGTGGAACGTAATGCAATCAGACTATAGGGTCGACTGAATAATTCTGTTAATATTATAAAAGCGAAAATAAGTATACCTGTCTCTTTTCACGTTTCCATGTGTGTCAATGTTTGTTTGTCACATTTTTATGGGTAAACGGATGAACAGATCTTTACAATTTTAATAAGTATATATATACCGTGTACATTGGAAAAAGACACATTATGGTAACATTTTCGAGATAAACAACGTCATCTTTCATTAAAAACCCACTCATTTCTCATTGAATTGCCAGAATTCTGTACTCAATTTCGATCTATATGTTCTTGATGCGTACTTATTTACTACCACAGCTGGTCTAGCATGGAAGGTAGAGGTAGTTTATCTTTATTAGTATGTATATAATATACCTATATATGTAAGTACTATTTGTATGTAGTGTATTTTATGTTTATTTATATACCTATATATTTGGCCTTAAGTCTTGTTTCATATGTGATTTCACCACCGTCAGCGTTTACTTTTTCTTATCTTTTAACATCTTAAGGTTGTCTGGAAGAGATCACTATTAGCGATAAGGCCGCCTTTTGTACCTTTCTAACTCCTTAATTATGTACCTAATATTATTTTATTATGGTGTCAATAAAGTGTTTTTGTATTGTATTGTAGATAAATAGTATTTATCCACGCTGTTATGTCAGTTTTCAATGTCAGTCCATACTTTATTTCCTCTGAGAGGTGAATAACCTACCTTCCATGATAGACCCGCAGGAATGTAATTCTCTGTCGCCTTCTCTGTTTCCGGAGAGCTATAATCTTGAAATTCTGAAGGTTAGAGCGAATAGATATTATCAAGATCGGCGAGCTCCATCCTCGGCCACACCGTCGCTTAACATCAGGCGAGTTGGTAGTCAATCGTAAATCCATCTAAGCAAAAAAAAAACCTGAAGTAAACAAGTAGTAAGTAAAAGTTAAATAAAACTTAAAGCAATTTTTCTTGATTTTAATGTTGT
The DNA here is from genome assembly GCA_947563715.1 of Lycia hirtaria. Taxonomy (NCBI): domain Eukaryota; kingdom Metazoa; phylum Arthropoda; class Insecta; order Lepidoptera; family Geometridae; genus Lycia; species Lycia hirtaria. The sequence goes on from OX387379.1 coordinate 43,431,412, forward strand.
AGTAAAGTTGGTTATTCTTGCACAGTCGAGTAGAAATAAATAGTTATTCACGTTCTTTATTATTGATAGTTATTAGTAAATGCAGTAAGTAAGCAATAAACATCCATCTAGCGCTGTAGTTAAGCTTTCTCGTAGAGTTAAGTAGGCCCGATACTGATATAATGAGCCATTCGGCCATTAAGCATATCTTTATATGCGATCCGTTTTTTTACTTCGTCGGTTTTGTTTTAGACGAAAACCAAACTTAAGTTAACTTAACTTTAAGCATGAAGCGCGCCAATATTGCCAGTAGGTATGTGGCGCATATTTACTAAATTCCAAAAAAGAGGTTTACAATTCGACTGTGTGTTTTTGTAACGTGATTACTTTGCCAGTTATGAATTGTTTTTACTGATTATTTTTTGTCTGGTAGTGGTAGGTAATACTTCAGAGGTAGTCCCATATAAATTTGATCGAAATCGGTTTTGTACTTTGGGTTTCATAACAAAATAACTGAAAAAATATCATCCAAGTAAACGAATTGCATATTTTGATGTCGGTATTTTCAGTTTTTTATACTATAATTATTCAACGTTCGCGTTTAGTATATGTAACACATTTTTTCCATTGTGTTTGTGTCCGAACCCGAATACTGAATCGATTTTGATAAAATATATATGGCAATTCGAAAGCGTTCACGTCTGATATATCTAAAACGCAATTTTCATAAGTATGCCTAGTACCTACGCCTAGACCAAACTTGACGAAGACGTATTGAAAAATAAGTTTAAAATAAGTTTTTATCGAAACATTTCTCTTAAGTCAGTTTGCGACAATTACTTAAATATTAACTTACTGTTAAGCTTCAAAGTGTGAACATTATTACATTACCTACCTAGTTATATAGGTAAGTATCCCCTAGCACATTCCCTATTTTTCGTCCCTTATAAATTGAATTTATTTTCTTTCTTAGTGCTTCATAAAATTCCAACAACGCTTTAATCCGATAATAAGACCTTCTATTGGACAATAATAAAATAATTTATGTACATAAACAGCTGGCAGCCTCGGAGATTAAACTTACGGCAATGTCTATTCACGAGCTTAATTAAAACTTCGAGCGAAATGAGCGAAAACATTCCGAGCGGAACGGGCGGAAACATTGTAAGCGCCAGTTACTGCCACTAGCCACTATCTTATACAAGACTCTTTATTTTTATGATATCACGATTACATAGTGTTTGGATAGACGGATAGATGGTTTGGAGGACGATATTCGAGGATCTTAATATTATAATGATTATGGCCTTACCCTTCTCACAATGAGTCGATGGGCCGCGCCCAGCAGTGGGACAGTTTGTACAAACAGGGTTGTTTTTTTTATTATTAAAAAGCGAAAGTATAACTACTACTAACTACTAACTAAAGCCAATTGATCGTGGAAATACAACAGAGAGAGACTGAATCGAAAGTCTCGATTTTAATCCAAATTTATCTCAATGGTAATAATAGATTTTATGTCACAATAAATATTTTACTACTGCGTGTAGGTTAAGACACAAATAATTTTGCTACACAAATATAAATTGGGAATGTTAGGCACAACTGCGATATATACGAGTAAGTCTGTTGATACGTAAAATCTTTACTTATTTTTACGGTTTACTAGAATTAACAACAAGCAATCATTTGGCCATTAAACGAACACGCGGCCAGGAGCTGTTAAAGTGATGTTACCCAAGTTAGGATTTCTATCAATAAACCGTATTATTCATGGGATTAGGTCGACTTTACCAGTAGATTCACTAAAGGATTAGCTAGGTAAAAAGTTTATATTTTTACACACATCCTAACCTGAACCGATTTATATGATGCTTTTTTAATCTGATTTAAATCATAAATGTTGAATTAAAAACAACTTTAAATTTTGAAAAAAATTGTGCAATTAATGGTTCCAACTACATAAAAAAAGGATTATCGGAATTGGATAATATTTTGGAGTAGAAAACAGTTTTCTCCTGTTGTATGAAAAAATAAGAATTTCCTGGCAAAATATTGCACGACAATGTTTCTCTTAAAGTCAGAATCTTGCACTAAATATCCTTTTAGAGTAATGCCCCTTATCCGTCTGAACATACTGTATATGTAGCAGTTTGCCTGATGTCGCGCCGGGAATATTAAAACCAGAGTATTGCTGTTTTTAATATTAAGGTTCAGTTTAGTGGCGAGCTTTTTGTGGGTGCTAAAATATATTTCAAATGTACTCAATTTAACGTTTGTTTCAAATTCACAAAGTTGGCAACTGAGCAAATTGAGTGAAATTGTTGCATTGAGAGTGCAGGGCTTGGTCGAAATAAAAATTGATATTTTATTATTTTAAAATCGCCAACAGCATCGGAATATTTGTGATTTTAGAAATACTTGTAAAATCTAAATAAACCTACCCTATACTGGACGGAACGACATTTGACTCTAACAAAAATTAACACTCTATAGTTTAATATTTTGCAAACGGATTTACGGATTACGAAAAAAAAAAACGCAATATTTTTGGATTAGCAAATGATACCCCACACGATGGAGTAGATGAGAAAATAATTATAGTTTAAAAAACTGAAGCAACCGACTTCTCATGGATGCCATTGTCAGAACTGGACCAAATTGAAATGGGACCACACGGGAAGCACTAGCTTTCAAATAAAAAAAGAATCATCAAAATCGGTTCACCCGCAGTCGAAAGTTATGAGGTAACAAACATATAAAAATACAGTCGAATTGATAACCTCCTCCTTTTTGGAAGTAGGTTGAAAATCATCTTCACTTTACATTTACGGACCCTCCGTAAATATAAAGTTACTGACCCCAAAAAAATATTATTTTTTTTCTAAATTGTATGTTATCGCTTTGTCTGCAAGATTAATATTAAAAAATAAGTAGATAATTCCAAATTACAACTTTTTGAGCTAAGCCGCAGACAGACAGGTAGACGGACAGACGTGGCGAAACCATAAGGAATATCAAGGATTCGTAGTCTGTCTGTCATTAGGTCACTGTAATTTTACGAGTATTAGTAAAAATCGAATAGCATAAAAATATATCACTTTTTTAAACTATCACGGTCATTAAAACACTATTATTATTAACGGGATATTTACCGTGGTTCGGGTTAAATTTGAGCTCCCGATATTTTGGTATAGTTACATGCGACTGAAGAAGGCATTCTTCAGTGAACATGGTGCATGTAACTGTGCCGAAATATCGGGAGCTCAAAATTAACGCGAACCACGGTAAATATCCCGTTAATAATAATAGTGTTTTAGTAAAAATATATCCCGGGAAAATTAAATTGTTTCAAATCGCTAAACAGTTTGTAGAATGTGTCATCATTACGCCTACAAACATAGCAGCCTCTAGGTAGGTAGGTAGGTATAGAGCTATTTTTCTTGTTACGCCAATCTTTTGTGAGGTCTATCGCTATTTAAAGCTCTGGCAACACTTTCTTATGAGTAACCAAACGTGATGGTTGTGTAAGAATGTAGGTGTTTTTTACCCGACTGCGTAAGAAGGAGGGTTATGTTTTTTAAGTGTAATAGTTTTTCGAGTTTATGTATGTTCCTACAGCCTAAACGACTTGACCGATTTTGATGTGTGAGGTGTCGTTAGATTCGTCTTCATTTCCTGAGTTTCATAGGCTATATTTTTTTGAAATAATAATAATACATCTCTCGCAAAATTAAAAAAAATACGTTTTTTTCGTAACATCCAACGAACTTTTTCGTAATAAACAAGTGATTTTACCAGAATTATTCTAAGAAATGCGCATTTATAATCTTTTACAACGATTTTACGCAAACTTTCACATAAAAAAACGTACACTCAACAGCGTATCAAGCTTAACGAAATCTTAAGTTAGACTGCAAACACTGCTTTTCTGTAGTCGAGTATTTTGTTTTTCTTTTAATATTCATACTTATTGACATAGGTGTTATTACAAAGATTTGTACTCATGAAATCTGTATAATATTGCGCGCAATATTAAACAAACAATATATCAAGTAAACAATAAATATTTTAAAGGGCCAGGTACAAGCGCATCGATGTCTCTATCTCACACGCAACAGTTCTGTTTTCCCAGAGAGGAACAGATTGGCTGCTCGCCAACCTCCGAGCCCCGGACTCAATGTATTGCATACGAACTCTTTTATAGTTTTTGTCGTACATTCGTGCAATTTAATACCGAGCACGACAGCTAAACTCTTACAGACAATAAGCTTTTATACGGGAGACAGATCTCTTTTGAAATTGGTCGTATATCTCTAACTGTGACGTCCAGTTCACGTTCTATCAATAACGACAGAATTACTGCACTACTGTTTTTTAAAATGTAGATATAGGTTTGCGCTTGACCGCCAACTCGCCTGATGTTAAGCGACGTTGATGCGGAAGTTTGTTTGTTTCTTAAAATAATAGCTGCATTGTATGGGAGCCAGGCATCACATTACATCCCAGCTACAAGCACAGGTTTGCGAGACCTGTTGACACCGTGAACGTGAACACCGTGAAGCCTTCTGCGTGCATAGAAAACGGTTTTAAAATAAAAATAAAATAAAATAACCAACCGCAGATTAAAGTTCTAGGTCTACGTGTTTCATCTTCGTCCACAACTATTCTATTGAAAAATAAGCCCAGATCGTATCGAGACACGCATATAGGATTCCGTTGCTACTGTAGTCTAAAATAAAATTACTTGGCAATTTCACAGTTAAAGGTCAACGGGAACTACCCCATAGGTTTTGATTCCCTTGCGAGTGTCGAAATATGCGTTTTTGCGACATATTCGGTGGTAACTTTTTTATAATAACTGTGAAGTTTGATTTTTCTCTCTGCAGCAATAGAGTATAGATCTGCGTGATTTTAATTTCAACTCGATACCTTTACGCGTTCCCTTGTTACAGGTCTTGACAGACGGATAGACGGACAGATGGACAGATGGACAGATGGGCAGACTGACAGATAGACAGATAGACAGATGGACAGACGGACAGACGGACAGACGGACAGACGGACAGACGGACAACAAAGTGATCCTATAAGGGTTCCGTTTTTTCCTTTTGAGGTACGAAGCCCTAAAAAAGATATGTACATCCGAAAAGCATGGCTTTCCTTTAGAAACAGTGATGTAAAAACGCGTTAATAGCGTTGGAGTTGAAGCAGTCGCATTTCAGCAAAATATTTGTCCGTGTGGCGTTTTCAGCGCTGCGTCTATTTTCCCGGAGCGTGGTGTGTGTCCTCTCCGGCACGGAGATCTTGCAGGCATTGTTTTTGAATTGGATCCCGCGTGAAGGAATGCGATGCTTGTTTAAACGTTTTGCGGAATAGTTGAGTTTCAGGTGCTGTCGAAAGTTTCGCTCTTTCAGGAGGGTGCGGAATAGTTTGGAGTCAGGGGCGGAATGAAAACAGGTTTCTGCATGGAAATGAGCAACTCAGTGGCACAGTGGCGTAGAGTAACCAAAACCATGCAGCTGTTTCGTTGTTTTTAACCGACTTCCAACAAGATGGATGTAAGTATCATTATACATATATAGATATATCGATCTTTATGTTTGTTCACCGATTACTCAGCCAATTGTGAATTGATTTTGATGATTCTTTTTGTATTTCGTAGGTAATACTTCAGAGGTAGTCCCATATACATTTTATCAATATCAACGCAGTACTTTGGTTTTTATAACATATTAACTGGTAAAATATCATCCAAGTGCTTGTAGAAAAGTTAACAGCAAGTCGCGTATGTATTGCGTATTTTGACGTTGGTTTTTTTTTTCAGTTTTTAAACTATAATTATTGATCTTATCATTTTCGAATAGAAATTAAATGCAATATTTTGGTTTCTTTTTTGTTTGCTGTGAGTAGAATGGGAGTAATTCAAACAAGATAAGTCATTATCAAATTAGTGATGCTTTGACCGTAAAATTCAGCGTAACGTAACGCTATAAGCTAGCTCATCTAATAGGCGAGATAAATTAAAAGTCTATTTCATTTAAAAAAATCTATGGTCGCAGGAATAAATACTCTGTCTCATATGTAGGTACGGCACAGCGGCGTCGCAAAGCTGGCGTCAACACCGTCACGTGCGGTGCAATCCACGGTGCGGCGCCGGCATCGGATACTGGCATTCAATGTGAATTTGCCATCGCCGTGCAGCGGTGCCGGCGACGACATCATTTTACGGTGCCGTGTCGTAAATATGAGAACGGGACTTAGCATAGGTGTACGCTGATATAGATATTAAATTCTTTATATATCAAATAACTTAATGTCCCGACTCGCAGAGACTAAATAACTTGATCAATTTCGAATGCACTCGTCCCGCTCGCGCATTTGTTATTAATATTCATACTGGCGCGAAATCCGCCACCGCTTCGAACCCCATTCCTGCATCGCAATCGAGATGCCAGCGGAGACGTGGGCGGGAAGGTCGCACCATGGAATCTGAGGAGACAGATGGACAACTTGGACTTGTAATCCCACTAACTGTACCTCATATAATCAATTGAATCAATCTTTATCTCAATGAATAATTAAGATATTAAAAATAAAACTCAAAAAGTTTTCACATAGTTACATATTTTTCCCATGGCAGTTGGCATTTCGTGGGCCGTTCCATTATTCTTTTTTTAAATCTGATCCTGGCCTCAGAATTTAAGTTACAAGCTTCTTTTCTAAGGGTTTAACTAACTAATTATCTTTTGTAAACTAGCAGACCGAGCAGAGTTACATTCATTTTTACCCGACAGCAGAAGGATGGTAAAGTTGTCGAGTGCATGATTTCATTGGCATGATCTACAAGAAAGTTCATGTTGAAATCCGTCAGTTTTGATGGATAGCCTGCCACTGTTATTATATTAAAACCCATAAAAATGTTGAGCTTAAGCCTCGACTGTTGATTTGAAAGGAATGTTTAAAGTTGTCCTTCTGTGGGTAGTTTAGTTATATTCTCTGCGGTAGATCCCACGCAGCTATTAGGCGAACAATGAAAATCGATTTAAATACCCTTTCTTGGATTATATTCCTTCCTCATTTTCTTATCCTTCTGAAGGAGAATTTATTACAATTACAGTTACTAAGTGACGACTGGCGAGATTTCGAATTGACGAAAATGTGTGGGTTTTGTGAATACGAAGTCTTTTGCCAAATTATTTAAGTACCAACATTATACAAAGGCAAAGTAGGAGTTTTATTCTAACACCGAGGTTTCCGTACATCTGCTCAAAGTAAATATCGACAGCAGAGCTAGTCACTCAACAAAATATATATGTTTAACTGTTTGTACCTTCATAAAATATATATTTTAAGAACGATGCTGAAATAAAATGCTAGAAATGCTAAATCTAGCATTAGCATAATTTGCATTTGAGTAGTTTTTAGCAACATTTGTTATACATATTAAAGTTAACAAACGTATGTAGTGCCAACCATTGTGGAGGTTGTCAAAGTTGTCGACGAATACGTTTACCTAGGACAAACAGTCCGACTAGGCAGGTCCAACTTTGCGAAAGAGGTCAATCGTCGATTCCAACTCGTTCGGGAAACTCAAAAGCGTCTTTTCTTGCAATATATCTCAGTGCTTCAAGTTGAAAGTTTACGACCAGTGTGTTACCAGTGATGACATACGGCACTGAAACGTGGTTATTAACTGTGGGCCTTTTATTGAAGGGTTATGCTCGGAGTCTCTCTACGAGATCAAATCCGGGATGAAGGGATCCGTAGACGTATGAAAGTCACTGACATATTACAGAGGATTAACAAATTGAAATGGCAATGGCAAGGTAACATAGTACATGGAATTTGATGGAGCTGAAACATTCTCGAGTGGAGACACATCTGCAAGCGTAGCTTAAGAAGACCCACAGATCATTATGATCTGTGAGAAGACCAGATACAAGATGGATGGTGGTGGTGGTGGTGGTGGTGGTGGAGTGGCATGAAGGCACTGGGTGCAAGCCGCCTGCATGTTCACTTTACCTATATCTTCTTAGCTACAGATCCGGTTTTAACCGACTTCCAAAAGGATGGGAGGTCCTTAATTCAACTGTTTTTTTTGTGTTTGCCCAGACTCCGTGAATTGTGAATTGTCTTTAATGATTCTTTTTTGTTTGGTAGGTAATAACAGAGAGTTGACAAAATAACTGAAAACATGTCATCGAAGTAAACGAATTGTGTATTTTGAAGTCGGTTTTTTTTGTTTTTTAAACTATATTTATGACATGTATGTTGTCAATTACTGCGTCTTATACTATGGTATAGAATATCGGCACGGTTGCGTCTATACTAGAATGCTCTTATAAAGAAATAGTTATGTGAAGATGGCTCATCTCATAAGCTGTGTTTGAACAAGCTAATGCGCGACCCACTTTTCTATCGATTGAGCACTCGATAACTGGCTTAATCGAAGTGTTGTTACACACAACTACCATCCAGTATAGCCAGTGTGAACAGGGACGGGACACAAATGAAAATAGATATAAAAGCATAACTCTCAAATATTCCATTTAGATTAAGCGTTTTCGTTCCACCTTCCTAGTAAGAATGGCAGATGTGTGAAATAGTCTTCCAGTATCAGTATGCCTACCTAAATACAACCCGGAGTTGTTTAAGAAACAAGACACTTCCAACGACACATCATTTGTCAAATTGTGATAAGTAGTTTAGAAGTTACGAGAGAACTAATAATACAGTCTTCACTCGCTCGGTCATTTAATGTCAAGTGAAAGTAAAAATTGATGCAACATAATATGATTCTTATCGATATAAATTTCCTGGAGTTGTGTCTCTGTCTGTTTATTCTGCGTAACGTAGTTGTGAATGTGTAATTCCGTAGTTCTTACCGATCAACTAATGAGAAGAGTTGGGATAACAACGCGGTTAAGGTTAACTTAGCGGTTACTGCTAGGGATCTGAAAATCTGTTTATCGAGGATCGATAAAAGGTGAGTTTGTGGATAGTTTACTCAAAATGACGTAACTTTTAACTGGAATAATGATATGGGAAGTAGATAATTGTGAGTGAATAAATTCCCATCGTATATTTATTGTCGTATATTATCATCTAAGATACGACCACGTACTCAACTAACGACAGATTATTTAAGAAAGAAAGAAAGAAAATATTTTATTTTTATATTTTGTGGTTAATACAAATTACTTACACTTCTAAGTTCTTTGATAGGTGGAGAGCATATGTATATTAAACATAAATGAAAAAAATCATACTTTAGACAATTTCAGTAGATTCATATTAAAACTAAAAAATAATCATATAAATAGACGTGCTCGCGCTAGACAATAGCGACCTCTATCTCGAATTGTATTCCTAATTCGAATATTATCGATAATAGTTTTCACATCATTTAATTATGCATCGAATTCGCTAGTGACGTCACATATTCATTCGATAAATCTCACAATTAGAGAATGTAATCTCACGTGATTTTGCTGAGTCAAGATTCTGAGGTTTGATGTAAGATTGACCATTTAGATTTTTACAGAAATACAACTAGAATTTATTTTGAAATTCACAATTACAAGTTATATAATAACTACATTCAGATTAATTAAAATTAAAGTTTGGTGCGAGCAATTAGAATGGAAAATTACAAATAAATAATGGTTTCTTTAGTTTTCGCGATTGAAATAATAAAATGATAATTAGAAAAGTATTTTTAGACCCTCTTATCTCTTACAAATTCAGCTCTTTCTTAATCAGAAATTCCAGTGACTGTTAAAAAACTCAAAATTTCAATCTAATCTCGTTAATCTCATGAGATCTCGAAAGATTTGCGGCCGTGATGAATCTCGCAAAAAATGTCGAGATCCCGCGAGATTGCATTCCCTACTCTGTCTATACATATATTTGTGAATCGATTAAATTCCTCGAAAACTCGATTCAGATCGCAATTATCGAAACCTATTAGACGAATAGTCGAACGATGCAGTTTTAGTGCTGTGCAATAAATTAAAAATAGACAAGTCAATTTGACGGACTATGTTTTCGACGAAATTGGGCAGCGAACTGGTTTTACTCTTGAAATGTTCATTGGAGCTGTGATGGATAATTTTATTAAAGCAACTGGCCAGTGAAATATAGATTTATTTTAATGGGCCCACTTTCCTTTCGACGATTGCATTTATTAAGCACTCTAATATATATTTTTAATACTTAACTAAACAAACCAATATAGTCAGTGGTACTGGAGACAAAACTGAAGTATTGGAAAGTATACAGAATATATGAGTATATCCGGTTCTTTATGTAACAATATGAGTTTTTATCGAATACATCTCGATGAGTGTGCATTTTTATCTCTTGCCCTTTCTTGTAATGGTCAGCAAGGAACATGAAAAAGTGAAGAAGTATGAAGCAAAATCGTGTCATAGTGGACATTCACAAAAGCCTAAAAGGTCGCTTTAGTTCTAATTTTTTATGCATTATTGTAATCTGAGTGTCTTTAAATGACGAGGTCATCTAAGCAAGTGTGGCCTATCTTGATTAAACAGAATATACTTATATAAAAGCAAAATTGTAGTCAGTTTTTAATTTCTTTCAATAAATTGAGTTTGACTTGGGGATATCAAAAACAAAACTGCCATTTGGAAAGGCATGGAAAGGCTACTTCAAAATAGTCATATGTAAAATATTCGGGAAATGCTCATATTTTTTCAGCAAAAATGTCTGTTCATAAAATATGAACCGCATAAAGCGGAGTGTATACTCGCTGCAATTCAAATGGATGCGCGAGCGCCGCGGCCGGCAGGTGAGAGGTCGGCGTGCACTCCGCATTGTTTATGGTACGGTAAGCTATGCAGCCGTGGCGCGGTGTGTAGCTGGCCTCATGTATTGGTGCCGGTTGCGAGCGGTAGCGGTTGAAATGTTCTAAAATATGTTTAGGAATGAAACTAGGTAGAATAAAAAAACTAGCCACAAACTTGCAGATCCGACAGAAGATTATGGAGCTTGAAATTTTTTATTTTACCGCAAAAATTATGCGTTATCTAATTATATCAATTAAGTTTAGTATTTATACATACAACGTACTACGAGGGAAGGACAGAGTTGCTCTTAAGTTTGTTTATATTTTGATTAAAATTATTTTCGTAAGTACTTACATCCTGTTATATAACTACAAGTACCTGGGCGACCGAGCTCCACTCGGATATTTTATGACTGAAAATACGAGCAAACGCGGGTTCACTAAACTAAATTAAACCTAGCAAGATCGTCCCTTAGTCTACCTACAAACCAAATTCCATTACAATCGTTGGAGCCGTTTCCGAGATTCATATTATATACATATGTATACACAAGAATTGCTGGTTTAAAGGTATTATATATAAATATAAATACGAGTAGAAAATCAAACACAGGTAGCAATAAACACAGCTCTCTAAGCATGTGTTACTAATTATTATAGCTAATTAAATAAAACATAACATCTGACTGCTACCATAAAGACGAGTCTAACGAGACAACTTATGAAAGAAAATCAGTTAAACTGTTCAGACTATAATAAATCCCCGCTCTTTTTGTAAGCTAGTAAAACGCTTTGACTTATGACTTGTACCAACTTCGCTACTGCAACTGGACGCATAGTGGTGCATAAATAAACGCGATTCACACACACACGGGTATGCCTACCACACACTACACACACGTATGTGTTGCTCTTATTGTGTACTATTGTATACAGGTTTCATAAGGGGCTTAGCACGTAAACTTTTTTTTTCGTAGGATTACGAGATTTTGTATCACGCCTGTGGAAAACGAGTGCAATATGTGTACAGCATTTTCGTGGGAAAATGAGATTTATTCCTACATTATTACGTAAACTCAATTATTACGCTATAAATACTTATGATATCGAATTTTTTGCATAGATTTAATAACAAGTACTTACAAGAAGTTTAAGACAAGTACAAGAGTCCGTAGTTTGACCATCGTCCGTCTCGCTCGCGTATATCCAAATCCATTTTTGCGTATGTAATAATCTCTAAAAATGAATTTTATGTATGAAAATTGACTTGGATTAAATTAAAACTTTTGTCGAATATTTGTGATGTTGTTTTCTAGTTTTAGAAACGACGATTTTTTTATAAGTTAATTCAGACATTTTATATATTCAATAATGTGGATATGCGAAAGCGAGACGGACAATGGTCGAACTACGGGCTTTTAAAAACAATGATTATTGTAGTATAAAAACTGGAACAAGCGCTTACAAAATATACAATTTCGTTTACTCGGATTCAGTATCTTTCCAGTTTTTTTGTTTAGAAAACCAAACTACAGACCGATTTTAATGAAATTTCCATGGAACTAATCTGAAAGTATAAGTTTCATAAAAATAAATTACAGTTTAAAAAACTAAAAAACACGCTACAAATTATTGTGGTCAAAGTTCATTACAAGACTTTTCTAACAAATCCAAACACAGCTATGATACGATGTTCCATCATGAAGTTCTAGTTCATATCTTCCGGCTCCATCATCAGATCAGTTCGAATATCTATCTTGCGTAAAAAAAATTAAATAAGTAAAACGCTGGATGTAAGCCTCTTCCAACTGGTCTCTTTGGAAATCCAAGAAGAAGGAAGGCATATTATTATATTCTATTCTAGCAGTTGACTTGTTGTGAAAAATATTACTGTCCTTCTTGGGCTGGTTAAAAATTACATTCCACATCATTAACAAAAGCGACGACAAAACAAGAATAAAAACACGTTGGTTATTTTTATTTTTTTAAATCACACGCCATTCATTTTTATATATTCACCCAGACGCATAAAGTTCCCAAACGGCTGCACCCAGACGCATTATTTCAAAATGTTCCGTACATAAGTTGGTATCGCAAGCGCAGTGTGAAAACAAAACAACTAATCGGTCATCTTGCATTCTGTGTGGACGCGCCCGTATGCGACACAAGAATACGTAAATGTTTTAGGGCTGACACTTGTCACATTTTTCTCCGATGTAAAAAAAGTTGCCACGAAGTAAATATTATAATTAGTTTTTGACTTTGTGTAGTTATTTAACTGTTATTTGGTTACTTGCATTAATTACCTGATGGTGAAATATGGTCAAGTCCATGTTATAGTAAATTAAAAAATGTTACAAATACTTACTTAATTACATTTTAATGACGTAGGTGTTTTTTAATTTGGCTTCTCAAGTAGAATTGTTATAAATTAGAATTAGAGTTTTTCTGACAGGCAACGTCAACCAGGAGATACGTCTGCGCAGCTCTTTTTGAAAAAAAAAACTTGATTGTGTTTGAATGTATATGCGGAAATTTTGACGCAAAACAGAAGTAAGTAACTCACAATTTAATTTAAAAATGTGTGACAACCACGTTAGTTACCATAATAAAATAATAATAAAAAAAAACTAATTAATCTTATGTACAAAATGAGCTATATTTATACAGATCTAATCTTCATTTACAACAAAATATACATAAGTTTTCATTAAACCTGAATTTGTACTTCCTAAAGTAAAATAAATTTAAATTATTGATGACTTCAAGGAAAATGTGTAAATCCGTGGAAGCCATAAACCTCCAGGAGTAAAAAAATAATAAGCCAAATCTAGACTAATCTCATTTTATTTCACGTGATCCCGACAAGGATTTTATTAAAGTTACGCCTAAAATATTTTTACCTATTCGGCAGGTATTCTTTCATATGAATTTTTACGGTATCATGAATTCATACTCTTCTTACCAGCAAAATTACTTTTAGAGATGCTTTTAAGATTGATCGATACCAAGTATATTGAGTCGTAGTTAGAATGTAATTTAAGCCCTGAAAAATGGGTGGGACTAAGCGAAATTGGATTTTAAATAATTTATTCTAGTCCATATAGTTGAGGGGTGGTAACAATAAAAATTGGAACGTAATAAATCACTAAGCAAGGCTAAAAATATGAACTGTATTAAGTAGAAAGGCTCGAAAAATATTCCCCAGTTAATAGTTCATATTAACAAAAATAAAATGGGAATAGATAAGACGTTCAACTGTTTTAAAATATAAATAATCAATGAAAACCATGATGGAGGATACAATTAAACACAATACTATAGGAAATATTAAAGAAAATAATAACACATTATTTTCTCTATTTCTGAGAAAATAAAAAAGAAAATATCGATTTATTGACAAAATAATAGCAAGAAAATTATTTTAGTCAAAATAAACATTATAAAGATAAAAATTATTGTATATACAATAAATACATTGTAATAGTGTTCAATAATTCTATATTTAAAAACATAACCCTCGGGGTAAATCGCCTAAAAAAATATTTACTCGCAAGCGAGACAATGACGCCACCTAACTAAGGGCCTAAAAATAAGTAGGTAAATAGTCTTCAGCAAAAAAAAAAAAACAACAGGTTGCACTCTGGGAGTACCGGCAGAAGTGAAAACTTGAATATTAACGTTGTGCATTTTTTAATATTTTGGAATGGTTAGGGAATAATTTCGCACGAATTGCTTTATTTATCAGTATAAAAGTACTATCATTTATGCACAGCATTTATGTGGTTAAATACTTAATTTCCCGTATATTTTATTAATAGATGCACTTTGTTCAATTTCCATATTTTAAACACTTCATAACGTTTGATGAGATGTTGATTAAAAAAAATAAAATAGCAAAAAGACTGACTCGTGAAGGATTTGAACCTCCGCCCTCCGATGAACAAATTGAAATTTATATCGGTGCTCTAACCTACTGAGCTAACGAGTCTTACGTGCATGTGTCGAAAATAAGCATTCGGCGCAACGAAATGACGTCATGCTAGAAGGACAAACTTGTACATACAATAATGAACTTTAAATGCAGAACGTTAGAATAGGTTTTTGACTAATCATCCGTCTGTCTTACGAATTTTCGATTAAACTCGTTTTTTCTTCCGTTTTAAGTTTAATCTGACGCGAGTTTAACATTTTTTATCCACCCCAATAATGCACAACGCCGCTAAAGAAGTTTTCACTTCAAAAAACAAAAACAGTAATCACAAAAACTTAGCAACCCTTCAACAAGTCTTCAAAGTCATAACAGAGCATGAATTACTTACGATCGCAGTTACACGGCACGTTCCAATAGCAGGTGTTGATTAAATTGTCACCAACAATAGAGCGGTGATGGTTTTTGCTCGTCTGTCCGTATAAGGTACCTACACCACAGACACCCGCAGGTAAGAGTAGAAAATTCTTTCAGAGAAAAAACTATCTAGAATAGCTTGGATTTATTCGTTCATGGAAGGTCATTCAGTTAATCAAGACCGCTCCGTAACCGAACCGTTTCCCGTCCGCCGCCATTTTTATTAATTTAGTCTCTTTCATGTCATAAAATTGACACATTTGATGAATGTGTCAATTGTATGACATGAACGTGAACGTTCATGACACGCGAAAAAAGATAGCAGTCGACAGGAAATGTTTCGCACAAGGTTCAGTTACGGATCGATTTTGATTAACTGAATTTCCCCCGATTTAGAATCTCGGGTATTCTTCAGAAATAGTTTAAGAAAAGATCAAAGATACTTATATATTTAAAATCTGTGTATTTGCACAGTTTTGTAGATATTCAATTTTCTATATAATACTACCTAAAATTTATACCTGAGACACTTATTGTGAGACAATAAGCGTATCAGGTATAAGTTTTAGGTAATATTAGTATTTTGACAATAACTACTGATAAAATAACTCAGTGATTAAGAATGAGCCATTAAACTATTAACCACAATATGGACGATACAAAGTAAGCCTGTTGAGAAAAGTGCAGGAATGGCAAGATTGGTTTATTATTGAGAAGTATGTATCTGTGAACGGAAAAATATTAAATTCAGCGTGCAATATGCTAAACATAAACATGGCATTGATAAATTCTGAAATATTAATCAGGCAAAATTTTGTTCTACATTTGGATGGAAAAATGTTAATGGCTCACAAAAAAAAAATTGCAATTGCAATTTGCAATGGTTACTATTATAGGGGTTATAAGTATATACTACGTACATTCTGTAAAATGGTTTCTACGCGAAAAATAGTAAAAAAATAATAATAATCTAAAACTCAATTTTATTGGTCATCCTCTCAATGTTAGTAAGCCGATTGTAGGAGCTGTACATCTGTAAATATTACTCATCGCTGACAGCGCTGCACATCGCTAAGTTTTTTAGCCTGCAGCCGTTCTTGTGTTCAATTTAATGGTGCCATGCTTCTGCCATTTGTGGCGAGATTTCGCCACAGATGGCGGTGCGTGGTGCGCCAGCCCTGGCGTAGTCACATATCACCGAGATGATCCTCTCGAATGCACGTCGAGGAAAGGGACAGTATTGTTTGTATCGTCTCTGCATTCCATTTGATGCGTCATTTCATTACTTCCAAAATGTAATTCGATAGATGCGCCCTAAGGTTTGCGTTTTTAGGGTTCCGTACCTCAAAAGGGGAAAACGGAAAGCTTACGAAAAAAAAACGTATATTGGTGTTTTTTTAAATATTATTTGCCGCTACTGAAACACCGTGGGCCGTGAATTTTGTCATATTTTATACATTTTATTTTTTAACTTATTGTATTACGGGAAAATATAGTCATGGTTCTTTTACTTACTTTCCATAATATTTAAACAGCAATTTACTATATAAAACGATTCGGTCGGATAAATTCAGATTTGATGTTACTTAAAATAAAACCTTCAATGAAGAAAATAGAGAATGAGGAAGGTGAAGAATGTTAGTCCAAACTTTCACAAACTTATTTTTTTGTATCTGATTAATGATAGATTTATCGTTTATGTACCGATATAAATGGATTTAATACATACATATATTATGCCTAAAATGCCAATTGGTCATATATGCATAAATGCTTAAATTAAGGAAAAGATATAATTATATGAATTATTATTTGCGTGGTCTATTTTATTGACTATATTATGCGATAGGTATCATAAACGCTAGAGTGAGTATGTAAGTGCCTTCTAACTTCATTATTCAAACGTAAATCTACTTTGAATAAAAATAAATCAAATAGAGTATAATATTACAAATAGATTACACTTATCGGAAAATAATCGGTTTTTATCAAATCTTGGTAACAATTTGTAAGTTTTTTTTTTCATTTGTGCAATATGCTACCTTTGTGGGTTTTCACCGAAATGTACCCATACTTGAGTGTCTTCAAATCACGAGTGAATAGGTTTATTACTAGGCAAGCGCGCTCTATCATGGACCGCAGCGCAAGCCAAGCAACAAATAAATAAACTAAATTTAATTTGATTATCCACAGCGGCACCCCTACGCTGCGCGAGCGCCGATTGTTCGCGCTTGCCGCGTCCAATGCTCCACGCTGCCAGTACGCACGCTCGCACACGCACCGCGTCGCGACCATGCTAATCGTTTGAACTTTGCTACTTTCGTCATTGGTGACTTTTCCCGCACACAAACAGGCATTCTAAAACCGCAGAGTTTTTTTTTTCCACTACGTTCCAACAGACTCACGAGGCGTGGGAGTGAAAAGTTTCAAGTCAAAGGCACTTCATTCAAGTGAAAAAGAGATGGTGATAGAGGCAAAAAAAAAGTGTTTGGAAGTTTGTCTATTTTTTTTTTCAAAAGTTAACTGCAATAACAATGTAAAATGCAGAGTACAAAAGTGCCAGGATACAAAAATATATAAACAAATATTTAACCTGAAAATCTTCTACAAAAAATAAGTATATGCTTGGTCATTGCTTAACCAATATATCTTGCTGCTTTAAATGTATTGTTTCCAAACATATTTACGAAACCATATCTATAGAAATTTATTACAAATTCAAGTCACATTTGCGTCCAGAAAAAAATATATTCCTAAAAGAAAACCGCAGTAGAAAGAAAGTAAACGTCTATTCATCGATTGAAAATCCTTTCTAACAATACTCAGTATAATGTTATTCAAAATTTATTCTGTTTCGGTTCTGTACATTCAATAGAACTAGGTACTATTACTATTCTTAAGATTCTATAGTGTATTTAAAATGACCTTTTAGTGAAGCGAAAGCGTTTTATGTGGCTGTACAAAATATGTGCATGAATAAATGATAGTATTTACAGAACTGGTCCTTTTACTTAATCGCGTAAAAAGGGGTAATGTTTTCCGCAGTATGTTTCCATATCCATTTTAATATACGAGGTGTTTTGGATGCGTGATCCTAACTATCCTAGCTAATATTACAAAGCGAAAGTTATAATGTCTATCGTCTGTCTGTTTTGTTACGGTTAAACGGCTAAACCAATCGTTATAAAATTTGGCACAGAAATTCTTTAGGACCTGGAAAAGGACAGGTTATATTTTATTATCATCATCATCATCACCATTTCTCAATACGCGGGTGACACAGCGGGGCGCAACTAGCACAATAAAAGATGAATCTAGTGACATAGAGATATCAAAATCTGACAAGTCACTATAGAAAAATATGTACACACAAATTTCATAAATTTAGTTAAACTACTCTCCTCCTATGGAACTCGAGTAAAAATACTACGTTTTGAGATATGTACACTTTTCACCCTTTAAGAGTTTACTTTAAACTTTTTTTTATTAAAACACGCATTTTTTCTGCCTACACGCTTTAGTGTAGTTTTTTTTTTGTGTTGTGTAACTTACCTCACATGTCCGTCTGTCTCATTGTAATCCAAGCTGGATGGGATCTGCAAAGAGAAAAAAATAAAATAAAAAAAATGTTTTTAAAAGTTTTTCGCGGTAACCTATCTATAGTCCGAAATACATTTGTTTGAATCTTACTTGCCCGAATCCGTTTCATAGTACTACCTGATTCCAAGGGCCTTACCGAAAAACGTCTTTCCGCCACGTGATTTACGTGTCAGCCAGAAATCGACAAAATATGTTAAGAATTGTTTAAAGTTAAGTAACCTTTTTCGGTAAGGAAGCAAATGTTTTACTTGACACGAGTTTCTGATTTCATAAGTTATCTATCTGTTTCATTTGTCTGAGCAGTTATTAGGTTAGGTTTGTTAGGTTTCTGTTATATTATATTCAGAAACCTGTATATATCTGACAATAAAAACTTTGTAAATAAAAATTTACAAAGTTTTTATTGTCAGATATATCAGTTATTAAGTTAGGTTTCTATTTATTATACACATAAACTTTTGTATTACTAAGATTCGGTTAACAGATGAGTTGTCAAAATGAGCTTTCGGGATTTTGATAGTCTTATAAAAAATCGTGCGTCGTGTGATTGTATGTATGTACATCTTACCCCCTAATACCCTCTACCAACCGCCTAACGTCAAATGTGGCGTCAAAACAGCGTCATGGTTTTGTTAATTTGCCTACCCGGTAAGGGAAACTAAGCCTGATGTCATATAATATCGGCCTTACCGAATAACGTTAATTTTAAACAACGCTAAACATGTTTTGTCAACTTCTCACTGACTCGTAATGACACTTGCGGAAAGAAGACAGAGAATTTTAGACGTTGATTAAAGATTAGTAACGTTTTTCGGTAAAGCCGAAGGTACACATGTAAATCGAAAACTGATATTAACCGCTACACTAACTAAAAAGCCATCAATCCGTTCGTGTGTAAAAACCCGTTCAATTTGCGCGGTGTTGTGATGAATGGCTGCCATGGTGGCGTGCTGCCGAAGTGTCGACTCATTCTTTTATATTGCAACCTTTTTGGTCACTAATGAGCCTGCAATATAGCTTGACCGTTATGCTGGATACTTCAGTTTCTTGTTCTTATTTAGTTTTTAGTTGTTAGTAGTACTTAGTTTTAAATAATTAGGTAGTTTATTTCATGCTAATAGCTAATAGTATCTATTAGAAATCTTTGCTGTTAACTAAATCTATCCAAAATCTATATAATAGATATGAAAATTAGTAGTCAATATCTTTACGTAAATAACGAAACATTGGGAATGGAAGGAAAGAATGGATGGTTGACTAACTAGAAACTTGGTTGACTGTATTAATACAAATATATTTAAAATATTCGTTCACTCCGGGAGCACGATGCAATTGTTATAATTATTTGCCCTGTAAAAAGGAGAGAAAGAGAGAGAGAGAGAGAGAAAGAGAGAGAGAGAATGCTTTGTTAGGTTTTCACGATTATTATATATTATATACCTATCATTTTAAACAAAATTATCTTTATGCATGTAGAAATGCCTTTCTGTCATCTATCTTTTTACTGTTAAAGCTATCTATATTGTACACACCATACAATTATAGCTAAAGCTGTAATTTTATGTACAATAAAGAGTTTATCTATCTATCTAACTTCAAATAAAACAATGAAACTTCTGTCTTATCCAGGTCATACTGTTGTAACCCTTCCACAGTTCAATTTATGAAGTCACTGCGAAAATTATGTACTACCAGAGGAGAGAGTTTAAATCGTATTCCGAAGAGATAAGGGAGGGTAGGGGGGTAGGAGGGGTTAATTACGGGGAAGGGGGAGGTTAGGAAATGTGAAGTCATGGTGAGAGCACAGACTAGGGGAACACAGATGAATGTATTGACTCAAAATATTTTTCAACGCTGGCATACATACGTTACTTCGACAGATGACCAAACTTAATGGTCATTGCGTCTACAAGGATCCCTCAAATATTGTCGCTGACGAAATGCTGACGAAAGACGCGCCCTTTAGGCACGTCCGCCAACTGTGCTTAAAAGACATAAAACGTCTGTCAAATAAAAAGAGGTATTTCTGTAAGACCAACGACGACGACGATGGCTTTTTTTATCAATCACAGGCTGCCGCAGCTGACCGCTAAGTCGCCTGATGTGATGCATATTGTAACATGTTCTAGAACAATCTTTAGATCTTGCTTCAGGAATTGTTGCGATTGAAAATCTTCAATTTTAAAGTAAGCTATTAAGAATGTCAAACTGAATACATATTTATGACTTATGAGTGCTATATCGAAGATGAATAATTGCTTTTCTGTGTAGACAAGAATAAGTAACTAAATTTTCATAGATAATGACAGAGACGGAGATATAGGTTCCGAATCGATTCCGAATGAGTTCAGAATACGGGGGCAGAACGGATTGTGGCGTAGCGAGCTGTAACTAAGGGTGCGAGTCTGACGCTTGACCCCGTCCACCAATCGTTCGAAACAACGTAGCAAAGCGTACATCACACATGTTTACCTTTTTTTTTTTTAAATATTTCTTATTAGTTCCATACACAAAGCTGAAATCCTATATCTATATATTGTAGAATTTTGAAGGTACATGTTAAGACACTGAATCTGATGATACTGAGTCCTGTATGTTCTATTTATAATATATTTTTTGCATTTTTTTTTAATATAAATAAATATTGGTAGACATTTCACACAACACCATCTAGCCCAAACTAAACAAAGCTTGTATTATGGAAACTAGATGGAATACATGTTATACTTTTTTTGTAAATACCTAATTTTGATACATAAAACACCCAGACACAAATGTTATGTAATGTTGTAAATGTTGTTGATCTGGGTGGGAGTTGAACCCACGACCTACAGCTTAGTAGGCAGACATACTACCAATTGAGCTGCGAGGCCAGTCATATATAAGTTGAGAAGTGAAAATCACAACAATAAGTTCAGATAGATACAGCTAATTTTCTAGTTATGCTTCTGTGGTTTCCTAATCTATGATTCAAAATGTTTGATGGGCGCGATGTTTTGGTGGAAAATTGATGAGGTTCCATTTTTTTATGTCAATTAAATCCTGTCCAATTAGCACTGGTTTGATATTAAATTTATTACGGGAAAATATAATTCGTAAGTCTTTTTTTAAAATAATTTGGGGAAAGTTAATAAATTGATTTCAGTGTACAGTCATGAGAGGTTTATTTCAGTGTACAGTCATGAGAGGTTTATTTCAGTGTACAGTCATGAGAGGTTTATTTCAGTGTACAGTCATGAGAGGTTTATTTTTTGAACACTAACTTATTTTGTTTTATGTCTCGCATTTTATGCCGATGATTAAGTGATAATAAAATTTGTTCAGAGCCACTAATTTCGATTATTTCAGGACTGCTAATTTCGAAACTCTTCGAAAAATATTGGAATTCTGATTCCATAAAAAGATAAGTTTAAGCAACAAAACGTTTGAACAGCTGAAATGTTAGTTGAATGTGAAACAGCAAAATTTGTTACAATATATAATAAAACCAGCCAAGTACGAGTCGGACTCGCGCACGAAGGGTTCCGTACCATTATCAATAAAAATTTGAAAAAAATCACGTTTGTTGTATGGAAGCCCCCCTTAAATATTAATTTTATTTCAACTTATTTATTTATTTTTAAAGTGAATAATAAAACTCAATATTCTGTGAATATTTCAAGCGTATCGAGCAAAAACGAGCAAAAAATCATGTTTGTTGTATGGGAGCCCCCTTAAATATTTATTTTATTCTGTTTTTTAGTATTTGTTGTTATAGGGGCAACAGAAATACATCATCTGTGAAAATTTCGATTGTCTAACTATCACGGTTCATGAGATACAGCCTGGTGACAGACGGACACAGAGCAGCGACTTAGTAATAGGTTCCCATTTTACCCGTTGGTACGGCACCCTAAAAACTATCGCTCGAACAGACTTTTTAGGGTTCCATACCTCAAAAGGATAAAAACGGAACCCTTAAAGGATCACTTTGTTATCCGTCTGTCCGGGTGTCAAGACCTTTATTTTGGGAACGCGTGAAGGTATCGAGTTGAAATTAAAACCATATATGCAAATCCATAGTATCTGTGTTAGAGTACACATATAGGAAAAAATCCGAAAACTGGACATTTTTAATTTAATCACAAAAAAAAAGTGTCTCTATGCAAGGAATGAGGGTCCAAATTTTAAAGTGAATTAACCGTATCATGTGGGGTATCATATGAAAGAGCTCCAGTAGCATAAGTTAAAACTGGGTTTTAAATATATTTACGATGTATATTTTTCGGTTTATGAAGGAAAATATATGATTTCCCCCTTTTATCTACTAGTTTGTACGGAACCCTCGGTGGGTGAGTCTGACTCGCACTTGTCCGGTTTTTTTAAAACTAATTATTTGTAAGTTACATTCAGTCATTTTACATTGCCAAAAATGTTAGTATGCGCATGCGACATGCATGCATGGACATTCTACATCCAATAAAGCTTTAAAGGCATACTAAGTAATGACAAAGAACCTTGCGTTATTGTGACTATTCTCAGCAGTATTCAAACGGCGCGGTTGCTCGACCGCAGTTAGGCCGGTCACAGCGCATTATCCGCGCTGACCAACATTCTTGCCGTCAGTTAAGCGACGGTTCGCACGCGAGCCTTACTTCGGACCTCCGAAGTATGTCTGTTGTGAACTTTCAACAGTTTCACGAGACATTGTCGTGTTCAACCCTTAGGGTTCTGTCACACTGTTAGCGACTCACGAGCGGAAACCATGCTCAAAAAATATCAAAAGAATAACAAATTAACAAACAAGCATAAGATCAATGTTTATAGTGTAACTATTAAGCTTGGTATTATAATAAGTATACGTTTTCGCGAGAAAGTGAGAAAGTATGCATAGAGCCGCTGTACGTACAGTTAGATCCACTTCGGTATTGTCTGATCTGTATTGTAGTTAAAATAATAAGCCTTACCACACCGCAACTTCTGCGGTTTGCGTTGTCTTAGAAAGTTGAAACACTGTAAGTGTTTCAATTTTCTGTGTGTAGTGTAGTGTGTGTGTGTTAAGTGGTAATAATTACTATAGTACAAAATATTAGGCAACCGACTTCAAAATACTTAATTTCCTTTACAAGTATGACTTTTTATTTGCAGTTTTTTTTTTTAATCAATCTATAGAACGTTTTAGTTGAAATTTCTGAGGGACCTGAATAATGAAAGTTATCCTTCCAAATAAAATCCGAATTGGTTTATAAATGAGTTATATGGTAAAAACTTTAAAAAACATACAATCGAATTGAGAACTTCAGTTTTTGAAGTCAGTATAAAAGGCAAAAGATTCTAAATATGTGAAAAATAAGGCGTCCGCTCTTTCGAAAGGGCCCCGCCGACCCACAGACGCTTGGCGCACGTCTTTTTCTCAAAAAAAAAAAAATGTCGCTTAACGTCAGTACCCGCTTAACGCAATAGATACCCACCCTAAAATACGTTTCGTTGTATTGTCTTCAGTTTAAGACGAAAAAGTATTTTGCATTAAAACGCTTTGGACTGCAGCGAGCTTCCGTCCCGCTTGCACTATGACTCGCTCTTTGTTCGAGGGTTTCCGAATCGAGTAATTAGCGAGTCGCGTGCGTTTCGACCGCTCGTTTGCGAATGTCCGTTTTGACCATAGACTTCTATAGATACCTCAAGTGAATGTACCTAGCAGCGTGTCAAAACGAGCGTGTCAAGTACGATAAAAAATCGCAGTTGACGACCAAGATTTATTTAATTTGATTTTATTGTTCAGGGCGCAGTTACCAACCTGCCGGCCTTGCTGTCTAGGATACTTATTTTGTTTCTTTATTACCTGACTACGCAAGCAAACACGTTTCCTACGCTCTGATAACGACCGAAAAACGCTACTATGAAGGTATGCTTAAGGTGGCACTATTTCCTTATAAAAGTATTTTTACCAATCATGGTCGAAAATAGTAAAGTTTTGCTATGAAGTAATTGTGGTTAGCTTTAATATCGGTCTTTATTGGCAGTAAATCATAATTTTGAAGAAAAATAAACTGTCAAAAATTATAATAAAATAATTATAGTTAAAAAAACTAATAAAACCCGACTTACGCCATTTGTTTACTTGTATGAAATTTCGCTAGTTATTTGGTTAAACAAATCAAAGTTCTGGGCCGATTTTGATAAAATTTATATTAAGACTACCTCTGAAGTAGGTATGACTTACCAAACAAAAAAGAATCATCAAAATTGCACAATTGACGGAGTAATCAGTGAATAAACATACAGTCGAATCGATAACCTCCTCCTTTTTGGAGGTCAGTTAAAAATAGTAATAGCAAACAGGTCAATCAATATTAATCAATAATTTGTTTGAGAAAAAAATCCGCTCAATTTTCTGTTTTCTCCTCTTTTCGACCTTATTTGGGAAAATTAGTTTTGTATGGAAATCGTACCTTAAATAAAAGTATGTCAAAGCTTATCTATAAACGAACATGAAACACGACGTCGCACAGACATGCACTTTATTGCACTCCAATAAATTTACAAATTCATTAGTTTATAAAATATCCACGTTTACGGCTTCAGAAACGTTATCAATTCTAGTTTTTAAGTTTATCTGTGACGTTAACGGTGATATTTAATTTGGTGGGAAAGAAGTTATTTTAATTTGATAGATAGTGGAATCATAAAAATCGTTCCATTAAGTATTTCTCGCGGAAGCAATATACCTCATAACGTTGAATCATATTTGGGAATTGATGCTTTGACATTGTAAAAATAATATTGTATTTTAATCAAACCAATTATTTTTATAGTAATGGCAACTCTTTTGTGGAGTCCACCTAGGGAAACAATATCACACTATATTTATGGTATGCGAGAGTGAGATGGATGTTTTTCGACTTTTTCGTAACCTACAGAGCCTAGTCCGTAGTCCTACCATCGTCCGTCTCGCTCGCGCATACCCAATTTTTTTAAGATGTAAAATGACTGCATGAACTTATAAAATAATTGTCGTTTATAAAACTAGAAAACAACATCACAAATTTTCGGCAAAAATTTCAATTTGATCCAAGATAATTTTCACACATAAAAATCATATTTGCGTTATTAACTTCTAAAAATGATTTTCATGTATTAACTTGGATCAAATTGAAATTTCTGTCCATTATTTGTGATGTAGTTTTCTAGTTTTACATACGACGATTTTTTTATAAGGTCATTTTACATCTTTAAAAATGTGGGCATGCGCGTGCAAGACGTACGATGATTGGATTACGGTCTTTTAAGACGTTTTGTTGCAATCAAGTGTATATGTGAAGCGGGATTGACGTTCGATGCAATTACCTGTCGCTGTCATACGCAGCCGCGACTTCGTTGAATGTGGGTTACTGTGACGCAGCGGCGCTGCGTTGTGGGGATACTTGTCGAGGGTGGTCTCACAGCGTCATGACCAACTTATCTATATTACAATTATAGTTTATTTATTATAGTGTAAAAAAATTAAACAACCGACTTCAAACACACAGTTTTATTTTAAAACTAAAATACTGGATCGATTTTAATGAAATTTATATTAGGGAACCACCTATAAAGTAAGTATGACCTACCAAACTTCAATTCATAATTGGCGAAATAATCGCTGAACAGACATAAAAAAACATGCAGTCGTACTGAGAACCTCTTACTTTTTGGAAGTCGGTTAAAAGGGAAAACAAAACAACTAACTGCATAAACGCTATTTTTAACCGACTTCCAAAAAGGAGGAGAATTATTTCCAAAATGAAAGAATCATCAAAATCGAATCATAATTGCAATTGGTGAAGAAATTGGTCAACAAACATAAAATAATATACAGTGGAATTGAGAACTTGCTGTGAATCTGTAAGAGAATGCTGTGAATCTGTAAGCTAAATGTTCCCGCAAATGGCAAACTTGATACCAAATTTACCGCTCACTCGATTCTTACTCACCGATCTATTATTATACTTTAGCTGAAACCTAACCATAGAGGAATGCTTTGACAGTGACAGTTTATTTGCGGAAGCTCGTGTCAGGTGTTTATGGGGAACAATAAATTATTAGTAAAAAATTAGTTGTTTCATAGAAAGGAATAGGCCTACATGACATATAGTTGGAAGACTAAACTAAACAGTTAATTAAATGAGAAGTTTAATTAATTAATTAAAAGGGTTCCTTGTTTACTGCAAACATTTATGCTGAGCATGGTTGTTTGTTGTGTTATTTATATGTATCTATGTATTTACAAAAAAGTATATTATGTATTACGTCTGGTATGCATAGTACAAGCTTTGCTTAGTTTGGGGCTAGGTGGTGTTGTGTGAATTTATTTATTTAGTTTATTTTAATTTCTCCTTTTTATACAAAACAAATTCAAGTTCAATTAAAAATCAGGAAGTCTGTGCCTGGCCGCTAACGGAAATGTCACATGCTGCGCCCGCCGGCTTCGCCCGTCTTATTTACTGCGCCATTTTAATCAAGCTTGACGTTTCTAGGTATGTCACTGAGAGTCACATGTTAAATCATTGGTAACGTTACACTCTCTCTCTCTCTCTCTCTCTCTCTCTCTCTCTGTAAACACATAGCCTTAACTTGGGTCCATCTAAGTCACACCCGTTTAATTTACTATACAGAAAGTATAAATAAATAAATATAAGTAATTAATATCATATACAGAGTCTGAATTTTCCTCGAAAAAAATATTACATAAAAGAAATATTGATATATTAAAATATTAACATTCAAATCCGAAAGCAAAGTTTCCAATAAATGCAAATCCAGTCCAATAAATTCCCGATAATAAAGCGAGGGGCCGCGCCTACTTCCCTGCGCGACGCGAGAATGCCATTCAAACAAACAAAGTCGTTTAATATTTTAACATTACAATGATTAAACCTTAAAAGTCGGGTTGCGTAATTAAAAAGTGGTGAAACTCGCACCGTGAATTAAAACGTAACGGAACAAGGCTTACATTTATTATTCGTAGGCTTACATGCAAGCCTTAACAAGACTGATACAAGCAGACAAGATGGCGCGCTTGAATGGAATTCATTGCAACACCTTTTTAAATCAGTATTTCATGTATAATGGCTGGATAACGTATGTCGCGTTATAGCGGGACAAGAGCGGAGAATTTGACTCGTAAGAAAAAACATCACTCTAAAGCGTAATATTTTGTAAAGAGATCTTTAAATTGAAAACTGGTTTTTGTACACCCCAATGTTTTTAAATTACCTTTACAACAATACCCTATCTATACGATGAGATAGAAAAAATAATTTACAACTACTTTACTTTACCTACTCAATTTTGTATTTCAAGTTTTAATTCTACAACTTTTTGGGGGTTTTCTTTGAACTAAGCCGCAAACGGACGGACGGATATGGAAAAATTATAATATTTGTCAACGGAACTATAAGACTATTAGTTCAGAAAACTTCCTTGGCAGTTAGAGTGAAAACGATACGTTTAAAGTCAGATTTTTATTTCGTTTCCAAAAAAAGTTTAGGATAAAAACAAAAAGTTATTTTAACAAAAGTTACAATTACTTCGTTAAATAAAACAGGTGGCAATGGTGGAATTCATACATTACTTCTGAGTTAAAGTAGCAATGGTGAAATTCATACATTACTTCTGAATTAAAGTAACAATGGTGAAATTCATACATTACTTCTGAATTAAAGTAACAATGGTGAAATTCATACATTACTTCTGAATTAAAGTAACAATGGTGAAATTCATACATTACTTCTGAATTAAAGTAACAATGGTCAAATTCATACATTACTTCTGAATTAAAGTAGCAATGGTGAAATTCATACATTAGTTCCTAATTAAGTAGTTACCTACGCCACATGCAAACATTCACAACGTTTGTTACTGTCTCATAAGTCGTCCACAAAAAGTCCAGTAAGTACACTTGATTTACACGTGAGCCGGCAGTGTGGTGATGTGATTCACAGCCAGGTGGCTGGACTGCGCCGGCGGCGGCACTTCTCAACACTCGTGGAACTTGTTTTACTTGTATGCACAATACATACTATATTCATATGTAAGTATGCGGTGCTCATGTGGCTGGTCAGCTCTGTGTTCTTTAAGATTATAGTCTACTCGTACTATAAAACTGTTCAAATTCAAATTCATTTATTTCTTGTTACATATTCAATCAGTGTAATTATTGTCAATCATTAGTTAGTACTTATGATTTTCAATGAATTTCATATTAGTCTTAGTAAAACCTCCATTTGATAATCCTTATAATAGAGATGTATAAAAAATAATTGTTCCACCATCTTTGGGCGTAAACGATAAATAAAAAGGCTTCTCTGAATACGCACTGACTATATTGTCATTCAAACCAAAATGTGTATTCATTAGATCCAGTAATCCAGATTTAACAAGTTGCAAAAGTTTCAGTACACGAAAAGGTCCAATAGGCCCTTGCCCTGACGCGAGCCAGAATCTGTCACGTTTTTTGAAAGTCGTGTAACTGGGAGCCGTCAAATAATTGTCAAAAGTAGCCGCCATTTATTATCTCGTTCTGATCACTATTACCGCCAAAACACTATTTGCGCATGTGCCATGTCACTGATTTCAGTTGGTGTTGACACCGTGCGTTTGAAGCGCTGCTTTATCTTGAAGTACAACAGTAGTATCAACAGTAGTATCTGATAAACTCATTGCATGTTACCGCTGAGAAACCAATAGACATACGACGAGCGACAACCATAACTTCATTCATAGTGTGTGTGTGCTTGTAATAACAAACTTCTTCTTTTTTGTATTGGACCCCGCGATCTGCGTCAAGTAGCCAGTGTCAAGTATTGAAATATTTTCAAGTTTCTTCAATAATACAAGTGATATAGTGTTCTAGTCACAGTCTAAGTCACGTAAACAGTCATTTTCAAATTTAAGTCATGCCTCAGTAAAGTGATGGCGACTTTACTAGAAGCTTCTATGGAGTTTTGCCAACAACGTAAAATCACACGTTTCACTGCTTTATTTCACTTGCCCACACTCAGGCACTTGATTGAACACTTAATGAACGAAACACCACCATTTTATAGCATTAATGTTCAAAATAACACATGTTTAGGAAAATAAAACAAAGCGACAACATATTACTAAGACGTTCCCGCCAAAAAACCAATAACAAACTTTTGTATGTGTTACTAAATAGTGAGGGTATAACTATAAACTATAAATTGTGTGCTAAGTATCGGTGTGCGTAAGGTGTCCTGCTCACATAGCAACTAGTATTTTATTATGTATAGTTTTATATGAGTAAGAGAAGTCGTTAAGTGAGAGGTCGAGGTCACAGTTTCTGCATTATCCCAGTATAATGACTCGTAAAGGGCTGGATCTTAACTGTACTTTCACATTGCGCTTTGCTTCTGAATAGACAGTGATTGCAAGCATGCAGCCAACCAGGTAACGTGTACTGCAGTGATGAAGATTCATATTTCTCAACATATCTTTGTTATCTATTTGTTTACATATTTACAAACAATAAAAAATACAAATTGTACAAATTTACTTATAAGACCAAATACCTAGACGTTTCTCTTTAACAATAATAGTTCAATAGTTTGAAAAACTGAAACAACCGACTTCACAATATCCAACTTCGTTTACTTGGATGACATATTTTCTAAGTTATTTTGTTTTAAAAGCGAAGTACGGCACCGATTTTGATAAAACTTTTATGGGACTGCCTCTGAAGTATGACCTACCATACAAAAGAAAATCAACAAAATCAATTTATAATTGACGAAGTAATAGAACAAAGATTCAAAAAAATGTACTCGAATTGAGAACCTCTTCCTTTTTGAAGTCGGTTAAAAATTCTGCTCAATCATTAGTTAACTAGTTTAACATTAATTTCAATATTTGACCCACACTAATAAGGCAGGTTAATATTATAAAAGTGGTAAAAATCAGCTGTTTTATACATAAAGTTGATAGACACTTGACAATGGACTCGCAGATTTATTTTGTTTCTCAAAAACTCACCGAACAAATTATTAGTAATTATTATGTGTATAACAAATAATACTTAAAATAAATAAAATACTTATGGACGTGACAACGTCAATTAAATCGATGAACGCCGGCTGCACGCACGAAAAAGTATGACTCATTATCCCGTTACATCATCATCATTTCATCAATGTTTTGTTATGACGTTGTCACGTTAAACTATCGACCGTAAGCCGACTTTACAGACAACCAATTTTTTTATCGGGAATTTATGTTTGATGAAGTAATCGAATACTAGACCAAATGCACGAGTGCGAGAATATAAAATAAAGAGGGGATCCAAGTCTTCATCATTTTGTTTGACTTAGACTGACTAGGACTTCATTGCCTTTATTAAAATATAACTTCAAAATGGCAAATACACAATACGTGCTAGTCCAACATGCCAAATAAAGAAAAAAGAAGCAGTAATAACTCTTTAAAGACGTCTGACTATAAAGAAAAACATAGACTTTAAAGTTAAAGAGCTTAGCAACTGCTTCTTTAGAATACTGTTACCCGGCACCATCGCAGTTTGAAGTAGCTTTAATTATAACTCATGTCAATGTCTAGAGGGCCGGCTACGCATTCTTGGATTAACCGAGGCTTAACGGTGGGTTAGCCACCTATCAATTAGTAAATCATACGCCTTTTGCACAGATTGTGATTGGGAAGAGTTTATAGGATGTATGTTAGAGTTACAGCTTAAGTAATAGTTTAGTTTCATTTTAAGTACTTTTACATATTTTTTCGAAGGCATCGTGCGGCTTACGCGTTTGCCATACGCCAAATTTGAAGATTTACAGCTGTTAACTTTTCTTTTAACTGCTTTTCCCCCTGTTAAGAATATTGATCTGATGCGACTTTTGGATTTACCATTTTAATTGCTATTTTAAATCAAAGCCTAGCCGTGCCTCAGTAATGCACTTTTTATAAAAATTGTTGAAAACATGATACTTAACACAAATTTAACATTTCATTTTACTCTCTTACGTAAACATACATTTATTACTATACCAATAAGAATTAATATATTTTTTTAAGAAAAAGGAACATTCATATGGTCTTTCAACATTTTACCAAAATTGAAAAAAAAAACAATATTTAAAAATACCTATGTGGAATAATTCAAAAGCTAGCAAAAAATAGAATTGACTTTATGAAAATAATTCATGTTTATAAAACTCTGTTCTAAAGCCAATATCGTAACATTTGAAACGTCAAAACTTTGTTTCAAACAATGACATGCTTTTAAAGTTGCGCTTACAATGTTTCACATTTGAAATTGCACTTTCGCGCAACAATATAAAGATAAAATTCGATTGCATTGTGACAGCCGAAGGCGCTATTTAGGGTTGTCAAACGCATCATTTCATGTTATTCATCAATTTGCGAGGTTAATAAAATACTCATGTACAAATCGATTTACACAGTGCGCTAAACACGCAACAAAATTTAAATTCATTCATGTATTTAATTTGTTCTAACTTATATCTCTGGGGACGATGAAGTAGATACAAATAACTAATTCATAAACACATTAAATTCGACAATGCAATCTAATTTACCTCAATTAAGAAAACTTTCACTATATTATTACATAATCAATAAAATTTATATCTCTCGCACTCTCTTTCTCTCTCTGACGGAGTGTTAGTGAGACCGTGAAAAAATATATTACGGCTATGTTTTATTTTCTGAAAATTATGCTTTTTGGGCGTGAATGTTTACAAGTTTTAATTTCGTCTAATAATAAAAATTCTAATTTCAATCACAATCAAACAATCTAGCCTAAAGTTGACTAATGAACCTAAATAAACAGTTCAGAAATAAAGAGATTCAAAGATGGAAATAAAGGTTAGGGTGGTAAAGTTTTAATTTATTATTGAAAATTTGAGCTTTGTTTTTTTTCAATGTGGCTAAAATATTATTATTACGATTCACATTTATGAGTTGGCAACCCTGGCATGCACACAGGCAGAAAGGTACTTATTCAGAATTTCTCGATTCCGCATCTCGACAGAACCGAGATTGCATTTATTTCGAATTTTATTTAAAACACGCTCGGATATAACTTTTCGTAGAAACACGCAAGTACTAAACGATGTTATAAATGCAGAATTATTTGTTGAAATCCATATTTCACTGGCTGAATAAGAGTAAAAAAAAATGCTATGACAAAGTGACGGCAACGTGATAGTACAAATTTCTAAAGAGGTTTCTAACTACGTCCGAACAACAAAAACAATATTCAAATTCAGAACACGATCCGAATAATCACGCAACCTCATTTTAATCAAATCGATTTACTGTTCCATATTCGAAAATTGAACGTGTTCGCGCGTTCCTGCCATAAGCAACTCCGTTTCGTTCCCGTGAGGGCAGCAGTTTTTATAACATCACACGGAACGTTCCCAGGAGCGATCAGAGAAATCCGTGAAGAATGTAATAGAGATAATAAAACGCGAGCGTGGAAAGAAACGTTAATAATTCGAATTGGAACGAATTTAAGTTTGTTCTGTGAATTTCGATTTGAATTTGGAACGGAGTATACCTAAGTATATTTTTTTGATTCCTAAAGTAATCTAAGATTCAAGGTAAGATAAAAAATTGCTTTGAATTGTTTTAGCGATAAGGATCAGTTTATTTTATTAGTTTTTAAGTAACCTACACAAAACTTGTGATAAATTACTTAGTGATTTCTGGCAAGTATAAAAATTATGTATTCTAAGGTTTTCGCGATTGTTAATAATGAAATAAAAAAAAAAAATTACTGATTTATCGCGTATATTTTACATAATTTTATGACCTAATGTTTCTAACACTGCAACGTCTGTGGTCGCAGGTGAGAATAGATGACAGTTGTGCTTTTTTTTGTATGAAAATATTAATTACTAAGGCATATTCTTTTTATATCCCTTCTCACAATGAGAAGATGGCCCACCCCCAGCAGTTTGTACAAATAGGACTGATAAAAAAAATACGCCAAACGTTCTCTATGCATGCATAAGTCGCTCATCATAAAAAAATGCGTTTAAAATCGTTTAATTTCAATAAATATAAAATAGTTTATCAATATCTTATTTATTAAGTATTTAACTAACACCTAGTACCTAATTCTATTAATAAAAGTATCAATAAATTGATAAAATAAAAAGAACTCACGAGATCAATTTTTCAAGCTCCTAATTTTAATTTTCCCAACCTATAGAAATAATATTTCTCCCATCTAAATAAACAAATTAATTATCCACTTTTTTAATATCCCTAATCAATGATTTTCTTATGTTTAAAACTGTTGTGATGCGTGAGAGAGATAACTGCGCTGGTTGAGCCTATTCTTAATCTCTTTTAGAAATAGAAAAACAAATTCTCCTGTTGTATGATAAAATGCGGAACGCCTAGTGATATTGCATGCTCATATTTTTCCTTTAGTAGGAAACTAGCAGTGCGTCGCGCTTCCACCTCCGTACCTGCATAGTAATGAATAACGTGAACTATGAACTTTCATTTCATAGATCTAGTCTTGATAAAATCACATATATAACAAAAAAAAAAACAGTCATCAATCAACCAGCTGCCTTATTGTCTGACTTTTATGACACTGGTCATTGCCAGGCAAAATCCAGGCAATGAGCAAAAAAAAAAGAACTTCTCGAATCGACCGATCAAAATATTTATTGAAGCCCAGAGTGACCAATGGAACGGTCGTGGTCACCTTATCCACAAATTTACGAAAATGTGGGCGTAAAATAATACAATTTATCTCTCGTTTAGAATCCTACGAAAGTTTATAAATTTCCTAGAAATTTTTAGGAAATTTATAAACTTGCGGATCTTATTATTTTCCGGTGACATATATAAGACTTCAGCGCCTTTTTCAGAGTCTTTATAAACATTTTAGGAAAATACTTTTCCTTGTGTCAATTTGAAAAAAATACCACGAATATCACCTGTTAGTATTTTGTGTCAACCATGTATTTATTTGCATTAAGGACACGTAAAGAAATAAATTAAATACATAACAAAATATAGAATGCCCATAAAAAGCAAACACAAAATTCTTAATCCCACCATAAACGTCAAAATTAAAGATAAGGAAAATCCAGAGACCAAA
The DNA here is from genome assembly GCA_947563715.1 of Lycia hirtaria. NCBI lineage: Eukaryota > Metazoa > Arthropoda > Insecta > Lepidoptera > Geometridae > Lycia > Lycia hirtaria. Next base: position 43,466,284 of record OX387379.1, read on the forward strand.
TGTTGCCAGTGATAGGGTCTCTGTCGTGGCGCTAATCTATGTGGACACGCGTCGGAAGTGGGGGTGACGAGAATTTAGGGGGGATTTCTTATATCCTTCCCCATTAACGAAGGAAAATAACTTTCTGAGAAAGAAACTTTTGATAAGGCAGTCTAATGCTATTATTTTTTTTATCAGCCCTGTTTGTACAAACTGTCCCACTGCTGGGAACGGGCCATCTTCTCATTGTGAGAAGGTTTAGGTCATAGTCTGCCACGCTGGCCAAGTGCGGGTTGGCAGACTTCACACATCTTCAAGATCATTGAGAACTCTCAGACATGTAGGTTTCCTCACGATGTTTTCCTTCACTGTTTGAAGTTGGCGGCAATCAACAATACGCACATAACTTCGAAAAGACAGAGGTGCGTGCCGTGGGATTCGAACCCAGGACCTGCGGATCGCAAGTCAGACGGTCTCTCGACTAGCCTGCCGGAAACTTCCTATTATGTTGATATGTTATAATGCTATTATGTTGATATGTTATAGGCTTGTACTTGACCGCCAATATATCTGATAAAGGGATTGCGATCTACGATCTAGCACGTTTACCTTGAAAAAATAGAATCAGTCATGATTTTAAGGCACTCTTATAAGATTTATCGATTGATTCATAATCATCAGTAGGTTTTACGAAAAAATAATTGCGTATATCAATGAGTGAGCTGTTGTTGAAAGACGCTGGTACAAAACACGGTTCGACGTATAATGGCCATAGCTAACATTGTGGACTTTTCTTTTTTACGTTTGATTTTTTTTTTATTTATAAATTATATAGCATTGTGATATATCAACAAGTCAACCGACGCCTTAAGCATTAAAATAAGTCGAGCAGTTTAGGCTACTGTAGGTAATTAGAAACACAAATATAAAACAGAACATATTATTACCCTTCTAGGATAATAAATATTAGTACGTGTGAGCGAGACATCGTGACTTCTGTACATAGCGCCTTAACTGTAAATCAATAGGTGTACAATAATAATAAAGGCGTGTATACCGTAAACAAAGGACCACTAAAATAATAATAATTGTTATCACGGTAAAGTCTTCAGTTTGCGGTTCTAATCGGATTATACCGGTTGTCACCGGATTCAGCCTAGGGTGACAAGCTAACTGAGCACTCGGAAAAACCACAGGAAATATAACTGTCAGAAATAACTAATAAAAGCAACGAGTTGATGCCAAATATTGTAAGAGTGAAAAATTATACGATGACTAACCAAAGTGTTTTTCCTTGCATGTCCGTTTATATAAACAACAATGGCGCTGATATATTGCGCCTCCTAGTGTTCATGATTAATCCAGGGTTTATCTATTTTTATCCTATTAATTTAATCCTTATTTAATCCTTTTTTTCCCACGGGTTTTTGAACTCCACATTTTTGCATAGGTATTTTTTTTGAATTCAGAGTTCGTTTTAGCATACAATCGAACAGTAAATTTATGCGTATCAGTGTAAAATCACCAAATGTACACAACATTTAAACGTATAACCCATTAAATAAACGAAAACAAGTTTAAACACAAAATTAAAATCCCACTCATGTTTGCGCAGCGTCTAGACGTAAAAATAATCCTGAATAATTATGCCCTTATGAAATAGGACAATCCGTTAATTAAGATTTAGAGCGTCACCCTACTCGCAGGTGTTGCGGTGACTAAATCCGTCATAAATAACGTTTGATTTGACAGTTGCAAACAGCGATAAAACAATTTGGTGACGCGTAATTTGTTGGAGAATTTTCGAGGATGGCAACATTTCTAATTCTGTAGCATTTGCGATAAGCGCAGAGAATTTTGTTGAGTTTTGGCGGGAACGTGAAAATGAAATGTCGACAATCCGTTTAATTTTTCTAAACTCATGGTATTTGGAATAATAATGATGTAAAAAGTGTTTATTTAACAAGATTAACGTTTATTTAAACAAAATGTATAAAACTTCATAAAATTTTCCAATAGTGTAACCAATATTTTACTGTGGTATGAATGACTAATACTTGGGAATGACTTATTTACTTGACTCAAACAATGACTAGTATTTATACGACTTGGATTTATCAATGATACTTGAAAGAAATCCAATAGGTACTTAACATTGGCAAATTACGCTAATCATGCGGGTCCAATACAAAGAAAAATGAGTATAAATAAGAGAACACATGTGAGTTAGTTTTGGCGGGAACGTCATAGAAATATGTATGTTGTTGCTGTGTTTTATTTTCCGAAACTATTCTTATACAAAATACTAATTAGAAATCTATTGTGCTGCTTTCGATGATATAATTTTTCTAACTGGAAACCCTACGATAAAATAAAAAAACAATGTTAAATAAGTAAGTATATCTTCTTTGTTTACTATAAGAAAAGTTTCTCCAACTAGAAATTCCAACTACACATTTATACGCCTAGTTTCACCCCCAAAAGTAGAACTAATACGAAATTCATAGACACACTTGAAGTTTTAGCCAAGTTAACACTTTAAATTTCCCTCGAGGACATTATTTTCACATTAATCAAGTTAGGATAGGGGTAGTCCTACCCTAACACTTGAGAGCACCGGCGTACCCTAGTGATTAATTTATTAATCAATTTCATATAATTTTGATGATTTATCACGACTAGTCTATAACTAGTATAGGCAGTATTCAGTGAATCGCGTTTTTTTTTCCTAAATGAATGTAGTTATGAATGAAAATATCAATATCAGCCAATAAAACAAACCAGTAATCACAAAGATAAATCAATCAGAATAAAAATATCAAAATACAAACGATAAAATACGCACAATATCAAAGAAACCATTTTACTTTCCTCATTTCATCTATAGATAATAAATCCTCCTTTTTAACATAGACAATAACTCCCGCGTTTTGCCATCTCACACAAATTGACATTCGCTTGTCACTTCACACAAATCAAAGATTCGGGATTCGAAATAAACACAACAGAAAAAGGTGCGTAAAATACGAAAAAAAACTCTATTAAAAGCATGAAAAGTCGAGGAAGGCGGTTAAAAGACGAGTCAGACATCAAACGGTACGATGCCTAACGTCAATAGGTTCGTTTACAAAGGAGAGTCGACGAATCGATTCTAAAACCTTTAATTGGCCCTCGGCTCGTCTAGGGAAAAGTAATGGAGTGGTGTTGCCAGTTCTAGGATATTTTCCCAAGTTGCTAGTTATATATCTAGAACAGACAATAATTTTAGGAGTAGAACTCTTGCATTTTGCCTGGGTTTCGCATTCTGTCTGAGGTATGTACACTACATCTTTGCCAGTTATTCATCTGAAAAGCAGTTGTTGACTACTAGGTAGTGTTCTTGATTGAATTGAAATTCACTAACACAGTCGAACTACGGACTCATCAGTATTAATTCTGATTATTATGAAATAAAGTGAATTAACAAATAATATTTCTGCGACAAACCCTAATGCCCACATAACTTACAAGACGATGTGAGTAAAATAAAATGGTAAGTTTTAGCTCCTCCTGGCAACATTCAAGAAGATAAAAGGCTGGCGAAGTCCCCAGCTGACCGGCAGACGTACAAAAATAATCGTCGAAAATCGACGAGATAGAATTTAATTGATAATAGAAATCCCTGGGGGACTTCGACTGATCATTGCTTCTATCAGTAAGTGGAATTTATTAAATTATTTTAGAGTAAGTAAGCTGAGAGAGATTTAAAAGACATCAAAGAGGCCAATAAATTGAAATAAAAAAAAAAAGTGTGTCACAGGCATAAAATTAGGACACATTTTATAGGACCGTAAAAGTCGTTTTGAAAAAATAAACTCGGTATGTTTTTTGTTTTTTATATAAAATTTGCGGAAATTTAAATGAAGGTTGTTTAAAAAACCCGATGTTGTATTTGTCTATTTATTTCTTATTCACGAGTATGGAAAAGAGAAAAAAATATGTGGTGAAACTTACGTGGAATGTGGCATTCGTTGGTAAAACGCCGCAAAATAGAAGCTTTTAGAAAAGTTACCGTCATTTTATTGAGGACTTAGCTGCGTTTTGTTTAGTTTGATTCTGATCTGAAGAATAACATTAAAAACCCTACTGATAGAGTCTGCTCCACCATTGAAGTCCTATCCTATAGACGCGGCAGCGCCGGGGCACTCTATTTGGATTCCGGCGGACAATGGCGAACCTGTCAAATTTAGTTTCAAAATTTTGTCCTCAGACTTCGTGGCGGCGCGGACTCTATGAGGGCAATTCGAAACAAAAACGGATGTAGCTTATACGTCCCCCAATCCAGTACCCCTATTCACAATCATCAATCGGGTCGGAAACTATATCTCCATCTATGTTATTCTGTATGGAAATGACAGAGATGGAGATATAGTTTTCGACCCGATTTCAAGTTGTGAATAGCCCTACAGGATGCTTTTGAAATGAAAACAAATTATCAAAAACCCTCGCTTGAAGAGAATGAAGATCTCATTTGTTTCACTTCCCAATATCCCATCATCGACGCAACAACCTTGCTGGATGTGAAGCGTCGGGCCATTCACTTTCATTTTGATCTTATTGTGTCCGTCCAAGAGACCGGGTATTCATTTAAAACTTGGCACAGCTAAGGGGACACGTTTAAAACGTCCGTAATCAAATTTCACTCCAGTCTTTAAGGGTTAATGCCTTCAACTTTGAGCGTCCTAATAAATTATATTGCCGACAAAACTGCTCCCGAGTGCGACACAGCTCGTTGGCTCATCTAATTGGTCCAAATTCGAGTAGACCCGGCTTTATAATTGGGCCGAACCGAGCCTTATGCGTCTCGAAATTAGTCGAAATTCGAACATTGGCCGGATTAGGAGGCACGACCGCATGGAGTAGTGACTGATATCTTCACTCCAACGTATGTAATAACATGGTAATCATACAAGGTCTGCTGAACCGACGGTATTTGCGTATGCAACGTGGTGGAACTGCCTCAACTGATAGTCGTAAGATTGACACTAGTGACGTCATCGCCGTCGAACCGATGTCGTTTTTATCGCATTCACGTATATTACATTTTCGGCTCTTGCTTCAGCAATTAACGGCCTTAACGAAAAAGTTACTTAACTTTAACCATCGTCTTAAATTATCTGTCTTCTTTCCAGAAGTGTTCTTCTTTCATTACGTGTCAGCGAGAAGTTGACTAAATACGTTAATGCAACGTTTTTCGGTCAGGCCGTTTGTGATAACTTTGTTACGTTAACTCTTGGATGTCACTATTAAGCTTGGAAAACATGTGAACTAAAATTGTATATGAGTAACTATACAAAGTTGGGATCATTGTTGGAATCTGTTTACAAAGAGAACCGCCGTGGGATGAGGGCGCCGCTGTACTTAATTACATAGAGTAAACCTTTTTTGTTCGATCAAAACGTTAGTTAACAATTTGACCGCGACGGCTTTCTTTGTGAACAGACTCTATCATCATAATGATCGTGGTCTCGGTGATTTTTCGAGCAGTGTATTCTGTATCCACGTTTTTATAAAGTATTTAAAAATATTTTTACCAGCAATACTTTATACATAATGAGATTCTAGAGATATATATATTATTTAGATATAGTCTTCTCTTTCTACGATTACGATCGAACAGATTCTACTGCTACGACAACCAATCAAGATTGACACGAGCGATATCACTGTTATTATTGCTATCTTAATCGCACTTGCACAAATGACATCTACAGTTCTTGCTTTAGCGAATGTCAACAGGCCAGTGATGAGGTCGCTCGCGTGACACGTTCGCGATGTCGGAATCGTTCGGCAATCCTCGGATCTGTTCGGAATGCCACGAGTTTGTCATGCCTTAGTTAAATCTTTCCCCCATACATAATAAGTTTTAACTCGTAAAGTTAATGAAGATCCGCACGGTAGACGGAAAACAAATTTCGTGCCCAAGTTCGGGGGTTTGACTTAAAGTTTTCGTTTGAATACAGTTGAATTCTTGGTTAATTAGCGCGTCGCCTCCGCTCGATAGTTAGTTCTTGTGTGCGTTTCCCCATCTTCCGTGTATTCGTTTCCTATATGTAGGCGCATAGAGAGGAGGTTACGAAGGGGGTCGAGGCTTGTCGGGGGTTCGTATTTGTGCATTATATGTATTAAGCAAGGCTCGGTGGCCGGTGGGTGTCAATTACCTCTGGTACCTCGCGTAAGCTGAGACGTAGCGAACATGTTCGGTGAAACGGCACTTTTTGATAGAGGTAAATGTATTTGGCTAGCGAAATTTTGTCTATACAACGTGTCTTAAAAGGGTGCAATTCGTTCAGCGAGTCAATAATCTTATTCTTAATATTGGACAATTTGTACTAGAGGACCATATCTTAAGTCGCAAATAAAACAACTGTTCCATAAAAATATATTTGAGCCCAGGCAAAATGTATGGAATTGGAACTGATATTTTTCTGCAATTTTAGGAGTCAGTAAAAGTTGTCCAATTTCTATAAGTATATTTTTTAACAACTTTCCTGTACGGAACCTATTTTTTTGAAATAATATTTTTTATCTATGGGGTTGTTAGACTATCATGTATTAATTAGAAAAAAAAGCTGAGTTGTTAAGTTGGTCATTGCATCAATCATTGAATGTAAATAACTTTTAACAGAGGAACAAGTAAAAATTTACTAAATGAAAAGCTGTTCCATAGATCTTGTCGGGATCGACGAACTAAGTATTTCTAAGAGACAACTATTTTTTGGAGAAATTTGAGTCAGAGAAATTGTCCTTAGAATAATAAATAGTGTTTATGACAATGAGTATTCCAATAATCCCGTATAGGATCCCGTATAGTTTAATTAATTAATAAATAATATAATTATACACATTATTATTGAAATTGATGACGAAAATAATGTAATTATTAATATACAAACTTGACATCACGAAATATTTGACATGTAACTACGGAGTTATTAATAAAGAATTTGTATAATTGTATTTGTATTTGTAGGCTATCTAGTAGAGATTAATACTCGGAAAAGTTAGGTTGCAAACAAAAAGGTTGTTATAGAAGATATGGACCACTCACAAACTTACCGTATTTATGAAACCAGTATAACAAGAACAGATTGACCTACTTCAGCGTACAAGATGAACAATAGACGCTAAATTATTCGCCTCACAATTTCTCTACAATAGCGTAATAAATTACGTACATAAATTGTGTTTCGATCATCATACTCGGGAACTTCGGAATTGTTTACACGGTAGTTCTCGATAGTATCTCAGAGGTAGGTAAATATTTGCCCTCCACTTCCTCGACAAAAACTGACAAAAACTTCCAGAATCGTCTACATAGTCGACATTTGTTCGGCGAATACCTTGACGAAGCGAATTCCGGGAGGTTCTCAATTAAAAGCTGCGACACTTCGACGTCGAAGTTCTATGAAACTTCCAAATCTTGGCGCGACTGTGAACTGCGAAAGTATTTCTCTTTAATTAGTGCAAGTTTATGCATTCAGAGGTGGCGAAGTCGCGAGGCTCGCCTGCTTTCTTAACTCGGTAAGTTTTAGTAGGGCATTATTTCATATAAAAAAAAAAAACATATGAGATAGCTTATAGGCTATATCTGACTGCTTATTATAGTATTTAAACTATCTCATTTGTATATTTTTAGATTTTTCTGTTGTAGAATGTTAGTTTTAGTTTATAAAATGAAAAAATATATTTGATAATGAAATTCAAAGTTTTCACTTTTTAACCGACGAAATAACGGAGGAGGTTTTCAAGTCGACGCGTATATTTTTTTTAATCTATTCTTTTACTTAGTGAAATGGACGCCGCCACATTATTACGTCATACGGTCATGTAAACGAAGAAGGTCATAAACAATCAACGTCAAATCAAGATGTATTTTTTCAATAAGTTCTTCTTCGCATTTGCTTACGTGTGACGTTAGTAACTTATGCGCAAAAAAAAAAAAAAAGACTTTATGGCACTTATCGATTGAAGTTTTTATTTCTGGTATTTTCTTATTACACCAGGATCGAACTGATACACTTTCCTGAAAAGGGTGTAGGGGTCTCTTGCGAGCTAGAGACGAACGCCAGTCAAACTCGATCGAGATTTGGGTTTTTCTTACCCGTGGGAGTCGGTAATAAATCAACACGACCATTATTCTGAGATTAGCAGCGGCCAGCTGCCTGTCCGGCGAGAATTATATTTCTGCTTAGCTCCAGGATAATGAATTTATCGCAGGAGAAATGAATTTAGTCCCCATTTTCGCTCGTGCAATATTTCGTTTTGTTGGGTACCTATCTAATGTAAAAAAATCGCGTTAACATGTTTCGCGTTGATTAATTAAAATGTTTTTCATGCTAACATTTATAAGAGTGTGAGAAATGAAAGCTATTAGGAGGGTTAGTAATGTTTAATCCGGAACGCGACTATCTGATCGAGCATAAACGTTCATTTATGTTGGTACATACACATTACCTATATATTGAATAGGAAAAAGTTTCGTTCGATATTGCCGAAAGTTTTCCTAAATTATTAGTAAAAGAAGCAACAAAAAATATCTATATCGTAAATGGATTCTATTCTTGGCATCTTTCGCCAAACTAATAAATAAAAGGTACATACAAGGTTAAGTAGGGAGAAGAGTTAAGCCGTCGTTCCGCTGCTGCGTGGTCTGGTCGCGTATAATAAAACAATTCGTAACGAGAGCGTACTTTATATGCATAATATTTCGTGCGGTTTGCGGCCAGTAACCGAAAGATAAGGCGAGATGGGTCACTTGATAAAATGTTATTTGCATTTAGCCTCGGACGCGAATTAACTTTGGAAAGAAAATATCGTCGGGCTAAAATATTATAATCAAAAGATTTATGTTTTAATCCTTGGTTTATTATAATATTTCGTGAAGATTGAAGATAAAGTAGATAGAAGATATTTCGACACGTAAAATATTAACTTAGTTAATAAGGCAGTTTTTTTTTTGTGATTAAACGTCTTAGAAAAATTTGTTAATTATTGTGCGCAGTCGAATAGAAACTGACACATTCTAATCTCAGTATATCTCGAGATCGATTCAAGCATTTTTTACTAAGATTTTACAGATGCAGTGAAAATGAAGAAAAATCAAACAAAACCAGCATATTCTTTGAATGTAAGACAAATCAAAAGCGACTAAAAATTAAGAATTCAATTACAATTATATATGTCATAATTGAATATTTTTATTAAGAAGGAGTTCATTGTATTACTATATATATACACACACTATTATACACTTGGATGTGTCTGTAATATATTTTCCTCGTTTAAAAAATTATCTACACCTAAGTATTTCCTGTTTGATGATTTGTATTTTTATCAAATGAGACATTCTTAATGAAAAGAGTGTTACTTTCAATTTTCAATTTTCTTTTTTTACAATTTAGCTTTCTGTCACTATCACATCGAAACACAGAGTCGTTGTGTAAAAGTATTTAAGGATAGCCTAGTAACTATAGTCATGCAACTAACATTGATTTAATGAAACCTAGTATAGTATATACTATTACTATACTATACCTAGTATAGTATATAGTAGAACTTCATTATTCGAATTAATTTAAAAAAATCAGATACTAATAAATATTTTCGCACTTAGAAAAATTATTTAATGCGGCTTAACTTTGCGGAAATTTATATAAAAAAATTATATGTCTAGCTTATTTCTGCTTCAAGGTCTTCAAGCTGGTACTCTTGTGTACTTCGGTGTCTTCTAGCACTCTTTTCATAATTTAGCAGTGTAAACCGTAAGAATGTGGAATCAAAGCGTAGCAGACATTTTATTTCATTTACGTAAAGAAAGTTTTAGCTACAGTATAGTTTCATATTCATGTAGGGATAATGTAGGAAGATTAGCCACAAAGTGGATAAACATCATTCATACAAGAGGCAGGAAGACGTTGAATGCAAGTCGCTTTCAACCGAACTTTTTGGAAATCCGTAGAGGAGGTCTCCATGCCCAGCAGTGGACTTCTTGTGGCTGAAATATTGATGATGACGATAGGTTCATATTGCAATAAAAAACAAAACTAACTATGGAGGTAAATAGTATATTTTAGTCTATTTTAGGTAAATAGTATATTTAGCTGTCTGTATGCTTAACATCAAACCAGTTCTACCTCCAGTAAACATGCTAGGCAAGTGACTCGCCACCGCAGCTAAGGATCTCATTTCATGCAAATCGCTGTCGCTATCAAGTGTTAGTTGTTCCACGTCGCCATTTAGAAGGTAATTCTGTGACAATGGCTGGTCGCGAGCCCAGTAAAGAAACCGCGTCACAGCGTTCGAACCGTTAACGTTTTATATTCGCGCCAGTAAAACAGGGGCTTAACGAGACCCGAAGGAGGTTTAGTGTAAGTTGAATTTTAATAAGTGTCAAAATGTATAATTAAGTGGGCTTTGAAGATTTTGTGGTGATACCTATTAAAAAGGGACTTTAACCCAGATTTTTATCTAAAAAATGGTTTAGTAGATTATACTAGAATCTGAAACGATATATTTTTTAAACAATATGTTTATTTGGTAATATTTGATCTATAAATAATGTAATAAACGTATATATGTACCTATGTATAACACAGACTATGCGATGTAACCACACAACTCCAAAATCTTGGGATTGTTGTATGAACTCAAACTTTTTGTATTTTGGCGTGACTAGAGAACGGGTAAGTTAGTGAGTAGTTGGCGGGACAACGGTCAACGTCTGGTACATTCTGACTAAAATAATTAATACCTGTTAAGTATAACAAAAATCATCTGAATAACATCGACATCTAAGAGATGACACACACACTTAATTCAAACAGATATATGTAATTGAAATTAGGAGTCCGTAGTTCCACCATTGTCCGTCTAACTCGTGCATCCACATTTTTGAAGATATAAAATGATGAATGAACTTATAAAAAAACGTCGTTTGTCAAACTAGAAAACAACATCACAAATATTTGACAATAATTCCAATTTGATCCAATTTAATGAAAATCATTTTTGCATTAATAGTTTCTAAAAACACTTAATTTCAATGAAAAACGAGAAATCTTAGCAATCATTAAACATACGTAATCACAAGTAGGTATTTGTCTTCCATTTTGTGACGCCGTCCACTTCCATATTACCTATAATAACATTAATTTTCCCCAACAATTTATACGTAAAACGTTTTAATTTCTCGACTTAACAAATTAAATCTGGAAGCCAAGGGACCGTTTGGCGAGCGTGTTTTTTCTCAGTGAGATAAAATTTAATATAAACTTGGTGTCTCGAGTTGTCTGCGCCGCCGACGGACGCTAGGGGGCGCGGGCCGTTACAGGCGACCATTTGTCAATTTTGTCGTTGTAGTGAGACTTGCCTTTTAAGCAAGTTTTATTTTCATCTAGAAAATTGAACTGAATTAAGGTGGAACGTCTTTCATAACAAATGCAACAGAATGTAGCTATTTATCTATTCGGTAGACTAGCCCGTTATAGCGTATTTGCTTATTTACAAATTTAATTTCATGGTATCTAATTGAAACATGTTGGATAAATATAAATATATATAAATATATGTAATAATGTTTTCTAAGGGTTTGGCGATTGTCAGGTCCAATTATGTAAAATATAAATAAATCCGTTAAAATTTGTTTCATTTCAATGAATATTTGTAATATTTTTTAGGCTTACGCGACTTAATTGAAACAACACAATAAAAAAATTAACTGATTTTTCGCGTATATTATACGATTGATAAGATGACGAACACTTTGAAGTGTCCGTGGTCGAAGGAACGTCTATATCATAATTGACTGGCCTTGTGGCTCAGTTGGTAGTGTGTTTACGTCTACCTGCTGAACTGAAAGGTCGTGGGTTCGATCCCCACCCAGGGCAAACATTTGTGTGATGAGCATGGATGTTTGTTCTGTGTCTGGGTGTTTCTATGTATCATATGTATATATTTACAAAAAAAAAGTATATATGTATTCTATCAGCCATCTGTATGTATCCATAGTACAATCTTTGCTTAGTTTGGGATAGATGGTGTTGTGTGAAATGTACACAAATATTTATATTTATTTATTTATTTATAATAGCATATCATGCATATATTGAAAAACTGGCTTTTCGAACAGGCATTCTATAAGTTAGACGATATACAAAAATATTAAATAAACGATCTGACTCAACATCAATTTCTTATCTGACGTATTGAAATCATTGTGATATTGCTAATATTATATATATATTTTTTTATTAATCTTACTGGACAATGTTTTTATTGTGACAAAAACTTAAATATGATAATTAATTAATTAATTCTTGCTAATATTATTTATTTATTTTGTTATTTTTGAACATGACATTTTGTAATTAATGTTATTATTTATTGAAATCACCACATATATTTTTTGGATTTCTTTTTTGGTGTACCTATTTAATGTTTTAATTTTTGCATGAGGCGCATTTAATTATGTGTAATATTGTTTGAAGCAAAGAATGAAATATTTTTGAAGTGAAAACTTCTTTAGCGGCGTTGGGCATTTTTGTATGGGTAAAAAATGTTAAACTCGCGTCAGATGTCACGTGACCTGATCGAAAATTCGTAGTCCTAAGACGGCGCAGGGCGCTTGCTAGTTCCAGACCAACGTACTAGATGGCGCTTTTGCTGTTTTATTTTTTAGTTTTCACTTCTGTCGGCACTCCCGGAGTGCAACCCGTTGTTTTTATTAGATAGATACTTCCTTCATTTGACATGTAACATATTGTTTGTTATGAATATTATGAATCAATACAAACATAATACATCAATATAAACATAACACCCGAAATGTAATACAATCCCTAACAGTCTGTTAAAAACGCACAATCATAATATAATAGATTTCTTTAAATTCCGACCAGCACTCGTTAAGTACAGTAATAAAAACATTCCAAAGCACGACAGACAGACGTAAAACGTTAACTAAACGTACGTACATAACAGTTTAACTGTATTTGACGTGAAATGTCATTTCAAGAACCCTACCGGCGGCGTCGCGGAAGTTAACAATTACTAAGGGTTGTATCCATAGGGACCGGAGCGGGGGATTTTACAACGTGCAGAAATAAACAAGCGAAGCCTTGGACAGTGTACTCTTCTTTCAGATTTATGTACATAAAAAAAAAAAAAAAAACAGAAATTGGTTTGCGCTTGATTCATCTTCAGGTATACAAAATACTAGTGGTACACATAATTTTGTTTATACATATAGGGCCTTACCGAAAAACGATACTTATCTTTAAGTATTGCTTAACATATTTAGTCAACTTCTCACTGACACATAATGACACTTGCGGAAAGAAGACAGAGAATTTAAGACGATGGTTAAAGTTAAGTAACGTTTTTCGGTAAGGCCCATAATGTGCAAAATAGAATGTGTTTTTTTCGTTAAATAATATGACAGCAGGGAACATTTTTTCCGAGCTGGTAAATTTGGTTCGTTCATGGTAAGTTGATGAAACTCAGAAAAGCATACTTTTTATTTCCGTAAATCAAGTCATCAAGTTCAAAACAATGTTGGAATGTGTTGAGTTATTTTTTGTTTTCCTCAACTCACCACAATTACACTTTCTGAGTATGAGAAATTAAAAATATCATGTCCGTGCTACTTAGCGGTTGAGAAGGTCATGAAAGACTATTATTAAATAATAATAAAAAAATGTTGAAAAATCTGTAGAGTATACATTTTATACCCTACAGTTTTTTCAACATTTTGCTATCCTTTATTTGAAATCTATTCTTCTTTTTTTTCTGTATTGGTTTTCTATATAGTGGTAATATAGAAAAGAATATTAGTCTAGCTATGAGTTGGTAGACGTTGTCGTTAGTTGTCAAAGCTAAAAAAAAAGTCTGTGTTAGTTGTCGTGTTATGAGACTTATGACTTAACAGAACTTACATCATATTGTAGGTATCTTATACATTATGTATTGTAATTAATGTAATATTATAATTAATTTACTCGTTTCTGGGTCTGTTTAAAAAATCTCACCAATGAATTTTTTGGGCGTAAAATAGGGCGTAAACGACTATATTCAAACAGAATTCCATCTGTCATTGCGTCAACCAAAACAAACGACGACCTGCTTTAATGACATCAGGGTAGACCTGTGTGTATTTACCCTGACGCCTAATTCCGTCTCCCAACTCATCTCCCCCTCCAGCCACAACTACCTACAGATATCGTATAGTATAAAATAAACAAATAGAAAATTGGCTAACAGTGGTTTCCGGCGCAACTATCTGCTGCCGAATACCGTTTTTCCCTGGTTTCCTTCCTTTTGTGCTGTGTACCAGTTGGTTTGTGGTACAAGTTATGAGAGTTGGGAGTCGCGCCGTACGCAGAGAGGACGATTTGGGCGTAGTGGTAGCCATCCGCTTATGTTGCAAGATGTATGACTCAGATGCACCTGTGTTGCTACCATGTAGAAGCTGAAATCATCAGCTTCTATTGTTTACGTTTTCGTTGTCGCATAGGTAAATTTCTACGTCACCAGGCCTTCAATGATTTAGTGAGGAAGGGATTTCGGTCCTGAAAACGATATCGGGATGTTGGAACCACCGGATTTTAACAAGTCTGATGGTAAGTCATCATGGCAACTATGAATGAATTTTCGAGAGGTTTATATGCTTATATTTTTATTATCACGTTTATCGACGGATTTTAGCGCCTCAAGCTGCTACTAACACTATATTACTAATGACACCTATCATTACTAGTCTTGGATTTAGTACATAATAAAAAAAAAACAGCAAGGCCTAGCAGTTGTGAAACATCGAAAATATTTTGTATAAAAAAAATACATATCTTTCTCATTCTTTCGTATAGAACTTTCTCTGTTTTAACAATCCGCCTCTGTCGCCAGGCCAACCTGCCTGTAACGGGCCTTCTTCTCAAAATGAGAAGATGGCCCGTTCCCAGCAGTGGGTCAGTTTGTACAAACAGGGCTGAGAAAAAAAAAAAACTTGCTAACCCGCCATATTTGCCATCGATAATATTAAGTAAGGAATAGTCGCTATCTCTCACACCTTGCACCCTCCGAAGATTGCTCCGTAGTCCCGAAATAACGCGATTAACCGAACGAAAGGCCAATGCGAACAAAGCAAAATGTGATTACCGCGTGCCGTAGAAATGAGTAATATTTCTTTTGTGGAGCCTTAGGGCTGCGCTGACGGCTCGCTCGCGTGCCACGGGGGGGAATTGGGGTCCTGTGGCGGCGGAGGATGTGCACGAAGAGGCTTGATACTCCTTTACGCATTCGTACACTGTTTGGATGTTCTGCCTACGTATATTTTCGTACACACGTACTTAGTATGTCCAAGGGTAGAAATCAAACCGCCCTTTTATACTTTCACTCGATTTGAACGGTTTTTGACGGATATGTTTTGAAGGGACCACAAAAAAAATATCCTTGTTTTATTTTTATCCCACTGCGCAAGACGGAGGGTTATATTTTTCGAGTGTATGTAGGTTTATATGTATGTACATATGTGGGCATGCATGTATGTTTTTCTTTTTCACCCAGTACAGTATTATATAAAAATCCGTATTAAACTATTTCGGTCCACATTCTTGATGCTTACTGCACATGAGTGGAGTCCCTGCCGCCTACGATCTTGAAATTTGCAAGATTTCTATATGCTTGAGATTAAAAGTACTAACAAGGATCTATTCGGAGCGAACATGAACTTTCAAAATTGTTTAGATTATGGTTTATCTCAACGCGCGCAGCTAGCGCTCTCGCGCATCACAACCTTTTTAAACATATAAAATCATTGAATAGGGATATTATAAAAGTTAGACCTAAATTTGTTTATTTAGTCAGGAGAAATATTTAAAAACAAGATTTTCTTCGATATCTTTTAAATTGGCTGAGGAATAAGAAAATATATGTTTTTTTCTAATTCCGTCGCCAGTATAAATGATCAAACTTTTTTTTAAATGTTTCTCCTTTCTTACTAAAAAAAATATTGCTCTAACATTTCTAATTCCCTACTCAATGGTTTTACATGTTTAAAAATGTTGTAATGCGCGAGAGAGATAGCTGCGCGCTTTAATCCACCTTAAACGATACGCTGTGTGACGTCACAACGATTTGTTGTGTTAGTCCGCCTAAAAGGCTTTAGATTGAAGTGTGACTTTGACCTGACTATATACATAGATAATGAACTTATAATAACAGAGTTGATAAATGAACAGACAGACATTTGTATTATAAAACAATCAATAACAGGTATTGAGGAGACAATTTGTCATAATAACAACAATCAGAGTTGACAAGTTGTTATATCTACTTGGGTTTAATTTCAGTTTTGCATGGACAAAAAAGACGACAAGTATTTTAAATAAAATCTACGGATCACTCACATCTGTTTTGAGTCGAAAAAACCGACTATATTTTCAACCGCATTTGACGGTATTTTTCAAAGGAGCAGCGCAAACGTGCGAGTGCGAGACGCGTCACCAAGGATGACGTTGCGCTGCTCCTTTGAAAAAGACCGTCAAATGCGGTTGAAACTATAGTCGGATTTTTCGATTCAAAACAGACTTGAGTGACCCGTACTTTTTATTTAACAAGTACTTTTGTTAAAGAAAATATCCGGCCAAGTGCTTGTCGTGTCACGCGCAATGTAGGGTTCCGTAATATAATATATATATATAATAATAATTTACGTGAATTCAAAACCGAGACTCGTGTTTTATTATAATATGAACATACGAGTTAACTGATGTTATTTTAAATTAAATTTGCACGTAATTTTCATTTCTTACGCCTCTAAGTACATTTTTTTATGTTGATTACTCTTTAACTTGTAAAGCCTACTTAGCCGTAATAGATACTTTTAATTTCATCATATATTCTATCATGATTTTTTTTTAAAAACATTTTTTGGCGTAATAAATATGTAAGCCTATACTAAATTAAAATTTTCTAGTACTTATAGTCTTTGAAGTTTGAGCTAAGCCGCGGACGGACGGACGGACCTGGTGATACTATAAGGGACTTGAGGGAAATTGTTGTTTATGTAGAATAGGCGATGGGCTGACCCCCTGTTACTGCAGGCCAACATTATATCTTACCCTCCAATACCTTCTAACCTTTTAATACAATTTCCTTCATATCTAACCCTCTAACCACGGTCAAATGAGGCGTCTAACAGCCTCATGGTCTTTGATGCTCTGACTAACCCGTAAGGGAAAATAGGCGTGATTGTATGTATGTATGTATGTACAGAGAAAGATGAAGTCTCATTGAAGTTGTTTGCGTGCGAGACTAAAATAAACTAACATTATTTCTGAAGTATCAATGTATACAAATAAAATCCGAACCAGACATTCGAAAATCGAAAAAGGAAATAGACAAAAATCTATTTAAAGTTCTATTTCGAATTCCGAATTTAAGCTCGCACGTCCCTGCCCACCTGCCAATGACATCATCGGATTAGTGCTGTGCCACGATTGCAATCGAAGAGCGATTGGAATGTCTCGATTCTCGCGATTCGATCGCGTGCCGAATACTCACCATTCACCGTGAATTATGTGAGTTTGTCTCGTTTAGTTTTATTTATAGGCATTCGTGTGATATTATACGCTGTCAGAAGCATATTTTACGTATTTTACGTACTGTATTACTCCACTATTAACCTTATTAAAACGTTGAATGGGACATAAGTAACCTCAAAGGAAATTGCTAACCACTTATAATATTATTCTCCTATTTTTATTTAATCAAAGGAATGAATTTCACTGCGTATTTTCTCTTTTACCTTTTTATTATAGCAGTTCTATAAATACGCGGTCTTGATATTCCTTTTAACAATCTAATATGACGTCATCGCTGACGCGACAATTTTTTGCCGTCTGACTTATTCCGCGCTTGTCATTAAATTGCTATGGCTGGCATGGTTTATTCGAAGTGATTTACAGAAAATTCAACCGTAGTATCACGAGACAGATATCATTAAAGCTGAATATAGATTTGCAACTCCATTTATGGTTAGCTAGTATGACAAATTGAATGAGAATTAGCAAGATTGCGACACGAACTTTGATTTATATTACATTTAACTTCCATAATAAATTAAAGTCCTACTTTTATTATGTTTTATTATCGTCTGGTAATATGTGAAATATACTTTTCGAATGTGTCTTGCGATAAAACGGAACGGGAGTCTTGCGTGATTTTAAAATTAAACCTACAGGTCTGTTTTACTCATTCGTTCCCTTCCATATGTAGGAAAATTTCGAAATAATAATTATTTCCTAGATAAGTATAACTGCGGGTAGACGGTCATCCAAAAGACCATATTATAAATTAAAAAACAAGTGAAGTACGAATTTGTTTATACACCGAGGTTTCCGTATTATTTTATTTATTATTTTATATATTATTATTTTTACAATTTTTTACTCAAGGTAATAAACCATGAAAACAGTAATAGCTCTAATCATGTATTGGAGTTGAAAACAATATTTTCGTGTAAGGTTGCCTGGAAAAAAGCGCTCTTTGCGATAAGCTTCCAGTCAGGAACCCAGCAATAAGTATCCATTTTTCATTCCTGTTTCTTACAACGTTTTAGTAAAGATTTAATGTTCACCGATTCGTTCCTATTTCCTACTACAGTGTAAGTTAGTAAGTATAATTGCAAATAAACTTTTTTCATGTGATCTATGTACCGGGTTTTGATTTAATAATATAATAATAATAATTTATTTTTACCAAAAAAGCTTAATTTTCTAACTAAGAAAAGGTCATAATACATATTTACTGAATATCAATAGAAGATAGAATATAGCAACGTGCCCCAAACTAGGCTAAGCCTGTATCTTGGGCGCCCTAAAACACATTTGCCTGTACCGGCTGGTTATACGCTGAGATTTGTACACATTATCTTATCAATGTTATGATTTATACAGTATAAAATTAATTTATTATCAATTATAAAAGTTATTTTATCATGTCAAAGTCTAATTATTGTAATTTAAAGTATAAAATTATTAAATTCTGCTGTTAATTAAATAATAAATTATTTGTGGACATTTCACACAACACCATCTAGCCCAAACTAAGCAAAGCTTGTACTATGGAACTAGAATACATATATACTTTTTTTTGTAAATATATACATATGATACATAGAAACACCCAGACACAGAACAAACATCCATGCTCATCACACAAATGTTTGCCCTGGGTGGGGATCGAACCCACGACCTTTCAGTTCAGCAGGTAGACGTAGACACACTACCGACTGAGCCACAAGGACAGTCATTAACATTGTCTATTGCTAAATATAATAATTATTAGGTACTAATTATAAAATAGAGACACGAGTTAGGTCTTAAGCTTAAAGTAACATCAATCATGAAATCAAATTTTTTCTTGTATTTGTCAATAACTAAGTTAAAAAAATGCTGTTTCTAACCCCCGACCTAAAAAGAGGGGACTAAGTAACGGACGGACAGATTTTGATCTAGTTTTTTTTATTTGAACGAGTGTGACAGTGATTCGAGAGTGTCCTCGCTATGTTTCATCAACATCAGTGCAGCTGTTTAATTTTGTCGGAGGTTTTTAAGTTTTCTATACCTAACCTATATCTTTTAACATTTTTGATACGTCTTTACTAACATAAATAATCTTGATATACGAACAGACAGACCGCGAAGATAGATTTTCTTATAAGAATTTTTTTTTCCTTTTGATTTACGCAACCCTACAAAGTATAAAATCCGGTTAAGATAAAAGATAAATTAGAAATACTTACTGAAGCAACCGACTTCAAAATACACAATTTTGTGTACTTGGATGGTATATTTTATCCAGTATTTTTTATGCTAAGCTTAATTAAAGATAGTGAACTGATTTTGATTATTTCTATGGAACCAACATGACAGTGTGACAGTGTGAAGTCTGCCAACCCGCACTTGGCCAGCGTGGCAGACTATGGCCTAACCCTTCTCACAATGAGAAGATGGTCCTTTCCCAGCAGTGGGACAGTTTGTACAAACGTGTGTTACGTTTCATCAAATGTGTCAATTGTATGACATAAAAGTGACTGAATCAAAAAAACTATGGCGGCCGGCGGGAAACGCTCCACATATGTTTCGGCTATGGAGCGGTCTTGAATAACTGAATTGGGACCCCTGATATCAATACTGACGATAGTAAAATTGCATCAGGTAATTGTTTGACAAAAGCAGCTTAAACGCTTACCGCTGAGTGCAGATTGCGGATGCATGCAATTAAAAATAATAAAGTCCATGATTCAAGCTTAACGTAATCCCTGGCAGAAATAAAATAACCGAGTTATCCGAGTTCCGATACTGAAAGCTTCGTAACAAAACGGAATAACTCGAGTGACCGCATCGTAAAAATGTAAATTAGAGTAAAAATCGTGTGCGTGGTGCAGCACTAATGACGTTATGACATAGTGTGACCAGGTTGATAAGATTTTATCATACTAATAATGTAAATGTGCGAGCATGTCTGAACTGCTTGAAAGTTTTGTCTTAGTTGGTTAAAAAAACCGGCCAAGTGCGAGTCGGACTCGCGAACGTAGGGTTCCGTACCTATATCTATAAAAACGAGCAAATAATCACGTTTGCTGTATGGGAGCCCCCTTAAATATTCTGTTTTTAGTATTTGTTGTTATAGCAGCTCAGCAACATAAATACATCATCTGTGAAAATTTCAACTGTCTAACTATCACGGTTCATGAGATACAGCCTGGTGACAGACGGACAGACAGACAGACAGCGGAGTCTTAGTAATAGGGTATCGTTTTACCCTTTAGGTACGGAACCCTAATTAAACACGATATTTAAAGGTGAAATAACCACGAGAAATATTAGCTATTTGAGTATTAAATGTCTCGGAAACGTCAAAAGTCAAAGATGTGTCAAAAGAAATTAAATTAATAAATAATTAGATAATAAATTGTTGTAGATATTTTGGCACGAGGTCATCCAAGCCCAAGTTATACTGTGGGAACGAGATATTTGATATATTACTTACTATATGTATACGTATGCTTACTATATACAAAGTACTTATGATAGACATATCTATAATTATATAGTCTTGGATGTTTGTTCTGTGTTTGCATGTTTTTATGCAAACACAGAACAAATATCCAAGCCCTTCACACAAATGTTTGACCTCGGTAAGATCTGAATCAACAACCTAGTTTAAAAAGCAGTAATTGAGCTGTGATGCCAGTCCACATGATTACAATTTTTTTTATATTTACTTGTTTTTCAGGAAGGTTTTTCGTTATAAATGTGATAAAAAACGCTTTGAAACTATATTTCACGTCGAAATTGTTTTGTGTAACATCTAGTTTTGATTAGATTGATTCACAATATAAAATAAAAATGATAACTCAAATACGCATAAATACGTTTTTCTCCGATATGTTTATGGGCATTCGATAAATAAAATAAATAAATGAAATCCCAGAAGTAAAATAAAGTGTGAGCTCATCATCTTGGTCACACTGTTCTGGCGGAGGCTTTTAATAACATTTTTCCCGCGGTAAAATTAACTTTCTTCTTTGTTTGTGGACATTGTATTGTTTATGCGTTATTAAAAGTTTCCTTTGTGGAGTTTATGCGCTGTAACGTTTATGGGACTGTCGTACCCGAGCCGTGTTTTGGTTTCTAAAGGGATGCTTTTAACGTCGGCGAGTAACTTGGTTTCATGTGAAATGTTTTAATGTATTATTTAAGTGCTAAATAAAAATTTCGAAGCGGTTCCCGCCCAAACTCCCGTGGCTCTGGACTTCCGTGATGTAATGCACAACATCCATTGCTAAGGCATAACTTCCGCGATGAAAGGCATAACTTCCGTGACAAAAGGCATAACTTCCGCGATGAAAGGCACAACTTCAGTGACAAAAGGCATAACTTCTGAGATGAAAAGCACAACTTGCGTGACAAAAGGACGAAACCGTGATCCGTCTTTCGTGATGAAACTCACATCTTCTGTGATGAAAGGCACAACTTCTGCGCCGAAAGACATAAGATCGAATCCCAGTAAAGAGCTTGAGCTTTTGAACACGACAAAGAAAAATAATGTACAGAAACTAAAAGTATAATATGTTAACTGAGAGAGTACTTTTGAGTATCTAACAGGCTACCTTAAGTTGTAAAATCTTGTGTGTAGTGGTCACATACAGCATCTTCATATTAGAACGACTGCCTAACATTATAATTCACAACAGCACCGTCAGCTACCATATGAACTATCAAACGTCTAGCTTGATGATTATTGAAAAAAACCCTCAGTAATTATAACTAGAAACCATGACATTTGTTACGTTTAAAATAATAAAGATCCTAAAAACGGATTAATGCCTAATATTCAATGCTTACCTGAACTTTCTAAAAATACAGCACACGTCTTAAAAACTATAAAAGCTCATTTAATTAACAAAACAGCATCACCCTCCTACAATAGCTTAACAAATGCAGTACGAATCAAACAGTTAATAGTCCTCCAGCCATCAAACATAAAGACAGCCGGGCCAAACACAGCCCCCTGTGAAACGCCAACACCGCTTAATGATCTAACCCACTGACACAATTAACAAAGTTCATCCAAACAAGCTCCGTCATCCAAAAGAAAACAATTAAAAGCCTTGCGCTAAACAAAGGTGCGTAAATAAAGGCCTGTTCAGCCGGATAATGCCGCCTTTACAAGATATTTTATACTATACGAGAAAACAGAATTTAAGTTGATACATCTAACGTCGTAGTAAAATCATAATACTTCTTAGTTTGCCTACATCGACCCTTACCGACTTGCTCATTCACACTCACCGTACAAATTGATTTCATCTATATTCTTCCACCTATCTGCTTGACATGTGCGAACCATTTAAACGTACCTTCCTCCATCTTTGTCAGTACATATATCTTTACTGCAACACTTTTCATCATCATGTTTTTCTTGTTCTTCTCTATCTTCTTTTAGATCCATCTCTATATTATCTTCTATCTATCTCTTCTCTGTCTTGTCTATAAAGACTATGTGCATTATCTGAAATAGCACAACCTAATATACTGCATACACGCGTGTAATTATCGTGGTCTATTCACCATTCAGTAGCAACAAAGAGGCATCGTTGCCCGACTTTTGCCCCGGTTAATTAAAATGTCAACAACACTTATTAATCAAAACGGGATTTTGTGCGTGATTTTTAGCCCTGGCTACGTGTTCTGCGTATACTTTTTCGGTAATTCCCGGATTATGAATTAACTTTGGTTTATTTGTGATTGTATTTTTTACCGCCTAAAACGGGGTTGAAATCTATTGCATTAACAAAACAACATTTGAATTTCTAAAAACAGTTATTAAAATATTTATAGCATATTATGTTAACACAATATTAATTAAAAGAAAAAAATACACACACTATATTGGAATTTTCAATAAGTATAGATTTTTTTCTAGATCAACATGCTACATCCTTAGCAACATCATTGCTTACTATCAGGCGACTTGGTGGTCAAACGTAGATTTATGATTAATAAAATAATAAGACTTTATAGTTCTTAATAATTTTGTAAAAAAAATCTTAGTCGTTATCAAGTGGCGGTGATCATCGTTTCGCGGGGTAACTCACTTCACAATCTGTCACTATTCCTCACGTATGATGCCTTTCTCGTGCACTCGTTCGGGTTCGAGTTCTCTCTCGGGACCACTCACGATGGTATCTTATAAAATTTTTGCTAGCGTATAAATGAAATATTATTATACATTCAATTTATTTTGTTACAAACGAGCTCTTCTAAGTACCTTCTAAACCCACCCAAACTTTGTTCCACTCGACGTCTCCTAACCAAATAAGATTAAAGACTGCAACCCTCATCAACCGCATGGATATCTGTGACAGTGTGACGTCATCAATCACGGTAGAGGGAGGAAGGGGGTATAAAAGCCGACGTCAGGCCAAGACCGGGCATTCTTCATTAGACGACCGCGGCGAGCGCATGTCACCGTTCGCGTATTAATCATAAGTGCTTTCCTTATTACTCTTGTCGTTGAGTCGCTAATGAGCGTGCTTGGCAAAGTTATTAATCAAAAGCTACAGATGTGTGCGCCACTTTTTCTTGCCTATTCATAATATTTGAAGAGTTGATGATGTGATATTCTTAAATTCTCGTCTCTTTTTAACTGACTTCAGAAAGAAACTTCTCATTTCGGTTTATTATGGCTGTCATATTGGCCCATACGAATTTTAGCAAAATCGGTATTGTAATTTGGATTTAAAACAAAATAACTGGAAAATATGACATCCAAGTAAACGGAATTGCGTAGGTGTTTTGAAGTTGATTGTTTCAGTTTATTAAACTTTATAATAATTTAATTTGTTAGATTTATAATAACTTATTCAATATATTTTGTCAGCAAGTGCTATTTTATTTCTTTTCAAAGATATTTTATGTGATAACAATTGCTTATTTTATCAATCCCGATTGGTTTAACATTTTATAAGCTTGTTTTCGGTTTGATTTGATTAGACCACAGTATTAGTCGACTTCAATTAGGCCAAAATAATTGAAGGTTTCGAGCTAATCTCCTTTGCGTCTATTAGAGACTAAGATTTGCGATATTATAATTTAAGCTATCTTAATATTATTAGATCGGATTTGAGGCTTGGGTTGCTGGGACTTGTAATTTAATCAGCAGGTTAAGTAAATTACAATCAAAATCATCCAATTTGTTTCTAACTTCATAGTAAATATTTTAATAAAATTAGTTGTGTTTTTTTTCTTTATGGAGAACTTGGGGAAGACATACTATCAAATATCTCGATAGCAAATTAACATCATATAAGAGGATTGTAGCATAAACTACAGTGATAGTGATCTACTAACGCCCATTTACCGCAAACTCCTTCAACAGACGTTTGCAGTATATATTTTAATATCATCATTATCATCTCAGCCACAAGAAGTCCACTGCTGGACATAGGCCTCTCCCATGGATTTCCAAAAAGACCGGTTGGAAGCGGCCTGCATCCAGCATCTTCCAGCCACTTGTGTGATGTCCTCTGTCCATCTTGTGGCTGGTCTTCCCTATTTTAATATCATCATCTCATCATCTCAGCCATAAGAAGTCCACTGCTGGACATAGGCCTCCCCCATGGATTTTCAAAAAGACCGATTGGAAGCGGCTTGCATCCAGCGTCTTCCCGCCACTTGTATGAGGTCATCTGTCCATCTCGTGGCTGGTCTTCTTACGCTGCGCTTGCCGGTACGTGGTCTCCACTCGAGAACCTTTCGGCCCCATCGGCCATCAGTTCTGCGTGCTATGTGCCCTGCCCACTGCCACTTCAACTTGCTAATCCGCTGTGCTATATCGGCTATATATATTTTAATATAGGCGAACACTAAATAATGAACCTATTTCAAGTGAATAATACGTAATATTTGCTTGTAACATCCCTTATTTAATAATATTTTTATTAAATGTATAATTAATATTGTATACCACCATTCTCGCCTTAATCCAAGGCTTGATACTAATGCTAGCTCCTTAAAAGAAACTGAAACACTTGTTTATCGTCATTAGGTACTCGTAACAGCGCCGATACTTTACAAGTAACTTTGCACGAACACCTAAAGAAGTTCGGCACGTGAGCCGACTGCCATGCGAAAGAACAAAACTTTTTGTTCTCGAACGATATTCTAAAAGTTAGCTATATTTTTTGAGCAAATGTGAAACAAGTGGCGTAAAAGATAAAACCCAGCCGATTTCAAGTTTGTATTAAAAACATTTGTATATTTTTTGCAGTCTAGACTGTTATAGGCAAAACGTTATGTAAACCTTTGTTGCATCCGATTTTTGCTGTAGCCAGATATTTGAGTAGTTTATACAGCTGTTCAAACATTGCAAAAAATGATTCATATGCCTTGGGTAATATTTGCATGTTTTTTTTTATAAAAACATTTTTTAAGGTTTTTTTTTCTAAAGTGATTTGGAACATTACCTATATGCTATATGCTTGAACAATTACTAGGTTATATTAGTTTTGTTTTGTTCGGCCCCAGAAAACTAAAACCCAGAAAACAGAAAACAAATTTTAATAATACGTTTTATAGGGTCAAGTTAGATATTGATATGTCCTTAAATCAGTCGTTTTCGAGAAAATGAAATTCGATGTTTCATATTTCACATCATAGATAGGTAAGTAGTAATAATTAAGTCTAAAAATTAACACCTCATTACATAGTAGAAAGAGACACCGCTTTCATGGTTCCGAAGGACAAAATGAGATTAAAAGTTTTGTAGACGTTTTAATTTTACATCTCTTTTTTTTTAAATGTTACTAAAGTACCACTGATATAAAATGATTATTTAATTTTAATTTAAGAATGTAAATTTAATTATTTCTATACTAAACCACAGACTACATATATCCAGTTTCAATTACGCCTAAAAAGAACGTAATACACATATTCAAATTTACTTTAAGTGTTGAATTAATAACAATGAAAGAAACATGTATATAAAGCAAAAAAGAAAACAGACATATGAAAAAAAATGTCGTAAAACCGGGTATTTAGGAATACTATACATCGTGTAATTTATATTACCCCTACGGAGCCCTCGCGTGTGATAGCTGGCAGGTGATCGGAGAGAAGATTGGAGGCACGCGAGGCGCATGCGCCATGCTCTTATAAAGCCCCCTACACAAAGTCATATCATCATACATCATCATCATCATTACAAGTCATATTATCATCATCATCATGCCATCAAAGAATATATGAAAAACACTACGAAATGAACAGGCATGGATGCTACAAAAACACATGCACATTTAAATTTTCTAGTTGAGTTAGTAAACCGGTATTGCATACCGGTTTTATTAATGTAATATGCGACGTGTTACTTGAAATAATTCTTAAAATAGATATATCAGGCTCATTATTTTACTAAACTGAGAAAACATTGCATACAGCTTAACATTAATGAACAACACGGCCCTGATTCGTATCAGCGTGTTATCATTTTAAAACAAGCCTCGGTGAAATGCAGAGATAACCTGTAAGATATCGACCGATACGAATGGACTAAGAATTCAAATTAAAACTACTAAGAAGTTAGCTAAGGCTTTGCAAGTAAACACGGATTAACAAGCAGTCAGTTAGTGCTCCGAGCTACAGAGATGAAATGACAAGATTAAAAACTAATTTAAATTTAAACAAATAAAAAAAATGGTGATTAAAGTGAGTTTATTGTAAACTATATGTAAATATATTTTAGATTGAGTTTACATTTAAATACATTGAAAAAGAAAATGCAACATTATATTACATAAGAAAATGAGTGATGTAATGGGTAATAAATAATATTTATCAATTAATATGTTCTCTAAAGTAAGCTTCTTTAGATCTATAGCACAAGAATTTACCAGATTTGGTAGATAAATCTTTATTTTTTAGATAAATCTTAGAGAACCGAAAAGCAAATAGAGCAAACAAATATATACGAAAAGGAAGCAGATGAAAACAATGTGTCTGAAATATAATAACGGTCAGACAAACACAGCTCTCTGTCTAGATTTAGAACAATTGGTTCAATAACCACGGCGGAAAGTGCGCCAAATCTCAGATAACCTAGAAAGATTAGATCGGAACTCATGAAATAAGAATGGAAGTGGGTAATCTCCTAGCATGAAACTTACTCGGATTTCTCTGGCTGGTTTTTAGCTTTAGCTGGGAAAATCTGGTTATTTTATTTTAATAATCTTGCTCTTATACGAATGCATAAAAAGATTACTGCTATAAAAAAAAGGTTTCTTCTTAATTTTTTTTTTTGTATTGGACCCGCATTAAAGCATTTGCCAGTGTCAAGTATTAGGATTTTTTCAAGTTTCTTGAATAAAACAAGTTGCAAATGTTCTAGTCACGATCTAAGTCACGTATACAGTCAATTTATAAGTCGAGTCCTGCTTCAGTAAAGTGGTGGCGACTTTACTAGAAGCTTCTATGGAGTTTTGCCGACAACGTAAAATCACACGTTTTACTGCTTTATTTCACTTGCCCACACTCAGGCACTTTATCGAACACTTAATGACTAAAACACCACCATTTTTTATAGCATTAATGTTCAAATTAACACAAGTTTACGAAAATAAAACAAAGCAACAACACGTTACTAAGACGTTCCCGCCAAAACACAAAAAAAAAGCTTTAAAAATTTAATTTAAGTTTGACAGAATCGTAATATATTAACTATATTACGATTAATAATGTAAACTAGCAGGCCTAATAAGACAAAATCCACTCAACAAAATTTATAGCTCCAAAACAGGTCACGAATCGAAATGAAAAAAGTAATCGAGCGCCTTATTATGCTTTTAAATCGAAACGCAGCACACGAAAACACGTAACAACCAAGCTTCAATTACAATCAATCGAGATGAGTTATGTAATGAATCGTATATCACATGTAACCAGTGATCGAGTAGTTTTTATTCGATTGTAATCGAGCTCAATCGAAAGCTCGCGTCGAATGCGAAACGTTCTGCTGATGTTTATAAAAAAATCCGTTACGACACGGACCCAACACGCTTCCATTGAGAATTGAGATATCTCAGTTAACATTTTGTTGAAGTAAAAGTACACTTACAAATTCCTTTCTGCCAATTAACATTTCCGGCAGCCTAGTCGGGAGACCGTCTGACTTGCGATCCGCAGGTCCTGGGTTCGAATCCCACGGCACGCACCTCTGTCTTTTCGAAGTTATGTGCGTGTTGTTGATTGCCGCCAACTTCAAACGGTGAAGGAAAACATCGTAAAACCGAATCAATCTCGTCGTATCGTGAGGAAACCTACATGTCTGAGAGTTCTCAATGTATGATCTTGAAGATGTGTGAAGTCTACCAACCCGCACTTGGCCAGTGTGGCAGACTATGTCCTAACCCTTCTCACAATGAGAAGATGGCCCGTTCCCAACAGTGGGACAGTTTGTACAAACAGGGCTGATAAAAAAATAAAAAAAAAACATTGATCAATTCCTTGCATACGACAATACCTTATTAAAGGTAGCAAAATCTGTATAATATCATAATATGTATTATATACGATACTGTGGATGTGATAGTATATTAAACGTATTGTAGTATCAAAAATAACAAGAATAAAATTCACAAACGTATTTTATATGGTACAATAAGTGACACAATGGCCTTCAACGACACTCATATGTCACGATAAAGCTCTACGACACTGTCGCTCGTCGATACAAACGACCTTTCATTTGCATCTCGGTCATTTCTATCTATTCCTTTCACCCATTGACCCAATTCTGGTCAAATCCGAAGCGATATATTATGGCCTGTTCATATTTTATGGACAACAATAAGCCACGTGTCAGAAGCACGGATGTATCTCGAATATGTCATCAATTGACAAGACAAAGGCGTCAGTGATTGGGTTCCGCCAACCGAAAGCTGGAACAATACCGGAGAGATGTCCCTTGTCCTACTTATTGCTTTTGGCGATGAACTAATCTGAGTTAATATTAATTGGGATTCAGACGCTCTCAACGTCCTGTACGATTGAGATATAAATTTACAAAAAACTGGTTCTTTTATTTAAATATCGGGAACTAAAAGTAGAAAAATAAATAGATACGCTTATATGCTATACTTTATATGGTGGTCTTCAAAGACATCGGAAGCCAGTGCCCCTTTCAACACAACCGTGTGGACATATCAAATAATCCGGAAACATTATATCTATATGTGTCTCTATATCCAATGCATCTGCGCAAAAAGAAACATAAACCGCGCAAACCTTTGTCTCCGAAGGCTACCGGAGTCAATGCCCCTTTCAGCAATAATTTCTGGACGATATATCAAAAACAGTCCCCCCACATTCGTCTGTCATCAACCGGAAACTTATTTCGATGCACGGCGAATTGTATTAGGAAGAAAAGCATCGGATACAATGGAAGATCCTCAGATACAATGCTCCGATATGGATCCCTAAATACGTTACGAGGGGACAACATGTCGGGCACAGGAAATCTATGTGTGATTTTATTGTTCGTATCTTTGGGGATAAAATATGCAGGAGGACGTTTGTCCGTGATCGATGATATTGGATGTTAAGTGCTTTTGTTGAAGTCGGGGCCTTATTGTATAGTTTATCGACTTCACTAGTATAGGAAACTTAAATGGATTCTCTACATCACTAGTAAAAATTTAATCCAGCATAATATATGATAATTATTGTTCACATGTCGATAGACTAAAATCAATGGTTTGTCACGCGATGTTTACACACATTTTTATACAGTTATTTATAATTACTGCTTCATCATCATCTCAGCCATAACAAGTCCACTGCTGGACATAGGCCTACCCCATGGATTTCCAAAAAGACAGATTGGAAACAGCTTGCATCCAGCGTCTTCTCGCCACTTGTATGAGGTCATCTGTCCATCTCGTGGCTGGTCTTCCTACGCTGCGCTTGCCGGTGCGTGGTCTCCAACTCTTCACTCGAGAACTTTTCGATATTACTACTTGAACTTCGATAATTTTCATTTTTATCTGTTTGTTCATTAAACTAGCGTACATTAAATTAACTGAAGAAAATCCAAGGTTTAATACAATAAAAAACACTGTACCGAGTTTTTAATTCATCTTCATCTTTCTGCAAACCTATCTTAGTTCACTTCTCGTTAATAGTAGAATTTCTAGACCGCATTAAATATTATACTCCTTAGGGCCTAGATTTTATTAACGAGAAACCCCTGTTCTTTCCAGAAAGGCAGAGCTGACTTTGCAGTATTCCAGCTAAAATAAAATTTGAACCAAGTAAAAGCTGTTAATACAGCGCTAATAGCACAGAATACCGTAATAAGGTGCAGCGAAACTGGAACACGGCTCCTCGGCTGCACATAAAACGATAGTCGGGACATTTCTCGTTATCTGGTGCGACTCGGCGCAAACGATTCGGAAAATCGAGCGGTGGAACTCTGGCATCCATTACTGATATTAGAGAGTCCGATGGTCGGGTGTGATTGGTATCGTATCGCCAGTATCGGCACCCGACGGTCCCACTCCACGTTTCAAAATATCCTTTTATTTTGCTGCTTGTATTTCGGCTTGATAAAGATTGGGTGGGCGTTGAAAAATGACTGGCTATTGGCGTTTTGATTCTTTTGGGATGACGGTATTGTACGATTATTTTGAATGTGGTCTAAAGTGACACTTAAGTGCTTTATTCGATTCATTAGGGTTCAACCCACACAAGTTGAAAGGTACTATGAATTGACAGCCAGCCAAACTGGCTAAATTTCAGTCAGCAGTCTCAGAGATCATTTCTAGGTAAAACACAATACAGGAGCATCAAACTCTGGCAAAACAAAATACACAGTAATAAGAGTAGAAAATATATTCATAGTTTATGGTAAACCATTTTTGGCTTAGATATATGATCTATTAACATTCTTCAGTGAGGTTCTACGTCCTATTTATGAGTATAATAGTTAAATTGTTCTTACCAAGATAGTTTTCTGCTCCACGGGAGCTCTGTCATCCCTGTTGAATCTGTAACAATAGAAGCATTTCGTTGTCATATTTGTGCGGAGTGCCTCAGGGAAGTATTTGAGGGCCGTTGTTATTTTCAATTCAAAACAGTGTGCGCGTTATTCATAAACAGCTCATGGTAGTAAATATTTTTGTACGAAAACAAGTTATATTACGCTACAACCTCTTAGCTGAAGTTCTTATAACAATACTACTAAAAGGAATAAGGAAAACATCTCTAAGCAATATGAAGTAAACATGTAGCAGTATTAAATGCGAGTTGGAGACTAATAGTAATAAGCCAGTAACAAGTGGTATGACATCATTATGGCCTAAGTAAACAGCGGCTTAGGTATTTAGGTAATAGAAACAGGTTCTTGAGTAATACTAGGAATCTTACTGCGCTGATAACATGGAGACTAAAGAATTAAATTCGTAATAAGTATTGACTTTGTTTTTTTTTTTTAAATTACATGTATAAAAATTGTGTAAAACATTGGAAAATTCATTTAATCAATCCACGTTACAGCCGTATTTTTGTCGTATTGCACTTTAGCTTTTGATTTTCTTTTATTATCGTATAACTATATTATGAGCTATTAAAATGAATTAAAATGCTTTTTTTTTTTATACATTATACATCTATGATTGACCACCAACTCGCCTGATGTTAAGCGACGGTGTGGCCGAGGATGGAGCTCGCCGATCTAGAAGATATCTATTCACTCTACCCTTGAAAATTCCAAGATTGTAGGTCTCAGGACATAGAGATGGCGGCAAAGAATTCCATTCTTGTGCAGTACGCAACAGGAATGTGGATCGATATCGCTGAGTACGGATTTTTAGTATTTCAACGAGAAATTGGTGGTAATTATGATGAAAAACAAGCAAATGTCTAACAAGTAAAAAATTAAAAAATACTGCAAATACGACACTCAGAGTCAAAAAGTATTTATACTAAGTATATTTCGCATATCAAACTCGGCCTATATGTACGAAATAACAAATATACTTAAATACATCCGAGAACATTAGACTCATTGAGAATTAAGGTGATATTATAGGTTGTCTGGAAGATATCGCTATTAGCGATAAGGCCGCCTTTTGTACCTTTCTTACGCCCTAATGATGTACATATTGTTATACTATGGTGTCAATAAAGTATTTTTGTATTTGTGAAAATACAATTCTCTTAGTTCAAAATTTAGCAAAACTATTTACAAATACATGTATTAAACTGAATAAAACCTGTTTGAATGTAATGACGTGTAGTTAGACAATAACAAAGCGTGGGAACTAGCAGCCTATCTACCAACAGAGGCATTTAGATAGAATCGATCCATCACTAGTGTAATAAAAGCACTATAATGAGTGTTGCAGAGCATCAGAGGAGCAAGGACAGGTGACAGATCGGCCGATGGAGGCGCTTTGTTTGTTTAATGACACTATATTAACACTGGTGATATCATTTAGAGGTTTGGTTGGTTGTGAATCGTTTTAATAACCGCTATTTTTAACCACAAAGCTAAAATCAGCGTTTTTAAAAATAATATATATATATATATATATATATATTTAATATATGGTGTCTTTTTTCTGTGGAACTGGAACACTGGCGAATTATATTGAATGGGGCAAAAAAAAACTAATAATAAATATTGGTGGACATTTCATCTAACCCAAACTAAGCAAAGTTTGTACTATGGAAACTAGATGGTTGATAGAATACATATGTACTTTTTTTTTGTAAATATATACTTATGATACATAGAAAAATACCCAGACACATAACAAACATCCATGCTCATTACACAAATGCATGCCCTGGGTGGAGATCGAACCCACGACCTACAGCTCGGCAAGCAGACATACTGCCAACATATTTGTACAAGTCATTTCGTATATGTATGTATATATAGCCATAATTATTCTTCCACAAATTTAAAAATAAAACTTTATCATTAATTTTAACGTATGTATCGTAGTTAAGATATCACTGGCGAATTATATTGAACGAGGAAAAAAGATGAAAGTAATTAAATATTATTGAAATAATTATGGTTTACAAAACTGAAACAACTGACTTCAAAATGTGCACTTTTGACAAAATCAAATTTCTATACCAGTTTAGACTAAATTTCTAATTAAATATCCCACTCTGAAAGTATATATATATTTAAACAAACAATGTTATGTGGTAACAAACAGTAAAACAAAAAATACAGTCCAATTGTTAACATTCTTCTTTATTGAAATCGGTAAAAATTCAAGATTTAACCATAATATATATACACAATTGTAATTACCTATTAAAAGATAATAATATATAAAAATTGTTTATTTCTCTTCAAAATTATGTTTTCCTTTTATTCTATGAAAATCAATAAATGTAAAAATGAAAATGGCAGTTACAGCTGTAATAAATAATACTGTTAAATGACAAATGAAAATATATGTATATATATTGTTGTCATTATTTCACAATACAATTTAGCTACTGTATAGTAATAACCATAAATTAGAATAACTAGCAATTAATTTAGTAAAAAATAAATAAATAATATATAAAATGTTTACTTCATAATTGTTCGATTAGTGTCCCGTCAGGTGAATCCAATACCACTTACCTGCGCACCGTATGATTACGGCTATCAGGAAATTATAATAATACCTAAACTGTCACTAATGGTGATTGCGTATTGATTCCTAATCGAACAATGCTATTAGAATTATGTTTGTTTATATCAATCTCTCTCTACGAGATCGAATCAGAAATGAAGAGATACGTGGACGTACAAAAGTCACCGATATAGCACAGCGGATTAGCAAGTTGAAGTGGCAGTGGGCAGGACACATAGCACGTAGAACTGATGGCCGATGGGGCCGGAAGGTTCTCGAGTGGAGACCACGTACCGGCAAGCGCAGCGTAGGAAGACCAGCCACGAGATGGACAGATGATCTCATACAAGTGGCGGGAAGACGCTGGATGCAAGCCGCTTCCAATCGGTCTTTTTGGAAATCCATGGAGGAGGCCTATGTCCAGCAGTGGACTTCTTATGGCTGAGATGATGATGATGATGATGATGATATCAAACATTTTTATTAAAAAAAATATGTTCTAAGCCTCAATGCAAGTGCTTAGGTATAAAAATATGGTAATTTGATCTGTTTGACTTTGATTATCATCATCATAATCAACACTTTATTCTACAGATGGATGTTGGTATGTATCTTTCTCATGAGGCTTTTTTCTTTTTCATGTCATTTTTTTCTTTTCCCATGTTGCTTTTCCCAATGACCACGACACAGATAGACATGATCCAGGAACATACTCGTAGTTACAAAGTCGCTTTTACCCGATTTAGACTTTACGTCCACGTGATGGAATGTCATTGGGTATATCTGTAATATCGATTGTGGTCTAAACAAGTTAGGGCTCAAAGCACACAACTATTTCTCTCGCGCATCACATTTTTAAACATATAAAAAGAATAAGAATAAGAATAAGAATATTTATTAACCTTGAATAACATACATGTTACAGGTAAGTCAGATTTACACATATTATGATAAATTAACTAAATTTTATGATAATAGCATAAATAAAATCATATAATCGATTTAATTTAAATTATGGTATCCAATAAATTTTAATTACATTAAAATCAAATTAATTAAATCATTGATATTAGAAAAGTGAGGTATAATTATGTTTATTTAGATAAGAAAAATGATTTAAAAAAGTTTTATTTTTTCCTGCGACATATTTTAAATTAGCTAAGAAGTAGGGAAATAATTAACAATTAATAAAATAAACAAATTAACGTCTCACTTTATTAATATCCCTACTCAATGAATTTAAATGTTTAATAATGTGGTGATGTGCGAGAGAGATAGGCGCGTCCTTTGAGCCCATCCTTAACCGGTTTTGATGTACAATTTGGGTAATGTTGTATTTTTTTTTTTTTTTTTTTTACAAACCCCCAATAGAAAATAATTACATTTAATATACTTAGATAATACTTTGTGTCAAAGGTTACATAGTTATATTAAAGCTGGTCAAAAAGAGTTCAACAAGTTTTGGTTTTTACGCATACTGTTGATTTTTTTAAATTAATTTTATTTATTTCATCACTATGTCAGGTGTAGATACTATCATCAATATATGTACAAAAATTAATATGTTGTTTAAGTCTGCGAAGAGAAGCAACGTGTGCCAACTGTTTTGAAACATATATTTGTGCTGCTTTGCACTGGTAGCTACACTTCAGTTTTATACATATACATATACATGTCATAGTCTCAAATGACTCATTACAGAGATGCAAATGAACGCAGGCTCGTACAGATGGCGAGCGCATTATGCAAGACCGCGCGCTATCTGAGGACTGGGAGGAAAAACTTGCGGGTTCGGACCGAGTGATACGGGAAATATAGAACTCTGATTTGCATTTCAAAGACGCAAGCTTTAGTACGTTCTTAAAAAACTGTCGTTCTGACAATTTTATA
Organism: Lycia hirtaria; assembly: GCA_947563715.1. Taxonomy (NCBI): domain Eukaryota; kingdom Metazoa; phylum Arthropoda; class Insecta; order Lepidoptera; family Geometridae; genus Lycia; species Lycia hirtaria. The sequence goes on from OX387379.1 coordinate 43,502,399, forward strand.
TCACTTTGGCTCACTGGACCTTTTGGTTCACTGGATCTTTTGGCCCTGAACGATTTTTAGGGTTCCGTACCTCAAAATAAAAAAACGGAACCCTTATAGGATCACTTTGTTGTCCGTCTGTCCGTCTGTCCGGGTGTCAAGACCTTTATCTCGGGAAAGCGTGAAGGTATCGCGTTGAAATTAAAACCATATACGCTAATCCATATTATCTTGCTGCAGAAAGAAAAATCAAATTTCTCAGTTTTCATAAAAAAAAGTTACAGCCGAATATGACGTAAAAAATGCACATTTCAACACTCACAAGGGAATCAAAACATATAAGGTACTTCCCGTTGACCTAGAACTATGAAATTTGGCAAGAAGCATTGTGTTAGAGTACACATATAGGAAAAAAAACGAAAACTGGTTATTTTTTATTTAATCACAAAAAAATTGTGTCTTTACGCAAGGTCCAAATTTTAAAGTTCTTTAACCGTATCATGTGGGGTACCACATGATACGGTTAAAGAACTTTAACTGAACCCACAGAACTTTAAAATTTGATATGAAATTTCATATGAAAGAGCTTTATTAGCATAAGTTAAAACGGGTTTTTAAATATTTTTACGATGTATATTTTTCGGTATAAGAAGGAAAATATGAAAAAAAATACGATGTCCCCCTTTTATCTACTAGTTTGTACGGAACCCTTGGTGGGCGAGTCTGACTCGCACTTATCCGTTTTTTTTAGTATTAGATGATATGAGGATCAACCAACTCAATCAAGTTCGTCACTGTTCAAATTTGCTTGCTGGATGGAGTGCGAAAATTGGACGTTTCGCTTACCCACATAGTCATAAACAAGTAAGTAGTTAATTCATTTACTCATCAATTTACATCAGTAAAATGTATACTCGCTTCCTTCGCTTAATACAATAAAGAATAATAAAGTAGGAGTGTTGTCCCCAAACATAAATGACAACAGTAAAATTCCGTTGACTTGGTTTCTGTGTTGACTGGCAAAGTATCCTTGCATCTGTCCGGATGTTTAATTGGATGTTGGTACTCGCTTATAAGCGATTCTAATCGAAACTTGGTAAATAGCTTATGAAATTGGTACAAAAAGTTTGTACTTGCCGAGTCTACTGTTGTTGATTGTTTGAAGTATTGAACTCTTGGATAAAATTTTATTAAAATTCCACACATAGCAGCTGCTCCGAAGATATTTTTTTTTAATGTATTTTGTGCATTACATGTAAAAGTAGGAATCCAGTAAGAAACCAATAAAAAAATGACTTCCAAATTTCGGATTCATATTTCAGAGTAACCTTTCTTACACAAATATCTAGTTCATTGAATAAAAAAGTATAAGTTTTGGAAACTCAAAAACCTTTGACAAAAAAAAACGTCTGAACCATTTTTATGAAACATAGCTAAGAACAGACTCGATGACATCCTCTTTCAAACAACAAAAACTTGATCAAAATCGATCCATCCGTTTGAGAGCTATGATGCCACAGACAGACACTCAGAATACAGATATTCAGGTCAAACTTATAACACCTCTCGTTTGGATCAGGGGTTAAAAATCTACTCTTAAATCGCTGTAGACAGATTCTAATAATAGGTATTTTAGAATTTATAAGAAATATAGTAAAAATCGTTGGAGTTGATGTAACGCATTTGTAATAAAATTGTAGTCTTATCTAAACAACTTTCAATATATTGGTTGAGTAAATAGATCACAGATTGTTATGAAATTCTAATTGCTACGCAGATACTTATTTGCTCTGTAAAATACAATCATTTGAAAGCGAGTTAATTTCTAGAGCAATTAATGCTACGTCTCAACACTGCTCAGCTCGAGAAAACTACCACAAACAAATGAGCCAGAACTGAATCTGTACCTTTTACAGAGGAAAATTAGAAAAATCCCCCAGAGAGGGATATAAGAATATAAAGCTAGCGGTTGGGCTGCGGTGATTAAATTAAAGTGTTACGGGTAAAGGAATACAAGTCCGTGAGATTGGAATGGGTGAAGAGCAAAATATGGTGCTTTCGTAAGTGGACCCAGCAGCGGTATAGTCAGAAACTCAGGTCGTGAATGGACATTTCCAATAATGAAAAGATTAGCTCAATGACTCTTCAAATATGTTTTTTTCGCAAGTATTTGAATGGTAACTATATTTTTATTAAAAGATTTGAAAAGGTTATCTATTAACTGATCATTTTGGAGTGAGTATTTACTGTCTGATGTAGCATTGTGATAACAGTTTCCTAATTTAGTTCTATTCGATTCAATTCTTTATTGGTCTGTGAAACAAGATATATTATGTGCACATAGATAGATAGATATATAAACTCTTTATTGTTTACACCTTAACTAAAACACAAATTACATAGCGTAAAGCAAGGGCGACGCCAGGCCATGGCCCGGGGGGGGGGGGGGGCAAGTTAATATTATGGAGGGTGAAAAAAATATGATTGTAGGCACAGGTACAATTGCACGGCCTGAAGAATGTGGTTGCTTTGCAGTTGGCTAAATTTTTTTAACTCTAGGGGGGGGGGGGACATCTGCCCCCTGCTCCACCCCCTGGCGACAAGGGTTACATAGGTCTGGGATCTACTTACATAGGTCTTAAATAAAGTGAGCTTAAGTTTGCATCTGGAAGCAAGAAATGTTTTCAAGACGAAAATAAAAAACCCTACAACCAAACTAAACAAACCATACTAAATTCATCATAAAAATATGTTAACCCAAGCCATATTAAATGTTTTAGATTAAAATTAAAAATAGGTTCGACATTTATTCGTCAATTATATTTAAATGTTATATTAAAAATTCAAATTAGTAAGTAATAGTCACAATCATGTAAATATTTTGAATTTAAAATCGAAATAACAATACTAAAATCATAAAATTTTGGATGAAAAATATTCGTCAAATCTAAATTAAAATGAGTTAATTACTTTAGATTTGTGACCCAAAAGAAATTCTTGATCATCTAATAATTATCTGAACATATTTGATGCAAGAAATAAAATAATTAACGATGAAAATTATTTAAACATCTTGTTTATTGTAATTTAAAATTCGTCAAAACAATCTAAATATCTGAGAATTTTAAAATTTTATATTCAGAACATTCTGCTGTTTTTGACAAATTCAAGATCCAGAAATGTTTGAACCATTTCTCTAAATGAAAATAAAAGCATATTTTAGAGTTTCTCCTTTCCCACGTCCAGAATAATTTAAGCAAACATTCATGCCCGTAAAGCCTCGCATGTGGAGATAGCATAGTTTAATTCCATTAGGATTATATACCGAGCAACGTAGATTTATCCAACAAAGGCTCCTGTTTAAAACAATGCGACCTTTCGGAACACTTAAACATCAAACATTCCCCTTTAATTACATTTAAATCTCCTAAATACCTAATCGGCCGTGGCTGGAGTTTGTGAAATCCGGGACAGGACAGAACGGACGCTCGGGACCGGACACGGGACTAATGTCGCGGCCGCAGGACAAATAGACCACCGGATTACGCTGCCTTGATTAGCTAAGCCGCGTTGTTTTGCTTCTATTTTATGCACCCCTGTTAGTTCCGTCAGATTAGATGATTTGTTTATCTTGTTGCAAGAAGAATGGGAGCATCCATTACGTACAATAAAAACAGAATCTTTGAGATCTATGCTTTGCTTTATTGGGGTGACTTGGCATCGTATGCTGTTGATAGAGCCAAAAGGAAATAGAGGTTTATGAAACATGGGCTCGAGTTGGTGACCTACTTTCAGAATAAGTTTCTTTATTGTAAATATACTTGTAATTGTAGTCTAATTTATTTGTAAGTCTATAATGGAGAACATTTGCATAGATGAATACCCAATCTTAATTTGAAAATACCCAGATTAAATCTTATGGTAAATAAACTATTTTAATTAATTGCATTGATATGCTCACAGATAAAATAAAGAAGAATGAGTAAATTACTAAAGTAAGAGATTTTATACATAATGATGAATCCAATGTTACTTCATACATAAAAAATCGAAAAACCACTTATGTTAAAGTAAATGATAAAATTACAGAGATATTATAGACAGATCACCCAATTCATAAATATGTATGTACCTATATCCAAAAAATATAACCTCTTTCTATTATAAACAAAACCCAAAAATGTTACATTAAACACTTTAGATATAAAGAGTGTTCTAATAACTACTATTACTAATAGTACTATATGTACTTCATTTAATGAAATAATTCAACACATGAAGCGATAAGATCCCATCACAAAAACGAACCTAAGTAAATTGGTGAAGCTAAATTCAGTACAAATGGCAAACTTTGAAGTGTTCAAAGACTAGTCAGTATATTAATAGAAATTCTTGGTAACACAATCAAAGTCAGAGTTTCGAGTTCCAACGTTAATAATATTAATTAAGAGTTTTGATAAGGATCACTGAGTCTTGTTTATGAGTAATTAACTACAGATCGATGATTCTTTATAATGAAATTATGATTCAGTGAAAGAGATCCATGAATTTATTTAAGTGGTATGGGTTGATTTGGATTAGGAGAACAGAAGTACGGATTTATTTAGTAAATCGAAATTTTTATACCGATTTCATTTATTATTTTCTAAACCCAGAAATATTGGGGTCTCACAATATGAAAAACGCTGCATGGGTGGCGGTTCTCATAGCTATGCCTGCTATGTAGACTTTGACAGATAACAGACAGTCTGAACACCTGATCGTAAAGTTATGAGATTTGAAAGATAACACACAGTCTGAACATCATCGTAAAGTCATGAGATTTGAAAGTGCTGGTAACTACGAATAAATCTCTTCAATTGCAAGTGAAACTAGGGGAGTGGTAATTATGTAATAATAATAATTATGTTCTTTCTTTTTATACCGAACGTATCGTATCTTCAACGAAATTATAACATCAGATTTATTGGATTTAAATTACCATGAAGTTCATGAACAAACATTTGTAAAAATGGGGTTCAGTACTTAATTAAGGAGATTAGTTTCAGAAAAATCCATGGACAAACTTACAGATAGGTATACTGTTAAAATCATAACACAAATTTTTGTGTAGTCATGTAAAAACTACTATTTGGACAACCATTCGCAAAATATTGAAACAAAAAAAGAGCAATACTCCTCAGAAATTAAAAGCGCTATTGCGGCGAGGTTTTTTTTGGTTTGACGGTAAAGTTATATCAACAAACGCAATGCAACCAACAAAAGTACATAGAACCCATTATGGTATCAGTGTGAGAGCAGTCAGCATCCTAATTCGGCCCATTAAACCGCCCGTATCACAGATTACATACATCCGCGAGCCGCTCATCAGCTCTGTATGAATTATTGCATGCTGGGACAAAGGATGGAGGAATTATGGCCAATCTAGAGCTTTGGAATTGTTGCTGGGAAATTGCACGCGGCAGGCAGATGTCTTTTTACTAATTTTAATTAGTTTCAAGTATCCCGGTGTCTGTAATCGTATATTGTAATTTTTTCCTGGACCCTTTTCTCGGTTTCCTATTGAGCTGAAATTTTGCATGCATATGTACCTGTACCTAGCAACCTAAATCAGATGACAATGCAATATTAGTATCAGATGGAGCTGATCCGATGATGTAGCTGAGATGTACGGAATGGAAAGTAAGATAGTCGAGCTCATTAGATTTGTTATCTTGAGTACCTTTTTAATCGACTTCCAAAAAGAATGAGGTAATCAATTCGACTGTATCTATGTTTTATTTTTAAGCGACTTCGAAAAAGAAGGAGGTTATCAATTCGTAGCGCATTTTTTTATGTACACGAATTACTCCGTCATTCGAGAACCAATTTTTGTGTTTCCTGAATTGGTGTATGGAGAAAGCTCCCAAGTTGGTCCCATAATTATTTTATAAACATCGTTGTATTACTTTTTGAATAATCCCTAAAAATTAAAATATTTTCTTTGTATTCCTGAGTGAAGTGCGTCAGATTATAGAATCGCAGAGTTCCACCTACACGGTTTTTTTTTTTGCAGAAGTGTCTATTATTGAGGATTATCGTTTGAACATCTGTACATTTTCTAATCTTCGAAGGCATTTGACATTCAATGACAAATCACATTCTTGACAAAAGAAAAAAAAGAGCGAGTGAAGAAGGTCTCTTTAAAAAGTTCACAACCGTGAAGGATTTAGTAAGTTGCGTTTGAAGTCGTTTTTTAATAGAAAAATTATTGTTTGCTTGTTCAGCGATTACTCCGCCAGTGGTTCCATATAAATTTTATTAAAATCGGTTCAGTACTTTGGTTTTTAAAACAAAACAACTATATATAATAACAGTTTATTTATTTATTTAGGTTTATGTTAGTAAAACTACTATGGAATGGGTTTTATATATATCCTATAAAATAAAAACTCATAAGGAAAAAAATACCGAGTGAGCGAAGCAAAACTCTGCATCACCAACAAAAAAAAAGTTTTTTGCAACAAGTACTATTGCAAAAGTTTGTGCTCGAGAGGTATACTGTACGTAGAAATACTACTAAAACACACTTAAAAACTCCATATATTAATGGCAATTTAACGACATTGACGTCCTTTACAGCTTAGTAACAAATATTAGACGTGCCGGGGCTGCTATAGCCCGTTTGGCCTCCTAAATAAAAAAAAAAAAAAAAATTAGAACACCAAGGTTTAAAATGCTCTCACATGCTGAGAACACTGCAACCGGCGGAACATCCTGGCCACATTTCACCTACATTTCCTGTGTATATAGCCGTGAAAATGGCTTGCTTTGGGAGGATGACACTTTTATTAGAGAGGCGATTTTTGACAGAAACACTAACAGCATTATTGTCACACAGTTTGGAGCCAGGCACAGCAGTTTTCGAGTTGAGCTGTCGTTTCAATGTGCAACTTAACTCTTTATAAATTGGAGGTTTTAATGTTATTTTCGTCTGATGTATCATTATTTTTAAACGGTTTTATTTAGCTTGCCCTGTTTGTTGTTGTTTATGTTTTTTGGGTCAAAAGTAATCAAAATTTGACCCGCTTTCCGTTGACAGATTGGTCTCATATTTGGTACACGCCTTTAGTTTAGATGACAATACAATTAAATATATATAGTATCATAGTAAATTCCATATGGGCGCCGCCACAAAATGGCAAATTTCATATTTTTCACAACCCCATAATATTGGTATAAAATGAAAGGGATTTTCTAGCGGAATACAGTAGGTAAATACATTACCTACATCATTATCTTTCATTTTAATAAAACCGTTTAACTTAAAAAGATTTCTTAAGTAGTTATTACTAAGTATGTAATAAATAAAAATGTAAGGACTAGATCAGAAATTATTATCACGTATATTTGTGGCAGCGGCTTGGCTGCTTATGTCATCGATGCACTAAACCACCTTCCAAAAGTGGTGAAGCCCAAACTTGCGAGCTACAAAAATAACAATATCATTATTATAGACCTACAAACATATACAAATACATGTCAACCATATATTTATAGCAGATAGAGATGGTTGATGATAATGGTTGTAAGCGACTGCTAGAATGTGGAATACGCTTCCTGAGTAGGTCTTTCCCGATAGATATAATCTGGGTGTCTTTAAATCGCGAGTGAATTGGTTTCTTCTAGGTAATCACGCTCCATCGTAGACCGCAACGTCGCTTAGCATCAGGCGAGTTGGCAGTCAAGCGCAAACCTATTTCTACATAAAAAAAAACTTCTACCGAATCTTTAAAATTACCCCACTTAATTCACATGGTTTTTAGGGTTCCGTACCCAAAGGGTAAAAACGGGACCCTATTACTAAGACTTCGCTGTCTGTCTGTCTGTCTGTCTGTCTGTCTGTCTGTCTGTCTGTCTGTCTGTCTGTCTCCAGGCTGTATCTCATAAACCGTGATAGCTAGAAAGCTGAAATTTTCACAAATGATGTATTTCCGTTGCCGCTATAACAACAAATACTAAAAATTAAAAAAAATTAAATATTAAGGGGGGTCCCCATACAATAAACGTGTTTTTTTCGTATTTTTTTGCTCAATATTAAAAACGGTAACAGGTAGATGCTTCAAATTTTCACAGAATATTTACTTGTATATTACCTTTCAAAATAAATAATTAAATAACAATAAAGTAAATATTAAAGGGGGGCTCCCATACAACAAACGTATTTTTTAAGCAATTTTTACTCGATCTTAATTAACAGGTAGAAACTTCAATATTTGTAAGTAAATATTTAGAAATATATTAACTATAAAAATAAATACCTAATCTAATACATAAAAACTCACTAAATGAAAATAATCCGTGCATCTAAACGCGGTGCGAGCGCCGCGCCGCCCGGGTAGCGGGGGAGGTAACATCACGGAGCGAGCCATAGCCGCGCGTATTCGCGCGAGCGTCGTCATGCTGCCCGGATGTGTATCGAAAACCTACCTATAAGTTTGCAATTTACTTCTTGGAATTTCGTTGATTTCTCGTTATTTTATAAACAGAACTAAACTTTGTAGTATTATAGATGATAGTACGGAACCCTTCGTGCGCGAGTCCGACTCGCACTTGGCCGATTATTATTTACAATGAGACAAACTGTATGTCTGATTAAGTTCTAAAAGGGATATGAAGAATAAAAGTATCTAATTTCGTTTTGCCTTCATGTACAGGATTATAATTTTTTTACAATTTATTTTCTATGTTTTCATGATTATTTATTTTAAATAATTTTACTTCCTTTGTTCGCTTAAGGACATACTTCTTACATGAAATAGATTTACGGTTTACTACCAGCTTAGTAAGCGGAGGTATGGCCGACGATGGAGCTCGCTTATCTACATATATAGATATAATTTCCTAATTAATCGATATTTGTTCCGAAAAAAATTAGAGTAAAGCTCTGTTCAAGTTAAGATAAAATAATAAATATGTACAATCAAAACGAGGAACCATTCGGCTTCTATTCCCATCTATCTGTAGGCAAAAACAAAGATACGCTAAAAATTCCTGTCTTGCCTGAGAATCGAACCCAGGAAATCCGCTGCAAGCTATGTCCCGTTGCACTTCGCTAACGGGACTGCTCTATAGAAATGATACAATACCTACTAGCGATTGTGTGCGGATGTTGCTTCAATGTACCGCTTATATTATACTGCGGTGGGATGCTTGGAAGGCATTCGATATCTTAATTAATTAACTACAACACAACAATATACAGACTCAACTACTACACAAAAAGCACATCGATCACCCCAGACCGATAAAGGTCTAAAGATAATCCAAATGCTCAAACCCACTACCAGTTGGCAGCGTACCCAGCATGCTAGCCACATTGCCACGTTGAATGGCAATGCTTATGCGTTGGGCTAGATACGCGCCAGCATTTTGATCACGCGTCGCATCGATCAGGCGCTCAGATAAATTTTTGAAAATGAGATGAGCTCCCGGTCCCCACGGACCCAATTAATGGGAGATTGATCGTGAGATTTTAATTTATGTTTAGAATCATTAGGCACATAAGACCCGACTGCTGCAGAAAAACAGTTTTTAAAACATAAATCATTTTTACATTAATAGTTTCTAAAAATGATTTTATGTTTGAAAATTAACTTAGATTAAATTGTAATTTTTGTCGAATGTTTGTGATGTTGTTTTGTAGTTCTGCAAACGACGATTTTCTTATAAGTTCGTGCAGCCATTTTATATCTTCAATAATGTAGGGTATGCGCGAGCATTCTTGTTAAAATGAAAATATTGCTGACAATATTTTCATTCAAACAATCCTCGTACGCTTTTAAGTACATATTTATTGCAACATAGATTCAAATATCGAATACGACCCAAATAGTCTCTATGCATCTATGCATGCTTACAACTGCAGTTAGAGTGTGTACCGGAACACAGAGATTGCTTCAATTTAATAATTGAACTAACAACCAATTTAACTGACCCAAACGTCAAACAAATTCCTCATCTCCAAAGCTCCACTTAACCTGGTCATCTAGTTGTATTCTAAAGTATACATATCAAAGTCATCATTCATACTCTTGCGGTGTCACGATCGGCCAGGGGCTTAATCCAATTTGAAATTCAACCGCCCAAGTTAAAAAGTCTGGTTAATTTGACAAGGGGAATGAATAAGAGACGCTTTTGAATTTCGGCGGGTAACGTCTTGAATTTTAAGATGAGGCGTGAGGGCGCAATGACCGCCCTATTTAAGGGTTACAAGTATTTATAGTACCTAAGAATATTTATAAGGTGCGTTTTGATTCTAAGCGGCATCGACGAAGCAATGGATTATACTTATCATTAGCGATGTAATCGTGAGAGTCAATTCGTGATAGTTCGTTGCAGTATGTTGAGGAATTAATGTTCTCAAAGTGGTCGACATAATTTGGATTTTCTCCAACGATGTGGCGTGTATTCGAGTCCAATCTCTTACGGAACTCCAACTAAAACTTGAATCGCGCTGTCAAATTATTTGTCTCCGGAGTTGGCACGTTGCAGTGGTGATTCCATTGGCACATCGTACCGTCTAGCGGCAAATTGTGAGCCGAAAATTGAAGCTCATTCCCGGTTTATCGACGTTTTAAACTTGTGATTTTGAATCGGGGGTTTTGTCCGCGCCGTAATGAATGGTGCCCCGAAAGGAAGGACCGTTTTGTATCCGCCAGGTGGTATCGAGACCCCGCATTAAGCAGATTGATGTCGGGAGCGAGGCTTCCACTTACTGTAATTAAAAACCTTTAAAGATTTACACCGAATTTTGGTTTAACTACGATATTCGTTTCCGAACGCTTTGAAGGGTTATCGGGCGAGTTTTTCGAATCAAAGTCGAGAGTTTCTGATGAAATTTTCGGACGATCGCAGTTTACGTTTTCGGCGGTGTTTGCGTAAAATTTTATTTTGTTTTGCAATCGAATGTTTACATTTTTTATTTTATGTTTTTGAAAAACAGATTTTGATTTTGTAGCAGACGAGAAAAGGCAAAATGGTCAACAATTTTATTCTCTTTGTAAAAATAATACGTTATCTTTCTATCATAATTGCTATCAATCTTTAATTTTTCTTTCATCATTCTTTCTTTCCCAATTAGATAACTTATTAGACTAGACTATTATTATTTTGGGTATGGTATTTAGTTCTGTATTGTATATGTACTCTGAAATATGCATAGCGTAGGTATATAGCTGGCCTAGCATGGAAGATAGATAAACCGTTTTTGTCCATGATATCACTACACACTTTATTTCCTCTGAAAGGAGAATAAAACGGCGTAAAGACTATACAGGGTAACTGTTTGAACACTATCAATATTGATACAGGGTGTTCGCTACTTGATTCTCGTTCCAAATAATCAAACAAATTAGTTGGTTAATATTTGACCTAATTATCCTGAGCAAATGCAAAAATTACGGACACTCAAACCGCGCGCGCCGAGAGTACAAGTAAGTCGCGCGATCATTACGCAACGTACTTACGTAGTTATATCTTACGCTCGCTCAGTGCCTAAGAATACTGTTAGTGATTATACAGTCAGATTGTATATTTGTCTATTTTCCATGGTAACTCTGTTAGATTTTAAATATAAGAGCTAAGTATCGTCGAAAGGTGATCATTGTATGCATCGTTATACATAATTTTAAATACAGAATATATCATAATATATTCGAAAAAAAAACCACAGCTGAATTCTATGTAACAAATTTTTTAGAGAATTTTGGATTAAGCCCATATTAAAACTTGAGCAAATTGATATGTACAATTGTACAATGACATTCCTTCTGGGCTTAGTACTAAATACCACAATAACCATGTATTCATATGTATCTATGTGAAAAACATATCGTGTGTAGGTGACCCTACTATTATATTTATCAATTTATTTTATTTATAATATTTACATTCAACTTAACATAATATTTTATATTCATTTATGTACAGAATAATACTTACATACATTACACGCACACTATCAATCACACATTCATCATACTTAACATAATATTTACATTAATATTAAATCGAGCAGGCATCGCCGCGCGCGGATTCTTGTATAGCCTTTTCCCGTTATGCGGCACAGTGGTCGGCGCATGCGCAGCCGCTGGCCGACGATGCGCGCCTTCCACCAGTCCCTACTAGACAATTCGATGCGTGGCACGTTTGCGGAGCTCTCACACCCAACGCCTGCCACCGCCATATCGTGTATGTTATCTACCCGAACACCCTGTACACAGATTACAGGTGTCATTGTAGTTACTTCTTACATAGTACACTGTACGCAACAAAACAACAATAGCTCGAGTCTCCACCGCGTTTCATAATTAACCTCCATAAACCAAAACCGTACAAAGGTTAAATAACAGGAATATTGAAATTCCTCGGCGTACATAAATCTTCAATTCAAATTAAAAATGTCTACAAAATTACGTTGGTTCCTTCACAAAGGCTCGCTTTAATATATCACTGGAACACCGTGGAGTGTAATAGCAATCGCTTAGCGCCCGTGGTTGGTAAACACGCTTCAAATGAGGTAGTTCTTTAAATAACAAGTATCTATATTAAAATAATTACAGTTTAAAAAACTAAAAACACTTCAAAATAATGTATTGTCATCGGTCCTCGATAAGTCTACAATGTTTGAATGAAATCTGACCGTTTGAAGTGGGTCGAAATTAAGTCTAAAGGAGTCGGTTGCAAACGAACAAACCAACATGCATACAGGTGAAGCTAATAAAAGCGTGTTAATAAAACAAAATACTGTCTGCAGAAAAACAGTTTTTGCAGTCTAATAAACGATTTCGTTACGCTTGATACGCTGTTGAGTGTACGTTTTTTTGTGAGAAAGTATGCGTAACATCGCTGTAAATGGTTATAAATGCACATTCTTTAGAATAATGCCAGTAAAATCACTTGTTTATTACGAAAAATAATTCGTTGGAGGTTACGAAAAACGTATGTTTTTATTTTTGCTAAAGATGTTCCTATAATTATGTTTTTTTTTTAAATAGCCTATAACGTCCTTTTTCATCGAAAAATCTTAAAATCGAAAATTTTAAAGTGAAATCACGATTTTACACGCAATTCAAAACATTTAATTATGTATACTGTGATGATACAGGTTATGCAATAAAAGTGATTTGAGTTAGGATAGAACACACTCAAGTTACAATTATCTGTGATATTCAGATATTTGGTTGACAAACAGATTGACTGGTTGACAGACAAAGTTGGTATAAACAAATAAGCACTAGTTTGTACCATATGGACCCTGTCGGGCGCAGCGACATAGAAGAGAAGAGGACCGCTATTATATTATGCACAAAGAATCAGCGTTAATACACTTCGGAAAGAAAAATAATTAAAAAATTGTATCTAATCATTCATCAATTATGTTAAATTTAAAATGTTATAATACAAATAAATTCCATGTCAAAAATTAAATAACAATGTCAAATAAATACATTACAACTAATATCAAATTCATACATTCATATATATTCTTTTTTGACTGTAGATAGTATAAAGTGAACAATTTGTGTGAGATTGGAACCGATGGCGCTATCACAGAGTGCTATCCCAGTACTTTACACCAGATGGAATGGATGCTAACGGAATTTCTTTTGCGAGAATTGTTTAAATTGAGCTAAGCAAGCTTACAGCACATCGCTTTATCTCTTTAGCTGAAAGAGATGAGATCTACTATAACAATGAATAGCATTTTCTAAGAAGCACTTCTATGTATCTATTGAAATCACACTGAAGAATTTGTGAAGATAGAAATTGAGCAAGACTAAATTGAAATATTGGAACTGTTTCATTTGATCAGAAAGAATTGCATTCCATGAATGAGTATGGACTTTATTTTTATTCTAGCTACATTGCGTAGTTTTATACAGAATATTTCAATTTCACTACAAATTAAGATGCCGTTTTTTTTTGTTGCTAGTAATTGTAAGTTTAAGGTGTAAACACATATGATGATGTTGTTTTCCACGCTAGATTCATTATATTTACGAGATCTAACAATATTATAGATGTTTGTCGAAGGAAACACTAAATAAATCTATGATCAATACACAGAAAGTCTTTAAAGTGTTTCATAAAGCCACTTTTATCACTTAACACATCAAGTTGAAATAGCGGTGAGTTGTAAGCGTGTTTAGAAGTCACGCTCACAGCCCATTAGTGTTTCCTCTTTTTTGTCCAAAACTGAACACAAATGATCAGACACTCGATTTACCCCATTATGACACTCCATCCTCTACATATGGTGTCAGTGACCTTAAAACGGTTATCCAGAGATAGACAGAGCTGATAGTCAATGATTAATATGAAGATTATACTCTTTATTACCATATTTCGTAAGTAAAATGTCCAATGCAAATAGAGATTTCTCATTTGGGATGTTTAATTTTAGCTTTTCATGTGAAAAACTACTGTTATTTTAAGCTGATGTTATCTAAAAATGAAATAATGTGCTCACAAAACCTAATGCAAATGATTATGCAATATCATAAATTTATGGCGACTCAGTGATTTAAATTTTTTTTACAAATAAAGACTAAAAATCTCAGCACAAGTAGAAAAAGAAACTGAATTATTTTAAAGATTTTATTTATAAGATGAGATTTAACTATGTATTTTATGAGTTATTTTGTAGATATCAGCTAAATCAACATTAATTTTGACATTTATGCAAATATTTAGCAATTAAATTTATGTTTTGTGAATTTTATATAAGATCCAATGGAAATAACCATGATGTTGATAAATCTATGTATAATATTACAAAAACCATGTAATACGACACCGTGATTTCCGTCCACGATAACATTAGTGACCTAATGACAATTTTTACACCACTTTTTGTGACATGAGCCTCTGAGGTGGAAAATGTATGACGCTTAAATTACGAGATACTTACGGCTTATGTCACGCTCAGCTGGACGAGAAGGCTTAAGTGTCATAAAAAATTACCCATCATTTGCCACATGTGTCACACAACAGATTAAACTTTAGTTTCTATACGACAGACATCAACGAACTCGATTCTGTCAACTTTCATTATAAGTTGAAGAGTCATTCCCACATTGTGAGTAATAAAAGGCATATTTGGAGTGTTAACGGTTTATGGTGTGACATAAAGGATGATGTAAATGTTCAGGATTGATGGTTTGACGACGCCCTTGACATCAATAACTCAAAACTGTTATTAGAGCCACGGAATGACAATGAACTTGTACGAGACGTGAGATCGAACGAGTAATTTTATTGTTGTGATTTGATAGACGAACATGACTATTATGACGAAGATTGTAATTAAAACTTCTATCCTTTAATATAAATACGATCACTAAACTTGAGTATAAGTGTGTTGTAGTTATTGTTTTTATGATTAAGTTTACCAAACTAAACTTGTGGAGCAAAAGTTGCGGTTCATACACATGGACACTGCCACTTCAACTTACTATTCCGCTGCGATATGACGTTCAATATCTACACAGTATATTATTATTATCCAACTGCAAACTGATAAAAATATAACAAATAAATATTTGATATTATTATATAAGTATTTATATAATAATACTGAAAATATATAACAAATACAACAAAGTAAAATAAAAAATACTCACTGGGAAACTAGGAATCTAAATTAAATAACAAGTATCAATGTTACAAGAAAAACAAAATACCAGACTGCAGAAAAGAGGTATTTGCAGCCTAACTTATGATTTTTTTTTATTTTGATGTACCCAGTGTCACTCTCACAACTAAGACGAATCTATTGACACAACTCACGTCAAAATCGGTCAAGCCGTTTAGGCTCTAGGGCGTGTCAAAGAAATATACATACATACATACATACAATCGAAAAACATAACCCTCCTTCTTACGCAGTCGGGTAAAAAGGGAATATACAACAACACAAAACACAGATGCTCTAGACTTAGTAATTGAATTACTACCTTGCTTACCGTGACATATATACAATATACAAGACATAATGCAGAAACTATAAACCTAATAACCTAGTGCTAGAATCTAGTGTCCAGTATCAAATAATGGCCTGAGGGAATCTGTTGCTGACATTGACATATAGGTGGGTCAAATGCCACGCAATTATAGATGATATGTGATACGTCCGCCCTTGAGTGCTATATCGGACTCGTAAACCACTAGTAAATTATGTACTGGAATAAGTATGTCAAATGCTACATAATGTAATGAATAAGTTCACTTTATAGAAATCAGCTAATATATGTAGTACTATCAAAGTCTTCTCTGCTAATACAATTAGACAAAAAAAAACTAAGTCGAAAGGAAATCTTTTGCGAAATTGATTTTCTCGCACACATTCTTTCGATTAATTAGGAAAGTTTATGAAGTGGAGATTGTAGTAGCAAAACATTTAATAAATATTTTACTCGTAGAAACATTTTTATTCAAATGAAACAAATTTTAACGGATTTATTGCGTATAATTTACTTAATTTTTATGACCTGACGTTTCGAACACTTTGCAGCTTCCCTGGTCACAGGTGAGACTAGATGACAGCTTGTCAGATTAGACAGATCAGATCAGTCAGAGATTGACAGATTGTCTAGCTGCGCCCCACGGTGTAACCCGCTGTTTTACATAAATTACATCAAAAGAGATATGATTTTTTGGGATAAAAAGTAGCCTATATATTATTAATCCAGGGTGTACTAATTCCATACCAAATTTCATCAAAATCAGTCTAGCTGATTTAATACCTCAGCCACAAGAAGCCCACTGCTTGACATAGACCTTCCTCATGGATTTCTAAAAATACCTCCAAGAAGCGGTTTGCATCTAGCGTCTTCCTGCCGCTATGCCGTCTGTATGAGGTTGTCTGTCCATCTTGTACCTAAGCATAACAAGTTAATGTAAGGGCATTTTAAATGTTTTATTAAAAACTTTAAAATAGTTACTTGTTACTTTATATTACGGATAAATTCGTTAAAATCTAGATTATGTTTATTTTCTAATTCGTATTCGAAACCTAACCACAGTTAGAACATTTTCAGTAACTATTTAAATTAAACACTAAGCAAATTAAAACTTAATCCAACCAACAAAGACACCGAACTCCAAAATGCGAATAAATTAGAATGACAAAGCAAAAGCAATTATTCGGTTCATCCAATAAAGCGCAGTGGAGCCGAGAATTATCTTATTAAATGTGTGTGAACGTTAACGCGGCCGGATCATTAGCATCCGCTGGAAGCCTGGAACAATGCGAGTTATTAGATGCTGCTTGTTCCTGATTAACTCATCTGAGAACACGTTGCTCACGCTTTAAGGTGATATCGTCGCTCGCATGACTATCTGTCCTATCTCATTTCAGTCTTTTGTTCAAGCATGGGCGTCGCCAGCCCATGGCCCAGAGGGGGCAAGTTAATATTATGGAGGATGAGAAAAATATGAATTGTAGGTACAGGTACAATTGCACGGCATTTTTTAAATATCTAGGGGGAGGCAGCTCCCCCTCTGCCCCCCCCCCCCCCCCCCTGGCGACGCCCTTGTGTTCAAGACAGACGTTTTTCGGTTCTGAGATTACATTGTATTTGTCAAAAATATTAAAAATTTGATGTTTTGCATACCTTATGATTATGATATTAGCTTTCATAAAGGTTTCTTTCATTTTAATTTCACATTGATACTTTTAATGTATTTGCATTATAAATACCTGTTTTTATTATTTGAAAAATGAGTAGTACAGTTAGCCAAGAGTTAGCCATATGCGCGACGGTATGTGACGCGGACATTGGGAAATTTAATTTCTGAACTGTGTTTTTGTTTCATGTAGTTGGACCAGACTGTTGTAAGTAATCATAATGTTTTAGATCATAATGTTGGCGAGAATTTAAGATTATTCTTTGTCTATTTAGGTATCAGTTCACATAAATACGACATGAATCACGTCGATAAACATTTAAGCATTAAAATAATTTCCAAAAATATCTCATTAAAATAATTAGAAAACAAAAATTTACAAATTACAAACATTACATGTACATAATATGATATTACTACAATAAATAAATGAAAGTTCAAGATTCCCTTGAAACGATTCGACTAATTGCGTTCAGTTTAGAAAAAAAAAAGAGCTGAAAGAGTTTTAGTTTATCATACTTACGAAAGAAGAAATCTTCAAAGAAATCATAATAGTTGAACCTAGATTCGACGTCTGATAATAAGCAGATCCAGGGCATTCACAGAGCTAACTCTGAATTGAAAATGGGTATAATTGGTCATTAGAATACAAGATTGGATTTCTTTTAAGTAAAAATTCAAAGGTTCAAGAGAAAGCTCAAGAATAAGAAAGAGTTCAGTAAGATTTTTAAGATTTTTAAAATAAAACTAGGAACTTATTTTCTTATCCTAAATGAGGTATGTACTATGTAAAGAAAAATGTAACATATTATGATGATTCCAAAACCATTTCGAGATTATGAATATAAAATCAATATTGTAATTCTTGTATATGTATAAAATCAATAATGTAATCACACATTTAATAAGTTGGTAACTTGAATAATTGTAAAATTGTTGATAAAACTGATATGTAACCGAAAACCGACCCCATCAATCCATCAGCTACCGGTAAAACACAAATTGATATGAAACCGCAAAAAATCCAAACTCACTAATTACCGGATTTGCTTATAACTTTAAACAGATCCTACGCAACGAAAACCTCAACTTTCACAATTCAACTTTGGCATTAAATTTACAGCGGTAGACAAGCGAGCGCTTGCAAAAATAAACTCTAAATTTAAAACGTTACAGATGAAAATCGTCGGATAACCGATGTGGGAGCGTGGAGCCCTTGTTTTGACAACTCATTATTGGTATGTTCCTAATTGGGCAGTTCGTTTGGTTGCCAAAACGCGCGTCGAGATTGAGCCGAATTCGGTAACCGTACCAAAATGTTTACGTTTGCCGAATACATTTTCGCGTTTGTATAACTGATTGCTCGATGAGGTCACCCTATGCATTTGGAATAGGATCATCCTGTGCGTATTGAGGGCACCACCGATCGAGATGTCCGGTAACATCTGTCGTGGCATTTATATGATGTTACAGATGCTTGCTGTATGTTATTTTACAAAATGTTCATGACAAAGTTACTTTAAGCCTTTTTAAGCCAATATAATGCAGACGAAGAGTAACAAAATAAGTGACCAAGACCGTGTCGAAACACACGTATAGTAGGGTTCCGTAGCTAATGATATTATTTAAAATAAAACTACTTGGCGAGTATTTTTTGTTTAGCCTAATTCGCAAAAAGGTCGATGATCTCAGTACTATAACTACTTAAGTGTTTTATTTATTTACCGCGATATCTCGAAAAGCTGTAATCACAGAGTGTTCAAAAAATTTTTTATGGGAACTATTTAATATGATCTACTATTAACTCAATTTGTATGCTTTTACTTTTGGAAATATTTTTTTTTTCATTTTTTTTTTTTCATTATGGTTATTTAGAAATATGAGGGGATATATGTTTTTCACCTTTGGCGGGCTATCTCTCGCACACATCTGAGAAAAGAATTATATATGATAATGATATAATGAACCTTCTTATTTTAAGAGACCTATTCAACGATACCCCCACGTGATGGGATTTAGTTGAAAAAAATCATCCCTTCTTTAGTATGCCACCCCGATTTCGAAATGCAATTTGACTAAGGAAATTGTAGCGATTCACAGAATACATCTACATGCCAAATTTTGTTTATGTAGAGGCCTGGTAGTCTGGGTTTCTCGTAGTTACTACGGAATCCTAATAAAATGTTAATCTATTAAATGTGTCAACTAAACATTTTAATATTTTCAAACAGTCCCAGTCCCAGCATACAAATTAGAAACAGCAAATAATATAAGACAGACAAACCTCTGAGTCAGACAGACGGTCCAAAAGATATAGCTAGTCATGAGACTTCCATCAACACATAATAATACAACAATACAACAGTTGAATAACAATAGCAAAAACTATTTCTTTCCGTTCCAAATTGAGTCTAACAAATTGGACACAAAGCAAGCGCTGTTTATGTCCAAGGTCGTAACAAAAAGGAAAACTTGGCTGTCCGTACACGTATCATTTCAATAGCACAACAAATATTTGTTTAATAAGGGGAAAATAACAGATAATGCAATAAATAACCCTACAACAGGTGTGTTTGTAACTTAATCAAATATTCAAGCGACGTAGTGTGTAGGCCTTGTTATTCAGGGGACGTACGCATACGTCAAAACAGAGAGGTTGCTTGTTTGACAAAATTAAGTGGGCCTCGACTCACAATAGAATTTATTATTTACTGGCGTTTTTCTGTGTCCTTGCTTGGCATACATTATCTCCTTTTATTTGTATACGAGAGGAAAAGCGGGTCGTTCGCAAGCCAGCTGCCTGATGCCACATTTTTTTTCTTTAACCATTCACATTCAGTTCATATCCGAACGCAATTTCGTATTCACGTGTCACGGAATTAGTGGAGAAATTTGCAGCATCGCAAAGTAGCATTCTTAGTATCGAATCTAATAAAATTATATTCAAGAATCTTAATACGCCTGAGACCTGTCCGACTTCGGGGGAATAAATTAAGATTACCAAAAATATGCTTTGACTTTTAGCAAAATGCAAATTGAGGTTGAAATATAAAATGTTCTTTGTGAAACATTTTGCGGTGCGTTTGGGAATACGTCGCTTTCTTGTCAAGTTTCATTTTAAGTTTCGCTTGGAATATGAAAAATTTCATCAACGCGCTCGAGACGTTCCAGAACTGAAATTGCTGTAGAATAAAAATTGATGTTTAGTATAATTTGAAGTTTGTGAAGATGAATTGGTACAAGAGCAACTTGTTTTAGTATACATCTGGGATGTTTGAAATTTTATAGTTGAAAATATATTATGACGTATCGCCTGCAATGCTGTATTGCACAGAGCGGTGTAGAGCAACGAAATTGACTTTCCGAAAGTCAGCGGTACACACTCGGGCATTATGTAAATCTTCGTGCCTAACAAATGTAGAGTAAACAGTCTGAATGTTGACGGCAATAATTGCAACACGATTATTCAATTTGACGTTTCGCAATCAGCGGGCACAAACGAGCAAACACAGTAATCAAACACGACGGAATCGAAAATGTCCGATTCACAGCGAATTTATATTCATTTCGCTACAGTAATATTTTGGCAATCGATTTTGGAATTGGGTCGACGTTGATGTGCCCTGTGTTTTTTGATAGCATGCCATTGTCGAGTAATGTTTGCTTTGATCTAAATTAAATCATTAAATGTTTGATGTTCTTATCGAGCAAATATTTCGAATTGTTTCTGATTTTCATATATTACATTGGCTTTGTTATTTTAATCATTTCCAATTTTGGTAACTTTTTGAAATCCAACGTTTCATCATCAGCAAAGACTTTATAGTTCAGACTAAGCTCCAAAAACTGGTGCATTTTATCGGTTTTTTTTTATCTACTTCTTTCTTTTTTATCTTTATCTCCATTGTTTTCTATAGCATAGGAAGAAGCACTAAAACATTGCATTTTCATGATGGATAATCCAAAACCCGAACACATTCAAAATGGGTCTCTCTAGGATGATCGCGGACTGCAACAGTAACCGAACATTAGTAAATTTGGTCAAGCGCAAGCCTATCTAATAAAATAAAATAAAACCGGTCAAGTGCGAGTCGTACTCGCGCACGAAGGGTTCCGTACCATTATCTATAAAAACGGCAAAAATCACATTTGTTGTATGGGAGCCTTAAATATTAAATAGCCCCTTAAATATTAATTTTATTTTAATTTAATTAATTATTTATTTTTAAAGCTAATAATGTAACAAAATATTCTGCGAATATTTCAAACGTCTGCCTGTTGCCGTTATCAATATCGAGCTCAAACGAGAAAAAAAACACGTTTGTTGTATGGGAGCCCCCTTAAATATTTATTTTATTCTATTTTTTTATATTTGTTTTTATAGCGGCAACAGAAATACATCATCTGTGAAAATGTCAACTATCTAACTATCACGGTTCATGAGATACAGCCTGGTGACAGACGGACGGACGGACGGACAGACAGCGAAGTCTTAGTAATAGCGTCCCGTTTTTACCCTTTGGGTACGGAACCCTAAAAACTATATAGTAAGCATACACACGACATGCATCACATAAAACACTCACGGCATTCTCTAAAGTTTACAAACTTAAGGCCCGGCTAGTCCGCAAAAGCAGTAAAACAAAGCTTTTAGAAAATTTACAAAAAATACTTGTATTATTAGTTCAAGCTCAATTTTTTTGTATGTAAAATTTTGATCTGTTGGCTAGGGTTCGCTAGAAACAAAAACACGATTGCTGAAAAAAATCTCGATAGCTTTATTTTTTGAAAAATATGCATTTTATTTATTTTTCCCATTTATCTCCAAAGTGTTTAAAGCCATCAAAACCAAAATTACCATGTTAAGTAGCTATTACATTTTTTTAGTGTTCTCTAGACTTACATTTTTGATACGTTTAGTGCATTATTTTATAGTAATTTATTTTACAATAATTTTGCTCGCGAGCAACCGTCCCGCCGCCTTGCTTCAGCTGTTCACCCGCGCCAGTCTGTCGGTGACCACTGTCAGCGACGGTACTGTGTCGGATTGCATCGCGCGCCAAATAAAACAAATTACTATAGGAAATCATAGAACAAAGAAACCAAAAAATAAGCGAACGCGTAGGCGCCAAATTTTGGCTCATATAGAAATGATGCGATCCCGAAAAAGGTAAATACCCAGTTGCAAGTTATTATTTCCTAGAAATATACATGTAGCTTACATGTAGCAAGCATGTAAGTATTTATATAGATCACTCGCACTCGCAGTTCATAAACCTATGAGTTCTATTCATACTCGTATAAAGAAAATGTACTTACTCTTACCTGATGTTCAAATATTTCAGTTATGAAAGATGTGTGAAGTCTGCCAACCCGCATTTGGCCAGCGTGGTAGATTATGGCCTTACCCTTCTTATAATGAGAAGATGGCCCGCGCCCAGCAGTGGGACAGTTTGTACAAACAGGGCTCATAAAAAATAAATGTATACATAAACATACATACACATGCTAGCTGCATCCCGCGGTTTCACCCGTGTAGTGATGAAAAATGGTGATAATAATATATATATATATATATATTATATATTCTGTCTTTCTCCAGGTCCTAAAGACTCTGTTCCAAATTTCATAATTATTGGTTCAGCCGTTTAGCCGTTTAGGTAACAAACAAACAGACAGAGAGACAGACGACAGACAATTTCGCTTTTAAAATATTATATGATTCATACATTTGAAAAACATAACCCACCTTTTTGCACAGTCCGGTAAAAATACACCGCGGTCGCGGCAGGCGGCATATGGCGCGGCATCTTTGAACGCGTCACAGACTTTGAGAGTACCTATACAGGTATACCGCCGTCTGTCGCGCGCCGCCCGCGCCGCGCGTAGGTAGGTAATTTTTACCCGATTGCGTAAGGAGGGTTGTTTATCGAGTATATGTATGTTTGTATTTATGTATGTAAGGGTGTATGTGGGTGTATATCTATGTATGTACTATGCATATTTTTAGATTACCTCCTACAGCCTAAACAGCTTGACCGATTTTGATGTGCTAGGTGTCGTTAGATTCGTCTTTACTCCCTGAATATCATATGCTATATTATATTTTTTGTAACGCATTTTTTGTACTCTTGCAAAAATAAAATAAAATGTTTTTTCATAACCTAGAACTTCTTCGTGATAACTAAGAAATAAGTAATTTTACTGGAATAAATAATACACACACAACTTTTTACAGCGATTTTACGTATACATATATTACGTATTTGAGTATAAAATATTTTAGATAGGTAGTTTCATAACATTTATATTTCCACCACAAATACAGGGTGTTAGGTTAGGCTAGGTTAGTTAGGTACATTTATCAGTGATCGACCTTGTTAGCATTATTCTTGTATATTGCAGATCAAAGAAGCATCTTGAAGTAATCAACGAGTCTTTGATAACATTAGAGCCAGTTGATTTGAATACTTCTAGGATTGAGTGAGCACTACAACCTTATTTATTTTACAAAAGAAATAAAACAGGCACGAATACTGCAACCAAAGAAGATGAAATATGCTACAACTGAAAGATCTGTTAATTTTTTGATATTGTACTACGGTTGTTTTTTATATTTTTGTTATGGGAAACTTTAGCTTGACCACCGATCCCGCTAGTTTTGAACGACGTTTACGGTCTACGATGGAGCGCGTTTGCTTAGAAAAACTCTATTTTAATTGCGATTGCGACGTTCTGTTACATAATGTAGGCATAATAATGTGAATCAAAGAAAATCCGTTCAGGTAGCGTATGCTGAAATTTTTCAAGGCTGTACATTAAAAATAGAAATACAAAGCGCTCTGTTTTGTTAAATAATGTAGATTCAAATCCATTTCTTTCTATAATCACGCATTAGGTGTAAAAAGTAGAGTATGCACTTCGGGGATAAAGGTGTTTTTGTCTTGGGCGAGCTTGAATCCCTCGTTACACTCCGGATTCTAAATTTGTAACTCTGTAAATATGTGAATCTATAAATCTGTAAATATGTAAATCTGTAAATCTGCAAATCTGTAAATATGTAAATTTGTTAATCAATAAACAAACAAAATAGACAACTTATTATTTATATTATTTGCAGGAAACTCTCTCAGGATCTTTTTAAAACCTACAATAATTGTAAGTTATTTTGTTATAAAAATCCAAAGTACTAGACCGATATTGATAAAATTTATATGGGACCACTTCTGAAATCACTTACCAAAGAAAAAAAATCTTCAAAATCGATTCACAATTGGTGGAGTAATCGGTGAACAAACATAAAAAAAACATAGTCAAATTGAAAACCTCCTTCTTTTTGGAAGTCGGTTAATTAATGGTATTGCAATATAATTTTAAAATTAACCTTGTTGTGTCTGCTTGTGTTTATTACCTAACATCCTGTATAGACCTTTACATTATTATCAAAGATATTTACGTGATATATTTGACCTGTAATATGTAATTCTAACCAATATTTATGAAATTTGGCAAGGAGATTCTTCAAGACCTGGAGAAGGACAAAGGCTATATTTTATCATAATCATCATCGTTTTTCATCACTACGCAGGTTACACCGCAGGGGCATAGCTATTATTTTATAAATGTGATAATTTAGTGTTTTATGTGAGTTAGTGAGTTGGTTGTTGAATGGAGATAGACATACCCACATAATATGACATACTTAGGCTTTTATCCCGGAAAAATGAACGAGTACGAGTAGTAAATTATTATTTCATAGATTTTCAAGAAATAAGCTTATAGATTGATATAAGTATATCACAACTTACTTGCCACTACAATGTAATGAAGATGTGGCTCAGACGAGTCGCGCGCCGCGCGGCGAGACTCGCGCGCGGTTCGGCGCGCGGCGGATCGGTATCGCACTAAACGTACGCCACGTTTTGTGCGGACGTCGCGCTCTCATAAAACGCGGAACTATGTCGTAAACTGAGGTAGCGTAAAATACCTAAATTTCTGGACAAGCCTCGCCTTAACATCTACAGCGCAGTAGATTTTAGAACAAGTTCAACTATTAATCTCCAGGGTACCGTGAGCCGGCACGGTCGAATCCTCCGGGACCCATAACTAACGTTACTTTTATGATACCATAGAATATTTTAAGTGCATGATCCTGTCACAGCCTCGGTTACAATCCTTGAGAAAGGAAGGGTTAAGGACGTTCGTGATAAAATTTTCACAATAAATTCAATGCCTTAACTATACCTACCTAAGTTTGAATGTGTTTTTAACCGACTTCGAAAAAGGACTCCTCCTTTTTCGAATATCATTTCGTTATCAATTCGTAGCGTATTTTTTTTATATATGTACACGAATTACTCCGTCATTAAAGCTCCCAAGTTAGTCCCATAATTATTTTATAAACATCGCTTTATTACTTTTTGAATAATCTCTAAAATTGAAAATATGTATTTTCATTGTATTCCTGTGTGAAGTGCGTCAGATTATAGAATCGCAGATTTCCACCTACACGTTTTTCTTTGCAAAAGTGTCAAATATTGAGGATTATTTGTATAAAGTTAGTTAAAATCAGTTACTATCAGTATAAACATCTGCACATTTTCTAATCTAATCTTCGAAGACAAGCATTTGACATTAAATGACAAATCACATTCTTGACAAAGGAAAAAAAAAGCGAGTGAAGAGAGGTCTCATTAAAAAGTTTACAATCGTGAAGGATTTAGTAAGTTGCGTATGAAGTCGGTTTTTTAATAGAAAAATTATTAAAACTGAATCTTGAATTATTTGACGAGAAAATAGTTCACCATATATTTTTATCTTCTATTTTATTCATAGTCAAAAGCTACCCGAAAATTTTGTATTACAAAATTTCTAAATCCTGTGTAAGTGTTGTAAATGCACAATGTTTGTAATTTTGAGATGAAAATTTCAGTTAGATAAACTCGGAAATTTGGCTGAACATAATCATATTATTATACATAGACATAAACATAGACATGTATATTATTATACATAGACATAAACATAGACATGTATTTTATTGCAATTATTAGCCCCGGATTGGCTTTAAAAAAGAAGGACCATTTAGCTTCTTTCTCCATATTTTCCCCTCAACTTATTATAAATTTGTAATTTTATACATACATCTTATATTAGAATAGTCAGACTAAATCTAATATTTTGGTTAATTAAAGCAAAGTGGATTCTGTTCCATTCACCGGCAGCATAAATTACTGTGGACAATTTTCTCACGGCAATCTCAGTAATGTATTTCACTCTAAAGTGACTAAGATCCACCGCACCGCATGAAATACCTCTGGATAACTTCATAGCATAGCATTGTTCAAGTGAGACGTCGGATTAAGGGTAAAAGATGTGGGAGGGGGTGAGGGGGGTACAGAATTGATGATGCAGATTAAAGGTCTTCTAAGACAAAGCCTGATCTTTGAAGCCTTTGGAAGCAGAGAAATTGACGCTATTTAGTTATTTTGCATTTTAATTGTTTGGGTAAATGCCATTTTGGCTGTCACGTTTCGTTACCCTCGTCTTTGCTCGAGATTAAAAGTATAAATGCTTTGTTTAGCTTAATTTAGTGGTTAATTTTGGAGCGAAAAAATTAATAAGTCATTCGGCTTCTGTTACAAATTCATGGCTTTTAAGTATTTTAAATATTAATGCCACATAACTAACTATGGTAGATTAATAAATGACAACTATCAAAACTTTGTAGACGTCCACAAATATCAATCCGTAAACCAAATACAATTTTGGACTTTATTGTGAACAGGGATAGTATGAAAATTATTTACAAACAGAAATTTTTACCTGAAAGCAGACCTTCGAGTGAACCCTACAAAAAGGCCAAAAACATTGAAGCGACCAGTCAATACTACATTAACAGTGGAGGACTAAACGACTCTATTGTGCTCACAAATCGTCGATGCAGATTACGGTCCCGGAGGAAAGCCCTCTGAAGCTATTGTGATGAGGTCTTTGTCTTAATGGAGCAAGTGATAGACGGAAGCGGACTAGAGAGGCATGTGAGGATTTGAACATCAAGATCGTGCTGGAGTGAATTTGATCAGATCTTATGAGAGATGCTTGAGACCAACAGTATTTGAAAGTGAAATGATGACGTTTATTTATACAGTTGCTTAATACAGCTATATTGATTTCAAAGAAATTAGGTACTACTTTGAGACTAGTTTACAATTATTATTCTTCACAAAGTGCTTAGTTTGATTCATAAAAATAGTTTTTCATAAACTACCTAAGTACATATGAGTAAATACATTTTTTAAAGATATTTATCTTTTTTGTCTTAATATTGTTATTTAAATTATTTTATTTCTTAATATTTTCATTGTATTTATTTTTAATTGAATGTACACACTGGTTATTAAAAAAAATGAATAATTTTATTATTTTTGATGTGATAACTTCTTATGGGAGGGTAAGCCGCTTCGTTACGTAACGCGTTACGGCGCCAGTCTGTCTGGCTTCCCTTTCTCTCACGCATATATTTTATAAGTTATCACGCATATATTTAATACGTTTCTTTTTTTATTTACACATGGAAGTTCAATCACAGGGAAGTGTTTTCTTTCAGATATAAAAATAAATATAACGATATCTATTACAACATCCCTCAAGTCGCTTAGGCTAAGAAATAATTATGTAGATAAACATACCCGAATATTTATTCTTATTTACCGAATAACTTATTTACGTAATTATCACCCTCTGTGTAGTGAAGTGCAATTGTGTACGAGAAAGTGAAGATTTTTACTGTAATGTCTATATTTGAAGCATAATTTCTCGACGAGAATCCGGCAAAACACTCATTCCAACCTATTCCATTTCGTTACAGACAATGATAAACGTTTACAGAGCACGCTCGAAACAAAAACATTGAAATATTCACGGAATCCAATCCGAAGCCTCCATAAGGAAACACTGCACTCCATCTTTTACGAAACGAGCAGTCTGTTCTCATTTACACTGACCGACGGCGACGTCGCGAGTTCGCGACGACTGGGGCACGACTGGCGTACGATCTCTGTCAGGTTATGAATTACACCATCGCAGTGAGAGAGGTACGAGCTTTAATATAGTAACACTGTTTGAAATCGTTTTCATTTAATTTGAGCACCTACCTATTTAACATTATTGATGCAAGACAAAAACAGACTCTTTTTCACATACGTATAGGTACGTCATGTTTGTGTTTACCGTATAGTCAAGTAATTATGTATATTATACAGTTGGTACTGGGAAAAGACAGTTGGCTCTAAACCGTTACAGCTTATATTGTGCTTAGAGACGTTTGTCGTTTTAAATATTAATATTTCGCAAACCCATTCCTAAATCAATAATTTGTTTACAATTTTACATACACTGTAATACTTTTGAATTAGGGTAGGGGGAAAATACCCAATTTTTTCAGTCGTTATTTTGCTATTTTTAGCGTTCCATGCCAAATTACAAATTAATTCTAACAGTTTCTGCTAAGCCGCGGAAAGCGCGACATAGGCAGACGGGCGTGGACAAACTAAGGTTCTTGATTAATTTATTGTCGTATTGAAGTCGTCTCGTAGGTCGTTAGCAGTAAAGGAGCCAGCTGTTTATTAGCAGCCCCCATTTCATCGCTGAATGGATCTCCGCCGACATCAGTCACTGCGGATCGTTTACGATCATCCATTCGCTACTTCATTGGATTAATGAAATTAGATATTTGTGTTATTTGTTTGTATAACTCGAGTAGACGATTGTTTTTGCTCTGATTGTATGTAACAAGGACACTGTGATACGAGTGGATAGGGTTTATAGCACGTTTATTGATTGCCTGTTCTACTTTCTGTGGTAATTATCGTAAAACAGTCACAGTTTTGTTTATTTTTATTGACGCAGTTTTGTAAAGAATTATTCAAAGTACTTTGAGTTTATTGTGACAAGCGATGTCGTAAATGTTACTATAACGGTCATAAACGTCATAATGTGTAGTATGAGAATTTTATTATCTAAATAAGATACAAATCCCTTTATCAACCATTATAGTTACGTTAATTGCAAAATTAGAAAATAATATTCAAAATAACAAGCTAATTTTTATGAACTTAAATTTAAAGCCCGATTTTTCACGTCCCGTCAAAACTCCATACCTACTAAACATGTCTTTACTTTCTTCGTAAACGTGTTAAACTGTTCGGTTCGCACCAACACTCGCGCCTTTAATAGCTTTATTATTAATCTTCAGTATAATTTCCTGGCATGATGGATGGCGAGCGACGACGAGAACATGTACTCGTATATTGAGTGAGGTTAGGTCACAGGGCGAGGTGGCCAGTAGGTCAACTATACATCTTGGTGGAGTTAGTTGACACAATATTTGTCACTATTGTGTCAAGTAACTAACAAATATTTATAGCTGTTGTTTAGTTTCTTTCACTTGTTTACTATCAAATATTGGTGTGGCTTGGTTTTAGGTATTTTAAACATTTTAAATTTATGTGATATAGAACAGATTCAATTTATTTAAACCAATATTTTTTTATGTCTACACCTATGAATTTACCACCAATCCAGTGGTCACCAATCATGGTCGGACATTTCATTTTTTAAATATAAGATACCTACTTGTTAAACTTTTTAATTCAATGCGAATTCTTCTGTTATACCAGACTGTGACAGGTCCATGGCTAATGATCCGTACGTCCTATTTCGTTGCGAACGGATTGCGTGACTGAACGAAGCTCAAGACTTTCCATTATAAGTTTAAAGTTGTTCGAGGAGCCAATCAACGCAGGGGATAGGAAGACTGATGGATCAGGCACGAGCTGCGAATTTTGATCCGTCAAAAGCAAGCTCATTTGTTTCAGAAATGAGCTTGCCTCGATCTATAAAGGGGTGTTATAAGTTTGACGTATGTCAGTACCTTCGTAGCTCTCTCTCTCTTATGGATGGTCATCGTGGATACATATATAGAATTTTGAGCCTAATCGGACATCGGGAAGTGGTCCTAATTTAGCTTCTAAGATTCTTGCCGAACACATACTAATATTGCAAGTTAATAAAATGTTGTAATGTTTTTCATTTACATTTCACATTCCTATAAGCCCTTTCTCACAAAAATACAACCGAATTAGAGAGTCGTCTCCTTTTATGAAGTTACTCACAAGGTACTCACAGTAACACGACAAAGTAGACACGAAGAGACACTATTGCAAAATACAACAGTTCCGAAAATATTACCTGTAAAACAAAAATAAAATGAATTAGATAACCAACCCAATGTACACAATTACACACAACAAAACTCAAACTGTTAACATATCAACGGGATGTAGCGTCAGTCCTCAAACACGTCCGAGTTAAGTGAGATCTAATTACCCGTACACGATTAAAATAATTTCGATTTTCTAAATAATTCGAAGCGGCAAAAACACACGTCTCTAGACTTCTCAATCTAAATTACTAACGGCCTTACCGAAAAACGTTACTTAACTTTAAGCATTGCTTAACTTATTTTGTCAACTTCTCGCTGAAACGTAATGACACTTGCAGAAAGAAGACAGAGAATTTAAGACGATGGTTAAAGTTAAGTAACGTTTTTTCGGTAAGGCTTTTACTTTCTAGCAAGGCGACAAAGTCTTTATATCAAACTCTTTAATTTCGTCATTGTTGTTATGTGAGTATCGGTCAACACTGTCCAGGTTGACCGATACTGTCCAGGTTGACCGATACTGTCCAGGTTGACCGATACTCGTTCTATACTATACTATATTCGTGAATTTTGTTTTAAACTTTACGTCCACGTGATGAAAAGTCATTGTACTCAAATAAAAAGCCTGGCCAATAGAGATTTTAGTCTGTAAAGCGTTACAAACAAACTCACGAATGCCTTGAAACTTCGTGGACATAAAACGGGTGAATAGAGTTCTCTTCCACGTTTGTAAAGTTTCTTGGCCTGAAGGTCTGAGGCTAAATGAGCCCTATTTTTAGATTCAACCTACTTTTGAAATTCTGAAAGCCTTTTAGAACTCTGTAGTGTAACTATATATCAGCGTTAGATTCATATAATCACTTTTTATAAGACTTCGTTATTTATTTATAAAATCATCATCATCTCAGCCACACGAAGTCTACTGCTGGAATTTGGCCTCTGCATGGATTTCCAAAAAGACCGTTTTTTTTAGGAAAAGAGATTTGGAAGGTTGGTGGAAGAGGAGTGTTTTGACAGCAGAGGTTCAGCGCTAATGGTATACACATTCCCTCTGCTGTCAATAGGAAGTGGGGTGAGAAAAAAGACCGGTTGGAAGCGGCTTGCATCCAGTGTCTTCCCGCCACTTGTATGAGGTCATCTGTCCATCTCGTTTTTATACTTAATAAAAACAAAACAACTTAAATAATATAAATACTTTACTTTAGATTAATTGTTTGAAGTCACAGAACAGACACATTTTAGTGTAGGTATACAGATCCAAAGTGGTCTGCTTCATTAGATTACCCCTAAAGGCTATCGTACGTTCCGTGGTCACCCTGACTGACTGCTCCGATGGGTTCCATCACACCCTGCGTGCGAGCGAGCCGCTTCTCAGTGGCCAGTGGGCTGCCGAGTGACCGCTCTCGCGTCAATAATGTACCAAGAGCGAGGCGAGGCTTAGCTCGTCACCATTCTGACAAATGGCAAGTTTATCGAGTTACTTTTGTTGAAAAAAAAATACGGCAACGTACGTGTATCACAAGCACACCCCGAAAGGGAAACAGACGTGGTTTTGTATGTATGTGTTTTTGCTATAGCAACACTGACATTGTAGAAAATTTATTTAACAAAAAAAACGTTTTCAGAATAATTGTATTCGGAATTTCACAATGCGGATTATAGATAGGTATTCAAGATGGATGACGATCCTGAAGCCATTGAATGCAATGAAGCTAAACTGTATATTAGTACTTACCTACAGCACTGAATATATTACCTACAGTAAAGAAAGCGTTAACTGAAGCGATAACAACTGGTTGTTAGTTAAACTGTGATATAGGGGACGACAGCTAGGCGCCAATGTGCATCATGTTCTGCTTTCAAGCCGACATGGTGATGGCAAAGAGTAATTTGCAGAACAGATAACAATACAGATATTAGTTTAGGTATTTCTTGGTTTCAACACAAATATCATAAAATATAATATAAGATTTTTACGACATCTAAATAATAAAGTTTTATGATATGAATCAGGTTAATTTGATACATGTGAAAACTCAAAACCTTACGACTTAATTTTGTTAACTTTGAATTTAAGTTTCAAATTATCAAATTCAAAATATATACAAATTTAATTATGAAAAAATATAACCCATTGTATTTATAGAAAATAAGCGAAAATCAAAAAACAAGCATTGTATAGTTTCAAATAGAATAAGTAGCCAAAACGGTCTCGTGACAAGAGCATTCCATAGTTAATGCTATAATTTAAAATAAAACCACTTGGGGAGTATTAATAATAGTAATAATAAATTTTTGTGGACATTTCACACAACACCATCTAGCCCAAACTAAGCAAAGACTGTATTATTTATTAAGACCACTTTGCAAAAAGGTCAATCACTTCTGTGCTATAACGAATTAAGTGTATATATTTATCGCTGTCCCGAAAAGTTTGAATCGCAGAAAGCTCAACAGAACATACAACTTTTTTGAAATAACGGCATTTTTTAGTGTTCTACATTTCTGCATCGTACCTGCCAAATTTATTTTATGTAGTGCTAAGAGACTTCGACTAAAATGGCAGTGTCGTACAGACAGACTAACAGACAGACGCACATGGCGAATTTTTAAGGGCTCCTCGTAGTTACTACGGAACCCTAAAAAACAGCTTCTGTACAAAAAGTTGACTAAGTCTCATTAAACTATTTTTCCAATTTAAATGTTATTGTGTACGCAGTATAGTGGTATCCCGTATAATAAATAATACATTTATTTCATTCCAATAATTTTACAAATTAATATATAGTATAATTACAACTTATTAATAGACAAATATGTTTTTTTTATTTTTTAAACTTCATATGTGTATTATATTCAGCTGCCTAAACTAAGCTAGAAGCCTGTGGTATAGGCAGCTGAACTTTTGTACCTGATTCCAAGAAAAAAAACTTTGTATTTTTGTTTATGATTAAACTATATACTTACTTACGTAGTTACTGAAAAACTGATACACATTTGTACATTTTCCTTAATTATTGCATTTTTCTGTCTGTCCCTTCTGAACTAAATAATCTTTGTCCCGGTATACTATTACACGGACCACAGATTTGAACGTCGAGCGCAGATCCGCGCAGACGGGCGGAGTCAAGTTACACCGCTTGTGCATATCTCCGGTGTACGAGGCTAGAATAAACTTCTCTTTTCAATTTTGCAATTGCATTTTTGAACATGTAGACCATAATGACTTGTACATCTATTCCTTATAGATGCTACCGGCCAAACCCGATTTCAGGACAAACTAGTTTGGCCTAGGCTAAACTAGTTGATCCTCATATAAATACGCACGCACACTCTAGGATAATCTGGTATGGTAGGTTAGGTTAGGTTTTTTTTTCCTACCTGTCCGGATGCATAGACCCGGCCCGCGAGCTACTTTTCCCTAACGTAGTCAAGGATATGAGGGGCTAGGTTACGTTAGGTTAGGCCATGATTTAGACTAGGCCATACCAGTTTATCCTAGAGTGTGCGTATTTATATCAGGATCAACTAGTTTGGTTTAGGCTAAGCTGGTTCATCCTATCGGGCTTAGGACAAGCTAGTTTTGCCTAGGCTATACTAGTTAATCCTATCGCGTATAGCAAGAACTAGTTCAGCCTAGGCCAAACTAGTTTGTCCTGAAATCGGGTTGGGCCGGTAACATAGAGATGCAATCTGGATGTTTTAGTTTTATTTCGTGATGATTCGGTTTCGCGCGCTACATCATATGCCGCCACGTCCGTCCGTTAATGGCTAATTTAGAGGTCAAGCACAAGACTATACTTAAATAAAACTGGCCAAATGCATGCCGGGCCACGCGCAAAGTAAGGTTCTGCACTTATCACAATTTATAAGACTAAAAATGCTTGCACGCGCACTGTGTAGTGCGTGACGTCACCTGCCGGATCCAGCGGAAGACCAGCGCCGGTTGGCAACAACTGACACCATGCTGAGCTGGAGCCGGCTTGTGGCAAAAACTTAGTTTAGTTAAATTTTAAATCATGTTAATATTTTTAAGTTTTTGTTACAATAAAAATCTTGTCTATTGCCAATTTATATTACTCACGCACTTAGATTTCAATAGACAAAGTACTCACGTATTTTTTTAAAGTTGATAGACTATTACTCGTTCACTTGTAAAGACTACTTAGCTGTGAGAGTTTTCATTTAAATTTCGTTATACACGATGAGTAAATGAGAAAAAAGTAGTTGTTCATCCGCACTTTTGTGTAGGGGAGGTACCCCAAAAATTCAAAAAACTACCTCTTTCTCGGCGATATTCATAAATACATATTTATTTAAAATTACAGCTGCCTAATACTAAGAGTTTCTGATCTAATCTACGGATATAAAGGTTTGAGGTTAACTACGGAACCCTAAAAAAGCTAATCTTCACTAAAACCCTTTTCTAAAATCATATTATTGCACATAAAATGTGATAATAATAAATTATAATAATGAAACAACTTTGTCTCTTCAATAGTTACAGCCGTTTCAAGGTAGGACAGACATACAGACACTAAAAAGCCTACTTAATTTTGAAAAACTATCATTTTATAATTTTGTCGACGTTCAGTTCACACCTGTCTATTATAGTTTTGCGACATGCTCACAGTATAGGCAGTAAAAGTTATGCGTCATTGTGTGCGGGTAATGAGTATGAAGAATGTCTGCGTGTGGGTGGAAACACATTTCAAGTAAACACGCAGTAATCATTGGGATTAGTTTCGTAAACACGGAAATACATACCTATTACACATATATAATAGAATTATTGATTTGTGTAAGCGTACGTAAATGCTGATTGAAAGGTTTTAGTTTAGGAGTGTTGAGGAAGTTTGACGTGTGTATGTGGTTGTCTGTCTGTGGCATCGTAACTCTCAAACGGATGGACCAATTTTGTTCTAGTTACGAAAAAGTGTAATATTTAATTTTTCTGAAAGTTATATTATTATATGTATTTATTAATAATTGTCGTAAAAAAAACTCCATCTGTATTGGCATGATCAGACAGCCCCGGATCTAGGGGGGGGGGGGGGGGGGCACCCGGCATTTTCAGGGGGCGCAAAAATCATAATTAATATGATTAAAAATAAAATAACTCTCTCCACAAAGCGCCTAGAATACGAAAGCTTCGTTGACTTTTAAGAAAAAGGCGCCACATAGATATTTAATTATATAAAGTTTTTTAAGCAAGTTATTTTAAGCGCTGGAGAGAGGGGCGCCACCGTCAAGTTTCTGCCCCGGTTCGAAAAAATCGTAGATCCGGGGCTGTGATCAGAGAATATTTATAGTTTACCATAAAGTACACTAGCTCGATTGCCACCTATATTATTAAAATAATTACAATACGTATATATTAATAACACGGATATAAAATTAAGACCGCAACACATTCAAAAGCATACGCGACTACAAAATTATAGATGTGCATTACACAGAATTAATAATGAACAGAAGTGGCGTAAAGTGCCGCTGTTAGCGTGACAAACGTGCCATTTCCAGAGGGTAGAGTTGTTAGCGGGAGAGGGCGGGCGTGACGCGCCTACTGGCTGAACCAAACTAGATGCAATAACGTGTGATACTGCGAAAGATTTAACGTTGTGGAGACGGCATTTTAATTGGATGCTGTGAAAGCATAGACAAATAATACATTTTAACTATTATTACTATAATATGTCTATGCACCGTGAGGGACACGGTATCAAGGGGTCTCGTAGATCTGTATATAGGATGTAATCAAAAAGATAACATAATAAATTACAGTTTAAAAAACTAAAAAACACGCTACAAATTATTGTGGTCAAAATTAATTACAAGACTTTTCTAACAAATCCAAACACAGCTATGATACGATGTTCCATCATGAAGTTCTAGTTCATATCTTCCGGCTCCATGATCAGTTCAGTTCGACAGTACCATATTATTGTATTGTCATCAGAACTACATACAGCTGCCAATTTTCATGACGCTACGATCCTTGGAAGATGGTTAAATTAGTTACTTTAGATTTCATTACATAGTTAGTTACATACAGGTCGACCTAATAAAAGCGTGTTAAAAATATATGACTGACTTGACCGATTGACTGGCCTTGTGGCTCAGTTGGTAGTATGTGTGCTCACTAAGCTGTAGTTCGTGGGTTCGATCCCCACCCAGGGCAAACAATTGTGTGATGAACATGGATGTTTGTTCTGTGTCTGGGTGTTTCTATGTATCATATTTACAACAACAAAATAAGTATATATTATGTATTCCATCAGCCATCTAGTTCCATAGTACAAGCTTTGCTTATTTTGGGCTAGATGGTGTTGTGTGAAATAAGCTAAGCTGTTCTCATTGTGAAAAGGGTAAGGCCATAGTCTACCACGCTGGCCAAGTGCGTGTTGGCAGACTTCACACATCTTTAAGAACACTGAGAACACAAAAAAAAAATGCATACGATAAACAAATTTCACTGCGACGGACATCCACTGATGGTATTGGCGGGCAGGACATGCTGCGGGTGACGGCAGACAATTTAGTCGACTACGAGTTCTAGAATTCCTCGCTAGAGCTTCATGTGCAGTCTAGGGAGGGTGTGAAGAGTTCAAGTTCAACAATTACAGTTCAAAACATTGAAAAACAGACTTTAAAATACGCAATTCTTTTTTTTGGATGCCATTCTTTCAGTTATTTCATTATAAAAACCAAAGTCCTGAATCGATTTTGACAAAATATATATGGGACCACCTCTGAGGTATTTCTTACCAAATAAGAGTCATTAAACACAATTCATAATTAGCGGAAATCACGTAACAAATATACATAATTATAGTTTAAAAAACTAAAGCAACCGACTTCTCATGGATGCCATTGTCAGAACTGAACCAAATTGAAATGGGACCACACGGGAAGCACCAGCTTTCAAATAAAAAAAATAATCATCAAAATCGGTTTTCCCAGTCGAAAGTTATGAGGTAACAAATATAATTTAAAAAAAACTTATAAAAATACAGTCGAATGTGGAATGTGAAAGGAGGAGGTTAACATTCTCCTTTTTTGAAGTCGGTTGAAAAAAGCATAAAGTCATATTGAGAACCTCCTTCTCTTTGTTCGAAGTCGGTTAACAATATAAGCCGTTCCAGCGAGCCCTACCTCTCAGCTGAGCTCCCATAAGTGCTTATTGTTTCTTGCCGTGTAATCATCATAAAGAGCTTGCATCTGCTCGTTTTCGCTGCTCTGTACATTTATCTTTCTCTATATATTAGTTGGAGGGATGTTTTGTTGGATCAATACACTATTTTAACTGACTTCCAAAAAGGAGGAGGTTTTCAATTCGTCGGAATCCGATTACTCGAAGACACCTAAACCGATTTCATAAATATTTTTTTATTTGAAAGAGTAGGTATGCTTCCCAGGTGGTCCCATCGAAATTTTATCAAAATGGGTTCAGTATTTTGGTTTTTATAACAAAATAACTGGAAAAATATGTCATACAAATTAACGAATTGCGTATTTGGAAGTCGTTTTTTTTTAACGATTACTTGTCTGTGCCTTTAAGCCTTTACGAATAACTGTCCATAAAAAAGTTTTCTGATGTAAAATATAAATAGCAAACGGTCTTTCGCTGTATTCATGTCACATATTCATTTATTTTTTAGAATAACAAGTACCTATATATACATTAAAAGAAAAACAAAATACCTACCTAACAGCAGAAAAGCGGTTTTTGCAGTCTAACTTAAGACTTCGTTACTTAGTAGTAAATACCTTTTTAGGGTTCCGTACCCAAAGGGTAAAAACGGGACCCTATTACTAAGACTTCGCTGTCTGTCTGTCTGTCTGTCTGTCTGTCTGTCTGTCTCCAGGCTGTATCTCATAAACCGTGATAGCTAGAAAGCTGAAATTTTCACAAGTGATGTATTTCCGTTGCCGCTA
Source organism: Lycia hirtaria (assembly GCA_947563715.1). Lineage (NCBI taxonomy): Eukaryota > Metazoa > Arthropoda > Insecta > Lepidoptera > Geometridae > Lycia > Lycia hirtaria. The sequence goes on from OX387379.1 coordinate 43,541,208, forward strand.
TAACAACAAATACTAAAAATAAAAATATTAAAGGGGGTTCCCATACAATAAGCGTGTTTTTTTCGTATTTTTTTGCTCAATATTAAAAACGGTAACAGGTAGACGCTTCAAATTTTCACAGAATATTTACTTGTATATTACCTTTCAAAATAAATAATTAAATAACAATAAAGTAAATATTAAAGGGGGGCTCCCATACAACAAACGTAATTTTTAAGCAATTTTTACTCGATCTTAATTAACAGGTAGAAACTTGAATATTTGTAAGTAAATATTTAGAAACATATTAACTATAAAAATAAATACCTAATCTAATACATAAAAACTCACAAAATTAAAATAATCCGTGCATCTAAACGCGATGCGAGCGCCGCGCCGCGGTGTGGTGGTGGCGCGAGCGCGAGGCGGTTGCTAAGCAACGGCCGCGCGGGTAGCGGGGGAGGTAACATCACGGAGCGAGCCATAGCTGCACGTATTCGCGCGAACGTCGTCATGCTGCCCGGATGTGTATCGAAAACCTACCTATAAGTTTGCAATTTACTACTTGTAATTTCGTTGATTTCTCGTTATTTTATAAACAGAACTAAAATTGTAGTATTATAGATGATAGTACGGAACCCTTCGTGCGCGAGTCCGACTCGCACTTGGCCGATTATTTCTTCTGTTTTCTATTCTCGTGAATAAATAAAACGTATAGGCACAAACTAATATATATATTACCGTAAATAATTAAATAAATAATACCGTAAATAAATAAATAAATAAATAAGAACAGGCACAAACTAATACATAGGTATATACTAATTTAATAACACAGATTTAACAACTTTGTAGGGGCATATGTAAGTGTAAATGAATTGCATGTCGGCGGATTTTGAGTGCTAGAGAAAAGTATGTCAGAGATAGATAGATAGATAGATGAACTCTTTATTGTACACACCTTAAAAATAATAACAAAGAACTTAAATACAGATACGTCAGTTACTGATAGAGATAGATACGTCAGTTGCTGCGCACTGGCGATATCGAGTACTTGTGTGACTGATAGATTTCGTTACTTATTAGGCCAGGCGCAATTGATTAATAAATAATAGATACGTAAGTACATCAAGGCAAATTACATTCGATTATTCCCGTTGTCCCCCACTTCCGTATCCCCCACTGTCACGAGAATAGTCGAAAAAGTTGTGCTGATGTCCCCCACTGGGGGACAACGCCACAACTTTTTCGACTATTCCCGTTGTCCCCAGTCGCGCACAGTGATACATTTACAAAAAGTTTTCCTTCAGAGTCACAAGGTCTAGTGAGCCAAAAGATCCCATGAACAAAAATGACAAGACCCAAAATGTCTAGTCTGAAATTCAGTTGGTGGTTCCGATACAAGGTATCGAACCCGAGCCTCCTGGGTGAGAGCCAGGTATCCTCATTCAATTCATTAACACTTACATATGCCCGAACAAGTTTATTCATATATTATAATTGTCATAAATTCAATTTAAGCAAAATAATCAATTCCATAAAACACAATTTCGTTAAACAAGCCACAAAACCATGGGAATCGTGTTAAGCTTTAAAGATACACGTTAAAAACATGGTAGAGGGAAAGCGGTACTTTCTACCTAACCTTCAAGTCTTGTTATTCATTATTAATGTTTTATGTTAAGCCATAAGTTAACCGTTCAATTTAATAATCATAATGATGAAATATGTGATGTTGAAGGTGACAAACCATCGGGACAAGCTGTGAGATTAGTAAGTGTCGAAATACACATTACGACACGACACGACCTTACGACAATAGTCATAGTTTAAAAAACTGAAGTAACCGACATCAAACTACGCAATTTCGTTTACTTGGATTTCGTTTAATTTTTCCAAAGTCAATTACAATACAAAATAAAAATACTAATATAATATATAACAACAAATACAAAAAAAACAGAATAAAATAAATATTTAAGGGGGCTCCCATACAACAAACGTGATTTTTTTGCTCGTTTTGCTCGATTTTGATAATAGGTAGAAAAATTCAAATTAATTTGCTTGAAATATTCACAGAATATTGAGTTATATAATTCACTTTAAAAATAAATAATTAATATTTTTTTTAGTCCGTCGAAAAAACGTTTATTTATTTCTCATAATAAATGTCGTCAGTTTACGTATAACAAAGTTTACATAGTCAGTCAAACAGCCCACCCCTGACTGTACCTAACCGATTTTGATATAATCATTAATATCAATGGATAATTAGCGAAATAATTGCGTAACAAACATCCAAAAAAAACATACAGTCGAATTGAGAACCTCCTTCTTTTGGGAAGTCTGTTAAAAATATAAAAAACAAAAAAAAAACGGTGATAACAGTTTCACCTCTTCCTATTTTGACGTTAGTATATAGATAGCTAGTATAAAAAATTAATTGATTTAAAGTGACTACATGAACATAATTAGCGAAAAATATGCATAGTACCTACTAAGCATTTTTCTTTAACTTATGCATCGAAAACTTCAAAGTATTTTGGTTTAATTTCATGAATAATTTTTGGTATATATTTTTTTTTTCGCATTTACTTTACATCTGCGGTAGTTTTATAGCTCAATCAAAGATAACCTTAAATCATTAAAATAGCTAAATAAATAAATAAAGCAAAAAAAAATATGTTTAAAAACACTGACAGTTATTTTGTACATACATTCTCTTTGTGAAAGGTACGATTTCTCATGAACATAGAAATAAAAATTTAACTTTTTTTAATACATTATAGATCTACGACTGACCACCAAACTAACTCGCCTGATGTTAAGCGACGGTGTGGCCGAGGATGGAGCTTGTCGATCTAGAAGATATATATTCACTCTAGCCTTGAAAGTTCCAACTTATAGTTCTTCCATAGCCAGGAATATAATTCTTTAGCTATTCCAGAGGAAAGAGGCTCAATAAAAAAAATTAAAAACATATTAATATTAATGTCAATAGCTAAACAAAATAATACAACATAACAGATACCGTCGTCTTCAAAATAATACGACACGATGACAGACCCGTTCCAATTTACGACACGTTCCAGAACCAAAATACATTTGACGGTGAGTCATGTCATTATTGTCGTAGTTGTCGTGCGTCATGTTGCAGTTCAGCGAGGTGCGTTTAAACCCTAAAAAATGTTACGGTGACCAATGTCGAGGATTATCTTACAAAACTGTTTCTATATCAAATTGAAGAGGTTTTTGAGTAGGCAATAAAGAAAACGTAATTTTCGACAAAAATAATGTATTTTTGTGTCAGAGATTATACTTCTTATAGCTTTTGTTAATCTAATTATGTAGTCTTAGAGTTGCGCAATAGGGGAATGAGCGATGAACATAGTCTTAGAGTTGCGCAATAGGGGAATGAGCGATGAACATAGTCTTAGAGTTGTGCAATAGGGGAATGAGCGATGAACATAGTCTTAGAGTTGCGCAATAGGGGAATGAGCGATGAACATTGTCTTAGAGTTGCGCAATAGGGGAATGAGCGATGAACATAGTCTTAGAGTTGCGCAATAGGGGAATGAGCGATGAACATAGTCTTAGAGTTGCGCAATTGGGGGGGGGGGAATGAGCGATTAACATGGAAATCGAATTATCGTAACTCCGTTCAACAGGTCTTCTTTATCATCAGGTTGCACATGTAATTGTTAACTGAATTTGTCTAATTTCTCAATCACAGTATCAATATGATTAAGATCCCATACTATATAGATACCCATAGATTACTGATTCCCATAAATTTTCATGATGAAAAGGAATTAAGTCAAAAAGCCAAATTGTGTAACACCAGAATCTGAATCAGAAAATATTTATTGTATAGTGTACAAAGATGGCAAAGAAAAAAATAGTTTTAACCAACGAAATTCGTCATTCATTTTAACAGTTTTGTCCGTTATGAAGAATCAAAACTACGGATACTTACAATGATTGATAGATAGATAGATAGATATATTTTATTAACATAACGTATACACATAATAGACATACAATAGTTGTAAAAATAATCACATTGGTTCATGTGGTACACGCTGTGTTCTATGAAATGCTTTCAGGATTTGGGCAAGTAAGATTCGTACAAATATATTTTGGACCAATCATCAATATGTATATGTTACAGTTAGAGAGAACAAATGACCAAAGGGCTGGCGCTTACCTCGGTCAGCGGATTAGCATTGCTATCCAACGAGGCAATGTCGCCAGCCTTTTGGGAACGTTGCCTTGGGACTGTGACCTGAGTTCTGTTTTTTATCTGTAATATGTTTTTTTATTTATAATAATATCTTTAGTTATTTAGGTCATTTATTGTTACAGTTTAAAATATATCGACTTCGACACAAGGTTATATAGGTACATCTGATTCGGGCTGCCAAGATACCGGCTTTATATAATTTAAATCTGACTGGAAATAAATATTTACTTTAGTACTTTAGAAAAGTTCCGTGTTTCAGCGGAGCCTTCTCTTCTTGTCCTTCATATTCGATATTTTCAAATTACTTATCAAAATGAACCATAACATTTTGAAGTGGTCGTAATTCGTTTTGTCAGTTTCCTTTAGTACCTACACCGGCTATAATATCAGCTATATTCCAAAATGTACCATTCCACGACCTGCTATAAAAGTTGAGAAGCAATAATATTTCGTAAGATAAAAAGTATGCGAGGTAATATCGAAGGTGTCTTGTAATACTTATTTATCGAAATACATCGTCTGTATCGTTATTATGTGTGTTTCTGTACCTACTTGCACTGTATTATACCTTTTTTTATATTATTATTGTTATATATTTTTGTGACTTAGAGTTTTTACGAACGATTCGTTTTTTTTTATATTCTACAATAAACAGCGGTAATTTGGGTAGAACTGAAAGATGGTTCTTTGTATTTATATTATTATAAAAATATGCAGAAAATTTAACTTGTTTCGTAGAAATTATACATTTTGAAAAGGTGTATTATTCTGTGCCCTTTTTAAAATCTATTAAAATTTTATTGTGATTTTATTTTCCAACATTTTGTTGTTACTTAGGTGATTTTAGGTGGAATATTTGTTGTGCTTAAAGCAAGCATTAACTTCTTTTTAACCTCCGACCCAAATAGAGAGGTGTTATAAGTTTGACGTGTGTATGTATCTGGATATCTGTATCTGTATCAGTTTGTGGTATCATATTTTTCAAACGAATGGACCGATTTTGATCTACATATGTTTTTTTATATCTGACAATGAAATTCTCGAATTTGAATTTCATTACAAATAAAATAATATTTAGTTATATTATGGGTATAAAGTGTTAAGTTTAGCCGCATTTTGCAGTCGAGTATTATGTTTTTCTTTGAATAACATCACTTCTTTCTGTGGACTTCAATGTAGGTAGATCCTAGTGGATCGTACACATTTTGCATCTCGCGGTGCCAAGTCGTTACTGCAAATTATTGCCCTTACTTGGGTAGTACATTTTAATATTTTCAAACCAGAAGAGATAAGTTTTAGTGCTCTTTTGAAAGATAGTCGAGAAAGTTTCAATGGCTTTGTGTATACTTATGTTGTATTACTAACGTTCTCGTCTTTATTAAAATTAATAAAGTTGGAATAAGATTTAAGCATTTTAGATTTAATACATGCAATTATAGTTTACAGGCTAGACATTTATTCGCAGCTCATGGCATTTTTCAGTTGAGAACTGTAGCTAACACTGGAAATAGCATTTCACTATGCTATAATTTCATGATAATTTGTTTAACATGATTTCATTATTTTCAATTTTAATATCTGAATCTAATTTTATTTAATTAGAAAACGCGTTGCATTGACCTTCGTGACACCAAAATTCCAAAGCACAATAACTTTGGATTTCCAAAAAACCGGACTCCACACGTTTCTTTGAAGCTATTAATTTGATAAAAACCTTACTAATTGGAGAAATTCACTGCGTTAATACAGTGGAGGTGGACGCTTAAGCACTACAGAATAAGAAACTACAGATTAGAAACTAGCAGGTTGGTGATGACGACTATGAAGGAGTTTCCACCGTGGCAATGCTGTAAGTATTATGTTCACTTTGCTCTGTACCTACGAGTTTTTAAAGTATTATGTTAAATGGAATGTATATTCTTTACTTTGTACTCCAATTCCAATTCTTTAGTTAGTACTTTAATGTTATATTGCAAATTAAATTAACAATAATACGAGTATAATGTCTAGTCCTATGGTCTAGGCCTATGTCCAGCAGTGGACTTCTTGTGTTTGCGATGATGGGCTCCAGGCAGATTGCTTATATTGCGTTATAATAATTCGATCTAGGTCAGGCAACCTTTGAAATGTATGAGATTTTAATTACGCCATGAGGTACTTACACTGAATGGAGTTGATTCCATACAAATGATACACGGGCATAATCTAGTAATAGTAGGTATGAATTGTATGTTGGACCATATCATAACTCACACAAGGTTCTTTGTACACAAATTGGTGAAGGTAAGAGGTACACAGTTTATCATGTGAGTTGGCGAACAAGCGTAAACCTATCTTGTAAATGTGGTAATTTTTTACATAATATCAACAAATGACTCAAAATTAAAATATAAAATCTAAACATCATCATCATCTCAGCTATAAGAAGTCCACTGCTGGACATAGGCCTCCCCCATGGATTTCCAAAAAGACCGATTGGAAGCGGATTGCATCCAGCGTCTTCCCGCTATTTGTATGAAGTCATCTGTCCATCTCGTGGCTGTTCTTCCTACGCTGCGCTTGCCGGTACGTGGTCTCCACTCGAGAGCCTTTCGGCCCCATCGGCCATCAGTTCTACGTGCTATGTGCCCTGCCCACTGCCACTTCAACTTGCTAATCCGCTGTGCTATATCGGTGACTTTTGTACGTCTACGTATCTCTTCATTTCTGATTCGATCTCGTAGAGAGACTGCGAACATAGCCCTCTCCATAGCTCGTTGCATAATCTTGAGCTAACCTTGAGCTATATATAAAATCTATAGTAAACAAATTAAATACTAAAATACATTATTTGTGAAACTTATTAAATTTCGATATATTTTTTGTTGTCAAATTTAATATACTCGTTGCTAGAAATTTCATGTTAAGCGTTATTTATCGGCAATAATTTTATTTTCGAAGACATTTTCAAAGTTACCAATCTGTTTGTTTTTTATTCTTATGTGGACACTCTCTCCAACTTGGAGGTTGTTAATTTTATCTTTATTGTAAACTGGGAGTTATAAATTCAACGCATTATCGATAATAATGTGACTATTTTATTTGACGATACATTACTTATTGGTCTAATGTGCGTTTGGATGATTTAAGTGTTTGAAAGAGTAAGGTTACTAGCATATCTCATGTAACATGAACATATTCGACTGTTTATTTTATTATAAGTAAAAAAAGCTAAATTATTACTCAAACATTTATAATATCTAAGTATTGCTGCTTCTAGATGCTAACCTTTTTGTTAGGTATTGTGAGAAGGAAAAAATAAAGATAGCTGGTCAAATGTGGAGAAACATTAAGAGCACGCAAATTAGCTTTAATACAGGCCCAACAACTTAGAAGCCCCATGTTTTCTAAGGTTTTCAGATTAGAAGTCCTACGGTCTGTCAACTACGAGTAAGTCTAGTTCTGTAAATTTATATTTGAAAAAGACTATAAAAAATATGGATATATAATAACTATAACATGGAAAATAATATATTAATTATATTCTGTTTTTCATTTGTTTTTCCATTATCTGTCTAATTTTATCTCAAAAAAATAAATGGAAATTTGGATACTTAAATAAGTTCCAAATCGACATAGTCAAACATAAACACCAATTTTGCAAATAGATTTTTCTTAAGAATAAGAATATTTATTGAACTTGAATAACATACATATTACAGGTAAGTCAGAATTACACATATGATAGATTAACTAAATTTTATGATAATAGCATAAATAAAATGATATACTTATTTCTTAATATTTTACAGAGATAGTAAGAAAGTTTAGTAGACAAACTTATTCGAGAAAATCTAGAAACTTATATGAATCGAAACCGAGAACCAATTCAAAGATAAAGAGCATATATGTACTTAGTATAGGTAGTCTATATTGTATTCATAGCATTATTGGATACAACCGTATCTTTAGATAAAAACGATTACGGAGCAACGATAACCTCTTGACCTCTCTGATCTTCAAGAGGAGAGGGATCAAGTAACAATGGTATTTTCAAGGTATAATACAGGATACGATGACAGTGGCAGTGCGTGAGAAAAAATGAGGCCAAGGAAAAACGCTGAGGGTGTAGTCGGACACGCCATGAAAGGTTTACTTTTTATACGTATTATCTTGTTACATTAAAGCATTTAAAGCAATTTTTAGAAGTTGCAACATATTTTTTGTTTTATTCGTTTTTTTTTAGTGTTTTACATACTGACGTAAGTATACAAATTTATAGACAGTTCAAAAATTAGACACATCCAACGGGACTTGAACGCACGCGATCTGATCGCTAATTTTTAATTTATTGTTTTATAACTAGTTAAAATAACTACGAGAACATCTACCTAGTAAGTAGTTATATCGATGCGACGCGTGATCAAAATGCTAGTGCGTATCTGGCCCGACGCATGAGATTTGCCATTCAACGTGACAATGCCGCCAGTATGCTGGGTACGCTGCCAACTGGTAGTGGGTTTGAGCATTTACATTGTCTTTAGACCTTTATCGGTCTGGGGTAATCGATATGCTTTTTTGTGTAGTTTAGTTAGTTGAGTTTGTATATTGTTTTGTTGTAGTTAATAAAACCAACCGCCAGAAATGGAGAAGCATCGCCAGACGAGCGGCTGCCCTGGAGTGACGGTGACGGCGAGGAGCTACCGTCATTGCAACCACGACCACTCTGACAAGAGTGTACGATTAAGAAGAAAGAGAGTTAATAAAAAAAAGTAGTTACACGATCACACTAGAGATTGCTATTAGATAAGGCCGCCTGTTGTTTCACTAACATTTAAGCCCTTTTCACTATGTAATTTGTGTTTTAGTTAAGGTGTAAACATTAAAGAGTTTATCTATCTATCACACTGTATTATCATCTAAGTTAGCTGCTTCCAAATAAAGTTGAATTACCTCTACAGCTATACTATTTCAAATAGTTCTCAACAAAACGTAGCGCACTCCTTCAACATTACTCCTCACCTAAAATATAACTCGTTTTCATATAATATTATCGTAATAATAATTTATATTCTCACGTTCTAATTGCTCTATATAATTAGTTCTAATTACGTTGCACGGGCATGATAAAGGTATTAAGTGAACGCATTAGTGTTATGGCATATTAGCTTTTATGGTGATGACGGTAAGAGCTTCGAGCTAAAAGCTAGGTTCAACGGTCAGGCGAGTGCTCTGAGGTATTTAGTTTATATTTTACGAAATAAAGTGACAATGGCTTTTATATTCAGAAACTTTAGTGTATTATTAACACGAGGATATAAACCTTCAGTGGTGTCTTTTTAACCTCCGACCCAAAAAGGTGTATTATAAGTTTGACGTGTGTATCTGTATGACTGTCTGTGGCATCTTAGCTCTTAAATAGATGCTGATTTTGATTTGATTTCGTTTCAAAGAGGATTTCATCGAGAGTGTACAGCTGTTTCGTCAAAATCGGTTCTGCTATTTTTTTGTGGGGGTTTTTTGAATTTTCTAAACTTATACTTATTAAAAATATATTCTGGCTGCTAATTTCTATATACTTGATATAACGCGAAGAATTATTGCTTAAGTTTTTTAGTGTATAATTTTTATACGTAGGCCTCCCCCATGGATTACCAAAAAGACCGGTTGGAATCTGCCTGCCTACATCCAGCGTCTTCCTGCCACTTGTATGACATCTTCTGTAGACCTTGTGCCTGGGCTTCTTACGCTGCGCTTGCTAGTTCGTGGTCTTCATTCGAGAACTTTTTGGCCCTATCGGCCATCACTTGTACGTGTTATGTACCCTGCCCATTGCCACTTCGAATCGCCAATCTGCTGTGCTATATCAGTGACTTTTGTACACCTAGGCATCTCTTCGTTTTGAGTTCGTTCTGCTTCCAATTAATTTCGCTTTCATTTCAAATTGTCGATTTAAGCGATGTAAATTTGGATTCTGAAACAAATTGTAGTATATCAAACTCGAAGTAATATATACTAGTATATCAAATTCTTCATTTGCAGAGTTCTTATGCCCTACTTTTGACTTTATCATCAGACTATGTGAGTTTGCAATATCATTATATTGTATCGTTATCCAACTTCCACATGAGTATGTACTATTGCAACCGATAAAATCACGTGAAGTGCAGGTTCTCGTCTAGCACGTAGTGCCAGACGAGAGATTCATTTGAGATTTGTGACGTCAGCAATGCTAAATTTCGAAAAAGACCACTAACTGCGGTTGAAACTATAGTCTGATATTTTGACTCAAAATAGGCTCGAGTAACCAGTAATTTAAAAGAACAAGTATAAGTTTAGAAAATTAAAATTTCCCGAAAAAAACCGGCTGAACTGATTTTGATGGAACATAGCTAAGATCCTCTTTCAAACAAAAAACTAAATCAAAATAGGTCAATCCGTTTGAGAGCTACGATGCCACAGAAGGACAAACGTCAAATTGATAAAATTGCTGTTTAGGTCGGGGGTTAAAAACCGGAATGTACCGTATGATATGTACATTCCGCAATAGTTTTTGATCCATATTATATCCTTTTTAATTCATAGCCTACTATGAGTTGGGCATAAAAGGCCCGATACTTTTATCAGCCCTGTTTGTACAAACAGTCCCACTGCTTGGCGCGGGCCATCTTCTCATTGTGAGAAGATACTTACTTACTTCACTTACCCGATACTTGTTCTATAATAATTATAGTTAAAAAAACTGAAAATACCGACTTCAAAATACGCAATACAATATATACATACGCGACTTGCTGTTCACTTTTCTACAGGCGCGTGGATGATATTTTACTAGTTATTATTTTATAGAAACCAAAGCACTGCATCAATTTTGATAAAATTTGTATGGGACCACCTCTAATAAATAATAAATAAATATTTGTGAACATTTCACACAACACCGTCTAGCCCAAACTAAGCAAAGCTTGTACTATGGAACTAGATGGCTGATAGAATACATATATACTTTTTTTGTTGTAAATATATACATATAATACATAGAAACACCCAGACACAGAACAAACATACATGCTCATCACACAAATGTTCGCCCTGGGTGGGATTGAACCCACGACCTTTCAGTTCAGCAGGTAGACGTAAACACACTACCAACTGAGCCACAAGGCCAGTCATGTACCTCTGAAGTATGATCTATCAAATACAAAATAATCATCAAAATCAATGTACAATTGGTTAAGCAATCGGTGAACAAACATACAAAAAAAACATATAGGCTGAATTGATAACCTCCTTTTTTGGAAGTCGTTTAAAAATATACAAGTGATACATTCTCGCCTTGTGTATTCCATTTCAATATTGATTCAGGAACTGAGTCACGGTTTCGCAACAGAGCACTCTTTGTTTGAGCAAGTACTGTTATCATTGTTATCAGCTAGCTATCGTCTGGTTATCGGTCATCGGCGACGGCTCGTGTAAACCGAACGATTCTGTGTCACATTGATAACTGATGCCTTAATATTATTTATTTGCTTTCACTTGACTTTGATGTGTGGAAGTTCGGAGTTGAATGCGAAATGATTTGAAGAACTGAATCTAAGTTTTTAATTCATAGATCTTATATTAAATGTTTTTTTTTAATGTAGAAATAGTTTCGCGCTTGACCGCCAACTCGCCTGATGTTAAGCGACGTTGCGGTCTACGATGGAGCGCGCTTACTTAGAAGAAACCAATTCACTCGCGATTTAAAGACACCCAGATTATATCTATCGGAAAAGACCCACTCAGGAAGCGTATTCCACATTCTTCATGTCCGCACGATGAAAGTGGAACTAAAGCGTTGTATTGTGTATTTTGTAGTAAATTGTTGACATGATTTGATTGTCAGGCAGCTTTATTTTCTATTGTAAAAGTGAGATGGAAAGTACTACGATCATATTTGTTACGTCTATTACAGTTTTATTATTTTATTATATTTACTCCTACGCATGGTGGGCTTTTATAATCTTTTATTTATGTTTACTTGATATTTATACACGGTAGACGCTTCAGTCATAAAAAGACATCATACTCATGTTCAAACTATCTAGACCCGTGTACATATGTCAATTTGTAATCGTATAGCCAATGGTCAGACGGCCTTATGGTCTTTGATGCACTGTCTACCCCGTAAGAGAAAACAGGCGTGATTATATATTTTTTTATCAGCCCTGTTTGTACAAACTGTCCCACTGCTGTGAACGGACCATCTTCTCATTGTGAGAAGGGTTAGGTCATAGTCTGCCACGCTGGCCAGAAAAAAAAATCAGAACTTACCTCTAAAAATAACATTTTATGAATTCTATGTCGTAGTCATGTACTTTCTGTCACATTAAAATAATGAAAAATGTAGATAATATCTTATTAAACATTAATTAGAAATCAGTTTTTAATGAAACATAAAATTGAATTTTTAATTATTTTTTTTATTTTGTATGGTACTTACGTATTTTTTTCGAGCAGGTTACATGTTTCCTCTCTCTATCTATTTACGTTGCTATCGCATAGTTCTATCACTCTCAACCATTTACACAGTTCGCCCGTGAACATGCCGTGCGAGGTATCGTCTTAAGCGCAAAACCACTCGGTTCAAGCACAGCTGCAACATTGGCGGTGGCAAAAGCCCGGCAAATGATACGAGTAATACTCAGGATCACGTGACGACCAATTCGACCAGAACTGCAAGCAAGAGAGACCGCGGTGACCGAGTTGATCAAACACAGTAGCACACTTAATTGTCTGTTATAGGCCAGGTATAATCCCACTATCAAAGATAAGAACCATTTTTAAATGTGTTGTTGTCTCAGTGCGTTGAAACCAAACAAATATTCAAGTAAAAAATACTTTTTTGGTAGATACCTAAATACCTGTATGACCGACATGACCGAATAGAAATAAGAAAAATAATCGGTTTTAAAAAAAAAAAGCAATTCACATCGCAAAAAAAAACATTTTTTAAACTATCACGATCATTCATTAAAACACTATCACGCGAACCACGGTAAATATCCCGTTAATAATAATAGTGTTTAAAAAAAACATGTTTTTATTCGAAAGCTCGGAATTGTCAGCGGTAACACTATTTTCCAAATTAAATTATATAACCAGATTAGTTTTTAAAGGAAGCAACCGGCTATGTTTTCCTTAATTTATTTATTTTGTATAATAAAAAAACACATCTCTCAAAAAGTTAAATTTCATGGGCTAGAATTTAATTTGCATGTTTATCAAGCTTGACAATTCCATCCAGAGAAAATTTCCAATTGGACGCACTCAATTATAAATGTTTCGTAGGTAGCGTGGATTCTATACTAATAGCGCTAAGCGCAGAAGCAGATAACATTGAATATGATTTATAATAATAAATTTGTCCATATAAATAAATAAATATTGGTGGACATTTCACACAACACCATCTAGCCCAAACTAAGCAAAGTGTATTATACTATGGAACTAGATGGCTGATATAATACATATATACATATTTTTTTGTAAATATATACATATGATACATAGAAACACCCAGACACAGAACAAACATCCATGCTCATCACACAAATGTTTGCCCTGGGTGGGGATCGAACCCACGACCTTTCAGTTCAGCAGGTAGACGTAGATACACTACCAACTGAGCCACAAGGCGAATCCTCTATACCCAACAGCCGCTAAAATAGATAAATGCAATGCAATTAAGCTTAGCAATCACCTAAATACCTACACAAATTAATATGCAATATTAATTATGGTTTAGCACAACAACGAAAACTTCGTTAGCTTTATTATTATATTTCTGAAGGTTAATTCCATACAATCCGTATACCTATATTTAGAGATTTTAGATTAGAGATTTTGTCCTCTTACACTAAAGAATTTATTTCAAAACAATTTTTCATAAAATGGTTTTCTTGAAAGGACAAACTTAGTTTATAAATATAAAAACCAGCATCTCAATGCGTGTTCAAAGGCGAAGCTTTCTCTATAAAATGTCGATAATGCTACTTTGTCGGCTTCGTGCACCATTGTGTGCATACATACATATTGAATACACCATACATAGCACTATATTGTGAACACAGTATGGGTAACTCTGCCACTATTTCTTCTAGATAAACCGAATTGAATTATTAGAAAACATACAAAATCAATAATAGCATTTTGACCGATTAATATCCTGAGTTTTTTCCGGTTATGTTTGGTTTGTAACAAAAACGACTGTTGTTGCTTGTTTTTGTTTATTTTATGTGTTTATTGTTGTAGTTGTTTTTGTCAGAAATAAAATATGTCTATGTCTATTTCTAGCTAAACCGAGTTTAATTTTTTTTAAACAAAAAAGGCTAAAATAAAATTTTATTATAAGCATATGAATTGAAGTTTGTTAGCCATCAATTTTTCAATATTCAATGTAATTATTATTATTTTATTTTCAATATTTTTGTAGCGCGATCTCCCATACAAATAGGAGAAAACTGTGTTGTACCACTAAACATTAACAGATTACGATGATTTTTTACCTAATTTAAATCATAAATATCTGCCTCAACGGTTTCCTTTTTTAAAATGTCTTTATAATTTTGAAGTTAAAAAGATTTTTTAATTGAAGTTTAAATTTTTAAGAAGCAAACCGTACAGGCATAGCCATTAATGAGTCCAATCATATAAAAATAATTATCTAAATTGAATAACATTTAGAGGTAGAAAATAGCTTTCTCCTGTTGTATGAAAAACACATAATGGCAGAAGATCGCGCGACAACATATCTCTTAATAATAAAATATGTAAAAGGCTCCTGCAAGTTGGTATATGACGATGACGGAGATGATGATTAGGTCAAAGGTCTAAGACCAAAGGTAATAGTCTTATAAGCACTATATACGCACTATCATGAAGTTTTTAGTCTGTTCTGTAGCAATTACCGTCGACGTCTTGAGCCCCGCCCGCTGCCGACAGCACCCAAGTTTTGAAAGATTTTGTAAGTTATGTTATTTTTAAATACCAATTTATAATAAATAACTTATAAGATACGAAAATTAAAGAAAAAATATAAATGATAAATTGTGTTTCTTGATTTATTCATGCCCACATAGCAAGTGAACTTCATTGCGATATTTTATAGCCAATATTGCGATATTTTTAAGGCCATAATTATGTAGTCTTTAAGCAACGATATTTTGGAAGATTATTTATTCATTTTGTCCTTACTGGCACACCTGGCATTCTGAACTGTACATAAATCTTTTCAAAACTAAACCTGTTTATTCTTCTCCTTTATCTGAATGCGCGATTTTGTTTACCGAGCTTGCAGTGTGATCAAAATGTACAACACTGCTGCTTTCAATGCATGAACTTTCTCGTAAAGTTTACTTGTAGGTGAAAGTAGATAATGAAAAATTAGATTCTGATAGAATCGCATAAATTCATGCTTATGTATGAAGCGCGAGATATAAAAGGTTGCAAAGAAACTTTACAGTCATATGAAGTTGAGACTTGAAATGAAAATGTTGATTCAAATTGTGAGAGCTGGGAAAAACGGTAAAATCTACACGTTTAAATGCAAAGGTGTCGGTGTCAGCGCCACGTGAGTCTTCAAAACCGACGCGCTAGTGGCTTGTGACGTCACAACCCCCAATCACCCTGTCACCGGAGCGTACGTCAACAAACCACAGTTTACCCAACCAGGCTCGAACCTAAATTCGCCCAATGTTCAATCTATCCCAACAACCAACCTGTACCCTCCCTGACAACCCTGCGTTATTGCTACACGAGAAATTTACGAGCCGCACCAATAACCGGACTTAACCGGTATAGTAACCGGTTATATCTAGATAAAACCGGATTATTGTGCGAAGAAACGGCGCGAACTTTATGGGGGTACGAATTATCGACACGAGTGAATAGGATGTGGAAGGAAGACTATAAGATGGTTTATGGACCCGCAGGTACTTAAATTTATACGAGCGTATTTAAAACGTCGTAAAGTGGAAAAAAATACTTGGTAATAATGTCATAACAGTGGAAATATGAATATATATACACGTGTCTTGGAAAAAAAACTGTAAGGCTGCTAAAACCGATAAATATAAATTTTACATGTATACAAACTACCAAAGTCTCAAATACCGCAATTTCAAATAAATAATAATTATATCATCAAAAAATCACTATGATTATATGGTACATGCCTATAAATAATTTCTCTTCACGGTTAATTAACTACAGCAAATCAATATACAGCCTACGTAAACTTAACTAGCTAAGCTACTACACAAATAAAATCGGACAAGTGCGAGTCAGACTCGCCCACCAAGGGTTCCGTACAAACTAGTAGATAAAAGGGGGAAATCATTTTTTTTTTATATTTTCCTTCAAAACCGAAAAATATACAACGTAAAAATATTTAAAAACTTCTTTTAGCTTATGCTAACGCTCTTTCATATAATAACCCACATGATACGATTAATTCACTTTAAAATTTGGGCCCTCATTCCTTGCATAAAGACACTATTGTTTTGTGATTAACATAAGAGTTTCCAGTTTTCGGTTTTTTTCCTATATGTGTACCCTAACACAATGCTTCTTGCTAAATTTCATAGTTCTAGGTCAACGGAAGGTACCCCATAAGTTTCGATTCCCTTGTGAATGTCGAAATGTGCGTTTTTTACGACATATTCGGCTGTAACTTTTTTAAAGAAAACTGAGAAATTTTAGTTTTCTTTCTGCAGCAAGAGACTATGGATCTGCGTATGTGGTTTTAATTTCAACTCGATACCTTCACGCGTTCCCGAGATAAAGGTCTTGACACCCGGACAGACGGACAGACAGACAGACAGACAGACGGACGGACAGACGGACAACAAATTGATCCTATAAAGGTTCCGTTTTTTTCCTTTTGAGGTACGAAACCCTAAAAAGCAAACAGATTATTAGATTTTCTAGTAAATAAACCACTTGACGAGACGGGATGGCAGCGACAGGTGGACCAAAAGCTGTCACCGAGTGCTATCCAAGAAACGACGGCATCGGGGCAGACCATCAGCCTGATGGTCAGATGAAATTATTAAGCAAGTCAATGGTAATGGATGAGACTCGCAAAGGACCGGAAAAGATGCCACGAACGAGAAGAGATTTATACCAAGCAGTGGGTGGACACGGGCTGAATATAAGTAGATAGAAACCTGACAAACAGTTCAACAGCTGATTTATAAAATTGCAATCGGAATTGTAATTCAAGTTCATCTGCTATTGAAAGAGGTTATTTCATACAATAATACCCATATGCCATTCAATACATCGATTCGACAGATGGCCCGTCCAATCATCGGTAACGAGAATCCGGCGCGGATTGGGGCACTATTTACAATGGTAAGTGCTAGAATACGAGGGATAGATTATGGCTGTTAATTTATTATTGGGACGAAAATTAACGGGAAAGATTAATCAGATCAAAAAATGTTCCAGATCAGATAGGTAATGTAATTTGTATCTGCTTGATATTTTTATTGATATTTACTCAGAACTGGCCTCATAAATATACTACGAGAAGAAGTCTAGTTTTATCCGTGATCATAAAATAATTTCTTAGTAGATATACCCTCCTTTAAAGTTCCTATATCATTTACTCTCACAGTGTACACATGTGTTGGAGTATAGTCCGCTTCAGATTTATTTTTACTTATTAATTGTTATTGCTTAGATTATGTTCTGTTATAAGTGTGCTTAAATAAAATAACATTTCATGTCTCCAACTGTGTGGTTAAGGCTTTGCATTTGCCATAGTTTATCAAGAATCGTTTAAATTAAAATTTTGCTAGTATATTTTTTACGGTATCTCATTTTTCTGATTCTACTTTTGTTGTCAAAGTAACATATCTAAAACAATGACACCACATTTCTCTCTTGCAGAGTAGGTGAAAATATATTTAGCCATTTTGGATGTATTAGTAAAAATATGGTGGTCTTTTGCGTATTAAAAATATGAATAAATATATCAAAACTGTTTTAAAGCCAACAACTTAATTGATGTAAAATAATATGTCATTTTACTATTTAATGAAGTGATTTATTAATTACTTTGATGTGGAATATGTGTTACCTATCTATTAATATGTACCACAGTCCATACACGGTTGACGATAACAGAATAACATTATTAAACACCAATTAATTATGAAAATTAACAGCAATTTATTAACCGCATGTAGGAAATTTATATTTAATAAATAACAATCATATGTCACATTAATAAATAAGTAATAAAGACTTGATATTCCACGAAGTATACTTCATTATCCTGATTTAACAACAAACTCAAATAAAAAAAATGTGTTAAATTTTGATTCAGAATTCCTCAGTGGCAATATTTTCAAATTGTGTAATCAATCATTGATATACATTAATTAGACATTAACAGAACCATTGATATGATAAATATAACCAACAAAATTTTCTCACACTCATTGATACTTAATAGAAGTCTTTTGACAATAAAATATGTGTTTTTCATACAGCAGGAAATACTGTTTTCTACTCTTAAATGTTATCCGATTTCTTTAATTCTTTTTTTTATGATTGGAACCATGAATGGCAATGCTTCTACGATTTGCGTATCTAAATTTAAACGTTTGATTTTTTTACTTCGGATTTACAACGAAAATTGAAAATATCGAACCGTAGAAGCATAGACATTTATAATTTAAATTAGATAAAAAAGAATTATATAAATTGTTTAATATTTAAGAATTAAAAAAAAATTCTCAGTTTTCTCATTTGTATACCTATGGGAAATCCCACGCTACAACACTTCTCTATTTGTATTCTAATCCCTAAATAGATTGTTGTTAAAAAAGCTTAAAGAGGAAGCTACACATTAACAAATACACACAAATAAATATAACACAAAATGTCCTATGTGCGGTGTTGTGTGAAATGTCCACCAATATTTATTTATTTAAAGATGAATTTAAAAATTTGCATTTATTTATCTATGCAATTTCTTTGTTTCTTTATTCTAAAATCGATATAACATAAAATTATCCTTTACATTTATAAACCCAGACATACATAGCGGCCAAGTTAATAAAAACTGTTTAATAAATTTATAATATAGAAGCAGTTTTTTTTTCTCATAGGATAAAAATAAACCTACAATATGGGCTAATGATAAGAAAGGAAGAGAAGCTGATAAGTATATTTAATTACACGATTCTATTTAGGAAAACGGAAACACGAATAAAGATCGTTTTAAGGAAAAAGCCAATTTCGGAGTTGAAGGTAAAGCAAATATTTCTATCTACGTCAAAGCAAATAATTCTTGCCTACGATATTATTTAATTGAAATAACACAAGCTCAGTTTTGACGCTGGAATTGAAATTCTTATCATTTTGTGGAGCTCGAGGAGAGGTAAGGGAAACGAAATAAATGGTCCAAGGGAAGGCAACAATTCCAATTTAGGCCGAGTGCAAAAAGCAAAGTTGTAATGCTTTTAATTTAAGTAGGTCAGGTAGATGTCGCGTTATTAAAGTTTTTTTTTCACGTTATGTATTTTTTTAATTTGATTTAGACTTCAAGGCAACTGTAGCTTAGAACTTTATGTTAGTTCGATTTTTGTATATTCATTCATTGGACTCTTTTGCAGTCCACTACACCATAACTTTGTCACTTTTATTTACTTAATTACCAAGCAATTGTGTGCAAGAATTATTAATTATTAATAATAATTTCTGTTTTCAGGAGTGAAGTTTCCAACAAAATTTCTAGGCATAACGACATGACCATCTCATATCTCAGAGTGAGGATCGCAGTGCGTTACCACTTAGGGTTATTGGGGGACCATAGCTTTTTTTGTGACGAAATAACTGTTAAATAAATCAAAACAGGGCGTCTATCTAAGAAGGTACGCCCCCAACTATATTTTAACTAAATCCTCTCCTTTAACCAAGTCCAATCTCCTTTTTTGAAGTCGATTAATAATAGTTTTAGGCACAAGGTTCAAGGCAATTAATGCAAAAATTACCAGTGTAGTATAATGTCTTAAATAGAATCGTTTACTTTTACCTTACCTACCCTTGCTGTAGAATACAGTACACTTCTCATACTCTATAAGTTTTTCTAATACAGTAATTGTGTTGGTTTTATTTAATTATAATTGCAAAAAATAATCTTAACAGTTTCTGAACGTTTAAAAGGAACTGTATGTTTTAAAACGAAACAACCGCCATCTTGATTTTTGACAACTATCGTTTCCTTTGCCTGTGTGCTAGGAGCTAGTCGCATCACTTCCACATATAAGAAAAATAAGGATAATATAAATCTGTTAATTATTTAAATCCTTAAATTACGCCCTTAACCTTAAACTATTAAACTGAACGTTATTATTATTAACATTTCGGAATAATCTTGATAAAATTGCAGTTTCAATTTCAAATATATGAAACGTATTGGAATATACAATTTTTTGCAGGACCATATTTAGAGTTCAGTGTCCTGTAGTCCAGGATTTCGGCACCATTTTTCCGGCCGAGCCCAATTTCTCGCCTATGGCCGTTTGATCGACGCGCCGTATGGCCGTAATTGCCTTTGTCACACTGTTGTTTAAAGGTGGTCACTGGGCCGTTTTATACTCACATCTATGGGTTAGTTCTATCAATTTTCACTGAAAGTTGAGCAAAATGTATGTGTAACATACATGTACATTTTAAATGTAATTGTCTATGAGTAAATGATGTAATGTTAGCGATCTAGCTTAACTTTCAGTGAAAAATGTAAAATAGTGCAGTATTTTGTGGTAAAATAATTTAAGTTAAGATTAAGTGTATCCTGTGCGATTAAAATTATATATATATATAGATGTAACTATTTCCAGCTTACCTACTCTGTACCGTTACAGAATAAATCTTTTAAAATACATAATACTAAATTCATCATCAATCATTCTCGAATCGGTCCGCCAAAGAAAAAAAACATGTTACTTTGCATAACTGAACCTACAAATTAGAGTTTAACATCTCCGCAAGTCACCGCAAGTCGGCAAACGTAGTGTAGGTCACACCTGAGACACGATAGAGTGACGATATACGAAAAGCAGCTGGCTGTGGCTGGAAACGGAAAGCTGGGGATCGTGCTGAATGGCGTTCAATGGGAGAGGCGGTGAGAGGCCTATGTCCAGCAGTGGACTAAAGTAGGCTGATGATGATGATGAGAGTTTAAAATCTATCAAAACATGTCGAAAACTTTTAATGGTATTATTTGAATGCAATTTAGAATACATGCTAGAGATAAATAAATAAACATTTAAGATGACAGCCTCTTATATGTACAAAAGTACCTGCAAAACAACACCAGTCAAAAATAATAATAATTATTATTCTTTTTGACAGTTGAATTACCCACGCGCCACGAAACCATATCATAATATGCTTGTATTGTTGTATTAGTCATTTATTTAGCTTTTGAAGTTGAAGTTGAAGAAGGTACCTGAAACAAAAAAAACAACCATTATAACAAAATATTTTTAAGTTTTTTTTTTTTTTTTTTTGGTTGAAGAAAATTTAACAAAAAAAAAACTTAAACTATTGGTAACAAAAATGTCGATCGCCAGTAAATAATTGTTTCTATATAGATCAGATATAATCGAGTTAGGAAAGGTTACTTATCGTTTCCTTTTATTTTCTCCTACACACAATGGGTATGATCAAAGAAATTATAGGCCGTTCTTAACATGATTTCTATTAAGATTTGGAACAAAAACATGTTAGAACAATTGTTTTATTAGTATGAATAAATAATGAAGGAGAAAATTGGCAGCGATCACGACGGGTCTCATAATGTATGTTTTATCTTATGTTTTTTCCTGTAAGCATATGAATTAAATTTAGGTACTTAGGTAAATTCAATTAAAATGCTGGCGCGTATCTGGCCCAACGCATAAGCATTGCCATTCAACGTGGCAATGCGGCTAGCATGCTGGGTACGCTGCCAACTGGTAGTGGGTTTGAGCATTTGGATTATCTTTAGACCTTTATCGATCCACATTCCTGTTGCGTACTGCACAAGAATGGAATTCGTTGCCGCCATCTCTGTTTCCTGAGACCTACAATCTTGGAATTTTCAAGGCTAGAGTGAATAGATGTCTTCTAGAACGACGAGCTCCATCCTCGGCCACACCGTCGCTTAACATCAGGCGAGTTGGTGGTCAATCGTAGATCTATAAAGTATTTAAAAAAAAAACGGTCTGGGGTAATCGTTATGCTTTTTGTGTAGTAGTTTGGTTAGTGGAGTCTGTGTATTGTTTTGCTGTAGTAAATAAAGGCACTTGATTAAAGTAGGCTATTGAACCTTAATTATCTGAGAAACTATAAAACTCTACTAATACATTCAGTGAGAAAATCAAAAACGTCATAGTTTTATGGAAGAAATTACAAAAACTGGAATTATATTCGCTTGGATTGTTCTTTTTTGTGCGGATTGATAAATTGGAGAATATACTTCCTAAAGTAAATTTTTCTAGCAAAATAAAGGTCACAAAGATAATTAAGAATAAATATCTCTCAAGCTTGCCTGGAAGAAATCGCTTTTAGCGATAAGGCCGTATGATGTTTCACTAGCATGTAAGCCCTTTCTCGCTGTGTAATTTGAGTTTTATTTTAAGGTGTAAACGATAAAGAGTATAACTATCTCTGTGGAGAGTGTAGTACATTGCCACACACGATGTCATAGTTGAAATTCCAAGAAGTTAAAAATTAGTAGGCGTAAAAACATGAATATAAATAAAAAATAAACATAAAAATAAACGGAAAAATTGGAATTTATATTTCAAATTTAAGTCAAAGCATTTCCAAGAAACAAAACAATATCCGTCGTCGCCTTCCTAAAATAAAAAAACTACTAAAAGTCATAAAAAATATAAAACTTTCGGATTTGCCGTTCAGGAATAAAAGCAACAGAGTCACGTCAGACCGCAGAGTGACATCCCCCAGTGCTGCCACCCTTCAGAAAAAATGTAAAATAACAATTGTTATAACTAGATAAGTAAAAATACGAGCTTGTTAAACCGTAAAAAGTAATAAAGGGAGCCGAGAGTCAACAGTTGTGTTTTTGAATAAAAAATAAATGCACCGCGAATATCGGTCGCCTTTGTGACGGATTTGGCACCCCTATACCGGTTATAAGCAGATATGGCTACATTATTCCAGTTTTATTAAAAGGGATCGCTTCGCTCGCCTTTAACCAAACAAATGAAATTATTCTAATTATTATATTACTTATAGTAATTTTTCATGTAGTCGATAACACTCAATAGAAGTTTCTAGTAAAGTTACCGCCACTTTTTCACTGAAGCCCGACTATGACTCAACAGTATGTCGTTTCACTTGACTTTGACTAGGTATAGCACTCTACTCTATTGCTTTCAAAACGAAGATAATACAACACAGAAGTAAATAAAAGTAAAATAATAATGTGGCCGTGAAACAATAAAACATAATTACATCTAGTTATTGTATATAGTTAAACTAGTAAACCCACACACACACCCTACCCCCGCCGGTTGTCACACTAGTTTTGTAAGTTTCACTGTTTTGTTTTTTGTTTAATAGTGTACAATAAAGAGTTTATCTATCTATCTAAACTAGTAAACTGACACAATTAATCCACTTCAAAATGAGAATTTTGTTTAATTAAAAACCCAAATTACTGAATCTATTTTGACGAAATTTCCATGGAACCAAAGTACTGTCTGAAAGTACCGTATATCCTTTAAAAAAATCCAAGTCGGTTTACAAATGACGGAGCTATGCGGTAACAAACATAAAATAACCTCTTTTTTTTGAAGTCGATTAAAAATACAACTGAATTGAGAATCTCCTTTTTTGAAGTCGGTTAAAAAAGGTAGACCTCAGCCATGTTTATATTTTCTGAGACCTAGTACAGAAGAACATTAATAGCCCTGGCGTAAAAATTAAAATGCTCCATACCAGTCTATTTGTTATGTATTTATGTGTTCCTCTGTCCTAATCAAATCATAAATATCTCAGCCCAAAAAAGCTCGCAGCAAAAACAGGGTTGTGCAAAAATGGGATCCTGAAATTGACGCCCTTTCGATGTTCGCCGACATTTCAGCGTTGTTACAAAATCGAATCTCCCTCGTGGCAGCCCTCCACATGTTCTGTGCATGTTTGTTTAGGAAACAAGGCCTCCCAATTACGAGACCTGTTTAAAAAATACAACGAAAACATTACAAGATTCTTAAATTAAGAATTATGTTTGTATTCGTCTTTTAACGGTAAAGGATTATTGTTTTATTTTTAATCTACTTCAACAAAGGAGGTTATCTATTCGTAGCGTATAATGTTTTTTTATGTATTTATGTTACCGGAAATGTATGAAACCTAGGAATGGTATACAATACCTCAAAGATTATTTAATAAGAGATATCTCGGGAATTATATACATTTCCTAGGAATTCTATACAATGCCGGATTACATACATTTCCGTTAACTATACACCAATTACTTCATTATTCGTGAACCAATGTTTGTGTTTCTTGAATTAATACATAGAGAAATTCCCGAGGTAGTCCTGTATTAATTTCATAAATATTGCTTTATTACTTTTTGGATAATCTCTAAAAATGTGAATATTTTGTTTGGATGCCTGAGTGAAGTGGTTCAGATTATAGAATCGCAGAGTTCCAGCGATACATTTTGTCTTTGCATAAGTGACAAACGTTGAGGATTATTTATGCAGTAAATAAGTGATTGTAGAAATAGAAACGTTTGTTACTTGTCTAAGCCTGCTGATCAGTTGAGTTAGCGGTATAGGTCATACTAATCGCACGCCGTGAAGTTAGAAAACTTCACGGCGTGCGATTAATATTAATAATAAGTTATAATTTATTATTTTTGTGCTAATAATATTTGAACTTCCAAAAATATCCAAATTATAACAAAAAATATTTTACGGTCAAATCGAGTTTGAGTGAAAGCCTTGGCAACAATGGTACCTGAACAAAGCCATCTGTCATTCAAAGGAACTTGGGTCCCGTCGGAGATCTGTCCATGGGTAATTACCGCAGACTAGCCGGCTGGGTAATGACAGGGTACTGGGTACGGTGCCTTTGACCAGTGCTTTGTATAGAGATAAGTGCTTCGGTCAGGTGTCATAGAGTATAGACGCATAGATGGGTAAAGACGGGAATTGGTGAATAATTTATAAAACTTTGAGCATAATCAGCTGAGCTGACATTTTGTAACATCTTTCATCTTAAAACAAGTATCAATGTTAAAAGAAAAACAAAACACCCAACTGCAGGAAAGAGGTTTTTGCAGCCTAACTTATGATTTTTTGTAATTTTGATGTACCCAGTGTCACTCCCACAACTAAGACGAATCTATTGGCACCACTCACATCAAAATCGGTCAAGCCGTTTAGGCTCTAGGGCGTGTCAAAGAAATATACATACATACACTCGAAAAACATAACCCTCCTTCTTACGCAGTCGGGTAAAAAGTTTTGTTTTAAAAACCAAACTTCTGAATCGATTTTGATGAAATTTCTATGGGAACAATCTGAAAGTACATATTTACATCTAAAAAAAAAACGAATTAAAATGATGCAGTTATGCGGTAACAAACATACAAAAAAAATCATACAGCAGATTTGAGAATCTCCTTCTTTATTAAGTCAGTAAAAAAATAAAAACATGATAATATTTACTGCAAAGCAGATACATCAGTAAATAGTTTAGTCAAACTATTTACTGATGTATCTGTACATACGTATTTGCGATTGGCCATCGACCTGGTCCAACGAATCTAGCAACATCTAGCAGTCACAGGGAGCACCCTACAATTTAAGCTCACAATGTAGTTATTAACTGTTCAGTGCGCCACAATGCCTTGGCCCAACGGGGCGCTCCGGCTCACGATTGAATATTTAATCGAATGTAGAGCATTGATGGCGGGGTCAACGTACGGCCAATATTGGCCAAATGAGAGATAAGACGCCTAGCACAATGGTCAAAGTGGAATAAACTACGACGTTGGACCAGTGTTGGTCAAATGACAAGGCAAAGGCTTCACTGACCGTGGTTTGGGAATGTGTGATTTCCTATAGAGCTCAGATAAAGGCATATTGTTTGAATTGGCCTTTAAAATGTCTAATGGGACTCTATGGTATTGAATATGATGTATGTCTGTACTTGTCTAATAGCAGGAACATTTCGGGGTTGAGACGTAATTATTTATTTATTTATATTGTTTTTTTTTCTCTTTCTCTTCAAAGTTACTTCACTCGCTTGCCTCGCTCGTACATTTAAAAGCATAGTTGTCGCGGCTATTTGCACGTCTACATTATCCGTTTTTTTCTACCTCTAAATGCTATGCAATTTTAATTAATAATTTTGGAGTTATAATTAAATTTGAAAAAAAAAAGCTAAACGTAGAGTAATAGTCATTTATGATTACAATTAGATAAAAAAAATATAGAAATAAAATATTAAAGCAAAAACAAAAAACTGATTTCAACCCTTAAGGTAAGTAAGTAAGTTCGTATAGACTGAGTGGCCAGCGCCGCCGAAAGGCCTCTGACTTGGCTTGACGATTGCTGAACAACCGGGACCTACAATTTAACGTGTCATCCGAACCACGGTAGCGCTCAGAAAGAAATGCCACTCACGGTCACCCATCCGAAGACTGACCGGTCCGTCCGTTGCTTAACATTGGTGATCGTTTGGGAACACCTAGTCAAGCTACGCCACGAGCGCTACAACCTTAAGGTCGGTTTTCTTTTTTTAAATGGAAAAGTGTAAAATTGTTGGAAAGTAATACGTTTGATTTGATTTGAAGTGGAAAAGTGTGTTGTACATTTCTATTAGTTGCACGTAAAGTAGTTAATACGAATACATATGTATGTAATAAAAGGAACTTAACGATTTTAATGCGATAAAGGGTATTGTATAGAATCTTCTTTCTTTGTTATTAAGTATTAATTATCTGAAAGCCGGATTACATAAGGCAGCAGACGATGAAATTAAAGAGCCTGTATGAGTTATCTGTTATAATATTACGTACTGAGTTTATTAAGAGATGTGGCAACATCCGATCACTGCTGGTTCCGAAGAATCCCGATTAATTTATACGATCTTAGATTACGTTGTATTCGAAAACAAGTTGTTCTTAGTTTTTTGTTTTGTTTGTTTGTTTTGTCTGTTTTTTTTTTTAGGGAAACGGAATCAATATGACATCGAACCTAACTAATTTTAAATTAAATTTTAGAGTGTAAGGAGTAAAGATATGTAAATAATATTTATAATTATAAAATTGACAAGTGTCTATATTAATAGAAAAAACAAAATACTTAGCTCAATATCAGTTTCAATTAAAAAAAAAAAGTAAATAAAACAACGTAATCATTAATGCACAATATCAATGGAAGAGAAAAAACAAATTATGATATGAATCCCAAAAACATGACAAAAACGAAAAAATAATACGTGAACTACGTTTGTGCAAAGACGATTAATGAGAAATAAGAATAAATATATTTAAATTTAATTAGGCAAGAGATCATTTGTTTAGACAAAATATTACACGAAATAAAAGCTCTTTGTGCAGGTGGAGTCCAAAACAACAACTAGTTTAAATAAATGAATCTCAGGTGTTATCTTAATTAAAAATAGCTGGCCCCGTATCAACGAACTATTTCAATTAGAGACCGAAACGAGAAATGGGACTCATTATGAATTTTAATATTTCGGATGGTACACAGATAACATAATATCTTATTTTATTAGTGAAACTTTTCGTGTACGCAGGTGGAATTTACTTTCATATATTTTAAATTTAAGCGTTTGTGATTTCTTCATTTTTAACAGAGGAGGTCCTTAACCTCCTCTGGAGGAGTTTTTTTTTATGTTTGTTCAGCGATTGCTCCGCCAATTATATTGATTTTCATGATTCTTTTTTGTTTGGTAGGTCATACTTTATAGGTAGTCCCATCTAATTTTTATTAAAATCGGTTCAGTACTTTGATTTTTATAACAAAATAACTGGAAAAAATATGTCATTCAAGTAAACGAATTGCGTAATTTGAAGTCGTTTTTCTTCAGTTTTTAAATTATAACTATTTAAACTACAATTATGGCCTCTGCTAATCTATTATTAGCCTTCATAATCATCATCATCATCATCTCAGCCATAAGAAGTCCACTGCTGGACATAGGCCTCCCCCATAGATAAAAAAAAAACGATTAGAAGCGGCTTACATCCAGCGTCTTCCCGTCACTTGTTGTTTGGATTTGCCTTCGTTGAAGCAAATAATATAGATACTTGTACCTCAGAATTTTCTGTACCTTGTTTATCGATGTCGAGTGCACCAGCATTACCACCATGTTTCAGAATATCATTTTCAAGTATAATGGCATTTAGTGAGGCATTAACATTTACCTAACCTTTAACAGGTTACACACTATGTACCTCGTGCAGACGTGTTGACTCCTCTTACGTAAAATAGCTTGGGAGAAAATTGCAAAGGCAATTATGCTATGGTTTGTTTTGTGTCTGGGTGTTTATATGTATCTTAAGAATGTATTTACAAAAAAGTATTTATGTACTCTATCAGCCATCTAGTTTCCATTGTACAAGCTTTGCTTAGCTTGAGCTAGATGGTGCTGTGTGAAATTTACACAGATATTTATAAATAAATAAATAAAATAAATAAAAACAAATAAATAAAATACCAAATTTGGCGTTTATCTAAGTAAATGTTACTTATGTTGCAGTACAATTATGAAAAAAAGTATATATTAGAATTTCATCACAATAAACCTACTGTGAAATATTTACATGGTTTTCTTTTCTAATTTTTAAAACTACAAAAATCCGCCAAAATGGGAAAAATTTGTGTCTTCTGTATTTTTAAACTATTAGATCTAAACATTAATGATTGAGTATAATAGAAAAACGTGTTTGAGAATGATTTTGTATATTTTATTATGAAAACTTTCGAGATATAAGAAAAATGTATAAATCATTCAAAATTTGTGGCTAAAAGGTGATAAGACAGTTTTGAAATATCATGTCAGCAAACTATATAATAATTTTTTGTTTTAATATATTATAATTGCCGATACCATAGTATAGGCGGAAGTTCCCGGCAGCTTAGTGGTGAGACCGTCTTACTTGCGATCCGCTGGTCTTGAGTTCGAATCCCACGGCACGCACCTCTGTCTTTTCGAAGTTATGTGCGTATTGTTGATTGCCGCCAACTTCAAACGGTGAAGGAAAACATCGTGAGGAAACCTACATGTCTGAGAGTTCTCAATGATCTTGAGATGTGTGAAGTCTGCCAACCCGCACTTGGCCAGCGTGGGAGACTATGGCCTAACCCTTCTCACAATGAGAAGATTGCCCGTTCCCAGCAGTGGGACAGTTTGTACAAACAGGGCTGGAAAAAAAAAAAAAAAAAAAAGTATCGGCTCGGGAATTTGACCATATGTTATAATACATGTTTTGACAGGTTCTTGGCCAATTATTGCTAGGAACAATTTAGGCTTCTATTTGTGAAAATTTCAGATATAATGTCAATATTAATAAAAGAGAAAGGACAAGAAGTGTTCAAATATCAATCTAAAACTGTCAATCCATCATCTTAATTTATTCATAATCAAAATATCATACACCTACACAGAGCTTTTGAAGCGAACACGTTTCTCAAAATGTTAGTCTGTTTCACCATCCAAATAATTGCGACTTGTAGAAGTGAATTAAAATGATAGATAGATTTTAATCACAAAGTAATAGCTTAACGCCAACTTGACCGGAAAAGAAACAGGTTCATAAAATTATGGATGTCGGCAATCGAAGCCACATACCAGTTATAATTGTTTTTTTTTTTCGGATCGATGATTCAGTTTATTGAGCCACTGGTTTAGAGATTTATTTTTAATTTCGAGCGACCGGTGTGAGTTCAGAAAGTGTTTTAGTTGTTTCTGATACAAGGGTTGTAAGTTGACTTTTACAAACAATTAGACGAATGTAAGCCCAACATGAAGTGGAAGTCTCACCATGGTCGCGATTTTGCAATAGCGAGGCTGCGTTTAGATAATGCACTCCGGTCGTAATTGAATGAACCACAAGAATGAACTGGATCATTCAGAGATTGAAGAAAATAATGAAGCTCTGAACAATTCATTCATGATCTGTAGGTCGTGGGTTCGATCCCCACCTAGGGCAAACATTTCTGCTCAGCATGGATGTTTGAACTGTGTCTGGGTGTTTTGTATATATCATATTATGTATGTATTTATATAAATAAAAGTATATTAATATTCTATCAGTCATCTGGTTCCCATAGTTTAAGTTTTAAATTAAGCTTAGTTTAGGGCTAGATGGTATTCTATGAAAATATCCTCCAATATTATATTTATTTATTTATTCAGTTCATTCCGTTGCACTCTTAATGCATACTCTATTTTTACCAGAAATGACTACACAATTGTTATTTTCATGTCACAATATAAAAAATATCTAAAGTAGAATTCCAGGCAAAAATACAACGAAAATTAATCACAGGAAAACGTTCACTTATAAGTAATAAATTTAATGTTATCTAATGAAAAAACAAAACATTGAACAAACTCCTAGGCTTCTCTTTTTTTGAATATAATTAATTATGAATCTTAATAAACTAACAAAATGAATATTTAACACTTACACAGACTTCATGTAAATTTCGTTCCATTTTACCAGTTTTATAAGTCTTAGCTTTAAGTTATACAAAGATATATAAAGCCAATGTAGGTACACGGTCAAACCAAGGTTAATTAACAATGATAACAATATTTAAAACTTAAATAATACTAAAATAAGTGAATTTTATTAATTACAAGCTACTAATTAAATTACTTAAGTTAGATAACAACTTCCTTATATTTTTTTTTCGAAATTAAATAGGTAATTGAACAAAATTGTATGTAGGTATCAATAAATAAAAACCGGACAAAAACTGTAGATTTTAAATTTAATCACAAAAAATAGGGTCTTTATGCAAGGAAGGAGGGTCCAAATTTTAAAGTGATTTAACCGAATCATGTGGGGTATCCTATGAAAGAGCTTCATTAGCACAAGTTAAAACAGGTTTTTAAAATATTTTTACGATGTATATTTTTCGGCTTATGAAAGAAAATATAAAAAATATATATAATATCTCCGTTTTATCTACTAGTTTGTACGGAACCCTCGGTGGGCGAGTGAAACTTTTACTTTACCAGATTTATTGAATAATGCAAACAAGATTTAAATAATTCTTTTTTTGCAAGTGTGATCCACAAAAAATTGGTTATCTGTAGAGAGAGAGAGAGAGAGAGAGAGAGAGAGAGAGAGAGAGAGAGAGAGTTTGTCAAAGACTAACTATTATACAAGATTTTGTGTAAAATTTCTGAGTGTGCGAAAAAACGGAAAAAGTATACTTTTCCAGCACCTATATTGAATAGATAATTTTAGAACAATACATACCAACAGAAGAGCAATTTACGTCGAGAAAGATCAAAAATATACCCATTCAAGATATTTTACCATAAAAATATAACAAAGACATGTTATATCCGTGTCGATGAAATCCTTTATTCACATTACCCGGAGTAATTTTTCCTTCTATCATCGAAAACAGATTTGTGCACACTTCCAAGGTCACACATCAGACAAAGCACTTGTTACACCTCCCCCCCCCCCCCCCCCCCTCAATAAAACACCGCCATTTTCTTTATACCCGTCACGTGTGGCATATTGATAAGTCGTTCGTACGTGTTGGGGGAAACGAGGGAGGGGGATATTTAAATTCTTAGCTAAGCGGGAGTCGATTATTATGTGCCTACAGTTGGTGGTGTGGCGCATCTGTTGTCAGCTCTTTGGCTGCAATTTCTTGCCACAAAGTTGCATTTGTCTTACAGAAAGCATTAGAGTAGGTACATCACATTTCCTTCTCTTTTACTCTGCGGTGAAACAGCCTTTTGTCCAGCCTTACGTTTGAATACATTTCTTTCAATTATGATAACCTCTGTAATAATCGCTTTTAATGTTATTTCCTCTTATAGTTTCTAGGTATATAAATATATAAAGAGGAATCGCTCGGGGGCTCTCAGCGAGATCAAAGCAGAAACTAAGAGATCCGTAGACTTACTAAAATCATTAACATAGCACGGCGAATTAGCAAGTTAGAGTGGTAGTGGCAAAAAGTTCTCGAGTGGAGACCATGCACCAGCTAGCACTGATGTGGACGGACTTGGTTTTTTTTTCCTGACAAGATCATTTGCTATTTTCAATAAATATCCAGATTGATCATTATATCAAGCTTCTATGATTTTAGTAGATTTCAACCCGCGTTTTAGCCAGAAAGTGCAGCAGTTTTTAAAAATATCAAAATATGTGCAATTAGAATTATTAAAATTGAATTTTACTCTTAGACATTGGTATTTTCATCCTATTACTAAGCATTTCCTGTATAAGCAGTGATTTTACATTTTCTGCAGTAGAAATATACAAGTTATGGACAGCAGTCTAGCAGAATTGGAGGTTAACTCTGGTCACACTGCGTCGACATTTATAGATTCAAATTATCGTGTACAGAACCCATTACACATTGTTATAGCGTACTCTGAAGACATTGCAACCGTTTCGACGAGGTGTCATAGTTCTGTGAATTAGCGAGTAATAACAAGATTACTGTCTCTTTCTATTAGCATTTGCGTGAAGGGGATGCAGCACTGCAGCTGTGTTTGAACGCAGTGATTGCCGAGGTGTGATGTTTAACGGTTCTCTGTATGTGCTTACTTGTGGGGGAAGCTGTCTAGCTAGTTACGTCATGTATGTATGTTTGTATAATTTTTCATCTCGTTTACTCGAGAAAAAGTGATTGGCCTTAAATATGGCTTATGTCCTTTTAATATCTGTGCAAAATTTCATAATGATTGGTTTAGTCGTTTAGGACTGAAAATATAACAAACATACAGAATTACTGAAAAGATAACAAAGAAACAGACATATGTACTTTATGTTGTATAGTTTCCGTACATTTTAAAACTGTACAAATAATTTCAAACAAGTAGGTATCTGTATTAAAAGAAAAACAAAATTCCCGACTGCAGAAAAGCAGTATTTGCAGTCTAACTTACGATTTCATTACACTTGTTACGCTGTTGAGTGTAATTTTTTTGTGAGAAAGTATGCGAAAAAACGCTGTAAAAGATTACTAATGCGCATTATTAGGAAAACTAGTAAAATCACTTGTTTACCTCGTATTACGCAAAAGTTCATTGGAAAAAAGTTTCTCAAATTTGATCAATGCTCAACATATTTAGTCAACTACTCGCTAAGACGTAATAAAATTACACTTGCAAAGAAAACAGAGAATTTGAAACGTTGATCAAAGGTAATTAACGATTTTCGGTTAAGCCATTTATGTCGTACATTGTGAGACTGAAGAAAATGTATAGTAGGATTCGTCTTTGTTTAAATGGAACTACTGATCAGACTGAATAACTGTCCGCTTCTGATCTTGACCTCTGACCTTGATAACTGTAACCTAATTTTCTTCTGTAGGCTTCAAAATTAACAAGCTGCGATACTTTCACTACTAACTCTTCTAAACGCTACACAGAATATAAATGAACCCAACATTTTACAACCCTGAACAAGAACTAATTAATTTTAGTTCAAAAAAGGTACATTTTAAACGCTAAACCAACTCAGGCCAGACATCCGTCCGCCTCGACTCATACAATTATTACTTTAACGCATGTTTATTTTAAATTTAGAAGCGTCAACTTTACAGCTGTCTTGGCCATTACCGTTTTGTAAGCGCGGGAAAACAAATGAACCGATAAAATTACAATTCTTCGGAATAAATAACAACAATTCAACAGTTTCACCCGTGTTCCATTGTTATGTGTTTTGTTACAATTATGTTACCTGTTTAGTTTCGGTCGATTAATTTATACGGATACGAACGCACCTTTTTTTTGACTAATAAAAAAGTCGAGCGTGACACATGGCTGTTTGCCTTGTTATCGTTACCACGCTTTGTTTACTCAATGTTGGTAGCACGTGTTAATGTAGCGTTCTAAAAAAGCGTGGCTACGTTACAAAAATATTTCGAAGTCATGATCACACATCCCGGCTGAGGCCACTTTATTTTTTATTTTTTACTTTTTCTCTTGCACCTGCCACCAAACGCTGGCTTAATCGATAAAACCGTAAAGCGTTTTAAGTAAAAAGCCATTAACAATAACTTAAAAGCGTAAACAAAAGCCAATGCGGGAAGGAGTTTAGAGTTTTACGAGTATTTCTTGATTACCCACATCGTTTTTTTTATGAGAATAAAGAAGTTTGTGGCGGTTTTTGTATCTTTATTTGTTAATGATCTCAATTGAGCTGTAAATTTTACTTGCAACGGCGGAGAATTGGAGATGGGTAATTAAAAATATTAAAGTGAATGTCAGTCCAATGACTTTATACAGAAGTTTTATTTAGTAACTTCTTGTCAAAGATTTGAAACTGTTTCTGTTTGCAAAGTAAGTACTCTACCTAATTAATAACTTAAAAAATGTATTTGCACCTACAGCTATTCAACTCAAGTATAAAGACCGGTTGGAAAAATATATACATATATTTATCAATTTTACCATACCTAATTATCACCATCATTATAATTACCTCTGAATAAGAGAACCATAACAAGTAATACGTAGAACTGATGGGTGATAGAGCCAATAAGTTCCCGAGTGGAGACCATGCACCGGCAAGCTCAGCGTAGGAAGAGTGACCACGAGATGGACCATTGGACAGATGACGACGTCATACAAGTAGCAAGAAGACGCTGGATACAAAAGTCTTCCAACCGGTCTTTTTGTAATTCCATGGTGACCGTATAACACAAACCATAACATAGACACGAACTTTAAAGATACTTTGACCTATACTGAGGCCTAAATTAACACAGTATAATTCAAACAGATTATTTTGAAATACATTTAACAGTAATTACAAAGCTTTAATAAAACCTCGCTTCAAAGCAAAACATATAATTCAGAAAGTCCATCAATACTCGTATTATCTCTGTTCAAACCAATAGAAAATTAACATAAACCGCGCTTCAACCTAAATAATCCATGTCCAATAGATAAGCTTACATAAAACCGTTTCAAAAAGCCTACAATTTATGCTTTTAACCTTGATGATAATTTTGCTGAAATTTAAATACAAAATAAAAATCCCAAACAAGCTTAACGACGTTGTTTTTATTGTAAAAATACACAAAATATGTATTTAAGTTGGTTATAATTTCTTGATTAATTTTGTATCTGGTCAAAATCATTATAATCAGTTAATTAAAACAAATGTGAGTGTATGTGTGTGTGTTTGGACATACTATGTATATCCAAACACATAACAATAATTATTGTAGTTTAACAGTCAAAGTTACAACAAAAATATATTTTGAAATATATCAGTAAATCTGTGAGCGACTTGTATTTATTTAATAAATATCCTAAGACATAAGTTTGAACTATTTATATTTAATGTACTGGCAGAAAGTCCGTTTACTGAAGTGGTTGCAGATGTTACAGGAATCATAAAATAATGACTCTTAAAATTGAAATAAACAACATAAAAACTGCAGTTAAAGTTGCGCCATTTAAGTAAACATCAGTTCTCGGTGCTTCGGGAAAAGTAATAAAACTATACGTAATGGTACTTATGAATTACAGAAGTAAAACTATTAATAAATACCAGAGGAACAATTTTGGAAGAAAATTTCTATTTTTTTATAAACTAGTGAAATTGCATCACTGAAAAGATTCGAATTTATTCCAAAATAAAGCAGAAAGAAAGAATGAAACGAGAAAAAAGGACAGCGATGATTGAAATATATTTATGATGTAATAAGCTATACTTTTAATATTGCCTGATAGCCAAGTACCAAAGTAACTACGTACCAAAGTATACTAGAACTTAAATAAATAGGTATTATTGCGTATCTGAAAATAACAATCTTTCTAACCAACCAGACAGAAGCAGTTCACTTTCTAATATCTCATAGAATAACATAACAAAATAAAGATAAAGCATTCGTATATTTCTAACTGGAACAAAAAAGTCTTTTCTCTGTGGCAACTATGACAGCAAAAAGGATATTAATACAGAAGACCAACAAGACAGAACGAGTCCGTCAACTGAGGAATACTCAGAATTTAGAGAAAACCTGGACACAGAATAACAGGAGGCATACAACTGCTAATTGCTGCAAACACGAAATAATTACAACATTGAATATGTATGAGGAACATGTCGCAGTCACGTATAACTTGCTTGTTAAAACGAAAGATGATATAAGATCTCAGCCACTTAAATAGAACATAATCGTTATAACAAATAACAACATCAATGTAATATGTACGTGATATTAAGGTGCGTTCTGTGAGGTTTATATCAACGAGAAATAACCTCAACTACGGCTGCATGGTAGTTTTAAAATGAGGCTGGCATATGATTTTATTCCGTTGTTTGACAAATAAAAGATAATAAAGAGGGTTTAAACTCTGTATTTTTAATTTAATATATTATATCCTGTACATGAGATAAACCACATAATGAAAGCTTTAAAGATGTTAACTTGGTTTAAGATTTTTTCACAAAAACTCAAACAAGAGTATTACGACGAAAAATATGGTAAAAGCAAATGCGCCGTTAATAAAGCCCAAGCTATTTATTGTTCATCCCGAAAAATCTCCGTCCGAAATACAGTGAAAAAAGGTTTTAACCATAAACAAAATCCACCACGAGGATTCTCCTGGGGCATCACTTTGCCATCTTATAAAAGGGTGGTGAGATTAAAAGCCGTTCTCCTTTTTAACAATGCTTTGGAAGCCTTAAATATTAAATCTAATCTTGCAGCAGCTACTTAATACCCAAGTAGTACTAATAACTTAATTCAAGAATCTCAAGATGAAGCTTACGAATTGAGATGGCTCTTAACGATTATTGCATTTGCAATAGTCCCTTTTTCAGCCGGAGTTTTTACTTTTATCGTGACATTTAAATTTACTTCAATTGCTTGTTTTATTTGAGGCACTTAAAACTTATTTCATTTGGGCAGAGGTAGCTTGTTTGTGAGTTTTTTGGCGTGGGTCGGTTGTATGCTAGGTTTCAACTGTTATTTCTGGATCTGTGTTCCAGATCAATAAAAAAAAACCGAAAAGAGACATTAAACAATAAATATTTTAGAAAAGGCATTGGTAATATTTTATAATATGTTCATAATAATGTGCTGAATTAAAAAGAAGAAAGTGTTAATGTTTTTATGAAAACAATATTGAAAGTCGAACAAAGAAAAGGCATAAGCTAGGATCGAAAGTAAAGGGTGAAAATGTGTAGTTTCTGCTTACTTGTATAATGTATAAACGTGTATACATATTATATGTACGAGTATAAGCACTCAAAATCTCAAATGCTGAAGTCAAGACATACAATTTTAATATAGTTTGATTTGTTAAAAGAAAGTTGAAATAAATGGACATGATTTAAAATTTTAATTTGGTTCTGATTATTCAAGCCTTACGAAAATGCAAAACAGGGGCTTCGAAATGTTCATAAACAAATTTACAGGCTTGCTTTAGAGATATCTAATTGCATTTAGGTCACTGCATGCTACCAGGAGAATTTAGGTTGTGCTATTTAATACTATGTTTGTTTAAATTGTGCAAAGTTATTGCACTGTTCATGTAGGTTTGTTTGAGAATTTAGCTTTATTTGCGAAATAAACAATGGAAATGTTATTGTTCATGTTATAAAATAGTAAGCGAAATTTTACACGGGCTTATGCATTAATTAGTGTTCTGTTCTATTTGAATCACCAATTTCTGAATTTTAACTTTTTTGTTTTAGCAATCTAGTGTCAAAATTAACGATCATTTTGATTTAAATTTAACATTTCTTTTTTTTTAAGTTTCTTTAATCAAGTTTGATCAAAGCTTTCTTTTTTAAGAAAATAGAATTGAAACCTTAATTTCATCTGTGAAACTAGGTAAGTACACAGTGTCAGGTCAGATTTCTATTCTAAAGTATCAACCTATTAACTTGATTATGGCAAATGCACAAGATGTGAGAAAAGCCAAAAAAAAGGTACCTATCAACCTTCAAATAGAAATCTTTGATAGAGCTTTCGAAGCAAACAAATACATCGAAGCCATTTGGCTTATTGTTTGTTCGTTATAAACAACACTTTTACATAAAAAATGAAACTAAGAATGACAAATTATTATAGGTACTCTAAATAACAATAGATTTATAATAACGACAATTAAAATCAATAACCAAATAAATATTTACCAAAAAAAGAACGTACATTTTGATTACATTCTTCGGTAACGGTAAAACTTTTGCGAACGCCTGTAGGTTATTGGAAAATATAAACTTTGTTTCCACGAAAATTTCTCTCGTTATATCAATTGAAGCGTGATTTTACGAGAATATTATGTTGATATCTGTAAGAGGTAAAACCTTTTTTGATGTTCGCTTGTCTCTTTTATCTGTTTTATATTTATAGTCCCAATGGTTTGATAAAGGTAGTCACTAATAATAGTTTTTTCAACTGACTGTATTTATGTAATTTGAAATTTTTCTTCATTAAGATTACTGACTGAAGTAGAGTTTTCAGTTTTATAGATTTATTTCTTACAAACGTGTATTAACTTAAGAAATTAAATAGCACAAAGGTTCATAAATGTAAGCATAACGCAAACAATGGCATATAAAGCTATGGTTATTAAGTAGTGCATATTGTGGACTCAGTTGCCTCTGTTTACAGTATCGCCTTTCAGTTAATGTATCTGAGAATCAGTCACGAACGCTCTGGCAGCGTTCTAAGAATACAAAGATAAACAAATCACTCCACACTCAGGTCTCGGTGTACTTTTACACTATTTATGAAATACCGACAATGAGGTCTCGTGTGATAAACTCTTGAAAGATACTACAAGTAATATACTACTACTCTTGAAAGGTACTAAGAAATTCTAACAAAGTGAATGTTTTCACAGAAGCAATCGAGATGAAGACCAATAATAAAACCGGCCAAGTGCGAGTCGGACTCGCGCACGAAGGGTTCCGTACCATTATCTATAAAAACAGCAAAAAAAAAAACATGTTTGTTGTATGGGAGCTCCCCTTAAATATTAATTTTATTTTAATTTGATTATTTATTTTTAAAGTAAATAATATAACTCAATATTCTGTAAATATTTCAAGTCTACTTGTTGCCGTTATCAATATCGAGCAAAAACGAGCAAATAAAATCACGTTTGTTGTATGGGAGCCCCCTTAAATATTTATTTAATTCTGTTTTTTAGTATTTGTTGTTATAGCGGCAACATAAATACATCATCTGTGAAAATTTCAACTGTCTAACTATCACGGTTCATGAGATACAGCCTGGTGACAGACGGACGGACAGACAGCGGAGTCTCAGTAATAGGGTCCCGTTTTTACCCTTTGGGTACGGAACCCTACAAAAATACAACTTTAAGGAAAACATCAATTCAACAAAAGTGACTGTTACATAAATGCTCAAGCAATAAAAGCAAACAATTCTCGCAAACGACGGAGTACTAAAAACCAATAAACATAATGAAAGGTATCCCTCACAAAACGGAAAAAGAAAAATAAAAACATCGAATCGAAAGAAGGAGGTCGTTCTAAAAAAGTTTCGCTCTCATTGCGAAGTCGGAAAGGAGCAAATCGTTTTCATAACATTAAATTGTGTTATCTTCGTATTTTGTCTTCATTAGAGTAATATTTTCATTAAACCAGAGTGTACTATATTCTTCGTACAATAAGAATGCACAATAAGCTGAGGATAGCGTTTTCTTAAGATGTAATAAATAAAGCAATATATAGTTCGAAGTATCTTCAAAGTTAGATGAAAATAAGTAGGATGCTGTGGACGGCCGCAAATGTTTGGATCGACGCCAAAATAATCAAGTAAGGGAAATGCCGAATGTGTGCCGTTATTTATTTTATGTTTCGATTCTTTATTGGTCATTCCGTGCGATGGTCACGATGCAGTTGACCTTCATCGGAAAACGGAGCGTGATATCAATTTGTTGTGAGATATTGTAGGACCGGATTATATGCATTTGCATATTTACCACATTTTCAGCGATCATTGCATATTTTGTCGGAAATTTAGTGACCATGCATATTTTCGCTGTACATATTTACTACATTTTTCGGTAGGTTACCCTTTAAGTGTAAAATTATGTCTTACAAAAATTTTCTCGTTATGGGTACCTTCACTAGAAAATGTTAAATTAAAAAATGTTGAATAATTGTTCGTTTAATTATGTACCTATATTGAGTAGGTATTAATATTAATAAAGACTTATGTTTATAGCCTACAAGGTTGTTAAATTTTGAACGGATAGGTACGTAATTTACTGATTGAATGCTGATTTAGAAGTAAAAACAATAAATATGGCACTTTTTCACTTTTCTAAAATTCATCATTTATGTTGCATATTTTAACAATTTTCATGCATATTTTACCCATTTTTCATGCATATTTCAAGCTTTTTATGTTGCACATAATCCGGTCGGATTATGAAAAGCTAGAGAGATGTTTAATAGACGCTTCGACTATTGCTTTTAAATCTTTACCTACTCATACACATACCGAATCACTTGTTTTAGAAATGACGTCATTTAATTCATAATTGAATCGGTTTCCACTTGACTTATATACGCGCGCAGAGTAATGTTTCTCAGAACTGCCATAATCGTATTTAATTCATTAGTAACAAGTGAATATAAAGCGGTTATATCGCTGGATTATTCTGAAATTTACATAAGACGTTGGAATTGTATTGGTACCTAAATGTTAGTTCTCCTTGAGTGTGTTAGTCATTCCTTTTGATACACCTACATCACAATCTTATCTTGGAGCAAAATGCGTCATTTCGTAACATTATAGCTAACCTGTTAGCTGTTGCTGCGAAGGACGAAAGGATTCAGTTTCCAAATTTAAGAGCACACTACATCCATCGAGTTCACTTTGAAGCAACGTTACACAGGACGGTACGGTTGTTGAGCACACATAACATCACATTTTGCACTTGCCAACGAAAAACAATAAACGAGGTTATACCGTCACAAATCCAGTTACGTTTCAAGTTTCTTCCCGAAAAGAAGAGATGTGAATCATTTGCATGTAAAAGGAGTGTATTTCGAAAAAGGTAATATTCGTCGAAGACTACGAGCGAGGCAATCTTCTGAAAATCATACGTCCGCACGCGACGAGAGCGGGCGAGCGACTGACGGCCCGTTATATTGTAGAGTAGACTGTAGAATAGAGTAGGGGAGATCGGTAACGAATGGTAGCCGAGCGAGAAGCGAACGCATGGGGCGCATCCGAGACTCGGGAATTTCGGCGGATGGCGGTGCGTCTCCCACAAACTCAAACCCTCGCTCCTGGCTCGAATAAGTATTATTAAATACGTATATTACCGCTTGTATTTTTACCTTATTACCGGGAGAATGGTTGATCTCATTTTTTATGATAACAGCGCGTGTTCATTTCGCGAAGTTTTGCAACACAATATTTTTGTTGCTCTCTTACGTTTCAAAGTAAATTAAATAAGGAAACATTTTCCTTGTGATTTTCTGAAATACATAAACCTCTGCCTTTTTAATGAATAAGATGTTATTGAATTTCATTTATTGTTTTCCTTTCTTTTCTTCATCGAAATTTCATTTTTTTAGCCTCGTTCTAGTCAACTTTGATCAATAGGTAGGTAATAAGCTGTTTTAGACATTGTTTTTAAAATGTTCGTCGATAGAAACATAATTAGGTACATAAGTATTTTCAACGTTCATCAATGACACCAAAATGTGTTCAAACGTTTTCAATTCTTACTATAATCAATACATTTGTTAATTTGGTCTGTACCTTAAATTATATACTTCAAAGTTGTTCGTTCTTTAGATAAATTATTAAATTGATGTGTCTGGCTTGGTTCACCTCAACAATTTAGGTGGGTACCTGCATAGAAGGCTTTGAGCCGAACCTTTGGGTTATTGAAAAGGTGGTCATAATACATAGATCGATTGAAGCATTGTTATGGAAGGCAGATGTTATGAATTTGACGATAAATCGTTGCGAAGCAGAAATATTGCTCTGCCAAACATAGAATTAAAAACTCTTTTGAAAAGATATCTGGTAAAATATTTTTGCTTTTCTACGATGATTGTACAATACAAGTAATCTGCGGTGTTTTGTCTAGTTATCATTTGATTCAAGGGCTTAATTTAAAAGAAGTTTTATAGGGAAAATGTTAGAGAGCAAGAAATAATACGAAAATATGCGTTTTACTATCACTCACAACATTTTACAATGTACATACATACTTGAATTCGTCATCAATCACAATCTACATAAAATTTTGTTCTTTCATTGACAGCATAACTATGGCAGTATTCAAGGTTGCCTGGAAGAGATCGCTATTAGCGATAAGGCCGCCTGTTGTTTCATTAGCATTTAAGCCCTTTTCGCTATGTAATTTGTGTTTTAGTTAAGGTGTAAACAATAAAAAGTTTATCTATCTATCTATCTATCAGTAAATAAAAGTACAATGACGGAAAACAGTTGTTTTGGGTCTGTATTCAATTAATCAATATCTTAATTAATAATAATTATTAATTAATCAATGTTAAGCATGAAGAAATTTGAATCTGTCATAGTTGAAAGATACTTTAAAAAATAAACCAACTGACCCCGTTCAAGATCTTAAAATAATTTTCATCAAAAGAAATAATAATAAATCTTAATCGTTAATGAAGATTATTGATAGAATATTACAACCCTTTG
Organism: Lycia hirtaria; assembly: GCA_947563715.1. Taxonomy (NCBI): domain Eukaryota; kingdom Metazoa; phylum Arthropoda; class Insecta; order Lepidoptera; family Geometridae; genus Lycia; species Lycia hirtaria. Next base: position 43,584,354 of record OX387379.1, read on the forward strand.
CTTAATTTTTTAGGCGTTTAATTGAAGTATCATTTTTGTGATGTTTTAGTTTTAAAAACGACGATTTCTTATAAGTTAATTCTTTCATTTAATATCTTTAAATGTGGGTATGCACGAGCGAGACGGACGTAGGTTTAACTACGGACTCTTAACTATTTGTTACTGAGACGTGGAATGACCTGAGTAGTGCAGTACTGTAGTTCAAATGCAGGTACTTGATGCAATATGCGGGAAAAAGGGCTTTTTCCTTACGATTCTGTCAATTTTATTGTACTAAGTAAAGTAAGTAGTTTGTATGTAGTATTGTCATCACATTTTTTTATAATGTGTAGTTTTCATTTATATTGAATGTATGTATTATTCAATGTTAATTTATTATTGTCAACGTTTTAGGCAAATATCTATATAAATTTGTTTGTCTCTGTAATGTCTGATCACATCTTGTCTACGAGTATATACGAGTATATGCAAATATACGTGTGATCTAGTATTGAGTACAAATGTCTAGATTGTACTTTTGGGTAAGATACTTATGACTCCAATATAGTATTTTACATATTATCACTATTGTAAGCACAACTCATCCTAACTTTCAATTTTTCATTTCGAGTTCAAAATGAATAAAGAGAAAAGTTACGTGTTGCACTCGAGTGCAAAGATTTTTCACCTCGTGCTCTTTTGATTCCCTCGCTATCGCTCAGGATTCTAATTTTTGAAATCCTTCGCTTGCTCGGTTATCAAAATTGAGCACGTGGTTAAAAAGCAACTTTGCACTCTTGTATAACAAATAACTATTATAAATAATAACGACTCCCATGATTTTGATGAAATTTGGTATGTAGGTAGATTCGGAGACGATAAATCAATCTTACTATGGAAACTAACGTGGTTTTCACACATTTTTTTAATAAAAACTACGGGCCACTCACGCCTCTTTGTGTGAGGCGCGTCACCGATCGAGAGTGACGTTTGCGTTGCCTTTGAAAAAAAGCGCCGAATGCGGTTGAAACTATAGTCAGATATTTCGACTCTAAACAGACGTGAGTGACCCGAAGTTTTCATTTTTTTAAAAGTATATATATATCTAGTTTCATTTTTAGTAAACCCAGGTTTGACAAATAGTATCGTCATAAAAAAATCTAGTACTCACTAACAAACGGAGCTCAGTCGTCCAGGTGCATGGAATTAAATACAATCCTTCAAAGAAACATAAACAAGCATAGCTCTTTCCTTTGCTAGCCGAGTGACTTTAGTCTGTAAATCGTTCTGTTATTTCTCCCTGGTTCTTTATTACTCCACAAAAGAAAAAGCCTAGCGTTTTTACGTACTTGATGTAAATGTAGATATAAACGTATATTATGTGTATATATTATATACATTATATTCGATCATCATAAGTTAACATACAACGAACCCCTGACCCTTCCACCGAACAATAAAAGAGCATCAATAGCGGCCGTCAATCTCGCGCTTTTCTCCATAAATATCCCAAATATGCAATATTTGTAAACATTATATGAAAGCGGCTACACAATAGAATCTAATAAATCACTCACGGTGGGTGAGAAATAATCGCAGACTATCGAGGTGTATTTTTGGCATCTATCTGAATTGATGAATTCCAAAATTAACTTCTAAACATTTAAGAATCAATTCATCTTGAAATTTTCAAGGCTAGAGTGAATAGATATCTTCTAGATCGTCGAGCTCCATCCTCGGCCACACCGTCGCTTAACATCAGGTGAGTTGGTGGTCAATCGTAGATCTATCTTGTATATATATATAATAAATGTAATAATATGAATTGGACTGACATGACATGGACCTTAAAATCGATTTTTTTTATTACTCTAGATAACAAATCAACAAAATACGCAATTATTAAAATCATTATTTCATCTCCTCATACTTTGTTAGTACAGCTACTGCTCATTAAGGAACTATTTAGCACTAATGTTGGTTCAATTTAGTTATTCTGATAAACATATACTTTTTGTTACCTAACCTGTATGCCCTACTGCTGGGCAAAGGTCTCCATCGATTCTTTCGATTCTTCTCTATTTTTTTTTATTTTTTTATAGAAGATAGATCTACGATTGACCACCAACTCGCCTGATGTTAAGCGACGGTGTGGCCGAGGATGGAGGTCGTCGATCTAGAAGATCTATTCACTCTAGCCTTGTAAATTCCAAGATTGAAGAAGTTTGTGCTGACATTGTGTCATTCGACCTAGGGTATGATTCTACGGAGGCGCCTCCGATCACAGAAACAAGAAGCACCCACTCTTTAGATATCTCTAGCCTGTTTAGGTAAATTCGACTTTCGTAACCCGGTTACTTCTATAAAAGCTTGGAAGCTTAAAAGCTTTGTACCCTTCTGACATGCAACACAGTATAGTGCTACGAATGCTGTCTTGTTTTTTTAAGTTTAACGAATCTATCTCGTAGATTTTACTTATTTTACCTAACATAAAAAATTTTCAGTGTTCGCGGATATAGCAAGGCTATAGTTTTCACTTTAGACTTATTTACCAATTACACCATGAAATATAACATACACTCCTTAGACGACTCTTACAAACTATACAGTTTGTAGGCGCCATACATTTTAATTTGTAGGTTAATAAGAGTTTATAACAATTTTATGACAAGTGATAATACTTATTAAACTTAGTAATGTATGCTAACTTGACGGCATTACGAAGGCTTACGTATCTTCTTAGTTTTAAACGAATGAGATAAAAATATATACAGCATAAATCCGTAAACCCATAGACAATATATTTCTACCACTATTACTTTCTAAGCTAGTAAAGTATCTGTATGCAGTAAACTAACGCTGCAGGTGACCATAGACACCACATACAGCATACCATCTCACATATTTATATAACAACTTAAGTATATGTAAAAAAAACACATAAACTTCATTCGAACTCATCTGCTTATCAAAAGGTCATCTTTTTTACTGTATATTACAATATTACATTCCTCGTAAACTTTGTAAGTCTAATGTAACTGGATCTATAAATACGACTACACAGCAGCTATATGACTACATAACCAGCATACCTCCGCTGTATCAGCAAGCCAGGTTCTGGTCCCAACCGGTCTGTTATCTAGAAATGAATCTGAATCCCGAGACGCAGATATTTACTGCACAAACAAACATTCTAAAATGCTTTTATGTAAATTGTCCAGCTTTTCTTCGCTCAGATGCAGTTATTTAAAATGCTGCTATCAGAGATAATCTGTAGATGGAGGATAGAGTGATTAAATTTAATGTTAATTAAATTATAGGAATCTATTAATAATATAAAGCATTTGTATTGTATGTATAGATGGCTTTAAATTACTATTTTTTTAAATGTCAGCGTTACGTTACTGTGTGTTAGGTAACTTATTTGTCTATTATCTGTAATGAACATGTCATGTCATCTTAAATAGTGCATCCTCTTTGGTATCATTACCGTTATACTCTGTCACTTTTTTGTTAATATTCTGTTTGGCAATTCCAGTTTCTTAAATCGATTATATTTTCATTATTTTAGTTTTTACTTTGTAAATTAATATGATTTGGCATGCAAATTAATATCAAACAAAATGTTTCTAGTGTAATACGGATGAAAATGATGTGATATTTGTTTTCAGAGCATGGTTTTATTTGTATAAGTACTGTAAGTAGCGTTAGGTTATGTTATTGCCACAGTTATTATTACACAGGTCATTTTACTGTTGACAAGACACTTAGACTTTATAAACTTACTTATTAATAAAAAAATAATTATTTAATTACTTAACAGTTCTTTAGATTTAGATAATACCATTTTCTTAAATTGTGCATGCCGTTAGGCGGAATATGGCGTTCTTGTTCGTTATTTTCTTCCAACTCAGTACACCCATGTTCGCAATTATTTGAATTTGAATTTGATTATTTTTCTCGTACATTATAATTCAACACTTAGTCGAAAATATATGAGTAAGTTACCAGTCATGACCATAATGGTACTGGTCACATGCTATGAGCATAATAAGACAGCTCAGTCACCCAACTGTATGGAGAGGACTATGCTCAGAGTTTTGCGACGAGAAGACGAAATAGAAATTAATAGACCCGTAGATGAATGAAAATCATCGACATAGCACAACGGATTAGCGAGATGAAATGGAAGTGTGCAGAGTAAAGCTGAATAGTTATTTAGTGGAGAGCATGCATATGCGCATGTAGCGATGGACATCCAACTTATAATATTTGGCAAGTACATTAAATACAGAATCCTAAACAAGAATTTCTAATACGAGCAATAAACCCCGCGAGCACAAACTTATTTGCAACAAGTAATTGTGCAAAAAGTTGTGCTCGCAAAGTCTACTGTTCGTAAAACTACTAGTTACGATAATTATTTTAGAAATACTGATTTGTCAGAGACTGCAAAAAGTGATATTCTATTATTTAAAAAAAAAAAAGCATATAGACACTGAGCAAGTAAAATTAAACGTAGCTAATGAACTAGGTAATGTCACATGGTCGGTCGGTCAGTCGGTTAGAATCGGTCAAATCTGTAGACTGTAAGCGGTAATATTATAAAACATTATAAATAATGTACGTCCATACGTATACATGTATCCTAAAAACATTACTATCCTTAATGTCGGATATAAAACATAATGATTTATGTAACGGTCCAATTCCAAGATATCAGGCATTTATAATAGTTTGGAGTTAACTTGTAATATTATACTCATTAAAATGTAAAAATCCAGATAACAAGGTTATCCTTTATCATAAAGTTGAAGGAAAAATATGCGACAATCGCAAAATATAAGAAATAAACAAGAAAAACATGTACCAAAAGTAAGCACAATAACGTACTTTTGATACCTGTTTTTCTTCGAGCTCAAGGTTCCTTCTAATTTATGTAGTAAGTTTATTTTTAACCGGCTTCAAAAAGGAGGTAGGTTCTCCATTCGAATGTATGTTTTTTTTTAATGTTTGTTACGCTATTACTTCGCCAATTATGAATTGATTTTGACGATTATTTTTCTTTATACCTGACTGCATAAGAAGGAGGGTTATGTTTTTCGAATGTATGTATGTTTGTATTTATGTACATATATATCAAATTCAAATTTATTGTACTTTTTCGTAATACACAAGTGATTTTACTAGAATGCGCATTTATAATCTTTTACGGTGATTTCCCGCATACTTTTTCACCTTTATACTTAGGCTATGTTTGTCCTTATAATTATGATTTTGACTTGGACAAATGTCAAAACTTGACATTATTTATTTATTTAGTTTATTGGTGCACGAAACAGAATACAGTCTTTACAATTTTTACAATGTACAATTCATAATTTGGACCTAAACTATATTCTTTAAATGTATACACAACATGTTATGAGTACAATTACAATAATAAGATTTTCAGTTTCAAAAGGAAAAGAAATAAAAAGAAAATTGGTAACATCACTTGATTAAATTAAGTTAATTGAACTTCATCATCATAATCATCATAAGCAGCAAACACAATATTTTTAAGGTCTTGTTTCAATTTGTAATTTTTTTGATTGAAGACATCAATTGAATCATAGTGTTTTTTTAGATATTTCATTGTATTGGAGACACATTCTTATTAGGGTTATAGAAAGAAGCATTATTATTGTACACCCCTAATTCGAAAGTATTTGCAAATCCATCGCGCTTTCTGGGCTTAATGTTCATGCTGATAAACATTGGCAAATCCGCGAATCGTCCGGGTCTAATAATAACAAAACAAGCATAAGTATCCTTCTGATGTAACATATGTACATTAAAGATTAAACAAATGGGAACGAAAGCTTATCGATATTGTGTAATTTATTATCACCACTTTCTTACCTAAAACAGCTTATCATTGCAAGCTATTCACAAAAGAAATACCCAGTATGTCAATGGGCCGTACATGATATATATTAGGGGAATATTATAGGAACACGGCACATTTTAGATCTATCTTCGAGATAGAAGCGAAAGCGTTACGGTGTACTCCTGTACGTACGTACAGCTAAGGACAAGTGTAATAGCCGCTCCGAACATATGCAGACATTCAGGGGAAGACCACACCGTCGCTTAACATCAGGCGAGTTGGTGGACTCAGTTAGGACTCAGCTTAGGGCCTGATACCGACATCAAAAAAAAAATAGTTGTTGTACGTACCTACTTAGGTAGATGCCCAGTTTTGATGTAATTTTTCTCCCTTTTTAGTTAATTAGATTGTTTTGAATTAGATTATTTTTAATTACTATTATTTTTTCTACTAATAAAAATAATACAACTCGCAAAAATAATAAATTTTGTTCTTCAGAAGACTGTGTTAATGGCTTGGAGTGTAGCTCGTAGCTACAATATTTGTTTCGTATGATTTCAATAAACGGCCTCCCTTAGAGCATAAATAATGCATGTCGAATTTTGTACGGGACCCGTACTGTCAGATAAAGATCGATAATAACACGCAATGTACCCGATCGCGGTAGAGAAGGTCACCAAATATATATTGATTTTGGGTTCAGCATAGGCCACAGCTCACCTGATGTTAACGCATGAAGGATGACCAAACTGCTTACGGCCTTACCGAAAAACGTTACTTAACTTAAAGCAATGCTTAACATATTTTGTCAACTTCTCGCTGACACGTGGTGATACTTGCGGAAAGAAGAATTTAAGACGTTGGTTAAAGTTAAGTAACGTTTTTCGGTAAGGTTCTTAGTGCTTGCCGACAGATTTCACAATTGTTTGGTATCCCAGTATTGCCTTTTTGTTTTGGATACTGTGATCGATATATACAGTCCGAATAGTATTAAAAAAGTCAACTTAAAGCTTAAACTAAAATTTAAAAACCGTCAGGTCATAAAATTAAGTAAAATATACGCGATAGATTCGTTAACAATTGTTTAATTTCTATAAGGATTCCCTGTTTACTACGGAACTCTAAAAATAAATTGTAAATAATCCGACAATAAAACGTTTATTTTATTCTGTTATATAGATAATTAAATTGTATTCTAAAACCTTACCGGGCCGTTTAGGTTGTTTTCTCCACTCTATTTAATTTAAAGTTCAAGGTCATTGTTGGAAATCGAATACACGACCTCCGGATAACGATATCCGGAATCTGATTTCAAAATAAACCAGTGCAATGTTTTGCCTGCATAGATTTACATGTGGTTAAAAAAAAAAAACAAATAAAGTTTCGTCACTGGCTCGCACCAGTACTGTATTGATGTTGGTAGTTGGTACAGAAAGCTTATTAACGCAAAGTATTTTTTTCCACCATCAAAATAAATCTTACTGCCCAAACAATAAAGATATAAATGACACGGCTCAAAAAGCATGCTGAATGGTCAAGCTGAGTCACGAATCAGAGAGGAAGTAGGACAGAGCGGTTTTGATATTTATCCGGTACGAATTTTCGACGCCCTGTTCATTCACTGTTTAATCGTTGATCAAAGATATGGATAGCGGTTCTGTGGTTAAATAAAGGATTTGTGTGGTTGACTTTTGTGGAATTCAGATGATCAAGATTGTTCAGACGAATTATGATTACAATGGTGGCTATTTATTTGGTTGTAGATGAGTTTTGATAGAATAGACAAACTTTCCAATGGGTTTTGGCTTAAGATTTTTTGTACGTAATACAGTATTCTATTTTATAGGTCATATATAATACACATATAATATATTTACTTGTATGAATGTTTACTGTATTTGTTGTAAGCCGAATTCGATTTACCTCCTCTACATTTAAGATTTTGATATTTTGCATGTGACTTTAAAATTGTTCATTTTTTTTATTCGTCGATAGGCTTGCGCTTGACCGTCAACTCACCTGGTGTTAAGCGACAGTTACGGTCTACGATGGAGCGCGCTTGCCTAGAAGAAACCTATTCACTAGCGATTTGAAGACACCTAGATTATATCTATTCGGAAAGACCCATTCAGGAAGCGCATTCCACATTTTGGCGGTACGCACAATATAATATATTGATAAAATTAATTATTAATTGCTGTAGCTGGGCTGGTCTTTTATATACATAAGCCAAATTTTGATAGTAAATTATACATGAGCTAATAGAAAAAGATTGCATTATCTTATCTGTAAGGATTATATTCTCTTTGGTACACGGTTTAGTAAATCAAACGCTGGCTCTAAAATATATATATTTTTTACTTAGTTGATTTAGTAACTAATGCATTTTATCCAAGTATATTTGACGACTACTTTGGCTTAGTAGTGGCACATCCATCTTAAAAACAGATACTTCTGGGTTCGATCCCCTGCCATTGATATTTGAATTAATGAATCATTCACTGAAATAAAATCACCTTCAAACGTATCTATTGAGTGTATGTTATAATATATATATTTTAATACCTAATGTTGCATTTGCCAGGGTACATACAGACGTGGCTATAAGCATGCGAAGTGTTTAAAATGTCGGGGCTTACAACTAGTATATGTTTTGTGACGTGACAACGTCTAATAAATCGATGAACGCCGGCTGCACGCACGAAAAAGTATGACTCATTGTCCCGTTACATCATCATCATTTCATCAATGTTTTGTTATGACGTTGTCACGTTAAACTATCGTCTGTAAGCCGACTTTACAGAAACCCATTTTTTTATCAGCCCTGTTTGTACAAACTGTCCCACTGCTAGGCGCGGGCTATCTTCTCATTGTGAGAAAGGTAAGGCCATAGTCTAGTTACTAAACTAGTATATGTTAGTAAACTTAAAAACATTAGACATAAAAAACGCCCAAACAGATACTGTTGAATCATAGCCTCGAACGCTCTCGATCAAATCTTCTTTCAAACAAAAAAGTAGACATAATTGGTTCATTGGTTTGGAAGCTCCGATGCCACAAACAGACACAGATACTTTCGTCAAACTTATAACGCCCATCGTTTTTCGCCAGGGTTTAATTTTATGTAAAACAAATGCGATAGATCCATTCAAGTAATTACAATTCCATTTAGTTACAATTGTAATTACTTGAATTGAATTATTACCTACAGCAAACACTGTCGTTTCTACAGAAACAAAAATCACATAATCATATTTAGAAAATTTAAGTGGACTGGAAACTTAGCGCTCTATAATAATAGATAGATAGATAGATAACTCTTTATTAAAAGACCACATTATACAAACACATTAAAACGATAATATTACTATGGCTAATCTTTCAATAGGCAGCCTTATCGCTTAAAGCGATCTCTTCCAGGCAACCATGTACGGAGTAGGATAGATGGCACTGATAGTGGCTTTTAAAACTAAAACATAAAAACTTGCGTATACATAAGTGAAAATACTACAGAAAAAACTAATAAAACAAAATAATGACAGTCACTTCACCTATAAATACACTCAATTGCAGAGATGTCTGAATCAAATTCATAATCCAAGTTGTCTTACAGAAGCACCAATGCTATTGTAAAAGTATTTTAATCAAAGCGCGCATTCGCTTGTAATAAGTACTTTCTCCTTACCATTTCTTTCGAGACTAGTTCGATTGCTTTACTTTTGCTCGAGCTAAAAAGTTTTTATTGTTTTTACTTTTTCGATTTTGGCTTAATGAAGTTATGTTGAGTGCAGGGAATAACTTGGTTGGTTATGGTCGATTTGTGTTTTTGCGATAGTGCTGTGGTTTACGTTTTGTTCTTAGAGATGAATTGAACATTTCCCGATAATAATATTTGCTAAAGTTTTTGCGATTATTGAAATATACGCGATTAGACAATATCCGTTGAAATTTGTTTAATTTCAATTATTTCACGATATTGTTATTTTACCCTAATATTTGGTGTCCATGCTTTTATATATATCAAAAATGTGACTATTCATTTCAAAGTTATAACAAAGAAAGAAAGAAAATGTTTTATTTTTAATACACTACTCTGCAATGGGAACAACCACAAGACAAGAAAGAACACAGAACAAACACAAAGTAACAATAGAAAAACAACAAATAACAATATAACAAACAACAAAACAAAGTAACATATTTTTTTTATTGCTCCAAATTGATTTCGATTGTTCAAAAAATCATTAATATAATATTTAGGATTAAAACGAATAATGTTTAGGTCAGTATGTTTTTTTTTTCTTTTCTATTATAAGGCACCCAAAAAGGTAATCTTTTTACTTTTGTTAGCAGCTTGAAGTTAGGCGAGTTGACGTCCAAGTTTTATCAGTTTTTTATTTAAAATCTAGTGATAATAAAAAATGTTGAATTAAGCCGTCTTACTTATAAACGGTGAATAAGCGCATTTTAGTTAAACAATGTTTTGTTCCGTTTTCGCACGTGTCAGGTTCCCGTCTGACAGAAAGTGACAAGTCCTTATTCAGTGAACAAGATTTTAACATGCGTTTATAAGTAAGACGGACTTCCGTCTTTAATAATTTTTTTATTAATTTTTTATTTTTATTTATTAATTGTGTCACAAATAAAGGAAAATAGGCGAAATGGAAGGCTGTAGGTAAGATTATATTATTAGAGTTTTAGAAAAAATCAAAATATATAGATGTTCAAGGTAATCAAATGAGAGCAAAGCCTGGGAATATTACTGTAGTGCTTAATTCTGGTACTCTGCATAACAATTGTGTACTTACTTTCTCTTTCTTCTTTCAGGTCTTTCCGAATAGACTTTTGCTTTTGTCTATAGCTCTTAAAAATCTACACAATACTTGAAAGCTTTCTAAAACAACAGGCATTAAGAGCACGTCGATTATTCAAAAACTTCAAACCTCGAAACAATAGATATTAATCTCCCTCCAAAAATCCAATACCCGTATTAAAAAGTTCCCGATTCACGTATACCGGATGTCGAAATCAAAGGGACAGGGCCATTCAGTCCCTTTCGAGTTTAAATCGCGGTTTAATGCCAAAACAAGACTTATTGTACCTAAACAAACTTAATAATACACTTCCTGTTATCATTTATCAACCTTATGGTGAAGAGAATAAAGAAGAATATAAAATAAAGGTAGTGGATGAAGAAAATTCTTTCATTGACGCTATAGTCTCGGACGGAACTCGTAAAATCGAAACAGAACGCCGATATAAAAGGAAGGCAGATGAATATCGAGATGAGAAAACCGCTATTATGCATCGGACTCACGGAGTACTGGGGTAGCTAGCATGAGATGCATTAATTACATCCTAGAACCAATGCAAATAATGTTATTTAGATAAGCTTACTTATTTTCTGAAATCGTCTGATAGGGCTAGACAGGTGGATTTTTAAGTCCATGGATACTAGTAGAGTAGAAAAGGAAATGTATAGTAATGACTAAGCTAACGAAATTTTAGGTAACGAACACAAAGAGTTTTTGGGAATAGAAACGCTTCGAAAAGTTTGCCATTTGTTTAGGCCCCCCGAACTGTCATTGAGCTTTGGATGTTTCATTAAACTTTTTGCCTCTAATTGAGCCAGTTCTTGAAATACTGCACCAAGGCTCTTGGTCACTGGCACAGCTGCTGTTCCACTGACGTAAATCGTAGAACGTAACAATTAAGAACTGTACTCGCCGGGAGCTTCCTTTTCACGACCTAGCAATTGTTGAGCATTTTTACTCGCGTCTATTTTCGAGTACTAAATTTCTGTTATTCGGTGAATATAAGTACATTTAAACGAATATTGTTTTTTTTATATATCTTCGAGTACTTTTCTCGTGAAAGAAATGTTTGGGTTAGGGATAATTTGCTATGTTACGCGAGCAAATTATGCATAACTAACCTAACAAATGCTTGCTTACCAAACATCGTGTAATGAAACTCTTCAATACTGAACTGGTAGAAAAAGAAAATCATAGAATGTACCAGTTGCTTCTCTTCCCGGGCATACTGAAAATGTCATTAAGGGACTTGAGGGACATTGCTATTTATGTAGGCGATTGGCTGACCCCCTATCACTCTAAGCCAATATGACATCTTACCCTCGTATCCCCTCTTACCCTCTTATACCCTATCCGTTCCATGTAACCCTCTAACCACGGTCAAATGTGGCGTTAAAAGGCCTCATGGTCTTTGACATTCTGCCTATCCCGCAAGGGAAAACGGCGTGATTGTTTGTATGTTGTATGTATAAGAATATTCGCAGTAAATACTGTATTTCAGACGTAAATTATTGACCTCACACATGTATTTGAAATGCTCTTTAAGGATCCAATTTAAACCATTAGAAAGTTCAAGTGGCAAATCTTCGGTTCTATAAATCAAACCGGGGGCCTTATCGGCTAACTGACTGATTATGAGCTTCATAAGACCACAAAAAGCTAAATGACTATTGAACTTCATCTTGAAGAATCAACAAAACAAAACAGGTATTTAAGCTTAGAGTGAGGAGTCTAGTTTCGACAACAATGAAGTTCATTATCATAGACTGAAAAAACCTGTACCTCCATGGTAATATAGTCACAAAATTACATACATACAACTGAATCTTAAATTATGGACAAGTGTAAGTTGTCCTTTATCGTTTTCAAGATTTTAACCGTAAAATACAACATTTTATCATGTTTACAGAGAAGCTTTAAACTTTTCCACCAATCGGCTGAGCTGACTGCGATCACCGTATGTCCCAGTTTAAAAGAGCAACGAGACGCACCAGTTTTATTCTTGCAAAAAAGAATCTCACAATTTCATTCTGTTCTCGGTTCTCTCGCGAAAATTTATTTCAATGGAAATAGGCAGAGAGTTCACTCATCACAGGGAAAGGACTATTGGGACAGATAATTGGAATCATTTATGCAAATAAAAAAAATGCAGCGTGATATCCTAAACGAGCGCGCAAAAAATGACCAGTTTATCTTATCTCGCGAATGTGTCGTTCATGCAACAAATTTTACCGAAGTTGTGCTCTCACGTTTCGGAGAGATTCGGAATTATTCTCAATTGCTACAATATTTATCAGTATAGAATATTTGGTTACAAATTATGTGTCTAATACAGCTAACTATGGTCTATGAATTAGGGTCCATTCTCAAGGCACCACTGAACAAATTAAGATTTCTAAAGTAACTTAATTTTAAAAAACATAAATTAAAAATAAATAAATTCACATAAGTTATGATGTTCAACTACGGAACTTTATATCGCACGTTGTACGACACGCACTTGGTCGTTTATTTGAATTTAGTGGTCCTTTTAGAATTAATCCTATTGTCTTCCATAACTTATCGATTGGTATAACTGATTTACAATTCCGTTCCAAGATTTGACCCACAAATACTAACTTTGTTAATTTCAAAATGAAGTAAGTTGAATAGAAGCCAGCAACAATCATAGTGGCCGGTAGCTCTCCGCCCACGATAAATCGTACCTACTCGGCCAACTTTGAGAAAGGATTTCAAGTTCCATGTCTTAGCTATAACTCGTTGTCCTTTGTACGGAACCATCTCGGCTTCCAGATAATTACAATCGAATGGCCAGTCGAAAGTTTTACGTCTACCTCGTTAATCTAGTTTTGGTAGAATCTCGATTTTTCGAAAATTTTCACACAATAGATACCTAGTATTATTTTATTAATCCTGTACTAAAAATAATTTTGTTTCGAAGTATAGGTATTAATACTGACTCTTATATCCGATTTCGCAAGAAGAGAGTACAGTTTCTCAAATGTATATATGTATAGTATGTATGTATCTATATAAAACTTAAGTAACGATGTATATAAATATAATAAAACATGTTTGCAAAAAACAAAAATAAAATTCAAGCACAAAATAAATAATGTTTTTTTTTTTTAAAACTTCAACCGAATTTAAATTACATCTGATTTTCTTGTATGACATATTTTTTCACTTATTTGGTTAACCGTTATTGATAAAAAAAATACGGGGCTAATTTAAAAACCTACAATCTTGGAATTTTCAAGGCTAGAGTGAATAGATATCTTCTAGATCGACGAGCTCCATCCTCGGCCACACCGTCGCTTAACATCAAGCGAGTTGGTGGTCAATCGTAGATCTATCTTCTATAAAAAAAAGAACATAACAAATAAAAAAACACCAAATCAATTGATAGACGGAGATGAGAACAACCGAAATGAGAACCTCGTTTTTGAACTCGGTTGAAAAATAACACAATACTTACATGTTTTTTATCCACCGACGCAATTCATTATGTTCATATATGTATAGTGAATAATTTTAACGATTATATAAAACCTTAAAAAATAATTTCAGCCCAGTTATATCCATTTCAACCCACTTACACCCATTTCCATTTTTTTTTGCTAGCGTGTAAGCGCTCTCTTGTTAATTAGTATTTTAGTATAGTGGTGTAAACAATAAAGAGTTTATCTATCTATCTATCTTCCACCCAGTTTCATCCATATCGACCCACAAAAACCTGTTCGAAACAGGCGCATCCATTCATTTGCCAATACATATATATCATCAAAACGTTGTATGTAACCGGGTAAGGGTCAGGCCCCGCCGTTATCCCGCATGTTCCAGAACCTTCTCCAAAAATATAAACACCATAAATGGTTGAGAAGGAAGCCCCATTAACCAACCGCCATTCATCTTCCCTTATTATTTTTCAAGTTCATCCATAGGTTGCGCAATCGAAACTGAAGGTAAGGTGGAATTGTAGTCAGTATTACAGCTGGCACCGTAGGGCATAATTAACGTTTATTCCCAGTAGTACAATTGACAGTTCAATTGATTGAACTAATAAGACTTTTAATTCCCACTAGTTCAATTAATGGCGGAGGTCGTTAACCTAGGAAAGAAATATCGATAAGTAATTGATTATCATACATTTAAAATTAAATTCTGCTCAAACTCCCTGTCGGTAATTACGGTAATAATGCACTCGGATTTTAGGTGTTGGAAAGTAATCGTTATTTTAGATAAGTGTTCAAGAGTGACACGCGTAGAGTAGCTAGTAGGGTTCCGTAGCTAAAGCTGTAATTTCGACCATCGTACGTCTCGCTTGCGCATTATTATTGAAGAAATAAAATGACTGCATGTACTTTAAAAAAAAACGTCGTTTGTAAAACTAGAAAACAACATCTCAGATATTATATATTTTATAACGAATATTTGTGACGTTATTTTCTAGTTTTACAAACGACGATTTTTTTATAAGTTTATTCAGACATTTTATAAGTATATAAACCACCGTCCTTATTATATTACTGTTAGTTTCTGTCCATCCAAAGGTTGCCTGGAAGAAATCGCTTAAGGCGATAAGGCCACCCCTTGTACTACTGTTAATTATATTATTGTTTATTTTTAAGGTGTAGATACAATAAAGCAATATATTATTATTATTATTTATATTTTCAAAAAAATTGGGTATGCGCGAGCGAGACGGACGATAGTAGAACTACGGATTCGCGGCTCCGAATCCAATAAAAGTTGTTCGACTTGACAATTGAAATAATTGAAGCTCCCCTAGTGAACAACTTAAGAAGTAAGGATTTTTTGAAACCCCTCATTGCACAAAATACTTATCATTTTTTTTATTAGACCTCTGCATTTACCTCTATTAGACCTCTGTTAGAATACTGCATTCTACGGCAACCGGAGGCACGGACCATTTCAAAAGAGTTGTTTATAGCACCATCTCGGAGGTTCCACAAATGATAAATCACCCACTCCACGTCTACTGAAGATATTTCGTGTGTTCCCTCGCTTCAGTATTTCAGCTCTCAAACAGAATTTAAAAGGCTTCAAGAGCTGGAGAGGATTTTATACATTTAAGTCTTGGAATAGTGATGTTACTCGGATCTGTATTAGTTAATGGAAAGTAGGCTTCAGTATTAAGAAACACGTAAAAGGCGGAGCTTTCTGTATGTAGTCTGTTTTATTTTAGAATATAACAAAGATTTATTCAATAAAGAAAATATAACTTTTTTACTAAAAATTTGTTGTTTGCGCTCGGGGCGGGTGGTAGTTTGGATACATCACATTTTTAGGATTCTGTAGTATCTACGAGGAATCTTTATAAATTCTTCATGTTCGTCTGTCTATTTGTCGGTATATCAAAGCCATTTCTAGCACCAAGTAAATTAAATTTGGTATGAGAATGTGTTCAGCATACCAGCGTGCCGCAGCATTTGAACCCAGGAGCTGCGGATCGCAAGTCAGACGGCCTCCAGACTAGGTTGTCAGAAATTTCTAAGCGCTCTCTTTCTTGTTACCTTTCCACGATCAAAAGGCTAAGCCGATCGTTATGAATTTTGGTACAGGGATAGCTGTGATCTTGGAGACGGACATAGGTTACTTTTTACTATCATCAACCAGTTTTCATTACTATGCGGTTGAAACTACGAGACGCAGCTAGTCACTAAATGTATTGAAATCACGTAATCGATATTTAGGTATGTATTGTACTCCAAAGATATCGCCAATAGCAGCATGAACTTCGGTGAAATCAACACGTGTAACAAAAACAACAAACAGTTGTAAATCAAAATATCTGAACGGAACCCGATAACTAGTTTAATGAACAACATTGTACGGGGTTCAGAGCGCATGTAGCGCTAACTTGAGAAGATTTAGGTGCTCAGCACACGGACCGACTTTAGTTGACGGAAGTATCTACTTTTATTGTTTGTCTTTTATTGCCTCCCACAGCCTAAACGGCGTTATTGATTTTGATATAGCTATATGTGTCGTTAGATTTGTCTTTAATTCCCAAATGTCTTAGGCTATATTTTTAAGTAATAATAATAATAGCAAGAGTAGTAGCTTGATGACACCGAAGCAGAAGAGTACCAGCTTGACGACTTAGAAGTAGACAAGAGTACCAGCTAGAAGATCTCGAAGCGGAAACACACTAGATATATAAGTATAAGCTTAGATTAAAGTTTTTGAATATGAATTTCTGCAAAGTTCTGCAAGATTCAATCAATTTTATAATAATAGCGTAAAACTTTCAACTTTGTTAAAAAAAAAACTCACGTTATTTAATAAACTACGTTATGACATACGGCACAGAAACGTGGTCCCTAACTATGGGCCTTATAAGGAAGCTCAATGTCGCGCAACGAGCTATGGAGAGGGCAATGCTCGGAGTCTCTCTACGAGATCGAATCAGAAATGAAGAGATACGTAGATGTACAGGAGTCACCGATATAGCACAGCGGATTAGCAAGTTGAAGTGGCAGTGGGCAGGGCACATAGCACGTAGAACTGATGGCCGATGGGGCCGAAAGGTTCTCGAGTGGAGACCACGTACCGGCAAGCGTAGCGTAGGAAGATCAGATATTTAACACCACAAGACACCCTCCGTTATCATCCAAACACGTACAATTAACGCTATCGGAAACTTATCAGGGGCCTGATAAACGAGTTAACAACCTCCGTCGCACGTGGAGCCCATTGTGCAGTACCTTGGGGCAGGAAGACACCAGAAGGCCCCTTTGTCTGCGCCCTGCGGAACCCCGGAAATGTTCCTAAGCCTTATTGTAATGCCTTATGGTCGAGAATTCAACAGGTTTTGGAAGCGTCCAGGTAGACGGCGCCTTTGATTTGGCAGTCAAAAAAGGTTCGGTTTTGCGGGAGACGGTCTTTTTTGTTTGATGCGTGTGGAGAGGAACACGGTAGGTTTGGTCGGGATGGTGAAATTGATAATTATATACCGAGTTTGGGACAAAAGTTTTATTATTGTGTTGTTGAATAGCAAAACGTGAGGTTTTTAGAAAGTTTTTTTTTATGCATAATAGATCTACGATTGACCACCAACTAGCCTGATACTAAGCGACGGTGTCGACGAAGATGGAGCTCGTCGATCTAGATTCTAGTAGATCTAAGATTCCAAGATTGTGGGTCTCAGGAAACAGAGATGTGTAAAGATAAATCCACCGCTGTTTTCATGTTATTAACAGTTCTTAACATGAGCATTTTTAGGGTTCCGTAGTAACTTTGAGAAACTTAGTCTACCTGTCTGTCTGTCTATGTCATAACATTTTACTCGGATACTAGTATCGTTACTAATATTATACTTAATAGCGAAAGTTACTCTGTCTCTCTGTCTGTTTTCTCTTCATGACTAAACGGTCAGCCGTTTAGTCATGAAGAGGTAACAATCATATACAGATGACTTAGTAATTTTTTTGCAAATTTTTTAGGGTCCCGTACCCAAAGGGTAAAAACGGGACCCTATTACTGAGACTCCGCTGTCTGTCTGTCCGTCCGTCTGTCCGTCCGTCAGTCCGTCCGTCTGTCACCAGGCTGTATCTCATGAACCGTGATAGTTAGACAGTTGAAATTTTCACAGATGATTTCTGTTGCCGCTATAACAACAAATACAAAAAATAGAATAAAATAAATATTAAAGGGGGCTCCCATACAACAAGCGTGTTTTTTTTCTCGTTTTTGCTCGATATTGATTACGGCAACCTACATACGGTATAATTTGTCTAACAAATCTACGGATACCTACACGGTATAATTTGTCAAACAAAATTTCAAATTGTACTTTATCGTACGCCTTGGTCATATCAAGTAATAAGCCTATCGCATATTTTTTCGCTTCGATGATAATTGAGAACTTCTTGTATATAATTATAACTAGGGTCGTTGACCTTTTTCTAGGGAATCCATTTTGGTTTGGTTTTTATTTATCTCTTATAACAAAATGGAATATCGTTTGTTGACTGCAGTGTCAAAAATAAATAAGTCTTTACCTTATTGAATGAACCCATAATCTTCTGATTGTAACCGATATTTTTATCATTCTTATCCTGTTAGATACAGAAAGGAACTGACGAATATCTTTTGTACAATATTCGGTTCTTGGGCGCAAAAAAACGCTACCTGTTTTACATTGTGCGACGGGAAGTGAAGGAATAATACCTGTGCCAAGGTCATATAGACTGAATGACCAGTCCTAGTGTCAGAGCTGAGTGTTGTAGTACGACCATTGTCCATCTCGCTCACGCATACCCAAATTTTCGCAGATATCAAATTACTGTGTATACGTATAAAAAAACGTTGTTTGTAAAACTAGAAAATAACAAAATAACATCATTAATATTCCAATTCGATCCAAGTTAATTTTCATACATATTCATACATTCAGAAATTATTTTAAAATTAAATGATTTTTATCTATGGAAATACATAGATCAAGTTAAAACGTTATCGCGATACGAAGCGAAAAGTCGCGAATCGGTTAACGTTCAACTGCGCTTCAGCTGAAGTTTATTAGTGCGCCGCGGAGTTTGCTGTACCCATACAAGTGACAATACTAGTTATTCCACACGGTTCCACCAGCGTGATTTATAAAAAACGATGATGATGATTATCTAATACCTACGAGCAATTCTTGTATATATGTATATGTGTATCTTGTAATCTGAATCTCGGCAACGGCTCCAACGATTTTAATGAAATTTGGTTTGTAGGTAGATTAGGGGACGATAAATCGATTTTGCTAGGTTTCATTTTAGTGAACCCGGATTTGCTCGTATTTTCAGTCATAAAAAATCCGAGTGGTGCTCGGTCGCCTCTGATTAATTCGTGTTCTTGTAAACGAGCAAGTACCTTTTAAAACTATGTACAACAAAGCAAAGGAGCACAAACATAAATGAATGTACTTTACTAAACTACTACACAAAAAGGTAAACTGATTACCTTAAAGCCACGAAGGTCTAAATATAATCCAAATGCGCAAATCTACTACCGGCTGGCAACGTACCTAGCATGCAACATTTATGTCATTCGCAGCATTCGCATAAGTTTTTGAAAATGAATCAATATATTTTTTTTTTAATTCATGTTGTTCTCACAAGATTTCCAATAGTTAGTTTTGTTTTAACCCGCCTGTGAAAGAAAGACAGTATTGTTTTTACCGACTTCAAAAAGAAGGAGGTTAACAATTCGGCTGTATTTAATTTTTAAGTAACAAACAACAATGTTTGTTACTTAATTTATGAACTGATCTGAAACAATATTTTTTGTTCGATAGGATATATTTTCAGATTAGCCCCAAATAAATATTATTAAAATCGGTTTAGTAGTTTGGTTTTTAAAATCGGTTTAGTAGTTTGGTTTTTAAAATCGGTTTAGTAGTTTGGTTTTTAGAATCGGTTTAGTAGTATGGTTTTTAAAACAAAATAGGCCATTTTAAAGTTCAACTTTTAGTTTATTAAACTATAACTATTACTTCCGGAGTATTTAGGCAATTTTTTTTTAATATAAATACTTATACAGAAATATGCTCCATCGGCTGATTTGGGTAATATTTGGCGGATACATTTGCGGATACATTCAATTCTAAACAAGAATTTCGTATCTATCAAGACCCAAAATGTTGAAGTCACAGTTTGCGACCTTTAATGATAACAAGTATATATATTAAAAGAAAAACAAAACACCCGACTGCAGTAAAGCAGTTTTTGCAGTCTAACTTACGATTTCGTTACGCTTGATGCGCTGTTGAATATAAGTTTCTTGTGAGAAAGTATGCGTAAAACATATAAGTTATATATATATTCGTAATCACCGTTAAAAAATCTCTATTTTGATACCACACTTTTTATGAGATTACTTTTTGTCGCCAAAAATCCTTAATTTTGTTTTTTTTTTTATTTTCATGTACCCAGTGTCACTCTCACGACTAAGACGAATCTATTGACACCACTCACATCAAAATCGGTTAAGCCGTTTAGGCTCTAGGGCATGCCAAAGAAATATACATACATACATTCATACAAACATACATACACTCGAAAAACCTAACCCTCCCTACGCAGTCGGGTAACTAGATATGGGGTAAAATCAATGATATTTTATTTATCTATAGAGAGGCTATACTCATTGAGTATGAAAAGCATGGTGAGTTCAAACTTAGTTCTCAGCACTTTCGAAGATAAGACCACATTCATAAGCTCTTTTAGTATCTTGACCTTATTTATCTTGCTGTTGCACTTTCTAAACAAACAGGATGATATTGTCGCTTGATAATTGACGATTGATAATACAATTATTTCCGTAAAAAAAATATTAATATTGGAAGAGGAATGACGTTTTTTTTTTTTTTGTGAAATAACTATAGCTGTTGGCCCTAACGGCCTCTACAGCTTACCGGACTTTGGCGAGCGCAGAAGGCGCTGGGCCGCTTACAAACTAAAGGTTACGAGGGACTAGCTCAAGGGCACCTCGAGGGAGGTTCGGACCTCGGCTTGGGCCGTCGCCTGGGGGGGGGGAAGTCGAATTGCCGTGCGGCAACCCCGATGGGGTGTGCCCTGCGGCCCTATTGGGTTGAACTGGTTGACTATTTGGAGAGAATCTAACCGGTCTTCTACCAGACCTGGGGGTTCCTCGACCTCGCCGGCGAGGTCGGTGTGTCGTGTTTGTGTTCCTTTGGTAACCGACGCCTATACCAAAAACTGAGTATTTCCTGTTGCCTGGGGCTGTCGGATCGGAAGGAATGACGTCGACACAGTGGTATAGGTGTACTAGGCGCAAAAACGAGAAAAAGAGACGGCAATAACATGGTTTATGACGTAGTTCTCATTTGCTCACCTGTATATATTGATGTATTCCGTATTAACACACGCAGTACTACGCAGTGAGTGAATGTGCGAACTTTCATGACGTCACTGACCATACTCGCAGTGATCGCGTTTTAAAATAGGCAAATGCAAAACCTCAATAACTTCGTTGTTTTGTAACGGCTTACACTCGTTCAAAAGAATAAAATAGTCTAAAAAATGCAGTTCAAACGGTTATATACTAAGAATTTAAATATCTGTAGCGTGCATGAGACTGAGCTACTATAATAAAATACTATACAATATCTAGTTATGGTCTAGATATAAATGTATTCTCGCGGTTACTAAATCAACTTTATGCCTTTCACGTCTATGATTTCGTACCTTTTTTATGGCCTCTAAACCGCCTCTTTCCTCCCTTCCGATTCGGTACTAAAACATCTATTGTTCTATAGTTCCAAGCCAATACTCAAGAACATTCTTTGTGTTGAGTACACATTAATACTTTTTCTAAAAGCTTCGCTGAAAAAAAAGGCTAAAAGGTTATTTAGCTTAGAAAAAGTATTTTTTCCATGGCTGTTTTAAAGTCGATAATGTACTGAATATTCTTTATTTTAATAATATGTTCAAAAGGTTTGGATTAAATAAAATACAGTGTACGAAAGATTGAAGGAAGTCACATTAGTCATTTATACAGGATCATCATCACCATCATCTCAGCCCATAACAAGTCCACAGCTGGACATAGATTTACAAAAAGACCGATTGCATCCGTTTGTTTCCCTTGGCACTACTGCATGACACTACTACTAGTAGTGCCATCCAACGCCTTCCCGCCACTGGTATGAGGTCATCTGTTCATCTCGTGGCTATGGTCTTCCTACGCTACGCTTGCCGGTGCGTGATCTTCACTCGATAACTTTTCGGCTCCAACGGCCATCAGTTCTGCATGCCCTGCCCACTGCCACTTCAACTAGCTAATCCGCTGTGCTATGTCGGTGACTTTTGTACGCTCGAAATCTTTTTGCGAGACCGAATCAGAAATTAAGAGAAATAGACGTTAATAGACATAAGAAAATCACCGACATATCACAGTGGAGTAGCAAGTGGCAGTGAGCAGGGCATATATCACGAAGAACTGGTAGCCGACACCGACAAGCGCAGCGTAGGAAGACCAGCAGACAAGGTTGGCAGACTACCTCTTACAAGTGAATGGAAGACGACTTAATCCAAGCCGTTTTCATCAGGTGTTTTTTGGAAATCCATCTTGAGTGCTTTTTCTATGTAGTGATTTAAAGAACACGAAAATTTGTCACGAATGACGGAGCAATCGGTGTACATACAAATAATACATGTGCTAAGTATATATATTATATATATATTCCTTCCTTTAGTTTAAAAATCTGAAAAAACCGACTTCATAATTCAAATTTTGTTTACTTTGATGATATTTTACCAGATTTTTTTTTATATAATCCAAAGTACTGAACAGATTTTAGATAACATATTTTATAAGTATAAGGCCACCTATCAAACAAAGAAAGAATTATCAAAATCAATGTACAATTAGCGGAGTAATCGGTGAACAAACATACAAAAAAAAATACAGTCGAATTGATAACCTTCTTCTTTTGGAAGTTGGTTAAAAAATGCGTAGGTCTTATTTTCGCGTCCTCTAGTAACTTATCAGACACTTTAGCATATGTGTACGATGTACATAGTTTTAAAAGGGTAATAAATTCTACTTTAACACGTTCTCTGTACATTAACAGCTACATTGCACATAACACATTATCTTAGAAGTCCACGGCTGGATATAGGCCACAGACATAATAGACGACGCATGCGACTTCATTTATATGAAAACCTTGCGTGCCACATTTTTGATATCGACTGTGACGTCACACAAACGACTGGCCTTGTGGCTCAGTTGGTAGTATGTCTGCCTGCTGTGCCAGGCCCAGGGTAAACATTTGTGTGATGAACATGGATGTTTGTTCTGTGTCTGGGTGTTTCTATGTATCATATGTATATATTTACAACAAAAAAAAGTATATATGTATTCTATCAGCCATCTAGTTCCATAGTACAAGCTTTGCTTAGTTTGGGATAGATAGTGTTGTGTGAAATGTTCACTAATATTTATTTATTTATTTATTTACTGATGGAATGATCTATCCATGCGAAATCGATTCAACTTGTCCGCGCGCTTGTACGTTAGTTACTAAGTAGTTGATTAAAGTGTATATAGTAGAGGTATAGTTAAGTTCTTATTATAGTTTTTTCTTACACGTCGTTTCTGTGAATAAATAAACTTACCAAGCAGTAGTTGATTTATATATCGAATCGAAAGTATATATCACCTAAAATTAAAGAAATCTTAGGGCGTCAACTGTATGTTTTTATCTGACTGTTGACACGCTAGGTACATACATTTGGGGTATCTATAGAAGTCTATGATATCGGCATCCTATTAGATTTTAAAATATAAAAATTAAATTTGTTTTTAAATTTTGAACAAGTCTAAATTCGTGACACCCTACAT
Source organism: Lycia hirtaria (assembly GCA_947563715.1). Classification (NCBI taxonomy): domain Eukaryota; kingdom Metazoa; phylum Arthropoda; class Insecta; order Lepidoptera; family Geometridae; genus Lycia; species Lycia hirtaria. Next base: position 43,608,402 of record OX387379.1, read on the forward strand.
TCCTACAAAGAAACTTCGAAAGTTATTAACACCAACATTAAAGCACGCCGTGAGGGTTCCAAACCCATTTTATCCTCTTTACGACCCTAACAATGTCACCTTTAACGTTTCCAGTTCTACTTTGTCTACCTATATATAGGTTATATTATATTTTTATTTAGTTGTGTATATTATCGTAGACGCTTGTACATAAAAGGTTTGTAAAGTAACAGCGATTTTAACAATAAGTATTTAATCACTTTGTTGGAAGTTAAGGCAGCCTAATTATTAGACTTTTGGCTTGGTTTGTTGGCTATTTCCGATTCTATAATCATTATTACAATAAAAAAACTGAAACAACTCACTTCAAAATATGTACGTGGTTTTTTTACTCGAATCACATAATTTTTCCAGTTATTTTGGTCTAATTCCCAAACCATCAATCACATTTTGATAAAATTTCTAAGGGCCCAATTTGCAAGCATAACTTTCAAACAAAATATAATTTATAAATAATGGAATTATCAGGTAACAAAATAAAAAAAAAACAACCGAATTGAGAACCTCCTCTTTTTAGGGTTCCGTAGTAAACAAGGAACCCTTATAGTTTCACCATGTCTGTCTGTCTGGTCGCGTCTGCCGAGAAAGTAGTAAAATAAAATTTTGAAAAAAATTAGGTACTAAACAACGACGACATATTACCATAATGTTCCCGCCAGAATTCAAGAGTACAAAATCACGACCAGGGCCTCAAGGCTGCTAAGTGAACATCACTCGCTCGCCGCTCGCTGATACAATTCAAAGACAATTTCGACAAATTCTTAGTCTATTTGTATAATGTATTTGTATAAATAATATACTAGCAATTCCTCAAAATTAACTTTGAATCGTATCAGCGAGCGGCGAGCGAGTTATGTTCACTTAGCAGCCTTGAGGCTCAGTATGGCCAGGTAACAATAAGTATGACCTTAATCAATAAAATCGTTCTTCTCTCTCACTTACAAGGTTTAACTACAAGCAACCACATAAATAAGAGCTCCAAATACACCATAAACCTCTCCAGTCACTTGCACCGTTATATTTTTACTCGTACTTTATACCTCCAAAGATGAAATATATTCCGCCGGGAGAAGGATTATGATCAATTTTAGGGGTCCGCATATTTGCATAGGGCAGGCGTGCCGGGCCTTTGGGACGACGAGACGCGGGTTCTGCCGACGGCGATGCAATGTGACGCAACACAGAATAATCTAAGTAGATGGACAACTTTGTACTTTAAAAAAACTGTATATACATATTAGAGCACTTTCATTAAGTTTTTTTTTTTACTTTTCTTAAAAAATAACAATAAATAGACTTATTCAATGAAAACTCAATTAAAATAAGTAAAATCATTACAAAATAGTTACAAAGTCACACATACACATACATACATACATACAATTACGTCATCCGGCACCAAAAACTTGTTTTTGTGAACGTCACCAACAATCATAATAAAAAAATGAATTACCTATAATCACATTACTTCAGATGACCCGTCCCGCCCCGATGCAAAAGTTCCCATAATATTGACAGCATTACCATACTAAATAGCATTGGCCAACCTTTCCACCAAGAATGAAGCAGAACTGGTGTCACTACAGTAATTTTGAATCAAAAATAACTTAACGTGACAGCAGTTCAGTTTCATTCATGAAGAAGGCAACGACCAATTTTAGTTATTAAATTAATTAAATTTATTCGTAGATCGTCTGTGTCTTCAAGTTGTTAATCTGAACTTATCTAATCTGAGCCAGTACCCTGTTTGGGTCGGGTTTGTGGCCATTGTCTCAAGAGAAATGACGGACGGTCAGCCAGTGACGTGACATTTGATTAATGATTTTTTGGATGGTGAAGAAAATGTGAAGAATCCAAACGTTGGAAATCGTGGCCTTTTCAGATTAGATTTATGATTGCCATTTATTTTTTTAAAGTGACTGGGTTAAACAGAGTTAGTATAAGATTGTACCTACTTATTATAATTTTAGGAGTTCGACCTATAGATATCTTTTATACAATAAATAGTAGATTTATTTACTATAAAAAAATGGTTGTCTATAAAGTCGGCTTACGGACGAAAATTTTACGTAATAACGTCATGATAGATGCGTCACAATCCGAACACTTAAGCCGATCATGCCTCTCTATTGCTTGTTCCGCGTGCTCGCTTGCACGCTCGGCTCAGGCGGCTTTTTCGTGCGTGCAGCCGGCGTTTATCGATTTATAAGACGTTATCACGTCAAAAATAGTCTATGGGACTTTTACGTTTCACCACCAACTCCCGTAAGCGACGGTGTGGCCGAGGACAGAGCGCGTCAATTTAGAAGATATCATTGATTGAATTAATTTATCGGTCTATATTTAATTTTAGACCTTTATCGGTCTGGGGTAATCGATTTGCGTTTTGTGTAGTAGTTTCGTTAGTTAAGTATGTATAGTTTGTATATTGTTTTGTTGTGGTTAATAAAGGCACATGGACACGAAAACAAATAAATTGTAAAGCGAACGGTTGTGTGCAGTTTGCATCGGTTTCTTGTTGTATGACGTCGTCTGTCTGTCTATTGTTGATCGTCCTACACTGCGCATGCGTGCTCTCCACTCAAGAACTTTTCGGCCACAAAAACCACGTATTTTGTGAATTTGCCGTTCGTACTGAAATGTTGGAAACGCGCCACAAGCTCTCCGCTGGAGGCGATCGTGTCGCGCCAATATCGCGGGTCTGTGAGCGTGTGCATCACGACACATCTCCGGATTATAGCGAAACCAGACGATTTATACAAGTACTTCCTACTTCTAACCGTGCTTCTAACTTCTACGTTTAGTTGGGGGGAAGGAGGGTTATGTTTGTGATCCAACAGAGAGCTAATAAGCTAAAATATAATAAATAATATAATAAATAAGCTATTACAGCTTATTGGCAAGCTGAATTGGCTCATTGAGCTAAATTTAGTCAGCAAAACAAGTTTTAAGCTTAACGATAATCCGACTACATCACTATTTTATTTTCTTTATCAAATAATTGTATGCTATCTGGAACATAATCTGTCCACTTTATATATCTGCGCTTGCCGGCGCGTGGTCTCTAAGTACTTGTGAACTTTTCAGCACCATCAGTTCTACTTACTATGTGCCTTGCCCACTGCCACTTCAACTTGCTAATCTACTGTGCTATGTCGGTGACTTTCGTAGATCAGTAAATCTACGAACCGATCTTTTTGAAATAATTTTGTGTGGACGCGTCGCCCACACGAGCTGGAGTCGAGGCGGCGTCGAGGCACGGGCGCACAAGCGGCGCGCCGCTTCTACGTTTCCTTCAGGTTCAAATGGCAGTGCGCCCACACACTAGAGTCGCGTCGCAGGCGACGTGGAGTCGAGGCGCGGTCGCGGCGCGACTCCACCGCCATTTTGTTATTTTGTTTCGTGCGTAGACGTGTTTACACTGTAATGTGTGAAGGAAGCATAGACGCCCGCGCCTCGACTCGAATATAAACACCACGCCTCGACTGTGCCGCGACGCCGCCGCGACCGCGCCTCGACTTACCAGTGAGCGACGCGCCTTAGGAATCTTTTGCCAGGTACGCTAAACATCGAGATATAAAAAAGCTAAAAATGAATTATAGTTTACAAAACTAAAAAAAAACGATTTCAAAATTCGCTATAAGTACGTGTACTTCGATGACATATTTTTCCAGTTATTTTGATATAAAAATCAATAACTGATCTGATTTTAAAAAATATATACGATCTCAAAAGTATGACCTACCAAACCAAAAAGAATAATCAAAATCAATTTATTATTGACGGAGTAATCAATGAACAAACATACAAAAAACATACAGTCGAATTGAGAAACTCCTTCTTTTTGGAAGTAGGTTAAAAATACATCGATGCAGTCGCGATATTGCATACGCTAAACTTATTATAGGTACCCAAATATTCAGATAAATAAAGTAACAAATTTATAAATATCAAAAACACCCAACAAAAAAACGGCTGAACCGATTTTAATTAAACATAACTAAGAACACTCTCGATAAGATCCTATTTTAAACAAAAAAAAAACTAGATCAAAATCGGTCAATCCGTTCAAGAGCTACGATGCCACAGACATACACTAGACACATAGATATACAGATAAACACTTCAAACTTATAACATTCATCTGTTGGGGTCGGGGTTAAAATTAAACCTAAGAAATATCCAATTCTAGACGTACCGGCCAAATAAAAACGAGCAAATTCGAAGTTTCTAGAACATTTTCAATTTGCACATAAAATCTTGGAGAATGTCATCTTCATTAGTAATACAATCAAGCGGAAAGCGGGCGGAATATCCGATTTAGCGAAGAAACTCGAATGCACCTGAAGAAGGAATAATCCGCACTCCTCGACTGATTTGTTATAAGTTAATAGATGCAGCGGTATGACTGCGTTTAGTGTCAATGAGGGTTTTTTTATCGTTATAGGTGGCGCGGCGATCGTTTCAAATGTCATGTCGAATAAATTGTGTAGATTTTGTTCCAAAATATATATTACAATACGTTGTCAGATGAACGAATCGAAAATATTATGATAATATAAATTATAAGAACTTCAAAAAATGCTTTTAAACATATAATGTAATGTTTAGAAACCAGCTTTTATAGTTTTATATGTTTATAATACGAGATCGAATAAGGAATAAAGAGATACGTAGACGTACGAAAGTCACCGATATAGCACAGAGGATTAGCAAGTTGAAGTGGCAGTGGGCAGGCCACATAGCACGTAGAACTGATGGCCGATGGGGCCGAAAGGTTCTCGAGTGGAGACCACGCACCGGCAAGCGCAGCGTAGGAAGACCAGCCACGAGATGGGCAGATGACCTCATACAAGTGGCAGGAAGACGCTGGATGCAAGCCGCTTCCAATCGGTCTTTTTGGAAATCCATAGGGGAGGCCTATGTCCAGCAGTGGACTTCTTATGGCTGAGATGATGAATACTATGAGTGCCATCTATCGGCAATTTTCATTTTTTTAAGGCTCTCGTTATTGTGCTCTGCCTGTTCTGACAAAATCTAAAATACGTAAAACAAAAAACAACCTCGGATAATAAGAAATACTAAAAGATTGTTCTTAAATAATTTCTTAGCACATTTTCGATCAAGTCAATATTTAATTATTGATATACATACATTGTGCGTGGATTTCAAATATCATAAAAAGATGCACAGTTCAAACTTAAACCCCCCTCTGATTATGTTGGCTTATAAACATATATTTGTATGAATCAATTATAATATGCTGGCCTTTATTGTAAGCTTAGTGAATATAAGTGGACGATAATGTTATGGAGCAAGTGCGATTGCCATTGACAGCTAACGTAATCAGTTAGGGAACTGTGTCTGCCTTCTGTCTTGGAAGACGTTAAAAATTCAATATGAATTAAAGTCCAATTGTCCTACAGCAAAATTCTTGATTGTTTCTATTTTAAAGCATTTTTTTTTAAAGTTTAAACTATTTGAGAAATCATTTTGCATAGTACTTTAGTACACAAAACCTGTTTTTTTTCGCCGATATTTATAATTATTTTTTTTTAAGAATCTGTGTTCTGTTTTTATGTGCTATTTCAATCTCAATCAAATAAAAGGGAATATTAATAAACCTTCCGATTCTAATTATAAATCAAAAGCAATGGGAATATTTACAAATCTTCCGACTTTAATTATAAATCTAGCGAGCTCATACGATGTATGATGAAGTGTCGTGTGATCGATAAAGGCTTGTTCAAATTGATGTAACATTTCACGCAAAGATGATCTTCAGAAAAATTGAAAAAAAAAACTTGCATAATTCGATGCCACTTTATTTAATAATAAAGAAAATATTTACAAGTTAATAAATAGTGATAGTCATCATAAAAGTGTGCACTCGGCTCTCATTCTCTGTCGTCTCGACCGAGAATTATATATAATTATGTGTGCCTATACCTTTACGTAATTACGTAGAATGCATTTTAAGCTGATAAGTGTTGGTGAAGAATACTAAATCCTCTTTAATATTTTTTCTGTTGTGTAAGGTAACTCATATTATGTTTATTTACAAGCCATGACGATTCTGATTTATACTTTATTGCCCATATAAGAGAGATTTGATATGATAAGTAAGTCAGAACATATTATTAAAATATAAAATTTACGTAATACACGCAGCGAATTTCACAGTCATTTGAATTTTGAGTCATTCATTGATTTGTTTTAACAAACACAAGCTAAAGAAACTGTATGTGGACTTACTATTAATGAAATTACCTCGAAATATCACAGATTTAATTAAAGAGACACAGATTTAAATAAATCAAAATAATTTTAAAATTTTGACATTAAAGTATACTTGTATCATTTCATAAGTTAAAGTCTTAAAATACGCGGTAGTGTCAAAATACGCGGTGTCTGTACATTCGAAGAGTCTCATTGCTTGCAATCACGCCGAAGTCACGCAAGTTTGACCCAGCCTTAGATTAATATTTTAACGGCTTGTCTGCAGTAGGGGGGTATGAGTCTACGGCGGTTTGTTTTTCATTTTCGCGGCTGTACTGCCGGGAAGATGATATTATATATAGGAGAGATGTATAACACCTGAACCATTTTTACGCCGGAACATATGAGAAGTAGTTAAATATTTCACATTATTGATTGGGCAAATAACTCGATGCCTATGTAAATGTTTATTCTTTTTTCTACACTAAACTAGATTTATCAACCCCCCCCCCCCCCCCCCCTCATTGATTTCTTTGAATAGGGTTTTAATATTTGAATATAAGGTTTCATAGTGGTTTCTTAATTTTCCGTGATTATCGAATATTCCAATTTAATAAATTTTAAGAATTTATTGCGTAGGTACATTTTACATATTTTTTTGAAGTGACGTTACACAGCCTTCCTTACATTTTATAATGATGATTTAAAAAACTGTAACAACCGCCTTCAAAATACGTAATTTTCCATATTTACTAAAAAAAAGTAAGTTCGTATAGACTGTGGTGTAGAGTGGCCAGCCCTATTGTCAGAGTTATTAAGCCGCCGAAAGGCCTCTGACTTGGCTTGACGATTGCTGAACAACCGGGACCTACAATTTAACGTGTCATCCGAGCCACGGTAGCGCTCAGAAACAAATGCCACTCACGGTCACTCACGGTCATCCGAAGACTGACCGGTCCGTCCGTTGCTTAACATTGGTGATCGTTCGGAAACACCTAGTCAAGCTACGCCACGAGCGCTACAAATAAATATGTATTTACCTATAAATACATATTTTTTTAACCGAACTACTCAACCGATTTTGATAAAATTTCTATCTATGGGACCAATTGAGTATAATCCTTTCAAAGAAAAAATAATTTTACAAATCGGTTTAAAAATGACGGAGTTTAGCGGTAATTAAAAAAAAAACAAATTGAGAGCCTCGTTTTTTAAATATGTTGTAAACAGTAGTTGTAAATGACAATTAATTACTGCGATTTTTCGAAAAAAAAACATATTTTCCATAGACAGTCCGTTCATCCTCGACAAAACCAATAGACCAAATTTGGAGTTGTCCCCATATCAATAAATGGTTGATATAGTTTGGATTTGGCCAAAGATCTCCTTCAGCCAAGGTAGGTTACCTTAAGCCAGTATAGACACAACATTGCTCCACTTTTGTTCCCGACTGCACTTGCATATGCGTTTGCTCCCGCGCTAAATTGGGGAAGTTTCGATTGGATCTCGAAGACGTTTTTGGAAAGTTCACATCGAGATAGATTTTCAAGGACGTACGTACTTGAAAATAGATTACGTTACAGGACTAGCACAAAGTCGGCGAATTACCACCCATTTCTCGTTGAAATCCAATAAAAAATCCTATGAAGAAAACTCCTTGTCTGAACTTTATGACGCTTTATGATTACTTATAACACTGCACTTATTTCACTGCACTGAGCGGTCTGACGCTAAGACCGCCTTTTTACTCCCGAGTTACGCCGCGACTACTTTTTCCAAGGGCCGCTCGCGCTCGTCCGCCCGCGATATATCCCCTCCCCGGAATTACAACATCACGCCATCATCCGGGGTAGCGTTCATTCTGTTCGATCACCGTTCTCCAGAGTATATAAATTAAGAAAATAGCAGTGCTGCCACTCCGCAACACTGAAAACACCGCACACCACATACAACAAATATTCAAATCATGACACTCGGCCATCCGCTTTTGTGCAACGTCCCGATGCACAACAACTCTCTAAAAGCAAGTCTGATTAATCATATCGAACCCTTTGGACTCCTTAAAGATTTGCTGCAAAATAAAATAGTTAAACAGTAATTATTATGCTAATTTTATAAAACTACTTATGGCACACTAAACTTTGTAGTATACGTTGTCGTAACTAGTTATTATTGTAGATACAAATAATCATGACACTCGGATTCGTTTTTAAATATGACAATTATTTTATGTTTATTCTAGCTGGTCTGGGAACCGGAGGCTTCCTATTCGTGTGTACACTATGCAGATAAATCATTGTTGTACAAATATGTTGTACGGATCGAGTATATATTCTGGTATTTCCAGAGGTTTGGTATATAATTAAAAAAAAGTACATAAAAACTTATTCAATTCGCATTATTAATTTACTGTCGGTTACTCAATTACTTCCTCCTCTGGCTTAGTGATTGCGAACGGCAGCATCATTATATAAATGTCCCAATGTTGAAGTGGCCACTGAAGTAGCATTCAAACCTTGTAGACTTGGACTTGTAGACTTTTTTTTTATGAAAAACTCTATAAATACTCCTTTTTGTTATTCGTCCAAACATTAAAATGACCAACGACAAAGCTTGAATAAAATGAAAGCAAATTTCGTCCAAAAATAATTACACATAAATTCAAATATTTAGATCCAACTCAAACCAGCTCCAGTAATAATATGGTGACACGAGTACGTTAATTTTGTAAGTGCTCTCATAGGAATCAACATTTTAAACTGTATTTCTGTCATTGTCCTGCCATTACCAAATAGCATTTTAAAATTGTGTAACGTATACTCCCCAAATCCGAGTAATACAGAGAATAAGAGAACGGAAATAATTTTCCAAACCCCTTTTTTTTTTAGCAAGTCGCTACAACCGCATTAATTTCTGTCAAGCTTGTGGATGATCGGCAAAGCACATGAGCAAAATTTTGTCAGTTTAGAATGTCAGAAGTATTATTATTTTCTAATCACTAAATTTCATTATCATAGGGACAAATTAGTCACGATAAACTACAGGTAGCTGATCCATTGTCAGTCCTTCACCAACCGTTATTTGACTGGCGTATACCTGTTGCTGTTTACCATTAAATTGATGTACTATCAAGTTGAATCACTTCACATCACAGATGCCCTGAGTTGACATCTGTCGGATTTTAATCTGTTGTTTGCCAAATTCTTCTTCTTAATCGTACACTCTAGTCAGAGTGGTCGTGGTTGCAATGGCGGTGGCTCCTCGCCGTCACCGTCACTCTCCAGGCCAGCTGCTCTTCTCGCGATGCTTCTCCATTTCTGCCGGTCGGTTGCATTGCGAGTACACTCTACTTCGGTGGACTGCGTAGCTTTTCTAATGAGGTCGGTCCAACGTGTTGGTGATCGTCCAGGACTTCGCTTGCCTTCTACACGGCCATGCATATGCTGCGATAGGCTCTCCGTCGAGTGCTCTTTTCTTGAGATCTGCGCAAAGAACTTCAGTATTTGCAATTGCCCAGTCGACGATAATCTATTTCGTATATGAATCTCTTTGAGGATAGAGTTGTTGGTTGTTTGTCAAATACGCCATCACTATTTTGATGACACGTTAGCTAGAAAAAATACTGTACACATTACATACTAACAGTACTCAAACCGAGAATGTGGACATATTTATTTTCCCATCCAATATTTATAGTACTGATGTAACAGTAGAGCAGAAATTACTTGACTAGGTTTTAATAAACTTAGCTGTAGGTAAAGACAGAGAATGTTTATACACAGAAGCATACTTAATTCCTTTTAGTGCACACCTGAACTAATACTAAAGCATCAAAAGAGAAGAAGCAGGTAATCACTTCCATAAATAAAATTAGTCTCAATATTTGTCTTATTAATTTCTGTTGTTTTTTTTTTTAAAGGTCTATATAATGTCGACTAGTCATATCATAACTGCTCTTGCACTGAGTACAAGCCAGTGGTGATTTTGATAGTTGCCGTTTTATTTCAACTAAAAATCATATTTCGGAAACGTTACCAGTCCTATCAAATATTGCTTATTTTTAATGAAGATATTTTTTTATTTATCGATTAATTTTCGTATGCTGGATCCAATTCTGTTATACGCTTACCAAAATTATACTAGATTTATCAAAATGTTCATATGCACGAACGATATTTAACGATATTGATCTAGAACCTAGAAATACTTGCACGCTTTGACAGCAAAAATAGAGGACCAAATGTTATTACTATCATAAGACCACATATTTGTATACCTATTTTGCAAGAAATAAATTAATTATGAATATTCAGTTTTTATATTTGACTAATTTTTGAACTCATAAACTGTACTTTTACAATAAAACCGCCACCGGTGCAATCTATTTTTGAGGCTACTTTGTTTGAAATATGAAACTGATCAATCAGTTCTCTCTGATGACTAATTTTAATTTTATTTGACATTATGTGTATCTTTTATTGCTTCTGCTTTGTCTTATTTTATATATTTTTGGTTTGTGTATTAATCTAATAACAAATAATAATAATTATTATTTTTTAATTTTTCGCATGTGCATGATGCTGTCTACCTGACATTTGTACGCCTAATCGGCACAACATGATTTTAAGCGACTAAATTTAGTGTAACATCTTTTATGCACTTGTTGTATAAAATTCTCGTGTTGTATGCAAATAAATTATCTTTATCTTATCTTTATCTTTATCTCTTTGAATTATCTTTAGTTTGTGATAAGAAACTTCGGTCATCGCTTAAATTCAAAGTCAAATTATTTCTTGGGCTTGTAACAAAAGTGTTATATTAGAAAAGCCCTTTTCAAATTAGTATTTTTTGTTACGTTTGTACTCCAAGCTTTTTCTGTTATAAAATACAATTTAACGTAGTTTTTATTAATTTAGATATAATATATTCTATTTATTTATGTCATTTTTATATCCAATAACATAATAAATAATAAAAGGATGTCGTCAAACTTATGTCAATATTCATAATAATGTTCAAAAGGCCAAAATAGAATAATAAAAAATATGCCAATCCACTTATGGAAGAAAGTAGAAAATATGATCCGCTGTTCCATTAGAACGAGAATTCAGCAAGATCTATTTTCATCAACTCATTCAAGGCATAAAATAGGTTTCTCTCAAAGAAACGTTTACTACGTACGTTTACTCTCGACTAATAGTTTTGTAATATTATCGAGTGGTTCATTTAACATACAGATTTGTTTATATATATTTTACGATAATTGTCAACGCTCATCACTGCTTACGTCACTGTCCAGCGGACAATTCAACAAAGTGTAGACACTGCTCTGCAGTTGCAAAAATAACGTGGGTGTTCAAAACATGACATCTAATTACGTTGGCACATACAGATCGCTGATAACTATATATATTTTTATAATAATCCTTAACCGAATAGTATTTTTTGGTAAATGTCTTAGGCTTACTCATTTATCAATTCATGAATCTTATTGATGGAGTAATTTCCATTCTCTCTATAATCTAATAATAATAACCATAATAATTGAGAATCTTATAATTGCAAACAGATTACTCATAAATTTATTCGCTCTAACGCACTATACGCGTTTTATCAAAAGTAAGTGTAAGTCACTTCTAAGTCGATTCTAATTAGTACGTTTCGGAAATTTCAAGCATAGTGGCATTTGTCAAGACTCCTCCCTCGACTCTTTGAGTTTCTATGCACGTCAAGGTTACTTGCTGCGTGTCCGATCGGTTGATCTCTCATATATGATTTAAATTTTCTCTATGAAACTCGAAACTACATCAAAACTGGAATTATAACGTTATATCATCATTAAAAGTCAGGTGCTCAGGTTCTGGGAAAGTCCGATCAATGATTCTGCTATTCAACGCTTAACATAATCACATTAAAATGATCATTAATCGACTGGATTAATCAAATCCACTAAAATACAAGATCTATGTACACTCTTGCACACCATATACATATTATACAAAATTTAGTTAATCAAGTTATTTTGGATTAAATACAGTTTGGAGCTTCTACTTTCCTTTGAATAGGCTTGACCTGCTGCAGTTTAAAACGTTCATGGCTGGAAGCTAAGTGTTCCGTGACCGGTTAAAATTATCATCCTGAAACCAAACCTTCATGGTTACAGCTAAAACATCATTGAATAATTGAACTTAAATCTTACAGCTCACTTACATGGTTGCAACGAGAACATCATCAAATCTTCAAACTTCGACATCGTCAAATCTTCAAACTTCAAACATCATCAAAACTTCAAACTTCAAATATCGTCAAATCTTCAAACTTCAAACATCGTCAAATCTTCAAACTTCAACCTTACAACGCGCCTATATGGCTGCGGTGAAATCATCATAAAATCTTCGAACTTTCCTTACGGCACACCTACATGGCCATACTTCTTTAGAATATTACCCTGCAGCTCATCTACATGGTTGCAGCGATAACATCATCAAATCTACGAACTTCAACTTTACGGCACACATACATGGCACTCTTTGGAACATTTTCCCTGCAGTTCACCTACATGACTGCAGCTAACAAACTCATAAACACTAAAAATCCTTGAATTTCAAACTCGCAGTAACACTAAGTGTAGTTGTTAACACTAAGAAATGCACTTTAATTTTCAGCACTGTCGATACTCTGATATCTTAGCGCGGCTTTAAATTCCGCCTCCATGATTACAAAGCGTCAACGGATAAATATTCGCGACAAGTTACCGGTACACAATGGTACTATTTCTGAGGTTATACATGCCTTTGAAATTCAATTAAGATTTTAAGTCAATCGAACTATGTTATCTCTGTATAATTCAACTTCATAAATAGACTTCTGTATTAAATATTTACGCAGTGATACTCTGGTAAATCCATCAATATTGTAGCTCTACTCATATAAAATTTCGTTTGACACACTTATGTGGTTCAAGATCTTACAATAGTTACGTCACAAAGTAGTTATAGTGTTGCAGGTGGAGATACAATACCAAAATTTCGCTTCATGGTATAGCATACTTACACGACTAAAGACAGTGCTACTAGTTGTAGTAGACTAGTTGTCGTACTAGAATATTTTACTTGCGGTACTTTATTAACCTTACAGAAAAATGAACACAGTACAACTCGCCCTAAATGGCCGTAACCGTAAAGACAGGATTCCACCAGTGTGCGGCTCTGTACCGCACAGAGTGCAGCATAAATGTATTTCTTGGTGAACTCTTACGGGCAGCACCAGCAAACTGTGCGCGCACTCTATTCGACAAACCGTGAACTTTTGTCGCGCACTCCTCGGTCTCGCGTTGTACCCGCGACGACGCACTCGCACACATGTTTACACACTAAACTGAAAGTAAAGCACATTTCCGAGGTATAAATGTTCGTGTACAAATGTACCGTACAGCACGCATACTAAAGTTACGCACAACTGAGGTGGTGGACACAGGCAATCTACTATTGTGATCAAGTTCGCGCACTGCAAAAGGTCTGCACCAAATTTTTATCAACAAGTGTTCTGAATCTGAACACAATTTTAGTGGAGCCCAACCTTAACAGCTAGATAATAAGCTGTTAAGTTTACCATAATATTTTATTTGCATTACTGTTAGCAATATTCTAGAAAAACTACATTTAGAGGCTGTATTGATGTAGCCCAGTTACCGAATTAAAATATTTAACTCGCAGCACTTTACTAGTCTTCTAGAAAAATAACACACTGCTGATCGCTGACACGGCCACAGACCGATATGCCATAGCCATTGTATTATTAAAAACACTACTCTCACCATCACACCAAAAAATATTACCACGCTATGGTTCCTCTGAATGGCTGCAGCATAATCAAATACAAAAAGTAAAAATGGTTCTCAAACAAGAAAAACATATTTTCGTATACTTGTCTCTCGGGATGTTAACGAAATAATTTACTAATGACTTACTTACAACAGACTTCATTTCGTTTAAATTACGATAAAATTATCGGGGAGTAGCCCCAACCACACTATCAAAATTTCATTAGGTTATAATAAAATCGTCGGATTATAATCTTTAATCGCTGTGCTACAATAAAATAATCTGGGAGTAACCCAGATCACATCTCATTGCAGTATCTTAACAGATTCTGTCTACCCGTATTAAGAATATCCCGTTATAATTATTTTAGCACCCTGTTTCAACACTTTTAAGAACCATTTTTCCAAAAACGATATGCGTGACAAATTTTTAACATCAATATTCAATAATCGGAGGGTAAAATATAATCTCGCAAGTGACTCACGATTTTACCGGGCTCGGCTCGCAGGTTGATTGCCACTTCTGATATATGAAGAAAACTCCTTGTCTGAACTTTATGACGCTTTATGATTACTTATAACACTGCACTTATTTCACTGCACTGAGCGGTCTGACGCTAAGACCGCCTTTTTACTCCCGAGTTACGCCGCGACTACTTTTTCCAAGGGCCGCTCGCGCTCGTCCGCCCGCGATATATCCCCTCCCCGGAATTACAACATCACGCCATCATCCGGGGTAGCGTTCATTCTGTTCGATCACCGTTCTCCAGAGTATATAAATTAAGAAAATAGCAGTGCTGCCACTCCGCAACACTGAAAACACCGCACACCACATACAACAAATATTCAAATCATGACAATCCATACTCAGCGATATCGATCCACATTCCTGTTGCGTACTGCACAATAATGGAATTCTTTGCCGCCATCTCTATTTCCTGGGACCTACAATCTTGGAATTTTCAAGGCTATAGTGAATAGATAACATCTAGATAAACGAGCTCCATCCTCGGCCACACCGTCGCTTAACATCAGGCGAGTTGGTGGTCAATCGTAGATCTATCTTGTATAAAAAAAAAAACCTTTATAACACGACATTATGCTCGTTAAGTTTTTTTTTGTTATTATAGAAATGTTTGTGTCCATCTTGATATACTTAATGATTCTGTAATAATATACCTACTAAATTTTATCACATATATTTTAAACTAGTACTTATTTCAGCGATTGTACCTCGAGAACACAAGCTTTATTACAACTATTGTATTCGGTCTGTTCATGATTTATTCAAAATCTCATTTCTTTTTCACACTGTTTTTTTTTTATAAATCTAGACGGCTATCGCTTGATTAAATATACATTATTAATGTATTATTTGCATATTTAAGAATTGTTGTTACCTCAAACCGCAGCTATCTCTCTCGCACATCACATTTTTAAGCTTAAAAAATCATTATTTAGGTATATAAGAAAAGTGAGAAATGAATTTGTTTATTTAGATAGGAGAAATATTTAAAAAAAGTTTTATTCAGAAATCACTTGTAGTGAAAAAAAATTATATTTTCTTTCCCCTCAGCCAATTTAAAAGTCTCGTTTGGGTCTGTGGGGACCGGGAGCTCATCTCATTTTCAAAAAAATTTCTGAGCGCCTGATTGATGCGACGCTTGACCAAAATGCTGGCGCGTATCTGGCCCAACGCATAAGCATTGCCATTCAACGTGTCATGCGGGCAGCATGCTGGGTACGCTGCCAACTGGTAGTGGGTTTGAGCATTTGGATTATCTTTAGACCTTTATCGGTCTGGGGTGATCGATGTGCTTTTTGTGTAGTAGTTGAGTCTGTATATTGTTGTGTTGTAGTTAATAAAGGCGCTTGCCACAAAATTTAAAAGATATCAAGATTTTTTTTTATTTTTTCCTAAATAATAATAAACGAATCCATTTCTCACTTTTTTAATATGCCTGACCGATAATTTTATATGTTTAAAAATGTTGTGATGTGCGAAAGAGATCGCTGCCTGCATTGAGCCCATTCCTAAGTAGCTGTGCTTCGACCACGCCTTATCTCAACATCTAGATGAGACTTTAACTTTATTATGTGCTTAGCCTGGCTATCTCACTTATAATTTTATACTCGTTTGACCGCCAACTCGCCTGATAGTTCTTATTATCAGGCGAGTTGATGGTCAAACGACTTTACAGCTAAGGATGGAGCATTTGCTCAGTTCGCATTTTCCTAGTAGGTATTCTAGCATATTTTATTGTGGAATTAAAAGTTGTAACCGAGAGCAAATAAGAATAAAGAATAAGAATGTACCCCAGAAAAGTCGAACTGCTCCAATATTTCCGAAGAAAAACTTAAATTGGCTGCTAGTTGCCACTTAAAAGTACTTACGGCTCAGATCAGCTCTGCAACTGCACTTCCGAACTTAACTTTATTGATTTGCTTTATTATAGAATTGCTTGCGACTTCTGCTTTTATTCTCGTACTCAACTATTACAGAAACAAGGGAATAAAAAGATTACAGTCGAATATATCGTAAAAAACATACATTTCGACACTCACAAGGGAATCAAAACCTATGGGGTACTTCCCGTTGACCTAGAACTATGAAATTTGGCAAGAAACATTGTGTTAGAGTACACATATAGGAAAAAATCCGAAAACTGGTAATTTTTTATTTAATAACAAAAAATTATTAAAGCCTTCATTCCTTGCATAAAGACATAGTCTTTATGCAAGGAATGAGGGCCCAAATTTTAAAGTGAATTAACCGTATCATGTGGGGTATCATATGAAAGAGCTTCATTAGCATAAGCTAAAACAGGTTTTTAAATATTTTTACGATGTATATTTTTCGGTTTATGAAGGAAAATATAAAAAATATATATGATTTCCCCCTTTTATCTACTAGTTTGTACGGAATCCTCGGTGGGCGAGTCTGACTCGGCCTTGTCCATTTTTAGGGTTCCGTACCCAAAGGGTAAAAACGGGACCCTATTACTAAGACTTCGCTGTCTGTCTGTCTGTCTGTATGTCTGTCTGTCTGTCTGTCTGTCTGTCTGTCTGTCTCCAGGCTGTATCTCATAAACCATGATAGCTAGAAAGCTGAAATTTTCACAAATGATGTATTTCCGTTGCCGCTATAACAACAAATACTAAAAATTAAAAAAAAAAAATATTAAGGGGGGTCCCCATACAATAAACGTGTTTTTTTCGTATTTTTTTGCTCAATATTAAAAACGGTAACAGGTAGACGCTTCAAATTTTCACAGAATACTTACTTGTATATTACCTTTCAAAATAAATAATTAAATAACTATAAAGTAAATATTTAAGGGGGGCTCCCATACAACAAACGTAATTTTTAAGCAATTTTTACTCGATCTTAATTAACAGGTAGAAACTTGAATATTTGTAAGTAAATATTTAGAAATATATTAACTATAAAAATAAATACCTAATCTAATACATAAAAACTCACAAAATGAAAATAATCCGTGCATCTAAACGCGGTGCGAGCGCCGCGCCGGGGTGTGGTGGTGGCGCGAACGCGCGGGTAGCGGGGGAGGTAACATCACGGAGCGAGCCATAACCGCGCGTATTCGCGCGAGCGTCGTTATGCTGCCCGGATGTGTATCGAAAACCTACCTATAAGTTTGCAATTTACTACTTGGAATTTCGTTGATTTCTCGTTATTTTATAAACAGAACTAAACTTTGTAGTATTATAGATGATAGTACGGAACCCTTCGTGCGCGAGTCCGACTCGCACTTGGCCGATTTTTTTATTATATCCAAAGTACTAACTATCTTATCTTGTATCTTTTATTGCTTCTGCTTTGTCATATTTTATATATTTTTGGTTTGTGTATTAATCTAATAACAAATAATAATAATTATTATTTTTTAATTTTTCGCATGTGCATGATGCTGTCTACCTGACATTTGTACGCCTAATCGGCACAACATGATTTTAAGCGACTAAATTTAGTGTAACATCTTTTATGCACTTGTTGTATAAAATTCTCGTGTTGTATGCAAATAAATTATCTTTATCTTTATCTTTATCTTTACTAAATCGATTTTGATAAAATATATATTTGTATTTTATGGGACTCTTCTGAGGTATTACAAAACAAATTAAAATAGAATCATCAAAACCAATTAAAAACGGCGGAAGTAAGTGTAATAATAAACATACTAATAAAAAACATACAGTCGCATTGAGAACTTCCTTATTTTGGAAGTAAGTTAAAAATATAGTTTATCTATAATTACAACACAACAATATACAAACTCAACTAACTAAACTACATCTAAACTAAATCTATAATTAAACATCATCATATAACTATATACCGTATATAAGTTATTCAAATACTAAAGATACAATATAACCCTATCGCAATCTATTAATATAAATAATAATTTAATACAATTTATACGTACTTAAATAAAACTAAACTAAAATAACCTAAACAAATTTAATAATAAAGATATACAACTTAAAAAAAATTATAAATTAATTAAATAACTACTCCATTACAATTAATTATTATCTATTATTTGAAAGAAGCAGAATTATGCCTTTATATTCATCATATTATATGCTACGAGCATGATTTTTTTCGTATCTCCAAAGTCAACCGTTTAGCCGCAGTACTTAGAGAGTTTACACTTGACTCTAACAAAAATTAACACTTCAAAGTTTAATAAGTATTTCACAAACGGATATTTAAATTGCAAAATGTTTTTCACATACTCCCAATGTTTTTTGATTATCTATACAATTATATCCCACACTTTTCGTGTGGTTTGACAATATTTTTTTTCAAGATTTTATTTTACGATTTTTTCGGCATTATTAATATGTATGTCCAATGTCCATTCCAAATTACAGCTTTCTAGTACTAAGTCTATGATCAAAGCCAAGGACAGACAGACGGACATGGCGAAACTATAAGGGTTTCTTGTTTACTACGAAACCCTAAAAATGCAGATTACTTTATTATTTCTTTACATAGGTACATGAAAAAAAGTAAGCCATAAGAAAGTAAAGTCAAATACATGTTGTCGACAAAATTTCGTAGAAGCTTCCTTTAAGTTAATCACCTTACTAAGACATGATAATAACTTGAATCACATACGTATTTAAGTACTCAGTATCACTTATTTACTTGACACAGTATGTGGACTAGTAATATTATTATATTAATAATGAAATTTACACAAATTTCAATAGCGCGTGTCCAATATAAAAGTACCAACAATAAAGAAATTACAACGCGATCCCATTAAATTAATGACATAAATTAATTAAATTACATAAATGACATAATAAAATTGACACTTAATCATTAAATGAGCATCGCATCATACAGCCGGTTGGTTTGCTCGTTATTAACAGTTATATTCAAATTTAATTAAAACTTATAATAAAACTGTACTGATATCGAGTGATATACGAATGAGTGGATGTAGTCAGAGCGCTTTTTGGGGGCCTTACATAACTCAAACTATTAAATTATCAAACTTTTTAAATTCATGAACTTGAACGTGCAATTTTTTTTCTTTTGGAAAAAGGGTTTTGGATACAACAAAAAACTCACTTACTACCAGAAAATCCGAAACTAAAACAAGCCAAGAAGCAAAGATTATCCTCGTTTGTTTCATTGTTGACCAATTGAAAAAAAAACCAGATTTTTTAATTAAAATTTTTATGTAGGTTCCTATAGACGCAAAATTACATCTTAAAATTTAAAATATTTTTTTTTATTTCCATCATAAAGTTTTAAAATAATGCGTTACAAGTTAAAATAAAACAGAATTGCATTAAACACTTTTTTTTTATTATATACGAAAATAGTCAAAGGCCACATGGTCTTTTGCGTTCTTGGCCATTTGCATCGATCCCTATTTTTTATATATCATGTCAATTTAACAACTACTAACGCTCCTCCTTGCTTACATATCCCAAACAATCGCTTGAATTAGTAAACAATGATTTCTTGGCTAATATAAGTATCAAGATGTTATTGTTAAATATATTGGCCAGATAATAATATAAAGAATAATCTTAGATTGTCGCAAACATTACAATCAATGACTTGCCTACAAGGACAAAATATATGATAATAGGCTTGCGCTTGACCACTAACTCGCCTGATGTTAAATGACAGTTGTGGTCTACGATGGAGCAAGTTTGAAATTTGAAATTTCCGCCGCATGCGTATCGTACCACCTTAAGAACATCAAATGAGTTGGCGAACAAGCGCAAATCTGTTCCTTAAAAAAAATATTTCACCCAAATACACATACATACAGCTTGATTCAATTATTATGTTACCTACATTACATATAAGTAGTTTTATTCAGTAAGCACATATTTTCTATCCCCCTGATCCTTATCCCTCAGTACGTCCATTCAGGAATAAATGAAATATGAAATCGTTTTGGAGTGCGGTCGCAATGTTCAAATCGATTTCACGATAATTCGCGGGTAGTTCTCTATCCAAATATGACTATTAAATGGCGACCACAGAAGTAATGCTTCTCTCTGTGAAATCAATACAAAATGTCAAGTTTGGACTGTGACATCAATATGTAATGTCAATATTACTATGGAAATGAATGCAATGCAGGAATGCAATGCAAGGCGCCGGTAACTCCCATTAGTTCTATAGAACTGTGAAATCAAGGCGCGTCACCGACCGAGAGTGACGTGTGCGCTGCTCCTTTGAAAAAGACCGCCGAATGCGGTTGAAACTATATTCGGATATTTCGGCTCAAAACAGACGTGAGTGACCCGTAGTTTTTATTTAATAATGCTAATATATTAGAAATGTTAAGTTTTGGATATAATAAACTTGATTGATAAAAATAAAATAAAATTTTTATGCAGAAAAGATCTCTTTTTGGTCTACATGCAGTTTCTGACAAACTTTATAGGTAACATTATTTTTTTTATTCTTGTTTGTTGGTTTTTCTGTTGTTGCTGTTCTAACAACTTTCAACTGCAGTAGTAAGAAGCGTAGGTAATCCAATTACCTGTGTTACAACTAGTAGTAAGATTGGTAGTAACACGGGAAATAAACGACATAAAGTAATAATGAATCTCTCCCAAACCCGAAATTCATAACTTCTTTGCCAGTCGGGTAAATAAACATTAGAAGGAATAAAATACAAGAAAATAATAACACAAGAAAATTTATCTCCACACAGAACCAGCTACCTCGTCAATTGAATTACCAGAATTGGATTACAGCAAAAGATTGGACTAATTACACCACACCTCTCACGTAAGCCTATTGTAGCGAAAAACCCGAGAAAACGGGGGAAACTCCACCTAAGGGAAGTAATTCCCGTCGAAGACACCTGTGGACACCTTGTCAGGTAATTTTTCGCGCTGATATTGGTATTGTTGGTAAACGAATTGTTTTCGGTATTTTCCTAGAACAGGATTATTGGTGTTGTAGTTGGGTGATGAAGGATTTTTTACGTGTAACTAAGTAACTATGAGCGATTCTAGGAATTCTACGAAGGAACTATTTAAGGGAATTATATATGGGCGAAAAATACGCGTTCGAAAAAGTCAGTTCCATTACAATGTCAAATGGGTAAACTGTTGACTGCGTAACGTATTATGATAATTTAAATAATAAAAACTACTAAATGTTTTGTAAAGAGAGACGTTTGCAGTTTTTTTTTATAATGTATTATTAGACAAAAAATGCAATTTGAATGTAACGTGTAGGCAAACTTTGGAACGCACTTTTCTTAGAGGGTTTTGTACGTAGTGCCTGTATCTAACGGGAATTTCCAAAATTAATTATTTAAATAAAATATGGCCAAGTACGTGTCGTGCAAAACGCTATGTAGGGCTCCGTAGTTGTATATCGCGTACACGAGTACCAAACAACCGGACAGAAGAACAAAAATCTTCCTAGTTGATGCATATCACTTATCAAAATCGGCCCATAAGAAAGTTTCGTAACCATTGAGCTGTATGTACTTACGTACGAGAGCAGACATCACTCATAGCTACTTTGTTACATTCAACTGCGGCGAGAGCGCCGCACCTCACTCTGTGGCTTACAAGTGAAGTGAGTGCTTTCGACGTTTTGCTGGCGAGAAAACACACCATAGATGCAATTCTGCGCTGCAAGTATCAATCGTATCGTGTAATCGTAGATAAACGATGTAATTATTATTCCAGCGCTGTAACGCTGTTTTGTTTACTTTACCAAAAAATGTGACAATAATTTTACTTCAGACAGCTCCTCTGGTACATAAGTACGTACAGCTCAATGTTCGTAGCAAACTTATTCTTTTAAACGTTGTGTCTTAACAACCTCTTCACCAATTTTCTATAATTTTAAATTTATATTCACAGTTTCAAATCGTAGAACAGAGAAGCTTTCATAAGCTGCGCGGCTCAAAGCCGAGGACGACTTTACATAGTCAGAACTCATTGAAAAAAACATGCAAAATAACCGGTTTAATGAACTTAAAATTGAGTACCAAGCGATATTGTCCAATATTATTTAAATCAGTCAGTAAATGGCACCACAGCAATCTTTCACCTTTTAGGGGAAATACGGGGGACATGATCAAATACCTCACTACAAAAAAAGTTATTACACTTTCATCGTGCGGACTGCTAGATTGTGGAATACGTTTCCTGAGTAGGTCTTTGCCGATAGGTATAATCTGGGTGTTTTCTTCTGTTGTATTAAAAAAACCGGACAAGTGCGAGTCAGACTCACTCACCAAGGGTTCCGTACAAACTAAAAGATAAAAGGGAATTATATATTTTTTATATTTTCCTTCATAAACCGAAAAATTAAAATATACATTGTAAAAATATCTAAAAACCTGTTTTAACTTGTGGTAATGAAGCTTTTTCATATGTTATACCACATGATACGGTTAAAGCACTAAAATTTGGACCCTCCTACCTTGCATAAAGAACCTATTTTTTTGTGATTTAGTTAAAATATACAGTATTCGGATTTTCCCCTTTATGTGTATCGTGTACTGTATGACACTGCTTCTTGCCAAATTTCACAGTTATAGGTCAACGGGAAGTACCCCATAGGTTTTGATTCTCTTGCGAGTGTCAAAATATACGTTTTTGCGACATATTCGGCTGTAACTTTTTTTATTAAAACTGAGAAGTTTGATTTTTCTCTCTGCAGCAAGTGACTATAGATCTGCATATATGGTTTTAATTTCAACTCGATACCTTCACGTGATCCCGAGATACAGGTCTTCTCTTGACAGACGGACGGACGGGCAGACGGTCCGACGACGTCCGTCTGCCCGTTAACAAAGTGATCCTATAAGGGTTCCGTTTTTAGGGTTCCGTACCCAAAGGGTAAAAACGGGACCCTATTACTAAGACTTCGCTGTCTGTCTGTCTGTCTGTCTGTCTGTCTGTCTGTCTGTCTGTCTCCAGGCTGTATCTCATAAACCGTGATAGCTAGAAAGCTGAAATTTTCACAAATGATGTATTTCCGTTGCCGCTATAACAACAAATACTAAAAATTAAAAAAAAAATAATATTAAGGGGGGTCCCCATACAATAAACGTGTTTTTTTCGTATTTTTTTGCTCAATATTAAAAACGGTAACAGATAGACGCTTCAAATTTTCACAGAATATTTACTTGTATATTACCTTTCAAAATAAATAATTAAATAACAATAAAGTAAATATTAAAGGGGGGCTCCCATACAACAAACGTAATTTTTAAGCAATTTTTACTCGATCTTAATTAACAGGTAGAAACTTGAATATTTGTAAGTAAATATTTAGAAATATATTAACTATAAAAATAAATACCTAATCTAATACATAAAAACTCACAAAATGAAAATAATCCGTGCATCTAAACGCGGTGCGAGCGCCGCGCCGCGCGGGTAGCGGGGGAGGTAACATCACGGAGCGAGCCATAACCGCGCGTATTCGCGCGAGCGTCGTCTTGTTGCCCGGATGTGTATCGAAAACCTACCTATAAGTTTGCAATTTACTACTTGGAATTTCGTTGATTTCTCGTTATTTTATAAACAGAACTAAACTTTATAGTATTATAGATGATAGTACGGAACCCTTCGTGCGCGAGTCCGACTCGCACTTGGCCGATTTTTTCCTTTTGAGGTACGGAACCTTAAAAACGGGTAATGTTAAAAACACACAGCGTCAACCGTTTTCCACGTGTAAAGTTTTCGACAATATTCTCGAGTCATAAATCTTGAAGCTGTTCAATTTACAAGCGAGTAAACAAGTTGCAATATTAAATGTAAAATATATGAGTTTCAATCAACGTTCGTATGTAGGTGTGTACGTATAACGCTGGCTTGCAAGCTGAACTTTAAAATTTTTGAAATATTACATGGATCGGGGATCTAGTTTGGTATAGGAGACAAGAGGAAGCGACTATTTATTTAGTACAAGAATATATATTAAAAGAAAAACAAAATACCCGACTGAATCATAGTGATTTTTGTACTGTAATTTACGCTTGCGTTACGCTTGGTATGCTGTTGAGTGTATATTTTTATGAGAAACTATGCTCAAAGCTACTGCATATCTTATTAATAAATCAACTTTTAACAGATTTTTATTTAAAAAAATCATTAAATATTTTTCATCAGCATTAAGCCTTAGAAAGTCACATTAAAAAACACATTACAAAAATAAGACACACATTACATTTAAAACACATTACATCACACAATCACATTAGATTGAAATAACAGTTCAGGTCCAAACGGTTCACTCCGCAAATATACATATTTAATCAAATAGCAACTGTTGCTACGTAGAAATAATGAGCAATTTACTTTGCAAAAGCGCGAAGTTGTGATATTATTTGCCTAACAGTAGGTCAATACGGGAATAGACAAACCTTTTTTTCGCTACTTCGATACAGGGTAAGTAAACAAGATAATCTAACAAGTATCTGTATTAATAGAAAAAGAATACTCGACTGCAGAAAAGCGGTTTTTGCAGTTGGAGAAAAGGGATGTAATAATGTATTAATATTAATTAATGTTTGATGTGTAAATCTGAGTGTAAGGCATCGTAGCTCGGTGAATATAGGTACACACGATTTCCTTTCTCAAAGTCTGTTAAAAATAAATCACTTGTGACTTAGACCAGCGTGCAAGAACGGCGGCGAATCTCTCATATCGGCGCGAAGCATCGAGGTTCGCGGGATGATCCCGGTTTTTACGAGCGTCCGCGCTGCCGCCCGTCGGGGAAAACCCGGGAAATATACCCGAATTATATCGGGAAATACGACCGATCGCCGCTGGATTAAATTCTATACCTATATTTGTCTCATTTTACTCAACTGACCAAAATGGACGTTAAGGTTTAGTGCTGAAGCTTAAGTTTCACCATGTCCGTCTGTCTGTCTGTCTGTCTGTCGGCGGCTTTGATGAAAAACTATTAGTAGTTAATAGAAAGCTGTAGTTTGGCATACACATACATATTGTTATCGTGTGAAAGTAATTAAGTTATAATTATAATATAGTTAACATGAATGAAAAGTTCACGGAATAAAATCTTGAAAAATATTTTTTAATTGGGGTACCTCCCTTACATGTAAGGATTTTTCTCATCTACCCCATTGTATGGGTTATTGTTGTATAGATAATCAAAAAAAAAATGGGCTTTTGTCAAAATCATCTTTCAACGTAGAGATATTTCTTTAAAATGATATTTTCTTAGGAGTCAAGTGTCCCTTAAACAAATATGATTTACCGCCAACATAAATAAAATAGACCGTTAATAAAACTAACCACAATTACTTCATTGTAAAACTATATAATCTTTTCGACCATAATTATTATTTATAAAAATGCTTTGTATGCAAATTGAACTACCATACACAGAATATTCCCAGCTTGCATATGGTAAACCTAAATATTAGTGCTAAAAACATTAGCAACAATGTAGAAAGTCGGCGCATTACCACTCAAATGCTAAAAATTACTACTTAGTTATCTCTGTCCACGATTTTGATGAGTACTGAACAGGAATGGAATCCATTGCCGCCAACTCCGTTTTCTGAGAACTATTATCTTGGCATTTTCAGGGCTAGTAGATCGACGAGGTTTTATTCTCGGCCACACCGTCGTTTCACATCAGGCGAGTTGGTGGTCAGTCGTATATGTATGTAACATTACAAAAAACATTGACTCTTTGTGATTTTGTGACTTTGTGATTTTTGTACAAATAAATGCCCCATTCGACTGCTTCTCCGATGTACAATTCAGGTCAGTATGTCAGTACAGACGAGTTTGTTTTATTCTGAATTTGCGTTATACTTCTTTTTTCCCCTATTTTTTAGTAAAAAACCGTTTTTACCGAACGATTCGAATCCTGTTTGAATAAAAATTTATCGACGGTTAACTCGAAAGAGATAAAAATTCTGGTTAGATCTTACTTAGGTTAGTCGAGAAGAAAATGTTCATGTAACGTCTCCACGCATACTTTCTCGCGAAAACGTACAACTATTGCGATGTATGTATGTTACGTGTATTCAACATCATATTATCTCATATGTTTAAAAAAGTGCGAGAGAGATAGTTGCGCGCGTTGATTTTCACTTTAACATAAATACTTGTTACGACGCCGACGTTATTTTAAAAATTGAGTTTTGGTTTTACAATGAATTTAGGTCGAAAAACAAAAGTTTAAGAGTTGTGATGTAACTGTTATTTTTTTTATACTAAGTAAGTCATAAAACTACCAACTTCAACCGCTTAAACCGGTATTTCTGGAATCCATGGGGAATGCCTAAGTCCAGCAGTGGACTTCTTGTGGCTGAGATGATGATGAATAAAACTACGTTTGTCCAGCAACTCACCTGATCTAACATACAAATACATTTATTTCGATCAAAGACATATTTATATGTTAAATGTGAACCCATTCGTACATGAAGTTGGTAAATTCGTGTGATTTCCAAATAAACTTCACTAATAGGTATTTTTAATACCTAATTTTTGGGATAAACGGGAAGGATACCAGAACCTTTTACATACTATACGTAATAATTCAGTCAAACGTCCAAATTAGTTTTGGCGTCCATAGAGTAACACCATGCAGACAGACAGACAGACAAAAGTTTTAAGTATTGCTATTTTAGCTTCTATATCGATAGTAAAACATCCAATATCCAAAAATGTCTAATATACTTACAGATTTTGTCCCGTTACCGGCTTATTAAATATATATTTATATAATAACGTGTTTTTAGGGTTCTGTAGGTACCTGAAAAGGAAAAAAACGGAACGCTTATAGGATCACTTTGTTGTCTGTCAAGACGAAGGGAATCAAAACCTATGGGGTACTTCCCGTTGACCTATAACTTTGAAATTTGGCAAGAAGCATTGTCATATATTACGTACACATAAAGAAAAATTCTCAAAATTGTACATTTTTAATTTAGTCACATAAAATAGGTTCTCTATGGAAGGAAGGAGGGTCCAAATTTTAAAGTGCTATAACCGTATCATGTGGGGTATTATATTATGAAAGAGCTTCATTAGCACACGCTCAAACAGGTTTTTAAATATTTTTTCGATGTATATTTTTCGATTTATGAAGGAAAATATAAAAATTTATATAATTTCCCCCTTTTATCTATCTATATATCTTGTACGGAACCCTCGGTGGGCGAGTCTGGATCGATCTTGTCCAGTTTTTAGTATTATTATTTTATAAAAAGTTTTGCAAAAATTGAAAATGCAACATCAGTGACATTAAGATTGCTTTCCTAGCCCGGAGAGGTTCTTGTAGACACACTTTTTAAAATGATTTTTGTTGAAGCTCGGCGGGAAACCTTCCGCGGAAGGACATTCCACAATTTTCTTGTCTTCATCAATCATCAATCTTCAACAATCATCTTTATCAGAATCCAAATACCTTTATGTCTTATATACAAGTCGACCTACACATAAGATAAGCTCCCGCTGTGAAATTATACAGAGCTGTTGAGCCCCCCGAGAATAGCCCACGATCCAGAAATTAGTAAGGCGAAACTACGGCTTTACCACTTTAAGTACCAAAATTTCCCAGGCGGCATTCCATATAAGTAGGTCAAATGTTCTTGTACGCTGCCATAAGCGCCTTCGTTGGTGTTGCCAACTCTTTCTCTTCGTGAAACTGGATGAAACGAGTACTTAGGTATATTAAAATACAAACAAAATACCCGACTGCCGAAAAGCAGTTTTTGCAATCTAATTTACGATTTTGGTACGCTTGATACGCTGTTTAGTGTACTTTTTTGTGAGAAAGTATGCGTACAGTCGCTGTACAAGATTATGAATTCGCATTCTTTAGAAAAAAATCTAGTAAAATCAGTTGTTTATTACGAAAAATCTTGTTGTAGGTTACGAAAAAACGCCTTTTTACGATGACAAATAAACCATAGGACATTTTTAAATTTGGGATTTGATTTTTATTTTACTCATAATAATTTATTTTAAGATTTAAACTAAAAAGTGTAGACCTACGCTTTAATCTTAAAGGTTAGCTACATCGGACTTAACACAATGTATCAAGCTAGGCGCATAACTTGTCAAAGTTGAATTCAGCCACATAATCACTTAGAAACGTTTTTTACCAACTAATTACACAAATCTAAGCCCTACGCACCAGCAATAAAGGTTAAAAAGTGTTTCTAAGCCGAATTATTATGTTTGTATCTTGCTCGGCCAAATCTTATGTGCTCTAGAGAGGTGTCAATTGCTTGACACAAATGCGGGTATGACATTTTACGATTAGCCATTAGACGGAGCTATTTAGAACCTTATGCCACTAAGAATAGGAACGATAAGACATGAGAGGAAGAGAATAGATGTGTGGTCAAGTCAGTAAACAGTAAACAGTCGTTTGCATGCAGGTGATTAATTTTGAGTGTGCTTGTGTGTGTTAGGAAATTCTGTGCGTTTGTTTGATTTCTCACGGTTAATGACTTAATAAGGCAATATAAGCGAATATTTACAATACTAAGTAATGTCCAGGTGTCTATATGATGTAACAGCTTTTCTGACATAATCGAATCGGCCAAATATCAGCTTGAGACGCTGGAATTATTTGAGAAGCGTGCTAGCACATTTGTAACAATTCTTAGCTGTTTCTTTGGAGCTTAGCCTGAACAAGAGCCAACATAGGAGCTTTTAACATCGTCGTTGCAATGATAGTTTATCGTGTTTTTTTATTGAATACATTTCAGTAATTCTGCATCTGATATGCATGATCTTATTTCCACATGCATTTGAAACTTGTAAGAGACTCACTTATGAGTAAGATAGATTAATTAATTTTAAGAAAAAGTACTATTGCTTGTCCGTTAGGATAAACTGTTGTGTCTGATCTCTTTGTAACACCTATATATATAATGTACACAGTTTCAGCAATAAACGTTATCTTATCTTTAAAAAAAACCGGTTTTAGCCGTTTGCTTAGCTTGCCCTGTTTGTTTTTGTTTATGCTTTTTGGGTCAAATTTAGTAATTGAAATTTGACCTCATTCCCGTTGACAGATTGACACGCCTTTAGTTTATATGATAATACAATGAAATATATTTAGTATCATTTTATATTCAATATGGCCGCCACCATAAAATAACAGATTTCATAACACAATGGATACAATCCCCACAATATGGGTTTCAAATGATTTTCTAGTAGAATACAGTAAATCCTTTATTGTTTTTTAGTCATAAAGCTCGGTCCACGCAGTCTTGGTTGGAAGTGAACGTTTCGGACTTCATCAGAGCTGAAGACTGGCCGTCGTCTAGTCCTGATCTTAATCCGCTGGATTATGATTTATGGTCAGTTTTAGAGAGTATGGCTTGCTCTAAACGCCATGATAATTTGGAGTCCCTAAAACAATCCATACGATTGGCAGTGAAGAATTTTCCCATGGAAAGAGTGCGTGCTTCTATTGATAACTGGCCTCAACGTTTAAAGGACTGTATTGCAGCCAATGGAGACCACTTCGAATAAGCTTTTATATTTTAATTTTTTTTATATTTATGTATTAAACTAACACACTGTAAAAGTAATAAATATTATTTGCAATAAAAAAAATTTTTTTTTCTTCGTGACAATATTTATGGCAAGACTAGGTATAAACTAAATTAAAATATTTATGTACGCATTCTTATAGTACTAGATACCATGTTATTACCAAACATTGGAAACAATGGTCAAACAGGATATAGTCAAGTTTGTTTTTAGCACGAATACGTCCGCGTTTGACCACAAATTACGTTAATTTTCATACATTTTAGAATTAAAACTGCGACTCCTTATCATTTACTATCCTTACTTAATATAAAATTAATTATTTATTCATTTATTAATTAACTATTAAAAGTGAAACTAACTCTGTCTGTCTGTCTCTCTGTCTGTTACCTTTTCATGGCTAAACAGCTCAATCGGTATAAAATTTGGCATAGAGATTATTTACGATCTGGAAAAGGAAATAGATTATATTTTATCATCATCATCGCTTTTCATCACTACGCGGGTGAAACCGCGGGGTGCAGATAGTAACAATTAATCTATAGTGCGAGGCGCGTCACTGACTGGAATTGACATTTGCGCTGTTCCTTTGAAAAAGACCACCGAATACGGTTGAAACTATACTACGATATTTTGACTTAAAACAGACATGAGTGACTCACTGTTTTTATTTAAAATGACCTACTTCGTTACGCTCTTTAAAAGCATTTCATAGTTACAGAATAAAGTATTCACTAGAGAAAATTAAGCAAGTTATAAGGCAGGTTACTCGTTCCAGCTACTGGATAGAAGCACGTAGCTCTTTAATAGTGTACCCGGTCCCAGGAGTGCTTGCATTGGTTTAGTGCCCTTCCGAGCACGTGAAAGTACGATTGGTCGGGACACAACGTGGCGCAGCGGAATTATATTTGTTTTTTTTTCATCTTTAGCTCCAGACACCAGGGTCTGTGACCTTTGTCAGAATTACTCTTGTTAACTACATATAGTTACGGGAAGATTATTTTATTTTAATTTACTTATGTAACTTATTACTATGTTGTGTGTATACCGCAAGCAGCACCCGCTCACGAGTACGACGCACGTGCCAGCCATCGCCCTCCTCAACCATATGTTAGGGAAGAGGGCGACCAGCCGCAAGAAGGAACCTTCGATAGCGAGCATGAATGCTCAAAGTGTAGACACAATCCTTCCTATCATACAACATCTATGTGCTGTTTATTACCTCATAATAGGTAAATATTTTTACTTTTTTGTTAAACACCCCGCCATCTAAAAAAAAAGTTTCTAGTGTAATATGGATGAAAATAATGAGATATTTGTTTTCAGAGCATGGTTTTATTTGTATATGTACTGTAAGTAGCGTTAGGTTATGTTATTACCACAGTTATTATTACACAGGTCATTTTACTGTTGACAAGACACTTAGACTTTATAAAATTCAGTTCTTTAGATTTACATAATAACATTTTCTCAGATTGTGCATGCCGTTAGGCGGAATATGGCGTTCTAGTTCGTTATTTTTTTCCAACTCTGTACACCCATGTTCGCAATAAAATTATTTGAAATTTGAAATTTGAAATCTACTTGTATTGTCGTCACTTCTCCATCCAAAGATCCCAAGTGATTGATCCGTCTCGGGTCCTTAGACAGGGTTTCCACATTTCCGATTGATTCTAAGAAAATTTATAAATATCAAAAAAAATGTGTTTTGAAAAATTTATACATAAACTAATAATTAATTAATATTTTATTTTTATTTGGAGTTCCGTAACGATTTTAAAAAGTTTCTACATATCCTAGGAATTCTATAGAATGGCGTTTACATTTCCGGGGTCATATAAATAACACAGTTTAAAGAACTATTTGATCAGAGTATCGATGTACAAAATGATGTGTTATCGAGTCTGTGTCCAAAAGTTTATGTAAATATATTTCCAAAGCAGGCAGCCGGAAACTAGACAATGCTTAGCCTTGACATTATGATGTCATTGTCTAAGAATTGGAAGCTCTTAACCGACTAACAAAAACTAGGCCATGTTTGCTACGCGATTACTTCGCAAATTTCATGATTTTGATGATTCTTGTCTGTTTGGTAAGTAATAGTTCAGAGGTGGTCTCATATACATTTTATCACAATCGGATCAGAACTCAAACATGTTTTTTTTTAACTTGATAACAATACTTATTTGTATAAAAAATTAAAAAGAACCTAATTTAAAATAAAGAAATTTCATATTACATGAGAGTAAATAACACAGTGCACTACCACATAACATAAAACTGTTATAGGTATACTTATTAACAAAATGAGGAGGTTAGGTTTTCTTAAGGTTTATTTTTTTAATGTCTTTGTTTCTTTTTTAAGCTATTGCATAGCTTCTATCGCGGGCCTTGAGCGTGGAGACCGAATCCAGAAATTCCGTAACGAAAATAACCTAACGCAGTAACGCCGATACAACCAATGCCACCTAGAGGCGATTTGCAGAACTAAAGAGACAAGCGTGATATTTCAAAAAGTCATTAAAAGTTCTGCTATTCATCGATAGATGGCAAAACTAAAAACTAAAAAGTATCACCACTGTGCCGGTCGGAGTGGGGGGTGTTAGGAATACTGCATAAATAAAATAAATAAATAATTATAATTACATAAGTTGATAAAAAATGCTATGCAATAGCTTTACCGCGGCAGTCTCCGAGTGCCACACGTCTTTTTTTTATTTCTTTTTTTAGTTGTCTGTCCCTATTTTGTTTGTGCCCATTATATTGTTATAATAATAATAGGAAAGCGTGTATACTCAGAGCACTCACGCTCACTAAAAAGCTTCTTCTTGCGGCGGCTGTGTGTGGCGGGTCGCCCTCTTCCCTCAAACATGGTTGACTCGGCTCGGGCTGGCACATGCGTCAACTCGTGAACGGGTGCTGCTTGCGGGAGCTGGACTGCTCGGCGTACACACGCATGCATGTTAGTTAATTGTAATTTAGAAAGTGTAATTTTGTCTTCCTCTTGCATAATTAAAAAAGATATGTAAATGGTTAAAAATACAAATATTAGTTTATAAAAGGCACGGACCCCGGAGTCTGTGGAGATTAAATTTGTCTAATGAAAAAAATTGGAGGTAATATAGGGACATTTACATACATACACCCGAAAAACATAACCCTCCATCTTTCGCAGTCGGGTAAAAATATAAAAAATGTATTTAAAAAAATGTAATTTTAATTTTTAGGTTAAAATTGTCATACAAAGAAAACGCTTGTCCCCGTTTTCCCCGAAAGACAACATGGCCGACCTCCGATTAGTTAAATGTTTTATAAGTCACTGGGCACTTTATACCCCTCATTTAGCCTGTAACGGCTATTTCTGGGCGTGGACGACCTAGGGCTACTACTTGTAGTATTATGTCGGTGTCTTTATGAGTTATAAAATAAAGGAGGAGGAGATATTTTTGGAAGTTATCTCTCTACACAAAGTATAGTGTAGTGAATAGAGCGAATACACAAAGTAGTGAATAGACCGATCGAATTCATTTTGTACAAAAACTGTTATATACGGAAATAATTAGTACTGAAGATCGAATTGCTGTTTTCATTTTTAGGGT
The DNA here is from genome assembly GCA_947563715.1 of Lycia hirtaria. Lineage (NCBI taxonomy): Eukaryota > Metazoa > Arthropoda > Insecta > Lepidoptera > Geometridae > Lycia > Lycia hirtaria. The sequence continues at coordinate 43,642,128 of OX387379.1, forward strand.
TCCGTACCCAAAGGGTATAACGGGACCCTATTACTGAGACTTCGCTGTCTGTCCGTCCGTCAGTCCGTCTGTCACCAGGTTGTATCTCATGAACCGTGATAGTTAGACAGTTGAAATTTTCACAGATGATGTATTCCTGTTGCCGCTATAACAACAAATACTAAAAAAGAATAATATAAATATTTAAGGGGGCTCCCATACAACGAACGTGATTTTTTGCTCGATATTGACAACGGCAACAGGTAGACGCTTGAAATATTCAGAGAATATTGAGTTATATTATTCACTTTAAAAATAAATAATTTAATTAAAATAAAATTAATATTTAAGGGGGGCTCCCATACAACAAAAGCGATTTTTTGCTGTTTTTATAGATAATGGTACGGAACTCTTCGTGCAAGAGTCCGACTCGCACTTGGCCGGTTTTTTATTGTGTTTATTTTCCTGTGGCATTCAGCTAATTAAAAATTAAACTGGTGTATTTGCCTCTCGTCTTATATGAACCAACGGTTATAAAACGCCACTCGATTCAAGGTCTAGATCTGATGTGTAGAACGAAAATGTTAGGTATTAATATTATAATTACCTTTGTTTTAATCATCTAACAAAGTCACTAACAATAATAATGCTTAGACGGGATATTAACACTAGAGATGTGCCGGTTCGTTAAATACCTACCTATATAATCCACGGATACGTATACAAGGCATTGGTGTCAAGATCCACGAATACGGATATGGACAACAATTTAGGGTGATTATGTATGTACCTATGCTATGTATGTAATTGTAATGCAATGTAAAAATAAACAATAAACAACAATGTGTGGTCAAAGATTAATTAGACCATCATAATTAGTAGGTATATAAATAATATTCAAATTTATGGAGAGGATTTAATATTGGGGTCAACTGAAGGATACTTACAGAATAATTACACTTTAGTGAATTTATAATATTCGCGTTAGTTAAGGGCTAGAATAATATGTGCCTGTTCTACACAATTTCATTTATTTATATTATTATATTCTATTCCTTATTTTAACACTCCCAAAAAGTAGGTATGTATCTTAAAAGAAAAAAACACAAATACTTGTCAAGTACTTTTCTTTTACTACAGCATTAGCTACAGAATCCTACTATACGAGAGTCTTGACACGGTCTTGGCCACTTTTGAATTTGAAAACACTTTCCTTCACATTTGTATTACTAGCTGCGCCTCGCGGTTTCACCAGCGTAGTAATGAAAAACGGTGGTGATGATGATGATGTTCTAAATAATATTTTTTTTTAAACTGAAAGAAAGAAAAACAGACTTCAAAATACGCAATTCGTTTACATGGATAACATTGTTTTGTTATTTTGTTATAAAAACCAAAGTACTAAACCGATTTTGATAAAGTATGGGAGTATGTAGGTACCATTGTGGTATTACCTATCAAACAAAAAAAAACATCAAAAACAATTCGTAATTGGCGGAATAATCGCTGAACAATCTTATCAATTCGGTCTGTATGTTTTTAGGGTTCCGTACCTCAAAAGGAAAAAAACGGAACCCTTATAGGATCACTTTGTTGTCCGTCTGTCCGTCTGTCCGGGTGTCAAGATCTTTATCTCAGGAATGCGTGAAGGTATCGAGTTGAAATTAAAACCATATATGCAAATCTATAGTATCTTGCTGCAGAAAGAAAAATAAAATTTCTCAGTTTTCGTAAAAAAAAGTTATAGCTGAATATGTCGTAAAAAACGCACATTTCGACACTCACAAGGGAATCAAAACCTATGGGGTACTTCCCGTTGACCTAGAACTATGAAATTTGTCAAGAAGCATTGTGTTAGAGTACACATATAGGAAAAAATCCGAAAACTGGACATTTTTTATTTAATCACAAAAAAATTGTGTCTCTATGCAAGGAATGAGGGCCCAAATTTTAAAATGAATTAACCGTATCATGTGGGGTATCATATGAAAGAACCTCATTAGCATAAGCTAAAACAGGGTTTTAAATATTTTTACGATGTATATTTTTCGGTGTATGAAGGCAAATATAAAAAAATATATGATTTTCCCCTTTTATCTACTAGTTTGTACGGAACCCTCGGTGGGCGAGTGTGACTCGCACTTTTCCGGTTTTTATTTTATGTTTGTATTACTCAGCCAATTGTACATTGATTTTGATGATACTTTTGTATTTGGTAGGTCATACTTCAGAGGTGGTCCCATATAAATTTTATCAAAATCGATGAAGTACTTTGGTTTTTATAACAAAACAACTGGTAAATATCATCCAAGTGCCTGTAGAAAAGTGAACAGCACGTAGCGTATGTATTGTATTGCTTATTTTGAAGTCGATTTTTATCAGTTTTTTATACTATAATTATGATTTTATAATATTGGCAAGGCGTAAAAATAGTAAGGATTAATGTTTACGTCTAAGGTTTACGTGTTTATATAACGCAATATTTATTGGTATATATATCAGGGATATTGTTATTATATTAATATGAAGGGCTCAGGTGCCAACTACACACAGCGTTCTATCTAACAAGCTAGCCCTGGACACAGAATACTGAATAAGTAAGACATCTGCGAAGTGTTGTTGAAAGGTAGTTTTTAGAGAGGTTTTTTTCATAGTACTAAGGTACTATAAAGGTGAAAAGGATGAAAGGTGTACTATGTAAGGTGAAAAGCACTTTTAGATTCGTCATATCGTTTAAGTGTTTGTTTATCCGTTCGTATGACACAGTCCTTTTTTATCAGCCCTTTGTACAAACTGTCCCACTGCTGGGCGCGGGCCATCTTTTATGAGAAGGGTAAGGCCATAGTCTGGCCATACCACGCTGGCCAAGTGCGGGTTGGTAGACTTCACACATCTTCAAGACCATCGAGAACTCTCAGACCTACATCAGCAGGAAACCTACATGGTTTCCTCACGATGCTTTCTTTTACCGTTTTAAAGTTGGCGGCAATCAACAATACGCACATAACTTCGAAAAGACAGTCCTTTTATTAAGAGACTATCGAACAGGTTGGGAAAGATTTATAAGTTTTCATAAATAATTTTAAAGTTTAAAAAACTGAAACAACCGACTTCAAAGTACGTTATTTCGTTTACTTGTAATACATATATGTAAGGATAATAATTAAACAAGGCGCTCAAGGGTTGAAGTAACTCTATTTTCTCCTTATACACATGGAGTAAGTAGGTTTTACTTTTCAAGCTCAATAAATCTCTCACGATTGTAAACTTTTTAAAATACCTCTATTCACCCGCTCGTTATTTTTTTTCAAGAATGACATTTGTCACTGAATGTCAAATGCTTCGTCGTCGCAGATTAGAAAATGTGCAGATGTTTATGTGAAAAACCTCAACATTTGACACTTTTGCAAAGAAAAACGTGTCAGTGGAACTCTGCGATTCTATAATCTGACGCACTCACCCAGGAATACAATGAAAATATTTTTACTTTTAGAGATTATTCAAAAAGTAATAAAGAAATGTTTCTAAAATAATTATGGTACCAACTTGGGAGCTTTCTCTATAAGTACATCAATTTAAGAAACATAAAAATTGGTTCACGAATGACGGAGTAATTCGTGTGCATACATAAAAAAAATACGGTACGAATTGATAACCTCCTCCTTTTTCGAAGTCGGTTAATAAAATTTAAGAGCCTGTAGTACGTCTCGCTCGCGCATACAAACATTTTTGAAGTTTATAAAAACAGAAATTAGAACAATCGAATATTTCATTTTGATTCATGAAAATTACTGGACATTTTGGCTCACTGGGCCTTGTGACCTGAACCATTGTACCCATAAACATAATAAGAATACAAAAATCATAATCAATAAACGTGTAAAACATACAAGACGTTGTAGTTTTAAGGTCATTGTTATTTTCGGGAAATGAGCTTAACAAGCAATATTCACCTTCTCACAATCAGAAGATGGCCCGTTCCAAGCAGTGGGACAGTTTGTACAAACAGGGCTGATAAAAGGATAAAAAAGCAATACTCGCCATGTTGCCTTCTTTTCGAATATGATATTGAATCTCCAAACTGAACATACTCGTATGCGTGTCTCAACACGCATACGAGTATGACCAGTGACCAGTGATTTTTGAAAAGTAGGTTGAAGGATTTACAAATTATTTTTTCAAGTTACCATGTATATGAATGATTAGAGTTCCCCTACTGCCTAGATACCTAGACTCTACGTCCCGTCCGTCTATTAGCAGTAACAATATACTAACACGTTTTTACCCTCGGGCCAACCCTGGCGCGCTCAAGGGATTACGTCAGTCACCGTTCTTGTTACTGACAACCCTAGCTATCAGGAGTGGCCAAATACGAGAACTAAGAACTTTCTTTGGACGAGAGCAAACTTTCTTTGAAACTGCGATGGCGTCGCCCCCATCCGTTTGTTGTAGATAAACAAGTCGCATAGCTCAACCTTTGCTATTTTGTGAGGCTTATAAAAAAATTTACAACCCAAGGCGTTTCAGCAATTACCTACTATAACATAAGAACTGTCTGCGATGGGACGGTTTGTTTGTGGTTTTTGGTTTTCAGGGTTTTAGTAAATGTTTTATATGTATATTTAGGACATGATATTGTTTTTTTTTCTCTTAATCTTAACAAGCAGCTTTAGCTACCCTCCGATTCCATGTAATTTTTCAGCAGGTCTAGCTTGGTAAATAAACAAATAGTCTTGTCAGACTTGTCCATTTATCAGTGCAATATTTATGTTCTATTTTGTTCAATAAATTTTGAAGAGTTACGACTTTAAAGGCTGTGCTTAAAACGCGCAGCTATTTCTCTCACGCATCACATTTTAACCGACTTCCAAAAAGGACTATATTTTTATTTACTAATTTTAATTAATTATGAATTTACCTCAGAATTTTGACGTTTCTCTTTTGTTTGGTAGGCTATACTTCAGAAGTAGTCCCATATGAATCTTTTGAAGTCGGATTTTGATAAAGGATGTCAATGGCGTCAGTGGTTCGACTTGGATTATAATCATACAAAATTTGAGCACTACAATACGAGGCTACAGAGATGACAACAGCAAATACTTTCCATAAGTGATTTAATTACTTTTTTATTCGACGATAGGCTTGCGCTTGACCGTCAACTCACCTATCAATCGTCAATGTGAGGTATTTTTACAATGAACGCACGACCAGATAAGCCATGTCCTGGCAGTTATGACAATATGTAAAGCTTTCAAAATTCGTACAGCAGCTGAAAATACCTTTTTTATAACTCCAAGCTGAGAATGTGTCGTCGGCATACGTAAACCTTTCTGCATGATTACTTGTCACGCGATATGGGGCACGCGGTGAAGATAAGCTCGATACGGAGACACGGAAAATTTACTCCAGGAGTCGTATAGCCGCGATCCAGATGTTCTAGAACAATCGACTTCAAAATGCGCAATTTTGTTTTAAAAACCAAACTAACTAACTAATTTTGATTAAATTTATATGGGACTAATGTAAAAGGATACCCTATCAAACAAAAAAAAAAAACGGTTTATAAATTGGGCTCCCTAAACTGGCCTAGTTTAGAGCCCGAAGCTAACTCTTTAATTCCATAGCCATAGTTTGCCAGTTTTATGGAAAAAAGGTGGAGCTATGCGTTGACGAACATAAAAAATATAACCAAATCGCTAAAAAGGAGGAGGTTCTCAATTAGGTTCGATTTTTTACGCACAACCTCGTTATTTATAAAATCGATTTGAAAAAATCTTGATTTACTGGAAAGGACTACCTGAATCTTTTTTTTTTCAGATTGGTCCCATAGAAATATCGTTAAAATCGGTGTTTACCAGACTTCCAAAAAGAAGGAGTATTCAGTAAGGAGTCAATTCACTTTTTTTAATATTTGTTATTCAGTAAGAACTCCTTCTTACTTCACATTTTTACTTTTTTTTTATGTTTGTTCACCGATTTTTCCGCCAATTATGACTTGATTTTGGCGATTCTTTTATTGTTTAGTAGGTAAACCTCAGGGATGGTTCCTTATAAATTTTATCAAAATTGGTTTAGTACCTACTTCAAAATAACTGCAAGAATATCATCCAAGTAAACGAATTGGTTATTTTGAAGTTGTATTTTTTTTAGTTTTTTAAACTATAAATACTCATTACTACGCGAGAGAAATCGTAAGGCGCATACATACTTAGTAATATATCTGACAAACCGAAGTATCTACAAATTTATAGACAGTTCAAAAACTACAAACATCCGACGGAATTTGAACCCGCATTATTCCTGGGAGCCCTTACTATTTTGGCCACGGAGGTGTCACGTGGGATGGTCAAAACTTTCTAAGTCTTTTTTGCTTAAACCAAGCAAACGTTTGTGGCGCCCCCTGTAACACGCGCTTCAAGCGTGCAACTACTCAGCCGGACCCTTTACAGGTACCATAGACTAACGAGATGTGTCCCATAGGATGTGTGTAATTTTGAATTGTCCATGGATTGACTAAAATGTAAAATTAATAAAAATGCATTAATGTAAATTATTAATGTGTGTAGGGGTGCGTGTGTAGTTATGTATGTATATAACAGTTGTTTTTTCACATATAACTATAACATTTATAAATCTTATTATACAATGTAGATTATAATTAATTGTACCATATGATTTATATAGTGTATCTTTTCAATTAGAGGTTATACTCAAGATCAGGAATCGTACCAGGTCCTCGCGATACAGGCTTAGCCTAGTGCGGAAACCACCATCAATTTTTATGTAAATTATGTAAAATTTTAAATTAACATTTTTTTTTTTTTTCAATAATGCATTACATCCAACCTACCAAAAACATTAAAAGTCTTGTATCCGTCCATCAGAAACGAAACGGTCGGTGTTTTAAAAGAGCAAATGCTATGTTAAACAAATTAACGCTTTTATTCCAATATCGGTCAACATTGACTTGCCCCAGGTACCGGCGCCAGCAAAAAAAACACCCCTATTTTTAGGGTTCCACCCCTAATATTAGCAGACACATTGGTTAAGCTTCGAAAAAAAAACACATTGATAAGATAACTTAATTATGTACGTTACTAGCAAGATGACATTAATATATGAGAAATGTTGTCGTTGGTAAAAAAAACATATAAATAGTGTAAATAAGTTAAAAAATACCAGCGTAAAAACCAGAAACGTTGCCGCGCGTACTTTCATACAAAAATATAAACGGGTTAAACTCTGTAGTCTATAATAATTTGTAATCGTCCGTCTCGCTCGCGCAAATCAACATTTTTGATTTTCTATCTTATGATTTGTAAAATTCATTTGTATCGATGAAAATTTATTTGGATCAAGTTGACATTGTCGAAATTTTTTGATGCCACTTTCTAGTGCATTGATTGATGGTTTTTTTAATTCTTTCAATCAATTTATATCTTCAATAATGTTTTTGTTAAGGAAAACTGACTAGTATAGTGATATTCCTACCCGCTGAAATCATGATGATATGCAACTTATGTATGTCCGTAACTAGTTTGGTTGTGAAAAGGAACAAGCAGATTTTATAAAACTAGGTTAATAGTTTTCCCAAATTTCATTAAAATAATTACTAATTAGCCATTAAAAGGTGACAAGTATACAAAAAAGTATATTTGCACAACTTTAAATATTGGTGCTTTGTGTTATTATGTGATCTTTCCCACCCTGTCCACACGTATAAAAATTAGAAAAAAATATCTTATTAGATAAAAAAAAAACAAATGTTCGGTGCTACTTAATTGGATGCAACACATTTTCAAACTTCTTTTTTGCTACAGAACCCATCAGAAAATTACTGACTCTTTTTTATCTCATTTGTTTTTACTGACCCTCCTAATATTTTTGGAATGTATTAACATGCGTAGGGGATACACGGGGGTAAAAAAATGTAAATTACTACCTCTGTGGTAATTCACATATTTTGTTTCAATAATGTTTAATTTAATTTGAATATTTTTGTTGCTTGTGTGTTTTGTTGTTTTTAAGGATGGTAGGCGTAGAATATTTATTATTACACCAATTATAATAATACAAACTAATAATTAATGTACGATATTTAGTTATTAATTCATATGCCACTAAAAAGTGCTCACTGACGAGGAAGCTGAAAATCTCGCAACATGCCCTCGAGCTATAATGACTTATATATATTATAAAAGTGAAAGTAACTTTGTCTGTTTGTTTTTTTTCCTTTTCATAACTGGACCATTTATCATGAAATTTGGTACAGATATAGCTGCGAACTAGGAGACGGATACAGACTACATTTTATCATCATCATCATCATCACTACACAAGTGAAACCGCGAGGCACAGCCAGTCGGAAAATATATCATCAGAAACTTCGTAACATTCATCACCATTAATTCAAAGGAAGAACACCAGATGATGAATAGACGAGGACGAACACTTGCTTTTATTCTTGTATGAATATTTAAGTTGAAACTGACGCCTCTATTGTCCAAGTTTTTTTTTCAGCCACTTGTTCCTGACGATAAATTAACAAGTTCAAGCCCTTTGTGTAATACAATCGAAGTTACTAACAGTAAGGACGGTCAAACACGACGTTTTGAAGTTAGGAATACTAAGTTACTGGTGTTAGAGTGAGAGAAAGAAATGGCTCTACATAGCCATTTCTTTCTCTCACTCTACCTAACACCAGTAACTTAGTATTTTTTGTCCAACCGATAATATTTCTCAGTTAATTTATTTTTAAAACAATTGTAATAATATTGACATTAAGCTATAAGACGATTTAACTATTCAGGACTTTACTCTTGTTATAGATGTTTGATTCAATTAACAATTCAATCAATCAATAACACACTATTAACACCACATAAAGTAATAAGACAATAAACATATAAGAAAATGGCACAAAAGGCGCTCTTATCGCTAAAGCGATCTCTTCCAGACAACCTTAGGATGTGTTGGAAAAGTATTTACAAAAGTGAGTGGTGGTGTTAATTCATAAGTAGACACACTCGTAGACTAAATAAATAAAAAATTAAAAACACATTTTTTTTAAATAAAATACGTAGAAATAACATACACATTCTGTGTTACATAAAACTCAACAGTTTACATACACAGCGCATGTCGTTCTGAGATACTCGTATGCAAATATTGCTTACATTATGCCTTCAAATTCCGATGCAAATATTGCTTGGATTTTGGATATAAAGATACCAATGGCTCAGTAAAACCTATAAGAGATTATATAATCTATATTAGATTTACAAGAATCAATAGACAGACAATCGTCAAATATAAAATGTACATTAGAAAAACTTTACTTCCCTGAACAGCGATAAGATTTAGAAGCTTAGTAATTCTTGTACATTAACTTAGAACATAATAATAATACTACGAAGTATTGGAAATGGTGGTATTGTGATCAATATACATTTCTTCCTCTTAAAACATTATCTTATTCCATCTTGCACTTTCAATCGAATACGCGAAATGGCGATATCGTTTTATGATGGACATTTCAAAAACCCGACCGAAGCATTTTAGCTTCACTTAAATTAGATATACGTACTTGAACATTTTGTAATAGGTACGCTATTTAATTAGGATTTTATCGGTCCTAAATATAACTTGAGCATTTTAAAAATCGTATATAAATAGGTTTTTTCTAGGCTAGCACGCTCCATTGTAGACCACAGCTTCGTTCATCATACCTACCACATATACATACCACAACATCATGCGAGCCAGCGGTCAAACGCATACCTAACAGTAAATAAAAAATAATTGTAATAAACAAGATTGTAAAATGACGCAAGTGACTATGACGTAATGAGCGTTATAGTCACTTGCGTGTGCGCTTAAATATCGCTCTATGTAATTCAAACCAAGCACCCATACTGGTAATACGATTGCGGTAAAAGGGTTGTGTCGCTTCCATTTATTCGCAAAAACTTTGCAAAAGTTTGCGCTCAGTTATTTACGGTTGTCGCGAACGGCTCGGCAAGGTTTTAATCCTGTAAGTTTTTCATAAAGAACTTTCTAAGCTACAGCGACAGCGTTCCAAAATAAGAGGTGTAAATATTTTTTACTTTAACGTTGTTTATTAGAAGTTCATTAGGGCCTCAGCACACGGAACAATTTCCTTTATCTTTTTGCTACAGGAATTTTGACTTCAATTATTTGGTCATATTTATAAAGTTTAGTTGAGGGTTTCGACTTTCTTCTCGATTACTGAACCCCTCTGTCTATTGAGATTAGGAGAGAATGTGAGAAAGATATGTTCTCTCTGATTTCCTTCTCCATCATCTCAGCCATAAGAAGTAAACTGCTGGACATAGAATCTGATCTAAATTTTCAGGCAATAACAAGGATGATACGGTGTCATATAAAACACACTATTCTGTGGTGTATTCTGTTTTCATTAAAAAAAAATAACTTTTATATAGATAGATAGATAAACTCTTTATTGTACACACCTTAAAAGTAATAACAAAGTACTTAAATAGACAACAACAGGCGGCCGTATCGCTAAAAGCGGTCTCTTCCAGGCAACTATGGGATGGAGAAAAATATAAAATATAAATTGGACGGGGATGTATATATTTACTAGGCAAATTTACCGATTACATACATCTCATACAAATATTTTTGATGACACATCAGCTTGTGGCATCTGACTCAGAGAATTAGACCTCATTTCAACATTAAATTCCCATCCAAAACCACAAGCGGCAGTATGTCGAAACCATAAACCACAGCACTTACCCACACTTATCTCGTTTTTAAAAGCATTTGACAATTGAATAAAACATTCGATACATCACAACAGTCGATTATGTCAACGATAACGTCTCGTAGAGAGGGCTGAGCTGGGAAAAATTTCGGTGAAATAAGTTGATAGCATGTTAGGTATAGATTCGTATCTTAAGACATACTATTTGAATACATGTAATTCTGAACTTATGTACATAAGCATGAAACGTTGACAGGAAACATCGTTAAACCTATATATCTAAAAGTTACTAAATCTTAGTCGTAGATTAATGAATAATAATAAATAAGTACATAGTATCGTGTTTATTTAAGTAATATCACGAAATATTTTACATTTAGAGGCTTATCGAACTTAAAACTTCTTTTTAAAAGTTCTCTTTTAATTATATATGTATATTTGACCGAGCGAGCGAAGCGTCTCTGCATCAACTGGCCAAATTTTCTTTCGTCTGTCAGTTTGTTTGTTTGTATGTTCGTACTCGCGTACAGGGCGTAATTTGAATCAATTTTGATGAAACTTGGTGTATAGGTGCTATGGATTAATTATTTTTTTTTTGTTGTCGGCGATTTTTGATAAGAGGGGTGGTTCCCATAAAAAGGGGGGAAGTTTATTGCGGCGTTAATTACCAACCGATTTTAATGATATTTGGTAGGTAGATAAGTACACAATTATGACAACTTGTGGTAAAAATTAATAGAATTGGTAAAGTGGTTGTCGAGATATAACAACCAACTTCAGATTGCATGTAACAGTGAGGGCGCGTGGATGTGCTTGATGCATTTTAGCGCTAAATAATTTTCTTGATTTTACGTTTTCTCCATTTATAAAATTATTAATATTTCAAGGAGATTCATTTATCATTTAATTTTTTCCATAAGTTTAACTTATGGAAAAAATGTTTTTTGACCGTGAAATTACGTCTGTAAAATCACTTAAAATTGCGAAATCGGCCAAAATTTTACATACGGCCTCCTAAGCCAACTTTATGTATATATTATGTACAGATTATCCAAGGTGAGCTGCAAATAAGCTCTCTCGCGAGGTCTACTGTTCGTAGAACTACTAGTGTATAGACCCGAGATACAGGTCTTGACACCCGGACAGACGGACAGATGGACAACAAAGTGATCCTGTATGGGTTCAGTTAAAAAAAAAAAAATACAAAATAAGAAGACTGTAGAAAAGTGGTTTTTGCAGTCTCATTTACGATTTTGTTACGCTTGATACGGTGTCGAGCGCAATTTTTGTGAGAAAATATACGTTAAATCACTGTGAAAGGTTATAAATGTGCATTATTTAGTACAATTCTAATAAAAATGCTTATTTATTAAGAAAAAAGTTCATTCAAGTTTACGAAAAAGCGCATTTTTTCAGTTTATTTCAGTTTTAAAATTATTTCAAAAAAATATATCCTATGACACTCAAAAAGTAAAGACGAATCTAATGACATCCCGCAAATTAAAATCGGTCAAGCCATTTACAGGATAAATGCGAATAAAGGAGGTAATATAGAAAGATACATACGCACTCGAAAAACATAACCCTCCTTACGCAGTCGGATAAAAATAACACATAACTGACCAAAACATAAATCGACATTTCTTAATGTTTTCTTATTGGAATGAAACAAATTTTAACGGAATTATCTCGTACATTGCATACATTTTGTGTTTTACATTTCTAGTCTATCATACTGAGTATTCAATGATTATATATGGATACGATTCTATTGTGTGGAACCGGTTTTATTTTATAAGGGCCATGGTATAATGTGATAATCTTCGAACTGTGAATGGTATTTCCTCTTTGTCATCATTGGAGATGATATGATATTTACATGATTTACGAGACAATTGGATCAGCTTCATTGTTTAGTTTATGATTAAATGTTACAGATCAAAATCAAAGCCTGATCAGTTGAAGTTAATTTAGTTTTTTTTTTTCATACGTTTTATGTCTTTATTTGTCGTGATGGAATTTTGTAAGGACAGACATTAATTTTCGCTAGATATATGGGAGAAAATTAAAATATGTATCCGTGTTATTATGAAATGTATAGGATATCCTTGAACAAGGAAAAATTAAATGTTCGCGATATGAAAATCTAAAAAAAATAATCAAAATTGTAAGTCCAAATTGAAAATATTGAATTAAAAAACTGTTCAAAGTACCTATATGTATAATATGTATCCTGTTTTTGAGAATTCGTATGAAATACGCAAAAAATAAGAGTAAATCAAAAACACTTCACCTAAAATATTTTTTTTTTAATTTAATACAGTTCTTACTAAATTAATTTATTTCCACGGAAGCAATCAAAGCTAAAGCCGAGCCAATAAAGAACTACCGAGTTGCAGTTTTTCCTTCACAACTCCTCGAAAACTGTATGTTACTTACTCTCTCAACCCTTGGTAAGTGGGTCACAGAGTATGCAGACCACAGATTGTAAACTTAAACCCGGCAAAGTACGAGTTTCACTCGCACACCGATGCTTACTCCTGTGCTTTATATATTTATTTTCTACAGTAGGAACTGTCTGAAAGTAGAACAGCCTGAAATGCCAGGCGCTTACATACAATATTATCTATTGTCTTAGTTAATATAACATATTTTCCTATTTTCTTTATCCAAGGATATTTTAACATCACCGTTTACTCTATTTTGAGTTTATGTCACATGACACCAATTGTCATCGTTCACTTGTCATTTAACGTTTTTTTTTGTGGAATCATCAAGGAGTTTTTATATCGCATAATAATTTCCCTTTTTTTTCAAATATTAGTTACGCAAGCTTGTCTCGCTTTTGACTAGCTCTAAGTATTTGTAGATTTACATCAAAGTTAATCATACAAATCGTAAAAATTGTGTCAAATCGTTCAAAAAGTTATAGCGGTTTAAGTGTAGAATAGACAGACAGACAGACACGGTAGCCTCACGAATAGGCTCCCGCACTTTTAGTACGTAAGCATAATCAAGGTTTCGCTATGTCGTGGACACGGCCGTGCGTTTTACTCGAATACGTGTACTAAGATACTTTGAAACAACCTCTAAATGACAGTGCATCTCCCTCCGCTGCGAGCGGCGCGTCACAACCTTCAGTCAAATTTCATGTATTTTGCACTTGTATCATGAATAACTAATAAGGATTTGTATAATAATACTTGGAAATACTAATAATTCTAGAAGTAGAAACGTACAAGATGCAGCAGATGTAGCAATAGTAGTAATAGCATTTTATGAGAAAAATAAAAGCTTTTAGCCATAGACCATTAAGAGTAAATCCACTTGTCTGAAAACATATGATCAAGTAGGCAGCAGAAATGTAGAAAACTTATCATCAAGTTACGTTTCTGTACTTTTGTTACTCTGTGCCGAGGGTTCTTTCCTCAGAACGGCATTTACACAAAGACGCGAAACTCTTAAAACATTGCAATTTGAAAAACTCCTTTTACTTGAACAACTGTTTATGAACTCTGAGTTTCGAGAAAGCTCCCGAGTTTCAAGGGTTCAACACATGGAATATCATTTAACTGAGTAAATACAAAAACATATTACCAAGACTATGATTTAGTACACGTTAAATACAAGAAAACTGTAATAAAAAAAAAAAAAAAAAAAAAAAAAGATTTATTTTATGATTAGAGCAATTAACTGTTTATGGGTTTATGTTTTTTTAAATTATTTTTTATGCAAAATAGATCTACGATTGACCACCAACTACGGTGTGGCCGAGGATGGAGCTCGTCGATCTAGAAGATATCTATTCACTCTGGCCTTCAAAATTCCAAGATCGTAGGTCTTAGGGAACAGAGATGGTGGCAAAGAATTCCATTCCTATGCAGTACGCATCAAGAACGTAGATCGATATCGCTGAGTACGGATGTTTGGTATTTCAACGAGAAATGGGTGATTATTTGCTAACTTTCTGCTAGTCCTGTAGTGAAATGGGGAGGGTAGAATTAAATATGTAGCTTTTAATTAACCATTACATTAATTTAATCAGCTTAGAACAACATAACAAAACTTATAAGTACAGCACTCCGCTTCCGACGAATAATAAACAAGTAATAATTGGTTCGGTTTTTGGCGGGAACGTCTTAGTAACGTGTTGTTGCTTTGTTTTATTTTCCTAAACTTGTGTTATTTTGAACATTAATGCTATAAAAATGGTGGTGTTTTATTCATTAAGTGTTCGATAAAGTGCGTGAGTGTGGGCAAGTGAAATAAAGCAGTAAAACGTGTGATTTTACGTTGTCGGCAAAACTCCATAGAAGCTTCTAGTAAAGTCGCTACCACTTTACTGAAGCAGGACTCGACTTATAAATTGACTGTATACGTGACTTAGATTGTGACTAGAACATTTACAACTTGTTTTATTCAAGAAACTTGAAAAAATCCTTATACTTGACACTGGCAAATGCTTTAATGCGGGTCCAATACAAAAAAGAAGAAGAATAATTGATTCAGTGGTGGATTTGATGATTCATTAAACTTAAGTTTTCCTTAAGTTCACTGGATCACTATATAAAACTATATAGTTAGTTAAAATATCAAATTCTCATTGTTCATAATTATAGTCTAATAAAACTGAAAAAATCTGAAAGTTTTCAGGTTTTTTGTTATAAAATACAAAGTACTGAACCGATTTAGATAAAAATTATATGGCCTACTAAACAAAAAATAATCATCAAAACAATTCATAATTGGCGGAGTAATCGCAGAACAAACATACAAAAAAAACATACAGTCCAATTGAGAAACTCCTTCGTTTTGGAAGTTAAAGTTTAAGGTTAAAAATATCATAATAAATTCCTAAACTAACACGCGCTACAACTTTATCAAAAACGCTCTAAGCAAAAGATCTTGTCTCTCTTTGTCCACTTTAGCTAAGTTTTTCAAGATGTTCAAGTAGGTAATTGGTCGCACGATGCCTACTTTTTAAAATATTAAAACTTTAGCCTAGGTGTCACATCTTGGACTAAATTTAAACTCCTGAGTTGTGTATTCAAAAGGAATTATTATTTACTTAATTTTAATAACTGGGCATTCCAGTAAATCAAGACTTAAAGAGATTCTAAATATTCCTCTCATAAAGAATTAAATTATGAACATTGTAAGTTAATCTATATCACAAGAAACAAATCGCAAGTTACAACAGTTGGCCCATAACTAACCAACTCCATGAAATAAAAATTCTCACTGGCCGTGGTTGGTTTGCCAAGTTTATGTGTAGGGTCTGCGCACACGGGCGCAAGATTATCTTGACTCACTAAAATTGGGTGGGCAATTATACGACAACATAGTAACACTGAAAATCATTTTGAGATGATTTTGAGTGAAGACCATGTGGTCTTTATGCAGTCTTGACCATGATTTCTTATCGCAGCTCACAGTTGGCTTGCTTTAATTTTTTACCCGACTGCCCAAGGAGGGTTTTTATGTATGTATTTATTTATGTAAGTATGTATGTTTCTATGTATATGAGCCCCTACAACCTAAACGGCCGATTTTAATGTGTGAGATATCGATTTGTCGTCACTCTGTTTTTATAATAATAATAATACAACTCGGGCAAAAATCAAATTGCGTTTTAAAAATTTGCTGAAATAAAATCTTTTTCGTAAAATATTTTTTTTGGAAATTTCACGATTTCAAATTGATGGGTCAATCTCGTCACCCGTTCTTCGAATAACTCAATGATTGCCTTGTTGACTTGATGTCTTTATCCATCTATCATCATCTCATTTAAACGAAAGTATAAACACCAAATAAACACGTCAATACATAAATTAATTTTGAAATTGTAGTTACGGAGCTACTTAATCTCTCCCTCGCATTTATTTTTACAGAGACTTCTTGGTGGGCGACATTATAACTACAAGATATTTATCAAGATATTAAGAAAACTGCAAACTTCGTGTCCGTATGCGACGAGCTTTACCCGGTAGATACGGCTTGCCAAGTTCCGAGTAATATTGAGTACAGGAACATATTTCTCGATCTGCCAAACCGTCCGAGCTGTCTATAGGTAGAGTACTTTCTAGTTGTGCTGGAGCCAATTCTTTTGTGAAATCTATGGATTGAAATGTTCAATTTTGTTCTTTTAGTATACTAAATAATATGTATAATGATTAAGATAAATCGAGTTTCATTACTTTTGATTGCATTTATTTTGAGTAATATTTAGTGACTTTTAATGACTTATCATAGTTATTTGAATTAATGAAATGAAATGAAAATGAAATGAAATAATTTTATTCCGGATGATTTGCATCCATATAAATTAAATTACAATTAAAACTAAAATTAAAATAAATTATCGAAGAGAATTAAATTATTACAACATTAAAATAATTAAAATAAAATTAACAGTAAATTTCAAATAAATAATTGCAAATGAACTTAATTAATTGATAAATGTAGATAAAAAAAAATATACATAAATCAGTCCGTTTAAGTGATAGGCGCGTGATACGTGCTCCACGTCCGATGAAGGGGACTAGCGTCCCAGTGCATTACGGCAGCCACCAGTGCATTGTCAGAGCGGTGCAGGGTGGCGCGAGTGCCGGCCGACCGGCTCCGCAGCAGCGCCTGCCAGCCGGGCGCGCGCCCCGCGGTGAACATGCCGCTGGCGCTGCACCACCGCGGCAGCCGGAACATCGCGCGCCACGCGTCATTGTATTGCACGCGCATCTCGCTCATGGCGGCCTTCGTGTAATTGCTCCAGAGTTCAACGGTGTACACGCTCGTACAGTAGCTAATAAAAAGTTGAGTCTTCACCGCTTCGCTACAACGGTGGAATCTCCTAGCCAACATGTTGGCTCGTACTGCGATCGCTCGTCTCTGTCGCTGTATGTCGGCATGATCCGAGAGGTCGGAGGTTATGATATGTCCGAGATACCTGACCTCATCAACTTTTTCTAGGACGGCACTACCGAGTGTAAGTGGAGGCAAGTCTTCTCGGCCATTAATGCTTTTAAAAATCATATAAACTGACTTATCAGAGTTATATATCATATTGTGTTCCTCCGCGTAGGTCTCACATATAGCTAGTAGCTTGCGCATCGCCGATATCGATGGAGCTAATAAGACCATATCATCAGCATATGAGATATGGTTTGTCATAACTCCATTGACGGAGCAGCCTACCCCGGTCTCCACAAGTTTTTGTGATAGACCGTCCATGTATAAATTAAAGAGAGGCGGAGATTTGCTCCCGCCCTGCCTCACCCCGCATTTAAGGTCTGTGGGGGTCGAGTATTCATTTTTCCACCGTACTCGATTTCTTTGTTGTTCGTACCAATTTTGAAGCACTTTAATCACCTTTCCTGGTACATTACGATTGTACATTTTCTGCCACAACAAGTTGTGGTTGACGCGATCGAAGGCTTTACTGAGGTCTAGATAGCACGCTATCACCGAGGTCTTCCTGCTCTTATAGTAGCCTACAACTTGCTTAAGAACATAGATGGCGGTGTTAGTCGATGTTCCGCTCTTGAACCCGTACTGATAATCCGATGATTGTATGAACGGTGCGGCGTATTTATATAGCACCTTCTCCAGGAGCCTGGCTACCATGTTGGCGAGCGCTATCGGTCGATAGTTACTGGAACTCGATATGTTTTTCCTGCGGTTCTTACATATAGGTACTACCACTGTGTCGGTCAGCGCCGGAGGTAGATGTCCAGTCTTTATAATAGCCGTAAACAGAATAGCTAGTGCATAGTACATACTTACACCTCCATACTTTATGTGTTCTATAACCAGACCATCTAATCCCGGGGACTTGCCCCTAGTCGTTCGTTTCACAACATCGGCTATGTCCTCTATAGACACTACTATATCAACCTCTGTCTGTGTTTGCGGTATCTCTAACGAGTAATGTTTAGTCGGCGCAGGTTGAGAGAACTTGTTACTAAAATTGTCAGCAATCTTTCTATCGCTCGCTATGCCGTCTATATGTGATGGGTAATTATTCGAAGGCTTTACAATTTTGTTGATACTGTGCCAAAACTTAGCGAAGTTTTTATGCTGCATTTCTGTAGCAATCCTGTCCATAATAACTTGTTCATGATTTTTTAAACAATAGTTTAGCGCTTGTTTAAATGTAGTGCGGCATCGTTTTCGCTCCTCTAACACTAGTCCGGTAGTGGGGCGACCCGCTCCATTCCACAGAGCTAGAGACTGGCGCGAGGCGGCATATTTCTCCGCTACGTAATCGTTCCACCCGGGAACTATGTTTTTGTTCGGTGCTTTTCGACAGAGCGTGGAGAAACACTGTGCAGCACAACTCTGCATGATTGTTACAATCGAGTCGTATAAGTTGTCTATCTCCGATGCATGGTTTAAGTCGAAATTTCTAGACATGAGTTCGTCTAATTTCTGTGCCACCATTAAGGTATATTCTTCAACTCGAGCCCATGACGTTTCCCTCCAAGTCCATGCCGGCCGAGTTGGTGTAGACACGTTTGTAGAAATCGATAACCCCTGTATCATTAATTCCAGTGAGAGCGGTCTATGGTCTGTCCAATCTGTTGTTAGGTCTACGGTGACATTCCGGATAGCGCGGTACACGTTCTCAGTGGCGATGCAGTGATCAAGTAGGGATGGGTTATACTTGCAAAATCTCATACCAGGGCTTCCAAGTGCGCCCACATAAAAATACCAGCGCCAAAAACCAGGGCTCAAAACCCTTCAAAGTATTTTTTTCGTTAAAGAAAATTGATTTGTATTTTAACTAAGATAAGGTGCACAATTGCGTAACAAGTTTTTCTACTAAAATACTTTCATAGGATATTGTTCATTATATACGTTATAATAAGAAGCATAATGGCATTCACGAAATTCAAAACGTTCCAAACGACACCAAACATGACTGAGCGAGCGCGATATATATTGCTTGCCTACTTCGTTCCGTGTATTTGACGATGACACCCGAGTGAAGCGCCAAAAACCAGGGTCAAAACCCTTGAAAGTATTTTTTTCGCTAAAGAAAATTGATTTGTATTTAAGTTATAATAAGGTGCACAATTGCGTAGCGAGTTTTTCAACTAAAATACTTGCATAGGAAAATGTTCATTGTACATGTTACAATAAGAAGCATAATAGCATTCGCGAAATCCCGTAAAGTAAATACTTTTTCTCCTTGCAAGTGTTTCGGGCGGCACCTGGTCGCCATACTTGCAAGCAAATACCTGGTGTAAAAACCTGGTTGCGTAAATACGCACCTTCCCTATGATCAAGCCAGCTGGTTGTGTGATGCGCGTCACTTACGAATGTGTATGTTGAATCCGGTAGTTTCAGTTTATCCACATATTTATATTTGTATTCCGCACAGAATTTGTCTAACTCGATACCAAATCGCCGTCTAGGGTCTGCGTTATAATCCCCTATTATAAGACAGTCTGCTACTTCTCTGTCTTCGACTATCGAGTGAATTTTTCCCAACAGTTCGCAGTACTCGGGCAAGTTAATATTATCGGCGGTATCGCAGGGCATGTATACATTTATAATAAGTAAAGTTCTATTGTGAGTGCTAATTTCGAGTGCGCAGAGCCGTGGCGTGTCGCATTCAATAGATATACACTTCAATGTGTTCTTATATAAAATTGCAGTACCGCCGTGCGGTCGGCCTATGAGGTTTTGCGAAATATTCACTGCGGACGTCCCGACAGACTGAAAACCATTATGAATAGTATTCAGAAAGTGCAGATCAGTAGGTAACAACCATGTCTCTTGTAGCAATACTACATCGTTACTCGTACAAAGATCGTGGATGAATTTTACTTTCTTTCGTATGTTTTTACAATTTACTGACGTAATTTTAAGAATTTGATTTGTAGTAGTCATTGTTATGATTTATTATCTATGATGCTCTTGCGAGCACTACGTTGGTGGTAGCGACCTACAATGACCCCTGGAGGCCACATTTCTTTGTTAATAACTGCAGTTAGTTTGTCCCACGGGATTGTTAGTTTATATTCACTATATGACACTTTACTATTCTGAGGCAGTTTTTGTATGTCGTTAGCGGGTTGTCCAATGTCTTTCATGTGGTCATATAAGTCTTGTAGTGTGACTGTACTATCTAGGTTTGCAACATACACATAGCAACGCGCGGGGCAGCTTTGATTTTATTGTTACAGCTGGTTGTAGCTGTACCTATTATGTTTCGGTTTGAGCGGCGAGTTTTTTTGCGAGTAACGACCTGAAAACCGTCATTTGTAGGTACGTTGTCACTAATGACCAGTTTAGATTTAGGTAGGTGGCCTATTCTCTGCGGATTAACTTTAGACGTGTCGCTAGAGTTGTTATTTGTTGTAGCGTTTGGAGTGTGAGTCCTGACCTTTGTTGGAGGAGCCGAAGCCGAACTGTCCTTAGGAGAAGCTCTGATTCCGTCCAGACCTATGGGGCCGCTATCTTCTGTAAACCGCATCCTTGCGGGACTTGCAATTTTTAAAATTGAGGGTAGGCAGGGCTGCGTGTGGAGCATTGCTACTTCTTTCTGGACTGCTTCGAGTTCTTCTTTTGTAGCTGCACAGTGACGAAGAGAAGCGATATCTTTTTTCAGTGCAACAATGTCCTTAAGCAGACGCGTTACGTCTATATGGTCCCAGGTGACCGGAGGTAGGCGGCTAAGGTCGCGGGCCACGAATACAGGAATCTCTTTCGGCTCCGTGGATTTCATCAAGCCTATGATGTCCTCCATGTCGCGTTGGGACTTTCCTTCGTTCCTTCTGGTCCGCAGACGCTGGTCGGTAGATATGACGTCGTACAGCAGAGTTTTTGCTGCAGAGATCTCGGGTGCGCTGAAACTACGGCTGCAGATCATCACCATGCTTTCTTCATCCATCACATCCATTTTATTTTGGACGAAAGCTAAGAGTTCGTTGATAACGACATTGCAACCATTGCACTTAGTCATTTTTGTTTGAGCGTGATGGGCACACCGATGCGTACGGTATGCGTGCGCGACGCGTACTGATGCGTGCGCGACGCGTACTGACACAAGCGTCGATTGACTACAATCAAACCTGAAACTCATACTCAAATATGTAATTTTCAACCCTCGACATAAAAAGAGGGGTGTCATAAGATGGACGTGTGTATCTGTGTGTCTGTCTGTGGCATCGTAGCTCCCAAACGGATGGACCGATTTTGATCTAGTTCCGGTTCTCAATTCGACTTTTTTATGTTTATTACGCGATTACTCCGCAAATTGTGACTTGTTATTTTGACGATTCTTTTTTAGGGTCTCGTACCGAAAGGGTAAAACGGGACCCTATTACTAAGACTCCGTTGTCTGTCTGTCCGTCTATCACCAGGCTGTATCTCATGAACCGTTATAGTTAGACAGTTGAAAATTTCACAGATGATGTATTTCTGTTGCTGCTATAACAACAAATACTTAACAACTGAATAAAATAAATATTATATACAACAAACTTGATTATTTTGCTCGATATTGATAACGGCAACAGGTAGACGCTTAAAATATTCAGAGAATTCTGAGTTAAGTATATTATTCACTTTAAAAATAAGTAATTAAATTAATATTTCCCATAGAACAAACGTGATTTTTTGCCGTTTTATAGATAATGGTACGGAACCCTTGTGCGCGAGTCTGACTCGCACTTGGCCGGTTTTTATTTGATAATAATAGTTTAAAAATGGTCCCATATAAATTTATCAAAATCGGTTTAGTACTTTGGTTTTATAACAAAATATGTGGAAAATCCAAGCAAACGAAATCACATATTTTCAAGTCGGTTATCAGTTCAATTAAAATAAAAATTAATAACGGTGAACCCATTATTTTCTACACGATTTTTAAGTCTGTACTCAATTTAAACAAGTTCTAAAACGGACAAATGATTTATCAGCGACATACAACGATACCCCGTGTGTTTGTGTGTGGTTGGCACGTGATTCCCGACCACAACTCCGCATGTCTGAACCACACAGCGTGTTGAGTGTGTGTATAGAACGACGTGGTTTCACCCATCCCACTCAACTAACATCTGAATTGTGCCGCAAATTGAATATGTTGTTTATTTGGTTCAATTAAATTTATGACGCATGATGATAGAATTTAAAGTTTTAGGTAGATACCTAGATAGCAAACTCTTTATTGTTTACCTTAACTATAAGTACTTAAAAAAACGTTTTATTGTCAACGGGTCAAATTTGGATGATTAAATTTGACCCAATCACATAAATATATTGTATTGTCATCAGGACTAAAGGTGTACCTATACCAAATTTCAGATCGATCCGTCAACTGCAAGGGGGTAAAATATCAATTATATAATAAATTTGACCGTTTAAAAAACAAAATATGAATAAATGAATTTTTATTTTTCGTTTTCTGTTTTTTTTTTTTTTTTAATATTTAATATTTTATATTGTGGGGTCGCAGATGTCCAGGGAAGGTGGGGAGATCAATTGAAAACTCAGTCCGATTCAATGTCATGTTTCAAAATAAATTATACTTAAGCAAAATATATAATATCTTTAAAAGGGTACTTATGAGAAACAGTATGATTTTGGAAAATAGAATATGTGATGAGCGAGACAACATGTCTCGCCTCTTTGTCTCGCGCATATAAAGAAACGGAGCGGCCGCCGCGCGCTAGCCAGCGCCTTCTGCGCTCGCCAAAGTCCGGTAAGCTGTAGAGGCCGTTAGCCATTTTAAAAAAAAAAAAAAACGCGCGCTAGTCCCCGATGAATGCTCCGCGTAGGCGCACGTCGCTCCACGTCCCAACAGCCGTCTCAGCGCTCGCGATCTCATATGACCGCCGAATATCTATATTTAAAGTTTTTTTTATAGCCATACTTGAATTTAAAAAGATTACGTCAATTACATACAAAATAAAAAGTGCCCATACTGGATTATGTTGTCATAAACTGTAGATAGTAGAGGTATAGTCATAGTTCTTAGTATAGTTTTTTCTTACAAACATGTTCAATATAATTTATAGTTACTAAACAACAAATTACATAGCGAAAAGGGCTTACAAAGCGATCTCTTCCAGGCAACCTTGGGATGAATATGTGTTTTACCCGAATGATACGGAAGGTTCATGTTTTTAACCGCCGACACAAAAAGAAGGGTGCTATAAGTCTGACGTGTGTTAGAAACGTGAATTAGTCGGGAATGTTCTTAGCTATGTTTCATCAAAATCGATTCATCCGACAAAAAGTCGAGGGCTTTTGAGTTTTCTAAACTTATACTTGTTTATTTATCTTTAATAATTTCAATTTAATTCTAATGTCATTTAATATGGATATAAAATATGTGCAATAGAATCATTTCATTTCATATCTAAGTACTCTAATAACCGAACAAAACCCAACCTTAGGTCTACTACCTTAGCACTAAGTGCCCTAGACTACCTATATCATATAAACGCAAATTCTATGCAAACCAATAACACTAAATATTAAACTTGGTTTAGATAACGTCGGGAAGCGCTTCAAGAGACAAAGGTTACGATACTGACTATCTATTAAATCTAATAATGTTACTGCCTTGTCTGAAATACATGTCCTTTGGCGGAGGACTCTAAGCTAAACTGGTTATTGACTCCTAAAACCAGGTGATTTTAGGAGTTACACTTCGAAATAAATACCCTAGAACACTAGCGACGCTCGGCAGTTTCATTCACGAAGACAACGGTATTATCTCAACAGGGATTTCGCGTCAGCGCTCTAACAGCGCCTGAGCTCAATGAGGTTTAAAGAGGCAACCTTTAGTCCGCTTGCACGATTACAATAATTACTATTTTCAAAATAATTCGAAGCGGCAAATATATGTTTCAATCTAAATTAGGCCTTAGCACAGTAACATAGAGTTTAAAGCTTGGTAAACACTCTTATTATTTATATACCTGTCTATAACACCAAATATTTAATTATCAGATTACAAAATATTGTATTTACAAAATATCGTTTTTACAAAACTGGAAATATATAATTTAAATAAAACCGGACAAGTGCGAGTCAGACTCGCTCACCGAGTGTTCCGCACAAACTAGTAGATAAAAGGGGGATTTTTTTTTATATTTTCCCGAGATACAGGTCTTGACACACTGACAGACGAACAACAAAGTGATCCTATAAGGGTTCCGTTTTTTCCTTTTGAGGTACGGAACCCTAAAAACGAATACTACGATACTAACAAAATCAACGTGTTTAAATCAAAATCATTAAGTTTGTAATTGTTGGTATATGAGTATCAGTCACGTTAGGACACTTTGTTCGTGAATTTTGTTTTAGACTGTGTCCATGTGATGATAACGTCATTGCGCGTACTGATAAATAAGTGGCTAAGGTCGTGCCGAGACACGTATGGCAGTTGTGTAAAAGATCACTTAGCAAGTATATTTTTAATCGACTCTTATTAATGTTTAGTTCACTGCAAAGTGTCAAGTATAAGTACAAGTATCTATATTAAAACAAAAAACCAAATACCCGACTGCAGAAAAGTACTTTTTGCAGTCAAACTTATTTCGTTAGGATTGATATGCTGTTGAGTGTAAGTATTTTATGAGAAAGTATGCGTACAATCACTGTAAAAAATATAAATGCACATTACTTATTTAAAATAATTCTAGTAAAATCGAAACTCATAAAAAAGTGATTTTACATTGGAATTTACGAAAAAACGCATTTTTTCCATCAATACGCAAGTGAAACCGCACGGCGCATCTAGTAAAAACATTAATTAAACCTTTTTCGAAAATATTCAATAAAAGAAATCTCTTTTAAAACCGCCAAAATAAGCCAAATTAAACATTGAAAGGAGAAGCCGGCCGCCCGCCCAAAACATCTGTTCGCTTGTTTCTTTCCCATTTCCAATTATTATTCCATATAAATTTTTTGTCTGTAACCAATGATTTTCTCGTGAATTGATATTTGGGTCATTTTCTCTATCCTCAAATTAAACAGTCTTCCAGATAATTGTAGCTATTGGAACATAAAAATGCAGTTTTTTAAAATATTTATTTTAATTAAGTTTTCACTAAAACGCCAACTCACTTGATGTTAAGCCTCATCATCATCTCAGCCATAAGAAGTCCACTACTGGACATAGGCTTCCATAGATTTCCAAAAGGACCGATTGGAAGGGGCTTTCATCCAGCGTGATGTTAAAATTTAACTTATACAAAGGAGACACTGCACATTCGATTTCCAAAAAAACTCGAACGAAGCGCTTTAGCTTCACTTTTATTGACCGCAGCGTCAAAATGTGGAATACACTCGTTCGTTTCGTTCCTCTCCGTTCTAAGGTTGCCTGGAAGAGATCGCTATTAGCGTTAAGGCCATCAGTTGTTAAGGTAGTTTTAAAATAATTAATCTTGAATGTAATTTCTAAGGTATGTACAATAAAGTGTTTATCTACTAGTATCTATCTACACTCCCTGAGTGTTTCCGAATGAATATGATCTGGGTGTCTTTTGTCGCAAGTGAATAGGTTCTTTCTAGGCAAGCGTGGCTTAACATCAGGCGAGATAACGGTCTAATCTAAGCGTATATTATACACGGTTAAAAACATACCGATTTGTAATACATCAAAAAATATATGCGAAATAAAGCGACTTCACAATGATGAATAATTAAATTTGGTCTTTAATGCTATGCTTATTCCATAGACTTCTATGGATACCCCAAGTGTATGTACCTAGCGTGTCAACAAGTACGATAAAAAGTCGCAGTTGACGACCAATATTTATTTAATTTCATGTGATATATACTTCCGATTCGATATTTTGTCAACTAGTTACTAGCGTACAAGCGCGCGGATGCATTGGGTCGAATAGATTTCGTGCGGATGGAACATTCCATCACAAAATCATTTGTGTGACGTCACAATCGGTGCCAAAAATGTGGCACACAAGGTTTTCATATAAATGAAGTCGCATGCTCCATCTACTATGTCTGTGGCCTACTCCGTAAAAGAAAATAGGTGTGATATAATTTTATGTATGTATGTATGTAATTAAATTTAAGTATTTTTAAAGTAGATTATTAGCTGATTAATATTTTAAGTTGATTTATAATTCTTATCTACTCATATCAAAATTAAATACCTTAAATATCAGTATTTTTCATACTAATATTATAATGTTAATTAAAAGTGAAAGTTAATCTGAATTTTGTACCTCACCCTCTCTTCCCGTGGGTGCTGTAAGAACCGGCTAAGGGAAATACTACCAGAGATGGGCAGCAGCATCCTCTGCGGAAAACGCCATCTACTGCGCTCGCCAACCCGCATGCCAAGCGTGGCGAGTAATGGCAAAACCCCCCCTAATGAATTTTGTAGGAACATAAGAAAAATACAAAATAATCTATTTTAAAATAGTTCCGTGTAAAATTGCACGAAATTACATAACGTGTTGATACAATATTCCAGAAACTTAATTTTCGCAGCGAAATGTTCGCAAATATTATCCGCTTCGAGGACAGCAATGTTTTTATTTTCGTTTTTTTAATGAATTACAGCTAAAACAATGTTTCAGTCTAAAACGGTTTCGGGACCACAGAGTGGAAAATTGGCGCCCATTAAGGAGGCTCTAAGCTTTATTTTCTGTCTCCCTTCTTCAGTGGGTAATTAAATGACAATTACCGGAATCTCAAAGAGAAAAAGTTTGTTGTTTTTTTGTTTGTTGATTGCGCCATTTTAATGCCTCGATTAATTCCGTTCTACTTGTTTACGGTGGAAGTTTTAAAGTCGCTCGCTTTGGGGGGGGGGGGGGGTTACAACATCTCTGTATAATTTCAACGTTATAACAGCTCTATTGTGATACAAATGTGAGAATATGGGGTTACCGTTACATTCGTAGCCTGGTTTTAATTAATAAAAGTTTGCGGTTAGTGTTCTGGATAATTTTATGGTCATTCGGATTTATTGCATAAATAAAAATATAATCCTCAGATGTTGATTTATTTTATTTTCCGTTTGTATTTTTTTTAAAGAGCAGCAAAAAGTCAGACGGCTCGCCTGATGGTAAGCGATATCCGTAGTCTATTGACAACTGGAACAACAGTGCCGTCGCTGTTCCTTTGTTAACGACTTTGATATCGACTGGCATTGTGACTCCTCAGTTGGTAGTATGTCTGCTTGCTGAGCTGTAGTTCGTGGATTCGATTCCCACCCAGGACAAACATTTATGTGATGAGCATTGATGTTTGCTCTGTCTGGGTGTTTCTATTTATTACATTACCAAAAAAAGTATATAAGTCTGACTAATTCAATCCAATTGATTGAACTAGTGAGACTTATATACTTTTTTTTTAACTGTCAATTGTACTACTGGGAATAAACGTATGTATTCTATCAACCACCTAGTTTCCATAGTACAAGCTTTGCTTAGTTTGGGCTAGATGGTGTTGTGTGAAATGTCCACAAATATTTATTATTTATTTATTTATATCCCGGAGAGGTGCTTGTAGATATACGTCCTTTTATAGACGCCTTGTCCATATGTATGTCCGTATGTTGTAGCCATTTTACTCAGATATTATTAGCAATAAATAAATAAAATTTGATAAAATTGGAAAATAGATGATATAATATGTACAATTGTATATGTATAATATGTACAATTGTACATACAAAATTTTGTAGCAAATATTTGAAAAAAGTGAGAGTATGAAACAAGTTATAATATTGAAGAAAAATACAACACCCGACTGCATAAAATAATGTTTTGATTGCCAATTTATCATTCCTAATTAAATTTAAGCATATGAATTATATTTGATAGGTTTTGTTAATTATTTTAACTAATATTTCGCGCCAAAAACTGCCATTTCGGTTTTCATACACCTTTCTATGGGTACTTGGGTTTTTAAGACGAATGCAACGATACTATAACTGTCTAAATCCATTTGAAATCCATCCGTTTGGAAGATACGAGGTAATAAAGCATAATAATTTGCAAATAAACATACCTACATACATACATACAAGCACGCGAAAAACATAACTCTTCCTTGGCTGTCGGGTAAATAGGAGATCTATTTTTTACAACCCTATTCCATTGAGTGGGTATTTCTAATACTTATGTCATTTAAAGCATGACTAAGCGTTTCATTTGTGACGCAGCCTAGTAGATATATGAACGAAATATAGACCATGCTAAGGAGAAAAAAATGTGTCCCCCTGCATTTAGAAACTATCAGTATTCAGACCAACTTTATAAGATACAGCGAAAAATATATAAAACACTCAAGTCGTTATGGTACATAGGTCATTGATATTCTCACAAAGTAGTCTTAACAAAATACCTAATACTCTTCTTCTTCTTCCGGCCTTTTCCCATTTTTATTTAGGGTCGGCTCTCCTAGTCCTTCTTCGCCAGAGACTACGTTTCTGGGTCATCTCCGTTGTTAGCGAGGTCTTTTTTGACAAAATTCATCCATGTTTATGGGGGGTCTGCCATGGCTTTTCGTTTTGATTCCAGTTGCAGCACCTTTTTTGTCATGTGTTCTTCGGGTCTTCGCATGACACGGCCATAGCACCACAGGCGCATTTCTGTAAGCTTTTCAGGTATTGGCCTAATTTTAACAAATGATACTCGTCAAGTTTTTTTTAATTATAAAATTAGCTACAGAACCCTTTATATGAGTCTCGACACGGTCTTGGCGTTTACAATGAAAAATGGCAACATCAGTCCTTCTCCACAGATATCCAAAGTTTTGCTTTGTACTCGAAGAGAGACGATACTTTGCACGTTTCGCTGCAGCAGCTGGATTCTTTGTCTTATTTCGGAAGTTTTGGAACTGTTATCTCTACAACCGAGATAGTTTTGAAACATGTCTGTTGATGAATGTAGGACGTACTTACATGGTTGCCTGAAAGAGATCGCTCTAAGCGATAAGGCCGCCAATCAAAAACCTAGCCCTAAGTACTTAATGTTTTCTTTGTGTTATTTTGTTATCATGTGGTTTTTAATAGTGTTATCTATCTATCTACTTACGTAGTAAATGTTGAATTTGAACACACCTTGAACACTACATACAACATCTCGCTATTTATTAATACACACTCAATAATAATATACTTATTCTCTTGTTCGTGCAAAACTTCAAAGCTTGGAGCACCGCCGCAAAGTTGCTTAGCTTAGGTATCGGTTTTTTATCGGATTCATTTCGGTGAGTGTGCGTCTACTTAATTTGCATCACCGTTTCATGGTGGATTCCAAAAACCCGAACGAAACGCTTTAATTCCACTTTCATCGTGCGGACTGCTAGATTGTGGAATACGCTTCCTGAGTGAGTCTTTCCTGATAGATATAATCTGGGCGTTTTAAATCGGGTACTTCGGCGTTTCGCACCGCATGTGATTCGAACCGCGGTGCGAATCGCCCATGTACTGTTTGAACCGCGGTGCGAATCGCCCATGTACTGTTTCTGAATTCACGAGTGAATTGGTTTCTTTTAGGTAAGCGCACTCCATCGTAGACCGCAGCGTCGCTTAACATCAGGCGAGTTGGCGGCCAAGCGCAAATCTATTTCTACATAATAAAATACATATTTTATGTCTGTATATTGAATGAAATTAGGGTCGCTGACCTTCCGCTCGCAAGCTGCGATGTCGATTGGATTTCAAGCGCTTGAAGCACGCGACGTTTTTTACTACTAAAAGAGGACACTTTAATCGAAAATTAATCAATATCACGCATTTCTACTGCATTTAGGAATGAAAACCTCTTTAGGCGAGCTAAGCACTTTATTTTTAACCAGTTGTTATCAGTTTCAAGTGTGTATCTGTGTGTGTATCTGTGGTATCGTAGTTCTAAAACAGATATACCAATTTTGATCTAGTTATTTTTTGTTTAAAAAAGAATTTAATCAAGATTGTTCTTAGATATGTTTTATCAAAATCGGTTCAGCCGTTTTTTCGTTCTGTCGGGATTTTTGCGTTTTCTAATCGTATACTTGTGTGAGTAATGAATAAGACTGAACCAACATTCGAACTAATACAGATTCAAGAACATAAAATATATAATAACATCCTTACAAGTATTGTCAAAAGAATAAAAAACAACTAATACAGATTCAAGAACATAAAATATATAATAACATTCTTACAAGTATTGTCAAAAGAATAAAAAACAACTAATACAGATTCAAGAACATAAAATATATACATCCTTACAAGTATTGCCAAAAGAATAAAAAACATCTGTTACCTAGTATACTACCCCCAAAATGTAATGAGCTCTCTTTGAAAGGCGTTAGTACGATCCGACAGTTTAATTTATTTTGGTTGCGTAATTCATACAAAACTAATGCCACTTCGTAAATATTGGTCTTACCGTTTAAACTACAGTACTTACATACACACACTTGAAAAACATTAACCTCTTGTTGTGCAGTTGGATAAGAGGAGCTCTTCAAGCATAATAGGTACGTTTTCCTTCCTTGCACAACAGCCAGTGTTATTTCAACCGTGTACGCAGGGGTGCCAAACTCTTGCACCAGTACTGCCATTTGGATTACAAAAAGTGAACCTAGGGTCCAGAAAGTTTTTTCGATCAGCACATCTAATTAGTAAGTGTGATATCAAAGTAATCAAAACAATGATAAAGTAAGTTTTTTCTCATTTTTTATATTTATGTACCTATACTTTACTAACCGACTTTCAAAAAGAAGGAGGTTCTCGATCCGACTGTGTTTTTTTTGTATATTTATTCAGCGATTACTCGGTCAATAATGAATTGATTCTGAGGATTATTTTTTGTTTCTAGGTAATATTACCTGAGGTCGGTTCAGTACTTTGTTTTTCATAACAAAAGAACAGAGAAAATGTCATCCAAGTAAAGGAATAACGTATTTTTGAAGTAATTTTTAAGCTATTGCATAGCTTCTATCGCGGGCCTTGAGCGTGGAGACCGAATCCAGAAATTCCGTAACGAAAACCTAACCTAACGCAGTAACGCCGATACAACCAATGCCACCTAGAGGCGATTTGCAGAACTAAAGAGACAAGCGTGATATTTCAAAAAGTCATTAAAAGTTCTGTTATTCATCGATAGATGGCAAAACTAAAAACTAAAAAGTATCACCGCTGTGCCGGTCGGAGTGGGGGGTGTTAGGAATACTGCATAAATAAAATAAATAAATAATTATAATCACATAAGTTGATAAAAAATGCTATGCAATAGTTTTACCGCGGCAGTCTCCGAGTGCCACACGTCTTTTTTTTTACTATAATTAATTTGATAACATAATATTATGATAACAAGCACAGATTAGGTTAAGTCTTTGGTAACAAGAAATATAAATAAATAAAACTAAATTAATTTACTTAAAACTGCGTAAATAATAAGAGATCATTTAAAAAATTCTCGATGAGTCCAAAAAAGAAACCAAGCATTTTGGGCACGCGCCATAGCTACCCGAGGAATACTGAATATTTCTTAGTATTATATTAATCAATAAGATGGATACCACTTAAATGTATGTTGGAGTTTTTGAGGATATAGATATAGGTAGGTATCTTAGATCAAATTTTGCGCCACGCAGAATTAAATAAGAAAGTTCGGAACGCATTATCACATTTGCTTTATTATAGTTTGCTGTTTTTAATCTCCGACCCAAAAAGAGGGATGTTATAAGCTTGACGTGTGTATCTGTCTGTATATCTGAGTGTCTGTCTGTGGCATCGTAGCTTTCAAATGGACGGACCGATTTTGATTTGAACATTGAACATTTGTGTTTGAAAGAGTTTAGAAAGACAGATTTCATCGAGAATTTTCTTGGCTATGTTTCATCAAAATTGGTTCAGCCGTTTTTTCCCGGAGATTTTTTGTTTTCCAAACTTATACTTGTCTTAATAGAAAAATTTACATATCCGAATGGGGGCTGTGTGGACAGATAAATTTAGGGGCCGCATACACTCTGCGGGCCACACCTTTGACGCCTTTGATATACCTTACTCATCTATAACTACGAATTGAGAAAACGCACATAAAAGCCTAAACACTGTTTGCGCTGTATGTCGGTGGGATAGAGTATAGAATGGCGTATTTTCCGTGTTAGTGTATTTTCAAGTGCGGCGCGTTGCATCTGCTAATGAGTGGCCAAGTGTTCGTAGTACTCAGAGAAGAGACTCGCTATAAAGGTGTACTGAAAAAAAATATGTGTGTTTTGTTTTTGCTCTATGCTTAAACTTATCGAGGAAAGTTTTAATACTGGTGTTCATAGTTTAAAGGAAAATTATTTTGTTTTAAAATCGAAAGTAATGAACCGATTTTGATACAATTTATATGGGGTCACCTAAAACAAAAAATAAATCATCAAAATCAATTCACAATTTGCGCAGTTACTGCGTAAAACAATTAAAAAACTTACAGTTGAATTGAGTACCTACTTCCTGATTTCAAGTCGGCAAATAAAAAACGAAAATGTATTAAAAACAAATATTTCTAAAGAAATATAAACTAATAAAGCTTCATTATCCAAGACATTTAAATGACTACCTATCAAAGTGATGTTAGCCCTGACAAGCTATAATTTTCTATTCTTACCCCAACGACATTTGTAATTTACGACAATCAGAGACTGTTAGGCATCCGTGCTAAGAGTGCGGGAGCCCACTCGTGAGGGTACGGTGTCATTCTGTCTGTCTGTCTGTACTACACTTAAACGCCTGTATATTTCGATCAGTAAGTCTCAAAATTGGCAAGATTATAGGGTTCACTTTGTATGTAAATCAACAAATAATAATTAAATAACAAACACTGAGGTATATTATCACACGTCGTATACTATCAGTTTATTTTTGTTTTGAACAAACGGGTTGCTCCTGTCTATTTTTGGCCCGAATTCTCCGACTATAGTTTCAACCGCATACGGCGGTCTTTTTCAAAAGGAGCAGCGCAGACGAAGGACGAAGGACGTCTGGTCTGATATCAGTTTATTGCCTTTTTTTAAAGAAACAAAATGAATTCACTTTGTCTAAAGTCCTAAACGAGTGACGCTAGATAGCACTTACGTCGACATAATACCTATATTTACTTTAGGTAGGTATGTAATGGCGCACTCCTCACGGTCTTCTTTTATCAAAGTCATGCTAGATGACGCTTTTAATAATATTGTCTTTAAAGATGCCTACCAGAATATTTCATTCAGAATATTTCTACTGTATAGACAACCATAAGTTTAGAGAACTCATAAACCCCCGACAAAAAGAAACGGCTGAACAGATTTTGATGAAACATAACTAAGAACACTCCCGACTATTTCACCTTTCAAACAAAAAAAAAGTGAAATTACATAAAATATTCTTAGATTTACAGAACATTTTGGTAATTAGTCCTTTTTTCTGTGTTCATAAGTTGTATGGAAGTATATAGATAGATAGATAACACTTTATTAAAAACCACATGATAACAAAATAACAAAGATAACATTAAGTACTTAGGGCTAGGTTTTTAATCGGCGGCCTTATCGCTTAGAGCGATCTTTTCCAGGCAACCATGCAAGGACAGGAATTGTATGTTAAAAAACAGTGGCCCATAAAAACGGGAAGTACGGAACCTCGATATGCGAGTGAAACTCGTACTTGATTTATTTTTCTAGAACCACCTTAGTGTTCTATTAAAAGTCTAGTGCTTTATTTATAACAACGTTTGACGAGAAATCGTTATTTCTGGTCTCTGTCGATTCTTGTTGTTGTTAGGTTTTTTTCAGGGGAATTTAATTTCACATGTATGCCCATGTATGCATGTATGGAGCAGTGACAGTGATACGGACATAGGTTGTTTTTCATCATTCGTCATCATCATCATCGTTTCTCATCATTATGCGGATGAAATTGAGGGGCGCAGGTAGTACTTCATACTTTTAACCGATTGCGTAAGATGGAGGGTTATGTTTTTCGAGTTATGTATGTTTGTATGTATGTAGTGTCATAGACTATATTTTTTGTAATAATAATAATACGACTCTCTCAAAATATAGTGCACTTTTTGTTAACCTTCAACGAACTTTTTTCTTAAAGTATACATTATTTTACTAGAATTATTCTAAAGGAAGCGCATTTATATTCTTTTACAGCGGTTTTACGCGTACTTTCTCACAAAAAACTATACTCAACAGCGTATCAAGCGTAATTAAATTGTAAGTTAGACTGCAAATAGATACCGCTTTTCTGCAGTCGATTATTTTGTTTTTCTTTTAATATAGATACGTACGTGCTATCTCTGTTACACACATAACAATTGAGACCTCAAAATACGCAATTTTTAAAAACTAAACTATATAATCTATTTTAATGAAAATTTTATGGAACTAATCTAAAAGTCAAACAAAATAATTATGGTATAAAAAACTTAAAAACCCGATTTCAAAATATGCAGTTCGTTCGCAAGTAATCGCTGAACAAACATAAAGTAATTATAAGAAACAACCGACTTCAAATTACGCTGTTTCGTTTACTTGTAAATCATGTAATATTAGTAAGGATTATGATACATATTACACTTCATATCATCATGTTCAGTCTGATAATAAATAAACAAGGCCCTCAAGTGTTGAAGTAGCTCTATTTCCTCCTTAAACACATTGGATGAGGAGTAAGGTTTTACTGTTCAAGCTTACTAAATCCTTTACGATTGTAAGCTTTTTAAAGAGACTTCTCTTCTTCCGTTTGTTTTTTTTTCTGTCAAGAATGAGATTTGTCATTGAATGTCAAATGCTTTATCTTTAAAGTATAGAAAATGTGCAGATGTTTATACGATAATCATCAACATTTGACACTTTTGCAAAGAAAAACGTGTCAGTGGAACTCTGCGATTTATAATCTGACGAAATTCACACAGGAATCCAATGAAAATATTTTTATTTTTTAGAGATTATTAAAAAAAATATAAAGCAATGTTTCTAAAATAATTATGGGACCAACTTGAGAGCTTTCTCTATAGGTACTTCAATTCACGAAACACAAAAATTGGTTCTCGAATGACGGAGAAATTTGTGTACATACATAAAAAAATATACGCTACGAATTGCTGACCTCCTCATTTTTTGAAGTCGGTTAAAAAACATACAGTCAAATTAAGAACCTCCTTCTCTTTGGAAGTCGGTTCAAAATTAATACAGTCGAATTGAGAACCTCCGTCTAAGTCGTTGAATAGTAGTATTTTTTGACGTTTTTAATAAATCTGTTATTAACAGATATTTAAAACTAGATTGAGATAACATATTTTTAACGGTACAAAAGGTACATTTTAAATAAAATAAATCCATTAAAAAACCACAAAACGCAAGTTTAATCACGTGGTCTTTCTGTTCAGGATATTAAGCTATAAATTGTGCAGGACTTCAAAAAGTAATATAAAAGTAAGGCGCATTACTCATTTGGAATCCAAGAGGCAAGTGATTTAGTGGCGTGCCTATTTTAATGTTCTCTTAGAATATTGCTTTTAGCATATCTCATTGATGACTGCCGCGAGAGCAAGTTTTGTTTATTTTTTATTTCAACCGCATTTTGCGATTTATTTCTCAGTAATTTTGTATTTATGGGTTTTGGAGAAAAACAGTAATTTAAATTAAATTTTGTGTTCGTTCAGTTGTTGAAATTATGGTTGAATGGTACGGAAGTCTAAGAAACGAAGATAAAAAAATTATATACTAAATTATATAATTGGAAGTGGGGTACCTACCACGTCGAGCTAAAAGATGCATATTGTTACTTAGAGAGCCTTGAAAATGTTAAGTTTTTAGGTCTTAGGAGACAGACAAGGCGACAGAGAATTCCACTCCTGAGCTTCTTCTTTACGTTTCACTCCTATCGGAGGTTGGACAACATGGAAATTTTCACTTTCGAGGCTGCTGCTCTAACAAGTGAGGTGGTGCTGCAACTGAACCAATCCCATAGGATTCTTAGCCAAGAATGCCGCCTCCTGCCAGCACTTCTCTTTCCAGCAATCTTGCCTTGGACGATGAGCTGAAGCAATTTGTACTTGTCATTCCTCATAAAGTGACCGAAGTATGACATTTTTCTATACTTAATAGTGTTTATAAGCTCCGTTTTCTTTTTAAGCCTATCCAATACCTCAACGTTGGTGACTCGGTCGCGCCATGAGATTTTCAAAATACGGCGGTATATATATATCCACATCTCAAACGCCTCCAACCACTTTGTCGTAGTTTGTGTGAGAGTCCATGTTTCTACACAAGTTCTAGACCAACGAACTATACGTATTCAAGGCTCAGATCCAAGCTCAGGTCTCTATCACGCACACACTCCTGAGCAGTACGTATTAAAATGTGGACTGAAATCATTGCGAGATAATCTTTTTGACGAAAGAAATTGTTATAATTACTTTTTCCGTCAAAGCGACACACATTACACATTGTATGATATCGGATTTTGTAAAACTCAATAATTATGAATATTGTAGGGGAAAACTGGATTTCGCACAATATTGAGATTTGCGAGGCGTCTCCAGAATATAGAGCTAATAGGATTGGATTATATATAGGTAGATATATATTGGACTACGTACCCAAAGTCTTCTCACTTGATTAACTGAAGTAACTAAGGTCTAATCTGTGTCCTTCAACTATTGCCTAATCTAGACCCGCTGGCTAAGTGGCGTTCATCTTGATTCGAGTGGAATAATATATCTGAGAAGGGTAAGTTTGAACAAGATTCTATTTAAATTTCCACGGTCGAAGGTCACAATCTTGGAAACTATATAGGCCAACTTGCACTGGTGAGATTGACTGAATTACATAATTATGTTTAAAATCTTGATAAATCAATCGATATTTTTATCCGACCACGGCAATGCAAAAGGGAGGATTACTTAGAATTTATGGTATTTACTCTTTCGCCCATTTATTAATTTTTCTTTCAAGCATATTTATTTTAGTTTTTTAGATTTTTTTTTAGAATCCGAAACAACAACTGTTTGACATATTATGGCGTCAAACATAAGCGCCATAATAATTATGTCACAGTGTATCAAAGTTGTGTGTGTGTGTCAAAGTTGAAGTCACAGTGTAGAAAGTAAATTTAATTTAAAATTACGATATAAGTAATATATTACTACGATGTTTTTAATGTTTATTGCGAGTATTTCGGAAATGTAGGTCAATGTTTATGTTTCATCTTTGTTTTCAACAAAATTGGACAAACTGGTTGAACAAATTGGTCAAAATTGTCCAATAGTTGTAACTAGTTGAACAGAAACTTGAAACAAATTGGAATGAATCAACTTTATCTCGCATATGAAATATTTATTTCATTTTGAAATACGTATTCAACGATACACTACGCAAAGAGGAAGAGTTAAAAATATATACCTACCTTTTTTACGGTTCCACTCATTTCTTTGCTCTTTTGATAATTTTACTAGAGCTTTTGACACACACATAAAAACACGCCTTTGCGGGGTAGGCAGAGCATCAAAGACCAATAAAGCCGTTTGACGCCACATTTGACCGTGATTAGAGGGTTAGATGGAGAAAAACGGGTATTAGAGGGTAAGTAAATACGCAATTTAGTTTACTTGGACGACATAATTTCTCCATTTATTTTGTTATAAAAACTAATCCAATTTTGATAAAATTATAATTTACTGGAACTAACTCTAAAGGATTATCTACCAAACGAAAATATTCATCAAAATCAATTCATAATAATTGGCGAAACAATCGCGTAACAAATGCTTATACAAAAAAAACAAACATACAGTCCTTATTGGGAGTTGGTTAAAATTACATCAGACTGTCAAATTTCGAACATGTAATGTAGTGCTCATGTCTAATTGAAACGGTGACATACGATCCGAGATGCTGACTGACACGGGTAATTTATAAGGGTTCTTGTTATTTACAACGAAACCCTAAATATGACAATTTTTCCTTCTGTACTTTGTAATTTCTGTAGGAAGTTTGTTGCTATAATATATTATGTTACATATTCTCCAATATATATCTGAGTTAGCTGCGTGCTACCTAGCCTGGAATGGTTAATCTTCACTTCTGGCTGGATGACTGATGCTACGGGATGGCTATTAAACCATATTCCCTCATGGCCTCATAAGATATGTGTGTTGTAGTCTTTATGATATTTTTTTTAATTATACATTATAGATCTACGATTGACTACCAACTCGCCTGATGTTAAGCGACGGTGTGGTCGAGGATGGAGCTCGTCGATCTAGAAGATGTCTATTCACTCTAGCCTTGAAAATTCCAAGATTAGGTCTCAGGAAACAGAGATGGCGGCAACGAATTCCATTCTTGTGCAGTACGCAACAGGAATGTGGAAAATTGTGTGTGAATATTTACGGAGAGTTATGTTTTTCGAGTGTATGTATGTATGTTTCTGTATTACCTTCTACAGCCTAAACGGCTTGTAAAATTTTGATATAATATTTTTCAAATAATAATAACACAACACCATAAACAAAATGCATTTTTCGTAATATTTGAAATACTGGTTTAGCATTGAGTACCGAATGTTGCTACAACATCAGCAAATGTTGATTTTATTTAGCATGTTGGGCATCTTTTATTTGAACAATTTACAGAGTCCCGTCGTGCAAGAAGATTCCAGTGAGGAGCTAACCACGTCCACCCTCATGCAACCGATGACGTCGGGGCAGCGCGGGCTCTAGTTCGCGGTACCAGACGAGACGTACTTCGTTAGTGACCTCTGCGCTACTCCTTTTGAAAAAGACCGCCGTATGCGGTTGAAACTATAGTCGGTCATTTCGGCTCAAAAATAGACGTAACGGGAGTAACACGTAAATCGTTCAAATAATAATTATAGTTTAAATAACATTGGTTCAGTACTTTAGTTGTAATAACAAAATAACTGGAAATGTGTCTTCCAAGTAAACGGAATTGCGTATTTTGAAGTCGGTTATTTCAGTTTTTTTAAACTACGGGCTGACTGTTTGAACACTAGCAATATTTAAGGGCATGTTAATTAGCGCTATAATGAAACGTATACAGAAGTAAAATCGAAACAAATTAGGAAAAAAACTAAGAAAACCACGGTTAAAGTTTTTCTCAAGTCTCCAGAATTTATGTACACCGCGCAGCCTCGCGCACCGAGCGAGCGCAAGTCACATAACCGGGTCATTGAACTTGTGTTGTTCGATGACGTAGCGCGCGCGATTGCGCGAATCTCGACGCGCGTGGTTGAGTGTCCGTAATTTTTGTGTTTGCTAAGGATAATTAAGTCAAATACTAACCACCTATTATGTTCGATTATTTGGAACAAGAATCGAGTATTGAACTCCCTGTATCAATATTGCTAATGTTCAACCAGTCACGCTGTATAATAATTATTTTTGTAAGATTGTTCACGATTAAGCCGAACGACTAAAGCGATTGCTATGAAATTTGGTATATACCTAGTCTTGCCATAAATATTGTCACGAAGAAAAAAAATATTTTTTTATTGCATTTAATATTTATTACTTTTACAGTGTGTTAGTTTAATACATAAATATAAAACAATTTAAAATATAAAAGCTTATTCGAAGTGGTCTCCATTGGCTGCAATACAGTCCTTTAAACGTTGAGGCCAGTTATCAATAGAAGCACGCACTCTTTCCATGGGAAAATTCTTCACTGCCAATCGTATGGATTGTTTTAGGGACTCCAAATTATCATGGCGTTTAGAGCAAGCCATACTCTCTAAAACTGACCATAAATCATAATCCAGCGGATTAAGATCAGGACTAGACGACGGCCAGTCTTCAGCTCTGATGAAGTCCGAAACGTTCACTTCCAACCAAGACTGCGTGGACCGAGCTTTATGACTTGGCGCCGAGTCTTGTTGGAAGGACCATACTTGGTTATTGAACATGGTGTTGTTAAGGGACTTAACTACCTTCTCAAGAATGGTATTTTGATACACTTGTGCCGATGTTTTGATATCTTTTTCACAAAAATATGGCTCAGTCACTCCTTCATAGCTAACACCCCACCAAACTATCACTGAAGTCGGATAATGCCCACGTTGCACTCTGTCGACTAATTGGGAAGCTTCCTTAGAGCTTGAGCATAAATACGGTCATTTTGTTTGTTAAAATGTTGCTCAATTGTAAAGATTTACTCATCCGTAAACAAAATTTTTCTGTGACCTCCCTTTTTGTACCGCTTCAGTAGTTGTTTCGATTTTACCTCCCTATTCTTTTTTAAATTATCAGTTAAAAAATTACCAGTGCGTCTCTTATAGGCTGCAAGTCCTAAGTCATCTTTTAAAATACGCGACATGGTTCTGGGTGCTATCTTCATCTCCCGAGATAAAATCTTTTGCGTTCGGACAGGATTTCTTCGAATTCTTTCCCTTACTGCTTTGACCACCTTTTTCGTACGAACACTACGTGGACGGCCAGATCTTTTCTGTCACAAACAGAGGAGGTCTCATTGTACCTATTAATAGCCCGGTACACAAACATTTGACTAATACCAAGCGTATGGAGAGTTTTAAAAATTGCATTTGGCTCCATATCAACTTTGTGTAATGCAATCACAGCGATTCGGTTCTCTTTATCACCCCATTTTTACCATCCATTTTAATATCGCAAAATATTGTACAATGTATTGGCGCCAAAATTAGAAAACTCAATGAACAATCGTGTAAAAATGACAGATTCCAAATTCAAATGTAATATCTTTCTTATTTTTAACTGTAACAGTATTTATGGCCAGACTAAGTATATAGCTGAGAACCTGGAGACAGACGTAGTTTACATTTTATCATCATTATCACCGTTCACCATCACCATTGTTTTTCATCACCGCGAGAAACCGCTGGCACATCTAGTATATTATGGTGGTTGTAAGTTGATAAATTAATGAAAAAAAAAAAATAAGTACCTACCAATTTTTCCTCAAATATAAAAAAATATCCAAATAGTCTATATATAATGTTATCCCGCGAATTCATTCACCGAAGTACTGACAAGCCAATAAAATATGGCCGGCGTATATAAAGTACGCCAAAATTAACATAAACTCTTTATTGTACGGGACCCGCCATAAACCCGCAACGACGCTGGAGCCTACTTTACTAGCACGCACTATAACATGTTACATGTAAGTGATATTTTTACCGACTTCAAAAATGAGGGTTCCGTACAAACTACTAGATAAAAGGGGGACATCGTATTTTTTTTATATT
Organism: Lycia hirtaria; assembly: GCA_947563715.1. Taxonomy (NCBI): domain Eukaryota; kingdom Metazoa; phylum Arthropoda; class Insecta; order Lepidoptera; family Geometridae; genus Lycia; species Lycia hirtaria. The sequence continues at coordinate 43,684,064 of OX387379.1, forward strand.
TTCCTTCTTATACCGAAAAATATACATCGTAAAAATATTTAAAAACCTGTTTTATTTAACTTATGCTAATAAAGCTCTTTCATATGATACCCCACATGATATGGTTAAAGAACTATAAAATTTGGACCCTCATTCCTTGCGTAAGGACACTATTTTTTGTGATTAAATTAAAAATGTCTAGTTTTCGGACTTTTTCCGATATGTTTACTCTATCACAATGCTTCTTGCCAAATTTCAGAGTTCTAGGTCAACGGGAAGTACCCCATAGGTTTTGATTCCTCTGTGAGTGTCGAAATGTGCGTTTTTTACGACATTTTCGGCTGTAACGTTTTTTTTACGAAAATTGAGAAATTTTATTTTTCTTTCTGCAGCAAGATACTATGGATCTGCGTATCTGGTTTAATGATTTAATTTCAACTCGATACCTTCACGCGTTCCCGAGATAAAGGTATTGACACCCGTACAGACGGACGGACAGACGGACAACAAAGTGATCCTATAAGGGATCCGTTTTTTCCTATTGAGGTACGGAACCCAAAAAAATTGTGCTAAGAGGATATAAATATGACGAAATTAGTAGAAAAACTATTACGGCTAAGTATGCTTTACAAGTTAACAAATAATAGTCGATCAACTTAAACAATATACAGGGTACTTGAAGTAGTAGAATAGAGAAGTACTTGCCCGCTTATTCATGTAGAACTAGAACAAAATGCGCTATCGAAACCATTTGTATTTCTCCAATAAATATTGGAGCATTATAAAAATGGAGGGTACTTTACAGCACTAGACACGATACGACATCAGATGACGTCTTGAAACACACTACGATTTGTATATTTTTAATACGAGGAAAAAATTATATTTACGAGGATTATATTTCCATGAGGGGAAAAAAGAAGGAGGTTCTAAATTCTACTGTGATTTTTTGTCTTTTTTTTTTTTTTTTTTGGACGAAGTCACCCTGATCTATTTATTTTTATTTATTTAAGTATACAAAACAGAATATAGCCTAACATAATATAAGATAACATGTGTCAATCGATCAGAACCAGACTCCAAAGCATGTCTGTTCGATACGCGATTATTTTGTCAATAATAATTGTAAATGCATGTGAGGGTTCTCCATTTCCAAAAGATCAAATCAAAATATTTATAAAAGGTAAATATATACGGTCTAACAAATAACTTAGCACGTAGAACTGATGACTGATGGGGCAGAAAAGTTCTCGAGTGGAGACCACGCACCGGCAAGCGCAGCGTAGGTAGGACGACTAGCCAAGAGATATACAGACTTCTTATAAGTGGCGCGATGGCGAGAAGACGCTAGATGCAAGCCGCTTCTGATCGGTCTTTTTGGAAATCCACGGGGAGGCCTATGTCCAGCAGTGGACTTATGGCTGAGATAATGACGATGATGAACAAAGAACCTTCTCCTTGCTTGGACTAAATTACTATATAAAACAATAATGTACCAGTTTCTGCAATATTTTCTTTTTCTGATTCTGATGCTGATTCTGAAGTCAGGTAAATAAAGTCCATGTTAAATTATCTTGAAATTCAGTAGACGCGAGAAATCACCGCAAGATAAACACAACAGAGTACAACGCTACAGAGTATAAAGCTGGGTACACACTTAGCATTGTATCATGTAATGTATTAGATACGGTATCAAGTGAGTGCGTAGGCATGAGCCCGCTGCGAGCCGTCGCGCGTGGAGCGCTGTAAGCTCGCAGTGACCCGCCGAGTGGCGGTAACACAAAGGCAGCTCGCAGTGTGCTCGTGGACGGCGAGCTAGATACGCGGTGGACCGTGGACGAGCCGTACCCACTTGCAGGTACATACAGTATCTGATACGTTACGTGCAACACTGCTAATGAGTACCCAGCTTAATAAAGATATCCTCGTGGGTTATGTCCGTAACTGCTATCGGCGAGTGCGTTGTTTTGTAGACGTCTATTCAATAACATTACTTATCGGAAAACTTGTAACTGGCGCGCCGGCTGGAGCTAGGGTTGCCACGCGGCTCTTTGTCACACTTCACATGATTTGTTTACCTATCTATAATCAGAATTTCATTTTCTAGACATTTTTTCTCCCGAAAACGAGTTTTTTTAAATACACTCTCAAAATACCGAAAACTCATATGACAATTAGTCTGATAACCGAATTGACGATTGTTAGAAGATTAGATGGAAGGGAGAGGGTATTGGAGGGTTAGAGGGGATTAGAGGGTAAGATGTATTTTTATGTATGCTACGAACCGATTTCGATGATTATTTTTTAGGGTTCCGTACCCAAAGAGTAAAAACGGGACCCTATTACTAAGAGTTCGCTGTCTGTCCGTCCGTCCGTTCGTGTGTCACCAGGCTGTATCTCATGAACCGTGACAGTTAGACTGTTGAAATTTGCTCGATATTGATAACGGCAACGAGTAGAAGCTTGAAATATTCACATAATATTGAGTTATATTATTCACTTTAAAAATAAATAATTTAATTAAAATAAAATTCATATTTAAGGGGGGCTTCCATACAACAAATGTGATTTTTTTGCCGTTTTTATAGATAATGGTACGGAACCCTTCGTGCGCGAGTCCGACTCGCACTTGGCCGTTTTTTTTTATATAGGGATAGGGAAGGGATACTTCAAAGATGAAGGAGGTCACATGAAATTGTATATAGCATACATACATAATTCCTCCACAAGTTTTGAGTTACCTCTATACCAAATTTTATAACAATCGGTTCTGCCGTTCGTACTCAGAGAGATAGAATAATTTTCGTATTTCTATTATTATTAAGTGTTTGAAATTAAAATGCATGACGTGTTCATTTTAGAAATAAGCCAAATTAAAAGTAATGTGCACTGAGGTATTATCAGCCATTGAAATATTAATAAACATTTAGGTAAAAGGGGATTCGTGTCGAATCCCCGAGAGAGACATTCCGAATGGATTATGTGCGGTAATTAGGTATTACAATGTTTAATGTTTATTATTATTACGAATTATATCATTAAATTATTCGCTGTGTTTAACTGTGTATTATGCACATTATGAAGACGGGAACTGTGCAAAAACATACATACACAATATATAATCACGCCTTTGGTAGGTGGAGACAATCTTTCCATTTGACTTGATCTTGGCACTCTTCTTTCGCTTCCTCCACTTTCATTAATGTCTTCATACATGCTCGTTGTTCATGGTTACTTTTGACTCGACATTTGACCAAAATTTCTTCGGGTTTGTTGTGGTAGGCTTGCCACCCTGACTTATTGCCATCTCGGACTTGCCCATTCACACTCGCTAAATGTAAAAGTGTCATCCTAAATCCAATCTAATCTGGAAATTCTAATTTGGAATTTTCAAGGCTAGAGTGAATAGATATCTTCTAGATCGACGAGCTCCATCCTCGGCCACACCGTCGCTTAACATCAGGCGAGTTGGTGGTCAATTGTAGATCTATAGTGTATAAAAAAAAACTGATCAGATAAAGATGCTGTATTTACACAAGAAAAGATAAATAAACAGAGTTATTTATAGCGTCATTGCAGACATGCATACATTATCATTCATACTGGTTGATACCTACTTGTATATAATAGGTACTACCTATATATGTATTCATAATTACGTTGTGGGAACGTAACTCATAACAAAGTCTTTATATTCGACTTGTAGGTGTGCAAATTTTACTTATTTTAATGCATCTGAGCAATGTCGTCAGGCAATGTCGTCCTTTTGAGTAATTTTCCTGCGGACTGTAATTGAGTAGTTTTATTTGTAATACTGTTTTTATTGTTGTATTTGGTATACGTTTATTTAACTTAAATACATTCAATCCAATCTACAGTTAGTAAAATTAATATTTAGCGATACTAAAATCGATTTGATCGATATCGCGGGCGCAGATTTATATCAGCAGTACGACCCAATATTTTTCCTAATAATGAAAAACGGTGATGATCATAAAATGTATACTATGTCCTTTTCCTGGTTCTCAGCTATCAGTTGCACAATATTTCATTACAATCGGTTCAGCCGTTTAATCGTGGCATGGTAACAAAACAAACAATAATTATAGTCTATAAAACTGAAACAACCGGCTTCAAAATACAATTCATTTACTTGGATGACATATTTTTCCAGTTATTTTGTTATAAAACCCAAAGTACTGAACTGATTTTGATAAAAATTATTTATAACCCACAAAAAAAACATTAGCCCACTTTAGTCCACAGCTGGACATAGCTACTTCTCCCATTGAACGTCAATCATCCCGATCTTTAGCTTTCCTTTTCCAGTCATTGCCTCCCTACAGCGAGCTATGGAAAGAGCTATCTCTTTCCATAGCTCTTTTTGGGCAGAGCAGATTAGTGTAAATTATTTTACTAGAATTAAATTCGTACTTCTTGAATAAAAAGTAAAATTTATAATTCGAACCTACTACTAAGTAAATATGACTATAACGCAAGGAAAGCAAGGAAAATTCAAATAAAAATCACTCTAAATTAATCAAGGGGCGACATTTTATGCCGTCAATTGTGACAGTAACATTTTTATGCCCAACCCCTAAATTTTTTTCAATGAAATAAACGGCAACCCCCGTCGGGATATTGTCACAATTTGAATACCACGTGCGCCATAAAAGTCAAGTCTTAATGGTTCAAAAATTATTTGATGAGGGTAGTTTCTTATTGTGAAAAAATTGGGGACGATTATTTCAATCGGATTATGAGCGCTTTGAGAATTAATTTATATTATTGGTCGGGCGCTAATTTTAATATGGGGAAGCTTTTAGGCATTTGGTTTGAGATTAAAACTATTAGTAAAATGACTTCCATACTAGGCTGGGAGAAAAAGTAAAACTATAAGTAAAATGACTTCCATACTAGGCTGGGAGAAAAAGTAAGACAGAATGTACCAGCTGCTTCTTTTTCTCGGGCATACTGTAAAGCCAGTTAAGGGACTTGAAGAAAATTGGCGTTCACGTTCAACAGTGGAATTCAATATAACATCTTGTCCTCTAATCCTCTAATTCTACTTCTTCTTCCTCCTATCCAACCCTCATGGTCTTTAATGCTCTGCCTACCCCGTAAGGGAAAACATAACCCTCTTGAATCTTGTGTTTTTGGTCATATGCGTCGATCCCAGTTTGTAGTATGTCTGCTTCCTAAGCTTTCTAAGTTGTCCCATAGTCCAGTAAAAATAAGATTTGTAACAACATAAAAGATACTTAAGAATATTGTTATTTAATGTATGATGTAATGCATGTAAAATGAATGCACTGGTGTTTTGAAATACATTTGATACAATTTCATAAAAATATTATAAAATCGAAATTTGTTACATTTACACGCTCAAACGGCTGAACCGATCGTTATGAAATTTAGTATAGAGATAGATATGGACCTGGAGACGGACATAAGCTACTTATCATCATCATAATCATCACTGTTTTTCATAACTAAGCAGGTGAAACCGCGGAACGGAGCTAGATTATAAATCGGAGATTATTGTGAATCTATGTTTTTTAGGTATTTTAAAAGCTTTTATTCTACTTGCCCTGTTAGTATGTTAGTATGGGACAAATCTTGCGAGTTAAATTAGAACCACTTCCTGTCGTTAGATTAGGTTGAAATTTGGTTTACTTACGTAACTTCGGTGACAATGCAATAATATGGTACCATGAAGCTGGTCTCAAGATGGCGTCGGAAGGTGGCTATCGAAACTCCTAAACTAAACGAGATAAAACCATCGAGTTTTGAATCGTTTGAATAGTCTTGATAAGCACTCTTGTGCTACATGACAGCCAGGGTCTCAAGATGGCGTCGGAAGGTGGCCATAGGCACTCTTAAACTAAACAAGATAAGACCGTCGAGTTTGGACTCGTTTGAATAGTCGTGACAAGCACTCTTTTTTAGTCTAGTATTTTTTATTTTTTTTAAACAAGCTTATTTAAATGCTCTAAAACGAAGAAAATATTTTTTATATTGATATAAATAAAAGCTTGTCGCGAGATTTCAAACAACATCGTACCTATCTACTAAGTAATATTTAATTCCAACAAAAGACTTAGACGCGTTCTTATCATTTGCTTAGAATTAAAGTTACGTTTGTTCTTTTGAAAAAAAAGATATGTTTGTGTTCTCGCGACAAGCTTTTATTTATATCAATATAAAGTTATTTTCTTCGTTTTAGAGCATTTAAATAAAAGCTTGTTTTTAATATCTTTTTTATTAATATTTTATTTATAATATAATTTCAAAGAATCCCTCAAAGCATAGGCATGTTATTCTGGGGTTATAATTTCTAATTAACAAAATCTATCCCTCAAAGTGCATTTAATGTGATCAGCTCCATACAAACGGATGTATTTTACTAGACTACCCCCCAACACCCCATATCATGTGTGTTTGCTTGAGAGTGTTTCTATGTTCGAGTATGTATCAGAAGAAGATATGTTTTATTTTCAACAATCTATTCCTTACATCTCAGAAGGACCTAAAAGCAAAATGCCCTACATATGAAAACGACACAAGATCTAAATGACCTAGTAGCAAAACGTCCTATTATCGGAATGACACAAGATCTAAATGCCCTGAAAGCAAAACGACTTATTAACGAAATGCCCTCTATGTACAGTAAGAAAAAAATGATTTAGATAGAAGTTTGACATTATGATAATTCAACATTTCGACATTCAACAATTTGAGAATTCAACATTTTAAGAATTCAACATTTTGAGAAATCAATTGAGATTCAACAATTTGAGAATTCAACATTTTGCGAATTCAACATTTCGAGAATTCAACATTATGGTCCGGAAGGATAAAAATAAACCTAACAAACCTAACTTATTAATTGATATAACTGATTTCTTTTCTTACTGTACATAGAGGACATTTCGTTAATAGGTCGTTTTGCTATCAGGCCATTTTATTACAGAATGGTTTTAATTTATTGGTAATTTATCTATGTTATATGTTATGTTGTGTGTATACCGCGAGCAAACCAGCGACCCGCAAGCAGCACCCGCTCACGAGTACGACGCATGTGCCGCCGTCGCCCTCCTCAACTACATATTTATATGTTAGGGAAGAGGGCGACCCGCCACACACAGCCGCCGCAAGAAGGAACCTTTGATGTTGAAATAGGAATACAAAATGTACAAGTATTTTATTATTGTATCGTACTATCGCGTATACTAAAGAATTTTCCAAATGAAAAAGTTATGAACCTATGAAATAACAAACACAATATATATAGGTATAACTGAATTGAAAACCTCTTCGTCTTTTAAAGTCGGTTGAGAAAGAGCTGAATTTGAATACGTAGAAGATAATTTTCCTAGCTGGAAAAATATTCAAGTAAATCAAATTGCATAATATTTTGAAGCCAATTGTTACAGTTTTTTAACATCATTAAAGTTAGGTCATTATTTATTCATTCCCTCAATTTGTCCCTGCAAAGCCTATCTCAGATCCATGGTTATTGTACCAGTAAAAGCATTAGGGATGTGTTAGTTAATCTGAATGGTCTGAATGCTTATTGAGAAGCAAAGTGTGGATAACACCATTATGCTGGCGATGGTCTCTCCGACAGGAGACTTGCCTATCATAATTAAATGTAATATGGAACATTTTCCCACAGTTTCCGTCAGCCTAGTCGGGAGACCGTCTGACTTGCGATCCGCGGGTCCTGGGTTCGAATCCCGCGGCAAGTACGTCTGTCTTTTCAAAGTTATGTGCGTACTGTTGATTGCTGCTAACTTCAAACGGTGAAGGAAAACATCGTGTGGAAACCTCTGTCTGTCGCAAATGTCTGAGGGTTCTCAATGACTTTGAAGATGTGTGAAGTCTGCCAACCCGCACTTGGCCAGCGCGGTAGACTATGGCCTTGCCCTTCTCACAATGAGAAGATGGCCCGTGGCCAGCAGTGGAACAGTTTGTACAAACAGGGTTGATAAAAAAAATGGAGCACTTTTACTTAGTGAAATCAAATTTATTAAAACAGGTGTCACTAAGTTTCTCTTCAAAACGAAATATGGAGTCTAATTTTAATTGCTGACTTGATTTGGGGGCGATAAGACCTGTACTGACTTCCCGTTTGGGGTGTATTGTGCATTTCCGCCACCAGCCGACCCAAACTATCTTAGCTCCTTGGATCTAAGATCCTGCACGATGTTCCACCTCTATTGCGTCAGGTTTTATGTTGCAGAGTTGATCTGTTGTTTTCTCGCGGAGTGTGGACATTTTCTGGAACAATAAAATTATAAACACTTAAAAATAAAACTAATGCCTTCAAGTTCGAGGGTTAGGAATATACACCAAGGAACAATGTTGCTTTTTCAATTTTAGTCGGTTTGTATTAGGAAAAAGATTCCATTATAAACATTAATGCGAAATTAACCAACTTAGATGAGACAGCTAAATATAATTATATATATGAATATAAATTTATTTATATACTCGTATTTATATTACACTAGATGGCCCGACGTACTTTGTATCACCTATCAATGAGTGGACCCGATATTTCCTCAACGTTTATACCTTCCCTGGACCACGACAAACATTTTAAAACCAAAATCAGCTAAATCGTTAAATAAGTTCTCGAGTTTTGGCGAGACAAACGAACAGCAATTGATTTATATATATATATATATATATATATATATATATATATATATATATATAGAGATTAACTAAAACGGCAAAAGCACCAATTACATTAACTAAGTTAATAAATACATAGGTGACAAGCTATTCTTATAAAAAATATATACACGGATTTGCATATGACACAATCTCTCATCGCCTTTCACTCGGGCAAGTGATAATCCAAACTGTATATCGTTGGAATGTCTATTGTAGACTTCAATGGGTGGCCGTATGCTATTAATCCATTGGCTTAAGTCGTTCCTCGATAAATCTGCAGCTCAGTTTCAATGGAGTTATGGAGCAATATCAATAGTAAATGTTGATAGCGATCATATTCACTCTTAATTTTCTATAATTTTCCACTTCCCTTACATGTGTAACAAACTCCTGCCCAATTCTTAACCTAAACCTAATATAGATAGATTTTGATAACCCTAAGCAATTATAAGATACGAGTAGATAAATCGTATAAAATAATATTACTAATTTAGTTAATTTTTCTCCGTTTTAATAACCTCAAAGTTGATAAACGAGTGAAATAATAGCTTAAAAATATAAAATTTGGCTCGTGATGATCTAATATCCAGTTGTGCCCTTAGTTGTGCTATGATAACCTTGGTTATGTGTAAAAGATGTTATAAATTATGAATTATCCTACAAAAAATTATCCTATCCTCCTAGTAAGATTTAGTGTTTATGAAAATGTAGTGTAAATATTGTAGCTGAAAAAGAGATTTAAAAATTTTGGGAGCTGGCGTGGGGAATATGCCACCGACTCTCACATATTCCTATGCCCATCATCTGATGAACAAGTCAGGGCTATACCACAGGGAAGTGAGCATCGACTCGCTGAATTACTTCTACTTCAACTTATAAATGAAGTTGAAACTTGGAAGAAGCAACTGTAAAGGACAGAGGTCCGCGGCCCTATCAGGTAGAAAAGGATCAGTATGTCAGTAATACTAGTTCTAGCTATTGTCCTTTTAGAAATCAATAGAATCAGTTTGTCTGTTTAGACTAATTATCCCTATTAGGCCGAAAAGAGAGCTTCTCAATCCCGGAAAGGAGACAACCCTTGGAGCTATCTACTAATAAAGAAACTAAATGTTATCATACTTGAATGATCTTTAGATAACTCTGTTCGGCAATGTAATCCTCAAAATGTAATAATTCAAAAGTGTTATTCTATAATAGAAAGGGTTTGTCCTCTTATAGTTAGACGCATTCTCTCGGCACTGCTTTGCTTCGCCAAAAAAAGAAAACCCAGAAACAAGACAATGTGTAGTTCTTTATTAATTTGGAAATGATACAAAGTCTAGACTTTCTTTAGTCAATATGAAATGTGTAAATATAAATCTCAATAGTTATTAGAATATTGACTGTTATAAGATTTTCTTAATTACCTACCGAACAATTTTATGAAAATGTTTCTTGTAGTTCATACCAACCTTCAGAAGATCCTGAACCTGAAAGAAATAAACTAGGGAGGTTTATTTCTTTCCCTACAGCATATCTCCATGAATAGAAGTATTCTCATTCTTTGAACACTCCTGAACATTTTGATGCTCCTAAAACCTATCCCAATTGAATTCTACACCCGAGATGTCCCTAAGTACTCTAAGCTAATAAAAGTAAGCCAGAGACACGCGTATTTCATTTGACTATCCCCCACTAAGGGTTTATAAAGACGCTAGTTTGAGTTCTGTGAGGTGATTCACTAAGCCCTTACTAATCTCAATTAGACCTATCCCTACGGAACGTTCAATTTATAGCCTAAAGGACCCTATCTCATACTAAGGGTGGTGTCCCAAAGTCAGCAAAGACAAGGTTAAGAACACTTTCCACCTAACCGAAAGACAGTGAACGAGGAGTTTAGTTGCGCTCTGAGTTATGAAACATTTCAAACCGCTGCCCGCTAAGCTGCAACCACCTTTTTATATAGCTGTGCTAGAAGTGCTACCCTGATCGCACAATACCTTTCTCGCGAAAAGGAAACTCAGTTGATCTTCGTTCTAGGAGCAAAATCAAACCCTGGATAGTTCCAGTAAAGTCCAGGCCTAAGCTTTAAACAACTTTACTCACAACCTTTGAACAAATCATGTGCACACACACAGTTCTCCAGCCACAAGCTCACAACCGTGTGTGATAGTGCAATCGTCTGTTCCTGTTTCTCCGCAGCATATTAACAGCACCATCACTCTTACTCAAAAGTCTAGGTTGCGAGAACACTAATCAATATCATGGTAAAAACGCTTCTTTAGACTGAGTTTTTAATTATTTTAAATATTAATGTAATCAATACATATTTCACTATATATATTTACTATATATATACTATATTTTACTTATAATCTTTATTATTTTGTATTTTAGGTTTTTCAGATCGTTTATATTTTCAAAATAATTGTCTTTAGAGTACAGGACAGTCTCAAACACCGTAGCTATCGGCAGATTAACCCCAAATCATCTTTGACAGCCCTTTTAAAGACTCTCCTCTTCCTCAACTTTGACACCATCAGATTTCATTTATTTTTTGATTTATTTTTAAAACCAAAAGTTTCCGGCTCGCGTTTTGCATAAAGGCCAAGAACTTTTCAGATTCAAACGCAGGTCTATTCTGGAAAATCAAATCTCAATCTAGAGTGTGTTCCATCTCCCTCGTTCTTTCGTTATTAGACAAGAAACGAAAAGACAAACCATCTCGATCAAAACAAAACCTCCACAACAACCCTCAAATTTGATTTTCGATCTCAGAGATATTATTTTAATTGACAAATCTCTAACCAGCAGTTAGTTCTCATTCCTAAATAGATCCCTTACTTATTTAAAATTAATTTTTGAAAATATAGTTTATTTTACTCGATTGACACCTCCTTGGCCAGTAGTATTATTTTCTCTTTGCAAAATTTATTTATTTATTCAAATTTTAGAATTTTTGCTATATTTTTATACTAAGTTTAAAATAATTAGATATTTAGAACAAAATTTGCTTTTAAAACTTAATTCTGACAAGCGTTTTCTTGCCTGTACTTGCTGTTCTGAATATGCAAAAAGGAAAAGATCAAGAAATCCTCTATTAAATTTAAAAAAGTATTTAATTCATATAAAATACAAGTGGCGGGAAGACGCTGGATGCAAGCCGCTTCCAATCGGTATTTTTGGAAATCCATGGGGGAGGCAGCATGTCCAGCAGTGGACATCTTATGGCTGAGATGATGATGATGATGGTGAAAAATTCACTGTCCAAACAAACCCATAAACTTGTAAATAATCTAAAATCCAAATTATCATTTCTTTATATACAAGCATTCTAATTAAGGATCATTATTTGTTGAATGCAAGCGATATCTTACATCCGATTGATAACAGGACAGTTGTCCGTGACACGCGGTATATGATAAATCAAAAGATTATTGTAAAAAAACCGGACAAGTGCGAGTCAGACACGTCCACCGAGGATTCCGTACAAAGGTATGATAAATAGTTCGGGAATCGAGTGTTGAAGTTTTTTTCGAACTTTTCCGGAAATTCAGTTCTCATATAAATTACTTATAATATATTTATATGTATTGGAATTGTGGTTATACGAGTAGTAGCAATGCACACTTAAATTAGAAATCAAAGTTATTTTTACCCTACTTCAAAAAAGAGGTTCTGTATTTGACCTGTATCTATGTATGTAAAGCTGGCTTCAGGATAGCTGATTAATATAGCTTTATTTATCCCAGAAAATTTCGTAGCTTTCAAACGGATAAACCGATTTTGATTTAGTTTTTTTTTGCTTGATAGAGGATTTAATCGAGAGTGTTCTTTGCTATGTTTCATCAAAATCGTTTGGTTTTTTGTTTTTTTTTTTTGTTTTCTAAACCGACTTTTCTTGAATTTGGTTCTAATAAACAGTCATCATCATCTTGTGAGTTGCAAACACAGATGATGAAAACACACATGAATTGTATAACACCCCTCTTTTCGTGTCACAAGTTAAAACAGACATCACAACAGGAAACTGAGACGAAAAACATTTTCTCGGTCGAACGGAGTGGACTCCCGAGCATTACTCAATGTTAGGGCCTGACCTTAGAGGCCCCCTGTCACCGACCCTCTGTCTCGAGGAGAAACCGTGAAAGTGAGTTTGGATATAGGCGAACTCACTTATGATATTGTGCGATAACTGAAGCTGTCGCGAGCTTCTTATGTACCTCTCGAGGGACGCCGGTTGTTAGTCACCTGTCGCGAGCTTCTTATGTACCTCTCGAGGGACGCTGGTTGTTTGTCACCTGAGGGGTTTTTGCCAGTTGACGGTACAGCATTCTTTTGGATATCATATTTTGTCACCCGTTTGATATTATATATTTTGAGTTTCTTATGTTTTTTTTTATATTTAGCTGATCTCTTGTGTATATTTAGCATAATTATTATTAGAAATATTAAAAGTATGTCGGCTTCAAAACCTCACATACTTACCGCTAGCGTCTAATTGCATAATAATTTATGACAAAGTTCTTGATTATGTTCTTCCATATAGTAATTAATTCTAACTTGAATTATTACATTTTATGTTTTCGATAGGATCTAATTTTTTAACAAACTTCATAAAAGTTACCGCTCAACTTCGTCATTTAAGAACCGATTTGGAAAAGTTTATTTAGGTATAGTCAAATACAATTATAAAGCTTAATTTTTGTCAAATAAATATTCTGTTTTAAAAACAATCATTCAAATAAACCCATTGGCATTGATCTCGGCTCAAAAGTTTGCTCCGGGATTGCTCATTATTCCTCAATTTGGGAACTTTTTTTTGCTTAAACAGTTATTGATTTTAGATTAATCCCATAGAAATTTCATCAAAATCGGTTCAGCAGTTTGGGTTTTCAAATAAAATTGCGCATGAAGTCGATTGTTTCAGTTTTTTTAACTACATATTATTATTTCCATGATATAGACCTGCGATTGACCACCATCTTGCCTGAAAGAACTCCCCGACGTTAGATCGAGGATGGAGCTCATCGATCTAGAAGATATTCATTCACTCTAAACCTTTAATATTCCAAGATTGTAGTTCTGAGGAAACAGAGAGGTGGCAGGGAATTCCATTCCATATACTCTTGAGTAGATTTGGAAGGGATAGATATAATACAATATTTGCCCCTTACATCTACTCAAGATGAAACAATGATTCTAACAGAAAACAAAATTAACTTTGTAGTAAAGTCGAACATCGATAATCATCATTGATCAGTGTTTAATATTAGCCTACAACATCTATTATTAAAAAAAACAACCTCACGAAGTAAAGTCGAATCTAACGACTCAAGACACATGGTGCATCATAATCGACCAAGCCAAAAATACACACGTATCCGAAAAATATGCCTCTCCATCTTGCGTAGTCGGTTAAACCCCGAATCCAGTCGGATCGCAATAAGCAGTCCATCCGTCTCCGAACCCTCGTCATCGCACAGATGCTCATGATCCGTTATGAAACAATGTACATAGAAATTTTAATCTGCCCCAATTTGGAAGGTCGGAAGCTGCCATCATACAGTTTGTACAATAAACTTGGCCGTGAGTAAGTGAGGACTCGTATGATAGCCTTTTATGTCATTTTTAGGGTTCCGTACCTCAGTCGGCAAAAACGGAGCCCTTATAGGAACACTTTATTGTCCGTCTGCGTATGTGTCAAGACCTTTTTCCTAAATTAATACCAAATACCCAAGTCTGCTTCCTCTTAGAGCAGTGAAAAAATCAAACTTTTTAGTCAACGCAATCTAAAGATAAGGTCGTTTATGGCGCATATTATGACGTTTTTTAAATTTATTTATTCATTACAAAAACAATAAAAATAACTTTAGGGGTACCTAAAAACTGTAATTAGTTTGTGGTAGTACCACAATTCGCAACACTCACTGATAAATAAAACAAATTCTTTTTCTATATTAGGCCTAGGCCGCACTATGGTTTTTCCCACGAGCGGTAACCGCTATAAACCGCGAAACCGCTCGAGACGGTACTAAATCAGTCGCGGGGAAAAACCGCAAGTGCGGCCGCTTGTATTCGTTTTCCTGTTTCATAAACTCACGCTGTTAAAAACCGCTGCGGCTTAACCGTAGTGCGGCCTTAGCCTCAAATTACAAACCAAAACAAAAATTATATAACTTATATGTTGGTATTATTTTAGGTGAGCAAGCATTGATTTATCTATGCACAAGTATTAATTCCTGGCCGAGGCACTCTGACTGGGGCGCATAACCGGTTCCAATCGACTGCGAAAACAACTTCTACCTATATAGGCTGTTTACTTATAATTTTATAGTTTAAAAAACTCAAAGAACCGACTTCAAAGTACGCTATTTCGTTTACTTGTAATATTAGTAAGGATTAAGGTACATAAAGTTCATAAATCATGCTCAGTCGGGTAATAATTAAACAAGGCGCTCAAGCGTTGCAGTAACTCTATTTTCACCTTATATACATTAGATGAGAAGTAAGGTTTTACTTTTCAATCTTACTAAATCCTTCACGGTTGTAAACTTTTTAAAGAGACCTCTTTTCACCCGCGTTTTTTTTTGTCAAGAATGAGATACGTCGTTGAATGTCAAATGCTCGTCTTCGAAGATTAGAAAATGTGCATATGTTTATTTATACGATAATCCTCAATATTTGACACTTTTGCAAAGAAAAACGTGTAGGTGGAACTCTGCGATTCTATAATCTGCGCACTTCACTCAGGAATACAATGAAAATATTTGAATTTTTAGAGATTATTCAATAAGTAATAAGGCGATGTTTATAAAATAATTACGGGACCAACTTGGGAGCTTTCTCTATACACCAATTCAGGAAACACAAAAATTGGTTCTCGAATGACGGAGTAATTCGAGTACATACATTAAAAAAATATACGGTACGAATTGTAAACCTCCTCTTTTTTCGAAGTCAGTTAAAAATGAGTATCATGTATAATTATTATTTAACTATTAAGTAGATGTTAGCTTTCCATAAAAAATATTTTTTGTATATCAGTTTGTAATTCATAGTATTAATTGTATCTCTTATACTTTCATTCATTTATTAAAGTTGGAACTAAAAAGCTGTAGTTCTTCTTTCGCAATAATTATTAACTTTAGGTATTTTAAGCTTGTTTTGCGTGATTTTTCTAGTCATGATATTATGTGAAATAGGTATTTGCACTTCAGAGTTATTAAATTGCTCTAATAGCCGGGACATGTATGCTTTATCTTGCACAGGTAATATTTTGCAAAAACTAAGAAACGTTCGCAAGGGAAAACCTATAGGAGATTTCCCGTTGACCTAGTATCATGAAATTTGGGTAGAAACAATGCCATCTTGCAGAGAAATTAGAAAACCATAAATTTGCAAATTTTTTTTTGCGATTATAAACTTATTTGCAGTTGGTGACCGCGCCCTATGTCAATATATTGGGACACCAGTTTTCCAACTGCAAAGTTAAGATTGTCCCTCACATAAATTATAATTACGGAACCCTACTTTTCACGTGCCACAACACGCACCTGGCCGCTTATTTATTCATCTAATTACTGATCTTTTACTATTAACATTTATTTATTTATTTATTTATTTATGTATGCCAAAGAACAAAGAACATATACACATTCCTACTCTGCTTAGTGCATACTTAGATATAATATGACCATTTACAGACGTATACAATTTTCACTAGAACAATGGTTAGATTATAGCAATATAAAATAAATGATATACATTAATTAAAAACATAAGTATCTAATCAATGCTAGGTAATACATTGGCAACGATTCTTTTTTTTGTGCAAAACTCCAAAGCTTAGAGCACCGCCGCAATGTTGCTAGCTTATCGGTTTTTATCGGATTCATTTCGGTGAGAGTGCATCTGGTCTGCATCACGAAAACTGAGAAATTCGATTTTTCTTTCTGCAGCAAGAGACTATGGATCTGCGTATATATGGTTTTAATTTCAACTCGATACCTTAACGCGTTCCCGAGATACAACAGGTCTTGACACCCGGACGAACGGACAGACAGACAGACAGACGAACAACAAAGTGATCCTATAAGAGTTCCGTTTTTTTCCTTTTGAGGTACTGAGAATGTGAGAATTTAAGGTATCTAATATTACCGTACATTATTTATTTGTATAAATGTCCCCTACCCATATTTATCGTTGTAATAGTTTCGTTATTCCAGGGAACTTTAAAAAATATATATCGAAGACATACTTAACCAATGCCAATATCCACACAGTAAAATATTGAAACCCCTTTCAAAGTCTCGACTAGACATGAACTAGACATGAACTTGTACTACAATATTGCTGTCCGTAATTCTAGTGACCCGGTCATAATCCCTGAATCGCATTTAAGCCCAAAGTTAATGTCCAACTGATAGTTAAACTATTCCGATCCTCGGTCGGACCTCCGTCTTGGTTATTTACGTGACGTCGCGGACTTGTGCGTTATTGGCTAATTTATTGCTCACAGTCCTCTGTTCCGACTAGGGCTGACGGGGTTTATTCGAATAGTCTTATGGAAATCGGAATTGTGCTACAGACCGAAACAAGACTGCCTAATACCTAATGAGGTTTTTATCTATAGAAAGCTTATACTCATTGAATGTGAAATTTCTCAGCATTTTCGAGGATAACACTTACATTCACAAAGTTTATCTTATACGGCCTTACCGAAAAACGTTACTTAACTTTAAGCAATGCTTAAAACATTTTGTCAACGTAATGACACTTGCGGAAAGAAGACAGAGAATTTAAGACGTTGGTTATAGTTAAGTAAGTAACGTTTTTCGGTAAGGCCCTTAATGTCAAACAAAACGTATAATTCAATGGCTCAAAATTTAAATCCCTGCAAATTTTACGGTTTCGTTAGGACGCGCCTTGATGAAAACTCGATCTTGGCCGTACCCGCTGGCTCACATGACGGGAGCACGGCACCTAGATTTATACCATTTTAAGATTGAGTAATTCAAAACCCCAGAACCCTCGGCGGTCAAAAGATATTTGGACTTGGCCGCTTTTTTTCACAAAAATTAAGTATCGAATAATCGTTTTTTTTTCGAAAATTACATATTTCTTATTCGATTATATTAGATACAAGGATCGTAAGTCTATCCCTATCGTTGTTTTGTGTACTTGTTGTCTGTTTGTATTTGATTAGGGTCACGCAGTCTCTACTCAGGACAGTATTAGGTAAATACATAATACTTACATTGCAGGCTTGAGTGTTTGTACTATGGAAATATAATTGTTTAATTTTGAACAAACGTCAAAATACAGATTTAAAAAAATTATGCGAAATTATGGCAAGTGCATGTCGGGCCTCGCGCAATGTTGGATTCCATTGTTTTGCATCACTTTATGTGTACTCATAATTAATAGCTTAAAAACTGAAAGAATCGAATTCAATAATATGTACAATTTTGTTTAAAAAACCAAACTACTAAACCAATTGTATGTTACTTATATTGTAACCCATCAGCGCAAATAAAGAATTTATTATTATTAATAATATTGATGCTTTTTATGGGACCAATTTAATACTAAGTAAGTAGGTATACTTATCCTTACAAACAAAAAAAAAAACGGTTTGTAAATGACAGAGTTATGTGGCAACATAAAAAAATGTGTCTTTTCTTTTCTAGCCAGCACTTTCTTACGGTGTGATGTCGTCTGTCCATATTGTGGCTGGTCTTTCTACGCTGCGCTTGCCGGAACGTGGTCTCCACTCTAGATCTTTTCGCCCCCATCGGCTATCAGTTCTACCTGCTATGTACCCTGCCCACTGCCACTTCAATTTGCTAACCAACTACTGTGATATGCCAGTGACTTTCGGACATCTACAATTCAGGGTGTATTACCTGATGATATTTGGTCCGCCGTACGTACAACTAGAACGTAGGGACCAAGCACTAGCAAGCAGTCCCGGATTTAGGGGGGGGGGGGGGTCAAACCAGGGAACCCACCCGGGCGGCATTTTTAGGGGCGCCACCGTCAAGTTTCTGTCCCGGTTCGAAAAAATCGATCGTAGATAGGGGCTGCTAGCAAGTGTAACGTAAGAAGATAATCCAAAAGTGGACAGAAGAATCATACAAGTGGCAGGAAAACGCTGGATGCAAACTGTTTCCAACTGTTCTTTTTTTAGATCCATGGCTGAGATGATGATGATGATATGGTCAGCCACTCGTAATTTATATATGAATAACAGGAACCTTTTTTGTACATACAAATAATATTTTTTAAGCAAGATAGATCTACGATTGACCACCTACTCACCTGATGTTAAGCAACGATGTGGCCGAGGATGGAGCTCGTCGATCTAGAAGATATTTATTCGCTCTAGCCTTGAAAATTCCAAGATTACAAGATTACGTTTCCAAGCATATCGTGAGTCACATATTCGAAATAACAGCGAAAAGGTCCAGTCGTCCAGTCATCCTGTGTTTTTATAACAAATGGCAGGTCACTAATTTCAAGTAACATTTCTGAAGGTTTTGCCCCATACTGACATTTGCTTCCACGAATCTGAGAAATTATTCATAAAGAAATGTTTTCGGATTAATAAAACGAATTTTTCATCAGAATTCCTCGTAAACTCTTCGCTGAAAGCATTTTCAATGAAAAGTTTACTTCACTATTTTCAAACAATATTGCTTTGGATATTCAGTCACGTCCTAGTGAAACTTGGTATCTAATTGAAACTTTCAATTCCAAATTTAATTTAAAGTCTAAGAAATGTGAACAAAAGTATCTATTTTGAGCTGAAAACAACCTACACCTGTCTAAAGTGCAATGATATTATATTAAATAGTGATTGATACAATGCAATGCAAATTTAATTTAAATGTCTTTTTCAAAATATGGACAAAGGAATCGAGTAATTGTAATTATTCTGCTGCAAAATGAAGGCAAAATGAAGTTCTATTTTAACATGTGTTTCTGTCTTTTTCTATGACATTTTTAGGGTTCCGTACCCAAAGGATAAAACGGGACCCTATTACTAAGACTCCGCTGTCTGTCTGTCTGTCCGTCCGTCCGTCTGTCACCTGGCTGTATCTCATGAACCGTGATAGTTAAACAGTTGAAATTTTCACAGATGATGTATTTCTGTTGCCGCTAAAACAACAAATACTAAAAAACAGAACAAAATATTTTTTTAAGGAGGCTCCCATACAACAAACGTGACTTTTTGTTCGTTTTTGCTCGATATTGATAAAAGCAACAGGTAGACGCTTGAAATATTCACATAATATTGAGTTATAGTATTCAATTTAAAAATAAATAATTAAATTAAAATAAAATTAATATTTAAGGGGGGCTCCCATACAACAAACGTGATTTTTTTGCCTTTTTTATAGATAATGGCACTGAACCCTTCGTGCGCGAGTCTGACTCGCACTTGGCCGGTGTTTTTAACTTACTTCAGCTACTAACCTTCTAACCAGAGTCAAATGTGGCGCCAAAGGGCCTTATAGGTATTTGATGCTCTGTCTACCCTGTAAGAGAAAACAGGCGTGATTTAATAGTATGTTTTCTATTAAACCGTTAATATTTCATGCAGTATTAACATATTTTAAACTTACACTGAGTACACTACACTTAAAATTTTAACCTTTATCTCAGTTTTAAAATAAAAACTACGGGTCACTAACGTCTATTTTGAAATATCCGACTATAGTTTCAACCACATTCGGCGGTCTTTTCAAAGGAAGGTTTTTCACACGTCACTCTCGGTCGGTGACGCGCCTTGCTTGCTTTATCTCAGTTATATAAGTGAGCTCCTATCAACTCATAGAGCTCTGTCCACGCTTTTTTCAGCCCTCTTTGTACAAACTGTCCCACTGCTGGGCGCGGGCCATCTTCTCATTGTGAGAAGGGCAATGCCATAGTCCGGCACGCTGGCCAAGTGCGTGTTGGCAGACATGCCCACGCTTGATAGAACATAATATGTAGCAATGAGATTTTGTTGTGTCTGTAGAGAAGTTATACTCGTTGAATACAAAGTAAAACATGGTAAATATCAGTTTTCAGCACTTTCGAGGATAAGACACATCTTTAATGCCTTATATATCTTAGTGTTGCACTTTCTAAACAGACATGATGGCATTGTCACTGTTCACAAGTCACGATACGCGTCTAACAGCGTTGTCCAACGTGTCGCGTCTGAAGATGAGTCGGGCGATTACCTTACTTGAGGCTTGCCACGTAGAGCCGCGTTGTGTGCATCATTTTACATTAATTTTTAATTGTGTGATAATTGTGTTTTGTCGTTTTTTACGATATATTCGGCTGTAACTTTTTTTTTACGAAAACTTAGAAACTTTATTTTTCTTTTTGCAGCAAGATACTATGGATCTGCGTATATGGTTTTAATTTCAACTCGATACCTTCACGCGTTCCCGAGATAAAGGTCTTGACACCCGACGGACGGACAGACGGACAACAAAGTGATCCTATAAGGGTTCCGTTTTTCCTATTGAGGTACGGAACCCTAAACACAATTATTTTAATTATTTAGTTTTTCCTGTTATTTTGTGCTTGGTTTTACTGTAAGGTATTGCGTATGTAATCAAACTACATAATCTTCTCTGCTCGAATTTACCCACTCACCTGAAAGAAAACTGTTTTATTCCTCAGTGCGGTCCGAATCGACCTATTCCAAAATGATATTGGTCGATTCGCACCGCGGTGCGAAAGGACCTATTCAAAAAAAGCTCTTGGGTGATTCGGACCGCGGTTCGAACCACTTGCGGTGCGAAACGCCGAAGTACCCGTAAAACCTATCTACGTACTTATAATACGTCATTGATATGTAGTATATTTATTATTTCTTACATTATTATTAGATGAGTAGATCCAAATACACTGTTCAATCTAACTTTGAAACCTCTTGTATTTATTCTGTTGAGTTAAGCGCGAACTTTTGATCTGTAAAACAAATATGAAACAAAGCGTAAATAAGATTTAAATAGATCAACTAATATATTTTTAATCACCGATCAAAAGGAGGGGTGTTATAAATTTGACGTTTGTATCTTTGTATCTGTCTGTATATCTGTATGTCTGTCTGTGGCGTCGTAGCTCTCAAACGGATGGACCAATTTTGATGTAGCTTTTTTTGGGGGAAATATTATTTCATTGAGAGTGTTTTTGGCTACGTTTCGTCAAATCGGTTTAGCCGTTTTTTTTTGTCGGAGGTATTTGTTTCCTAAACTTATAATTGTTACCTGACTATGCTAGGAGGAGTACCTATGTTTTTCAAGTGTGAGGATGTGTTTGTATGTAAGTATAAGTAAATAAATAAATACAAAATTTCACGAACAGTACACCTCGCGTGCACAAACTATTGCAAAATTACTTGTTACAAGAAGTACTCGCGATGTCTATTGCTGGTAAGGCTGATATTCTTGTTCAACTTCAATATCGAATGTTTCTACCAAATATCATCAAAATCAACCGAGCCAATGGCTTCGCAGCAATCTTCTACTATTTTTAAACGACTTCAAAAAAAGAGATTCTCAATTCGGTAGTTTTTTTTTTTAATATTCATATTTATATATTGTTTATACTTGTATTGCATAATATATAGGGTACGAGTACATAACATATCTTATCTTATAAATGGGGTCCAATTCTCGGATGCACTTCGAGCCATTAGTTCCTTTTGTGCTTAACATATAGGTAGGTAGTAGGCAGAAATTAGAACAGGGTATTACCACAATCGTGATAGCAATTTTATTTCAATATTACTTTGACCTTTGTCTTGCTCTCTCAACTGTAGTAAGAGCGAGACAAAAGTCAAAGTAATATTGAAATAACGCTTGTGGCACGGGAGCTGATCGTCATATCGGCTTTTTCATAATAATATCAAATATTTAGTAATAATACAGCATAAAGCTCTCTTCTTCATTCTAGATTAAGACCATACTGGCTATCTGAAATCTGAAGATTAGGTATAATATTACAAGTACATACGAACTGCCGGCTCGACCGGCAGACAGCTCTTCAGGTGGGGCTCAAAGCCCGCTGCCTCTCTCGCGTATCACCTGCAGTCGGTTAAAAATGAATTGTTAGATCGTGTTCAATAAAGTTTAAAAAAACCTATTTTCACACAGCGAATGTAACTATAAAAAAAACACGTTGCGAATTTTAAAACTTTCACATTTTCAAACTTCAAAAATATCGATATCAACTTATTGAAATTCTGTGTGCGGCAAAAATTGCTTTGTATCTGACAACCCGTAAAATTCACTAGATTGTTTCGAGTTTCGCTCGTAAAGCTGGAATTGCCCAAGATTATTATTTTAGGAGGTGAGTCGTAACAATTACTGACTACATTGTATTTCAAAGGTGTAATTTTAGCGCAGGACGTGAGTTTGATACAAAGAAGCTGTTTTCTCGTGACACATGAGGCTTAACTGACGAAAATAAACGAAACATAAATTCTGTGCTGCAGAACGTACCTACTTATGTGCTAAAAATCGCCGAGAAGACAATGACAAGTAATTACAATTACCAGTCAATTTAACAATAGGTATATAATAATTAAACAGCATAGTTTGAACAAGTATACAAAACTCAGAAACTCCTGACAATAAAAACAGTTGAACCGATTTTGAAGAAACGTAATCTTTAGAAAAAGTAGATCAAAATCGGTCCATTCGTTTGAGAGCTACGATGCCACAGATAAAAAGTTAAAAAGTCAACAATTTACAAGCCTAGATACATAATTGTGTAGGATTTGAGGCATATAAAAAATAATCATTGAATTAGAATTTTTTGATTGTAGAAAAAAGTTTAACCGACTTCCAAATAGGAGGTCAAAAACACAGTCGAATTGAGCACCTCTCAATCCGACTGTATGTTTGTCACGCGATTATTTATGAATTGAGTTTTTTTTTATAGATAACCCCATATAATTTTAATCAAAATCGGTTCATCACTTTGGGTTTTAAAACTAAGTAAATGGAAAAAATATGTCATCCAAGTAAATTAAATTGCACATTTTGAAGTCGGTTGTTTCAATTATTAATCCCCGACACAAAACGATGGGGTGTTATATTTAATTTTGTCCTTTTGGTTTCATTTCGGTGACTGGGCGCAAGAGCTTCAAGACTGTATTCCATCTTCTTCATCTTCATTAAATACATGATGGTTTGAAAAAAATTTACATCGTTAGGTTTGATAATATTTAGCAAGCGCTTTCAATACTTAATTCTCAAAAAAAAAAACCCAGAACAAAATTATAATAGATTGTGAAGTTTCAGTTTAAGTAGTATGAATAACTGGTTAAAAATGTACAAATAAAAATACAAATACAAATGTAATTGCAAGATTTGACTTAAAATAACAAGGCAAGCTAAATTTAAAGCTTGTGAATTAACGTTCGAATATTTAACAAACATTAACGTAGGAAAACAGGAAATTTGTTAGCAAACACGAGATGCAGTTTTCCGGATTTGCGATCTCGAATATTTAATTTTAACCACTAGAATGCAACAAAGGAAGAAGTAGTTCACTGTAAAGCATCTAGATATTTTATAGTAGGAGAGGTTGCAGCTATCTTACTTACTTCATTGGTGCAGAGTGTATCCTGCTCACACGATCCCAAACCTGAAAGCGCAAGCGAGGTTCACTCGACGGAATGAACCAGAAACTAAAATAATATTTATTTTTTATTTTTTTATCAGCCCTGCTTGTACAAACTGTCCCACTGCTGGGAACAGGCCATATTCTCATTGTGAGAAGGGTTAGGCCATAGTCTGCCACGCTGGCCAAGTGCGGGTTGGCAGACTTCACACATCTTCAAGATCATTGAGAACTCTCAGACATGTAGATTTCCTCACGATGTTTTCCTTCACCGTTTGAAGTTGGCGGCAATCAACAATACGCACATAATTTCGAAAAGACAGAGGTGCGTGCCGTGGGACCCAGGACCTGCGGATCGCGAGTCAGACAGTCTCACCACTAAGCTGCCGGAAACTAATTATAGTTAAAAAAAACGACTTCGTTTACTTGGATAACATTTTTTCAGTTATTTTGTTATAAAAAATATAAAAAAAGATTTTGATAAAATGTGTATGTCCAATGGGTCCATTTCTGAACTATTACCTACCGAACAAAAATCATCATAATCGGCGAAGTAATCGGTGAACAAACATACAGGAAAAATAAAGTCGAAATAGAAACTCCTTCTTTTTGAAATTCGGTTAGTTATTACATTTAACATTGCGCGTTCTTTTAACATTTAACATAAAAGATGGCTGCGCGCAGTAAGTACTGATGTGCTTAAAGAGCGCAGCTATCTCTTTCGCGCATTAAAATATTTCTAAGCATAAAATAAAAATCATAAACACCTTGACCATACAAACATCAGCTCCCCGTACATAACAAGTTCCAGATGTTCCGCCGGCAGGAATGGAGATATTTCTCATCTGAAGGTTCGCGAGATTTCTTTTGTGGTTGCATGCAGCCGGAGAATGTGTTGGATATTCCCTGCTTTTCGCCATCCTGCCGCAATATTTTCCAGTTTTATTTGAGTACTTTCGTAGATTAATAAACGAGTACCGCATGCGGCAGTAGCTCTCTTAGAGTTCCGTAGTAAACAAGGAACCCGTATTGTTCGCCATGTCCGTCTGTCTGTCGGTCTGCGTCTGTGCTCAAATATTATTCGTACTAGAATGCTTTATTTTATACAAGATCTACGATTGACCACCAACTCGCACGATTGGGCATACATATTAATCACGCTGAAAAAGTCGTAAAATTAAATCTTGTAAAAACAATTTTTGTTCCTCCTTTACTCGTAAAGTGTTGCTGAATTATTTTTTGCCCATCGTTCAGGGTCTTAGTTGGATGGGTACCTAATTCAAAAATATTAGAGGTGTGCAACAACCATTTTAACCGACTTTCAAAATATAATAAGAAAATCTCAATTCGTCTGTGCTTTTTGTTTGTTACGCTAGTAGTTCGCCAATTATGAATTGATTTTGATGATTCCTTTTTCTGTTTTAAAGTTCATACTTTAGAGGTGATCCTATGTAACTTAGAAAATCTGTCAAGGAATATGTATAGAATATGAAGGGGTATGTGTGTGTGTGAGTGTATGTGGGGGGAGTGTGTGTGTGGTGTGTGGAGAGTGCGTAAGTAGTGTGTGATATGTATGTGGGGGTTGTGTGTGAGTGTCTGGTGTGTGGTGTGTTATATTAATTTCTACAGCCTAAACAGCGTGATCGATCTTAATCCGCATTCTTTAGAAAAATCCTATTTGAGAGTAAGTGAAGGTTACGAATTCAATTTTAAAATTTTTGCGAGGTTTTTACACACTTAGGGAGTAAAAACAAATCTAACGAAACCCCACATATCAAAATCGGTCATGACTTTTAGGCTGTAGGAGGTCATATAAGAAACTTACATACATACCCATATACATACATGTATACATAATTACAATACAAACATACATACACAGTACACTCGAAAAACACAACCCTCCTTCTTGCGCAATCGAATAAAAAGGTGCATGAGTTTCTTACGAGTATACAAATACCTTCCCAATTAATTAATTACATTATTAGGTACTAGTTTTTGTTCTAAATTAATTTCAGATTGAATTATTCTGTACTGAGTGAAGTCGTCGTCTACGAAACATAATATAAACAAGTAAACAAGAAACAAAGCGCTTCTACAGGGATCTTCATTATAAACAATTTAAAACTTTTAATTTACTTGGGATGAGACTCACTATCTTTCGAAGCTTACAGGCTTGGTACTTGTGCTTAGTACTTAACTGTATTGTAAGCTGTGTTCGGTATCAAATATTTTGAAATTTATATTCTATTCTTCTATTCTTAACCCTTTGAACGCCTAGGTGTTTTAGGGTTCCGTAGTAAATACGAAGAACCCGTAAAAATTCGCCATTTCCGCCTGTCTGTCTGTCCGTCCGCGGTATTGCTTAAATATTATTAGTAACAGGAAGCTGACATTTGGTACAGATGTATTTATTACGCCGATAAAGGGGTACACTAAAAGTTAGGAAAAAATATTTAGGGTCCTTTACACGTCAAATTCAGATTTCGTTTTGTTTTCTCGTCTATCCCATAGTATCGGGTGTATGTGTGTACAAAAACCATCTTTCAATTTAGAGATTCATTTGCGAAATATTAAGCTTTAAAGTGTTTATAAAAAAATAACTTAAGAGATACGAAAAAGTAGATTTTACAAGTTGAAGAGGAACATCGATCAACTTAATATGTACATATATGTACTTACTTTTTTTTTCATGGCAAGCGCCTTTATTAACTACAACACAACAATATACAGACACACTTAACTAAACTACTACACAAAAAGCACATCGATCACCCCAGACCGATAAAGGTCTAAAGATAATCCAAATGCTCAAACCCACTACCAGTTGGCAGCGTACCCAGCATGCTGGCCGCATTGCCACGTTGAATGGCAATGCTTATGCGTTGGGCCAGATACGCGCCAGCATTTTGATCACGCGTCGCATCGATCAGGCGCTCAGATACTGTACTTACTTAAATAAGTAAGAAGTATTAAATAAGAAATGAAAATTTAATGCAAATATCATTTATAACCTAAATCAAGTCGTATATTTGTAGTATCAAACAAGAGGCCCTGTTTTAAGTTCAGATAAATTGTGATGTACACACGGAACCCTACATTGCGCGTGGCTCGACACGTGCTTAGCTAATTATTTAATAATAAGCGAGAGAAACCGCGTGGCACAATTAGTAATATAATATGGTAAATGTTTTATCAATATAATGTAATAAATCACTTTCTATCCGTGCGTAAGATCTCGCCCTTTCAAATTGCACAACAGCAAAATTGCTCCACAAAAATCACCAAACTGTCTCAATGGAAAGGGCAAAGTGCCTGTAAAGGTCACTTGCATTTAAGCACACCTGTTGAAAGTTACCCAAGATGGCATTTTTGAGTGGTATTAATTAAAAAAGTTTACGCTTGGCCAAGAGTCGGGCGGGACGTCGCCAGTCAATTTAACTGATGTAATGGAAGAACCATTCACTTGCCGCTGTTAACGCATTTATAACCAAAGATTATAACCATTTATTTAGGTTAACGCGGTATGGGCGGACTCGCATTTAATTATGACTTTAATTATATTATTGAAGTAAAAACTACTTGAGGCGCGCTGGCCACTTTACTTTATTATATTGAATGAGTCTGAGCCGTCACGCTCAGCAATGTAACGCTTGTTCGGGTAAAGTCGGCTCGAGTCGACTAAGGGAGCGAGAGATATATAGTCAACGCATCACTGCTATAGCAATTTGTTGTTATTAACGTCACCTTTTAGGTTTTCACTTCTGACTTGTGGTTATAAACATACTTACCTAATACACATTTTTTATGCTTTATCTCATATGTTTTGTGGCTCTATCATATATAGGTGTTAAGCTGATATCTGACGATTTGAAGACACCGTATTATAAAAAATTATAATCTGGGTGTCTTCAAATTGCGAGCGAGTAACAGTGGGTTCTTTTTATAGAAGCGCGCTCCATCGTAGATCGCCTAAGTCAAAATAATATGGAGTCCTAGTCTGCAGTCCTTTTATAATGAATGCGTCAATCAATTCTATACACGGTCAAAGTCAATTTATATCAGTCATAGTCAAGTATTCATTACGCCTTCGCCTTCGTGAGGTTGTGGTGATTTTACTGGAAGCTTCTATGGAGTTTTGTCCATAACATAAAAAGACACGTTTCACCACCCTATTTCATTTGACCACACTCGCGCACATTGGTTTAAAACACTGTCATTTATAGGTATGCGAATTCCAAAACAACTCTAGTTCATGAAAAATAGACTAGGGTGGCAGCGGTAATGTTTCTTTAAATTTCACACCAAAACTCCTTATTTTTGTAGTTAATAAAGTATTTTTATATTTACTAAGTATTTAATAAAAAATCGGGAAAATTAATAGGTACATACACAAGAACACTTTATTTGCTTAGATTGTCTGGAAACGCTGAATCAGTATAAACAAATACTGATATCTCTGTTGAATCAAATTTACTCTGTAAAACAAATCTGAATGAAGCGAATGCAATTACTAATCGAGAAGGAATGCTTCCAATCTCGAGGCAAAAATAACTTATGAGCCGTTAATTAAGGACGAATACACTCGATTTTGGGGCCTACTATAGTTTTTAAAATATTGTGAAAAGACTGTTTTTACAAAGACAAAAACCACTTGTATTTTTAGTGACAGTAAGTGCATTTTTACTTTGTTATGAATTTTGTCTGTCTGTCAGGGACAGACAACGTACAGTTGAGTTTTAACCGATATAGAGACGTAAAATATTCTTTGTAAACGTGTGTATGTTTCCAGATTGACAAATCGCATGTAGCTGGCTTATTTTTAATTATTCAGAATAAAAACACACGCACATGTACGCATAATTAGGGAACTTAACCATGTATGTGTCTAGTATTTACAGAGGGCTCGCTACACAAACATATTTAATTAAAAGAAACATTGTTGCGCGCTGTTCCGTACAAAAAATAAGAAAATTGTTTTCTACCATATTTCAAATGTATACATGTATGTATTTCTCCTTATAAAAAAAAATGGTTTTCTGTAAAGACTGTTTAAGGACGATAATTTTACGTGATAACGATGCGTCACAAGCCGAACGTGCCTCTCTATCGCTTGTTCCGCGCTCTCGCTTGCTCGCTCGCCTCAGGTGGAACGTGACACTTTTTCGTACGTGCAGCGCCGCTGCATTAATTTCGTTCATCGATTTATAAGAGGATATCTCGTCAAAAATCAAAAGTTGGAATTTCGAAAAATTAAACCATACACCATAGCCGCCAATGATACGTAAAAGCTCTTAATTAACACGCGCGGCAAAGTAATGAGTGTCCTGTCGAGCCGGCCTCGGCATGTCGTACGTATTAATAGCATTATATCTAGAAACAGCATGTGCATTTAGCCTGATGTTTTTAACCCCGGACCCAAAGAGTGAGAGAGAGAGAGAGGGGTGTTATAAGTATGACGTGTGTATCTGTCTATATGTACATATGTATAACTGTGTATCTGTGTGGCTGTATGTGGCATAGTTGCTCGGATGGACCGATTTTGATCTAGTTTTTTTTTTGTTTGAAAGAGGATTTCATCGTGTGTTCTTAGCTATATTTTATCAAAATCATTTCAGCCCTTTTGCGGTTTTTCGGGAGTTTTGAGTTTTCTAATCTTATACTTGTCTTTCGTAAACCAATAGTAGTACGTCCGATTTTTCCGCCACTTTGGTTACTCCAATCGTCCTCGCTGCGGGACGCGGCTCACGCGGCGCGCCGGCGATGCACTGCCATAATTGATTTTTAATCTCATCGGATCTCAGTTAGATCGGAATATGCAAATATTAGTATATTTCAACGCAAACTCGATCGCAATCGAATCTTACGTTTCAAACTCGTTTGTGTTGCTAGTTTTATTTTATGCTTCGTTAACGCGTAGAGTCGCGTGTGTTGCTGCCTCGCTCGCACATGACTCCTTTTAGGGTTCCGTATTAAAGGGTGCGGGGGCCTGTTACCGACGCTACGGTATCTGTTTTACATATAAACAGCTGTATTTTTTTTGTCGTAATTGGTAAAAAGTTGAAATACTTAATTACATGATGTTATGGCGGATTTATCAACAAAATTCAGGGGATCCCCAATTCCTCATATAACTAAAGAATATAAGTCTATATGCTATTTTAATCGACTTCAAAAAAGGAGGAGGTTATCAATACGTAGCGTACATTTTTTTCTTTAGCTATATAGGAAAAACGGTAATATTCAGGTACAAGTTTTTAAATTAGTATACATAGAAAGTTAAATCTATATAACAACAAATATTAAAAATCGGTCAAATATGACTCATACTCGGGTTAGTAATTTTGTTAATAATATAATTTTTGTTAATAATGGAAAATTATTTTAATTAATTACTTATAAAAATATATCAATCAGCCCATTCACTTGGTTCTATCTGTTACATTTAAATAAAACATAAAACCAAAAATAAACAACAACCAAATAAACATATAACCTAAAATTTCAATGAAATAATAACAACAATCAAAGTCTAAGCACAAAACCACAAACCAAAGTCAACAGTACGGAACGCTCGGTAAACCAATCGGAAAATAATATCCGGAACACTCCCACGACTAATATCGGGGGGTAATATCGTTAACAGAAGATTTTTAGTATCATTTTTACGTGGCAATTGTTTTTTTTTTTGCCTATTACAGAGGCAGAGATTCTGGCAACTGCAGGTATCCTCTCGCATCCGTCATTTGGGGTTCGATTGGCCCTGAACAAATCTCCCGTGGAAGCATTCAGTGAATCAGTTCAGTTCAGTTTCACTTTATTTCAACTAGGTATTATAAAATACACTTTTGAAACGTTATATACTACAAGCTTATTTACCATCACTCAAAACATTATAATGATAACACAAATACATAAAATAAACGTAGACATAACATAGAGTTATGTGTTGTCCAGTAGCAAATAAAGAAAAACTACCAAACATATAATTTGGTAGTTTTTTAATATTCGCATATCTCAAATAAAATAATATAAATTACATTGTATAAAAATTGTCGATTTTGGTAGGATGTAGTAAAAGTTTATACAGTTAATTACAAATGATTTCCGTATTTTAGCAAGCCTCGTCCTTGGTAATAGAAGTTTATCTTTGCTTCGAGTATTAAAATGATGTGTGGCGTAGTTTTGAATGAGTGAGTTAGCCTTAGAGTCGAGGTAGACCCCCGAAGTTGAATATTAATGTTCATAATGTATGTAGTGCACCACACACCGGCAAGCGCAGCGTAGGAAGACCAGCCACGAGATGGACAGATGACCTCATACAAGTGGCGGGAACACGCTGGATGCAAGCTTCCAATCGGTATTTTTGGAAATCCATAGGGGAGGCCTATGTCCAGCAGTGGACTTCTTATGGCTGAGATGATGATGATGTATGTATTGTTGTTACCACTTGCTCATCTCACAAGATTCAAGATGGATTTATGTGTCATTACCTAAAAAAATCAAGTGAACCATCCTCTTCCAAAACGCTTAAGCTGAATAAGAGCCCGTAGGTATAGATAGATTTGTCTTATCTTAACCTTGGATGTAAAATTTTACAACCTTATTAATTTCGCATTAACAGGCACCCGAGCGCGAACAATATTCACTTATCTACACGATTAAGTATTCGTTTTACCGTGAAGTATATACGTTTTACCGTGAATTATACGTTTTAACCTTTTTGTCGATTCTGCGCGACGCTTAAAGATGGACGGAACAGTGACTCAGTTCCTGTGTTTTGTCTTAGCACTTGTTAGAGTTACGTCGGGTATGTTTTTGTTATTAACTTTTCAAATTTCCGCGCTCATTGAGACTTGTTACTGAATCGTGTCGACTTCTGCCCTCCAATATTACTAGAATATTGGTTGGTAGAAATTTTTCACGCAACACTAACTAGCCCCAAACTCAGCAAGACTGTGAACTGAAATTGTTAGACTATAATTATAGTTTAAAAAACTGAAATAACCGACTTCAAAATACGCTTAGTAAATACTTCATGGTTGTAAACTTTTTAAAGAGGTCATTCTCCATCCGCTCGTTTTTTTTTCTTCTGTCAAGAAGATTTGTCATTGAATGTCAAATATTTCGTCTTCGAATATAAGAAAATGTGCAGATGTTTATACGATAATCATCAACATTTGACACTTTTGCAAAGAAAAACGTGTCGGTAGAAATCTGCGATTCTATAATCTGACGCACTCAAGAATACAATGAAAATTTAAATTTTTAGATAATATTCAAAAAGTAATAAAGCAATGTCTATAAAATAATTATGGGATCAACTTGGGAGCTTTCTCTATATGTTAATTCAAGAAACACAAACTTGGTTCACAAATGACGGTAATCGGTGAACAAACATAAAAAACAGGCCGAATTGATAACCTCCTTCTTTTTGGAAGTCGGTTAAAAATAACGCGGAACAACTAAACCACTAAACAAGAAATTTGACGTAGATGCTGAGTCTGCATTTGAAACCGGGGAAATTTGAACAAGACTTATTTTTAACCGAGTTCCAGAAAGGAGGGCGTTCTCAAGTCGGCTGTATTTTTGGGTACTTCGGCGTTTCGCACCGCAAGTGGTTCGAACCGCGGTGCGAATCACCCAAGAGCTCTTTTTGAATAGGTCATTTCGCACCGCGGTGCGAATCGAACAATATCATTTTGGAATAGGTCGATTCGGACCGCAGTGAGGAATAAAACAGTTCTCTTTTTGGGTGAGTGGGTTTGAGCAGAGAAGATTATGTAGTTTGATTACATACGTAATATCTTACAGTACAACCAGGCACAAAATAACAGGAAAAACAAAATAATTAAAATTATTGTTTTTTACATAAGTTTAAAAAAATATTGATTATGTAAAAAGATATTAAATAGATGCAAAATGTCGCTAATACACGCGCACATTTGATTGGTAGATGCTTCTATAGTGTCATTTTTATTGCACTTGATTGTATGTTTATTCACCGATTACTCCGTTGATGATTGTTTGTTGTTTGGTAGGTTATACCTCAGGTATGGTACCATATAAATTTTCTCGAAATCGGTTGAGTACTTTGATTTTTATAACAAAATAACTGAAAATATGTCATGCCAGTAAACGAATTGCGTATTTTGAAGTCGGGTATTCAGGGTCGGGTATTTCAGTTTATTAAACTATGATTATATTTAATAAATAATTTTAATTCTATTTAACTCTTGTTTTTATAATAAGCAGTAAAAAGCATACGGCTGGCCTGATGGCAAGCGATAACTGTTGCCTATGGACAACTGTGACATCAAAGGTGTCGCTGTTGCTTTAATTGCCCGGTGAGGTGCTGTAACGGTCCAGAACTATCCGTTACTCACATGTAGTCAACATAACTCTAAATGTTCAAAATATGGAATAAAGATAACAAATAAACTTATCTCGTCTACATTAATTTATCTGTAATTATAAGTATTTCCCTTATTTTTAATTAGTTATAGAATTTATTTTAAGATGCGTTATATAAAACATTAACAAAAGCCAAATAATGCTATTTAGTCAGTCAAGGTTATATTTGAGGTCAATGGTTTATAATATTATTATGAATGTCTGTTTGGAAGCATAACACCAAATTTAATGGGATGTATATTAACTCAATACTATTTACTGGAGCTACCTTCATTTAGTAATTAAATAAGTATTGAAGCATTTCGTTCTATATTTAGACTTGCACAAGCGTTTCATGGAAAGAAGGCTGCATTCTTGATAGTATGTGTACAAGTATGCAATTTGGTATACAGACGTCATGAGAATAGAGTTTAAAGTCCTTTGAATTAGTTGAATAATTTAATGAGAAAATGTTGAGGGTAGATCCGAAAAATTGTTGTTATTGTCAGTTCCATATTTAGACTTGCACGATCGGTTCTTGGAAAAAGGCTAAGCGCCGGCGCACACTCCAGAAGTTAAATATTTTATTTTTATAAATACATCATATGTGACGTCACGGTAAATTATTGTAAAGATTAAAATAGATTTATTTATATCAAATTTCCACTACTACCCTTTTAAGATAATTATATTATTATTTCTCAGAAATTCATATTTTCATGCAGTAATTCGGATATAGCGACCGTAGTTACCTAAATATCTATACGGTCAAAGGAAGTGGTAAATAAATGAAAGGTTTCGGTTGTTAAAAGGGCTTTCGTATTACTAAGTAGTATTGCTAATTACGTGTGTATGTATGTGTAATCTAGGAATAGTTAATGGCGACGATGTTTTGGTCTACAGCATTTTGTTACCTTATTTATAACCATTATTGTAGAACGATCAAACCTACTTTGCTGGAATTTATCATTATATTGCTAAAAGTAAGTTAAATTGGGGAGCGGTCATTTAAATATTGTATGCCCACAGATACAGATACTGATTACGGGTGACGGAAGCGTATTTTGTTATTTACTAAGTTCGAAAGGCGGTCATTTGCAACTTCGGTGTATATTTAGGTTGAGTGCGCGCGAAGCCTTAAGTCGGGACGAGTAGGCGTAGTTCTTGGTGGGGACGGATACGTAAAAGGAAACGATTCGAACGCGGCGGGGCTCTTTGGATTGACTCGTTCTGGGTTCTGGTGCTCGCTGGGCGCTAGGGCTTTCGTAGCTTTCGCGTTAGACGTTACTCTCGCTGGTTGCTCATTTGGGAAATAGAATTATTTTTAGATTAACGATTGCGGGGAGTCTTCTTTTAAAACTTAAATTATTTTGAAGTGTTCTTTTACGTTAATTTCATTTGCTAACGTTTTACTTGAAAACGTTTTGTGTTAGATTATTATTTTACTTATTGTTAGAGATGATGCGGGGATAAATTATTGTGAGTGTGCGCGTCCTGTTTGGCCTGAGAGTTCGGAATGGAATTGTGTGCTGGTCCGGCTGATACCGAAAAGTAGATGCACGGATTGGTGTATGATTCTTGAGTATGAACCTCCGGTTAAACATGGTGTGGGTGTTTAGGGAAAGCAACTGCGGAGTCTTATTAATTATAACCCCAAAGTGGTTATTGCTAGTGTCGTATGTGCTTCAAACGCAAGTTGGAGACCATACGACGCTGTCCCCTTTTGTTACGTTTTGTTAGGCGGCTGGTTGTTTGAGACGCGACCAGGAGTAGAGGATTTGAGGTCTCTGGTCGGGGATTGGTTCTTTCTCGAATTCTGGCAGCATAGAAAGAAGTAGTGCGCGGATGGATTTCCACCAGAATTTTGGTTAGAATTGGTTCCTGACTGCCCTTCGCGTTGTAGGGTAATCTCCTTGTAACTATCGATGAAGTTGCTGGAGAGATTGTAGGGAGCCAGGGGCCAGTAGGTATTTCAGACTCGCCATCTAAACTGGTAGTATAGCTTAGTAGACGTGGAATCGGGCGTGAGGAAGCGTCTATAGCTTTGGAGCAGTTCCGTGTGAACCCGAGTTCACGGTGGGGTAGTGGTTAGATTTGTTATAATAGCTAGAAGATAGCTATTATTAACAAATACGTAGTTAGCTAGGGACGTAGTTCTTTTAATTCGTATTAGGAAGGGTTAAGTACACTCCACAAAGAAGAACACACACATCATCTCATTTACACAACTTCTGGAAACCCCTTGGAGTTCCAGAAGACATGCACAAAATTCAATTCTCTAATTTTGTCGGTAGGTCTTGTGATAGGCAGGGGGGGCCCTTGACTCTGAACAATACAATAAAATAAGGAGTTCAAATGGGTTCTTAACAATTAACGTTTCAGGTAGGATATTATCAGTTAAGTAGGTAGATTCTACTTAGTCAACAAGGATCTCTAAAAGTTTATGTTTTATTGGTGTTACTTCTACCAAAATAGATGAGTAAATTCTTCTTATGAACAGTACCTATATTAGTGTTCTGAACAATCAATTCAATAAGGAACACTTTATACCTTTAAATATTATAACCATTTTATCTTGACATCAGTGATCTGAACAACATCATACAATAAGGATCACTGAATTCAATAACCAGAGTTAAATTTAGATTAATTTGGCAAGCGAAACCCTACCCGTAATATTTAACACATTACGAATAAAAATGTAAGCATTGTTGTTTCATATACTTCATTGGATGAACTACTCAAACTCCTTTGTGTTTCGGAAGTACCTACCTACTTCATGCTTGGTCTCTGATTTGACAATGGACGGAAGAATCTCGTTCATAACTTATGCTTATATAGTTCAGTGGAAGTATCAAACAACATAATGCAAATAGGAATTGTGTAATTTGCATGTAAAGCTAGATTTTGTTGTAAAAGTCGGGCAGTCTGAGATATGTCTGAGTTTATAATCACTACACTAAATTAAGGTTTAGATACACAAAACCTTTGGCCAGGATGTGCCAGTTCTACAGTAATTCCTATTACGGTGAGGAAAGACCAACCGTTTGTCTGATTAACCTTGTCGAGAGAGAGGTGTCAGCATTTTGAGTAGTCATTGCTGTATAACGCAGTGTTGAAGTGTATTTGTACCTATATGTTACATACATGCTACCGAGCTATATCAAAGACTGCCTCACTTATCAGGGTTAGATATAAATTCCCTGCGGGAGAACAACGTCGAAGAAGAAGAACATCTACATAGGTACATTATACCTGATGTGGCGACTGATACTTGCCTGATGTTTAGCAAATCGTCTGGACAAACACATTCATCAAAAGTATACATCTATGATTTAAGGTTAAGGATCCATCGCGGTAAACAAAGGGTTTCGCATGTAGAGAAATAATTATAGTAGGGATTATTCGATTCTTGTTGGCAGAATTGAAGAATCTCTGTAGGTCAAGATCAAAGCGCGGCAAGGAGGTCTCTGTAGGGTCCTTTACAAGATGGTATGCCGTGACACAGGATCTGAACTATTAAATTATTTTATATCTAGAGACCTTTAGTTTTATAGTTAAATATTATCTGGTTTATTTTCTTATTCATAATTACACATAATTGTCTATATTACATATCAACATATCTCTATTTACATGTCAAGTATTATGTATATATTCTATTTACTTCCTTCCTAGTTATGTAGTTAATTAAACGCCTTTTTAGGCAAAATGTTGCTTGTGAAATGGTACGAATGGGGATTTGAGTCGAGACTTGTAGGATCAGATCTAATCAATTAGGAAAAGTATGTTTATGTTAGGTCACTATATAACTATTCTAGGATTTAACTACCTACTTCCAAATAGTCTAGCAATGTTAAAAAAAAACTGGTTAGGGAAAATATATTTCTATCACTAACCTTCGGTCATATTATTGTATTTTAAAATATCAATTATTGTTAGAAATTCTTTTATAAAGGTTAACCCTAATTTACTGGTGAGAGACAATCAGATGTTGCTTATTTTTGTTCAGTCGGGTAGCTGTAGTAATTAAAACAATACATTAAGTAGATTTAAGTCATATCCTGATAGTAAATTATTTGTAAATTGGTACAGGCGGGTCAAGTAAGGTACTTAAAAATAAAATGATTGATTTCTAGACTTCATATCCTATAAAATTAGATTTAGGTTATCATTGGATATTTTATTATAAACAAGCATATCAACATTTACTATTAAAATAATAGGTACTTACTTAGTACACACATTTAGATAACTCAAGCGGTGTTGTAGTTTGTAAAACAAGTGAAATCTCTTATTTTATTTTATATCACAGGCACTATTATACACTTTTATCACTAACACATATAACTTGGTTACACTTAGATATATAGGAAATGTGGTTTCATGTAGATTCATATTAAATTATTTGATTCATTAACATTCAAAGAATTAGCCTGTAGTTCATCGAAACAGTTGTCTTGAAGCATAGCGGGCGGTTTCTCAGGGTTTTGATGTAGCAAGTTAATTGTTTCCTGAAACAAAACAAATTTAGTCAAAATTTATAAAATTTTATATTGATAGTCTGCAATGAAGTAAACAGTAATACTATTTCTTTAGGTAGTTTATGTCATAATTATACTTGTAATTATCCGCTTAGATTGTATATTTAATATAGTTGTAAATTGTAAATAGCAATCACAATGTGAGTGGCGGTCATTCGGTTAACAGACTTAGTAACTTGTATTACACTAGAGGTGGGAAGTGCCAAGCATTGGCCTTAGTATAGCATAAGTTAATTGGTAGCTGTCTAATACAAACCTTAGGTTATTTTTTGTTACTATATCATTTCATCCGTGCTAAGTTGTAGGTAAACAGTAGTTTTCTGCCATAATATGCAGTTGATCGGTTTGCAATTGAGGTGACTTCTAATTTTGGGTGTTCCGGGGGCGTAGATTTCTCTTTACTGTTATTTCATGTAGCTGCAACAAGAAAATATAGTTATTGAGACCGATATACAGTATGGTAGAAGGTAAAGTAAAACCATGCTTTATTAAAACGAACAATAACTTACCGTATACTAAAAAATGTTATGTTTCAGAGTTGTTATTTATATGAAGATTAGCGGGCGTTGTTTTGGGCGTAGGTAATTCAACTTTCAGTAATCAAGTACCAAAAGGTTCAGGCTGGTCAGGAATTTGGTTGGAGAAGTTTATTTTGCATGGATCTTATAACTACATGATGACTGTCTTACTAATAACATAATTATGTTTGTAATACTTAAATTTAGAACAACACGCCAGAACTACAAAATTAAATAGTTATTGTAAAATTTCTGGTTGTTTGAAAATAGAATCCCGACAAGTTTACTGTAAACAATTAGGGACGCTTCACCAGAAATCGGAACCATTACGAGTAGCGGCAGAATCGATTATTCGAACATTTTTGATTTGAATTTACCTTAAAAATTTAGTCATGACAGTATTAGCACATGTAACATTTTATCGGTTTATGGAGCCAACACAAGTTTTATTTACAGTTCGGTAGAATTTCTAACCATCGGTGTATTTTGAGCTAGTAATTTTATTGTTGGGAGTACCAATTTATAACAACGGCATATCTTAATTAATTTCTAAGGAAGTAGTTTTGATTGAAGTTGTTTTTAGAAACAACAAGGTGATAAGCTATTATAAAATAAAAAAATAAAAATAGCGTAAACCTATAGTTAGTTATTGCTAATTTGTACTGTAACATTAAATATTCGATTAAGCAAAACATCCAGGGGTGTGTCACTAATTATTGTATGTTACATTGGCGTATCATGTATTATTGTTGTATCTAAAAATAGTTATTTTACGATTAGTTGTACCCATTTTGTTGTAAACTGGAAAGGAAATATAATTTCATGTGTTCGAGTATTGGATTTTGAGTTGCTATTCGATTATTAATCGGATAAGTGTGTTGGATTGACATTTCACTAAAGCTGTTTCGCAAATGAATGAACGATTTCACAGATTATGTATGACGAAAGTTTTGGTTTAAATAATAATTTAAAATGGTATTCTAAGCTGAATGTGTATTTGAACATTCAGATTAAGTTTATAAGCCTTTAAATATACTAGAAAATATAGCGATTTATTTTCTATATTATGAAATGTCATTCTTACTATATTTTGAAAATTCCCGTGAGCAGTAGTTTGTTACATTTTAGATATAGTTCGTACATCTTTAGCATGACTGAATACTGGCTTTGGGGCACGGCGACGATATCAAATTGTTTTAGACTATCAAGTTATTTTGAAGAATAAATTATGATAAATCTAATCGCTGCAAATAGAATATAAATCCATATTTTTACTCATTATTTTAAAATGACTAACTCTGAAAACTTTTAAATCTCCCACTATAAATATTTTTTCGGAATATGTCATAATCTATTGTAGCATGATATTTTAAATAATATGCATAATAAAATATTGTTCATACAAAATGTCCTACGGCAAAATAGCGGAACTATTGTATTTAAACGATTATGCGATAACAGCGCCGCGTGCTGGGGTACCTTTTAGTTAGATTCATTTTAATATTCAGATAACTTGTAAACTAGGATAGTTAATGTTTTATAACAAAGTAGCGCTAGATAAATTCTGAAGATTTTAGTCTATTATGAAGTTTATGTAATGCATTTATATAAAAAAAAATATTTCGGAACATTTTGAACGAAACGAACATCTAACTATTTACTTCGTTCGGAAAAATAATAACAATTATTCTTTGACTATAATTGATGCAATTTCATATAAATTATGTTAAAATCTACTAAATCTATAATTTACTGGTAGAAATAAATCGAATTCGCTTACAATTTGTGTTACGTAATTATATTTTATATGGATAGCGCCATCTGTTGGTTACGTTGCGAACTAGATTGACGGGACAGAAAGCAGGATAAGGTTTATGAATCAATGTTGGGTAATCGAAATTATATTGTGACACTTGACGTGACACTAGATGTCGTACGTAGTATTTTTTAATAGCTATAGGTAATGTAAGAACCTTGTCATATTAGGAAATGAAACTATGTAACAAAAATACTATTTGGTTAGTTTTAGTTTTCGGTTTTCTCGTAAATAAGTATGTATGGTGCTTCAAAAATTAGTTCCGTTATAACTTAGAACATTTTCTAATAGCTACTTAAAAATATTTACTTTGTTTGTAACTTAGTGATAAAATAATAACGTCAAACTTTCTGTGAAGTGAGTTTGGTCAAATGAAGTGTTTATTGGGAATAAATG
Organism: Lycia hirtaria; assembly: GCA_947563715.1. Taxonomy (NCBI): domain Eukaryota; kingdom Metazoa; phylum Arthropoda; class Insecta; order Lepidoptera; family Geometridae; genus Lycia; species Lycia hirtaria. The sequence goes on from OX387379.1 coordinate 43,725,010, forward strand.
CACAGTATAATTAGATGTTAAATAAAATACAACCTATGTAGACAAGTTATTAAATTTCGGAAGTGTGTAGACGCATAACTTCGGAACGGATTAATAGATTTTGTGTCATGTTAGTGATGGACGGGGTTGACGGTTATAAAAAAAAAATCATCAAAATCATCACCATTTCTCATTACTGCAGGGGTACAATTAGAACTGCGGGCGCAGCTAGTTGTTTATAAGTATTTTACTCATATACCTTTTGTTTGGTGTTTCTTTTGTTTGACATTTATTTAACTTTAATAACACAGAAGCTAGGAAGGTTATCTTTTGCACAGTTAACGGCTGAACCGATTCTAGTGAAATACCTTATAAGGATAGCAGTAGATCGACCTAGCTTATTTTACAATCGAAAGTTTATGCTCGCTCGTCATAATTGAATGGCTGAACCGATTCTGATGAAGGTTCGTATGGGAATGGTGTTGTAGTCGGTCAATCTAACTGAAGAAAAAGGGCGCAAGTAATTTTGTTTTCTAATACTTTATGCACTTTTACATTTGAAAAGCCAAACCTATTGTTATAAAACTTGGAGTACCTAATATTTAAATGAACTAATGATATAAGACCAAACTTGATACTGTCTGTTTGTTACCATAATATATTATCATTGCGATTCAATGGCTGAACTGATTGTTATGGAGTTGGATACGGAGATAGTATGGCAGTCTGGGCATAGTCATGTGCCGTATTTTATCATCATCATCATCATCATCATCCACTTTAGCAAACATATTCATAATTATGTGAGTGAAGCAGCGTAGAATAGCTAGTGTACTTTAGTTTTATACAAATTAAAATTAATTATACAGTTTTATAGTTGCGCGGACGAGATCGAAATACATCTATACATAAATTAGAACTGTAGCTTGTTAGATAGGTATTTATGATAAATTATTGGAGTGGAGGTGTACGTCGCTGCATTTTGTTGTATGTCTGTTTGTATGTCGGACGCGAAATTACTGAACGAGATCGAGCGCAATTTGGAATTTTCTAGACGTTCTGATATAATGATTATTAGTGTTACATATTTGAGTAAAATCTGCGGCAAATAAATTAAATAAATTTTAAGTAAAATAAAGTCGCCACTTTATTTTAACGTGAGTGTATCTTATCTCGGCATTATATCGTGGCATTTACTGAAATTATTTATGGGGCTTAAAATATATCTCATACGATTGATTTAGCAGGACAAGGATAATGGCGGTTATGATGCTAAGCGAATAGTTTAGTGATTTTAATTCTATAATGCAAACGCTGATTACTATCAAGAGATGATCCGTGGAAAATATCTATATAATATACACAACATAAATTTTGTTCGGGTTAGTTATACATTTAATTCAGGTAAACAAATAAATAGTTTAACGTTTTAGCAATTTTAGTGTCAAATGAAAATAAAATTATTTTATTATTTATATAGTACATACCTATCACCTGGGAGACAAATTATTTATCATTTATTTCAATTAATTATTTATTTGCATAAAATTATGTAACAAAATTCAATAACGTCGTGTGTCCATTGGCAAAGTATTTGGTTATGCGTTACGGTGATATAAATATATCTTTATGCAAGAAAAAAAATATGTAAAAATATTTTTTTTCATTTTTAGCTTTTATTCTTTTAGTCGTAATTATATATCTAGAAATATTGTGTGACCATTATAACGCATATTAAGAATTATCTTGATTTAAGATTTATGTACCGGAAGTTTATTTAAGGCGAAGCGTTAAATGTGGTTGTTGTTAAGTATACGTAAACAAAGGTTTTATTTAACATGTTATATTGCGTAACTATAAAAGAAATATTAAATGAAAAAAAAATATGTTTTTCTTTATTATATTTGTGTTGCTCTTTTTTTTACAGGTTCTGATGATTAGTTATTTATAAAGTAAATATATTGAGACATTTCTTGGTTTTCTTATTTGTTTTATTTTACAGGAGAGGTAATGGTTTGGTTTTGGTATTAAAATATATGGTAACGGAAGGAAGTAATTCCTGGGTTTGGTAATTAATAAATAAATAAACAAAAAAGGAGGTATTGAGTTTTATTGGGTTATAAGTACTAAACTGGTAAGGTTTCTGGTATGGTGGTACGTTTGATTATGGAGGTAAAGGTATTGGAAATATGGTACTGGAGGTAACTTAAAATTCAAATTTGTCAAATTTTAAATTAAGTTACTAAGCGCATAGAAGTTGTTCATTGACTGTTTAGTGATGATTTCTAGAACGTGCGTGTATGGCAACGAAAGACTGGCTGTGATCGAGACGTGCGTAATTTTAAGGGGTTCTAGATCTCAGCACTATTGAGGTTAACTGAACTATTGTCAAGGTTCAAGAATTGGTAAAACACATACTCAATGTAAACTATCGATGGAGTTGCTGGCTAGGTAAATGGAAGCATTGACATAAGTCGATTTTGATGGTTTACATACTCTACACGCAGGAAAGAAATTTACGCACACTTATAAGCGCTGACGTTTAACCAATATGATTTTGAATTTATAATCATAGTGGAGCAAAGGATCTATAACATTTTATACCTTTGTCCGCATGAGTATTCTCTCACTAGGAAGGTACATGTATAAGTCGCCAATATAGTGGATCAGGAAAGTATCTACTCGGTGGCTTACCCATGTCTCTCTTCTGGAGCTCTTTGTCTCACAAACAAAGATGATCTTGTTAGTTTTGGTTGCTTTGTGGGAAGGTCTATTTTTTTATAGTGAATTTGTTGACGAACTTTGATTCTGAAGAATGAGTCTGTTGTTTAAAAGTCAGTTTAAAAACACGATCATATTGTATATAGGGAACATATATGCATTTCTTACACATAATTTATTGCCATGGCTGGAATCTTGACAACGTATGGGTGGGGAATAAAAAAATAATAAAGGTTATTTAATGGGTTGAATACATGTGAGATTTAAATAATAATTTAAGTAATTCTTTCCTCCGTCGGACTTTTCAAAGTCTAAGCCGGTTAAAAGAATTAGCGGGCGACTGTAACGGTCCAGAACTATCCGTTACTCACATGTAGTCAACATAACTCTAAATGTTCAAAATATGGAATAAAGATAACAAATAAACTTATCTCGTCTACATTAATTTATCTGTAATTATAAGTATTTCCCTTATTTTTAATTAGTTATAGAATTTATTTTAAGATGCGTTATATAAAACATTAACAAAAGCCAAATAATGCTATTTAGTCAGTCAAGGTTATATTTGAGGTCAATGGTTTATAATATTATTATGAATGTCTGTTTGGAAGCATAACACCAAATTTAATGGGATGTATATTAACTCAATACTATTTACTGGAGCTACCTTCATTTAGTAATTAAATAAGTATTGAAGCATTTCGTTCTATATTTAGACTTGCACAAGCGTTTCATGGAAAGAAGGCTGCATTCTTGATAGTATGTGTACAAGTATGCAATTTGGTATACAGACGTCATGAGAATAGAGTTTAAAGTCCTTTGAATTAGTTGAATAATTTAATGAGAAAATGTTGAGGGTAGATCCGAAAAATTGTTGTTATTGTCAGTTCCATATTTAGACTTGCACGATCGGTTCTTGGAAAAAGGCTAAGCGCCGGCGCACACTCCAGAAGTTAAATATTTTATTTTTATAAATACATCATATGTGACGTCACGGTAAATTATTGTAAAGATTAAAATAGATTTATTTATATCAAATTTCCACTACTACCCTTTTAAGATAATTATATTATTATTTCTCAGAAATTCATATTTTCATGCAGTAATTCGGATATAGCGACCGTAGTTACCTAAATATCTATACGGTCAAAGGAAGTGGTAAATAAATGAAAGGTTTCGGTTGTTAAAAGGGCTTTCGTATTACTAAGTAGTATTGCTAATTACGTGTGTATGTATGTGTAATCTAGGAATAGTTAATGGCGACGATGTTTTGGTCTACAGCATTTTGTTACCTTATTTATAACCATTATTGTAGAACGATCAAACCTACTTTGCTGGAATTTATCATTATATTGCTAAAAGTAAGTTAAATTGGGGAGCGGTCATTTAAATATTGTATGCCCACAGATACAGATACTGATTACGGGTGACGGAAGCGTATTTTGTTATTTACTAAGTTCGAAAGGCGGTCATTTGCAACTTCGGTGTATATTTAGGTTGAGTGCGCGCGAAGCCTTAAGTCGGGACGAGTAGGCGTAGTTCTTGGTGGGGACGGATACGTAAAAGGAAACGATTCGAACGCGGCGGGGCTCTTTGGATTGACTCGTTCTGGGTTCTGGTGCTCGCTGGGCGCTAGGGCTTTCGTAGCTTTCGCGTTAGACGTTACTCTCGCTGGTTGCTCATTTGGGAAATAGAATTATTTTTAGATTAACGATTGCGGGGAGTCTTCTTTTAAAACTTAAATTATTTTGAAGTGTTCTTTTACGTTAATTTCATTTGCTAACGTTTTACTTGAAAACGTTTTGTGTTAGATTATTATTTTACTTATTGTTAGAGATGATGCGGGGATAAATTATTGTGAGTGTGCGCGTCCTGTTTGGCCTGAGAGTTCGGAATGGAATTGTGTGCTGGTCCGGCTGATACCGAAAAGTAGATGCACGGATTGGTGTATGATTCTTGAGTATGAACCTCCGGTTAAACATGGTGTGGGTGTTTAGGGAAAGCAACTGCGGAGTCTTATTAATTATAACCCCAAAGTGGTTATTGCTAGTGTCGTATGTGCTTCAAACGCAAGTTGGAGACCATACGACGCTGTCCCCTTTTGTTACGTTTTGTTAGGCGGCTGGTTGTTTGAGACGCGACCAGGAGTAGAGGATTTGAGGTCTCTGGTCGGGGATTGGTTCTTTCTCGAATTCTGGCAGCATAGAAAGAAGTAGTGCGCGGATGGATTTCCACCAGAATTTTGGTTAGAATTGGTTCCTGACTGCCCTTCGCGTTGTAGGGTAATCTCCTTGTAACTATCGATGAAGTTGCTGGAGAGATTGTAGGGAGCCAGGGGCCAGTAGGTATTTCAGACTCGCCATCTAAACTGGTAGTATAGCTTAGTAGACGTGGAATCGGGCGTGAGGAAGCGTCTATAGCTTTGGAGCAGTTCCGTGTGAACCCGAGTTCACGGTGGGGTAGTGGTTAGATTTGTTATAATAGCTAGAAGATAGCTATTATTAACAAATACGTAGTTAGCTAGGGACGTAGTTCTTTTAATTCGTATTAGGAAGGGTTAAGTACACTCCACAAAGAAGAACACACACATCATCTCATTTACACAACTTCTGGAAACCCCTTGGAGTTCCAGAAGACATGCACAAAATTCAATTCTCTAATTTTGTCGGTAGGTCTTGTGATAGGCAGGGGGGGCCCTTGACTCTGAACAATACAATAAAATAAGGAGTTCAAATGGGTTCTTAACAATTAACGTTTCAGGTAGGATATTATCAGTTAAGTAGGTAGATTCTACTTAGTCAACAAGGATCTCTAAAAGTTTATGTTTTATTGGTGTTACTTCTACCAAAATAGATGAGTAAATTCTTCTTATGAACAGTACCTATATTAGTGTTCTGAACAATCAATTCAATAAGGAACACTTTATACCTTTAAATATTATAACCATTTTATCTTGACATCAGTGATCTGAACAACATCATACAATAAGGATCACTGAATTCAATAACCAGAGTTAAATTTAGATTAATTTGGCAAGCGAAACCCTACCCGTAATATTTAACACATTACGAATAAAAATGTAAGCATTGTTGTTTCATATACTTCATTGGATGAACTACTCAAACTCCTTTGTGTTTCGGAAGTACCTACCTACTTCATGCTTGGTCTCTGATTTGACAATGGACGGAAGAATCTCGTTCATAACTTATGCTTATATAGTTCAGTGGAAGTATCAAACAACATAATGCAAATAGGAATTGTGTAATTTGCATGTAAAGCTAGATTTTGTTGTAAAAGTCGGGCAGTCTGAGATATGTCTGAGTTTATAATCACTACACTAAATTAAGGTTTAGATACACAAAACCTTTGGCCAGGATGTGCCAGTTCTACAGTAATTCCTATTACGGTGAGGAAAGACCAACCGTTTGTCTGATTAACCTTGTCGAGAGAGAGGTGTCAGCATTTTGAGTAGTCATTGCTGTATAACGCAGTGTTGAAGTGTATTTGTACCTATATGTTACATACATGCTACCGAGCTATATCAAAGACTGCCTCACTTATCAGGGTTAGATATAAATTCCCTGCGGGAGAACAACGTCGAAGAAGAAGAACATCTACATAGGTACATTATACCTGATGTGGCGACTGATACTTGCCTGATGTTTAGCAAATCGTCTGGACAAACACATTCATCAAAAGTATACATCTATGATTTAAGGTTAAGGATCCATCGCGGTAAACAAAGGGTTTCGCATGTAGAGAAATAATTATAGTAGGGATTATTCGATTCTTGTTGGCAGAATTGAAGAATCTCTGTAGGTCAAGATTAAGACCTACTGAAAGTATAAATAATTGCTATAGACCTAGGTATTGGAACTAGGAAGTTCAACCTATAGGCAGGAACGTACCTAGGCAGTAAAGTCACTGTTGCATTGCTTAAGACTTCAACTAGATGTAGAATCAACCATCTCACCTTTTGCAATAACAAAGTAAACCACTTTGTTTCGATAGGATTTTCCATAGGTTTTGGGCCAACAGGAAAGCCTCCGATTCTACATTGCTGTTCTAAGCGGAATGGGTAGTTTTCCGATATAAACTTATTTCTATCTCGGCCTGACGTTATACTATACCAACACAGACATACTAGAAAGATTTTGCGTCCTCTTGTCTAGCTACATTATTAAGAAAGTAGGGAATTTTGACACACGTACAAGAAAGACTCATTTCCCATTTGCTAAACAGGGCCTCCTAAAGGATGTTAGTCCGGAGGTTTCTGATGGAGCCAGGGTGCTTAAAAGTCCAACCAGTCTCTGGTCGCAGCACATGGGGCGTTCCTAGTAGGTAACTGGTTGGTGTGACTGGTTTTTACCAACTAGTTATTGCTAGCTGGTTTTCCTCGTGGTACGCAAGGGCGGAAGGCGGAGCCCTACCTCTTAGCTCCAAAATACATCTTGACAGTATATTATTAATTTGTGACAAAAGATGTAGAAGTAATCTCTCTGAACATAAGTCCACTCTATCATATATTGAGAAATAGGATTCCCACAACATAACCTGCCTATTTCAGTTAGGTAAAACTATCTTGGTTCCAAGTAAGGGTCATCTTCATGTTTATCGGTCGCTTAACATATTATAAAACCTACGGCACACTATAGTGAATATATTTTATATTATATTTTATAACTTTTATTTATAATGTTGCAATTGAGTGTCTCAATCACTAGTAACTAGGTATACACAAATATTATCATATTAGGTAGGTTAATCCTTGTATTTTAACGATAAGTCAAATAGGTATATTGATATAGGAAAGGTATCGACTCAAATTCCCCTTCTGCGGTTATTGCGTCACAACAAGTAGGTCCTCCACTAGACGAATCACTGGCCATATAATTAAATATATTTAAGTTACTTTAAGTTAATATAAGGTATAAGATAAGGTAGGGCAGTAGGGTGTGATATCTTCTCTCAATAGTAAGTTACAAAAATCTTTTAAGTTTCATCACTTTCGGTCGAGCCGTCGCGATACCGAGTTAGAAGGGGTTTGTAGGGGGGCGGGGAGTTTTATTTGGGGGGGTTACAGTGCTTCGATGATTCCCGTTGATGTGGATGATTCCCATTGTCCCCCCACTTTCGTGTCCACTACTGTGGACATCGACACCTGTTTAAAAAGTTGTGCTGATTGCCCCCTGTGGGGGACAATGCCACAACTTTTTTTATTGTTCCCGTTGTCCACCATAGATATCACACATTTTTTTATTTGTATGGTGTTTTTGTTTCCATCTCATTAATCCCATAAGTTTTATCTTTATATCAACTTAGTTTGCCGGTGTGTTGAATATTAAGTAAAGAAGTTTTAAATAGCAGTTTAATTCCCAGAAAAGATATGCAATTTTTCATAAATAAATATTAAATATTTTTTTAAGAAAATAAAAATATATATTTTTTGTAGAAATTGTAAATAAATAAATAAATAGGAACGTGTGTGTCCAAAAAAAATCATTTGGCTTAAACAACGTGTTTGCATAATGATAGAGCGAATACGTATTTGATAGTTGATACCCGTCTATTAATAATAATATCGTACGATGATCATCTCTTAAACCCTGCTTTCATCATCATCATCAACATCTCAGCCACAAGAAGTCCACTGCTGGACATAGGCCATGGATTTCCAAAAAGACCGGTGGGAAGGGGCCTGCATCCAGCGTCTTCCTGCTACTTGTGTGAGATGTTTCTGTCCATCTCATGGCTGAAAAACTCCGCTTTAATGAAGAAAAAAATAATGAATGAAAAAAGAGCTTATCTATATATCTATCTTTATAGTTCAAAAATATTACACTGGGCACATAGCACGTAGAACTAATGGCTGGTGGGGCCGAAAATTATTTTTAAAATCTCCACTTCGGAGAACATTGCGCTTGCCGGCAAGCGCATAGGAAGACCAACCCCAAGATTGATTGCTTTCGACTGGCCATTTTGGAAATCTATGAGGGAGGCCTATGCCTAGCAGTGGACTTCTTCTGGCTGAGATGAGATGATGGATTAAAAAATAATATTGCTTGTTTCCAGCTCTACAACCAGACATCTGCTCCTCACAATTCAAATGGCAGGACTGCGGCATGCCACCCAAAGCTGTGACATACTATTACAAAACTGGCTCTCGTTGTGAGGTATTTTACTAGCTTCATACTTCCATCATCATCATCATCTCAACCATATGAAGTCCACTGCTGGACATAGGCCTCCCCTATAGGTGTTTCCATACAAAAGTATTTTTACCAATGAGGGATTAAAAAAATCCATACTTCTTACGTCGTTTACTAGGTGGCGCTTCAATCGTTAGGTACTGTTTTCAACTCGAACAGCGTATGCTGTGTTGACCGCGTTCAAAAACGTTTATTCAAATACGTTGTCAAATGAAATGTGTTAACGCAACATTCGGAACGTGGATACACATCCATCTGTCAATGTCACTCAAGCGCACGAAACCTTCTCTCATCTAACAAAAATAATTTCATTTTTAATATTTAGTATCTTCATCATTGAAGTATTGTGGAACGGAAATACACTATTCAAGAAATAGCAGATTTTTTTATTTTACGAGACCGGCGTCAAACGACCTAGCACTGCGACCTAGCCCCAACAAAATGAATAAAAACTTCAGAATATTTTTTGAAAACAGAACTATGCAGTTATGCAGTAACATATTTTTATCTAAGAGACAACCCTCAACCGAGTTAAACATACAATTAGACTTCTCGATATTAGGTAAGTGCCCTTCATCGTTGACCGCAACGTCGCTTAACATCAGGCGAGTTGGCGGTCAAACGCAACCTGTTACCTACTACATAAAAAAGAAGGTTCACACAACACGGACCTTATGTCCAGTGTGTGTGTATTGACTTGTAATAACTATTTACCAATAAATGATTTGTATTTGTATTTGTGTAATCAGTAATGTGTAATAAGTATGTTCATACTCAATGTAATGTTTTATTATGAATTAAATATATTTGATTTGATTATTTATCATTAGCCTTTACATCCCACTACTGAGTATAGAAAGGGATATGTTACTTGATTTTTTTTATCAGAAAAATACATTTAAAAAATATAATGTTAGGTTTGGAACGCACTGTTCATGCAGAGTATTATCTGTATCATGATGGTGTCATGTTTTGAGTGCCATCTATCGGCAATTTTTGTCTTTTTTTTAAATATTTCATTATGGTCGATAAAAGTATGTTTTACAATCCAGTAATTGTAGGTACAATCGCCTCTTCTACCCTCTTCGCTGATATTAGACACAGCTCACACATGCTGCATAAGGGCGGCCGCGTGGGCTCTTAAAGCGGTGAAATCTGGGGGAACGGTAGTGGCCCCGGCCAAGTCGAGCAGCATACGTATCGACAATAATACTGTTAAAATCGGACAGTTCACTGGCTTACACCGCAGAGGAAATGCCAATTTATTATCGGCTCTATTTGCGGATGTATTTTTTCACATATTCAACTCCAATCATTTAGTTGGAAACTCGACTTAAACAAAAAGGCTTTCGCATGACTCTACCATTTTTGAATTATCTATCCAACGATACTCCACACAATGGGGTAAATGATAAAAAAATATTCATTTTTTGGAGACAAGTTAAGCATTGTGGGCTTGACGCGTTCGAATTCTAATTGACATCAGGTGCGATCGGCAATCAGACGGCAACCATATTCATGCATGTGTGCGTTATATACAGACGGCAACTTGCGTATGTGCCACTGTTTAGCGCGCCGTTGTATAGAATGTCCGACGTATGATATTAGTTAGGATATATAACAATTTTCATTGCAGGTGGGCCTCTGGCGTGGTTGTCTACCTAATCCAAACATGTTCGTGGACGAGTACGAGTGCGTACAGACATGCATCTTCTCCCTTCGCGCGCATCCACACAACTATCATTCATTCCAGGAGCAGTTCGTGGATGAGGAGGAAGACACCGCAGTCACCGTTTACGGTAACTTTCATATCGACTAGTTGTACCAGTAGTTCTACGAACAGTGCAACTCACGAACACAAACTTTTTGCAACAATATTTTTTGCAAGAAACATAAATACACTCGAAAAATATAACTCTCCTTCTTACGCAGTCGGGTAAAAAAGGCTGTACTTTTGAGGTCTGCTGTTCTTATTAAGAATCGGGTATCGAATGTTTCGACCTCTCTCTCCTATCGAATCTCTATGTATATATAAAAACCGATTGCTTTTCGTTTGTCTCGCTAAAACTCGAGAACAGCTTGGCCGATTTAGCTGATTTTGGGTTTGAAATGTTTGTCGTAGTCCAGGGAAGGCTTAAACGTTGAGAAAATATCGGGTCCACTCATTGATAGGTGATACGAAGTACCAAAATCATCTAGTATCAAATAAAAATCGGCCGACAAAGTTAAACGTCTCAGACATTGGAACTGTAATAATTTAATTACAAGTCGCTTTAAGCCAAAACTTGAAAAATCAGTGGTTGAAAAATAAAAATAAAAAATAATTTTATATAATTGTATTATGACATGTTTTATATTGACATTTGTATTTATATTAGTAGTTTTAAAGATCGATAGCGCCCTCTGATTTGCACGCCTCCTCAGGCATAACATGAAGCACATTAAAATTAAGAACACCAAAAGCATGTTATCACTCATGTTTAACGCAAATAAATTTACTTTGACTTTGACTTTGACTTTGAAGAATTTTACGCTTTGCCGGTAACATAATTATAAAGATTTGCACCACTATTTGCATCTCTTGTTGTTTTCTCTCTTGTTTTGTGTATTAAATTGTTGTCATTATTATTTTACCACTATTAACTGATAAACTGAACCGGCACTAGCAAGACCAGCCACGACATCGAGATTACCAAGTAGCGGGAAGACGCTGGATGCAAGCCGCTTCCAATCGGTCTTTTTGGAAATCCATGGCGGAGGCCTATGTCCAGGAGTGGACTCCTTATGGCTGAGATGATGTTGATGACGACGATGAACTCATTAACTTAAATAGTTAAATAAGAAAAACATTTTTTTTCTCCCTTCCCTCCTAACTCTCTAATACAAAGGGTATTAGAGAGTACTCCATCTAATCTCGGTCGAAGGTGGCGTCAAACGGCCTTATTGGGATTTGATACTCTGCCTACCTCGCAAGGGAAAACAGGCGCTATTTCATGTGTGTAGTTTTTTATCTTTGTGAAAAGTAAGCAAAATCCACTTACTCAGTATTGCCCGTGCATGTGCCTCTGGCGCCGGCCAAAGTTCAGCGTAGACTGAAATTGTTTGCACCTGCACTATGCAGCCTAGCGCCTAGGCATCATGCTGAGCTGGAACCGGCTTGTGGCAAAAAAGTAGTTAGTAATAAAGTTTTACTTAATCTTTACTTAATCATGTATATACTTGTATTTAAGTTTTTGTTACAGCAAATACTCTATTCTATTCTATTCTATTCGAGGTAGGGTGGGAAGCCATGAGCCTCTCCGTCACTGCGACCCTTGCGGATCTATTGTAACTTCCCTCCTAAAAAAGGTTACAGCACCTCTCCCAGTCCCAAATGTGAGATAAATCTCACCAGGGACTTTGGGGCGGAGGCCCTCACGTCCTCAGGGTAGAGGACGGGTCCTCCCAGGAGCTGGCTCCTCTGGTGGTGGAGCGCCACACATTCGCAGAGGACATGGACAGCAAATACTCTGTCTATTGTTTATTTTGTTTTTTTAATTGAAATTTCACAGAACAAGCGAGTACTGTGGCCACTACAATAGAAGGAGAAGGTAATACAACAGATGTTGCCAGTGTCAACACTGGAGAAGGAGCTACTAATACTAGTGAGGCTGCACTTGCAAATAGCAATACTACATCTGCAGATAGTGCTGCTGCGAGTACTAGTGTACCTACTAGTCCTATTATTACTACTCCTGCTCCTACCACTACTAAAGCTGCTGATTCTGTTAATAATGTTTGACTATTTAACGGAATAACAGAAACTAAAGTACTGCTTCGACAGAGAAAAGAAGATAGAAATATTTATAGAAGAATGTGTTCTTATATTTAATTTATATTTATAGTTCTGTTATATGTAATATATTTATTTATGCATAATATTTTGTTTTGTAGTACCTAATAGTTCCACCTATCGGCAAGCCAGCGTATGAAGACAAGCCACGAGATGGACCGATGACCTAATACAAGTGGCGGGAAGACGCTGGATGCAAGCCGCTTCCAATTCCTCTTTTTGGAAGTCCATGGGATTGGGGAGGAATATGTTCAGCAGTAGATTTCTTATGGCTGAGATGATGATGATGATGACCTAACAGTTAATGCTAGTAAGCCTATCAATTTTTGAGTAGCTCGAAATTGTCGCAGACGGATATGACTTTTAAGATATTCAAGTTTTTGTTAGCTCGCAATCATTCACGTCACTTGTTAAAACAGATAGATAGATAGATAGATAAACTCTTTATTGTACACTATTAAACAAAAAAACAAAACAGAGAAACTTACAAAACTAGTGTGACAACCGGCGGCCTTATCGCTAAAAGTGATCTCTTCCAGGCAACCGTGGTATGGAGATCAATTCATAGAAAAAGTAAAGCGGGTGTGCAATAGCAGAGACACTGACTAACAAAGAGTGATCTTAAGCATTTTAATTTTAATTGTATTAACAAAAAAATCTATTAAGGGTGTGCTTAAAACGCGCAGCTATCTCTCTCTCGCATCACATTTTTAAACATACAAAATCACTGAGTGGAATATTATAAAATTAAGAGACACTTATTCCTGAAATCATCCTGAATAACACATCCTGTTTTTTTTTTAAATTCGTACAATAAACGTGACGACAAAGCGTTCCGTTTGGTTAAAACAATGTATAATATGTTATCAAACCTCGAAACTCCGGCGTTCCTAAGTTAGACTAGTCGCTCCTCAGGACTGACTTAGTCAAAGTCCAAATAAATGACATTTTTCGGCCTTTGATTAAAGAATTTTCGTCAATCCTAGGAGAGACTAATTTGATCAGGCAAACGTCGAAACTCAATTTCAGGAAATTGCGGTTTGACCAGTCAAACTTCAATCAGGTATTAGAAAGTCTTAATTTGTTTGATTAGGTATAATAATACAACATTTTTAATTGTAATGTTTATTGTAGTTTAAGTCAAACTAACATAAAAAATTACTTAACTTCTAGTTTTGACTCATCATCATCAACTCAGCCATAAGAAGTCCACTGCTGGACATAGGCCTCCTCCATGGATTTCCAAAAAGACCGATTGGAAGCGGCTTGCATCCAGCGTCTTCCCGCCACTTGTATGAGATCATCTGTCCATCTCGTGGCTGGTCTTCCTACGCTGCGCTTGGACTAGTTGGTTTAGTTTTGACTAAAAATACTTAAGTCAAAGGCAGAAATTGGAATATATTTCGGCGTTTGCCCGAAGGTTTTGGTCAAACCTAGGATGTAACGTACCAGTCATTCCGGGGAAAGCATATTGACCTTTGACTATATCATATATTCAAATACATTTCATTCTATTGTAACGCAGTAGGTGTAAAAAGTAGAGTGTAGGTATGTACCTCGGGGATAAATGTGTTTTTAGCCGACATCTAAAAAGGAGGAGGTTCTCAATTCGTCAGAATCTTTTTTTAAAATACTTTTTATGTATGTTCCCCGATTGCTCGAAGACACTTTTTTTTTGTTTGAAAGGGTATACCAGGTACCATTGGTCCCATAGAAATATTATCAAAATCGATTCAGTATTTTGGTTTTTATAACAAAATAACTGGAAAAAATATGTCATCCAAGTAAACGAATTGCGTATTTTGTTGTCGTCATTATAGTTTTTTAAACGATTACTTGTTGTCTTAGGTGATATTGGCTTACTAGACTGTTCCATCTATCCTTTATTGTTCAGAGACACGATGATGGCTTATCAGGGGTTCTGGGGTCGAGGATTCGATCCCCGGCGCGGCTAATTTGTATTCTGGCGAGTGGCGGCGCACACTTTTGGAATCTGCGTTCTACTCACTGGATTCTTCTTCATTAAGCTCACGTTTCAATGTTAACAGTACCTGTCTACTGTAAAAGTGTAGAGAGTACTTTTTTTTTATTCAGCCTTGTTTTGTACAAACTGTCCCACTACTGGGAACGGGCCATCTTCTCACTGTGAGAAGGGTTAGGCCATAGTCTGCCACGCTGGCCAAGTGCGGGTTGGCAGATTTCACACATCTTTAAGATCATTGAGAACTCTCAGACATGTAGGTTTCCTCGATGTTTTCCTTCACCGTTTGAAGTTGGCGGAAATCAACAATACGCACATAACTTCGAAAAGACAGAGGTGCGTGCCGTGGGATTCGAACCCAGGACCTGCGAATCGCAAGTCAGACGGTCTCACCACTAGGCTGCCGGAAACTTAAACTTGATTGAAACGTGAGTGCTTGATTGGGTTTGAATTGCAATTATATTGATTAGTCATTCATCATCATCATGTCATTCACAAGAAGTCCACTGCCGAACATATGCCGAGAGAAACTTAAGCCGGGAGGCTTATTTTCGGCTTTTTATAGAAATCAATGGGGGACCATTGATTTCCATACAAAACGGTGAAAACGGTATGCATCCAGCGTCTCTGTGCCGCTTGTATGTCTTCTGTCCACCTTGTGGCTGGTCTTCCTACGTTACGCTTACCACGTACTGGACGTGGTCTCCACTCTAGAATTTGTAGACCCCGTCGATCATCAGATGTCCTGTCCACTGCCACTTCAACTTCTAATCCGCTATGTCAGTGATTTTTGTACACTGTGCCATAAGAGCATCTTATACGACGTCTCTCTTTGCCGATGTCCTTTGGCGCACCAGCAGGGCTATAGTTTGGCGCACCAGCAGGGCTATAGTTTGGCGCACCAGCAGGGCTATAGTTTGGCGCACCAGCAGGGCTATAGTAGTATTATTATAAGTTCTGTGGCTATACACAACCTTTCGGATTGGGAATCGGATCAAAAACTATATCTTTATCTTTGTCCTTACAGAATGACAGAGATGGAGATATAGTTTCCGAATCCGCGCCGAAAACGCGTCACAGCACACACTTTGAGAACCCCTGCTGTATGTGGTATTATTTAGCTGTGATACGAGTAGGCACAAAGTTTTACCCTAAGCTAGTGAAGTGAACCTTATCTTCGATCAGCACGGTCCGTCGCGTGCGCACGCGCCGCGCTTTCCTCGCTTCATGGCGGACAGCACTTGCTATCGGGCATCTGTTCTGCTCGTTGTTTCCGAATTGAATTTAATCGTGGCTATTATGGCTTTACGGAGGGCGTTGAGGGATGAATGTGAGTGTGGCTACGGGTAACATAGACAAGGAATGTTATCACGGAATATTCGGTCAAAAGCTAACAGATTAAGCTAACAAATCCGTACTCAGCTATATCGATCCACATTCTTGTTGCGTAGTGCACAAGAATGGAATTCTTTGCCGCTATCTCTGTTTCCTGAGACCTACAATCTTGGAATTTTCAAGGCTAGAGTGAATAGATATCTTCTAGATCGACGAGCTCCATCCTCGGCCACACCGTCGCTTAACATCAGGCGAGTTGGTGGTCAATCGTAGATCTATCTTCTATAAAAAAAAAAAAAAAAAATGAAGTTTTCGCGTCAGTTTTATTTGTACTACCAGTTGAACCCAGCGTATCAAAATCCGAATAAACTGTGTGAATTATATTTTATAGTAATTCAAATACAAATAATTTATTAATAACTTTTCAATTATAAGTTACAATGTAAATCAATATTGATATTAAATAATAACAAGAATTATATATCAATATAAATTTAAAAATTCATATTGTCGAAATGTTACTTATATTAATCGATCCATAAGTCCCTTAATGAATCGAAAATATATTATAAAAATATTAAAAATACTATATTAAGTAGATCGGAAGTTTTAAAAAATCATCTAAGTCACAATCACAAAATAGTTTTTCTTGTAGTCATACTTTTAGTTTACTTTGTACGTTGCTGCGGAAAGTGGATCCAACCTAATCTAGTTTGGATTCCGCATAAGGTATCTTACAACCTCATTGAAATTAAACAAATTTGAACAAAAATTTATCGTAGATATTTACATAATTTTATGACCTAAAAAAAAGAAAAATTAAGAGGTCATGAAATTATGTGAAATATACGCGATGAGTCCGTTTAAATTTCCGACTTGTTTCCGGTTGCATAAAATAATACGTATACGCATTATAAATCAGTAAGTGCAGTGCGTTATTTATTCAAGGATCCTGGCCAGGGTTGTGCAACGATAATGGAACCGGAAAGTAGTCAGCCAGAGGTGCGCAACAATTATCTATGGTACAAAGCACGAGCTTTCGTTTTGAACAAACGGACAAAATATCGACCAAAAATATTTTTTAAGTTTTTAGAAAGGTCAGACTAAATAAATAAATAAATATTTGTGGACATTTCACACAACACCATCTAGTCCAAACTAAGCAAAGCTTGTACTATGGAACTAGATGGCTGATAGAATACAAATATACTTTTTTTTTGTAGCAAATATATACATATGATACATAGAAACACCCCGACACAGGACAAATATCCATGCTCATCACACAAATGTTTGCCCTGGGTGGGGATCGAACCCACGACCTTTCAGTTCAGCAGGTAGACGTAGACACACTACCAACTGAGCCACAAGGCCAGTCAATAAAAGAGAGGTGAGGTCAAGAGATTGTTATAGCACCATGTAATATTCTTATATAATGTATAATCTTATATAATATTTTTTATTTATTTTAAAACTTCTTGTTATTTTATATCACCGTCTGTGAACGCAGATGTGGTTTCATAAAAATAAATTTGATTTGGTGCATTTTATCCAGCTATTATAAGAATATTTTGTAGGGGAGAATGTTGCTTGCAATCCATTTATCAGACTAGATAGATTAACTCTTTATTGACACACCTTAAAATTTAGTTTAGATTTAATTTTTAACTATCCAATGTTCCTATGTCATGGAATGTGGTTTTAAATTGTATTGTTAGTTTTATATACTTAAATCAAGAAACTACAATGATGTCATTCGCCGGGGTATTGCAACCGCCATTGTTGCAGACGTAGTCGAACCAAGCGGTTTTGCGCGTGATGATAGCAAAAATACTGACGGAATTACGCTTGTGCCATGGAAGTTGGGATGGCCCCTTGTATTAGGACGCCACATGCCATGATACTTTGGCACCGTCTCGTCTTCAAGACACGGAGTAGGGCTGGGTAAGACGCCGAGACTATCGAGGCTGGGAACTCATCTCATTTTCAAAACTTGATCTGAGCGCCTGTAATAAAACTAGAATCATCAAAATCAATTCATAATTGACGAAGTAATTGCGTATCAAACATACAAAAAAAAAAACAATTGAATTTAGAATCTCCTTCTTTTTAGAAATCGGTTAAAAAAGAAACTACATGTAAAATTTTCAGAAAAATCTAACTAAATATTATCTAACTACGTATTTTCATGCGTGTATAGTAGATAAGTATTCATCATCATCATCTCAGCCACAAGAAGTCCACTGCTGGACATAGGCCTCCCCCATGGATTTCCTTCCCGCCACTTGTATGACTTGTTTCCTACGTTGCGCTTGCCGGTACGTGGTCTCCACTCGAGAACCGATAGTAGATAAGTATTAAGAATTAAAAATTAAGACATTTCTTCTATGACTTGCGCCATCGTCAGAGTAGCTCGCGGAGTTCAAGATAACCATTTAGCAGTTGAAGAGAACCTGCATATTACCTGCAGACAAGCCATTGTTCCGTGAAATAATAAAGGGCTGCAGTGACCCTCGCGGCCGAGCACGGGTTAAAATAATAAAGGGGCAGGAATGACCCGTGCGAGCTGGTACGGGTTACAAATTACCTGCACCGCGCACAGTTCGCTTTGGGCGTTATGGGAGAAAAATATTTCAGAGCAAAGGGAAGCATGATTTGACTGATGATACTTTCATAATGGTGCAATTTGTTTTTTTTTACCTGACTGCGTAAGAATGAGGGCTATGTTTCTCGAGTTTATGCATGTTTGTATGTATAGGTAAGATACAGGTGTTTAACTACACCTAGTTTGGGAATTAGAGCTGTCATTATAATGTTTAGTACCTACTTATTGTGCAATAAATATTTTTGAACTTTGAAAAAAAAAAAAAAAAAAAAAGGGTTTATATTATATTATGTATGTTTCTATGCTGTGTGTAACTGTGTGTTCCATAAGTTTCGATCACGATCGCAATTAGTTTGATGAACGAGGCGTTGTTAGATTTGTCTTCACTCCCTGAGTATCATAGGCTATATTTATTGTAATAATAATAAAAATACAGTACTTTTTGATACTACTGATTTTACTGATGGCCGATGGGGCCGAAAGGTTCTCGAGTGGAGACCACGTACCGGCAAGCGCAGCGTAGGAAGACCAGCCACGAGATGGACAGATGACCGCATACAAGTGGCGGGAAGACGCTGGATGCAAGCCGCTTCCAATCGATATTTTTGGAGATCCATGGGGGAGGCCTATGTCCAGCAGTGGACTTCTTATGGCTGAGATGATGATGATGAGTACTTTTTGACAAATTGCTAGTCTACTAACAGTTTCTAAATCGTATCATCGAGTGGTGAACGAGTGACAGTTCAAATAGCAGCCTTGAGGCCCTGGTTGCGAAGTATGAAGGGTTCGTAAATAAAGTTGTGTACGGAACTATCCACAAGTTCCTCGGCTCACAAAGCCTGCGGTGTCCGGAATCGAACAACGACCGCTCGTTTTTGAGGGGGCTACTCCCAGTCGTGCAATACAAACCGATAAATTTGATGCAGATGCTGAATAGGATTGTAAATTGTCGGATATACTTAACCGCTTTTCTTTACATTAGATAGATCTATTGCCTGACAATCAACTGCCTGTTTTCGTTGATGTTTGTTATAAAAAAAAAAAAAAAAAATTAAGTCGATGAGTAACAATCGCGAAAACCTAAAAAAATTAAACCGGACAAGTGCGAGTCAGACTCGCCCACCGAGGGTTCCGTACAAACTAAATAAAAGGGGGAAATCATATATTTTTTATATATTTTCCTTCATAAACCGAAAAATATACATCGTAAAAATATTTAACACATTCCTTGCTCACCACTCGGATCCGAGTGGAATGGGGCTATAGTAGCGGCCCCTCCTACTCGGATCCGAGCGAGCATCCCGTTCATTTTGTAGTAGTCAGTAAACCGCTGGCGTTTAAAGCAGTCAACGTTGCTTTGCGCGGCCACTCTGTACTTAATCAAAATTCGCCTAAAAAGTTTTGGTTCCCAGCTGAAGTGAAGGGTCTGCAGGGGGCGAAGAATGTGTTAAAAACCTGTTTTAGCTTATGTTAATGAGGCTCTTTCATATGATACCCCACATGATACGGTTAATTCACTTTAAAATTTAGGCCCTCATTCCTTGCATAGAGACACTATTTTTTGCGATTAAATTAAAAATGTCCAGTTTTCGGATTTTTTCCTATATATGTGTACTCTAACACAATGCTTCTTGCCAAATTTCAAAGTTCTAGGTCAACGGGAAGTACCCCATAGGTTTTGATTCCTCTGTGAGTGTCGAAATTTGCGTTTTTTACGACATATTCGGCTGTAACATTTTTACGAAAACTGACAAATTTTATTTTTCTTTCTGCAGCAAGATACTATGGATCTGCGTATATGGTTTTAATTTCAACTTGATACCTTCACGCGTTCCCGAGATAAAGGTCTTGACACCCGGACAGACGGACAGACAGATTGACAGACGGACAGACGGACAACAAAGTGATCCTATAAGGGTTCCGTTTTTTCCTATTGAGGTACGGAACACTACAAATATAAAGAATTTCGAATATCTTCAGTAGACCTCGCGAGTACAGACTTTTCTGCAACAAGTAATTTTTCTAAAGTTTGTGCTCGCGAAGTCTGTTCGTAGTGTACTATGTCAGAAATACAAAATGTTTAAGCGGTGAACATGTCATTTTTTTTTTCATTTTTTTTATCAGCCCTGTTTGTACAACTGTCCCACTGCTGGGAACGGGCCATCTTCTCATTGTGAGAAGGGTTAGGTCATAGTCTGCCACGCTGGCCAAGTGCGGGTTGGCAGACTTCACACATCTTCAAGATCATTGAGAACTCTCAGACATGTAGGTTTCTTCAAGATGTTTTCCTTCACCGTTTGAAGTTGGCGGCAATCAACAATACGCGCATAACTTTGAAAAGACAGGTGCGTGCCGTGTGATTCGAACCCAGGACCTGCGGATCGCAAGTCAGACGGTCTCACCACTAGGCTGCCGGAAACTTCAATATAGGACCATAGTATACTATAGTATATTGGACGCGACTAGACAGATATGCAGTATACAATACAACTCATACATAGCAGTATCGAACTTTATAGTATACCTATACTCACGCACAGTCGCACACATAATAGCGGGGGTGTTGGATACGGTCACGTGATACAACTAGGTTTTATCGCCAAAACACACCAATAGATGTTTCAGATTAAAAAAAATGGTTAGACATCAGTTTCATAGTAACCCCAGCGGTCTTGCTCTTGTAGAATTCCACTTCCGTACAATTCGGCGTGTCCGCTGCAGACTGCAGGCTGGGCTACAGGGCTGTAACTCGTTCAACTATTTATTAGTGTTGATAGCACCCGAGCAGCTCTATAGGGTTCCGATGTTTGATACCACTCGGAGCTTTGTAATGGTTCTATCGAGTATTGTGCATTCTGTGCTGAGAAATTGAGTATTTAAAAGGGGGCGGCCATTTTCGTATACCAGTTTATCCCACGAGCATTGTATGTGTAACAGTAGGTAAATACGTCATCATCTCAGTCCCAAGAAGCTCATTGCTGGACATAGACCTCCCCACGGATTTCTAAAAAAAATCAAGGGGCCTTCTTAAGCTGCACTTCCTTTCGAGAACTTTTCGACCCCATCGGCATCGGCCATTAGTTCTACGTGCTATGTGCCTATTGCCACTTCAACTTGCTAATCCGCTGCGATATGTCGGTGTTTTTCGTACGTCTACGGATCTCTTCACTTCTGATTCGATCTCGCAGATAAAACTCCGAGCGTTACGCTACCAAATTACACCGATTTATTTACAGAGAGCACCACTTCCTGAAAACATTGCGACTGCAGTTTATTTGGATTGATACTGACTATTACTTATTTGACAATAATAAACTAATTACCTTATTCATTGATATTGGCAAATGCCAAGACGCACATTGCCACGATTTTTTTATATTCCTCCCACTGAGATTAATAATTACGCCAAAAAGTTTAGGCTACATAAGATAAATGTATAGAAAATACACATAAGTTAGACAATCCAAAAAAAAACATCACTTACTTTTTGGCAGTCGGTTAAAACACTATCATACACGTACAAAAGAGAAGCCTATATCACATCGGTTGAGCACCGCATAGGCGTTAAGATGAGAGATTACATGCGCGAGTCCCAGCATCATATTACACACTGCATTCAGTAACGACATGGAAAAGCTTTGCGTTCATACAACTGTCTCTAGAAGTATGAGCGAGATGCGGTTGAATTCGAAGTCCATGAATGGAAAATAAATTAGTGAAGGAATGAATCCATAAATGTGTGCAACAGTACCGAATTTCATATCAATCGGCTTAGCTATTTGATTGTGTATATATGTTACAAGGAGACAGTTACTTCCGCTTTCATAATATAAGTTAAGATGTTCGATGAAATGTTATTACACGACAAATTTAGTTTAGGTTTACTTTACCTATGATAAATAAACATAATTAATAAATATATCTAGTCTAACCTGTGACCACGGACGCTGCAATGTGTTCAAAACGTCAGGTCATAAAATTATGTAAAATACACGCGATAAATCCGTTAAAATTTGTTTCATTTCAATGAATAACAATCGAGAAAACCTAAGAAAACATTAAATAAATATATTTTTAACTGATTGTAATTATATATAATATAAATATAAATATTTGTGGACATTTCACACAACACCATCTAGCCCAAACTAAGCAAAGCTTGTACTATGGAACTAGATGGCTGATAGAATACATATATACTTTTTTTTTGTAAATATATACATACGATACATAGAAACACCCAGACACAGAACAAACATCCATGCTCATCACACAAATGTTTGCCCTGGATGGGGATTGAACCCACGACCTTACAGTTCAGCAGGTAGACGTAAACACACTACCAACTGAGCCACAAGGCCAGTCAGTTTGAAGTTTAATCGCTCATATTTTGAAAAGGAACGTTTCTATATCTAAAGAAACCATTCCAGTGAGTTTTTATCATTCCATGGAAGAGATTTATTGTGGAGCTAACTCGGTGTCACGTGACAAGATTCTTCGTAAACGGCTGTCTTTTCGATAGTTTTGTAAATTATTATTAGGCGTTGTGGGAATATTGCTGTTTAATTGGCCGTAGTGGTAGTAAATACGTCTCGAGGAATATTGTTGGGGGGAAATCTATAGTGTTAATTTCAATTCCCGTTGTGTGACTGCGTGTGGCAGGGTATATGAATTAATGGTGAACAGATATTGTATACTCGTATATTAAATGAATTGTGAATTTATATTGTGAATATTATTTTAGTGTAATGGTAGGAACATGATATTGAAAATAGCATTGTTGTCCGTGGCAAGAAGCTCAAACAAGTGGTCAAGACCGTATCGAGACACGCGTATGGTATGGTTCCGTAGCTAATGGTGTAATCTAAACGAAAGCGACTAGGAACAGGTCAACCACCTCTGTACTATAACGACGTACGTGGCTTGCATAAAATCACTATTTCTCGAAAATAAAGTCAGTTTGCACACGCGTTACATGCCTATATTATCTATTTACCTGCAGACTCTAATATTACTTACAGAGTCCATTTTTCTGTCGTGTAACTTTTATTTCTTCTGCTGCGCGACAAAGTACTGAATTATCTTGTACAATCGGCATATCGTATGTACTAGTAGCAAATATACCTAAACAGTAAAGAGCGTTTGGCCTAGTACCTACTAGGGAACCCTAAAAATTTGAGTTTTTGTAACGTAACGGTTATTAAGAATGTAAACGTAAATTAAGAGCAGGGCCGGACTGTGTTGACTCGGATTCCAATTTAATTTTGTACACTTTGCCGGGAGAATACCAAATAGTAGATTTTGATGAACGAACTCTACTAGATGTGGCTTTGGTTGACAAACTGAAATACATATTTTAGCTGCAAAAAATTGAGTTGTACGTATTTCAAAGGGTACCGTGCAAAATTCTATGATGTAAAAGAATATTATATCGAGATAAGATATGTACATACATAGTTATCGCTATATCTCAAATCTTGTGAATAAATATAATTATAAAAGTAATAATAATTTTCATTTAGAATTTGTAATATGGTCTATTACTAAGGATAATCGTGGATTTCTAGCTCTAATACCTTAGAAATGTACGGGAGGAGGACATATTTTTTTTCTTTTATCGGTTACCTATCGGTTTAAATTTTATTGGTTATGTTATAACTACACACAACGCTTTTGACAAAAAGTTGATACATAAAACCTTAACCTTATTCAGCAATAAATATTAGGTATCAATATACCTAATAATGAATACGAAAATTTTTGTGCTTTATTTTTTAACGGTTTACAAAACAAGAAATTTAGTAGGTAGATGACCTACTAAATTTTGTTTATGTAATATAGTACCAATAGTGTCTGAGTAAAATGGTTGGGACGGATATGACGAACGAACAAACGGACATTACCAATTTATACGAGTTCCTCGTAGTTCCTCCGGAACCCTAAAAATTATCACATCTTGAAAAATTCCGTAAGTGCGATATAGAAAATATTTATAAGTATTTTGATATTTAAAAAAATCAGGATTATGTATCCTGTATATTGTTACTGACTAACACAAAGATAATGCCATGGTTTGTATTTACCAAAAGTCATCGGGAGACTTGATCGAAATTGTCCCTTCCATTTATTCAACATCCTTATTATTTCAATTTCTTAAGGAAGCTCTTAGGTAAATTTAATTTGCTGATTCAGTTTGCACTTTAATTCTGATGATTGGTAAGTCCTTCTGTCTGTAATCGTTGGTAGCAAGGACAATATCGTCTTTTCACTTTATTTGCCCTTTTTGTACTATCTTTGATGGATTAATCACTTTGGAAAGAGGTAACCAATAGATCTGACGAGGACGACGTGACACTGAACACAATGATAACTAACTTCATAGTTATTTAATGCTATGTAAATGCTACACCAAACAAGAACTTAAAATTGTAAGGAGATAGTTCAGGTCAAATATTTTATCTGGTAAAAGCTTGTGGCACATGTAAACCGTTCTCTATATCTGTATGGGAAACCTACTGCCAGTATGTGTACTTTATCTGACAAAATTTTCAACACAAACTTTGGAACGTATTTCGTAAAATCATCATCATCTCCACCACAAGAAGTCCACTGCTAGACATAGACCTCCCCCATGGATTACCAAAAAGACCTGATGGAAAAGACTTACCTGCGTGTTGAGGTCACTGTTTCGATTATTTATTATGGAGAGAGATGCGAAAATGGCAAATGTCGTCCAATAACAGCTTTTTATTTTAAAATCAAGGTTGGTTATTGGATTAACAATTAAGATATATATCTTCTGGATTGACGAGCTCCATCTTCGGCTACACCGTCGCTTAACATCTAGCGAGTTGGAGGTCAATCGTTCCTGCATTAAAAAAAAGATCCTCACAAAAATGGAATAGCATTGATGGAAAAAAGTTATATTTACTAACGATACTCTCCTAGGTCTTATTGTACGCTGTAATTAGATGTTTTAGGGGGAAAACTATAACCGACTTTATTGTGTCCGTTTACCATTCAAGAGAACAACTACAATGTCTTCTATATACTCTCGTTTTACAGCATGCCTCGGGATATATTGGCAAGTGTGTACAATCAGCAAGACAAACAGAAAACATTATATCTCAAAATCGGGAAAAGTGGAGGGAGAGGAGGAAAGCGTGTGGAAAAATAAACACACTTTTATTAATTACAACTACCCATACTGTTTATATTATGTATATGTTTGCAGTAAGAGATTGGCTCTGAAATGCGTTTCAAACAAGTCGCGCATTTTGTGTTTGTGTTGAGGTTTCCTTTGATTTATATCATATATAGAATGAAATATATCATCTTACTAGCTGCACCATGCGGTGTCACCCGCGTAGTGATGAAATACGATGATGGTGATGGTAAAATGTAGCCTATGTCCTACACCAGGTCCTAAATAATCACTGTGCCAAATTTCATAACAATTACTTCAACTGTGATGAGGAATCATACAGAGACAGAAAACAGACGGTTACACTTGGTTTCATAAGATTAGTGGGGATACGTTGTTGAGCAATGCTCAACATATTTTGTCTGCTTCTCGCTGACACGTAATAACACTTACGGAAAGAAGACAGAGAATTTGAGATGTTGATCAAAGTTAAGTACGTTTTCGGTAAGGCCATATATGTACATACTCGCAGATTTGAAACGTTTTTTTTTATATAAACCCTTAAAATTAAACTTCCCCACTTCAAAAGCACCAATTGCAATAAAATAAGATCCCCTATAACTTTTGCACTCTTTACCTTTCATGGGCAAATCCCCATTAACCCAGACGTATGTGCCCACTTGACCACTGTCCGTTCCAAATCCGTACAGGGCGTTATTTGGACGTTAATGGTCTCCGAACGCCTGGCCGCCCGTCGGCGTGACGTATGGCGCAGTGGATGGTGACAGCTCGAGACGGTACTTACATTAGGAATAGTGGCTGCATGTTTAGTATAGATGCAATTCTGAAAGTTAAGGTGATTGTGTACATTTGTTTTAAAATCGAAGACAATCTTGTGATTGACCGCTAACTCCCATGAAGTTAAGTAACTGCTGCGGCTTGATGGAGCGCGCTTGCCTAGAAGGATCCTATTTACTCGCCATTTAAAGACATCCACATTATATACATATATTTGGAAAAACTCATTCAGGAGGCGTATTCCTCATTTAAGTACGGACAATGCAAGTGGACCTAAAGCGTTTCGTTCGAGCTTTTGGAATAGGTATTCACCATAATAGGATGTTGTTTTTTCGTACTTCTTGCCGTCCAATAGAAAAAAGGACAAAGGAATAAGATCATGCAGATCAGAAGCATACTCACCGAAATTTATTCGATAAAAACCAATAAACTAGCAACTTTGCGACGTTCTTGATATTTAATGCACCTATGTCATTGTGTACCGCCACGCTAAACGCATAAGATGTTATATCATCAGGGCAAGCAGGTAGGACATTACCATCCATTTCAATGAGAAATGGAAAAATGTTGTAATGTTCTCATGTTAAATGGTGAGAATTTATTCACTTTAGCGTTGAAAATTCCAAGATAATTCTCAGGAAACAAAGAAGATGGCAAAAGTGTTCACTCCTGTGTAGAACGATAAAAAATGGGACCTAAATCGTTGTAGATTTAGGGCATTCCATGTAAAAAAAAAAACGTCATTTGCAAAACTAGAAAACAATATCACAAATATTTGACAAAAAGTTCAATTTGATCCAAGTTAATTTTCATACAATAAAATCATTTTTAGAAATCATTAACGCAAAAATTATTTTTATGTAAGTATGTTTTATTACGAAAATTAATTTGGATCAAATTGATATTTTTGTCGAATATATATGATGTTGTTTTCTAGTTTTACAAACGACGATTTTTTTATAAGTTCATGCAGTCATTTTATATCTTCAAAAATGTGGGTATGCACGAGCGAGACGGACAATCGTCGGACTACGGACTCTTGAATCCGGATACAAGTCGGCATATAGTGAACTAGAACTACAGAACCCAAATCTGCGCGTAGCTCGACACGCACTAAGCTAATATTTTTAAGTGATGTCCTTACGTCGTCTTAATTTTTCATTTCACATCTTTTGCAGCTATCATCCTGTCATCTTATAACCACTAGTCATACTATACCTACATAAATCAGGTATTGGTGCAATCATCTCTCTCTTACAAAACAAAGGCTGTTTACTGAACCACGCCCATCGATCACCCATTGAATACGGAATACGGCTGAGGATAGTAACAAATTGCATGTAATAAAGCTTGTAACACATATCCGCGACGGGCCTGTAGAGCCACGGAAACCGCGAGATATGACGAACAAAATATATAATACAAGTAAACCATTAGCGATTCAGCGTGGGAATGCAGCCAGCGTTCTAGGAACTCTACCACTCGGGCATCAACACATTTTTTATTTTTTATTCAAAATTTCAGTTTTCTTTAGTTTATTTAAGTATCTATATTTTTTTAAGTTGTTTAGGTTATTTTAGTTTAGTTATTTATTAAAATAAATAAACAAAAAAAAAGTAAACCTATTTCTACATTTAAATAA
The DNA here is from genome assembly GCA_947563715.1 of Lycia hirtaria. Classification (NCBI taxonomy): domain Eukaryota; kingdom Metazoa; phylum Arthropoda; class Insecta; order Lepidoptera; family Geometridae; genus Lycia; species Lycia hirtaria. The sequence continues at coordinate 43,753,256 of OX387379.1, forward strand.
ACAGGGCACATTTTTCATAGAACCATCTCTTATTTCGACTGTAATGATTGCAATTTATTTTCGACTGGTTATTGAAATAAAATAAAATAATTTTATTTCGGATGTTTTGCATCCACATAAATTATATTACAATTAAAACTAAAATATTAATAAAGAATAACTTTATTTAAATAAACATAACAATAGGTAGGTATAGAAAAATTTAAAAACTGATTGATTGGAGATTATTTAAAATATCCATATGCTACAAAGCTTATGGATATTTCAAACAATCTCCAGTTTCAGGCAGAGTGCCCAAAATGCTGGCGGCATTTCCTTCCAAACTAAAATTAAATGAAATTATCGAAGAGAAATAAATTAGATTGAATTAAATTAAATTACAACATTATATAAAATTAAAATAACCGTAAATTTCAAATTAATAATATTATTCAAATTAATTTATTTGGAATATTTAAAATTCATAGCATTTCTTTTTTTTTTATTTACTTTTTATTGATTCTTAAACTTTTATTAGATATTTTAACTTTATTAAATAATCGGCCAAGTGCGAGTCGGACTCGCGCACGAAGGGTTCCGTACTATCATCTATAATACTACAAAGTTTAGTTCTGTTTATAAAATAACGAGAAATCAACGAAATTCCAAGTAGTAAATTGCAAACTTATAGGTAGGTTTTCGATACACATCCGGGCAACACAACGACGCTCGCGCGAATACGCGCGGCTATGGCTCGCTCCGTGATGTTACCTCCCCCGCTACCCGCGGGCGCGGCGCTCGCACCGCGTTTAGATGCACGGATTATTTTCATTTTGTGAGTTTTTATGTATTAGATTAGGTATTTATTTTTATAGTTAATATATTTCTAAATATTTACTTACAGATATTCAAGTTTCTACCTGTTAATTATAAATCGAGTAAAAATTGCGTTTGTTGTATGGGAGCCCCCCTTTAATATTTACTTTATTGTTATTTAATTATTTATTTTGAAAGGTAATATACAAGTAAATATTCTGTGAAAATTTGAAGCGTCTACCTGTTACCGTTTTTATTATTGAGCAAAAAAATACGAAAAAAATACGTTAATTGTATGGGGACCCCCTTAATATTTTTTTTTAATTTTTAGTATTTGTTGGTATAGCGGCAACGGAAATACATCATTTGTGAAAATTTCAGCTTTCTAGCTATCACGGTTTATGAGATACAGCCTGGAGACATACAGACAGACAGACAGACAGACAGACAGCGAAGTCTTAGTAATAGGGTCCCGTTTTTACCCTTTGGGTACGGAACCCTAAAAAGTAGTGAAAGTGAATGGTGAAAGTTGTTGTTAATTTTAGCTGTCGTTATTTCATTTTGACATGAATATTTCTTATTCTATAATGTACTGTAATTAGTGTAATTGGTGATGAACTTTACTAATGATAAATAAGTAAATTAGAGTACTTAGTAGTAGTCCCATGCTAAGTAAGTCCCACCACAATAATAACAATTAGCTGTAGTTATATTAAAAACAACGGTATTAATTTCGTAACAGTTTTCCAAATAGGAGATTCTCAATTCGAGTGTAAGTTTTTTATAATTATTACGCGATTACATCGCCAATTATGAATTCTATAATTATTTTTTGTTTGGTAGGTAATAATCTCAGAGGTGGTCCCATACTTTTATCAAAATCGATTCGGTATACTTAGGTTTTTATACCAAAATAACTGAAAAAAAATCATCCAAGTAAACTAATTGTGTATTTTAAAGTTTTTTTATTTGTTTTTTTAAACTATAATTTATTATAACAACAAATTATAAATGTAACCAAGCAATTTTTTACAAAACGATTTTTTGCAAGGACAGCTATGGCGATAGCTCTATTTGTCATAGAGATACGAGCCGTCAAATCATAGAGATAGTGTGAATTACGAAATAAATTAATATGAATATGCTGGGTACGCTGCCAACTGGTAGTGGGTTTGAGCATTTGGACTGTCTTTAGACTTATCGGTCTGGGGTAATCGATATGCTTTTTGTGTAGTAGTTTAGTTAGTTGAGTCTGTATATTGTTGTGTTGTAGTTAGTAAATTAATATGATACTATTATTTTATACTATTTCTACGCGCCAAATGTAGCCTCTTCGACAAATATATTTTGTAACAAGTATGAGCTTAGAAAACTCAAAAACCTCTACGAAAGAAAACGGCTCAATCGAGTTTCTCCATACAGTAGCGGGAAGATGCTGACGCTGCAAGCCGACCAATCGGTTTTTTTTGGATATCCATGGGGAAGGCCTATGGCCAACAGTGGACATCTTATGGCTGGGATGATGATGTTTAAATTATATAATAATTATTGTTTTTTTTTTACAGAAGATAGATCTATGATTCACCACCAACTCGCCTGATGTTAAGCGCCTGATGTTGTTTGTTAATAAAGTCTGCGGAATTAAAAGGATATTACTCTAATATAGGAGAAGCTATTGGTTCTGAAATACAGTGAATACTAGTTCAGAGTCCAGGTATTGTGGAAAATGTAGTATCCAATATCCAAAGTGTTGTAGAAGTCGACCAACCAAGGCTTGGCTGACTTCTGAAATATTTTGGCTTCATAAAAATAATTCAAAGTCAACAACTGGCAGCTTAGATCAATTATGTGGCTGTCTTTAGCTTTATTGTGAATTTGCATTGAACAGTGATTTAAATAAAATCCACGCAAAACGTATCGAATTTAGTGGCCCAGAATTAAGGTCTGTACGGTACGGCCCTTGATTATAGCGTGTCTGTTCTGTTTACATTAGTGGGTCACCACTCACTGGACTGTAGTACTAGGTCTGCGACTCGCCCGGGGTTCTACATTTACACACAAATCACTGCTGATGTTAGTGTATTGGCAATGATGGCATGGTGTACGACACCGCAAAATACAGGGCTTTATGCTGTAGGCATACTTCTACTAAGCTAAAATGAGGTCACTACGTTGTATGTAGCTTTTATTACAGATTTAACTTAAAATTCTTAAAAAATCTGCTGTTTCATATGAACATGTTATCGAGGGTCAATAAACTATAATAAGCAAGCATATCTTCCATACAAACGGATTTATTTTTACTAGACTAATGCTCCTCCTCAACTGCCATTTTACGCGTTTGAGAAATTATCCATACTTAATTGGTAAAATAAACCAAACATTTCCGATTACTTGATCTGCATTCAGTAATATCTCGTAAATATTAAAACAGTTTGCGGTAAACCATCACAGCTATTAGAACTGGTGCAGATCAGGCGTTAATCTTTAATGTGGCTATTAATAAGCAGACAGCCGTTAGGTTTTCAGCCGTGTTCCAGACGCTCTTCGAAATTAGGTCGTGCATTTTTTATTTCTTGTCATTGAATCTTTTTGCGCAAACCTAAGAAAAGTTGGAATAAAGATGTTCTTTACTCACAATAATTTATTTTTAACCCCCGACGCAAAAACGGCGGGATGTTATAAGTTTGACATGTCTGTGTGCGTGTCTGTCTGTGGCATCGTAACTCCCGAATTGAGGAACCGATTTAAATATTTTTAGGGTTCCGTACCTCAATAGGAAAAAACGGAACCCTTATAGGATCACTTTGTTGTCCGTCTGTCTGTCCGTCTGTCCGTCCGTCCGGGTGTCAAGACCTTTATCTCGGGAACGCGTGACCGTATCGAGTTAAAATTAAAACCGTATACGCAGATCCATAGTATCTTGCTGCAGAAAGAAAAATAAAATTTCTCAGTTTTCGTAAAAAAAAGTTACAGTCGAATATTTCGTAAAAAACGCAGATTTCGACACTCACAGAGGAATCAAAACCTATGGGGTACTTCCCGTTGACCTAGAACTCTGAAATTTGGCAAGAAGCATTGTGTTAGAGTACACATGTAGGAAGAAATCCTAAAACTGGTCAATTTTAATTTAATCACAAAATATAGGGTCTTTAAGCAAGGAAAGAGGGTCCAAATTTTTAAGTACTTCATATGAAAGAGCTTCATTAGCACAAGCTAAAGCGGGTTTTTAAATATTTTTATGATGTATATTTTTCGATTTACGAAGGAAAATATTAAAAAAAAAAAACCTTTTATTTACTAGTTTATACGGAACCCTCGGTGGGCGAGTCTGACTCGCCTTGTCCGTTTTTTTTTTCATATTCGGCTGGCTGTAACTAGATCAAGTTCGAATTGTATTTTTTTTATGATCGTCTTCGTCTTGCCTTTAGTTAGCCCCCTATAACTGCAGGAAAATCCACATCAAAGCGAGCTACTTTGAAAAGTAAGATATCATCGAGCGCAGCTCCTGTAAAACCTTACCGTCCGTTGTTGAAATAGGTTGAAATTTTTCCACACCAACTTCTTTCAATCCCCAGTGGAAAAAGTGGATCAGTAAACATCTCACGTCTGGGTTGTATGTAAAAACGTGAAATATTTGTGAAGTGGCCCCGCCTCTGAACTGGGTCAATTGACTTTGCGTTACGTTCTACGAAATTATACGCTTTTTCGAATTACTTGCAAATTCCAATTTGAATTTTAACTCGTTTCCGATATGAGTTAAAAGAGGTGAAGTGGGCGCAGTTCAGCTTATTTTCTTTTTTACCCGACTGTGTAAGAAGGAGTGTAATCCGTCTTCGCTTCCAGAGTGTCAGCTATATTTTTAGTAATAATAATAATAAATCTCTTGCAAAAATAAAAAATGCGGTTTTTCGTAACCTCTAACGAACTATTTCGTAATAAACAAGTGATTTTACTAGATTTATTCTAAAGAATGCGCATTTATAATCTTTTACAGCGATTTTACAAAGTTGTCTTGATATTATTAATAAAAATACATCCTACCGCCTACGACACACGGAAAGTAAATAGGAATCTAAGAACAACCTCGCATCAAAATCGGTCAAGCCGCTTAGGCTGTAAGAGGTAATAAAGAAACATAGATACATTCGAAAGCACAGTCGAGTAAAAATAATAGTTTAAAAAAACTATAAAAACACGCTTTTATTTATTGTATTGTCATCGATCCTCGATAAGTCTACAAAGGTTGAATGAAATCTGACCGTTTGAAGTGGGTCAAAATCAAGTCCAAAGGATTCGGTTACAAACAAACAAACAAACATGCATACAGGTGAAGCTATAGCATGTGTTAAATAAAAAGGCATTAAGCACAAGTAACCAATTGCGGTTTCCGGTAGCCTAGTTGGGAGACCGTCTTACGATCCGCAGGTCCTGGGTTCGAATTCCGCGGCACGCACCTCTGTCTTTTCGGAGTTAAGTGCGTATTGTTGATTGCCGCCAACTTCAAACGGTGAAGGAAAACTTCGTGAGGAAACCTACATATCTGAGAGTTCTCAATGATCTTGAAGATGTGTGAAGTCTGCCAACCCGCACTTGGCCAGCGTGGTAGACTATGGCCTTACCCTTCTCACAATGAGAAGATGTCCCGCGCCCAGCAGTGGGACAGTTTGTACAAACAGGACTGATAAAAAAAAACAATTGCGGTAAACCATCTCAAGTTTTTCCCCAAGTTGGTTTCATATCATAGACAGGAGCGATCTTCTGTTTTTTTTTTACCGTTTTTAAATTGGCTCAATAACTCAATATTTATTACAAAATCACAATCGCATAAAAGCGATTAAACCTTTTCCAGTAACGAGTGCTATTCAATTTATCGCAATCGAACTTTTAACCAAACGATCGAATGAACGCAATTTTCACAATCGACGTCCAATTATTTTAAAGTTACTTCGAGTGCCAAGTCCAACGCGTAAGCGGTGACCATTACTGCGTTCATTACTAACCGGAGTTGCATGTTTTATGCAAATGAGCAATGTATGCTAAACGTGGAGATACCATCTCCTCCTTCTACGGTTCAGTACTCATTGTGTGCATATCCAAAACGATGCTATCAGAGATTGTTAACTATTGGCTAACCAATATGTCTTGGCCTTTCGACGAAGTTTGCTTCTTAGGTAACGATTAACACTGGATTAGAATTCAGGGGTCTACTTAGCTGGTTGTTGTGTTCGAATGTGTGAATGTGTGGCTTTTATTCAGTTTACGTTTAATTCATAGTTTCACGACGTGTTTATAACTATTGTTCCAGTGCAGGTTGTAGATAATAACTTTAAGTACCTATATAAACTCAAGCCTAACTTGATAGCTGATTTCTTACGCTTTGAATGATACTACGAAATCAAAACTGATTTACGATAGTCGTAAATAATCATCTTCATCTCAGCCATAAGAAGTCCACTGCTGGACATAGGCCTCCCCCATGGATTTCCCAAAAGACAGATTGGAAGCGGCTTGCATCCAGCGTCTTCCCACCACTTGTATGAGGTCATCTGTCCATCCCGTGGCTGGTCTTCCTACGCTGCGCTTGCCGGTACGTGGTCTCCACTCGAGAACTTTTCGGCTCTATCGGTCATCAGTTCTACGTGCTATGTGCTCTACCCACTGCCACTTTAACTACTATTCCACTGTGCTATGTCGGTGACTTTCATACGTCTACGGATCTCTTATTATCTGATTCGATTTCGCAGAGAGACTCCGGCATAGCCCTCTCCATAGCTCATTGTGTGATCTTGAGATTCTTTAAAGGCCCATAGTTAGTGATCATATTGTAAATAATATAATAGTTAAGTTAAAGAAACTGAAACAACCGACTTCAAAATACGCAATTTCGTTTACTTGAATGGCATTTTTTCAAGTAATTTTTTTTTCAACAGCTCTGACTTTTTTTTTGTTTAACCAATAAACCGATTTTGCTGAAACTGCAATGAGATCAATCTGAAAGAATTTATGTAATACAGAAGCCAAGACCCACACAATATATAGACTAATAAATTGACTTGCTTTCATAACAATTTATGAGATTGTTTTTTTTTTCATAAAGGTGGCACGGCACATCTAATTCTACAAGACCAACAAAAAATGCACGGCTTATCACCTCCCATAGTTCACAAGTAGGAGGCTCGCCGTCACGTGCCGCGCGCTGTAATATTAAAATGTAATAAAATTAATATAAATGGTAATGAGCTGCTGGATCAGCGGCCCCGGTGATGTAGTGGGCCGCGGGGACCCGCAGCTCTTGCTTCTGCTGGCTGGTGAGACAGGGACCGGTATATGCTGGAGGTTTGCATTTTGACCGACTTCAAAAAGGCTTCCGTACTAAGGGTATGGTATCTTATTTTTGAGGTTGCGGTGTCTGTCTGTATGTATATCGGTCTGTTCTACACTTACTCAAATGTAAATCAACAAATACTAAAGGTAAGGTATATAAGCTTGTTGATGTACTCGTATTGTGTCATTTATAGGAGTAAGGTACCTCGTTGCGCAAGTGTAACTCGTACTTTGCCGGATTTAATTTTATGTTTATTACCGCATAAGCAAATTTTTAGATCGATTTGAACAAAAAAAAAACATTTCTTAATTTTTTGAGATCTTTAATTATTTTTTTTAGTTCAGATTGGTCTCTTATACATTTCATTTTTTTTTTTTTTATAAAATAGGAGAAGCAAAAAGGCTGACGGCTCGCCTGATGGTAAGCGATAACCGTCGCCTATGGATAACTGCAACATCACTGACATTACTGTTGCTTTGTTATCTAATCGGTTCAATAATTATTAAAACAAAATTGCGCATTTTGAAGTAGGTTGTTTCAGTTTTTTTAACTAGGCAGTTAATTATTTAGGGTTATATTAATAAATTAATACGGAAGCGGACACCAATGCAAAATCACTTGGTTGTCCAACTATCGGTCAATTTTAGCCCGACCACGAATGCCTCACCATATAAATAGAGACAACAAAGTCTCACCTCGCACCTAAGCCCTCCATGTTGGCTACTAAGCTTCGGAGGGACTTCAAAGGTAAAATATCTTTAAATCTCCGCGCAAGTTACAAAGGTCAAACGGCAGGGAGCAGTTTGTCTCAGGTGTCGGCCCACATTCCTAAAGCCTTAAGACGTGATGACTTTTATACGCCGCCGTGTTACTCGGATCACTGGATCGTGCCCAGATTTCAGGGAACGTTTTTGTAACGACTACAGTTTACTTGATTTTCGAGTTGTTGAACTAGTTTGTTAATGTAATAAGTTTTACTTATATTCAAACCATCCACCGAACTAAACTAGTTACTAAGTTGTACACTAGATGGCGCACGTAAACGATGATGAAAATCCTAACTCGCGATATGGTTGTCGGTATGGAGTCGGTTGAAAAATAAAATACATCTGAGGTTGACTCGTGATTAAATATCTACTTATCTCTCAGAGCCTCCAACTCCTAAAAATCCGAATTAGTACCCTCAGGTTTTTAGAGCGGAACAGAGTTGATTAGTAAATGTTGTGAAATCTTTAAAAAAGCTGATTTTTTCGTAATCTAGTTTACTCGAAAAGACTGTGTAATATTAATTAGAGATTTTTATTAATTAGAGAGTTCGCTGTGTGGCTTATGTATTCAAACTTGTCTGCAATTCATCATCATCATTATCATTTAACCAAGAGCTTCATTCCTGGACATGGGCCTCCCCCATGTATTTCCTTAAAGACCGGTTGGAAACGGCTTGCATCAAGCGTCTTTCTGGGTGTCTAAAATATTTTATTTTATTTTAAAATCGGACTGAAAGAAAAAGAAAAATACAGAATGTATCCGCTGCTGACCCCTAGGAACATACTATACAACATTATTGATGCGTATATAACAGGAATGACACTCCCTCCCTGTTTCTTTAGAAATACAAACTTGAAATTTTCATGGCTAGAGTGAATAAATATCTTTTAGATCAGAGAACTTTATCTTCGACCATACCATTTCTTACCGTCAAGCAAGTTGGTGGTCAAACGTAGATATATTTTTAAAATAATTATACATATTCTTACCATCAAGCAAGTTCGAGGTCAATCGATCTATTTTGTTTTTTATAATAATTATAGTTTAAAAAAGCGGCTTCAAAATACGCAATTCGTTTACTTTACCGACATAGTTTTCTAGTTATTTTGTTATAAAAACCAAAGGACTGAACCGGTTTTGATAAAACTTATATGGGATCACTTCGCTGAAGTATGACCTACCAAACAAAAAAGAATCACCAAAATCTATTAATAATTGGCGAAGTAATAGCTGAACAAAGATGCAAAAAAAAACATACAGTCGGACCTCCTATTTTTGGTAGTGGGTTACAAATTCTTCTGACGCCGTTGGGTAAAAAAACAATATTATTTCCTTCATTCTATTGTGAGAACGTCAGGCTTTCCACAACAAAAGGCAGCTCCACAGGCACACTCCAACTGTTTACGTGGCAAAGTATTGGTAAACATTGTGTTTGTCCATAAACATTTGAATGTACTTACCGACTACAGATATGAATACCGTGTTCCTTTGTGGATGTAAGAAAATCATGAGAAACGGGATAAAACTAAGTACTTATTCATGTTACGCGGAAATGAGCTAGGAAATTTATATTACTAGCAACGCCCATATGTCACCCACGTAGTGATGAAAAACAGTGATGCTGATGATAAAATGTATCTTCAATCCTTCTCCAGGTTCTAAAGAATCTCTATGCCAAATTTCATTACAATCGGTTCAGCCGTTTAGCTGTAACGAGGTAACAAACAGACAGACAGACAGACGACAAACAGAGTTACTTTCACTTTTATAATATTTAATAGTTAGGATTATGTATCCACCACATTGGACCAGCATAGACCACGTGGGCGATCACCACCCGCTGGTCTGATCAAATAAAAACTTTATCGGGACTTCCTATTGCCACTACCTTGAGGAAAGCCAAGGACAGGGTGGCGTGGAAACAGCTCATCGACTCTGTCAGAGCATTTCAAGACGGACACGACCTTCAGCAATGAAGATATTATACGATTAAGAAGAAGAGGCTTATGTATCAGCAATAAATAAACATATAGTATCTACATACTACCATACATACTAAAAAACATATAGTCAAATTGAAACCTCCTAATTTTTTAAGTCCCTAAATGTTAGAAGAGACAGAGAGATGGAGTGGATGCATGGATACTTGATTCAAAAAGGTAGAAACAGTACACCATACACGATCGGACCTGGGCCTAATACAAATGCAGCTACAGCCCGGTGAGAAGTAACGCCCAACCTTATTGAGGATAAGTTTTTTACTTTCCAGTATAGCCTTAGACTCGAGAAACAATGACGGCATTTACGAACGACCCACTTTGACTATAAAAGGATCGATATCCAATTGAATAAAGACAAGAGCTTGTACGCTGCATGTGTGAAGAATCTAGCGGGTAGTTCAGCACCAAGGCGACATAAATCAAGGCGCCGGCTTGCAAACATTCGCTCTCCCGTCCAAACTTGGAACAATATATTGTTCTGGGCTGTGTTTGATTGTTATGGACTAATCGGCCTGAACACTAAGTGTTAGTTTCTACAATGATTTGTTGGGGAAGTTTTCGGATACGGTAGCTTCTTGTCTATATATTGTGTGAATCGATGTTTTACTTACATCTTTAAATAAGCTTACGTAGGTACGATTTCAATCACGGGTGTAGCCAGTTTAGTTTTTAGGGGGTTTAGAAAATAAAACAACAAAAATGTAGTCGCGGATCTAACTAAGCCCAATAAAGGGTTTAGTCACGACTACTAGAAAATCGTCAAATTTAATAGTTTGACTAAGAATTTACTAGGTACACCCATGATTCCGATAAGTAAGGAAATCTAGGTGGAATTTCTATTTCCTAATTTGGGTTTCATTTCCAACTTGCGAGTGAATCGATTCGCGCTCCATCTAAGACCGCAAAATTATCAACCAATCCTACCCTAAATAAAATAATCTAAAATAACGAAAAACCGTACGCTTTCCAAAAAGCTTCACATTTCAGGGGCTAACCAAATTTATTAATTTGTCATTGTATTCCAAATCTGTGTTAACATGTAAATCGGGCCATCTGAAATTTTCGGGTAGCGGGAAACAAGTCCCCATGCTAATAGGAAATAGCCCTTTTCCGTTATTATTCCTCTTTGGTCATCGCCGAGCTCTTTGTTTGTAGATTTGGAAATTACCCACCGACAAAATGATTTATTCACGCGGTCAAAACGTAATACTACGATATATGCTTCTGTACTTGACAGTTTTTGTATTTGAAATGCGATGCTGGCGCCTCGTTCATGTGTATCTGATATGAAAGCGCAATGTTTTGGACGGTGAATCGACGAGGTCAACTTTAAGTGCCTTTGTTTTTTTTTCGGCTGTTAAAATGTAAAAACAAAATGTTTGCCCCTTTTATTGGCTGTTGAGATGGATATTTTTTATGTAAAACTTTCATGGAATATTTTTAGTGTATAAAATATAAATATAAATATTTTAGGCATTTCGAAACCTCACAATTCCAATTCTCACGGCCGCGGCCGTCCTAAATTAGAAGAATATGGCGAATGACGTCACCAACACACACGTGGCCTTCTCGAAGACACCGTCCACGGGACTCCACGTGGGTGGGACACGCTATACACGTCGTACAGTCACGGAGCTTCTTCACAGCAATAGCAAGCGGTACAGGGTAGAGATGGTAGCAGCCAAGTCGTGAAATAATACAATACATTGGGGAATGATTTTCTATTTTCTCAGCTATCATAAAATTTCGTTCAAAAATATACATTGCGGCCAGTGCTGGGATAAGGTGCCTAATACTTAGTCGAGGTGCGTGAGAGATATTTTCATTACTATTCGAATTAAAACATAAATATTTTGTTCGAAATTTTTACTACAAACAAGTACAAGTAACTATTTTGACAAATTAATACTAACATTTTATATAGATACATAATGGGAGGTGAAACTTTTGCAAATATTTCACAAGCATTACCCGAACTTTTGATTAAACGTAGCTCGATAAGGGATCAAATAACCGAGTTTAAAAATTATTTACATAGTCTAAGGGCTAAGGAAACGCTAACATCAATTGAGTTAGCCGAATTGACATTTAAACTTTGTAAGTTTGAGTCTTTGTCCAATCGTTATGATGACTTGCAAAATCAGATTGATGTTCAGAATTCCGATAATTTTGCAAGCGAGATTGATGAGCGAGATGACATTGAACAGTTATTTATTTCCAACATTGCTTCTGCTCAGAATATAATTCAAAGATACAATTCCAGTGAGCAAGACGAGAGTATTTACTAAGATTTAAATGCATCTCACTCGTCATCAGCTCAATATAATGTCGATCATCATATTGCATTAGGATTTAAATCGCCTCAGATACAAATTGCGAAGTTCGACGGATCTTACTTCCATTGGCTTGAGTTCCGCGATACGTTTGAATCATTAATACACAACAATGACCGCATCGCTCCTATACATAAGTTTCACTATTTAGTATCATATTTAACCGGAAATCTCAGATTCTAATTATTCAGATGCATGGAAGATTATATGTAATCGTTTCAATAACAAATATTTTAATAATTATCCAGCACTTAAATTCATTGTTAAATATTCAACAAGCGAGTCGTGAGACTCACGGATCTTTGAGATTCATAGTTGATCATATTACTAAAAATCTGCGTGCTCTTTATAGCTTCAGGCTTCCCGCAGACAAATGGGATGTACTGATTATTCATATAATGAGTTCTAAATTGGATACTCACACTTTACTGAAATGGGAGGAATGTCGTGGTGCGTCGGACGATATACCTACTTTAGAATTATTCTAAATTTTTTTTATCGATCGTGCCAACCTACTCGAGACAATAAACCGAAATCAACCTAAATCGATTACTCATTCAACCGCCAGGGCCTCATCTAGTAACAATAATGATAAAAAATTGAAAAAAATATTTATTTCCAAAAGTAAAGCATACAAATTGAGTTAATAGTGATTTCCGCACTAGGCTGAGTCTGTGCCGCGGAAATCTAATACAATTTCTTAATTCGATTAACCGGACCAATACAAAATCTAAGTCTAAAAAATGCAAACAGCACAGGCTATGATGATATATTTACTCAAGTACTTAAACACGTGTCACTTGCTGTAAGTCCTATATTGAGTCATATCATGAATTTATGCATCATACACTATTAGTGATCCCGAAAAATTGAGAAAGACTATAGTCAAACCACTCTTTAAATAAAAACCGGACAAGTGCAAGTCAGACTCGCCCACCGAGGGTTCCGTACAAAATAGTAGAAATCATATTTTTATTTATTTTTTCCTTCATAAACCGAAAAATATACTTCGCAAAAACATTTAAAAACCTGTTTCAGCTTATGCTAATGAAGCTTTTTCATATCACCATACATGTTACGGTTAAAGAACTTTAAAATTTGGACCTGCATTCCTTGCATAAAGACCGTATTTTTGTGATTAAATTAAAAATGTCCAGATTTCGACACTCACAAGGGAATCAAAACCTATGGGGTACTTCCCGTTGACTTAGAACTATGAAATTTGGCAAGAATCATTGTGTTAGAGTACACATAGGTATAGGAAAAAAATCCAAAAAAGTTTTTTTATAAGAGGATTTTATTGAGAGCGGTTTTAGGTTTCATCAAAATCGGTGTAGCCAATTTTATTTTTGTCGGGTGTTTTTGAGTTTTCTAAACTTACTTGCTTAAATATAAGTTTATTTATTTATTCGAGAAACAGCTATTTCTCATTAAAATCCTAAACCTATGTTTTAGCAACTCAGTACAACAACCCTAATTTAAATAAAACAACACTAAAGTTCATTTACATTACGGCTAATTCGTTTAAAATCCAATCAAAAAATCTTGCATTTTTCACAAACAAAAGGGGAGCGATATGATTCCATCAAACCTAGTGGATACGGAACTAAAACGACTTAATTATTTAAACCCTTCCTATTTAACATCTACCTTGTAGCTTTAAACCTTAACGTTACCAAATTAAAGTGCACTTTTCCTTGTCGTACACGTCTAGAAATAATTGAAGCATGCTTCCATAATGTTTTAATGTTTTTTTTGTACTTTCGAGCGTTTGATTGCATCGTTTGTATTAACGTTTTTAACAAGCAATTTCGCTGGAAAATTGAGAAATAAGCTATTGAAGTGCAATTTTAGGTTTTTATAGCTTTTGAAATTCATGAATTTTGGGGTGCGTGTTTGCATGATTTAATGAATCATGACCATTGCTCTGTTTTATCCCACCGGATGGGGTCGTCAGTGTCGTCACAGCGTGTATCATGTTTCCACTTGTTATTGCCACACACAGTTTTCCACTTATCCACACTTTTTTCGGTAACACCTCTTCCCCTCTTCTCCATAAATAATTATAGTTTAAAAAACTGAAGCAACCGACTTCTCATGGATGCCACTGTCAGAACTGGACAAAATGGGAACACGCGGAAAGCATCAGCTTTCAAATAAAAAAAGAATCATCAAAATCGGTTCACCCAGTCGAAAGTTATGAGGTAACAAACATAAAAATGTATACATCGTAAAATATTTAAACACCTGTTTCAGCTTATGCTAATGAAGCTCTTTCATATGATATCCAAGATAATACGGTTAAAGAACTTTAAAATTTGGACCCTCATTCCTTGCATAAAGACACTATTTTTTGTGATTAAATTAAAAATGTCCAGTTTTCGGGTTTTTTCCTATATGTGTACTCTAACACAATGCTTCTCGCCAAATTTCAAAGTTCTAGGTCTACGGGAAGTACCCGTTGACCTAGGTTTTGATTCCTTTGTGAGTGTCGAAATGTGAATTTTTTACGACATATTCGACTGTAACTTTTTTTTCCGAAAACTGAGAAATTTGATTTTTTTCTGCAGCAAGATACTATGGATCTGCGTATATGGTTTTAATTTCAACACGATACCTTCACGCGTTCCCGAGATAAAAGTCTTGACACCTGGACGGACGGATAGATGGACAGACAGACAGACGGACAGACGGACAGATGGATAGACGGACAATAAAGTGATCTTATAAGGGTTCCGTTTTTTTCTTTTGAGGTAAAAACTAATAAAATACAGTCGCATTGTTAACCTCTTTCTTTCTGAAGTCGGTAATAAAAGATGCTAACTACACTACACAAGCACTTGCTTAACCCGTTCACTGCCCAACAGAGTAGCTGCCACAACACAAGAGCGATTATAAAAAATTTACCCGCGATTAAGGACGGTGGCTCACGGTTTATTGCCGCTTTATTTGCGTATCCCCGTTCAAAATGACAGGATAATGAAAAGGGAGACTTGTTTGCATATTTTTTTCATAATTTATATGCAAAACGCGTGATAATATTCTTCGGACGTGCGGAGGGATGAAAGGGGCAAGAGATTAGAGTGCTTTCTTATAAACGCCGAGATAGAGTAATTTTAAAATGGGGTTGGATATGATTACGCAAGTGATGAATGCGAGAAATTTAAATTTTTAGGTTGGCTTGGGAGTTGTCAAAATTAAATTATATGTGATTAGAATTGCTTAAGTTATTCCAGTTAAAGAATTAAAATTATTTTGTATATTGAGAATGTGCATTAGTGCAGAGCGTTCAAATATATTACTTTTTTAAATTCGAAAATAGGCTTTCGCTTGACCGTCAACTCACCTGGTGTTAAGCGACCGTTACGGTCTACGATGGAGCGCACTTGCCTAGAAGAAACCTATTCACTCGGGATTTGAAGACACCTATATTATATATCTATTCGGAAAGACCCATTTAGGAAGCGCATTCTACATTTTAGCGGTAGGTACGCACAATGAAAGTGAAGCCAAAGCGTTTCGTACGGGTTTTCGGAATATCAACCATGTAACGATGTCGCTTTTTCGTGCTTCTTACTTTCCGATAGAAATTCTGTATCGTCATAATTATGATACGCGGAGTGTGACGTGTCGATAGACATCTAATTTGTTGAAATCTGGATAGCGTTCCGAGGACTGCAGCCGATGCGGCTGAAGCAAGTAATCGACGCACGTGGTGGTTAATAAAAGAAAAAATAACGATATATTAATAAGAGCGATTTTTCAGTGTACATTTTCGCGAGAATGTATGCGTAAAGCCGCCGTAAAATTAATTTTATTATAAAAAATTGGAAACAGATATATTTTATACAAAACCACATACACACATTCATACAAATATACATCCGAATAAATAACCCTCCTTGTTGCCAGGCGGGCAAGAGGGGAGAGATGAACTAATTTCAGTAAATTAAATATTATTTCAGTAAATTAGTTCATCTCTCTCCTCTAATTACCCGCCTGGCAAGAAGGAGGATTATGTTTTTTGGATGTATATTTGTATGAATATTATGGTTTTGTACAAAATACGCTTGTTTTCAATTACTGTCAATACAATAACCCTCCAATTTGCGTAGTTGAATAACAAGTTGCTGAAAAAAACTAATTTGCGAAGTAGAACAAATGAGGTGAGGTGTCAAAAAGTGAGTGAGTATTGATCGATGACGTCACTCCGCGGAGGCGCGTTGTTTTATTCCCGTGCGTCAATATTGACGTTGACAGGCCGCAGAACGTTTCCTGGGAGACTGGTGACAGGTGCAGCCAGTCAAGTACTTTCAAAGTCAATTTGACATAGTATTTACTTTTTCTATCCGCCTGCGCAAGAAGGTATGTTGTATGTTTGTACTCCATTTCCATCCTCTTACAGCCTAAACGGCTCGACCGATTTTGATGTGCGGGTGCTTATAGGATCACTTTGTTGTCCGTCTGTCTGTCCGTCTGTCCGTCCGTCCACCCGGACGGTCAAGACCTTTATCTCGGGAACTCGTAAAGGTATCGAGTTGAAATTAAAACCATATACGCAGATTTATAGTATCTTGCTGCAGAAAGAAATATAAAATTTCTCAGTTTTCGTGAAAAAAAGTTATAGCTGAATATGTCGTAAAAAACGCACATTTCGACACTCACAGAGGAATCAAAACCTATGGGGTACTTCCCGTTGATCTAGAACTCCGAAATTTGGCAAAAAGCATTGTGTTAGAGTGCACATATAGGAAAAAATCCGAAAACCGAACATTTTTAATTTAATCACAAAAAAATAGTGTCATTATGCAAGGAATGAGGGTCGAAAATTTAAAGTGAATTAACCGTATCATGTGGGGTATTATATGAAAGAGCTTAAGCATTATATAAAATAGGTTTTTAAATATTTTTACGATGTATATTTTTCGGTTTATGAAGAAAAATATAAAAATAAATATATGATTTCCCCCTTTTATTTAGTTTGTACGGAACCCGGACAAGTGCCGCACTAGTCACTATTTTTTGTAATAATAATAATAAAAGTCGCGTAAAAAAATCATGTCCATTTAAATAAATAATACAGAATCTTTGTGCATACTTTCTCGCCAAAAGTGCACTCCACTATATACGAAAGTCGAATCGCTCTTATGCAGTCGGATACCTTGAAATATTTTTAAACTAACCTGATGGAATATAACGGTTGAAGTATGAATTTGATTCACATAGAAACTCAGTACTTCCTTCACAAGGTAACCACTTTGCTTATCAAATGATATAAACATGCTCATAATATATCTAGATGTACTATACCTATACCTAGAAATAAGAAAACTGTAACGAATCAACTGTGGCTGAGATAATGATGGTGATAATTGTTCAAAACCTACATATGATTTTTTTATGTCAATATGAGGAAGCATTTCCATTGTTAGAGAAGCGAAAACAGTAATATTTTCATATTTTTGTCTGTCTGTGTATTTGATACCAAAACAACTGGACGTATATGGACGTTGGCAGGATATTATGCAGAACATCATATTGTAAAACAAAGTTGTTCAAAATATTTATATAGCGTAGGTATTTAATAATTATAGTTTACAAAAACTGAACAACCGGCTTCAAAATGCGCAAATTTGTTTTAAAATCAATTGATTTGACTTAATTGATTTCGGCGATATTTCTATCAGACAAATCTGATATGAAAAATGAAATGAAAATGAAATGAAATAATTTTATTCCGGATGTTTTGCATCCATATAAATTACATTACAATTAAAACTAAAATTAAAAGAAATTATCGAAGAGAATTAAATTAGACTGAATGAAATTATTACAACATTAAAATAATTAAAATAAAATTAATAGTAAATTTCAAATAAATAATTGCAAATGAACTATGATGATATATTTTCTTTCAAACAAAAAGATTTTTCTAATCCGTTTCTATATGATTCAGACCTAAGCGTTATTCGCTACTGCTGTGGGTAGAGGACAATACCGCGCGGATATCGCTTGGATTTCGTTACCGTGCGCGATAGTGATATCCGCCGCATTACTCGGATATATCTACCGCTCGCGGTAGCGAATAACGCTCAGGTTTGAATAGGCCTTTAATGTTAAAAATCGTATTATGTAAGGCATCGATGATATAGTAATTTATACAACTTTAAAAACAGGCTCAATGACTTTCTCCTCTCCACTCTATATACTATAACTGCACAAAGTTGCGAATTCAGCTGGTATACAATAAACGAAATTTGGTCTACGAAGATACAATAAGCTATATCACAGCTTCAGTTTCATAAAGGCAAATTCATAAAGCAATATCAGTTTAATATCACCGAATCCTTCCGTCTAGACGAGCTGCGTCACGGGCAGAGACACCCGCTCCTGACGTGGAGTCTGCTTAGAATTATTAACTTGACATTTAGGTCACTGGAAGTGATCTGTCTTTATTTAGAATTTACAGAGTCAACAGCAGACATGCGACGGGAAATTCAAATTTCAAACAGGTTTTTTAATCGACTTACAAATAATTATAGTTTAAAAAACTGAAGCAACCGACTTCTCATGGATGCCATTGTCAGAACTGGACTAAATTGAAATGTGACCACACGGGAAGCACCATCTTTCAAATAAAAAAAGAATCATCAAAATCGGTTCACCCAGTCGAAAGTTATGAGGTAACAAACAAAAAAAAACAAATACAGTCGAATTTAGAACCTGTCCCTTATTTGAAAAGTCGGTTGAAAAGGAGATTACCAATTTGATATTTAAGTAATATTGTTAGAATAGCACAATTTTTGCATATGTTAGTCTATGTGAGCTTCTAAGTACGTGTGACAAACATAAGTATATGTATGTTTTTCCAAATATTACGCGGATACTATTTAAGACATTGCTTGTATACATTACAGGTAAACTTAAAAAAAAAACATTTTGAGAGTATTTCTATAATGAACAATATGGCACGACGCTATTTTATGCCGTTCAGTCAGATCTTTTGGTTTCTATTTATCCATAGAAAGAAGAAGTCACCAATTACAAAGATTGCTCAATTTACTTTGAAAACATTTATCAGAAGTCACATTTTATAACGAGTTAGGGATTTTAATTGTCATGTATTCAGGGCTTATATTTTCAGTTTGGGTTCAGTACGTTTTGTCTTCGTGTGTTATTGCATTTTGTTATAGAGATGTATGTACTTATGTGTTTTCTTACAAATAATAAAGCTTCAAATATGCATATGGATTATGGATGGATAAGTAAGGATATTAAATTTTATGAATATTAAAATTTGACGTGTCCGCCAGTTGCGTGTAATGTGCGTCTTTTCACTACAAAATGCATGTAGTTTTGAAATTCTGACAATATTACTTTTTATTTCACATTTGTCGCACGTCCCGTGACGGCCAACTTTTTTGCCACGTTAAAACTCTTTGAAAACGCGTCATCTTATCCAGGCCATAGAAACGCGGTCACATTGAAGCGGACGGCTCCCGCGGGGCCAATCACCGTCCATTGGCGTCCGTAACTTAGTTAGGGGAGTCCCGGACAGATGGCCGGACAATACCGGACGGTCCGGTGTTATCGCCGCCAAAGATTTGAGAAACTTTTGGTGTAGATCGTAAAATTGATGGAGAAAATATCGGATATTTTTAGACGATAGGTTAGGGATGAGACGGCTAGACGAAGAATTGGAAGGGAAGATCAACCAGATAACGTGTTAGATTACATTTTGATCACGAACATTTGTGAAGTCTGCGCATCCACATGTGTCAGCGTGCTAGACCACGGCAAAGAATTCCATTCCTGTGCAGTATACGATTGAGCGGGGTTTTTTAGTTTTTTAAACTATTATATTTTATCTGATGTTTAAAAGTGTTCCTAATGTGATCATATTTGACTATTCAAACTCAAACAAATCATTTTGAAGTTTAAGTTGATTTTTGAAGTTTAACATCATGAGAGCAATAGTTTAATAAGTCTCTTAAACAAGTAACTAAAATGAAATAACCGACAGCATAAGAGCAATTTTCTCAGTGTAGCTTAGTTTAACTTGATATTATATTGAGTGTGCCCTTTCGCGAGAAAGTATGTACCTTTTTGCGACAAAGCTACTGTACGCTGTATTTAAATGAATATTCTTGTAAAATTACTTATTTATCACGAAAAATCGTTGGAGGTAACGAAATATTTCAATATATTTTTATTATTATTACTTACAAAAAATATACCGACATTCGGGAAGTAAAGACATATATAACGACATCTCTCCCATCGAAATCGGTCAAGCCGTTTAGGTTATAAGAGGTAATATACAAACACACATCCGAAAAACATGACCCTCCGTCTTGCGCAGGCGGGTAAAAAACGTAACAGAGAACACCCCACGAAGCTCGACTACAGTGTACTATACGTATAAGTTGTACGAGTACATCGTAAGGCTTCAACTAATTGGGCCGCGGCGGCGCGGCGGCGGCGGGGCGGCGGGGCGGCGGCGCGGCGGCGCGGCGGCGGCGGAGCGGCGGCGTCACACCCGACTGGATTATTACCGTACGACATACCCGAGATCACTCTACTTGTAGACGTCAACTATTTTTACCCTATTGCGTAAAAAGGTTTAAGTTTTCGGGTCTATGTATGTTGTATGGCGTGTGTATGTTTTTTATAATACCTCCTATAGCCTAAATGGCTGGACCGATTTTGATGCATTTTATTTTTTTATTGTTAGGATTAGACTTGTGTATTATTATATATTATGTGCTTGTGTTCAGTTGCCAAGTGTTGTAAGCTATTTTTAACCGACTTCAAAAACTGAGGAGGTTTTCAATTCGGCTGTATGCTTTGTTTTTGTATACTTATTTGTTCAGCAATTATTTCGTTTTGATAATTATTTTTAGTTTGGTAGATCATACTTTACATATAAATTTATCAAAATCGGTTCAGTACTTTTGTTTTTATAATAAAATAACCTTAACTGTCGAAATCGTAACGTTTGGAAGATTCGAGGTAATAAAGAAATTTACAAACATACAAGACACGCAAGAAAACCTTTTCGCAAGTAACCTTTCCGTGGCAGTCGAGAAAAAAAAAATTTAAAAAAATTTACCGACTTCAAACTGATGAAAAGAAAGAAATAACTCGAAGAAAACCAACTATTTTTGAGGTCGGTGTCTGTATAGGACTTAGTTGATGATAGCTTAGGGCCTGACACCGACCTCAAAATAGTTTGTTTTCTTCGAGTTATTTCTTTCTTTTCATCAGTTTGAAGTCGGTTTAATTTTTTTAAATTACTTTTACTTATTCATTTTTATAATAGTATTTACTCGTTTTGTTTGAAATTTAAAATTGTATTCACAATACAGGTCGAAGTGATAACCTCCTTTTTTTTTTTGAAGTTGGTTAAACGTCGGTTAAAAGTCGGGAAGTCGGAACTGCAGTGAATGTAGTGAGTGTTCAAAAGCCAATATCATGAAAACTAGCGAACCGATTTTGATAAAACTTATAGTGACTCCTAATTTGAAATATACTTTATTCAATAAATAAAGAATTTTTGAAATACTTCTAGTTTCTGCGTAATGCGTGGACAAACATACAAACATAGAAACCTACAAACATACATCATCTCAGCCATAAGAAGTCCACTGTTGGACATAGGCCTCCCCCATGGATTTCCAAAAAGACCGATTGGAAGCGGCTTGCATCCAGCGTCTTCCCGCCACTTGTATGAGGTCGTCTGTCCATCTCGTGGCTGGTCTTCCTACGCTGCGCTTGCCGGTACGTGGTCTCCACTCGAGAACCTTTCGGCCCCATCGGCCATCAGTTCTGCGTGCTATGTGCCCTGCCCACTGCCACTTCAACTTGCTAATCCGCTGTGCTATATCGGTGACTTTTGTACGTCTACGTATCTCTTCATTTCTGATTCGATCTCGTAGAGAGACTCCGAGCATAGCCCTCTCCATAGCTCGTTGCGTGACCTTGAGCTTCCTTATAAGGCCCATAGTTAGGGACCACGTTTCAGTGCCGTATGTCATCACTGGTAACACACACTGGTTGTAAACTTTCGACTTGAGGGACTGGGGAATATTGGACGAGAAGACGCTTTTAAGTTTCCCGAACGCTGCCCAGCCGAGTTGGATACGACGATTGACCTCCCTCGTAAAGTTGGACCTGCCTAATCGGACCGTCTGTCCTAAGTAGACGTATTCGTCAACAACTTCAAGAGTGAAGTTCCCCACAGATATTGGGGTGGGCACTACATGGGCGTTCGACATAACTTTCGTTTTGTCCATGTTCATTTTGAGGCCCACCCGTTGGGAAGCTCTATTGAGGTCTTCGAGCATCGTACTGAGCTCTTCCATCGACTTTGCCATGACTACTATATCGTCGGCAAACCGAAGGTGAGTGATGTACTCGCCGTTAATATTAATGCCGAGCCCTTTCCATTCCAGAAGCTTATAGGCATCTTCCAAACCGGCGGTAAACAGTTTCGGAGAGACAACGTCTCCCTGCCTCACGCCTCTTTTCAATGAAATTGCCTCTGAGTTCTGGTCTTGTACTCGGACTGACATGGTGGCGTTGTTGTACAAGCACTTTAGCACTTCGACATACCGATAGTCAATACGGCATCGCTGGAGAGCCTCAAGCACCGCCCAGGTCTCGATCGAATCAAAGGCTTTCTCATAGTCCACAAACGCTAAGCAAAGGGGCAAGTTATACTCTTCGGTCTTCTGTATCACTTGCCGCAGCGTATGGATGTGGTCTATGGTACTATAGCCTTTTCGGAAACCGGCTTGTTCGGGAGGCTGGAAGTCATCAAACCTGCGTTCAAGACGATTCGTGATGACCCTTGAAAACAGCTTATAGACATGGCTCAGAAGCGAGATGGGTCTGTAGTTCTTCAGCAAAGTGTTGTCTCCTTTTTCGAAGAACAGCGCCACCACGCTTCTGTTCCATGCTTCTGGCGTTGTACCTTCAAGCACGACGGAATTGAAGAGCCTCTGAAGGACTTTCAGTACCGGTGTTCCACCCGCTTTCAGTAGCTCTGATGTAATTCCGTCGTCGCCCGGTGCCTTGTTGTTCTTGAGCTGTTTCAAGGCCATCCTAATCTCGTACAGGCTGATGTCCGGGATATCTTCGGTATAGGTAAGACTTCTGCTTTGGTCGACGCTATACTGCCATCTTCCATCTTCAGCTTCGTCAACTGGCTCTGCCCAATAGACATGTCTCTTGCGAACACTTTGGAGCCTTTATTCCGCTCTATCGTCTCTTTAATACGATTAGTATTAAAGGTACGGATGTCGTGTCGCATAGACTTTGATATGAGTCTATTGAGCCGCCTATATGACTCGGCGTCACCGGAAGACTGCAGTTGCAATGAGCGTCGTTCATCCATGAGGTCGAGGGTATGGCTCGAGAGCTTTTGCGGTCTATTTGTACGGTGGGGTTTATAAAACTTCGCGCCCACCGTACGGACAGTTTCCACAAACCTGTTATTGATCTCATCCACCGATGCGCAGCTCTCCAGGCACTCGAAGCGATTTGATAGTTCGAGCTGAAAGCTCTCGGGGTTTTGGATATGGGCGCGAGTGGGTCGGAGTGTAGACTTCATCATACGGGACCTCTCCAGTTTAACATTAATATTCAAAGTGCCTCGTACCATTCGGTGATCACTTCCGGTTTTAACCATGTTGATCACAGAGACATCATTGAATATTTGTTTCTTGGTGGTCAGGATGAAGTCTATCTCATTTCTCGTAGAACCATCGGGACTCAACCAGGTCCATTTCCTATGAGGTGGCTTCTGGAAGAAAGAGTTCATCATGAAGAGTCCCTCTTTCTCCAGAAAGTCGGCCAACCTCTGTCCCCTGGGGTTCCGTTGTCCATATCCAAATTGCCCCACTCTCAACTCACTTTCGCATTTCCTGCCCAGCTTCGCATTGAAGTCCCCCATAACAACATTAAAATAGGTCTCAGAAGTGTGTATGGCCCTACTAATGTCCTCATACATCACCTCCACCTCATCATCCGAGTGTGCCGAGGTCGGTGCGTATACCTGGATGACCTTCAACGAATATCTCTTGGATACTCTGAGTATCAGGTACGCAACCCTGCTCGATACACTGTCGATGGCAAGAATGTTGTTAACAAGGGACTTGTGGACGAGAAACCCGACACCACCTTGGGACTGTTGGTCGCCCTCCCGGTAGTATAGTAGGTTACCGGATTTCAGGGTTATCGTGTCCTCACCCTCTCGTCGGACTTCCGATAACCCCAGGATATCCCAATGTAACCTACTCATTTCTTCTTCCAGCTCAGCTAGCTTCTGGTCTGTCCTCATCGTGCGAATATTGTGTGTTACCAGGGCCAGTCGTCGTTTATGCAGGGGGTGGTAGCCGGATCTCTTCCGGAGATTCTTAGCACCCCTTGCTCCGCCGTGACCGGGACCGCTACCGTAGTCCGGAATAGCGGAGCTGCCGGGGACTGGGGGCCTGGTATTTTTGTCGTCTGTCATAGGGGGGGTTTTGCCATTACTCGCCACGCTTGGCATGCGGGTTGGCGAGCGCAGTGGGTGGCGTTTTCCGCAGAGGATGCTGCTGCCCATCTCTGGTAGTATTTCCCTTAGCCGGTTCTTACGGCACCCACGGGAAGAGAGGGGGAGGTACTATTCTAAGCCGGTACCCCACGGCAATACGTACACTTATGAAATTTGGCACACATGTTTAGATTAACATAAACAAGCTGGTATAGCTTAACATAAACAACAATTGTGCAATTCTGACAATATTACAAGCATACAGGTTGAATTGATAACCTCCTCTTTTTGGAAGTCGGTTATAAATAACAAGAAGAATACGAAAACATTGTTTTAACAAGTTTTTTTTTTTCATTAATAATTGTAAAAACACATTTTTTCTTTTTTAATATTCACTGCAACAGCTATAAAATGAATACATCCAATAAATATCTGCAGCACGTTTCGCGTACTCCAATTAAAACCCTCGTAATTTCAGTGCCTGCTCTAAGCGGTTCTAATAAATACGCGTATGTTTTAAAACGCAGTAAAATACGTTAACGGTTTCATAAAAAGTTAATGAAACGTTGACAGTTTATGAGCTGTCAGCGGATGTGACTGAATACTGTCAACTAATTAAAGAATATATTTTTTGTTACATATCGATCCGCCCGTTCCTATTTAGTTTTTTTTAATGATAATTATTATTACAAATAAAAAAAACATTTTTGACACATGAAATAGATTTAAAATCGACAACCATCCTCCATCTATAAGATGTATCGTATCCTGTATGTTTTTTTTATCTACATAAACACATATATTTATTCAGCAATTACTTCGCTAACTATGAATTGGTAGGTCATACTTTAGAGGTGGTCCCATATTTTTTTAATCAAAATCGGTTCAGTATTTTGATTTTATAACAAAATAACTGGAACAATATGTCACCCAAGTAAACCAGACCAAAGCGATGTTAAAGAGTTTCGTTCGGGTTTTTGGAATATCCACCATGAAATGATGACACTTTTTTAAACTACCACGGTCATTCATTAAACCACTATTATTATATTATTAAAGTTACAGAAAACTAAAAGAAAACACGATACATTACCACTCATGTTATATTAATACGACAGCGACAAATTTACTACATCCTGGCTCATATTAATTAAAAAGTCCTATGCTACTAAAATACATTATTTAGGTTGTATTACAATAAAGCGCTTGACGCGCTTTGTTTAGCAGCGCAATACAAACATCCATCACGGTAGGGTTTCGTTCTCACAAGCGCCACAACAATCCCGAACCGGCGCCATTTTTCAACGCGATGAAGAAAGCGAATCTACGCTGTAACATTCCATTAGTGCCCTGTCACACTCAAAAGAAAGGAAAGAAAAGCATGAAAGAGTAGAAAAAGTTTCGTGAACACATCGACGCAGTGGAACGCAGTGGCGAGGGTTCAAGAATGTACCTACAATATTTAACAGTGTCAC
Source organism: Lycia hirtaria (assembly GCA_947563715.1). NCBI lineage: Eukaryota > Metazoa > Arthropoda > Insecta > Lepidoptera > Geometridae > Lycia > Lycia hirtaria. The sequence continues at coordinate 43,779,493 of OX387379.1, forward strand.
TTAGTTATTGGTATAATATCAAAATAAAACAAGTTATTTAATAGGTTATTCTCCTTGTCATCCTTTCTCCCTCTTCCTTCTAATATCTTTCATTCTTTCTTACACATTTTTTTATGCATAGGGTTACTTTTCTATAACCCGAATTGTGGAAATACCGAATATCATTTCACGAAAACGTTTTATTTTTCTAAAGAGGCTATCAAATTCCCGAAAGCTCATTTGACAACTCGTCTATTAGCTGAATCTTAGTATCTAATACAAAACTTTATGTGTATAATAAAAAGAAACCTAACGAACCTAGCAATTAATATATCTGATAACCGAACCTTTCTGAATAAGAAGGTTTATGAATATAACAAACCTAACCTAATAACTGTTCGAACAAATGAAACACATGCTAACAAACTTTTCAACTCTGAAACCCGTGTCTAGAAAAACATCAGGCAGTTCTATAAAACGGATTCGGGCAATTAAGATTCAGTTTCGGATTATGGATAGGTTACAGGGTGGTAAATAAGCGGATCGGGATGTAAATATACACAATAAATATCAGAACCTACGCTATAAGTATGTGAACATTTATTTTAGTTTAGTTTAGTAAGAAGCTACTTAGTCTCGAGCACCGCCGTAAAGTAGCATGTCTGTCTATTTTCTACAGGATTCATTTTGGGGAGTGTGCGCAAGAGCTTCACGACCTAATTCCACCATCACCATTTCACTACAGAACTAGTAGAAAGTCGGCGAATTACCACGATATCGATCCACATTCTTGTTGCGTAGTGCACAAGAATGGAATTCTTTGCCGCTATCTCTGTTTCCCGAGACCTACAATCTTGGAATTTTCAAGGCTAGAGTGAATAGATATCTTCTAGATCGACGAGCTCCATCCTCGGCCACACCGTCGCTTAACATCAGGCGAGTTGGTGGTCAACCGTAGATATATCTTCTATTAAAAAAAAATTAGACATTTAATTATGTGAAATGTTCCTAATTTCAAGGGAAGGCACTGACTGTTAAAACACAGCTTATGCTAAAGTAACAGTCAGGGGTTTCAAATTATTTTAGTTGTATATTTTTGGTCAATAAACTACATTATTTTGTATTTGTATTGTATTTAACTATCTCTTGTAGGAACATTGACAAAATTAAGTAACTTCTAATGTTATTTAGTAAAATGTTTGGTGAAATTTCTTTCTTTTTTTCTTGACTTTATGTACTGCAATATATTGTCGAACGTGGTACGCGATTCCCAGTGACCCAGTTACGGTGTTTCGGTGTAATGGTCTAGTTCCAAGTGGCTCTACAATTCAGCTCAAAGCGTATTTGTGCAGCTGTTTACCCAAAAACCCTCTATTGTACCATCAGCCGCTGAATTCACTTTTATTTCATTCTACCACAGATTTTATGAAACTTTAATAAACGCGTATATGTAGTTTTGCTTTAGTTATAGTCAACTTTGTACAAATTGTCGTTTATGGACACGAGAGTTACGATTTATTCAAATTTTTGTTTCATTTTGTTCCGATGTCACACTATGGGATAAAAAAAAATCATCCCCGCTTTAAATGTATGGAAGATAGCCTAAAAAACGTATTTTCAAGACTATTTTACCATTTGTCAACGTAATAAATACTACAATTACTAAATTGCAAATTTCTAGTAGGTACCAATAATCTTGGACAGACGGAAAGACCGAACGTAAAAATGTTCATGAATGTTCAGAAGCGGAAAACGGTAAAGAAGTTGGAACACCTCCTTCTTTTATAGTATCCACGCAATCATCTTGATTGACGGTTTGGCAAATATTTTTTTTATTACTACTTCAAAGAATATTAACTCAAAAAATTCCTTCGAGCCGGATTTGAACCAGCGACCTATGGATTCCCATTGCAACCAACTACAGTCCACCGCTCTACCAACTGAGCTATCGAAGGCTCGAGAGTCTTCGCAAAAATCACGCATACTTCGATATTACGAAGTGAAAGGCACGTACAAACTGCTACTTAATCTATGCTGATCTAGTTTCCGTCATTAGTATAACTTGTATGACTTCTCGTTGACATACTAAACTTGATTTTAAACCTTGTTAGATTTGTGTATTTGTGTTATTTTAGTACATAGTTACGTTATAATGTTTTGACATCGTTAAAGTAGGAAACAAAACGTGTACTTACTTATCTTAGTAATTTCGAGTTGTTTTATTACATTTTTTACTATAAAAGAAAACATAAACATACATGTATGTACTAAATTACTATATGAATATAATCAAATCCAATAAAAAGTATTAGGTACAAGGTTCTCGCACCACAAAAATATTAAATTCTAATGTAAAAAAATATTCGATTTGTTTATTTTTACCTGATTTCCAAAAATGAGGTTCTCAAATCGTCTGTATGTTTTTTTAGGTGATCCCATATAAATTTTATCAAAATCGGTTCAGCAAGTACTTTGAATTTTACTAAAAACTGAAAAAAATACTGAAAATATTTCATCAAAGTAAACGAATTGCATATTTTGAAGTCAGTTCTATAATCCCGGATTTCCGATATACATAGTTGGCAACCGTAACTATATGATAATTAGTTTTCTCCTACTAGCATCTACCCAAACGAATCTAAGGATACTTTAAATATTATTAGGGTTAGCCTAATCCAGAGACAATTTGTCTATGGTTTAAGTACAAATAAAATAAAACACTACTACGACATTGCTTTCCTTCTAGATCGGCGAGCTCCATCCTCGGCCACGCCGACGCTTAACATCAGGCCAGTTGGTGGTCAATCGTAGATCTATCTTGTACAAAAAAAAAAACTTTTTCATAATTTTAAGCTATGCAATAACTAAAGTCCACAAACAAAAACCTAGCGCTATTCTGACTGCATACTCGACGCCCTCTAAAATTCTTTCCCTAAATCTTTTCAAGACAAGCGGCAATCCAAGATAACCGCGCCAATTTGCTAGCAACAAATGGCACATTCCAATACATTTACTCCAAACAACCTTTTCAAAATAACAGAAGAACATCGGTTTTCGGTTTTTCGATGAAGTTACTCAGAGAGTTATTGTGAAAAGGTACTAAAAGGGTGACGAGGGAAGTTTGCTAATGTACCGTCTCCTCCAATCAGGGTGTGCCTAGATTTATGGGTGGAAATAGGGCCGAATAAAGTATAAGGTGCTATTCATCAGAGCATGGGGGATTTGCAAGTCGCGCGCTTGGAACGGTGCCTCTGGTGATTAGTAGATCAGTTCTTTCTATTGTTTTCAAGTAAGGAACCCTTATAAATTCGCTATATCTGTCTGTCTATTTGTCCGTATGTTACAGACATTTTACTCAGAGACTACCTCTAAATAATTTCAATTTGGCAGCCAAAATTGTTCAGTGAACCACTACAAAAGACTAGAAAGAGGTTTTTATCGAGAGTGTTTTATGTATAGATATTTCACTAAAATCGGTTCAGTCGTTTTTTTTTTCTCAGGGGTTTTTGAGTTTACTAAACTTATGCTAGTTAGATTAAATTACAGCATTAGCTACAGAGCCCTAACGTATGCGTATCTCGACACGATCTTGGATACTCATTTAAATACGTCGGTGGGATTTTTAATCGTCGATTTAATCGCTTCTGAATAAAATTGATATATTTATTAGCTTAGACCACTAAAATCCTAGAAGCTGAGATATTATGGTACTAATAAAACATCCCGTGGACGTAAAGTCTAAAAACAAAATTTGCGAATATAGTGACCTGGGTTGACCGATACTCATTTATCAACAATGACGAGCTTAAAGACTTTGATATATAGACTCTATCGGCTTTACCGAAAAACGTTACTTAACGTTAAGCAATGCTTCACAAATTGTGTCGATTTCTTTCTGACACGTAATGACACTTGTGGAAAGAAGACAGATAAGGTAAGACGGTGATTAAAGTTAGGTAACGTTTTTCGGTAAGGACGTAAGTCGGTACGCTTAAGCTTAATTTAGATTGAGTAGCCTAGAAACGTCTATTTTGCCACTTCGAATTATTTTGAAAATCGAAATTATTTTAATCGTGTAAGGGGTCTAATTAGATCTCATTGAACTCGGGCGTTTTTGAGGACTGACGTGACATCCCGTTGATACTTTATCAAAGACTACGTAGATTTGTATATAAAATAGGCAGATGTATTTGGTAGATGTGCGAAATGAGCTTGCCACGATCATAACGAGTCGCTCTGTTGTCAGGGAGCTCGGGGCGACATTGTGATGATCTAATCCAAGAGCTGACCACGCAAAATTATTATAGTTATATACAAATAAATAATTGCCATTGATATGAGTCGTTTTCGCCGTGATCCGCACGGCGAAAACGACTCAACCAATTTCAAAAGATACTTTGGGCCATTCCACGGACATAGTAGACGGAGCATGCGACTTCATTTATATGAAAACCTTGCGTGCTACATTTTTGGTACCGACTGTGACATCAAATAAACGATTTTGTGATGGAATGTTCCATCCGCGCGTAATCTTTTCAACCCAATGCATCCGTGCGCTTGTACGCTAGTAACTATAGTTGACAAAATATCGAATCGGAAGTATATATCACCTGGAATTAATAAATCTTGTTTGATTATTTATCGTACTTGACACGCTACGTACATACACTTGGGGTATCTATAGGAATCATTCGCACCGCAGTGGTTAGAGCAGTGCGGATGGCCCCGCACTGCTCTAACCACTGCGGTGCGAATGGGCCCATTTAGAAACAGTACTTGGGCTATTCGCACTGTAGCTGCGGTTCGAATTGCTCATGGTGCGAAACGACTAAAGACCCAAAAAAACTGAAGCAACCGACCTCAAAATACGCAATCGTTTGATGAAATTTTTCCAGTTATTTTGTTATAAAAACCAAAGTACTGAAATGATTTTGATAAAATTTATATAGGAGCACTCCTGAACTATACCTATCAAACAAAAAGAATCATCAAAATTATTCTCAATTGGCGAAGTAATCGGTGAACAAACATAAAAAAAACATATAGTTAGATCATAAAATTATGTAAAACATACGATAAATAAAAAAAAAAAAAAAAAAAAAAAAAAAACTGTAAAAAATTGTTTAACTACTTATTAATCGACTTCCAAAAATAAGAAGGTTTTCAATTCGACTGTATGTTTTTTTGTATGTTTGTTACGCGAGAACTCCGCCAAGTATGTCTTTTCATGTTTTTTGTTTGTTTGATAAAACATACTGTTCATAAAATTTATGAAGGAACACCTTTGAACTATACCTACAGTTCAAAGGTGCTCCTACATAAATTTTATCAAAACCATTTCAGTACTTTGGTTTTTATAACAAAATAACTGGAAAATTTTTATTCAAGTAAACGAACTGCGTATTTTGAAGTCAATTTTTAAACTATAATTATAAGATATCCAGCTCCTAAACTACCACCAATATCTCACAAGAAGTCACTCCATCTCTTTCCTTCCGGCTCAAAACATCCATTTATCTCTGTCTATCGTATCGGACGGGTATCCCGGACAGAGCCGCGGGCCACACATAAATTACGTCTCTCTGTTAATTAGGGAGTGCATCATTGGAAATGGTGGGCTTATTTCAAACATCAAAAGGTTTATTTTGGTGTGTTTATATTTTAATTCTTTGATTAAAGATGTGTTTAAAATTTTACAAATGATTTCTTATTCCTTTGGATCTGTTTATAAAGGAATAAATTGTGATGTTATTATATAATATTTTGTAAAGTGGCACTTACAAATCATTGTTTCACTGGAATGTTATACAGGGTGGAAAGTACTGGAAATAATGTTATGCATTATAATTCACGCTAATTTATTTGTATAATAGGTAATCATTATAGTTTAAAAAAAGAAACAACAATTTTTTTTTTGTCACCAGTTTGTTTACTTATTTTTGTTTAACCGACTTCATTTCTCTTTACACACATTGTACGAGAGTTGTAAGAAGGCTTTTCAAGCTCACTAAAGTCTTCATGATTATACTTAAACTTTTTTCAAAAAAGGACTGTCGTTTAGGACAGTTGTCGCGTTACCTAACCAAAATTGCTAGGTTAAATCAAATCGCCGCTTACTTACACTCACTTTCGTCTATTCAGTATTTTTAACCGATTTCCGAAACGGAGGAGGTTCTCAATTTCAAGGAGGTTGGAATATTTTTTTATGTATGTACTATTTTCCCCATTACTCGAAGATGCCTGCACCGATTTGGAAAAATTTTTTTTGTTTGAAAGGGTATAACTTCCCAGATGGTCTCATAGAAATTTTATCAAGATGGGTTCAGTATTTTGAACTTCAAAATACGCAATCGTAAACGAATCGCGTATTTTGAAGTAGGTTTTTCAGTTTTTATTTTAAAACGATTACTTGTATATGCCCTTAATTTGAATTTAAATTCGCTTGTTTAATTCCAACCCTTATTATTTCCAGTAATTGTGTAGCTCAGACGTAACGTTTCTGCTCGGCTCACTCGGAGAATCATCAAAATTGTAATGAAAGTGTAATCACCTCATGAATATAAAGCAACTATCCAAGCTTCAGTTTGCAGTCAATCAAAAGTGGTTAATTATTCAGCTTCTAGTTCATACCAGTTTTGTTACTTAGGTACAGCTACTTAGATTACTTGCTACGCTTTGGGGCGTCAATTGTGTTTTTCGTTTCAGATTCATTGTGTATGAAAAAATATGTACGAAAAATCTTCCAAGTGCGTGTCTAGTTACGCGCAATGTTGGGCTTCGTACTTGCACATCACAATAATTCAAATTCTCCATCCTCTTCCCTCCTCTTGCATAATCTAAAAAAATGTAAGTAGCTAAAAATTCATATATTTTTTTAAAAGTTTATAAAAGGCACAAACCCCGGAGTCTATGGAGATTAATGTTATCAAATAAAATAAAAAAATGTTTTCTTGGATATAGGTACAATAAAAATCTTAGCTAAATTTAATAAGTATGTCTATATCTAACCGGTTGAGGCGTGCACATTTATAGTCAAGTTAAACAGTTGATTTTAATTACAAAACTTACATCAATATATTTCATGACTTAGAACAGGGCTTCTAAGTCATGAAATATATGGCTTATCTGACTGCGCGAAGAAGGGTTATGTTTTTTGAGTGTATGTATATATGTATTTTTGTGGGTATGTATGTATGTATGTCGCTATGTGTCTATATAAGCCCTTATAGCTTAAACGGCTTGACCGATTTTGATTGCGAGGTGTTGTTAGATTCGTCTTCACTCCCGGAGTGTCATAGACTATATTTTTTGTAATAGTAATGATACATATTTATCGCAAAATAAAAAAAAAATGCGTTTTTCCGTAACCTCCAACAAACTTTTTCATAATAAACAAGTGACTTTACTAGAATTATTCTAAAGAATGCGTATTTATAATCTTTACAGGTATTTTATGCATACTTTCTCTCAAAATACGTACCCTCAACAGCGTATCAAACGTAACGAAATCGTAAGTTATATTGCAAAAACCTGCCTTTTCTGCAGTCGGGTATTTTATTTTTCTTTTAATATAGTTACTTTTAATATAAAATTAATATAATATATACTTGTTTAAAAATGTGACGAGCGAGAGAGATAGCTGCGCGGTTTGAGCACAGCCTTAAGACACTATTCCAATGTCGGAAATAACCGCTCGAGACTACAAATACTAAATCTACTTTGCTACGAATACGGCTAGTTTACGACAAAAATAGTTCCAATATTGAATTTAACGCTACCGTTATTGAAACGTTTGTCAGCCGAAAATTGTCGTTTAGTTTGACGTTACAAACGACTGTTTCAATAAATGTGTACTCGAGCCGTAATTCAGAGCTCAGTGTTAAGTAACTTAAACGAGTATTTAAGTGCCACTAAGTTTGTATCGGACAAGGAGCCACGATACATGGATATGTCTCTTAGACATAATAACATGAAACAAAAAGAAAAAGTTTTACATGCAGAATGATTGTGCTAGTTTCAGATTTATTTCCTGACTGGTGAAGGATGGTGATGATGATGAGCCATTTTTTACGGATTGCAGCATAATATGAGGTACCGTTCGTTTTTTTTCAGTTATTCAATTGAACTCGGTAACCAATTGCTGTTGGGTATTTTCTATTTTCATAATATTACTTAACGTTTTTATATACTCTTCCGTTTTTCAAATACAAATAATTGTATTGCAGTTTGTAGGTACATTAAGGATCTTAATATGGAATCATAACAATTCTAGATGTTCCCTATACAAACTTGCCTCTCCAGCAGGCATGCAATACTGGAAGTGGGCTCACCGAGTTTTTTTTTTTTTTTTTTTTTTTTTTTTTTTTTCTTATCTGGGGGCACGGCCGTGCACCCGCCATGTGAGCCAGCGGGTACGGCCGGGACTATCTTTTCTCGAACACATTCGTCGGATTTTTAGACCCTCATAGCTTCGGCCTCGATAACACTAGAGGGTTCAAATTTTCAGGATCAAGTGTGGTCCACGGTCTTATAAAATGTTAAAAGTTTCATGTATCTAGCTTTTATACTTTCGATTTTATTAATACCTAAAATACGCCGATTTGGCACAAATTAATTGATGATCATAAAAAAGATAAAGTACTTGCTGAAGTCTTAGAAAGCTGAAATTTGGTATGTAGGCTACAATTTGCACACAAACAACAGAAAAATTAAGATATTTGTAACTTTCACCCTCCAACCCCTATTTGGGGTTATTTGGGGTTATCCCGTTCTCGTCATCAATATTCCAGGGTACTTCCTGAAGTAGTAGAAAGCTGAAATTTGGTATGCAAACAACCATGGCCAAGCCATGCTTTTTTACCAAGATTTAAGGTTTACAGAGATAAGTATTGTAGCCTTAGATTTTGTAGAGTTAGCGGCTTGGCTCTTCAGATTCAGTCAGATCTCATCTGATATATTTTTGTCAGTGAAAGTGGCATGACAATGCGACACATGGCAACCAATTTTACATGAAATGTTTTTGGTGGGATCTTACTTTCTTGGTAATGTTATAAAAGTACAATTTAATTTGAAAGAATAGTTGCATATGTATATAAAAACGCCATTATTGTTTGAGCTCTCTTTTTAAACGCATTTTACAGACCCCGAACGTACAGCCATACACACAATGATACTCAACAGCCATATTCCAATATAATTTTGTATATTTTTTTTTGTAAGATTAAGACAAAAATATCAAAATATTGTTTATCAGAGAGAATTCTCCGCTATATTGTGCGACGCTGCAGTCAACTGCGAAACGCGCTTGCATAGAAGAAGCTTATTTACTCGCAATTTACTTATATATCTACACCCAACTTACATATCTATCTGATTAAACCCAATAAGATAACGAATTTAAAAGTTTATGTAATTAAAGTGAAACCGGAACACTACATACAAATATTTGGAATATCTATATGTAACCAAGGAGACATATGGAACGTGATATTAAACAAGCATAGTTAAAGTTGGAATAAAAGTATATAACTACGTAACTAATGACATGATCACGATGCCAAATGAACTACGTACACAATATTCTTATTTTCTCTGACATACCACATCCATCCCAAGTGTGCTCAAGAGCATACCACCTCCAGTACTCCACAGGGCGTGATTAATGTCCCGCCGTAAGACAAGGGTCTGGACCGACCGCCGCTGAAGACAGCTATATTGTTCCAACTCTGTTAGTTTCCGGTGCTTGTTGACTCTTAAATAATCTTAGTTTAACTTAAGACGTGAGATTAAACCAATATCTATTTATAATTAACTAGCCGCGCCCCGCGGTGTCACCCGCGTAGTTATGAAAAACGTGATGATGATGATGATGATAAAATGTAGTCTATACCCTTATCCAGGTTCTACATCATTTCTGTGCCCGATTTCATAACGATTGAATTAGTTTTTTAGCCGTGAAGAGGTAAAATAAATCGCATTTATAATATTAGTTTTAGGATTATTAGGATTATTCAGAGTTTCTCTGAGGGATTGTATCCGAAACGAAACAATGTTTCGATTTTAATACAGCGCCATCTAGCAGCAAAGCTTGTATTATGGAAAGCAGATATTCATGAATGTCTTTCATATTATGAGAATATGTATATGCTTTTTAGGATAGCGTGTACACAAAGTCAACTAACATAAAATCCGATTGGTACATACGAATAAACCTTCCATCCCTTTGTAAGTACACAACACTTTGTTGTAAGTAAAAAGAAATTGTTTTTGCAGCGTTTTATATAAATATAGGATTGTTAAAAGGTCTAAGTCAGCAAGAAACCGCCTAAGCACCGAGGCGAGGCAAGCTTTTAAATATTTTCCCGCCCTGATTTATAGTCCGCCTTATAAAAGCTTCCCGCAGGGCGGGCGGGAGATTCCACACTTTTAGGCATTTTTTTCTTTAATAAAAATCGTGTCTTAGGTGTACGAGGAATTTAATTTTTCCACTAAAATTTTGTAGAGATCTTAATTTAAAAGTCTGAAAATTTTATCATCTCATGTTGTGGATGACTTTTAAACCACTTAGTCGCTTACTTGTTGTTGTGGTGTATGTTTGTCTATAGCTGCCTAATGCTAAGTAAATACTATGGGCTTAAACAATAAGCTCTGACGAAACGCTTTACCACCACTTTTATTATGATGTGTACCGCCAAAATGTTGAAGACGCTTCCTAAATGGGTCATTACGAATGGATATAAACTGGGTGTCTTCCAATGCACTGCGCTCGTCACTCTAATATTTTTTCCATCAGCCCTGTTTGTTCAAACTGTCCCACTATTGGGCGCGGGCCATCTTCTCACTGTGAGAAAGAAACTTTAATATAGATATATTTATTAAATCCTGTTATGCCTAGATATTGTGTAATGTTTCATAGCGTAATGTTATTTTAGCTATATCCCTAAAGCTACAGCCAACTAAAAGAAAATAACAGTACGGTAACAAGAGTATGGCCTTAGACAAAGAATATTACAGATCCCAATGCTTTACGTCCAGTCACAAACCCTGCATGGCCATTGAAACAGTTTTAGTGTTCCGTTCCGTTCCGTTAGGGCTCCATCCTTTTTCTTACGTGGGGAAATGCCCTTACAGCCCACACGGCCACTCGGATACTGAGGTTATGTGGGATTCGAACCAATGAGATTACTCGAACCCACTAAAACCCCACGGTGTTCCCTCTCGTCCGCTCGGTGCTGGGTACGTGGTAAATTTACCTCTATGATATTCTCCTTCCTTAATTTGTCTACACCTAATACAATGCTCGTGGGGTTTGGGTGTGAAGTTCTGATCCGCTAACCAGTTGTTGTTGTTTGTTGTTAAGTTGGTTTTGACAAGCGAGGCATCATCTTGAAGATCTTTCATTATAAAAATGCGCGCGCCCACCACAATGTAGAAGGAGATAGCGTATTCATACTGCTGAAAGACAATACTAGAGAGAAAGTTTCGTAGCAATTTGTTCTAAATGTCAAACAAAAATATTATTACTAAAATGTGAAACAAACAAAATATTTTATTAATTTTCAAGGTTATGTTAGCATGATTAGTAATTTAGTTTGGTAGTTGATATGGCCTAACATATAGCATTTAAAGCACCAAATGAAACATTACATTATTTGATTGATATAACTTATATACAAAAGAAAGGTTTGATACATTTCCAAAACACAGAATAAGATTTAACCCAAAATTTAAATTAAAATGAAAAAATTAACTAACAAAGGAATGAGGAAAATAGACAGAAATTGAAAATTACTGATACAAAGTGGAGAGCGGGTAAGCTACAGAACTTGTGCGGAATAGTTTCGGACCGAGTTACTTCAGACTTCATTAAACTTTAGCAAAACTAGAAGAAGGGATAATAAAGAGATAAAACTATCTTCGTAAAATGTAATAATTATTATCTTAGAACAATGGTTTTGTAAGTAGATGAACAAGATTTTCACCTGATAGTGAACGCTGGCAAACCGTAAAGTATCTTTTCTATTGCAAAGTTAGTATTAGGTGTGATTATGTAGCCTTATAAAAATCGTACTTGAGGTTATAAACAATCTCAAAAAAAAAGTTGGGCAAGTGCGTGTTGGACTAAGAATTTGTGAAATATTGCACGAATTAAGCGCGCTGGATGGATGGACAGACAGACACGGACATACATAAAAATACCCATACTTATTGACTACTGAGCCCTAAAATTATTATATCTAACGTTTTCTAAGACTTGCCAAAATTTTCTTATTTGTTTTAGGTATAAATTATTAAAAAAAAATGCAGTTAAATAAGGCAGACTTTACCGTGCTAAAAGTTTGGGAATTCAAGTTTTGAAATAAGTGATTATAAAAAGCAGTTTCACTTACAGATACATTTGTAAAATAAAGTACCTCTTATATATTGAATACTCCAATTTCAAAATAATGACTCAATATTTTTTTATTTTTTTTCATTTTCATTTTCAATATTGTGTAAAAACTAGATATTTTAAAACGGCAAAACCCTTTTAAAAGTCATAAGATAAAACTCAATTTTTGATACATGCAATGTTTTAGTGTCAATCTGGTATACCTACCTAACACAACTAACTGAATTAAAAACAACGGATAGCTCTAAAACGCGAGCACTTAACCAGTTTGTCACGGCTGATATGACAAATCTTTGAAAACATAACTCTTTTCAAAACCATGTTATTGAAAAAAAAAACTAAATATTCGAACACAAAATAAAACTTAAATGCTACTACGTAAGAACTATAGTTGCCTGTATCTGATTCGGATACGAGTAGTGCACTAGATAGGTGCGGCTGACGCACCAATTCTACCAATTAATTCGACTATTCCATTCGAATTACTCCTTTGATTCGATTTTGGAACACTCGCAGGCTTAACGTGAACATTTTTGTTTTTTAATTAATATTAAAACGCTACGTTTTGGTGACGTTGTTTGCAAAAAGTTTCATTTCGGTTTGGTGTTTTGAAGTATTTGATTCGATTTCGTCGGTATTCGTTGGTATACAATTTGATTGATGGTCTCTGCGACAGTTAATGGTATTAAGGGGTAAAGTGGCGACAACATTTGCTGGTAGATGTGGCTGGTAAAGCGATTATTGTTGGTATATTGAATGTATGTGATCGATCATTCTCTCCGAGTCAAGATGAAATGAGGATTATTTGATGGCGCTTGTTCGTAAATTGTAACGTAAAAGTTTATAGGTCGTTTGAAGTGAAGAAGAAAACTAATATTGATTATTTCATCTTGTAAGTAATTTGTTGTAAAATGTGATGGAAAAAATGAACGTGATGTTTTGGTTTGATCATTTTGCCTAACATAGGTCTCAATGGGTAGGTGTGAGCATAGATTAAGAAATTTTCGCTACCCTCTATAGATGGAATAATATACGGTATTTCACACCAGGTCCACTATTTATTGCCAAAAATATATGGAAATATATACATTTCTGACAGCGGTTATACAAAAAGTCCGTATTTTTATATGCGTCTTAGTCACTAGTTAGGCGGCGTAAAACAATGCATTCAATTATCACGTATTTTAACAATTAATTTATCTTCACGTGACGCCTACTTGACGCAACGTATGACCGGAAAGTCGGAATGAAGCGGACACGTTTTATACAGCTGAGTAGCGAACAAACAAAGTTTACTGCTCCTTCCCTTGTGATACAATTGAGTATATGTGACAAACAATAATTTAACAAGTAATCGTTTAAAAAACTAAAAAATAAACCAACTTCGAAATACACAATTCGTTTACTTGGATAACATATTTTTCCAGTTATTTTGTATTGAAAACCAAAATACTGAACCGATTTTGATTAAAATTCTATGGGACCACCTGGGAACAAACAAAAAAATAATATTTCAAATCCGTCCAGGTGTCTTCGAGTAATCAGAGAACATACATAAAAAATAATTTAAAAAAGTTTCCGACGAATTGAGGACCTCCTCCTTTTTGGAAGTTGGCTAAAAATAAAATTTCTTACACAAATATTGGTGACAATAAAAATTTAGATAGATACTTACCTGCTAAAACTTAGCTAAAAACCGTAGTTTTAAAATAATATTACTTTACAATTAAAATTTGAACTTACATTTTGGTATCACATAAAATTTAAAACTTGCCTAGAATGCTAATTACAAATGTCATATGTGTGAGTGTCTTACTATAAAGTAACTGTAAGTGAGACGTTCATGCATCTAGTAAACAATGCCGAAATATACAACCCTCCATTTCAAACACACCTTGGAACGCCACGAATGCACTAAGAACATTTCAAAGTACCCTCGGCTCAAAGGAATCCAACGTGGCGTCCATAAACGGCCCCGACTTCGGATCTGTTGCAATCAGCCAGTGCACTCGTAATCCAATGTTCCCGTCCGCGGAAACAGCCATAAGCATATTTCCAATCAAACCGCACACAGAAATCGAAATACATTCTCGATTCTTAATAAAATGCGTTGGTAAATTTCATATTTACCGCACTAGCGTTTATATCTATGCGATCGTGTCATTCAAAATGAGACTCAAGCATATTCAAATAAAGTTGAACATCGATTGGAGATTCGAGTTAGATAGGTTGTTCTTTAACGTCGGGGTGAAACATTGAATCGTGCCTTCTAGAAGGGAACACAAGAGTATAAATAACGTTGCACAATAAACTTGAGCTAAATCAAGGAGCATTGTCGATGGGGTCTTGTTAGCTCGCGCGACCGCTGATTTTTTATTTGATATCTCAATAAACCCTTGCGTTTGAGGGTTACAAAACTTATAAACCGGTTTTATCTCGATTTTTTTCTGTCTTTTTTCGGGTTTTTATCAGTCTTTTGTCAGGGTGTTTGATTTATACATTTATTTAGAGTTTTGTTTGGTTAGGTCGCGTAATAAAGTTTATTGGTGGTCGGGAATTTGAAACTGTCCCGAAGTTTCTGTGTTCGGTCGTGTTAGACAAAGGTTTATTTACGGCGGGACTGGAGCGTGTGAGAAGCTATGATGCTTTGGATAGATATACCTATCAGGTTGTTTGTATGCTTTATCCGGTTTTATGTTCATATTTTTTTTTACAAAAGTTTTTTTTTTACGCAGTTTTAGTTTTTAATTTTTGTTTATCGTAGACTACGTCATTAACAGACTTAGGAGGACCGTGGAGAGTGAAATACCGTCAGCAACCAATGCGATTTTATATATAGCGAGGTTATACTAATTGAATATGAAGTAAAAGCATGGCAAATCTCAGTTCTCAGCACTTTTTTCAGCACGAGGATAAGACACATGTGAGGCTTTTTAGTATCTTAGCCTTAATTATATATCTAGTGGTGTTACACTTTCTAAATACACAGGATGGCATTATCACTGTTTACAAGTCACGACACGCTTAGCGTCTAACAGCGATGTCCGACGTGTCATGACTGAAGACAAGTTGCGAGATTACCTTACTTTGAGGCTTGCCACGCTGAGCCGGGGAAAACCTATCTACTTATAATACATCATTGTCAGTAATCGACTATTTTATCTGATAGCCAAAGGAGTGACATTCTCTACAGTTTCATTTTTATAATTAAATGGACCAACGTTTCACCACAACTCATTTGATGGAAAGCGATGAAGTGGTCGAAGATGGAGCACGCTTGCCCATGATATACCTATCCACACAATTTTCGAACGAATTTTTGACGAATTTCAACTTGTCAATCTAATGACACCTGTCATTCTATTTTCTTTCAGTTGTATGATTAAAAAGCCTTAGAAACATTTCGTCATTCAAGCCAAGTCAGCAGTTATATATCCGACAATAAAAGTGGTGGAAGTCGTTGCAAACGTAACCCAAGTGCTCGCAATAAAATGATAATGCACCGCCGGCACACGTATCGCGTACGTGTGAGGCTGCACGAGATTGCACGAGATAGCTCGAGCCTGCACGATATTGCACGAGGTTGCACCTCGTCCGGGCGTTTTTTCGCGCGAATACCTCAGTTGT
Organism: Lycia hirtaria; assembly: GCA_947563715.1. Taxonomy (NCBI): domain Eukaryota; kingdom Metazoa; phylum Arthropoda; class Insecta; order Lepidoptera; family Geometridae; genus Lycia; species Lycia hirtaria. Next base: position 43,795,490 of record OX387379.1, read on the forward strand.
ATGGAGGCAGTATGCCGTACATCTATTTTGATATGATGTAGGAAGAAAAGATTAGAATGGATGTGCTTAGTTTTTAGTTTTTTTAACACGCTTTTATTAGGTCGACCAGTATGTAACTAACTATGTAATGAAATCTAAGGTGACTAATTTAACCATCTTCCAAGGATCGTAGCGTCATGAAAATTGGCAGCTGTATGTAGTTCTGATGAGCCGGAAGATATGAACTAAAACTTCATGATGGAACATTGTATCATAGCTGTGTTTGGATTTGTTAGAAAAGTCTTGTAATGAACTTTGACCACAATAATTTGTAGCGTGTTTTCAGTTTTTTAAACTGTAATTTATTTTTGTTTTGTTTTTTAACGAAATTAGAATGTCTGACATTAAACGAGCTACACAGACAGATTTTTATTTTTTATTCGATCTCGTCACGAGACCATAGATCATAGTATCTCTCTCCATAACTCATAGCGTGAATTTAAGCTTCCTTAAAAGTAAATGTAGTTATAGTAATAGTATTAATATAGTAAAACCAAATGAAGCAACCGGCTTCGTAAAGCGCAATTTTAGTTTTAAAATCTAAGCCACTGAACCGATTTTGATGAAATATGAAACCTATCTAAAGTATTTATTTCAAACAAACTAAAAAATGAAATCGGTTTATAAATGACAGAGTTATGCGTTAACAAACATAAAAGAAAAAATAAACAATAAAAACAGCCTAATTGTGAATCTTTTTATTTTTAAAGTAAGTAAAAAGTGCAACGGAATTGAGAATCTCCTCTTTTTTGAAGTCGGTTAAAAAGTACCTAAAGAAATAAAAATCAAAACGTCTTAAAAATTTACTTCAACCGTTAAAACTCGTATTTTTATAATGTCAAATAAGAAATCTTATTTCAGATCCATACATTGTGATGTGCAATCAAGAAAACTTATACTGCGCGTGACACAGCACGCGCGTTGTTGGTCGCTTTTATTTTTTTATTACGAAACAATTCGAATAAAATAATTGTCGTAGATCAATTTTGCCACCTCTATCGTTTCAGAGCGCCGTGGCTTGCACCTCACAACACTGCGGTAGGGAGTAGGGACGTGACTCGATTGTCGATTACGGTTATTTATCAGATACTTCTCGATTATCGGATGCGCTCGCAGCGAAAGTGCGATGCGATGTTTCCTTGTTCAACCCCTATGTTTATAGTCGACGCCTTGAATTTGCGAGCATTGAGATATTTTTCACTTGAGAATTAATATTTTAATCTATAAAATAACAATGTTTCTTCTAACAGTCAAGTTCTGATCCGTCTTTTTTTACTCTTAGTTTTCAGTTGTGTTACAAGGTTTATTGATAATGAAATATGTATATTATTATGAAGAATGTATTTCCGTGTTGTCGTTAAAACTCCATAGAAGCTTCCAGTAAAGTTGTAACTTTGCTGGAGCATGATTTGAGATTGATAATTACTTGACTCAGACTATGACCAGTAGTCATATGACTTGTATTATTGATGAAACTTAAACAAATCTAAGTACTTAATTGCGCAGATTTACAAGTGACGACATGTCAACTGTCTCTGTCTTTTGACATATGTAATTGGGTAAACTTACCTAAGGCCCAGACCTATCATATTATTATGGTGGTGTTGGTTATAGTAGGACTTTTACAAAGTTAACCTGAGGAAGTTTTTTTTAACTGAAAATAGGCTTACGCTTGACCGCTAACTCGGTGAATGTTGTAGCCTACTATGGAGCACACTTTACTAGAAGGAACCTATTTACTCGCTTTTGACACTCAAATAAGCAAAATACTTTTGCCAAATTCAGTCAAGCAACCTGATTTGATATGTAAAACTATATTGCGCTAATGCTTCAACACTAAAAAGTTACAAAGAAAGCATAAATTCCCAAGATACATTTTTTACATCAACATAATAATTTGATTTTAATGGCGACGCAACGCATTACGCATTTCTCCATATCATTTAACATAACAAACCCAACAATAAGCGAGTTCACCATTAGCCCGAAGCTTCCGACGTTTTCCTCCCTCAAAGCGATACCATCGTCGCACCGCGCGCACAACTGTCATATTACTTGAACGCAGATACGCAGATTAAACCCCTGTCAAGGCAGCTATCATAAATCAGAACTCACTCCAGCACGAATTATTTAAATGCCATAATGACTCATGAGCAAAAGTTAAGGGAGCACCCCGTATTTATCACACCGGACCCGAGCATTACGAAAGGGTTAATAAATGCCGGGACGCGGCCATTTTGTTTTTTATCATCGTACCGAATTCGAATTATGAACGGCGATTCGTCTGGATTTTTGAATTCTATTCGAATGATCGATTGTATTTTTTTTTTCGTGTGTTGCCAGTTGTTTGCTTTGGGTTCGATTTATGTACTGTCATTAGTCAAGATGTTAGTCAGAGCGTTGTTATTTGGTTTGGTGAGTTTGTGAACGAGCGAAAATTATAGTGAATTTATATCTCGCTCATTTATTGCAAAACCCTTCGGACATTGATTATATTATATTGAGTGCTAAAGATCGCAGATCTGTCAAAGTAGGTAATTGTGAGAAGGGTTAGGCCATAGTCTGCCACACTGGTCAAGTGCGGGTTGGCAGACTTCACACATCATCAAGATCATTGAGAATTTTCAGACATGTAGGTTTCCTCACGATGTTTTCCTTCACCGTTTGAAGTTGGCGGCAATCAACAATACGCACATAACTTCGAAAAAACAGAGGTGCGTGCGGCGCGATTCGAACCCAGGACCTGCGGATCGCAAGTCAGACGGTCTCCCGACTAGGCTGCCGGAAACTTCATGCGATTAGAACAATGAAAAGCTGTTATTTTTTTCATTTGTTAACGGATTTATCGCGTATCATCATTTTATTAAAAGAATTTATGATTACATAATTAAATGAAGTTATTATTAAATTTAATGAGTTGTTCCTTTTTAATGAGCAATAATCGCGAAAACCTAAGATATCATTAATTGATATTAGTATTATATATTTCTCCTATCAAAATATACAAATATGTAAAAAAAAAAAAAAAAACTTATAAACAAATTCATTTCTCACTTTTCTTATATCCCTAACTAATGTATTTTTATGTTCAAAATGGTTGTAATGCGTGAGAGAGATAGCTGTGCGCGTTGAACTCAGTATCGGAAAAAATGCTTCTGGTATCAAGTGAAAACAAAATGATGAAACAATGGCTTATTGAGGCGGTGGTGGTATTCTAAAACTAGGGTTGGTGAGGGAGGCTATTTGTTACAATTTGTCCGGCTACGGATCTCTAATCCCCGATGGAGTATTGGGAGATTTCGGACGACGACCTCAAGTCGACGTTAAGTTAAGCTGGATATACAATTGCCTTTTCACCTTAGTCCTTAACTCGTAAAGTCTGCAGTGCATTTAGAAACTGCGTGGAAATCCCGTTTTATCTCCTAGGGCGTAAGTTTCAAAACTGGAACATGATAAAGTAGTACATTTTTTCATCCTCTTTGAACGGTAGCTTCATAAAACAGTTACAAATATATTAGAGTCTCAATAATCTGAACCCCAGATAATACGAAAACCTTATATTATGTTATTATAACTATTATTTGATGTTTTTTTTTAAATGATCTATGTAATCTTAAATGTCTATGGTCTATGCCTCTACGGTTTGTTTTTTTTTTTTTCAAATTTTGTTATCAATCTGAAAATAAAAATATAAAAGTAAAATTTTGGGGGATAAAAGCAACTGGTAGATGGTTCCAACCATATAAAGAAGCCAGGGAAATCGTTCAAGATCTAGGGCGACGAATGCGAGAAAGAGGTCGCGACCCGAGATCTGGGTGGTACCTAGTTCAACAAATTTCCTTGGCTATTCAGCGCGGTAACGCTGCGAGCGTGATGGGGACTCTCAGATCAGGGTCTGCATGCGTGAGACTTGCAGACTTACATTAACATTAGTTAAGAATTAGACTTTAATTTATAATGTTATGTTAATATATTTAGTATGTGTAGGTATTTTATATATTGTTTCCATATTGTTTTTGTACTCTCTTATATGTCTATATATGATAATATGTATATCTGAAATAAATATTGCAAAACATCATCATTACCATATAAATGAAGAATGATCAAAATCGGTTAATATTATAAGTATAATCATTTTTCTCTTGTTCTATGAAAAACGCTATAGATAATTTGCTGGCAAAAGATCGCGTGACGTTTCTTCTAAGGGCCAGAGTAAAGTAGCTCTGTCTCGCTTTTTTAGGGTTCCGTATCCAAAGGGTAAAAACGGGACCCTATTACTAAGATTTCACTGTCTGTCCGTCCGTCCGTCCATCCGTCCGTCTGTCACCAGGTTGTAGCTCATGAACCGTGATACTTAGTTAGACAGTTGAAATATTCACAGATGATGTATTTATGTTGCCGCTATAACAACAAATACAAAAAAATACAATGAAATAAATATTTAAGGGGGCTCCCATATAACAATGTCGACGTGGTGTAATGGTCGACCAGAATTTATCATTTAAAAAGCACATTACATACATCTCAAAGAAAGCTCGCAAAATGATATATGTAATGAAAACCTTACGGTCAGTTACTAACGAAGACGTTAAACGCTTGGTATATATTTCTCTGTGTCAATCGCTTTTCCAATATTGCGTAGGTGTTTGGGGGGGAGCAGCCAAGACACACATGGAAGAAGTTGAGCGTGCTCAAAGAGCGTTACTTAAAGTTCTAATGGGAAAAGCTCGTCGTTATCCTACGGATAAATTGTATAAAGAGGCTTCGGTGCTGACTGTTCGTCAACTTTTTGTCCTGCAAGCCGTTATAAAAACTCATCGCCTATCAAATCCGCAAGTTCTGAACAAACGCAAAAGTATGCGTATGCGGAATTTATCACTTCCTAAAATTAATAGTATTTTCGCTTCCCGGCTACCTAAATATGTTCACATATTTACTTACAACGCTGTCTGCAATCAGATTGATATAGTGACTAGTTCTGTAACTGAAGTTAAACACAAAACACGAGGATGGCTGTTGTCTCTCACGTACATTCAGACGGAAAAACTGGTTAAGTACAGTGAAGTTAGATTTAAAGATGTTTTCCCACTAGGAAAATCATTTCTTAACCAGCCACAATGGCCCACATAGATACAAACTCACTCATCTAAATACATACATAATACAAACACTCTCTCACACACAATACAAACACACTCTCACACACAATACAATAGATACACTCACACTATACTTGTCACACATACACAAATCCTTATTATTATGAGATAGTTACTAAATATTATGAGATAGTTTAATCACATTTATATGTTTTTTATGGTCCTAACTTTTCAAGATTGATGTTACTTTAATTACTTTAAGATTCATTGACCTAACTCGTGTCACTATTTTATAATTAGTACCTGATAATTATTATATTTAGCAATAGATAATGTTAATTAACAGCAGAATTTAATAAATTTCATTTTTAATTTTAATTACAATAATTAGACTTTGACATGATAAAATAACTTTTATAATTGATAATAAATTAATTTTACACTGTATAGGTAAATCATAATATTGATAAGATAATGTGTACAAATCTCAGCGTTTAACCAGCCGGTACAGGCAAATGGGTTTTAGGGCGCCCAAGATACAGGCTTAGCCTAGTTTGGGGCCTGCTGCTATATTCTATCTTGTATTGATATTCAGTAAATATGTATTATGACCTTTTGTTAGTTAGAAAATTAAGCTTTTTTGGTAAAAATAAATTATTATTATTATTATTATTAAAAAAAAAAAAAAAAAAAAAAAAAAAAACAAACGTGGTCTTTTTTTGCTCAATTTTGCTCGATATTGATAACGGCAACAGGTAGACGCTTGAAATATTCACAGAATATTGATTTATATTATACACTTTAAAAATAAATAATTAAATTAAAATAAAATTAATATTTAAGTAGGGCTCCCATACAACAAACGTAATTTTTTTGCAATTTTTTATAGATAATGGTACGGAACCCTTCGTACCTTAGTCCGACTCGCACTTTGCCGGTGTTATTTTAGATATAAACGTATTGAATATACTTTTCATACTTAGTTGTATTTTAGGTAGTTATTATTCTTATAGCGTTTTTTTTTGTCTGTGGTTATTCTGACCCAAATAGTCTCTCAAACGTAACAAAAAAACACGTTTGTATATTTATTACAGTGAAAATAGCACCTGGGCCATTTCTGGATCAAGTAAAATATGAATCTAATATATCTCAGAGTGACTAGCACAGTGTATTAAATTATTGAAGTTCGAAGTTTTGTGTGTGAATCGCTTATCTTGGCACTCGGTTGTATATTACAATACTTGAATATTAAGCATCGATATCGATAAAAAACCACTACCATCGTTAAAAACAACATTGAAATATTGATACAATTTTCAAAGACAGTATAAAAACAACAATGTAATATTTTTTTTAAGAATCCGCAATCAAACATCTCTGTGCCTTCACGATCATGTCCAACAGAATTTCATTAGCAGAGCCCATAAAATACAAAACGTCGGAAATAAAGTAGGCACAGCATCCCTCACAAATCGCGCCATAAACGGCAATTAGCCCTACATTACAGCAATACGGCAATATCCTAGCAATATAATCGTTAGGCAATAAATAAAATTGATTGCCGGCCGCGCGGCGGGCATAAACTCAGCGGCGAGCAGGCGAGAAAGTGCTCTACAATAGAATGAGATAGATATAGGCGTTTTCTATAATACACTTTTGTTGTTTTATATCTGCTAAGCGTTATGTGTAGCTTTTTTAGGATTCCGTAATTCAAAAAGGAAAATCGGGACCCTTAGAGTATCCTTCGTTAGCCATCTGTCTGTCTATTTGCCAATATGTCTGTCAACAGCCTTATAATTATTTGTTTAATATCAAAACCTAAAGCCTAGCTTCTAAGTTAATAATGAACCCTAGAAATATATATTAATATGTTAAGAACTATAATCACAAATCCAGGACTTCTGCCTGACACAAGTAAAGCAGCTGTCCCTGTGAGAAGTAACACCTAACCTTATTGAGGATGGTTAGTTTCTTAGGGTTCCGTACCCAAAGGGCAAAAACGGGACCCTATTACTAAGCCTCCGCTGCCTGTCCGTCCGTCCGTCTGTCACCAAGCTATATCTCATGAACCGTGATAGTTAGACAGTTGAATTTTTCACAAATGATGTATTTCTGTTTCCGCTATAACAACAAATACAAAAAAATAGAATAAAGTAAATATTTAAGGGGCTCCCATACAACAAATGTGATTTTTTGGTCGATATTGATAACGGCAACAGGTAGACGAGTTATATTATTCACTTAAAAAATAATCAATTTCATTAAAATAAAATTAATATTCAGGGGGACTCCAATACAACAAACATGATTTTTTGCCGTTTTTATAGATAATGGTACGGAACCCTTCGTGCGCGAGTCCGACTCGCACTTGGCCGGTATTATTACTAGCCAGTTTATCCTTAGATTCAAAGTAGTCCTTAAATTTGGGGTTAACGTGACTCTCAGCAGTTCAAGATGGCCAGTTAATGGTAAAGACACATTTCGAAAAGTATAACTGACTCTTTTTGGCGGAGAAAAGGCAGGCAGGAGAAAAGGTAGTTGGAATGTGTGTCTGAACATATTGTTCCTGAACCAGTGAACCTGTTTTTTTTTGAGTACTGGAGACTTCGATGTTTGAAACAAATTCTCACTTGATTTTTGATTATTTTTTCAACAAATTATTTCTTCTCAAAGCAACAATTTTAATCTTTATGCACTCACTTTTATCCTAATCTTTCCATTGATTCATCTTTCATTCCAGTAGTAAAAGCTTTAATTTTAGGGTATCACGAAACAACTTTGCATTAATCATTCCCGAGCAGGTAATAATAACATAATGACGCTTTATAGACGATCTATAGGCGCTGTATAAACGCTTTATAGGGGGTCATTAGATGCTGTAAGGAATTTAGTGTAATAGCAGCGCGAGTTTCTTCAGATGATCCAGGATGTATTTAGAGAGGGCTGTAATTGGATAGGAGCGGTTTGCGAAGTGATTTATCGGTTTTGAAGAATATAAGTGCGTAAATTGTTATTAATGTGAAGTGGCCAAAACCTTGTCGATATATAGATAGGATATGGTTCCGTAGCTAATGTCTTCAATGAGTGAGTGAAACTCGTACTTTGTCAGATTTCTTATAATAATGAGTACTGTAATCTCGAATTTCAATTTGGTACAGGATAGGCTTTAACTTCGTATATTTATTTAATTTAAATTGATTTTAACTTTCCGTTTAAATATTCCGTATTTAAATTTTCACTTAGATTTTTTCAACATACGTAGTAGGTATGTATGTAGTATTCAAGTATGTCATAAAGGAACAACTGACTAATAATTAAACTACAATACAAGTAAATACTTCGATTTCTCAATAAAGGTCTGTCTCCATCCAATACCTATCATTACGTATTTCTTTCACAAAAAATATGCGGAACCCAAATAACTCAATCTCAAAGGGACGAGACCCGCGGATGCAAATTAGTCGAAAAAAGACGAAGTTTTGTGTTTTTTTTTTGTCGCAGATGGCTGTCGCGACAAGTCTGCATTGAATGAAAGTTTTCTATAGCACAGATTATGGAAAACATATATGGACAACTCTAATGAGAGCACAAACGTTGACTTATTCAATATTCAACGTCTTTAGTTAGTAATAAATTAAAATCTCAATGTCTCTTAAATAAAACTAAAATTAATTACTCCTCCCTATATATCATAATAATAATAATAGTAATATTTATGTTTATTTTTTATAAGTTTATATTTGTGTTGTAAAAAATTTAAAATTAAGAATGTAAATAAATAAATGAGATAATAGTAAAAAATACATCGTGTTACATCAATCATATAACCCGCTCCGTGCTGCCGTGCTAAGGTGCCCATAACGCTGACGGCATTGCCACCCTGGTTGTCGATGGCTAACTTACGCCAGGAACACGCCTGGGTAGGCGATTCCCGCTCTCATGAATAAAGAATCCTTATAAATCTGAAAAAAAAATTAGAAATTTTTCCCTTCGAATAGAAACCCTTCGTTGCTTCAAGTTGTCCATCTTAACTCTTCTAATCTATATCTGTGATATGTAAGTATTGTAAGTACATCAGTTGGCTTAGGTAATTTGTCAGGAGAATAATTCAGAAAAAAATATGTTGAATATATATGCCTTAGGTAAATATTTTATAGTGGATGGACACTTTAAAATCGCGTATCTAAGTGTACCACTCCCTTGCAAGTCATTCAACCGGTAAACAGTAGTGTGCAAACTTTACTGTGTTGCATTCCAAATTTTAGGGCAATTATTTTCCTGTCCTGTCCTTAGCAAAATGTGAAAAAAAAGACAACAAAAACAACATGATTTTATTGTAAGTAAAAACCTAAACACGAAACCAAATAGTGTATGTTAATATAATAAGTATAAAAAGATATCAAAATTATATACCCATTTATTAAATGACCCATAAGCCCACCCTGACAACTGCTAATACGACAATCTTCTCAGACACATATAAAATACCTACATTTCTGGTAAAAATGGAAAGCTTTTTTCACGACAATAATAATTTATTTACTCGATTCGGTCGCTCAAAACTAAAAGAGATAAATAATCAGAGATATCGGCATAAATCAGTGGATCGACCCCGAGTTTGACACTGGCAGGTGCGCACGCGCAGATGTTGCCTCGTTTCCAATGATTTAAACCAGCAAATTGTATCTTACAGACCACTTCCGTAGCCGCTTAAGCGTTACATTTTATTTATAATGTTTTGATATTTTAAGGTTCCATACTGAGTACGGAACTCAAATAAAAATCAATATTGGACCACTCCGTTGTCTGTCTGTCCGACTGTTACAGCTAATTTTCTTCTAATCTGCTGGAGCTATTTATATAAAATTTCGTACATAGGTATTTGAATTTCTGCGCCCCAAACGCAGATGACCACACCGTCGCTTAAAGATAAAGATAAAGATCATTTATTTGCAGGCGAGTTGGTGGTCAAGAACTATCTTGCATAAAAAAAATGAATAACGTAAATTAATTAATTTTAAACATGGGAGGCTCTTTTAGGGGACCAATATTGTTCCCCCACGGATTCGTCGGAAGCGGTCTGGATCTAACATCTTCCTTTCACTGGTATGAGGTCGTCTGTCTACCTTGTCACTGCCGCTTGTCAGTGCGTGGTCCTCTCTGAAGAACTATTTGCCTCTTGCCTTTGCTTGTTGCGCAGTGGAAGCGTGCTGGGCCCATAACCTGTTGGTTAGAGGGCAGAAAATGATAAATGCTGCAGTGATGTAGATTAATTATATATTTTTCTCAAAAAATCACTCACACCGTTCCGATGAAATCCAAATCAAAGAGAAGTTGCTAGCTAATAAAACAATATCATTGAATTATGACATTGACAGTAAAGACTTTTTATTCTTTTAACGTTTGGTTTACACTATAATTCCAACACCTGCCCTTAAACTAAACCTTAAAATCTGCCCTTAAATAGTGAAAGAATAATACATAAAACAAAGGTATGTTAATAGTTCCAAATGAACAATTTTATAGATGAATGAGAAAATACAATATATAGTAGGTAATGCATACATAGTAAGACAAAATACATTGAAAAAATATATATTCATTTGATGTATCCTAATGCCGGCTTAAACAAATTCTTGCTTGTTATATTATAGCAACTTTCTCAAACTAATTAATAAACTTATAGCCTAAGGTATATAGAGAATAAGGTTCATTTAATCTTATTGTCTAAATTTAAGTACATACCTTCTAGTATATCTTATAACAGAAAAAAAAACACAATAAAAAAAAATTAATAATAATTAACCAACATCTTTCAAACATAACTGAGACATAAGTGCATCAAATTTGTCTTTTGATAAAGGTTTTGTAAGTATGTCTGCCAACATTTTATCAGTTGAAAGATATATAACTTTAACCAAATTATTGGAAATTTGCTCTCTGATAAAATGATGCCTCACATCGATATGCTTTGTTCGTGCATGAAACAATGAATTCATGCAAAGTTTCTGTGCTGATTGATTATCGTTATACAATGTTGTTACATAATCTATATGCAAACAATCATTGAGAAAAGTTCGTATAAACAATGCCTCCCTACATCCTGCAGAAAGCCCCATGTATTCCGACTCTGTGCTACTGAGAGCTACAGTTCTTTGTTTGCGGCTTTCCCAAGAGACAACTGAATTGCCAATCTTAAAAATATACCCAGTATATGATCGCCTATCCACTTCACAACTTGCCCAATCAGCATCTACATATCCACAGACATCTAACCCAGACTTTTCATAAATTAAACAAAGGCTTACAGTACCTTTCAAATACCTGAGGATTCGTTTAGCAGCTTTCCAATGAATTTCAGAATAATAGTCATTAAATTGACTTAAATAACTGACAGCAAAAGTGATGTCTGGACGTGAACATATAGCAATATACATGAGACAGCCAATGAGGTTCCTGTACTCAAAGTTTTCTAAATTCTTTTCAGACCTTGTAAGTTTAAGGCCTGTTTCCATCGGAGTGTTGACTGGCTTACAATTTTCCATTTTGAATTTCGCTAAGACATTATTAATATAGGCAGATTGGTCAATAGTTATTCTGTTCTCTTCTTTACAAATTCTCATGCCTAAAAATTCGTGTATAGTACCTAGATCCTTCATATCAAATTCCTCACTTAACTGGTTCTTGATCTCTTTCTTATCTTCCAAAGATGTTGTCAAAAGTAAACCATACATATTTGTAGGATATAGTGAAGAAACTAAGGGCTATAGACTTATAAACCCAACACAGCCAACAACATGTATCAAAGCAAGAGATGTTGTTTTCTTCGAGGATAAATGTATTTCTGATTACTCATTGAAAAATTGCAATGTGTTAACATGTAATGATAACCAGTATTTAATTGAGACGACCAGGGCTGTCTCAGATAGAAGCACTCACAGTGAATCACAGCAAAGCACTCCCATAACAGTGCTATTAGATAATAATGAGCAAACATCTCCACTGTCTGAAACAATTAATATATCTGATGATGACTCACCGAATCAGCGAGTTTTTAGTACAGAAAATAGGAGGAGGGAGATGTACTTACCTCATGAGACAGATAACAATACTTCTACAACTTCATTAAGCACAGATGATCGTTTGGATATTACGTATGTTCCAGGACAATCTTCACTGGACAGCGACAATATATCCACCAGTACAATTGACTTCATCAGTGCAAATGAAGACAGCGAGTCCGGCTTTGTGGCTTTCATGTCAGGCAGCAGCAGTGATGAGCCCATGACAGTGCATGAGGCACTGAACTGTACAGATGGAGACCAATGGCGTAAAGCTATGCAAGATGAATATGATTCATTTAATAAAAATAACTGTTGGACATTGACTGACTTAGAAGAAGGAAAGAAAGCTATTAAATGCAAATGGGTGTTTAAGAAAAAGAAGGGCCTCAATGGAAAGTTATTGCAATACAAAGCTAGACTTGTTGCAAAAGGTTTCACTCAAAAAATAGGCATAGACTATCAAGAAACATTTGCACCAGTGGTCCGCTATTCAACTATAAGAATTTTATTTGCTATTGCCGCTGAATATAATTTAGACATTGATCAGTTAGATGTAAAAACAGCTTTTTTGAATGGAGACCTTTCTGAAAAGGTATTTATGGAACAACCAGAGGAATTCATTATAAAGGGACAAGAAAATAAAGTCTACAGATTAAATAAATCAATCTATGGATTAAAACAAGCAGCAAAATGTTGGTATGACAAAATAAGTGGAATTCTCACTGGAAAAATGAGTTTCCAAAAGTCGTCTGTTGAACCATGTGTTTATTTCAGACATCGGGATGGTAGACTTACTATATTGGCTATATATGTTGATGATATTTTACTTTTGACAACATCTTTGGAAGATAAGAAAGAGATCAAGAACCAGTTAAGTGAGGAATTTGATATGAAGGATCTAGGTACTATACACGAATTTTTAGGCATGAGAATTTGTAAAGAAGAGAACAGAATAACTATTGACCAATCTGCCTATATTAATAATGTCTTAGCGAAATTCAAAATGGAAAATTGTAAGCCAGTCAACACTCCGATGGAAACAGGCCTTAAACTTACAAGGTCTGAAAAGAATTTAGAAAACTTTGAGTACAGGAACCTCATTGGCTGTCTCATGTATATTGCTATATGTTCACGTCCAGACATCACTTTTGCTGTCAGTTATTTAAGTCAATTTAATGACTATTATTCTGAAATTCATTGGAAAGCTGCTAAACGAATCCTCAGGTATTTGAAAGGTACTGTAAGCCTTTGTTTAATTTATGAAAAGTCTGGGTTAGATGTCTGTGGATATGTAGATGCTGATTGGGCAAGTTGTGAAGTGGATAGGCGATCATATACTGGGTATATTTTTAAGATTGGCAATTCAGTTGTCTCTTGGGAAAGCCGCAAACAAAGAACTGTAGCTCTCAGTAGCACAGAGTCGGAATACATGGGGCTTTCTGCAGGATGTAGGGAGGCATTGTTTATACGAACTTTTCTCAATGATTGTTTGCATATAGATTATGTAACAACATTGTATAACGATAATCAATCAGCACAGAAACTTTGCATGAATTCATTGTTTCATGCACGAACAAAGCATATCGATGTGAGGCATCATTTTATCAGAGAGCAAATTTCCAATAATTTGGTTAAAGTTATATATCTTTCAACTGATAAAATGTTGGCAGACATACTTACAAAACCTTTATCAAAAGACAAATTTGATGCACTTATGTCTCAGTTATGTTTGAAAGATGTTGGTTAATTATTATTAATATTTTTTTTTTTTTTTTTTTTTTTTTTTTTTTTTTTTTTTTTTTGATGTAGATTAATTATATATTTTTCTCAAACACTTTTAATTTTTTTTTTTTTTTTTTTTTTTTTTTTTTTTTTTTTGCGTGCAACACGCAAGAATTGAAAATTATATATATTTTCGCCATGACAACCTCAGAAGCAAACGCACCAAGATTGATGCCCATGGAAAAATTGAAAGGTATTTCAGATTTCCATTCCTGGAAATTTGCCATGAAAATGGTTTTAATACATGAGGATTTATATGAATACGTGTTAAAACAACCCAAAGAAGACGACAAGATGGCATTGAAAGCATTGGCTAAAATATGTTTGTCAGTTCACCCGACTGTATACAGCCATGTCAGAAACGCAAAGACTGCGTATGAAGCGTGGAATAATTTGTGCACAGCGTTTGAAGATAAGGGGTTATGTCGACGACTAAGTCTGCTCAGAAATTTGTTTGGAATCAAACTGATTGACATAGATATGAACATGGATGCATACTTAATGAAAATCACAGAAATCACACAACAATTAAGTGACATTAACGCCAGTTTAGATGATGATTTTGTGGCTGTAATAATGTTGAGTGGATTGCCATCAGACTACGATCCACTTATTATGACATTAGAGAACAATAACACTCATCTAACAAGTGAATTGGTCAAGAGTAAATTATTATTAGAAGGACAGAGGCGGAATGAGACTAGGACCGAATCAGCTACTGCCCTATTTACAAGAAAAACATTTAAATGTTATAAATGTCAGAAACCAGGACATATAATTAGAAATTGTCCAGATAACAAGAAGACTTTGAAGTCACAGACTGAAGATAAAGCTTTAATTACAGCGCTATCAGTAGAAATTCAAAGTGAAGCATGGTTCATTGATTCAGCAGCAAGTAATCACATGTCAAACGACAGAAATGCTTTTAGTGATTATGAGCAGATTAATCCAATCATTGTAAATGTTGCAAATGGTGAAAAACTTTCCGCTGTCGGAATAGGTAACATAAAAGTCAACTTAAAAAACAGTGTAAAGACAATAAGTGGTGTCTATTTTGTACCAAATCTTAAAGCAAATTTACTATCAGTTAGTGCAATGACTAAAAAAGGCTTTCAAGTTATATTCAAAGAAAATTGTTGTAAAATAATGGATGGTGATATTGTAGTAGCAACCGGAACAATGCTTAATAATGTGTATCAACTAAACGCAACGTCTTTAACATGTACTGCCTTAACATCCTCAGAAAGTGCTATAGTTTCATCTGGTGTACCCATTGATACTCCACAGACATCCATTCAGACTAAGATTTCAGGAGCTGCAGAGGTAGGATCGGTGCCTTCAGCCTTAAATGGCTCACAGGAAACATGGCATCGAAGGCTAGCACACTTGAACTCAAGAAGCATGCATTTGCTAAAACAAGGTATGGTTACAGGCATTAATTATAACGATTCAAATTATAAGACTTGTATAGCTTGTGCAGAAGGAAAGCAGCCGAGACTTCCATTTCCTAAACAGTCTCAAAGTAGGTCTACAGAAATACTAGGTCTCATACATAGTGACCTAGCTGGACCCATGTCTCCATGTTCTCTCGGTGGCAAGAAATATTACATTACTTTTATTGATGATTGCACCAGAAAAACGTTTGTTTATTTTTTAACAGCCAAAAGTGAAGCATTTGAAAAGTTTAAATTATTTAAGTGTCTTGTTGAAAATCAAACAGGCAAAAAGATAAAAGTTTTTCGCACTGACAATGGTCGTGAATATGTGAATAATCAATTTCAGGCATACCTGGAAGAACATGGCATCGTGCATCAAACAACGGCTCCTTACAGTCCTGCTCAAAATGGTGTCAGCGAACGGGCGAACAGGACGATCATGGAAAAGGCACGGTGTATGCTCCAAGATGCCGGCCTAAGCAAGAATTTTTGGGCGGAGGCAGTGCAGACAGCAGTATACATCAAGAATAGATCTCCAACAAAAGCTATTATGGGCAGCACTCCAGAGGAAAAATGGAGTGGAAAAAAGGTAGATATCAGTCATCTAAGGATTTTTGGATGCATGGCATATGCATTAGATTTTCATAGAAAAAAATTAGATGTCAAAAGTAAACCATACATATTTGTAGGATATAGTGAAGAAACTAAGGGCTATAGACTTATAAACCCAACACAGCCAACAACATGTATCAAAGCAAGAGATGTTGTTTTCTTCGAGGATAAATGTATTTCTGATTACTCATTGAAAAATTGCAATGTGTTAACATGTAATGATAACCAGTATTTAATTGAGACGACCAGGGCTGTCTCAGATAGAAGCACTCACAGTGAATCACAGCAAAGCACTCCCATAACAGTGCTATTAGATAATAATGAGCAAACATCTCCACTGTCTGAAACAATTAATATATCTGATGATGACTCACCGAATCAGCGAGTTTTTAGAACAGAAAATAGGAGGAGGGAGATGTACTTACCTCATGAGACAGATAACAATACTTCTACAACTTCATTAAGCACAGGTGATCGTTTGGATATTACGTATGTTCCAGGACAATCTTCACTGGACAGTGACAATATATCCACCAGTACAATTGACTTCATGAGTGCAAATGAAGACAGCGAGTCCGGCTTTGTGGCTTTCATGTCAGGCAGCAGCAGTGATGAGCCGATTACAGTGCATGAGGCACTGAACTGTACAGATGGAGACCAATGGCGTAAAGCTATGCAAGATGAATATGATTCATTTAATAAAAATAACTGTTGGACATTGACTGACTTAGAAGAAGGAAAGAAAGCTATTAAATGCAAATGGGTGTTTAAGAAAAAGAAGGGCCTCAATGGAAAGTTATTGCAATACAAAGCTAGACTTGTTGCAAAAGGTTTCACTCAAAAAATAGGCATAGACTATCAAGAAACATTTGCACCAGTGGTCCGCTATTCAACTATAAGAATTTTATTTGCTATTGCCGCTGAATATAATTTAGACATAGATCAGTTAGATGTAAAAACAGCTTTTTTGAATGGAGACCTTTCTGAAAAGGTATTTATGGAACAACCAGAGGAATTCATTATAAAGGGACAAGAAAATAAAGTCTACAGATTAAATAAATCAATCTATGGATTAAAACAAGCAGCAAAATGTTGGTATGACAAAATAAGTGGAATTCTCACTGGAAAAATGAGTTTCCAAAAGTCGTCTGTTGAACCATGTGTTTATTTCAGACATCGGGATGGTAGACTTACTATATTGGCTATATATGTTGATGATATTTTACTTTTGACAACATCTTTGGAAGATAAGAAAGAGATCAAGAACCAGTTAAGTGAGGAATTTGATATGAAGGATCTAGGTACTATACACGAATTTTTAGGCATGAGAATTTGTAAAGAAGAGAACAGAATAACTATTGACCAATCTGTCTATATTAATAATGTCTTAGCGAAATTCAAAATGGAAAATTGTAAGCCAGTCAACACTCCGATGGAAACAGGCCTTAAACTTACAAGGTCTGAAAAGAATTTAGAAAACTTTGAGTACAGGAACCTCATTGGCTGTCTCATGTATATTGCTATATGTTCACGTCCAGACATCACTTTTGCTGACAGTTATTTAAGTCAATTTAATGACTATTATTCTGAAATTCATTGGAAAGCTGCTAAACGAATCCTCAGGTATTTGAAAGGTACTGTAAGCCTTTGTTTAATTTATGAAAAGTCTGGGTTAGATGTCTGTGGATATGTAGATGCTGATTGGGCAAGTTGTGAAGTGGATAGGCGATCATATACTGGGTATATTTTTAAGATTGGCAATTCAGTTGTCTCTTGGGAAAGCCGCAAACAAAGAACTGTAGCTCTCAGTAGCACGGAGTCGGAATACATGGGGCTTTCTGCAGGATGTAGGGAGGCATTGTTTATACGAACTTTTCTCAATGATTGTTTGCATATAGATTATGTAACAACATTGTATAACGATAATCAATCAGCACAGAAACTTTGCATGAATTCATTGTTTCATGCACGAACAAAGCATATCGATGTGAGGCATCATTTTATCAGAGAGCAAATTTCCAATAATTTGGTTAAAGTTATATATCTTTCAACTGATAAAATGTTGGCAGACATACTTACAAAACCTTTATCAAAAGACAAATTTGATGCACTTATGTCTCAGTTATGTTTGAAAGACGTTGGTTAATTATTATTAATTTTTTATTGTGTTTTTTTTTCTGTTATAAGATACTAGAAGGTATGTACTTAAATTTAGACAATAAGATTAAATGAACCTTATTCTCTATATACCTTAGGCTATAAGTTTATTAATTAGTTTGAGAAAGTTGCTATAATATAACAAGCAAGAATTTGTTCAAGCCGGCATTAGGATACATCAAATGAATATATAATTTTTCGAAAAATAAAAAAAAAAGAACAAAGAACAGGTAGTAAGTCTTGCCTATAAGTTCACTGTGCTATGTGCGATGCCCACTGCCACTTCAACTTGCTAATCCGCTGAGCTATATCGGTGATTTTCATACATCCACGGATCTCTTCATTTCTAATTCGATATTGCAGAAAGATTCCGTGCATATTGCGTTACTTTGACCTACCTTATAAGGTCCATATCGACTGCCAACGTTTCACAACCATATATCATCACTGATAAAACACACTGGTTGTATACTTACAGGCATTGCGGTATACCTATTGGACGCAAAGATGTTTTTTAATTTCCTGGCCCAGTCTGCCTAGCTGCGTTAGAGTATAATATCCTTAGTACATTACAGTGTTTTTTACTACTAATAGATAATCTTTGGAACTAAACCGCGGAAAACCGGACAAATAGATTGACAGGCTGACGAACGAACATGGCGAAACTATTAGGGTTGGTTGTTGACTTCAGCTCCCTAAAAAAGCTGGCTGTATTTAGCTGGTGCGGTGGTCTTACTCGAAAGTTGCCCACGCCCAGCAGTTTGAAACTTTATACAAACAGATCGGATATACAAAAAAACTGTATCCAATTTTAATCCTACATTTCACTAATTAATTAACAAAACGTAAAAATCCCGTCACTTAAAAGTCAACCCTGCGCCGCGGTCGGCGCTTAAAAAGCACCAATGAAATCAAATGACATCTTAAAACAAGAGGAGACGATACGTCCGTCAGTGTAGCGACGGCTTTAATTAATTTAATTGCACGTATATTGCTGCACTCGGGACTTTTTATTTGGATGCTATTTAACTGCTCAGCAAAATTCCTAGATGCATATCAAATATTAACAATTTATTAGTAGAATAATAAAATCTGACTATAAAATATGACTTGCATACATTACAATCATTAAAAATAGGAGAAAGTATGAGAAGCATACTCAAATCCACCCAAAAATAGATACAATATATTTTTAGAGCAATAAATTAAATAAAATACATCATCATCATCATCATCTCAGCCATAAGAAGTCCACTGCTGGACATAGGCCTCCCCTATGGATTTCCAAAAAGACCGATTGGAAGCGGCTTGCATCCAGCGTCTTCCTGCCACTTGTATGAGGTCATCTGCCCATCTCGTGGCTGGTCTTCCTACGCTGCGCTTGCCGGTGCGTGGTCTCCACTCGAGAACCTTTCGGCCCCATCGGCCATCAGTTCTACGTGCTATGTGGCCTGCCCACTGCCACTTCAACTAAAAAAAAAAAACTAATAAAACTAATAAACTAATAAAATACATAACAAAAACCTATTACGTACATAAGAATTCTACTAAAATAGTTAAATAAATACAATTTTTAATTGCTTTAATTTGAAACTTTTCCCGCGCTAACTTCAAATTAGAAAGTATTTGGATATTTAATAGGGCAAAGTAATTAAATCTTTGTAAACAGAAACCTTATAGCCTTGCTGAGAGTATTTTTGTATATAAGATATTTAAGTTTTATTTTGTACTACTAAATAACAAGACGACAAACAAGCTTGATTGATGTTAAGCGCCACGCTTATCTGCAACAGTCAAATTCCACACAAAACTGTAGACTTAAACAGTTCAAAACCTTGTGTAGCAATAAATTTTGATTTAGTTAATATTTAGTTCATCCTAAGCTTTAAATATACTTAGCATATATTTTGATGCGCATTAACAAATATTGATGGACCATTAATAACTTAACCTTTTATTCCCCGTTTTGCGACGGAAACGTAACTACGTTTTAGCTTTCGCAATAAAAATTAAAAGCGTCTAGTGAAATAAACTGTGATGAAAGCTCGGAACGGGATTCGAATTAACGCTACAGCTTGCTAGAACGCGTATACAAAGTAGCCACAGATGTGTATAAATATTAAATAATATAACCGACCAAATGTGTGTCGGGCTACTCACAAAGTTGGATTCCGTAGTTGCAGAATACAACTTAAATGAGAGTGGGGTATAGATGAGAAAAAAAGTCTGACTTTAATAGTCCGGATTACTAAATTGTAGTATACGCTTCCTGGGTGAGCTTACCTATCCGAGAGATATAATCTGAGTGTCTTTGAATCAAGCGTGAATCGGTTTCACAGACATAGAGATCGGTTTCATATATTCCACGTTCTATCGCAGACCGCCACGTGGCCTGGTATCAGGTGAGTTGGTGGTCAGAAATACCCATTCATGCTCACCCCAGAGTTACTCTAGTTCAACCATGGAAATATAGCTTAATGAAAAACCAAATACTAAAATGTATATTTAAAATCCGATCTAATTCCATCCTTGTCATTTCACTACAGGACTAATAGAAACTCGATTTACCACCCATATCTCGTTGAAATGCCAAAAATCCATACTCAGCGATATCGGTCCACGTTATTGATACGTACTGCACAGGAATGGAATTCTTTGCCGCCATCTCTGTTTCCTGAGACCTACAATCTTGGAATTTTCAAGGCTAGACTGAATAGATATCTTCTAGATCGACGAACTCCATCCTCGGCCACACCGTCGCTTAACATCAGGCGAGAGTTGGTCGATCGTAGATCTATCTAAAGAAAAAAAAAAACTTTTCTAAAAAAAAAAAAAAACTTTTCTTCGTGTAGATATATCTATATCTTAAAATTAACAATCGCCGTATATTTCTCTCACTTGTATATAAGTCAATGGGAATGCCTAACCTACCCTGTAAGGTTTTGATTTACTTGCGAGAAACTTAAAAAAAATAACTATTTCTAAACATTTTTAAATAAAAACTACGGGTCACTCACGTCTTTTTTAAGCCGAAATATTCGACTATAGTTTCAACCGCATTCGGCGGTCTTTTTCAAAGGAGCAGCGCAAACGTCACTCTCGGTCGGTAACGCGCCTTGCACTGTGACGTGCCGACCCACGTGCGTGCGACGTAGTTTTTATTTAAAAATGTGTGAAAACCACGTTAGTTTCCATAGTAAATAACTATTTCTCTTTACTGAATTGACTTACAAACTTGATTCCAGGGATTAGAGATCTACTGTTTTAATACTAATTTCATACTAATATTAATCTAATAGTATAATATTAATTTGATACTTACACGCATTTCTGAGACTTTTCTCAGGAACGCGAGGAAGTATCAAGATGATATTTGCAGACGGACACAGACAGACAACGTCAAATAATGGTTCCGTTTTTACCCTTTTGAGGTACAAATATGTAATAAAACGATCCATCATGTTTTTTCCACTTTCCCGCCAAAACACAACTGAAAATCAAAACATTCGTAATCCACAACGATCCAGATGAAATCTTTGCCATTAATTTTTATGACACTTTTACGGAGAGCTTAAAGTTGAAATCTCTAGGCGAGTAAGTGAGATACCTAGTAGATATACGGGAGACGTGCGGAGACTACATCCTAGACTAGACTAGCCCGGGGTGTACCAACACTTAATATCACTCTGATAAAATTGAATTACGTCGTGTCGCCTAACGTAGAAAAGCGTGGGAGGGTTAGCAAAAAAAATATAATTTGAGTTTTTAGCTTATAACATAAAACACTTGACATGCGAGCAAGTACACAGAATTTAGTATTGTATACAGTCACCAGATAGTATTGAAATGAATCAAAGATGACAATATAAACGAATAGTCAGGATGGTCAGGATGGTCAGAATGGTGCAACTCGTATGTATTTTTTTTTAAATATGTAGGTTGATTGATTTGTTATTGAGTAGGTGTAGATATTTAATTAAGTTTAGTGCAGTGAATGAGCACCTCCACAAACCATTTGTGGTTTTCAGGTGTTAAATATGTGTATATTATGTTAACCTTTGTAATTATGATAAATAAAAATAAATAGTAAATTTTCAGCCATTGATCACTCAATCAATAAGTTAAGATTCGAGACAATTTCATGTTCTCTAATTATGAGCGTTAAAAGGAGCTCAAGATCACGCAACGAGCCCATAGAGAGGGCTATCCTCGGAGTTATCTCTGCGAGATCGAATCTGAAATGAAGATATCCATAGACGTACGAATAACGTCTGTGCGTACGAAAGTCGCCGACTTAACACAACGGACTAGCAAGTTGAAGTGGCAGTGGACAGGGCACATAGCACGAAAAACTGATGGCCGATGGGGCCGAAAAGTTCTCGAGTGATCAAGCACCGGGAAGCGCTGCGTAGGTAGACCAGCCACGAGATGGACAGATGACCTCATACAAGTGGCGGGAAGACGCTGGATGCAAGCCGCTTCCAATTGATCTTTTATTCACATAAAACACAAGGCCATGTCTACGACACTGCCACACCTAGATTTTTTTGCTAACGGTACTGCAACCTGGAAAACTTTTCATGCAATGGGAGTCTTTCAGTAATATTTTTATGTTGTATTGATTTATGTAGCGTACAGTTCATATTTATATTCTTGTAATTCTCAATTTTCTTTAAAATAATTCGTTTCGAATCACACTAATGCTGACAAGCTAGGTATAGGTTGAAAAACTAAAACCTGACTATAAACTTTATTTAGTACAAGCTGTATATGCGACATCGTATGCGTTTTGCACGTGAATCTAAATCTGTGATTTAGCAAACATGGTTATTTCGTTTAATTTTCAAATTAACTTGACTAATATTACATATACTCTACTATCTTAACTAATACACAATATAGCAAACAGACAAAAAAAATAGGTACTTTCTAGACGAGCGCGCTCCATCGTAGATCACAACGGTCGCGAGTTGACGGTTAAGCGCAAGTCATTTATTGAATAGATATTACATTAGTTAAAAGTATGCTAGATTTTACTTTGTTTAAAAAATAAATTACTGAACTGATTTTGATGAAATTGTAATTTCTATGAAACTAATATGAAAGTACCTATACCTTTAAAAAAAAAAAAAGTTTCAAATCAGTTTATAATTTTTTTATTTTTTTGCAATTTTTTAATTTTTTTACTATTTTATTTACATACACAGGTAAATGAAAGAGGTATGTGGACACAAACAAAAAAATACGGCCGAATTGTTGACCTCCTTCTTTTTGAAGTCGGTAAAAATAGGCTCACAACAAAATATAGCCATTAAAGGTACGTGTCCAAACCGTTTTGTGACATAAAGTGATTTTACAAGAATTTTATTATTATTCTAGGGATTTCTCATTTCTCTAAATGTTTGATTGCTCTAACCATAATTTCTCCAGAAAATTTCTCAACATCACAATCAGGTTTAAAGGTCCCTAAAATCGCTCTTTTGCAGTCGGGTATTTTGTTTTTCTTTTAATAAATAGAAAATGTTTTCTGAAAAGCTCTTTAACTTCAATGAGATTTTAAATCGCGACTATTATTAAGATGGCATTTGTTTAATTTAAAAAGTTTAAAAAGCTTGACATATTAAATTGTTCGAAATAAACCGTTGTTATAGCGAAAAATAAAATGTTTTTTTTTCTTTATCCTTCTTTTATCTCGGGCTATTTTCTTGTGAACACGACGACGCGGACGGCACGGCGACGGGAGAATTGTCTCAGTTTTTTTCTTAATTTTCTAACTAAGTTTCCAATTTGTTTCTATTTCTGTTTAAAGTTTTTTAATCATTTACGAGCGGAGTAACAGCACTGGAGCTATTGTACAGTGCCGAGCCGTCGAGATGGCACGTCGTAGACTAAACTATGTTGTAATCTCAACCTGACAAAAGTTTTCTATAGCCGTCAACATTTACAACGTGGAGCGCAATTCATTTTATTTATCTTCCAACCATGGAGTGAAACGTGAATATCTTCACCGTTTCATCCCGTGAGTGAAACACATAAGGGAAACGGTGAAAGATCAATTATTTTTACCTAATGTTATTATTATTTTTGATCTTATTTTCATTGATGGACTTGAGCTTGATCGCCATGTCATTCCACTAAGAAATGTTGTAGAGAAAACACAGATGCATTGAACCGTAGACATCATCGGTGACTTTGGTACTTTCGTAGACGTATAAAAGTCACGAGCAAAGGGCAGGCATCGGTCATCTATTCTACATACCACATAGAATTGCTGGCCGATGTGGCCGTAAAGTTTTTGAGTGGGCCCATGCATCGGCAAGCGTAACGTAGAAAGACCATGCATCCACGAGATAGACAAATGACCTCGTACAATTGGCATGTGGTGATCGATTGAGACAACATACAGCCTAAGCCACTGCTTCTAGATACATCACATTTGAAGCACGTCTTCCTTGTAATGTGTACGTATCCATTAAGGAAGGATTTCTTGATTGGAGATTCAAACGCAAGACGCAAGTCGACATGTAAAAATATCAACTTAACGCCCCGTTGTTCTAAAAGTAAAGAAATAAAGTTTGTATTAAATAGTAAAAAACCTTATAGAGTAACTCTTTTAAATTTCAAACAAACCGTAAAAATAATTGTAATTATACAAGCATAAATATAAGTAATATGTAACTTCAGCTAAAATATCCGTCCTAAAAAGTCAAAATGGCCGTCGCCAACATGCTACATAAAATGGCGGGCTGTGTATATTGTTTCCGCAAGAAGTTTAATTGCGTCTCCCGTGTGGACAAGACAATTACTAAGGTTTTTATTTGTTAAAACGGTTGCGTTTAGTGCCTGTCTTACGGGATCCATTTATTTTTGTACGGCATTTTACGAGTGTAATGAAAAACATGCTGATGACTTTTTTGACATAGAGTCATAGATAATAGATATGTATAACCAAAGCATTTGTGTAATAATACATTAAAATTTTACTTGGTCAGGAGACGTTAAGTTTAAGCTTACATCATTTTATGATGCGACTTTTCTTACACTTTACAGTATACCCGAAGTCACCGACATAGTACAGCGAATTAGCAAGTTGAAATTAATGGCAGCGGGCTCGCCACATAGCACGTAGAACTGATGGCCGATGAGGTCGAACAGTTCCCGAGTAAAGACCATGCACCGGCAAGCACAGCGGAGGAAGAAGATCTGTCACGAGATGGACAGATGACCTCATACAAATGGCGGGAAGACGCTGGATGCAAGCCGCTTCCAATCTGTCTATTTAGCAATCCATGTGGGAGCCCTGTGCCCAGCAGTGGACTTCTTATGGCTGAGATGATGATCATTTTGTTGAGATGAAAATATATTTAATACAAAATACAATCAAACGCAAAACTTATGCTTATTCATGGACTGGCATTTACCGTTCCAAAACGACTTAATTCAAGATAAAATAGCATAAGTCCAGGGGGGCAATTCAGTTATTCAAAACCGATCTGTGACTGTACCTTTTGCGAAGCATTTCCTGTCGGCTGCTATCATTTTTTGATTTAGTAACGAGCGAAGGACGTGTTACGTTTCATCAAATGTGTCAATTGTATGACATAAATGAGACTGAATCAAAAAAACTATGGCGGCCGACGGGAAACGCTCCACATATGGTTCGGCTATGGAGCGGTCTTGAATAACTGAATTGGGCCCCAGGATCTTAATTCACAACAATCTAAATTGCAAAATCTAAGCTCCTACCATAAATCATACAATTGTATCGGAAGTCAAGGAGGGGTCTAATAAGCCCACACTCTCCCAGGCTTAAATCTGTGCCGTGCCATCTAATCATGGGGTTTGTGGAATTTAAATTCAGAGGACATTGCCCTAGAAAATGACAATGTTTCTTGTCTAACAGAGATATATTTGTTACCTATGTCTAATTTAAATATGCATGAGCGCGTGAATTGGACAAAATTGGCATGAGTGGGTTTTTGGTAGATCTTGTACCGGATTCCGGCACAGCTAGATTAGGGTTATGATTTTGCAGTTTCTAATGTCTTTTCTAGCAGTTTGTAGTATAAACTACTCACTATCGTTGCTGTAGAGTAGACCAATAAAGGTCGCAATAACTTGCAGCGGCTTCTCTTGCGTGTGCTTCTCTTACCTCATTTTTATATTAGAAACTAATCATACGATTTTTATGAAAAAAGTGGTATTCTATTTGTCTTACTATCATCATCATCATCTCAGCCACGAAGTCCACTGCCGGACATAGGCCTCCCCCGTGGATGGTCACTATGATCACTATCTATGGGCCTTATAAGGAAGCTCAAAGTCACGCAACGAGCTATGGAGATGCTATGCTCGGGGACTCTCTGCGAGATCGTATTAGAAACGAACAGATCCGTAGACGTACAAAAGTCACCGACATAGCACAGCGAATTGTTAAGTTGTCTTTTTATAATCAACATTTATTATTTACTGTTATGATGGTACTATGAAAATATAAATTATTTATAATTTTTGCCAATTAATAAATTGTTAACATATATCGAACCGGATCTGAATTATTAGAGAATCAGCCCGTTGATTGTTCTGCAGATTTATGTTGAAACAGTCTTTTTTTCTCCTCCAATTTAATTCTAAATGACCTCCGCCATTCCGAAGTACTCTTATAAAAACCAAATAAGTGCTAACGTCTGCAGAAAATTTCATTTTAAGTAAAACGAAAGTACTCGAGGCCTATTCTCGGCGGCATAGCGTGGATATCTTAGGCTAGGAGATAACAATTTATTTTATTGCTGTAAGATTTATTTTATTTGTTAAAATATTTATTTTGTTGTTATTTTCATGCACATAATTTTCCCAGGGTGCGTAACATTTTAAGATTATGTGCGCAAGGATTTTTTTGTTATCAAAAATAAACTTGCGCTTAACCGCCAACTCGCCTGTATTAAACGACTGTTGCGGTCTACGATGGAACGAGCTAGCCTAGATGGAACCTAGAAACAAACCTAGGAATAAAGGCCCATTCAGGAAGTGTATTCCTCATTTTGACGTTATGCACAATTAAAGTGGCACTAAAGCATTTCGCATGAGTTTTTGGAACATCCACCATGAAATGATGACGGTTTTTCGTATTTCTAGCCGACTCAACAAAGTCTTATTGCTCTTGCTTATATGTTTTTCTGTCTATTTGTCCCTCTGTCGCAAGTGTAGTGGTATTTTGATAAGTTTCGAATTTGGACATATCACTTACATTGGGGAGTCTTAATTGATTTGGCGTCTCAGGAAACTTGTGCTGTATTCACGTAAATTAGCTTAATTTTTGGCTTGTCTGCTTATACCTTATTGCATATTTATATCTGTACTAACAATTCTTAGATATCGGTGAAAGAAAAAAACATGACAAGTAAAGAAATACACTAATGGTGGTAAAATACTTTTGCATATCTTCGGCCAATTTCTCGCTTAAATATCAGTGAATCATGGTGAAACTCCTTGCATCTCAATCATACAACCTCTTTACTGAGCTGTAAAATTTCACGGGTAACAAAAACTGTCACAGTCTCCTAGCCTATAGAATATCTGCTTAGCATTCCGGCATCGTCTCTTGAGATAAGTGAACTCATATTCGCGTACGGGTGTAGATCGTAATTTCCTATAAATTACATTCAGCAATAAAATTATAATTCTTTCACAGTTCGAATGAACGTGATATTTATTTCGCCCTGAAATCATACTCTTATCTTCTTTTCTGTTCTAATTTGAATTGAACCATGGTTCAATTGTTCCAGCATGGAAGGATATAGTTGTGTTTGTTTTTACCTCTTTTTCTGTTAGGGCAGAAAAATTGTGTCATTGATAAAATGTAGGTTATACAATAACGAAGAGAAACACAAAGTCAAATTATTTTAATGATTTCTAAGGTAAATTTTTTAAGGTCAAACTAATTTGTTGCTCGATTGCTACGTCACAGATAAATAAAGATCATCGTTCATTAACACAGCTCAACGTCAAACCAGTATCAGAGCCGCATTCGACTGGCGCCCAACCCGCATGCGACCAGCCCGCACGGCGCCGCCACGCGACGACGTAAATTATAGAACAAAATTAGAACTGTTTGACATTCAACTTATGCTAGTTTAGTTTAATCCATAAAACGCCTGCAATCATTTTACGCAGATATCGCAAACCGCCCGCGCGTTGCAGCTCAGGCCGATGTGTACCTATTAGTCAAATGCTCTAGTACTCGTATGTATGAAAAAAAACACAGAATTTATCAAAATCAGCTTATTGTTATTGTTGATGTGTAGAACATAATATGTACAAGCTTACATCGATTATTAAACCATAAACCACAGAGCATATACTACGTACCATAAACCTTACCTATTTTTGGTTTTACTGTAGTAGTGTAAAAACACGCGGAAGCCTCGTAAGCTAAACCAAAGTAATATGAACTTTATGGCACATACTTTAACTACTATATTCATTTACACAATTGTGCGGCAACGCGTCACTGGTCTTGCGCTGAAGCGTTGTGGTGACCTACGACCTTTCACAGATACATAAAATTACAGATACACGTAGATTAATCATAAAAAAATAGTTTTGCATATTCTTTTTCACATATTCATTACGAAAATATCTGTTAGTACATAGTTCTGTACAATTTTCTATATATGTCTATTGTAAAATCTAAATCTAATTTTCTGTAAATCTTTAGGCAGATCGGCAAAGCCTGGTATTTTGAAATTAAAATGTGTTTACCTACTTTTAATTATTATTGTTTCAATTTGGATACAAAGTTGAAACAATTAATTTGTGATTTCGTTATTTAAGTAATTACTTTGAATTATTGCGTTTCAGTTCTTGTGATAAGGATTCCTGGAATTAATTTTCAATTTCAATTTACGTTTATTTGATATTGTTTTGAGGTGAACTTTAAATTAAAGTTGCTTTACCTACCTTTAAAGAGTAACGTAAGAACAATTGGACGTGTCGATTTGTAGATTAAGTAAAATTCTTTTTATCCGACTTCACAATAGAGGAGGTTCTCTATTCGACAAAAAAAATCGCATGTTTGTTACGAAATTGTTGTATGTAAATTTATAGAAACAACAATTTAATCTACAGTGGAATTAAATCAGTCAGCAAATAAATCTGAAAATTTAATAGCTATATCTATTTGTCTCTGCTTTTGCACATCGCTTTATTTATATAAAGATCTCCATATCCCTGGAAGAGATCGCTTTTAGTGATAAGGCCGCCTGTTTTCACACTAGTTTTATTTTATACGATAATAGGCTTGCTTAGAAAGGACCTATTCACTCGCGATTAGTTAAGTAAGACGTTATATTATCTCTGTATTTGTTCATTAGGTGTACAATAAAGCGTTTATCTATATATCTATCAATGTTTAATCTATATTTAGCCCCTGTCCTGTAGGGGCTAAGGGGGTATTAGCCCCCGGGGAGCCATCAGTCCCGGTAACCGACGGTTTGGACACAGGGACGGAATAAATACTGGGAACGGGGCCATGTCACGTCTTTAATTGACTTTACGGCTATTGTGGGACAACTTTGTAAGTTTCGGTTTTTAACCGACTCCAAAAAAGAAGGATATAAGTCCAAATCAAGATTATATCCCGAGTAAAATCAAATCCATCTTGCATCATCATCAACATACTCACCGCGGTCCTAAGGACTCTGTGCGATTCCTTTCAACCGTCCCTACCGTACTTTGTATTATGTTTTACACCGACTACATTGTACGCAGTAGTTTGACGAGTGCCGACCCGTGCTCACGTTTTTACGACGCATTAAATACGTAATGAAACTTGTACTGAATATTGCGAAATGTTGAAATGCACGGCTTCAACTTTAGATCTGTCTTTTGCCGTCTCTTTGCCGTTTGAAGTGTTCCGCATTTGTTTTATTTTGTCACGCCCGACGCAAAGAGAATTTAAAATTGACGCATATACTTTGTAGAGTCCGTTTAGTGAAAGCAAAGAGCATATGTTCTACGGTTCAGAGATTGTGGTCATACCAGGCAGAGTAATCGCATTATGTAGAAAGTGTTGCCAGTAAAAAACATTTTTATGTAGGTATATGTAAAATAAAAAAACCGGACAAGTGCGAGTCAGACTCGCCCACCGAGGGTTCCGTACAAACTAAATAAAAGGGGGAAATCATATATTTTTTTTAAATATTTTCCTTCATAAACCGAAAAATATACATCGTAAAAGTATTTAACACATTCCTTGCTCACCACTCGGATCCGAGTAGGGGCTATAGTAGCGGCGCCTCCCACTCGGATCCGAGCGAGCGAACGTTTGAGGCAGCCCTCATTCCTTGCGTATAGAGACACTATTTTTTGTGATTAAATAAATAATGTCCAGTTTTCGGATTTTTTCCTATCCTATATGTGTACTCTAACACAATGCTTCTAGGTTTTGATTCCTCTGTGAGTGTCGAAATGTGCGTTTTTTACGACATATTCGGCTGTAACTTTTTTTTACGAAAACTGAGAAATTTTATTTTTCTTTCTGCAGCAAGATACTATGGATCTGCGTATACGGTTTTAATTTCAACTCGACACCTTTACGCTTTCCCGAGATAAAGGTCTTGACACCCGGACGCACGGACGGACAGACGGACAACAAAGTGATCCTATAAGGGTTCCGTTATTTCCTATTGAGGTACGGAACCCTAAAAACAAATCACGTTTATGTTTTAATTACCTAATGCTGCGGATATCGAGTTGTAATCACTTAAATAACGAATAATACAGCCTAGTCCAGTAAAAATAAGTTTTGTGACTGAAATATAACAAATGATAACTTGAACTTTCTTAGTTGTCATATATATACTTAGGTATATATAAGACAAATAAAGTTCAATTATTATTTGTTATAAAAGACAACTAAGAAAGGTTTAATTTAAATTAAATTAATAAAATTGTGTTTTGAAATACGTTTGTCATAATTCTAATTAGTATTACAAATGCGAAGTTTGTTCGTTGATGTAAGTACTTATTAGGTCAATGAGTTTATTACATTTTCCCGATTAAACGGCTGAGCCGATCGTTATTCAATTCAATTCATTTATTTCAGATATTAATTAATCCATAGATACAACATAAAATTCACACAATACACATCAAAAATTAAATTAAATAAGTAAATGTCAATGTAAAAAGAAGCATAAAAAAAAAAACAATAAAATGTCAACAGAAAAAAAAATACAAATGTCAATAATTAATCAATAAAATATTTATGTTATGAAACGCTACAGCTTTGTACAGAAATAGCTATGGAACTACTACACTACTGGCATCGACTGCTCATCATAACCACTGTTACTGCGCGGGTGAAACCGGAGGGCGCACTTAGTTTATATATTTTTATATAATACCACACAGAATCTGATCTAGGTATGTATTCAAGGCCTTGTAGTATGAATGAATTAATTGAAATGTTTTTATTTTATTATTTTTATTTATCAAACAGGTTTAGTTTTTATAACAAAATAACTGGTAAAATTAAATATCATCCAAGTGCCTGTAGAAAATTGAACTACAAGTCGCGTGTGTATTGTATTGCGTAATTTTGAAGTCGTTTTTTTTCAGTTTTTTACGCGACTGTGTAAGAAGGAGAGTAATGTTTTTCGAGTGTATGTATGTATGTTTTACATATGTAAGTATATTAAATATATATTATTATTATAATATATATTTAATATACTTATATATGTAAAAGTACTATTTGTATGTAGTGTATTTTTATGTATCTATATTTAGCTATAAGATTTATTCATGTGTAATCTCACCACCGTCAGCGTTTACATAAATATTTATCTTTTATCTTCTAAAGGTTGTCTGGAAGAGATCGCTATTAGCGATAAGGCCGCCTTTTGTACCTTTCTTACGCCCTAAACATGTGCATATTGTTATTATACTATGGTGTCAATAAAGTATTTTTGTATTGTATGTTTCTATATGACAGCCTACAGCCTAAACGGCTTGACCGATTTTGAAGTGCGAGGTTTTTTTTTTATAAGTACAAGATATATTTACGATTGGCCACCAACTCGCCTGGAGTTATTAGATTCGTCTTCGCTTCCAGTGTCAATGTCCGAGTGTCATATATTATATTTTTTGTAAAATACATCGCATACAAAAAAAAATGCATTTTACGTAACCTCTAACGAACTATTTCGTAATAAACAAGTGATTTTACTAGAATTATTCTATAGAATGCGCATTTATAATCTTTTACACCTTTTTACGCATACTTTCTCATAAAAAACGTACACTCAACAGCGTATCAAGCGTAGCGAAATCGTAAGTTACACTGCTAAAACTGCTTTTCTACAGTCGAGTATTTTGTTTTTCTTTTAATATACATACCTACTTGTTAATAAACTATAATTATTATCAAGGTATATAATTTGTATACTGCATACTTAAGTAGTTTATAGTAAGTGCCAATGCCGTTCTCGATTCATTTTCGATTCGACTGTATGTCACGACTATTCGATATCAATTAAATTTTCCAGTCGACGTAAACTCTTTGAAAACGTTTTTATGTTTTTTACGAGTGGCTGAACAAATGTGAAGCAATTCGATCGAGTTGGTTTCCCAATGTGACAGTATTTTCGATTTAATTACAGAAGATGATTGGTGTCTTATTTAGCAAAATATCAAGGAAATCTAAAAGAAACATGGAAGATTGTTAAAGAAGTTTGTAACTTTGATATAAAAAAGACAGCGACAAGTGAATTGTTGAGCATTACCGATAATCCTACAGAATCACTTAATAAGGTAAACGCATATTTTTCTTCGGTAGGTGATACGCTTGCCAATACAACATTGCAAAAGTTAGGTACAACGCAAATAGATTTAGCAGCTAAAGCAAAAAATGCAAACCAGCCAGTCAGATCAATGTCTCTTTTTCCTACAGATCCTTCTGAAATTAGATCTGTAATTATGGGTCTTAAGACGCAAAGTGCTCCTGGCTGGGACAAAATCACAACAAGTTTTATCAAAAGATTTGTACATTTTTTAGCAGAACCTATTTCATTCATTTGTAATATGAGTTTTGAATCAGGCAAGTTTCCGGTTGTATTTAAAAAAGCAGTTATATGTCCTATCTTCAAAACAGGTGATAAAAGAAATCCCCATAATTATAGACCAATTTCGTTACTCTCTACTCTCTCTAAAATATTAGAAAAATTAGTAAAAAAAAGGTTGACTAAATATCTTGAAAATCAAAATCTTTTGAGCAAGAATCAGTACGGGTTTCGAGAAAATCGGTCAACTGAAGATGCGGTGCTAACCTTAACAAATAAAATCACTACATACCTGGATAGTGGTAAGAAATGCATTGGTGTCTTTCTGGACCTGCAAAAAGCATTTGATACCGTTTCTATTCCTATATTGTTGACAAAGCTAGAAAACGCCGGTATCAGAGGCTTAGCGCTAGAATGGTTCACCGATTACCTTTCTGGAAGAACACAACGACTGCGGTTGGAAGGTTACGAGAGCGATAATGTAGCGTGTTCCTATGGAGTTCCTCAGGGAAGCACGCTTGGCCCACTACTATTCCTTGTATACATAAACGATCTATGTGAAGTCTCTGTATCTGGCCTAGACCTACTTATGTTCGCAGACGACACTGTTCTTTTAATCCACGAAAATAGTTGGTCTAAAGCGGCAAAACTAGCCGAAAACTGCCTAGCAACAGTGACAAAATGGTTGGAAAACAATTTGCTGTCGCTGAATGTTAGCAAAACGATGTATATGTGCTATAGCATTACTGAAGCAGGAGCCCCTAAATCTAAATTTGACATTAAAACACATACTTATCCCTGTAACCAAAGTAACTGTATACAGCCTGATTGTGAGTGTTCTGAACTGTTAAGAGTACAATCTATAAAATACCTCGGGATTCACATAGACAGCCATCTAAACTGGGTTGTGCATATCAAAACCCTAGCATCTAGGATAAGGAAACTTATTTATATTTTTAAGACACTGCGAACTGTGGCTGATTCTAAACTGGTAATTCAAATTTATAAGGCCCTATGTGAATGTATTGTTCGATATTGCATTTGTGCGTGGGGTACGGCAGCTAAGACACATCTAATCACAGCAGAGCGTGCACAGCGTGCTGTACTCAAAGTGCTCATGTACTTGCCCTTCCGACACCCAACGACAAACGTTTATGAGAGAGCCAGTGTTCTAAGTGTCCGTAAATTATTTATATATGAATCTGTGCGGCGGTATCACAAAATTAATGTACCGAATTTAGCTGGCACCGCAAAGAGAGTAGACCGTTGTCCTGTTCCTCGATCTCGGACGATTTTTAAAGAAAAAAGATATGAAGGCATTGTCCCGCGTTTGTACAATAAATTGAATAAGGAATACAATATAAGAAAACTTGGAAACAATAATTTGAAAAAGGTTATACTGACTTGGCTTAACAAATTTGACTATGTTGGTACTGAAGATTTGTTAGACGCTCTGTATGTTACGTAGTAAATCTAGTGGCAACTCATAGCTGTTTTAAAAATAAAAACATTAAATTAACCTAATAATTATTATTACTAGGATTATTTTTGCAACATCTTATTTATTTATTTTTTACATTTTTTTTTCCTCCTGTTTTTTGTTATACAATATTCTTATGATGTGCTATACATAATGGCTGTAAGATTTACCGTACCTGTTGCATTATATAAGAAAACTATAAGTCCCTATTTTTGGAAAGGCCATTGGTTTCGAAACACAGTTTATACTAGTTCGAAGCCAATGGGTTCACATTTAGCATGTATGTATTTGTTTTTTGAATCAAATAAACATTTGTATTTGTATTTGTATTTGTCTACATAGACTTTTATAGATACCCCAAGTGCATGTACCCAGCGTGTCAACAAGTATGATAAAAAAATGCAATTGACGACCTAAGATTATTTAATTTCAGATGACAATAATGATAATTGATGATAGTTCGGTCAAGTTCGGTCGTGCATGGAGTACTGTTCGCACCTTTGGGACGGATCTGCTAAGTACCAGCTCGAGGCGTTAGAGACCATTGAGAGGCGTGCTAAGAGGCTCATTTGTGACGATTACCTTGTCCGGACTAAGCTTCAAAGTCTGGAGCATCGTCGCAAAGTAGCTAGTTTGTCGGTTTTTTATCGTATACATTTCGGTGAGTGTGCGTCTGCTTTGCATGATCTCATTCCCCCATGCCCATTTTTCTATCGGACTGCAAGAAGCATGAAAAAGCGACATCGTTATATGGTTGATATTCCGAAAACACGTACGAAACGCTTTGGCTCCACTTTCATTGTACGTACTGCCAAACTGTGGAATGCGCTTCCTGAATGGGTCTTTCCGACTGGATATAATCTAGGTGTCTTCAAATCGCGAGTGAATAGGTTTCTTCTAGGCAAGCGCGCTCCATCGTAGACCGTAACTGTCACTTAACATCAGGTGAGTTGACGGTCAAGCGCAAGCCTATAATCGAATAAAAAAAAAAAAAAAATTGATGGTCACGCAACGAGCTATGGAGAGGGCTATGCTCGGAGTTACGAGATCGAATAAGGAATAAAGAGATACGTAGACGTACGAAAGTCACCGATATAGCACAGAGGATTAGCAAGTTGAAGTGGCAGTGGGCAGGCCACATAGCACGTAGAACTGATGGCCGATGGGGTCGAAAGGTTCTCGAGTGGAGACCACGCACCGGCAAGCGCAGCGTAGGAAGACCAGCCACGAGATGGACAGATGATCTCATACAATTGGCGGGAAGACGCTGGATGCAAGCCGCTTCCAATCGGTCTTTTTGGAAATCCATAGGGGAGGCCTATGTCCAACAGTGGACTTTTTATGGCTGAGATGATGATGATGATGATGAGATGATAATTATATACCTACTTCCGATTCGTTATCTTGTCAACTTACTACAAGCGTACAAGCACGCGGATGCATTGGGTTGAATAGATTTCGCGCGGATGGGACATTCCATCACTAAATCGTTTATATGACGTCACAGTCAATACCAAAAATGTGGCACACAAGGTTGTCATAAAAATGAAGTCGCATGCTTCATCTACTATGTCTTTGGGTGTCTATCAGAAAGTGTTCTTATGAGCGTCCCCCTTTTCTGAGGCATGAAACTCCTAAACAAATTAATTCGCAATTTCATTAACAAATTAACAATTTTCCTAAACAAATTAATACGCAATTTCATAACACTTAGCAGAAAAGATTACGTTTATAGTGTATTTAAAGGAATAAATAGGGGAATCAAAGCGTTTTGTTTGACGAGACATGCATATTTCATACGGTTCGCAGCCTCCATGGTACAAAATAAATACGCCTGGCGAGTATTTATTGACAAGACCATTTTGCAAAAATAGCAATAACCTTAAATATGATACATATGCTTTTGCAAACTAACTAGATTTTAATGAACATTTTCGTACATATATAGGTAAATATAAGATACATAGAAACACCCAGACACAACAAACATTCATGCTCATCACACAAATGTATGTCGTGGGTGGGGATCAAACCCACGACCTACAGCTTAGCAGACAGACATACTACCAACTGAGCTGTGATGCGACCCCAGACGGGCAGGAATACAATGTTTACTCTTCAGCGTACATTGAATTATTTAACCACCCATTTAAAAATACTATGAATACCTACCTATCATGTGCCTGGAGAACTAACTTCCTTACGTGTAAAAATATTAATTTAGTACAAATAGAAATAGAAATAATAATGAATTATATCCCTCCTTTATCATGTATCTGTTCACACGTGGCGTTAATTAGACGGCGTACAAAAAATAACCGGTGGCCTGGGGGTGACCACTTACAGTGGGGAGCTAGGCACCTAAATAATAAAGAAAGAAATAAACATTTAATTTGGCACGACAGATACTACAGCAATAATAAGCTGAACAGACAGACACGTTTAAACAGAAGCAAGAAGGAAAAGACAAATAGAAAAGAAAGAAATACAACACAATACAAGGTATTGACTGGCCTTGTGGCTCAGTTGGTAGTATGTCTGCTTGCTGAGCTGTAGGTCATGGGTTTGAATCTTTAAATAATATGAACTGTTTACACACTATATATATGTATGTAATTTTGTCTATATACACCAATTACTACTACTAGTTTACTACTAACAACTACTGTTATTGTTCTGACGTGTAACATAATCTATACATATATTGAGACTGTAACGGGTCAAAATCTGTACATTAAATATAACATTTGAAAATTTTGATTGGAGGATGCATTACTATCGATACAGAAGCCAAAACAGCAATTTTTATAATTTTTGTCTGTCTGTCTGTACGGTGTGTCCGATGGACGCTGAAACTATTGGACGGATTTGGTTTGGCAGGATTATTACTTATACTATGTAGAAGGATCTGGCATACTTTTTATACCCGAAAAATTGTCTATTCCTGTGGGATACAGTAAACAGTAACAACATAATCGATCACCACGCGAGTGAGACCGCGGGGCGCAGATAGTGTTATTAATAAAATAGTATGAGTAAATTCGTTACAAGTTTAATTTTAATGTAGAATAATCGCGAAACCCATAAACATAATTTGAAACAAATTCGCACATTTAGTGGTTAACCCTACATTAACACGGCGGTTGTCAGCGCCCAAATAAGATGTCGACAAATAGCAGAGGTATCCTGCTTTATTAATAAAACAATTCCTCTATGATTCTGAGAAACATATTCTATTTCGTGTGCGTTGGGGCGTGGCCATTCAATTATCTGCCTAGGTCCACCCACACGTACAGTTTCTATGTGATGAAATTCTTTATGCACGGGGTTAATAGTCTACCCTGTATGAACTGATAGGAGGTCATCATTAACAACTTTAACTATATTTACAAATTAAAAATTCATCAAAAACTAGCTGTTCCTTAGAAATAGTCCGTTGACGAATGTGATTTTATCTATAGAGACGTTATATTCATTGAATATGAAGTAAAAGCATGGCAAATCTCAGTTCACAGCACTTTCAAGGATGGTATTTTAGTATCTTGTCCTTATACCTATATATATTGTTGTTGCACTTTCTAAACACACAAGATGGCATTGTCAATGTTCACATGTCACGACACGCGTCTAACAGCGTTTCACGATGTGTCGCGACTTAATACGAGTCGGGCGATTACCTTACTCCACACAGAGTCGGGGAAAACCTATCTACGTATGTATAATCATTGGCTTTGACCTGTAAAAAGTGTATGGAACAGTGTATTTTTTCGTGTATATTAGTGAATATAATAACTTATTTGGCTTAGAACACGCTCGTCAGTAATATCCTCTTAACTACAATTATTATCTTATTCTGGCACCTTTAAATTAAAGTTGGAGAATAAAACGTTTACGATTCTAATACGATTCGTTTTAAACCGTCATATTAGACATCAAACCCAACAATTGTTTCATTACAAACAACATAATTTCTATTCCCCATGACCGTCATTATACACAAAACACATTTAATTCCCCTGTCCGTTTTCATTACGCATTATTACCCAAATTAGGAAGGATAATATACCTAGCGTCGTAAAACGACAAATAATTTCATATAAAAAGGGCTGCGTTTGGGCCAATTTACGTTCAGAGTAAGAGGAATTTTATTAAGTGTCATTAGTACATATTTTAACGTTTAAAATACAGGGGTCCTATTTGTGGGCCCAGCGGGACGCTCGAAGGTGCGGCAACATTTTTTACCTTAAATTTTTGTGAATAGTGTTGGGGCAGTGAAAATTGTTTGGCCTTTCAAAGTCTTAGATTTTTATAAAACAGGCCAGTAAAATCACAAAGAATGAAAAGTTGCTGTATTTAACAGATTTCAAATATGTTGGATACTTGATGAAGGTACTTAGGCATGCCTGTTTGACTCAATGGTATAATATTTTCAATATATAGAAGTCTCGAGTAACTTTACTGTGTAACTTTACTGATTAACTGACTAAAGTATGCGAGTCAACCTTTATTTTTATAATAAATTTTCATTGATTTTATTATAAACTCGTATTGTTAAAAACAATAAGAATTTGTAAAAAAACAGTATCTAATAAGTAAATAAAAATAAATCTGTATAATTCTTCCATCAAAATCGATTTTGCTAAGTTATGATACACAATTGTAGACTAAGGCAATAAATTTATCCAATTATATTATATAAATTTAAATTTTATTTATCTATGACCTCGAATGTCGAATATTATAATTTTCTCAAAAACTATTATTTTTATCAAAATCCTTATTACGGCTCATTTATAAACCGGTTTGAACTTTTGTGAATAATAATAGAAATTAAAAAAAACGAAACCTAACCTAACCAAAAAAAGTTATTTAAAAACAGCCAAATCAAACTTGAAAAAAGCTAATAAGCTTACTAAAACAGAAATTCGTGTCAAGTTTATTTTTTTTATCAGCCCTGTTTGTACAAACTGTCCCACTGCTGGGAACGGGCCATCTTCTCATTGTGAGAAGGGTTAGGCCATAGTCTGCCACGCTGGCCAAGTGTGGGTTGGCAGACTTCACACATCTTCAAGATCATAGAGAACTCTCAGACATGTAGGTTTCCTCACGATGTTTTCCTTCACCGTTTGAAGTTGGCGGCAATCAACAATACGCACATAACTTCTAAAAGACAGAGGTGCGTGCCGTGGGATTCGAACCCAGGACATGCGGATCGCAAGTCAGACGGTCTCACCACTAGGCTGCCGGAAACTCCATAGCTAGCATAGAAACACCATCCGTAAGCTAATAAGTTTACTAAAACAGAAATTCGTGTCAAGTAATACGTCTAAAATAAGACAGTTATATTAAACGTTGCCTGAATGCGTTTAATATAACTGCCATGCTTGTAAGATTAGAAAAAAAATGTTTCGGATCGGAATTATTTAAATAGGCTACCATTAAGTAACGTCTCTTATAAGTTGCTTATGTAAAGGAGGCTTATGTACATATCTTAGGTACATATATAATCATATTCAAGACCAAGACTAAGGAACACATCTTCAAGTTCCCAACACTAGACGCGCGTAGAATAACAAAATGATACTTCCCAGCTGTGAATCGAATTGCTCTCGTGTTGAGATCGAAATGAATTCGTTACAGAGATTCTTGTTTATTTGTTGTTATTTACATAATAAGCCTTCGTTTAAAATCACGCTAAGTTCGTGTCTAAGCATGTCAATATAATTAATTTAATAATTACATTGGAGTGTAAAACATTCTTGAGACAATTTAGGGTTTTATTGACTTGACTTCATATTGAAGTTGTTTGTGAACTCACGGTTTTAGGTTTGAAGAAGAATTTTGATTAAAAACACTTTTGTTAAAAGCCAATATTGTCTCCAGAAAGATTTCTTGGTAAAAAGTTTCTAGATAATTCTTGCGTTTCTAGGTTCTAGTGGTAAATATTGTAACAATTTTATGTGATCGATTATGGTTTGATTAATTCCAAAAACATACAACATTCGGCAGTCGGGTAAATAATAGCCACGCGTTTAGTTTATTTAATCGTCGTACGATTTGTTTATTGATTTGATTTATTTCAAGTTTTCTAGTTTAACCAAAATGCTGGCACGTCTCTGGCCCAACGCATAAGCATTGCCATTCAACGTGGCAATGCGGGCAGCATGCTGGGTACGCTGCTAGCTGGTGGTGGATTTGAGCATTTGGATTGTCTTTAGATCTATATCGGTCTGGGGTAATCGATATGCTTTTTGTGTAGTAGTTTAGTTAGTTGAGCCTGTATATTGTATTGTTGTAGTTAATAAAGGCACTTGCCCGTTCAGTTTTCAAGGAATAATCAACTATTTGTTGAAATTGAAGTTTATTATTTCATGAAATTATTACTTAACTATTTGTTGATTTTATCATGGAATAAATCTACTATTTCTGGATTATATTAAATGCGACTACTTTTGTGAAATAGTCACTACAATGATTTGGTTGTGAGCTCTATTTTTCCTATTAAAACAAATCTTATAATTGGCAAAAAAGTTATTGATTTTGACAAAATGTATGGATTTTTAATAGGTAAATACAATATACTAAACTATAAAATTCAATAGTTTTTTTTTAAATCTCCCTATGTTAAAATCAGAAAGTATTTTTTTAACTCTTTCTTCAAACTGAATAAAATAGTTATTTGTTATACAAGAGTGCAAAGTTGCTTTTTAACCGCGTGCTCAATTTTGATGACCGAGCAAGCGAAGGATTCTAAATTTTGATAACGAGCGCAGCGAGTGATTCAAAAATTAGAATCCTGAG
Organism: Lycia hirtaria; assembly: GCA_947563715.1. Lineage (NCBI taxonomy): Eukaryota > Metazoa > Arthropoda > Insecta > Lepidoptera > Geometridae > Lycia > Lycia hirtaria. Next base: position 43,837,025 of record OX387379.1, read on the forward strand.
CGTTAGCGAGGGAATCAAAAGAGCACGAGGTGAAAAATCTTTGCACTCGAGTGCAACACGTAACTTTTCATCCCACCTCAGCGAGGAAATGACTAAATGCAAAAAAACATTTACAACCACAAGATACTTTTATTTCAGTTTAGGTATTAACTACTACATTATGATAGGTAAGTATTACAGAATAATCTTTAAATTATAACAAATAACACTTAGGTATAATGGTTGATGACCAGATGAGGCTCTTTTTAAAAATGCCACTAATTTAGGATAGGTGTCGATATGAATGTCTTTTTTCATCTTTATTGTTGCTTTTAGCATTGAAGACGTACTCTATAGATTTCTTGGTCTCGGATAATTCAATAAAATATGCCAGCAAAACGTTTTCGGATAAAGTTTTAGCTCTTCCGTGTTAAACGTATCATACTGTTTCAAATTCTTCTCGCGTGATTGTTGAGGGAGAAAGCTCATTTGCGCATTAACAGTTTCAGTCAATTCTGTTGGCGTCAATTAAACTTCTTCGTCGCTAAAATCATTCATTTTAGATTTTTCACTTGTTTTCCAATTTCTTGTTTTTAACCTAAAGATAAAGATAAGATAAAGATAAAGATAATTTAAATAAATAAATAAATAAAATAAATATTTGTGGACATTTCACACAACACCATCTAGCCCAAACTAAGCAAAGCTTGTACTATGGAACTAGATGGCTGATAGAATACATATATACTTTTTTTTTGTAAATATATACTTATGATACATAGAAACACCCAGACACAGAACAAACATCCATGATCATCACACAAATGTTTGCCCTGGGTGGGGATTGAACCCACGACCTTTCAGTTCAGCAGGTAGACACACTACCAACTGAGCCACAAGGCCAGTCCAGGCCAGGCAAGCAAGGCAAGGCCAGGGGTATTTATTTGCATACAACACGAGAATTTTATACAACAAGTGCATAAAAGATGTTACACTAAATTTAGTCGCTTAAAATCATGTTGTGCCGATTAGGCGTACAAATGTCAGGTAGACAGCATCATGCACATGCGAAAAATTTAAAAATAATAATTATTATTATTTGTTATTAGATTAATACACAAACCAAAAATATATAAAATATGACAAAGCAGAAGCAATAAAAGATATACATAATGTCAAATAAAATTAAAATTTGTCATTTAAAAAATCATTGATAGAATAATAACACTTCTGCAATAACAATGCCTTCAACTTTTTTCTAAATAAATTACTATTCTGGTCTCTTATTGACTTAGGAATCTTATTGTAGATTTTAGGACCCATACATACGATGCTATTTTGCATCAGTGCTGTCTTTCCTTCATGTACGCGCCGTTTGTCTTGGTCGCGCCTATTTCTTACAGTAGTATCAGATAGTGTGGGGAATCGCTCCCGGTTTGTTTTTACAAAAAGGGCCGTTTCTAAAATGTATAAACACGGAAGTGTAAGAATTTTATACTTTAAAAAATAGGGCTTACAACTATCTCTTTTTTTGAGTTTAAACATTGAACGAATACAGCGTTTCTGCCTTTTAAAAATAATAATTTTATCTGTTGAATTTCCCCAAAAAATAATCCCGTACCTCAAAATTGATTCAACTAACCCATAGTAGGCTTTAAGTAAAGATTCTATATTTAGAGTACGAGCTAGTTTGGCGATGGCATATGTTTGGCTACTTATTCTTTTCGAAAGGTGCTCTATTTGTGATTTCCAATTCAATTTTCGGTCAATATATAATCCAAGAAATTTTGAGCTTTCTACTTCATTTATAATGTTATTGTCATATGCTACATTAATATTACCTTTGTTTGTTTCTCTTTGTCTAAAATGCATTATATTTGTTTTATTTAGGTTAATTTTTAAGTTATTGTTGTCAAGCCAAGATATAACTGAGGTCAAAGATTTAACAATATCGTTTTCATAAGAGTCAAGTGTTTTACATGCTACGGTGATAGTGCTATCATCTGCAAATAATGTCATAGGTTGAGATGTAGCATTAGGCAAGTCATTTATGTATGCTATGAATGAAAGTGGTCCCAGGACACTACCTTGTGGAACTCCGTACGCCACTTTGCGTTCATACGATCTATATATTTCTTCTGCTTTCGTGTTAAGATTGACTCGACTGATTTCCGTGATTTGTGTTCTATCTGCTAGGTAAGACTCTATGAAATCTAAAACGTTACCACGTATTCCATACGCTTCTAATTTACTAGCTAAGATTCTGTGATCTACGTAATCGAACGCCTGCGTCATATCACAGAATATGGCGCACACCGGAGTGCTTTTATCCATACATATTAAGACGTTTTTAATGAAATCGTATATGGCCATATTAATACTTCTATTTTTTCTGAAACCCTTTTGTTCATTGCATAGAATATTATTTTTCTCTAAATAATCATTTAACTCATTATAAACATACTTCTCGAAAATTTTTGAAAATATCGATATAAGTGCAATGGGCCTATAGCATTCCATTTTCTCTCTATTGTCTTTTTTAAATAAAGGTTTAATAATGGTCGTTTTCAGAGAACTCGGAAATGTGCCTGTGGATATACACAAATTAATAATATAGCTTAGAGGGGTACATACATACTCACTTACTGATTTTATTATGAAAGTTGAGATTTCGTCATCACCAACACTTTTAGTGTTTTTAAGGTTTTGTATTATTTTGCTTATTTCTTGTGGCGTGCTTGGTGCCATGAACATAGAATCTTTGCTATGATTTATATTAGCTGTCACTTTATATCCTGACTCAGGGACCGGTTTTATTTTATCTATGAAAAAATTATTAAATGCGTTGGCTATAGCTATCGGATCCGTTATATCTTCATTATCTTGTTCAATTTTTGTTATGGCTTCTTTAGGTAAATTTAATTTGGTACTATTTATGATTTGCCATGCAGTTTTTGACTTGTTATGAGATGAATTTATCTTAAAGTTATTTTGTGCCCGTTTAGTTAGAACAATGATCTTTCTAAGACGTTTTGAGTAATTAAGGAAGATACTTTTATTAGTTTTTGTAGGATTCAGTCTATATTTCCAAAGTAAATTTCTTTTGTTTTTGCTACAATTTTTTATGCCACGTGATAACCACTTTATGGATTTATTAACTCTAATAATAACTGTTTTATATGGAAAGCACAAATTATAGTATAGTTTGAAGTTTGAAAAAAAGTAATCATATGCAAGATTTGCGTCAGAAAAGCTGTATAGTTCTTGGAATAAAACATTACTAAGACACATTTTAAATTTATTAATATTTTCAACAGAATAATCACGCTGCTTTTTCCTCCAGAATTTAAGTAGCGCGTTTTTATGGACTGGGAACTTCATTACTAAAGCACTGTGATCAGATAAATCTAATTCGTGCACTTCCGTATTACAAATCTTTTTACAGTTATATGCCATATTATCGATACATGTTTGGCTTGCAAAGCGAGTCGGTTGTTTCACCGCCAATTTAAAATTATGGTTTCCTAGAATTGATTCGAAGTCTGATGTCAAATTAGATGCTTTTAATATATTAATGTTAAAATCACCAGCAATGACGATTTGTTCATATTTTTTGTTACTCGTCATGCTCAATATTTTATCCAGTTTACATAAGAAAGTTTTTAAATTTGATGTTTTAGGTACTCTGTATAAACATATTATCAATAATTTATGTCTAATCAATTCTACGGCACAACACTCAAATACGCTGGTCAGTGATTTTTTTTTAAATTCCGGAACCTCTCTCCATTCATGTCCATTCCTCACTAAGATACACGAACCACCTTTATTTGTACTGTCTCTGCAGAAAGATGCAGCTAGTGTATAATTAGGAACATAAACATGTTGCTCGAAACCAGCCATTATATTATGCTCCGTTATGCACAACACATCTGAAATAATACTCTTTTCTGCTAGTTGATCCAGGGCAATTACTAGTCTGTCTGTCTTGTTGATGAGACAGATTTTAACAACATGTTGTGAAAAGAAAATGGTGCGCGCAAAGCAAATTAAAAAAAAGTACACCAAGAAGGTTACGACTCTGAGTTTTTAACAAATTAAAAAAGGTTGTATGATAAATTCGGCACCATGGAGGTAGAAGTAAATAGGTTTAATGATGTTTTGAATTCACAAACTCAGTGCACACGATGTTCTAAATTTGAATTTACTTTATCCTCTAGAGGATAAAAACAGCTTTTGCACTCAGATATCGAAGAGCAAAAATACTCTTCCCGAGATGGGGGGATGAAAAAAACATTTCCTAGCTGCACTACTGCTGCTTTTTGGTCTGTAAAACTAAAGTGTTTTACAGTGCACTTGAGAGAGCATCTCCTGGATTATCAGAATTTATTCGTGCATTCGACCTGCACAGTACCTTTGTTACAGTTAGACACGTCTCCCCCGTCTCCTCAAAAATGGTTCCCAATCTAGTCGTATAAATCTTAGAAAAGATTACATCAAAGAACATATTTTTTTAAATACAATGTATTCAACAACTTTGTCAAAATATTTTTTAGTTATTAGCTATATTCTTTCTCAGTCAGAAATGGTTTTGTCATTGCGACATGGAATCTAAGTGTTATGGTTAGGTGTGTATGTAGGTGTAAGAGAGAAACGTGTAGTTTTGAGTGATACGGTGTCAGTACGTGACTCCTTTTGGGTGCCGACTGCATAGAGATATTAAATAATAATATATACCACGGCCGACTGTCTGTAAGCATGTCATAAAGTTATAAGTGTCATGACGTTTTCTTGTTTGTGTTTTGAATAGATACCATCAAAATATTATCTAATTTAACCTTTAAACGAGCACTAATCTGAATGTCGGGAACGGATCCAACGATTTTAATGAAATTTAGTTTGTAGGTAGATCAGGGGACGATAAATCGATCTTGTTAGGTTTCATTTTTAGTGAACCCGGGTTTGCTCGTATCTCCAGTCATAACAAATACGAGTGGAGCTCGGTCGCCCTGGTACTGTTTTTAGGGTTCCGTACCTCAAAAGGAAAAAACGGAACCCTTATAGGATCACTTTGTTGTCCGTCCGTCCGTCCGTCAAGTGTCAAGACCTGTATCTCGGGATCCCGTAAAGGTATCGTGTTAAAATTAAAACCATATACGTAGATCCATAGTATCTTGCTGCAGAAAGAAAAAACATATTTCTCAGTTTTCGTAAGAAAAAGTTACACCTGAATATGTCTTAAAAACGCACATTTCGACACTCACAAGGGAATCAAAACCTATGGGGCCAAAACCTACTTCCCGTTGACCTAGAACTATGAAATTTAGTAAGAAGCATTGTGTTAGAGTACACATATAGGAAAAAATCCGAAAACTGCACATTTTTAATTTAATCACAAAAAAATAATGTCTTTATGCGAGGAATGAGGGTCTAAATTTTAAAGTTCTTTAACCGTATCATATGAAAGAGCTTCATTAGCATAAGCTAAAACAGGTTTTTAAATATTTTTACGATGTATATTTTTCGGTTTGTGAAGGAAAATATAAAAAATATATGATTTCCCCCTTTTATCTACTAGTTTGTACGGAAACCTCGGTGGGCTAGTCTGACTCGCACTTGCCCGGTTTTATTTTTAATAAATCCGAAGCGATGATAGCGTTGATTTTGTGATGGACTGCCATGCCATGCCCGAGATACAGATCCTAAAAATTAGATTGAACAATTAAACTTCGGTAAAGCACAGCGATGTGTGAAGTCTGCCAATCCGCACTTGGCCAGCGTGGCAGACTATGGCCTAAGCCTTCTCACAATGAGAAGATGGCCCGTTCCCAGCAGTGGGACAGTTTGTACAAACAGGGCTGATAAAAGAAAAGCACAGCATGGTGCTACATTATAAGTCCGGTTAGCTGGAATGCTGTGTCTTCAAGCACCTGCTGATGTGTTCTAACACTACTAACAAGTATGTACATTTTAAAAAAGAGTGTTCATTCTAAATTCATGCTCAGTATGCGTGCAACATTGGACCTTTCTGTGGAATATGAGAAACTTTGTCGTTTGCTCTTAAACCGTAGAAAAAGAAGGAAACTGTTGTTAAACTGTTAATCGTAAACATCGACCGATTTTGACGGTTCTTTTTTCATATATCACAAATAGCTGTGCCTCTATGAGTGTTTTTTTTTTAACTTTTTTATAACCCTGAAGTTTAAAACTAGAAGTAAAAGTTTTGAAAAACTGTATATGCATAATAATTTATGGTTCCCGGAAAAAAGAACTATCAAAATATATATGTATTTAACTGACCCTAAATAGCTATTACAATATTTACATTTGTAAAGATCTCCATTCTGGCTGTTTCTTAGTCCAAAATAATTATATTTAAAGGGGGAACGTACCCAGTCCAGTATCTTTGAACTTTTTGTCAGGGCAGTTACAAGTGATCTTTTTCTTAAGTTACTTTTTAGGGTTCCGTACCCAAAGGGTAAAAACGGGACCCTATTACTAAGACTTCGCTTTCTGTCTGTCTGTCTGTCTGTCTGTCTGTCTGTCTGTCTGTCTCCAGGCTGTATCTCATAAACCGTGATAGCTAGAAAGCTGAAATTTTCACAAATGATGTATTTCCGTTGCCGCTATAACAACAAATACTAAAAATTTAAAAAAATATATATTAAGGGGGGTCCCCATACAATAAACGTGTTTTTTTCGTATTTTTTGCTCAATATTAAAAACGGTAACAGGTAGACGCTTCAAATTTTCACAGAATATTTACTTGTATAGTACCTTTCAAAATAAATAATTAAATAACAATAAAGTAAATATTAAAGGGAGGCCCATACAACAAACGTAAGTTTTAAGCAATTTTTACTCGATCTTAATTAACAGGTAGAAACTTGAATATTTGTAAGTAAATATTTAGAAATATATTAACTATAAAAATAAATACCTAATCTAATACATAAAAACTAACAAAATTAAAATAATCCGTGCATCTAAACGCGGTGCGAGCGCCGCGCCGCGGTGTGGTGGTGGCGCGAGCGCGAGGCGGTTGCTAAGCAACGGCCGCGCGGGTAGCGGGGGAGGTAACATCACGGAGCGAGCCATAGCCGCGCGTATTCGCGTGAGCGTCGTCATGCTGCCCGGATGTGTATCGAAATCCTACCTATAAGTTTGCAATTTACTACTTGGAATTTCGTTGATTTCTCGTTATTTTATAAACAGAACTAAACTTTGTAGTATTATAGATGTTGTACGGAACCCTTGGTGCGCGAGTCCGACTCGCACTTGGCCGATTATTAAGTTTGTATTGTCGAAGAATACAAACTTAAAAATCTTAAATCTTATAATTTTTGTACCTAAATAAATATTCTAATATCTAGGTAGGTCAATTCACTCAAATACTGGAATTCAAAGTATACCATATCTCGACCTAAGTAGGTACCGACAAGAAATTCTTGGAAAGCGATCCGTGCCCTCTCTAAGACAATTTCCATCCCAAGAATATGAAAATAAGATTTCCCTCCACGTCTATTACTGTAAAAATTCTATTTGCGAAGCGTCACTCGATAAGTTTACACCCTCGGGTGCTGAAAAACCCTTCCTCAAACTTTTTGCCAAATTATTTGAACAGGAATTCCTGGCTATCGACTGCCTACAAAAGGGCTCAAGCGAAAATAGCCCCTCGGGGGTCGCGTTAAAGTTTAACAATGATATAAATTTACCGCGAATTCGTAAGGCGATTTTTGCTCGGGGACATGGATAAAGGTAAATGCTGATACCTAGGTAATTCACGCTCCACCTCGCGTCGACGATTGTGTCTTGTATTTCAGGAATATCGAGATGGAAAATACTGATGTTACAACAAGGTAGTGTCGGAGAATCGGGGAATAGTTACTAGAACTGATACAATTTGTATTATTGTATATCGATATTATCGAGTAATGCTTGATGTAGTTGGTAAGAATAATCGGTCTATTTGTTGGTATGTTTCCAGTGTTAGGAAATGATGAGTACAAGTATCTATATATATTAAAAGAAAAACAAATTACCCGATTACAGAAAAGCATTTTTGCAGTCTAACTTACGATTTCGTTACGTTTGGTACGCTGTTGAGTGTCGTTTTCTTGTGAGAATGTATTATCGCTGTAAAATGTTATAAATACGCATTCTTTAGAATAATATGACACTCCTCGCACATCAAAATCGGTCAAGCCGTCTAGGCTGTAATCGATTATATAGAAACACGAAATAAGATACATACACTCGAAAACATAACCCTCCTTCTTACGCAGTCGGGTAAAAATGTTGTGATGCGCGAGAGAGATAGCTGCGCGCGTTGAGCTCATTCTTAAAACATATTGCGGTGTATGTCGTGGTATACATCGCACCGTGCCCCGATTGCGCGATATTATTGTACCAAATGCAAATTAATTTTTGCTAGTGTTGGGCGAATAGTCGAATTCTGATTTGAATGGGGAATCGATTTGAAATTCGAATCCAAACTTCTAACTGAAACGAAATGTAAAAACAGCTTTCGAGGAAAACAATAACACTTGATTAGACTGTAAATCTTACATTCCTAGATTTTTTTAGTTAGCTTCAACTGTCCCCATTTCTGTAATCACATTTATTAAGTTAAAGACCACTTTCCGATTTACGATTTAGCTGAAATTTTGAATAGAAATCGGATGATAATGCAATATTATAACATAAAAAGATTAGATGCTAATCATTTTTTTTTATCGAGTTACAAAATGGAGGAGTTTTTCAATTCGTCGGAATCTTTTATTTTTATGTACGAGCATGTTCCCCGATTACTCGAAGACGCCTGGACCGATTAGGAAAAATCTTTTTCCTATTGAGATACGGAACCCTAAAAATTCTTTTTAGGGTTCCGTATCTCAATAGGAAAAAACGGAACCCTTATAGGATCACTTTGATATCCGTCTGTCCGGGTGTCAAGACCTTTATCTCGGGAACGCGTGAAGGTATCGAGTTGAAATTAAAACCATATACGCAGATCCATAGTATCTTTCTTTGAAGGGGTTCTTAATATACTTCCCAGGTGGTCCCATAGAAATTTTAAATTTAAATTTTGCGCAATTTTATTTTAAAAACCAAACGGTTTTAAAATAAAATTGCGCATTTTGAAGGTGATTTTTTTCAGTTTTTTAAACTATAATTATTGTAGAATACAAACGATAACATTTTGTTTTTAATGTAGTACCTGAAATGATTATGTGTGCAGATTCACATCAAAATATTTTTTTTTTTTTTTTTTCAGAATAATTTGAATCGAATCACAGCAGTCGCAGCCCATTCCCCGGGAGGTGTCGTGAGAATAGCTGCGGGTCCAGCGTTCCCACAAGCCACGGTTAACCCTGAGTTAACCCTGCGCCTGCGCCGGCGCGAACACCGCACGCCACCTTCGACCCGCTACAATTCAGTAGCAGCTTTCACTGTTTCGGATTATTCAATTTATTCTAGCTTTAGAAGAATCTTAAAGCGTGACAATTGATTTTGTTTTGTATTGTACTTAAGCACAAGTACTTGGGTGACCGAGCTCCACTCGGATTTTTTATGACTGAAAATCGAGCAAGCCCGGGTTCACTAAAAACGAAAGCTAGCAAGATTGATTTATCGTCCCCTAATCTATCTACAAACGAAATTTCATTAAAATCGTTGGAGCCGTTTCCAAAATTCAGATTATATATATACATATATATACAAGAATTGCTCGTTTAAATGTACCTATTAGATTTCTTAAATTGTAGCTAAGTATTGTTACTACCTACATAATTGTAAATCATATATTTTATTAATCTGTGTTTTATGTTTAGATGCAAGATTATAATGTTACCGTATACGATATACGTAACATAACTGTGTTACGTATATCGTATAGTAGTGACTAAACCGGACCATTTTGGACGATTCTTGATGCGTAGGTACTGCACAGGAATAATTTTTTTGCCGGTTTCTCCATTTTCAGCCACGCCTTTGCTTAACAACAAGCGAGTTGGTGGTCAATCCTAGATTTGTTTAATTTTTAGGGTTCCGTACCTCAATAGGAAATAACGGAACCCTTATAGGATCACTTTGATGTCCGTCTTTCCGTCCGTCTGTCCGGGTGTCAAGACCTTTATCTCGGGAACGCGTGAAGGTATCGAGTTGAAATTAAAACCATATACGCAGATCCATAGGATCTTGCTGCAGAAAGAAAAATAAAATTTCTCAGTTTTCGTAAAAAAAAGTTACAGCCGAATATGTCGTAAAAAACGCGCATTTCGACACTCACAGAGGAATCAAAACCTATGGGGTATTTCCCGTTGACCTAGAATTCTGAAATTTGGCAAGTAGCATTGTGTTAGAGTACACATGTAGGAAAAAATCCGAAAACTGTTAATATTTTTTTTAATCACAAAAAAAAACTCTATGCAAGGAATGAGGGCTGCCTCAAACGTTCGCTCGCTCGGATCCGAGTGGGAGGCGCCGCTACTATAGCCCCTACTCGGATCCGAATGGTGAGCAAGGAATGTGTTAAATATTTTTACGATGTATATTTTTCGGTTTATGAAGGAAAATATAAATAATATATGATTTCCCCCTTTTATTTAGTTTGTACGGAACCCTCGGTGGGCGAGTCTGACTTGTCTGTTTTTTTTTTTAATATTTAAAGTGACTTAGAGGTCTATGTACAGCTTTGGGCTAAGTGGGTTATGAGAGTCGCTCATAATGATTTTAACTGCATACGTAGTATCGTTTAGTAGTGTGAGTGTTCGGCGACCCTCTTACGGGTAGATAAGATACGTAAACCATAACTTCAGTTAACCTTTACATGGGGAAAATTCAAATTACATAAATAACGTTTCAAAATCTAAAAAACCGACTTCAAAATACGCATTTCGTTGGATGACATATTTTTCCAGTTGTTTTCTTATATAAACCAACTGAACCAATTTTGATAACATTTCTATGGGACCGCCTGGAAAGTATATCTACTCTTTCAAAAAAAAATATTCAAATCGGTCCAGGTGTCTTCGAGTAATCATCGGGGAACATACATTAAAAAAAAACAACGAATTGAAAACCCTCCTTTTTGGAAGTCGGTTAAAAATATAACGACAAATATCAAATAGTAAAATTTACTTATTGTATAGTTACTTGTATAGTTTGCTTTAACGAGTAAATTAATTGAATGACAAAGATATACAACAACTTAAATTTAACTTATATAGCTGATGTGTTTCGGCTTCGAGGTCTTCAAGCTGGTACTCTAAAAAAACATATAGGTAAAATAAAAAAACAATTCTAGCTTCAAATTCAATAAACGTGATCAAATAGCATCGCACCTGTTCAGAGCCAGCTTCCTGTACAGCGGCAAATAGATTAAAACGCCCCTCGGCTGAAAGGACTCGGGTTGTGAAGGCATGCAGATTAAAAACACTGGAAAAAACAGTCTTTTCGAGAACAAAAGTGCACAATCTCAGCTCTTGCGTCCGACTTCATAGGCTCCGTTTAGCTTTGTGATATAAATGAGATTGGTGCTCGCTTAGATGGAGAATATAAGTATAGGTATCTCCAAGTCTACAGTGATAAGTACTTTCTAGGTCTATTGAAAAATAAAATACTTAACTGAATTAGAGCGTTTTTTATACAATAGTCTTATAGTACAGAAACCTTCTTACCTGACAAGCCACAAACCAGGCCTCATAGCTTAGTGGTAGTTGGTAGTACGTCTGCCTTCTGAGCTGTAGGTCGTGGGTTTGATTCCCACTCAGTGCAAACATTTCTACTGAGCATAAATGATTGTTCTGTGTTTGGATATTTACATATATCATAAGTATATGTTTAAAAAAAAAATATATACGGATATAAGCAGTCAGCTGCTTCCCATAGTACAAGCTTTATTAGTTTGGGGCTAGATGGTGTTGTGTGAAAAATGTCTTTCAATATTTAAGTACACCTGTAAAGTACAGTCAGTTTCCAATAAAATTCTCCGTTTAAATTACGACCACGTTCTAAATACAAATAATTATTACACACATAAATCTACGGCAGGTAGTAATCTACTCGTGAACTAGATTCCAGACAATACAATAGCAAAGGCCCTCAGGCGTTACACGTTTCGACCTACACCGACGTATATAAACGTCTGCTTGCCTGTCTGACTGTTTATATCTGAATCGTGATACTAGTAATATAAACTAGTTACTGGTATTAGGAAATAATATATTAATATCAAGTTTCTGACCATGGTTGGCGGATTGGTGGGCGAGGCCAAGAAAGTGGATCGTGGGTCAACGATATTGTGACAATCGCGTGTTGAATGTGAACTCGATTGGTACAGAAACGAAGATGGCAAGATAAGAGAGAGGCCGATACCCAGCAGAGGGACAGAGAAGGCTGTAGATGATGATGATTATGTAGGCTTAGAGCAAATTCGACAAAAATCGGACGGCAGTGATAATAGCGGTACAAGAGCGGGGCGGGAGCGTGACGGGAGCAGAATAATTTATATTCTATTTATCAGTGACTAATACACGCTCCATCATAGACCGCAACGGTCATTTTAGCATCTGGTAAACGGACAAACTCAAGCCAAAAGTATTTAAAAAAATACCACCCGTTGTAATTTCCTTCTGTCATCATAAATAAACTGGAAATCCCTTCAGCTTACATCAAAAGCTGCAGTGAAACTAAACTAATCCAAGTGAAAAATGAGTCCACAAGTTTTGAAAACCATTTTTCTCTGAATGTAATATTATTTCATGAAATGTGTCTAAATTCGTTACCATTGTAGAGCGACTTATTTAATATTATTACGTTTTGCAATATTGCGTAGTGGTGTGTTGCTTAAATTTTAGGGTCGGTTCATACGAGTTACGTGGCTTAGTGGCCCACTGTAGTTTAAAATAAATCTCATAATAATTATAACAAAAAAAAATTGAATAAACCGATTTCAAAAAACGGAATTCGTTTCCTTGGACGATATTTTATCAGTAATTTTGTTATAAAGTACTGAACCGATTTTAGGATGACTGATGTTATGCAACGGTGTGACCGAGAATGAAGCTCATCGATCTAGAAGATATCTATTCACTCTAGTTTTTAGGAAACACAGATGGCGGCAAAGAATTCCATTCCTGTGCAGTGCGCATCAAGAACGTGGAACGATATTGTTGAATCCGAATTTTTGGCAATTCAACGAGAAATGAGTGGTAATGCACCAACTTTCTGCTAGTCCTGTAGTGAAATGGGGAAGGTGAAATTAAGTCGTGAAGCGCACATTCCCCGAAATGAATCATATAGAATATAGACAAGACAGACAAGCCACTTTACGGCGGTGCTCGATACTAAGTATCTTGACTACCAGTTTATCGTCACTGATTAAAATTACAAATTAATTATTCATAAATTCGTAAACACCTCATACATAAGAAATCCACTGCTGGATTAGGAATCTCCAATAGATTTTTAAAAAGACCTGATGGAATACATGATCATATGATTCTTAAATTCTTGTCTTTTCGAAGTTATGTGCGTATTGTTGATTGCCGCCAACTTCAAACGGTGAAGGAAAACATCGTGAGGAAACCTACATGTCTGAGAGTTCTCAATGATCTTGAAGATGTGTGAAGTCTGCCAACCCACACTTGGCCAGCGTGGCAGACTATGGACTAACCCTTCTCACAATGAGAAGATGGCCCGTTTCCAGCAGTAGGACAGTTTGTACAAACAGGGCTGCAAAAAAAACTTAAATAAATTTAGTTACCTATAGTACTTCATAAAAATATCCTAGACACCGAGGACATCTCTAAATGTCGAAATTTTCAGTACTGGTACTTAGAAATCTTCAACAGAATATAAACTCAATGATAAACGACCGTACAGCTGTAGCTCTGGAAGCTATTTCCCCCTGATACAGTGTTATGCTGTTGATATATAAACGCGTCCCGTTGTCGCCGGTTTGTTCCTGATGCTGTAATCCAGGAAAGCTGCAGCTTTTACAGCTCTTTATTTTGTTTAATGCTGACTAAACAAAATAAAGCTGACAACGCTGGCAAATATGCTGACTACGGTTGCTGCGGTTGTTGTTAGCGTCTTTTATTGTCTTTACATCTATATTATTTATGTTAACCAATATACGAGGTAAGTAAGATGTGGCTTCTTTGCTCTTGTATTAGTTTTAATCTAATTATACCCTTTGATTTAGTATAGTTTTAATATTGTCTAATATCAATTTTATTGATAAGGAAATTTCTCATCTGTATATATTTTTTCCCATGTCTCAGCCGGTTGTAATTTCAATTATTTTTTATTATTAGTAAAGGCATATTTCAGAGCTGGACCTTGATTACTTCCTCTTTTGATGTCCACCCGATAAACATCAAGCAACAAAGTTTCAGCCAACTTATAAATAATCTACAATTACCATGAGTTCAAGTAAGTTTGCTTTACCCTCACGTATTTTCCCTAACACCAACAACTAAATGCGAATATTAATGCTGGCAACACCAAGTAGAGAGTGCTCTGATTTATGACCCCGGAATATGATGCATGCAACATACAGCGCTTCCCCTCTGCTTGGTGAGATCATTGAAATACATTAATCTGTATTAAATTTGGTCTGTTTCACGATGATTTCTTAATATACGCGATAAAAGTTGATTAATTTTAATATTGCGTGACGACCTCTATTCTATTTATTTTGATATATCATCATCATCAACATCTCAGCCATAAGAAGTCCACTGCTGGACATAGGACTCCCCCATGGATTTCCAAAAAGAGCGATTGGAAGCGGCTTGCATCCAGCGTCTTCCCGCCACTTGTATGAGGTCATCTGTCCATCTCGTGGCTGGTCTTCCTACGCTGCGCTTGCCGGTTCGTGGTCTCCACTCGAGAACCTAACAATATACCATATACCTAATATATATTTTAATATATACAGTGTCTTAATAGTAAGCGATAACAGTATAACCATAGTACACTAAGAATAGTAAGTTATCTTCATAGAAATTGGCCGCCGCCGGTTTGTGTATGCGTGAGTACCGGGCACCGTGTAAGGACGCACTTTCACGCACCCATTCTAATAATCTCAGGCGACTCGGTGGGCGGCAGTGTAGGCCGTGCCGTGAGTCTGATCGTGCGCCTTCAAGTACTTACGCTGCACGCCCGCTCGAATTCACCTGCTCTTACTGGTCACTTTATTTATTTATTGCAGTTTATTAGTAAAAGTATTTATTATGAGTTCGAAAAGAGGTAAAACATATTGTAGTGTCTTCGGGTGCCTCAATAACGACTACTCAAACCCGGGCTTTTATCATTCTTCAAAATACCTACTGGACAAGAAACTCTACGCCGATGTTAATCAGCGCTCTTGCAATTCACGTGCAGAAAACATTAATTACAGGAATTATGGTACAGATCGAAATTTACTCATGGTACACCCGATGACGTCGATAGAGCAAGTGGTTCGTAAAGCGTTAGAAAAGGACCACATCAACATTAAAATCGGCACGTTAATTTACGAACGTCTAAAAGAAATAGAATTTACGATACCCTGCCCATGGTTCCCTAAAAGCTTTTTATAAAAGTTATACATAAGGATGAATTTATTTTACGTTAACCGCTAACAATAAAGCGTTCCGAGCATGCAGAAATCGATGAATATTTTTTTCCGTCTCCTTAAGGTTTTTTAAAATAAATGTCTTTTATTTTTAAAAGGTCTTTTATTTATAGCTTATTTATAAATTAGTAGAACATTTAGTTATATTACGTCAATAAAAACCTAGTGCTGCCATAATACGTAAATAATATTTAACTAAAAATAAAAGTGACATCCTTAGGCGTCAACGCAAGAGTAGGCTATTAACTCACCGATTGGCCTTAGATGACCTACTGTTCTTAGTATACTGTGGTATAACCGTATATGGATAACTACGACATCAGTGACGTCTAGCTTTCTCTTATTTACTGATATGCGGGAGACTAGAAATTAATACGCGGGATTGAGTCAAAAAAGTGGAACCTGCCTTGAAATTTACAGAAAAGAAAGAAATACAATTTGTGATAGTTTTAATCAGCTTTATTTTAATTTGAGCTATTACAAAATTCACTATTACAAAGTAATCATAAACGAAAAATTAGTTTTTATTTTCGAATGAGTACCTACTTGTCTTGTGATTTGGCACTTTGCACATTTAAGCATTTTTATTTTACATAACATTATCATAAAAGCCTTTACTTCGTTTGAATGGGATTTCTGTTTGACTTGACTAGATTTACTAAAAAGCGGGACAATTAGCGTCCCGCATCGCAGACATGTATCGCGGGACGCATTATTTGAGCACGTTCGGAACGTTCCGCCGCACGCAGGCCGGTTGGCAACCCTGGTAGCGTCACTGTTGCTTTGTTAGCTTGGATTCTTTCTACGGTGAACGAATAAGAATTCGCGCCTATTGGAATATTGACCTCGAGCAATTTGCATCATATTGCCATATATAATAATATTTAACCCTAGAATAAATTTATCTCAGTATTCAGTGTGATAGTAAGTATCTAAAAATAAAACGAAATCTTGTTAGTAAGATCTTTCTCAACTATTTTTTTAAATAACAAATAGGCAACGTATACAACTCCAAGACTTTCCATGTTTCATTTATACAATAATACCTAGAAACGCTATTTAATAATTTCATCATTTGTAAAATCAATGTAATGAAACAAAATAACACAAACACTAAGCAGTATTTATCTAAACGAAAACAAAAGCAAACTAAACACAATTCTAATAAAGCAAACGTCAACTTAAACAACACAATTTAAAAAACAAACCGCTCCAATGTAGAAGCTATTATAGAATTCGTCTACTCATTCTAGCAATTTGGGGGCCTACTCTCGTATCTAGTAGATGTATCGAGAGATAATATATACTGTAGGGTCTTTTAGATGACTTACTGTGGGATACAAAGAACTGTTATTACTGGATAGGGAACACTGGCCTACATTTAGAAACGTACACCTCTGAACGGGGATGCATAAAATAAAATTTAAAGAAAATTAAACAATTTATAATCCAATATCATATCACTGTACTAAAATTTCCGTGAGTATTATTTTTTTTTTATCAGCCCTGTTTGTACTGTCCCACTGCTGCGAACGGGCCATTCTCATTGTGGGAAGGGTTAGGCCATAGTCTGCCACGCTGGCCAAGGGCGGGTTGCCAGACTTCACACATCTTCAAGATCATTGAGAACTCTCAGACATGTAGGTTTCCTCACGATGTTTTCCTTCACCGTTTGAAGTTGGCGGCAATCAACAATACGCACATAACTTCGAAAAGACAGAGGTGCGTGCCATGGGATTCGAACCCAGGACCTGCGGATCGCAAGTCAGACGGTCTCACCACTAGGTTGCCGGAAACTATAATATTATTCATTTATATTATTATATTTAATTAGCTTCTGGAATGGAAAGGGCTCGGCATCAATACATCACTCACCTTTGGTTTGCCGACGATGAAAGGCAAATATGCCAATTTATTAATGCAATGTAATATTAGTTGTAAGTAAATACATATTAAACAATTAGTTAATTTTGATTTTTTAACAATTAGTTACATATTATATAACAATTACTTTGTAGTTTTTTTTATTGCTCAGCACATTTCCTTGGCCGTACAAAAGGGGAATTCTGTAAGCATTATGGGTACATTTGGACAAGGTGCAGCGCGTGGTGGGTTTTTTGATTAGGGCTTTAATATTTCTTAAAATTTTGTACATTTTTAAATTTCCTAAGTAAATATACATATTTTATTTAGATAGAGTTATTATTATAATAGTTGTGTACCGTTCCGTATACTTTAAACACGTATATATCTACATCGGAGTATGTATGGTTTAGCAAATACAGTTGACAGCGGCTGTCATGCACTCCGTATTCGTCCAATGGGAGCGAAGCGTTGAGTTGGATGTCTACGCTGCCATCTTGATGCTCGCCGCCGTGGTAGAAGGATCGAAAACCGTAAAATCTCATCGAAGCATTACAAAATTATAACCCGCGGGTTCAGGACGATATACCAAACCTTTAACAGTTTTGTGAGTGTGCAAAATACGCCAGCTAGTCTAGATTGGTGGTGGAAATATCATCGGAGGCCGGAGCAGACCCAGGTACGTAGGTGCATGTCTCTTTGCTGCGCGTCATACTCTGAACTAATCGGAAAAGTAGAATACGTTATTTTTCCCAGATGTGTAACAGCCACCTAGCTCTCCCGTAAAAGGTGCGACGTTACAAGTTGTATATTAAAGTAGATGGTACGGCGTGGCCTTGCCGCTCGACTTGGCGGGGCCACTGCCGTGCCCCCAGATACGTTATTTTTCCCAAATGTGTAACAGCCACCCAGCTCTCCTGTAAAAGGTGCGACGTTACAAGTTGTATATTAAAGTAGATTTCTATGTTTATCTTATAGTTGTAATTAAATTAATTTAAAGAAATAAATATCAATTTATTTAAAAAAAATGTCTTAAAGACAAATTTATGATGTACTCTCAGGTATTGAGCGTCATTTTTGCTTACTAAACTTAAAAGAAAGTGTCACATCCAGTCAGCTTTAAATCAAAGTCAGGGCTGCCACAAGGAGCCGCCACCAACACTAATGAAAACGTAATGATGAAGCAAATTCATTTAATCAGTGCCCCTATCGATACAACCCTAGTTTGGGAGATAAAAACTGATACACGGCTAATAAGAATTTGATGTTGAACAAGTATCTATATTAAAAGAAAAACAAAATACCCGACTGCAGAAGAGCGATGTTTGCAGTCTAACTCAGTCTAACAAGCGATGCCACAGACAAACATACACAGATATACACAACAAACTTATAATACCTACCCTTATGTTTGGTCGGAGGGTAAAAACAGGAGAACCTGTTACTTATATGAAAAAATGCGTTAAGTATCTACTGGCGAAATTTAATTTGATTTTTGTTTAACATAATTATCTTTAAAATAATTATTCAAAGATGTATATAAGATATCATAATTCTATTTTATATATTAAACAAAATACAACGCCGTTTTATTACATTTTACAATATTTCTGTCTCCCTCCGGAACTGAGCCAGACTTGTCACGTCTAGTGATGCCCAGTACCGATTCAAGACCAAGACTGATTAACAGTCTTGTTTTGGACGTACTTTACCCATCATCATTTGCTGAAATTGAATAAAAATGGCTAAGTTAAAAACATAGATCTTACACCCTTTATGCGCAGATGGTAGAAATATAGACTAGGTTTTAGAAAGTGCTAGAAAATGCAATGCCCAGCTTAGCTGTCGTTTCTTTCATGACACACCCATTAAAACGTGGCTAATTCTGAAGGCACCTTTAAACTAAATAAAATACATTAAATAAATTGAAAACAAAATTATCAAAAATTGTTTGGGAATATTTTTCGTTTTTTGCTTTTAGTTACCTATTTTAAACATTTTAATTAGTTTAGTGGTGCACCCAGAGTAGCTCTTTTGTCGTTTATATATATAATGTATAATCTTGAACCTAATGCCTAAACCTAATAATTAGTTTTGTTGCTTGAGTTGCAGAACAATTTAACATTGCTGACTAATTTAACAAATTACGAGTACCTATAAGTTGCTGTAAGAACTAATATAATCGCATAAAATTGTATAGAGAAAAAAAACAGAAAAACCACTAAACCACCACCGTCTCGTTTTTCAAGAGAAAAACAGATTCCAGACAGCACTGGCGTGAGACGCGTCATCCCCCTGACGTTGTCGCGTCAAAAATGACTCGACGTTTTCATAACAGAATTATTTAATCAAATTAATGTGACAGACTCGACGGCTGCCACCCCACTCCAATACGGATAACACGCGACAATGATTTTAATAAACGAAATAAGGAAAATCATCATTAGGTGACTCTTCTTTTTAGACGAAATTCGTTAAGTGATCCTTAGGTCATTATATATATATATATACTTTTGTCACAGTCGGCACTACTAATTATATGCTCAGTGACATGGAACTTATTCTTGAGATTCTGCGTATTGAGATTCGAATAGATAACTGGTTCAGTTTTTTTAAGATTTATAAAATGAGGTATGTTATTTTTTTGAGGTTAGTGCCAGTCCCTAAACTGTCACTGGACTCAGTCCTAGAATAGCACCCACCAAGCGCAAACCTATTTCTACATAAAAGAAGACGCCCACTATAAATTTTAATTTACAGATTTTTTCTCCCTTTTCAGTAAAGTATTTTTTATTTAATATTAAAATTTACATTTATTCTACATAATAACACCATTGTTTCACAGGCCAAGTAATCAAAGAGAGCGGATTTAATTTTTTCTGTATTATTCTAATATCAAACGACTAGCAAGTCACACGTGGTTTGTGCGACATCTATTGAACATATTTATACAACACATATACATAGGAATGGAATTCCTTGGCGCCTTCCTTGTTTTCTGAGAGCTATCTTGAAAAAAAAAACTATGTTTTGTTTGCTTTCACCTGTCCCACCATAAACAAATCTTGCAAGTTTGACCAACTTCCTGGTTTCCAATTGAACTAAAATTTTGCATAGGTGTGTAAATGGAGCTAATCTAATGATGGAACCGGGATGTAGGAACTAAAACTTAAAAAATATATAAGTAGTTACAAATACAAATATTAGTTTACTTATAAAAAGCTCGGACCCAGGATCTGTGGAGATTAATATATATGTATTCTATCAGCCATCTAGTTCCATAGTACAAGCTTTGCTTAGTTTGGGCTAGATGGTGTTTTGTGAAATGTCCACATTTTTTTTTATTTTTTTTTTTATTAATTTTGTCAAATAAAAAAAACAAAAAAAACTTCCTAGTGGAAGCTAAGGTACGGGTATTTAGGCGTTTCGCACCGCGAGCTGTTCGAACCGCGATCCGAATCACCCAAGAGCTTTTTTTAAATAGGCCCATCGCACCGCGGTGCGAATCGACCAAGAGTATTTTGTAATGGGTCGATTCGGACCGCAGTGGTCAAGCTTGGGATCGTTCGATCGTCGAGTTTTAGGCAAATTAGTCGTCAAACATATTAGTTAGTGTATATTTAGTAAATTATATAGTATACATATTCAAGATCATCTTACATTCATTTTCTTTAAAGTTCATCCTTTATAAGCATAATTTACAATAATTGGCAGCATAACACTCCAAAATTGATATTCCATCAAAAGAAATCACAACAAAAGGTATATCGTAGGCCATTCTCCATGGAGCTACACTGACCCATAAAATAAATAAAGCGATGAAAAAAGAAAATAAACGATGGGCTTGTTGAAGGCGATCCAGAATTATGACAGGTGAAGCCGCGGTCAAAAGGCTAGCTAGTGTCGAGTCATGCTCAAATTATTAGGCCTTCTTGGCGGCGGAGACGTCTACTGAGAAATCGTTATAGAACACCCGTATTCTTATGATAAGGTAAGGTTTGTAGTTTTTCCTCGACTTTGTTCTTCCTTATAAAACTACGCATATTGCCAATTTAAGCTTTTTGTTCATAGATTTAACGGAAACATCACTGAAAGAATTTTATAATGAAAATATTTTTACCCGAGTATACAAAAGGAGACATGTTCTTGGGTGTACAGAAGTGTGTAGGGATGTTTGTTTGACGTTTATACTAATGCGTTATATGTATATTATGACGCACACACATGCATGAAATTAGGGTCATCATGAAACTGCTGCTTGTTCGTGATTTCAATCGAGATTCGAGTGTTTGAAGCCCGTAACAGGTAGACGAGTATCTATATTAAAAGAAAAACAAAATGCCTGACTGCAGAAAAGCGGTTTTTGCAGTCTAACTTACCGACTACGTCTCGCTTAGTACACATCGTATACACGTTTTTGTGATATAGTATGCCTAAAATAGCTGTTAGAGATTATTAATGTGTATTCTTTAGAATAAGTAACATTACTTATTTATTACGAAAAAGTTCGTTGGAGGTTATGATTTTTTTATTGTAGAGACGAATCAAACGACACCTTGCACATCAAAATCGGTCAAGCCGTTCAGGCTGTAGGTGATCATATAGAATCATACATATATATGTTACTGTAAAAGCCCGAATATTGGTAAATCTTAGGTTTTACCAGTAAATCTTAGGGTTTACCAACAAGAGTCGGGAAATGTAAGAATATGTAAAAAAGAAACGATTTTATCGGGCTTTTACCATTAGAATTTAATACATGCTAGGTTTTACCAGTGACGGTTGGTAAATGTTAGTTTTGGAAATAAAACAATGCATATGTTACTGTATTCGGCTTTTACAGTAACATATATAATAACATTTGTTTGATTGAACGATGTAGCTTGGTGCAACGCAGTCTTAGGTATAAGCAATAATTTCTTCAGAGATTGGGTTATGTTTTTTTTTTTTTTAATACAAAAAAAAAACCAATGTACCAATGTTCGGGCTTTTACAGTAACATATACACTTGAAAAACATATACTTCTTGCGCAGTCGGGTAAAAATGAAGAGATGAAGATATTAGAATTAGGGTGTTGCTCAATTTCATTATTGCCTATGGTGGTCCTATATTATCTCGTGTGCAGTATTTTAAGGCCATTATGTGTGTATCCTTTTTGAATTCCATAGTGACACCGCAGTTTTTCAACCGACTTCCATAATGGAGGAGTTTCTCAAATCGACTGTATTTTTTTAATGTTTTTTACCTCAGAACTTTCGACTTGATGATTCTTTTTTTATTTGAAAGCTGGTGCTTCCCGTGTGGTCCCATTTCAGTTTGGTCTAGTTCTGACAATGGCATCCATGAGAAGTCGGTTGCTTCAGTTTTTTAAACTATTATTATTCAAATATATGTATATGAAGCTTTGTCATTCACCCTAATTTGATAAGTAAAAGTTTACTCCATTTATTTATTTATTATCGTAATTTACACAATTGCAGGAAACTAAGTGAAATGAGTTCTCATATGATGTGAAATAGGTTATAATAGATACATAGATAACGTTTTGTTGAGAGAATACAATAAACAGGAAAATTACGGTGATACATTTAAAATATACTTCATCATCATCATCATCATCCACAGACTTCTCTATCCTACTGCTGGGTATAGGCCTCTCTCTTAAGCGACGGTGTGGCCGAGGATGGAGCTCGTCGATCTAGAAGATATCTATTCACTTTAGCCTTGAAAATTCCAAGATTGTAGGTCTCAGGAAACAGAGATGGCGGCAACGAATTCCATTCTTGTTGTGTTCTTGTGTGTGTTGTTGTTGTTCATTGTTGTTCCATTGTTGTTGTTTCTTAGTTAAAATATATGGTTAGGCTTTTAAATGGAGATACAGATGTCAAAATTAAAACCAGTTCTGTTTGTATAAACTGTCCCACTGCTGGGCGTGGGCCATCTTGTCATCCTAAGAAGGGTTCTAATTAAATTAATTACAAACAAAAAGTATTTAAGTATGTGACTAGATGGTGTGGTGTGAAATGTCCACAAATATTTATTATTAATTTATTCTATCACACTAGCCAAGTGCGGGTTGGCAGACTTCACACATCATCAAGAACATTAAGAACTCTGACATGTAGGTTTCCTCACGATAAACAAATGAGAGAGATTTCGTTTTAATAGTTCTACCATAGAACTAAAGGGATAAAACAAATTCAAGAGTTCTATGACGTCACAGTTCTATAGAACTAATGGGAGTTACCGGATGTTTTGCTTCACCGTTTGAAGTTGGCGGAAATTAACTTACGTGTGTAGCTATGTATGTTTCTATATTACCCCCTACAGCCTAAACGGCTTGACCGATTTTGATGTGCGAGGTGTCGTTAGATTCATCTTCACTCCTTATGTGTCATAGGCGATATTTTGTCGTAATAATAATAACACCACTCTTGCAACAATAAGAAAATGCGTTTATTTGTAACTTCCAACTATTTTTTTCGTAATAAATAAGTGCTTTTACCAGAATTATTCTAAAGAATGCGTATATTATATATAACCTATTACAGCGATTTTATTGGTACTTTCTCACAAAAATGTTTACTCCACAGCGTATCAAGCGAAACAAAATCGTAAGTTAGACTGAAAAACAGCTTTTCTGAAGTCGAATATTTTGTTTTTCTTTTAATATAGATACTTTTTTACGTATACACAATTAATGCGATACTTTTTTATCTCAGAATATTATAATTTCTTACTAAAGAAAGAACTTGTTCCATTAATCCGATTATCATAAACTTTTTTCTAAAGGTTTTCTAAAGTAGATCAGACTTTCAAGGTCTGAGTTAAGATTTAATATAATTACAATTTAGCCGATTCTGATGTTAATTCAATATTTTAGGTCTAGACTAGTCGAGGTTCTCAAAAGTAGATCTATCTAAAAAAATGCGTTTACTGTAATTTCTGTAGCGTATGTTGCTACACTTTACAGAATGTAAACATAGCAAAATAAAAAATCTGTTCTAAGATTTTCTCAATTGTTACTGTTTTTTTTAAATATTTGTTGTATTTGTATCACTATATAATCTCTTACATCCTTAGGGTTGTCTGGAAGAGATCGCTGTTAGCGATAAGACCGCCCTTTATGCCATTGTTTTATAAGTGGTTTTTTTTGTTCTTTTTATTCTTTTTGTGGTGTCAATAAAGTGTTATTGATTGATTGATTGACATTTCACACAACACCATCTAGCCCAAACTAAGCAAAGCTTGAACTATGGAACTAGATGGCTGATAGAATACATATATACGTAAAAATATATCCGTTAAAATTTGTTACATTGAAATGAAACAAATTTTAACGGATTTATCGCGTGTATTTTACATAATTTTATGACCTGACGCTTCGAACACGCAGCTTCCGTGGTCGCAGGTGAGACTAGATGTTTGGGAACTCTGGGCGGTAGATTCGGGGGAGTCTGCCGTCCGACTAGAGAGTTCCCCGAGGATGGACGATGTGCCCGAGTGTTCCGGTACATCGTCATCAGGCGGGTGGAGCTGAAGCTCCCCGTGCAGGGGTCCTAGGGGACCAAGCGTGGCCAGACGGTGGAAGAGTCTGGGAGAGTGCCCACAGTCTGGCCGTAAGCGCTAAAGGTGGAACACGATAAAAAAAAAATAGGTGAGACTAGATGTCAGTTATAGTATTTTGTAATTTGTTTCATTTCAATTAACAAAAGAACTATTAGATAGCAAAGCGACCAAGTTGGGAGCTTCCTCTATACGTCAATTTACGAAAAACAAAAATTGGTTCACGAATGACGGAGAAACTCGTGTACATACATTAAAAAAATACGCTACGAATTGATAACCTTGTCCTTTTTGAAGTCGGTTAAAAACAATCAAAATGACACAGCCTGCACCGAGTCGACTAATCAAGAAGTCGACGAATTCAGAAATGGTCAGAAACAAATTTAATAATAACTAGAAGTGGACATGGACAGGTAAAGCAAAGGACTTTAAAAGAACTAGTCCTATATCGTCAAATCGGACACAAACAATCACAAAACAATGATAATTATTAATAAACCAACTTCTAAAAAGGAGAAGGTTGCCAATTCGGTTGTATATTTAACCGACTTCCAAAGGGATTGTTTGTTTGTTCAGCGGCTACTGCGCCAATTATGAATTGTTTTAGATGATTATTTTTTATTTTGTATGTTTTTCAGAGGTGGTTCCATATTAATTTTATCAAAATCGGTTTAGTACTTTGTTTTTTTATTTGTTATAAGATGAAAAATATCATGCAATTAAACAAAGTGTGTTTTGAAGTCGGTTTTTTCAGTTTTTTTAACTACCTATATATAATGGTTATGGTCGTGACCACAGTTTGGGGAAAGCTGGACTAGATTATTAATTTATTCGTAATTAATTTGGGAAGTTTTGTTATCAACCTCACCTTTCACCTACCATCAGCGTCTTACTTACAATATGCTTAGAAATACTAAACTTACTAATTACTAATTAACCAAAATGAGAGGCGCATTTAGCCTTGGCTTTGCCTTTTGTTCTTCAATTTATTTACACTTTTTGAGGAAATTATTTGCTGGATACAGTATCTTAAGTTGGATTTAAAAAATATGTACACATGATCAAAAATGACTCATGAACTGATGACTCAAAAATCGAATATATGGATAAATACGTAGAAAAAAATGGCAATAATAAAAAAAAAACACTTTTCATTACAAAACATCAATGTGTATACAATATAGGTACAACCATTAACTCAGCCCCTGTAAGATTTACATTATTTGAATTACAATAAATAATAGACTAAGAGCGAGCCGTATGTGTACCCACCTCATCGGGTAACAAGATTAACTGAGCTTATATAGGATAACGCACATTAATATGGTGTCTCTAAATGACTAATTCACTTGAAAAAAATATATATATATGTTCAACCGGTCGGGAGCTACGATGCCACAGACAGACAGACACACACACACACACACATATACACGCACAGACACGTCGAACTTATAACACTCCGTCGTTTTTGCGTCGGGGGTTTCGAAAGAAAGATTTCGCTCATACTGTCAATAATAACCAAATTGAAACTTACGGCTGGGCTCAATCAAAGCGGGCAGCTATCTCTCTCGCGCTTTGCAACATTTTTAAACATATTATAAATCATTGAGTAGAGTAGAATCATTGAAAAAGAAAGACAAGGAATTGTTTATTTAGACAGGAGATTTTTTTAAATGTTTTATTCATATATCATTTAAATTGGCGACGGAGTAGCGTAAAAACACTAAAAACACACATTTCCACATACTCAGCCAAGTTAGAAAAATATCGTAGAATTGTTTTTTAAACATTTCTCCTATCAAAATAAATATACCTGTCTCACATTTATGACGCCTAACATCAGCCGAGTCGGTGGTGAATAAAAATCGTAAATCGTAAAAAATAAATAATGAATAATAAATAAATAAATAAAATATTACCTAGACTGACAGGCCTCGTGGTTCAGTGGTACGTCTGCCTTCTGAACTGTAGGTAGTGGGTTCTATCCCCACCCAGGGCAAACATTTCTGCGCATGGATACTGTTTATAAGTATTTTCTTGTATCAAATGTATCAATTTACAAAAAAAAAGTATATACGTATTCTATCAACCATATGGTTCCCATAGTACATACAAGCTTTTCTTAGTAATAAAATTCTAAAACAAAAAAAAAACAACCATCTTTTATGATTGGCCTTGTGGCTCAGTTGGTAGTATGTCTGCCTGCTGTGCCGTAGGTCGTGGGCTCGATCCCCACCCAGGGCAAACATTTATGTGATGAGCATGGATGTTTGTTCTGTGTCTGAGTGTTGTCTATGTATATTTACAAAAAAGTGTATATGTGTATAAATAAAAACCGGACAAGTGCGAGTCGGACCCGCCCACCGAGGGTTCCGTACAAAGTAGTAGATAGTTCATAGTTCTAAGTCAAAGGGAAGTACCCCATACGTTTTGTTCCATTGTGAGTTTCGAAATGTGCGTTTTTTACGACATATTCGGCTGTAACTTTTTTTTACGAAAGCTAAGAAATTTGATTTTTCTTTTTGCAGCAAGATCCTATGGATCTGCGTATATGGTTTTAATTTCAACACGATACCTTCACGCGTTCCCGAGATAAAGGTCTTGACGCCCGGAATGACGGACAGACGGACAGACAGACAGACAGACGGACGACAAAGTGATCCTATAAGGGTTCCGTTTTTTCCTTTTGAGGTACGGAACCCTAAAAAGTGTATATGTATATGTATTCTATCAGCCATCTAGTTCCATTGTACTAGCTTTGCTTAGTTTGGGCTATGGAAGGTGTTGTGTGAAATGTCCCCAAATATTTTTTGACCGCCGGGTCATCTAGTAATAATTACTTCGTATCACCTATCAATGAGTGGACCCGATATTTTCTTAACGTTTAAGCCTTCCCTGGACTACGACAAACATTTCAAATCCAAAATCAGCTAAATCGGCCCAGCCGTTCTCGAGTTTTAGCGAGACAAATGAACAGCAATTGATTTTTATATATATATTTATAGAGATTTAGTTATTTTATTCTTATTTTGACGCGACAACGTGTAATAAATCGATGAACCGTCTGCATGCACGAAAAAGTATGACTCATTGTCCCGTTACGTTGCGCTCCTTGTCCCGTTACAACCGCGCGCGGTGGCTGAGGAAGCGGGCGGGTGTGCGACCGTCGAATGTTTTTTCTTATATATTTTTTTATGTCTGAGAAAATCCTTTGTAACTGTTTGATTCTGTGTTCAGTCTTGATTTAGCTTTATTATAATAAATCTGTGGTCGCCGGTGATAAGGCTTTTATAACAAGCATCATTGTTTTCGCACAGTGCAGCCTCGGGCGAGCCGTAATGAAAACACGCCTGAGACGAAATTAAGCCATTCTCAACACTTTCTAGGTTAATGCTAAAGAAAATTGTTTAGGGCTAGTCTTTATTACTTATTTTATGACAAAACGGGTTAAAGTTGTTAATTGTATTAATATTAACTTATTAGTCATGGAGCTGAAGCTTTATTGTACATATTGCTTATATTTTATAAAAAATTTAAATGATTTTTTTGTTACGAAAAAATTAAGTTTGATCAAAATTATTTGTTTGTCGAAAACTTACGATGTTGCTTTCTAGTTTTCTGTACGACTATTTTTTTTAATAAATGCATTAAAAAAAAAAAATGTATAATATAAATCTACGATTGACCACCAACTCGCCTGATGTTAAGCGACGGTGTGGCCGAGGATGGAGCTCGTCGATCTAGAAGATATATATTCACTCTAGCCTTGAAAATTCCAAGATTGTAGGTCTCAGGAAACAGAGATGGCGGCAAAGAATTCCATTCTTGTGCAGTACGCAACAGGAATGTGGATCGATATCGCTGAGTACGGATTTTTGGCATTTCAACGAGTAATTGGTGGTAATTCGCCGACTTTCTGCTAGTCCTGTAGTGAAATAGGATATGCACGAGTGAGACGGACGATGGTCGAGCTACATACTCTTAAGTAAATATTGTAATATTTTAAATGTAGGTATATATATTTTATAAATCGGTTTACAAGTGATAGAGATTTTAGTCGATAAATTAATTACATGTTAGTTGCTATTGTTAGTTGGTAAATTAATGTTTTTAATATGAACGAATTGAATACCTCCGTCGTGTAGTTGGTTAAAAGATGAGGTATAACCAAGCCATAGAGGCGTAAACCCGCTTCAAACTTAGATCAGAAAACTTGAAGCCGAGGTGAGCTCCTAACCAAAACTCATACACTGCACTTTCTAAAGTATTTTATAAGGACGTTTACAGGAGTAAGAATTTTTTAAACCGATAAAATATAACAAATTTAATTATAAATTGACCGATGGCCTATGAATATGAAGTAAAAGCGTGGAAAATCTCAGTTGTCAGTTTTTCAAGGAAAAGACACATCCATAAGGATTTTTAGTATGTTGACCTTTATACATCTTGGTGTTGCACTTCCTAAACACACAGGATGGCATGGTCACTGTTCACAAGTCACGACACTTAGCGTCTAGCAGCGTTGCCCGACGTGACGCGACTGAAGACGAGTCGGGCAATTACCTTACTTGCCACAGAGCCGGGTTAACCTAACCTAACCTAACCGTATATAATAAATCATTGTTAAAATCGGCCTAGTTAGACGACTTCATACAAGTGGGAAGAAGACGCTGGTGCAAGCCACTTTCAACAAATCTTTTATGCCTAGCAGTGGGCTTCTCGTGGATATTATCGATACAGAAGCCACTTAGCATCATTACCTTCATCTTTATTAAAGCCGTCTTCCAGTAGGCACCTACCCTAACCCCTGTGACGTCATACCCCCGTGAATCACAGGAACTAACCGGCGATCGGTTCTGACAGGGATTGGAACTATTTGGAACTATTTTCTTTGGGAGCTAACACTCTGCGACGATATTTCAGGGCGATGGGCGGGCGTAGAGCCAAGTTTTGATTGGTTGATGAATTTTTACGTACTACTGACAATTTTACAAGCTTTGTATTAACTTGTTACGAATTCTAGAACAATTTGAACCAATTCGAAATTCGAACATTTATGACTAGTCCAGCGCAAATATTTATGACAACATTAAATACAACCAAGGGCGTCGCTAGTCCGGGGGGGGGGGCAAGTTAATATTATGGAGGATGAGAAAAATATGAATTGTAGATACAGGTACAATTGCACGGCCTTAGGACTTTAGGGGGGGCAACTGCAGGGGGGGCACCTGCCCCCCCCCCCCCCCCCCCCCCCTTGGCGACGCCCTTTAATACAACTAAGTAAATTGCTTTCGTATTTTGAAATACAGTCAGAATTTCATAATAGTCCTGATTCTAGATTACTTATATAGGGTAGAATTTTAGGAGTATGTTGTCTGTCTGTCTCTCTGTATGTTTGTTACCTTTCACAGTCAAACGGCTGAACCGATCGTCATGAAATTTGGCACCAAGATTAAATGAAACCTGGAAAAGGAAATAGGTTATATTTGATTACCATCATTATCACTACTTTTCATAACTACGCGGGTGAAACCACGAGGCGCAGCTAGTTTTTAATCGGAGATTATTGTAAATTTTACCTATTTTCCTATCATAATTCCAAAGAATTCCCCGATTTGCATTTAATTTGATCTGTTCCAAATAAACAAATTTATTTTTAATAGTTATTAATACATTCCAGCTGAAACTGTAAGACCCTTTACTATGCGCATTTATTAAACGTTTTAATTTTCGATAAAGTCTTAATCTAATTTAGAACACAATATAAAGTCGAACAGTTGAATGTTTGTTGTCGATTTGAAAATATAATGTTTTCGAATCTCTTTCTGAATGTCGTCCAATTGGTAAAGTTTTCCAACAAGACTGGCCCGAGGACTGACAAAATTAAAACTGTTTAAAACCAATAAAATGTAGACTAGACCGAAAAAATATAAAAAAGAATTCAAAAATGGAATTAAGTAATTTAAAAAATATTATACTTACAAGAAGAATTAAGTCGGATTGTATTTTTTCGACCAATTTTGTAATAAATAATACAAATACCTATTTACTACAACAAAGCAATATACATACTATATATAGGTACTTAACTGACTAATCTACGACAAAAAAATCAAATCGATTACTTTTTAGTTTACCATTTAAGCATTTTGTACTATGTAAATTATACTGTATAAATATGTATATACCACATAAATCAAAGGAAAACTATGTAGGTACCTTATCGCTACATTGAACTCGAATGACCTTTCATATTGTAGGTATAATTATTATTGAAGCATTATGACGTCTTTTTGTGTTACCATGTTACACAGTTATACTCTCACTGATGCTCTATACCATATTTTCGGCGCTCTCCTCAAGGCCTCCGTGGCGCAATTGGTTAGCGCGTTCGGCTGTTAACCGAAAGGTTGGTGGTTCAAGCCCACCCGGGGGCGACTTATTTTTGCTGCTTTTCTTTGCGATTTTAATGGAAAATATTTGTGTGTCGTATTTGTTTATTTTGTTGAATGGATTTTCTGCATAAAACTAAAATGCTTTGTTTTAAAATCGTTTTTTAACCGACTTCTAGAAAGAAGGAGGGTTTCAATTCGACTATGTTTTTTGTGCGATTGTTCCGTCAATTATGATTTGTTTTTGATGATTTTCGTTTGGTTATTAATACCTCAGAGGTGGTCCCATATACATTTTATCAAAATCGGTTCAGTAGGTACTTTGGTTTTTATAACAAAATAACTAAAACAATGTTATCCAAGTAAACGAATTGACTATTTTTTTTTTTTTAAATAGTATAATTATTTAGATTTTCATTTTTTTTTTGTTTACTTTTTAAGGTAACCATAAAGGCAAATCATAAGCTTATTGAAGTAAATAATGACAACTGATATTTTTCTAACTATTATTTCACTGAAAGTAATTCCAAACATCAACAGTAAAACTCGGATAAATAGAAAATCGAACCCAATTCCTGCACTATTTTAACATTTTCCTGACATTTCACATAATTTCCCGTACACTTTCACGTTTTCCACAAATTTTCCGCACATTTTCACCGCCAGAAAATATAAGCCACGTTTAATAGAAAATACGGAGAACTAGGTGGGGTCGCAAACATTTTGAATGGGTTCGTTAATGCTTCCAGCGACGGAAACTGGGTGTTACGCGCCCCTGGCTGCCTCTGGAATTATTGTAACTATTATAAAAATGTTGCTTAACCCTGCTTGCGAGATTCTACAAATAAAATAGAAAAAAATATATTGGTAATGTTAGGTAATATTCACATTTAGTTTTTCACGACGTTTATTCATAGACATTATTACTGCTATCGTGGGTAATTTTGACTCCGTTTCAAATATTGTACATAGCTTTTTGTAAGTTTTTAGATTTTTCTCAAAATATTAGGTAGTCAATACGACTGCTAATGAATTAAGTTAATTTAAATACTAAACTTTGGGAAAAATATCAAGAACCTTCAAGAAAAGCTATGTGCAATATTTGACACGGACTCAAAGTTACCCTCGGTGGCATTAGTTGCTTACTTTTTATTTTTTACATTTATTTGATTGTTCCAAATCTGTAATTTTTCTTTAGGTTGGAGCATACCTATTATTTATTGATTCAGAAGCCAAAACAGGATTTCGTTAAATTTTCCTGTCTTTGAAAATGTCAAAATAAAATAAGTAGGTAATGAAAAATGTCTGTACGGTTTTCATGATTTACTCCAAAAATATGAGCTGAAACAGCTTAAAAAAATGTGTTATTTTATTTTAAGGACGTGTATTTCAAATGAAACAATCTTAATTACGAAGTAAAATTTGGTGAATATAAGTCGCGGGTACATTTATTTTATATTTTATTCACTTTTCAGAACTGGCAGGAAACATCTCACAAAAACAAAGACGATTTTTACACAAAAAAAAAATTGTCACAATTTTTTCTTGCTACGCTTACGAGTACTGCAATGTTTAAAATTAAGTATATAAATACTATTATTACAGACAAATTTACTTTAAGGAAACTATTGAGTGTCCTTAAGTCACCTCAGTCAGTCAGTTATTTGCATCCATATTAACGCAGTAGTGGAACCGCGGCTTAATAACACAGAGGTCAGTCAATCAGTACAAACGAATGTTTTTCTCCACTAAAGATCATAATCATCTAAATAAGCCACGCCCACAACGATATTATATTGAACACATATTGACAGGATTTCGGGTCAACGCTAATATACGTCCGAGCTCAAAGAGATCTAAATGAGCAGCCGTTAGATAATTAAAATTATCTATTATCCCGAATTTAATTAATTAATCAATTAATTTTAATTGAATTGAATTTATTACTAACTTATTTATTATTATGACTTGTTTGTATACTATTATGTAATAATTAAAAATTTCAAATAATACTTACATAAGTATACTATTTAATTAATTTACTCTTATGATTTATTTTACTCGATTTTATGATTTAATTTAATTTAATGTATATAAATTTCATGAATGTTATTATTATTTTAGGCTTTGCAAATTAGAGCCTTCTCTTCTCCCTACTTGCCCGGTATATATTGATTGGATTTTCTTTATACACATATTTTGAATTATATTCCAGTTCAGATAATTTGTCGTAAATAAGTATGTTAAAGTTAAATTGAATATAATTTGTATTGTGTTTATAAATTGTGTAAATATAAATTGTGTTTATAAGTAATCGATATGGATTTACATCTGGAATAAATAATTTTTATTCATTTTCATTTTTCATTTCAATATAGTTTCGATCCTTTCTTCTCGATTCTTCCTGATGCATAATTAAAACAATGTAAGTAGATGAAAATATATTTGTTTAGTACTTGAATATTTTTAGTTTATAAAAGGCACGGACCCCGGAGTCTGTGGAGATTAATTTTGTCAAATAAAAAAAAAACGAAGTGGCAAAATAGATGTCTCTGCACGCCCACTATCAGCTGATTAACTCGAACTCATTCCAACAATGCCGGCGCTTAAACAAAAGCAATCCCATCTAATTCTAAGACAGCACCTGTGAGCAAAAAGCAGGCCTCTGTAGCGGAGTTATAGCGGTAAAAACCTGGACACCGCCATCTGGCGGTGACAATGGGAAGATTTATAGCCTTCTTTAGTCTGGAGTATATAGTCAGTGTGGGTGGCGCAATATGGGGGAGGCGGCGGGAATTACAAAATTAACAATTAACACAGAAATTAATTCAGAAAAAAAAATCTTCCATATTAAGTCCAATCAATAAGATAAGTCCAATAAGAAGCAATCTATAATATTTCCCATAGAAACAAAGTATGGAATGTCCTTTATCGGAAAGCGTATTAAAAAGGGTGTCTGTCTATAAGTACCTCTCTGGGCTAGCAAATCACCGTTTTTTCCCTTTTGAGGTACGTAACCCTAAAAATTATTTATTGAGTTTAAAAGTAACTAGTGTTTTTCAAAATTTCGTGAAAAATTACGATCTAAGTACATTAATCTCGTTCTGTTAAATAAAATAATTATTATTCATAAAACCTTGTACAAAATCTGAAAGTCGTAATTTTGAAATAAAGGCGAATACCAGTAATCCACTACTTTGTCAGATATTATACAAATAGATCCATTCAAATACATAGACTCGAAAAGCATAACCCTCCTTTCGCAGTTGGGTGAAAAATATTAGAATTGGAGTTAGGTAAAAGTTTATATGGTGATGAAACTTGAGACTTTTATTTTTTAACATGGTAGTTACACAAATCCGCTTTCCTCTCCAATCTTAGGCGGAATCCTTATGTCTGTCTTCAAGATTAAAATCTCGAGCGTGTACCAATGAAGTCTTCTTGTATAATACGTACATACACATGACGTATATATATATATATATATACGTAAAATACGTTCTCTCTCAGAAGTTAGAGAGAGTCGGTTAAAAGGTTTTCACTCTGATTCAAGCGCTGGAAACGTTAAGAAGGCTTAAATAAAATTTAATGTATTGTTTATATGTTTGTCAGTAGGCTTTTGCTTAGAACTTCTGACGTTGATTTTTGTGAAGAGGATTTATTTTTAACCCCCAACCCAAAAAGAGGGTATCTATGTAAACAAATTCATTTCTCACTTTTCTTATATCGCTAACCAATGATTTTATATGTTTAAAATGTTGTGATGCGTGACAGAGATAGCTGCGCGCGTTGAGCTCTTTACTTCTTACAAAAAAAGGAAAAGTGCGAGTCAGACTCGCCCACGGTATAAACTAGGTAAAAGAACTGCCGGGCGAAGCTAGTCATTGATTAAAGGGGGAAAATTATATGTTTTTCTTACATTTTGGGTCATAATGCGAAAATTACACATTGGTAAATTCTTTTAAAACCAGTTTTAGCTAGTGCTAATGAAGTTCTTTCATATGATACCCCACATGATACGGTTAATTCACTTTAAAATTTGGACCCTCATTCCTTGTGTAAAGACTAAATTTATAGTAAATACCCTATATTTTTTATAATTTTTGTGATTAAAATATAAATGTACAGTTTTCGAACTTTTTCCTTTAAGTATAATTAAAGGCTTTTTGCCTTTCATAGTTCTAGGTCAACGGAAAGTACTCTATAGGTTTTGATTCCATAGTGAGTGTAGAAATATGCGGTTTTTTGCGACATTAACGGCTGTAACTTTTTCTTGCGATACTTAATCGAGAAATTTTATTTTTTCACGGCTGCAAGGGACTACAGATCTGCGTATATGGTTTTAACTTCAACTCGATACCCTCCACACGTTCGCGAGATAGAAGGTCATGATAGACGCACAGACGGACAACTAAGTTATCCTGTAAGGGTTCTGTTTTTTCCTTTTGAGGAACGGAACCCTAAAAATATGCACACAGCGGACTAACGTCAAATTTCAATTTCAATTTTGTTCACGGCACTTTTCATAAAAGAAAACTCACATGAAAATATCAAGCTGACACCACAGCAACTTTGAAGCGGTCCCTACAGACACAACGAATACGTAAATGAATGAAATAGAAATTGTATTTTTCAATTTCGTAGAATCGGCTCACATTTCAAAAGCGAGTGTCTATATCAAAAGAAAAACAAAAAACCCGACTGCAGAAAAGTAGTTTCTGAAGTCTAACTTACGAAATCGTTACGCTTGATACGCTGTTGAGTGTACGTTTTCGTGAGAATGCATAAAATTACTGTAAAATATTATAAATTCGCATTCTTTATAATAATTATACTAAAATTGTATCATGAAAAAGTTCGATGGAGATTACGAAAAAACGTATTTTTTTATTTTTGCGAGAGATGTACTATTGTTATAAAAAAATTGCTTATATGACACTCAGGAAGTGAATACAAACCTAACGACACCTCGCACATCAAAATCGGTCAAGCCGTTTGGGCTGTAGCCTGTAAACTAGAAACACATAAATATCCTTCTTACAGAGTCGGGTAAAACTGGGCGCGAACCAACTTTGCTTCGATTTTAAGTTGAGCAGTGTAACCCTAGAGATAAATAAATAAATATTTGTAGACATTTCACACAACACCATCTAGCCCAAACTAAGCAAAGCTTGTACTATGGAACTAGATGGCTGATAGAATACATTTATATACTTTTTTTGTTGTAAATATATACATATGATACATAGAAATACCCAGACATAGAACAAACATTCTCATCACACAAATGTTTGCCCTGGGTGGGGATCGAACCCACGACCTTTCAGTTCTGCAGGTAGACGTAAACACACTACCATTAACTGAGCCACAAGGCCAGTCAAAATATCAGAGTTTGAAATACGCCATTTCGTTTACTTAATAAGTCCGATTAGGAAAACAAACAAACATCTTTTAAAATACAACCGAATTGAGAAACTCCTCTTTTGGTGTCGGTGATAAATAAAGTGTCTGTGATAAATAAGATAACCGGTGACTTTATCTATATTTTTAATTAATTTACTTTTAAACTAAACGAAAGCGACCTTTCAAGTCTGGCATGCAATCAAAATTATGTTGCTCTGATATTTCTGAAGAGTTGGATCCAAAATTTATTTATATAAATTTTGGAATAGGTTACAATCAATAAAGTTCGGCCGTTCAGAGAATGCGTTCCTGACACCTATCAGTTAGTCACGACTAGTGATGGGCACAACATAACACTGAGTTCGTTACCGTTCCTCCAAAATGAACCGCCACGTTATTTTTAAGATTATTTTCGTTTTAAATTGGCGGAATCAAATTAAAATTTATATTTTAGTTATTTAAGTGGAAACCAAAAAAGGGTAATATTAATATAATAAAATTGTTTTATTTATTCTTTGTTACAAAGTTACAATCTGTATTTCTATGCAATAAAGTACATTGAATTGAATGTGCGTACAGAATATTAATCAGACTCCGATTCGCTTGAGGAGGTGGTGTCTTCATCATCATCTTCGCCTACATGTATAATTATATTATTATCAATAACAGAATCAATCCTGATATCTCGGTCAAAATGTTCCACAATCAGATTTTTAGTCTTCTCAACAACCTTTTCCCATTTTCAACCTAAATATAAAAATGCTACTTTCTTTCGCGCATTCGGTTTGGTCGTAGTTTTATTTTTATATTTAATAAAAGTTATCTTATAGTCCATTATTTTCAAATTCTTAAAAAGAAAAACAAAACGTATTATTTTATAAAGTATAACTGTATAAGAACAGATTACGATACTATTATTGCCTGTTATTGTTAGCACAGCACTACAAATATAAAGCGCTGACATAACCTTGTAATAGCGCAGTTTAGATTTAGAAAAATATTGTTTACCAAGTTATTTGACACTCAGTTTGGCACAAAATTATAACATTAATTGATTATTGATATAATAATGTTGTTTTAATGCTCATCAATTGTTAAAACGGTAAACAACCAGCAATAATATTTTTACGTAACTGCAACGCCATTACAAAGTTACGTCGTCAGTTCAATCGCGACGTGTCAGGAACGCATTCTCTGAACGGCCGTAGTATAATAATAGTTTGATAAATTTTATATAAAAAATACCGGGCGTTCCGAGACGGCCAAATTATTAAAATTCAAATATTATTAAATTAATGTTATTTAAAAAATTTAAATAACATTAATTATAATATTAATAATTGCGAGTTATGCTATTAATATTCCAAAAGAAGAATAAGTTAAGAAAACTCTTTTTTTATAAATTAAGTGAATTTATGGAAATGTATCTTTCGAAATCCTCATTTTTTACGAAAGAGTTTTAAACTTTTTCAGCCCTAGAGTGAAAAGATATCTTCTAGATTGACGAGCTCCGTCCTCGGCCACACCGTCCAGAAAAACATAATACTGGCTCCACCAGAGATTTACATCCTTAAATATACAAGTCTGTCTGACGCAGCCAGTAGGTATTTTGTTTTCCTCATATTTGTTTTCATAAAATCGACAATTTATTACAACAAAAACAGGCTCCTACATTTATATCCGATGAAGATCTTCGATAACAAAAAACGTCCATTAAAATATTATTAAAACTATACTCGATACACAAAAAGGACCAGAAAACAGCGGGCGCCTCTTTTTTATGGTTTCCAGCATGTTTCTACTTTATTAATGTGCGTTTTTAAAGAATTTATGTTGGACGTGTACGCAGGGGTGTACCCGCTACCATTCTGCTTTGAATTAATAATTTACACGATGTAAAAAATAGACAACAATAACAATAGTTAAAAGTGTCTTCCTCTTGCATAACTTAAAAAATACGGACCCCGGAGTCTGTGGAGATTAATTTATGTCAAATTAAAAAAAAAAACGACACCGATGGTACTATATGTATTTTATTTTAAACGAATTCAAACGAAGTATCTGTATTAAATATATAGGAAAGCTGCAGTAACTTACTTTCGTTTCGCTTGATATGCTGTTGAGTGTACTTTTTTTGTAAGCAAGTATACTTAAAATCGAAGCAAAGATATTGAAAATGAAAAAATATTTATTTACAAAAGTAAAAGCATACAAATTGAGTTAATAGTATAGATTAGATTATAGTTGCGCATCTAAGATAAGTAAGATAAAAGCATCTAAGATTGTAATATGCGTGTCTTCACTCCCCGAGTGTCATTAGCTATATTTTTTGGTAATAATAACACAAAATCACTCGCAAAAATATAATAATGCGTTTTTCGTAACATCCAATCTTTGATAAAGTACTCGTATCCACGGGTCAGGCCTCGAAAACGTCCGAGCTCAACGAGATCTAATTAGACCCCTTAAGTACGCGAGTAAAATAATTTCAATTTTCAAAATAATTCGAAGCAGCAAAATAGACGTCTCTAAGTTTCTCAATCTAAGTTAGGCTTTAGTGCGGCGACATAGAGTCTTTATATCGAAAACTTTATTCTGTATTGTCGGTATATGAGTATCGGTCAACCCAGGACACTCTATTCTAAAACAAAACTCACGAATTCTATTCTAAAATTATATTCTATTCTAAAACAAAACTCACGAATTAACAGCCTTACCGAAAAACGTTACTTAACTTTAACCATCAGCTTAAATTCTCTGTCTTCATTCTGCAAGTGTCATATCACGTGTCAGCGAGAAGTGGACAAAATATGTTAAGCAATGCTTCAAGTTAAGTAACGTTTTTCGGTAAGGCTGTTAATTCGTGAGTTTTGTTTTAGAATAGAATAGAATATTATTTATTGTCATAAAGTTACATTCCTAATAAGTAATTTCATTGTATAGAATTATATTACGAATGCTTCTATTAAGGACTTTACTTTATTTTAGACTTTACGTCCACGTGATGGAAAGTCATTGCATCCAACATAGTTTTTGGAGAGATTAGTGTCAAATGTTGTTTGTATTTAATTAGATTATTATTCAAAATAAATCATCATCATCATCATCATCTCAGCCATAAGAAGTCCACTGCTGGACATAGGCCTCCTCCATGGATTTCCAAAAAGACCGATTGGAAGCGGCTTGCATCCAGCGTCTTCCCGCCACTTGTATGAGATCATCTGTCCATCTCGTGGCTGGTCTTCCTACGCTGCGCTTGCCGGTACGTGGTCTCCACTCGAGAACCTTTCGGTCCCATCGGCCATCAGTTCTATGTGCTATGTGTCCTGCCCACTGCCACTTCAACTTGCTAATCCGCTGTGCTATATCGGTGACTTTTGTACGTCTACGTATCTCTTCATTTCTGATTCGATCTCGTAGAGAGACTCCGAGCATAGCCCTCTCCATAGCTCGTTGCGTGCAAAATAAATAATAATTTTTAATTTTTAATTCAAAATAATTTAATTTTTGATTTTTGAATTATAATTAGTCAACTTTAAAATAGTTTATTTAACAATATAATTTATGTATAAAATAAGTATTTGAAAATCTACTTCATCAGATATGAAATATA
Organism: Lycia hirtaria; assembly: GCA_947563715.1. Lineage (NCBI taxonomy): Eukaryota > Metazoa > Arthropoda > Insecta > Lepidoptera > Geometridae > Lycia > Lycia hirtaria. The sequence continues at coordinate 43,877,470 of OX387379.1, forward strand.
ACCTATAATATTTTATTCAAGTCAAAAATGAATCCAACATCATAAAAGCCAAGAAAGTTATCGGGCAGTAACGTTTTACAACTCTGGAATTGAAGCGCTGTCTAGATCATAATAATTATTTGAAATGTCCTCCTGACTTACTTTTGACTTTAACTTACTTTAAATTAACTTTCAAAGAGCCTATTCAAGTTTGGACACTATACCTCACCGATTATGAATAAATCTGTAAGTAAATAAGCTATACCTAGGTTGGTATACAAAGTGTCATTAAAATAGTTTTATTTGTGCTTTTCCAGTATTTACCTAACTTAAAGTAACTATATTGTAAGAACAAGTAATTATTTTTTATGATTTGTTAATTTAATGGATATGGATTTACATCTGGAATAAATAATTTTCATTTCATTTCATTTCATTTACTATAGAAATTAACGTGGTTTTCACACATTTTTAAATAAAAACTACGGGTCACTCACGTCTGTTTTGAGCCGAAATATCCGACTATAGTTTCAACCGCATTCGCATATTTCGGCTCAAAACAGACGTGAGTGACCCGTAGTTTTTATTTTAAAACAAGTAATTATAGTTTAAAAAACTAAAAACCTAACTTCTAAATGCGCAATTTTGTTTTAAAATCAAACTACTGAACAGATTTTGATGAAATTTAGGACCACCTGGGTAGTATATACCCATTCATACAAAAAAAAAGATTTTTCCAAATCGGTCCAGGCGTCTTCAAGTAATCGGCTAACATACATAAAAAAGATTCCGACAAGTTGAAGACCTCCATCTTTTTGGAAGTCGGTTAATAACAAAATACCTTACAGAAATGAAAAAAATAATAAAGTATACCATCCTCCATCCTCGGCCACACCGCCGCTTAACATCAGGCGAGTTAGTCGTCAATCTTTACGATACAGGCATTGACACCCGGACGGACGGACAGACGGACAACAAAGTGGTCCTATTAGGTTCCGGTTTTTCCTTTTGAGGTACGAAACCCTAAAAATGGATGTAAATGCATACATACTAGGTACGTATGTACATTACATACCAATCAACAAATACATACCCCTTTTGCTTCTTTGCGACGCTGTATTCGGGTAAAAAATTACTTTTCATGACTTTGGCGAGATATATCACGCAAACGGTATGCTTGACAAAAATATAATGTACCAAACTTACTTACTTACCTTCATTTTAAATCCCTGTTCAATGACACCACACATATGGGATGGGGTGATTTTTTTTTTGTTCTTGACATCGTGCTGAAAATAAGATGCTTCCAACGACATCGCATTTGTCAAGTTATCATAAGTAGTTTAGAAGTTATGAGGGAACAGATGAACATACATACACAAATACCGGTCAAAAACATAACCCTCCCTTTTGCTTCGCCGTACTCTCGTATAATCGTTCTTATTTCACCTAATCAAGAGATTTTTGGCATACCTAATATGAAAATTAATAATAATAATAAATCATTTATTCAAAACTTAACATATCCAAATACAAAAAAAAAAGGTCTATATTACAAAGGTAAACTAATTAAGCTAGCCTAAACTAGGTAATCCTGTGTTTTAAGCAAGAACACCATAATTATAAGTGTAATAGCTCTTTTTACTAGACTTTCAAATAGGAACTACGTTACTTTTTCATCAAAAAAATGTTTTAAAAGGCCTTTAAGGCCCATTGAGCTGCATGTACTTAAGTAGAGGAGCTATTTGATTCAAAATTATTGTCACATTTTTGGTAAAGTAAACAAAACAGCGTTACAGCGCTGGAATAATATTAACATCGTTTATCTACGATTATACGACACGATTGATACTTGCAGCGCAGAATTGCATCTATGGTGTGTTTTCTCTCCAGCAAAACGTCGAAAGCACTCACTTCACTAGTAAGCCACTGAGTGAGGTGCGGCGCTCTCGCCGCAGTTGAATGTAACAAAGTAGGTGTATGAGTGGTGTCTGCTCTCGTACATACAGCTCAATGTTTAGGCCACAGTTTTTGATGAAAATTGTTATCTCACAAACACGATTTACATTTAAGGCATGGCCATTATAATTTGAACTCTAGGTTGTACTGCCGCTGGTCAAAGTGAGCTCAAGTGCGGTGTTGTTTTTTTAATAGATGAGCACTCGTTTTATTTTTCGTTTTCTGACGACATCGTGTCAACCACAAAGTTCGTTTCGCCAAGACTTCCTATTGAAAACTTTCCAACTAAAGGTGGGTACTGACCGGTGTTACGGGCCGTAATGTAACATGTTACATAGCGAGCGTTCGTGAAGTCAGTACGGGGAAACGAGGTGCGAGCAACGAGCATGTTCACTGGATTTACTCACATGGCGTAACATAACATGCTCGAAGCGAATGGTACATTACATCCCGTAACGTCGGTCAGTACCCACCACAAGACGCAATTAAATTCTTCCGCCTTCGAACGTTTTAAAGATAAGTTAAAGTATTTTGAGAATGATTACAGTTGGAAACTGGTTTTCATAATTTGTTGGTCAAAAATGAATATTTTTACCGCGACTGCGAGGAATGTAGCTAAAGTTTTTCTAATCAATATCTGTTGCAGCCATTGAGTAAAACAAGTAACCACGTTAAGACAAACGAAATACCCGACTGCAGAAAAGCAGTTTTTGCCATATAATTTACGATTTCGTTTCGCTTGATACGCTGTTGAGTGTACGTTTTTTTTTAGAAAGTATGCGTAAAATTGCTGTAAAAGACTATAGATGAGCATTCTTTAGAAAAATTCTTGTAAAAAAAATCACTTTATTACGAAAAGCTCATAGGAGGTTACGAAAAATAAACACATTTATTTTTATTTTTGCGAGAGTTTTATTATTATTGTTACAAAAAATAAGAAATGTATAACAACATGTCTCAAGTTGCAGTTGACTGACTTAAAATGGCGTATTATGCGAGAAATCGTATTAAGCAGGCTCTACTGTATTTTTACTCGTGGAAGATATACTTAATGTTAATACTTGTTTTTATGATCTGTGCATAAAATATAACAAAAAAATAAAAACCGGACAAGTGCGAGTCAGACTCGCCCACCGAGGGTTCCGTACAAACTAGTAGATAAAAGGGTTTTTTTTTTTTTTTTAATATTTTCCTTCATAAATTGAAAAATATACATAGCAAAAATATTTAAAAACCTGTTTTAGCTTGTGCTAATTAAGTTCTTTCATATGATACCCCACATGATACGGCTAATTCACTTTATAATTTCGACCCTCATTCCTTGCATAAAGACACTATTTTTTTCCTATATGTGTACTCAAACACAATGCTCCTTGCCAAATTTCAGAGTTCTAGGTCAACGGGAAGTACCCCATAGGTTTTGATTCCTCTGTGATTGTCGAAATGTGCGTTTTTTACGACATATTCTGCTGTAACTTTTTTTACGAAAACTGAGAAGTTTGATTTTTCTTTCTGCAGCAAGATACTATAGATCTACGTATATAATTTTAATTTCAATACGATACCTTCACGCGTTCCCGATATAAAGGTCTTGACACCCGGACAGACGGACAGACGGACAACAAAGTGATCAGTTTTTTTTCTTTTGAGGTACGGAACCCTAAAAAACAGATGTGTCCGCCGCAAACCAGTTTTCGCCCAACATACTGCCGAAAGAGGAACAAATTTCAAAATACGCATTTCGTTTATTTTTGCAGTTATTTAATTATAAAAGCCAAACTACTGATCTGGTTTTGATAAAATTTTAATGGGACCACCTCTGAAATATGATCAACCAAACAAAAATTAAACATCAAAATCACTTCATAATTGGCGAACTAATCGCTAAATATACGTACCTACAAAAAAAAAACATTGGAAATCCATGGGGAGGCCTATGTTCAGTTCTGTGGGGAGGCCTATGTTCAGCTGTGGAGTTCTCGTGGCTGAGATGATGATGATAATGATGAATCATTTGTAAGATTAGATCTCGGCGAAATATTTTAACACGAAAATTAAATTCATCTCGCAAATCAAGTTGAAAACTTCAGAAATGTTATTTTAGTGATCCAATCATAACGCGATATTAAAACTGAAAAATGTAAATAAAACAACTGCTCATTTATAAAAACCACCATTTTCGTCGTAAAATATTCATGTAAATCAGAATGTCTTCAAATAGTTTGTGAAGTGCGTGCTGATAGATTGCGGAAGGGTTCTGTAGGCGTATTAAATATAAATGTAACTACTAAGTATAATTTTGTTACTATACGCGTATAACGGATAAATAGATAAATTGTCTTTTACCGTTTTGTCTACTTATTTAAAAATAATGATAAAAAATATTTTTTATTGATAACAGGAATTGACATGACAAATAAATAACAAGTAGCTATGTAAAAAATATACCCGACTGATGTTAGTATGTGATTATTATTATGATGACATGTATTTTGGTTAATTTATTATTTGACATTTAATTTTCTATTAAGTATATATATTGTTTTATTTGACATAATTAGATCTATTTGTATTGATTTTATTCTCTTTCTTTAAAGTGTGTAAATATGGATTAATATCTGAAATAAATTACATATTTGAATTGAATTGAACATGAATGACTTTCGTAGTGTGACTTACGCGTGTATTACACATGATATAATAACCATAATCCCCACCATTACCAACATAACATTTGTGTGGTGAGCATGGATATTTGTTCTGTGTCTGGGTGTTTCTATAAATCATATGTATATTTGTACAACAAAAAAAAAGTATGTATGTATTCTATCAGCCATCTAGTTGCACAACGTTGCTTAGTTAAGCAAAGCTTGCCCTGGGTTGGGATCGAACCCACGACCTATTCTCAGCAAGTAGACATACTATCGACAGAGCCACAAGGCCAGTCTTATATTGTTGTGTATAGATGCTTGCGTGCGTGAAAGTATGCACATTATGCACAAAGCTAGTGTATAATTCATTTAAAATACTTTTTGCAAAAATACTTGTAAAATGAACTGGAAATCGTTTAAAAATAATGTTTTTTTTATATATTTACGAGGGGTATATTATTATTATTACAAAAAATGTGGCCTATGACACTCAAAGAGTGCAGAAATCTAATGACATCTCACATATCAAAATCTGTCAAGCCGTTTAGGCTGGAGGAGGTAATTAGAAACATACCTACTAGTACATTGTGCAAACCCACAACATACAAACATACATATCTCCTTTTTTTGCGCAGTCGGTTAATTAAACATGTCATGTGACGAAACTGTAACGTTTTCTACATTTGTCACAGACCCCTAATAACTAAAGGAATTTCGTCTCGTCAAAATAAATATAAAAACGCTTTAATATTTTAGCAAGCGACGTCCTCAAAGGGTGAATGTAACGAAATCTTGTTAAAGTTAATGAACAAACTTACCGGCGTCTCGCTTAAATTACACTCACTTTGGCACCCTACTGCATTACAATAATAAGGATGTACTTGCAATTGCCCGGCAATTGTGATAAATAGGCCGGATATCATCGCACTAATGTCATGTGGCCTAGAAACTCATTGGTGAATTCCGTCTTCTAAGACGTTCTAGGCTAAAAGTTGGCACAACATCGCCAAGTTCCTAGCACAAACATAATAATGATTATGTTATCTTATTTTTTTTACAGAATTCACTTCGCTGTGTATGCATCTTATTCTACGTTACACGTTTTACTATCTTACTATCAGAAATAGAAAGAAACATCATTGTTATATGATGGATATTCAAAAAACCTTAACAAAACGCTTTAATTCCACTTTCATCGTGCAGGTTCCAAAATTGTGGAATACGTTTCCTTTCTTGTCATGTCTCTGTGTGGTTGCCGTCTTTCCCGATTGCATTTGGTTAATTTTCTTTGGTGTTGGGTCGAGTGCAACTTTGTTTAATATCAACAATCATGAGTTGGTAGTCAAGCTTTATTAAAATTATTATGTAAAAAATAAATTAAAGACGTTACTACGTCAGTATGTTTGTTTTTCTGAAACTCGTTTTTGATTTATGTTACTTACATAATAGAATAGTCAAGTACTGTGTGAGTAATTGAATTACACGTTCGCGTACATTCTTCATCTTCATCACACACATCACATCTTCGCGTTTACATGTAAACGCAAAGCAGATCCATTTCCACGGCATCTCGCGTTCGGCACTCCGGCTAAATTGTCACTGTTACATCACTAGTGCATAAAAGCAGTACGGAAACTAGTGTCGTGCTTGTAAAGATAGTAGAATCTGTCATCTCTTAAGATGCACTGTTCGGCTCTTGCATAATTATTATGTTTAAGGTGCTGACGTGCGAACCGTATTCTATAACATATTAGAAAAGCAACGGCGCGTTAAGGGCTTTAACATAATACCACTTTTTTTGGAAAATATATTAGATTGAATGTACTTAGGAGAAATATGTACTTAAGGAATCATACAAACGCTTACTTAGTTAAAAAAAACATTTTAAAAAAACAAAGTAATAAACTACAATATTGCATAGTATAATATAGGCCAGTTTTCAACCTACTTCAAAAAGGAGAAGGTTCTCAATTCGACTGTACGCTTTCTGTGTTTGTTATCGTATAACTTTGTCATTTACAAACCGATTTAAATAAATAATTTTTAACATGACCTACTTTTAGATTGATCCCATAAATCCAAGAAATGTCATCAAAATCGGTGTAGTAGTTTGGTTTTTAAAACAAAATTGCGCATATTGAAATCGTTTGTTTCGGTTTTTTAAACTACTTATAATTAATGCAAAATGATATTTTATTTCTAAAAGTTTGAATCTATAAAAAATCAAAATGGCGGATTTTTTGCACAAAAAAACTTACATTTAAAAAAACCGTTAAAAAATCGTTTTCAAAATACGTTGTTTTTTAAAGGTACGGCGTAATTACTACGGAACCCTAAAATTATTAAAAAAAAACATGTCGCGTTCGTTCACTTAAGGGCGTAGTATAGTATGGTTGTAGTTTTTCAACCTTTATCCCCTAGATCCCCGTTCTAGAAAACTAAATATAAAAACAGAAATATTTCGAGTATAAGTAAGAAGGTAAGTAAAGTAAGCACCAGGTGCTAAAAGGTAAAAAGTTATTGTAAAGTTATTTTATACATATCTGGTTTAGTACACAGCCCATTCTTTTTGACGGCGGACAGCTTTCGCCGAAGTTGTGTTTTATGTTAAAACTTGTTTCATATTTCTTATTCAAAGTTTCACATAAAGTGAAGATGAGGTAGGTATTTACTTAGATATTGTACTAAAATTGTTGCTATGTTAGGTATAACTGTGTGCAACAAAGTCAACAATGGTAATTACCCGACTGCGTAAGAAGGAGGGTTATGTTTTTCGAGTGTATATTATGTATGTAAGTATGTTTCTATATGATCGCCTACAGCCTAAACGGCTTGACCGATTTTAATGTGAGAGGTGTAGTTAGATTCGTCTTCACTTTCAGAGTGTCATAGGCTATATTTTTTGTAATAATAATAATACATTACTCGTAAAAATAAAAAAAATACGTTTTTTCGTAATCTCCAACGAACTTATTCGTACTGTAGTGGTTTTACTAGAATTAATCTAAATGCGCATTTATAATCTTTTACAGTTTACGTATACTTTCTCACAAAAAACTTACACTCAACAGCATATCAAACGTAACGATACCTTAATTTAGACTGCAAAAAACTGCTCTTCTGCATTCGGGTATTTTGTTTTTCTTGTATACCTAGATACTTACCTACTTGTTTAATTCAGTGCTTTATTTGCCAGCTAAAAGGTAAATGCTAATACACATATACATACGTATCTGGCCCAACGCGTACGCTTTGCCATTCAACTTGGCAATGAGGCTAACATGCTGGGTACGCTGCCAAGTGGGTGTCAGTATTTGGATTGTATTTACCTTTATTGGTCTGCGGTAATCGATTTGCTTTTTGTGTAGTAATTTAATTAGTTAAGTATGTGTAGTTTGGATATTGTTTTGTTGTAGTACATATACATAGCTCATATTATTAGGTACATATAGCCAATAACAACCTTATACTATGTGTGCAAACATACTGGAAAACCTATAAATAATACTTCAGCTCTATATTTGCGGTAAACATAGACAAAAAACTAACAAACAAACTTTCGTGCTTAAATATAAATACCTGGGCAACCGAGCTCCACTCGGATTTTTCATGACTGAAAATACGAGCAAACCCGGCTTCACTTAAAATGATACCTAGAAAGATCGATTTATCGTCCCCTAATCTCCCTACAAACCAAATTTCATTAAAATCGTTGGATCCGTTTCCGAAATTTAGATTATATATATGTACATATATACAAGATACACAACAACCCGCACTTGGCCAGCGTGGCAGACTATGGCCTAACCCTTCTCACAATGAGAAGATGGCCGGTCCCAGCAGTGGGACAGTTTGTACAAAAAGGGCTGAAAAAAATAAAATAAAAAAAATACAAGAAGTGCTCGTTTAAATGTAGGTATTAGATAGATAGAACAGAATACTTTAGTCAGTAAACTGGAATCATACAAGTCTATACAGTAAACAGGCAATAAAAAACAAAATAATAAAGTGAATATGTTTCAACTGTATACGTAATCAAGCCTATTTTAAAATACAATTACAATTTTAATTTGAAGCCGTATTGCGTGGATATTTGAATATGATATTGTAATTTCATACATGAAACGGACTAATATGAGATTTTTATTCAAATTATTGTAATAAATGGACGGTACTTTAAATAATAATAATAATGTTTGAACGTGTTGGTAAATTATATTTTTTTTGGTAGTATGTGAGTTTTCGACAGCCTAGTCGGGAGATATTCAACTTAGAATGATGACAGTTGACGAAAAACTAAAATAAATACGTAGTTCATGGTTTAGTGAAATGGATATAATAATGAAATATATGTTTTTAAGCTATTGCATAGCTTCTATCGAGGGCCTTGAGCGTGGAGACTGAATCCAGAAATTCCGTAACGAAAATAACCTATCGCAGTAACGCCGATACAACCAATGCCACCTAGAGGCGATTTGCAGAACTAAAGAGACAAGCGTGATATTTCAAAAAGTCATTAAAAGTTCTGCTATTCATCGATAGATGGCAAAACTAAAAACTAAAAAGTATCACCGCTGTGCCGGTCGGAGGGGGGGGGGGGGTTGTTAGGATTACTGCATAAATAAAATAAATAAATAATTATAATTACATAAGTTGATAAAAAATGCTATGAAATAGCTTTACCGCGGCAGTCTCCGAGTGCCACACGTCTTGTCTCCCACGCCTGGTCAAATAATTGACCACCGCTATGACGTCACAGTTCTATAGAACTAATGGGAGTTACCGGAAAATATTCCAGAAATTTCTATACATCCCATAAAGACCTATTGGAATTATTTTAATACGAAATTTAAACACAAAATCTAAAACAAAGGATACCCATATGTACGTATAGTATACAAGCCGTCACAGCAACTTATCTTGTCACGGCAGCATTGAGCGCGGGCGGACGTAATCAGGGCAGGGTCCGGCCGAAGGCGGAAACCCGCAACATCCCTCCTAACACTTGTAAATAATTCCCCACTGGATTCGTCCACTTCATGCATTATAAATGTTCTGTTATTTACGTCCTGCAGTACACGGAGAATGTGAACGAGACAGTACGTGGGATTGTCATACTTAGTACTTACCTACTTATGCTGCGGCATGGATTTGTACTAAAAACCAAAAGTATTTAAATTAGCATGCATAAAATGTGAAAGAAACTGGTCATGTTGTATATATTGTGTCCTTTATCATACACAGTCAATTTGTATATATAACAAACTTAGATTATATCGTCAAATCCATTAAAAAACGTATAGCAATTAAAAAGCATACTTACATCCAAAATAAAAATATATACTACAGATAACAAGTATCTATATTCCATGTTAAAAGAAAAACAAAAACCCCGACTGCAGAAAGCAGTTTTTGCAGTATAACTTACAATTCCGTTACACTCGATTTGCTGTTGAGTGTACGTTTTTTGTAAGAAAGTATGCGTAAAATTGCTGTAAAAGATATAAATGCGCATTATTTTTACGAGAGATGTATTATTATAAAAAAATATAGTCTATGACATTATGGAAGTGAAGACGAATTTAACGACACCTCGCACATCAAAATCGATCAAGCCGTTTGGGCAGTAGGTGATTCTAAATATAAATATACGTACATAGTGCATACATACCCAAATATATATAAACACACATACACTCAAAAAACATGACCCTCCTTCTTACACAGTCGGATAAAAATATAACTCAAATCACAGTTCAGGGACAAAGTTGCCAAAAGTCTGGCGATATTACCTTAAAATCGTCAGTGGTTTAGAGGGAAGACAAACGGTGCGGAGGACCAGAAAATCACACAGCTGCGGAAAACTAAAACGTCTAAGCGTAACTGACCTAGCACTCCAACTCATTGATGTAAAGGACGACATCAAATAATTAGCCAAGAACACCCTTAAGCTAGAGTTTCGTATTCAATACCAAAAAGAAGTCCTGTAATTTTTTAGGAAGGTCAAAACTCGTCCGATAGCATGGCTAACCTCGCTGTAGTCTTGGACCTGCAGCTAGCATGGCTAACCTGGCAGCTGTAGTCTTGGACTTGCAACCGTCGGAACTTCAGTCACTGGACGTTCTCAGAGGCTCAGCCCTCTGCCGGTTTTATTCTTCGAAACGCTGCAGAGAAAAGAATGAAGCAAGTTTCGGCATAAATAAAACTTTTACCTGCGGCACGTTCGTGATGACGCGAAAACATTTCCGTACATTCCTCATAAGAGCTGTTTTTCTGTGCGTACAGGAAAAAATAAAATACTTGTTCTAAATTTTTTGTTTGTTTAAATGAAACCTAACGGAAGTATGTCAACGAATTTTGACCAAATCTTGGCCAGTTAATACTAAGCTATGCCAGCATAACCGTCAGTGAAACGTACGAAAGTCACCGACATAGCACAATAGATAGAATATAAGTGGCAGTGGGCATGCCACATATCACGTAGAACTTGATGGCCGATGGAACCGGAAGTTCTCAAATGGAGGTCACGCACCTGCAAGCGCAGCGTAGGAAGACCAGCCACAAGGTGGACAGACATCCTCATACAAGTAGCAGGAAGATGCTGGATACAAGCCGCTTCCAATAAATATTTTTGTGGGGGAGGTTTATGTCCAGCAGTAGACTTCTGTAGCTGAGATGATGATGATAACTGTCAACAAATTACATTTTCAACTAAAACAATCCAGTGTCAAATTTTTTTATGCATTTACTTTGTGGAAATTGAAAAGAAAAGAAATTAAAAAAGCAAGCGGAGTTCCAAAGTGAATTTTCTAATGAAGAAAGTTTTGAATTAGTGGCTCTGAAGCACAAGTTGCGGAAGTTGACGCTGGATTACTTACTTCTACATTCTAGACCGCTAGATTTTGATACGAATGTTTTGGGTCTATAGGGTCACTGTGCGGAGGGAACATTTTTTTCTGATCGTTAGAAGTTTAGCAGAAAAAAACATACACTTTTTAACCGACTTCCAAAAAGGAGGTTCTCAATTCGTCAGAATCTTCTTTTTTTATTATTATTTTTATGTATGTTTCCCGATTACTCAAAAACAAACGAACCGATTTGAGAAATTATTTTTTGTTTGAAGGGGCTTACTTCCTAGGTAGTCCCATAGAAATCAAATCGGTTCAGTGTTTTGGTTTTATAAATAACAAAATAACTGGAATAATATTATCATCCAAGTAAACGTATTGCGTATTTTGAAGTCTTATTTTTTATTAGTTTTTTAAACAATTACTTGTTGTAAAATAACACTTATAAGTAATTGATTGAATGAACGAAACGAATAAAGGTCTCTGTATGAACAGGTGCATTTTTATTTTCTCCGGATGTTTGGTACTTACGCACAGATCGTGTCGTTCAATTAGTTTTTTAGGAAACTTAGTATGATTTAAAATTTTATAAAAGAAAATGTTGAATGGGGATTTTTGGTTATATTTCCCCCCAAAAAGGAGGAAATTTTCTGTGGTAACAGATACTAACCGATTCAGGTAATACGAGTATTTGCTAGAAACGTTAGACCCTCATTTAAATAAAATGCTAGAAATCGGTCAAGAGATTGTCGAGATAAAAAGAGAGGTTTGTGGACGTCATTTGTTGGCCAATTTTGATAATATTTGATAATTGAAGCATTTATTCCAGAAAATAAAACTTATTATTACATACATTAATATTCTGACAAACTGTAAGATAGTTTGATAAGCTCTCTGGTAGACTATAATATTCGGAGTTCCATGCCTAGTTTTTTTTTTTTTTTTTATAACAAACTAGGCCTGCGTTTGACCACAATCTCACCTGATGGGAAGCGATGATGAGGTCGAAGATGTAGCACGCCTGCCTAGGAGATACCTATTCACTTTTTTCTTAAACAACCCTGGGTTGTATTTCATAAGGAACACCGACTCTGGAAGAGCATTCCACACCTTTGCCGTTCTCACCAAGAAATTGGATCTTGGATTGGATTGATTATCTAAATCAACTTCACAAAGTCTTCCAGTAGTTCAGTGGATATACATTTTTTTGAGAAAGGTTTGCGCTTGACCGCCAACTCGCCTGTTGTTGTTGTTAGGCGAGCCCTTACACGATTAAAATAATCTCGATTTTCAAAATAATTCGAATCGGCAAAATAAATGTCTCTAGACTTCTCGATCTAAATTGTGCTTTTGCGTGGCGACAATAGTCTTTATACCAAAATCTTTATGTTCTTCATTGTTGGTATATGAGTATCGGTCAATCCGGGACCCTATATTCGTGAATTTTGATTTAGATTTTACGTCCACGTGGTGGAAAATCATTGGTTTTGAATAGTACATTGTTACCCTAGGGGTGAAAGTAACTTATTTAGTCCCGAGACGGGGTTTGGCGCACGAACGAAGTGAGGGCGCCAATAGTTCGAGGGACTAAATAAGTCTTTAACCCGAGGTAAACACTGTGCTTTTCATTACGAATACAAGGAAAGTAAAAATTAAAACACGAATTAGCTACAGAAAAAATGAGTAAATTTTATTTTACTTATATCAAAAACTTTGGTAAGCAATCTATTCTGCCAGTATTTTTCATTTTCATCATTAATAAAAATGGAAAATATTTTGTTCCAATCTATGTTATTTTAAAGAAATTGTTGAAACTAAATTATAATAGTTATTTAAAAAAAATAATCTTTAATCAATACTTATCTTTATGTTATTTCAATTTTACATCGCGCTGTAATTGAGTGGCTTTAAAGAAAGTTGGACATGGCTCAATAGAAACGTGAAAATAGAACCAGTTTTTTTTTTTATTTGACAGCTGGCAGTTGAAAGCGGTTCTCCCTAGGGCTGAAAGTATTACTTTCAACCCGCTCCTCAGGCACCTTCAGACCTACTTTCAGAGTATGAGTAATGAAAAAGTCATTTACCAAAGCAATGAATCAACTATATTTTTTTAACGTAGGTACCCCCTAAGCTTTCGGTGCTTAATTTAAATACTTCCCGCTTCCTTAAAATCTATTTCCAACAACAACCGAATAAACACGAACAAAGTCAATAAAGATTCCTTAAGTTTTCGTCTCTTTAATTAGAGAACTCCGGAGGAAGTGTGTCAGCGAAGTTTGCGGATTCCACTCGAAGCGACAACTTCGCCCGAAGCAAGGACGGCCTGCTGTTTTTAGAATTTGGAACTGTCCAAAACTTGCTTTAATTTTTACCCCAAAATGGACGTACTGAGTTTAGGGGTATTTTAGTGAGACACGATTTCAACAGAACAATTTGTGGAACCGCTAGTGATTCGTAGATTATTTTTTTAATCAACAGTGAATCCTTTTTTTGTTGACGTGAACTTTTATTTAAAGTTTCTTTAATGAATGGTAATTTTAAATGAATTGCAAAGTACGAGTTTCACTTACACCGAGGATTCCATAATACCATGCAATATTTATGAACACAGAAAATAGGACTAATCAGCAAAATGTCCTATATATAAATAAATATGTCTATGAATATTTGTAACTTCACATAATATTTTCTATACAGTAGAATGAGAGTCTGAAGTACTAGGAGTTCACAAGCAATGTAAAGTTTAATTAGTAAGTTAGTACGTCCACATGTCATTCTTGTTTTCTTATTGTTGTAATATTTAGCTTCTGCAACCTTAGTTGTATGCTAATGCAGCATGCAAATGCAAGCGTTTAATATCTAGTTCTACAACCTTCGTTGAGCTTATCGCTTAAAATTCAGTTACTATTTTATTTTAAAATTACCACAATATAAAAATATTTTAAAAAATATATAAAATTTAGACAGCTAACAAAGCTATAACAAGTTTTGCCAGTAAAACTCTAGGAAATAACTCTAGTATTGCAAATGTTGCTCTCATTTGTTTTTCAGCTGCTGTATACATAGTTGTTATGTTAACACCGCGTATATTCTTTAGCTGCTACCTCAATTGCTAGATTTAGTAGAAATGTAGTTCTCATTTGTTTTTCAGCCACAGTGCTATTAACATAGTAACCACGCTTAACCACGGTAACCGTAGTTAACCACGGATGCTGGAACGTGTTCGAAACGCCAGGTCTTTAGATTTATACATTTGCACGATTAATCAGTTAAAATTTGGTGAATTTCAATGACATTTACAATAACTTAACAATAACAAATGACAATAATATTATTATTGTAGGTATTAATAATTTTATTGCAAGTAGTTAAAAAGGCAAATCTTGGTACAATTTTATTAGTTGTTTTGTTTTTTGACTATTTAATTTAAGAGAACACACCTTGTAAAACGACTTGCCTTACCTAGAACAGCGATTTTGTTATAAGGCCAATAAACAATTTGAATTAGTTGTTAGGTTAACACCGCGCATATTTTTTAGCTGCTACCTCAATTGCTAGTTGTATTAGAAATGTAGCTCTCATTTGTTTTTCAGCTGCTAAATATAGTTGTTAAGTTAACACCGCGCATATTTTTAGCTGCTACTTTTTAATGAATTTTTAAAACACACAAACTGTTTCAGTTTACTAGGCGTCGCTACAGCTTCATCAAGACTTAAGTTAAAACTCAAACTGCGAGATCGCAAGACGTCTCAACTCTCAATCAACAACGTCGCGACGTGACAGTTGTTCAACCCAAACAACTCGATATATCTATTCATACTTGTTTATTATAGTCTTGTTAATTATATATGTTATGGCTAAAGATGTTTTTTTTATGTAGTAATAGGTTTGGGCTTGACCGCCAACTCGCTTGATGTTAAGTGACGTTCCGATCTACAATGGAGCGCGCTTACCTAAAAGTAAACTGAATAACCGGCTAATTTCTTGTTACCCGAATGCGTAAGAAGGAGGGTAATGTTTTTCGAGTGTATTGTGTTTCGAGCCTAAACGGCTTGACCGATTTTGATGTGAGTGGTGTCAATAGATTCGTCTTAGTCGTGAGAGTGACACTGGGTACATCAAAATAAAAAACAAAATTAAGGATTTTTGGCGGCAAAAAGTAATCTCAAAAAAAAAATGTTTTCAAAATACATCGAGTGTGGTATTAAAATAAATATTTTAACGGTGATTACGAATATATATATATAACTTATATGTTTTACGCATACTTTCTCACAAGAAACTTATATTCAACAGCGCATAGCGTAACGAAATCGTAAGTTAGACTGCAAAAACGGCTTTTCTGCAGTCGGGTGTTTTGTTTTTCTTTTAATATAGATACTTGTTTTATTTTATTTTTATGCTGTTTAGGTTGTTTGAAAATAATTACAATCATGGAATTTTCAAGGCTAGCTTGAACAAATTTCATCTAGATCGACGAGCCCCACCCTCGGGCACACCGTCGTTAAGCATCAGGCGAGTTGGCGGTCAAACGTAGATCTGTTTAGTGTAAATAATTATAGCTTAAAATACTGAAACAACCGACTTCAAAATACGTAATTTCTTTTATTTGTACGATGTTTACTTGGATGATATGTTTTTTCCAGTTATTTTGTGAACCAAAATACTAATTTAGTAAAATCCGATTTAAATAAAACTTTTAAAGGACACCTCTAAAGTATGACCTACTAAACAAAAATCATCACCAAAATCTATTCATAATTGGCGAAAACTCGAACTAATCATTATAAATCCTTTAATCATGCGGTTTGTATTATGGCGATGGTAATTAATTAAATTTAACTCTCGCCTGAGCGAGTCTCTATATTCCCGATAAATATTCTGGAAGTTACGAAATCGTGAACGAAACGGTTTATCCTAGCTAAACGCACTGCACCGTAGACTGCAACTTTACTAGCGGTCAAGTGCAATCCTATCAAGTCAAGTACAAAATAAATTATGTCAAAGAGTGGTTGAAAAAATATTTTGATATTAATTATTATTTAATTGAAGTGATAAAATAACAATAAAAAAATCATAAACGTCAAACATAATAATAATATTCAATAATTACTTTATTTAAAATAATCACTATACACTAAGTCCAAAAGAATAACCGCCTGAATCCAAATCTGAAAGGAAAAAGAGCTTCAAAAATAAGAAGAAAATCTCACAAACGAGCCGGCTGGTTCAAACCGTGCGTAGATGAGGCAAATGCACCGATAACGTGTTACGCTCACCATCCGACCGCATCGGGCGTGTGATTGGCAATCTCGCCGGCACCTGCTCGCCGTCGGGTCATTTGTCGCCGCGTGTGTAACCGACCTTAGCAAGCCGGGTCAATAGTTTTCTACGATTAATGTCTTCTGTATTTACGATATGCGTTCAAGTGTCAATTCATTTTGATTTCATTGTAATTAATAAGTTAAAAGATTAACAAAAAAAACAATGATAGGTATGGATGGCTATAGCCCGTCGTCCATATCATTGGATTTTTTTTTAATCTTTAGAGATGGTTTATTTAGGAATTTCTACACGTTCGAATCAGAAAATGAAATAACAACTATCCAAATTAAAAGAAAAACAAAACACCCGACTGCAGAAAAGCAGTTTTAGCAGTCTAACTTACGATTTCGTTACGCTTGATACGCTGTTGAGTAACGTTTTAGTGAGAAAGTATGCGTTAAAACGCAGTAAAAAACTATAAATGCGCATTCTTTAAAATAATTATAGTAGGATCACTTATTCATTACGAAAAAATCGTAGGAGGTTACGAAAAAACGCATTTTTTACTTTTGCGTGAAATATATTATTATAATTACAAAAAAAATGCCTATAACACTCTGGAAGTGAAGACGAATCTAACAACACCTCTCACATAAAAATGCCTATAACACTCTGGAAGTGAAGACGAATCTAACAACACCTCTCACATCAAAATGCCTATAACACTCTGGAAGTGAAGACGAATCTAACAACACCTCTCACATCAAAATGCCTATAACACTCTGGAAGTGAAGACGAATCTAACAACACCTCTCACATCAAAATGCCTATAACACTCTGGAAGTGAAGACGAATCTAACAACACCTCTCACATCAAAATGCCTATAACACTCTGGAAGTGAAGATGAATCTAACAACACCTCTCACATCAAAATGCCTATAGCACTCTGGAAGTGAAGACGAATCTAACAACACCTCTCACATCAAAATCGGTTTAGGCTGTAGGCAATCTAAAAACATACATACGCTCGAAAAACATAACTGCCCTTCTTACGCAATCGGGTATAAATATGTACGTAGACGTATGAAAAAGAATAGAAAAAGTTGTAGCATTATTTGTTGCTGGTATACATCGTTTTTTTTTTGGTCAAAGTTAACAATATAACCACACCAATTTTGAGGCATGATCTATTACCGTTTTTACCATATATATAGAGCCAAAAATATCGTTGAAAATATATATTTAATTGTCCTTTTGAATTATTATTATTTATTAAAAAATATCGGTGGAGACTTTCAGACAACATTATTTAGTTGAAATTAAGCTAAGTTTGTATTATAGGATCCAGATAGCTGATAGAAGCTCAGTACCTAATAAATTCCCGAACTTTTTCATATGGTAGCATTAAAATTAATAACTTAACGTGTTTTATGATTTTATTTTACATAAAATAGATCTATGAACGATCCATGAACCAAGAATGTAGCTTTGAAGAATCAGGAAAGGTAGTGGTGTTTCATATTTGAGTAGTAAGTAATTCTTGTAGGTATAATCGTTTTTAATCCGTACATCTTAGGAATGGAATAAATTGCCGGCTTCTTTGTTCCCTGAGAGATACAATTTGGGTCTTTTTAAGGTCAGAATGAATAGGTATCTTCTGCGTCTGCGTGCTTCACCTTCGAACATATCGTCGCTTTCCAACAGGCGAGTTGGCGATCAAACGGGGCCCTATTCACATATAAAAAAAATAAGTGCCGACCATTTAAAGAGACGCTAGTAATAAGTGATTTAAGAACATGGTCTGAATTATTGAGCACGGAATAAATAAAAAAGTTCGTAATCAGCCTAGAAATGAATTTATTTATTCACACAAATTCCACATAACGAGATTAACACACAAACACACACACACACATAACCAAAATTATGTAAATCACCGTTTATGAAGATTTTCCGCTATCGAAATGAACGGGAGTCAATTTTACCCACATTCGCGTTTAACTTTGACATACCATTTAAAGGCGATTTTCTTAAATATTTTCTATACTATTGGACTTGTTACTTCTTTACTTTAAAATTGACCACGAAAGAACACACTTAAATAAGTAAAATACATTAATACTCTAATTAGACTCGTACATTAATACTCTGAAATCGTCAAAAATATGAAAAAGTGTGTGTAAAGTTACCCACGCTGACAGTATTATGATTATTATTTTATATTATTATTATTTTTGACTATTATGATATTTTTGTTATATTATTATTATTTTTAGCACTCCAATTAATTAATTAATTATTAATATCAAAATAGTTTGGTCAACCACCCTTAGACATGATTTATTATGAACTTGACTTGTAACTTGGGCGTTATGAATAAATTATTTGTATTTGTATTAAAAAAAAATTGCCAGATTTTCCAAACGGTAGTTAAAAGCACCGTGTAGTATATAAGATCCTCGCTATCCCAGCTCGCGGTGCGGTCGTATCGCGCCGTCAAGCCATGAAATATGATGCGAAATATGAACAGTGACCAACTGGATAACAGATGGCGATGAGATTAATCATGCAGATGTTTGGGAAGCTGTGACGTAAGCGGCCTTGGGGTAGCCATATCTGAGGTGGAGATAGACGTGTAGAATTTGTTTTTTTATAAAAAAATAATTATAAAGCCGGAGTTTCCGGCAGCCTAGTGGTAAGACCGTCTGACTTGCGACCGCAGGTCCTGGGTTCGAATCCCACGGCACGCACCTCTGTCTTTTCGAAGTTATGTGCGTATTGTTAAACTTCAAACGGTGAAGGAAACCATCGTGAGGAAACCTACATGTCTGAGAGTTCTCAATGATCTTGAAGATGTGTGAAGTCTGGCAACCCGCACTTGGCCACTGTGGCAGAATATGGCCTAACCCTTCTCACAATGAGAAGATGGCCCGTTCCCAGCAGTGGGACAGTTTGTACAAACAGGGCTGATAAAATATATATATATAAAGCTTTTTGAGTTGCAGTTGTTTTCAAATGAAGGTTGAGAGTAGTGTTCATGATAATAGATTTGAAAGTCTATAAATAGAGTGATTAGATATCTTCTAGATCGACGAGCTCCATCTTCGGCCACACCGTCGCTTAACATCAGGCGAGTTGGCAGTCAAGTGCAAACCTATTTGTACATTAAAAAAAACTTTTCTCGTATTCGAAATTTTTGTCTAATTTTTTTTTTTTTTTTGTTTAAAATCTAATTTAATAAATCAAATGTTTTTGCAAAATATAATATTTTTTTGTAGTATAGTATTAAGTATCAAAGTTATAGAAATTGTTCAATATAATTATTATACAATATCTATATACATATAATAAAGTTATATGCGTATTCTTGATTACCGCCAACTTCATACGGTGAAGGAAAATATCGTGAGGAAACCTACATATCTGAGAGTTCTCAATGATCTTGAAGATGTGTGAAGTGTACCAACCCGCACTTGGCCAGCATGGTAGACTATGGCCTTACCCTTCTCACAATGAGAAGATGGCCCGCGCCCAGCAGTGGGATAGTTTGTACAAACAGAGCTGATAAAAAAAAAATACAATGGTGTCGCTATAAATGTATCACTTGTACAACAAGTTTCATCAAGATTCTAGTTAAAAATATGCAGACACCAACATTCAAACAAACATACAAACTTTGCTAGTTGACGCTAACCTAAGTTCTCTTCGTCCACTCAATGCTTAAATTCCGGATTCTAAATATTATTTCATTAAAAATTAAAATATATCACTGTATTCAACATCCATTCGTAGTAAATAAACCAGCATTTTAACAGCAAGCACTGGATAAGTTAGCTAACAGTTTGTATCGTTGTCCAAAAGCTGAGAATCATTGAAACAAAGCTCGAAGCAAAGCTGGGAGGCTGCTCCGGAACTTAACACGTATAATGTTTGTATCAGAAGAAGTTACCGAGGGTTCAGGGCGACGGAACAAGGAACTTTGCGATAGGCTTGTCTCTTTCACTTGGGGAGGTATTACATACGTAAGTAATGGGGAGTTTAGAAGTAAAGTTTTCAGAAATATTAGGTACTAGATGGCGCTGTAATGTGTAGAAAAGTGTCAAACTTAATTACTCGTTTGGTTAGATAAATAGAGGCCTACTATTGTGGTTATTTAACACAAGTAAAAAAATGTAAGCAGTCTTTAAGCAAGTTTTAATTTGTTAGGTATTTTATATTAGATTGCAACACCATTTATTTTGATTGAAAGAAACTTAATTTACTGACTTACAACAAAATGGTCTAATAGGAGTATTTAAGAGCAGAGCTTGTATATATAAAATAGAAAAAAAAAACAATAGAAGATTGGGAGCTTGAAATATTTATTTAGACAGGTGAACAAAATTTTAGGAAATTGATCATAAGTGGAATTAATTTCTTGGTAATTATTAATTTTTTAAACCTAGTGGAACGTGATACTTGGTGCTTGATGCAATTATATAAATCTTCTTCAAATACCAGAAAAATGCAACAAAACCTAATTACCAACAAAAACTCAGATTTTTTAAAACAGTAGGCTCGTCCAATTCTAATCAATTTACTATTAAATACTTTTTAATCAATCTCTTTGCTTGATATTTTAACAATTCTGTACCGTCTGTACCGTTTTACAATTAATTTTGTCATATAACCATATAAATAAGACTAATACTTATACACAATAAAATAAAATAAAAAATAACAAAAATTGCTATTATTTGACTTGTCATACATACGGTCACAATATTTTCTAATGAGGATGAAACAATTTTCATGTTATAAAATCCATAAAAACTTCAAATATGGGAAATATTTTTAGTAATCGCTCGCCATCAGCACACGTAGCAGGCGCCACATAACGTGTTCCATTCGTAAGTAAGACACAACTGAAAGCTTTTAATTCAGTTAAAGAGGCCCGGACGCGTTTCCGACGCGCTGCAGCTCCGACTGTGTTTGTTAACTCGATAAAGCCTACATTAGTTGACACAGCACCGCTCCCTTTGGGGTACAAATTAAGACCGAAATGACCTCGCGCACGAACCTCCCTTTTGTTAATGTTTGTTTGTGGTACAGGAATGAAATGCAGAATGCAGATAGGGTTCATGGTTGTGATCCTGGTTTTCAAGGGTAAAGTGAATAGATATCTTTTACCGATGTCGCTTACCATCAGGGCCTCAATCAAGGCTGTTATTTGAATGATCACGCGTTCGCCACTCGCTGATACGATTTAGCGACAACTCTTGGCGTCTCTGTATGGCTATTTGCACTTTATTATGTCGTAACAAGTATTTATGTACATGTATTTGCGGAGTGATTATTTCGTAATACATTACGGAAGAATCACTCTGCATTTTAGTAGCAATTATGTCTTTAATAAGTGACAACTAGGCGTGTGTCATCTACTTAGTTACAACGTTTTAGTAGCGCGAGTATGTGAGAAAGCTATGAGTAAGCTCACTATTCCACGTCCTCGGGTTAGATCATAAAGTTTTTGCCATGTCATTGGGCATTCCTAATTTTCGAGCGGGTGGGGACAAGCGACAGACGCAAGCGATTCTTGCAAATACATTCATATATCTTTTAAACGACTGCCCAAGGAGTTTAATGTTTCAAAAGCGAATGTACGTATTAATAGAATAGAATAGAATATAACTTTATTGTACAACCATACAGATAATAACTTAAAATAAACAATAAACTTAAACGACAGTACAAAGGCGGCCTTATCGCATAGAGCGATTTCTTCCAGGCAACCTTAGTTGCCAACCTTATTAATGTTTATTTCTTTGTGTCAAATATAAACATATGAATGCATATTTATTATACATATTTTATACGTGTAAAATATCGAAGAGGATTAAGTTAACCTAACCTAACCTAAACATGTGTGACGGATTTCAACAATATGAGGTGAGATGTCATTAGATTCGGATCAGTTGGGGACTGATATAGGACAGTAACTACGTAGGACATAATATTGTTAAATCTGGACGATATAAAAACAAAAACAAAATAAACAAGAGCCCAGATGACTTTCGTTGGGGTTTTATGGGTGGAGGAGGACGGAAAAAAACAAAAAAAAACGAAAAACTACGTAGGACAAATGGTCGGACTAGACAAGTCCAACTTTGCGTCAATCGTCGAATTCTACTCGGCTGGGCAGCGTTTGGGAAACTCAATAGCGTCTTTACGTCCAATATACCTCAGTGACTCAAGTCGAAATTTTACGACCAGCGTGTATTACAGTGATGACATAATTATATAGCACTGAAACGTGGTCACTCACTATGAGCCTTATGAGCAAGCTCAAAGTCACGCAACGAGCTATGTAAAGGGCTATGCTCGGGTCTCTCTGCGAGACCGTATCAGGAACTAAGAGATTCGTGAACGTACGATAGTCAAGTCTGAGATGATGACGATGAAGATAGGGCAGTATGGCGTCCGCTAAAAATAAACAGAAATATTGCTATATTTTACGGGTGAATATTTTGTTTTGGTTAATTTGGGTAATTTATATATATATTTTTAAGATGTAAGCTCGGGTGTTATGAACTTATAGAAAGTTACTCATATATTAATATGTTTTTTTACAATTATAGAACTGTTAAAGAAGCATCAAGGTGCGGGTACCTTGCCATGTGAAAAAGGTAATAGGTCTTTGTTGTTCTTCTAGACTTTCCCAGTGTTACCGGTTTTGCTTCTATTGACGGGGATAGTATAATGGTGGTAGGATACAATTGAAACTACCATACCATGACATCATACAAGCTATAATAAAAGGAAACAAAAAATAACAATGCATTTAGTTTATATGATCTTAATCCCTGGTTATAATTCAAGATTACATGCCTAATTTGGAATAAGCACTGGCTCTGTACCTAAAAAGTGTGAACTAACTTAAATCCTGTCCCTTAACCCTCACAGGATCGGTTCACACGGGCCATAACTCAGTGTTCCAAACGATTAACCGAACTCAAATGTAGTGAGAGAGGGTTAATGAAGTCGCGATATCGGAACGTCTGATTGAGCTATTGGGATAGTGGAGCTAACGAGCTCTGTTTTTATGGCTAGGAGAGTTTTTACTGAGATAGCCTTACGCAAATAAGTAGATAGATAAACTTTTTTACTGACACCCCTTAAAATTAAGTAAAAAGGACATAAAATAATACTATTATAACAACGGCCGGCCTTATCGCTAAAAGCGATCTGTCGAAAATAGAGATGTAGAAGGACGACTAGTTGGTAGATTCTAAGCTTTGGAAGCATAACAGTGCTTGGGAGCAAGGTGATGTAAGGCCCATATCTGCCAGTGTCGTACCGTGGTTGGTCAGCTCGGTCACCACGTCCTCTACCGGTCGATACTCATAAGCCCTGATCGAATTGGTCGTCACGCGAGCCTGAATGATAACATTGCCTGGCTTTTGCCACCGCCAATGTTGCAGCTGTACTTGAACCATGCAGCCTTGTACGTGATAATGACAAAAGACCTGATGCTTGTACCATGGAAGTTGGGTCGTTGCCATTCAACGTGGCATATACAGGTAGCATAATGGGTACGCAGCCAACTGGTAGTGGGTTTGAGCAATTTGATTACCTCTAGACCTTTATAAGTCTGGGATAAAACTAAAAAGCAAATCTTTTTAACCAACTTCCAAAAAGAAAGAGGTTCTCAATTGGACTCTGTTATTTTTTTGTATAATATTTGTATTACTTCACCAATGATGAATTGATTTTGATGATTCTTTTTTTGTTTGGTTGGTAATAATGCAGAGATAGTCCCATATAAATGTTTTCAAAATCGCTCCAGACCTTTAGTTTTTCATAAAATAACCTCCTCATTTGTTGAAGCCGGTTAAAAATCAGGAATACCTGTGATTCTAAAAAGTAACAACCGAACAGCAAATGAATCTTCCAATTCATTATAAAACGGAAGTTGAACCGACTTCCATTTCCCTCCCTTGTTCTCTCGGCTGCTCTGATGCAGTTAGCCTGGTGAAGGATTCACGACGAGCTATTCTGGTCTAAATTAAGAATTTTATTGAATAATATTTTTTTTTTTTTTTTTATTTTGTCAAGAATGCAATGACAAATGTCATTGAATGTCAAATGCTCGTGTTTGTAGATTAGAAAATGTGCAGATGGTTATACGATAATCCTTAATATTTGACACTCTTGCAAAGAAAAACGTGTAGGTGGAACTCTGCGGTTCTAGAATCTGACGCACTTAGTCAGGAATGCAATGAAAATATTTTCATTTTTAGAGATTATTCAGAAAGTAATAAAGCGATGTTTACAAAATAATTATGGGACCAACTTGGGAGCTTTCTCTATACATCAAATCAGGAAACACAAAAATTGGTTCCTCCTTTTTCGAAGTCGGTTAAAAAATATAAATGTTGATTACGTTTATATTTTATACCCGGAGTGCTAAAATCACATTTTAGTGCGTATGATTGTATGTTTGTCTGTTACCGAATAACGCCTAAATTACATATTTATTTATGATTAACTGACTTTAGAAAAGAAGGGAATCAATTGTTGTATATTATTTTTCTGTGTGTACTGTGTTACCTTATAACTCCGTCATTTAGAAACCGATTTGTTTTTTGACGTGACAACGTCTAATAAATCGATGAACGCCGGCTGCATGCACGAAAAAGTATGACTCATTGTCCCGTTACGTTACGCTCAATGTCCCCGTTACGCTCCTTGTCCCATTACAACCGCACGCGGTGGCTGAGGAAGCGGGCGGGTGTGCGCCGCGCCCGCTTCCTCAGCAGATCAGAAAAATAAAACAGGCGTTTACATCTTCAAACAAACTATTTAATCTCCTTCTCTCTCCCCCCCTTAATGCCTCACATCGCATCCATCAGTCGACAAACTAGTGGTGAATAAAGTTGCTTCCATTGTACATCACAATAACCGCGGGGTCGCCGATAGCGGCCGGGAATTTATGCGAGTGATTTTTACCCTTTACCGAAATTTGTGTTGCCAGGTGAATCTTACAAATCCCCATTAGAATAAATTAATAGTAAATCATAAATAGAAAATAATATGGTACTTATATTTTGTATCAGTTGAATCGTAAAACGCTGATCAAAGCTTTGGTACTCCTACTTTCAAGTAACTTTTTGGTTCCTAAATTAATTAAAAAAAATGTTAAAGGAATAGAATATAGACAAATAAAAGTGACCAAAGATATGTTGAATAATTTAATTACTTTTTCACACGAATCAGGGCATAACAATTCATACTGAGTTGGAGCACTATAAGCAATTTAATCTACCTTCTCCTAGAATTGTTGAACTATCAGAATGATATACACCTGAATACTCTTCAAAGGCAGTATATTTTAATTATTAATCTAGTAGCTTCCCTTACAACAGGGAGTTACCGAACTAGAAAGCTAGCAACACTGACCGCCAACGCGTGATATATGTCTCGCTTCGGCTAAATTTGTGCGTGGCTCGTCACTTTTTGTAGCGGACTGAATGGCGTTATCAGACTCGCGGGTGATGGACGGCGCGAGATGTGGCGCATTCGAATTCGGAACAGCCGCCGGCGAGACCAGATACCAACCCACTTTGGATATCCTTTAGGAAAGGACAGGTTGGAATGTTTTGATAACTGATACTTAGGTGCCAGCTTAACCTAAATTTATAGGGCCACAATTTCTGTGGTCTTCTATAATAGAAGGTGTTACATCTTCCTGTGTTATGCAGTTTCTTGCAACAGCAAGGTCTAGAAATTAGAGCAGGTCTTCATATGATTTTTTCAGTAATATCGGGCATTACCCGTTACGTGGCTTTTAGCAGCCTGATCTTCTGCCATCCTTTTCATATATCTGAGACAGCACTGTCCTCTGTTCATCTCGATGGTGATGTTTGTCCATAATATTTCATCTCAGTATTGTTTCTGATTCTCTAACTACCATCATCTAGAACAGGCTAAAGAATTTTTGAAATATCTTACGCGTATCATCATATCAGTCATAAGAAGTCCACTGCTGGATATAGGCCGCCGCCCGCCTGGGATTTTTTAAAAGGCCAGTTGGAAGCAGCCTGCAACCACCGTCTTCTTGCCGCTTGAGGTTGTTTGTTAATGACAACTACGCGGGTTGACAAGCGCAGTTAAGGTTGGGCACAAAACTTGCAGCTAATTATTTCACACATCAAAAACTTTTAAACATATTGTGTTGATATTAGAAAAGTGAGTCAGATTTGTGTATTCAAATAGGAGAAATGTTTAAAAAATCTTCTTTATATTTTAACTTGGCTGAGGAGTTCCAAAATACATATTTTATACATTTTCAAAACTCCGTAGCAAATATAAACTATATCTGAATAATACGGTTTTAAAACATTTCTCGTATCTAGTCAACTTTGACTCTCACTTTTCTAATATCTCCACGCAGTGATTTTATTTATTTAAAAATGTTGTGATGCGTAAGAGAGTCTGCTCGCTTGGAACACAGCCTTAAGTTACATTTTCTGCAAAAGACGCTGCGGTCTATTTCTGTAAATATAGGTATGCGTTAACCGTTCCGTACGGCACCCACGAAAAGAAAGGGATAACTAGTATCGTACCAAGAATTACTATGTTTCGTACGAAACTATAGTTACGTACGCGGTCGAAGCGTACTATTCTAAGCTGCGGTAAATTTTTGTAAAATAAACACACAAATTGAGGTCGCAAACGTATCGTGATACAGACTAGGAACGTATAAAAAATGAGGATTACCAGTTCATATCACACAATTACCCCAAAAAAAACTTGTAATAGTTTTATCTGCACGCACAGTTGGTAACACGCGCGGCTATAAACTTGTATTTATTCGCCCCCGGGGGCTCGTATCGCCCCAAACTTGAGTGACGTCATGCCCCTCTGACGTCATACACTCACCGCGACTTGAGTACTACAGTGTACATATAGTGTAAAAACATGCAGTAAAGGTTCATTCATATAATACCTTTCATGTTCAGCGAAGCTTACATATTATTTGATGAAAAATTGCAAAAAAAAAACGGAGAGGTTGTACCGTGGACATAGTTGTGTGGTTGACGTAATTACGTGTTCGCAATGTACGTAAAATCTTAGACCTGGCGGTGATTCACCTTCCGTCGCGTGCGATGCGTCAGAGTCCTCACTCAACGTAACTTATTCTTTCATCTTTTCTTAACTGCTGTATATAGTTTTCTTTTTGGTTTTAATTAATGTTAAGTTTGTGATGACTGCCAAGTCACCTGATATTATGAGACCACTGGGGTGTGCAATGGAGCTCACTCGCTTAGAAAAACTGGTTGACTAGAAATTTAAAGAAACACATTTTTATTCGTTGATTGTTGCGCTTGGCCGCCAGCTCGCCTGATAAGCGACGATTCAACCAACGTCACGCTCACGCAACGTTACGACCCGCTCTTAGTATATTTGGACTACTGTATAGATCGGTACACTGTGGATTTACTACCGGCTGTAAAGATGTTGTAAAGTGAGTCATTGGGAATTCAGTTTTTAGGTCGAAATTATGGAGTTGTAAAATATTTTTTGAGGATTTTTTCCCGACGCAAGGGACTTTGTTGTGTGAATTTTTCATGATTCGTGTAAAATTTTGTGTGCAATGGTTCTTTGTTTTTTAATTAATTAGTGGTACTTAGGTATGCCAATCACTGTAGGTTTCATCTATGTTATACTTAATTTGTGATATCAGACTAGAGGAAAACACAGACGGAACGTGCAGAACTAGGAAGTGAAGCCGACTTTTGTAAAGGATAGAAAATAACACTAGACACAGAACTAACACTAAGCAGACTTTAATTAGATATTTACAAGAATATTTACAGAAATATATTAATACAATAATCATTTATTACAATCTGGTGTAATGCGTATTCGGAATTTTGACAGCAAGCTCGTCAAAATCAGCATCCAGCAGCTCGTTGCAAGAAGAACGAAATGTCTATTATAAATTAATTAAATACTAATTCAGCTCGTGTTTATCAAATGCAACTCCTTTTTTAACCGACTTCCAAAAAGAAGAAGGTTATCAATTCGGTCTGTAGGTTTTTTTGTATGTTTATTCACCAATTACTCAGCCAATTATGCATTGATTTTGATGATTATTTTTGTATTTGGTAGGTCATATTTCAGAGGTGGTATCATATAAATTTTATTGAAATCGATGTAGTACTTTGGTTTTTATAACAAAATAACTGGTAAAATACAAAAAAGATAAACTACTACTACAACTACTTGGTAAAATATGTTTGTACAGTGTGGTAATTTAATAAAGAGTATATCTATCTATCTAAAATATCATCCATTTTTTTTTTTTTTTTAAATAAAAAAATAACCAAGTTCCTGTAGAAAAGTGAACAGCAAGTCGCGTACACATATATTTTATTGCGTTATTTGAAATCTATTTTTTTCAGTTTTTTTTAAACTGTAATTATTAATTTTTAATAATTAATAATTTTGTTATAAAAACTAAAGTAGGTACTGCACCGAATTTGATAAAATTTACATCGAACCATATTTCAGGTATTTTACCTACCAAACCAAAAAATAATCATCAAAAACAAGTCATAATTGGTGAAGTATACAAAAAACATACAGTCGAATTGAGAACCTTCTCCTCAAAGGAAGTCGGTTAAAAATATCATGAATTACGATAATAGGTTCAGCGAACCTCTACATTTTTTATCAGATTAAAACAAATAAATTACTTGTACAATCAAAGCTTATACATCTAAAACAGTCCCAAATTCGACAAAAAATACAAAAGCGCAAACTTTTTTATTCTATCAACCTAACCTACATTTCAGCCATTAAAACTTTCCGAACGAAAAAAAAAACAGCGAACCGAACCGAAAAAGAAACATGTTTCCGAACGCATTTTTAATTCGAGAACCATCCATTTTCGTAAATCGAACTCGTCATCAATTAAATTACTTGCCCCATTGTAACGTTTCTAAACTTCAGTTTCATTACAACACTCCTGTAACTGAAATACAAAGAAAAACCAACCTTAATACGTTAGTAATAGAACTGTTATCAAATGAAGAAATTTAAAGTGGTAGAACAAGGAATGGGGGAAACGCGGCAATGTTGGCACAGCACGAAAATTCGGGGGAGTCTTGCGAGGGGTACGTTTTATGGTGTCTCAGGGGAGCCATGGTAGATGCAACCGTGTCTGCATTTTGAGCGTCTGTGTTTGTTTTCTTATAGTAAGGGGATCGACAGTTTGTTTTGGCCGAAGTTACTTTTGAGTGAATGTTATGGCATTGTTATGTGACTGGTTCTTTTTATTTATTCTACAAGTGGGAGAGAGTGAGATTTTATCGTAAAGCTTCGTATTCACTAGAAACAAATGCACCTGAGTGAATATTCGGGGGTTTCTAACGCCGTCACTGTTCGCAACAACTTTAAAATTCATTTTTTTCTAAAACAAGAGGATTTAAAAATAAATCCGGACAAGTGCGAGTCAGACTCACCCACCGAGGGTTCCGTACAAACTAAATATAAGGGGGAAATCATTTTTTTTTTTTATATTTTCCTTCATTAACCGAAAAATATACATCGTAAAAATATTTTACACATTCCTTGCTCACCACTCGGATCCGATTAGGGGCTATAGTAGCGGCGCCTCCCACTCGGATCCGAGCGAGCGAACGTTTGAGGAAGCCCTCATTCCTTGCATAGAGACACTATTTTTTTGTGATTAAATAAAAAATGTCCAGTTTTCGGATTTTTTCCTATATGTGTACTCTAACATAATGCTTCTTGCCAAATTTCAGAGTTCTAGGTCAACGGGAAGTACCCCATAGGTTTTGATTGCTCTGTGAGTGTCGAAATGTGCGTTTTTTACAACTGTAACTTTTTTTTTAAGAAAACTGAGTAATTTTATTTTTCTTTCTGCAGCAAGATACTATGAATCTGCGTATATGGTTTTAATTTCAACTCGATAACGTTCCCGAGATAAAGGTCTTGACACCCGGACGGACAGACGGACAGACGGACAGACGGACAGATGGATAGACGGACAGACGGACAACAAAGTTATAAGGGGTTCCGTTTTTTGCTATTGAGGTACGGAACCCTAAAAATACATTCTAATAACGTAGGTATGTATGTATCTGACATGAGCAGATCCTATATCAAGACTTACTAACAAAAAAATATAGAAGTTAAGCTGGAATAATTCAAGTATGTATATTAAGAGAAAAACAAAATACCTGACTCCAGAAAAGCAGTTTTGCAGTCTAACTTACGATTTCGTAACGCTTGATACGCTGTTGAACGTACGTTTTTTGTGAGAAAATATGCGCAAAATCACTGTAAAAGATTATAAATGCGTATTCTTTCGAATAATTCTAATAAAATCCCTTGTTTATTACGAAATAGTTAGAGGCTACAAAAAACGCAAGAGATTTTGCAAGAGATGTATTGTTATTATTACAAAAAAATATAGCCTATGACACTCTGGAAGCGAAGACGAATCTGCTGACACCTCGCATATCAATATCGGTCAAGACGTTTAGGCTGTAGGCTGCCTTATATAAACATACAAACATACATACGCTCTAAAAACATTACACTCCTTCTTTCGCAGTCGGTAAAAAAATATGACATACATGAAATTGTGTGTGTGAAGTCGGTTGTTGTGTACTAATGAGTACGATGCGGAATACAAAGTAAAGTTAAATGATAAAATTTATATATGTATTCTATCAGCCATCTAGTTCCATAGTACAAGCTTTGCTTAGTTTGGGCTAGATGGCGTTGTGTGAAATGTCCACAAATATTTATTCATTTTATTTTATGTCTTATGCATCATCCAAAAAAAAACATTACTTATTTTTAATTTTTTTATTATTATTACGCCAGCACCGTACCGATTTCTTCTGCCTTGCTTTTGCAATTAGCAAATCCGTAGAGAAGAATGGACTCGGTACTATTACATTATTTGATAAATCGAGTATTGATCTGAAAGCTTTAAAGGAGTTATAAAGGAGCTAATCGTTGGTCTTTTCAAGGTCAGAGTGAATAAGTCTAAGTCTGAATGCTTCATCTCCGACCACATCGTCGGTTTCCAACAGGCGAGTTGGTGGTCAAACGCGAACTTATTCGTGTTAAAAAAGAGGGTCAATTTGAACATCGAAGGGTTATATCATATACTTGAAAGGGGGTTCTACTAGTCTCTAGATGCAGCCCCAGATCTAGGGGGGGGGGGGGGGGGGGGGCAAACCGGGGCACCCGCCCCGGGCGGCATTTTCAGGGGGAGCAAAAATCATATTTAATATGATTAAAAATAAAATAACTTGCTCCACAAAGCGCCTAGAATACGAAAGCTTGGTTGACTCACCGTTAACTCTCAAGGAAAAGGCGCCACATAATAATTATATTAAGTTTTTTTAAGTAAGTTATTTAAAGCGCTGGAGAGAGGGGCGCCACCGTCAAGTTTCTGCCCCGGTTCGAAAAAATCGTAGATCCGGGGCTGTCTAGATGACGTCATATGTCTTAGTGTTGAATAATTTAACACGTGCACTGTACTTAAAGTCAATAAAAAATATCTTGATGGAGAGACGTGAAGAGCAATAACAGTTTGGATTAGAATTTACGGTTTGAACGTGAGGCATGTAACTAGAAGAAAAAACACATTGACATAAATGCGACTGTTTTTAAACGATCTTATTTAGCTTGCTCTCTTTGTTGTTGTTATGTTTTTTTAGTCAAATTTAGTAATCGAAATTTAACCCCCTTCCCGTTGACAGATTGATCGAGATTTGCTACACACCTTCAGTTTAAATGAAAATACAATGAAATATATTTAGTATCATTCTAAATTCAATATGGCCGCCGCCACAAAATGGCGGATTACATATTTTATCACAACCTCCATGATATGGGTATCAAATGAAAGAGCTTTTCTAGTAGAATACAGTAAATACATGACCTACATCATTATCTTCCTTTTCAATAAGACCGTTGAACTTAAAAAGTTTTTTTTTTGTAGTTATATTTCGTGAAAATATTGGTTCGGTTTTTCATCTGCCCTGTTAGTGGATGTTGTTCTAGAGCAGCAACTTACATTGTAACAAGGGCGAGGCCACAATCCACCATCCTGGCCTAGTGCGAGTAAGTGGACTGCACGCATCTTAAAGCGTTCAAATTGCCTCACCATTTTTACCCGACTGCAAGCAAGAGGGTTATGTTTTTGGATTATGTGTATGTATAATAATCATCTGAGTATCATGTATGTTTCTACATTGTCTCCTACAACCTTAAAAGTTTGACAAATTTTGATATGCGAGATGTTGTTAGATTCATTGTCCCTCCCTTAGTGTCATTTAAATAAATTGTACTGTAGATTTACGCATACTTTCTCACAAAAACATACACTCAATAGCATATAAAGCGTAACTTACAGACGAAATTACACTCTTATGCAGTCTAGGTAGTAGTTTGTTTTCCTTTTATTATATATACTTAAGTACCTATAATACTTGTTTGCTTTCGTTTTTTGAAATCGATGTTCAAAAAAGTTGAAGAAGGTATAGCACTATCAAGTTCGACTTTTGAAATTACTTTCTACATAAAAACATAAAAACAGGTATTACATACAGATTTTTCAACAAAAAAAAAAACAAACTTTTGAAACTATGTAGTAAGGTTAAAAGCACATTTTTAACATGGCTAAATATACAAACATATAAAAATGATTAACGATACACTAAATGAAATAACTACCATGCAGGCATGCGCTGCATATTCTCCAAAAATGTCCAGAGGAGAGTGGGGTAAACCAGAATGTAAATTGGTTAAAATTGCTCTGCCAGGATTTATGGCACTTTTTGTATTTTGATAAATGGGTAGAATAACCTATGGAAGGAAATGTAGTGAGTCATTATACTCGTATATACTTTTTTTTTGAAAAAAATAATTGATAAGTATAAAACTGAATAGAATAAAAAAAATTAGATACGGCATTGAGAGTTTTAATTTTTATAACAAAACCAATGAACAAGAAATCGCGAGTGAATAGGTTCCTTCAAGGCAAACGCGCTCCACCGTAGACCGCAACTGTATCTTAACATCAGGCGAGTTAGCGGTCAAGTGCAACCCTGTTATCGTATAAAAATAATTCCTTACTGTGTACGAGTTTCGTTATACAATTATATTAGTTAACTCTTTATAAAATATATTATTATTACAATTATTATCTCCGTAGCCACAAGAAGACCACTACTGAACCTAGCCATGGCTTTTACAAGAAAATCGATTGTCGTACGGCTTGTATCCATCATCTTCCTGCCATTTGCTGTCGTCTGTCCACCTTGTGGCTGATCGTCATACGGCCTTACCGAAAAACGTTACTTAACTTTAACCATCGTCTTAAATTCTGTCTTCTATCCGCATGTATCATTACGTGTCAACGAGAAGTTGTCAAAAATTTTAAGCAATACTTAAAGTTAAGTAATGTTTTCGGTAAGGCCGTATTTTTTTAATTTTTGTTAGTTCTAGTAAATTACTTAATTATTTGTCAAATGAATGAAGAGGAGATGATGAAACTGGATTTTTGTAATTTATGAAAGATTTTTTATTATTATTCCAAAAAATACGTAGCCCAATGTGAATATTCAAAAATTACATTTGTTTAATTATTTTTTTCTTGTAGTTAATAAAGGCACTTGTCTACAAAAAAAACTATAAGACTTGGAATCAAATTAGAGTGAATCATTCACTCCGCAAGTACCGCAAAAATACTAATATACTATTAAAATATTCTTTTAATAAGTATATTCAGTGTTCAATGAATCCTAAATGTAATATTAATCAAATCATCAATTATAAAAAAAAAAAAATTTTGCTTGATGTTGGCAACATGCTTGTACATTTGCCATTTGTCGAGTTTCTAATGTTCTTTTTAAAACAATTAGTGTTCAATGAATCTAAATTCAAATCATCAACGTATTCGCAGTTCAAATTCGGTTTATTAGCTTTCCAATGTTTTTAAAGAGTGCACAAAGGATGAAGATGATATCAAAGGGCTTACATTTGCTTTGATCAGTTTGAGAGAGTCTTGTGCTCAGTAATTAATATCGGATTAAATATGACATGTTTGTTTGAAAGCTAATATTGTTATTAATACTAGCTGCGCTCTGCGGTTTTACACGCGCAGTGATAAAAATAATGGCGATGATGCAATGCCACAGACAAACACACAGATATATGTATACACGTGAAACTTATAACACTCCTCTATTTGGGTCGGCGCTTAAAAATACGGAACTTCCTAGACTCATAAAAAAAAAAACAACGGGTTGCACTGCGGGAGTGCTGGCAGAAGTGAAAACTAAAATATAAAATAGCAAAAAGACGGACTCGTGAAGGATTTGAACCTCCGCCCTCCGATTGACAAATTGAAAATGATATCGGTGCTCTAACCTATTGAGCTAACGAGTCATAAATGCATGTGTCGAAAATAAGCATGCGGCGCAACGAAATGACGTCATGCTTTTAGCATCGTGACAAACTTGTACATACAATAATGAACTTTAAATGCAGCATATTAGAATAGGTTTCTGACTGTTCATCTTACGATCTGACGATCTGACGCGAGCTTAACATTTTTTACCCATCCCGAAAATGCACAACGCCGCTAAAGAAGTTTTCACTTCGAAAATACAGGTAGCTACTGTTTTCTCCATGCGGTTTAAGAGAAATTGAAACATCAGTAAAAACCTGAGCTGCTTGTTATTATCTCAACAAAACCCAGCTTAATTAAGTATTCATCAGACAATATCCTAAATTAGCATCCCTCAATTGAAGGATCTCGTTTGCCCTCAGCAACAGTCGTATAAATCTTTAATGATACTATTCCAACCCTTCTTGATACTTTACTCAAGTGGCTTCATTACTCTTTAGAAGTATCAAGGCGTTTCTACCTCGTTTTCGATATTGCTAATATTTCATACTAGTGAAGGTTGAACATTTTAAAAATAAAACCGGCCGAGTGCGAGTCGGACTCGCGCACGAAGGGTTCCGTACCATTATATATAAAAACGGCAAAAAAATCATATCTGTTGTATGGGGAGCCCTTTAAATATTAATTTTATTTTATTTTATTATTTATTTATAAGTGAATAATATAACTCAATATTCTGTGAATATTCCTAGCGTCTACCTGTTGCCGTTATCAATATCGAGCAAAAACGAGCAAAAAAATCACGTTTGTTGTATGGGAGCCCCCTTAAATGTTTATATTATTCTGTTTTTTAGTATTTGTTGTTATAGCGGCAACAAAAATGCATCATTTGTGAATACTTCAACTCTCTAACCATCACGGTTCATGAGATACAGCCTGGTGACAGACGGACGGACGGACGGACAGACAGGAAGTCTCAGTAATAGGGTCCCGTTTTACCCTTTTGGTACGGAACCCTAAAAATCAAATCAGTTTATAAATGTATGTGGTAACACACATAAAAGAAAAAATGCAACCGAATTGCACTTTCTATTTTTTGTCGGTTAGTAAAATCTTGCAAAAATATTCAGGTGTCAGGTCAGTTGTAGGTAAGGCCTCACTTCATATATCGTTAGCATTATAGTCTAGTAAAAATAAGATTTGTGACAACATAAAAGACACCTAAGTATATTGTTATTTAAATGAATGTACTGGTGTTTTGAAATACATTTGACACAATTTTATAATGATATTATAAAACCTAATTTTGTTATGAAAATTAGTATAGAGATAGCTTTGGACCTGGAACCGGACATAAGCTACTAATCATCATCATAATCATCACCGTTTTTCATAACTACGCGAATGAAACCGCGGAACGCAGCTAGTCTATAAATCGGGGATTATTGTTGATCTATGATTTTTAGTTATTTTCCTATCATAATTTCAAAGAATCCCTCCAGTTGCAAATACTGCGATCTGCTTCATACAAACGGATTTATTTTTACTAGACTATTACGACTGGACAGAATAACATCAAAATAAATTTAGACAAAAACTCATAACAACTCCTAATATCTAGTTTTTTTTTTCGAAAATAGGCTTGCGCTTTACCGTCAACTCACCTGGTGTTAAGCGACAGTTACGGTCTACGATGGAGCGCGCTTGGCTAGAAGAAACCTATTCACTCGCGGTTTGAAGACACCTAGATTATATCTATTCGGAAATACCCATTCAGGAAGCGCATTCCACAGTTTGGCGGTACGCACAATGAAAGTGGAGCCGAAGCGTTTCGTACGTGTTTTCGGAATATCAACAATGTAACGATGTCGCTTTACGCATAAAACGCTTTACGCTTTAGTTACGCATAAAAGAACTTATTCGAAAAATAAGAACTTTATCGCAATAAAAATAAGTCACCATTTATTTCAAAACATTCAACGCGCTTAAAATATTTATAGAGAAACGGTGTTAAAATATCTCATGCCCTCAAGGCGGTTGTTAAAGAGTACAAGCGAACACAACATTCGAAATAGTTCCCCTAACGATATGCACAGAAGTTCTTCAACGTTCTGCATCCGAATTACCTTGGGGAATATCCCACAGAGCGGACGAAGAGTTAGCACATTATGGAAGGGACTAGCATGAGCGTGGTTGGGATAAATGCCACGTAATTTGCTAATACGTTTGGCTGTCAGTGACGTAATGATTTCTACTCTGAGCATTATCCTTGTCGTTTGTTTATGATCAAACTATAAATTAATGATATCTACGTAATAGAAAAAAACCGGGAAGACCAGAAACTCACTTGATGCCTACTCGAATCGATCGGTCCCTCAGAAAGTCTGTGATCCAAGTACACAGAGAACCAGGTAGTCCATTTAAAAGAAGCTTGTTTATTAAGCTTTCATGCCAGACCCTGTCGAAGGCCTTAGAAATATTCAGCGACACGGCCAAGGTTTCGCCGTGTTTTTCTATAGCTTCGCCTAATATGTGAGTGATCTATACCAGAAGATCCCCAGTCAATCAATTTCGGCGAAAGACATTTTGGCGATCGCTGAGGAGAGTGGTATAAGATTGACGTGTGTATCTGTGTGTCTGGCTGTGGCATCGTAGCTCTCTAACGGTAGATCCAATTTTGATCTATTTTTTTTTCGTTATTATGTTTTTTAAACTTACCTACTTGGTTATGTCAATTTAGCTTAATTATAATGACTTTCAATTGATATTTAGATTTTAGTTACTTTGACATCTTTTTTATCGATATAAATTTAAGATACTTTTTAATGCAAGATAGATCTACGATTGACCACCAACTCGCTGGTGTTAAGCGACTTATTAAAATACATAACTCTTTAAGACACTTCCAGGAAATGTAAGCTCAATGCAAATTTTCGATTCAAGGAACACAGCGGCTCACGTGTAAGCAAGCCCCTACAAGTTATTATTTGATTTATATTGGTTTTAATACCGCCCTCCGACAATAGGGACGCAAACTAACTCACTTGCGGTACTTATTGTTTCTACTGTGTAAATAGCCTATGTAAAGACAACAGCAACGTTTAAAGAAGTGATTGCTTTCGTCAATTTCGTAGGCGTCACAACGTCTTACTTAAGTTTCCTTCCTTAAAGTTTTAATTTCGTTATAATCCCGTAGTTAAAACATAAAAGTTTAAATTTAGAAAAAAAGGTAACCGTAGAAACAGCCATTAATAGTTTCAACCATTAAAAAATATTTTTTAGAAAATGCATTCACGAATGGAGACCACGCACCGCCACCTCATAAAAGTGGCAGGAAGACGCTGGATGCAGGCCGCAACCGGTCTTTTATCAAATCCATGGGAGAGGCCTATGTCCAGCGATGGACTTCTTATGGCTGAGATAATGATGAAAAACGCGTAATATGCTGGCAAAAGGTCGCGTGATCTCGTGGCGTTTCTCTAAAAAACTGTGCACGTTTTTCTTTCACATCTATGTTTTTTAAACTTCAATAAATAGTGTTTTCTTAGTCAGTAATAAGTCCGGAGCTCTTCATATTACATAATTTAGATTCGGAGACATACGAAAATTACTTTGATATCAGTTTTTTTTTAAATCTCTTATAGATTTACCCTTATCCACCAGCTCGCTTGAAGTTGAGCGACGCTGCGATCTACGATGGAACACGCTTATCTAGAAGAAATTTATTGCTGATTTGAAGACACACATGTTATGTATGTAAACGTAATATATTACGGAAAACCCACACGGGCAACCTATATGTGATGGTAAGAAAAATACACTACCTAAATACAAAATCTCTTCAGTGGTTTCCACCGAAAATTCAAACAGTGCTGTTGTGTGTGTTCAAAAAGTTCATCGCCATTGACTCAATGCTTTCCCAATTTCCTACCTACAACACTAAAACCGATAAAGCCCAAAACCTAATTCCAAAAAGCTCGTTCCAATCGTGAGACATTAAGACGTAAGGTCGAAACAAACGGGGGTCCCCCGTTTCCAGGGTCATTAAACAAGACGCGTAATGGAAAGGGTGAGAACTGATCAAGTGGAAGCATCTAAATGTTTTTATTTTGCGCCGTTTGGACGCAGCGGGGTTTTATATACGTACATAGTAACAGTAACTTATTCCACAAGAAAACAGTACTTATACGTGATGTGATACCGTATGGTTAACAATCGCGTTTCGTGAAATTTACGTGGATGCGTAGTCAACGAAAATAAGACTTCAGTTTAAAACAATAAGGTCTAATTTTCATAGTCAACGCACCCATGTCACGTTCATTTAGTGCGGCCGATGGTCATACGGAAGCAGGGCCCTGGTAAAAAAGGGGCACTGCGCAAACACAGTTAATTAAATACTGACTCTAGCTACCATGCAATAAAGAGCAAGTTAGCTTGCACAGATGGTAAGGTGACAAGGCGGTAAGTGCTTTCTAGTTTCTATTATATCGTGTATTTCTTATCTCTTCTGACCCGCGTCAAAGCCGACAGGTCGGTAGTACAGTACTTGTGGCATAATTCCTAAACTGCTGAGTTTTAAAAAGTGTATAAGTTAAGTAAAATGGCAGAAAATGCTAAGCTTAGCATTAAGTCCTCCTAATATACAGCTTGTTACTTTGTACATATGTTTAACACTTTAAATAAATAAATAAGTATTATATCAGCTTTGTTTAGTTGAGGTTAGATGGCGTTATATAAGAATATATACCAGTATTTTGTATTCATTTAAATTAAACAACTTTTAATTTATCACATATATTACTATTGATTAAAAGATGTATAATTTCAAAGAGAAACAATCTCGTAAACCTATAAAGCACTATTTTTTTATTTTTTTATTTAAAGTGAGTATTTGCAGTAACTTGATCTACTGT
The DNA here is from genome assembly GCA_947563715.1 of Lycia hirtaria. NCBI lineage: Eukaryota > Metazoa > Arthropoda > Insecta > Lepidoptera > Geometridae > Lycia > Lycia hirtaria. The sequence goes on from OX387379.1 coordinate 43,917,528, forward strand.
TAATACAGCGTACATTTCACAAAGTTTACTACACTGCAAGGGGCGTCGTTAATTTGGCAAAAAGGCCAGCTTTTTGAGAAGTTTTGCGACAATTTAATACTCTCTATTGATAGGGGCGGACGCCTAGCTTGTTTTTTTAAGTGATGGATGCTTGGGGTCCGAGTGATTGATCGTACAGTCGTATTCAAGCGTAACAGAAATAACGTATAATGGTTTTGATTTTTCAAACAGCTGTGTAATATGTAATTCTGCAAGAAAACAGTTTACAATAATATAGGGTGGTAATAATTATAGTTTAAAAAGCTGAAAAAAAGACTTCAAAATACGCAGTTCGTTTACTTGGATGAATTTTTTTCACCCACCCACCCACCACCACACCCACCTAAACCCACTTTGATAAAACTGATATGAGACCACCTCTGAATTATTTTCTACCTAACAAAAAAAAACAAAAAAAAAAAAAAACGTGTGCGAAGTCACTGAATTTGAAAATATCAGCAGGAACAACATTAACTACATTTTTTTAGTAAATGTTTTAGTAAAATCTACAAAAAAAAAAACTCGTCCATTCTAAAACACGCAGCGCAGACTGCAAGCAATTACTTAAAAACGCAAGTCGGGCTGTATTCAAGTAGAATGCAAATAAAAGCCGCGCTCCGTGGACGGGGGTGGAATTAAAATTATAACGGGCAAAACCATGTTTAGAAATATCCCTGCCCCTAGGCAGGAGTACCCTGGAGAGTGAGAATGGGTCTTTCCATATAAATCTGGATGTCTTCAAATCTCCAGTGAATAAGTTCCTTTTAGGTCTCTCACTCACTCCATCGTAGACAAAGATAAATTTCCAACAAGTATATATATTAATAGAAAAACAAAATAACCGACTGCAGAAAATCAGTTTATGCAGTCTAACGTACAATTTCGTTACACTTGATACGCTGTTGAGTGTATGTTTTTTGTGAGAAAGCGTCTTTCTGTCTTGGCTAAAATTCCCACAACAATTAAAAAATTAAATTAAAATTAAACAAATAATTCTTATAGTAGTTTATAAACAAGAAGCAACCGACTTCATAATACGCAATCATATTTACTTAGATGACATACTTATTCAGCTATTTTGTTTTAAAAACCAACCTACTGATCACATTTTGATAAAATTTATATGGGAATACCTCTGAAGACATACAAAACAAAAAAAATCAATCATCAAAATCAATTCATAATTTACAAAGTAATCGCATACCTAACAGTCATACAAAAAATATGTCCACCGAGGTCGCTAATGAACTTTGATGTTAAAAAGCGACCTAAAATAACTGATGATGTGATGTTAAAAAGCGAACTAAAATAAAATAAAACCGGCCAAGTGCGAGTTGGGCTCGCGCACGAAGGGTTCCGTACCATTATTTACAAAAACTGCAAAAAAAAAAAAACATTTGTTGTATGGGAGCCCCCCTTAAATATTAATTTTATATTAATTCAATAATATATTTTGGTATCAGAAATACATCATCTGTGAAAATTTCAACCTAACTATCACGGTTCATGAGATACAGCCTGGTGACAGACGGACGGACGGACGTACGGACGGATGGACGGACAGACAGCGAAGTCTTAGTAATTGAGTCCCGTTTTTACCCTTTGGGTACGGAACCCTAAAAAATACAAATTACACTTTAAAAAGATTGAGAACTCCTCCTTTTTGAAGTCGATTAAAAATGCGTAATCATTTTACGTATACTACACATACGCGTAGTTTACGCAAACTACACATACGTGTAGTTTACGTAAACTACACATACGTGTATAGTTTACGTAAAATACGAATGTCACGATGTTATTATTATTCAACTAAGGGAACTGTAAAATGCAACAATAATAATGAACGTTTATTCATGACAGACGATTATTTGCTTATTAAAATGTAAAAGACACACCCTCCCATAAAATATAATTGTTTTCGTTTATTGCCCTCGCAGCTGAATCATTTATGATTTCAATATTTATTTTTGAATATGCAACGATGGCAATTATTTGGATGGCAACGTCTATTTACCTAAATTGTCGGTTTTGTTTTTATACCTGAGGGTAAAGAACCTGTTAGTCTATGTCAATTGTTTTTGGGTGTCGTTTTTGTCTTTTATCTCCTATAAACAAATACTTTTTTTAGGGTTTCGTAGTACTAACAGGAACCCTAATTTTGTCACGACCACCTGTCTGTCTGTTCGTGTCATAGTAGTTTTGCTCAGAGACTAAAAAATCAATCGGTAAAATAGATGTAAATGGTAAACTTAACAACTAATTATAGTTTAAAAAACTGAAACAACCGACTTCAAAATACGCAATTTCGTTTACTTGGATGAAATTTTTTTGAGTTATTCTGTTTCTCATATAAATTTAAACAAAATCGATATAGTTTAAAAACCAAACTATACCGATTTTGTTTAAATTTATATGAGACCACTAATTCATAATTGGCGAAGTAAAACACACGCACAAAAAAACGTACAGTTGAATTGAGTGTCTCCTTCTTTTTGGAAATCGGTTAAAATGCAAAAATAAGAGTTGCGCTCCATACATATAAAGAGGGCATGATTTTTTTCAACCTAATATGGGATATCTTTGAATAGGTATAGATAACCATTTTTTAATCACTTTTTTCTTAAATGGGATCCATTTCCAGACGCAGAACAAACATAGGTATATGTTCAACAGAAATATTTGTCCTGAGTGGGGATCGAACCCACAACCTATAGCTCTGAAAGCAGACGTACTACTACTGAACCATGCGCCTGTCTATTCTGAGCCACTGAGCTGAGCTGATATTATTCTGTCCAAACAATTATCATGTATTACTTATGTACTACATGATAGCTGTTTGGACTTTGCCGCTTGAAGATTTATATCTTCTAGCGCACGGCAAAGTATCTACTTATATGTTATAATATTTAGTCAATAGGTCGTAATTACAAGTAGCATGTTATACCTAAGTTGGCATTGCAACGAACCTAGCCTGTCTGTGTCAAAACTCAAGGCAGAAATCTTGTGACTCTATAATTTAAAGTAACACAGCTAATGACCCATGCGAAACCTTGGTAAAAGTTTTAAATTAACGCCGAATCCCTGACTTATCGCTTGGAAAATTGACGTCTGCGGAAAAACTAAGGCTAACCAAGTTCCCGCACAACTTCTAGAAGCTGGTTATTTCAGTTTCACTGCGAAATTGGTAGTTAATGGGTTACTTAAAATGTAGTTGGAGAACTATTTTATTTCCTGCTTTAGTGCGAATCTTTGGTGAAGTTTTTAAAACGTGAAAATGAAATAATGAGGTTGGGAAAGAAATTCTACATCTCTGATTCTCAATCGAAGGAAATGGAATGCACATCCGGAAGAGAAAGTATTTGATGGCATTTATTTTATAAAGATTGTACTTATCCAAAACGAAGAAATTCGCCAGATAACCAGAACATCTACACACAATGTATTAGCAGGTTGAAGTGGCAGTGAGCCGGTCATGTCTGTCGAAAGCCGATAGCCAACGCAGTAGATGCGTAACAGAGCCGTTAGACAACGCAGTAGATGCTCAGAGCTGATAACCAATGCGGTATAGACTCACTTTAGATCCGGTAACCATCGCGGTAGTTTAAAATATTCTAAATAGCTAGGCTTAGTCGTATTTTGTTAGATGTAATAGTTGACCGAGAGATCGAAGCGAACAAAGGAAAGAAAGAAAGTTTTTTTTTTCAAATTTGACAAATTTTTCTTTCTTCTGTCTGGATGTTTGTTGGTACTCGCATACGGGTCGTATATTTCAATTGATCTAGACTATTCTAGACGAAACTTGACAGTTATTACAATTTTATAATTTGTCGACGAGGATTTTTGAGTAATATCTATTAATATATAATATAGGGCAATACTAATTGCCCCCAAGTTTGTTGTGGCACCATTTACTGACCAATTTTGATATTATTTGGTAGAAACGTTTGGTGCCTAAGTTATATGTTTATTAGCAAAAAAAAAAACAAAATAAGTTTCTCAATACAAAATGTTAAACGTCGGATAAAAAAGACAAGTTTGCTACAAGGCTATCTATTGGCCGATTTTGACAATACCTGGAAGAAACATTCTACACCTACTCAAGTTTTGTTTCTCAACCTTGCGGGCACAGAGTTTTTTAAGCAAAATTATTTTGCAAAGCTTGTGCTCGGGAGGTCTACTGATTGTAGACCTACTAGTTTACGTATTAAAATAGAACAAAAACTAATTTTCTCGAAAAAAAAAACAGTTTCTGGTAGTAGGTAGTAGTAAAGCTGCAAAGCATAACTAGAAGGAAATAAAATAGTGCGTGTATAAAAACATAAATCTATACTCAAAATTAGACAGCTTGCACAAAACCTAGCTTCTTATATAATACCAGCTCCCATCTCTTCAGCTTAGTGATCGGCGCATCGCTGTCCACGATCTTGCTCTTCCTGTATTTCCTGAAGAAATCTCCGTCTACTTTGATCCTGGAGAAGATGAAAAAAATCAGTCACAGACAAAAATATTCTGTCTCATTTCAACTCGTGCAGATTCTCTCATTGCCTTTGTCACTACGTAAAGCGATGCTACATGTTGTCACGTATCGGTTCCATTTTATAATGGTTATAGTTCTAATGAGATCTTTCGGTAAAAAAAATCGTCAAGGAACATAAACAATGTTATTATTTTGTGTTCAACTGGCCAGTTAATAATTTTATTGCCAAAAAACTTACAGTATCTGCGCATAGTCTCATTCTACATCTAATTAAACTTGAATCGTGGTCAAACCACCGTGGTCCGTGGTACCAAAAAGTTCTCGAGTGTAGACCACGCACCTGCAACCGAAGCGTAGGAATACCAAGCCACAAGATGGAAAAATGACCCCATTCAAGTAGTAGGAAGACGCTGGATGCAAGCCGCTTCTATCAAGTCTTTTTGGAAATCCATATAGCGGAGGCGTATGTCCAGCAGTAGATGTCTTGTGGCTGAGGTGATGATGACCATGTGGTCAATTCCTTGGTTTTTACCACATAAAATCCTGAATACGTGACCCGCCCCAAATTCTAGGCATTTATTTAAAGAGTAAGGAATCACGTGTGCCTTTGATCGGCTTACAAGCATTTCTGTAAAGGATTTTCTTTGTGAAAATTTAGTATTATTTTCTTTTCACCTCACCTCTGGTCACAACTCTCCCTAGATTTTATCGCTACTGGAACCATAGGCTCACTTTGGCTGAAATTTCTGGGGTAGAATAACCAGCGCTTTGAGCCCAGTCCATCGCTCTTTAGGTATTCCTGGACACGATCCCGACGTTTCTGGGTGGCCAGGTACTTTGGCGTGTTCTTCTTGTGTTTGTTCGCTGAGAAATTAGAAACGTAGTGGTAACACAACAACAAGGCTATAAAATATGGTAGTCGCACTCTGCTTCACTATAAATGCAAAGTTAACAAAAAATAAGACATAGACTTTCCCTACCTAAATCGATAAGTTATTCAAACCTAGACGTCCTTACTATCGACCTAAATACCTTGGTTTCCAACTATAAAACTAACTGGACTGAACCGAAGATCAGTAAATTGAAGTGGCAATGTGCTGAGTACATAGCATGTAGAATTGGTGGCCGAAGGAGCAGATAAGTTCGCGAGTGGAGACCACGCACTAGCAAGCGTAGCGTTGAACAAGCCACAAATGAAAAACCTCATACAAGTGGCAGGAAAACGCTTGATACAGGCCTTTTCCAATCGAATCCAAAATATCCAGTAGTGGATTTTTGTGGCTGTAATGATGATGGCTTGAACATTACAACATTAGTAACTCAAGACGTTCTAAACTGTAACAACAAACATGAAAGTTAAAAACAGATAATATTCTCTTGTACTAGAAAACCACAGGAATACCTACTTTAAGCTTTTTACTATTACACTGACTCTCTAAACTATAGCCGGAGTGGAGCCGACTTGTGGTAAAAACTTAGTTTAGTTAAATTTTAAATCATGTGAATATTTTTTAAGTTTTTGTCACAATAAAAATCATGTCTATTGTCTATTTGTCTATTTTGAGTAAATATTGTGTATCAGTATTTTTCTCCAGACGTTAATAATTTATTGATGGCATATTTTATTTTATTAATTTGACATACATTTACTACCTATTTATTTTCACTTAATTGATGGATTGATTAATTCAATAGCTTGTTATTATTATTTTAAATTCATTTGACATGTGTTTTAATGGCATATTTTTATTTTTTAATGACTATTTTTATTTTTCGCTCATTATTAATGCATGCTGACTTCACCTGTAATTATTGTGACATTAAGCTGTATTTTATTCGTATGATTTTTTATTGTCGATATATAGATGTACACAGTGTAGGTGAAATTTATAAATGAATAAAAATAAAATAAAATACACTAAAACTATTTATATGAAAGAGCTTGCTTACGCGTTAGATACAAAACCCTAAACGCATCCAGAAATCCTGGCTCCGTGAAGGTCAATTCTTTATGTCGACTGCCCGACCTGCTGCGACTTCGACTCCTCGATCGAGACCTGCTTCTAGACCGAGACTTGCTTCGAGAGTCGGACCGGTCTCGTTCGCGAGACAAAGATCTGGATTTAGTCTGGCTGACGCTTCTGGACCGAGCTCTAGTCTTTCGAGAACGTTGTTTGGATCTGACGGATCTGGAATGAACATTATTTCAGATGTCAAAGAGCTGTTAGTCTGAAGTTGACCGAAGTTAATAAGTCTAGCGAAAAATATGGTAGTCCAGTAAAAATAAGATTTATGACAACATAAAAGACACCTAAGAATTATATAAATGAATGTACTGGTTTTTTTAAATACATTTGACACAATTTCATAATGATATTACAAAATCGAAGTTTGTTACCTTTACACGCTCAAACGGCTCAACCGATCGTTATGAAATTTAGTATAGAGGTAGCTGTGGACCTGGAGAAGGACATAAGCTACTTATCATCATCATATTCATCACCATTTTTCATAACTATGCGGGTGAAACCGGTGAACGCAAATAGTTTATAAATCGGGGATTATTGTGAATCTATGTTTTTTAGGTATTTTCTTATTTATAATTTCAAAATGCATTTAATGTGATCAGCTCCATACAAACGGATTTATTTTTACTAGACTATGGGTAGGTATATTGAAAATTTTGACGTATATCAAGCGAGGGTAACGCTCGAAGATAAATAAAGTTAGTAAGATGTAGGGTAATTAATAATCTGAAACAATGATTGTTTCCACCACAACGTTGAGATCTTTGGTCCAGTCCATATAATAGTGACAGGTGTTCCTATTTACCTTCGGCCAACGTCCTCATTCAGCGGGCTGAGTCCATAAAACTCGCCAAAGCCGTCACCGTGGTCAGGATAGATGCCGTCCGGCGGACGCATCGCTGGAAACGGCGGAGGATACGGGTACCCATAGCTATCCATATATCCACATTTAAAAATATGATTTTTTCAGTTTCTGGGGTATGACACTGATGAATTTTGATTTGTTTTTATATGACTGTCAATGGTTTGACAAATGTTGACACTTATGAGTGAAAGCTTATTGGTGAGCAAAAGAGTTTTATGTCAAGAGGAGGCTTATTGTGCAGGTCTCTATAAGCTGGACTGTCACGTTTGTCTGTTTGAGTTGCCTCAAAAGCAAGATCTGTGAAAACTTTGGAGTGGAACGTCTCCCTGTCACTTTCTGTTGCCTGAGATCTACAATCTTGAATTTTTTTGCTATAGTGAACGATGTCTTCTATACCGAGGTGCTTTATCAAATGAATTATTGACCAAACGTAGATTTAATTCGAGTAAAAAAAAAGCAAAACCTTCAAATTTCATCTTTCATTACAACTTATTTGTCTAAGCCACATAAGTTGTAAGTTATATTGTACTAGCTGCTCCCCGCGGTATTACCTGCTGTTTTACATCAATTATATCAAAGGAGATATTATTTTTCGGGATAAAAAGTAACCTACGTGTTAATCCAGGGTGTCAGATACCTGCAAACCAAATTTCATTAAAATCGGTTTAACCGTTTGAGAGTGAAGAGGTAATAAACGTACAAACAGACTCACAAACTTTCGCCTTTATAATAGTAGTGTGAGTGATATCAGTCAGTCACTCCGGATAATTACTTAATGTGTCAATTGACTGCCATTATTTTTTTAAATTATATTACGAAGGCACGAAAACTTTAGAACGGGAAAATGTAAACAAAAATGAATTCGAACGCAAAAGTCACTTTGCCGATAGCCATCTGTTTGCAAGCGACTTTTTTAAATCACCAAAGTTTGTCCGGCAAGGAAGTCGAAATCAAAGCATAATAGCATTCATTATCACCATATCAAGATCATTATCATTTAAAATGCGAATAAATCACTTTCAAAGCATCATTATCGGGAAGATTTATAACCCAAGGAATCGGAATCGAAAAGTCCGCAAGTCAAGTAACTCGCCGATTCCAATTGTAAAGAAAGAACAATTAAAGAAGTAAAATAAATTAGGTATCGATGAATGGTTAATGGTTCCCTCCATTAGAGGGTTTTGAGTTTTTTTGAATACTTTTAAAAAGAACACTCCTTTAACTACTCTTTTAAAGTTTCTGCGGGATTCGAAGAGGTGTAGGGAATGGAAACGACTGATGATATTTTCTTCAGTAGGTACTATTCAATTTGTGGATAGGTACTTTAAAGCTAATATTTATGTAATGTATTCATTTAAAGTTTTTTGAAGGTTATTTTAGTTTATTATAAAAAGATAGCGAGCGGGTTAAGCAAGTGTCTTATGAAATGACACACAAAATTGTAAGCGAAATATTTTAGTATTCGTTTTCGCTATGGAAGTTGGTTTTGGTCCAATTTTTCGGTAATTTCTGTTTGTATATATGACATAGTGTAGCTTTAAATCCTACCAATAAAATGTAACATTATAAGATTTATAAGGAAACCCCATACCACCATCGGAATGCTTAATGGAGACGCTGGATGCAAGCTGTTTCCAATCGGACTTTTTGGAAATCCATGGAAGCCTTTGTCCAGCAGAAGACTTCTTATGGCTGAGATGATGATGACGACGATGATGATTGGAGGAAAAGTTTACTACCTTGAATCAGAATATCATTTCATATCAGATGAAATGTAGTCCTGAGCTGTCTAATCAAAAAAAAAAGTCAAAGCATTATTTTACACAGACCCAATTTTTTCGCTAATCTTAATGTATACGTCCTTCACAGAATTTCAACAGTTGACAGTAAGTATTTGTTAAGAAATTAGTGAATTTTTGTATCGGTAGGAAAGTATAACTCCCATTAAACCCCGCTTCCATCCAGCATCTCTTCAACTCGCCAGCGTCCGTTCCTCTTACTTTTTAATATCCGCAAGTTTTCAGCCCATTTAGAGTCGGCACTTTGTTATATCGACCGTTACCAACTTCTTTAATTGAGGTACGTACTAAGTACTATTGCCTTTACTTTGTTTTGGAATGGAAGCTGAAATTTTAGCTCTCAGGTGAGAGTTTTAGCTGGAAAATACTATTGATTTAGAAGATTTTAGCAGCATTTGGTACACAGAATTTGCGGCCCTATTTTTTTATGTAGAAATAGGTTTGCACTTGACCGCCAACTAGCCTGATTTACATAGGATTTGGCATTGATTGCAATTTTTGCAGATTCTGATATAAATAAGATTGAATTTTAATAATTGTCCTCTAAATAAAAATATAAAATTATACCTACCGAAAAAAAAACTTACCTAACTTACATACCCCATTTTGATATAACTCAATCAAAAAGTTAAAATGTTGTAAAAAAGGCAAACCAATCATGAACCATAACAAATACCTATATCGAAATCGTATCCGATTTTTTTTAGGCATAGAAAACAAATTTCTCCTGTTGTATGAAAAACGTGTTGGTAATTTACTGGAACAAGTTACTGTTCCTTATGAGTCTGTATTAGTTCTACCATCGTCAGTCTTTTTCGCACATACCAAAAGTTTTGAAGATATAAAATAACTGAATGATTAAATAATAATAAAACCGGCCAGGTGCGAGTCGGACTCGCGCACAAAGGGTTCCGTACCATTATCTATACAAACGGCAAAAATCATGTCTGGGAGCCCCCCTTAAATATGAATTTTATTTTAATTTAATTATTTATTTTAAAAGTGAATAATATAACTTAATATTCTGTGAATATTTCAAGCGTCTACCTGTTGCCGGTATCAATATCGAGCAAAAACGAGCAAAAAAACATGTTTGTTGTATGGGAGCCCCCTATACAACAAACATATTAATAAATATTTATTTTGTATTTGTTATTATAGCGGAAATAGAAATACATGATCTGTGAAAATTTCAACTCTCTACTATCACGGTTCATGACAGCCTCAGTAATAGGGTCCCGTTTTACCCTTTGGGTACGCAACCCTAAAAAAGGCGTCGCTTAGTGACTTCCTGATCAGAAAGTCTAAGTAGCAAATTTTCATTCATAAAAATAATGTATACACGAAAAAAAAAAAAAATATAAAAATAACTTTAGTCAAATGGAATTTTTTGTCAAAATTTGTTTGTGTTGATTTTTATTAATATGTGATTTTCTGATTTTATTTATCCAAAGTAAATTTTCGTGCATAAAAATAATTTCTCTGCGTAAAAATATTTTTTATGTATAAAAATTAAATTAGGCCAAATTGAAAATTTTGTCAAAAATTTGTGATGTTTCTTTTTAGTGCACGAAACGACGATTTTTTTATAAGTTCATTCAATAATTTTATATCTTCAAAAATGTTTGTATGCACGAGAGAGACGGACGATGGTCTAACTTCATATTATGTTATGTCAGTAAGCGATTTTAGGAAGACAAAAGCCACAGTGAGCCAACGAATCGAAGAGCTCCTGGTACGCCTGCCAGTTTCAACTATATACGGAGTACGGAAGCCTCGATGTGCGAGTAAAACTCTTTTTTCCGGTTTTGTCTAACCTATAGCTTATTTATTAAAATTGTGATACCTTAAAAGGTATCACAATTTTAATAAATAAGCCACCCACGAAATAACAGTATGCGAACCGTAACTCGTAACTAAGTAACAACAACTGGCGGTTTTTAAAAAAGTTTCAAAACAGCCTTGAAGCGAGCAGTTTGTTTTTTGAGTTGAGGTAGTGAACATAAAAAAACATCGTTGAGTGACGGTGCAGCACATGTTGGCTGCAGTTGAAGCGAAATGGGTTAAGTGCTTATGAAGCTATTTGTAGAATATGCATGCATTTTTTTTAAATTAACTGTTCCATTTCAAATAGTCTGGTGTTTTTAGAGGAACTTTCAATGTGCATTTTCGTCCATACAAAATGAGAAAATGGATGATTGGGCGTTAACTTTATTAATTTAAAGGTGGGTACTGACCCGCGTTACAAGGCGTAATGTAACGTGTTACACAGCGAGCGTTCATACAGTCAGTACAGGAAAACAAGGCGCTCGCAGCGAGCAACGAGCCGCTCGTTGCTCGCTGCGAGTGCTCCACTCCGCTGTCGGTTTTTTAGCGAATCCTTTGAGTGTTACGCGCTTCAGTCAGTGCGTTGCAACGAATCGTCACGAGCACATGTGGCGCAAGCGTCGATTGTAGGTACTTCGCAGGTAATTTAGTTTTGATTATTGTGATCATTTGCTGTTAAAAAGATGGAGTGGGATAAAGAGAAAACTCTGTATTTCATAGAGAAATATCGAGAAGAAACTGTTACTCAGTACTGAAACAAAAATTTGTAAGAAGAAAATGACTAGTTTATTTAATAATAATAATTAATGGCTTCATTGAGGAGGGAGAAACAAAAATAAAACAATCGACTGGTACAGGCAAAAAAATCTTGACTGAGAGTGGTTTCCGAATCTGGAGCACGTACAAGCAAAGAGTTTGAAACGAGCATGTTACACGGATTTTAGCACACGGTGTAACGTAACATGCTCGTTGCGAATAGTAGGTACATTACGCCCCGTAACATCGGTCAGTACCCACCTTTCGATGATTTTAACCCTATGTAATAAAATCTCAAATACTTACTGTGTTTTCTAATGAAATTTGAAATATTAAAATCTTAGGCTTGTATTTGTTGCTATTACTATAATATTTGGATTAATATTTCAAATCAACTAATAAAATCAATACATATATACGATTGACAATCAGTTCACCTGATTTCATGGCTGAGGATGAAGCTCGTCAAACTTAAAAGATATTATATATTCTACCTTTGAACTTTCTAAGATTGATCTTTTAATTTTAATCATTGCTTGCAGACTGGCACATCAATACACAAAACCGTCAAGATTGGAAATGTCGAGGGGAGGCCTTTGCCCAGCAGTGGGACACTACAGGCTAGCAACAACAACAACAACATTGCTTGCAGAGAGCCGAAAAACAGACATGAGAATTCTCAAATGCCAACTAGTTCACCCATTGAGCTTATATTTTTGGCATCTTGAACACTTCTTATTTTATTTTATTATTGTTATTTTATTTTGTCTATTTATGACTGACAAATTTTGCTATTATATCTGTATTTATATCTTGACATTATTAATTAGATAGATATACAAACTCTTTATTGTTTACACCTTAACTAAAACACAAATTAGATAGTGAAAAGGGCTTAAATGCGAGTGAAACAACAGGCGGCCTTATCGCTAATAGTGATCTCTTCCAGGCAACCTTGGGATGGAGAAATGATAATAATAAATAGATGGCACTTGTGATATTATTTCCTTATTTTGTTTTATAATGGATATTTATAATGACAGATTTATTCTGGCTGATTGTAATTGTATGTTTAATCGACTTCATTGTTGTTGTTAAAAATATTTTTTCCTCTGAATGGGTATATAACCTGAAATAAATTAACCTGAAATAAATTAACCTGAAATAAATTATTTTGAAATTTGATTGCATTATCAAGTTTATTTATTATGTATTAAGTATTTTAAAGTTTTTTTAACCCTCGGCTGTATATATATGTACCTGTGTATCTGTGTGTCTGTCTGTGGCATCGTAGCTCTCAAACGGCTAGACCGGTTTTGATCTAGTTTTTTTGGATGAAAGAGAACTTGATCAAGGGTGTTCTTAGCTATGTTTCATCAAAATCGGTTCAGCCGGTGTTTTGTCGGTGGTTTTTGAGTTTTTTTAGAGCTCATATGTAATTGCAAGATTTAAAGATTAGTAAAAGCGTTCATGATTACATCCCATAGAATATAATTCACCATCTCCATCCAGGTTCATTCAACACCATCCAAAACAAAAAATATCGCACGCCAGAAGTAAAAATCAATACCTTCAAAACTAGCAAAAATATTCAAACACAGTCCCAGATCGGTGAGGGCACTAAGTACCATCGACGTTTCGCTTCGGTAAAACCTCTCCAGCAACCCTCCAACCTTCAAAGTGGCAGATCTCGGCTGTTTCGTTTGATACCTACCACCCTTGAAACACGGTGAGGGTTTTTATCATTGGTGGAAATCTTAAAGGTACACTCGAAGTATGATGCTCTTGGACATAAATAATGACTAGGTAGAAATAACATATTATTGCTGAGATTAATTTTTTTGAGCAAGGTCGGAAATTGAGAAGCCCTTCTATCTCGCAATTTTTTTTTTTATATACGTTATCAATTAATGAATTTTAGGTTCAATAATACTGTAACGGACTACGGGCCTAATAGCTTCATACTTTATCCCGTATATTCATCCTAAACCAATAATAATCAAGATTAACTCGATATATTATTAGCTGGTTCCCAGCTTATTATATCGAATGTCGTGTCGTATTGAAACCTTTTTTTCCAGAAATTATCTAGGTTTATTTATGGACGATAGATCTACGATTGACCACCAACTCGCCTGATTTTAAGCGATGGTGTGGCCGAGGATGTAGCTCGTAGATCTAGAAGATATCTATTCACTCTAGCCTTGAAATTTCCAAGATTCAGGTCTCGGGGAACAGAGATACAGAGGTATTTAAAGATATGAAACTTATGAAAGACATCCTATATTTGTTATTATTCATCAAATCAATATGCAGTACTGGAAAGTACTGAATGAGCAGCATAATTCTTACCACGGCACGACACAAAACAGAACTTGGCTGGTCCATTTTGAACCGCGTTGCGAACTTGCCACTCCTCGCCTGCCGCGTAATGACGCGTACTAACTATTGTGCCAAACCAACTTCTGCTGCAATGTTCGGCTTTGTGAAACACGTGAATGGGAAGTGAGGGGAAACCTACATGAAGGATTCTAAGTAAATAAAATATCCGTGAAAATGATGCGATATGGTTCAAAACTGTTTGGTTTTAGAATATATTAGCAGTTTATAGTTTATTGATACCCCAGCCGAGTTAAGTAAAGTGATGAATTAAAGAAACTGACAAGAAAGGAAACTGGCCAGTTGACGAATTTCGCAAACTGACGATTAGGTAAACTGAAGAGCATGAACTATATGTGAACCGATTTACCTAATCTACCTACAAACCAAATTTTAATAAAATCGTTGGAGCCGTTTCCAAGATTCAGATTATATACATATAAACAAGAATTGCTCATTTAAAGGTATTAGATAACTGAAAAAAAACCGGAAAAGTGCGAGTCGGACTCGCGCAAGAATGGTTCCGTACCATTATCTCTATAAAAACGGCAAAAAATCTGTTTGTTGTATGGGAGCCCCCTTAAATATTTATTTTATTCTGTTTTTTTTATTTGTTGTTATAGGAGGAACAGAAATACATCAGCTGTGAAAATTTCAACTGTCTAACTATCACGGCTCATGAGATACAGCCTGGTGACAGACGGACGGACGGACAGACAGACAGCGGAGTCTTAGTAATAGGGTCCCGTTTATACCCTTTGGGTACGGAACCCTAAAATTGTCATCCAAGTAAACGAATTGCGTTTATTTTGAAGTAGATTTTATTAGTTTTTTAAACTATAATCTTGAAAATTGAAGTAACAATCTGTTTGTATAAACCATCATTTTATGAACATTTCTTCCCATTTTTTACACGTTGCCACCTCCATTGAAACGACGGAGCTCCTAAAGAATATTCCTCTAATTATATCTTCGTTATACCTGAAAGGACTCCTCGGAGGCTGGCTTCAAATTAATTTGGGTTAGTGAATGTCTGAGATTTTCTATTTTTATTTAGTTTTACGGTTTGCAGCATATTTTTTTTGCAAAGGATTTTATTTGCTTTCATAGAAACCAGGTCAAATGAGGTTTGAATGATCCTTCTAGTTCATGTGTGGGGGAATAGAAGTCAAAACAAAATTTAAATGAGCGTGAAAATTGAATATTCTTTGAAATAAAATGTTGTTGGTTACTTACAACATGTAATGTCGTAGTCCAGGGAAGGTTTAAACGTTGAGAAAATATCGGGTCCACTCATTGATAGGTGATACGAAGTACGCCGGCTCATCTAGTTTTACATAATTTTTTGACCTGACGTTTCCACACATTGCAACGTAACGTCTGTGGTTACAGATGGGGTGAGCCACGGACGCTGCGTTCGAAGCGTCAGGTCTTATAATAATTTAAAATACACGCGACAAACCCGTTACCCGTTACCCGTTACCCGTTAATAACAGTAACAATTGCAAAAACCTTAAAAAAGTCTGTATTTATTTCGGTTTAATTTTTTTAAACTTAAGTCATTGAATCTTTAAATAGGGTTGCTAAGACAAAATAGAACCGGACAAGTGCGAGGTCAGACTCGCCCACTGAGGGTTTCGTACTAACTAGTAGATAAAAGGGGGAAATCATATTTTTTTTTCCTTCTTATACCGAAAAATATACATCGTAAAAATATTTAAAAACCTGTTTTAGCTTATGCTAATGAAGCTCTTTCCTATGATACCCCACATGATACGGTTAAAGAACTTTAATTTTTGGACCCTCATTCCTTGCATAACAGACACTATTTTTTGACGTGACAACGTCTAATAAATCGATGAACGCCGGCTGCACGCAAGAAAATGTGTCCCGTTACGCTCATTGTCGAGCTCAATTTTATTCATAAAAGTATGCTATCATTTCATCAATGTTTTGTTATGACGTTGGCACGTTAAACTATTGTCCGTAAACCGACTTTACAGACAACCAATTTTTTGTGATTAAATAAAAAATGTCCAGATTTCGGATTTTTTTCTATACGTGTTTTATAACACAATGCTTCTTGCCAAATTTCATAGTTCTAGGTCAACGGGAAGTACCCCAAAGGTTTTAATTCACTTGTGAGTGTGAGTTTTTTACGACAAGACAGCAAGAGACTATGGATCTATGTATGAAATACATACGTATTTGGTTTTAATTTCAACACGATACCTTCACGCTTTCCCGAGATATAGGTCTTGACACTCGGACGGACGGACAGACGGACAGACAAACAGACGGACAACAAAGTGATCCTATAAGGGTTCCGTTTTTTTCTTTTGAGGTACGGAACCCTAAAAATAACATAAGGTCAACACTTGATCAAAATAATACGTAAAAATATAGGGCAAATTTTAATTTTTTTATTACAAAAGGTCCCGAGTGTTTTCAAGTCTAGAGTGAATAAGCGTCTTCTAGGTCTACGTGCTTCATCTTCGGTCACAGCATCGCTTTCCATCAGGCGTCCTGGAGGCCTAACGTAGAGCTATTCTAAATGTAAAAAAAAAAAAAACAATTTGTCATAAATAATCTAAAAGAAAATCTCTCCAAATGAAAATGAAAAAAATTGAAACAGATTATAATAAAAGCCGCACTCCTGTTAAGGCATGACGTGGGTCGGTTACAGTGCCATCGCCCGCAAGCAGCGCCGCCGGCCTCGGGGGCCAAGCCGGGACCTTACCGGGAATGCTTTGTTACAATCATGTAATATGTGATATATGCATACGATGCTTAACGATACACACAATGTTTGGGGTTCCGTAGTAACTACGAAGAAATCTTATAAATTCACCATGTCCGTCTGTCGGTCTGTTTCAAAATCAAATCAAATAACATTTAATTGCGTAAAACAAGCTACATAGATACAATCGCCAATATATACGAGTATTAGAGTCACAATCGCAACTTGTTGTTTTTGTTTGTTCATATGTCACAGTCCTTTTAACCGACTTCCAAACAGAAGGAGGTCCTTAATTCGTCGGTTTTTTTTTAAATGTACATTACCCGAGTACTTGAAGATACCTAGACCGATTTGAAAAGTTCTTTTTTGTTTGAAAGGGTCAAATAGACAGGTCCTGTAGACATTTTATCAAAAGCAGTTCAGTATTTTACAACAAAATAACTGGAAAAATATGTCATCCAAGTAAACGAATTGCGTATTTTATTTAAAGTTGGTTTTTAACCGACTTCCAAAAAGAAGGAGGTTATCAATTCGGTCTGTATGTTTTTTTTTTATATTTGTTCACCGATAATGATAATGATAAATTCGTTTATTGAGATAAAAACGGAAAAAGACCAATTACAATTATCTCACAATATTCAAAAATTATTCTTAAACAATGTCTTAAACAAATGTCTGAGGATTACAAAATATTCATTATATAAATACAATATCATTTAAAATGTCAATACAAAAATGTCAAATGGGCAATACGCCTAGCATGTCATTACAAAAAAATAATTATGTCATACAAAGTAAAATATACCGTTCGGGTAAGTACTCAGAGTACCAAGTCAATAAACTCAAAGGTTATCGTCAAAGTCCAATGAATCATCAGGCTTTTTACACCTGTCCCATAACCGATTACTTACTAAGCCAATTGTGCATTGATTTTGATGATTCTTTTTGTATTTGATAGGTACATACTTCAGATGGGACCACCCATATATATTTAATCAAAATTGATGTAGTACTTTGGTTTTTATAACAAAATAACTGGTAATTTTTTTTTTTTTTTTTTTTTTATATAGAATAGCTCTACGTTTGACCACCAGCACGCCTGATGGAAAGCGATACTGTGACCGAAGATGAAGCACGTAGACCTAGAAGATACTTATTCACTCTAGACTTGAAGACACCCGGGTTATAGTTTTCAGGAAATAAGGACAGCGGCAAGGCATTCCATTCCCGAGCGGTTCGCATTAGGAAGGTGGAAGCAAAACGCTTTGTTCGAGCTGATGGCAAATCCACCATGAAGGGATGGCATTGAAGCGTTTTCCGGCTTGTCCTGTTGTGGAAAGGGGAGGGAGGGATTAGGTCATGTAACTCGAGCGCACACTCACCAAAATGCAGCCTGTAAAATATTGCTAGAAACGCCACCCTACGTCGATGTTCTAGACTTTGTAGCTTTGAGGAGACCAGTTTCTCGTCACCTATAAGCCTTGCAGCTCGTCGCTCTACAGACTCCAAAGCATCCAGCTGGTATTTGGCAGATCCGTCAAAAAGATGGCTACAGTACTCCACACACGACCGCACCTGAGCTTTATAAAGGCTGAGAAATTGATCAGGTGTGAAGTACCGCTTAACCTTATTAAGGACGCCAAGCTTTTGTCCAGCTAGTTTGGCTTTAGATTCCAAGTACGCACCGAAGTTAAGCGTGGGGGAGAGTGTGATACCCAGGAGCTCTAATTTGTTGGACAGCTTAACAGGCATATTCCGAAACGTAGGAGGGTTGGTAATTTCGGACTTTTTGGCCGTAAACAGACATGCTTGCGTTTTGTTGGCGTTGAACTGGACAAGGTTCTCATCGCCCCAATCAGAAACGGCAGTCAGCGTCTGGTTTACTCGCTCGACCATAGCTTCACGCAGGGCCGCAATTTCCGTTTTGCTGGCTCGAGCACTGGCTGTGTAACTCTCCACGACTGTGCTGTCATCAGCATATCCAATGATACCACGTGTAAGCATGTCATTGATATGTAACAGAAATAGAGTTGCGGAGAGTACGGATCCCTGAGGTACACCGGCATTAATGGCCAATTGAACGGACGAGCAGCCGTCGATAACTACTCGTACCGATCGTTCCCTCAAGAAATCCGCAATCCAAATGCAAACAGCCGGAGGTAAACCATACGCTAAATAAAATATCATCCAAGTGCTTGTAAAAAAGAGAACAGCAAGTTGCGTATATATATATGTATTTTGAAGTATACTAGACGAGCCCATACATGCTTCACAACAATTTCTTCACGATTGAGCACCTCATTCATTTCGGCACGCAATGTTCAGTTCAATCATAGCAACTACGAGCGAAATGTTAATTTAACATCAGAATAAGAAAATAAACATTCATCTTATCTAAATAACTCGCAATTACGCACAAATTTTCCTCTCGCTCCAAAAATTCGAAGAAAAACAACAAATTATGAAACTCAATTTGTTGCTAGCGATAACAACGGCCTAACTATGATGAATAATCTTATTGTACTTCGGATCCAGCGTTCTGATGAAGGAAAAAAAATGGAGATATGCAATTCATAAAACGGTAGAAATCTATACAGTTTTTTTATGCATGATAGATCTACGATTGACCACCAACTCGCTTGATGTTAAGCGACGGTGTGGCCGAAGATGGAGCTCGTCGATGGAGTTCGTTAAACTTCTGCATATCAGTATTTTTAAGTGGTTTCAGACTTCAATTAACTGGCCAAGAGCGTGTTGACCCACGCGCAAAGTAAGGTTCCGTAGTTCCACGTCACAATATATGTGAACTTAACATAGGGTCTCTTGTTTGATTCTATATAACGGAAGCGTAACTTAGGTTGATAAAAGGAATAAGAAAATTAAATAGATAGAAGGAATGATGATGAAGTTGAACCGAACATAGAACTTCCTCCTTTTTTGAATTCAGTTAAAAAGGATTTAAAAAAGAAAGCTCTATTAAGAAACCCGACTTAAAAAAACAATAAAGATGTATGTTGTTCAATTACTTGATAAATCGGGAGATGGTATATAAAATAGTAGATCTCCCGTAACAATGAGAGCTCAGGGAACACTATTCAGCTCAGAATACTCATAAATCATCACTGGTTAGAGCAACAGGCCGAGAAATTAATTCTTTTGCCAAATTTTTCTTAATTTTTTTGGTCGAAGAGGATAATTAGAAACATGACCGTAGCAACAGGTTATATTGTATATGTTTCATTGAAAGATTTAATCTATAGATTAAATCTTTCAATCGAGATGAAACGAAACAACGACGAGATGATAGATATATATCTATTATATATTTTATCTATAGCTATTGACATTAAAAGTAAGTAAATAAGTTTGTAAGACTGAGTGGCCAGCGTGGCCAGGTGCGTGCCGTGGGATTCGAACCCAGGACCTGCGGATCGCAAGTCAGACGGTCTCACCACTAGGCTGCCGGAAACTTCAAAGCGGAGCGCGCTTACCTAGAAGAAACCAATTCACTCGCGATTTAAAGACACCCAGATTATATCTATCGGCCAAGACCAACCAAAGAGGAAGCGTAGTTTAGCTTACGTTTTAATAGTATTTGAATATGTAGCACTATTAAGCCCTGTGTTTTGAGCAAAGCCGCAGACAGACCAACAGAGATGGACATGGCGAAATTTTATGGATTCCTTGCTTACTACTCTAAAAAGTATCTTCTAAGTCCTTGTGCTTCATCTTCGACAACATCATCGTTTTTCAAATGGCAATTTGGAGATAATAATGTTGCACTGACAATAAAATAAAACCTATTTTATTCTGTATGGACTCCAATAAAACTCATTTTCTTTTCAAACTGAATTACATCAATTCTAAATCCATTCATACGACATTAAAGTAATATTGCCATTAAAAAATAAATTACTAACACAGTTCTCAGAGGGCACAAGATATTTAGCTATATAAAGGTCGCAAGTCCGTCTGTCTGTACCATATAAATCACTTTACATGTAAACTTTTCCATTACAGGCCATATGAGAAAAAAGCAAAGATTTTAGAGGGTGCTTTCATAGTCGGCGACTCAGTCGTGCGTTAGCAGTTGATACCTTTACATTACTGTGATTGTATATAATGTAAATATATAGTTCATTAAAGTAAATTAGTATATATGGAAAAGACATACCTATTAGTTCTATAGAAATAATTGGCTTAGAGCGCGAGTTGTATAGAGAAGTGTGAGTTGTAAAGTGTACAAATTTATGTATTAAAAAGAAAAAACAAAATACCCGACTACCGAAAAGCAGTTTTGCAGTGTGATTTACAATTTTGTTTACGCTCGATACGTTGTTGAGTGCGCTTTTTTTCTGAGAAAGTATGCATAAAATCGCTGTAAAAGACTAGATGCGCATTATTTAGAATCTAGTGAAATCACTTATTTATTACGAAAAAGTTCGTTGGAGTTAACGTTAGCGCATTTTATACTTTTGCGATAATCGTATTATTCTTATTATTACAAAAAATACAGTTCTGACACTCAGGAAGTAAAGACAAATCTAACGACACCTTGCACATCAAAATAAACATACATATATAAATACAAACGTGGTCCCTAACTATGGGCCTTATAAGGAAACTCAAGGTCACGCAACGAGCTATGGAGAGGGCTATGCTCGGAGTCTCTCTACGAGATCGAATCAGAAATAAAGAGATACGTAGACGTACAAAAGTCACCGATATAGCACAGCGGATTAGCAAGTTGAAGTGGCAGTGGGCAGGACACATAGCACGTAGAACTGATGGCCGATGGGGCCGAAAGGTTCTCGAGTGGAGACCACGTACCGGCAAGCGCAGCGTAGGAAGACCAGCCACGAGATGGACAGATGATCTCATACAAGTGGCGGGAAGACGCTGGATGCAAGCCGCTTCCAATCGGTCTTTTTGGAAATCCATGGAGGAGGCCTATGTCCAGCAGTGGACTTCTTATGGCTGAGATGATGATGATGATGATATAAATACATGCCCACATACATATGTACATGCATACAAACATAGATATACTCGAAAAATATGACCTTCTCACGCAGTCGGGTAAAGATAGTGTATAACGAAACTAAGCAGCGAGATAGCCGCGTTATTTAGCCGCGCTTTAAGTCTCTTTATCTGAAAGAGCTCCTAAGCATGAATACAAAAAAAATCATAACATTATTTACTGTCTACCTATTTTTTTAAATCAAAATGATAAATTTGAATTTAACTAAATATTATAATGTTGTAGCTTTGATATTAATTTAATTTGAATATATACGATTTTTGTTTCTCTGATAATAAAATCTGGAATTTTCATACATCATTATTTACGTTTAAAAAAAAATCACTAGTCAATATAAGCCTGAATACTAACATTTGTAAAAAATAGCTATATTTTGATATTAACCCTAATAATTAAAAGAACCCTAAGAAGTGGACGCTATCGTGGTTGGGGGAGATTTCTAAAGATTTAGAAAATCGATGCAGCAACTTGAGGGTGAAATTAAAAGGAGTTAATTAAAATATCACAAAAGACCACAGGGGGCTTTGTTTCAATAATGAGACAGTGCTAGGAAAAGTGAAAATTAAACAACTTTTTACCGACTTCAAGAAGACGGAGATTAACTTTTTTTTGTTTGTACCGCCGTAAAGTAGCATGTCTTTCTATTTTCTACAGGATTCATTTTGGGGAATGTGCGCAAGAGCTTCACGACTTAATTCCACCCTCCCCATTTCACTACAGGACTAGCAGAAAGTCGGCGAATTACATCCCATTTCTCGTTGAACTGCCAAAAATCCGTACTCAGCGATATCGATCCACATTCCTGTTGCGTACTGCACAAGAATGGAATTCGTTGCCGCCATCTCTGTTTTCTGAGACCTACAATCTTGGAATTTTCAAGGCTAGAGTGAATAGATATCTTCTAGATCGACGAGCTCCATCCTCGGCTACACCGTCGCTTAACATCAGGCGAGTTGGTGGTCAATCGTAGATCTATCTTCTATAAAAAAAAAAAAAAAAAAAACCCATTTGAAAAAAATATTTTTTAAGTATACACTTTCAGATCGATTCCATAGAAATTTCATTAAAAACAGCAATTTTCAGTTTTTAACTATCACGAATTTGTACGTACATGTTTGAATCATTTTTAACCCCCCACTCAAAAAGAGGGGTGTTATTAGTTTGACAAGTGCATCCGTGTATCTGTCTGTGGCATAGTAACTCTTAAACGGATGGGCCGATTTTAATGTAGTTTTGTTTGAAAGAGGAATTTTATCGAGAATGTTCTTAGCTATGTTCCATCAAAATCGGCTGAGCCGTTTTTTTGGGGGGTTTTTGAGTTTTCTATACTTGTTGAAATCAGACGTTTCAAACACTATATCTAAGACATAAATAATATATAAGACAAGATAGTTTATATATCATCAGTCAAAAACTCAAAAACGTATGCATCTCGGGACGCCCGACAGAAGTGTTAATTAACGTAAACTAATCTAGCCAGACAGACGCCGCAACGCGTTACGTAACGAAGCGGTTTACCCTCCCATAAGAAGTTATCACTTCAAAAAATATTTAAAGGAGCGCTCGTGACATACCTTGGCTAGATGTTCTCGAACGATCAGCAATGTTAAGGAACGGATGGACCAGTCAGTCTTCGGATGGGTGACCGTGAGTGGCATATCTTTCAGAGCGCTACCGTGGCGCGTGGGTCGGATGACACGTAAATAATTGTAGGTCCCATCCCGGTTGTTTGTTCTTAAAGATTATAGTTTATAAAACTGAAACAATTTCAAAATACGCAATTCATTTACTTGGATGACATTTTTCCAGTTATTCTGTTATGATAACCAAAGTACTGAACCGATTTGGATAATATTTTGATTGATTTATTTATTTTATTTATTTTAATTGGTGAAGTAATCGGTGAACAAACATACAGGCGAATTGAGAACATCCTTCTTTTTGGAAGTCGGTTAAAAAACAAGCAATCGTCAGGTCAGGTCGGAGGCCTTTCTGTGGCTGAATAACGCTGACACTAGGGCTGGCCACTCAGTCAACACGAACTTACATATTTACTATAGTTTAAAAGAGTGAAAAACCGACTATCAAAATCGCAATTTTATAGTTTTAAAAACCAAACTACTGTTTATAAGTAAGATTGGTAGAATTTGTAATACTATATACACCTTACTATGGAAATTAACGTGGTTTTCACACATTTTTATACTCTATACTATCTATATATATATATATATATATATATATATTTTACACTATAGTCGGATATTTCGTCTCAAAACAGACGTGAGTGACCCGTAGTTTTTATTTAAAAAAACTATATACACCACACACACACACTATATACACCAGATACTACAGCGACAACTGTATATTTTTAGGCTCAATAATCTTACTTTTGTTCTTAATATTTGTGTTCTCTCTTTTTGTTGTAGTGTATAGTGTATAAAAATAAATCATTTTCTTTCATTCTTTCTTTTAGTATCCGGCATCCTCTACGTAGATAATAACTATTCAAACGTACTATTACGTTTGAATTATACACGGGATCGAAGAAAAACATCATTAAAAATAATTTAAACGCTTTATAAAAGCACTCTCTTGTATCTGGATATTAAGGACTTACAAATCTTTATTTATTGCTCGTAAAATGGGAGCCGAGCTAAAAGCTGAATAAGAGGGAAAATATCCGCAGTTTCTATCAAACGAAGTACCTACTAGCAGGTACTGATAAAAAGTGGCTATTCCGTGTCGGGTCGTGACCACGCAACCTTATAACTTCACATCACCTTAACTAACAATAGATCCGCAAGGGTCGCAGTGATAGCTAAGCTTATGGTCTCCCACTCATCATGTCTCGAATATCTTGACTATGTTTTTTTTTACGCAATATGGATTATTTCTTTCTCATGTTCCCACTAAAACTTTAAAAACTTTAGGGTACGAGCATGAGACCTAATTCCACCCTCTCTATTTCGCTACAGGACTAGCAGAAAGTCGGCGAATTACCGCCTATTTCTCGTTGAAATGACAAAAATTCCGTTCGCAGCGAAATCAGTCCACGTTCTTGATGAGTACTGCACAGGAATGGAATACTTTGCCATCTCTGTCTTCTGAGAACTACAATCTTGGAATTTTCAAGGCTAGAGTCAATAGATTATCTTCTAGATCGACGAGCTCCATCTTCCGCCACACCGAGTTGGCGGTCGAGCGCAAACACTATTAATACATAAAATAATAGCTTCAAAAAAAAGGAACTAAAAAAACTCACTTCAAGTTATTGTATTGTCATCGGTCCTCGATAAGTTTACAAAGTTTGACTGAAATCTGACCGTTTGAAGTGGGTTAAAATCAAGTTCAAAGGAGTCGGTTACAAACAAACGAACAAACATGCATACAGGTGAAGCTAATAAAAAACAATCTATTTTGACAATCTTGTCAATTTCATAAGTCAAATATTTCAACCATAGACATTAATTTTCTTTTCACTGATTTAAACATTCGTTTTTAGCAGGTAATACCAAGGAAAACCGAAGTAGCTACATATGTTTGAATGACCATATATAATAGATATCTAATAAGAGTTAGGCCATCCATTCCTCAAAATAGATTACAGGGCGGTATAAACGAAACTAGCCGACTCGCCGTGTTACAAATGTTATTCTTTGGATTTGAGCCAAGGTTAAGGACAGCCAGGGGTCGGCAACAATTATATATATATTATTATTTTTTTATTTTTTTATACACAATTGATCTACGATTGACCACCAACTCGCCTAATGTTAAGCGACGGTGTGGCCGAGGATGGAGCTCGTCGATCTAGAAGATATCTATTCACTCTAGCTGTAGTGTATTGCGGTAGATTATAAATTATTAACTACCCTCATTTTGTGCTATGTATGTTAGCTTGCTATTATTACAATATACGCCATTCTGCGATAGTCTGCCTTTTATTCAACACCTCATTTGGCGCAGCCGTATTTATCTAGAATTTACGCGTGTGAAAGTGTTTGTTATAATGCCGATAGGCAAAATAGAAGTATTTGATATCGCTTCTCATAATTGGGAAGCGTATTGTAGACGAATAAAACAGTTTATTGCATTAAATGGCATTGCGAAAGAGTTGCATGTGGCCACGTTAGTCACTCATGTCGGAACTATGTGTTACGAGCTCATGTGTGATTTGTGTGCACCCGATTTACCCGAATCAAAAACTTTCGACGAACTCGAGGTAATCGTGAAGCAGCATCTCGAACCGCAACGGTCGGAGATCGCAGAACGTCATGTGTTTCGGCAACGGAAGCAAGCGGAGGGCGAGACAGTCAGCGAATACCTACAAAGTTTGAAACACCTAGCGAAGACTTGCAACTTCGGGACGTCGCTAGAGGTCAACTTGAGGGACCAATTCGTGTCTGGTCTCCACCACGAGGATATGAGATCCAGGCTTTTTGCCGAACGTAATCTGGATTACAAGCGTGCTGTCGAGCTCGCGCTCGCATTAGAAGCGGCCGTCAGAAACTCGGCAATGGCGGCGGAGAGTGGCAGCACGGGCGCCGGCGGCGGCGCGTCTCCCGCGGAGGGCCTGCATCGTATCGGCGGCACCGCGGCGGGGCGCAGGCTGTGCCGCGCTCCACCAGCGACATCGGAGGCGGCGCAGGAGGCGGCCGCCGCGGCAGCGACGCCGTGCCGCCCGTGCCCGCGATGCGGCAGGGACGGGCACACGGGGGCCAAGTGCCGATTCAAGAACTATACTTGTAATAATTGTGGCGAAAAGGGGCATTTAAAAGTGATTTGTCGTAAGTACGAAAACGGTCGTGTATCAGATAATTCGCGGACGGCCTTTTTCTTAGCGGACTCTGATTCTGACGACGAGGACATGCACTTTTATAACCTGTCATGTGCCGATGAAGAAGAAGAAGATGGTCCGTATTGTATCGATTTGACGGTCGAACATTATTCATTACGTTTCGAAGTAGACACGGGGTGCAAGTTTTCTGTGATCTCCAAAGTGTGTTATGATAAATTGTTTCAGTATATACCTTTACAAAAGAAAGCGTTGACATTGAAGGCCTACGCCGGTGATGTTATTAAACCGATAGGTTTTCTCGAGGTCCAAGTAACATACGTTTCGCATTTAAAAATACTGAAATTATTTGTTATAGAAAACGGCGGCCGCCCTTTACTCGGTCGAATGTGGTTAAGAATGTTAGGTGTCGATGTCAACGATTGTTACAGTACAACAGATGTAAATACATAAATTACGTAATGTTTATTTGGAAGTATAACCTGATGGGCTTGGGATCATAATAATATATTTATCTACGGGTATTGTGACCATGCATCCACGAGCGTCAGTCAACAAGTCTTCAGCAGTCTTCATAAAGATCACTGATATTCTTTGAAGCTCACTCGTAGTCGCTTGTGTTATAAACTACCAGCTATCAATAATATAATATGCTACGTAAGACTGAATGATTTCAGCGTGAATGCATTGTTTACATAATAGGTAACAACTCGAATTAATGAACAAGTACCATAACAATTATATAACCCTTTAAACGCAATCAACTTTGATTCATTAAATTAATATTTTGCACATTAGCTCGAGAGATGTTATATTTAATATTTTATGAGCATAAGTTTGACCCAATCTCATCAAAAGGTTTATTTTATTGTTAAACGTCTTTTCTACAAGTATATGTCATAAATATATACTTATAAATGTGTGTTTCGGTATGAAATGTATACCTAAAAGTATTCAAAAATACTAAGTATACTTACCTAAAAGAAAAGTCAGCGATTTGTGGTAGCTTTGTAAGTTTGTTGTGATATTTAAGATAATACTATTAATCTTGAAAATGTTCTAACCTTACTGGTACTACTAAGTAATTTCAAAGTAAATTTACCTAAATACCAATTTCACAATTATCAATTGTAAAAGGAGTAGTGTTAGGGCAGGCCGGGGTCTCATCGCCACAGATATTTATGATGAGTTGTGTCCGGTATACGAAAAGCGAGGAAGAGCGAGTGGTGTACGGTACGGGTGTTATAGTGGTGCTATAGGAGTACCAGCGTAGATGTGAGCCCGGGGCGCCTGCGCAGGCGATGTCCACATGTGACGTGTAATATTAGATTAAAAATATGAGATTGTACCTACTTAGTTACAAATTAGTAATATTAAGTATAATATTGAAACATCGTTGCAATAGGAACACCGAAATGCCTACCATGTACGATAATAGGTAATAAGCATTGTAAACATAATATTAAACATTGATTTGTTATTGAGGCATAAGAATGTATAATCGCAATAAAAACATTTTCATTTGTGTATAGGTATACTCATTTCAAATTATAATATATGGTTTCGGTAATTGACCATTCTGATTGATTTGGTTTATAGTTTAAATATTAGTTCTGTATTTAAAAGGAGGATGATGTAGTGTATTGCGGTAGATTATAAATTATTAACTACCCTCATTTTGTCCTATGTATGTTAGCTTGCTATTATTACATTGTACTTCGTCGCTGCATTCTTTGAGATTTTATATTCACCAGGTAGTCCACTCTTCAATGTGCTGGGCACCGAACACTTTTTTAGAGCTAAAACCTTTAAAAATACAAAATCTAATAATTTAATACATATCCGGTGGCGAGTAGCGACATCTGCCGCTTGCGCCGGCCGTCCGTCAATTCTTCATTCGCTTTCAGTGTTCGGGCATCGACACATACATTTTCAAAGTATTTTTATATTTTAAAAAAGTATTTTACCTAATTATAAGCTTTTTGTACTAAGTGTTATCAAAGTGCATTTGGTGTAAGTTTTAAATATAAGGAAGCGTAAAACGCAGGAAGGAAAGTACGGCGATTGGAACGCTGTTTTTTGGAAAATGTGAGTACTTGCTTATAAACCATGTTAATACCACATTTGTCTATTATATGAATGTGCAAATATGTAGATTGACGAAAATAACAATTGGAATTGTTGCATTTAATTATGGTTCACCTACCCACAATTGTGAACATCAATCAAAGATGTTTAGTTTTCACATTGGGTTATTGAATTTAGTGACCTTTATTTTGCAAACTTTTGTCGCAAACTTCTGTTGCAAACTTCTGTTGCAAACTTTATTGATAATAGTATGTATGACTATTCGAGAAAAAGTAATGTTTACTTTCGATATTGATATATTAAGAGTATTAAGAATACCTGCTTATTTTTTGACTCAAATAATCTTTTTCTTCGATGAAAAAGAGAATTTAAACTTTATATTTTTTGTTACCTGCATGAGAACTTCAATGCAGTTATAAAATTTATTTAATTATTTTTTAATTTCGAGCTGTGATGCGATTACAGCCTGTTTTAATTTTGAGCTGTGATGCGATTACAGCCTGTTTTAATTTTGAGCCGTGATGCGATTACGGCCTGTTTTAATTTTGCCTGTAGTGAATATAGAGTTGTGATGCGATTACAACCATATAACAATAAAATATATTTTTTAACTGTGACGCGATTACAGTACGCCTAGATATTTAAAGTACTACTAGTACTAGCTTTTTGAGTGGTGACGCGGCCACCATTGTTGTCGCCATCTTTCTCATCATTCCTCACAGATTGAGAAATTGAACGATAAATTTCGTCTAATCGAGGAATACAGCTTATCGCTTCGATACCACTAATCCTCACGATAAGGTGGTCTTATTATGAACTCCCATCGGCGATATGATGGTTCCACCCTCATAACCAAATTTAGAAATCGGTGTATCACCGGAAGTTCCGGCTTTGGCCGAGGACATTTTAAAAGCCTTGAGAGGTTTCAAAGGCTAAAGTTAATAACTTTGCACCTAAGATTAGGGACGAGATCTCTGAACTTTGGGGCCAAATCATAACAAATTGCCTCAGCAAAGAGGATGTACAAAAATTGGTAGAAAATATATTAATATTACTGAAGGCTCATAGAAATGGCTGATATACTATCGGAATCTACTAAAAGTAAAGATTTGCGTTTGGATAAAACGCAGAACTATCTTAGCTTGGGTATCGTGGCAGTTACAAACTTTATATGGATAACGTTTAATGGCAAAATGGAGAATATTACTAAATCAATAAAGCACTGCCAAAATAGTTCTAGGAGAAGAAACCTGATAACGCCTGTATAAATATATACATATACTTATATTTTGGTACATACATATGTATACATATATATACCTTTGATAAAAGGGCTCGAGCGAGACGCAGACTCAGATGTGGTGAGCCCATGTATCTAATCCAGAACCCAGCACACAAGCGTCCTTGTATAGGGACGGCTGATCACATCAAGGCTCAGAACATCAAGATTAACAATTATTAACATGTTCCCAAGAACTAAATAAGGTATTTCTTTATAGATGGGTACTGACAAACTAAACGATTTTTAGGTGCGTGGAAGTCAATTAAAAACGCCCCACTATACTTGAATACGTACTTATCAGGATATAAGATATCGTTTATTTACCCTGTTATACAGAATTAAGAGCCGACATATTCTGTTGAGTCCTAGCATATTAAAAATAATATATATTTTTATAATATAATCTTTAAATATCAAAATTATTACAATCTGTATATAATTTCAGGCCAACTTATTTCTTAGCACAAATAAAGATTTAACGTTTTTTAATGTAATTTTAGATTTATAATGAAATCTTACAGAATTATAAAAAAAAAAAAAAAAATGTACAACCGCACGATTTTAAAATGGAAAACATTCGGCATAAAATCTAGTTTCGAAGAAGTACCTACTTTATAGACATATATAAAGAGGCTTACATTATTTTTTCTTATTCATTCGTCCAGTTGGAAATATTTAAGGTTCTAATTCCAAGAACAAACCTGTTCCACGCCTTTCGTGTTCACGAAGATCATGACAACCTGTAACAATTTAACTAAGAAATCAGGGCTATCAGCTGGCTATATATGTATTTTATAATACAGACAGCTATTATAAAGGGCTGTTCCACGCAAGATAAGGAACCGGTCACTCTATCCTAAAAGTTAGGTTTTTTTAATAAACCACGCCGAAAGCAATCTTATTCATAGCCAACTGAAAACGGTTTTTTGGGTTCCGAGATAAGTACTGTGGAAATGACCCTCCAATTACCTAACGCCAAGCATAAAGAAGATTTCCGAACTTTTCGAATAGATTTACCAAGGTTATCAGAAAGGTTCTATTCTCATTCGTGCTAAATGCTAAATTTTCAGGTCTGTAGACCTCAAGGTATCCAGTAATAGATTACGGCTGGGTTTATACAAAGCAATTCGACGAAATATCTCTTATTTCCTAGGACGACTTCGATACAGAATTGATACAGCTATGAGTTTAAGCCCTGCCTTAAAACCTAGCTTTGCCTGGGAGGAGAACAATATAATGACCTCCATTTCGTTTCGTAGTAATAGGTTCTTTATCGGGGGCATATAACCAACAATGGCGTAATGTCTGATGGTTTAATTTCATGATGGGGTTCATCAGATATTGAAAATTATATTAATTTATTAGAATTACAAGCGGTATTCATAGGAATAAAATACTTTTGCATGTGAGTTGTCTTATATAGCTATTCTCTTGAGAATCGAATAATACGACGGCAATTCCCTTCATCATCAGGATGAGAAGTATCCAATGCGAATATAATATCGAACATCTTCATACGGAAGTGAACGGTTGATCGAAAGAGATCGCTCTTAGCGATAGGGTCGTCAGTTGTCACACTAGTTCGTGATTAATGTCTCTTGATTGTACATTTTATGTTGGATACAATAAAGAGTTTATCTATCTAACAAGATATGTCAATGGTGTAATAAACGCCACCTACTTATTTGTGCATCATACATGAAATCCAAGGATAATGTAGACAGGTACAAGACAAGGAATCAAGATGTATTAACGTAAATACTGAATAGAGTCTTTCACTTCATGCATTTCATGAAATTACACTGAAGTTAGAATATATACACAGATATTGACTTTTTGCTTTCTGGCTGAATGTAAATAAATATTTTTAATATAGACGGCTTTACCTTGAATGGGAAAAAATATTTTTTTCTAATGATTTTCCCGTTTACACTTACATTAAAATGTTTGCGCAAGGTCCACCAAGCAAGGTTTGGATGACCAGGCGTCTGAAGTTAGTGTGGTTCCCTACTGGTCGAGCCAGCCGTCGTATCCTTTAGTTCTCGAACTTCGCCCTCAGAACTAATTATGGCTTAATAGTCTTACCAGGACCCAATATCCTCTGTGTGGAATCTTATCCTGCACATTGCATCTGAGACCTGCTGTTATCAGACGCTTATCAGGGATGCGTTTTTCACGCCAGTCTCTCACAATAGAAAGATAGAATTTATCAATATAATATCATGATACATTGAAACCTTGTGATGCGGCATGTTTAAATTTGTATAGTTTTTTTTGTCACGGCAATAAGATCGACGATTGTATCTCTATATCCAATTATATCCAATCCAGTAGCATTAAGCTTTATTTCGGAGCAATTTAAATTAGAAGCTAATTAGTCAACTTTAAGCACGCTTCGATTGAGCTGAAAAACTATCACTTATATTGGGGTAAACAGTTTAGTTCAGATTCTAATGTAAGTACATAGTACATTACTAAGAGGTGTTTCCGAAACTGCCATGTTTCCCAAGATACTAATATACTTGGGCCACCAACGTTTTACTAGATTTCGTAAGTCAATTGTATCTCAGCCTGGCATTACCATCGACAACTACAATGAAGAAACTTGTAGCTCTGCTTACTTTGTCAACTGCTCATCGTGTACAGATGTTGTCACTAATCACGCTATCGAATGTCAAAAGAAATTATTCCAACATTAAAATATCTATAGGTGAATTAACCAAGAACTAGTCTCCCGGGAGGCATTGACCTCATCTATTCATTTCATTTTATCAGAATAAGAAGGAAATATGTTTGACCAAGTAACTTACAAGAAGTCAACCAAGTTATGTAGCGACAATACTAACACGGACAACTAAAATTTGACAACTAATACAATAATGATAATAATACAACAACGCAATCGCAGCTACGATCAGCTTCTGGATCGAACAAGTGTTGCAACATGACACAGATCGGTACTCCGCTCATAATTCTCGGCAGGAGTTCAGAAATTCATGTCTACTGTCAGCCGGAGAGGCGCTTCCATTGACGTGATTAAGAAAGCTGCTGATTTGGCAAAAAAAAAAAAAAAAAAAAAAAAAAAACTGTCGTATTCGTTTTTTTTTTATAACAAACTAGTATTTCCTAATATTGATAGTATGTAATAACATTGATTCCGCAAATGCGATGATCCTGAAGATAGTCAAATAATTGATTATTAGTAAATTAAGGCAAGTGTTCGTATAATAATCAGCTTAATTGTATATAGTTTTGCCGTATCTATTGTATATTTACTCTTTAGAAAGTGATTTCTCTAAAGCTCTAAACATCTACCTGGTGAATATAAAATCTCAAAGAATGCAGCGACGAAGTACAATTGAAGGTTAAACAAACTCACCTGTAGTGTAGTTTGACCGTAATTGTACGAGTCGCTGCATTCGAAGAGATTTTCGGTCCCTCCCACCCTTGAGTTTTTTCCTACGGCAACTCTCCCTAGATATTATGGGTGAGAAAAACTTTAGTGAAATCACAATTATTATTAACTCTGAAAAGAATGAAGAATTGACGGACGGCCGGCGCAAGCGGCAGATGTCGCTACTCGCCACCGGATATGTATTAAATTATTAGATTTTGTATTTTTAAAGGTTTTAGCTCTAAAAAAGTGTTCGGTGCCCAGCACATTGAAGAGTGGACTACCTGGTGAATATAAAATCTCTTCGAATGCAGCGACTCGTACAATTACGGTCAAACTACACTACAGGTGAGTTTGTTTAACCTTCAAATATACGCCATTCTGCGATAGTCTGCCTTTTATTCAACACCTCATTTCAATTTCATTACATTTCATTACAATCTCATATTTTTAATCTAATATCACACGTCACATGTGGACATCGCCTGCGCAGGCGCCGGGCTCACATCTACGCTGGTACTCCTATAGCACCACTATAACACCCGTACCGTACACCACTCGCTCTTCCACGCTTTTCGTATACCGGACTCGTGTATATCATCATAAATATCTGTGGCGATGAGACACCGGCCTGCCCTAACACTACTCCTTTCTCAAAATTAACTAAGTGCATTCTTAAAACCTGGAGATTATTATGTTTTAGTGCTTGATATTACCTTGTGGCTGATACTTTTCTAACCACTACGTACCTATGACTTTAGAACATATTTAATAAGTGTGATATGAATAAACAATTGAAAGTGACAAACAAATAAGCTAAGCACATTAACATTGCGATTTTGTATAATCACTTCAAACCTAATTTACAAACATACCTACACCATATAGCATAATACCTACATTAGATATGAAATAGAAATAAAATCATAACTTGTATACTAACAGTGGATATCATTCATAATCTAGTGGCTGTCTCTTAGGATGGCTAATCTTTGTTTTTCAGAAAATGATACCTACCAAATATATATTCAATTGATTAGCTGATCCTAAGCGAAGTGAGTGTACACGATTATGTTTTAACTGATTAACTTTACAAAGAGATAATCACTACATAATGCATTAACACCATCTGACTACTTTTTACACTCGATAATTGTGAAATTTACTTTGAAATTACTTAGTAGTACCAGTAAGGCTAGAACATTTTCAAGATTAATAGTATTATCTTAAATATCACAACAAACTTACAAAGCTACCACAAATTGCTAACTTTTCTTTTAGGTAAGTATACTTAGTATTTTTAAATTTACAAAGTTATAATCTTGAAAATTCCAAGATTGTAGGTCTCAGGAAACAGAGATGGTGGCAACGAATTCCATAATTTAAAAAAGAATTAAATTAATAATAATAATCTATAAAAGTCGTGTTTTTTTTTAAATATGGACTTATAAATATGGTGGACTTTTCACACAACACCATCTAGCCCAAACTAAGCAAAGCTTATACCTACTATGGAAACTAGATGGATGATATAATACATATTATTATCTATATTCTATCTATATATATAAAAATCAATTGCTGTTCGTTTGTCTCTCTAAAACTCGAGAACGGCTGGGCCAATTTAGCTGATTTTGGTTTTTAAATGTTTGTCGTAGTCCAGGGAAGGTTTAAACGTTGAGAAAATATCGGGTCCACTCATTGATAGGTGATACGAAGTACGCCGGGTCATCTAGTTACTAATATGATACATACTACTACTACTAATAACTTGTCCTAATAATTAAACTATTACTATTTTTATCTCTAATATACTTACATATACAACATCATCATCATCATCATGCACCGGCAAGCGCAGCGTAGGAACACCAGCCAGCCACGAGCTGTGCCTACAGAAGATGATCTCATACAAGTGGCGGGAAGACGCTGGATGCAGGGTGCTTCCATTGTTTTTCTTTGAAAGTCCATGGACATCCATCCATGCAGGTCTATGTCCAGCAGTGGACTTCTTATGGATAAAAAGTAAGTTCGTATAGACTGAGTGGCCAGCCCTATTGTCAGTGTTATTAAGCCGCCGAAAGGCCTCTGACTTGGCTTGACGATTGCTGAACAACCGGGACCTACAATTTAACGTGTCATCCGACCCACGGTAGCGCTCAGAAAGAAATGCCACTCACGGTCACCCATCCGAAGACTGACCGGTCCGTCCGTTGCTTAACTTTGGTGATCGTTCGGGAACACCTAGTCAAGCTACGCCACGAGCGCTACACTTCTTATGGATGAGATGATGATATGAAGACCTTTATTATAAAGGTTGTGTATTTCTGTGCTAGACGATACTATCGAACAATATATCAAACTGTAATACTCTTTCAAAGTGCTACAATTGCGACAACAACGTTCTGCTCGAAACATTTATATCTCCTTTGTACACTTCAATAATACAATCTGTTTGTTTGTTACTAATAACTTAACTCCTATTTTTAACCCCCGACGCAAAAACGACGGGGTGTTATAAATTTTACGTGTCTGTCTGTGGCGTCGTAGCTCTAGAACGGATGAACCGATTTTGATTTATTTTTTTGTTTAAAAGGTGAATTAGTCAGGAGTGTTCTTATGTTTCATCTATATCGGTTCAGCCATTTTTTTTTGTCGGGGTTTTTGAAGTTTTATAAACGTATACTTGTTATGATATATAACTATGGAAGCCTACTTTGCGCGTGGCACGACACGCACGCATTTATTAAAATTTATTTAAATTGAAATTACATATTTTCATGTTGATGTCAGAGAAATTTCATCAAAATGGGTTGAGTAGTTTGGTAATTGGTTTTTGTAACAAAATAACTGGGAAAATTTGTCATTGAGGTAACGAGTCGGGCGATTACCGTACTTTAGGCTTGCCACGCAGAGGCGGGGAAACCTATCTACGTATACCCAAATACATCATTTCCTCTTACGAGATATTTTGATTTATTTATTTTATTGTTTAAATTAGAAAATAAAATTAAATAGAATATAACTCTATTGTACATCCATACAGTATAAACTTAAATTAAACAATAGGTAAACTTAAACAATATTTTTTTTTTTTAAATCAAAATTGATTTTTTATTGTTTTAATTGATATTACGTACATATTTTGAAGTTGGTTGTTTCAGTTCAACCTTAATTCACAGAATTCGAGGCCCTATTTTCAAGTCTTTGCTTTAATTTTATTAGTGTGTTAAACGCACTAATCTATCTCAGATAGCTCTGATAGGTTCATTGCGATACATATTAGAATGCGACGTCTTAATATTCAGAAATATATTAATTAACACGTGAAACCGAATGACAGAACTAGTAATGCAATAAATTACAACAGCTGCTTGAGAAACTTGCCTTCCCATGCAACGGGAGCGAGACCCCGCCGTTTCATTGACCGAACAACGGAACCCTAATTGAGTTTCGACAGCTACTTATTTACGCAAACGATTAAGTAAATTGCGTTAACAGCAGATGTTGCTTTTCGCAACACGATTCACGTACAAACTGCTGCTTGTTCTGTGTATTTTGGATAAATTTCGTAGAAAGTACTGCGTATTCTGTGCGTTTTGGACGATAATTTCCAAGGGCAAGTGTGGGGTCGATTGGGGTAAGTGTAAACAAATTAGATGCTTTTGTTGATGTCAGAGCGAAAAGGACAGTCTGGAAAAGTTTTGGCAGTCACTAGAGGTGACAAAATCTTACTACTTACATTAAACTTATAATATTGTACTCAATAAATATTAGGTCCATTTTTTAGTATCAAATAGTTGTTTGTAAGATTTTGAGGCAACTAGATTCTATTATTGTTGTATTTAATTTGTTATTTTTTGTCGCTCCATTACCAATGTTATATTATGTCATCTTTACACTCAAAGTAAGCAAAACCAGTTCCGGTCAAATCCTAGTCACGTGACTAGTATTGTACTAGTATAAGTATAAGAAAATAATACAACGGAATCGTGATTTTTTTACGTTCCCGCGTAAATACGCCACCCTCGTATCTCGCATACATCATATATAAGAAAAAAAATATCTTAGTATTTTTTAAAAGATCTATTCAACGATACGAAAAGTGGAAATGTGAAAAAAAGTGGATTAATTTTTGAAAACTAGACCCTTGTTATATTTGTACTTTTAGAAATTTTTATTAAAGTATTCTGAAGCGGTTCACAGAACACATTTACATGCCAAATTTATGTAGAATTTATAGTCTCTGAGTAAAATGGCTGTGACATACAGACAGACAGACAAACGGGCATGGCGAAATTATAAGGGTCACTCGTAGTTACTACTGAACCTTAAATAATCGTAATCGGTATGCAACACTGTTAATAACAAACAGACAACCAGAAAAATTCCTCTCAACATTACAGAATAAATACTTTAAAAAAGAATTCTAAAAAATAAATAAGCTATTTTTATTACTTATTCTGTAATAACATGCGTAATAAATAATCCCAATATATTTCACCGACAGAAACGTAATCCAACGTTTCTCTCCTCAATCATTCCCTTGCATTTCCCCTTGCACTTGCCCCCGCTTTCCCCTACAAGAATTATGGTTTTTGAAGGGTCATTTTATTACATCTTAGGTCACAAAAGTGTAGGGTATGGGATTATTGATGGTGGTTTCATGGCTATTTAAGTGGTGTAGTGGTGCTCCTATATTGGGGTGATATAGTTTGTGATATTTGTTTTAACATATATCTTGGTGGAATAATAATAATTATAGTATAAAAAACTAAAGCAGCGACTTCTCATGGATGCCATTGTCAGAACTGGACCAAATTGAAATGGAACCACACGGGAAGCACCAGCTTTTAAATAAAAAAATAATCATCAAAATCGGTTCACCCAGTCGAAAGTTCTAAGGTATCAAACATAAAAAAATACAGTCGAATTGAGAACCTCCTCCTTTTTTGAAGTCGGTTGAAAACAGATTATTTTTACAGGGAGATACGCTTGATCCGCAGGTCCTGGGTTCGAATCCCACGGCACGCACCTCTGTCTTTTCGAAGTTATGTGCGTATTGTTGATTGCCGCCAACTTCAAACGGTGAAGGAAAACATCGTGAGGAAACCTACATGTCTGAGAGTTCTCAATGATCTTGAAGATGTGTGAAGTCTGCCAACCCGCACTTGGCCAACGTGGCAGACTATGGCCTAACCCTTCTCACAATGAGAAGATGGCCCGTTACCAGCAGTGAGACAGTTTGCACAAACAGGGCTGATAAAAAAAAAAAATAATACGCTTGATACGCTTTTGAGTGTACGTTTTTTGTGAGAAAACATGCGTAAAATCGCTGTAAAAGAATGTTATTACGCATTCTTTAGATTTAAAACCACTTGTTTACTAAGGAATAATTCGTTGGAAATTACGAAAAAACGCATTTTTCATTTTTGCAAGAAATTTAATATTATTATTACAAAAAAAAATGGCATGTGACACTCAGGAAGTGAAGACGAATCTAGCGACACCTCGCGCATTAAAATTGGTTAAGCCTTTTAGGCTGTAGACTGTCATATAGAAACATACATCACACACTCGAAAAACATAACCCTCCTTTTTATGCAGTCGGGTAAAAATGTTGTGAAGCGAAAGAGAGAAACAGCTACGCGTTTTGAGCCCAGCCTTTAATAGTTCGCATGCCATCTATTAGATGGCGCTGTTAGCCCTTAAAACACGCTATCACAGTGTTCGTTGAATTCGTTCGTTGTCGGGGATTATTATTATGAACCAAAATCAAACTTCTTAAAGTTATTTCATGTTTTTGGGCGATCTCGAAGATACACGTTCGAGACGAATAATTAAATAAACCGACGCGTGTCATGTGCGAGTCAGACTCGCGCACGAAGGGTTCCGTACCATTATCTATAAAAACGGCAAATAATCACGTTTGTTGTATGGGACCTTTAAATATTAATTTTATTTTAATTTAATTATTTATTTTTGAAATGAATAATATGACTCAATACTTATTCTGTGAATATTTCAAGCGTCTACCTATTGCCGTGATCAATATCGAGCAAAAAACGTTGTAAATGAGCTCCCTTAAATAGTATTTATTTCACGTTTGTTGTAAAGGAGCTCCCTTAAATAGTATTCATTTCATTCTGTTTCATAGTATTTGTTGTTATAGCGGCAACAGAAATACATCATTTGTGAAAATTTCAACTAACTATCACGGTTCATGAGATACAGCCTGGTGACAGACGGACGGACGGACGGAAAGACAGCGAAGTCTTAGTAATAGGGTCCCGTTTTTACCGTTTGGGTACGGAACCCTAAAAACAGATGCAAACACCTAAGTTTCATTCCTTCTCTAATAATTCGCTTACCTCTGGAAATCTCTACAATTATACATACAATGGGTCTGTAACGGGTCAAATCAAAATCTGTACATAAAATATTTTTTAAATACTTACATTTTTAATTTTCATCAATAAACGGGTTACACCGCGGGGCGCAGCTAATGCGCAATATCATCGTTAACATCTCGGCCAGAAGTCCACTGCTGGACATAGGCCTCCCCCATGGATGTCCAAAAAGACCGATTGGA
The DNA here is from genome assembly GCA_947563715.1 of Lycia hirtaria. NCBI lineage: Eukaryota > Metazoa > Arthropoda > Insecta > Lepidoptera > Geometridae > Lycia > Lycia hirtaria. Next base: position 43,957,638 of record OX387379.1, read on the forward strand.
AGCGACTTGTATCCAGCGTCTTCCCGCCACTTGTATGAAGTATTCAGTCCACTTTGCGGCTGGACAGTTCAATCGATTCCTTAGAATTCCTGCACTGCCGTTCAAACGTAATAACACCCATAAGCGATGGAATTATTTGTCTCGGTGCGATCACGTGCCAATTTTATGGCAGCGCTACTCGTAAATTGAAATTGCGGGCCGTTCGCACGCCGCCTACTGTACGGACAATGTTTCTGATGACAATTTACTGGGCAATATTGTTTGGCAGTAAGTGGACATTTTCAAAATTGACCGGTCAGTAGACAGAAATTAATTTATTGGTAGTAGGTATATTTGTTATTATCGGAAATGTATTGCATTTGTCATGCTAAAGAGTTACTAGGATACAATTTCTAAAATCGATAGGAAATGTTTAAAATAAATTTTACCACAGACATTTCCCGGGATATTTATACATTTTCTAAGCAATTGGAAATCTTGAACTCCTGCCCAAGTACCAGAGACATAATTATTATGTTAGGTTGTTATAATATTTTCTATTTTATACACTGCTTTACTCAGCCTGTGGTTTGTAATTTTTTTTTACTCGACTGCGTAAGAAGGAGGGTTATGTTTGTCGAGTGGTATGTTTGTATGTATGTATCTATGTATGCTTCATTCATATGAGCGCCTAGCCTAGCCTAAACTTCTTGACCGATTTTGATGTGCAGAGGTGTCTTTAGATTCGTCTTCACTCCCTGAGTGTATAGGCTATATTTTTTGTAATAATAATATAATTCTGCTATAGCAAAAATAAAAACATCAACATCGTGAGGAAACCTACATGTCTGAGAGTTCTCAATGATCTTGAAGATGGTGTGAAGTCTGCCAACCCGCACTTGGCCAGCGTGGCAGACTATGGCCTAACCCTTCTCACAATGAGAAGATGGCCCGTTCCCAGCAGTGGGACAGTTTGTACAAACAGGGCTGATAAAAAAAAAAAAAAAAAAAAAAAAAAAAAGCATTTTTTCGTAATCTTCAACGACCTTTTTCGTAATAAACAAGCGATTTTACACATACTTTCTCAAAAAACAACACTCAACAGCGTAACGAAATCGTAAGTTACGACTGCAAAGCCCACTTTTCTGCAGTCGGTTATTTATTTTTTCTTTTAATATAGATAGTTATAATTTTGGTAACTTTTATGAAACTTGCACAGTTGCAAGTGCGTAGTCATATAAATGTGACTTAAGTTTGTCTCCAATTTTACCAAATTTCATAACGATCAATTCAGCCGTTTGATAAATTGAAAAGGTAAATACAGATAAAATTAGTTTAATTAATTAGTACTTTTTAACCGACTTCCAAATAGAAGGAAGTTTTCAATTTGGTCTATGTTTTTTTTGTATGTATTTTCACCGATTACTCAGCCAATTGTGCATTGATTTTGATGATTATTTTTGTATTTGGTAGATCATACTTCAGAAGTGGTCCCATAGGTATAAATGTTATCTAAATCGATGTAGTACTTTGGTTCTTATAACAAAAAACTGGTAAAAAGTATCATCCAAACAACTGTAGAAAAGTGAATAGCAAAGTCGCGTATATGCGTGCATTCACTTTTCTGCAGGCGTTATACATAGTGCGTATTTTAAAGTCGTTTTTTTTCAGTTTTTTAAACTATAATTATTGTATATTAGTTACGATAAGAGCAGTCAAGCGCGAGCACAACGAGAACCAATCTCCATTTCCAACCCCAAGAAACATATTTCAGTAAAATTGACAACATCATTAGCAGTTTAGCACTTGGAACATGTTGTTGTAAAATTTATTCACCCTCCTCACAACTAAGTGTGGTTTAATTCTGCGTAAACTTCCAATGCGAGTTTTGTTTAGATTTTGGACACACTCGTCTTGTTCGTAGCTAGTACTGAGAAGTATTATGTGCTGTAGGCACTTCTACTCTACGAATATATTACTTATTAATAACAATATATATGTTTAGCCCAGCGGTTTTTCACCCGTATAGTGATGAAAAACGATGACGATGATGATAATGATAAAATATAGCATGTGTCCTTATCCAGGTCCAAAATAATCTCTGTGTCAAATTTCTTATCGATTGGTTTAGCCTTTCTAATGTAACAAACATACAAACAGACAGACGACAGACAGAGTTAGGTAGGTACTTTCGATTTTATAATATAGAAAACAAGACATCTATCTAGGAGATCTTCACTTTTTAATTGTGTACAGTCATGGTCAAAAAACAGGAGGGTAATTCAGTTAATCAAGACCTTTTTTCAAATTTATGCAATAACAAACAGAAAATAAAAAACATAAAGACCGAATTAATAACCTCCTTCTTTTTGGAAGTCGGTTAAAAATACAACTGAATAGACAGCCTCTTCCTTTTTTGAAATTGGTTAAAAAGAGGATTTCATCGATCTGTTTCAAGAACACAGCTACTAAGAAATCTAATGTGAAAATCTATTAGGTCGGAATGTATTTATGCCTTGCTCGCGATGTATAACAGGCATAAGTTTTCAAATAGTTCAATGTACGGTCGGTAGATGGCGCTCAGAGCTCTAACCCTATAACGGAAAACAAACACTTACACTTGTCCAGTTTCATACGTCGTCATAAAGACAATTACTGAGTAGATAATGTCAAAGGATAATGTTAAAGGAAATGTAACATCAAAATTAGGAAATAGCAGTATAAACTTTCATCAACAATTTAATTTTGATAAACAATAGAAATTAAAAAGTAAGTACTTACTAGAATCCATAATCTGAGTGAAATCTTGAAATTTAAAATAATCGTTTGTTGTACGTTTACATTTTTCTCCAGTGTTTTGTCTATCATATTTTTCATAAGTCCATCTAATTGCATTTGGATTATCTTTAGACCTTTATCGGTCTGGGGTGATCGATGTGCTTTTTGTGTAGTAGTTTGGTTAGTTGAGTCTGTATATTGTTGTGTTGTAGTTAATAAAGGCACAAAAAAAAAAAAACATTTTCCAACGAGCTTTTAAAACTTTATGTATTTTGTTTAGGCACTGCTGTCTCCACTTGCACCCGCACGGCACCCGCGACACATACGTAGCTCACGCCTGTTCGTGCGCGCGTCGCTTTTATTAATATTATGTTTATAACTTCAACTACTCATTCTCAAACAAATTAATCACACCTTTATATAATTGGCGATGGTTACTAAACTACTGAAGCAAATTTGATAAAAAAAAGTTAGGACCACCTCAAAGATTAAGATGCAAAACTAAGTTTTAGAATAGGTCTACAATCGGCGAAAAGGAGAAATTGATGAACATATGTATAGAAAAAAATATACATAAAATTGAACATAAACCTCCTTCTTTGATGAAATCAGTTAAAATGTTCTATGCGCGAAAAACCCCAAGAAACTTTCAACTACGATCACAAAAATCTGTCGCTAACATCAATTACAACTCATAAGTAAACGTCACAAACTTACCAAATTAGCCCCACAGTACCATTTACAAGAAAACCGGCCGACGTACGAAATTTATAGTCCCCCGTCAAACCGAATTTTATCGAAGAAAAATACATCTTTTTCATCCCAACCGGTTTGTCAACGTCTGGGAGCGATTCGCGCAATGGCGGCCATTTTATATCGCAGAACGACGGCGGCGTTCGGCGATCAACTTACCATTCGACGAAATGATTTTTTATCGGAGTAAGTGAGGACTCGGGCGGTCCGGGCTATTTGTCACTTTGTTACGTAAGACTATTTCATGTTTACTTACTCGTATGATCCATGCTTGTGGACTTTTAGTATCTAGCTTAATAGAGGCATAAAATAATCTGGGATGCAATGTAGAGTTAACCATCTTTTTTGACGCTTTCACATTGACTTTGCGTAGAAAATACTGAAGAGTGGAACAAGTCGTTCTAAGGGCTAAATACAAAATGACAAAATGTAAACGTAATTACATATTTTAGAATTAATATTATATTGTTTAATAAAATAGTAAAATGGAAATTATTAATTAATTTAATCGATTTGGATAGTTTCGACTCATTTTTACACTATTTAATTAACCAGAAAATACTCAAGATATAATTCGGTCGAAAGGGCGATGTCTTCCGTTCCGGCCGATTTCGGGACTCCCAGAGTCCCATCCTGAGCGTACACAGCCGACTCCTAACAGTTTCAGTACGACGTCAACCGACTCCTGAGGTTCATGTAAGCCTGGCATAGGCTCAACAATAAATATACCTATCTAAATCTGAAAAGCCTAAAACACAGCGCTGAATTTTTCCAACAAGTTTTAAAAAACAGAAATAACATACATAAAAAAAATGATTATCTGTAAAGTCGGTTTACGGACGATAATTTTACGTGATAATGATGCGTCACAAGCCGAACGCTTAGGCCGATCGTCCCTCTCTATCGCTTGGCTCAGGCGGAACGTGACACTTTTCGTGCGTGCCGCCGGCGTTCTTCGATTTATACGACGTTATCACGTCAATATACTAATAATAATGGAACATAGAAACTCCTTCATTTTTAAGTCTGTTAAAAAAATCTTGTCCAATAAAAAACATCCTAAGTACGATCTCACCTACAAGTCACCAAGGTCAAAGTTCACACCAACCCTTTCCTCACTAAACCCATTATAGAGCTAACAATCTACACAAACTGGCGTCGCGACAAGTGAAAAAGTACGGCATTTCCCATGTTAAAACAGACTATAACTCTCCCGCGGTCGGCTCTGCATTTCCTTGGGACGATGAGCCGGTGCCGACTCTAAGAGATTTATAAGGCCCGCCGGAAATTGACTGGTGGGTCGCGCGCTGGGTTAAATTGTGTTTTATTAATAAATAGTTGCGAGGGTAGTTTTAAGATATGAAGTTTTTGTTTTTGGAACTTTTTTATAATTTATTTTTGGATTATTCCTATGTAAATTGTTGAAGGATTAAGGTTTGAATTTGGTAGTAGGAAAGAATAAAAATAAAAATGGGTTAAATCGTATTTTTTTAATAAATAGTTGCGAGAGAGCTTAGAGTTTGGAATGTTATGGAGTTGATTTTTTTGGAAATTTTCTTTTAATTTCCTTTGGATGGATTGGAAGAATTTGGATTAAGTAGAAAAATATTTTGTTTTATAACTAAATAGTTGCGAGGATAGTCCTTAGCATGAAATGTTTTGGATTCTTTAAAAAAAAAGCTTGTTTTTTTTTTTGGTAAGTATATGGCAGTTTTAAGTTAAGAATTTAGTAAAATACTTAGTTGGATTTAAAAGTTTGCTGGCTGCTCTGTCTTTACAATGTCAAAGTTGAAAAAAAAACGCTTTTATATACTTACCAAATAATGTGACTATGAAAAATTAAATTCTTGAGTGCCGCACTGATGTAACTATGAAGAAAAAATATTCTGTGTCACACCAGTAGTATGATAAATGGTGTGACAGTTAGTCTGCCCTCGTATTTTCTTATACTTTGGTGACATTTTTTTTTCAAGTTATTTTGTTTTAAAAACCAAACTACCGAACTGATTTTAACAAAATTTGTATGGGACTAATTTCCCATTTGGATTGGGATTTGAAACTATATCCTTTCAAACAAAAAAAAAAAAAACAGTTCATATATATCGGAGTTATGTTTTGAGGTAATAAACATAAAAATACAGCCCAATTGATAACCTCCTCCTTTTATAAATTCGGTTAAGTTCAAATGTAACTCTCTTTCTTGTTACCTTATCACAATCAAACAGCTGAACCGATCGTTATGAAATTTGGTGCCTGAAACTACAAGCTACATTTCGTCAATATCATCATCATTTTTAGGATTCCGTAGCTCAAAAGGAAAAAACGGAACCCACTGAACGGAACGGAATGGTTCACTTTGTTGTCCGTCTGTCCGTCTGTCAAAAACTTCCATCTTGAGAACGCATGGAAGTATCGAGTAGAAATTAAAATTTATAAGTGAGTTAACCGGATCATGTGAAAGAACTTTATTGGCCGCGCCAGCTTGGGATACTTTGGTAGTGATATCGGTCATGAACGCTTCCGGCATCCGGTATGTTACATATTATGTAAAAATAAATCAAACCAATAGAAAATAAGAACAATTTTGGCTACAAACAGATCAAATATAACAATATATTTTTGTAGACACAAAGACAAATTCACTGCATAAAAGTAGTAAAACAAGTACCTACAGATATCAGAACATGTAGACACGACGCGAGCAAAGCACACAACTAATACATCACACATAATGCAAGTGACACGCGGCACAATGCCGCGCCGGGTTTCTATTTCACGCGCAAATGGCTCGAGAGCGGGTGAATTTATGCACGTCCGCGCCGCGCGCGCTTTGTCTGCGATACTCGCCGACTCTATACGTATGTAGCTCTGTGGTGTATTACATTGTGAACATGGATATTTACGTGTTTATATTTAATTTATGATACAAACAACTTTAGTTATAATATTTTTTTTTACTTCTAATAGAATATTATAAAAGTTGTGCCAAGCCCAACTTTTATAATATTCTTCTCACACCTAATCTTTTTCAATCAAACCTTTTTAATGTAAAAACTCCTACGTGACAATAAAATGTACATTTTTATTTACATTTTTACCTAAAATCATATTTTTTAAGTTATTTTAATAAAATATTTAGCAACCTCCTATAATCAAACTATTTGTTTTCATTTTATGGGCATTGTACAAAGAGGTTGGAAATATTTTGTTCTGAAAATGTGTTGCTCAGTCATGTTCGAATTTTGAAATTACTTTTCTCCCTAACGGAACCTTTTTGGTTTTAATTGAACATACCTTTTTTTTTGTTTACCTTTTTGGTTTATTTTATTTTTGGTTTTAAGACGACAAAAAAAACAATAAATATAGATAAAATCTATTTAGATTCACGTTCTATAGTAGATCTATAGTTCAACATGCTTCATCCTCAGCCACACCGTCGCTACCAACAGGCGCGTTAGTGGTTAATAGTAGATCTATTTCATATTTAAAAAAATGGTTGTCTGTAAAATCAGTTTATTCGGCCGGTTCGGTTGTCGGTGCCTCTATCGCTTGTTCCGCGTTCTCGCTTGCACGCTCAGTTCAGACGGAACGTGACAATGAGTCATGCTTTTTCGTGCGTGCAGCCGGCGTTCATCGATTTATAAGACGTTATCACGTGAAGAATAACTACTATTTTATCAGCACATCTAAACAAATATAAATCATAAGCAAATATTATTCAAATCTTCAATTCCAAAGACTTTCTGAAACTTATCTGACACCTATCAACAATTTAACAACCTAAAATAGGGTCCGAAACTTCATAATCTGTCTGGACCACAAGAAGCCTCTCACTGCGGATAAATAAGTTCTTAGTCCAAACACAGTTTCAAAGTTAAAACATCCCATTCGACTATTTCAACTAAAGTTTAACTAAAGTACCTACATAACTCGTCAACTCCTCAATCCTGAAATAAAAGACAATTTTATTTGCTGAATGATAATGCGTTGATCCCGCGAATCCTGCGGCACGCACCACTGTCTTTCGAATCCTGCGGCACGCACCTCTGTCTTTCGAATCCCGCGGCACGCACCTCTGTCTTTCGAATCCCGCGGCACGCACCTCTGTCTTTCGAATCCCGCGGCACGCACCTCTGTCTTTCGAATCCCACGGCACGCACCTCTGTCTTTCGAATCCCGCGGCACGCACCTCTGTCTTTCGAATCCCACGGCACGCACCTCTGTCTTTCGAATCCCGCGGCACGAACCTCTGTCTTTCGAATCCCACGGCACGCACCTCTGTCTTTCGAATCCCACGTCACGCACCGCTGTGCGAAGTCGGCAGACTATGGCAGACTATGGCATTACCGTTCTCACAATGAGGAGATGGCCCGCGCCCAGCAGTGGGACAGTTTGTACGAACAGGGCTGATAAAAAAAACTTGATGATGATGATGATTTGATCACATTATGAATAAACCTAAAACCTACTTGTGTCTGTTTGTTACTTTTGAAATATTGAAAAAAATAGAGAATATCAGAAATAAACAGATTTGTATACGTACGAAAGTCACATATCAGAGTTAACGGATTAGCAAGTTGAAGTGAAAAATGTCGAGTGAAGACTATGCACCGGTAAGTGCAGCGTAGACTAATTATAGTTTAAAAAAACTGAAAAAACCGACTTCAAATTACGCAATTCGTTTACTTGGACGACATTTTTTCAGTTATTTTGTTATAAAAACTAAAGCACTGAACCGATTTTGATAACATTTCTATGGGACCACCTCTGAGGCATTACCTGCGAAACAAAAAACAATTCATGATTGGCGGTGTAATCGCTGAAACGTATAAAAAACAAACACTCCATTTGAGAACCTCCTTCTTTTCAACCGACTTCAAAAAATCATTCGACTGTATTTTTTTTTGTTTTTTTTTATGTTTGTTACCTCATAGCTTTCGACTGGGTGAACCGATTTTGATGATTCTTTTTTTATTTGAAAGCTGGTGCTTTCCTTGTGGCCCAATTTGGTCCAATTCTGACAATGGCAACCATGATAAATCGGTTGCATCAGTTTTTTTAACTACAATTATTCCTAGTTCTTCCTAGTTGGATAGACGGCCTAATACAAATAGTAGGACGTCCACCAGTAGACTTCTTGGTAATAAATAAATATATTGGTGGACATTTCACACAACAGCATTTAGCCCAAACTATGCAAAGTTTTTACTATGGAACTAGATGAATAATAGAATACATATGTACTTTTTAGAGTTCCGTACCTCAATAGGAAAAAACGGAACCCTTATAGGATCACTTTGTTGTCTGTCTGTCCGTCCGTCTGTCCGGGTGTCAAGACCTTTATCTCGGGAACGCGTGAAGGTATCGAGTTGAAATTAAAACGATATACGGAGATCCATAGTATCTTGCTGCAGAAAGAAAAATAAAATTTCTCAGTTTTCGTAAAAAAAAGTTACAGCCGAATATGTCGTAAAAAACGCACATTTCGACACTCACAGAGGAATCAAACCCTATGGGGTACTTCCCGTTGACCTAGAACTCTGAAATTTTGCAAGAAGCATTTAGTTAGAGTACACATATAGGAAAAAAACCGAAAACTCGATTTTTTTTATTTAATCACAAAAAAATTGTGTCTCTATGCAAGGAATGAGGGCTGCCTCAAACGTTCGCTCGCTCGGATCCGAGTGGGAGGCGCCGCTACTATAGCCCCTACTCGGATCCGAGTGGTGAGCAAGGAATGTGTTAAATATTTTTACGATGTTTATTTTTCGTACGGAACCCTCGGTAGGCGAGTCTGACTCGCACTTGTCCAGTTTTTTTTTAATATATACGTATGATAGAAATACCCAGACACAGCACAAACATCCATGCTCATCACACAAACTTTTGCCCTGGGTGGGGATCGAACCCACGTCCTACAGCTCAGCAGGCAGACATACTACCAACTGAGCTACAAGGCCAGTCATTAAAAATATAACTAGTACGAGACAAAACCATGAACGAAGTAACTCGGCAGCAAAATTGCTTTGCTCTCGTGCCTTCTGGAATTAATTGCTACGCTCAGTTCTATTTGGATACACGCTTGTTTTTGGTTCAATGGAATTCTTCAGTAGCTGTAGATTCAAATGTCAAGCACGCGAACTAAATACGTGTATTAGAAGTACAAGTATCCATATTATAAAATACTAGAAACTCCGAAAACTCTTTTTGAGTCGGGGGTTAAAAATAAATACCCGACTGTAAAGATATTTTTGTTATGGTTAATCTTGCGTGTAAATTGGCATGACAAGTATGAGCAGAGAAGTTGTTAGTTGATTGTGCATTCTTTAAAACTTTGAAAATCCACTTTTTTGTCACAGGAAGTTAGGTAACTATTTTTCTTTAGATTTTTCGTTTATTTTTTTTATTATACGAAAATGTGACCGCCCACGAGATGGACAGATGACCTCATTCAAGGGGCGGGAAGACCTTGGACCTATTCAATCAATCTTTTTTGGATCGAATTCGTATTGAAGGGCTATGTTCACCACTGGATGCTTAAGACTAAGAATATGATGATGATGATGACAGAAAAATATCGATGACACTCAGAAAATTGTGAAAATTTTAACGAAATCTCGCGATCTCATCATCAAAATCGATCAAGCTGTTTATAAAGAAGTAATATAGACAAGATAGGTACCCTTTTTGTTGTGTAACCGAGTTAAAATAAACATTTGTGTTTGCAAACAGCGTGGCGTAGCGAATACACAATATAACGCTATTATTCCTTCAATATGTGACAATTTGATAAAGTAACACCCATCCCAATTGTTTGCAACTCACTATCTGATCTACGGCACAGAAAATATGCCGCCCAAAGACAATATTTTCGCTTATCTTCGTAATTTATGTGCGAACTCGTCGAAACTTGGTCACTTAGCGATCCACCCGTCGAAGATAAAATTACGCTTACAGCTGTAGGGCTTTGTTCGAGAAGCATTGTTTTCGAGGCCGTAAACGGGAATATTTCGTTTCGTTTCAATTTTATTGGTATTTATGAAGAAACGACGCAGTTTCGTTTCAAATTTGAAAGTTTTCTGTAAATATTTAAATTGATATTTGTTTATAAGTTGTTGGTTGGTTGAAGTCATTAAATTAAATCGGAATATGTTTAAATGTAGTAATTAAACAACTGACTATCTGAAACAAATGACTGACTCAATATCAACCATAAATTTTTCCACACTTAATTTTAAGATATAATATTTCGAATATTTTTGCGTGCCTAAGAATTAAAAAAATACAATAAAATTAAAATTATACAATATTTTATATTATCTTAGAACATATTTTAGCACATATGAATAGTCGTAAAACGCACCACACACGATTAAGATAAGTAATATAATAAATTATATTATCTTCATTGTCTATGACGGCCTTTAAATCCCAAAAACCTAAAAAACCTTAATGTGATGCAAGTTTTAATATTGACCCTACTTCTCAAACTTAACAGACTGTTAAATTTCTTTTTTTATTATATTTTTATAGTCTGTAAAGAATATTCTGCCTTGATTCTCTAACAAAAAAGAAGTCAAGTTCTTCGTTTAAAACATTCATCATCATCATCTCAGCCACAAGAAGCCTGCTGCTGGACATAGACCATAAAACCGGTTAATATATAATTTATATATGTACGTGTTTTAATGTCATGTAAATAAATAAAACCGGTTAAGTGCGAGTCGAACTCGCGCACGAAGGGTTCCGTACCATTATCTATAAAAACGGCAAACAAATCACGTTTGTTTTATGGGAGCCCCCCTTAAATATTATTTTTATTTTAATGTAATTTTTAAAGTAAATAATATAACTCAATTGTCTGTGTATGTTTCAAGCGTCTACCTGTTGCCGTTATCAATATCGAGCAAAAACGAGCAAAAAAAATGTAGTATTTCTTGTTATAGCGGCAACAGATATCCATCATCTGTGTAAATTTCAATTGTCTAACTATCACGGTTCATGAGTTACCTACAGCCTGGTGACAGACGGACGGACGGACGGACAGACAGCGAAGTCTTAGTAATAGGGTCCCGTTTTTACCCTTTGGGTACGGAACCCTAATTAGTATTAGTTCTTGTGTCGTTTTTAATTGTTATCTAATACCAAGACTCCTATTATCTGTACTAACCTGAACTAAGAATGAATTGATTATTTCAAAGTCTTCTCAATAGGGCGAATTCTGTGCTTCTCAGGTTACAAAACTAATTTTAAAAAGTCTAATCCAATCAAAATTAACTATGCTGATTTATTAAGAGCTTCAAGCCAATTAATTCAGTTACGCCTCAAGCTGAAAAGTCACTGATTCAACCAATAGTCTTATGCTAAGCTCTTGGCTTTCTCATTACCAATGCTAACTTAAAGTTAAAGTAACAAGCCCATGTTGAGCATTAATTAGTGACAATTCTGCATCGACTTAGAAACTTTCAAGTTATTCAGCACATTTTAATGTCACGCTAGGTTATCAGATCAAGTTGAGCTTAGTTCAAACTTAAAGTTTGATAAAGTCATTCGGTGATAAGAGCTAAGTAGAATATTCTTTGACAATTTGACTATCTATCAATCTATATGTATGAGTCGCTCACGATTATTTTAAGTTAAAATCTCAGATTATAGTTTCAACCGTATTCGGCGTTCTATTTCATAGGAGCTACCACACGTCTATCAATCATATAATCAGCTTATACCCACACTCAAACAACGATCTCGAAGCTCTAAAATAAATCACATCTATATCACATCTATATAGCGGACTAAAAAAATATGAAAAAGTATTTTTCTATGCTTCATCATCATCATCATCATCTCAGCCATAAGAAGTCCACTGCTGGACATAGGCCTCCCCTATGGATTTCCAAAAAGACCGATTGGAAGCGACTTGCATCCAGCGTCTTCCTGCCACTTGTATGAGGTCATCTGCCCATCTCGTGGCTGGTCTTCCTACGCTGCGCTTGCCGGTGCGTGGTCTCCACTCGAGAACCTTTCGGCCCCATCGGCCATCAGTTCTACGTGCTATGTGGCCTGCCCACTGCCACTTCAACTTGCTAATCCTCTGTGCTATATCGGTGACTTTCGTACGTCTACGTATCTCTTTATTCCTTATTCGATCTCGTAGAGTGACTCCGAGCATAGCCCTCTCCATAGCTCGTTGCGTGACCTTGAGCTTTCTTATAAGGCCCATAGTTAGGGACCACGTCTCAGTGCCGTAAGTCATCACTGGTAACACACACTGGTCGTAAACTTTCGACTTGAGGGACTTTTCTATGCTTGACATACATACTGTTAGTCCTATGTACATATGTATGTACGACTATGTATAGGTATATACGGAAGGCGCGGGCGCTGCGGTCGCCGCGGACCAGCAGTGGAATACACGCCTTACAAGTGAAAGGAGGTGTTATTATTTACCTCCCGCACATACGTAGCAACACAAACATACATGCTTACATAGGTACATACATCCGCCTTCTTGCGCAGTCGGATAAAAGAACACTGCTACGCTATCACATCAATTCATTACACTTTTAAAACAACCATCCCGCAAATAATAATTTAAGTGCAAAAAAACAAAAAAAAGTTTATAAACAAGAAAATTTATTGATAATAATACCCATTCGAACAAAAACTTTCATTCCACATAACTTGATAAATATCCCCACTTATGGCACTCTGTATTCCATTACACAACGTACCTAGTAGTAGCACATCCAACACAGAGTTTTCCTCTATAATTTAATATAAATAACCTCACATTTCTTCTCGTGCCACTTTTATAATGTACTCTGGTATGTAATGCAACAAGGGCGCTAGCAATTTACAGGAGTCATATGGAGATGATGTAACCACCTTGGGAGATTTTGTTTTAACAAGCCGCGGTTTGTTCATATTTTATATCCTCTGACAAACTAAGAAATCGCTCAGAGTTTATTGTTTATATCTGTTATCTGGAGTGATGTTTGTCTTTGCTATTCTTTTGCCTAAATTTTCATCTCCATTATATTTGATTTTTTATTTCTCTCCTCTGTAACGTATAAAAAAAAAATATTATTTTAATGTAGTATATTTTAATAACTAAAAAACGAAAACAAGACTTACATTTTAACTATGCCGTAATTAGTTTGTCTATAAATAGGGCATACAAAATCTTGATATAAAACTGTATAAAAAAGTTCTCAGGATTTTTCAAAAACACGTATTTTCTGAGGTTACGTATGAGATTTCAGCACACCGACCGAATAGACCGACGGGTTCTAACTTTCTTTTTTGGAGAGCTTCTTTTCCAAACCTCACATTGGATGAAACAACAAGCTTGTACTTCAACACGTCGAGAAGAGCCTTCTTAATAACAGATGATCAATAGTAAAATACCTAAAGACAGCAATACCTAGACCAAATACCTAAAGTTTAAAAACCTCGTACGACAACACTTCCCTTAAAGGTTAAAAAAACTGTCACACGTAAATTATACCTATCAGTATCACACTAATTTAAGCCACTCTTTATACATACACTCTCAATACTCCCCACACCACACACAGGGGTGACAAATACGTCTCTGTTCATAATCGTTCACCGCAGGCGCGTTAAACACAGAAACCTATAAAAATAGCGCAAAAACCATAAATTTTGCGCAAATATTCAATTATAGTGCGTCTCCTCTACGGGGGAGGGCAAGTGCAATTGGAAAATACATTGGGGACGAAGTGCGGGTGATAGCTTCATATTATTCTGGTGATTTGGTGATCTGGTGTTTACTTATAGCATAAAGGTATACATTAACCTAGATCAGTTCCATTTAACAAGACCAAAATTGTATCCAAAGTTCATAGCAATCCAAGTAGTCATTTATTTGATTACTAATAGTAATTGCAATGAAATTACAACTTGTATTATATCAATTTACCTAAAACTGCATAATTCGTTGTTCTCACGTGTTAGTCTAGTAAAAATAAATCCGTTTGTATGGAGCAGATCGCAGTATTTGCAACTGGAGGGATTCTTTGAAATTATGATAGGAAAATAACTAAAAATCATAGATCAACAATAAACCCCGATTTATAGACTAGCTGCGTTCCGCTGTTTCACTCGCGTAGTTATGAAAAACGGTGCTGATTATGATGATGACAAGTAGCTTATGTCCGTCTCCAGGTCCACAGCTATCTCTATACAAATTTTTATAACGATCGGTTCAGCCGTTTGAGCGTGTAAAGGTAACAAAATTAGATTTCATAATATCACTATGTAATTGTGTTAAATGTATTTCAAACCACCAGTACATTCATTTAAATAACAATATACTTATTAGGTGTCTTTTATGTTGTTACAAATCATATTTTTACTAGACTATTTGTTTGTCGACCGACACAGTACGCGTCAAGCGCATGTCACGTCCACCCGCGCGTCGTGGTCATCCGTCATGGCACGCGGCGCGTTTGTCACGCAACTCCACCGCATTACATAGATATATAATGAACTACGGAAATAGATATGACAAGCTTTGTCTTTTTCATTTTGTTACAAATAGTAGTATGCTATCTGTCATATAGGTTGAAAAGAGAATGTAATTTAGCTTCTATAATCTTCTCTTTCTACGTCCTATTTACACACCATCTGTCATCGCTACACGCCTGTCAAAAAGAGATATAGTTCCCGTCACGTAAAAAGAACGCTGGTTTGTTCGTAAGCGCGAACAAGCCAGCGTTCTTTTTACGTGACGGGAACTATAAAAGAAATGGAGGCGAACAAAACGTCACTTTTCCACTTTTTTGTGTACGAACTGTTTATATATTTTAATCTTACAAAATATTAAGAAACTAATTACGAAAATGCATAAATCATAAATTCACAACAATGCCCGATAATTTATATATATGCACACACAGCATAATAGAAAACCGGGAACTAGGTGAAATTTAACTTGCAAAATTTTATCAGATACAGACAGACAACGGGGCAAGTGAAGCTAAATAAAAGCTTACGCAATATATATTTAGAAAATTAGATTTTAGACATAAAAAAACGGCTGAACCGATTTTCATGAAACATAGCTAAGAACAATTTCTATCAAATCCTCATTCAAACAAAAAAAAAAAAACTAAACCAAAATCATTTTGATCCATCTGAGAGCTACGATATCACAGGCAGTCACAAATACACACAAAAAATTTACAATACCCCTCTTTTTGTGTCGGGGGTTAAAAAGACAGTTAACAAAAACTACGTTACATAACTCGACATTATTTCGCTACGATACGGCCACCCTAAACATCTGCTAAGCGTCCGACTACAGCCATTAAGTGCCAAGTTAAAATATTACCCCCACTTCATCCCCTCTCTAACATAACACACTACTGCAGGAGTGTGGAAGATTATAGTTGCTCGTATATAATTTTCTGAAGAGTCCGTCAAGTATGCTGTGCGTTTTATGTCACCAATTGACCTTTGTAACATAAGCGTTTCTATTTACTCTGGGATGGTAGTATTTCTATTTTTACTTATAGTTCGAGAGCGAAAGGTCGCTAAACGTTACTTATTTTTAACCGACTTCCAAAAAGAAGGAGGTTCTCAATTCGATTGTATGTTTTTTCTGTTTGTTCAGCGAATACTCCGCTAATCGTGAATCATTTTTTTAAACTGTCTGGCAGAAATCAATGCCAACTAAAGTGTCTGGCAATGTTAGTCATTATTTTCTGCTGATGTTGTGTACAACATTTATGTACATAAGTACATAAAACCAGCCGTCAATATGAAAGTAAAACTAGCTATGTTTTTAATATATTTAGCGTCTAACATCTGTAAATTAACCGTCGACACAAGCTCTAGTACGTGTACCTTCAAAGTTTATACAAGTACTACTCAGTACGACACATTTCATTCGTCACAAAATAAGTAACTTCTAGCGATCCTGAGCTCTCGGAATATAAATATAGGAGATCTTTAAGTTTACTAAGCTTGTTTTGGATTGACGTTGAGCAAAAACGTACTATAATTATGGCAATAAAAGTGCTCGCGAGGTCTACTATTCATCAAACTACACTTGTTCAATGGTGTACAATAAAGAGTTTATCTATCTATCTGTCTACATGTAAAGTGGCGAAGTTACTTCGTTATAAATTGATGAGCGACGATGAAGGCACGGGAGGAACAATGGGGTGCCTTCACACTGGATGGTGACACTCATTTGACTTAATGACGTAGTTAGCTTGCAATGTGTGCCTCGGGTGTTGTAGACAATGAAATAGTGGGTTGCCATAACAACTCTTTACTTTGAAATGAAACAAATTTTAACAAATTTATCACGTATATTTTACAAAATTTTACGACCAGACGCTCCGAACACTTTGCAGCGTCTGTGGTTACAGGTGATACAGTTCAACAAAATTGCGCATTTAAAAGTCGGTTCTTTTAATTATAAATGTACACTCGTTTAGTTCGGACGAGAGTGAGAGGAAATTCGAACAATTTTTGACGTGATAACGTCTTATAAATCGATGAACGCCGGCTGCACTCACGAAAAAGCATGATTATTTGTCACATTCCGCCTGAGCCGAGCGTGCAAGCGAGAGCGCGGAACATGCGATAGAGAGGCACGATCAGCCTAAGCGTTCGGCTTGTGACGCATCTATCATGACGTTATCACGTAAAATTATCATCCGTAAACCGACTTTACAGGCAACATTTTTTTTAAATCGCTTAATTCCAAAAATGTACTTTGTATGAAAATGTGGTTTTCTTTTACTTAAGTTAGATAATCATAACCCATTTTTACGCTGACAACAACGCGTGTAAAGCCACGGGACTAGGGCTTGCTTTTAAAACGCATTAATTTGTTTCCAGACACAACCAATAAAGAAAAAAGTAAAAACGGCACATTTTGTACGAGACGTTTATACAACATCATTTCATTCATATCGGCCCCGTGAGGGCTCTCCAAATGTTTTATTAATTTTAATTTGGAGCGGGATATAAATGAGTCCACTGTCGCATTCAGAACATACCGGGAACGTGAATAAACAGCTTTTTGTTGTAGAAAATATGATTTTGTGATATTATGTTACTGTTACACAAAGTATTCCATATCGTAGATATATAGTATCGTACCGTCACTAGTATTACATAGATAGAAAGGACACTCCGTCTCCCGCCAATCTCGGGTTCCTCACCCGCCCCCCGCACTCGCCCTGTCGTTTGTTGGACGGCAATTTAAATTTAAACTGTCGATGGAGACGTTACAAATCAATAACAGGAAAAATGTCGTCCAAGAAAACGAATTGCGTATTTTGAACTCGTTTTTATTTTAAGTTTTTAAAACTATTTTTATTTGTAAATACAAACATATGATACGTAAAAGCATGTTATGTGCCAGAACAAACATCCATATTAAATATGGACCCACCCTGGATAAACATGTGTGATAAATTTTATCACACATGTTTATCCAGGGTGGACGTCGAACCCTCAACCTACAGCTTAGATGGCAGACATACTACCAACTGAGTTGTGAGCTGGGACCAGTTCTATTTTTGTACCTAACACTAATTAAGTACAAGAAACATCAATAAAGAATCCAATAACAACGTTAATTCATTAATTAATCACACACATGGCCCTTCATGGAGCCAAATATCATTAATAATATAACTAATTTGATCGCGATATTGTACGCCATCTTGGGGTTCGCTTAGTTACAATAAAGTTTGTTTGGCTTTTGAGATTTCAATATGAAAATGTTTGGGATAAGCAAGTACAAATACACAGTAAAAAAAAACTTAAAATCCGCTGCATAAAAATGGCAGATTTTGTTTTAGTATAGCGAATAAATACCAAAAAAACCGGGGGTTCCTCGGTGGGCGAGTCTGACTCGCATTTGTCCGGTTTTTTTGGTATTTATTCGCTATACTAAAACAAAATCTGCCATTTTTATGCAGCGGATTTTAAGTTTTTTTACAAACAAGTTACAAACTACAAACAAGTAGATAAAAGGGGGAAATTATATATTTTTTCATATTTTCTTCATAAACCGAAAAATATACATAATCTATAATAATCTAAAAATGATTCTTATGTATGAAAATTAACATTGAACAAATAGAAATTGTTGTAGATAATTTGTGACGTTGTGTTCTAGTTCCTTAAACGACGATTTTTTCAGTTTATTCGGGTACTTCGGCGTTTCGCACCGCAAGTGGTTCGAACCGCGGTGCGAATCACCCAAGAGCTCTTTTTGAATAGGTCATTTCGCACCGCGGTGCGAATCGAACAATATCATTTTGGAATAGGTCGATTCGGACCGCAGTGAGGAATAAAACAGTTCTCTTTTTGGGTAAGTGGGTTCGAGCAGAGAAGATTATGTTCAGTCACTTTAAAAATGTTGGATGCCCGAGCGAGACGGACGATCGTCGAACATCAAATATTTCGTCAACAGATCAGAAAGATTCAGCCCCACTTTATTTGTATATGGAGGTATATTTAAACAATTTAAGATGTACTTACATTGAAAATATATTTATATTTTCAATGTAAGTACATCTTAAATTGTCTGCATGCGCCATGCACTAACAGAACCTAGCTGTCGGTAGTAAAGCCTCTGTCTCTCTCACGCATGCCTACATATTTTAATATAAAAATAACTAAACAAACTTTTAAAAAATTGAGTATGCATAAACCTATAGATAAACATAATAAACCTTCAGCAATTTTTGACGTGACAACGTCTAATAAATCGATGAACTCCGGCTGCACGCATGAAAAAGGATGACTCATTGTCCCGTTACATCGTCATCATTTCATCAATGTTTTGTTATGACGTTGACACGTTAAACTATCGTCCGTAAACCGACTTTACAGACAACCAATTTGATATACTAATTCTTATATGTACATACAAAAGTGGATTTGTAAT
Source organism: Lycia hirtaria (assembly GCA_947563715.1). Taxonomy (NCBI): domain Eukaryota; kingdom Metazoa; phylum Arthropoda; class Insecta; order Lepidoptera; family Geometridae; genus Lycia; species Lycia hirtaria. The sequence continues at coordinate 43,977,088 of OX387379.1, forward strand.
AAAAAAGTACTTGAATCCATTTCCTGAGTTAGTACTTAATACTTTTATATTTTTTTTTGCATATCAGATGTTTCGTAAATCTTTATTAGCATTTGTATATTATCAAAAATATTGCAAGTGTTTTTTTTACGCAAGTTAGAGCTACGATTGACCACCAAATCGCCTGATGTTAAGCGACGGTGTAGCCGACGATGGAGCTCGTCGATCTAAAAGATATCTACTCACTCTAACCTTGAAAACTCCAAGATTGTAGTTCTCAGAAAACAGAAATGGCGGCAAAGAATTCCATTACTGTACAGTACGCATCAAGAACGTGGACAGATATCGCTGAGTAAGGATTATTGGCATTTCAACGAGAAATAGGTGGTAATTCGCCGACTTTCTGCTAGTCATGTAGTGAACTGCGGACGGTGGTATTACTATCCGCCAAAGCTTTAAAGTAATACTTAACTCTATACTATCCGTTGTCGTTGTATCTATTTGAACATCAAACAGTGGAAATCAATTGTAATACCCCATCACATACAGTGCAGGCCGCTATTAACGGCACGCTCCGCTCGTGACGTATTACACAAGCGAGTTTGCATTGTAGATTGCTCTCGACACTATGCAAATACTAATAGTCCGTTTGCATCGGTCCAGTTGAATGTCCATTCGACTGGACTGGACTAGTTAAATTTTTGAGATTTGCAGGATTTTGGAGTAGTAAAGTTCTAGAATTTCATTATTTTACGTTTAAATTCTATATAATTCGGAGATTTTAAAAATCTGGTATCGTTGTGTTCAAAGATCAGGCTGAAAAAAACTGTGTTTAGGTCCTCCTATCCGTCATAAGGATGTTTAAAAAAAGTTTATATGACATATTCTATCAGATAACAGGTTCCCTTATTACAAGTTTTGCTTAGTTTGAGCTAGATGGCGTTGTGTGAAATGTCCCCAAACATCTTTTATTTTAAACCCAAGTTCGAGGGCAAGCTCCAGTATTAACTACAACAATACAATATACAAAGTAAACATACATAAAACAAACAGATTTCCCCAAACCGATAAAGGCCTAAAGATAATCCAATTGATCAAATCTACTAGATTCAGATTCAGATTCAGATATTTTATTGCTATTCCACAGTATTAAAATGTTGGTAAATTAAATAAATGTATCTTATGGACCCTGTCGGGCGCAGCAACATATAGGAGAGAGGAGGACTACCTGTTTATAATATCTGTTATTAATTGATTTTAATATTTTTTTTTTTTTTTATGTCATGAATTTCTCGTGTTTCCAATAAATGATTTGATAATTAAAGAAAATAATAATAATGTATAATTATTTTAAAATGTCGGTGATGTTTATAAAAAAAAAATAAAAATAAGATTTAAAAAATTTATGTCAAATTTTATAACAAATAAATAATTATATATATATATATAAATGTCAAGATGTAATAAAAATGTCAACATAATAATTTAATCAATTTGAAAATTAATTGGGATTAACATTTTTACCAATTAAATATTCGTCTACCGTATAATAAGCCTTACAAGTCAGGAATTCCTTTAATTTACGTATAAATGTAATGTCATTTTTTATATACTTGAGATCTTCCGGCAACGCATTATAAACATGAATGGCCATAACGAGTGTGTTGGTTGAGTGCAGCTTGAGTCGATACTGAGGAACTACTAACCGGGCCGCGCGGTGCGGTTGCGATAAACATGATTCGCTCTCAAATGTATTAGGATTATTTCTTACAAATTTACATAGTTCTAAGATATATACACATGGCATAGTCAAAATTTTATATTCTATGAAATATGGTTTACAGCTGTCCATTTGGTCAATATTAGCTAATATTCGGATACATTTCTTTTGAACTATAAATAAGTCATTTGCCGTGGAACAATTCCCCCATAATATTATTGAATATGCCAGTCTAGAATGTATATTTGCGTAATAAGTTATTAGGGCAGTTTTTAAATCAGTCGTCTTTTTTACTTCGCGAAGTGCATACGTGAGCGATAGAAGTTTTGTTTTGGTTTTCATAACATGTGATTGCCAATTTACATTAGTGTCAATTACGATACCTAATAATGAAAATTCGTTTACTACTTCTAATTTAGTACCGTGAAATGTGAAATTCAAACTAAGTGGGGGTTTTTGATAAGGATGGAAAGTGATAATTCTAGTTTTAGATACATTGAGTTCAAGGTTGTGTTGATGCAGCCAATGTGTTGTTTTTTCTAGTAACGCGGTGAGTTTAGAATTTATATCTAAATGTTTTTTCGTGGAAGTCAGTAACGAGATATCATCCGCAAAACATACGCAAGGCTCGTCCATTATTTTAGGGAATTCATTAATATAAATCAAAAACAGAATACAGCCTAAGACGCTTCCTTGTGGAATTGACGCATTCATAGTAATAGTATCCGAACGGATTTTTTGAATAACCTTATTTTTAAAATTGTAATGGGATACTTCTACGAGTTGTTGTCGGTTTTTCAGATATGATTTAAACCAATCATGAGCGACGCCGCGGATACCTACACGGTATAATTTGTCTAGCAAAATTCCAAATTGTACTTTATCGTACGCCTTGGTCATATCAAGTAATAAGCCTACCGCATATTTTTTCGCGTCGATGATATTGAGAACTTCTTGAATATATTTATAGACAGCTAGGGTCGTTGACCTTTTTCTACGGAATCCGTTTTGGTTTTCGGCGAAAATATTATATTTTTCACAGAATGAATAGATACGGTCGCTCATCGCCTTTTCAAATATTTTTGAGGCTGATGGCAACAATGCTATTGGTCGATAGTTATTCGCGTCTGTTTTTGAATTCTTTTTATGTATTGGTTTAATTATGGCTTTTTTTAGTTGATCTGGAAACTACTCAGTTGGTAGCGTACCCTGCATGCTGCATTGCCACTTTGACTGGTAATGTTTATGAAATTAAATAAAATAAAATAAAAATAAGTTAATTCCAGACTTTCATCCATATTGAAATTAAAATAAAAAGAAAAGAAAAAATTTAATAGTATTTTAGTTCATTTTTTTTTTACTTCTTACTAGTTTCCAGCACTGGATGAATGTGAATAAACGTCAACAGTACTTCGTCCAGTGTACATTGCGTTGCAAAAACACATTGCCAAATTGAATTTTCATAGATAGCGCGACGAATCTGCGGCTGATGCATTTATAATGCGTTGTTAATGTCGAGTTTACACTCTTCAAGCTCGCCAGTGTACGGCCGATCGTTTTCTAATTTGACATTTGAGTTGAAAGTTGCATAAAACTAATATTTTAAACAAATAAATTGATCATTGTGAAATTTAAGATAGAATAGCTAAATTTCTGAAAACAAACTAATAAATGAAACAAACTGCTATAATAAATAAGTAACATTTGTCTGCCGGTTGCATCTCAGCGTAATACCAGTAAGAGCCACTAAGAGCAACCAGCGCCGGTCTTTGTTGGAACCGACAGGTGACTTCATACACGCACGCGCTTGGCCGAAATAAAACTATAAAATAAATATAAATTAAATTATAATATATATGTATATATTCATCATCATCATCTCAGCCATAAGAAGTCCACTGCTGGACATAGGCCTCCCCTATGGATTTCCAAAAAGACCGATTGGAAGCGGCTTGCATCCAGCGTCTTCCTGCCACTTGTATGAGGTCATCTGCCCATCTCGTGGCTGGTCTTCCTACGCTGCGCTTGCCGGTGCGTGGTCTCCACTCGAGAACCTTTCGGCCCCATCGGCCATCAGTTCTACGTGCTATGTGGCCTGCCCACTGCCACTTCAACTTGCTAATCCTCTGTGCTATATCGGTAACTTTCGTACGTCTACGTATCTCTTTATTTCGTATTCGATCTCGTAGAGTGACTCCGAGCATAGCCCTCTCCATAGCTCGTTGCGTGACCTTGAGCTTCCTTATAAGGCCCATAGTTAGGGACCACGTCTCAGTGCCGTAAGTCATCACTGGTAACACACACTGGTCGTAAACTTTCGACTTGAGGGACTGGGGTATATTGGACGAGAAGACGCTTTTAAGTTTCCCGAACGCTGCCCAGCCGAGTTGGATACGACGATTGACCTCTCTCGCAAAGTTGGACCTGCCTAATCGGACGGTTTGTCCTAGGTAGACATATTCGTCAACAACTTCAAGAGTGGAGTTACCCACAGATATTGGGGTGGGCACTACATGGGCGTTCGACATAACCTTCGTTTTGTCCATGTTCATTTTGAGGCCCACCCGTTGGGAAACTCTATCGAGGTCTTCGAGCATCGTACTGAGGTCCTCCATCGACTCTGCCATGACTACTATATCGTCGGCAAACCGAAGGTGAGTGATGTACTCGCCGTTAATATTAATGCCGAGCCCTTTCCATTCCAGAAGCTTATAGGCATCTTCCAAACCGGCGGTAAACAGTTTCGGAGAGACAACGTCTCCTTGCCTCACGCCTCTCTTTAATGGAATTGCCTCTGAATTCTGGTCTTGTACTCGGACCGACATGGTGGCGTTGTTGTACAAACACTTCAGCACTTCGACATACCGATAGTCAATACGGCATCGTTGGAGGGCCTCAAGCACCGCCCAGGTCTCGATCGAATCAAAGGCTTTCTCATAGTCCACAAACGCTAAGCAAAGGGGCAAGTTATACTCTTCGGTCTTCTGTATCACTTGCCGCAGCGTGTGGATGTGGTCTATGGTACTATAGCCTTTTCGGAAACCGGCTTGTTCGGGAGGCTGGAAGTCATCAAACCTGCGTTCAAGACGATTCGTAATGACCCTCGAAAACAGCTTATAAACATGGCTCAGAAGCGAGATGGGTCTGTAGTTCTTCAGCAAAGTGTTGTCCCCTTTTTTGAAGAACAGCGCCACCACGCTTCTGTTCCATGCTTCTGGCGTTGTACCTTCGAGCACGACGGAATTGAAGAGTCTCTGAAGGACTTTAAGTACCGGTGTTCCACCCGCTTTCAGTAGCTCTGATGTGATTCCATCGTCGCCCGGTGCCTTGTTGTTCTTGAGCTGTTTCAAGGCCATCCTAATCTCGTACAGGCTGATGTCCGGGATATCTTCGGTATAATGTCGAGTCAGTTTGGCTCTTGGATCTTTACCCAAACTGCTAACAGGTTTTGCGACCGATGTGTATAACTGTCCATAGAACCTCTCGATCTCCCTCAAGACTTCTGCTTTGGTCGACGCTAGACTGCCATCTTCTGTCTTCAGCTTCGTCAACTGGCTCTGCCCAATAGACATGTCTTTTGCGAACACTTTGGAGCCTTTATTCCGCTCTATCGTCTCTTTAATACGATTAGTGTTAAAGGTACGGATGTCGTGTCGCATAGACTTTGATATGAGTCTATTGAGCCGCCTATATGACTCGACGTCACAGGATGACTGCAGTTGCAATGATCGTCGTTCAGCCATGAGGTCGAGGGTATGGCTCGAGAGCTTTTGCGGTCTATTTGTACGGTGGGGTTTATAAAACTTCGCGCCCACCGTACGGACAGTTTCCACAAACCTGTTATTGATCTCATCCACCGATGCGCAGCTCTCCAGGCACTCGAAGCGATTTGATAGTTCGAGCTGAAAGCTCACGGGGTCTTGGATATGGGCGCGAGTGGGTCGGAGTGTAGACTTCATCATACGGGACCTCTCAAGTTTAACATTAATATTCAACGTGCCTCGTACCATTCGGTGATCACTTCCGGTTTTAACCATGTTGATCACAGAGACATCATTGAATATTTGTTTCTTGGTGGTCAGGATGAAGTCTATCTCATTTCTCGTAGAACCGTCGGGGCTCAACCAGGTCCATTTCCTATGAGGTGGCTTCTGGAAGAAAGAGTTCATCATAAAGAGTCCCTCTTTCTCCAGAAAGTCGGCCAACCTCTGTCCCCTGGGGTTCCGTTGTTCATATCCAAACTGTCCCACTCTCAGCTCACCATCGCTTCTCTTGCCTAGCTTCGCATTAAAGTCCCCCATAACAACATTGAAATAGGTCTCAGAGGTGTGTATGGCCCTACTAATGTCCTCATACATCACCTCCACCTCATCATCAGAGTATGCCGAGGTCGGTGCGTATACCTGGATGACCTTCAACGAATATCTCTTCGATACTCTGAGTATCAGGTACGCAACCCTGCTCGACACACTGTCGATGGCAAGAATGTTGTTAGCAAGAGACTTGTGGACGAGAAACCCGACACCACCCTGGGACTGTTGGTCACCCTCCCGGTAGTAGAGTAGGTTACCAGATTTCAGGGTTATCGTGTCCTCACCCTCTCGTCGGACTTCTGATAACCCTAGGATATCCCAATTTAACCTACTCATTTCTTCTTCCAGCTCAGCTAGCTTCTCGTCTGTCCTCATCGTGCGAATGTTGTGCGTTACCAGGGCCAGTCGTCGTTTATGCAGGGGGTGGTAGCCGGATCTCTGCCGGAGATTCTTAGCACCCCTTGCTCCGCCGTAACCGGGGCCGCTACCATAGCCCGGAATAGCGGAGCTGCCGGGGACTGGGGGCCTGGTATTTTTGTTGCTCGTCATTTGGGGGTTTTTTGCCAATACTCGCCACGCTTGGCATGCGGGTTGGCGAGCGCAGTAGATGGCGTTTTACGCAGAATGTGCTGCTGCCCACTTCTGGTGATATTTCCCTTAGCCGGTTCTTACGGCGCCCACGGGAAGAGAGGGGGAGGTACTATTCTAGGCCGGTACCACACGGTATATATTATATATTATACACCACATGTATATGTTATAATTTAATTATAGTTCCGCCTTGTCCGTCCCACTATCACTCCGCGTCCTAAACCCAAACATTCTTCGTGCTAGAAAGCTGTTATTTTATATGGGTTATTAATATTTATTACACCGAAAAGTGGTAAATAAAAATTTGGTTAACTACACGTTAAATAGGGATCCGTTTGCGAAAGCTTGTAATTTTTGATAGAGTCAACTGTTCTGTCCCCGTCTCCCCAGCGAGCTAAATGGCAGGCAAAAGTTGATGTTGACTATGTAATTTTTTTCTCACTTATGACTAAATTCTAAAGAAACTATAAGTTTTACAAGTTAAAGAGTAATTGGCGGATAAACTTAAAAGTGCGAGTCAACCCGAGGGTTCCGTACAAACTAGTAGATAAAAGGGGGAAATCATAGGTATATTTTTTATATTTTCCGTCATAAACCGAAAAATATACATCTTAAAAATATTTAAAAACCTATTTTAGCTTATGCTACTGAAGCTCTTTCGATACCCCACATAATACGGTTAATTCACTTTAAAATTTGGACCTTCATTCCTTGCATAAAGGCACTATTTTTTGTGATTAAATAAAAAATGTCCAGTTTCGGATTTTTCCTATATATATACTCTAACATTGCCATGCTTCTTGCCAAATTTCATTGTTCTAGGTCAACGGGAAGTACTCCATAGGTTTTGATTCCCTTGTGGGTGTCGAAATGTGCGTTTTTTACGATATATTCGGCTGTAACTTTGTTTTACGAAAACTTAAAAACTCTATTTTTCTTTTTGCAGCAAGATACTATGGATCTGCGTACTTATATGGTTTTAATTTCAGCTCGATACCTTCACGGGTTCCCGAGATAAAGGTCTTGACACCCGACGGACGGACAGACGGACAGACGGACAACAAAGTGATCCTATAAGGGTTCCGTTCTTAGGGTTCCGTACCCAAAGGGTAAAAACGGGACCCTATTACTAAGACTTCGCTGTCTGTCTGTCTGTCTGCCTGTCTGTCTGTCTGTCTGTCTGTCTGTCTGTCTGTCTGTCTCCAGGCTGTATCTCATAAACCGTGATAGCTAGAAAGCTGAAATTTTTACAAATGATGTATTTTCGTTGCCGCTATAACAACAAATACTAAAAATTAAACAAAATAAAATATTAAGGGGGGTCCCCATACAATAAACGTGTTTTTTTCGTATTTTTTTGCTCAATATTAAAAACGGTAACAGGTAGACGCTTCAAATTTTCACAGAATATTTACTTGTATACTTAGATTATATACCTCTAGATTCCGTGTTCAAATACTAAGCGCATCGTTCAATTTGAAGCAAAAACGTTTTACGTGTGTGAGTGAGCCGCCTATCGTGGTGTATTGCTTACACCATTTACATTTGTGTGCACGATGTTTGTGATACCAGTGCATAGATATTTCCCCAAAACATAGAGACTTAAAAAAATATTTGGGGTCGATATTATTCAACCGGAAAAAACCTAACATTACTGTTTAAAGCATGAAAGTCCAAATTAGGCTCGTTTGCTTTGGTTTCTTAAGCACTTTCTGCTTCATATGATGACGAGAGTATGACGAAGGTATCAGATGATTGCCACTGGAACAACCTGGTGGAAAGGACTAAGACAGTCCAGTTTGGGCTCGTTTGCTTTGGTGTCTTAAGCACTTTCTGCTTCATATGATAACGAGGGTCTGACGAAGGTATCAGATGATTGCCACTGGAACACCCTGATGGAAAGGACTAAGACAGTCCAGTTTGGGCTCGTTTGCTTTAGTTTCTTAAGCACTTTCTGCTTCATATGATGACGAGGGTCTGACGAAGGTATCAGATGATTGCCAATGGAACACCCTGATGGAAAGGACTAACACAGTCCAGTTTGGGCTCGTTTGCTTTGGTGTCTTAAGCACTTTCTGCTTCATATGATGACGAGGGTCTGACGAAGGTATCAGATGATTGGCACTGGAACACCCTGGTGGAAAGGACTAAGACAGTCCAGTTTGAGCTCGTTTGCTTTGGTGGCTTAAGAACTTTCTGCTTTATATGATGACGAGGGTCTGACGAAGGTATCAGATGATTGCCACTGGAACACCCTGGTGGAAAGGACTAAGACAGTCCAGTTTGGGCTGGTTTGTTATGGTGTCTTGAGCACTTTCTGCTACATATGATGACGAGGGTCTGACGAAGGTATCAGATGATTTCCCCTGGAACACCCTGGTGGAAAGGACTACGACAGTCTAGTTTGGGCTCGTTTGCTTTGATTTCTTAAGCACTTTCTGCTTCATATGATGACCAGGGTCTGACGAAGGTATCAGATGATTGCCAATAGAACACCCTGATGGAAAGGACTGACACAGTCCAGTTTGGGCTCGTTTGCTTTGGTGGCTTAAGCACTTTCTGCTTCATATGATGACGAAGGTATCAGATGATTGCCACTGGAACACCCTGGTGGAAAGGACTAAGATAGTCCAGTTCGGGCTCGTTTGCTTGTGGTAATATTATCAAGGTGACGGTAGAGGGTCACTTAAAATAAATAAAAATATTAAAAAAAACTACTGCGTCAATATCTGCCATCTTTATTAAATTCATTGCAGAACTAAAAAGATAGAAACAAGATTTTAATTTGAATATTTTATTTTCAGCGTTCCGACAGCGTTGTCAACGCTGTCGGACGCATAACGGAGGCATAACACGCTCACTTCTCATAATTTGGTTGGTGATATATGTAGAGCAACTCGGAGTGAACAGATGCCTCCGACTGCGTTTGTGAACACTGTCAACTAAGATTATTCAAAACCAAAAATGGAAAAAATGGGACGCCACGTGCATTAACATTTTCGCCGCCTGTCACTTGAGTCGCTCGGTCCACGCATCGGGGGCGGCTGTTGAGGATGCTGCGAATAAAAAACGCCAGAAGTATGCGGCTTTGGAGGTGAGGTATGATTTTGTACCCATTGCTGTCGAGACCATGGGTAGCTCGCACTGAAGCCAAAAGTTTGATTCACGAGTTAGGGCGCCGGATACGGGAAAAGTGTAGTGACCCCCGCTCCGGCTCCTACCTGGTGCAAAGGTTGTCCATCGCTATTCAACGCGGTAACGCAGCTAGAGTCATGGGTACTTTTGCGCCTGGTAAAGTTCGGGGCGGGCTTTTTGGCTGAGCTTAACTGAGCTTACAGGTTTTTTTAATATATTATTAATGAAATGACGTTGTTGATGACTTGTAAACCAAAATAAAATATTCAATTTGAAATCTTGTTTCTATCTTTTTAGTTCTGCAATGAATTTAATAAAGATGGCAGATATTGACGCAGTTGTTTTTATTTTAATATTTTTATTTATTTTAAGTGCCCCTCTACCGTCACCTTGACAATATTATTTCGTGATGGCGGCATGTTCAGTTTCATCAAAATTGAATAGTTTTCCAATCAGGTTCGTCATTATTTTAGACATAAGAAATTTGTGGTATGTTTCTGATATTATTTGTTTTTCTTTTAAATGCCACCGTAAACCTTGTTCTGAAAACCAGCACACTGTAAATACATTTTTTGAAGTGTAATTACTTACTTATTTTTATGCAGTAAAAAGTGCTCAAGATACCAAAGCAAACGAGCCTAAACGGGACTGTCTTAGTAATTTCCACTAGGGTGTTCCAGTGCCAATCATCTGATACATTTGTCAGACTCTCGTCATCATATGTAGCAGAAAGTGCTCAAGACACCATAACAAACCAGCCCAAACTGCACTGTCTTAGTCCTTTCCACCAGGGTGTTCCAGTGGTAATCATCTGATACCTTCGTCAGACCCTGGTCATCATATGAAGCAGAAAGTGCTTAAGACACCAAAGCAAACGAGCCCAAACTAGACTGTTTTAGTCCTTTCCACCAGGGTGTTCCAGTGAAAATCATCTGATACCTTCGTCAGACCCTCGTCATCATATGTAGCAGAAAGTGCTCAAGACACCATAACAAACCAGCCCAAACTGGACTGTCTTAGTCCTTTCCACCAGGGTGTTCCAGTGGCAATCATCTGATACCTTCGTCAGACCCTCGTCATCATATGAAGCAGAAAGTGCTTAAGACACCAAAGCAAACGAGCCCAAACTGGACTGTGTTAGTCCTTTCCATCAGGGTATTCCATTGGAAATCATCTGATACCTTCGTCAAACCCTCGTCATCATATGAAGCAGATAGTGCTTAAGAAACCAAAGCAAACGAGCCCAAACTAGACTGTTTTAGTCCTTTCCACCAGGGTGTTCCAGTGAAAATCATCTGATACCTTCGTCAGACCCTCGTCATCATATGAAGCAGATAGTGCTTAAGACACCAAAGCAAACAAGCCCAAACTGGACTGTCTTAGTCCTTTCCATCAGGGTGTTCCAGTGGCAATCATCTGATACCTTCGTCAGACCCTTGTCATCATATGAAGCAGAAAGTGCTTAAGAAACCAAAGCAAACGAGCCCAAATTGGACTGTCTTAGTCCTTTCCACCAGGGTGTTCCAGTGGCAATCATCTGATACCTTCGTCAGACCCTCGTCACCATATGAAGCAGAAAGTGCTTAAGACACCAAAGCAAACGAGCCCAAACTGGACTGTCTTAGTCCTTTCCATCAGGGTGTTCCAGTGGCAATCATCTGATACCTTCGTCAGACCCTCGTCACCATATGAAGCAGAAAATGCTTAAGACACCAAAGCAAACGAGCCCAAACTGGACTGTCTTAGTCCTTTCCATCAGGGTGTTCCAGTGGCAATCATCTGATACCTTCGTCAGACCCTCGTCATCATATGAAGCAGAAAGTGCTTAAGAAACCAAAGCAAACGAGCCCAAATTGGACTGACTTAGCCCTTTCCACCAGGGTGTTCCAGTGGCAATCATCTGATACCTTCGTCAGACCCTCGTCACCATATGAAGCAGAAAGTGCTTAAGACACCAAAGCAAACGAGCCCAAACTGGACTGTCTTAGTCCTTTCCATCAGGGTGTTCCAGTGGCAATCATCTGATACCTTCGTCAGATCCTCGTCATCATATGAAACAGAAAGTGCTTAAGACTAAGAGTCAATAGGTACCTAATAAAACTCTTTCGTCACTTTTCCATTTTTGGCCAAAAACAAAGCTTATCATTGGTAAATATATTTTATACCCTTGGCAACACCAAGCATTATGGCGCTATATTTCAATATTTTTTAATTCATTTTAAATTTCGGTTTGTCATTTTGCTATGAAATACATCAGAAAATTGAATATTTACTTAAGAAATGTGATGTTTACACACTTTTCTTTTTTTCCTGGATGTTTCTTACAGCACAAACTGATATTTTTTTATTAAAACATTTATATTCGTAATATCATCACTCGGCGAGCGCTCCTGAATGACTGATGGGCATTTGGCGGGGGCCGGGAGGGGGGTCGATCGGAGATGTCAATATCAGTGCCTTTTTAGTGGAAGTTTTTACTGAGCGCTTACTAGGCATCTAGACAATATATAATCTAAGCTTGTATATTACCTTTCAAAATAAATAACTAAATAACAATAAAGTAAATATTAAAGGGGGGCTCCCATACAACAAACGTAATTTTTAAGCAATTTTTACTCGATCTCAATTAACAGGTAGACACTTGAATATTTGTAAGTAAATATTTAGAAATATATTAACTATAAAAATAAATACCTAATCTAATACATAAAAACTCACAAAATGAAAATAATCCGTGCATCTAAACGCGGTGCGAGCGCCGGTTTAGCGGGGTAGCGGGGGAGGTAACATCACGGAGCGAGCCATAGCCGCGCGTATTCGCGCGAGCGTAGTCATGCTGCCCGGATGTGTATCGGAAACCTACCTATAAGTTTGCAATTTACTACTTGGAATTTCGTTCATTTCTCGTTATTTTATAAACAGAACTAAACTTTGTAGTATTATAGATGATAGTACGGAACCCTTCGTGCGCGAGTCCGACTCGCACTTGGCCGATTATTTTCTATTGAGGTACGTAGCCCTAAAAATGTGCTTAGTTTCATTTGAACTTTACTCGGATGTATCAATAATATTAATTCATAGTAAGTATCAAATAACCGGCAAGCGCAGCGTAGGAAGACCAGCCACGAGATGGACAGATGACCTCATACAAGTGGCGGGAAGACGCTGGATGCAAGCCGCTTCCAATCGGTCTTTTTGGAAATCCATGGGGGAGGCCTATGTCCAGCAGTGGACTTCTTGTGGCTGAGATGATGATGATGATCAAATAACCTTTTTTAACCGACTTCAAAAAAGGAGGAGGTTATCGATTCGTAGCGTATATTTTTTTATGTATCCAAAATTTATCCGTCATTCCTGTACTAATTTTTGTGTTTCGTGAATTGGCATACAGAGAAAGCTCCCAATTTGGTCCCATAATTATTTTAGAAACATTGCTTTATTACTTTTTGAATAATCACTAAAAATATAAATAATTTCATTGGATTCCTGAGTAAAGTGCGTCAGATTAGAGAATCGCAGAGTTCCACTGACACGTTTCGCAAAAGTTTCAAGTTACGTTCTTTGCAAAAGTGTCAAATAATGAGGATTATCGTATAAAAATCTGCACATTTTCTAATCTTCGAAGACATTCGAAGCATTTGACATTCAATGACAAATCTCATTCTTGACAAAAAAAACGAACGGGTGGATAGAGGTCTCTTTAAAAAGTTTACAATCGTAAAAGATTTAGTAAGCTTGAAAAGTGAAACCTTCTTAATCCTCATCCAATGTGTATAGTGAGAAAATAGAGTTACTTCAACGCTTGAGCGCCTTGTTTAATGAATACCCAGCTGAACATGATGACATAAACTTTATGTATCCTAATCCTTACTAAAATTACAAGTAAATGAACTAGCGTACTTTGAATTGAAGTCGGTTGTTTCAGTTTTTTTAACTATAAAATTATTAAGCCCACGTATTGTGGATATGCACAGGACCGAGGCAGATGGCATGATAAGAGCGAGGCCTATACCCAGCAGTGGGATAGAGAAGGCTGTGGATGATCATGCACTATCGAATTTACTATCGACAGCGTCTTCAAAGCGCAAAAGTTTTGTTACATAATATAATAATTATGGGACCAACTTGGGAGCTTTCTCTATACGCCAATTCGCGAAACACAAAAATTAGTTCACGAATGACGGAGAAATTCGTGTACATACATAAAAAATATATATATACGCTACGAATTGATTGTCTCCTCCTTTTTTGAAGTCGGTTAAAAATCAATTTTATTGACATGGCACTTACATACGAAGAGTCCACAACCACGTCCTACATTGACGTTTGCAATGCAGATTGGCTGTCCAGTAACATGCAAATCCATTGTCTGACCCCGACCATCCCTCCAGTAACCGCTCGTATCCGAATATATCTAGTTATAGCCGGTTTTGTCCGGTTATAACCGGTTTTATTCACTTATATTTGTGAAAGCTATTAATAATCCCATTGCAGAGCGGAACGGGCGATTATTGATTGGATTCAGGGTTTTCAATTTGAAATGCAAAGCTAGGTTTAACGCACTTTTATAGCTTTCGAAATGGAATGTCGAATAGTGGAACCTGGCTGAGAAATTTTGTTAAAAAGTATTTATTTACTGAGTGCAAGAAGCGAATATCTCGGTCAAACTGACTGTCTGTCTGCATGAACTGGCAAAATTGTCTTTCTTCTCTTCGGATGTTTGTGAAATCAAAAAACGCAAAAAAAAGACGTAAAGATTCCTTGTAAAGATTGTGAAATCTGAAACCTGGTTTCTAACCCTGATTATTGTCCGATTTAAATCATTCTTGTTTTAGTAGCTAACAGCTAAGAAACTACAGATTGTTTTTTACCAAAATGTTAACTTTTGATTTTTTAATTTCAAATGAAATTTTGTAAATTTCATGCCAAATTACAGCTCGTACTAATAGTATTTGAGCAAAACCATGGACAGACAGACATGGCGAAACTATAAGGCCTAGCAGCAAAAAGCAAAGCGCAGTGGCATGGCCATTTCTGATTCCAACCAGTTAAAAATGAGTCATAGAAATATATATATTCGTTCAACCGGTATATTCGTTCACCTGGCATAATTTTCATAATTATGCCTACTCAAGTTATGCCAGTCGGCATTAGACATTCGCATACGATTAAGAGATCAGCCGAGTTGGGATTAACGAAGTTTGAGCAAACATTTGCAGAGATTGCGTTGGATTTGTATAATTGTACGAGCAGCAGTTTCTGCTGCATTGTACTCGCAGTACAATGCAATTTATTATATTTCACTAGACTCGAGTCGAAAGCAATGCTAAAATGTCGAAACATATAAATAATAATAATAATAATAATCATGAGCGACGCCAGCCGCCCGCTGCGTCTGCGCATCGCTCGCGACGACCACCACGCACTCTACTCATACCTATAACGTTTCTACACTCCGTACCGCCAAAACGCCTAACTCCTTCATTTTATCTTTCAACTCACTTGAAAAGAACTGGAAAAGTCCTGGGCTAGACGGTTTGCACAACTTTTGGATAAAATGGACTCGATGCTCACACGATCGCTTGGCTACCCAATTCCAAGATGCCCTCGAGCTCGGTTCTCTTCCTGCCTTCATGACCACCGGGGTCACCTTTCTGCTCCATAAGTCCGGTAGTACCACGGAACCAAAAAACTACAGACCCATCACATGCTTACCAACCATCTATAAGCTCCTTACATCCATTCTGAGAAATAAAATTTATACGCACTTAGTTGCGAACAACGTTTTGGCCTTTACTCAGAATGGATGTAAGGTTGGGTCCCGTGGTACTAAAGAGCTACTCCTCATTGATACGGCTATTAGCCAGCAAGTCAAGCGGAATAAAGGGGCCCTCTCTGCTGCTTGGATTGACTATAAGAAGGCCTATGATTCGGTGCCTCACTCATGGCTTGAGAGGATCTTAGAGTTGTGTAAAATTGATGCAACTTTGAGATCCTTCTTAGCCACATGTATGAGGCAATGGACCACAGTCCTTCGTCAACCAGGCAGTAGAGATGGCTCCTTTACACCGCAGGACTTGATAAGGATTGACCGTGGCATTTTCCAGGGTGACAGTTTGAGTTCATTGTGGTTTTGCCTGGCACTGAACCCTCTCAGTATTCTGCTGAAGGATTCAGGTCTAGGCTATCGGCTTCGTAGGGGGGGTGAAGTTATTTCTCACCTGTTGTACATGGATGACCTCAAACTTTTTGCATCGAAACGACAAGACTTAATGACGTTGTTAAAAACAACAGAGGTTTTTAGCAATGCCATTAAGATGGAGTTTGGTGTAGACAAGTGTGCGGTCGTTCAGGTAGAGCGAGGGAAAGTTGTAAATTCTCCGAATTTGCAACTTTCTGAGACAATGACTCTCAGGTCCCTCTCCGAAGCCGACACCTACAAATACCTTGGTATGTCAGAGTCGTTGGGTATTGCGGTAGAGGATATAAAAAAATCGATGAAGGAGCGTTTCTTTTGCCGCCTGTCAAAAGTTCTTAACAGTCTTTTGTCTGGCGGCAATAAGTCACGCGCCTTCAACGGTTGGGTGATGCCTCTATTGTCATATTCCTTTGGCATACTAAGGTGGACTCAAACTGAGCTGGACGCCCTGGATAGAAGGGTCCGTCAGCAACTGACATTACATCGCATGTTACACCCACGTTCGTCTGTTATGAGACTGTACATTCCGCGGAAGTGGGGGGGTCGTGGCTTTTTAAATGCCAAGAACCTTCACAACCGTGAGGTGTGCAGTCTCAGGGATTATTTCCGCAACAACGAATGTGGGATGCATTGCGATGTAATGGCAGTTGACAAGGGCCTGACGCCTCTCTCCTTGGCAAAAGAGAACTGGCGCAAACCAACTGTGCTCAGCATGGAAGATCGTAGGGACGTATGGAAGGGCAAGGAGCTACACGGGAGGTTCTACCGGGCCTTAACAGGACCCGATGTAGACCTTCTAGCGTCGGTGAACTGGTTACGCTTCGGTGACCTCTTTGGTGAAACTGAAGGGTTTGCTTGTGCGATTGCAGATGAAGTTAACAAGACGAACAACTATCGGAAATATATCATGAAAGACGGTACGGTCGACATTTGTCGGGCATGCCACCGTCCCGGAGAGTCTCTCCGACATATTATTTCCGGTTGTTCGCATCTTGCTAACAGCGAGTATTTGCACAGGCACAATCAAGTAGCCAGGATCATCCACCAGCAACTTGCTCTTCAATACGGCCTTGTTGAGTCCGAGGTGCCGTACTATCAGTACGCACCAGCGCCGGTTCTTGAAAATGGTCGTGCTTTGCTCTATTGGGACCGTTCTATTATCACAGATAGGACTATTGTTGCCAATAAGCCTGATATTGTGATTGTAGATCGTTCCCAACGCCGGGCAGTGCTCGTTGACGTCACCATACCACATGATGAGAATCTCGTGAAGGCTGAGAAGGACAAGCTCAGCAAGTACCTTGACTTGGCTCACGAGATAACCGCCATGTGGGATGTTGACTCGACGACCATTGTTCCGATAGTCGTATCGGCAAACGGTTTAATAGCGAAGAGCCTTGACCAACATCTTAAGAGGCTCTCGCTTGATGGTTGGATCAAGGGTCGGATTCAGAAGGCGGTCGTCCTAGACACGGCACGAATTGTCAGGAGGTTTCTGAGTCTGTAGCCCCTACCGCCAGCAGCTTAGGCCCTGCCCCGCTGTTGGCGGCATTCTAGGTTTAAGTTTTTATAATGTTTTTATTGTTTTTTATATAAATATTGTAAAAACTTAGGCTTAAGATTAATAAATAAATATGTAAATAATAATCAATTTATTTCAAGCCACTGGGGCCCATATTACAAAATGGAGATATTACAATTAATTAATTAATAATAATCTAACACATAAAAGGCCAATAAATAAAATTAAATATATAAATAATCCAATTACTAACAATTTTAAAATCTTAACAATGATAAATAATTAAATGTCACTAATAAAAAGAAAAGCAATGTAATGTATGTGTGTGCAGTAATATTTATTATTATTCGAGGTAGGGTGGGAGGCCACGAGCCTCCCTGTCACTGCGACCCTCGCGGATCTATTGTAACTTGTGCAGTAATATACTTATATACTTGTTTACTAATACCTAACGTCATGGTATCTTATTCATACGCCGTTTGTACTAAAAAAAAATACACTTTTAATTTCGTTACCAGTTTTATATTCATAAAATAACATTCTGATTTTGATTCACTTTTAAGATTAAAAACTGCATAAATCGCAAGAATATTTAATTCAAATTTGTTAATTATTTTTAAAATTAAAGAATGAATTTACTTTACATACTCCACTGATTAAAGTATTTTAATAATACTGCTAATAAGATGCAAAAAGAGTTGGATAACGACCGTGACAGGACTCGAACCTGCAGTCTTCGGATCCGAAGTCCGACGCCTTATCCATTAGGCCACACGGTCTTGGACGCTGAGTCGAAATATTCCCTTACAAGGTAAATAAAATAGCAGACGTTAGATTGTAAGAGCACTGAAAGCAACGATAGATGTCCAATCTCTTCAGATTGAAAATATCGAATTGTAGTTATATACACTAAGCCTTCGTTTTTTTATGCAAGATATATCTACAGTTGACCACCAACTCGCCTGATGTTAAGCGACGGTGTGGCCGAGGATGGAGCTCGTCGATCTAGTAGATTCTAGAAGATATTCCTTCACTCTAGCCTTTAATATTCCAAGATTGTAGGTCTCAGGAAACATAGATGGCGGCAAAGAATTCCAGTACCCATCAAGAACGTGGATCGATATCGCTGAGTACAGTTTTTTGGCATTTCTACGAGAAATGTGTGGTGATTCGCCGACTTTGTTCTAGTCCTATAGTGAAATGGGAAGGGTGGAATTAGGTCGTGAAGCTCTTGAACACATACCCCGAAATGAATCCTGTAGAATATAGACTGACATGCTACTTTACGGCGGTGCTGGAGACTAAGTAGCTTCTTGGCAGCTAGTTTGCATGCGACAGAGTGAGGGAAAACAATATTTGAGGAAAGCGACAAAAAGATATAAAAAATATTGCGAACGCCAAAAATGTCAGCTATTCGAGAGGGGTACACAAATCCGATATGCGCTCGCCATTATACAAGCAAACTGATCTGTATTCACTGACAGAATACATAACGAGACGGTTTGCTACAAATTTTAAGGCTACAGATTTATTGATGAGCGAAGATTTTTATTTTAGGTAGGTTATACCCACCCTTTACATTTCACGTGATGGTGCTGATACGGCCGGATTACAACGATATTTCCACTGGTCTAGTCTCTCTGAGATTAGGTATATATGCGTACATAAGTAAGTCGGCCTTGTGGCTCAGTTGGTAGTGTGTTTACGTCTACCAGCTGAACTGAAAGGTCGTGGGTTCGATCCCCACCCAGGGCAAACATTTGTGTAATGAGCATGGATGTTTGTTCTGTGGTTGGCTGTTTCTATGTATCATATATTTACAACAAAAAAAAGTATATATGTATTCTATCAGCCATCTAGTTACACAGTACAAGCTTTGCTTAGTTTGGCCTAGATGGTGTTGTGTGAAATGTCCAGAAATATTTATTTATTTATTTATATTTATTTATATAAGTACGATGAAAATTCAGTAATATAATAGATACCATGCAGATAGTCTGATCACGGAAACGCAAACACGACACTGGAGCTTCTTGCACACACGTGGTTAGTATTGTAGTAAATTATTAGGTATGTAGCAAGGTAGAGGCATACATCACACAGCATATTCCGTTATGTACAAGCGCTGACGACGCTAAGACGAGCAAATAAGGAGCCAAGAATTTGACAATAGTAATCATAAAAGACAGATTTGGACATTTTGCAGTGTTTGTGGTTGATCTGTCAAATGTTGCATAATAAATTCAATCTGGCACTTTATTTTTATCAGCTCTGTTTTTACAAACTGTCCCACTGCTGGGCACAGGCCATCTTCTTATTGTGAGAACGGTAATGCCATAGTCTACCACGCTGGCCAAGTGCGGGTTGGCAGACTTCACACATCTTCAAGATCATTGAGAACTCTCAGACATGTAGGTTTCCTCAAGAAGTTTTCCTTCACCGTTTTGGAGTTGGTGGCAATCAACAATACGCACATAACTTCGAAAAGACAGAGGTGCGTGCCGCGGGATGGGATTCGAACCCAGGACCTGCGGATCGCAAGTCAGACGGTCTCCCGACTAGGCTGCCGGATTCTTGCCGGAAATCTGGCACTTGTGTACTACTATTATTTATTTTGTGACTGGGGCCTACTGAAGTATGGTTTCTATTTTCTATAGACGCTGTCCCCGTCCCCGTCGTTCATTTTGAAACTCGAACGCTATCGCTTCCGCTTGTCGCTTCGCCTGTAACCATTCAGTGCCGCTTGCTGGTCGCGGTTCAGTCAAATGGAGCAATCACGTCGATACGTTTATTGAGAAGCGTATCTGGCTCCGACAATGAAATACGGTTGTATTGTAACTGGTTACCTCTCGCATAATCTTTTAGTGCCTTGTTTTACATCTCGTGCCAGAGATTCGACAGATGCTGAAATACTCTGTGTTTCACGTGTATTTCACTTATTTGCCGTTTGATTGAAGAGTTTAATTCAATTTAAGTAAATTTGAAACCATGTTATTTTAGGCTATTGTATCTAGTTGTAAAATTATATTTTTAAAGTATTTTAATACTAATAGTTTAAATAAATAAAACGAAACAATAATAACAATGTAACGTCGATAGATTTTACGTATTAAAACTGAGATTGTTTAGTAAAGTGAGGTTAAACTCACTCTACTTATTGTTACACAGAACAGATAAGCCAACTTTATCACAAAAAGACAAAATACCTATTACTCACTCGAAACATCATTCGGACGTTCCTACACACTGTGCATGTCAAAAACGGCAAATAAGTGATGGGCATGCTATTTTGGCTTCACTTATCTACGGAATTTTGAATGAAACTAAGTTTATCAGCATATTATTAAGTTTGAAAAGGTCGCGCGTCGCGCCGCTAGATGCCTCTCACGTCGCCTCGTGTCTCCCCGTCTACAATTATGTTATTACAAAATAATATAAATAATAGTGTATATAAAAACAAACCTTCCAACCCTACGGCTAACTAAGCTGTCCCTCAACCAAACTTTTAATTAGGTACACTTTCCCTGTATTATTCAGCCTGGGGCTGCAAAAAATGGGCTGAGTTGAAAACATCGATATTATTAAAGCTGTGTTAAAGTCTGTCTACTTTAATCGCGAACATTGAGAGATTATAAAGTTACCTAAGGTGTCCTTTTATGATGGAATTAACAAATAACTAACTTTTTAAGATACTTAAATTGGTTGGTAATATTATTTAAACAATATCCGTAGACTTATTCTAGAATTTTTTGTTTAGGTATTTAGATTCAATTTCAATTTATTTCAATTTGTACACGGGTCTAGCCCGGACCTTTGAAAGGTCGTCAGTGGGTTCGGTACCAATACTGAGAGGCCCTAAGCTTTTACAAACGTATAATAATAAATACAGATTGAGTATATGCATGGATTATGGATGAATTACTGTACAATATAGAGCTTAACAGATCTTGGCTATTATGGTGGAATGTTAGTGACTTAAAAACTAGGCTATAGGCTGATGCTCTCACACAGCAGGTAAGAAGAAGTAGGTACCTCTGTGTGAGAGCACCAGGTTGAGAAAACAGCACCTGCCAATTCCGTCTCATCATGTAAAAATACCTAGGCAGGTGATGAGTCGCCACCCACTATGGGCTCCGCAACATTTGTGTCGGTGGCTAAAGGTGCCGAGAGGTGTGCTGCGCTTCACTAAACAAGTTAATTCGTATGTTCATAGTAATGCCATTTTAAGTTCATATAAATTATGATGTGCAGCTGCGGAACACTACTTTGCGCGTGGCACGACATGCACTTAACCGCTTATTTGATTAAAAATAATAGTCTACTACAACTGAAAAATAGCCACTTTTGAAAATACTATCGTAGGAAGTACCTAATAATAACGTGAATGTACGGCTATTCAATTCAATTTCATATTTTTAACTTAATTTAGTTCTGTTTTTATTTACTACTATATCCATCAATTAATAAACAAAAAATAAATAAATTAATTTAAAATTAATTAATATATATACGAGTTTATTGGTATTAGATTGTAATTTTGCATGCATTGTTATTATTTTTATTTCTAATTAATAAGCTTGTGTTTAATTCATTGATATTTATTTTGGACAAAACATGTATGTTGTTCACGTCAGCGCAAATGAAAGTTTATCTGCTAAATTAAATTTTTGGGCGCCCAAGATACAGGCCTAGCCTAGTTTGGGGTCCATAGGAATCGATTTTTCGATAATTTGTAACGCTTTTTTTTTAATTGTATCCAATTGCATAATATTGTATTTCTTAGTCAAATAAATTATTATTATAACTTTTCAGAACATTTCAGGCTGTATTATCTCGAAAGCTTTTCATAGGCATTATGGAAACTAAAAACTAGCAACACCGAGCTAAAAGCCAGTGGCTCAGCTAATGGCAACTCTATTAAAAATATGAGCTTAGCCAAAAACATTTTTAAAATGATATAAACTTCCATAATGCACTATGTTTTGTTTGATACTCGTATGAATGAGACGCCCTGTTTATTGAATACAAAAGCTCTTATTTCATCATTGTGTTTTGATGAATGTAACATAGATTTGTGTACAAATTTATAGACAGTTCAAAAATTACACACATCCGACGGGACTTGAACCCGCATTATCCCGATCTGTTATCTTGGGAGCCTTTACCATTTTGGCCACGGAGGTGTCAAACTGTCTATATATTTTTTTTAAACTGGGTTATCATGTTTTTTTTTGCCAAAAAGTTTTTTCCTAAAGGATCCCAGAACTGAACACACCCACTCAGTTTGTCTTACCTTAGACCGGACACCCTGTATATAGGTACTGTGCGTGTAATCTAAGGTGTAATTTACTGTGTACCTATTGTATGTGTATAAAATTCATTGAATAGACCGGCCAGTAATGACGCAGAGTAGAGGAGATCCTGTACCGTGTTGTCACCTAACACACCATAAATTTGAATGGTCGAGTGAGCTCGGACGCAGGCAGGGGTTGCCAACAGATTTTGTGTTAGTTCTAGTCAGTTAGCTATAGTCTAGCTAGTAAGGTAGTTCTTTAAATACACGCTATGGGGCGGAATAAAAGTTAAATTAATTTTAGAGGCTCTTAGTTCTAATAATAATTAATTATTAATCAAAATCAAAAGGGATAAAGCTAAATAAATGTTATTATACGAAAACTTCTGCACTATGACCATTGTCTAAGAAGGAAACTCGGGAATACGTTTGTATGGAAAAACGTTGCCCTGGCAGGTGAGGATTTTTGAGCGCCTTTTATCTATTGACTAGGAAAAACCTGTTTCAACTTTAATAGGAGATCGCACTAAAACTTCAGCTGAAGCGCAATTGAACGTTAACCGCACCGCAACTTTTTACAAGTTTCGTATCGCGTTATCGTTTTAACCGTAAGTTGAGACGCAACTGGAGCGCAGCTGGAATGTTATCGCTGTCAAAAGAACGTTTGAGAAAAAGTTACAAAATGTCAGCCGTTGCGTTTTGTAATAAAAAATCTAGAGTAATTTTCATCTTATAAATCGCCTTCTAAGACTAACGAACTTTAGCGCATTACCTTTACAAAGTTGAATCGGAACTCTACTATAAACACAGCTGAACCGCAGCTAAGCTATAGAAGGTCCAAATAATGCGATTGGCCCCCTGATAAGTGTAGGTATCGTACGCTCGATTGCCACCATTCAATGTCGCTGTTGTCCGCACACAGTACGACGCGACGGCGACGACGACGGGTCGAAATTATAAAATGCATGAAATACATTCCAGTCGCATATGGGAGTCAGAATGGAGTCGCATTTAAGTAGTCTCGTGTGCAGAAGGCCTAAGCGTGATCAGATTTCGATGACCTTTTTTTTGTAGCGGCGCAAGAAGAAGGGGTAGGTAGGAAGTTTTCGAGTATGTGGAAGCTGATCGAAATTATTAGTAACTGTTTTACATTTTAGTACATATGTCATCAGTTAAAACTATTATTCTTATGAAATAAAATTCATGCATATTGTTTGAAAATATGTACATCTTATTATAAGCATGCTATTCAATTAGCGAATCTACCACTGCACGCATAGTTTCACATCGTAATTAATAGTTTAGTTCAATATTGCTTAAACCACAAAACAAACTTACCGAAGCAGCCAAATGTTGTTTGCATCTGGGTGAGACAGCGCCTTGGGTGATATATGCACAAGTCGATTCATAGCCTTCGTAGTGGAGATTCTCCCACAAATTACGTACATGTTCTCAACTTCCTGCAAACAATATCTGAATATCTGGATCAAGAGCCGGTGTGATCCGGTGAAAACTGGCGTAAACTGGTTCAAACCGGCTCCGTTAATGCATCGTGCATTAATTGCGGCGGCGCACGTCCCTCGTAACACATTTGCACCGTTTCATAAATCATACCTGAGTTTGATTCCTTAAACTGTGGAGTTGTACAACTTTGAATAATAAAGTCGTGGATAAAAAAAAATATCGAATTGTAACTCGAAATATATCAGAATGTCGTCGCAGTCTTTAAGAGCCATATGACCTCTTTTTCTTTCTTTCTCTTTTTCTCTCTCTCTCTCTCTCGCATCACAACATTTTGAAACATATAAAATCATTGAATAATGCTATTAGAAAAGTGAGAAACGAATTTGTTTATTTTGATAGAATTATTAAAAAAAAATCTTTGATATCTTTTAAATTGGCTGAGGAGTAGGAAAATATATGTTTTTTCACTACTCCGTCGCCAGTATAAGTGACATCTGAACTACTTACTTACTTAGTAGGTGCTTTGTTTTTACTTTTAAGGTGTGTACAATTAAGAGTTTATATATCTATCTGAATAAAACTTTTGTTTTAAATATTTTTCCTATCCATATATAAAAATCCGTCTCTTACTTTTCTAATGTCAATGATTTTATATATACAAAAAGGTATGCGCGAGAGAGATAGCTGCGCGCGTTGATCTCCACTTAAAATTTAATTTATGTTTGGCTCAAGTTCTTGCTCTGAGTGGTGTAACCGGTATACAGATTTTAAAATGGATGACAAGTCTCGCTCCGCTTTGTCGCCGGAGAGTGACTATGCAATTTGGTACAGCCCTACTTTGTATCTTTCCGCGGTGATGGGTCTTCTGTACTCTTCTCTTCGCTCTGCGACTGATCGTTTATCTCTGACCAAATTGCATTTCGGTTACAAGACAGATTTGATTGCGTTTTGTTTTTTAGCCCCCCACCCTAAAAGAGGAGTGTTGTCTAATCTAATACCTTTAAACGAGCAATTCTTGTATATATATATACATATAATCTGAATCTCGGAAACGGCTCCAACGATTTTAATGAAATTTGGTCTGTTAGTAGATTAGGGGACGATAAATCGATCTTGCTAGGTTTAATTTTTAGTGAACCCGGGTTTGCTCGTATTTTCAGTCATAAAAAATCCGAGTGGAGCTCGGTCGCCCAGGTACTATGTTTGACATGTGTATCTGTGTGTCTGTCTGTCGGTGGTATCGTAGCTCTCAAATGAATGGACCGATTATGATCTACTTTTTTTTTAATGTTTGAAAGAAGATTTCGTTGAGAGTGTTCTTAGCTATGTCTTATCTAAATCTGTTCAGCCGTTATTTTTTGTCAGGGATTTTGAGTGACATGTGACTCTAACAAACATTATATTATCATTTCTTCAAAGCTTAATATTTCTCAAACGGATCCATAAATAGTTTTCGCAAACCCCAAAATGTTTTTAGTTCCTATCCAATGATACCCCACACGATGGGGTAGATGAGAAAACAAATCATCCCCACTTTACGCGTAAGGGAGGTACCCCATTTTTTTTTTTTAATTATATTCTAAGACTTTCTCGGCATTATTAATATGCATATCTATACCAAATTTCAGCTTTCTAGTACTTATAGTTGTAGAGCAAAGCCGTGGACGGACAGACAGACGGACGGACATGGCGAAACTATAAGGGTCCCTGTTTACTAAGTAACCCAAAAAAAGGTACAACAAATAAGTAATTTTACCAAAGAATGCAGACTTAAACAAACTCATTTCTCACTTTTTTTAAATCCGTAAACAATTATTTTATATGTTTAAAAGTATTGTGATGCGCGAGAGAGATAGCTGCGCGATTTGAGCTTTTACAACAAGCATGTGTGTTGCAAGTTCGCATGCGCCTTAATATAAAGGCGACGTAGGAAATATGTGCAGGCTTGCTCTGCTACTCACACAAAACAGTGTGCTTGTTTGTAACATAGAGCTTAGAAATGATAGAGCAGCCGGTATCGGATAAAATATTATACATTCTTACTTAGAAAAGTAACAACACGTATCTATAATAAAAGAAAAACAAACTACCCGACTGTAGCAAGCAGTTTTTGCAGTCTTAATTTACGATTTCGCTACGCTGCCGAGGCTACGTTTTTTTTGTGATAAAGTTCATAAAGTATGCGTAAAATCGCTGTAAAAGATTTAAATGCTTATTCTGTAGAATAATTCTAGTGTAATCACTTGTTTATTACGAAAATTTTCGTTACAGTTTACGAAAAGACGCATTTTTATTTATGTTTTCCGAGTATTTGTATGTATGTATCTATGTATATGGGTAAGTGATCACATTGAGACATACTTGTTTCTATAAGATCACTTACAGCCTAGAACGGCTAGGCCGATTTTGATGTGCGAGGTGTCGTTGGATTTGTCTTCACTCCCTGAGTGAGTGTCATAGGCAAATTTTTTGTAATAATAATAAAACTTATAATAAAAAACGCTTTTTCGTAACCTCCAACGAAATCTCGTAATAAATAGATGATTGCTAGTAAGCATTATTCTAAAGAGTGCGCAGTTATAACCATTAAAGCGACTTTGCTAATATTTTCCCACAAAAGACTTACACTCAACAGCATATCAAGCGTAATGAAATCGTGAGTTTGACTGCAAAAATCGCTCTTCTGAAGTCGAGTATTTTACTCTTTTGAATACTTAATTAATATTTGTTATTTCGATTTATGTCAATTCCGCAACCTTCTAAGCTCTACAGATAGTATAAATGAAGCAGTAGCCGCCTTCCCGCGGGCGCAGAGCACATATTTCTAGAAAAATCCCGCAGTACAAGCAGTACAATCCCGCAGTACAACCGCCAGATAGTTGTAACTCCTGTCCATTGTAGTACTACAGCTGCAACTGGCAACTTATAGCCGGGAACGGAGATAAATCGGGGAATCGGGCTTTGAAATGTACGTGCGAACTTTGAAATGTACGTGCGAACTTTCTTTTTTTATACATTATAGATTACGATTGACCATCAACTCGCCTGATGTTAAGTGACGGTGTGGCCGAGGATGGAGCTCGTCGATCTAGAAGATATCTATTACGTAATACGTAACGTACGTATTACGTAATAGTCTTTGGAGCTTCAGTTCCCTTATTGCAAATTAAGTAGGAGTAAAATTATAAAAAAGTTACAGCTGAATATGTTGTAAAAACGCACATTTCGACACTCACAAGGGAATCAAAACCTACGGGGTACTTCCCGTTGACCTAGAACTATGAAATTTGGAAAGAAGCGTTATGTTATAGTACACATATAGGAAAAAATCCGAAAACTGAATATTTTTAATTACATCACAAAAAAATTGCGTCTTTATGCAAGGAATGAGGGTCCAAATTTTAAAGTGAATATCATGTGGTGTATCATATGAAAGAGCTTCGTTAGCATAAGCTAAAACAGGGTTTTAAATATTGTTCGGATTATGAAGGAAAATATAAAAAAATATGATTTCCTCCTTTTATCTACTAGTTTGTACGGAACCCTCGGTGGGCGAGTTTGAATCGCACTTGTCTGGTTTTATTTCACTATTCCGTCGCCAGTGATATTGGAATATATATATTTGTTTATATTTCGTCTGTCTAAATAAATACATTCATATCCCATTTATCTTCTAACTTAAAAAAGATGTCTGCAAGCAACCTTGCCAACGAAGCTCCGGGGTAGTGAAGCAACAGTGCCATCTCTAATGTTGGAGTTGTCCTTATATCACCTGTTATCACTTACCATCAATTAAGGCGAGCCGTCTCTGTGTGGCTCTTGATATAACATATAAGAATTCGATTAAAGCATGAACTTATTGAAAATACTACATAGTATTTATATTTACTAACTTGAAACACACTTAAAAATATACTTAACTTACTTTAGTTTCGAGAGCTAGTACTTGGAATAAAAATCCATCAAAGAAATCCGAGTTCGCGCTAAAGGCTCACTTTTATCGAATGACCTCAAGTAAAAAAGAATCTTTGCGCAGAAAAACCGGATATTTCAGCACTCGCCTGCGGCCCGAAAAAAGTTATTCAAGTGGCAACACTACGGGTGGAATGAAAAAAGTTCATTCAATGGGGAAGAACGGGGGTTCTTGCCCTCTTGAAAGGGGTTCCCCCACTGTTTGGGCAGCGCTTGACGGCTGAACTGGAGATCAGGCCAAGGTTTATCTAAAATGGAAAATAAGTATTTGATTAATTCACAAATAGGCTGTATTTGGTTTGTTATGTTTTAAAGGAATTCTTAACATTTTTTATCGTAATTTTTTTATTATTACTTCATAAGCTATAATCAATGTTATTAATTTTTATATGCTCACAATTATAGTCCAGGTGACATAATATACCATCCGAACTAGAATGCAAAATCGATTGACATCTCCTTCTATAAAGTGGAATGGGTAGTGCTCTGGTGGACCATACATTAATTCAAAAATACACACAAAGATTGCTAAAACTGGTTTAGTAATCAAACTTAAGTTGGTGATTTTTTTTAATTTCTTTCCTTAATGCTTAATATGCCTTAGCAAATCAGATTTGAAACAAATTTGTAACCAGAGATTTGTAACGTTACATACATGGATATACATAGATATGAAGGGTTGCCTATCTATTGTAATCTGAACTATGAAACGCTGAATATCAATTCCCCGAAAATGAAATTAAATTATTTTTTAAATACACTTTATCAAAACCCCGAAAGCTCACGAAAAAAAGTACTTTTTCAAAATGATTTCAAAGATTTTTGTTTGGGATTGTAACTTATTGCAATTACAACAATTTTAACGGATTTATTGCGTAATTTTCGTTTTGACGCATTGTGCCAGGATCGCAAATGACCAGTTACGCGAATTTACGTAATTTTATGACCTTAAATTATGTAAAATATACGCGACAAGTCCGTTAAAAATTGTTTAATTTCATTCATTTTCAAAATTTTAAAAGAGACAAACTTTATTTTATCACAAATTCTCTTTTATGAACACTTGTTATTCTTCCAAATACCTTCAATTTCCCCGAAACAAAATAAGCCCAGAGTACGCTTCAGCGAACTTCACTCAAGCCTTAAAGGCGTAATCTCAAACGAAACAAAAACAATCCCAACCGAACACTTTGCATTTTCTTCGCAAAATGCAGCGAATATTTTTAAGAGTGTTTCATTAGTTATTAATGAAGAGTGGCCGCAGACTGCGATCGCTCATTAATTCAAAGTACCGTACTTAACAATGGAGTTAGGCTGCGTTTACACTGAAGCGAACCGGAGTAGAGGAGGGGAGAAAGAGATGGGTAGATATTTTCATTGAATCACAGACAAGAGAGGATGTCTATAGGAAATGAGGTAAACTGGAATCGTACTTTGTAGTACTCAATATTTCTTTAGCTACTCTCTCTATCTCTCTTTCTCTCTCTCTCTGTAATCCCGTACTTCTTCGCTTAGTGCGCTGCGCTGTACGCAACACCCGCTTCGCTCCGCTCAACGCCGTTTGCTTCGTATTTAAAATCAATTCTTGTCGTTTCGCGTATGTATGTATGTTTCCACTGACAGACGGAGTGACTGTGGATTCGTCGGCAGCAGCGCTGCAGCAGTGGATACTTTCATATTTATTAGTAGATAGATAGATAAACTATTTATTGTTTACACCACTATACTAAAACACTAATTAACAAGAGAGAGCTTACGCACTAGCGAAAACAACAGGCGGCCTTATCGCTGAAAGCGATCTCTTTCAGGCAACCTTAGTACTTAGAGGAGGGTGTTATAAGTTTGACGTGTGTATCTGTGTATATATATATATATATATATATATGTGTGTCTGTCAAATCGTAGCTCTCAAACGGATGTACCGATTTTGATCTCGTATTTTGTTTGTAAGAAGATTTACTGAACGTCACATACTGGATAGCTGCGGCTGATGTCAATTTGTGCGAAGCCTCATCATCAAGCGCGACAGCCGCGCTATTTAGCCGCGCTGCTAAGTCGCTCAATGTGAAAGCTCTATTAGGATGAATGTTCACTAAAGGTAAACAGTTTCTGCTTTGCTTTTATTGGTGTCGAAGTAAATGTTGGATGGAATTTGTGTCCACATCGATAATTTGTCTAGGAAACTCAGTGAGGGTATCTTATTATAAAAGACGTGATAGTTTGTAAAAGAAAATGTTAGCCCTATGTGAAAATTGTGCAATTCTAACAATATTACATACATACATATATTATCAAATTGATAAATCTCCTTTTTTTGAAGTTGACAATTTTTTAAGGATGTCTGGAAGAGATCGCTATTAGCGATAAGGCCGCCTTTTATACCTTTGTAAATAATAAATAATAATAAATAAATATTTGTGGACATTTCACACAACGCCATCTAGCCCAAACTAAGCAAAGCTTGTACTATGGAACTAGATGGCTGATAGAATACATATACACTTTTTTTTTTTTTTGTAAATATATACATATGATACATAGAAACACCCAGACACAGAACAAACATCCATGCTCATCACACAAATGTTTGCCCTGGGTGGGGATCGAACCCACGACCTTTCAGTTCAGCAGGTAGACGCAAACACACTACCAACTTAGCCACAAGGCCAGTCAAATTGTAACACCTTAATTGTGTACTTAATATTATTTTTATTATGGTGTCAATAAAGTGTTTTTGTATTGTATTGTAAAAATGATTATCAAAGTGGCGACTGGCGGTACTGTGTCGGAACTAAGAGTGCACTTCTTCTTCTTTTCGTGTCAACGGTTCGTGTTTTTATTTTTTTATTTTATTAATTTATTAATTTGTTTATACAGTATTTGACAAGCTACAGAGATGACAACAGTATTGGCCTCCCACAGGTCGTTCATTGTGCAGGTATTAGGGCACAGTGGGCATACGAGCAGGTGTGTCATTGTTTGAGGGGTGGCGCCACAATCACACTGCTCTACTGGAGGAACAGTCAGGCTCCATTTCCATTTTTTTGTCTGCAACGACCAACTTGTATTCGGAGGCGATTTATAGACTTCCAAATTGGCCATTGCAGATCATGTCCTGGTGGTAGCTCCTCCTTCGGGATGACAAAGTTTGGTGGTAGTTGGTTCTTTTCTGACCATAGTTTTTGTTTGGCCTTAACCGGATTTTCATTTACAACTGTAGTGCTGCGAATGAAACTTTTACGGCTCTTCAACCAGGCTGGAGGTGTGTTGTAGTCAAATAGTGGGTGCCGGGGATCAGATTCCTGCTTTCGCTTTTCTATAACACAAGCAATATCCCTCCTGAAGTCAGGAGGAGCAATGCCGGCTAGCGGGTAGAGCATGTTGAGTGGAGTAGGTTTTAAACACCCAGTTACGATGCGGCAGGTGTCGTTTAAGGCTATGTCGACCTCTTTTGCGTGATAAGAGCGGTGCCAAACTGGACACGCATCCTCACCAGCAGAGTAGCATAAGGCCAATGCCTGTTGTACGAAGTACCTGTGAAGCGGAACCCCATTTAGTGGTTGTGAGACGTCGGAGCAGATTATTTCTTATGAATACTGATATGTGTGAACCTGCTGTGTGAACCAATCTTAAATGTTGACCAACAATGTAAAAGTATTAAAGATTGCTGTTAAGTAACGGTACACCGTCGGAAACTGTTCTTTCAGTGCAGATTAGAAAATTTAACAGAATAGTTAGAGCCGTAACTTAGTGTCCGCAGCTCGAACGGTACACTTAATCTTGAGATTTCATGAGTTGTCCGCTAAGCCTCGGGAGTTACGGTCTGCAGTTCAAACTAAAGCTTTGTTTATACGTACTTTATAAAAGCAAGCTGGTGTAAAGTTTATTAAAGATGTTGACGTCTTCCATGTAATACGTATGTTGTTCAACCTTTTTACCCAGGGTAACCCCTGGGTAATGTTTATCGAGTGTATTATGTACGTATGTGGCTATATTACTATATGATCGTCTACAGCCTAAGCGACTTGATCGATTTTGATGTGCGAGAATTCGTTAGATTGGACTGCACTCCCCAAGTGTCATAGGCTATATATTTTGTAATAATAATAATACATTTCTACAAGGCTGGCTTTAATGGGGCCATTCATAAATTACGTAAGTAAGACAATTTTTGCCAGTTTTTGATTCCCCCCCCCCCCCCCCCCTATATAATATAAAAATAAGAATAGGCCGACCCCCTCCCCCCTGTGTAATATTTATTACGTAAGAATTAGAGATTGCAACCCGGTATATATGTTTCTCAACCCGGCCGGGTTGGCGGGTTGATGTGTTAGCGATGAAACCGTTAAAGTATTTTATGAAAATTTGCTATAAAAGAATGGAAAAGGACAATGATTCAAGGTTACGAATTAATATTTATTTCAAACTACCAAATCAACAATAATCAGTCTCTTTCAAAGTCTCAAAATCTCTGATTTAATACAGAATTGATTACTTTTACTTATGGACGGAATAGTAACATTAGTATTAGTAATTATTAAGTTTAAGCAAGCAGGTCTTTCTCTTTACTCGTTATAGTGTCCATTTGAAACATAGTATTAGAATAAGAAACTAATAAAGCTTAAGCTACTGTAAGAAATAGGCGCGACCAAGACAAACGGCGCGTACATGAAGGAAAGACAGCACTGATGCAAAATAGCATCGTATGTATGGGTCCTAAAATCTACAATAAGATTCCTAAGTCAATAAGAGACCAGAATAGTAATTTATTTAGAAAAAAGTTGAAGGCATTGTTATTGCAGAAGTGTTATTATTCTATCAATGATTTTTTAAATGACAAATTTTAATTTTATTTGACATTATGTGTATCTTTTATTGCTTCTGCTTTGTCATATTATAGATATTTTTGGTTTGTGTATTAATCTAATAACAAATAATAATTATTATTATTTTATAATTTTTCGCATGTGCATGATGCTGTCTACCTGACATTTGTACGCCTAATCGGCACAACATGATTTTAAGCGACTAAATTTAGTGTAACATCTTTTATGCACTTGTTGTATAAAATTCTCGTGTTGTATGCAAATAAATTATCTTTATCTTTATCTTTATCTTTATCTTAAAGCACTAACCTTGTCATATCAACTTAGATTAGATAGATAGATAAACTTTGGTAGCTTTGGTATTTGGTAATATTTGGTATAAACAAAACAAATTCTTATTGGCGCGTCAGAATGGCAACGTGGCAGCTCGCAGCGGTTATCATGTGAATTTTCTATGATTTCGCGCTCCCTCCCGCGCCGCGGTTTTCATACCTACCGGGCCGGGCCCGGCTGGGCTCAACCAGGCCGGGCCCGGTGGGTGTCTTAAAGGCACCGGGCCCGGCCGGGTCCGGTTTGCAATCTCTCGTAAGAATCTAAAGGAAAAAATTAATACACGTTTGGTTTATTGTAATGTTTATTTTTCAAAGTAACCATTTTTAGGAATGTTTATTTGTACTTTTATACACATCCGAGCGCACTTCGGCATTCACGCGGTTGCCCGCGCTTTTTCAGAGTATAATTTTAACTTTAATTTTAATTTTTGTGATCTTACATAAGAACTATCAAGACTCCCTTCCACCCCCTTGTAAGAAAAAATAAGACATGGTCGGGGGGGTCGACTAAATCGTCTTACGTAATAAATTAATGGATCTATCACCAAACCTGAAACAGTTATTTTGCTTTAAAGAGTTTTTTGTTAATTTTAATGCAGATTTCTTGTCTCTCAGGTCATATACTAGCCATCCCGCAATATCGAAGAACAAGTAAATGACAGCGTCTATTTTATACTCGAGACACGATCTCTGCGCGAGAAATATTCTGATCACAGAATACCCTGGAGAAATGCACCGATACTCACTTGATACGGCTTACAGGGTTGCGCGGATAGGGCACGGTGCAACGAAAGGAAGTCGTACTGGTTCTAATTTATTGTTATTATTGGAGAATTCTTAATTTTTTTTAATAAGTATTAGAACTCGCCTTTCTTTGCTCTCTTTTTGTGTATTAAGCATTAAACAAAAAAATGTTTCTTAATTCGAATGTAATAATGTTATTTTTTTTTACGTAAAATAGATCTACGATTGAGCATCACCTAGCCCAATGTTGAGCGATGGCGTGGCCGAGGATGGAGCTCGTCGATCTAGAAGATATCTATTCAGTCTAGCCTTTAAAATTCCAAGATTGTAGGTCTCAGGAAACAGAGATGGCGGCAAAAAATTGCATTCCTGTGCAGGAATACGCATCACTATGAATATAGATCACTATATTCTAATAAATCTTTGCTTTAATGTCGAGGATGATGTAGAGGAAGTAGAATGACGTTTTAATGTTGTATTTTCATTAGTACAGAGAATGATTAGAACCAAAGAAATATCCTAATAACTAATATTACGAAACCGAAAGTAACTGTCGTCTGTCGCTGTGTCTGTTTGTTACCTCTTCACAGTTAAACGGCTGAACCAATTCTTATGAAATTTGGCACAGAGATTATTTAGGATTATTTAGGACATGATGATGATATTTTATTATCATAATCACCGTTTTTATCACTACGCGGGTGACACCGCGGGATACAGCTATTAATTTATATAGACACAACAGCGATAACTAAAATGACCTTTCACACTAGCATACCCTTTCCAGTAAACCTGTGTTAATATGACACCTACAACGCTGAGGTGTTTCGACAGGTCTGGACTAAGGTTTACTTAGGTCCCTGGGTGGATTAGGATTACTAGTACATACATTATAATGTAGGTATCTAAGCTCGTATCAGAGACCTGTGGAAATAAAATAGGGGTTTGTAAAGGATTAACATTTTTAATTGGCAATTGCAAGCGTTTAATATTCTATTAGTTTTCTACTAGTTTACACAGGGTTCTTTTTAAGTAGCTCCATACCCCCAATTGCTTCTTTATATAATTATAATGAACTAATGTTTTTTTCTTTTTCGAAAA
The DNA here is from genome assembly GCA_947563715.1 of Lycia hirtaria. Classification (NCBI taxonomy): domain Eukaryota; kingdom Metazoa; phylum Arthropoda; class Insecta; order Lepidoptera; family Geometridae; genus Lycia; species Lycia hirtaria. The sequence goes on from OX387379.1 coordinate 44,012,279, forward strand.
TTGGCAAACGAAAATACTGCAGCGCGATACATTTTGCAAAGTTTTAGTATTTTTTTTATGTAACAGATCCGTTCACTTACGAAAGTTACCGACAAAGAATGGATTAGCAAGTTGAAGTGGCAGTAAGCAGGGCACATAGCACATAGAGCTGATGATCGATGGGGCCGAAAGGTTCTCGAGTGGAGATCATGTTTAGGTTTAGCGCAGCAAGAACTAGTCACAAGATGGACAGATGACCTCATACAGTGGCAGGAAGACGCTGAATGCAAGCCGCTTCCAACCGGTCCGTTTAGAAATCCATGAGGCCCATGAGGCCCCTATGTCTAGCAGTGGACTTTTTGTGGCTGAGATGATGATGCAATAGAAGATTTTTTGTTAATACTTATCTGAAAATCATAAAACAAATGTTATCTTTTCATTTGCCTTACATAAATAAAAAGGGATATAGACAAAAGTAGCCCAGTATAACGATATAACTTGTTATTCGTGTACCCTGCACTAATCTGAAAGTATCTTATAGAACCACTTATAGAATTATAAGAAAAAAATACAAAATTCGTGAAAAAATTATATGTTTTATCATCATCATCATCATCATCATCTCAGCCATAAGAAGTCCACTGCTGGACATAGGCCTCCCCATGGATTTCCAAAAAGACCGATTGGAAGCGGCTTGCATCCAGCGTCTTCCCGCCACTTGTATGTTTTATCATAATCAATAAATTATATGTTGTTTGTTGTCAGAAGTGAACATAGACTTTTATAGATACCCCAACTGTATGTACATAGCGTGTCGACAGTAAAATAAAAAATCATAGTTGACGACCTAAGACATATTTCATTTCAGGTGATATATACTATATACTTCCGATTCGATATTTTGTCAACTAGTTACTAGCGCACAAGTGCAGATGCATTGGTTTGAATAGATTTCGCGCGGATGGAACTTTCCATCACAAAATCGTTTGTGTGACGTCACAGTCGATTCCAAAAATGTGGCACGCAAGGTTTTCATATAAATAAAGTCGTATGCTTCATCTACTATGTCTGTGGAAGTGAACGCATTATTTCTAAACAGCATTTTTTTTTTATTTGGCCTTTGACTTAATATAGGTTTATTTAAACACGAGTAAGTTGGTTTGATCACTAACCCCGCTGTTGAATTGCAAAAGGGAATATGCATGAATTTCATTTCATAAGAATAATAGTTTTAATTAATAGTTATATTTAAATCGGTCTACTTCCGTATTATAAACATTTGAAGTTTTAGGGGAGGGATGCTCTGTCCCTCTCTCGCGAAACAATAAAAACTAGTAGTTCTACGAACAGTAGACCTCGCGAGAGAGCTTATTTGCGGTTCACCTTGGGTCATCTGTACATAATACCTACATAAAGTTGGCTTAGGAAGCCGTATTAAAAACGAAAGAAAATTTGGGCAATTGATGCAGAGACGCTTCGCTCGCTCGATCATCAAATAATTTTCTAAATTGAGAAAAAGTAAAATCAAGAAAATGATTCAGCGCTAACATGCATCAACGTCAACATCACATCCACGCACCCTCACTGTTACACGCAATCTCAAGTTGGTTATCATATCTCGACAACCACTTGACCAATTCTGTTTATTTTTACGTCCAGTTGTAATTTTTTTTTCAGCCCTGTTTATGCCAAACTGTCCCAGTGTTGGGCGCGGGCCATCTTCTCATTATGAGAAGGGTTAGGCCATAGTCTGCCACGCTGGCCAAGTGCGGGTTGGCAGACTTCACACATCTTCAAGATCATTGAGAACTCTCAGACATGTAGGTTTCCTCACGATGTTTTCCTTCACCGTTTGAAGTTGGCGGCAATCAACAATACGCACATAACTTCGAAAAGACAGAGGTGCGTGCCGCGGGATTCAAACCCAGGACCTGCGGATCGCAAGTCAGACGGACCCCCGACTAGGCTGCCGGAAACTTTTCACCGGACCACAAGTTATAATAATTGTGTACTTTATCTACCTACCAAATATCTTTAAAATCGGTTGGTAATTAGCGCCGCAATAAACTTCCCCCCTTTTTATGGGAACCACCCCTCCTATCAAAAATCGCCGACGACAAAAAAAACCATAGGGCCTATACGCCAAGTTTCATCAAAATTACGCCCTGTACGGGAGTACGAATATACAAACTCACAAACAAACTGACAGACGAAAGAAAATTTGTCCAGTTGATGCAGAAACGCTTCGCTCGCTCGGTCAATAAATTATGCATATTATAACATTGATAGAAGTCGAAACAGACTTAGATGCATTTATTAACCCTAACGACGCAAAAACAACGCGGTGTTAAGTATAAGTTTGACGTGTCTGTGTGTGTGTCTGTCTGTGGCATCGTAACGGATGAACCGGATGATTTTTTTTAAGTGAATTAGTCGGGTGTGTTCGTAGCTATGATTCATCAAAATCGGTTCAGCCGTTTTTTTGGTGGTGGTTTTTGAGTTTTCTAAACTTATACTTGTTCAAACTCAAATTGTAAAAAGTATATATATATATATATATTCAGACATACATAGTGACACAATTCAACATTAATATGAGACTTTAAAACTGGATATAGTTCTTACTTACGAACTTAGACAATGCGTTGCACAAAAATCAGACAGGATCAAAAACCTCGTCAAAACGGACGAGGTTTTTGATCCTGTATCCTGAAAAATAATATCTCGTGCTTCCCCCGAAAAATTCATACGAATCCCCCGAAAATTGCAAGCGACAATTGTTAAACGTTCTCGAAAAATCCAGCTTCTTCTCCCGGCAAATCTTTAAAGTCTTCACAGGAATAAGAAGATAAAATCCCGGGTGCATCGATGTAAACGTGAGGATCTTGTAGGTCGGACGAATCAACTTCCATTTCCTTTACCTGAGTCTTCTAGAACTCTGAACGTATTATCTCTTTTTAACCGACTTCCAAAAAGAAGCAGGTTCTCAATTCGACTGAATGTTTTTTTTGTATGTTTGTTCAGCGATTACTCCGCCAATTCTGAATACTTTTTGTTTGGTAGGTATTTACAAGGTTTTCTTCGATATCTTTTAAATTGGCTGAGGAATAAGAATATATATATGTTTTTTTCTAATTCCGTCGCCAGTATTAATGATATCTGATTAAGACTTTTTTAAATGTTTCTCCTAATCTAAATAAACTAATTTAGCTCTCACTTTTCTAATATCCTTATTTAATGCGTGATGCGCGTGAGATAGCTGCGCGCTTTAATCTTGACCTTAAACCATTTGACCTATTTTAATGTGCGAAGTGTCGTTAGATTCGTCTTTACTCCCTGAGTGTCATAGGCGTTGACCTAATATGTATCATAGGCCTATGACATTATTATAATTTTTTGTAATAGGAATAATAAATAAGTAATGCGCATTTATAAAATTTTACAGTGAATTTGCGCATACTTTCTCACAAAAAACGTACACTCAACAGCGTATCAAGCGTAACGAAATCGTAAATTAGACTCCAAAAATGGCTTTTGCAGTCGGGTATTTTGTTTATCTTTAAATATAGATACTTGTTACATTTGCCTTTGCACACAGTGCTTGTAGCGAGTGCGCTGCAAGTGAAACCTACACTGTCTCAGGCATATCCTCAATATATTATAATCGATGGCCGAGTGGGATCCCCGCTCCGTACGGATGCAGAGTTAAGGCGCACACGTGACGCGCGACGCGGGCGCCATCTGTCGGATGCTCTGATGTTTGGATGGCCGCCTAATTTGGTAGGTTTCGCTGACGTGGAGCGTTCAAATTCGGTGAAATTACTTTTGCATCTGCCTGTACCTACCCTCCTTTGTCTCTGTGTATTTTTTTAAGTAGGAAAAATCTGTTTTTACCTGACTGCGTAAGAAGGAGGGTTATGTTTTTCGAATGTGTATGTTTGTATGTACGTAGGGCTTGTATATAATTGCCTACAGCCTAAACGACTTGACCCATTTTGATTGCAAAGTATCGTTAGATAAGCCTTCACTCCCTGAGTGTCATTATCAGTGGCTAAGTTTTTTTTTTTATTATAATAACAATACAATTCTCGCAAATAAAAACGTTTTTGTAACATCCAGCGAACTTTTTCTTAATGAATAAATAATTTTACTAGAATTATTATGATATAATAATTTTAATAATTTTTACAGAGATTTTACGCTTACTTTTTCACAAAAAACGTATACTCAACGGAGTATTAAGCGTAACAATGTGGTAATGATGCCACAGACAGACAGACAGATACATATGATGTGTATCTGTGTACCTGTGTGTCTGTTGAATACACAGAAACACACGTAAAATTTATATTATAGTGGGGGTTAAAAACAACAGGCACAACTGCAAGGCCAGAGCAGTAACACCTAATAAATCTAACTTCCACGGTTGATTATCCCCCAGTTTAGTATTAAAATAAAAAAAAAATAGAAAATAATAAAATAAAAATTATAGCACCCCTCATTTTGGGTGGGGTTAAAAACAACAGGCAAAACCGCGGGGCCAGACCAGTAACAGCTAAATCTAACCTCCACTTGATTATCTCCCAGTTTAGTAGTAAAATAAAAGCTACATTAGCCCCTGGGGTGAGTTTAATGTGACAAATAAACAGTCGCGCAGACGTGCGATGTGTTTATAGCTGGAACAAATTGCACGTTAACGGCTACCTGCGACCATAGCCAACTGGCTAGACTTTAACCTTAGGCTAAGGCCGCACTACGGCTAAACCGCAGCGGTTTTTAACCGCGTGAGTTTATGAAACAGGAAAACGAATACAAGCGGCCGCACTTGCAGTTTTTCCCCGCGACTGATTTAGTACCGTCTCGAGCGGTTTCGCGGTTTATAGCGGTTACCGCTCGCGGGAAAAAACCGTAGTACGGCCTAGGCCTTAGCCTGGCTAGAGACTAGATACGTTTTAAGCGCACAGCTATCTTTCTCGCACATCGTTAAATTTTTGAACAGAAGATCATAGCAGTGAGAGACAGTTTTGTGTATTTAAATAAATAGGAGGAAAATAATAAAAAAAAGTTTTATTCAGATGTCATTTATTAACGACGGAGTTTAGAAAAAAAACAAAATGTTTTAAAAAAAAAATTACATTTCATAATACAATACAAGCATTGGATAAAATATCTAAATAATATTTTATAGAGACGCTGAGTTATTTTTTCGTTATAAAAACAAAAAATAGTACAAAATATGCACAAAGGCACAAATACAAAAGCCTAGAAGCTTAAAAGAATCCATTTTTGCACAAACCGATGCACCAAATAAATAAAAGAAGACTCCAAATATAATTCAATCTGAGATCATAAGTCGGCTCTATATTTTATGATAGTAATCCCGTAAACCATGTCCCGCGAATCCGGCTGTAATGCGTCTCTGATCCCCGGCTAAGGAACACTTCTGGCGCCGCCGGTTAGGAGTCTTTCACATATTATTTATACTAGTGCATATAGGCAATACAGCAAGTCATGCTGGGCTCGGCATCGACTAGTAAGAAACGCTCCAGCTGACTTTTATTGCGTATACCGCCAAATAGTGGATACTATTTGGCTGTTACTGTTTTCTTCTCATACTACGCCTACTAGAATGAGATGAAAATGAGTTTCTCTTCCAAGCTAGGTGTGATTAAATAAGCTATATTAAACAAGTCCACTGTTATAATAACCGTGAGTTATCCCTATCGAAATTGAAGATATAAATCAGTTCTACGTGCTATGTGCCCTGCCCACTGCCACTTCAACTTGCTAATCCGCTGTGCTATATCGGTGACTTTTGTACGTCTACGTATCTCTTCATTTCTGATTCGATCTCGTAGAGAGACTCCGAGCATAGCCCTCTCCATAGCTCGTTGCGTGACCTTGAGCTTCCTTATAAGGCCCATAGTTAGAGACCACGTTTCAGTGCCGTATGTCATCACTGGTAACACACACTGGTTGTAAACTTTCGACTTGAGGGACTGGGGAATATTGGACGAGAAGACGCTTTTAAGTTTCCCGAACGCTGCCCAGCCGAGTTGGATACGACGATTGACCTCCCTCGTAAAGTTGGACCTGCCTAATCGGACCGTTTGTCCTAAGTAGACGTATTCGTCAACAACTTCAAGAGTGGAGTTCCCCACAGATATTGGGGTGGGCACTACATGGGCGTTCGACATAACCTTCGTTTTGTCCATGTTCATTTTGAGGCCCACCCGTTGGGAAACTCTATTGAGGTCTTCGAGCATCGTACTGAGCTCTTCCATCGACTTTGCCATGACTACTATATCGTCGTCTAGAACTCTGAACGTATTATCTCTTTTTAACCGACTTCCAAAAAGAAGCAGATTCTCAATTCGACTGTATGTTTTTTTTTGTATGTTTGTTCAGCGATTACTCCGCAAATTATGAATACTTTTCGTTTGGTAGGTATTTACAAGTTTTTCTTTGATATCTTTAAAATTGGCTGAGGAATAAGAATATATATATGTTTTTTTCTAATTCCGTCGCCAGTATAAATGATATATTAAGATGAGTCCTTGTAATAAAACAATTTTTTTATAAAAAAAATATATTAAGAATACTTGCTTGAATAATTCAATTTTTTTAGATGTGTTTGTTGACTATATTACCTCGATTAATCCGAAGACAGAAACATAAAACAAGTAACTTTCCTCGATAGAAAAAAAATCAGAACTTACCTCTAAAAATAACATTTTATGAATTCTATGTCGTAGTCATGTACTTTCTGTCACATAAAAATATTGAAGAAAATAGATAATATCTTATTAAACATTAATCCGAAATCAGTTTTTAAATAAACATAACTAAATCGCTACTTCCTTGCGCGCGGATTTCAAATTTTGTTGTACTTAATGCGCTCGCTTGTATATTTGACCCCGCCCACTTTTTATCATTTTCGCAACCAGGTATCGTCTTAAGACTTTTTTAAATGTTTCTCCTAATCTAAATAAACTAATTTATCTCTCACTTTTCTAATATCCTTATTTAATGATTTTATTTGTTTAAAAAGGTCGTGATGCGCGTGAGATAGCTGCGCGCTTTAATCTCGACCTTAAACCATTTGACCTATTTTAATGTGCGAAGTGTCGTTAGATTCGTCTTTACTCCCTGAGTGTCATAGGCGTTGACCTAATATGTATCATAGGCCTATGACATTATTATAATTTTTTGTAATAGGAATAATAAATAAGTAATGCGCATTTATAAAATTTTACAGTGAATTTGCGCATACTTTCTCACAAAAAAGTACACTCAACAGCGTATCAAGCGTAACGAAATCGTAAGTTAGACTCCAAAAATGGCTTTTGCAGTCGGGTATTTTGTTTATCTTTAAATATAGATACTAGTTAAATTTGCCTTTGCACACAGTGCTTGTAGCGAGTGCGCTGCAAGTGAAACCTACACTGTCTCAGGCATATCCTCAATATATTATAATCGATGGCCGAGTGGGATCCCCGCTCCGTACGGATGCAGAGTTAAGGCGCACACGTGACGCGCGACGCGGGCGCCATCTGTCGGATGCTCTGATGTTTGGATGGCCGCCTAATTTGGTAGGTTTCACTGACGTGGAGCGTTCAAATTCGGTGAAATTACTTTTGCATCTGCCTGTACCTACCCTCCTTTGTCTCTGTGTATTTTTTTTAAGAAGGAAAAGTCTGTTTTTACCTGGCTGCGTAAGAAGGAGGGTTATGTTTTTCGAATATGTATGTGGGTATGTACGTAGGGTTTCTACTTTAGGTATATAATCGCCTACAGCCTAAACGACTTGACCCATTTTGATTGCAAGGTATCGTTAGATAAGTCTTCACTCCCTGAGTGTCATTATCAGTGGCCATGTTTTTTTTAAAAATAATAACAATACAATACTCGCAAATAAAAACGTTTTTGTAACATCCAGCGAACTTTTTCTTAATGAATAAATAATTTCACTAGAATTATTATGATATAATAATTTTAATATTTTTTTACAGAGATTTTACGCATACTTTCTCACAAAAAACGTATACTCAACAGAGTATTAAGCGTAACAATGTCGTAATGATGCCACAGACAGGCAGACAGATACATATGATGTGTATCTGTGTACCTGTGTGTCTGTTGAATACACAGAAACACACGTAAAATTTATATTATAGTGGGGGTTAAAAACAACAGGCACAACTGCAAGGCCAGAGCAGTAACACCTAATAAATCTAACTTCCACTGTTGATTATCCCCCAGTTTAGTATTAAAATAAAAGATAAAAAAATAAAAAAAATATTATAGCACTCTTCTTGTTGGGTGGGGGTTAAAAACAACAGGCAAAACCGCAGGGCCAACACCTACATCTAAACTCCACAGTTGATTATCTCCCAGTTTAGTAGTAAAATAAAAGCTACATTAGCCCCTGGGGTAAGTTTAATGCGACAAATAAACAGTCGCGCAGACGTGCGATGTGTTTATAGCTGGAACAAATTGCACGTTAACGGCTACCTGCGACCATAGCCAACTGGCTAGACTTTAACCTTAGGCTAAGGCCGCACTACGGTTAAACCGCAGCGGTTTTTAACCGCGTGAGTTTATGAAACAGGAAAACGAATACAAGCGGCCGCACTTGCGGTTTTTCCCCGCGACTGATTTAGTACCGTCTCGAGCGGTTTCGCGGTTTATAGCGGTTACCGCTCGCGGGAAAAAACCGTAGTACGGCCTAGGCCTTAGCCTGGCTAGAGACTAGATACGTTTTAAGCGCACAGCTATCTTTCTCGCACATCGTTAAATTTTTGAACAGAAGATCATAGCAGTGAGAGACAGTTTTGTGTATTTAAATAAATAGGAGGAAAATAATAAAAAAAAGTTTTATTCAGATGTCATTTATTAACGACGGAGTTTAGAAAAAAAACAAAATGTTTTAAAAAAAAAAATACATTTCATAATACAATACAAGCATTGGATAAAATATCTAAATAATATTTTATAGAGACGCTGAGTTATTTTTTCGTTATAAAAACAAAAAATAGTACAAAATATGCACAAAGGCACAAATACAAAAGCCTAGAAGCTTAAAAGAATCCATTTTTGCACAAACCGATGCACCAAATAAATAAAAGAAGACTCCAAATATAATTCAATCTGAGATCATAAGTCGGCTCTATATTTTATGATAGTAATCCCGTAAACCATGTCCCGCGAATCCGGCTGTAATGCGTCTCTGATCCCCGGCTAAGGAACACTTCTGGCGCCGCCGGTTAGGAGTCTTTCACATATTATTTATACTAGTGCATATAGGCAATACAGCAAGTCATGCTGGGCTCGGCATCGACTAGTAAGAAACGCTCCAGCTGACTTTTATTGCGTATACCGCCAAATAGTGGATACTATTTGGCTGTTACTGTTTTCTTCTCATACTACGCCTACTAGAATGAGATGAAAATGAGTTTCTCTTCCAAGCTAGGTGTGATTAAATAAGCTATATTAAACAAGTCCACTGTTATAATAACCGTGAGTTATCCCTATCGAAATTGAAGATATAAACAGGTATAAACTTGCCGTGGGAATGGGATTCGGTTAGAACATTTCAATCAATAGAATTGTACTAACCTCGATTCTGATAGGGTGTGTGTAATTCCGAATATAACGGGACCAAGTCAAAAGTTATAAAATTAAATCATTGACTTTCTATCAACGGGACATAAATTCTAAAACAAAATTCACGAATATAGTGTTTTGGGTTGACCAAAACTCATATACCAACAACGAACTTAAAGATTTTGATATAAATAAAGATTATGTCGCCGCGCTAAAGCCTAATTTAGATTGAAAAGTCTAGAGACGTCGATTTTGCCGCTTCGAATTATTATTATTTTTTTTTTTAATTTAATTTTATTCTCCACAGACACCAGGGTCCGTGACCTTTGTCATAATTACAAACTATTGTTTACTAATTATTGTTACGGGAAAATGATTTTATTTTAATTTAAGTACTTATTACTATGTTGCGTGCATACCACGAGCAAACCAGCGACCCGCAAGCAGCACCCGATCACGAGTATGACGCATGTGCCAGCCATCGCCCTCCTCAACCATATGTTAGGGAAGAGGGCGACCCGCCACACGACGCCGCCGCAAGAAGGAGCCTTCGATGGTGAGCATGAATGCTCAAGGTATGCACACAACTCTTATTTCTAACTACTGAAATACTAGTATTTCTGTGAATGCAGTCACTGGTAGAGCCCGGTTTTAGATGGGGTTTCCAGATTATCTATTTGCCCTCGGTTGATCGGACTCTATCAGCGACTGCACTCACATCGTCTAATTACATAAATCTGTCGCCTACTCTCGGCCCAGGGCCTCCATCACCGCCGCGTTCCGATCTTTAATGGCCATCTCTAAATTGTACTCTCTGATGGTCTGCGGTGAAGCAGCCGACGCACGCCGCACGAATCGACTGATTGCATCGTCTTCGGTATCATCAGCGTAATATGTGAAAGACCCGGTATGCCTCGATATCGCAACAACCGCGTGTGGGACACTCTCGTGCAGCTTCATTTTTGCCTTGGTCTTGATGGCTATAACCGACTCGTATGTTAGTCCCTGAGCTTCATGGATTGTAAGGGTACGTGACCCCACGCCTTCCCCATAGCCCTGGCTGATAAGGGTCTCCTTTTCTTCCTGTGTATGTACTAAGAAGAGGGTGTTGGGGAGGGCGCTGGGTATTTGCGCACCCTTATACTGTCTGTGCTCTAGAGATCTTACACGGGGAGTTGAGGAATATATACCGGAGTATATTTCCCTCAGCGCATACGCAACGTCCATTGGGTTCCGATGTGTGCAGAGCAACTCCTGGCTGATGGTTGTGACCAGGTTTGGGCGATGGTACCTCATTTCGAAGAGATTTTCTCTATCGATATAAGGCAGTTGATTGACATCTCCGATGAGGATGAGTTCGCCAGCACCAGACAGCCATGAAGCCATTATTATAGCTCCAAAATGGTTCATAAGAGCTTCGTCGACCATGAGGCGTCTGAAGCTCTCTCTTCCAAAACCATTCACGAGTACAGAAGCCATGGTTCGCACCCTGGTTTTCACCAGATCTCCGATGCGATGCGATAGCTTCTCTCTCAGATCTTTTGCTGCTTCTGTCGTTGTTGTGATGATAGCGTCTCTGTCCACCTCAAAGTGCCTTATCACCCATGTTGTCTTGCCACAACCCGGAACTCCGTTGACCCATTGGATCTTTGGTACTGCCCAGTTTTCCCAATTTGCCTCGACATCTAAGTTCCCTTCGATGGTTTTAGCCATCTCTAGGATCTTGTCATCCAGCATTACCTTGGTGCAGCGGGCTGTAACAACCAATGGATCATTCGATGGTATCGCATATTTCGGTCTTCCTGTTCGCCCCGTCTCGGCCTCATTCAGCGCCACAAAGCCACTTTTTGCACTATAAGCTGCCATATATTGTCCCTTCATGGTCCCTCTTATGACTTGGGATGTGTCGTTATTATATATAGCTGCTTCTGCCTGCTCGAGTCTTTCCTTTAGGAAGTTTTCACTTCCTAGCGTGAAGAACTGAAGGATGGTATCACAGTTCTTGAGGTTGACTTTCCTTGTCGCTCTCAAAGTAGCTAGGAATTCAATGAAGGCGTTTTTTGCGTGGCTCTTTGGCTCCGAAGCCAAAATGTAGCGGGGAGGGTTGACCTGTCCCATGTCGGCTCTTGTTCGGGCTACCTGAGGTTGTGAAGCTGATCTGAGTGTCATCGCCGTCGAGGGAGGTGGTGATTCGGGTGTGATTCGGAGCAAGTTCTGCGCTGCAGTTCTTACGAGAGCAGCGATGGGACCCACTCTTCTTTCTTGGGTACTGCTTCGATAGGCTGCGACTTTTCCAGCGGCTGCTTTTTGTTGTGCTCTTTCTGAACCAGATTGGTTGGACGAATTTGGAACGGGATGTCCCCAGCTGTCTGTTGCACTTATGCGGTCGTGTGTTGGAGACTTGAGATAACTCAAATTCTCTCCCCTATCCTCGTACACGACGACCTCATGATGTGCAGAGGCCTCAGTGCAACCTAGCCGGTCTACGACTTCCGCTCTCGATCGTTCCACAACCATCGCGTCCACACTTATCACCCGAGACGTGCTGTCTGCATTCCTGCTCAGATGTGAGAGCAGTGAGCTAGCTTGTGCGAAAGGTGTCTGTGTCATCCACTCGAGCAGTGCGATCGTTTTGTTTTTCAATCTCACTAGTCGGAATCGATGGCCGTCTGCCTCACACACTGGCATAGCATCATAAGACTTCCGCTTCATGGTTGCTTTGGCGGTACTCCCATTGAGCAAACATGCTAATCCAGGCGATAAGCGAACGCGCTTGCGTTTCTGGTTCCGGACAAGACAAAAGCTTATTCCGAATCTTTCTCTATTGCTGTCCATGAAAAGAGCCACACCACGGACCCGGATCCCTGGCACACCTTTATCTGCATTTTCCAAAAGATGTTCGATGGATACGCTTTTTGAGGCTCTGCCGCAGGTCTCACTCTGTGTTGCTTCTATGGGGGTTGGGGTGATGTTTGTTGTGGATGGGAGGGGTGTCTGTGGTATTGTTCTAGGCGTTGATTCAACGGGCGTTGGAGTTATGTTTGTTGTGGAGGAGGGAAGTGTCGAATTTCGTTTAGCCGCTATGCGAAAGGATCTCTCTGCGAACGACAAGAAATACGGTCTGCTGTCTGAATCTGTTAATATTTTGTGCAGATCTGACACTAATAGATTTCTGTTTATCATTATTTCGAGATCCTGCCTTGCTGCCATGAATCTGGGGCAGTCGATGAGCACGTGCCAGACTGTTTCGGGTACATCGGGATCGCACTCGCACCCAGGACTGTTCTTGAGCTTAAATCTGTACAGATATTCAGCTATTCCTCCGTGTCCCGTCAAAGCTTGGACTTGGAAGGGAGTCAACTTAGAAGTTCGCACAACCCGATATGCATTTGCGATATTGGGGAAGAACGTTTGTGTGACTCTACCTTTGTCCGAGGTCTCATACCGGTCCTGCCACTTGCGGACTGATTCCTCACGAATTTTCTTTTTGACGTAGGACAAGGGGATCCCTTCGTAGTCGCTAGAGGTGCCTGTGAGGGCCGCCGATTTTGCGAGTTCATCAGCTCTCTCATTACCGGCGGTACCCACATGCGCTCTCAACCAGAAAAGACGAAGAGATCTACCTTCCGCACTTATCTTGCCAATGTTTTCCTTTATGCCCTTTACCAAGGGGTGACTTACTCTAGGATTTCTGAGCAGTTCAAGTGAAGAACGCGAGTCACTCAAGACATTGACTTCGGGATCTCTGCTTGTCATCGCCATTTGAATCGCTCGGTAAATAGCATAAAGTTCCGACTGGAAGACAGTGCATTCAGAGTGTAGCTTGAAAGTCGAATACTTAACTTCTCTGCCATTTTCCCACCAGGTCAGGGCAGCTCCAACTTGACCCTCTATCTTGCTGCCATCTGTGTAGATTTGGGGTCCTTCTAACTGGTTAGAGATGTTCTCTAGGAACTCGAACTCTAGAGATGTCATTGAGGACGGGTGTGGTTGGTCCAAGTAGCTTACATTCTGTTCGAGCTCCACTTCTGGTGGGAGGTACTCATGAGACAAGTTCTTCTTCGCTCTGTACAGACTGGCTGCTTCCTGTATTCTCAGATCTATGGGTAATAAACCTGAGAGGGCAAGTGCTGCTTTTAGGGAAACAGTACGGTACGACTTGCAGATCTTCTGGGCAAAGCCTCTTTGGATTGCGTTCAAGTGTGCCTTGTTTTCCTCGAAGTCTGCCGCCTGCGCCCATGCACATGAGGCGTACATGATGATAGGTTCCACCACTGAGACGTAAATGGTTCTCGTAATCTCGCCATTTAATCCCCAGGTCACTTTCGCTGCACACGCAAGCATTTTGTAAATGTCTGCCGCCTTTTTACACTGGGCATTGACATGTGCTTTGAAATTGAGCCTTCGGTCGATCAGCAATCCAAGCAGTTTGATCTCTTCTACGAGATCAAGCTGGACGCCAGACATGACTAGTTTTGGGGGTTTGTATTTATGCTTCCTTGTGAAGAGCATTGCATTGGTCTTCTGCGCAGCAAAGTTGAGCTTGTTACTTTTTCCCCATTCCACGACAATATCCAGCGTTTTATTGGCTTGCTCCTCGATGATATTCAACTGGCCAGTGAAAACGAGAACGACGTCATCAGCGAAAGCTTGACAGTGCACTCCCTCTGCCTCTAGCATGCGTAATAACGAGTCTAGGATTACGTTCCAGAAGGTAGGTCCGCCGATAGATCCTTGGACACACCCTTTGGTGGTTTCCTTCTCGTATGCTGCTCTGGCATAATTAACTTTGATTTTTCGGTCATTGAGGTATGAGTTTACCATCTCGTAAAGGTTTAATGGGCACCTCTTCTTTGCTAGCTGATATTTTAGGGCAGGCCACCATGCATTGTCGAAGGCGCCCTCTATATCCAGAGAAACTAGGAGTACGGTATTTTTCTCGTTTACTCCTTTTTTAATATGCTCTATTAGATCATAGAGGGCGTCCTCGGTTCCTCGTTGGGGCATGAATCCATACTGTCTCTGACTGATGGTTGGAAGGAGATGCCATTGAAGCCGAGTTACCAAAAGCTTTTCGACGATTTTTCCGGGGACAGAAGGGAGACCTATGGGACGATAAGATTTCGGCTGTGTGTAATCTGTCTTACCGGGCTTGCGTAGGATGATCACGTGTGCTGCTTTCCATTGCTTGGGGAAGTACCTTAGCGACAAGCACTTATTTGCGATCGCCAAGAAAGTGTCCCTTTCGCATCGGATAGCTGCAGCACAAATGTCAGCGGTTAGTCCGTCAGTTCCGGGTGCTTTTTTCGGATTCAGTGTTCTCAGAACTGACTCCAACTCCGCAGACGTAAATGGTGGATCATCATCCGGTAGGTCCATAGGTGTTTCTTTCGTCAGCTCCCGCAATTCTGCATGGCACGGTTCGTCTGTGCTTACAGAGTCGTCGGGATAGAAAGTTCTGGCTAATAGTTCCGCGGATTGTTGTGGGGACAGAGTATTGCCGTCAGTATCACGCAAAAGCAGATCCTCCTGTCTTACTGCGGTTTTCCTGATCACTCTGTAGATCTTGTCCCACATACTTTCCTTTTCTTGGTTCGTGCAGAACTCTTTCCAGCTTTCCGTCTTAGCTTTTTCGACTTTTTCCTTATAGTCTTGCCTGGCACTTTGATATTGTTCGACTACCGACTGAACTCTATCTGGAGCGGCGTTTCTGATCCTTCTCTTTCTTCTTAGAACTTCTTTCTTCAGATCGTCAAGCGTCTTCGTGTACCACTGGGGAACTGGATTCCCTTTTCGTGGGCCTGCTAGTGGGATGGTGTGTTTACAGGCTTCATGGATACATTCGATGTAGCTCTTGATCTTTGACTCCAGTTCTTCTGGGCTTTCACATTCTCTCACTGATTCTGGTGATATATTCTGCTCTTCGAGGAAAGCTTGCAATTGTGACATGAAGTCTGACCATTTTGCCTTCTTGGTGTTGTACATACGCGTCGTGATCGGCCTTAGACGTTCGAGGGCCTTTACTAAGCGCAAGTTGAATGTTATTGCGTTGTGGTCGGATGTTGTTAGACTTCTATCAACCTGCCAGCGTTCAATCCTTCCCAGAAGTGACATACTACATGTAGTAACATCTACTACACTTGTACATAGTGTGCTTCCTCTTATAGTTTCGAAGGTTGGTGTATCACCAGTATTGAGAATATGTAGGCCCATTTCGTCAAAGAAAGAGTGGACAGCTTCTCCCCTGCCATTTTCTGTTCTGCTTCCCCACCAATGGGACCAGGCATTAACATCGCCGGCAACTATCAGATCTCTGGTCGATAGTTTTTCGCTAAATGCCTTGACCCTTTTGAGGTATGGATCGAGCTGTTGATCCCCTTCTAAGTAGACAGAAATTACTCCCAGTTTCAAGCCTTCGCCAACCAGTAGTACAGCCGCTTCCGTCTCAGTAACCAGCTGAGGGTCGTGAATAACCTCTAGTTTGTCACTGAAGACGATAATAGCTGCCTTAACTGGTTTCTGCCTGTTCAAGCTGCACTGAATGACGCGAGTTCCAGGGTATTGTTTCATGACGCCCTTGTTACCTACGTAAGGTTCTTGGACTAAGGCGACTGCAACTCCCCTTTCCCTTGCGACATTAAGGAGTTCTACTGTTGCTTTCTGGGAGTGTTGCAGGTTTGCTTGGATGAAACGCAGACCCGCTTCTTCTGCTCTTTGGGGGACTAGGATTTGTACCTCGTGAGTGCCCTCAGCAATAGGAGATTCGGGACCTGGCTATGCCATCCCATTTAACTTTTTCAGGGCATTCGCTACTGAACGCGTTATGAGAGACTTCCTTACTCGAGCTATTTGGATGCGCGGCTGCACAGTTCTTGCATTTTGGTGGCATGTCTTCTTTTCGAGCCTTGCACTGTGTCCAGGAGTGGTTTCTACCACAGTGGCTACAAAATTCGTCCCTTTCCCGGCAGATTGCTTTTGTATGGCCGAAGCCGAGACATTTGGTGCACTGCACCAAGGGCGAGTGGTCAGACACTGGCCTCCTCTGGAGTCCAATGTAGACTTTGCCTGCGTCTATAAGCAACTTGTGTATACGAGGCGAAACCTCCAGCACTGGATGACATTCGTGCTGATTGCGCGCTTTTTTCCTGTACCTAACCCTGACCGTGCTTTCCTTCAGATCAATTTCCTTTAGCAGGTGTTTGTTCTGTGCCAGGAGGTTCTCCACTATCTCCGAGTCCTTATGGTACGACATGACATCTCTGATAATTATCAGTGGGTTTCCTGCTTTCGCAGTTTCCACTTTTAGAGATTTGTCCCGCTGAACACGATTTCGCACCAGGCTCAGGTCTTCCTCTGTACTACAACTCAGGATAACTTTTCTGTTCCTGGCTTTGCGTACTCGGTCAACCTTTGCTCCAGTGGTTCGCGTGTCCAGTGCCACTGTTATCATATCGATAATGTTATCGGCTGTTGTGGGTGAGGCTGGATTCGACGGTGACACGATCAAAGTATGGTTAGGTTTTAGCACTGGTTGTTTTGCGGCAACTTTAGAGTATGCAGGTTTTGTTGTTCTGCCCTTTTCCGCTTGTGAAAGCTCTGCACCAATGCTGAGGGCTGGTGGGGGCTGTGACATTTTTTCCAACCGCATAGTCCGAAGCTCTGACGATACGGCTTCGAGACCCTCTGTGATGGGCAACACATGCTCCTCTATGTTTATTTGAACCGGGGTAGGTAGTGGGGGGGTTACTGTTTTCTTCAAATGACTTTTTAGCATTTCCTCGATTGCATGTAAGGTGTCCGGATTTTGGTGAGACGGAGGAGGAGGGGGAGACGAGAGGAGTTTTTCTAAAGCGTCAGCATTTCTCTGAAGAATTTCAGCGGTCTTTTCTTTTTCGAAGTGCGAGTCTCTACGCAGTTCATCAATCTGCCTCTGAAGACTTTCTACTCCGGTTTTTAGACCAAAGCAGTCTTTCCTCAGAGGCTCTAAATCGACGGTTTGCTTTGCAGGGACCTCCTTGATGTGACCGCTGAGAGCCCTCACAGCGTCTGCTGTCGTTTTAATTTGCTCATATGGTTCTATCGTCTCGTAGCTCTGCCAGTCCCTGATAGCCTTAGTTTCTTTCCTCATCTCGGCTATCTCTTCTCTGGCTAGAGCTATCTCCTTTAATAAGTTGTGATGTAGTTTTGTCGTTTCCTTTATGTGGGCCCGCTCTGACGACAACAGCTCCGAGGCGTGCCTGGTCCGCTCACGCTCTAATGACGCTATATGACGATTTCTAGAGTCCGCTAGGGAAAGCACTATTTCGTATAGCGACTGGAGGCTCTCAATAGCGGTCTGTTTTAATTCGCGCTTGATGTTAGTTGACGCCTCCAGTGCGTCCTTTCCCCGCTGTAGCGCATCATTTGCCACTTTCGTGGCCATGTCCATCTCGACCCCAGTTCGCCTCGGACAGTGTGCTATTAGCATACTGACTCTCTTGTTACGGGCGGGAGAGGTCGGGTTGGACAACTCAGACACACTATCTAGCTCCTCTCCGTCAAGCTTTAGCTCTTTTGGCGGAGAAATCCCGCACTGCTCCCAATTCTCTACCTTGTCTACCGCCGCCACATATTCCGAACTTGACTCCAGTATCGATGTTGACGGAGCTGAATCCTGGCTAGCTATTTGTGATGGCGGCAGTGGTAAATCGAGAGACTGAGAAAGGCGGGACTCCTCTTTGGATGGGAGCAAAGTGCCAGGAGCACGTTCATCGCTGGGGGGCTGTGTCAGCTGCATCACTTCAGACCTACAGGTGTTTACTTTTTTTTGCAATAGTTTTTTATGTAGCGTTGATGCTACAGAACGAACTGAGAGGTTCGTCCTCGGGGCAGTGATGGAGGTGGAGGTGAAGGGGGCGACTTTTTTGTTTACGGACATTATTCTGAATTTAATTGCTTATATAACTACTTAAAATACTTTAAAATTAGGTACCTAATCTTAATCTATACGCTGATGGTCTGCGTTTTCTTCCCGTAACTACGATGGTCTGCAGTATCTTCCTCTTACGCTACTCGTACGCGCCAGAGTCCTGATGGATGGCTCTGAGTGTCTTCTTTAGTCCCGGAGGTCAGTAATCAGTGTTGATGTGGGCGCCAACTTGTCTGTCTCGATTTCCCGATTCCTACGATACAGGACACGGCTGGTTTCTCTGTTGGTCCTTCAGACGGGAGGGAGAGTCGCTTTGGCGCCTTTCGGTCTTGCACGGAGTGTTCGCGGGGCGATAAGGCAGAGCGCGATGACGCAGCGCAGATAATGCCGCGTGATTGCGGAGTCGTCTGTCGTCTCGTGGAAGCGTCGCGCACGTACGTGCCGATAATGGAAATACGTATATGTGTGCACGTCACGGTGTAAGATTCCACTAACCTTCTTTGTTGTATTCAGTTCCAGGTTTTGACTTATAACTCCACAATCCTAGGGTCCTGGGGGCTGCGAACACTAATCCGAGGTCGTCACACTGATAGCTTTCCTCTGGTATAACTATATTACGCGTAGCTCGAAAAAATCCAATTTTTTTGAATATTTCTTTACAGAGCAGATGAGTAGCGTGTCGAGTACGTGATGATCGAATTATTTTGAAAATCTAAATTATTTTAATCGTGTAAGGGGGTCTAATTAGATTTCATTAAACTTGGACGTTTTTGAGGACTGACGCTACATCGCGTTGATACTTTATCAATGAATTTGAGTAATCATTTTCTTATTTTCACCATTCTAATCGTAGTTATTTAGTAAATAACAGGAAATGTTGCAAAACTTAAATAAGATGACGAAAATCGAGGTGTAAATTTTAATAAAAACTGGTGTCTAACTGTGAAAAACTGTTTCAATATCGAGGACAGCAACTCTATTTTTAACTATTTTTAACATACAATCGCGAATTTCCATAACATTTTCTTCAAACCAGCATTACCTCTCAGTTTGACCTACTATTCTAATCATCGAAATAGAATTCTAATAGAATATTTTTTTCGGCTAAAACTTAGCAAATTCCTAAATGGTAGTATATCTTAATAATAAATAATTACAAAAGAAATAATAACAACATACAAGATATTTCAATATTTTACTCAAACAAACCTTAATTTGTGTCCAACCATTTTTTCGGACTATAACTTAGCAAATTTCTAAAGGAATTATTAAATTATTACCTTATTAATAAATCATTGCAAAATAAATAACAATATCAACATATAAGATTTTCAGTCTTAAGTCTTAAGTCTTAAATTTTACTCAAATCCTTTCAGCCCGTTTAGAGTTAAAAAGTAGCAAATATCCTCACACACACACACACAAATACCTTCATTGTGTGATCAGTGCAAGTGTAGTTTTTTTTTTTTAAATACATTATAGATCTACGTTTGACCACCAACTCGATAATGTTAAGCGACGGTGTGGCCGAGGATAATGACGACGATCACGGCGTCTGTGTTTCTTGAAGAGACATGAATACATGGTCACCGTACCCAGTGCGCTTCACATATGCAAATTGTTCATCAGCTATTCAGTGTTTGGACATTCGTTATGCGCGTCCGCCGCGCGCTTGGACCTTACGCCGCTACGCAGTAGCGAGGGACTAGTCATAAGCGGTAGCGGAAACACTTACAGTTTTCAACTGGAATACAATTATTTATTCTTTTTACCCGACTGTGTAAGAAGGAGGGTTATGTTTTTTGAGTGTATGTATGTATGTGGGTATGTATTTAAGTTTCTATATGACCGCCTAAACAGCATGACCGATTTTGATGTTAGATTTGTTTTCAGGAGTGAAAACAAATCATACCGTCATAGCGTCATAGGTCTGCGTGTCATAGGCTATATTTTTTGGGATAATATGTCTCTCGCCAAAATAAAAAATGCGTTTTTTCGTAACCACCAACGAACTTTTTCGTAATAAACAAGTAATTTAAGGGAATTATTCTAAAGAATGCGCATTTATAATACTTTACATCGATTTCACGCATACTTTTTCACAAAAAACCGTACACTCAACAACGTATCAGGCGTATCTAATGAAATCTTTATTTAGACTGCAGAAACCTCTTTTCTTCAGTCGGGTATTTTGTTTTTCTTTTAATATATATTTAGATACTTGCTCCTCTATTTGGTTATTGAACACGCGTCACATTCAAGCTAAAAAATCATGGTCAAATCCTAGTCACGCTTCGGTATAGTAGAAACTTCTATAAAGTTTTACTGCCAAATGGAATGTGAAAAGACTCAATGAAATAAATTAGAGAAATGTTTTTCAGTATAGTAGAAGCTTCTATAAAGTTTTACTACCAAATGGAATGTGAAAAGACTGATTTAAATGAAAATGAAAAAGGTTTTTTTTTCATTTGCCCAAACTCACTCTGACATTTTGATACATAACGGTTGAACTAAAAAAATTAGTAAATGAGAATTATAAGTCACGATCATGCTAATAAAGCATTATGCGAAGCTGATTTTGCATGTGCTTTCACATTCTTTAAATTTTCTCTGTAGGGTAATTACGCTCACCTTTATTTTGAAAAACTATGTAAGCGCTTGATTATAACAATACTTGATCAAAATGCTGTCACCTTTGGATTGACTCATAAACGTTGCTTTTCAACGTGGCAGTGCCGTTATCATGCTGGTACGCTGCTTATAATACAAAACTTGATTTGGGGAGCGGATGCCAAAGGCCTCGTCAGTGAAATTGGCCGAAGACTGAAGGACAATAGTGGTGACTCCCATTCTGCTTCGTTCCTGGTGCAAAGGTTGGCTATTGCCATACAGCGTGGCAATGTTGCTTGCGTTGTGGGCACCTTTCCACCAAGGTCGATGCAGGATGGGTTTCAATTGACGAAATTTTAATTTTAATTGATTACTTTTTTACATGCTTTTAAAATTGATAGTTACATTAATCTTAATATGATTATTATTATTTGAAAAGTGTTTTTATATTAATGATTTATAACCAATTTCCGCTTCCGCCTGTAGCTTGTTCCTCCTGCAGCTCAGCTCCATGCGGAATGTTTTATGTTGCAAACGTTCAAATTGTGTTCGGAAAAGTTTGATTGATAGATTTATTTAGATTGCGAATAGTTTTCGTTACAGGCACTTCTCGGATTCATCGAACACCCTGTTTATATCAGACTAGATAAACACTCAGACGAAGCGCACAGAACTAGAAAGTGAACATGTCCAAAGAAGATATAATATTATTATATTATATTATAATAGTATTAAAAATAATGTCATTTGAATGAAATATAATGTCAGATAAAATTAAAATAAAGCAATGTCAATGAAATGATAATAGCATAATAAAATAAGATTAAATACAAAATAATGTCACATAAGCCTTATGTCATATGTTATATACACAATGTCTTTTAGCTTAAAATTTATCCATTAGATATTCTTTAATAGTGTAATATGCTTTTTCCAAGAGAAATGTTTTTAGTTTATGTTTAAAACTTTAGTCTATTAATACTATTATTATTATTTGTTTAGTCTATTGATCCTAGACTAGTGGTTTCTTCACGAAAGTGATAGATCTCATTGAGATCTTAGTTTCGGATGACAGCTGTCACTTTGACAAGTGTCAAAAAATTATGCAACCTTAAGACTTATGCGCGGCTTTGATTTACAACTGAATTTCAGACTAGACATTTCTGGTCTTGTCATTTTTGACCATTGGACCTTTTGGCTCACTAGACCTTGTGACTCTGAAGGAAAACTTTTTGAAAATGTATTACTGTGCGCCAGTGGTGGACGACGGGAACAATGTAAAAAGTTGTGGCGTTGTCCCCCAGTGGGGGACATCAGCGCAACTTTTTACATTGTTCCCGTTGACCCCAGTGGGGGACACGGAACTGGGGGGCAACAGGAATAATCGTGGCTCGACCCGTTATCATCTCATCATATCTTCTTTCCTCTTTTCTTGCTCGTGTAGGCACTTATAGAAAATAAACTCGCTGACAATATGGCAAGGCTCATATCTCGCTAAACTATAGATCCTAGACTAGTGGTTTCCTTACAAAAGTGATAGGTCTCATCGAGATCCTAATTTCGGAAGGCAGCTGACAAAATTGACAGCTGCGTATTATCTCAAAAACTATATCGACAGTTTGTGACTAGTGGCTTAGGAGTCCTTAATTTTGGAATGACATTTGTCTTGTCCTCTCAGCCTGTCAAGTTTGATAGCCGTATTTCAGTTTTGGTCAATTACGTATTTCAGTTTATGGTCAATTGCGTACACAAGTTTTGGTCAATTGCGTATCTGGCCATGCACGTATCTGGTCATTTGCGTATCTGGTTAAATGCGTCTAATGGCCTTTTGCGTTCTTGGTCATACGCGTCGATCCCTAAATTACTAGCAACTTTGTGACGATGATGCTCCAAAGTTTAGAGTTTAGCCCGACTCCCAAGGCCCCAAAAGAGCCTCAAGGGACTCGTTACAAATGAACCCCTATCACGCTTCTCCAGACACCAAAATAGCCCCAAAGCAAGTAAAGCTTGTACTATGGGATCAAGATTTTCAATGGACTCCAAGCCAGCCCCAAAGTAAGCAAAGCTTATACTATAGAAACCAGATTTTCAGTGGATTCCAAAGTAAGCAAAGCTTGTACTTGCCATAAATATTGTCACGAAGAAAAAAAATATTTTTTTATTGCAAATAATATTTATTACTTTTACAGTGTGTTAGTTTAATACATAAATATAAAACAATTTAAAATATAAAAGCTTATTCGAAGTGGTCTCCATTGGCTGCAATACAGTCCTTTAAACGTTGAGCCCAGTTATCAATAGAAGCACGCACTCTTTCCATGGGAAAATTCTTCACTGCCAATCGTATGGATTGTTTTAGGGACTCCAAATTATCATGGCGTTTAGAGCAAGCCATACTCTCTAAAACTGACCATAAATCATAATCCAGCGGATTAAGATCAGGACTAGACGACGGCCAGTCTTCAGCTCTGATGAAGTCCGAAACGTTCACTTCCAACCAAGACTGCGTGGACCGAGCTTTATGACCTGGCGCCGAGTCTTGTTGGAAGGACCATACTTGGTTATTGAACATGGTGTTGTTAAGGGGCTTAACTACCTTCTCAAGAATGGTATTTTGATACACTTGTGCCGATGTTTTGAAACCTTTTTCACAAAAATATGGCTCAGTCACTCCTTCATAGCTAACACCCCACCAAACCATCACTGAAGTCGGATAATGCCCACGTTGCACTCTGTCGACTAATTGGGAAGCTTCCTTAGAGCTTTGAGCATAAATACGGTCATTTTGTTTGTTAAAATGTTGCTCAATTGTAAAGATTTTCTCATCCGTAAACAAAATTTTTCTGTGACCTCCCTTTGCGTACCGCTTCAGTAGTTGTTTCGATTTTACCACCCTATTCTTTTTTAAATTATCAGTTAAAAAATTACCAGTGCGTCTCTTATAGGCTGCAAGTCCTAAGTCATCTTTTAAAATACGCGACATGGTTCTGGGTGCTATCTTCATCTCCCGAGATAAAATCTTTTGCTTTCGGACAGGATTTCTTCGAATTCTTTCCCTTACTGCTTTGACCACCTTTTTCGTACGAACACTACGTGGACGGCCAGATCTTTTTCTGTCACAAACAGAGGAGGTCTCATTGTACCTATTAATAGCCCGGTACACAAACATTTGACTAATACCAAGCGTATGGAGAGTTTTAAAAATTGCATTTGGCTCCATACCAACTTTGTGTAATGCAATCACAGCGATTCGGTTCTCTTTATCACCCCGCTCCATTTTAATATCGCAAAATATTGTACAATGTATTGGCGCCAAAATTAGAAAACTCAATGAACAATCGTATAAAAATGACAGATTCCAAATTAAAATGTAATATCTTTCTTATTTTTAACTGTAACAGTATTTATGGCCAGACTAAGTAGAAACCAGATTTTCAGTGGATTCCAAACTAGCCCCAAAGCAAGCAAAGCTTGTACTATAGAAACCAGATTTTCAGTGGATTCCAAATTAGCCCCAAAGTAAGCAGAGCTTGTACTATGGGAATCAGATTTCCAATGAATTCCAAACTAGCCCCAAAGTAAGAAAAGCCTGTAGTATGGGAACCAGACAGATAGTAAATAGAATACTTACAATACTTTTTTGCGTATAATAGTAAAGTAAAAGTAGATTGCTGAACGCATTCTCTGTTTTTTCCTGTAAAAGGACCACCGTCCCGCGCCGTTAAAAGTAGGTCGACGCGATTCAATATTCCATAACTACAAAGGTTCGAATCTTAACTTGTTATTCAGCCCCTAAAAGGGTTCCCTAAAACAATCTCCTCAGAAACGTGATACTGAACCCTATTCTATTATCTTTATTATTTGTTGACTCGATTAAATGTAATAGATTCGAGGCCTTTATCTTAACCCAGTTTTGAGGATCAGGTTCTTGGTTGCCATGGCGCCAATTAAAAACGAAATTGATTTTTTGTTTGGATAAATCGGTGAAATACAAGATCGTGAGCAAAGACTATAGAAGATGGTAGATCATTTTATGTGAGGTGCAAATTTTAGGGTTCCGTAGTCAACAAGGAAGCTTTATTAGGGCGTCAACTTCTCCCATTACACTTTAACATATTTTAGAGTTTCGCCATGTAATAAATAATTTCTTAATTTAACCAGCTAATGCTGAGTTGGAGCCGGTATGTGACAAAACGTAGTTTTTATTATTTATATATTATATACGATATTTTTTTGAGCGTTTACACTGAAGTACAAACACAATCTACAAATTTATAGACAGTTCAAGCGCGGGTTCAACTCGGATATATGTAATTTTTTAACTGTCTATAAATTTGTAGACTGTAGTTTTTGTTTATTTTTATGTGTTTATATATAATGTGGTTGTTTTTGTCTATGTCCGTCTGCGGCTTATTGATTATTTTTTTCTCATCTACCCCCTCAAGTGGGATATCACTGAACAGGTAATCAAAAAACATTGGGGGTGTGCGAAACCCATTTTTCAATTTAGGGATTCGTTTGAGAAATATTAAGCTTTAAAATGATATTTTTTGTTATAGTCAAGTCTCCCCCTCCTCTACCAACTAAACGGTTGGCCTTGGAGATATAAAAAAATTCAGACTAGTAGAATGTATGATGAAATTAAAAGGTTTTTTGCGTTTTTGGCCTCTCGCTGATGTGGCCATTCGCGTAAATATTTTTTTAATTTAGCAAAAGGCTAAATGGTCTTTTGCGTTCTTGGCCATTTGCATCGATCCCAGGAAAACTATCACGGGTAAGTAGGCTCTACAAGTCATCGAGTTTTAGTCAATCAACTTAGAATAATAACTTAGACACGTCAAAAATGAATATTTCATTTAAATTAACTTAGGTTAACTCAAATGTGCGTAGTATCAAACAAGAGACCCTCTGTTAAGCTCACATAAATTATAATTTATAATTACGGAACCCTACATTGCGCGTGGCACGACACGCACTTGTCCATTTATTGTTAGAATCAAGTACCCCCCCCCCAATATTAAGTCCCAGTTTCACAGCTCCTACCTTATTTCTGATTATTTAATGAATCCCTAATGCATGACTCTGAACCATACACTTACTGGCGACAGTTTCGCATAGTTACCGCGGCCCCGTGCAGTGTAATGGAACAGTAGTAAAACTCAAACATTAATAACAACGGCCGCGATGTTTGCATAACGCTAACTTTTGTCTGAGCCGCTCCATATTAGTTAGATGTTCCCACTCTGGGGAGCCATTCGTACTGCGAGGCCTTGGGCTGGTTACGCTGGTTCCATCTACGTCTACTTGTTATACGAGGCTTGGTATGCGTCAATAATATTGTTATCACTTACTTTTTGGTCTAGTTTCTAGGGTTCCGTACCCAAAGGGTAAAACGGGACCCTATTACTAAGACTCCGCTGTCTGTCTCTCCATTTGTCACCAGGCTGTATCTCACGAACCATGATAGTTAGACTGTTAAAATTTTCACAGATGATGTATTTCTGTTGCCGCTATTTTTATTCCAAAAAACAGAATAAAAATAAATACTTAAGAGGGCTCCCATACAACGAACGTGTTTTTTTGCTCGATATTGATAACGGCAACAGGTAGACGCTTGAAATATTCATAAAATATTGAGTTATATTATTCACTTTAGAAATAAATTATTAAATTAAAATTAAATTAATATTTAAGAGGGGCTCCCATTCAACAAGCGTGATTTTTTTGCCGTTTTTATAGGTAATGGTAGGGAACCCTTCGTTCGCGAGTCCGACTCGCACTTGGCCGGTTTTTAACCCCCGACGCAAAAACGACGACGTGACGACAGTTTTTATTTTTGTTTGTTAGCCCGAAGTGTTCTTAGCTATGTTTCATCACACATCGGTTCAGCCGTTTTTTTTTGTCGGGGGTTTTTGAGTTTTCTAAGCTTATACTTGTTGGTTATCCTCACTAATCCTAACTAATATTATAGTTTAAAAGAACTGAAAACCAACATCGAAATGCGCAATTTTCTTTTAAAAATCTAACTACTGAACCGATTTTGGTGAAATTTCTATGGGACCACTTGGGAAGTACACATACCCTTTTAAACAAATAAAGATTTTTTTCAAATTGGTCCAGGCGATCTTGGAGTAATCGAGGAACACACATAAAAAAGGTTCCGACGAATTCAGAGCCCCTCCTTTTTGGAAGTTCGTAAAAAAGTGAAAATAATTCTGTCCCTCCGTCTGTTATCTTTTCACGACCAAACGGCTGAACCGATTATTATTAAATTTGATATAGATATCCTGGTTTCTAGTTGCTGAAAATAAACAACTACTCAAAAAACTAAGTTCTATCAATAATTATTTGAAGTAACCACTATTCTAGGATTAATTGTTACTGAGATATGAACATGTCAATGTCAAGTTTAACACCTGTCACTTTGACAAGTGTCACACTTCTTTATCGTATTGAACTGGTATGCAAATTTATGATGGCAACTTTGACTAACAACTGAATATTATAATAGACGTTTTGAAACTTGTCATTTTATCTCTCTGGGCCCTTTGGGATTTGTCCCATTAGACTTTTTGAGTCCTTGGACTTTTGACCTACTGGACGTTATAGTTGTAACGGACCGACAGTCCTGTTAGCAATCAAATATAAGATTTCACTTGCATTTAACAAATAACGATCTTTATTTATAATGAAAAGAAATGATAATTTGGATTTTGGATTATTTGGAATAATCAAAATTATGGGTTTGAATAAAATACTTACTATATGAATTAAATACTTTTGTTTAATTTATTAAAGGATCTTGTTTTTTTTGCATATTCAGAACAGCAAGTACCGGCAAGAAAACGCTTGTCAGAATTAAGTTTTAAAAGCAAATTTTGTTCTAAATATCAAATTATTTTAAACTTTGTATGAAAATATAGCAAAAAATCTAAAATTAGAAAAATTAATGAAATTTTACAAAGAGAGAAATAATATTACAGGTTTATCAAAATCTAGACAAATGGGTTTAGGTTCATAGGTTCAGTCATGGGCGTAGCTGGGGGGGGTGGGAGAGGGCAGGTGGGCCGGGTCCAATAGCATAAAAATATGCGTGCGTGCTATTTATATATAGCACATGACACGACGGGTGACACGAACCACGCTGGAAAATGACTTATAAATTTCATTTTCCACGCTTTTCACGCTGGTCCCGATGTGGTTCCTATACCGTACCGAAGTGAATCAGGTGACTGGCGCGGGGAAATCATAAAAACAATAGGTCAAGGCCGTAGGCAGGGGGTTAGGGTTTTAAATATCCTGGCCATTATCAAAAATCCTTCTTTTCCTTTAAGTTATTAAATATCCTTCGTATTTTTGAGCCATGTCAGTACTGTGACAACAACAAACAATAACAACAAATTATTAACAACAAAATAAACAATATATAAATTATTTATTATTAATTTGATTTACAGCAAATTAGCATAAGAATACTAAAATTTGATAAAAAGTTTCGAAAATTTACGCACTCGTTTCACTCGCGACTGATTATTTCCTATTATTTTTAGCCGACTGTGTAAGGAGGGTTATGTATGTATATTGGTATGTTTTTATATGATCGCCTACAAGCCTTATTTTAATATAGTATACTTACTTGTTTATTTGCATTAGTCATGAAAGTGCCGTGAACTTGTTATGTTGTCACCAATTACAAAATTTTTGGTGACGAATGCGTCACAGTGACAGTCAAATGCGTGTTATTTATTATATATGAAGATACTCCGCATTCGTTTTGATTGAAAACTACTAAAATAAGCTGACCTATCCAAATAAGTGGCATCAGTCGAGTGGCCGATCAGTCGCCCAGATCAGCGCCCCATGTCGGTCACTCGGTCGCAATATCCGGCCTGGGAAGACCCCCCCCCCCCCCTCACACAGGAAATTTCATCAAATGTATCCGCGTTTGATATGTGCTAATGCGCACTTTGCTATTTCGATTATTTACTTGAACTGAGCAAAAGATGAGTATATTCTGTCAAGTTTGTGCATTTGTGCTTAGATAAATAATCCGTCACAGCTTTATATGTCATTTTCCTTCATTTTTTTAAGTCCATAGCTTAGTATATTCATTAGTAGATTCATTCCTATTTAGTCAAGCTTAGTCAAGTTTAGTGGTCAAGCGCGTGATGGAGGCCAGTGAGCAGAGACAGCGAGTCGCCGTCTTATGCTGCGACCTATCAAAAGCTTTCGATGTTGCGGACCACAGCGTCCTCGCTGCCAAGCTCGTTCATTACGGCATAAACGGACCCGCCCATGCACTGTTGACAGACTTACTGCGAAACAGATCCCAGGTGGTGGTCGGTGATGGTGGTGAGACGAGGTCGGACCCGCTGACTACAGCCATAGGAGTAGCCCAAGGATCGTCAGTGTCCAATATCCTCTTCTCGTTGCTGTTAAATGATCTGCCCCACTACATTGCATCCGGGGAAATATTCATGTACGCTGACGACGTCGCAGCGATTGTTACTGCAAAAACGGCAGACGATATACAGATTCGGCTGAACGAGACAGCAAATGAATTAGCTCAGTGGTTTAAATTGAATGGTCTTATCTTAAATCTGAAGAAGACTCATTTCATGCAGTTCTCTGTATCAGGGCGTCAAGTGGACAGACTGCGAGTGGTTATAAACAGAGAACCAATAAGCGAGGTTGAATCTATCACTTTCCTTGGATTTGAACTTGACTCCGGCCTGACATGGGCTTCGCACATTAATAAGCTTTGCGCAAAGCTGGGCAGCGCTAGTTATGCCTTGAGTCGATTGGCTCATGTGGTTCCTGCTGATCTAGTGCGCACCTGTTATTTTGCAACCGTCCATTCTGTCCTTCAATACGGAGCCGAACTCTGGGGGAATGCGGCGGATAGGCTACGCGCCTTCAGAATGCAGAAGCGGGCAATACGGGCAATTGCGCAGGTGTCGCGCCGAACGTCAGCGAGACCATTGTTTCAATCGTTAGGAATACTAACGCTGCCCTCGCTTGTAATACTGCAGGCAGCTCTTTATGTGAGGCAAAATCTGGACTTGTACGAAAAACGGGGAGCATGCTACTCTTTCCAATATAATCTCCGCAACGCGAACAGACTCGCGACCGTAAATACGAGACTCATGCGTTCGAGGAAACTCACTCACGTGCTGGGGGTGAAAACTTATAATTGTTTGCCGGAGGAAATCACCAGTATTGGGAGAGATAACCTTTTTAAATTAAAATTAAAAAACTGGCTCGTTCAAAAATCTTTTTATACGCTTGACGAGTTTTATACGAAACAAATTTAATATTGTTGACTTAGGACGCTTACTTAGTATACTCATTTATTATTTGACATTACTGATTATTATCAAATTGCAATTGACAGTCGATGACATTTTATTTTATAATTTTCAAATAATTATTTGAATTTATTTATCTATACGATTCTTAGAATTTTGTCTTAAAAAATTTATTTTAATTTTTGTTGATTATCTTTTGAACTGTTACTACATGATGTGTAGTGTTACCAAGGAAATGGAAATTATGACGTATAATTGTACAAATTATCAATAAAAATGTTTATCTGTTTATCTGTTTAGTAACTAATTATAAATTAAAATTGAATCTATAATAGAATAAATTATTTATCAACCCAACAAGACCAGCTTAGCAAGTACCTTGACTTGGATCTCAAGATAACCGTCATAATTATGGGTTATTGATGATCATTGTTCCAACAGTTTAGCCTTATCGCCACCATATTGAGCCCTACGAATGCACGTTTGAAGATCCCTGCCCTAAGAAATAATTTATGAGATTTAAATGAGCTAATAATAATATATCTCTCACTATTTAAATATAAGATAAAATCCTGAAGACGATAAAATCAGCTTTCCGTTCAATTTACTCGATCTTTGCATACTCGATCACCACTTAATCGTCTAAAAGCTCCATCCGACCATAAACAAACCAGACCGTCGATAAATTCCACGCCCGCCTTACGGTAGTTAATTTTTAATTCTGCCGTCTTCGCAGGTCCGCTCGCCTCGGCGGTCGATGCGAGACTGATGACTTTGGAGCGCGGCGTCGACCGCGCAGCTTAGTTATTGCGACTACCCTCATTTGTTGTTTGAGTTTTAAATTAGCGGTGAGGGTACGTGTGAAACTGTTTGGTTCACTTTCTTCGATGTTAGTAAACAATTGTTGGTTACAAACAGTAGATATATAAAATTGTAGATTTTAAAATCGCTTTTTGAAAGTGATTTTTACAGCAATGAATGATGAAGATTACTCCGCCAATTATGAATTGATTTCGAAGATTCATTTTTGTTTGATAGGTCATACTTCAGAGATGTATACATATTTTATCAAAATCGGTTCCGTACTTTGGTTTTTTATATTAAAATAACTGGAAAATGTCATGCATGTAAACGAATTGCGAATAATCAAGACTGTTTTTTAGTTTTTTAAAATTATAATTATATTCATCATCATCATAATCATCTCAGCCATAAGAAGTCCACTGCTGGACATAGGCCATGGATTTCCAAAAAGATCGATTGGAAGCGGCTTGCATCCAGCGTCTTCCCGCCACTTGTTTGAGGTCATCTGTCCATCTCGTGGCTGGTCTTCCTACGCTGCGCTTGCCGGTACGTGGTCTCCAATCGAGAACCTTTCGGCCCCATCGGCCATCAGTTCTACGTGCTAAGTGCCCTGCTCACTGCCACTTCAACTACTCGTCCAATATACCCCAGTCCCTCAAGTCGAAAGTTTACGACCAGTGTGTGTTACCAGTGATGACTTACTGCACTAAAACGTAGTCTCAAACTATGGACATTATAATTATATTATTTAAAGTTAATTTATTTTTTGTGTGCTCGTAAGATCTGAGATACGCGAGTTATTACTAATTATTAAATTTTCAAATCCATGCTTATTATAATTCTCAGCTCTGTTCGCAAACACTAACCTCAGCGTGTCGACAGCTGACCGCACAAGGTGCGTAAGTAAAACAGCCATGATTTCTCAAAGGGATGTTGCTCCGCCCGACGAGCGAGTAACGCACGACTTAACTTTTTGACCGGGATACCTTCGGCGACGTGATGAGAATCGGTGCCAATTTGCCTCAAGATATAGACTTGGAGAGACTGGAAGAGAGATTTAACAATTTATTTTATATTTAATAAAAAAAAAACTGTATACTATAATATTGCGTTTGATAAATTAAGTAAATATCATTGAACAACATTGTAACTGTTTTCGAATAGATATCTAGTTAAATTAGTAAAACATATGTACCTACTATATTTATGGTATTGTTTTCAATCAACGTATGTAAATAAGAAATAATATTATTATAATAAAAGAAAAACATAACTCTCCTTCTCAAAATAATGCAATTTAGGTTTGTGGCAAAAAATAAAAATTTCCTCGATAAAAGAGTCAATATTTGAGAAAAGTTAAACTATTTTTTTTCTGTAGGATTTTTACATGAACTCAAAATGTTGGTCTTTTGGTAAAGTAGAAAGCAGTCTGCCACCTAACTGTACTATTAATGCTTTAATTAATTTATTGTTTTTCTTTAATTAATTAATTTTACATGCGCAAATAAATGCATTAACAGTAAATGTAAATATATATGTATGCCTATACTAAGTACTATAACTATAATTCTACTATCTACACTTTAAGACTACATAAAAACAATTTTATTATACATATATAGAAAACAAATAAAATAAAAATTGTATGTCTAAATGTAAATGTCATGACTTATACCGCACCCCGACCACGGAATCCGGTGTGTTTTTTCGCTCCGATGATTTTCAGCCAGATCTCTTGTTGATCTGAGAAAGCCGAATTTTTCCCCGGAACGTGCGCAAGTTTCCTAATATCACGGTTACCCTAGTTTGTTAGCGCGCCGCCGATATTCATTGTTGAAAGTATTTTATTTGGCATTTTCCATGTCAGTATTTGGTCAGGTCTCGTTATTTTTTGTTGACATCAGCTTTCCTAGAAAATTAGGGGGTTGTTTTGGGAACTGAGTATTGGGATTTTTTTGTATGCTTACTTTGTTTCTACCGGGTCTTTTATTAAACACGTAATGGTGTGGTCACGGACTTGTGTCGAAGTTGGTAGGTTTATGGAAAATATATTGCATGGTTGCCTGGAAGAGATCGCTCTAAGCGATAAGGCCGCCAATTAAAAGCCTAGCTACATTTATGTTTTCTCTGTATTTCTTTTTCTGTATGTTTTCTGTGGTCTTTTAATAAAGAGTTATCTATCTATCTATCTATATTGACCACACTTGCCTTTTTAGGATGGGCCAAAGTTTCCAATTAAATTTTAAGCAGGCTTATTCCCAAACGGCTGAGCTGAATTTTTGACGTTGGTTTGAATGATAATGGGGTCCAGTCACCACTAAACTAATTAAAATTCTTAGAATATATGTAACTAAATTTAAAAAAAAAACGGACAAGGTGAGTCAGACTCCCCCACCGAGGGTTCCGTATAAGCTAGTAGATAAAAGGGGGAAATTATATTATTTTATATTTTCCTTCATAAATCGAAAAATGTACATCATAAAAATATTTCAAAACCTGTTTTAGCTTGTGCTAATTAAGCTCTTTCATATGATACCCACATGATACGGTTAAAGTACTTTAAAATTTGGACCCTCTTTCTTTACTTAAGGACCCTACATTTTGTGATTAAATTAAATATGTCCAGTTTTCGGATTTTTTCCTATATGTGTACTCTAACACAATGCTTCAAGCCAAATTTCATAGTTCTAGGTCAACGGGAAGTCTTCTGAGTGTGAAATGTGCGTTTTTTTTCGACTTATTCGCCTGTAACTTTTTTTTATGTAGGACGATCCTATAAGGGTTCCGTTCTTTTCTCCTGAGGTACGGAACCCTAAAAACGAACGAAAATTTTATAAAAGATTTTGCCGAGTTGAATTTGAAAAGTTTATCATTCTTTAACTTAAAATTTTCTTTTACCACAATAGCTTAAATAGTTTAGTTAATTTACATTTTCGATCCAAAATAAAAAATATTTTCTAGTTTCATGTTTCAGAAATATTCTTCTAGTAATCTCTTGTATCTCATTAGTGAAAACTTGAAGTAATTAAATTACAGAAATAACCCTAAGCAAGTGAAATAATTTTAGTCTGGATCCAAAAATCGTAGAACCAGACATCGAGTGTACGTACGTAGATCCAGACATCGAGTGTACGTACGTAGATCCAGACATCGAGAGTACGTCCGTAGATCCAGACATCGAGTGTACGTACGTAGATCCAGACATCGAGTGTACGTACGTAGATCCAGACATCGAGTGTACGTACGTAGATCCAGACATCGAGTGTACGTACGTAGATCCAGACATCGAGTGTACGTACGTAGATCCAGACATCGAGAGTACGTCCGTAGATCCAGACATCGAGAGTACGTCCGTAGATCCAGACATCGAGTGTACGTACGTAGATCCAGACATCGAGTGTACGTACGTAGATCCAGACATCGAGAGTACGTCCGTAGATCCAGACATCGAGAGTACGTCCGTAGATCCAGACATCGAGTGTACGTATGTAGATCCAGACATCGAGAGTACGTCCGTAGATCCAGACATCGAGTGTACGTATGTAGATCCAGACATCGAGAGTACGTACGTAGATCCAGACATCGAGTGTACTTACTTAGATCTAAACATCGAGAGTACATTGCGCCGTGAATAACTCAATCTGAATCAAACAATTTAATTTATTTAGACAAGATAGGGTTTGCGCTTGACCGCCAACTCACCTGATGCGGTCTACGATAGAGCGCGCTTACCTAGAAGAAACCGATTCGCTCGCGATTTAAAGACACCCAGAATGAATCCATCCGTGAAAATCCATTCAAAATTAGAGGTTTTTTAAACTATCACGGTCATTCATTAAAACACTATTAAGTATTATTAACGGGATATTTACCGTGGTTCGCGATATCCCGTTAATAATAATAGTGTTGTAAAATTAGAGGTGTCGTGTTTTTAAAATTAGAGGTTTTTTAAACTATCACGGTCATTCATTAAAACACTATTATGTGTTATTAACGGGATATTTACCGTGGTTCGCGTTAATATCCCGTTAATAATAATAGTGTTTTAAAATTAGAGGTGTCGTGTTTTTAAAATTAGAGGTTTTTTAAACTATCACGGTCATTCATTAAAACACTATTAAGTGTTATTAACGGGATATTTACCGTGGTTCGCGTTAATATCCCGTTAATAATAATAGTATTTTAAAATTAGAGGTGTCGTGTTTTTAAAATTAGAGGTTTTTTAAACTATCACGGTCATTCATTAAACACTATTAAGTGTTATTAACGGGATATTTACCGTGGTTCGCGTTAATATCCCGTTAATAATAATAGTGTTTTAAAATTAGAGGTGTCGTGTTTTTCTCCAAGTTTTCAGGTTATTTGACGCGGGTATCACAAAGTAGGTAATTTTATTCATAAGATCTTGTGTCGGCGGAACTCCCGTCACCCGTTTGGCATAATTTTAGGTCGCGTTATCTTTATGAGAGTTGGGCAACACCGAAACAAAGTTTAATTCTTATTACTCACACCGAGATCAGACGGGAAGCGATGGAATTTTTCTAAGATACCGTGGCGCCTTCCTGACTTGCGGAAAAGGGGAAATTGGGTCAAATGCAGAGTTGGCGCGTTATCAAAACTTTATAATCAAATATTAATTATTATTATCTTAACATGACTCCGTAAAAAGAAGGCTAATATTTATGAGTGTGCCTGAATGATGTATGTGTGTTCCATTTTTAAGCTATTGCATAGCTTCTATCGCGGGCCTTGAGCGTGGAGACCGAATCCAGAAATTCCGTAACGAAAATAACCTAACGCAGTAACGCCGATACAACCAATGCCACCTAGAGGCGATTTGCAGAACTAAAGAGACGCGTGATATTTCAAAAAGTCATTAAAAGTTCTGCTATTCATCGATAGATGGCAAAACTAATAATCGGCCAAGTGCGAGTCGGACTCGCGCACGAAGGGTTCCGTACTATCAATATTATCTACAAAGTTTAGTTCTGTTAATAAAATAACGAGAAATCAACGAAATTCCAAGTAGTAAATTGCA
This sequence comes from Lycia hirtaria, assembly GCA_947563715.1. Lineage (NCBI taxonomy): Eukaryota > Metazoa > Arthropoda > Insecta > Lepidoptera > Geometridae > Lycia > Lycia hirtaria. The sequence continues at coordinate 44,048,532 of OX387379.1, forward strand.
AACTTCTAAGTAGGTTTTCGATACACATCCAGACAGCATGACGACGCTCGCGCGAATACGCGCGGTTATGGCTCGCTCCGTGATGTTACCTCCCCCGCTACCCGCGCGGCCGTTGCTTATCAACCGCCTCGCGCTCGCGCCACCACCACACCGCGGCGCGGCGCTCGCACCGCGTTTAGATGCACGGATTATTTTCATTTCGTGAGTTTTTATGTATTAGATTAGGTATTTATTTTTATAGTTAATATATTTCTAAATATTTACTTACAAATATTCAAGTTTCTACCTGTTAATTAAGATCGAGTAAAAATTGCTTAAAAATTACGTTTGTTGTATGGGAGCCCCCCTTATATATAATATAATATTTACTTTATTGTTATTTAATTATTTATTTTGAAAGGTAATATACAAGTAAATATTCTGTCAAAATTTGAAGCGTCTACCTGTTACCGTTTTTAATATTGAGCAAAAAAAATACGAAAAAAACACGTTTATTGTATGGGGACCCCCCTTAATATTTTTATTTTTTTATTTTTAGTATTTGTTGTTATAGCAGCAACGGAAATACATCATTTGTGAAAATTTCAGCTTTCTAGCTATCACGGTTTATGAGATACAGCCTGGAGACAGACAGACAGACAGACAGCGAAGTCTTAGTAATAGGGTCCCGTTTTTACCCTTTGGGTACGGAACCCTAAAAACTAAAAAGTATCACCGCTGTGCCGGTCGGAGTGGGGGGTGTTAGGAATACTGCATAAATAAAATAAATAAATGCGGCAGTCTCCGAGTGCCACACGTATTTTTTTTTTATTAACTTTCTCTAGCCAGGTTCCTAACTTTAGGGTATTTTTACAGTCCTATCATTTGTTTATTACAAAAGTTTTTTTAATTCTAATTAGACCGATTGTATTCATAAACAAAGTTGATATTTCCGTATTCATTATAAATAATAAGCTTATAAGTATATATGTATTTCTAATTGCTACCTTAATTCCAATTTTAACACAACATTTCGAAAACTTAATTCTTATTTCTTTGTTTTTCATAATGTATGCTATCCTTTGTAATCGTTGTATCATTCTGTTCCTTCCGGCCACTTTCGAAACTGCTGTTTCGAAGCCGGCTTCCAAAACAGAATTATTTTTCTCTTTAGAAAACCCGGTTTTAAGGTAAAGGCACCTGGACCGATTTGAAAATTTATTTTTTTCTTTGAAAGAGTACTCCTCAGGTGGTCCCATAGAATTTTTTATCAAAGTCGGTTCGATATTTTGGTTTTTATAACAAAATAACTGGAAAATATGCCATTCAAGTGCAATTGCATATTTTGATGTCAGTTTTTTTTAAGTTTTTTAATGATTACTTGTTTTCTTTCGTGAAATATAGTACTCTGCTCTCTGTCATGCAAGTAGATAATATAAAGTAAATATATAGTTAGAAAGAGGAGACCCTAGAAAATATATAATACCACTATGCTCAAAATCCATTTACCTTCTCCGACTTATATAATACTCACGGAAGTTTTAGTACACTTAGAAATTGCTTATAATGGAATGAGCTACAGAATACCTGCAAGCCGACGTCCACAAGTTGGTATGCAAACAACAAACGGCAGCTCATCTCCCGACCCTCGCTGATCGCTCCCGCGAGCCGTCGAGCCGGATATCGCGATGTCGAAGTCTCAGAGGAGGACACTCCAGCGCCCACAGCTAGCGCCGCTACCCTGTTTCACCCACGGCTTGTATCCATTTTGAAATGTCAACAATTTCACTTCCTTTACCAGTAACTTATAAACATATTTATTGATAATTTGTCAAATTAAATTATACGTCTACTAAGCTCAGTCATCAGAAGTCAACTGCTGGACAATCCCCCATAGATTTCCAAAAACACCTGATGGAAGTGGTTTGCATCTAGCGTCTTCCCGCCATTTGTATGAGGTCGTCTGTCCATCTCGTGGCTGGTCTTCCTACACTGCGCGGTCTCCACTCAAGGACTTTCAGCTCCATCGGCAATCAGTCCTGTGCCTGCTATGTGTCCTACCAACTTGCTAATCCGCTGTGCTATGCCTGTGACTTTCGTACGTCTACGGATCTCTTCATTTCTGATTAAATCCCGCAAAGAGACTCCGAGCATAGCCCCATACTAGCTAGTACCTACTAGGTAAAAATTAAACAGACCGACAGCCAAACATTTTGACTATTACATATTTTAACAAATACCGCGGAGGAATAAGGAAAATCATATAGGGGATAGGTAGGTAGAAATGAGTATATTTCGGTAACGAGGCGCGATTATGATTTTATGTATGTACTTGTACGTGGTTCACTGGTTTACGACACTGCCGGCGCTGTGCGCGTGTTTCGGAACAATATGGGAGGAAACTGAATTAGTGGGGTAAATGAATCCGGGGAGGTGAGATATATATTTCCTTGCTATATTTCCTCTATAAAGTACACGTATGTATATTTTATGTGTTTAAATGAGCAATTCTTGTTTATATCGACGCAAAAAACTGAAATGCTTAAATAATGGAAAATGTTCACCAGCGCCGAACTTTGAGATTTTAGAAAAAAAATGTTATGAAGCCGTATAGTATAAGTGTCATTCTTTTAGCGCATATTAATTTTCAGCAAGTACTCAGATATTGGGTGGCGCCACCAACGCTTGATTGGTGTTTCAAAATTTCGACCATTCAACGTGACACCTCCGTGGTCGAAATGGTAAAGGCTCTCAAGATACAGATCGGGATATGCGGGTTCAAGTTCCGTCGGATATGTGTAAATTTTGAATTGTCTATAAATTTGTTAGTACCTACCTACTCAGATACTCAGAATATACTGAAAGTTACTTTTACAGTAAGTAGGTGCAATACGTTTTTTCTACGGTAAACTGTAATACCTACTATATAAAACAGAAAACAATATCACTGAAACTTCTCGGGTCATAATAAATTGCAAAAGATGGATTGGATAAATGCAAGCATTTTTATACTATTTACAACAATCGACCATCGTGCGTCTCGCTCGCGCAAAATGAGGGTATCATTTTTGAAGATATAATAATACCGAATGAACTTATAAAAAATCGTCGTTTGCGTTAATAATTTCTAAAACAATATTTTTATTTATGAAAACTAACTTGAATCAAATTGAAATGTCGAATATTTGTGATGTTGTTTTCTAGTTGTAAAGGGTTCGTAGTTGACTACGGAACCCTAAAAAGAAAACTGTTTTTAGGGTTCCGTACCTCTATAGGAAAAAACGGAACCCTTATAGGATCACTTTGTTGTCCGTCTGTCCGTCTGTCCGTCCGTCGGGTGTCAAGACCTTTCTCTCGGGAACGCGTGAAGGTATCGAGTTGAAATTAAAACCCTAAACGCAGATCCATAGTATCTTGCTGCAGAAAGAAAAATAAAGTTTCTAAGTTTTCTTTAAAAAAAGTTAGCCGAATATATTGTAAATCACGCACATTTCGACACTCACAAGGGAATCAAAACCTATGGGGTAGTTTCCGTTGACCTAGAACAATGAAATTTGCCAAGAAGCATTGTGTTAGAGTTCACATATAGAAAATTGGACGTTTTAAATTTAATCTCAAAAAAATAGTGTCTTTATGCAAGGAATGAAGGTCCAAATTTTAAAGTGAATTAACCGTATCTTGTGGGGTATCATATAAAAGAGCTTCAGTAGCATAAGCTAAAACAGGTTTTTTAATATTTTTACGATGTATATTTTTATTTTATCGGTTTATGAAGGTTTTTTTTTTTTTTTTTTTTTTGTTTCAATCTTGCAATCAGTCATTTCAGACTATAAGCAGATGAGATGTGTGCTGTTTGGCATGTAAGGTGCAATTCCCAGCGGAGCTAGTCCTTCCTTAATAATTTATGATTAATGTATTAATCTTGGTCGAATATATCCCGTCGCTTCTTAAGGCGTCGCATAACTTCAGGGATAGTGAGTTGTCCCGCTAGCGGGTTCGGGTGTTTTTCCAGTCTGAATTTATGATTCGCTCCAAGACTGTCTATTTCTTCTATTACCATTGGCATGTTGAGATTTTCATGGAACTCTGTTATTCTGATGAACCAAGGCGCGTTTGATATTTGTTTTAAGATGTAGTTTTGTACTCTTTGGATGATCATTATATTTGAGGCGCTAGCTGTACCCCACAACTGTATGCCATAAGTCCAAATTGGTTTTAAAATCGATTTGTAAACAAGTAACTTGTTGTCAATTGAAAGTTTTGAGTTACGTCCCAGTAGCCAGTAGAGGCCCTTGTATTTTAAGTTGATTTCATCTCGTTTTGTTTGAATATGTTTCTGCCAAGTAAGTCTACGGTCCAGGTGCATTCCCAGGTACCTTACTGTATTTTGGTGTATAATGAAGGAAAATATAAAAAATATATATGATTTCCCCTCCTTATCTACTAGTTTGTACGGAACCCTCGGTGGGCGGGTCTGGCACCTAGTATTATTTGTGGTAGGTACTTGCTTTGTTCATGCCAAACGAAGCTCCGTAGTATACTTCGAGTGAGGAATATCACGCATCGCACATTGCGTGGTCGGATCGAAGTCGTTTTGACGTACCTTATGTACATGTTTTCATATAAAATTCACAGCCATATTTACAACACAACCCGATTTTTGGCAGACACGATATTAAATTTCATTATTACAAAACTATACAACATTTTTACACAGCAAATATAAAAACGAATGTATCGCAAAGGCTCTATTCAGTGTTACCCGCCATAAAAATGAACACCCAAGTTTCGGGTAAGAAAATCCCGGTGACCACATGTGTGCATAAACTCCGAGGTGTATTTCCCGAAATGTTGCTATTTACACAAAAAGGTTGGCGCATAAAGAAATTTCGCGCCATTTGTAAACAAACGCTCCGCGAGTTTTCGTCGGGTAATTCGCATAAAAACGCATGAGGTACTGTTCTACCCTTTTTTGTGTCAGTATTAAAAATGGCAATGTGATCAAATAAATTTTTAGCCCCGAGGTGGATGGGTTTTGGACTCCTTTATGTTTGAATGTAGAACTATGTGAATTTTATTTCTAAATGTAAGTTACATTATAATAAATGGCTATGTGTGTGTCGTACCACGAGCAATGTAGGGTTCCGTAGTAGCACATCATAATGTATGTGAACTTTTAACAGGGTGTCTTGTTTGATAATATGAACGTACGAATTTTATTAAATGAAATTCTCATTTCTTACTTCGCTAAATTATTTTTTTAAGTTGATCGGTATTTGTAAAGCCTGCCGTGACAGTTTCCTTTTCAATTCCTTCATATATATGCTACTTCCACATTTTTTTTCATATTATATCCAACTTCTACCATTTAGTTGGTGGACACTTGACTCTAACAAAAATTATCAGTTTAATGCTTAATATTTCGCACACGGATCCCTAAATCACAATATAATTTTTGCACACTCCTATTTTACCAACGATAACCCACACGATGAAGTAGATGAAAAAAAAAGTATTCATCCCCACTTTAGGTGTACAGGTAATAAAAAAAAAACATTTTTTTTCGATATTTTATTCTAATTTGATGCAAGCCGAATTACAGCTTTCTAGTATTTGAGCAAAGCCGCGGACGGACAGACGGACATGGCGAAACTTTAAGGGTTACTATGGAACCCTATAAAAGCAAAAGAAATATTTTTGTCTTCTCGCCAATTTGTTTTCGGCTAAACGTCTAAACACAGCATCAGAAGTTTATCACAGAGGTAGCAGAGCTCAGGAGAAAGAAATAAACTACATAATTTCATCATCATCGCTATTATTACCCGACTACGTAAGATGGAGGGTAATGATTTTCGAGTGTAGGCATATACAATAATATTGCTTGCGAGCAGTCGTCCCGCGGCGCGCGGCGCGGCGGCGTCGTACATAAGTACTTCTTGCTTACGTACATGAAAACACCGCGCTCAAAAAGTGTGGGCCGAGGTAACGTAAAATATCTAAAGATCTGAGAAAGCCTTGCCTTAATTTCTCTTGATCGAAAATTTTATGGTGTGTACAATAAAGAGTTTATTATGCATCTATTCTATATTATCATGTTTCTTAAATATACAATGGTATTCTAAATACTACTAAAATTATATGCTCTCCACAAATAAATAATAATTAATGTTTACTTATGTCACTAACATCTAAATATATTGCCAAAGTACATACTGCTCTCCCCCAGTGAAATTCTCTCCCCCTCTCGAGTCAACTTTAATCCAGCGTCAGGGTTCAGGGCTTCGGTCAATAAGGTGTGATTTTTCACCGCTTCCATCAAGCCATGCTTGACCGGGCGCGGCTAGGAGCCAGTTATGAAAACCTTTGACCGGCCATTTTTTCACGGCCCGAGGCATTTTTATAAAGTAGAAGAAATAAGTTGGTATATCAATCACTGGAAATGTTATTCGGGCTTATTCGTAAATGTGATGCTGACCATGAGGCGAACAATTTTTCGTTTAGTTCAACTCTTTATATGTTTTTTTTCTTTTACTACAACTTCTCCCGCTTTAACTCTTTCTCGTCAGCCAACGGACGCAGACTAATGGGTACAATATGCCCCTACAAAAAACTCGGCATCCTCAATAAGGTTTGGCAATACTTCTCACCGGAACAGCTGCTTCACTTACAAGAACAAGTCCGATTTTACTTGTGGTTCGATCGTGTATGCAAATAAAGCTGAAAAAGTTTTTTAATCATCAAATCTCCCCGCTGGTAGTAAAGCTTTTTGGTCCTTAGCTAAATCGGTCGAAGCGAACTTCTGCCGTTCTTCACTTCCTCCACTGCTGAAACCTGATGGAACGCTGGCTCATACCGCCGAAGAAAAGGCTAACTTATTTGCCTCTCTTTTTGCGGAATCTTCGCGACTGGACTCTGGTAATGCGGTACCTCCAACTTCACCTGGTAGCTCGACATTCATGTCTGATTTTCGTATTCGCCAAACGGAGGTTCGCAAAACGCTACGCAGTCTTGACGTGAACAAAGCTAGTGGCCCTGACGGTATCCCAGCCATAGTTCTGAGGACATGTGCGTCCGAGTTGACTCCTGTACTGACACGTCTCTTTCGTCTTTCTTTCGAAACTGGTCAAGTGCCTAAGTCGTGGAAGCTTGCAAACGTGCAACCTGTGCCCAAAAAAGGTAGTCGTGCCGACCCTTCTAACTACAGGCCTATCTCGGTCACTTCCATTCTCTGTAAGACAATGGAACGTTTCCTTAACAACAGGCTCTTGGCGTACCTAGAATCGAATGACCTCCTCAGTGACCGGCAATATGGCTTCCGCCGGAACCGGTCTACTGGAGATCTTCTAGCGTACGTCACTCACATCTGGAGTGAAGTCATCGAGAAACATGGGGAGGCGCTTGCTGTCTCTCTCGACATCTCGAAGGCTTTTGACAGGGTCTGGCATGATAGCCTTATTGCCAAGCTTTCTGCGTTCGGTTTGCCAACCGGATTCGTTGCCTGGATAGCGGACTTCTTGAGGGAACGTTGGATACAAGTAGTCATTGATGGCTGCTCGTCTGTTCGAATGGGTATAAATGCCGGTGTTCCCCAGGGATCTGTGCTCTCTGCGACACTTTTCTTGCTGCACATCAACGGACTGCTGAAGCCCGGTATCTTTGGGTACGCAGATGACAGCACTGTTGTAGAGAGCTACGTGTCCGGTCCACGGGCTAGTGGACCTGAAATCCAGTCTTTAAGAGAGGCTATGGTCGAGCGCTTGAATCTGTCACTTAAGGCAGTCTCCGATTGGGGTGATGCCAATCTTGTCAGATTCAATGCAGCTAAGACCCAGGCGTGTCTATTCTCCGCCAAAAGGAGCCCCTTCAAACTGGCTCCTACTTTCCGAGATGAGTCGGTGCCGGTAACAGACCGCCTTGAGCTCTTGGGTGTTTCTCTAACATCAACCCTCAATTTTGGCTCCTATATTGAGTCTAAAGGTCAACTAGCTGCCAAAAAGCTGAGTATCATTTCGAAGGTGCGCCGGTACTTCACGCCGGAACAGTTGCTCACACTTTACCAAGCACAAGTTCGGTCGTGCATGGAGTATTGTTCGCATCTTTGGGATGGATCGGCGAAATACCAACTCCAGGCGTTGGAATCTATAGAGAAACGTGCCCGGAAGCTAATTGGCGACGAATCCCTCGTAAAAGCTAGGCTTCAAAGCTTGGAACATCGTCGCGAGGTTGCTAGGTTGTCGGTTTTTACCGGATCCATTTCGGTGAGTGTGCATCTGATCTGCATGATCTAATTCCTTCTAGCCCTTTTTTCTATAGGACGGTTAGAAACACGAAAAAGCGTCACCGTTTCATGGTGGATATCCCAAGAACGCGAACGAAACGCTTTAGTTCCACTTTCATCGTGCGAACTGCTAGAATGTGGAATGCGCTTCCTGAGTGGGTCTTTCCCGATAGATATAATCTGGGTGTCTTTAAATCGCGAGTGAATTGGTTTCTTCTAGGTAAGCGCGCTCCATCGTAGACCGCAACGTCGCTTAACATCAGGCGAGTTGGCGGTCAAGCGCGAACCTATATCTACATAAAAAAAAAAAAAAAAAACATCTCAGCCACAAAAATGCCACTGCTTGACATAAACCCCCCCATTGATTTCCAAAAAGATCGGCTGGAAGCAGCGTGCGTCCAGCGTCTTCCTGCCACATATATAATTTTATAATTATATAGTATATTATAAAGTGTGTATGAAATCTTCTGTCCACCTTGTGGCTGGTCTTCCTACACTGTGCTTTCCGGTGCATGGTCTTGAGAAATTTTCGACCGCATCGGATATCAATTCTACGTGCTATGTCCATGCCCACTGCCACTTCAACTTGCTAATCGGCTGTGCTATGTCAGTGATTTTCTTTCGTCTACGGATCTCTTCATTTTTGATTCGATCTCACAGAGACCCCGACGATAGCAACCGACCCTCTTTATGCCGACAAAAAGGTATTTTACATCACTTCTATTCTAGGCAAATGTATAAAGACTAATCTAAAATTCTTTTTAAAAAAGAAAACGTTGAATAATTGAACAGCGGAGCTCCAACCCCAAATGACGGTAGGTTCTGTGTAATGAATTTATCTAGATCAAGCCCCAATCTGTACTCTCATTCCATTTAACAAGATCCACTCAAATATTGCAACATAAATCTCGAAATACTGGAATCCAATCAGTGTAGAGCAAAACTCACGATTTTATACTGGTCGACGTTTTAATATATACTGGTCGACGTTTTATTTTATACTGGTCGACGTTTTAATTTATAACGCTCTAATAAATTTACATACGAAATGCAGAGGTTCTTGATATTTGACGCGGAAATGTTGCAACGAATTCGTATTTACGGTTGATCTGGTTGGTATCTCATAGATGCGCTGAAACGTTAGCTAATTTAGCTATGTAGGTATTTTAATTTTATAACTTAGAGAAAGGGGCGGAGCGGGAAGACACCTGAGAAGAGACGGGCAACTCGCACTTTGCCGATTTTAGGTTGTGTGGTAGTGTGGTCATGGCCTGGTGGCCGTGACCATACCCTTTTTTGAGGGCTGGATCTGCGCCTGGTTGTGTTACGAACGTTAAGAAATAATATTATCGATATTTGTTATGCATTATTATGTACTTACTGATTTGTCCTAAAACATTCAGGAGATGTAAACTAATAAAAATGTATAACAAGAGACCCCGGCTTATACAACATGTTTTTATATTTTTTACAAGCAAATTTAAAAATCCTTGACTATTTATAATACTCATCGTCGGTACTTCAGTATTAGCGCCATCTATCAAAGAAGAGCGAAACAATTTTGTACATACGTTCACATATCCAGTTTGTAAAACCATTTACTCTAATACACAATGACAAGCACTATATAATTCAAAGCTATTCCGCTAGATGGCAATAATGAGATTTATTAAAATGTAAGATAATAAAACGCTGGCTTTGATTCAAATAAAATTATTGGTTTAATATAATAATGACTATCTAATAATTTTACTAATAATTTAAAGCCGTATTTTTTTTTATTATCTACCTACTATTACATAATTACTATAACTAACTGAACTTTCAATATGGACATTAGGATATGGGACAAATCGATTCATCAGAACTTGGCTCTTGACAATGCCATCATTTCCGTGAAAGGAAACAATTATTAAGATTAAGTATGATTCAGTATAAAAATTGGCTTAATTTGAACACTTTTCTGCAAAATAGAATGTTGCGACCGTGACAGGACTCGAACCTGCAATCTTCGGATCCGAAGTCCGACGCCTTATCCATTAGGCCACACGGTCATTGAATGTTTGTTCGAAAATAAATAATATACTCTACATTTTATCGATCGTAAAATAATATGTGGATTATTTGAGTTTGAAAAGGAAGATTGAAGAATCTTAAAATAACTTTATCACGATTGGTTTCACCGAGTTGGTGAAATATATAGATTATTATAGACCATAATATACTAGCATTTATTAGATTGAGAGATTTGTAAGTTTTTAATTAGATGTACTAAGTATGACAAAGATGAGAGTATGTATAATTGTATAACAACAAGTGTGTATAATTAATTTCAACTCTCAAATGCGTTATCCGTCATCATAATATGATGCTATTAATTACCGTATAATTATAGTTTAAGAAATGAAGCAACCGACTTCAAAATACGCAATTTCGTTAACCTGGATGACATTTTTCCAGTTATTTTGTTATAAAACGAAAGTACTAAACCGATTTTGATAAAATTTGTGTGGGACTACCTCTGAGGTATTACATACGAATCAAAAAAATGAAAATCATCAAAATCAATTCATAATTGACGTAGTAATCGGTGAACAAACATACTTACTTATTAAAAACATAGAGTCGAATTGAGAACCTCCTTTTTGGAAGTCGGTTAATAATATGGCGTGTATTACATAAAAATAATCTTCTTTACAGGATTCTAAAATTCGAAAGACAACCTGGGTATTCCAATTATTGGTATTTTATAAATATTTTAGTTACATAATTATTAATCTTATTATCTTTACTCTATTGTATATTACCTAACTATTTATTTAATCTATTTTCTATTTTATTAAATTTAATTAAAGGCCGTAAAATCTAATCTAAATAAATCACATCAATATAAACCCGTTCAAGTAAGGACTTGAGGTAAGTAATATAAAAAATGCATACATTACCTACATTAGGTACATTTGGATACATTCACCCTAAAAACCACCATTCACCTTCCTTATGCAGTCGGGTATAGCCTACTGGGTCAAAATTCATATAAATACAATAGTGTACCAAGCACAAAAGATAAAAGGCAGAAAACAACATATTTATTGAGTAGGTTACAGGTAGTATTAGTACCTACCTACTCAATAAATATAGTAAATAGTTGTATAGTATGTAATAGTAGTATAGTATAAGCGTATATAATATATGTATTGGTTATGTAGGTATGCTTAGAAAAATATTCTGCAGCTAATGACTAGACTTTGATCTTAGCCAAAAGGCCGAGAAGTGATAGTTAAATGACTAGCTACGAAAATTTTAAGACACATATATTTGTAAAAGTGCCACCTAGTGGATTTGTTGAATACTATTTTTATATTCGTATGTGAAACCAAAGAGGATGAAATACTATGAAGTAAGTATTAGTAATGTATGTTTTAAACTACTTAACACAGATGGCGCATACTCGTAAGAATATGTTTTTGAAAGAGTACAGATAGATGGCGCTGATTGTAATTCTTGTAGTGTGTTTTCAAGTAATCTTTTAATAAAATTAATCCCGCTACGTATAAGCGGCTGAACCATGTTTAATGAAACATAGCTAAAATCAACCTTGATCTAATCCTCATTCAAATAATAAACTAGCTCAAAATCAGTATGTATATTTCTATATTATGTACTTACCTACCTCCTACAGCCTAAACGGCTTGACCGATTTTGATGTGACAGGTGTCGTTAGATTCGTCGTCACGCCCTTAGTGTGATTGGCCATAATTTTTGGAATAATAATAACACAACTCTTGCAAACATAAAAAATATGATTTTTTCTAAGGTTTTCCCGGTAGTTTCTCTTTGAAACGTCAGGTCATAATATTAAGTAAAATAAGAATTATTCTAAATGCGCATTTGTAACCTTTTAAAGCGATTTTATGCATACTTTCTCACAAAAAACTTGCACTCAACAGCGTATCCACCGTATCGAAATCGTTACCACTGCAAAAACCGCTTTTCTGCAGTCGGGTATTTTGTTTTACTTTTAACTTCTTATAACAAAGTAACTAGAAAAAAATCGGACAAGTGCGAGTCAGACTCGCTCACCGAGGTTTCCGTACAAACTAAATAAAAGGGGGAAATCATATATTTTTTTTATATTTTCCTTTATAAACCGAAAAATGTACATCGTAAAAATATTTATCACATTCCTTGCTCACCACTCGGATCCGAGTAGGGGCTATAGTAGCGGCGCCTCCCACTCGGATCCGAGCGAGCGAACGTTTGAGGCAGCCCTCATTCCTTGCATAGAGACACTATTTTTTTGTGATTAAATAAAAAAAAACAGTTTTCGGATTTTTTCCTATATTATGTGTGCTCTAACACAATGCTTCTTGCCAAATTTCAGAGTTCTAGGTCAACAGGAAATACCCCATAGGTTTTGATTCCCTTGTGAGTGTCGAAATGTGCGTTTTTTACGACATATTCGTCTGTAACTTTTTTTTACGAAACCTGAGTTTTTTTTTCTTTCTGCAGCAAGATACTATGGATCTGCGTTTGGTTTTAATTTCAAATCGATACCTTCACGCGTTCCCGAGATAAAGGTCTTGACACCCGGACAGACGGACGGACAGGACGGACAACAAAGTGATCCTATAAGGGTTCCGTTTTTTCCTATTGAGGTACGGAACCCTAAAAATGTGTCATATTAATAAACGAAATTATCTTCGTAGGTACATACCTATTTTGGAGTCGGTATAATAATTATAATTGTTAATTTGACGACCAACTTCCAAAAAAAAATATTTAAAAAAAAAAAAAAAATTATAATATCACAAAAATATTATCAGTAAGTACCTACCTCCATAGGGGCCATTCATTTATTACGTAGTCCCCCCCCCCCCCATGTAAGAAAAAATAAGAATAGGCCGACCCCCTCCCCCCCTGTGTAATATTAATTACGTAAGAATCTAAAGGAAAAAATGAATACACGTTTGGTTTATTGTAATGTTTATTTATCAATGAAACATTTTTTAGGAATGTTTAGTTGTATTAATATATACTTACACATCGACACTCGCGCGGTTCCCGCGCTTTTTCCAAGTATAATATTAACTTTGCGCATTTTTGTGACCTTACGTAAGAACTATCAAGACTCCCTCCCACCCCCTTGTAAGAAAAAATAAGACATGGTCGACCCCCCTCCCCCCCCCCCCAAATCGTCTTGCGTAATAAATGAATGGCCCGTACGAAACAATTCTTCGAAGAAAAGTCATCGCATCATCAAAATAGTAAATACTTAAGTAGTTAATATAAGTTTGATTTTCTATTTATGTTTTTTATTTTCTTTTGTATGTTCTTTTTTGCAATAAATTTATGTCTAAGTCTATTTTCCATTTCCAAAAATATCAAGAGGCGGGCTATATACTGCGGGCCAAAATCATTAGCCGGCCCTCGAAGCCGCGTCCCGCGAGCTCTGCACCACGCCAGCGCCTTAAGTGGCAATTTGTCGCTCCCAAGAAACACTCATGTTAGCCCCTTTACCACAGCTTGCGAACCAGTCACTACAGCCCCTTACTGCAGTTAGAGCCGGTCCACACGGCGCGTTGCGTCGGCGTTGCGGTTACGACCGCGTTGTAGTAACGCTGCGATGGCGCAGCGTCCGTGTGTGTGGCCGTCTATGCGTTAAAATATTTGCGTTGCAACGACGCAACACAACGCAACGCGCCGTGTGGACTGGCTGTTATGGTAGCTAGGACGTGTGATTACGAATGAGATTTCTTGGCCAGTTTACTGAGGGTATAAAATACAACCTTGCAATACTAAATAGAATAATAATCTAGTTCTCATTCGATGGTTGAAATGGCATTTCTTTCTGAGCGCTACCGTGGGTCGGATGACACGTTAAATTGTAGGTCCCGGTTGATTTCTCTTCAAAAAACAGCAATCGTCAAGCTAGGCCACAGGCATTCCGGCGGCTTAATAACTCTGACACTAAGGCTGGCCACTCAGTCTACACAAACTTACGTAATGGTTGAAGTTAGATCTTAAGAGCCAGTAGTCCGACCATCGTCCGTCTCGCTCGCACCCACCTACATATTTGAAGATATGAAATTACTGAATGAACATATAAAAATATCGTCGTTTGTAAAACTAGAAAACAACATCACAAATAATCGACAAAAAATTCAATTAGATCCAAGTTAATTTTCATAAATAAAAATCATTTTTTGAAATTAAGTATTAACGCAAAAAATATTTTTATGTATGAAAATTGACTTTGATCAAATTGAATTTTTTGTCGAATATATGCGTTGTTGTTTTCTAGTTTTACAAGCGACGATATTTTTATAAGCTCATTCAGTAATTTTATATCTTAAAAAATTTGGGTATGTGCGAGCAAGACGGACGATGGTCGGACTAATAGATTTAGATCGAATAGAAAATAAGTTCAAAACTAAAGCCCGACTAAGTACTTACTGTTTAATCATGAACAATCAATGAAAAATAATGTATTAAGTATTTTGGGATTTATTTATTTATTTTATACTTACATACACCGATCAAAAAACATAATATAATGGACAGGGCACATACCTATTATAGTACGCAGAACAGATGATCTAAAAATGGGGCCGAAAAGTTCTCGAGTGAAGACCACGCACCGGCAAGCACAGCGTAGGAAGACCAGCCACGAGATGGACTAAAGACCTCATAAGTGGCAGAAGGACGGATGAAGGCGGTCTTTTTGGAAAAAATTGGGTGCGGGAGACCTATGTCCAGCAGTGGACTTCTATTATACATATTTTTGTGAAAAAAAAAGTAGTTTTAAGTGGCTGTAAGTAAGGTTTTTCTGTGTTGTTATTCTAAGATTTTCGCTATTATTACTCATTATGTAAAATACATGCGATAAATTCGTTAAAATTTATTTCATTTCAATTGTTGGTTTTGCTAATTAAAATATCCAAACTAAATCTTCATACCTAGTAACTAGACTATTACCCCTCCCCTTTATCGATGTATTTATATCGCGCGTCAATAGACGCCGCAGCGGCTTCCACCATCTGTCCCACAAAAAGCACATCTCCGTAAAAAGTGAAGTGGCCAGACTACTGGTAATAGCGTGTAGCGTTTTTTTGGTACATTCTTAAGCCGCGGGTGGTCGTTCAAGACGCGCGTCATGTGACCAATCACAGGGCCGTGTGAGAGATGAAACAAAGCCGCCTTTGTCGTGGGCGGGGCTTGCTTTGTGCGGGACAATGGGAAGATAGCGGGGCCCTTTGTCCCCTTTGTGTGGGCTATTGTGCGCCTATTGTCGGGTGGGGACGCCTTCCGAGGTGTGGCTAGCTGAAAATCCTTGTTTTTACACGATGAGTGATTGGCGAGGGCTGTGCTGGATGTCTATGTGTTTCAGAGGTGCTGGGACATAAGTTGTCTTTAGGACGTACCTGTTGACTGATAAATATATGAGCGTTTTAGCGTAGGTACTCTATCAGTCATTACTGACTAATTTTTAACCCCCGATCCAAAATGAGGGGTGTTATAAGTTTGACGTGTGTATCTGTGTATCTGTGTGTGTGTCTGCGGCATCGTATCTCTGAAATCCTCCATCTTCCATCGAGGTTTTATTTTGATTTACTTACTTAGTTAAGTATTTTATTTAAATGATTGGATTTTATAGAGTGTGTTCTTAACTATGTTGGATCAAAATCCGTTCAGCCGGTTATTTATTGTCGAGTATTTTTGTGTTTTATAGATTTTTTTATGATATAGATATATTAGTTAGATTTATTATGTTAAGCTACGATGTGGCCGAGGATGGAGCTCGTCGATCTAGAAGATCTATTCACTCTAGCCTTGCAAATTGCAAGTTGTACCTACATACTTACTTGGTTCTAACAACAAGGTAATTGAAAACAAAGAAAGCGGCAGGGAATTCC
Source organism: Lycia hirtaria (assembly GCA_947563715.1). Taxonomy (NCBI): domain Eukaryota; kingdom Metazoa; phylum Arthropoda; class Insecta; order Lepidoptera; family Geometridae; genus Lycia; species Lycia hirtaria. The sequence continues at coordinate 44,064,705 of OX387379.1, forward strand.
ACTCCTATGCATTAGGTACTTAAGTACTTAGTACTTCATCTTCATCAGCCTACTTTAGTCCACAGCTGGACATAGGCCTCTCCCATTGAACGCCATTCAGCACGATCCCTGCAGCTTTCCGTTTCTAGCCACTAGATAGACTAGACCAGTACTAGATGGTAATAAAAACTTTAAAAAAAAATAACATACTTACAGACCGAATTGATAACCTCCTTCTTTTTGGAAGTCGGTTAATTACTTTAAAAAAAAACTAAAAAATACGCAATTCGTTTACTCTGATGAAATTTATTTATTTAAGTATACCTATTGTTGTAAAAACCAAAGCACTAAACCGATTTTCATAAAATTTATAAGGGACCACCTCTGAGATATTAACCTACCGACCAAAAAAACACATTACAATCAATTCACAATTGGCGGATTAAGTAATCGGTGAACTAACATACAAAAAAAAACATACAGTCGAATAAAGAACCTTCTCCTTTTTGGAAGTCTGTTCAAACGTGATGCTTATTAACAGCTTTTGATGGCAGCGAATATGTAGGTAAAGACGATTTAAAGGTAGGATATTGTATATTATCTATAGTTTATTGGATGTTGGATATTATAGGTACCTAAATCGTCTTTAGTAGTTACCTACATCAATCATATATGAACCAATACAACTAATAATTGTATTTAAATCACAAAACAAGCAAGTATGAACCTCACACAACACACGGGCAACCAAATAAAACGGCACAATGCCCGCGTCAGCCAGACTATGTTATCGATCCTGAGTACCGGCAAGTACCGTACGGAGTATGGAGTAAGGAGTACGGGACGACGCACGCGAACCAAATACTTACGAGCTTTCCTTACAATCGACCTGATTTCGGCTCACAGCGGAAATGTAACGTGCATCTATGTACTTTGAATCGTTGTGCATTATTTCAACCGACTTCAAAAAAGGAGGAGGTTCTCAATTCGACTGTATTTTTATGTTTTTTTTTGTATGCTATTTACCTCATAACTTTCGACTGGGTGAACCGATTTCGATAATTATTTTTTTATTTGAAAACTGGTGTTTCCCGTGTGGTCCGATTTCAATTTGGTCCAGTTCTGACAATGACATCTGACAAGTCGGTTGCTTCAGTTTTTTTTAACTATAACCGACTTCATAAAAATTATAGTTTAAAAACTGAAGCGGCCGACTTCAAAATATGCGCTTTCGTTTGCTTAGATGACATTTTTCCATTTTATTCCCGTTATTTTGTTATAAAATTAAAGTACTCAATCGATTTAGATAAAATTTATATGGGACCACCTCTGAGGACCACCTCTGAATTACCTACCAAACAAAAAAGAATCATCAAAATCATGTTATACTTAATTGGCGGAATAAGTATCTAATCGTGTAACAAAGATAAAAAAATACAGTCGAATTGAGAACTTCCTTCTTTTTGGAAGTGATTTTTAGGGTTCCGTACCTCAAAAGAAAGAAAACGGAACCCTTATAGGATCACTTTGTTGTCTGTCAAGACGAAGGGAATCAAAACCTATGGGGTATTTCCCGTTGACCTATAACTTTGAAATTTGGCAAGAAGCATTGTCATTAGGTAAGTAGGTACACATAAAGGGTAAGGGAGAGTTTCCGAAAACTGTAAATTTTTATTTAATCAGACAAAATCAGTCGAATATGTCAAAAAAACGCATAAGTATTTCGACACTCGCAAGGGAATCAAACCTATGAGGTAGGTACTTCCCGTTGACCTATGACTTTGAAATTTGGCAAGAAGCAACATAGGTATGACAACATATACTAGTACATAAAATACATATAAACAAAATTCCGAAAATTGTACATTTTTTATTTAGTCACATAAAATAGGGTCTTTATGCAAGATAGGAGGGTCTAAATTTTAAAGTGCTTTAACCGTATCATGTGGGGTATTAGATGAAAGAGCTTATTAGCACAAGCTAAAACAGGTTCTTAAATATTTTTACGATGTAGATATATTTTTCGATTTATGAAAACAAAAAAAAAAAAAAATCCCCCTTTTAGGTATTTACTTACTAGTTTGTTCGGAACCCTCGGTGGGCGAGTCTCTCTTACTCTTTTCCGGTTTTTCTAAAGAATGTTCAAAATCTTTTACAGTGATTTTACGCATACTTTCTTACAAAAAAGTTACACTCAACAGCGTATCAAGCGTAACGTAATTGTAAATTAAACTACAAAAACTGTTTTTCTGCAGTCGGGTATTTTGTTTTTTTATTTAAAAGTTTAAACCATGGTTTATTATTTTAGGTATGCCTACAACTTTAAAGATGCACAATTTTAATTTCATTTTCAGCAAAAAAAAAAACTTGGTTTTTGGGTTATGCTTGACCACTGATTCGCCTTAATTATGTCAAGCGACTATTGCAGTCGATGGAGCACGCTTGCCTAGAACAAGCCTATTTTACTCGCGATTTGAAGACACCCAGATTAATATACGGAAAGATGGATTCAAAAAGAGAATTCCATATTTGACAATTTGAAAGAAATAATTCATCCTCTCTTTACGTGTCTGGAGTAATTTTCACTTTTCTAATTACACCTGCTAAGTAATTTTTTGATACATTTGTAATTTGGTATTAGATTTGGCAAACTTTCATGACAACAGAGCTTCGTAAAGTTACATTTTGAATCTTGGAATTTTCAAAGCTAGACTGGATAGATATCTTCTAGATCGACTAGCTCCATCTTCGACCACACCGTCGCTTAACATCAGGCAAGTTGGTGGTTAATCGTAGATCTAACTTGTATAAAAAAAAACTATTGGCGAAGTACCAAAGAGTTTAGTATTAAGTAAATTGTGTAAGCCATGGAAGGCAAGGCAGGTCCCGTTTCCCTCAATTTTTATAATATTTTGAATAAATCCATCGAACAGCAATTAGGTTGGGAGCGAGCTATTGTCGCGAGGGAAACTTTGATTGGCTGCGACCTCTAGAATACAAGCCAATTATTTATCGAACTGAACGCGATTCAACGCGGCTATCGCTGAGTAGAGGATTTTAACAGAGAAACAACTTTTTGATTTGGAGCTTTATTTTGTGGGTATTGAATGAGACTGACTCGTCACGCTCGTTCGGGTAAAGTTGGCTTCATACGACTAAGGGAGCGAGATAAGGGAGCGAGAGATATACCTATAGTTAACGCTTCACTGCTATACTGCTATTTCGTAATTAACTTCGCCTTGATGAAGTTTGCACTTCGCTTAACATCAGGCGAGTTGGTGGTCAATTGTAAATCTAACATAAAAAAGTTTATTTACGAACGTAAGCCCTATTTATATCAGACATGGCGTATGAAATATTTTTTTTATAATATAAATAGAAAAATTAGGTCTCTGACAAACTAAAAATTGCTCTGAGAATTTGGTCAACAATCAGCCATATTATAATTTCAATAACGTCATATAACTTAGGTATGTTGTCGGGACCATATTTACAATTCAATCATAGTTCATAACACATTCCTTTCTTGGTCCTAGTCAGACCAAAATGTACAGTCCATAAAGCTATATCTATGTAGGAATTGATTGCTATCACTATGTTGTTGTTAATGCATCTATAGCGGTCACTGACGTCAGCATTTCGCATATATATAATTAGAACTAATAGATAATAGATTGTAGAATGATATTTATTTATTTATTTCATTGTTACACCAACAAAGCCACCACCAAGACAAATCAAATAAAAATAAGGTACAAAAGTGAGATATACATAATGAGTGATACTTCAATTACAGGTATAAACTACATGCAAGAATTTATACATATACATAGTACAATAATATAATACATACAATAAGTTTATGATAGTAGTTTTTTTTATGATATATATACATACAATAAGTGGAGAACCACAACGCGTATATAGCAAAATGTGTCTAGAAACTATGTTAGAACTGTAGCGCGCGGTTGGAGTTGTTTCTCTGTAGTTTCCTCCGCGGTTGTATTGTAGATGGCCGGCGTCACAGGCAGGCAGGACTCAATAGGCCAATAATTAAAACCGCTTGGAGATCGCCTTCTCAGAGAAGCATTTTAATTAATTGAATTGTTTTAGTTATGATCGGTGCGCGCGCGACGTGTTTGTTTGATTGTTTCCGAACTCTCAACGAGTTGCCTGGAGGAAGCTGGTTTTACTCTCCAATGCAGTGTTTTAATTGACAGGTTAAATTTACGTTCGATATCAAGCAAGTAGATAAGACAAAAATATGGCTTGAGATTATGTTGAAACATAGCGAACGCTTTCGATCAAAGCCTCGTTCAAAACAAAAAACCGGACAAGTGCGAGTCAGACTCGCCCACCGAGGGTTCCATACAAACTAGTAGATAAAAGGGGAAATCATATATTTTTTATATTTTCCTTCATAAAACGAAAAATATACATCGTAAAAATATTTAAAAACCTGTCTTAGCTTATGCTATTGAAGCTCTTTCATGTGATACCCCACATGATACGGTTAATTCACTTTAAAATTTGGACCTCAATTCCTTGCATAAAGACACAATTTTTTGTGATTTAATTAAAAATAACCAGTTTTCGGATTTTTCCCTATATATGTACTTTAACACAATGCTTCTTGCCAAATTTCATTGTTCTAGGTCAACGGGAAGTAGGTACCCTATAGATTTTTATTCCCTTGTGAGTGTCGAAATGTGCGTTTTTTACGATATATTCGGCTGTAACTTTTATTTACGAAAACTTAGAAATTTTAATTTTCTTTCTGAAGCAAGATACTATGGATCTGCGTATATGGTTTTAATTTCAACACAATACCTTCACGCGTTCCCGAGATAAAGGTCTTGACACCCGACGGACGGACAGACGGACAGACGGACAACAGTGATCCTATAAGGGTTCTGTTGTTTCCTATTGAGGTACGGAACCCTAAAAATAACCTATAGTTTAAAAAACTGGAAAAACCGACTTCAAAATACGCAAATTGTTTATTTGCAAGAAATATTTTCAGTTATTTTGTTATAAGAACCAAAGTATTGAACCGATTTTGATAAAATTTACATGGGACCACCTATGAGGCAAAAAAGAGTCATCAATGACAATTCATAATTGGTGGAGTAATAGCGTAACAAACATACAAAAATACATACTGCGCATCATATTTATATATACTATAAGCCTGCTTTGTAAATTGTTAAAATTGTTATGCTTTTGCCTCTTGCGATTTTTGCTCTAACCATTTTATGTTCTAAACATATAAGGCACATATTTTTTTGGAAAGTAGAATAGAATAGAATAACTTTATTGTACATCCATACAGAGTAATTTAAATATAGATAATAATCGGAGTTGAAAATACAACGGCGACCTTATCGCATAGAGCGAACAAAACCTGAAGGTGGGGTGAAGTAGCCTAGAACGACACCAATGTACTCCATGTATTAACCAAAATATTGTTACTTTCTGTTGTTTGTGCTATCAAATAAATAAGAAATACAGGCGAATTGAGAACCTCCTCCTTTTTTGAAGTCGGCTGAAAACAAATTTTATTATAGGCAGCCCAGTGCGTATTCCTTCTCATCAAAAGAATTCCAGTTGATTCTGTATAACTATAAGTAGTCTAACCCATTAGAGAGGTAATCTCTCTATTATTGCCGTGGTCCGTCCGATGGCCACTTGGCTTTACACCCTCGCAGGTCAAGAGGCAAGTCAAAGGGATGCCCCGATCCCTTGCGAAGAACACATCTGAAGAATTTTGGACAATTTTGACTGGGTTTTGTTGTGCGTTTTAAGTATTTGATCTGTGTTTTGCGGTTTAATTTTTAACCGACTTTAAGAATAAGCATTATTTTCATTCAGCAAAAAGGAAGCCCTTTTTCCGTAGAAAACAAGGAACCCATATAGTTTCGCCATGTCAGTCTATCTGTCTGTCCGTCCGAGCCTTTGCTCAAAGACTAAGGTTTTCCGTAGAAAACAAGGAACCCATATAGTTTCGCCATGTCAGTCTATCTGTCTGTCCGTCCGAGCCTTTGCTCAAAGACTAAGTTTTTCCGTAGATAACAAGGAACCCATATAGTTTCGCCATGTCAGTCTATCTGTCTGTCCGTCCGAGCCTTTGCTCAAAGACTAAGTTTTTCCGTAGATAACAAGGAACCCATATAGTTTCGCCATGTCAGTCTATCTGTCTCTCCGTCCGAGCCTTTGCTCAAAGACTAAGTTTTTCCGTAGAAAACAAGGAAACCATTTAGTTTCGCCATGTCAGTCTATCTGTCTGTCCGTCCGAGCCTTTGCTCAAAGACTAAGTTTTTCCGTAGATAACAAGGAACCCATATAGTTTCGCCATGTCAGTCTATCTGTCTGTCCGTCCGAGCCTTTGCTCAAAGACTAAGTTTTTCCGTAGATAACAAGGAACCCATATAGTTTCGCCATGTCAGTCTATCTGTCTCTCCGTCCGAGCCTTTGCTCAAAGACTAAGTTTTTCCGTAGAAAACAAGGAAACCATTTAGTTTCGCCATGTCAGTCTATCTGTCTCTCCGTCCGAGCCTTTGCTCAAAGACTAAGTTTTAGTACTAGATACTTAGCTGTAATTTGGTACAGATATGCATATTAGTTATACCGAGAAAGTAGAATAGAATTTTGAGATATCATTGGATAGGCAATCAAACACCATTGGAATGTGTCAAAACAATTTTCAAGCAATATGAAAAAAAAAACATGCTAGTAGAATATATGATGAAATTAAAAGAAAAACTAACAAGGCTAAGTAGACTTTACAAGTTATCGAGTTATAGTCGATCAAATTAAAATAATTACTTAATCAAGTCTAAATTAACTCATATGTCCGTTACATCAAACAAGATACCCTGTTTTGAGGGCACATAAATTGTGATATGTAACTGCGGAACCCTACATTGCGCATGGCGCAACACACACTTGGCCATTTATTTGTACTTCCAACGATAGCATTGCAGTGCATATTAAATAAAATACTCCTTTTAACAAAGTACACGTTTAACAGTTAACCCCAAGTTAGCAGACTGGCCCAAATCGCCCTAGAGCCCACAAAATCGATATAACCCTACAGGTTCCCTCGCAGGTGCATTGTGGGGACACAATAGCCCCCACACCCCACGCTACGGGGACACTACCCCCCTGTACCCCGTGCGTTGTTGCATGCTTTATTTGAATGTTATGAATGATTATGAATGTGAGTATGATGTGAGATGTGACGAAATAAGTGAGTATTAATAGAAAAACAAAATACCCGACTGCAAGTTTTTTTTTATTGTCTTAAGCTTGATCTTGATTGAATGTAGAGGTACGTTTTAAGCCGACTTCCTAAAAGGAGGTTTTAAATTTGTTGGAATCTTTTTTTATGTATGTTCCCCTGATTACTCAAAGACACCTGGACCGATTTGATGTAATCTTTTTTTGTTTGAAAGGGGTGGTCACATAGAAATTTTATCAAAATCGGTACAGTTTTTTTTTTAATCAAAATAACTGGAATAATATGTCATCGAAGTATACGAATTGCGTATTTAGAAGTCGGTTTTTTTACGGCGGCGTAAAATGTATAATTAGATAGATAGATAGATAAACTCTTTATTGTACACTATTAAACAAAAAACAAAACAGTTAGGTAAGTACTAGTAGGTACCTATGTATATTACCGTTTTTAGAAGAATTCTTTTAAAATCCCTTATTTATGTGAAAAGTCCGTAAACGAATATGGAATAGTGCTAATTATAACCGACTTCAAAATGGAGGAGGTTCTCAATATTACTGAATATTTCTTTTGTGTGTTTGTTACGCGATTGTTTCGATAATTATGAATTGATTTTAATTGTTCTTTATTATTTGATAAGTTATATTTCAGAGATGGTATACCTAAATTTTATCAAACTCGGTTCAATAATTTAAAAAAAAAGCTGGGAAAACTATGTCATCCAACTAAACGAAATTGCATTTATTTTGAAGTCGATTCTTTCAGTTTTTTAAACTATAAACTTGTACATTCAGGAATGGATTTTTGCCGCCATCTCTGTTTCCTGAGAACTACAATCTTGGAAGTTTCAAGGCTAGAGTGAATCTGAAAGATATCTTCTAGATCGACGAGCTCCATCCTCGGCCATACCGTCGCTTAACATCAGGCGAGTTGGTGTTCAATCGTTGATAAATCTTGCGTAAAAGAAACATACAAATACATATGAAGATACCTAATGTGTACCTACATAATTACGATATTATAACATATCTATATATAATACAAATATTATATACATAGCTACATATTTGAATGAACATTCTATATAAGTAATACTAAGCTTGCTTAATTAGATCAATTGAGTGTTAAGCGATTTAAGCCCACAGCAAGGTAAGCAAACTAACATAAGTTATTTTTACATAATCACCCTTTCCCACCCTCTTATTGATATAAAACTGATACTAACAACATACCACTCATCAATCTTCCAAAAAACTTTACAACCCATGAATGACCATAGACGCATAGACCATTTTCAAAAATGGCGGCAACTAAAAGATCATTGACAACACAATATATATATTTTTTTTGTAACAGGCAACCGTTCGTCTAATCATTGGGTGCAAGTTCACACACCTGCCCTTTTATTAGTGCAATACATTTTATAAATAAAAAAATCCTTTGAAAGACGAGGAAGTGATAAAAAGCTTCAGTTACTGACGTCGTAAAGTTGCGGCCGTTTTTGACTTTGTGTTTTTTGGTTTCATTCATAAAATTGGTGAAGGATGATGGTACCAATATGACACAGGTAGGTAGGTATCTATTATAAGTCATTGATCATCTTTTTTTTATCATTTCCATAGAGGAAAGAAGCGATATTCCGGAATTTGTTTTGTCTTTGGCTATTTTAAATAAAAACTACGGGTCACTCACGTCTGTTTTAAGCCTGTCTGTTTTTTTTCCGGCTTAAGACAGACGTGTGTGACCCGTAGTTTTTATTTAAAATGTGTGAAAACCACGTTAGTTTCCATAGTAAAAATTGTCTTTGACTACTTGAAAATGCTGAATAGTCAAACTGTCTAAGGCCAGAGTAATAGGAGAAAAAAATTCATCACACGCACGGTTGTAATCTTGCAACTAAATCCACAGCCTAAAGTTGATTTTATGTTTTTTTTTTTTTAAATTAACTAGGTAAAATAATGAGTAGAAATTTTGACTTTATTTTTATTACGTTTTCTCAAAAATGCTGAGTGGAAAACGGTCTAGAGCCAGAACTGAAACAAAACAAAAAACATTTACCTACTTATACGACACAACAAATTTTTCTTCTAATTTTAAAACGATAACTCTCATTGACTGAAAATGAAATCGTTTGGAAGAAAATAAACGTTCCTTATTTAAAATAAGTAGCACAATTCCTTTTATTTATTACTTTTTTGTAAAACACTAATCGTTAATGACACAAAAACCTTATTCAAGGCGATAGTGCTAAGGAATTCCACGGTCTCAGGGCGTTTTTTGATGTTTTACGCGTCCGTAGCTAAATGTCATTGTTAGATACTGAGATGAGTCAGCTTTTATTGGTTCAAGTGGTATTGTCGAGGAACAATGAACTCTTGGAAGAACCATCGGCTTGTAAGCGCGCTCGACACAGGGCGCGTAACCGAAATGATCGTGTGTTCCTAGCCTAGTATTTATGTAAAGAAAAATGTACTTAACATATTGCTGATTCCAAAACCATTTCGAGATTATTTGTCTCTAAACCATATTTATTTACTTTGGGCTCTTAAAATGATGATATGGTGCGATATTCTCACGAAAATATAAAAAATATTTGACCTTTAGTCGTCCTCTAAATGATGTCACAGAACCGCCTTTTTATCTGTGCCAAAAATAATTTAAAAAAGCTCCATTAAAAATATTTCTTCATTTCGTACAGCTTAGAACCAATATTTTTTTAGCATGCATTATTCTATTCAGACCAATTTGTGATATTATTTACCTAATGTTTTTTCTTTTTAAAAAAAATTTATAAATTACTACTGAACAAAATTCGAAATAATTGAAATTAGTCCTGTTAAATGACTCAATCTACTTACTAAATAGAATATGTAAAAAAAAATACAGAAAAACTTTACATACCCCATTAAGTACAAACATTTTAGTAATATGCTGTCAGAGGCTGGATACAATGTCGAGCGGAGTTAAATAACCCTCCTTAATTTTGAACTCTGTAAAAAAGTGTGCTTATCAATAATGCTTCAGATTTCTCAACTTTCAACTAACTTTATAAGAATACCTATGTATTTATTTCTTCCAGTCAGATAGTAATACATGTAGAATATGCAAATCTTTCTCCAAGTTTCACAGAAGACCTTAAACTAGTAACAAGAGCAATCATCAACACATGGAACTTCTCTGAAGGAAAGCGATGCAAGCGGGATCTGCCTCCACTCGTATTGGGTGCGGTGTCCACAGTTTAGAAATAACGTAAGACATTATTATCGACTTCAAAACGAAGCAGGTTAACAATTCACCTGCTTTTTTTATGTTTTTGTGTGTTTGGTACTACATAAATCCGTCATTTATAAACCGATTTGAAAAATAGTTATTTATTGTACTAGGCTGGAAAGCTGTATTTTACGTTCGAGTGTCTGACAGTTGAATCCAGAGCAAGCGAAGGATTCTAGTGTAGAACCCTGAGCGTAGCGATGGATTCAAGAAGACACGAGATAAAATAACTTTACAGCCGAGTGCAATACAAAAAAAAAATCATCTTAACATAGCGAGGAAATTTTTTAGTTAACCTATTTTCTTTAGCAGAAAGATCTGTTCAGCATTGTACGCTACTCTAGTTTACTCTACATCATAAAATTACATTATACCTAATCACGTGAATTCACTTTCATGTATCCATTTCATTATTTTTAAGCATTATTTTCAACAAAATGTACGAAAATGGAAATTACATAGTACAAAGTTTTTTTAATTAATTTTTTTTCTTCTTTAGGTACACTTGGCACAACTCGCATAGATAATATTGTTCTTCACATATTCTTACCTTTTTCGTGTAAATGATTGTAAAAATTAAAAAGAAATGCTAAGAGAAAATAAATTGTACATTTTATTTACATTTTACGCAAGTACACAAAAATTTTAAGTTATATATAATATAAAATTTAGTGTTTCTTTAAGGTAAGATAGCAACCTCTTTGAATCGAATTATTTGTTTTCATTTTGTGAAGGTATTGAACAAAAAGGTTAGAAATATTTTTTTATTGAAAATGCTCCATTGAGTTCGAATTTTGAAATTACATTCCACCCTAGGGAGCAAAATGAACTTTTCCACGCCAGTATTAGCCTTGGAAACCTAACTTTACGAGCTAGTACTTAAGATGAAAATATTATTTTTTTGTTTGATAGGATATACATTCAGATGGATCCAATGAAAAAGTGGCCAAGACCGTGTCGAGTAGGGTTCCGTAGCTTATGCTGAAAAACAAAAACTACTTGACGAGTATTTTTGTTTAGGCTACTTTGCAAAAAGGTCAATTACCTCATGACTATAATTACTTAAGTGTTTTACATTATTTATCGCTATATCTCGAAAAGTTGTAATCGCATGTGTTCAAAACAACTTTCATTGAAAGTATTTATTTGACTGATAGACTCTAGGTAAAATGACTGTGACATACGGACAGACAGATAGGCGGACTTGGCGAAATTATAAGAGATCCTCGTAGTTACTACGGAACCCTAAAAATCATCAAAATTGAATAAGTAGTTTGGCTTTTAAGACAAAATTGCGTATTTTCAAGTAGGTTTTTAGTCTTACTTTACGTAACCTCTACGTGTACTATCAGAAACAACCGACTTCAAAATACGCAATTTTATTTACTTGTACGATTTTTTTAGGCCAAACTATTAAACCAATTTTGTTAAATTTTTTATGGGACCAATAATCTGAAAACATTTTAAAAATTACAACAAAATTGAGTACTTAACTCCTTTTTTTATTTTTATGTTTTTTTTTAAGTCGGTTGTATCAGGTACAATATTATAGTTATAACTGAAACAACCGATAATATATGTTCTGTGGTTTGACTAACGCCTGGTCACCCTACACGAGGGTGGCATGGCTCGTCTGGTTTACAATACCTAGTATATTATAACCCAAACTATTGTTTAGTTTAATTATAAAGTTCAGATTTATTCAATGATAAAGAAGGCTGATCTTCTATTTTTATCTTACTTTTATGTTTGATAATGAATTTATCATCATCATCTCAGCCACAATTAGGGGATGGGGAGACCTACGTCCACTGGTAGACATAGCTCCCCCACGTATCTCCAAAAGGACCTGGGAAGCGGGTTGCATCCAGCATCTAGCTGCCTTAAGGATGTGTCTTATTCTCGAAAGTGCTGAGAACTGAGATTTGTAATGATTTTACTTCATATTCAATTAATATAACCATTCCATTGATAGAATTTGATTGACTCACACAGTGTTAGAAACACGAACAAATATCTTCGTTTCATATTCTCAAAAATTCGAACAAAACAGTTTGAATGCCATTTTATTTGTGCAAACTTTTATACAGTGGTATACGCTTTTAACTAGATATTTATTCAAATAGGTAAATCCTGTTCTACGGTGTAAGTGCACTCCATCGTAGATCGCGATATCGCAACAGGTAGGTAAGTTAGCGGCCAAGCACAAACCTTTTCTAAAAGAAAACTCTCAAATCAATTCAATTTATTCAAATTCAAAATTCATGTATTTCAAGTTAATTATACCCATAGAATAATAAAGTCATATTAAATATTAAAATCATACAGTCAAATCACAATCATATAATTAAAATTCAAAAACATGTCAATAATATTGTAAAAAATTTAAAAATATGCTTGTCATATAAATTAAAATAAAATCAGTCAACATTCTACAGTCAAAATAAAATAAAATATAGATAGTAATAATTCAGAATATAAATAAAATATTAAAATATGTCATCAAAATAAGCGTCAAATTAATGTGTGGTAGATGCTATAATATTGTTAGTATTTTCTCCCCGGCATTGACACTGGTAGGTACATGTCTCTAGCAACAATGCCGGAATTAAATTTGGAATGCTGAATTTATTGAGCTTGTGCGCCTAGGTTACAATGACGTATGTTGATATTTATATACTCTTATAATTTTGTATCGCCTGCTTTCCATTACGGGAAAATGACAAGTAAACCTGTAAGCCGAGGAAATACCAAATTATTGTAAGCCACAATAGTAAAAGCTGGCAATAGTTCCGTTCGTACAAACAGACAAAGCCTCCATTACTCCGATAGAGCGTTTTGAAACCATTATGACAATATACTACACAATACTTATTCGTATTTCGTGGCGTAGACCGTATCGATGCTAGATGAGCCTGCAAGCGATGACTTGGTGGCTTAAAGCTAATTATGTGAATCTGTGTGATACGTGTGGGGGACATCGGGAATAATCAAGTTTCCCCCGGCTCTGCGTGGCAAACCTCAAGTAAGGTAATCGCCCGACTCGTATTTAGTCGCGACACGTCGGGATAACTGTTAGACGAATGTAGTGACTTGTGAACAGTGACAAAATATGCAATCCTGTGTGTTTAGAAAGTGCACTACTAAGATATATTATGCCAAGATAAAAGCCACTCGCTACAAACGGCGGCGGCGTTTGTGGCTGTGGCCAGTGGCCCGTGTGCACCCTTAAGGACGTGTTTTATCCTCGAAAGTGCTGAGAAATGAGATTTTCTGTTTTTACTTCATGTTCAATGAGTATAACCTCTCTATTATAGATAAAATCTCATTGCTTAGAAGAGCGATTGAAAGCCAATAGGTATGTGAATTCCAGTATCAACAAGGTGGGAGATTTCTTTGAAGGAAAATATCACAAATGGTCATTCAGTGTGTGGTGGGACACGGTGGGACAGATTTCATAATTTAAAATATTTAAATTATTCTTGTATATTGGTAGTTTTTAATTACGTAAACCTAGGCAATGACACAAGGTAATTTGATATGGGAGAGGCCACATTGGTTTTGAAACAAAAAAAATACTAGTACATATTTACTAGTATTTTTATTCGGAGCCAATGGATTCACATTTACTATGTCAAATAAATTTACTTGGTTTGATGTTATATTACCAAATTTGAGAAGTCCCGTCTTGACACGCTAAAGGGTACCTATAATGAAACACAATATTCTCGGAATTGAAAGAAACGACCGCATCCGTATTACACTGTGTTCCATTTTACTAGGACACTTGACACTAGCAACCTAGCTCTCGGACAAATATGGGCAAACCTACAAAGTTGTTGCCTCAAAACAATCGACCCTCAGGGCCTGAAGACTGCTAAGTGAACATCACTCGCTCGTCACTCGCTGATACGAATCAACGACTATTTTGAAGAATTGCTAGTCTATTTATATAAATAGACTAACAATTTGTTAGTCAACGAGTGACGAGCGAGTGATGTTCAAACAGCAGCATTGAAACTCAGGTCTTTCCCCGACACGATGATGGGATGAACTTCGGAGGGTTAAAAAAGACTGAATGGTACTGGACAAAGATGAACCTCCTTCTTTTTGGATGTCTGTTAAAAAACTAAAACCTGCTTTCACATCCAGTCTGTTTACCTCGTGGCATTTCGCTATCATACATCAAACTCATATAATATCTCCGAGCTGACAATGGCGCAGACGTGTACCCCACAATGCCAAACGTCGGCCGAATATAAAGCCATGCTATAGAAATATCTCCCTTATTGTTAACGGCACAAAGCTCTGTAAAAGATCTCTGGTTCTAGGAGATTAATGTGGTTTTGAAATACCTAAGACTATGTAGTATGAGTACAATGCTATTATAGGTACAGTGGTACTTGGTAGAAGGGAGGGTCTAGTTATCTAAGCCGTGATACGAATTACGATGTTTTAGTTGTTTAGAATTAGGTCATAATTTATGATACGAAGCAGTGGTATTTGGAATCTATTTGATTCGAAGAGCATTTTTTTACTGAGAGCCTAGGTATATGTATATGTTAGGAGGAGCCCTGACGTTAGGAGGAACGTTGTCGTGTACTCTTCCATATAAACAGGAAGAAACTGTATTCTACCATTTCTACCCCTCTTCTAAAGATACCAGGCTGCGAGTTATGTTGGGATGCAACCGGGTTATGTGGGATTGTATTCACTAAATCCAGGGTGTTCTTAAAGTCATCAAAATCGGTTCGGCCGTTTTTTTGTCGATGTTTTTGAGTCGCTTTGTCCTGTTGAAAAACACGTAATTTACTAGCGAAAGTTACACTCACGATAATTACATAAATATAGCCTCGCTTACTCAATTCCACATTTTAAATTCATAATTTGTCTTACTAAGTACCTATCTATACCGTGTCAGGAAATTCATATTTAAAAATATGGAAAAGGCTGCAAGAGACAGAAGATCTACTCGTATAGGCCTTTGAGGTTAACATTTGCTCATAACACCATGAAGTTTAAATTTCAACAATCCAAAACTTGGCAATGCACTGTGCTCGTCATCTGAAATATTAGACCTTACGCCCGGAAATTTAGTTAGTTGTCATAAAGTAATAGAAAGAGTTGTGTAATATTGTGTATTAGTATATAACAGGGCTGTCTAAGATACAATGGCGGGTTTGATACGCCCACAGTGGATTTAACCAATTGTAACGTATAAATAACTTACAAAATGGTACCATTGTAATGCTTGTAACTCTTGGAATACTTACTTACACTTTTGAAATATATGACGTACTATGATTCCACCGCACGTAACAGAAATTAAAATTTATTGATTCAGATTTATTGACTTTTTTAAAGTGAATGTCGTTGATTCATACAGGATATAGTCAAACGCAAATGGATATTAAAAATAAATATATAAGAAAAGTTCTCGAGTGGAGACCACGCACCGACAACCGCAGGAAGCAGTAGAATGAGGTTTTGACCTCATTGTCCACGAGGTCAAAACTTCATTCGAGTGGCAAGAAACCCTCGATGCGAGCCGCTTCCTGACGGTCTTTTTGGAAATCGTTAGTAATCTTCTGTCATACCTACATTTTTAACCCCCGACCCAAAAAGAGGGGTACTTACTACCATTTTGATCTAGTTTATTTATTTTTATTTGAAAGAGGTCTTGATCAAAATTGCTCTTAAGTACTTAGATTTCATTAAAATCAATACGGCCGTTTTTTTAGTTGGGTGTACTTATATTTTATAAGTATTAAAACAGACTTACGGAAAATCGTGTACCTATTCATAAAACTAAAGACTATAATTATAAACCTGCAAGAGATTAATTTTGATACCTATACAAAACTATACCGAAAACTTCCAAAAGGCGTGATACAAAACATAATTTAACACTACCAGGCACGTGACTGATAAGAATCTCTTAAAAACGTCTACCAACACACATAATAGGATGGGCGGCCGTCTCTCTCGGTGAGATTATGCAGTCATTATCGCTTTCCTATTCCATGATGGACGTGCAATGATGTATTATTATACGTAGATAGGTTTTCCCGGCCCTGCGTGGCAAGCTTCAAGTCAAATAATCAAGTCATATAAATTAACTGTCATATAAAAAATAGACGAGCAAATGTTATGCGAGTGTTGCGTGCGCCCTCTCCTACCTGCTACCCGCAATAATCGATAAAAGCTGTAATTTATATCGCAATTACCAGCCATGATGAGGTGTTACACTAATTTCAGCAATTAAGCTCAAGTAAACAGAAATTAAGTCGGCAAATAAAGCGTGAACTTTTGCCGCAAGCTCACTTCAAGTTATAAATAGTACTTATTTGCCATTAATTAAATAATTAATTCGAACATTTCAAAATACTTTTTTTGAGTGTTTTCGAGGATAGCAAGATAATATTACGAGCTATGGACATGGCTATGCTCAGACTTTCAGAGAGAGTTTGAATCAGAAAAAAAACCGGACAAGTGCGAGTCAGACTCGCCCACCGAGGGTTCCGTACAAACTAGTAGATAAGAGGGGGAAATCATATATTTTTATATTTTCCTTCTTATATCGAAGAATATACATCGTAAAAATATTTAAAAACCTGTTTTAGCTTATGCCAATTAAGCTCTTTCATATGATACCCCACATGATACGGTTTAATAACTTTAAAATTTGGATCCTCATTCCTTGCGTACAGTCAAACAGTAAATGTCCAGTTTTAGGTTTTTTTCCTATATCTAACTCTATACTCTAACACAATGCTTCTTGCCAAATTTCATAGTTCTAAGTCGACGAGAAGTACCCCATAGGTTTTGATTCCCTTGTGAGTGTCAAAATGTGCATTTTTTACTACATATTCGGCTGTAACTTTTTTTTACGAAAACTGAAAAATTTGATATTTTTTTTCTGCAGCAAGATACTATGGATCTGCGTATATGGCTTTAATTTCACGCGTTCCCGAAATAAACGTCTTGACACCCGGACGGACGGACAGACAGACAGACAGACGGACAGATGGACAGACGGACAACAAAGTGATCCTATAAGGGTTCCGTTTTTTCTTTTGAGGTACGGAACCCTAAAAAGAGATTCGTAACAGTACCAACGCCTGACATAGCATAGCAGATTAGCAAGTTAGAGAGGCAGTGGGCAGGATAGCACGTAGAACTGATATCCGATGGGGCCGAAAAGCACTCGAATGGAGACCACGCAGCAGCAAACGCAGCGTAGGAAGACCAGGCGCAAGGTGGACAGTGTTCGCACCACAAGCGTTCAAGTAATCTTATTTCAACTTTACTTTGACTTTTGTCTCGCTCTTTCTACAGTTGAGAGAGCAAGACAAAATGTCAAAGTAATAAGATTGTGGTAACCCCACAGATCTCAGTCGTCTGTTGACCTCATACAAGTGGCAGGAAGATGCTGGATGCCGCTTGGAATCCCTGGGGGAGGACAATGTCTAGCAGTGAAGATGATGATGATGACCTAGCTTGTCAATATAGGCTATATATAATATTCCGAATTCAGGTCATCTTTAATACAAAGCTGCTGCTTTGCTTTGAGCTGCTTTTTATTACACGAAAATCGTTAAGCAGTAAAGAACCTAGCATGAAAAAGTAGCAAAACAAGAAACAACAAAATGTAGTTTCTCATTTTCACTCTTGGTGTCTGTATTGCAGTTTTGATATACCTACAGATTAGCTTAGAAAATAAATTCACATTGTGTTGGGATCTTCTTTGGTTTGGTATTCAATTAAAATTTAACAATAACAAACCGCATTATCGCACACTGTCACCCACAAGCCCCCAAATCTTTAATTTTGACAAGCAGCTGTCAAATCTGCGATAACAGTTTAGAGTGCACGCGGCGACACGTGCCGTTTGACAGTTGACAGGTCAGGTTGCCTGTCAAAACTGACAAAAGAAAAGGCGGGAAACGGCGGTCGGCGCTTTGTTCCTGAAATTAACTTTTGAGCGCCAATTTTAGGAGTCAAGTACGGACATGGGAAAAACTCCATGTCCGTAATATTTTGAGAAATCAAATTTTAACATAACTTTTAGTTAGGTTTGCTAAAAGTTATTGCCCCAGATTCTTTGATTTTAAGTTTGTCACGTGACACCAACTGTCACCGAAACGTTCACTTGTCATTTTTTGTTTTTTGTGGAATCAAACATAGAGATATATAACCTCTATGGGAATCAAAATGGTTTTACATTTTGATTCCATAGAGGTTATATATCTCTACTCTCTCTCTCGCACAATAATTTTCTATTTTTTCAAAAATTTATTATGCTTGTGTCACACTTGACCAGTTTTAAAGAAACCTAAAAATAATCTAATATTTACCCACTTAAGGCCAATGACATTTTATCTATAATACATCATTGCTTTCAGCGTAGATATTATAGAAATTCAGTTTTTACCCTTTGTTAGTCATTCTATTCGTCCTTTTAATTTAGACTGTCTTCAAATCAATACCCCTAACAAAAGCTTCCAATCCAAGACAATGATATGACGTCAATAACTCAACATTCAATCAATACCGATGTAGGGGTAATCTCCAAGAAATAGGGAGGGTTTTAAACTCCTCAGAGGGTTGAGGACAAAGCCTGTTTTTCATATAAACCGTGGGTATTGACAGCGGCCACAGATAACGCAGTAGTCGCCCCTGACAGCGGCCGAGTGACAGCCAGTAAAATATGTGTTTAGTTTGCGACTTGCCTTAAAGTTTTAGTATATTTATGTGTCTTTATTTTTGTTTGTAAGTTGGAGTTTTTGGTTTGCTGCCACTCGAAAGAGATACATACATGTTTTTGATTATTTTTATACGAAGTAAGTAGATCTGTCTTATCACCAACTCACCTGATGGTAGGCGACGGGGCGGCCGAGGATGAAGCAGGTTGATCTATAAAATATCTATATACTCTAGCCCTGAAAATTTTAAGATTCAATTGGTATTTTTTTATAAGTCAAGTATTATTTTTGGCACCCTAAAATTATACTGAGTCATGAAAGCTCCAGGGTTAGGCGAGACAACCATATTGATTTTGGCACTTTTCGATAGGCACTTTCGAAGGTACCTACTACTTATTACTCGATGGTGGACACCCAAAAAATGGTAACATTTTTGCTAACTGTACAAAACGCTCCAGGTTTAACCTAGGCAGCCCTGTATATTTAGAGACACCTTATCTAATAATGTGCGTCATCCTAGATAGCTCACATCTTGTTACCCGATGAGACGGGTAAACATAAGGCCCGCTCTTAGTCTATTTTTGATAGTGTTTTGTTTTGATTATTTTTTATGACCATGATAGAGTGATGTTGAAGTGAAGGTTCTAATGACAATTCCTCAACGGCGGCGTGTATTTATTAGTGGTGATTGTTGTGAATACAAACAAGCTGCGTCGGTCGCGGGGTTTGTTGATTTTGCCACGTTTTATGCCGGGGAGGTGGGCTGCTATACAGGCTGATTATATTTGGACCCTTAGTTGATAATTTTTGAAGTGAAAACTTCTTTAGGCGTGCTGTGCACTTTATTTTATGGGTATTGAATTTAAAACTTGTTCTACTTATGTATATAAATTTTAGTCCAAGTCTTGGATAGATCCAATCGTGTCATATTCCAAGATCGTGGTGGTAATATCGAAGAACAAAAGAACATTTTTCCAGTTATTTTGTTATAAAAACTAACTGCACAGATTTTGATAAAATGTATATGGACTAATGGGACTACCTTTGAAGTATGATCTACCAAATAAAAAGGGAATCATAAAAATCTATTCAGAATTGCGAAGTAATCGGTGAACAAACATTAAAAAAAACCATTGAGCACCTCCTTCTCTTAAGAAGACGGTTAAAATTAAAGTGCTCAGTGCATCTAAAGGTATTTTAACCTTAAAAAACATACCACATGGTACATTAAAATTATTGTACCTTACCACGCTGCTTATTTTTTATTATTTCGGAGCACCCTGTATCACGCACTTTTCCATTATAGGGCGCGTATTGTTTATGTTATTCCAGCGTAATTTGCCGATACAAAAGACAGGGATTTTGTTTATTTTCTGCCAAATCACTACCGTAGGTACCCTTGCCATATCATAATAGCAGTACCAATGATATCTATCAAGTGCTCGCATATTTTATTTAAAAACATAGGGGAAAATTCACCATACTACTGGCAACATCGATGCATTCTTTTCACGTAATTTAAGCAAATATGAACTTTATTGCGTGGAATTTACGAATACAATTTGTCACATGAAATTAAATGAGTTAGATCGCTTTTTTAGACCGTATCAAAAGTGAGATGAGAAGGGGATCAAAACTGAATAAATATAAACATCAAATAAAATTTAATATGATAGTATTTTTAATACTCTTACCCCTATTTTTCACTATAAGTATATTTTTAACCGACTTCCAAAAAAAGGAGGTTCTCAATTCGTCTGTAGGTATATATTTTTTGTATGTTTGTGCACCAAGCGTACTCCGGTATCTCCACCAGTTGTGAATTATTTTTGATGATTCTTTTTTAGATGATGCTTCAGAGGTGGTCCCAATATTTATTTAATTATTTTAATAATTATTTTAAAATCGGTTCAGTAATTTTGATTTTATAACGAAATAACTTAAAAAATATCATCCGAGTAAACAAATTGCGTAAGTATTCGATATAATGGTTTTTTTTCTTCAGTTTTTTTAAACAAAAATTATATTGCGCATTATATTCGGTACTAAATTCGTACTATAGTTACTTTAAAAAAGTTTTTTTTATCTACGTAAAATTACAATGTTAGCGATATTTTGTGAGACTTGCGCTTGAGCGTCGACTAAGCGAGATCAGTCTACGATGGAGCGAGCTTGCCGTGAAAAACACTGATTCACTCATGCTTTGAAGGAACCTAGATTAAATTTATCGCGGAAAACGCACTCTGATAGCTTAAAAGAGGCTTAAATTATGATTTTAGTGACTCTTTCTAAACAATACTTTGAAAACAAGCTTACGTACATGCACGCAGGTACGCATACACGCACGCACGCACGGAAACACGTACACGGGCTATCATAAAATAAAAATACAGCATAATTTTAATTATTTTTACTAGGTACGCATAATTTTTAATAAAGAGCTAGTCTTTTTACAATTATTATTATTAGTCCTCTACAATTCGGGACTTAATTTTCAACATAAATTACAATTATTATCTATATATTAAAAAAAGAGTTTTCTGAATATTCTAAATGCTGACACTGACTTTAAATACTAAATGGAATTTTAAGTTATGGCAACGTTATAAATGCAATACGATTTTATGGCTGATTTAAACAACATCAAAACATTGATAAAAAAAAGAATCAATAATGAATTTTTGATCCAATAAAATAATTATGGACGCCTGTATTAGAATGGTCCATAAAAACAACTTTTATTTTTCGTGAGCAAAATAAAATTTAATATTATTTAAATTATGTTTAATAACTTTACAACAAAATAATATACCTACCAAAATGCGCCTACGAAATGTGTGGCATTCGAACAACAGCTATCTTACTATTTATTATTATTAATTTACATTTTACAGATATATTTAAACTAGATGACAATCATAGCCTAATATTTACATATTATTATAATTTAAGTCGTTGTAGTATTGCCAGATTTGAATAATCTTACGCGTAAATTTTCCGTGCACCGAGATAATGGTGTTACGCACAGTTAATATTATATTAATAATGTAATTGTGTAATTGTTATTTAGCTTGTTAAAAATTGGGCAATTGTTTTAGAGTATACATTCATAAGAAATATCAGGGGCCCAATTCAGTTATTCAAGACCGCTCCATAGCCGAACCATATGTGGAGCGTTTTCTGTCGGCCGCCATAGTTTTTTGATTCAGTCACTTTATGTCATACAATTGATACATTTGATGAAACATAACACGTCCTTCGCTCGTTACTAAATCAAAAAAAGATAGCAGCCGACAGGAAATGTGTCGCACAAGGTTCAGTTACGGATCGGTTTTGAATAACTGAATTGCCCCCCGGAATGTAATCTCTAAGGTAGGTATACCTATATTATTTTTTACATTTAACATGACTGCAAAAATGTGGTAAAACCATTTCGATTGTGTGTTTGGTACAGTTTTTTTAGTTACTGGGTAATGATTATTATTAAAGAATGAATTTCCGGTAGGTACTTCATACAAATATGATTTTACTTATATGCGAATTATGACTTATTATTTTCGGACGAAAATAATAATGATAATTGAATTTTATAAGTTTCAGTTGTATATTAGATATATTATTTCTTTGTGTTTAAGAAATTCACAAATTAAAAATAACCATTCCGATTTAAAAGAAAGTAAGTACTTCATTACATCAATATTTTAAAGACAACAATATCTAGGTATTTAAATTCGTACTTAGTTCTGAAATATAACTAAGCACTATTTCTACATTATTTAAATAATAAATCCTATTATTTACAAATTCTTGCAACATTTTCATAAATGTTTACAGTTTAACACTAAAAACAGAAAATTAGGAAGGAACTTTGGATCACGTAACACAAAATTCGAAAACAAATATTTCAGAGAATACATCATAGTACTCAAAACAATTACGCTTAGTCTTTTTGAATAATAAAAAAAAATTAAGCCATCCGACCCGACTGAATAAACCTGCTCTCACATAATTTACACCACATTCCGAAATATAACCAATCACAATAATTCCTAGACACAAGAGCTATTCTCATAATTAAAATACACGTCAGTGACACACGGTCAAAAAGAACGCACAACAATTTTTTTAACAAATAACAAATCATTATCGGATTTACGCTTCAGGTCAGAATATGACAGTCAACGGCCTTCGGAATTCTCCTCCTTGTGTGGCTTGTGTGTACTGTCCAGGGTATTGTGGCATTAAAAGGCTGGATGAGCCTTGGTAGTATGGAAGAGATGGGGACGGATTCGACCCCGAGGACGAACTGCCCTCAGTCCTGTCTTGTGCTTTGGGTGTCATGTCTGGGGACTCTGCGGGTGAACGCGGGGAGAGACTTGACGGAGCTGAATTTACAGCTGAACTCAGCCCCGCCATAGCTGCAGCCGAGGCCTCAGAATACATTTTACTGATATCCATAGGATATGACCGTTGTTGCTGTTGATCCATGTACATGTAAGCTTTGGACAGCGTAGCTGAGTCGATATAGCTTCGAGAAGGATCTGGGTACATGCCATAACTGCGATACTTTTCAGCTTCTAACGAGTATTTCGACATGTCCATTGATGAACCAACCTGTAACAAGGATAAGAAAATATGTTATTACATAATTGACAAAAACCGTTATGACTATGTGTTTATTTAATCAAGTTATAGTAATTCTGCGGAAACGAGTACTAATATCTGTCCATAATAAGTAATGAATTCAAATAAAAAAGTTAAGTAATCGAAAAAATTGTTATCTACTTTCTTTAAAAGTTGCATAAATCCCCACAAACGTCGAAACATTTACAAATCATCGCTTCTTACTTAAAGCCTTTTCATACAAATCTATAGATAATCTATCTTTACGAGAATTATTCACAAATAACATAATTCACTGAAAATTAAATATCATTTCTTATGAATGCCTTTGAGTTTCAATTGTAAGCGACTGTGGTGGTTATTGGCTAGCAATAAGGCTTAAAGTTGAATGGAATGGTCGTAATATCGTATTGTATTTTCCACGGTCAGACGCACAAATCAAAAGTAACAAAAGCATCGAATAAAGCTTCGAATTTTAAATTTTTTAATGAAGTGAGTCCTACACAATATTGTGAGGAAAATATCGCTTTGGCGATACACACAGACTGAATGGCGACAACTTCACCAGATTTGTAAGTGAATCGATAAGTAATACTTACTAAATATAAAGCGTATCTCTTAAGTTTATATGAAGGCAATTATAGTAACACAAGATCCTAATTCTAACTGATATTATAAAAAAGCAACTCTGTCTGTTTGTTACCTTTTCACGCTCAAACGGGTTAACTGATTATTATGAAATTCGGTATAGTGATAGCTAAAAATCTGAACTATGCGAGTGAAACAGCGGAGCGTAGCTAATATTTCATAACCTTAATTGTACGCTCTTTGGAAATTTGAATAAAAAAGTATAATATTTCAATATAACTTGTTAAGTCCACCAATCTAAAATTCAAAATTTTATATAACCTATGCGAACATGCTCTAAATTCGTAGCTTGCTCCACAAGGCGGCCGTGTGTCGCCTCTTTACTTTATAACATACGGACGTCGCGCACGCTAAATCAGGATTAGCGGGACACGGTGCCGTCGCGCGCGCGGTTTACTGCCGGACCTTACGACTTGAACACTATTTTATTGCGTCGTGTATTGTAAATGGCCCTTTTGACTTTTTTGAGATATTTTCCATGTTGGAAATGTTTAGTGGGAAAGGATGTAAATTGGAATGGGATGGCTTTTTAAATGAGCGGGCGTGATAGTAAAAAAATTGAAGCACTTTAAACATAGATACCATGGGGTCGAAAGTTTACGAGTGGAGACATACAAATGGAAAGCAGACGTAAGTTGCAGGCCGATTTCGACCAGCCTTTTTGAAAATCATGAAGCCTATTCAGCAGTGGACTTTTGTGATGACGATATGACGATGATGATGATGAAAATATACTTTCACGGCAAAAGGCTGAGATTGTCATGAAATTTGGTATAGAAAAAGCTAAGAACCTGGAGACGTACAGAAGCTACATCGTGAGGAAACCTACATGTCTGAGTGTTCTCAATGATCTTGAAGAGATGTGTGATGTCTGCCAACCCGCACTTGGCCAGCGTGATAGAATATGGCCTTACCCTTCTCACAATGAGAAGATGTCCTACGCCCAGCAGTGGGACAGTTTATACAAACAGGACTGATAAAAAAAGGACAAAACGAGCCAAAAAAATCTAATCGATAAATCAGTTAAAATTTGCTTCATTTCAATAAGTAACTATTGCGAAAACTTTAGAAAACATAAACAAAACAAACAAAAACTTTAATGTGCTGTGAAAAAAAATTACTTATTTGTGTCAAAATTTGGGAAGATTTGACGCGCTCTAAAACAATGCTATAAAAACGATAAATTGCAATACTGATAAGAAAGTAAACAAAAAATCAAACCTATCTAAGTGGTCGACATCAAAACGTTGCCCAAAGTAAAAGAAAACTAATGCTGTACCGCCCTCCCAAAACGTACACTAAAAATGCTATTTATCATCACTATTTCACACCCAATTTTATCACAAATTATTAGATTTGACCCAACCTTCCATCTAGCCACAAACCCGGCACTCTCGTGCCCACTCTATCTTCTAGCGAAACTGCAACGCACCCGACCGATTTCACACCGCATTACCGCCTCCGTCACTAATAAGCCCCCGAAAATCGAATATAAATCATCGATCAACATAATCGAATACTAAAAATCACAATGGTTCGTTAACCGACGTTTTCGCCCAATCACTATTTTTAATACAGGTACAGCTAAAACGTGTTAATACGTAGATCTCTGAATGGTGGCTGATTATATTGTTCCTACCGAGTTTAGGGTCCGATTCGATACGTTAATCGAAAAAAGTGCGTTTTCATTCGATAGTTCGGGGTCTATTAAGGTCGCACAAAGGCGGTGATGGATCGGGGCCTCCGGGACCGGTAGCGAACTTTCGCCGGGTTAATTAAATGTGCGCCTTTTGGGGGTAAGTGCCCCGTAAACATGCTCACTCCCTAACATTTTTATGTTTTTACGAGAGCATCTGCTTTAGTAAAAATAAAAAGGTACAGTTATAATTTTGCATTACTGTCCAAATATGAACTAGAATTAATATATCAATGGAAAATATTTTTTTTAATTTGCTTAAGGAACGTAATTAGGGCATATCTTAATATAATTAGAATGTAGCCCTGAGGCTAATAAGTAATTCGAATTTGGCTTAAACTTCTAAGTGTATTGTATTACTAAGACAGTGTCCAATGACACTATTCTTATTGAAGAAAGGAGAAGAATATAAAATTTAAAAGTTAAAGTTAAAAAATAAGTTAAAATCCTGGATCTGTAGCAAGCTAATAAAAGGATAATTTTGGTACCAAAGAGCTTTTTATTGGTGAAGTAGACTACATTAGCTCTATTTTTATGTGTTATATTAAAATAAAATTAGGATTGCTTAGATCTATTTTCGTGTTACTAAAAATAGAAATCAAAATGAGGAGTTTAAGCATAGTACTTTGGTTTAAGCTTGTATTTTCGAGTAATTATTAAATACAGAAACCAGACTAAGACTTCCTTTAGATTTTATTATTTAAATACAGAAACTAGAATTAGGATTTTCTTGCTCTATTTTTGGAGTATTCTAGAATAGAGACGAAAAGCAACGAGCGAGAAGAAATTTTTAGTAAAAACGAGAAAAAAGATGAAAAAAAATATTGCCACATAACCCCATCACAACTTTCTATTCTCCAAAAATCTATATCAACAATAGTAACACCAATCAAATGATTAACAAAGGGAAAGTAACAAGAAACGACTTGTTTGTATCATTCAATTAAGTGATTGTGAATTCTATATTCATCCAAAATCATCTATTGAAAATTGAATACAAAAATGACGATAACATTTTGACATTTCAATTGAATTATTTTGATGAATGTCAGAAAACAAAAGAAACTCGACGCGCAATGCCGCGGACACCTTAAAATATATAACCTTATTATTGCAAAATAATGATTTATGAAATAGCTACTGTAGTAATAATCAATTGAAGATTTTAATCAGCGCCACACAGTCATAATTGTTGCGTATAAGGTCACAAAGTGTTAATTCAATATGTCTTTCACCCTTCCCATTGGTCGTTTTGAATTCCACTCCTCCCAAAACAATCATTTAGAACAAACATTTATCCCGTTGCGATTTGTCAAATAAATTGATTTATAAGCTCCCCATTTCCTTAATGCAATAAACCAGAAACAAAATCCACTAATACGCACCCTTGAGGACGCCCCTTAACTGGACATTAAAACAGTAAGGGTAGTTGGTTTCGTAAGTTTTCGCTATTGTTGAAATTAGAGAACTTTTACTTGTTAGTCAGATTTACTGCGTATATTATATCTCATCTCACTAACATTGTAAATACGAAAGTTTGTGTTTTTTGATACGCTAAAATGCCTGAATGGTTTTAAATGAAATTTAGAATGCACGGCTTAACTCTGATATAACAGATAAGATACTTTGGATTCCGAAGGTGGTTCCTGAAAGAAGCTAGTAAAACAGCAGAGCGCAGCCGTATTTTTATAAATTATTACTTATCCACAGCCATAAAACAATTCACCAAGATTTATTTATATAATCGACAGTAAGTATAACTTTTCATAAGTAAACAAAATCAAAATCATATGTTACTCCGTGACACCATATGTGACATTAGTAATAAAAATGTTGGACAAAAAGATTTTTTTTTTACTGTTTAACGGCACTGGATTCTGAGTCCTTTGCGCCCAAAAAGTGGTAACTCGCGTGGAGTTACTAGATTTTTAGAGGATTCGGGATGAAACTTTTATGGAGCATAAATTACGAGTACACGTTGACAACACTGGCCGTGACGTTACGCATTTTCCCGACATCTCCGCTCATCATGCGATATTTGTGTCATGCGTTACCCTTACTGCAAGTACGGCACACATCGACGTCACACACACAAGATTAAACGTCAAACATAGGAGGTTGGGGGAAGATCGAGGAGTTTTTAAATCGGGGAAGGATCGTGTCGAGTAGTGTTTAGCAAGCGCTTGTTGGGGCGCAATAGAACCACCCGGCCCTCGTAATGATGGGATTACGTCACTTGCCTTCTTTAATACATGTTAATTTTTTCTACCCGACAACGCAGAAAGAAGGATTATCTTCTAAACAGCCAATATCACTGTGTCACATGTAACACATATGTCACTGTGTAACATCATAAGTTCGTATATACTACCGATTTTGAATAGGCTGTCAATCAACTCATCTCGCGAGTGAATAGGTTTCTTCTAGGCAAGCGCGCTCCATCGTAGACCGTAACTGTCGCTTAACAACAGGTGAGTTGGCGGTCAAGCGCAAGCATATTTACGAATAAAAAAAAATCTTTATATAGTTCGTGACCTCGTAACTTCCTAATTAATAATGATAAGTACCTAAAAGTGAAATAAAATTATCTCTCTGTCTGACTGTCAGTTTTTACCCCCCGACCCAAACAGAGGGGTGTTATAAGTTTGATGTGTGTATCTTTATAATATCTGTGTCTGTCTGTGGCATCGTAGCTCTCAAACCGATGGACCGTTTTTTATATAGTTTCTTTTTATATGAAAGAGGATTTTATCGAGTATTCTTAGCTATGTTTCATCAAAATCGGTTTTGCCGTTCTTTTGTCGGGGGTTTTACAATTTTCTAAACTTATACTTGTATCTTTTTTACGATATCATGATTCAACTCAACTAATCACATTTGGTAGATAAAAGATAGTCAACATAAGAATCACAGAATTCGCCCTATTACATAGGACCCAGAAGGATAATCTCCATACAAACCGCCTTTTAAATTCGGGCCAATTTTATTTTTTCAATTTGACACTTCATTTTTTTATAAATTTATTTTTAACTGTAGATACACGTCCATTTGCCAAATTTATCTACAAAGTTGCCTTTGAAAAGGATCTCCCGATTTGATCGGGTAGTCATGATTAAAGTCAGAATGCTCCATGGGAGATTCATACAATCATATAACTGAAATAATAGTAACTTTGAATTCTGTTGTTTCAGTTTTTTAAACTATAAAATTATTATATTTGTTATTTTGACCGAAATTTAGGTATAAACGTGAAAATTTTGTCGGTTACACGTTTATCACGGTCAAAATATCACATATAAAATAACAGCTACTGTTAATACATTGTAATAGTGTTCTTATGACTCTGAAAGAAAATCTGAAATCAAAAATGAAATCAGTAATGTAAATAATTTTATATCTATGGGTGCCGCGTGCGAGCGAAACAGGCAGCGGCGCCACTTTCATCACTTTATAAAAGAATCTAACGTATTTTTATTTTGTAAATAAAAAATACAGTTCATGATGATAGTATTTACTAAATAAGTTTATACATGCAATTTACAAATTGTGACGTCATATAACTGATGTCACAACGGCAATGAATCGACTAATACCTCATTCATAAAAAAATAACTCAGTAGCTCAGTAGAAGTCATTCTCAGTTATATTTTTCAATAAACTTCATTTCATTTCAATTTGACTCTGATAGGTCATATTTTATTTTAGTAAACTTTAAGCCGGCCTTAACACGGACTTTGAGTTGCACGATCTGTTGAGAAGAATAAGAGTCAAAGTAATTGTGACTGGAAAGATTATATTTTTATGCTACGGTGAAACATACGTGTATGTGTGTGTGTGCGTGATAAATGTGTACATAATGTAGGTTATGATCACGAAGGTTCTTTTTGCTTTCGCATCAGTTGACAGTCAGGTAAACATATATTACGTTTTTTTTTGTTGGAGTGCAACGGTCCACGCCCAGCTATTTCATTCGGAACATTAATTTTTCAAAATAGGATAAAACAGCAAATGTTTATTTTATTATAGCAGAGTTCCTACATTGTGGTTAACGTAGCACTATTTTTTGTCCTTCGTATTCAATTAACACATGACTGCCTCTCGAAATCTAATGGATTTATCACAATACTTAGATAAGTATGTCAATGGTTAATTCGTAGCACCAGTAATGGACCAAATTTATTTGATTAAATTCTACTGAATAAATAAATTTTCACACCTATTTACAAGCAATATAGTATAGGTAAATACAAATGATACAGGGAAATTGAGAAAACATATACTGGCAATACTGAAATAAATAAAAAAAACCTAATGACATTAAGCCAGAGATAGACCAAGAGGTATTAAAGTATCGATATCGATAAGTAATTATAGGTACCAATTTTTTCTTTTGATTTTTTTTGTAATGTTTCAAGAAACATCGTTTTATTAGGGTTCCGTAGTAACTACGGGGAACCCTTATAATTCCGTCATGTCCGTCTGTCTGTCTGTCCGTATGTCACAGTCATTATACTCGGAGACTATTAACCCTATAAAAACAATTTTTTATACATAATTGTGTTTTGTGAGCCGCTACAAAATGCCGTAGTAAAATTTTCAAAAAAATAAAAATAGAGATTGGGTTTTTCATATATACAATAAAGACTGGATCATTTTTTTAATCCCCACCCTATCGTGTCTCAGATGTGATATGTGCGAGAGCTCGCTAAAGTTAAAAAGTTGTGTCCCCCCCTACATTTCTCAACTAAGACCTAAATAGTAGACCATATTAAATACTTTCAATGAAAATTATTTTGAACATTCCGTGATTCCAACTTCTCTATGGGACTATAAATTTAAATTTGGATAAATGTTATTAATGTCATGATTTTATATTTCAAAGTAACCTTTAAAGGTATTGCTCAATATTGTAAACGCTGGCGCCCTTTTTGTTATGTATTTACATTTATTGTGGAAATTCACTGAACAAATTGTTAAGCGAGAATTCGTTTTCCACCAAGGATCATTTTGACTTTGCTTTACTATATCTGCCCAATGTTCTACTTGTACAGCATCAACTAGAAAATCTAAACAGAATAGTTAGCATGGTGCTGTGTTAGTTTCAGAATAAAAAAAAACATTTATCGTAAAATCAAATACCATGTTTCACGTACAAAGGTCACCGACATAGCACAGCTGATTAGCAAGTTGAAGTGGCAGTTAACGTAGAACTGATGGCCAATGGGGCTGAAAAGTTCTCGAGTGGACACCACACCCCGGCAAGCGTAGCGTAGGAAGACCAGCCACGAAATGGACAGATGAACTTATACAAGTGGCAGGAAGATGCTGGATGCAAGCCGCTTCCAATCGGCTTTTATAGAAATCCATGGGGGAGGCCTATGTCCAGTAGTTGACTTCTTATGACTGAGATGATGATGATGATTCACATATCATAATTATTATAGTTTACAAAACTAGAATAACCGACTTCAAAATACGCAATTTTGTTTTAAAAACCAAACTACTGACCGATTTTGAGATTTGAAAGGAATTTTAAATCAATTTAAATGATGAAATCATGCGGGTAACACATAAGAAAAATATAAGCTAACTGATAATCTCGCTTTTGAAGTCCGTAAAAATAATAATTGTTATCGATAACTTATATTACATCGACCCATCTCTAATTCTTTGCAGTAATTTGTATAAATAATAAAATCAATTTATGAAATGAAATGCATATATGCTTTTTATACTAATATTCGCGAATGTTATTTATTGAAATGAAATAATTTTCAACAATTTCATCGCGTATATTTCACATAATTTAAGACCCGATTTTTCAAACACTGGAGCATCCGTGGTCATAGGTGAGACACGAACATACGCTACAAATACATAAAAATTTGTTTCATTTCGCTTTTTATACTGTTAGAAATATATTTTTGCTACTTAGAGATGGAAGGTGATAATGTTTTCCATAGTTTTTTAAAGAAGTTTGTAATTTTTACAAGATTGTTTAGATTGTTCACCATCTTGGCACCGTAAGAATTGAGAAGTGATTGCGATGAGATGACGTTTAAGATTAAATGACGTTTGTGACCTGTCATTAGCAAACACCTGATTTTGGTGTTAAGTTTTTGGAACAATATTTTGTATCGCATTAGGAGTCTTGTAAGTCTTTGATAAGAATATGGAAACAGACATTGGTAAAATTTGATCATCATCATTATCACCGGCTTTCATCATTACGCGGGCGAAACCGCGCTACTAGTTAGCTATAAAAAAATAAAAATAAAAACGGACAAGTGCGAGTCAGACTCGCCCACCGAGGGTTCCGTACAAACTAGTAGGTAAATGGGGGAAATCATATATTTTTTTATATTTTCCTTCATAAACCGAAAAATATACATCGTAAAAATATTTAAAAACCTGTTTTAGCTTATGCTACTGAAGCTTTTTCATATGATACCCCATATGATACGGTTAATTCACTTTAAAATTTGGACCTTCATTCCATGCATAAAGACACTATTTTTTTGTGATTAAATAAAAAATGATCAGTTTTCGGATTTTTTCCTATATATGTACTCTAATACAATGCTTCTTGCCAAATTTCATTGTTCTAGGTCAACGGGAAGTGCCCCATAGGTTTTGATTCCTCTGCGAGTGTCGAAATGTGCGTTTTTTACTATATATTCGACTGTAACTTTTTTTTTACAAAAACTTAGAAACTTTATTTTTCTTTCTGCAGCAAGATACTATGGATCTGCGTATATGGTTTTAATTTCAACTCGATACCTTCACGCGTTCCCTAGATAAAGGTCTTGACACCTGACGGACGGACAAACGGACAACAAAGTTATCCTATAAGAGTTCCGTTTTTTCCTATTGAGGTACGGAACCCTAAAAAATAACAACAAATATTGGTGGACATTTCACACAACACCATCTAGCCTAAACTATTTATTTATGTAAAATTAGCTATGTTAGTGTTTTGAGTTTCAGTCTATAACACTGAGACTCGAAACATTATGGCATTGGTCAGTAATTTGTCACATGTTTCACACTCTCTTGAAGTATATTTGATAAATAATTAATCCGAGGTCAACGTTGCTGGTACATAATCGAACTATATAATCCGTGGTCAACGTTGCTGGTACATCATCGAACTATATAATCTGTGGTCAATGTTGCTGGTACATCATCGAACTATATAATCCGTGGTCAACGTGACTGGTACATCATCGAACTATATAATCCGTGGTCAACGTTGCTGGTACATCATCGAAATATATTTCTTAACGATTACTGTATTAACCCTAAACTTTGTCGTGTACTGTTTGTTGATCTTAATAAACAATAAAAAAAAAAAAAAAAAACTAAGCAAAGCTTATACTATGGAAACTAGATGGTTGATCCATATTATACTTTTTTTTGTAAATATATACATATATGATACATAGAAACACCCAGACACAAAACAAACATCATTGCTCATCACACAAATGTTTTTCCTGGGTGGGGATCGAACCCACGACCTAGAGCTTATCAGGTAGACATACTACCAACTGGGCCACAAGGCCAGTTTAAAAAAACGTCTTTTGAATACGATGGATGACGTCATAATATACGTCCATAGAACAAATTTTTAAATGATATGTACTTTTGACCTCATACATATGGCGGGAAGACGCTGGATGCAAGCCGCTTCTAATCGGTCTTTTTGGAAATCCATGGGGGAGGCCTATGTCCAGCAGTGGACTTCTTATGGCTGATATGATGATGATGATGTACTTTGGAATTAATTTACACTATCTATAAGATCAACAAACAAATGAAAGAATATGGATGGGTGACCATCACCGGCAATTCCTCGCCGTTAAATTACTAGCGAACGAGGTTTATTTGCTAGCAGAACCACTAGTTTAATTAGTGTTTAGTTGCATATGGTCTGAAATTAATCTACATTCATTAATTATAAAATATATATAAGTATCTTAGTCATTGCTCAGATGCTTAAATTTTTTTATCAGCCCTGTTTGTACAAACTGTCCCACTGCTGGGTGCAATCTTTTCATTGTGAGAATTTAATTTATTTTACCCAAATATGTGAAAACCCAAACAAATTACGAGTTTAATTTAGTAGTTAAGTAATTATAAATAGATAGGATAAATAATCTTAGGGCAGTAATACACTATTCAAAGGGGTTGTATGTAATGAATGTTTTCGCCACACAATACACTATGACGGCACGATGATCAAATACAAAACCAGAAACATGTAAATCTGGGCTGTTCGTTAAGGTACGTACTCACTGGGTCGAACATTGTTACACGAGCGATTTAAGTAAGCGAGTGTATATATACCTCAGGGAATAAACGCAAGTAAATAAACTTTGCCTATACTCATCGCTAAATCTAATTAACTTAAAATAATTTATAATATAACAGTGTTATTATAATTATTTACTTAATTATAATTATTCGTGTTCTCATGAAAAAAATATAGATACAGGTAAATGAATAAAATATGAAATTATTTCTTAGGTATTCGTTTTTAATTGAAAATGTGAACAATATATAGCTATATTTTTAAAAACTCATTAAAATATCTAATTAATATTGCTTTTATATTTTTAATTATTATTTTTCAAGGTTTACAGTGAAACAAGATGGTGTACAAATAAGATACAGTACAGTACAGTCGTGTTGTCGTTGTAGCATCATAGAGCTTAATTATTTTTTTCATGCATCAGTGAGAACAACGAGGCAAATCCTTTTGTGACTTTATACATCAAGTTTTATATTATACATTCAATATCGTCATCTGCCGATTTTTCATTTCAGTAACACCTAAGAATATGCATATTACAGTAACCGATCATTACATGCTCGCATCCGTGAGTACCAAGCTTAACTACATTTGAATTCGGGACAGTGAGCACCCCTTGTAACATATTGTTTTCATTGTCAAGATGAGCTGTCACGGAATAATTAGCGAAAATATCTCGAGGGTGATACAGAATTATCGAATTTAAACTTTAAGCGAAAGAAATAGGTGTTGAAATGTCTTGTGTAGGGTGGAAGATATGACGCGATTATATCGCTATCGATTCTGAGGTGTTCGGATTTCGACCGGTTGGTAAATTACGAGGGTGCTTGAAATAAGCACGGGGAAAACGGTTTTATAATAAAATATTAAACAAGTGTTTGTGTTAAAAGAAAAACAAAATACCCGACTGCATAAGAGACTTTAGACTATTAAATACAACCATTTGAATAAGTTTGAGCTTGAGCAAACATCTCTGAGGCACTACAGAAGCAGCACTTTTTTTTTATCAGCCCTGTTTGTACAAACTGTCCCACTGCCGGGCACGGGCCATCTTCTCATTGTTAGAAGGGTAAAGCCATAGTCTACCACGCTGGCCAAGTGCGGGTTGGCAGAGTTCACACATATTCAAGAACATTGAGAACTCTCAGACATGTAGGAAAGACGTGCGTGCCGCGGGATTCGAACCCAGGACCTGCGGATCGCAAGTCAGATGGTATCCCGACTAGGCTGCCGGAAACTTAACGGCACTATATTAACCATGTAAAATATTTAACAAAATTTCGTGAAATTAACCATTTCGTTCCAAATAACGACACGTCAGCGTTTTGATAGTTTTTTGAAGGATTTTTTTCTAAGACTATATTAATTTTTTGTCTGAAAATGGTTATCTTATGATGAAGGTGTAATATTTAGTTAGATTTCTACGCGTGAAGCGCCAATTTAACGGGTATAAGTGGATCATCCCTTAACGAGTGTAATTTCACGCCTCCCCCAGTTTAGGGGCTGTCGGTGCAATCATTAAATGCTTGAAGAAAATGCCGACTTCTTATGATTTAAGAAATAATTATTTGTCAGTAGTTTTTCATATTGCCTCTGTTCGATTATATTCTATTTTTAACACGCTTTTATTAGGTCGACCTGTATATAACTATGTAATGAAATCTAAGGTAACTAATTTAACCATCTTCCAAGGATCGTAGCGTCATGAAAATTGGCAGCTGTATGTAGTCCTGATGACAATACAATAATATGGTACTGTCGAACTGATCTGATGATGGAGCCGGAAGATATGAACTAGAACTTCATGATGGAACATCGTATCATAGCTGTGTTTGGATTTGTTAGAAAAGTCTTGTAATGAACTTTGACCACAATAATTTGTAGCGTGTTTTTTAGTTTTTTAAACTGTAATTTATTTATCTAGTTGATCAATAATAGTAATTTAAAAAATCGACTTTAAAACTATTCAATGAACTGAAAAGAGAGAAATAAGAACAGCGTGTTAGTTTATAATATCGAAAAATTATGACAAAACTGGGCGTCTACCTACTTAGGTAGACGCCCAGTTTTAACTATTTTTGAGGTCTTAGGACTTAGTTGGTGATAGTTGGTTTACGTACCTACTTAGGTAGACGCCCAGCCAGGCAATTCAGTTATTCAAAACCGATCCGTAACTGAACCTTGTGCGAAGCATTTCCTGTCGGCTGCTATCTTTTTTTGATTTAGTAACGAGCGAAGAACGTGTTACGTTTCATTAAATGTGTCAAATGTATGACGTAAAAGTGACTGAATCAAAAAAAACTATGGCGGCTGACGGGAAACGCTCCACATATGGTTCGGCTATGGAGCGGTCTTGAATAACTGAATTGGGCCCCAGTTTGATTTAATTTTTCGTGTTATTTCTCCCTTTTCAGTTAATTATTTGTTTTGAAGTCAGTTTCATTTTTAATAAAAAAAAATGAATTCGAATAAAAAGCAAAGTTATTACCCCGGTACATTACACATAAATATTTATGTATGTTCCTCTTGAAACCTAAATAGCTTGATTTTGATGTGCAAATCAAAATCCGTCAAATTCGTCTATACTTCCAAAGTGTCTGTCAAATATCGCTTTAAAAACTGCACTCCTTTGGCAGTAGGGGGAAAAATAAGCTCGTGGTAAAATTTTGTCAACTTTCGAGTGCGAGTTTAGCGTATTTACGACTAAGCACTACAGTATGGGTGAATATTTGGGCGTTTTACCCGCAGTTAGTTCTTCATCGTCGTTAAACAATATTTAGACATCATTTTGAAGAAAGTATGATAATTACTTCTATATTTATTTTTATTGATCAAGTGCTACTCTCGGCTCAGGGTCTGCTCGTGTCACATACCTACATACGTTATTGGACAGCCGTTCTCCTAACTTCAATTTTTTGCATCATGTTAGAGATCTGCAAGTCTTATCACTAGGCGATACAAAACTTCTTCTGTAGTATTCTTCTTACCTGTCCGTTAGGCGTCAAGGCAGCGGAGATGGCGTTTTGCTGCGCGGCCGCAGCCGCTGCCGCCGCCATGCTGGCTCCGAGCGGGCCGTACGCCGCGCCGTAGTACCCGCCCATCGCTTGTCCCATGCCCCCGCTGGCCATTCCTAAGACATTAAAAACATTGGACAATCAACAATCATCCCTTCGAAATAAAAAAAAATAGAAAATAGGGGATATTCTGAATTCAATATCTGGTGGAAATCTTGTTGCGGTTGTCTTTCTTTGGGTTTGCTAATCTGTTGTACAATAAAGTGTTTATCTATCTATCAGTTGCAGTATGCTTAACCAAATCAGAATCAGAGCTTCGATTTAGATCAATTTCTGTCATTCTGATTGTAAAAATATAATAGAATGAGAAGTGATCTAAAAATAAAAAAGTCACTAGTGGTTATTAAAGTCTCTTTTTGCGAGGAAATCAGAAATATATTGCGTAGGTGGATGAGGAACGGGCTCTGAAACATCTATCATCATTACTGTTGTGACAAGGAACTCGTATTGCAACAAAAGATGCGATGATTCGCATCTTTTGTCGCAAGCCAATATAAATAGTGGGCTCAACACGCAAAGTAACGCAACTTACGCAAGTAAGAGGTATTCGTTATAATAAATGTTAAGTATCTATGGTTGATAAAAATCCAAATCAATTCGAGCTTTACGTGCAATCGAGTGGAGACCACGTACCGGCAAGCGCAGCGTAGGAAGAGCAGCTACGAGATGGACAGATGACCTCATACAAGTGGCAGAAAGACGCTGGATGCAGGTCGCTTCCAACCAGTCTTTTTGGAAATCCATGGGGGAGGCCTATGTCCAGCAGTACACTTCTTGTGGCTGAGATGATGATGATGATGATTACGTGCAGTCGTTTAAATTTCGAACATTACTATTTCTAAATTCAAACTATCCCACTGCATTCCGTCTAATTCACTCCTAGTAACGTCCGGCCGTGCATTCAGCACAACTGCTCGACTCAAGTAGGACACAATAGCACGAACTCTGACCGAAGCGTTTGTGCAGAATAAGCATTTTTAATTCGAGCATTTTTAAACGAAATTAGAGAAAAATCCAAATTAATTCGAGCTTTTCGTGCAATCGTTTAAATATCGAACATTACTATTTCTAAATTCAAACTATCCCACTGCATTCCGTCTAATTCACTCCTAGTAACGTCCGGCCGTGCATTCAGCACAACTGCTCGACTCAAGTAGGACACAATAGCACGAACTCTGACCGAAGCGTTTGTGCAGAATAAGCAATTTTAAACGAAATTAGAGAATATCCAAATTAAATTGAGCTTTACGTGCAATCGTTTAAATATCGAACATTACAATTTCTAAATTCAAACTATCCCACTGCATTCCATTCAATTCACACCTAGCATCGTCCGGCCGTGCATTCAGCACAACTGCTCGACTCAAGCAGGGCACAATAGCACGAACTCTGACTGGAGCATCTATTAATTATTGCTTTGTGCGGCGGCGGTCCCTCGAGTACTATTAGCTGGCGGTCAGTTCCTTAGCTGTTTATTACTCGCAAATACGACTTTGGGGCGTTATGAATTTTCATGGGAAATTGGATAGGGTTGATTGAGTAAGGATTGCATAATAGAGTATGTATGCTCTGTAGTTAATGAATGTGAAATCTTACATTCCTTTTCAGCCTATTCAGTTGTACGACATTAGTAAAAGTATTTTGTAGTTTTATTATAGGGAAATAATTATCTTCGGATATAACATTATGTGAGTCTTAAATGATTACACTAATAGTTCTACGAACAGTAGACCTCGCGAGAGAGCTTATTTGCAGCTCACCTTGGGTCATCTGTACATAATACCTACATAAAGTTAGCTTAGGAAGCCGTATTAAAAACGAAAGAAAATTTGGCCAATTGATGCAGAGACGCTTCGCTCGCTTGATCATCAATTGATTTTATAAATGGAGAAAACGTAAAATCAAGAAAATTATTCAGCGCTAACATGCATCAAGTACCCTCACTGTTACACGCAATCTCAAGTACTTATAAAACTTTATATTACCTTAATAATCATTCACGAAGTTACATAAAATTTAAATGTGATCGGACCAGTGAAAATTTACCTAATGTTGTTTTCTAAGGTTTTGAAAACAATGAAACGTCCAGCTTTCGCCCTTAAATGAATGCTTGTAATCATTACAAGAATCTATACAAGTATAAGTTTAGTAAACTCAAAAATAAAACGGCTGAACCGATACAAAGTTCTTTAAATTTGCCTAGTATGTTGGTATTGGATGAGTTGGGCTTCTATATATTTTTTTATACATTATAGATCTACGATTGACCACCAACTCGCCTGATGTTAAGCGACGGTGTAGCCGAGGATGGAGCTTGTCGATCTATCGAAGATATCTATTCACTCTAGCCTTGAAAATTCCAAGATTGTAGGGCTCAGGAAACAGAGATGGCGGCAAAGAATACTATTCTTGTGCAGTACGCAACAGGCATGTGGATCGATATCGCTGAGTACAGATTTTTGGCATTTCAACGAGAAATGAGTGGTAATTCGCCGACTTTCTGCTAGTCCTGTAGTGAGTTACTGGACTATCATGGATCTTTATATCTTTTATGATTATTTAAAAAGACTCTTAGGGGTTATATAATGAGCTTCTTGCTCGTCGTTATTCTGTTCTATATTCTCATATTATCTTGGAAAAAAATATATTTTGTTTTTTTTTAAATAAGTGAACTCATTACTTACTACTAATCTAAAATGTGTCCCAGATACATTTACCTACTTTGTGTATCAACAGCTGTTTGTTTTCCGAAAAGCATTAAATAAATAATAAAAAATAAAAACTATTGATTATATAATAATTTCAATAGTCTTACTTTTATATTTTCAATGTTTTTCTATTGTTACTCTGTATTTGTGTTCTTTCTTGTCTTGTTGTTATTCCCATTGTAGTGTATGGTGTACAAAACTAAATATTTTCTTTCTTTCTCCCGAATCCAGAAGTTTCATGATGATCTTTGCATTATCAGTATCATCATTGGAGTTCTATAAAAAGAGGTTCGTTTATTTCGAGTTTTTATTTGCCCGACCATCTCGATCTCCAGGACGTCAGAATAGAATGAACCAAATTAGAACTCGATGTCATCGTAGACACGCCCGACGTCATTATCGCCCAAATCGAACACTCATCTTGTCCCGCGAATATTCCCAACACACAATTTAAATAAAAATAAATATGAGACACCCTCATTGTGGTGACGTCAGACGTGTACTACAATATATTATCAAAAGCTCGCCGCGATTTGCATGATATTGACATACCTTATTGACTGGTCGTTAGGGTTGAAAATCGCGAGGGAAATCAAATTCGCGCTTTTCAACGTGATGAATTTTACGAAAGGGACGATCGTGATTTTTTTTTATTATATTTTATAATTAAATTCTCTGTCATCTCTTGTGGGTATTACATCTCTGTCTGGCATTGGCGTGTGATTGAAATTTTCCTTGGAGTTTTTATTAAATTATGGGTTTCAAAGGATATTTCGTCTGACAGTTAACAGAACACTCGATTTATAGCAAATGAGCAATTCATCTATGAAAGTAAAATACTAGTCCAAAATATAAATAAAAATATATGAACGATCATTTTTATCTTTTTTATCATAAAGTTTCTGTTTGACTAATACTAAGAAATGTCGTTGGATAAGCGAGAAGACACCTTAAACTTTATAGAAAAAGAGACTGAAATTGTATAAAATGGAATTGTTGGAATTTTATATGTAGTAACATGGTAACAAATATATTTTTATTGGTTTAAAGATCTTTGTCTCATAACGGAGTAAAATTAGTGGAAATCGAAATCAATATCAAAGGTAACAAAGGTAATGAAAAATAGCGGACTTCATAGTGATCCCTGAGGGACACCACGTGGAATCAAAATCCATTTAGATGTTTAATTGCCAACATAAACGCATGCGAGAGATTGCTAGTGCATGATGCAGGTTCATCCTTTTTATGACGGTTATTTTTGAGTTTAAACTTACTTGTTTCTAGATTAGATCTAATAACCTGTCTGACCATTTCATTTCCATCACTACAGAATTTAGTTCTTTTACATTTAATGCAAATACTAAGTGTGTCGGGTTCATCATCCCTTCAATATAAATCACCATACTCAAAACACCTGACAGCACGGAAAATAACCATTTTCACGTGAAATTTAACACATTCAAAAAGGTCCGAACTTCCATTTGAAAAGGAAACCCTAGAGAAAATCCCATGTCCGACCTTTTCTCCGTACACAATGCTGTGCTATATCCAGCTATATTTATGTATTAAGATATTGTGTTGGAAGGAAGACGGTCATTATGAATGGACCTGAATGGAGGACGTATATGGATTGTGGATGGAGAATCTTGTATGAAATTACATTTATTGTGTGCATTCATTTCATTTTTATCCGACTGCGCAAGGAGGGTTATCTATGTATACATTTATCTCAACGTGTGGTCGACGTGACGCGTGACCAAAATGCTTAGGCAAAGACTTACAAGACTCCTAATGCGATACAAAATATTGTTCCAAAAACATAACACCAAAATCAGGTGTTTGCTAATGACAGGTCACAAACGTCATTTAATCTTAAACGTCATCTCATCGCAATCACTTCTCAATTCTTACGGTGCCAAGATGGTGAACTGTGTTAAACAATCTTGTAAAAATTACAAACTTCTTTAAAAAACTATGGAAAACATTATCACCTTCCATCTCTAAGTAGCAAAAATATATTTCTAACAGTATAAAAAGCGAAATGAAACAAATTTTTACGTATTTGTAGCGTATGTTCGTGTCTCACCTATGACCACGGATGCTCCAGTGTTTGAAAAATCGGGTCTTAAATTATGTGAAATATACGCGATGAAATTGTTGAAATTTATTTCATTTTAATAAATAACATTAGCGAATATTAGTATAAAAAGCATATATGCATTTCATTTCATAAATTGATTTTATTATTTGTACAAATTACTGCAAAGAATTAGAGATGGGTCGATGTAATATAAGTTATCGATAACAATTATTATTTTTACGGACTTCAAAAACGAAATTATCACTTAGCTTATATTTTTCTTATATGTTACTCGCACGATTTCGTCATTTAAATTGATTTAAAATTCCTTTCAAATCTCAAAATCGGTCAGTAGTTTGGTTTTTAAAACAAAATTGCGTTTTTCTAGTTTTGTAAACTATAATAATTATGATATGTGAATCATCACCATCATCTCAGTCATAAGAAGTCCACTGCTGGACATAGGCCTCCCCCATGGATTTCTATAAAAGCCGATTGGAAGCGGCTTGCATCCAGCATCTTCCTGCCACTTGTATAAGTTCATCTGTCCATTTCGTGGCTGGTCTTCCTACGCTACGCTTGCCGGGGCGTGGTGTCCACTCGAGAACTTTCAGCCCCATTGGCCATCAGTTCTACGTTCACTGCCACTTCAACTTGCTAATCAGCTGTGCTATGTCGGTGACCTTTGTACGTGAAACATGGTATTTAATTTTACGACAAATGTTTTTTTTATTTATTCTCAAACTAACACAGCACCATGCTAATTATTCTGTTTAGATTTTCTGGTTGATGCTGTACAAGCAGATCATTGGGCAGATATAGTAAGGCGAAGTCAAAATGATCCTTGGTGGAAACCGAATTCTCGCTTAACAATTTGTTCAGTGAATTTCCACAATAAATGTAAATACATAACAAAAACAGGGCGCCAGCGTTTACAACATTGAGCAATACCTTCAAAGGTTACTTTGAATCATAAAATCATGACATTAATAACATTTATTCAAATTTAAATTTATAGTTCAACTTTTTAACTTTAGCGAGCTACATCTCGCACATATCACATCTGAGACACGATAGGGTGGGGATTAAAAAAATGATCCAGTCTTTATTGTATATATGAAAACCCCAATCTCTATTTTTAATTTTTTTGAAAATTTTACTACGGCATTTTGTAGCGGCTCACAAAACACAATTATGTATAAAAATTTGTTTTTATAGGGTTAATAGTCTCCGAGTAAAATGACTGTGACATACGGACAGACAGACAGACGGGCATGACGGAATTATAAGGGTTCCCTGTAGTTACTACGGAACCCTAATAAAACGATGTTTCTTGAAACATTACAAAAAAAAAACAAAAAAAAAATTGGTACCTATAATTACTTATCGATATCGATACTTTAATACCTCTTGGTCTATCTCTGGCTTAATGTCATTAGGTTTTTTTTTATTTATTTCTGTATTGCCAGTATATGTTTTCTCAATTTCCCTGTATCATTTGTATTTACCTATACTATATTGTTTGTAAATAGGTGTGAAAATTTATTTATTCAGTAGAATTTAATCAAATTAATTTGGTCCATTACTGGTGCTACGAATTAACCATTGACATACTTATCTAAGTATTGTGATAAATCCATTAGATTTCGAGATGCAGTAATGTGTTAATGAATACGGAGGAGAAAAAATAGTGCTACGCTAACCACAATATAGGAACTCTGCTTTAATAAAATAAACATTTGCTGTTTTATCCTATTTTCAAAAATGAAGTGCCGAATGAAATAGCTGGGAGTGGACCGTTGCACTCCAACAAAAAAAAACGTAATATATGTTTACCTGACTGTCAACTGATGCGAAAGCAAAAAGAACCTTCGTGATCTTAACCTACATTATGTACACATTTATCACGCAAACACACACACATACACACACGCGTATGTTTCGCCGTAGCATAAAAATATAGTATTTCTAGTCACAATTACTTTGACTCTTATTCTTCTCAACAGATCGTGCAACTCAAAGTCCGTGTTAAGGCCGGCTTAAAGTTTACTAAAATAAAATATGACATATCAGAGTCAAATTGAAATGAAATGAAGTTTATTGGAAAAAATAACTGTGAATGACTTCTACTGAGCTACTGAGTTAGTTTTTTTATGAATGAGGTATTAGTCGATTCATTGCCGTTGTGACATCAGTTATATGGCGTCACAATTTGTAAATTGCATGTATAAACTTATTTAATAAATACTATCATCATGAACTGTATTTTTTATTTACAAAATAAAAATACATTAGATTCTTTTATAAAGTGATGAAAGTGACGCCGCTGCTGTTTCGCTCGCACGCGGGACCCATAGATATAAAATTATTTAAATTACTGATTTCATTTTTGATTTCAGATTTTCTTTCAGAGTCATAAGAACACTATTACAATGTATTAACAGTAGCTGTTATTTTATATGTGATATTTTGACCGTGATAAAAGTGTAACCGACAAAATTTTCACGTTTATACGTAAATTTCGGTCAAAATAACAAATATAATAA
The DNA here is from genome assembly GCA_947563715.1 of Lycia hirtaria. Lineage (NCBI taxonomy): Eukaryota > Metazoa > Arthropoda > Insecta > Lepidoptera > Geometridae > Lycia > Lycia hirtaria. The sequence goes on from OX387379.1 coordinate 44,109,585, forward strand.
TTTTATAGTTTAAAAAACTGAAACAACAGACTTCAAAGTTACTATTATTTCAGTTATATGATTGTATGAATCTCCCATGGACCATTCTGACTTTAATCATAATTACCCGATCAAATCGGGAGATATCCTTTTCAAAGGCAACTTTGTAGATAAATTTGGCAAATGGACGTGTATCTACGGTTAAAAATAAATTCATAAAAAAATGAAGTGTCAAATGTAAAAAATTAAATTGGCCCGAATTTAAAAGGCGGTTTGTATGGAGATTATCCTTCTGGGTCCTATGTAATAGGGCGAATTCTGTGTGCTTAGGCTTAGGAACCAGATAAATGGTATTTATCTGGTTCCAGCCTAAGCATTGTCATACAACGCGATAATTCTATTAGCATACTGGGTACACTGTATACCGGTAGTTGCTTTAAATATTCGCATTAAATTATTTACCCCTTAGTATGCTGGATATACTGTTAGCCTGAAGTGGGTATAAATATTTGGATTCAATTATTTAACCCTTCATTGGTCTGGGGTTCATTTATTCTTTGTGAGGATTGTTATATTTACACTTTTTCATATTTTTTTTAAATAGTAATTAGTAAAGACACTTTCCCTTCAAATGTATTATTATATTCGTATGTAAGTTATTCATTACTTATTGAAGCTTAAACGGATAAACCTTTTGGCCCATTAGACCTTGTGACCCCTGAACGACTTATTTCGATATGAGAAGTGTGGTTAACTTTGTAGTTAATTTTTATAGTTTTGTAATTTTTATATTAAAAGTTATTTTAATCCTGTTAGAATATTATATTATCTATGGTAGTACATTACTATTTTCTGTATATGGCCACCCTTTAACTTCTTTCTATGATTTGTGGTCGGCAAGGGCAATGGCCTACGTGAGTACTCTAATTAATATATTATAAGCAAATTGTAAACTGGACTTCAATAAACATAATAAAAGTACACTGCGTTTATATAATAACCCAAGGAAAATAACAAATCCAGATCATTATAACTTTTAATCTTAGGTCGTACTTGCGCACTTAACAACATACATACATAAAATAAAATCACGCCTATTTTCCCATATGGGGTAGGCAGAACATTAAAGATCATGAGGCCGTTTGACGCCACATTTGACGACGGTTAGAAGGTTAGATGGATGGGAGAAAGTATTAGAGGGTTACAGAGTAGAAGAGGTTAAACCGTAATGTTGGCTTGCAATGACAGATAGATCTAAAATATTAATTAATAAGAATGTAAGGTTCTTGCTAGTGATGAAACAATAGTCGGCCTTATCGCTAAGAGCGATCTCTTCCAGGCAACCTGCACCTGGACAACCCATCGCCTACATACACGTCAATTTCCCTTAAATCCCTGGTTTACTTTTACTCTGTGCCCGGGAAGAGAAGCAACTGGTACATTCATATTCATATGAATATTAATTTATAGCAATCGTAGTCAATATTTTTTATAATTAGTTATCTAAATACTTATATTATATTGTGCCTATCGAGTACAGAATAATTAAATTTCTATCATATAAAATACTTAAAAAACAAAATTTAATATTAAATTCAAATTAACATAAACTACAAATAAGTATACCTATGTCAAAATAAATAAAAATAATCTTAAAATATGTCAATATTGACTGCGATACTAAATAAAAAATAATTAATACTTAATGTCAGTAATATTCATGTCATGTTTCATCATCATAGCTGTAGAATGTCTGTTCAACAAGCCAGTGTTTAAACCTAACTTTAACCACCCATGGTGGGTGCTGGTGCGATGAGCTCCGGCAACCTGTATACCGCAGGGCCCATGACGTGACTTGCTAGACTTTTCCAGCGTACGGGTCACTTCGGCGAGTTTGTTCCCGTTGCGTTTACTGTACAGGGTTTTGTTCTAGGTTTTTTCTTTTTCTCCCAGTTCCAGTGTTTTGGTTTTTATACACATAAAATTGGACTTTCTGCTCATTAATATAATCGCACAAGTTTAACGAGGAAACCTTATACAGAGTAATAAATATTTTTAAACAGAACACAAAAGCTAAAATGTTTTCCCATTAAAACTTTTGGGATACTAATTAATCGCCAGAATACAACCGGTAGAAAAAAAAACTTTATTTTTATTCGCTCTTTGAAAGAACCGAGAATAACAAACACGGAAGTGAATTAAAAACAAAACTGTGCGTGGGTAACTAACATTTAATTGTTGGGTACAACTTAACCATGAAGTACGACCGGCAAAAGCCATATTAAGCTTTGTTTAAACTTTTTGTATTTCATTAAATGTATAAATTTTCCACTTCTTTTTTCTTGCGTGTAGACAGAGAGGCAAGCCTTAGTTTTAACCGACTTTAAAAAAGGAGGAGATTATTAGGAGTTTCAGACCGAAATACCATAATATATACTGAGTATAGTATATATACCTTTGCTGTTTTTTGGCGGACACAGTTTTTCTCTTTATTGTTTTATGTATTTTTACTGTTGTCTTCTACAAATAAATATATATGTATGTCTATGTTTATGCTAAAATCTTGGCGATCAACGATTGTTGACATAAGACTGAACTAAGGTAACGCATAATTGTTAATGCCCACAGATCATAAAACAAGGTCATCTTGATCTGTGTTAATGCCACTCGCGGTCATTTATCCAAGTACCGACTAGATGTAATAATATAATTTACTTATTACTCATGATAGGCTTATGTTTGCAATCTATGACGGATAATTCCCTAAAAACACACAAGTATTCACAAGGTTACTGAATATCACATGCATTATTGCACTGACTGTTGCAGAAGATAGTGTAATACCTACATAGATATTACACGACTAAAAATCTAATTTTGATTTATACCGTCGATATCTAAGCAGTCGTCTTAGCAGTCCAGGTGTATCCCGATAAATTAAAAAGAAACTTCGACGTTACTCAGGAAGCCTGTTAAGATTGTGAATTAAAATTAGCAAACATGTGACATTTGGCTGGTTTCCTTGAGGTTTTTAACGAAATTTTGGGAACAGTACACGTGAATGTCAAAGCGTATTGATTTATACAATTCAATTATATTTAGAATTATCATTATTTTTCGATACAATTATAAATTTACATTGTATCGAGTGAATAAATGTCAACCCCAATAACTGTGCGAAACTCCACTCTCTAAGTTATCGATGATGCTACCTAGGAAAAATGGTCGGACTAGGTAGGTCCAACTTGCAGAGAGTTCAATCGTCGAATTCAACTCGGCTGGGCAGCGTTCGGCGTATTTTCGTCCAATACACATAAGTGCCTCAAGTTGAAAGATCACGAATAGTGTGTGTTACCTGAAATATTGTCACTCACTATGGGCCTTATAAAGAAATTCAATATTCACGCAACGAGCTATGGAGAGGGATATGCTCGAAGTCTCTCTATGAGGTCGAATCAGAAATGAAGAGATCCGCAGACGTACGAAAGTCACCGACATAGCACATCGGATTAGCAATTGAAGTGGCAGTAGGCAGGGCACATAGCGCACAGCACATAGAACTAATGGCCGATGGGCCAGTAAGCTCAGCCTAGGGAAACCGGCCACGAGATGGACAAATGACCTCAGCCTAAGGAGACCAGCTACGAGATGGACAGACGACCTCATCTAAGTGGCAGAAAAACGCTGGATGTAAGCCGCTTCTAATCGGTCTTTTGGAAGTCCATGGAGAGGCTTATGTCCAACAGTGGACTTCTTATGATTAAGATGATGAGTAATGATAGTCTTTTGTTATTAATTTCAAGGAGTGTACAATAAACAGTTTATCGATCTACTCGTATCTCCACGTTTCTGAGACACCTTAACTAAATTAGCTACACCGTCACCGTTAGCAATGTCTACACCACCAGACCCCTAAAGGTCGGCCTCCGCCTCCAAAGCATCAAACTCCAATATCACTGGTATCCTTTTCACGGATCACCTAAAACCATTACCGATCTCTCCCAAATCGGTTGGATCCTTGCAATGACGGGCGAAATTTCCGCCGTCTCATACGACCCGCTCCCTCGTCTGTCTGTGACCTAACAAACCGTGGTTAACTTGATAGATTAGATACGGTTTGTGCAAATCACGGCGCGATCGTGATTGTTCAAACGTCTTGTTTGTGCAATTTGTTTATGGCATATGTAATTTTGTATGTGGGAAATTACGCCTGTGAAGTCTGAGTGAGAGGATCTTTTAAAAAAAACCGGACAAGTGCGAGTCAGACTCGCCCACCGAGGGTTCCGCACAAACTAGTAGATAAAAGGGGGAAACCATATTTTTTTTATATTTTCCTTCTTATACCGAAAAATATACATCGTAAAAATACTTAAAAACATGTTTTAACTTATACTAATTAAGGTCTTTCATATGATACCCCACTTGATACGGTTAAAGAACTTTAAAATTTGGACCTTCATTCCTTGCGTAAAGACACTATTTTTTCGTGATCAAATTAAAAATATCTAATTTTAGGATTTTTCCTATATGTGTACTCTAACACAATGCTTCTTGCCAAATTTCATAGTTCTAGGTCAACGGGAAGTACCCCATAGGTTTTGATTCCCTTGTGAGTGTCGAAATGTGCATTTTTTTACGACATATTCGGCTGTAACTTTATTTGAAGAAAATTGAGAAATTTTATTTTTCTTTCTGCAGCAAGATACTATGGATTTGCGTATATGGTTTTAATTTCAACGCGATACCTTCATGCGTTCCCGAGATAAAGGTCTTGACACCCGGACAGACGGACAGACAGACGGACAACAAAGTGATCCTATAAGGGTTCCGTTTTTTCCTATTGAGGTACGGAACCCTAAAAATTGAGGTTGCTGCGAGTAGATGAACTCATTTCTTTAAAATAATAAATGTGTTCTTAAAAATACAATTTCGATCTTATAAATTAGTCATCAATGTTTATTTTACGTAACAATATTAATAGATTCGTTACACGTCCCGGACTTCGTGGCACTCGAATATTTTGCAATAATGTCTGCTGTGGCACGCTGGTTATTTTCTTTCTTCTATATAAAAAGTCGTGAATATAACACAATAAGTAAAGTTGGGAAACGGCCTGCCTAGTGGTAGGTTCGTAGTCTATTGATACCTTGGCAACATCAAAAGCATGATAGTGTACTGATATTTTAAGAATTCATTGCATTTTGATATATTACAGTATTTTTTTAATATAAAATCTAGAATATATACAAATGAAACGGGTATCAACTGTATTAGGTATGAAAGATGATGATTATAGTAACACAAAAATCGATATAAATAAAACGGCAAGTCATTTCCTACAGTCATAAACCAAAAATATTCTCTCTCCACACGTCCGCTTTCCCCGCAGTCTGCCGACCAACTGTCATGTAAATGACGTCACGTGACCGGAAGCAGTTTGGCGGGGGGTGGGGCTTCCGGCAGCGCACGCGATTGGACACATCCGGCGCGTAACAAACTACTGGTACATAATATGCTAATCGTGAATAAGCACTTTATTGGATTATTGTGTAGATTAAGTATATTTTGATGTGTTTTGTCATTGCCTATTTCATACTTTAGGGGTAAGGTCACCTATTTTCAGATATAAATTAGGAAACATGTTTGGAAATCGCGTTTTTCCTACCTTTCACAAGTTTCAAGTTTAGCACGTTTAATTTAGTTTTTTGTTAGAAATGACAATGATCTTGCAAACTAGTTGCACAAAACGTATTTACTTTGGATTTAAATAAATAGGTTCATAAATAAAAACCTGCTTTGTATATTTTTTATCATGAAAACACTTCAGTCCCACAGTAAACACAACAAAAAATTAAATAGGTACTCAGCGTAACTAGCAAACAATTTTAATGATAGAAGAATAAACATTAAGACAACATAAAATCACCTTAAGTACATCGACGATCGATCCAAGAAAATTTCTTTTTATCCATCTCCTAAGCACATACTTACCAAAAAAAAAAACAATCGAAGCCGAACACAAGCGACCTGTACGTCAATTATCATTATTAATAGGTTCCCAACAATAAAACGAAAAACACGTTCAAACTATTATGCTATATGAACACGCAAATCGCCTGAAACCCCATTGTGATACCCAAATTAGCATCACAATAAAAGCAGTTTAACTAAAAGTTTATAATGAAACATTTGTTGAAGCAATTGCAAGACAATGAACTAATTTATGAAACCGTCTTGTTTATAATTTACATAAATGTTACGATACCGGCACAGTTGTTAAAACACTGCCGTCTGAAAGGTAATGCTTGTCAGAAATTATTATCATTGAGTTTCGTCATTGACGGGTAAGGCCGGTGCTCACTGTGTCTCCACTGACATTTTTGACATTAATATTTTTATGCACAGTTTAGTGTATAATAGATGATAGCTTCGGGTGATACGCGAAGTGCTGAACAGGATTGATTGATATCTGGTTTCTATATGTGTCTGGTGTATGCTTTGCTTAGTTTATTAATTTATGTTTGCTTTGGTTAGATTGAGCTTGAGAAATATCCACCAATATAATTTTCTAAGTTAATTAGTATCAAAATATATGTGTTTGTGCTGCCCAGATAGACGAAGACAGGAGCGAGTTTTTAATCAGTTTTGCAACTGTAAATGTCTCATCCTTAAGGCACACATGCGCATTTCCAGTACTTATGTCAAATTCATATGCAGTATAACACTATTATTATTAACGGGATATTTACCGTGGTTCGCGTTAATGTTGAGCTCCCGATATTTTGGCACAGTTACATGCACCATGTTCAAGAATAAAAAGCTCAAAATAAACGCGAACCACGGTAAATAACCCGTTAATAATAATAGTGTTATAATGAATGACCGTGATAGTTTAAAAAGTGTTTCATATGCAGTATTTTATTTTCAAACAGTGCATACCATTACTAACATTATGAATGGTTACTCACTGAACTTGTAATAAAATACTATCTAACTGTTTTAAACAATGCGATGTGTTCGTTAAAAGTACTTTGATTTCTATAAACGAAATGCTAGAACAAAGAACTTGAACACATTTTGATTCAAATCAATTGTACAATGAAGCGCGAATAATATCCGTAAAGCCAATTAAAACATTTTAGATTTTAAACGCTTTTTATGTTTGTATATTTATTTTTGTTACCCGTTTTACGCCTAGCAATTTGTATAAAACGTAAAACAATTTAAAAATGTTTTATATTTTAACATTTGATAATCGATTTGTAATGTAAGTTATTAGAAATCTTTATAAGCTCATCTTGCACATGTAGATATTAGTGTTCCGTAATGAAAAGAGTTTGTTCAGCTAGAGAACTAATGCGGCATTGAGGGCGCTGTTGTCCTTATTTCATTATTTTGTTCAATCGAGACCACAGAATAGCATCGAAGGAAATACTTTAAGAAGTTTCTCTTTTTTACCACGATAGAATTATATGTGAATAGTCTGATATAATATGCCACTAAGATGTCAAAAATCGATATGATTATGTCATCAGCCATAGATGACATGTCACGGCCTTGTACTCCCCGCCTAAAATATTTGCACAATAGAAAAAATATTGATATTGTATGTTAACACACTCATTGTGTATGGATTTGGTAAAACCTGTATCTATAGAAGCCTATGTCGTTACCCCTCATAGTGTTATTCCTAAGCCGAATTTCAGACGTGGTTTCAGATAATAAAAGCAACAATTCTCCCATGAATACGTCTCCTAATCATGTATCGTAAGAATAACAAACAGAGTATAAATTACAATGGTCCCCATTATCTCCCACCATAATAAGGCGCACCTGAGCAAATGCGGCCAAGTTAGCTCGACAGAAACAAGTATGTACTTTTACTTATCTACTCGAGTATAATTACATGGTGACGTCATCCGGTTTGGGATATTTATTTGAAAATAATAATCGTTAATAACGCTATTAGTCAATATACGAAATACCTACTCAAAGCGCGCAGCTATCTCTCTCGCGCATCATATTTTTAAGCATATAAAACCATTTAGTGGGATATTATAAAATAATAGTAAGAGTTGATTTTGTTTATTTAGATAGGAGAAATAATAATAAATTACAGTTTAAAAAACTAAAAAACACGCTACAAATTATTGTGGTCAAAGTTCATTACAAGACTTTTCTAACAAATCCAAACACAGCTATGATACGATGTTCGATCATGAAGTTCTAGTTCATATCTTCCGGCTCCATCATCAGATCAGTTCGACAGTACTATATTATTGTATTGTCATCAGAACTACATACAGCTGCCAATTTTCATGACGCTACGATCCTTGGAAGATGGTTAAATTAGTTACCTTAGATTTCATTACATAGTTAAAGCGTGTTAAAAATAAAAGTTTTTCTACAGTATGTTTTTGAAATTGGTTTTTGTTGTTTGATTTTTTCACAGCTGCATGAGAATACAGATCTATGTAGGTATATGGTCTTAATTTAAACTCGATACCTCCGCGCGTTCCCAAGATAGAAGTTATTGCTAGATGGACAACAAAGTGATCCTATAAGGCTTCCCTTTTTTCCTATTTTATAAGTAATATAGATATATATATATAAAATAGGAAAATATTTATAACTTTATAGGAATGTGTACAGCGTGTAGGGTTAATATGAAATATCTGGAAAACAGCATTTTATAAACAACACTCGCCGAATAATTTCTCAGTTTTTTTTTTCGATTATGTTTACAGAACCCTGACATACGTATCTCGACATGTTACTGACCCGATTTTATGCATGTGTTTTTTTTAAATTGAAGAACTAGAACAAATATCTGCTTTATCCAATTAGATTTATTCATTTTACAATTTTTTACCCGACTACGTAAGAAGGAGGGTTATGTTTTTCGAGTGTATGTATGTTTGTATGTATGTATGTCTACGTGTAGGTATATAATATGTGGGTATGTATGTTTCTATACGACAACCTCCAGCTTAAACGGCTTGACAGATTTTGATGTGCAAGGTGTAATTAGATTCGTCTTCGCTTTTAGAGTGTCATAGGCTATATTTTTTTTTAATAATGATGATAAATCTCTTGCAAAAATAAAAAAATGCGTTTTTTCGTAACCAAAATAATCCATTAGAGAATTATTTTGTAATAAACAAGTGATTTTACTATAATTATTCTAAAGAATGCGCATTTACCTACAATCTTTTACAGCGATTTTACGCATACTTTCTCACAACAATGTACACACATCATATCAAGCGTAACGAAATAAGCTAAACTGCAAAAACTACTTTTCTGCAGTCGGGTATTTTGTTTTTTTTTTCAATATACATACTAGTTACCACATACCTACGCTGCGTTAAGGCCAATCACAATGTGACAAAACCACACCATCATTACCCAAAATAGGTAAATTTTACCCAAATTGGCCACTGGGCGTTCCTGCGCGTGCGACCTCAGAAAAATTCGCAACCTTTACTTGCTGACAATTTAACAACATTCGACCTTATTTCGTAGGTTGTTTGATTCATTCGACGCAATGAGATTTATAAAGCTCGCCCTAATGGGATGGAAATGTTTGTCGTTGTATACAGGGCTTTATGCCGTGACACGCGCTTGTCGCGTGTGCAATGACCCTTTTATTGGGTTTTTAGTTCGTAGTCTAATAGGTAGAAGTAGTGAGAAGTATCGATTTCCTTATAGGTATAGTCAGAAGAAGTGAGAAATATAGATTTCCTTATAGGTATAGTCAGAAATATAGATTTCCTTATAGGTGTAGTCAGAAGAAATGAGAAATATAGATTTCCTTATAGGTATAGTCAGAAGAAGTGAGAAATATAGATTTCCTTATAGGTGTAGTCAGAAGAAATGAGAAATATAGATTTCCTTATAGGTATAGTCAGAAGAAGTGAGAAATATAGATTTCCTTAGATATAGGTATAGTCAGAAATATAGATTTCGATTAGTTTCTACCCAATTGTTATAAAGAAGGGCATTGTTTTATCGGAATTTATATATGTTATGACAGCTTATAAATTAATTCTTTAATCTAAAAACGGCTTCACACATTTTGATGTAGTTTGTACGTAATTCATTATCGTACAGAAAACTATTCTGCCATAGGACATAATTTAGTGTTGACTTTAGTTTTTTTAGTAGGTAATAAATATTTTACAAAAAAAAAACAATGATAGAATAGAATAGAATAACTTTATTGTACATCCATACAGAGTAACTTAAATATAGATAATAATCGGAGTTGAAAATACAACGGCGACCTTATCGCATAGAGCGATTTCTTCCAGGCAACCTTAGGGTGTATAGGAAACAGGCAATTTGAGAAGGAGGTTGTGGTGTACAGTACATATTAAATAACATAATTGTGTCATAGATACTTATACAAAACATAAAATATATAAATACATAAATACTTAACATTATAAAATATATACAGATATATATGTATGTAACATAAATATAATATTATATATATACATATATAAATACATATAGATACAGTCTTAGCAAGAGGAGAGATAATGTTCATGGACGAGGTTCTTGAATATATGAAGAGATTTTGCCTGTCTGATAGAGACTGGCAGCGCGTTCCACAGCAAGACAGCCTGCACGGTAAAAGATTTACTATAGGAAAGGTTGGAATGGTAAGGTGTTTTGATCGCCAGCTTGGAGGCACGGGACGAGCGTAAAGGAATGGAGTGACCTTGAAGAAACTCAAAACGCTCTTTCAAGTAGGAAGGGGTGCAAGGATTAAATAGGATTTTATAAAGGAAATAGAGGATATGAGAGTTACGGCGAAGGCGGATGGGTAACCATTTGAGCTTTCGACGAAATTCAGAGATGTGGTCAAATTTGCGTAAGCCAAATATGAACCTAATGCAGAAATTTTGTAAACGTTCAAGTTTGTCTAATTGCTCTTCGGTTAAATCCAGATAACAGGCGATAATCCAGATCTACAGCCTAATAGCTTAGAAATGTAAAAATAGTTTAAAAGCTTAGTATAAATTATTCAAAACATAATACCATCTAATTATTCACCCCATACTATTCGGAACATAAATTCACAACAGCAATTAACTTAAAAGCCATGTTCGCGGTGTGACGCGACCCTTAATAAGGGTGGGGGCACACGTGGCGTATCCGCCCACGACCACAGCGGTGACGCCTGCTGATCAATCATCTTGAATATATTCAAGAAATTTCGATTAGTTTAAAAACTAGTAGTTTTACGAACAGTAGACCCCGCGAGCACAAACTTAAAACCTTATTGTAAAATAGTCTGTGTTCGCGAGATTTATTGCTGAGAATTGTATTATTATTAGGTATTATAAAAAAAGTTACTCATGAAGTAAAGACCAATCTAAAACACCTCGCACATCAAAATCGGAAAAGCCGTTTAGGCTGTAGATCATATAGAAACATACCTACATACACACATACATACACTCGAAAAACATAACCTTCCTTCTTACGTAGTCGGTTAATAAGTGATTTTACTAGAATTATTCCAATAAATGCGCATTTATAACCTTTCACAGCGATTTTACGCATATTTTCTCATAAGAAACGTGCACTTAACATCGTGTCAAGCGTTAAGAAAACGTTAGTTAGACTACAAAAACTGTAGTCGGTTTTTTTTTTTTTTTAATAGAAAGATATGTACTTGTTAACTGAGATTTCACAACCATTTGTTTCGACAATCTCTTGACCTATTTTGATGATATAGGTATAAAAAGTTTCAATCATATAAGTTTTGCTTAGATTTGAGTAGGTACTAAAACGTTTCCAAGAAACAAAACGCTTTAGCTCCGCTTTTATTGGGCATACTACCTAACTGTTGAATACGCTCGCTCCATCGTAGACCGCGACAGACGCAGGTAGCGCTCAAGCGTAACGACTATTTTACGAAAAAAAATATTAAAATACCTCGCTTCAAAATCAAAATATACCTTTTGTTCAACTTACAAACCTATTCACAAAAGCCAATTTTAATTTAAAAAAAAAACTAATTTCTATTGTAAACCTTGTTTCTCTCACTTCAATTTCACGAAAGTAAATGTAAGAAACCTTAAAACTCACTTAACCCCACCAACCCTTTAGAAAACACAATGCAGCAATGCGCTGCGAATTTCCTCACAATACCAAAGCCCGGAGAATTTTCAATAACTTTAAATTCTGACCCTTGTTCAAATTTGACGCACCCTCAACTATAACTACAAAATTAACCGCACACTTGTTACGGTGGCGCTAGCATCGCATTCTCTTAACAACACTGACATTCTTTAAAGGACTATTCTAGTCCGTAAATTTTAGCTACTGCAAGTTTTAAGTTTGTCGTACTATACCCCCTATTGTCGTCGCATTGACAGGGAAAACTGTCAACTGTCAAAAGCAGCCAAGACGGTTTAAGCTGCTGCGTTGTGTCGCTTTGTTGTCGCGCGACAGGAGTTCAATCTCTTATGCAGTGGAAGTGCTGCATTGTCGCGGGTGTGTTGTTGTTTCATAGGGGCAGAATGTTACTTAGGTGTAATTGGGATGTCTTTGAAATGTTTTGTATTTGTTAACCCTTTCATATCGTAGTCAATCTGTGACTTAGTCTCAAGTAATCTCAAAATAATTATGGTTATTTGAAAAATTTAATAAAACAATAAAACAAATGTTAATAAATTCTACAAGTAATAGACGTTGCTAGCACATCAATAAAATATAGCAGGCTTATCTCATAGGATACCCTCGCTTGGTTCACTCAATGCTCAATTGACTGGCCTTGTGGCTCAGTTGGTAGTATGTCTGCCTACTGTGCTGTAGGTCGTGGGTTCGATCCCCACCCAGGGCAAACATTTGTGTGATGAGCATGAATGTTTGTTCTGTGTCTGGGTGTTTATATGTATCATATGTATATATTTACAACAAAAAAGTATATATGTATTCTATCAGCCATCTAGTACCACTAGTACTTTGCTTAGTTTGGGCTAGATGGTGTTATGTGAAATGTCCACAAATATTTATATTTATTTATTTATAATGTTTCAGAAATGGCGTATTTTCATTGTAAATGTTGACTTTTTATATGGAATCGTAGGGTTCCATATAAAAAGTCAACATTTAGAATCGTTATTACAACGCCATTTCTGAATCATTCAGATTCGGAAATGGCGCCTAGATCAAGGTGCTTCTAATTTAGAAATGGTGTTTAGCTTCCTAGTCATCAATAAAGACACTGAGCGATTAGTGCTTAGTCTTTTTATAAGCTTTATCTAAGCGCAATTTCTGAATCATTCAGGTTCTTCAATAGAAAGTAGTATAAACAAAGCACAGTGCGGTTGTGGAGTCTCCTTGCAGACAATGCAGCACCTACTTTCGTGCCCGCAGTGCCCCCACTCCTGCACATTACTAGACCACAGTGCCTCTCCCTGCGGGGTCGCAGTAGCCCAATATTGGGAGAAAACGGTTGAAAAAAAATGACATTTCAGGATCAAGAACAAATAATAGCAAATAATAGCAAAACAATAGCAATGAAAATATCAAGAACAAATTAATAGCAGTTATATTTTATTGATATTATGTGCGAGTAAACGGCGTATGCGCAATATTAGTTTGTTTTAAATGAAGAAAGTGTATTTTATGATGTAAACAATTTTATCTATGTTAAAAGAAAAACAAAATACCCGACTGTGTTTACATTGAAAATCGGTTTTTACAGTCTAACTTACGATTTTGTTACCCTTGATATGCTGTTGAGTGCACTTGTTTTGTTAGAAAGTATGAGTAAAATCGCTGTAAAAGCTTATAAATGAGATTATTTAAAACAATTTTGGTTAAATCATTTATGTTTTACTAAAAAGCGCATTTTTTGAGTTACTTTATTATTATAAAAAATACAGCCAGGGAGTAAAGACGATTATAGCGACACCTGCGCATCAAAATCGGTCAAGCCATTTAGGCTGTAGGGTATAACAAATATATACAAACATACATACTCTCAAAAAATATAACCCTCCCTCTTATTCAGTTGGGTAAAAAAAGATTATGAATTTACAAAAATGTTCATATGTCCGATAGATCAATGTCATGATAAAAACTACTGCATACTGGATGCACCAGTTTATCTTAACCGACAAACTGGTGGATCATTTTTTTTTTTTTTGTAAAAAAAGGCTGTACACAGTTTCAAGAATAAACGTTGGCTTGCTTAAAAATGTCATGATCGAAAATGCTGCTATAATAGCAAAATAGTGCAGATAGGTTAACAAAGGCGAGTTGTGTTATCAATTCAGCAGGCACCTACTGTGGCTGTCGTCGGTGCCGATCTGCCAACGGGATTACACAACTGCGGTGCTGCCTTCGAACAACGGACTGGAACGTGAGTTGGTGGTAGGATAGTGCACGAGCACGACTTTAGATTCTAGTTGGCGTGACAGCTGAGTGAAAGGTGTTGTGAGAGATATATGTAGCGATAGAAGTAGAAATATATAGGTGTATAGTTTTTTTTTTATCAGTTCATTCAGGCATTTTATATCTTCAAAAATGTGGGTATGCGAGTGTGAGACGGACGATGGATGGACTACGAACTCAAACTTTCTAGCTAAAACCGGATTCCGTTGACGGGAAGTTGACTAGTTTAAGTGATGCCAATCTCATGTTGCTAAATTAATAATAAATATGTAACCTTAATTGACCTTAATCAGAAAAGTTAAATTATCTTAATACTTAATACACCACAATACGGGATCGACCACATCAATAGCATGTTATCAAACGCAATACTTCCTGTAATCTGTAATGAGTGCCAAATAAATAAATAAATAATATAATCGATAAGATATCTACGTTTCAGTCGCAATTCCGAAAATGATACAATTGACGTATGTCAACACTATATTTAGCGAAAATGAGACAGTTGACGTATGTATGTCAACACTACATTAGCACTTCCAAACATAAAATGTCTTGTACTCGCGCCAGCACTGTGCTGCCACAAACGCGGCACAGTCTGGGTCACTCGCCTTCGATAAGAACCTACGCCTACGGTCACGATTTTTTCTCGTGACTCCCAAAATAAAACTTCGTCGGACGTAAACTAGTAAGAAAAAAGTTTTTTTTTATGTGGAAATTAAACGAGTACATAGCATAACGGCACATTTTATTATACTACAGTTTCGTGACGTTACGGAACAATGTTTTTTAAGAGTCTGTAATCTATTTATTTTTTCCTATCTTATTAAAAATGCATTTGTTTTTTTTTTGCGAAAAGGCACACGGCTCGCCTGATGGTAAGCGATAACCGTCGCCTATGGACAACTGCAACATCAGTGACATTACTGTTGTTTTGCTAGCCCGGAGAGTTCTATGTAGCTCGGCGGTATTTACGAATTATCAGTTCATCAAATTAGTGTTTATCAATTGTCACGCTTGAGTCACTGTTATTGTGAATAACTGATAAAACTAATACTTGTATTAAATGTAGGTAATTACCTACATCCAATAGCATGTTATAGACACATAATTATCGATAAACTATTACTTAAATAAAATCTATTTCATCGATTCGATTCTTAAATCGATTTAAATATATATATGTACTGCGACAGTTGTACACATGTTTAACTATGTTGTCCGATGTAGAGAGGGTATTTCAGTTTCTAATTACAGTTTTTATTTTTTATTTTTGATGTACAACATTTAATACGGAAAGTGTGGATGATGTTTTAGAGAACGCGTACCGGCAAGCGCAGCGTAGGTAGTCCAGTAGCAGTCACAAGGCCAGGACAGACGACTTCATACAAGTGGCTGGAACACGCTGGATGCAAGGTGCTTCAAGAATAAAACGAAGAGGTCAATGTCCAGCAGTGGACTTCTTAAAACTGAGATGATGATGATGATCTAATGCAAAGGGTTAGAGAGGCAGAAGGCAGGATTGTTAAAATACAAAATGGCTCACTTTTTTAACTATATTAAATACTTATTATTACAAGTACTTAATAGAAACATTTTAAAGTGATGAAAGGTAAATAAAACCGGACAAGTGCGAGTCAGACTCGCCCACCGAGGGTTCCGTACAAACTAAATAAAAGGGGGAAATCATATATTTTTTATATTTTCCTTCATAAAACGAAAAATATTCATATACACAGACAGACAGACGGACAACAAAGTGATCCTATAAGGGTTCCGTTTTTTTTCCTTTTGAGGTACGGAACCCTAAAAAAATATCGATAAATATTTTAATCGACAATCATCCCTAGTCCCTACGCGCACACACACGGTTGCGTGTAATCGTAATAAAAGGTGGTTTACAACGTATAATGACACCTTACACAACAAAATGGCCGCTTTTTTATCAGTGTAATGGAGGATTAGGTCAGGCTCACTGACGCGTTACAAACTTACAACTGTTTGATGAAAATAAAACGCACTGTTGAAGAGAAAAAGATATTGGAATATTGCAATTTTAAACTTTTATTGGCTTTTGATTGGAAATAATAGCACTCTGATTGATGTAACACTTTTTTTTTTAATTGGCAATGTAGCCAAGCTGAGGAAAATATGACAGTTTTTTTTTGCCAGATTTAAAAAATCATTGCGTAGATACGCAAACATTTAGTAATTAATACTATGTGAAATTAATCTTGACTCCAACAAAAATTATCACTTTTTTTTTAAAGCGTTGACGGATTGGTGTCCATATTCTGGTAAACGAAGCGTCGGTCGCCCACCAGCTCGCTGGCTCGACGATATTGTAAAAGATCGCGGATCGAACCTGGACAAGATTGGCACAGGAACGAGATGAATGGAGTACAAGAAGAGAGGCCTATACTCAGCAGTGGGAGTTAACAGGCTGAAAATGAGTATGATGATAATGACAATGATCTCTCTTCGTTTTAGTACAGGCATAGACCAATACATAACTTGTAATAGTTTTGTAATGGTCTTAGTACAGGGTACCTTATTAACTACATTGTACGCCGTATTATATAGTAATGTCACTCACCAGCTCTCAAAGCGTCCATGGGCACACTGGGGTAAGGTATCGAGTAGGGGTAGCCCTCCTTCCTCAAGGTCTTCGGCTTCCTCCTCGGCCGGTACTTGTAGTCCGGATGCTCCTTCATGTGCATGGCTCGGAGCCGCTTGGCCTCATCAATAAAGGGACGCTTCTCGTCTTCGGAGAGCAACTTCCACTCAGCACCTGGAAACAGATATAATAACTGTCAGTAAGACTTAGCATTGAGTAAGGGGAGAAAGATAAAAACATAACCTTAATCATTTGGTAGTCGGGTAAAAATAATATGAAAGTATTTATTTTAATCGTATCATTCTAAACCTACAGTTTGAAGTAACAGATAATAATTTTATGCAGACTTCTTCAAAACAGCATACCTACATAAAAAAAGTATTTAACTTTAATATATAAAAAAACTACCAATTTGTAGTATGCAAATATTATACATTCAAGGTGACAAGGTTCAGTGGGTCAAAATGACAAGTCCCAAAACGTCTAGTCTGAAATTTCGTTGTAAGTTGAAGTTGAAAGTGTTAGCAATTGTGAAGAGCAATTGTTAACATCAAGCGAATACTTACAAAAATTCATAAAATTAAGACAATGATATTTTCTATAAATTAGTCACGGTAACATTTCATGAGATATTTTTTTTATACTTGAAGAGGTAGGTGGTTCATACATATGTACTCACATTTAATATCAAATACGATAAGTACATCGTAAGTAAATCGTAATTATTGGATATCCTCACTACTGTCTACTTACAACTTACACGTTTGTCAAGTCAAAGTCTTTTTAAGATTTAACTAATTATGTCTCCAGCTTATCTTCTCATCAGAGCAAAAACTCATTAAGCAAACTTGTGAAAAAGCTGAAAAGTAATTTGCCCTAACCATCGTTCATTGCATAGACAAAGCCATTGAATCGATACAATATAATCGAAGGCACGAACGAGCCGTCTCCCCGATTCAAGAGACCAACCCTTTGTCTCCCCCCATTTATGGAAGGCTGTATTCATTCACCGTAGAGGGGTGCCATCGGCCATTGAAACAGACAAGACAATCCCAATTCAGACGAGCATAAAAGCGAAAACAATGTCTCTAACATAGAAAGGAACAATCCGGCTCGAAGGACCAACTTTTGTCTCGCTCGCGCGGGTATAGAAAATCTCGCGTTGGAGAGAGATGGGCACAACAATGGCGGAAAACGCCGCCTAATGACGAATTTGCGCTTTTCATTCCGCAACAGAAGTTTTTCCCGGTTCCTCATTATTCTGTCGATACTTTGGGGTGGTCGCTATTCTCGGCCATTGTCGTCGCCGAGATAGGATCGTATATTCTGCGACAAAAGATACAACGGATGAACGTACCGGCTCTTTTTTCGATCAATCATGAAATGAAAATACGATGTTTTTTGTTGCATTTTCGTGAACAACACAGTTGATGTCATAATAACTACATCAAATACAACTAGAATTTTAACCTCAAATTTGGTTGAACCAATCTAGGTTCAACTTTCTTTGAGAAAGTGATATTTATTCAGTGAGGGCATCGTATACTGGTGACAAAAGCTTGTTTTCAGCAGATTAAACAGATTGATGTATAGAAATCAAATGCTTAATAACGCGATTAGTTCGACTCGATTAAGTAACTCAAGTAAGTCCACAATGAAACTTAAATAGATAGGCACTACAATGACTTATTCAACGATTTGGATTGAATTGTGTTCGTATCGTAACGATAGTATGATAAATAGCTTAAAATACCAGCTCTATTAGAACGTAATCGTTTATAGTATAATTTATACTATATTATAGTCTATGGTATGAACTTTCTATAGCGTTTGTGTTTTGGAATTTGTGTAAGCACAATCAAACTGAGTTCAACTAGACGTTCAAATCTTTAAATTGTAATGTTTGTCTTTGACAAGTTTATTGACCCCTAGTGCTTTCTGCTAACATTACGTAATAGGTATGTTGACAACTTTTTTCAAAAAGATAGCCTCAATCAGGGATGATCGACAAAGTAAAATTAAATATCTTCAATTATTCCTGTTCTTAAAGAAAAAATATGTTTTATACTCAATAAAAGTTAAAGATCTCTTCATTTTTATATTGTTTTACTTTTCCTAAATAAACATAAATGTTATAAATATCCTTCATATTGGCTTGATTTTGCTAATATGAGGGAAGATAACTTACTTTCACTTATAATTCCATTCTCTTGTATATTTAAAGTCAAGTTTTGTCATAAAAGTGCAACTATTAGTTTCAAATGGCGTGAAGTACCAAACCAATCTCTTGGAAAACGGTTTAAGTTAAAAAAGATTATTATTTTTAACTATTTTATTTTTTAACTGAATAGTTTAATACAAAATCGATAAAATCATCATCATCATCATCATCTCAGCCATAAGAAGTCCACTGCTGGACATAGGCCTCCCCCATGGATTTCCAAAAAGACCGATTGGAAGCGGCTTGCATCCAGCGTCTTCCTGCCACTTGTATGAGGTCATCTGTCCATCTCGTGGCTGGTCTTCCTACGCTGCGCTTGCCGGTACGTGGTCTCCACTCGAGAACCTTTCGGCCCCATCGGCCATCAGTTCTACGTGCTATGTGCCCTGCCCACTGCCACTTCAACTTGCTAATCCGCTGTGCTATATCGGTGACTCCTGTACGTCTACGTACCTCTTCATTTCTGATTCGATCTCGTAGAGAGACTCCGAGCATAGCCCTCTCCATAGCTCGCTGCGCGACCTTGAGCTTCCTTATAAGGCCCATAGTTAGGGACCACGTTTCAGTGCCGTATGTCATCACTGGTAACACACACTGGTTGTAAACTTTCGACTTGAGGGACTGGGGTATATTGGACGAGAAGACGCTTTTAAGTAAAAATGATAAAATCGATAAAATGCTTGAAATGAATTCGTATTCGTACAGTTCTTTCAGCCAGACAATGGTAACAAAACATGAATGCATTCGCGACTCAATTTACATCCGACAACACGACAAAAACAAATATATTCTGCAGTAGACAATGAGATAATGTCATATGAGCGCTAAGCACAGAACAGGAAGTTACAGATGAATCAAATCAAAGAGAGGATTAAAATATTTACGTCATTATCATCATTAATTTCGTCATTAATCGACGAATGTCGATGGTTCAGACATATCTCACAATATATCGAGAGTATATTTATTTTAAATAAAAAAATATATATTAATAAATTATGTCTGTATTGTACACCACACATTACAATTTAAGGGCACATGTTTAAACAAGTTTTAAGTTATAAATACAAGTATAAGGAGGAACAATAAACTAAACAGTGAACATAAATCTCTGTGGTACAAAGGCAGCCTTGTCGCCTTATGATATGATTTTTTTCAGCCGACTATCGCCTACTGAGCATACATAATACCTCTCTTCTTAAGCGTCACATGCCAGTCTTGATTTAATTGAAATTTTGATTCCAGACATTCTTTTTATATCCGATTGAAATTATGACGCTACAGTTAGTTTTTTTAAATCGTTATAGCTCTGAAGTTAAAAAAGTTTAAATTAAAAAAAAACTAACTAACTAAGACTGTATAAACCTTTCTTAACTATCCGAATAGAGGTCTGTTTACACTTAAATGTTATTTCCTACTGGGGTGTAGCTTAGATTTAAATAGGCCTAAAAAATAAGGGAAATTGCATAAGTGTAATAAAATAAGGTTTAAAAAAAATGGACTTTCAAGAAACTAAAGTATAACTTCTTCATAAATGAGACAGGACAGAGATAAAGTTTGGTCTCTGTTCGTTAGTTGATCTGCGTGACAAGTGGCTTGGAAGATAATACCGATTGCCAGCGAATACCCAGTTGTCTGTTTGAGCTACTGTTTTGTGCACAATTATTATCTAGTTAATGGGAATAGTGTTGGATGTAGTTTTATCTCAATACGATATCTCTATACTCATTTTTATTTTCCTGACTGCGTAAGAAGGAGGATTATGTTTTTCGAGTATATTTACATGTATATAAGATTCTATATACCTACAGCCTACAGCCTAAAGGCTTGACTGATTATTATGTGCGAGGTGTCATTAGATTGGTCTTCACTTTCAGAGTGGCATAGGCTATAGTTTTTGTAATAATAACAACATAATAATTTCGCAAAAAATAGGGGTTTTTTTCGTAACCTCCAACGAACTTTTTCTTAATAAACACTAAAATTATTCTAAATAATGCGCATTTACGAAATCGTAAGACTGCAAAACCGCTTTTTTCCAGTCGCGTATTTTGTTTTTCTTTTAATAGATATGTATACTTGCTTGGTTTTGAGTGAGTGTCGATTAAATCTTGCGTCTGAAATTAAACAGTTAACCCTATATTACTACGTATGGTTACTATGTATGGTATGGTATTACTATGTATGGTTAGCTAAGTGAGTCATTGTAAATCCAATATGGTGGGCTCCCAAAGATTGCGGAACAATTATTTTTATGCATCCCCATCATATTGATATCCAATTAAAGGGTTTGTTTGTCTAATTAAAGCATAAATCGAAAAGATTGATTGTTTTTGTAAAGATATTTGATAAAAAATGCTTTATATAGATTATAGATTATTTTTTTATGCTTTTTTTTTATCCTAACTATATTCATTTTTTTAGAGTGAATAGATATCTTCTAGATCGACGAGCTCCATCCTCGGCCACACCGTCGCTTAACATCAGGCGAGTTGGTGGTCAATCGTAGATCTATCTTCTATAAAAAATAAATAAATATATATATATAGTTAGGATTCCAAAAAATATGTTTAACCGTCCTTGTGACCGTTTTGTTTTTATTTTAAAATTATTTTCTAAGGAAAATCTTCTTTCTTTGAAAAAAAAAGTGATTCTTTTCTACAAGTCTATTGAAGAGATGAAACCAACAATAATTATTTTTTAGATTATCTAATTTGAAACTTAAAAAAAAAACTGAAAAAGTGCGAGTCAGACTCGCCCACCGAGCGTTCCGTACAAACTAAATAAAAGGGAGAAATCATATTTTTTTTATATTTTCCTTCATAACCCGAAAAATATACATCGTTGCCAAATTTCATAGTTCTAGGTCAACGGGAAGTACCCCATAGGTTTTGATTCCCTTGTGAGTGTCGAAATGTGCGTTTTTTAAGACATATTCAGCTATTTTTTTTTTTACGAAAACTGAGAAATTTTATTTTTCGTTCTGCAGCAAGATACTATGGATTTGCATATATGGTTTTAATTTCAAATCGATACCTTCACGCATTCCCGAGATAAAGGTCTTGACACCCGGACAGACGGACAACAAAGTGATCCTATAAGGGTTCCGTTTTTTTCCTTTTGAGGTACGGAACCTTAAAAACGAAAAGTTCAGCGCGAGCGTTCCGAATACAAAATGTATTATCAAAATAATGGAAAAGAATTAAATTAGAGAAAATCTGTCAGGTCTTACACCTACCTTTATACATATTTAGTTCAAACAATGGCCAACACTACTTTGAAATAAATAAAAATAATAATTATTGATTGATTGATTGATTTGTTCCTATTTCTAATTATTACACCGTATCTCTATTGCTGCACAAACAGGTTATGCTAATTAAAATAACTTATTATTTATCGAGCAATTAAACCCTATTTACCAAAGAATTATCGATAAAATTCTCGAAAACACTCAGTTGTTTCCCGTCCCTATCAGCGCATTGTCTCAACACAATAATGGAATAATTGTAATGTAAATACATGTCGTGTCTAAAAGACATCCAGGTAATTAATGCTCTTTCTAACTACCTACGTTTGCTTTCCAAAAGAATAATTTAACAGATGTGCCACTGAAACTGCATTTTACTTAAGATTTATGGTTGCCTAATCAAAGAAAATGTTATTGTAATGCAATAATTTGTTTAAAATTTATCAAGTAGTTTTTACATCTATATTTAACATATTTTTAATAAAGAATAATCCACATTAGTAATAATGAATACAGTTTTTTTTTTTACCGTTTACACCAACTGACGGGAAATCGGCGTACTTATTTAAAGCGCTGCGATATAAGGTTAGATATAATATTTATCAAAATATATATTTAAAAAATAATATATATTTTGATAAATATTATAATAATATATAGTATATAAACTACCAACAGTGAAAATCATCATATTCATGTGTTACATTTCCATTAAAATAAAAAATACTCTGAAAACATTTAAATAATATTCATAAAAAGACGACATTTGAACATTTATTGAACGTAAGTACATTCAATAATATCGAAAATAGATGTCACGTTCGAGCAATATATCTGTAACACCCATCCTGTAGCTTTAAATAAGCAGTTAAATAAAATAAGAAATTTATTATTACTTCCATGCTGAACGGGAAGAAAAAGAAAAACAGAATGTACCAGTCCCTTCTGTACCCGGGCATACAGTAAAAGTAATATAACCTTCTAATACCCTCACTTTTCTATTTAACCCTCTAATCATCAAATGTGGCGTCAAACGGCCTCATATTTGATGCTTTGCCTGCCCCGTAAGGGAAAAAGGCGTTATTGTATGTATGTTTATAGTCTAGTAAAAATAAATCCGTTTGTATGGAGCAGATCACAGTATTTGCAACTGGGGGCATTCTTTGAAATTATGATAGGAAAATAACAAAAAATCATAAATCAACAATAATCCCCGATTTATAGACTAGCTGCGTTCCGCGGTTTCACTCGCGTAGTTATGAAAAACGGTGATGATTATGATGATGATAAGTAGCTTATGTCCGTATACAGATACAAAGCTATCTCTATACTAATTTTTATAACGATCGGTTCAGCCATTTGAGCGTGTAAAGATAACAAAATTAGCTTTTACAATATCATTATGAAATTGTGTCCAATGTATTTCAAAACACCAGTACATTCATTTAAATAACATTATACTTAGTTGCCTTTTATGTTGTCACAAATCTTATTTTTACTAGACTATTAAATGTAGGTATATTTTCACGTTACAATTTATTCCCGCACATACCAAACATTTCCCTACTCGAAGTTCAAAACTCCTACGCGAAATGCACTAAACAATTAACTGAAAATAATTGAAGCCCCCTAAGCTTTAAATTGTAATTAACAATTTCACCAACAAAAGGCACGTGTCGATACATTACAAAGTGTTGCAAGCACCACAATAATTATTTCCTGCAGTGTTGGGGAAAACAATACTGCGATCGCTGGCAACACTGAACAATGATTGTCCGGTGCGCTGCGTTTGTGTTAGCACCGTAACTTAGGTATTTATGCACTTATGTATTATTTTTAACCCCCGACCCACAAAAAGAGGGGTGTGATAAGTTTGACGTATCTCTGTATCTGTCTGTGGCATTTTAATTCTCAAACGGGTGAATTGATTTTGATCTAGTTTTTTTTTTGTTTCAAAGAGGACTTTATCGAGAGTGTTCTCAGCAATGTTTTATCAAATTTGATTCAGCCGTTTTTTTTAAGTGGTTAACTAACAGTGGTATAGTTCCCGTCACGTAAAAAGAACGCTGATTTGTTCGTAAGCGCGAACAAACTAGCGTTCTTTTTACGTGACGGGAACTGTAATACACTTGAAAATGGCAAATGAGTTAACCGCGCAATCCCACATCTTAGAGAGAGAAAAAAGATAATCTACAGTATTTTTGATAGTGACAAGGAGCGAATGCCACAGTAAGTGCGATTTTCACAAATTGTGTGTAGACCAAAACAAAGATTCTCTAAATTTATTTAAACCACGTTCACACGCGAACAAATAAGCCCAATAATAAACTTATTCAGCTTACTGAAACGAAACCTTGTGTTGTCACTGTCACACATCTAAATATCGAGTCGCATTGTCCCTCTCTATCTCGAGCGAAGACAGAGACCTTTTACATAACATACAGGCGTATTGAAAACAACAATCACAAAAACAACAAACAGTGTACGAAACACACACGCTAGGCACAATAACGTACACAACAAAGGACTTTCCTCTCTACGTTGTATTAAAGCGACCATTGTACCGAGAATCGGACGAAAATGCTCTTCATTACTCTGAAAGCTTGTGTGCCGCGCGACAATGGGGGAAGGGGGGGTAGGGTGGGGCAACAAAGACGAGCGGAGGTACCACCCTTTCTCCCGTAAAATTGAAATGGTAAGAAATGCTATTTAGGTCATGATTTTATTAAATGTGTTAATAGATTTTTGGAGTTTGATAATGGGCTGGGGGTGAGCGGTTGGTTTGATTAGAAATTACGGTTTTGGAATCTTGAATCTTGATTTGGTATGGATTGAATACTTGGATTGGGCTGGGTTTTATTGGTTTTTAGCCGACTGCGTAAGAAGGAGGGCTATGTTGTTCGAGTGTATGTATGTTTGTACGTATAACCGTAACCGTTTGAATGTGTAACCGTAACCAACGTTAATTCATGATCGTCAGCCCACTCTTAGTCCACTACTGAACAAAGGCCTGTCCCATTAAAGCCCGATTTTCTCGACTCTCAGAGTTTGACTGGCCTCGCAGCTCAGTTGGTAGTATGTCTGTCTTGTAAGCTGTAAGTCGTGGGTTCGATCCCCACCCTGGACAAACATTTATGTAATGAGCATGGGTGTTTGTTCTGTGTCTGGGTGTTTCTATAAATAAAATAAATAAATAATGTTTCTAAAATCATGTTTCTATGTATCTTAAGCATGTATTTCCAAATAAAAGTATATACTTTTGTATTCTGTCAGCCATCTAGATTCAATAGTACAAGCTTTGCTTATACCATATTTCGTCCAGAGCTATTTAGTTGTAAATAGGTCCACACATACTGAGACAGATGCTACAGCTATAAATGAGATTTAGATTTTTTACACGAAATAGATCTACATTTTTATGGATAGGTTTTCCCCGGCTCTGCGTGGAAAGCCTCAAGTAAGGTAATCGCCCGACTCTTCAGTGGCGACACGTCGAGCAACTCTGTTAAGACGTGTGTCGTGGCTTGTGAACAGTGACAATGCCATCCTGTGCGTTTAGAAAGTGCACCACCAAGATATATAAGGCCAAGATACTAAAAGGTCTCAAGGATGTGGTCTTATCCTCAAAAGTACTAAAAACTGAGATTTGCCATGCTTATACTTACTTCATATTCAATGAGTATAACCTATCTACAGATAAAATCTCATTGCCACCAACTCACCTGATGGTAAGCCAAGGTATAGCCGAGGTGGTGCAAGTCGATATAGAAGTAGTATCTACACTCTAGGCTTGAAAAATCGAAGAATATGTTTAGCAGGAAACAGGACAGACAGCGTTCCATGTCAAATCCATTTTAATATACACAAACAGCTGTAAACGAAGACCTCTAATAACTTCCTAATTTTTTAAGTCTCTTTAAATGGAACATGTGGCATCATCTTTTATTACTTCTAGTTTAATAAAACAATTTATCATACTTAAAACTGATTTTTTTACCCGGATCCCATATACTCTATACATATTTCCCAAGTCTCAACCCTATTTATAAATTAGCAACGCTACTGAAACGAAGTATCTATATAACAGTAACCATATGTCTCATCTCTAATTTAGCTCGATTATCTCCGCTCTATGTAACCGTTCTAGTTTTTATCGTGTTTTTTGTGTCGCCTCACTTTTTTACGAACGCTGCATCGTCTATTGGAGTTTACGTCTGAGCCGCGGCCAATACGGCGGGATACACAGATTAGTAATTAGTTAGTATAGCGTGGCAAATCGACGTCTGTTTTAGACTGTTCGTACATATGGCGACTAGTGTCGAATGATGATGAAAGATTATAGCGTCTACAGTAGCGTAGTAAAGCAACTTTCTAAAGATTGACTGGAGCTTTGATTACCTAAATCCATGTTTAATCTATGTATCTATGAATGAAATCTATATCTGTCTAAATGGGAACTGGCAGAAATAACAGTACGATTAAGTACATTTTTTTATAACTGTTTAATGAGACTCCCGGTCACACAAGCGGTCTACCAACAATTTCTAATATTTATCTTTTCGGAAATTAATAGGAGAGGCTTATACCGAGGTCTTTCCATATAAGTCACAAAAAGTTCAACAGTGAAATTTATGGCTTCGATGACGATGATGAGAAAGCAATGCAGCTTTCACCTAATGTTAAAATACAAAGTAACAAAATCGTATCATGACAATAATTCACATTAAAAATACTGTATCCAACAATGACTATGCCAGGAGACTGTTAAAAATATATATCTTAAAGATGTTCCCGCGCTAGTCGGCAATAAGAACTAAAGCATAACGCCATCTGCGTTCATCTGCCAAACACCTGATGGTGCTGTGAAGAGTTATCTGTGTCATTTAAACAGTAAATAAAAATTAAGTAAGTAAATAAATTTAAAAAGTAGGATTTATATCGATCGAAACGACAAGAAGCTATCCGCGACCGACGACGCTCGCGACGCTACACTTGTCGACGCCTTTTATCCACTCGTGTACGAACGGCTTTAGCAAGAAGAGTGTAGTGAATAGGGAATCTATTAAAGTCGTAGCGGAAAGAATTTGGATAGAATGACTGAGTAGTTTACAGGAGGGAGGGTTTTGTGACGCAGATTGTGTAATAATGGGCCTTTTTGTTGGAAGAAATGGCCTTTGTAGATTGTGTTCTAGGCCTTGGAATGTCTTTGAGCTTCGAAGAGGGCTTTGGTTTTGAGCACCTTTTACACGACTGACAAAGGGTGTGCCGTCTTTTTTTACTTTATGGAGTAGCAAGATTAATGTGTGTAATGGGAAAATATCATTTGAGTGCCAAGGCAGCACTAATTTGACTTTTTTAATATATGCAAATAGCTTGTGTTATTTTAAATATTTTGTAAAAATAGTTTAAATCAAAGTTTTTTTTTTCTATGGAAGTTTTATGAACTCATGTTCTTTTAGTACCTGTGGTAACTCATCTGATGAATAGTCGATTGTTCGCTAATTTTGAATAATTTTAAATATTAATTCCATATCATATTTTTAAATGTATGGTAAATTATGTATAAAAACACAATTTCAGTACTAATAATATGTATAATAGTAGTACTTAACATCGTTTATTGAATTAAATGATTTCTTGTAATACTTTTTTTATTGAGCAAGTGCTTTATTAACTACAACAAAACAATATACATAAGTATTACATATAGCAAACTGAACTACTACATAAAAAGCAATAGATTTCCCAAACCGATAGAGGTCTAAAGACAATCCAATTGCTCGAACCCACTACCAGATGATTGATTGCGCTAACGACATTTTTTAACGCAAGATAGATCTACGATTGACCACCAACTCGCCTGATGTTATAAGCGACGGCGTGGCCGAGGCTGGAGCTCGTCGATCCAGAAGATCTATTAGCTCCAAGAAAATTCTAAGTTTGATTTGATTTTACATAATTATGTACTTACCTACGTCAGAAAGCAAGTATAATTATATCTCTCTTTAGTTTTTATAAATTATTAAAAAAATATTATACCATTTTACATTTGAACACAACTCACACAATAATTATAGTTTAAAAATCTGAAACAACTGACTTCTAATGGATGCCATTGGACCAAATTGAAATGGGACCACACGGGAAGCACCAGCTTTCAAATAAAAAAATAATCATCAAAATCGGTTCACCCAGTCGAAAGTTATGAGGTAACCAACATAAAAAAAAAAACAAATTCTAATTATCAAAATTTATTATTAAAATCTAATTGAGAACCTCCTCCTTATTTGAAGTCGGTTGAAAAATTACTCGACATTGAAGTATATTTTCATGTGTCATCTTATCCACCGTAAATGAAAAGACGTCAAAAACGCTCAGCCATTACCTATTACATAGACACTACATGGAAAAGCTTCCAACAAAAACCAACTTAGCCTGAATACAAACCATTCAGCGCAAACAAGACCATTCTCCGCCACAATACCATTATAGTCGGGGCTGTCCACAAAATATCACGTTTACACACCACAAAAAGCTAGTAATTAAAGCTGGGGCCCTTGACAACAGCCAACAACAGGCGACGACAAACCACGACAACAACAACAACACCTAACAACGGCGACAATAAGGAACCAACAGTTATTTTTGTTGCGCCCGCCTGCGAGGTTCTGATAACGGGGAAATGGGAATACACCCTTATGTGCTACGTGGGTTGTATATGCTTTGCATGAGACTTAAATCACTAATGTTAAACATTACAGCGTTATATACAGCGTTTATGTATGATTGTGTTAATAGTTCTCGAGATAGCACAGCTGAATGATTAAATAAGTGGCCAAGAACGTGTCGAGGCACGCACATGGCAGGGTTCCGTAGCTAATGCTGTAATTTAAAAGAAATCCACATTACAGCGTATATACATGATTGTGTTAATAGTTCTCGAGATACTTAGCACAGCTGAACGATTAAATAAGTGGCCAAGAACGTGTCGAGGCACGCACATGGCAGGGTTCCGTAGCTAATGCTGTAATTTAAAAGAAATCCACTTGGCGAGTATTGTTTGTTTAGATTACCTACTTTACAGAAAGGACAATGACCTCTGTACTATAACGATTTAAATGTTTTACATAATTATCGCCATACCTCGACAATTTCTATCTGCAATATCCTATCTACAAATAATACATCATTGTACGTACTCTTTTCAATTGCCGCAAAATTCAAACGGTAAAGGAAAACCTGCATATATGAGAGTTCCTATCATATGTACTTGAGGAGATGTGATGTCTTTTTCCACTTTGACAGCGTAGAGAACTATCACTACAATGAAAAGATGTCCACGCCCATTGGTGGGACCACAGTGTGGGATAATTTATTTAATTAGGACTATATTTACACTTTTACAAGTATATTGTTTTAAAAGAAAAACAATATACCCGACTGCATAAGAGCCATTTTTGAACTGTAACTCACGCTTGCGTTACGCTTGACATGCTGTTGAGTGTATGTTTTTGTGAGAAAGTGTGCGCAAAGCTATAATTAATTTCAATAGATAGATAGACAACTACTAAAAGACCACATTGTACAAACATATTAAAAATTACAATATTAATATGAAGACTTTTTAGAAACAAACATTCGGTATCGTGTGCTCTCTGTCTAACATTCAATTAGAATGCTTGTAACTTTATTTTTGAAGGTATCTTATTTTATTTTTATTTTTGTGGAACGGAACTATTTGTTTTCGAAAGGTTAGCTTTTTTGTGACCAAATAAAAATAAATCATGCAAGTTCCCTATTAATTTAGTACACTACACCGTAATAATTTCCATAGACCACACGTGCAGTGTCTGTACCTACACCACTAGTGGGGGGGAGGGAGGAAGGGGGTTACCTTTGTTCCTTTGGTAGTGATTCGAGAGTCTCAGGTGAACTACTATTATGCAAAGTGGTGATTCCCTACATAACCCGCGGGATCAAAAGGGCTCATTTTGATTGCAAATTGATCACTCTTGGAGCAGGAATCTCGATTAATGGTAAGCGCGGGCCGTGAATGTTTGGATTGAAGCTTGTGAAATACAGGGTGGTAACGTTAGAAATGTATACAGGGTGTAACAATGAACGTCATATTTTAAGTTTATTAAGAAAGTAACTAACTATGAAACTACTATGGGACCAACCCTGGCTATTTTATAGACGGACCAGCAGATTAACTGACAGTTTTTTATGACAAAATTTAGGAGAATAGTTGTGGCAATTTTCACTGGTAGGTACTTTTACATGTTTTACATACAACAAAGAAAACAGTTTTCTACCCCTGAATATTATCAGACTTTAATAATTCTTATTTCAAAACTTTGAATTTTAATTTTTTACCCGACTGCAACCTGTACCGGCAAGCGCAGCGAAGGAAGACCAGCCACGAGATGGACAGATGACCTCATTCAAGTGGCAGGAAGACGCTGGATGCAAGCCGCTTCCAATCTGTCTTTTTGGAAATCCATGGAGGAGGCCTATGTCCAGCAGTGGACTTCTTATGGCTGAGGAGATGATGATGATGACCCGACTGCATAGGAAGGACTGTTATAAAATTGTGTCCTTAAATGTTACGTTAAAAATCAACTAAAAATCGTGCGCGTGAGCTTGATTCGCACTTGACTACAGCCTTTGTGTAAGGAAACCTAAATATGAACACATATTACATGAAATCATGGCTACAAATCTGTGCCTCTTGTGCAAAACGTTACAAGTCGAAAATCACAACTTTTTAGGAGAGCAAAAACAAACTTTAAAAAACATATTTTACTAAAAAGCGCCATTCTACGTATTTATCTAAATAGTAAATACACTTAGTGAAATATGATTTTTAAAATTGTTGCTTTCTTGAAAAGTTGTAATTTTTGACTTACATATACCGTTTTGCAGTAGGCACAGAAACAGCCTGCCCATAAACTTAAGTCCCACTAACGCACACTATTACAAAAACGTATATTAATGTTTTTTTTTACATTTATCGTATCTAAATAAACTAATTCGTTTCTCACTTTTCTAATATACCTAACCAATGATTTTATGTATTTAAAAAAGGTTGTGATGCGCGAGAGAGATAGCTGCGTGCGTTCATCTCCACCATAATTTACTTGACAACGGTTTCAGAAAACCGTATATAAATTAAAATAAAAAACACTTTCAAAATTCACGAAGAGAAATAGTTTAAAAAAAATGAGCAATCAAGCGACAGAAGCAACACAGCGGGAGGCGGCCACCGAAATAATCAAGCAGTAGTTGCGCAGGGCTGCACAGAAAGTGTACTAAATGGAAAGGTGGTCATTACACTCAACGCTGCTTATTGACTACTGTATAGAAACAGTGCTTCAAGCTAACACACCAAATGTACTGTAATAGCTATTTTCAACCCCTGACCCAAAAAGAGGGTTGTTATAAGTTTGACGCTTGTATCTGTGTGCCGTTTTTTTTGTCGGGAGTTTTTGATTTTTTTAAAGTTATATACTTATGGTTACTATCAGGATTGGTCTCAATATGCAAGCGAAGGAATAATGAAATATCAAAGTAAACAAACAGGGTTAGAGTGAGTTTTAACCAGAACACAGCAAAGGTACACACTAAGGATGTTGGCCTAAATTTCAGCTTGAATGGTTTAACTGATAGATGTAACTTAGGCGTCTTGATCACGAGTGACTAGGTTTTTTTTCGCGCTCTAACGTGGATCGCAGCCAGTGGCGTAGCTAGACGTGGGCGAAGTGGGCCCTCGCCCACGGCCTCGCACTTACAGGGGCCTCGCGAGGCCTCTTTAAATACGATGCCATCAGACTTAAAATCGAAAACTTACTTAGAAAATAAAACCTTTTTTCAAATCTATATGCTTTTCAATATTCTCCCACCGCGCATTTATATTTTTTCACTATCATGTAAGTAGGTATGTCGCTTTGTCAAAGTATGTTTGGAAACATAGATTTATTGGGAGCGAAGGAAAAAGGATCTCGCTGATGTGACTTCCCCACGTCTATATTAGTCCACGCTACGCCACTGATCGCAGCTTTGCTCAATATCAGGCGAGCTTGGCGGTCATAAATAGGTAGATAAAATCTTATTGTACACACCTTAAAAATATTACAGAGGACTTAAAATAAACTGTTTCAACAACAGGCGGCCGTATTCCTAAAAGCGATCTCTTCCAGGCAACCACGAACCACATTTACACACAGTAAAAGCATATCAATAAAATGAATCAATGAATGAATAAAAAACATTATCACTTGCACTATTCAAAATATCTTGAACAACTAATTATATAATATACACAAGGCTAATTTAAACTGCAACAAGAGTTGGTTCAATGAAACAAAAATAAAACACCCTCAAAAAAACTCCTTTCATCTTGGCATGACCATTTTGCATAACCCAGTTTTAGAAACAGTTATTTAAACTGTGGAATGAGTAACCAAAACTCGTATAGAAAAAGAAGTAACGAAAAATGTATGGAGACTACGGAAGAGTATGGAAAAATGGGAAAATAAAAGCGCTCCCGTTACCGCCATTCTGCCAGTGACGGGAGGAAGCGCCATTTTCCATTTTCCTCTTTTTTCTCGGCGCGAACGGCGCAGTTTATTCGATACACATTTGAACGTGCTTTGAACTGTTGTAGTTTGTCTATGGTCGGTTAAAGGTCAGAATATGTTGGCAATCATAATTTTCCGACTTCAAAAAAGGAGGAGGTTATCAGTTCGTAGCATATATTTTGTTGTCCTCAAAATTATCTCTATATACTACAATCACTATGTAATATTCCTCTTCCCATAGACATGATGTTCATTACTTTAATTTTCAAAAAGTATTATTTGATTAGGCGATTTTATACCAATCCAATAATATCCGTATATAATTATAGTTTCAACCGACTTCCAAAAAGAAGGAGGTTCTCAATTTGTCTGTATGTATTTTTTTTCTATGTTTCGATTATTCCGCCAATTATGAATTGTTTTTTATGATTATTTTCTGTTCGGTAGGTGAGAGGGGTGGACCCATATAAATTTTATCAAAATCAGTTCAGAACTTTGGTTTTTATAACAAATTAACTGAAAAAAAATCGTCCAAGTAAACGAATTGCGTATTTGAAGTCGGTTTTTCAGTTTCAGTTTAGTAAAAAAAAAAGCGTATAAGTTATTAACATAAAAGTTGTGTGTTAATATAGCCAACATTTTTAAATCATGATTGATAAGATTTTGTTGCTTTTGGTGAGAAAACCATGGAGTAGGTACGTACTGTTTAATTTTCCGAAATTTTTATTTAATAAAGTAGGTATTGATGCTTATAACTCTACGAATAATAACACAAACTATTCATAGTTGAAAATAGGTTAATTGCGTCTTTATTGGCAATACATTCTTACAAGTTTCCAGTAAACAAATTGCCAGTTTACTTGAACATGACCTGTTTAGCTAGACTTTGAGAGTAACTAGAGCTTGTTTAATTGTATTTATGAAACTTGAATATATAATGTTGTTTTTAACCCCCGACCCAGAAATAGGGGTGACCGATTTGAACTAGTTTTCTTAGTGTTTGAAAAAGGATTTCCTCGAGAGTGTTCTTAGTTATGTTTAATCGAAATCGGTATAGCCGTTTTTTTAACGGGTGTTTTGAGTTTTCTTATACTTGGTATAACAGTACTACTTGAGGACGGTAAATGTTAGCCACCTGAGTACAACACCATCGATAAAGAAAAAAAAGTGCGAGTCAGACTCGCCCATCGAGGGTTCCGTGCAAACTAGTAGATAAATTAAAGGGGGAAATTATATATTTTTTATATTCTCCTTCATAAACCGAAAAATATACATCGTAAAAATATTTAAAAACTTGTTTTAGCTTGTGCTAATAAAATTCTTTCAAATGATATCCCAAATGATACGGTTAAAGCACTTGGAAAAACACAAAAATTTGGACTCTCCTTCCTTGCCTAAAGATCCTATTTTTTTGTGATTTAATTAAAAATGTCCAGGTTTCGGATTTTTTCTTTTATGTGTACTATATGACAATGCTTTTTACCAAATTTCAGTTATAGATCAACGGGAAGTACACCATAGGTTTTGATTCCCTTGCGAGTGTTGAAAATGAGTTTTTTGCTACGTATTCGGTTGAAACTTTTTTTTATGAAAACTGAGAAGTTTGATTTTTCTTCTATAATATTCTCTATTTTTTCTCTCTGCAGCAAGAGACTATGGATCTGCGTATATTTTAATTTCAACTCGATACCTTCACACGTTTCCGAAATACTAGGTATTGATAGACAAAAGCACGGACGGACAGACGGACAACAAAGTTCCTTTTGAAGAAGTTTCCTTTTGAAGTACGGAACCCTAAAAATAAAATTGTTACAAATTTTTAGAATAAAGTTTTTAGTTTCTCTAAAACTTAGGAAGCAATAGTTTTCGTCTAATGTTTATGTTTAAGTGGAAAAGTTAACCTCATGAAAACCCAAACTTAAAAAGTAAAGTTAAAATGTCTTCATGCTACTCACTAAAAGTCAGACTTTCCACTCACGGCACTAGGCAATAACATACATAACATTTCCATTTAAACGGGGAGTGGGAAGAAAGGGGTGAGAGCTAGCTCCGCTTACGTAAATTGCTTTGTTCCTCTAAATATAACCTGCATTATTCATACATATTTAGATACTTACTTATTTAGATATTTTCAACCGACTTCAAAAAAGGAGGAGATTCTATTTTTTTTAAATCTCTGTTTTTTTATTTATAGGAAAATCAACAGCTTTATAACACATAATAAAAAAAATGTAACAACAGAAAGCTAATTATAGATTTTCACGGATAGCGGCAGTTTTTATGTTTGTTACCTCATAGCTCCGACATTTATAAATCTAAATGCATTTGAAAAACCTTTTTGTTTGAAAGTATATACTTTCAGATTGGTCGTACAGAAATTTCATCAAAATCGGTTTCGTAGTTGGATTGAACTGGAATTTTTTTTTGTCTGTAAAGTCGGTTTACGGACGATAGCTTAACGTGACAACGTCATAACAAAACATTGATGAAATGATGATGATGTAACGGGGCAATGAGCGTAACGGGACAATGAGTCATACTTTTTCGTGCGTGCAGCCGGCGTTCATCGATTTATTAGACGTTTTCGCGTAAAAAATACGTCTTCCAAGTAAACGGAATTGCATATTTTGAAGTCGGTTGTTTCAGTTTTTTTAAACTATTATAATTTTAATAGAAGTACGTATTCTAAGTTGTATAATATGTTGTCTGTATAATATATATATATATATATATCACTGTTTTAGGTTCTGCAATACAATTACAATGCTAAGCACACTATGGCATTATTAAATGGGATATTAAACGGGAGAAATAAAAACTAGACAGTGACGAGTGCAGTGCTTTGCTATACAAATCTTATGAACTATTGAAGTAAGGATTAGTCTCATGACAAGCGTGCAAATAACAAAAAATAATAGGTTTTCTTTGTTTGAAAATCGATATGATTAAGAGCACTCCTAGCCATGTCGTCGCTTAGCATCAGGCGAGTTGATGGTCAATCGTAGATCTATCTTGCGTAAAAAAAAATGATTCAATAGATTTTTTTCTCAATGTTTGAATGAGTTTACTTATAACCATCTCGGAAATGGTCAATCACCATCTCTGAAACCAAATTAAGTAATGAAACCAACTGAAGGTGGGATACCTTTAAATAATACCTTAAAATTAAACACTTTCAAATAACGAATGATTACTTATCGCGCACAGATGAATCAAAACAAACAGAAGGCGCGCAAACATGTGCACGCAACAATGCCTACGTATCGTATGACCATTGTCTGTAGCACTAATAAATCGACAACAAAACGCGGGGTTTGTTTACGAAATCAATCGACATGTCGCTCGACAAATGTCGATGCGTACAACAAAGGTATCCGATGCACAATGGGGCGGAACTTTTTAGTAGGTATGTGAGACACACGGCGTGCGGGGTTTTAAAACAAAAGATGGTAAATTATGATGTAGATGCTTATAACACTATAGTGGAACCAATTTCTTAATTTTGCTCTTTCCGCGGTATATTAACGCAGAATCTTTTTGCATAAATAGCGGTCCTCCTCTCTTCTATATTGCTGCGGCCGACAAGCCATAATAGTCCAGTATGTACATACTAAGGCTTATTTGTTTTATCAATTGTGTAATACTATGGAATGGCAATAAAATATCTGAATGTAGTAGTTAATCGAACAGCAGATCTCGCGAGCACAAATATTAGTAAAATTACTTGTTATAAAAAGTTTATACTCGCGAAGTCTATTGCTCATATTACACATAGGTAATATACATACCTACTACACTTGTTCAGAATTCAATATCTAAAAATTTATCAAAATTTACCGAAAAATGGCCTGGTAGCAAACTTTTTGATGGAGATTTCACAACTTTTTGTCTCGAGAACCTCCCCACTCAACCGATTTTGCTCAATTGTTTTTTTAGAATTGAGTATAAAACGTTTCTAGAAAAAAATATCAAAATCAGTCACCCACACAGTTGAGTAAGTTAAGTATTAGTTGACAGTTGAGGAATACCCTCTTAACCAAAACCCTCGACAACAAAAATATACAAAATTGTAAAATCTAACCTTACACTAAATTTCGTTAATATTAGTGGAAAAATACAACCTGTACGCGAGTACCAACAAATATCCGGACAAAAATAGGAAAAATTTGCAGAGACCTTGGTGCGCTTCGCTCACTCGGTTAATAACAAACGAGGGGCGATGTTAACAATGATCGCTTGTATCGTATTTTATTTTTTAATATGGTCGACTGGCTAGTTGTTTGACCACAACCTATCTGATGTTAAGTGACGCAAATTCATATAAGTTATATCCGCACCTACATCCATAGATAAATTTCCAACGCGCTAATTATTAACCTATTATAATCGACGTTTTAAGTTAAGCAAGTTTAGAAAACATAAAAACCGCCAACATAAAAAAATCGCTGAACCGACTTTGATGGAATAAAGCTAAGAACACTTTCGATCAAAAAATCTTTCAAACAAAAAACAACTAGATAAAATCAGTACTTTGAGAACTACGATACCAAAAACATACCTATACCTACACAGATACACATGTCAATCATATTTATAACATCAGCCTTTTTAGGTCAGAGGTTAAAAAATAAATTTTACGTTAACTGCGTATTCCATAATAAACTTTACTCCGTCTGTCCGTATGTCCCCGTTTGTTTTCGCCAGTGTGCAATGCACCTTCCCTCAATAATTCGTATCAGCCAACTGTCGGGGCGTGCACTTGCTCAGTTAATATTAATCGAGGTGAGGGCGTCATTGTTCGCGTATGTAATACGTTCTAGAGGTGTCGTGTGCCAGCCCTGGAGACACGAGCCGCGCTGAGGCAAATGGGATTTAGGTAATCACGCTCTTGTGTTAATTAAGTAGGACACTATAGTTAAGCAATCTATTGCGTAGGTATTGGTCTTGAGCTGCCTTACCGAAAAACGTTACTTAACTTTAAGCAATGCTTAACATATTTTGTCAACTTCTGGCTGACACGTAATGACACTTGCGGAAAGAAGACAGAGAACTTAAGACGTTGCTGAAAGTTAAGTAACATTTTTCGGTAAGGCCCAAAGTGTTTAGGACAGTAATTATGTATAACAACAATTGATTTTCACTATTTTACATACCTAATCTCTTAGAAATCTCCGAGTTATGCATCTTGGGGTTATCCTGCGCAATCTTCCTGCGCTGGAGGCGGGACCAGACCATGAAGGCATTCATGGGCCTCTTGATGTGCTCCTCTGGCGACTTCTTCTGCTGACCCATGGAGATGGAGCCCATGGAGCCGATTCCCATAGACATGCCCATCGGGAAGGGACCCATACTGCCGCCGAAACTGGACCGGTCGCACATCGCGCCAGCGGCACTGAGGGAAAATTTAAAAAAATATATTTAAATAATTGGCCAAGAACGTGTCTTAACACGGTATGTTATAGATTCTTAGCCAAACTCATAGAAAAAGGTAAATGTTATCTTTTCGATACAATGTCTCATTTTACGTATTTAGGTATCGCTATATCTGGAAAATAATGAGCAAAATCGATAGCTGGTCTGACAAACATATATATTTCTCATTCTTTTGAATAGCACTTTCTCTGTTTAAACTATCCTGTCGACTCAACAGTCTCAGCGTCACAGCCGGACTGGACCGCCCCGTCGTTCAGATGGTTCACAAAAGAAAAAAAACTTCTGTACAATTAGTTCTCCATATTAGCATCAGTTATCCAATAACACACAGCATATTGCCTTTAAACATTAATAACCTGCAAGGTGTTATCTGCAGCTAATCCACCCTCTCCACCTTCCCCGTGCTGATTCCAGTACAATACGCAAGTTTAATATAACTGCGACAATTATGGCGCGCATAATGCGTGAAGTATTAACGCAACTCAGGTGATAAATTGGCGACAGGGATGCAAGTTAGAGAATATGCATGATTTTTTTTCATAGGAATTATAGCTTTAATTAATAAGTTGATGGAATACTAAAATGTAATACAAATACAAAAAAAATTAATACAAATACAAAAAAAAAAATATTCTATCTGTCAATAAACTTCCGAGAATAAACATTTAAAGGGAGGGATGCTCTGTCTCTCTCTCTCAAAACAACAGTTTGTACTGAATTTTTACGGCGAACTTGAACCATGACGTCTTCATTCGTTATCGTTTGCTCTTTGTCTATGATGAAATTAAAATGCAACTGTAACTTTCTTACTTTTGAATACTTCCAAAAGTATTATTTTAGTTATTATTTTTTAATGGTTCTATTTGTATTTAGTTTTTTAAAACCAAAAAAAATAAATTATACATATTCCTTATTCCATTGGCTGGTGGCTTTTGATTTAATTTTTAAGGCGAACTTGAACCATGACGTCATCATTCGTTATCGTATGCTCTCTGTCTAACATGAAATTAAAATGCAACTGTAACTTTCTTACTTTTGAATACTTCCAAAAGTATTATTATATATATTTTTTATGCTTCTTTTTATGGTGGTTATGTAATAGGTAATGGTTTAATTTGTATTTAGTTTTTTAAAACCAAAAAAAATAAATTATACATATTCCTTATTCCATTGGCTGGTGGGAGCTTTGATTTTTATTATACAAGACGAGCATGTTGACCGCCTGATGTTAAGCGTGATTATAATACTCCAATGTCACACAAATCTGTGGACTTCAACAATGCAATACCCTGTGTAGTAATGCGCTAAGCTTGAAACTTCGAGGTGTTTTGCAGAAATTTCGTTGAAACAAGTATCTCGATGTCAAAAGAAAAACAAAATACCCGACTGCAGAAAAAAGGTTTTTGTAGTCTAACTTACGCTTTCATTATGATACACTGTTGAGTGTTGTTTCTTGTGAGAAAGTATGCGTAAAATCGCTGTAAAAGATTATAAATGCCACAATTATAGTAAAATCACATAAAAATTGTTAGGAAAAACTTCGTTCATAATTCATATTCAAGGCTTTGATGAATGTCATTGGTTGAAGGTTATGAAAAAGCGCATTTTATATTTTTGAGTCGTATTATTATTACAAAAAAATATAGCCCAGACACTCAGGGAGTGAAGACGAATCTAAAGACACCTCACTCACGAATCAAAATCGGTCAATACATACATACATAATTTATTTATTTATTTATTTATTTATTTATTTATTTATTTATTTATTTATAAAGTTCACCTACACTGTGTACATCTATACATTGACAATAAAAATCATACAAATAAAATACAGCTTAATGTCACAATAATTACAGGTGAAGTCAGCATGCATTAATAATAAGCGAAAATAATAAGCGATAATAATATACAAACGTACATAAACTCGAAAAACATAACCCTCCTTACGCTGTTGGGTAAAACTTGCTTTCAATTTCAATCCGGAACACAGATAAGTAACTCTTGTATACTAGGTAGGTACCTACTGCTTGGTGGTAACTGGCAAAGTTGTAGTACTTTCCTTGGACTCTGTAAAACAGTGCTTTTTCATGGCTAAACCGATCATAATGATGTTCCAATGATGTAATATACGTAGACAAGTTATCCCTGGCTTTGTATAGCAAGCTTCAAGTAAGGTAATCGGCCGACTCGTCTTCAGCCACGACACGTCTGGCAACGCTGTTAGACGCGTCGTGTCGTGACTTGTGAACAGTGATAATGCCATTTCTGTGTGCTTAGAATTAGAAACTGCAACAACAGCAAGATATCTATGGCCAAAATACTAAAAGGCCTTAAGAATATGGTCTTATCCTCGAAAGTACTGAGAACTGAGATTAGCCATGCTTTTACTTCATATTCAATGAGTAAAACCTCTCTATAGATAAAATCTCATTGATTGAAACATACTAATTAACCGAACTAATAAGTACCCGATTTGATTACTAAATTAGTATCAAATTTTCAATCTAAAATCAATTTCAAATCCGCTAACAAATTACTATGTTAACCACAACTCCCATAATACAGGCTGATGCAATACCATTAGATAGCTAGTACAGTGTTTCAAATGTTAATAAAAATTACTGCACTGAATAGTCACCCTACTTTGAGGTAAGGGGGAATATGTCGACTAACCAATATTATGATGTCCATTTTTAACCCGTCCGACCCACAAGTTTGACGTGTGTATCTGTGTATTTGCGTATCTGTCTGTAATTCACTGTGTCTCGCTTTCAGACGGATGGATCGATTTTGATTTAGTTTTTTTTAAGAGGATTTAATCGGGAGTGTTTCATCGGGGGTAAGTTTCATCAAAATCGGTTCAGACGTTTTTGTTATGTCCGATGTTTTTAAGTATTTGTACTTTTCTTTGCTTCGCATATTTAATTTAATACAAGTATTAGCTTTGATGATAATCATCAAAAATCACATACGACAAACCAACGCTAGATGGCGCTACTAGTTTCATACAACGCATAAAAATCATGTTTTAAAAATGCTTAATTTTTTTAATAATCTTGTTTTACTTATTTTTTTGCTGTTTGTACATACCTGAGTGTAACTAAGTATAGTGATAGAAATACAGATTCCTATCAAAAATTTTAATGACTCTTTATTATGGAATATTCATGTTAACTGCACGTTTTTACGCAAAACATAACCTTATTTCTAACCAGCTAGAGTAACAATTAAATCGTAAGTCATTTCCATGTGTGTTTATGTCCACACGGACGTATGTCTGTGTGTGTGACAGGGGGAACTTAATTACTTATGGAACATGGATTGCCACCGTTAAGTAACTTTTTAATATAAAAACTTGACGTTTCAAGTGTTGGTACCTGTGATACATGTTTTGACAATTTATAGGTTATATGTATATATACCTATATAGGAAATAGTTAGGCCAAATTGGCGTAATTTTAGTCAATCGCGTTTTTTCGGTTTCGTCATGCATACAATCACACTATTTACCCAACTGCGTAAGAAGGGTTGTTTTTCGAGTGTCTGTATGTTTGTTTGTATGTAGACATAGACATATATTTTATTGTGAGAAAAACACATATGTACACTAATTTACAAAAAAAAACATTATCTAAATATATAACTAAATAGAGATGAAAAACATACAACAGAGAATAAAAATCCACACAAAATAGGTAACTAAATATTGTTTTTGACACAATTCAGCCCCATGTCATATTCAATGTCATATTCTAATGATCGCCGACAGCCTTACTTAACGGCTTAACCAATTTTGATGTTGGGTGTCGTTAGTTTCGTCTTGACTTCCTGGGTGTCATAGGCTAAGTATGTTTTTTGACTCGACTGCCGGAAACGGAACTGCACAACACTGCGGCAGGATCTATATTTTTTCAATAACACTTTTACGTTACTAGGAAATGATTTATAATTAAACCTTGTTTCTACGCGCGTATTTAACAAATATGGACAAGACATCACTCGGCCGGTGGCGCCAACAGGTGAGCATAATAATTATAAAACACTTTTTTAAACTATCACGGTCATTCATTATAGCACTATTATTATTAACGGGATATTTACCGTGGTTCGCGTTAATTTTGAGGTCCCTATATTTCGGTATCACTGCATATTTTGGACACATTTTGGACGCGTATCTTTATTTCTAAGATTACCTAATACTGGATTCCGTGTACTGGCTAGTTGAAAACCATCACCTTAATGGAAATTTGGACATTTAACGCGAACCACGGTAAATATCCCGTTATAAAAATAGTGTTTTAATAATAATTATAGTTAAAAAACTGAAGCAACC
The DNA here is from genome assembly GCA_947563715.1 of Lycia hirtaria. Classification (NCBI taxonomy): domain Eukaryota; kingdom Metazoa; phylum Arthropoda; class Insecta; order Lepidoptera; family Geometridae; genus Lycia; species Lycia hirtaria. The sequence continues at coordinate 44,152,422 of OX387379.1, forward strand.
GGCTTTAAAATAAGCAATTTCATATATACTCGGTAGAGTAGTTAAGTACTGAACCGATTTTGATCAAATTTATATGGGATTACCACTGAACATCAAAATCAATCCATAATTGCGAAGTAATCGGTGAACAAACATACAAAAAAACTTAGTCTAATTGAGAACCTTCTTTTTGGAAGTCGGTTAAAAACGGTAGCCCTCATTGTCAAAACATTTGTTCGCACAGTATGAAAGGTAAGTAAGTTTACGTAAGAATATTTGGTAATTCCTGGAAATGTATATTTGGGTCAAAAATGGGGTTATCAGTAGTTTTGTCTCCGCCGTGCGTCAATATTTGTCGCCTGCGACGGAAGGGACCGGTCCATGTTTGCTTTATCTGTTATTCTGCGGCTAGTAAATGCTCCCTTATTTTTCTATTAGTTACCTATGCATTCCATTAAGATTTCTTATACGGTGGTTCATATTGGAACTTCTAAAGTTAAAAAGAAAAAAAGAAACATGCTGTGCCGATACCATACCCCATCTTTATTCATTCATTTATTAATATTAATTTTACTTTATTGACTTTTAAATAATTTTAAATTCATTATAATTAATTATGGTTTTGACGTATTTATCATTAGTGTAATTCGCATCAGCGGTGCTAACTGAATAAAATAAAACAAATAAATCTTCTGCAGTAAAGACACGAAATACAGAAGACAGCCATCTTGTAATGCCAAGTAGCCAGACTAATATAGGTACTTCGAAAGCCAAACATTTGTTTGAAGACGGCGTGCGATGACGACGATGGTCTGACAGCAACCCGACAACTATATATTTGAACCTTGTCTAACTAACAGCTCAAATATTGCGTTTAAATGTGGTTTTGGATCCAAAAGAAATATTGTATTAATACAAGTTTTGAAACAAGAAAATCCTTAACAAAAGAGATATTATTGTATTAATACATTTACAGTATTGTTACAAGACTGTCCTTGTGGCTCAGTTGGTAGTGTGTTTGCGTCTACCTGCTGAACTGAAAGGTCGTGGGTTCGATACCCATTGCACCCAGGGCAAACATTTGTGTGATGAGCATGGATGTTTGTTCTGTGTCTGGGTGTTTCTATGTATCATATGTATGTATTTACAAAACAAAAGTATATATGTATTCTATCAGCCATCTAGTTCCATAGTACAAGCTTTGCTTAGTTTGGGCTAGATGGCGTTGTGTGAAATGTCCACAAATATTTATTTATTTATTAAAAAAAACCTTATAAAGGTATAGACAGAATAGCATTAAAAATTTTAACATTTATTAACGATGAAAGAAACTTAAACCAGGGCCAGTTACGAAAGTTTTTGTATTCTTCAAATGCAATGTACGCAATACTTTTTATTTAGGTACACTACTTCATATGGGTTAACAGCGGAGGCGGATGTCAAATTTTTGACATTAGGACAACATCCACTATGGGGAGCCCCAAATAACAAACGGTGGATCGTTGAGTTTGGGCTCAATTTTAGCAATCGCGAGCAGTTTTAATTGCATTAGTAAAATGTTTAGTCATTTTTAGTTCAGTTAAAAAAACACCTTAAACACCAATGGCTTTCCATCACGTAGATGTAAAGTCTACAACAAAATTCACGAATAATAGTAATAATATAGTGTCCTGGGTTGACCGATACTCATATACCTACCAACAATAACGAACTCAAAGATTTTGATATAAAAACTCTAATGTCGCCGTGCTGCCTAATTTAGGTTGAGAAGTCTAGAGACGTCTATTTTGCCGCTTCGAATTATTTTAAAAATCTAAATTATTTTAATCGTGTAAGAGGTCTAACTCAGTATGAGAAGATGGCCCGTTCCCAGCAATGGGACAGTTTGTACAAACAGGGCTGATAAAAAAAAAGAGGTCTAACTCTGGTTAGACCTCATTGAGTTCGGGCGTTTTTGAGGACTGACGCTATCCCGTTGATACTTTATCAAAGTTTACAAACTATTTTCTTTAAATAAATAAATAAATATTGGTGGACATTTCACACAACACCATCTAGCCCAAACTAAGCAAAGCTTGTACTATGGAACTAGATGGCTGATAGAATACATATATACTTTTTTTGTTGTAAATATATACATATGATACATAGAAACACCCAGACACAGAACAAACATCCATGCTCATCACACAAATGTTTGCTCTGGGTGGGGATCGAACCCACGACCTTTCAGTTCAGCAGGTAGACGTAGACACACTACCAACTGAGCTACAAGGCCAGCAAATAAATCTATACTTTTTTTTTACATGATTCTAACCTTAGAGTCTTTGGTGATATTTTCATTCAAAATTCCGTTCACAAGTGAAGAAAATGTATCAAATGTGTCTGAATGTGTTAAAATCGCCTGACCATCACGTATTTACTTTGACATGCACAGGGACGTTCGAAAGATGTTTCTAATGAGTAGACGTATTTATTACAATATTAAATAAGTGGCCAAGACCGTGTCGAGATACGCGTATAGTAGGGATCCGTAGCTAATGCTGTAATTTTAAAGAAAATTACTTGGCGATTATTTTTGTTTAGACTATACTTTGCAAAAGGTCAACGCCCTCACTACTATTAGTAGTGAGGTCATTGTAGTGAGGTCATTGACCTATAATGATTTAAGTGTTTTATATATTTATAGCTATATCTCGAAATTGTCTCAGATAAAACTAAGGTTCAATATATATTTTGTGAACCAAAATAATTATTTTGAAAAAAAAAAATTATGTAATGAACCTTAGTTTTATTTCAAAAGACCTATTCAACGATACTCCACACGATTAGGTCGGGTTGAAATAAAAATTTCATCTCTTCTTTGTATGTATAGAGTCCCCTATTTTTCATTTTTTGAAAATTTGATTACGGCATTTCGTAGTTTCACACAACACATCTACATGTCAAATTTCGTTAATGTAGGGGTTAATAGTCTCTGAGTAAAATGACTGTGCCATATGGACAAACAGACAGACCGACATGGCGAAATTATAAGTTTACCGCATATTTACTACGGAACCCTAATTTTTTTTTGCAAATTTTGCTTACATATCGTATGTAGCGACGTAATAGGCCTATTATAAGTTGCTTCAGTTCAGTTCAGTGCTTTATTACCCAGTTAAAGGGTAACATACATAGTTTGTATTATTATAGTTGTACAGCCAATAAGAACCTTATACTAGGTGTGCAAACATACTGGAAAATCCATAGATATAATACATTTTAAGACACATAGCTAGAGGCGACTACTGAGTACGAAGATTGTACTCATGTAAAAATACTAAAACCTAACCTACTAAAAACTAATCAGCTAAGTAAGTAATTAAATATGCCCACATTTTATTCATAACCACACGCAGATGACGCAAATAAATCAACTTACAAACTTGTAACCAAACTTACAGCCTTACCGAATCCGTGTCAGAAGCCTTGAAATTGTTATATTTGCTTGCGTATTCTCCATACTCCGCACGGGCTGTGTTCTCGCCGCGGCAAACAATCGATCATGGTGCGTTTGCGCATGTTTTTAGCGGTTGCGCTCACGATTTCACCGGTGACGCGCCGAGTGAGACAAAAGGCAATCGCCGGCGCCTTTGATGTACTTTTAGGTACAGATGGTATAACTACAGGATACGTTTATTTACTGTTTTTTTGTTGGTTACTTTGTTAAGGTGCGCTGTGTCTCTTAAGGTCAGCTTTATAAAACTGTAATTGATGAGAACAGTTTCTATATATTATCTAATCAATATTTAAGAGAATATTATACAGTTCAAATTAACATCAAATGGGATTCGAGCTTCTTTACCTTTATAATCTGAACTCGGGATGCCTCTTAGCAATTTGGACACGGAAATTGGTCACGCGGGGTATCGAAAACACAGAACCGTCTTTTTCCTTCACCTGGTTTAAATTTTGCCTAAATTCCTCCGCATGAGTTGTCGGCAAGTTCTCGAGCGGAGAGCACGTATCAGCATGCGCAGCGTGTAAAGACTAATCAGCCACACACAAGATGGACGACTTCAGACAAGTTTTTATACAAAATAGCGTAGCCGAGGATGGAGAACGACTATTTAGTATACTTATTACGTATGAGACGTATATTTAGGAAATATCTATTAACCCTCGCCTTGAAAATTCCAAGATTATCTCTCATCTCAGGAAAAAGATGTGAAACGCATAAAAATGTGGACCAAAATCGTTGTGTATGGATTTTGGGCATTTCATTGAGAAATGGATAATATGACGACTTTCTACTTGTCCTGTAAGGGGATTGGGAAGGTGGACTAAGGCCCTGAAGATCTTGCGCACACTCGCCATTGTCAGATATGCTTCTGCTGCGAATTTTGAGTATACATAGCTTCTTGGTAACTAGCTTCTTATCACCAATTAATCTCTTGGCTCACCGGGGAACCAAATCTTCCAGCTGGTACTTGGCTGATAAGTCAAAAAGATGGCAGCAGTATTACACGCAATCGGACCTGGGCTGCGGATGAAGCAACTGTCCAGGCGAGAAGTAACACCATTTGGATGCCGAGTTGTGTGCTCACGAAAACCGGTCGTTTTGGAAATCCATGCTGGAGGCCTGTGTCCAGTGGACTTCTTATGGCTGAGATGATGATGATGAGTGTCAGCAATGCGGCTTTGATAAATGGAGAGTAGCCGGGCAGCCCGCGACATTTCGTGCTACACCGCTAATTGGTTAGACAACGAGTACGCTGGTTGCGGCATCTAAGTACTTTACTGCTTGGTTAGCTTCGGCGTCTAACTACACATTCTCTAATGCTCTCTATAAAGAGGTTGGTCTCACTCTGGTATATGGTTCAAACTAAGATGTGCATTCATGGTGGATATTCCAAAAATTTAAACTATAGTGACCATCACGTGGTTGCTATCTCTCTCTTTCTCTCCCTCTTTGACTTACACATGAGCATTTGAATGATGTTTCTTGTCGTTTGTTGATGTCAATACTTCAATACAACTATATTTCACTCAACAACAGTTCAGACTCACCCCCTCACATTCTTCACCCCTCACTCTCCACCATAAACTCACACAAACACACCCCCACACATTCCAATATATACTAGTGCAATACGATTTATTCAGTAAAAAAAAAAGGTTTTTTTGTTCCTTTTATATTTTTACTGTAAATGTTAAATGTACTTAAAGTTAATGTTATAGTTAAATGTACTTTACAGCAACTATTGATTTTTCAGATTTCATTAACATAATTTATTATTGTATATGGATATCTTAATTATGTAACTAGTTTTAACACACGACAGTTAATGTAGTTATCGGAAATGTGTACAAATTTTCAGCGCTCAATTTCTAGACAAGTACCTACGACAACTTGGTAAAGGACGCCCAAGATACAGGCCTAGCCTAGTTTGGGGTCCATTGTAACTCTAAGTTGTAACTATCTTATTAATATTAAGCGGTTTGATAATTAGATTTGTAATTTATACACTGATACTATTATGGAAATAAAAAAAAATTATTATTATTTGATCGAAGCGTTTTGGTTCCACTTTTTGATCGACTTCCAAAGAGGAGGAGGAGGTTCTCAGTTTGTCGGAATCTTTTTTTTTTGAAGTGTAAACTTCTTTAGCGGCGTTGGGCATTTTTGGGATGGGTAAAAAACGTTAAACTCGCGTCAGGTGTCACGTGATCTGTTTGAACATTCGTAGTCCTAAGACGGCGCAGGGCGCTTGCTAGTTCCAGACCAACGTACGAGACGGCGCTGTATAGTCTAGTTCCAGACCAACATAGATGGCGCTTTTGTTATTTTATTTTTTAGTTTTCACTTCTGCCGGCACTCCTGGAGTGCAACCCGTTGTTTTTTTTTTATGTATGTTTCTCGATTACCTACTCGAAGTCGCCTGGACCGATATGGAAAAATCTTTTTTTTAAAGGGTCTTTGAATCTTTTTTTTAGACTTGCCAGGTGGTCCCGTAGATATTTCAGCGAAATCAGTTCAACAGTTTGGTTTTTAAAACAAAATTGAACTAATTGAAGTAGATTTTTCGGTTTTTTAAACCGAATTTCTAAAAAGGAGGAGGTTCTCAATTCTTTTTTTCGTGTATATTTCCCGATTACCTATACCGATTTAAAAACTTCTTTTTTTGTTTGATAGGGTATACTTTAGTCCTATTGATATTTTATCAAAATCAGTTCATTATTTTGGGTTTTATAACAAAATAACTAGAAAAATATGTCATCATAGTAAACGATTGACTTCTTGTGGCTAAGATAGTGATGATGATGATTTTTTTATCATATTTACAAGATAAAAATGTAACTTACGCATAAACCGCACACTACAGGATAAAAAGGAATCATCAAAATCAATTCACAATTGGAGGACTAATCGGTGAACAAACATACAAAAAACATACAGTCAAATTGGAAACCTCCTTCAGTTTGAAAGTCGGTTAAAAACAAACCTAACGTCACCACACACATCGAAATCTCTCAAGCCGTTTAGACTACAGGAGGTACCTACACAGATACACACATACATCCGAAAAACATTATCTTACTTCTTGAACAGTCAGGCAAAGGCACTACACACGATTTACAATCCAAACTCATATTAACCCATGGATACCATAATTAAAACGCATCAATGGCAACATAAGAAACTACATTACTCTTAACGCTGTATAAGGGAGCCACTAACGCAAATCCTTTACACTTTTTAAAGAAAAGCATCAAAATTGTAGTTCCGGCGTTTGATGGTGCGAAAATAATGTAAAGTGGTAAGTACTGTCGGCGAACACAAAGGATAACTACAGCAGTATAATCGTAAATATTGTATAAATGCAAGGGTTTAGTGCCTACTGTTGTGTATTCTGTGGTCAGGGTTATATAGCTGCTATAAAGCGGCCTGTTGGTACTTTACCCTCATTAGGGATGTTTCATGGTACAACTTTATTATTATAGGTATGGTACTCCCAGATATGAAGCTGACACGCCATGACGTCATTTCAATCCGAAAATTCGCCTGCGTGACATTGGTAACCAAACTTTCGTAACCTATTTATGATTCGAAATACATGTATGTTTGATTCTTATTTGCCCGAATCTTTCATAGAACTGATTCCAGATGTCTTGACACAAGTTTCTTAGCCATAAGTTTCATTTGTCCGAACAATTAATAGGTTAGCTTCGATAGGTTTCTTTTTATTATATACAGAAATCTTATTACAAAGATTTGGTTATCAGACGAGTTGTCAATTTTTGCCTTTTCGGGATATTGATAAACCATGTTTTGAAAAAGAAAAAACACATTTTCTAATTCGAATCAAATATACATAATGTTTGTGCAAAATCGTTAAATAGATTGACAATTTTAAGGGGTTGTTTAATAAAACGTGCTCGCGAGGTATACTGCTCACAGAATATAACAAAATAAAACGTTATCAGCTCATTAATTCGCACTCCCTTCCATAGATATTAGAAGACGGTCCCCTACCAGCCATCTCCGACGGCGCGCGGCTACGGTACCCGCCATGTACTCGGCACCCTCATCCAAACGCGAATTCGCGTCAACTGCATTAATTGTTCAGCCAAATGAAAAAACAAGCCAGATACACAACTATACATTGTATGTTATATTGTTGAAAATGTTACCAAACGTTGTCTAATTTATCACAGAATCACGTTTTAAAAATGTTTAATGATTGAAGGGAAATGTTGGCGAACATTGTCTATCACAGCATTATTTGTTAATTTCTAACTATGGAAGTCAACAATAACAACAATTAAAATACAAAATTTTGTACAAAATAGCTTAACTACCAAAATAAATACCCTACTTTTAGCAGACAAAAGTTGGTCAAATAAGAATTTGTACTAAAATCAATTACAAAACTATTACAAAAATAAACATAAAATGTATCTGTAAACCAAACCTCACTTTGCCTTACATCCTAATTAATTCTAATTAATAGGTATTATAAAAGCGAAAAAAATATTAAACATATTTTTTACGATCAAACGGCTGAACCGATTCATATGAAATTTGGTACAGATTTAGTTTAGAACCTGAAGATGGACTAAGGCTACATTTAATCATCGCCATCATTGCCATTTTCATCACGCCACGGAGGAAACTGCAGTATGGTATGAAAATTGGGTATCCCTTCGCTTCGTATGTTCTAAAGTATTGCCATAATTTTCCATATTATTTGTTGGCTTACTGTATAAAGAAGCAAATTATCTATTCGGCTATATTATTTTGGGACTACTTTGAAATCTCATAAATGGTATTAGTCGTATTTTATGTCTAAGCATCATTTAATTTAAAAAAACAAAAGTGTGTAGAACATTGTTTCATAAATAATAGATATGTATGCTTCTTTATTCTTATGCTAACACATCAATGGGACAAATGAAGGTATTTATGACATTAACTTTATGAGAGTCAATAGTAATCCTGAATATTGATTAAAAACAAAAAAAAGACGTGTGGCACTCGGAGACTGCCGCGGTAAAGCTATTGCATAATAGCTTTACGCGCGGTGTGTTAGGTTATTTTCGTTACGGAATTTCTGGATTCGGTCTCCACGCTCAAGGCTTGTGATAGAAGCTATGCAATAGCTTAAAAAACAGATAGAGAGCATAGCATGTGAATTCGTGGAGTTGTCCCTCTGCGTCTCATTATTCCGTTTTAAGGCGAAGGGATCTTCCGATTAGATTGCCCCTAATCTGTTTGGATATAATTTTAATGTAAAACGACTCTTATAAGATTATTTAAATTAATTGGTGATAGGAACTTGCTTTGGGGTTCGCGTGGACATTCGAACAGTAATGTGACGATATACAGTTACTGAGTAATTAAATAAACATTGTGTCAACAATTATGTGTAATTTTATTTCAAACTTTCGTTGGGTTGTCGTTTATAAACCGATTTGTTTTTTTTGTTTGAGGTGTGTGAAGATATACCTACTTTCAGATTTGTCCCATAGAAAATTCATTAATATCTGTCCAGTAGTGCGGTTTTTTAACGAATTTGCGCATTTCAAAGTCGGTTGTTTGTTTTTACCGACTTCAAAAAGAAGGAGGTTAACAATTCGGTTGTATTTTTTTTATCTTTGTTATCGCACAAGTCCGTCCTAAATAGATATAAGCCAATTTTTTTAATCATATTTTTCTCAACCTATGTACTTTCAGATTGGTCTCATGGAAATGTTATTAAAATCGGTTCAGTATTTTGGTTTTCAAAACACAAATGCGCATTTTTTTTTATACATTATACATCTACGATTGACCACCAACTCGCATGATGTTAAGCGACCGACAGTGTAGCCGAGGATGGAGCTCGTCGATCTAGAAGATATCTATATTAAGATAGGTCTCAGGAAACAGAGATGGCGGCAAAGAATTCCATTCTTGTGCAGTACGCAACAGGAATGTGGAATGTGTGCGCATTTAGAAGACAGATGTTTCAGTTTTTTAAACTATATTCATTTAAAGTATTTAAACTACAATAATTGTTTTTACTCAACTGCGCAATAAAGAGGGCAATGTTTTGCGGTTGTTTTCTTAACTATTAGTTAGGATTAGCATATCTAATAATATATAAAAGCGAAAGTAACTGTCTATTTGATACTTACATGTGTTTTATTATGTTTTTACCTTAGAACTCCGTCATTTAGGTACTTACATAAAAGCCTATAAAAGATTTGTATGTTTTTTAAATTAAAAATTATAATAAGTAGGTAATACTTATAGATTGGTCCCGTAAAAAATATTACAATAATTATTATTTTACTAACTTAATTACTTAATTACTGGAAAAATAATTAGGTATGCGAAATGATGTATTAAGTATACGTAGATAGGTTTTCTCTGGGTCTGCGTGGCAAGCCTCAAGTAAGGTAATCGACCGACTCGTCTTCCATCGCGACACGTTGGGCAACGCTGTTACACGCATGTCGTGACTTGTGAACAGTGACAATGCCATCCTGTGTGTTTAGAAGGTGTAACAACAAGATAGGTATACAAGGCCAAGATACTACAAGGCCTTAAGGATGTATCTTATCCTCAAAAGTGCTGATAACTGAGATATGCCACGCTTTTATTTCATATTTAATGAGTACAACCTCTATAGAAATAACATCTCATTGTACGTTGGTAGGTAATAGGTATTTTGCTTTCCTGTGACTGTATTATCAAATCAGTTGTTTCAGTTTTTAAGGTGGTGCGATGCGCATGCGGCGGGAAATTCATATTTCCAACAGTTTTTCTGTTATTGTAGCCAAGTCAGGTATCTTTAGTAGTTGATAATAATAATAATGTTTGCAATAATTTCAGATTATTATTTACATTATCAAGTCATTTTGTTTATCAATAATACTTCCTTTTACTTATATTAACCTCAAAATCAATTGTTACTAAGTAATTCAAGCAACTTCTCGGGATATGTAGGTACCTAAGCAATGAGGTGCATTATAGATTGATAAATTGGCGTGATAGCATAAATAATATAGTCACATATTGTCGCAAACTTTGTGATTACTTACAATAATTAACAGACCAGATGAGACGTCCTTCGGGAATGACGTCTGCGCTGCGACGAATGTAATGACACCTCGCACATCAGAATGGGCGATCATATAGAACTACACTTGTAAAACATAGCCCTCCTTCTTATGCAGTCGGGTAAAAATAGGTAGGTATTGTAGGTGAGCAACACTTGCTTCTCAACATCGCTTCTCCATTCATGAATAATCTCAATCAAGGAAACGACCAAAAAACACCAACCCACTCGATTGTCATCGATCGGCTGAACAAAACCAATCGTGAAATCGATTCGTTCACCAAAGTTCGTTGACATTGGAACCGAGAGAACAACGCCGGCGCTCACGCCGCTTCTCGGAATCATCCCGTCGACGTCCAACTTCAAAAACACGAAAACTTTTACGGTTTACCTCATGAAGTGACCGCTGGCACGTTGGTGTAAGTCCAGCTCCAGGTTTGTTTTTCACTCCCGTGTCTTAAACTCTCCGACGGCACTGCACAATTCGAATTTACAAATTTCGATTACAAAATTACAAACAAAGTTTTGTATTACGACTGTCTCATTGTTTATGTAACTGTAATGAAACAAAACACGATCGATCGACTCGATTATCGCACGCGAATCGACTCCGAAACACGACGCGTCCGCCGCTCGCTACACACAATGGCGACAATCGACAATCGCGCTGCGAGACTGCGGCGACGGCACTACCGACAAATCGAGTGATAAATCGAAACGGCTGCACCAATCAGGGGCCGCCGTGACGCCCACGAGTACCCGCCGCGCGCTGTGATTGGCCAAGCAACTGCCATTGCCTTACGGATGTTATTATGCAGAACGAGACCAACAGTTCGAAATTCGAAATAAGAATTTAAACGTTTACTAGCCGGGCGTACAATGCAAATTGGTTGCGCGCGTTGTACAGCCGTGGTCTCTTTCTGGTGCGTTGTCTTCGTTTTTTGTTCGCGATGGGCCGTAGTACTGTGGAACCAGAATAAGCATGACAGTTTCTGGTCGTTTCACTTGAGCCATTGTACGGCCACTTAGCGTTATTTCATTACAATGCTTATGAATTATGTTAAAATGAAGCGAATAATTTATTTATTTCCACGTCCAAAGTATGAAAATATTTTCTAAAGAAATGCTCGTAAATACACTGGACTCGAGAATGCTTATTCTGTAGGAAGATACTTATAGATCTTTCTTTAATTTTAGATAAGTGTTTCTGATGTTAGCCACAGCCAGTTTATTTTTTATAATTTTGTTTTTGTATGTAAATAAATATTGGTAGTCATTTTCACACAACACCACCATCCAGCCCCAAAACTAAGGATAAGTTATTTTATACTATATATGGGAACCACATAGTTGATATAGTATGTATCTACTTTTATCTTTTTTTTATGAAAACATACCTACTTATCGAAATCTAAACACAGAATCAACGTCCATGCTCATCACACAAATATTTATCCAGGGTGGGAATCGAACCCACAACCTACAGCTTAGAAGGCAGATGTATGTACTACATATCAACTGAGCTGAAAGCCAATCGATTGTAGGTATATCTCTTATCAGTATTCAACTAGTCCTGTCTGTGAGACCTAACAGTAAAAATTAAATAATTAAACTAATAAATAAACTCAGATGTTACTCGTTCCTTTGACGTAAAAAATATAAAATTTCGTTTAAAAAACGCTCTGTAATTGTGCTGAAATAGTTCAAAATACTACTGAAACGGTAGTGAAACAATGAACTTTGAGAACTAGGTATTTATTAATTATTCACAGTAAACGGACAGAGTTTCGACTTAAATCACTATGCCGTACAAACAGTGTCTTAAAAATGAGCTCCCGGCCTATATAAATAATATCTCCCACCTCGAAGCGGAGGGGAGTGGCTAAAGCTATCGCAATTACGTAAGGCGTGCAACACTCAAATAGAGGGCGCTGGTGAGCTCGGCAAGGATCGGTAGGCAGGCTGGCTGAATGGCTTGGCGACTGGTTGGCTAACCAGTGGGATGGCATGGCTTGGCTTGGCTGGCAGTGGCGAGGGCTGGCATAATTACTGCACGCGTTACAATCGGCCATCCTGTAACGATTGCTCCCGCAATGGGAACAGAAAAAAACATCATTAGCTTTCAAGAAGGTCAATTAAATCTTCAGTTTCTAACTGCTCATCTGAGCTGCTGGCACTATCAGATATCGGAACTACGCTTCTATATGGCCGTAAAGAGTCGGCCGATACTAAACCCATAAAGCTTTTATATCCTCTCAAACCCTTAATACTTCGTATCCGATATCTGTCATTGCCAACTACTTTGGTGATAATATAGGGACCTGAATAGAGATCATCTAGTTTGGTATTAACTCTAGAAACACTACTGGTAGGAGCTTGTCTCCAAAGAACTAAGTCACCCTTTTTATATTTATGGGCGTTTTTGCGGCGTTTATCAAAATGACGTTTCATCTTAGCGCTAGCTTTTAAGATTCGCGCAGTAGCTTTATCCCTTTTGGACTGACATGACTCAACAACTCTCCCTGGGATTGACACATCGCATACTGACCTACTACTTCTAGAAAACATCAAATTATAAGGTTTTGAACCAGTGCTTTCGTTTAGGGTATTGTTTATACCCCAGATTACATCAGGGAGACAGTTAGACCAGTTGTTGGCAGCTTCACTGGGATCCGTAGCACGTAATGCGTTGAGAATGGTCCTATTAGTGCGTTCTACTTGACCGTTTGCTCGTGGACAAGCAATAGCGGTCAACGTATGCTTAAACTGCTTGTCTGTGCCAAATTTCTTGAAATTTCTACTAGTGAAAGCCTTTCCGTGGTCCGTAATAACTCTATCAGGGTATCCAAACAAACCGAAAATTCGTTTTAGGACTCTAATTGTTTCTACGGAATTGACTGTCCGAGTTGGTTCTGCAATTACGAATTTTGAAAACGCGTCAGTCATAACTAACATATACTCGTGACCTTTCTTTGTTCTGCAAAACGGGCCCAAATGATCGACATGAATTACTCTAAAAGGTTCAGAGGGTTTAGGAATTGGATGAAGCATACCCTCTTTCCTACCATGTTCGCCTTTCCCATAAGCACAATATAAACATGCATTCACGTACTTTCGAATGAACCGTGTCATTTTAGGAAACCAAAAATCGTTCTTGATGAGATCTGTACAACGCTTTAAGCCTACGTGTCCTATATCGTCGTGATGCATTTGCATTATTTTCCATCTAGCTGGCCCGGGAACCACAAGACGATTGCCATTTAAAGTTTTTCGGTATAATCTATTTTCTATTAACACGAAATTATTCATAATATCGGTACCCGCTGAGCCATTTTTTAATTGTTCTATAATAACCCTAAGTTTATCGTCCTGCGTCTGGACCGTATAAAACCAGTCTGTCACCTCCAACCGATTTACGTTCACTGAGTCTATCGGATTTCTACTCAAGGCGTCAACATGTCTCATACGTTCACCTGGTCTATATTCGACACTAATATCATAGTCCTGAATGAGTAGCCACCATCTCGCAATACGCGGAATAATGTCGCGTTTCGTTAACGTAGCGCGCACTGCGGTGCAATCGGTCACGATCTTTACATGTTTACCTATAATGTATATACGAAATTTACGGAGCGATTCCACTACAGCGAGAGTCTCTAGTTCATAACTATGATACATACACTCCTCTTTGGACGTCACTCGGCTAAAATACATAACAGGTCGTAATGTTCCATCAGTCTGTAATTGTAATAAAATACCCGCTATACCGGTTTTACAGGCATCAGTATGAATTTCTGTTTGTAATTCAGGGTCATATAAGGCTAACACCGGTTTGGAGCACAGGCGATCCTTCAATTCGTTAAAACTATCTGTTTGTTCACTTTCCCAGATCCACGGTACGTTTTTCTTAGTAAGATCGGTAAGAGGGCGCGCTATTTGTGCAAACTTGTGAATAAACTTCCGAAAATAGCTACAGAGCCCTATAAACTGACGTACCTCATGTACAGTTTTTGGTACGGGAAATTGTGAAACAGCGGTTAATTTTGAGTTCGCCGGTTGCACACCGTCTTGTGAAATTTCATGTCCTAAGTATGTTACTTGATTTTGCAAGAACGAACACTTTTTCATATTAAGTTTTAGATTTTCAGATTCGAATTTTTGTAATACTGTTTCTAATAGTTTTATTCCAGAATTAATATCAACCGAGGGTAGTAAAATATCATCCAAAAATGCTAGAATTTCGGTAGTGTTGCCACTTTCAGCGTGTGTATTCTGAATCGAACTAACAATTTTATTAATCAGACGCATAAAAACAGCTGGAGAATTAGCTAAACCAAATGGAACGCGCACGTATTCGAATTGACCTTGTTGACAGATAAAAGCACTTTTATGAGAATCTTCAGGAACTAATAAAACTTGATGGTAGCCCTGGGCCATATCGAGACACGTGAAATATTTTTTGCCGGCTAATTTGGAAATATGATCTTCGATATTTGGCAAAGGGTACCTATCTTTGATAGTCACCGCATTAAGAGCTCGATAATCTACACATAACCGACTATCACCGTTCTTTTTCTTTACTAAAATGATTGGGGAGGCATAGTTTGACTCAGATTCTTTAATTATACCTGCTTCTAATAACTCCGAAATTTTAGACTTTACTATTTGTTGTTCAGTGTGGGATAACCTATAAGGCTGACGGTAGATGGGTTGGTCGGTGGTGAGCTTTATTTTCATCTGAACCAAGTTTGTGCATCCAAGGTCTTTTGTACAACTAGCGAAAGTGTCGTTGTATTGTAACAATAAATTAATTAATTCATTTAACTCGTCTTCTTTCAATTTCCCTACATTAATGTCGTCTAGTGGAACGCCACCTATGGAGGTTGAGACTTGGCTTGTAGCGAGGATAGTAGGGGAAAAAACAGAGCAATGCGAACTATTATGACCAACGGACAGTTTATGTACGTCACACACAGGCAATGAGACATATGGCAAATTATTGGCTGATATTGGCATGGCTTGGCTTACCTTACTCATTGAAGCTGGCTCTTCACAACTCTCCGCTCGCGTCAGAACTTGGCCAGCTGGCCACACGACGTCCTTGTCGCCGGAGTTGATGACCTTGATGTGCCCCTCGTCGCCGCGAAGTACTGTAGCTGGCAGAGAATAGGCCACTCCTTGAAACTCATAGTGGCGCGGTGCAGTGTAGACGTCATTTTCCTTGCAGTTTCCCAGGATATTCACCTTGATAATAGACGCACCAGGTGGTAAAATTTCTCGGGTTGCGGTAACCACTTTGAACCTTTCACGAATTTCGACTACGTCTATGTCCGTCGTAAAATCAGGTTCTCGCATTAGTATAGCTGTGCCGTTCTTCACAATAAGTGACATGTTGTTATCGTTGATCACGGGCTGGCCAATCAGCAAATTAACACCGTCCATGTCCATGTCGGTTAAGTGAGCCTTACATGGAATCTGGATATCATCGATTTCTAAATCGAACTCCACTTGACCTCGGCTTGTGATCAACCCTCCGGAAAATCCTTTTAAAATCGTACTTGTGGGTATGATTCCAAGACACAACAGTTTCGAAATCTGGCTGTTCATAACATTCACCTGACTACCCGTATCTATATAAGCCTTCACAAAAACTCCGTTGACCTTGACAGCTTTTTTGTAGGTATCGTTATAATTTTGCAGAAGTTTGATGTCCTTCACGTTACCGCTGATGCTAGTGCTCACCGCATCGAGCGTTGGTACCTTGGGACGTAAACTGGAACCTTGGCATCGGATAGCAATATGACCTTGATTTCCACATTTATAGCAAACACGCTGGTCAGGCAGGGTACAGTTCCGTAGCATGTGTCCCGTCTTTTTGCAGCGTGGGCAGGGATCATTGTCAGGGTTAATTTTTCTATCTGGTACTTGATGCTGTCTTGTATCCTTGAAAGATGTGCGTACTTCTGGAGCTGGGCCTCGATAATCATCCAAAGCACAAAGAAATGCTTCATAAAGTTCATCAGGTCGTTCACACTGGAAAGCGCGTGCATTTGGTTGCAGTGATGTGGGTAGTCCTCTAATAATGCACGAAACGCTTGCACTGTCTGAAAGTTTACATCGGAAGCACATGGAAACTTTGTCTTGATAGTATTTCGTCATCGACTCGTTGGGCAGCTTTTTTCGTTGCAACATCTCATCCAACAAAACACTATAATCACGGTGTTTTGGAAAAGCACGTAGTAACATTTGTTTCCACTCCTCCCAGGAATAATCGTATTCATCGAGCCGATTGTACCATTTACGAGCTTGACCACGTAGTTTGTCTTGAAGGTGAAATGCTTTGGTTTTGTCGTCCCAATCGTGTATGTCGCCGAGTTGGTCGATTTTCTTCAGCCACGCCATAACGGTGTAATCTTCTCCATCCGGGTCGAATTCGGGGATAAGCGATGCAGCACGATGATTTCTAGCACGGCCGAATGATATCGAGTCTTGATCGAGGTCGCGAATCGCCCTGTTGACTTCATCTTCGAGCAAATTTTTAAGTATTTTCTTTGCGGGTGGGGGTGGGAAATCGTCACTTGAGTCCACTGCGGTTTGATCTTCGTTAGAAAAATTCCATCCCGGAGGCCGAACCCCATGACCAGATTTATCGGGTTGATTTCGCTTCATCCCGCTTCTGAGTGAAACGGTAGTGAAACAATGAACTTTGAGAACTAGGTATTTATTAATTATTCACAGTAAACGGACAGAGTTTCGACTTAAATCACTATGCCGTACAAACAGTGTCTTAAAAATGAGCTCCCGGCCTATATAAATAATATCTCCCACCTCGAAGCGGAGGGGAGTGGCTAAAGCTATCGCAATTACGTAAGGCGTGCAACACTCAAATAGAGGGCGCTGGTGAGCTCGGCAAGGATCGGTAGGCAGGCTGGCTGAATGGCTTGGCGACTGGTTGGCTAACCAGTGGGATGGCATGGCTTGGCTTGGCTGGCAGTGGCGAGGGCTGGCATAATTACTGCACGCGTTACACTACATTGTGAACTATTTTTAAATGCAAAGGCAAAACTTATTTTTATTATAATAACCATATCCTATTACCTAAGTACTTAGGTACCCGCGATGCATTCATTATTTACTGATCAAAATTTAAGAAAGCCTCAAGGATCCTGAAAATAGTAATATGAAATATCCTATATGAAAATAGAAAATAGTTATGATAATTGTTATTTTTAAACAGTAATTTTTACGCAATCGAACCTTCGTAAATAACTATGAACATAAAATATAAAATCAAGTGAAATAAGTCTCTCCTACCTGTCTCTCTCTCTACATTAACTAACGGAGAATCTCACGAAAATTTTATACGTTATTTTTGACAAGCCTATAACTTTTTCACTTCATTTATCTCAATGCAACTTATGTTATCCTTTCATATTACAATACTCACATATCGATTTCTCAGCAAAAAGATCGTTGGAATATTTTAAGGTCAAGAGCATCGCTCAAAAATATTATAATTTTAACATCAATAGAAATCATAACGGAAGCTAGATCGAAAAATAACAATGTACTCAACTACAATTCTTTTTACATCTTCAGACGGTTAGCTTTATTATATATTTTAAAGAAATTAACATACGTCTATCATCCAAGATATGATCCAATAACAACATAATACCTTGTTACATGCAAATTTTGAAAGCGATACTAAAAAAGATCAAATCAAATGTAAAAATCCAGAAATGTCAATCGATTCTTTAAAATTTAAATAAGGAATTGTCACGAAATCGACATGGCTACCGAAAAATGCAATGCCATTTAAAAAATGTTTATGAATGCATCACAATGAAGGTTCCATAATTGAATTGTTACGTTGTGTGAAATGTTGGTGACGCGAGGGCAGTGGGTCGCGCCCTAAGGGCGTTGTGGACTGCCAAATACGCATCACAATGTGCGGTCTACAATGCAACATACGCAAATTAACTTGCACATACAATTTTTATCGCCAATAAAAAAAATCTATTCACCGATTTTACACCCTGCACATGTGCCGTTTACAAAGATATTTTAAATATCGATAAATGATTTTTGCATATGGCAGGGCACGCCTCTAAAACGGTATACAAATGTAGATTCGGTAACATGTGTACAAATGCAGGTAGATTGCGATTTTATTGGTGCGGCCACTGTGATTTAAATTAGTACAACTGAATTAAACAGACCGTTACAAATTCGTTTATTGGTAAAGTGCTATAAATACTTAAATTAGATAATGTTAAATAGAGCTTCGTAGTGAAATGGCTTTAAATGCTAATGCCTTCCGACTGACTGAGCTCATTGCTCAATTTGTAGCTGACTTTACAAAATACCATTATGATGTTTAACGGAATTTCATTGATGTTCATACCGCTATTGTTGTTGAAAAAGCTAGACACCTATTACAGTTTCTTAAACTTAATCATTTATTATCAATATATCTTAAAATCTTATTTGCTAAAATATTTATTGGGTCTTTTTTTTAGGACAGATAATTAAATATGCTAGAATTTGGTATTACGATTGAAGTTAGTAGATAATTGCCTTTCCAGAAACAGGATAGATCTAGTGAGCTTCCTAGAATTAACCATTAAGTCAGGTTAGGCTAGTTATCTAGGGACTAGATAGAAAGTGCTCTCCCAATGTTGAGGTTTTTTAAGTTGTTTCTTTCATAATAATTTTTTTTTTTTTTTTTTTTGTGAGATGACTAGAGCTGTTGGCCTCTAACGGCCTCTACAGCTTACCGGACTTTGGCGAGCGCAGAAGGCGCTGGGCCGATTACAAACTAAAGGTTACGAGGGACTAGCTCAAGGGCACCTCGAGGGAGGTTCGGACCTCGGCTTGGGCCGTCGCCTGGGGGGCGGAAGTCGAATTGCCGTGCGGCAACCCCGATGGGGTGTGCCCTGCGGCCCTATTGGGTTGAACTGGTTGACTATTTGGAGAGAATCTAACCGGTCTTCTACCAGACCTGGGGGTTCCTCGACCTCGCCGGCGAAGTCGGTGTGTCGTGTTTGTGTTCCTTTGGTAACCGACGCCTATACCAAAAACTGAGTATTTCCTGTTGCCTGGGGCTGTCGGATCGGGTGACCCCAACGCAGCAGCCGTGACTGCTGCGATGGGGTCATCCGGGTCGCCCAAGATGTTTCTTGGGCGGCGCCGGAGGGGAGGAGGGTCAGTCGTGTCTGTTGAGTAGTTGGATGCTTGGACTACAAGTGGGTTGGGATGATGGGGGGCCGCGTCAAAGTAACGGCGGGAAGCGTGCTTCATGTATTGAAGAATCGAGGGGAGTTCGAGGTCGCAGTGCAGATCGGAGTTCCGGACGAACCAGGGAGCTCCGACCGCTCTGCGGAGAAACCTATTCTGGATAACCTGGAGCTTTTCGAGGTCCAGGTGGGAGGCGTGGGCGAATGCCACGGACGCGTAGGTCATGACGGGGCGTATACAAGTTTTGTAAATTGTCATCTTGTTGCCAAGTGACAATTTACTCCGCTCGTTCAAGAGGGGGGAGAGGCGGCCTAGGAAGAAGGCCGCTCGATTACGGACTGTCTGGATGTGTTTGGAAAAGGTGAGTCGGCGGTCGAGAGTGACGCCGAGGTATTTGGTCGAGGTAACCCATGGAATGGGTTGACCGTGAAGTTGAATAGGCTTCATGGGGGGGCGTTTGAGAGTGGGATAAAAGTACATGGCTGCACTTTTATCGGGATTGACCTGGATGGCCCATTTCTTGAACTTCATAATAATATGCACCTCAACTATACCTATATAACAACCTAATAAAACTTTATCGATTAGCTTTGAGAAATTGATCCATGTAAAACCGACTTCTTAGTAGGTAGTTCTCTATTCTATGTAAGTATGTATTTTCTTACGTTATGTACTTATTTGTTAAAACTTTAGCATGCCAAATTCTTTATGTGGTCTTTTTTAATAATGTGCTAACATTCTAAATAATATTACAGAAGATAATGTACTGTCTGTCGTCTGTCTCTCTGTTTGTTTGTTACCTCTTCACAGCTGAATCAATCCTTATGAAATTTGGCACAGAGATTTTTTAGGACCTGTAGAAGGACATAGGCTATATATTTTATCATCGTCACCGTTTTTTATCATTACGAGGGTGACACCGCGGGGTGGAGTTTGTAAGTAATAATTTACGGGACATACTGGATAATTTCACAAATATTTATCATCAGGAAAAATTGGCAAGCGACGCATTTGTTTTGCAAGCGAGTTTTCAGATCCGCAATAGTATTTTTAATCACCTGACATTAAAAATACTATTGCGGATCTGAAAACTCGCTTTATCGCTGTGGATTTGAATTTAGTAAAGTTGAAATTGTGAAATATGGGGAAATTAATTTAACATATTGATTATCAGTTACAGTATTTTCACAAAAAAAAAACCTTAAAAGTAATTTCTACACAATTCCAACATTAAACGTAACATAACGCCCTCTGAAGATTTTCCGCAAAATCGATTCAACGACAAATAAATCGATCGATAAACTCAATTCAGCACGCCCATCACAATAAAGCAACATTAGCATATGCGTATAAAGCTGCCTTCGCGAACGCAATGTCATATGGTAATGCGATTGATAGTCGATACGGATTCGCAAATTTGTCGCGCATTGTGCTTAGTTTTGTATCACTTTTGATTCGAATTTCGAACACAAATCCGTTGCCGATATTTTTATGCTAATTCTTTTAAATTTCTATAAATATAATTTTCACGCTGGTTCTATTGTTGCATGAATGGTTTCTAGCATCGCTTGATCGATTTGAAATTGATCGTTTTTTTTTTTTAATTGCAACTTCTTTTGACTTCGCTAGCGAAGTTAGTGATTGACGTTTTTTGACAGTTTTCAATAACAAAGGACTTGATTATGCAAATGACTAATGCACCGTGAAAGAAAATAATTAATTGCCAATTCTTGGTAAATTAAATGACTATTTATCTGACACCTACTCACTCAGGCTACAACTGATAAGGCAAGTAGTTCCTATCAGTTTCCTGGAAATATACGCCCATACTGATACAAAATAATTCAAGTCCTAGTCAATGAGATTGGTCCTAGTCAGTAAACAAAACGACAACATGAACACATGACAACAAATGATATGCACATATCACTTATTATAAATGGCCAAGTGGGTGTCGTGCCACGCGCAATGTAGGTACATCGCATTGGTAGGTATTGAACTACTGTAATGGTGTTGTATAACTTGTATAATAAATAAATAAATAATAAATTTACTTATCTGAACTTAAAACGCAGTCTCTTGTTTGATACTTACCTACTATGCACGTACGAGTTGTGGAGTTTGGATCAAACTTTGGAGTTTGGTTTGGACCAAACAAGAATGTCATTAAGTATCTGTCGATAAGTTTTTTACCCGACTGCGTAAGAAGAAGAGTTATCTTTTTCCAGTGTAGGTATGTATGTAGTGTTTGTATGTATGTATGTTTCTACAATGTATTTATGTATGTTTCTGTGTAGGCCTACAGCCTAAATAGCTTGAACGATTTTGATGTGCGAGGTGTCGTTAGATTCGTCTTCACTTTCAGTGTCATAGGCTATATTTTTTTGTAATAATAATAACACATCTCTCGCAAAAAAGCGTTTTTTTGTAACCTCCAACGTAACTTTTCGTTATAATCAAGTGATTTTACTAGAAATTATTCTATATAATGTGCATTTATAATGTTTTCCTACGTTTTACGCATACTTTCTCACAAAAAACGTACACTCAACATTGTATTAAGCGTAACAAAATCGTAAGTTAGAATCCAAATACTCCTTTTCTGTAGTTGGGTATTTTGTTTTTCGTTTAATATAGATACTTGATAAGCACGTTTTTTTAAAGATATACCTAAGTACCTAAGCGCTTCGAGCTGGTACATTGCATAACCATCCCAAAGATAGATAGATAAACTCTTTATTGTACTTACACACCTTAAAAGTAAAAACAAAAGACTTTAATAAACTAGTGCAACAATAAGCGGCCTTATCGCTAAAAGCGATCTCTACCAGGCAACCATGGGATGAGATGAAAGGTGCGATTAATACTCCATGCACGACCTAACTTGTGCCTGATACACCGTAAGGAGCTGTTCCGGGCCGTGAAGTACCGAAGTACTTACCTTCGAGAGGACACCCAACTTTTTAGCTGCTAGTTGAGCCTTCGACTCAGTGTAGGTGCTGAAATCAACCTGACACGCAGAAGCTCGAGGTTGGTTATATTATTATTGTTTTTTAAACGGGAAAGTGCCTTTATTGACTACAACAAAACAATATAGGTACAAACTCAACTAACTAAACTACTACACAAAAAGTACTTAAGTAAGTATATCCATTACCCGAGACCGATAAAGGTATAAAGACAATCCAATTGCTCAAACCCACTACCAGTTGGCAGCGTACCCGGCATGCTAACCGCATTGCCACGTTGAACGGCAATGCGTTGGGTCAGATACGATAAGTACCAGGCGTTTTGGTCACGCGTCGCATCGATCAGGCGGTCAGATAAATTTTAGAAAATGAGATGAGCTCCCGGTCCCCACGGACCCAAAGTCTTATTTTCCTTAGACTCCGAGGTCTGTGGTTTCTATAAAATATGACGTACCTACTTAAGTATACATTTTTTGACAAATAAACCCACAAGTTTTAAAAACCAAAACAAAGCGGCGACACAATTTTCCCACGTCTCCGCCAAAATCAATTTATCTGTACCTACTCGTATGTATAATATTTGCAATTGTGACAATAGTGAAGCGACATGTCGATGCCAATTAGGTATCGATATAATGTTCTTACGGTGTGTCGATGACGTCGAGTGGACGTGCTGCTGATTTGTCCTTCAAGTGGGACACATCGAGAGATTTTGTCCCGTAAGTGGGACTTATCGGTAGATGTGCTTTTTGGGGTGCATTTTTGGCTTGTTGATTAAACGACGGTAAGCTATAATATGTAAAAAAAAAAAACATGGAAGCCCACATAATTTTACCACTCCAAGTTTGTAAAAAAATCGTCAAAATCAGGTACTTAATAGGAAAGAAAAAACAGTTTTCTTTTTTACACCATACACTACAATAGGATCAACAACTAAATATTACAAGAAAAAATTATATATAAACTTATTTTTATTAAGTAACAAAGTGTTTTTTTTATCAGATCTGTTTGTACAAACTGTCCCACTGCTAGGCGCGGGCCATCTTCTCATTGTGAGCAGGGTAAGGCCAGGTAAGGCCATAGTCTACCACGCTGGCCAAGTGCGGATTGGCAGACTTCACACATCTTTGAGATCATTGAGAACTCTCAGACATGTAGGTTTCCTTACGATGTTTTCCTTCACTGTTTTGAAGTTGGCGGCAAACAACAACAAGTAGAGTCAGTAACAAAGTGTTACCTACTTAATAAAAAAAAAAATAGTTACGCACTGTATCAAAAATGTGTTGTCAACGGTGCTCTTAACATCAGGTGAACATAGTCGAGGTTAGGTTGTCAACAATACATTTTTAAAGATTTAAAATAAATTTTCTTTTTAACCGACTTCCAAAAAGAAACAGGTTCTCAATTCAACTGTAGTTTGTTTTCGTATGTTTGTTCAGCGGTTACTCCGCCAATTCTGAATTGTTTTTCATGATTCTTTTTCTTTGGTAGGTAATATCTTTGAAGTGGTCCCTTATCAATTTTATCAAAATCGGTTTAGTACTTTGGTTATTTATAACAAAATAACTGAAAAATATCATCCAAGTAAACTAATTGCATATTTTGAAGTCTATTTTTTTTTAGTTTTTAACTGTTATTATTTAATATGAGTAATTCTCGGTAAATAACTCTCTTAACTTCAAATATAATTTATATAATTAAATTATTCACTAACCAATTGATTTCAAATTTTTATCGCATTACATTTTAGCTCAATCAAAAGACCTGGCTAATCTATTTTTAACCTTTGTGCTTATCAAAATAAGGCACAACATCCGACGTATTTAATTTTATTAGCATTTTTTACTTTGATTGCGATTATTTACGATTCATGTGCCATTGTTGAGACTCCCCCTTAAATTAGTAGCTTTTGATTTTCGATCGTGCGGAATACCTGCTCTTAATCTCGGTTGATCATTTGCGCATTTAGAGGGGTTCCACTTTCAGGTGAAATGAGAGGACGACATTGACCGAGCAAGCGAAGCTCCATCTAAGAACTGTCGATTTACCTATATATTCCGAAATAGTTTCCTAATAATCGGCCAAGTGCGAGTCGGACTCGCGCACGAAGGGTTCCGTACTATCATCTATAATACTACAAAGTTTAGTTCTGTTTATAAAATAACGAGAAATCAACGAAATTCCAAGTAGTAAATTGCAAAATTATAGGTAGATTTTCGATACACATCCGGACAGCATGACGACGCTCGCGCGAATACGCGCGGCTATGGCTCGCTCCGTGATGTTACCTCCCCCGCTACCCGCGCGGCGCGGCGCTCGCACCACGTTTAGATGCACGGATTATTTTCATTTTGTGAATTTTTATGTATTAGATTAGGTATTTATTTTTATAGTTAATATATTTCTAAATATTTACTTACAAATATTCAAGTTTCTACCTCTTAATTAAAATCGAGTAAAAATTGCTTAAAAATTACGTTTGTTGTATGGAAGCCCCCCTTTAATATTTACTTTATTGTTATTTAATTATTTGTTTTGAAAGGTAATATACAAGTAAATATTCTGTGAAAATTTGAAGCGTCTACCTGTTACCGTTTTTAATATTGAGCAAAAAAATACAAAAAAAACACGTTTATTGTATGGGGTCCCCCCTTAATTTTTTTTTTTTTTAATTTTTAGTATTTGTTGTTATAGCGGCAAAGGAAATACATCATTTGTGGAAATTTCAGCTTTCTAGCTATCACGGTTTATGAGATACAGCCTGGAGACAGACAGGCAGACAGACAGACAGACAGACAGACAGACAGACAGACAGACAGACAGTGAAGTCTTAGTAATAGGGTCCCGTTTTTACCCTTTGGGTACGGAACCCTAAAAAGGAGGAAGATGGATAGTTACTAAAAAAAAATGTGTGGTCTCGGTTCGGGATGAACTACTAGGAATCTAAGTACAAAAATAAAAACCGGACAAGTGCGAGTCAGACTCGCCCACTGAGGGTTCCGTACAAACTAAATAAAAGAGGGAAATCATATTTAATCCTTCATAAACCGAAAAATATATATCGTAAAAATATTTGAAAACCTGTTTTAGCTTGAGTATGCTAATGAAGCTCTTTCATATGATACCCCGCATGATACGGTTAATTCACTTTAAAATTTGGGCCCTCCCTTGCATTAAGACACTATTTTTTTGTGATTAAATTTAAAATATCCAGTTTTCGGATTTTTTCCTATATGTGTACTCTAACACAATACTTCTTGCCAAATTTCATAGTTCTAGGTCAATGGGAAGTACCCCATAGGTTTTGATTCCCTTGTGAGTGTCGATATGTGCATTTTTTACGATATATTCGGCTGTAACTTTTTTTACGAAAACTGAGAAATTTTGTTTTTCTTTCTGCAGCAAGAGACTGCAAATATGGTTTTAATTTCAACACGATACCTTTACGCGTTCCAGAGATAAAGGTCTTGACACCCGGACAGACGGACAGACAGACGGACAACAAAGTGATCCTATTAGGGTTTAGTTTTTTGCTTTTGAGGTACGGAACCCTAAAAACATTAAAATTTGTGTTTCCCAACCTGTCCTACAATGTAAACAATAACATTGGACCGCCGACCAATGAGAGATCTTGTCTTCGAAATTACGCGCTCTACTTCACTATTATATTTATCTTAAAAGACAAAAAATCAGAGAGTTTTAATTATAACTAAAACGTAGTCTCTGATCCTAAGATTCAATATAAGTAATCTAAAGGTACTTTACTTATAGACCAGAAATGACTCAAAAATCTGCATAAATGAAGGAACTATTCTTGCGAAAAATGAAAATGAATGCAGCCATCATTCTCAGCATTTCTGCTTCTCACATGAACTAAAAACATCTGCTTCTATTGAAATCGACGGGAAAAGGCCGAAAGCACACACGACGCCAATAAACTAACAATCACGGCAAATGTGCAAGTCGCACTATGCCCACATCAAAAAGAAATCAACAATCAGTTAATCCGTACTTCAACCGGACAATTGTCAACCATCATCTTTATAGAGTTGTTAATACCTCTAAGAGGCAGATGCAAAAAATGTAACTGCACTCACTGTATTATTTTTACACGATTTTGACCAATGAGAATTCAATTAAGTAGCAGCATTCAGATTAAGGAGATATTTTATTAAAAAGAAAGCTTACGACTTTGTTCCCTTAGAATTTAGTCCCTATTGGTTATACCATAAAGGCTCTATTAAGAGTACCGGTTCCGGCCGGATACATTAAGATCGCATTAACGAAGATAACAATCTGATTTGAATGCAGATTTGCGGTGCACTCAATTGATACTAGGCTGAATGATTTCTATGGGCTCTGGCGATTGAAAAGTACTTGAATCTTTCGCAGCGTTTTCTAGCGGACTGGTTAGTTATTGGGAAGAATGCCGTCTGGCAGATGTCAATAGATTTACAATACAGCTGTTGGGAATCAACAATCTTGGGAAAATTTCACGAGAATTATTATTCAGTAAGAAGAAACATAGTTAAATTTTGTTATTTCTCTTACGATTACAAAATTTATAGTTCGTCACTGAACCTTATTTATCTTAATTTCACATGTAAAAAAGCTAGATTAGGCTAATTATGCGTCAGTAAAATAAAGAGATATTATGTTTATTACTTTAATAATAGAGTTGTCTCATCTTCGTTTTCTTCAATTTTTTTATTTACAACTTAAATTACCTAATATTAATTGCAATAAGCTTACAAACAAAGTTTGGCTTAATATTCTCATGCGCTTTTGACAGTTTCATCAATTATATTATTTATACATATGTTATGTAGTAAGAAAAAGAATGAAAGAGAGAATATTTCAATCATTGAGCTTTTCTATTTCTATTATTTATTGAAGTTTAATACTTCATTATCATTTCATCTGCTTACTTAATCTTTGTTAGATTCCGTATTCATTCTACCATCAACGACCAAAGCAGAATAAAGCACTCGATTTAATAAAGCCAAGTACCATTGTCGGCACTCTATTAACAAACGAGAAGCTAATGTAAATACCAACAGATTACTTTTACCACAATACGTAAAAAAACTGTTTGAAACCACGTGAAGAAAAACGGATATTCTATTTTAACACCATCTTTGATCCTTCTCCAGTCACACATTCGAATAACAACTCTATAGATATGTAATCAAACTATGTTTTACAAATTTAGAATGATTACATTTTTCTAAAGTTAATTCAATCTAATTTCAATTTTGTTTAATCAATGTTAGAGTCCATTTTTCTGTGTAGCTTGTAGGGTCAATTCGAGTAAGCTTAGCTAGAGTTTATCCCATGGTAACGAGAATTGTCATTGTATTCGATATTAGAGATGTCCCGAGAACGGAAGCGGCTAGGATGTAGTCAAATTGTTATTTAGTCGAGTGGATGTGACACAATGATGTTAAGATCGGGCGTGTGTAAGTTATTCATTCATGAAACTCCTTTTTGGAGGAATGTTGGTTTAGAAGGTTTGGTTGTCGATGAATGATGGACATTGACCATGTTTCTGGCTGACTTGTTAAAAGAAATAAAACCAAACAAGAGCGAGTGAGACTTACCCACCGAGGGTTTCGTACAAACTAGTACCTAGATAAAAGGGGGAAATTATATATTTTTTTTATATTTTCCTTCATGAATCGAAAAATATCCATCGTAAAATATTTAAAAACCTGTTTTATCTTGTGCTAATTAAGTTCTTTCATATGATACTTCACATGATACGGTTAAAGTACCTACTTTAAAATTTGGACCCCTTCCTTGCCTAAAGACACAAATTTTTGTGATTAAATTGAAAATGTCCAGTTTTCGGATTTTTTCCTATACGTGTACTATAACAGAATGTGTCTTGCCAAATTTCATAGTTCTAGGTCAACGGGAATTACCCCATAAGTTTTGATTCCTTTGTGAGTGTCGAAATGTGTGTTTTTACGACATATTCCGCTGTAACTTTTTTTTACGAAAACAGACATTTTATTTTTCTTTCTGCAGCAAGAAACTATGAATCTGCGTATATGGTTTTAATTTCAACACGATACCTTCACACGTTCCCCAGATAAAGGTTTTGACACCCGGACGGACGGACAGACAGACAGACAGACAGCAAAGTGATCCTATAAGGGTTCCGTTTTTTCTTTTTGAGGTACGGAACCCTAAAAAAACAAACAAGAGTTTAAACTAGTGTGCCAGTCTGCTACAATCTCCGCAGATTTGCCAATAGGTAAGTACATAGGTACACATTTTTCCGGACATTATAACAAGTATATATGAGTAAGTAAGTAGGTACTTACTTAAATTAAAACAAAAACAAAATACTCCATTGCAGAAAAGAGGTTTTAGCTGTCAAATATACGATTTCGTTGCGCATGATACACTGTTGAGTGTACAAGTTTTTTGAGAAAGTATGCGTAAAATCACAGTAAACGATTACAAACGCGCATTATTTAGAATAATAATTCTGGTTGTATTTTACGAAAAAGTTGGAGGCTACGCAAAAAGCGTTTTTATTTTTATTTTTTCGAAGGATGTATTATTATTATTACAAAAAAAAAAAAAAAAAAAAAAATAACCTTTGACACTCAAGGAGTGAAGACGAATCTAACGACACCTCCTTCCGGTTTCATAGTAATGTTGCATTGTTATCTGATAAAAAAAAACCAGCTTAATCGGAAACTAGGAAACGGGTTTACCTAAGTGTAATTCAATTTATAAAAAAAAAAAAAGAATTTGTTTCGTAATCTTGATTACAATAAACGTTAAAGATAAACAATTAAATTATAAGTTTATGTGAGTGATGATAAATGTGTAGAAAAGCTTCAATCTTCAACATCAAAATAAATATTGAATCAATAACCAAACGTCAAACAAGCAAATAATACCTACTCTTGTTGCCTATTACTTTAAAAGTTTTTTTTTTCTTTCATTCCAATCTTTGAACGGCTGTCATCGGCTTAGCTGGCAGAATGCTCTGATTGTCATGAGCCACGCATGGAAGGTTTCTCACGGAACTGCGTGCCCTGTGACCTGCCTTACACGGTGTCAACTCAACTCATGTCTTACTTAGGGTTGCCACGTTGATCTAAAAACTGAAAAATTGACTTCAAAATTGTCAATTTTGTTTTAATAATCAAATTACTGAACCGATTTGGATGAAATTTATATAGGACCAAACTGAAAGTATACCGTTTCAAAAAAAATATTGGAATCGGTTTATATATGTTGTATTATGCGGTAACAAACATTTAACATACACACAGGTGAAAAAATACAGGCGAATTGATAATCCCCTACTTTTAAAGTTAAAGTTACTTAAAGTTTGAGCGAAAAATACTTAAGCCATTTTTGTTACTTTTTATTTTCAGTTTTTTTTATTGTTGATTGAAGTTGCGATCTAAGACGGACAGTATTAAGACACCCAAAACATATGTATCCGGCAAGGCCCATATAGGAAGCAAATTCGAATACGCACTGTAACCATGCAGTTATAGCGTTTCACCTGAGTTTTTAACCGACTTCCAAAAAGAAGGAGGTTCTCCATTCGACTGTATGTTTTTTTGTATGTATGTTCAGCGATGACTCCGCTAATTTTTAATTGTCTTTGATGATTGATTTTTGTTTGGTAGGTAATACTTTAGAGGTAGTCCCATATATATTTTATCAAAATCAGTTTAGTACTTTGGTTTTTATAAAATAACTGAAAAAATATCATCCAAGTAAACGAATTGCGTATTTTGAATTCGGGTTTTCCAGTTTTTAAACTATAGTTATTATTATAACCACACGTTATTGGAATTCGTACGTAGGTACACAACGATTTCAGTCCACGTTATTGATGCGTACTGAACAAGAGTGGAATTCTTTGCGCCTTCTCTGTTTCCCGAGAACTATATACAAGATATTTTATAGATCTGATGTAATTATTATAGCGTTATCAAGAAGAAAAAAAATATTTTACCTTATTCACAAATGTTATTATCGTAAAACGTTGACAGCAAAATATTTGACAGTCCAGATTATTCGCTACCGTAGACATACCTATCAACTTTACTAACAGGTATTAAATTATTGTTTTCACATACTAATCTCGCTACTTGTTATTCGTTCTCATAAAGTGAACAAAAGTAGATGTAAAATAGTATTTTTTACGATTTCAAACGAGCTCTGAGTAGTTTAGAATGACAATCTATGTCACATTTTTTAAAGATGATATTATTCTTTTTTTTTCTTTTTGTCAAATGTATTTGACAACCCTACAGGGATAAACAGGAAGTACAGGGGTGTGAGTAAGTATGACCTCAAGTTACCCATCATGCACCCTCAAAAGTTTTTTTTTTTACCTTTGTCGTTATCTGGAGCATTACACGGTAGTGAATTGAAATCGATTGCGAAAAAATGCAATAAATATCATTCGATTGTATTTAAAAGGGTTTTGAATTTAATATAACTTCAATTGGGGCTCAGTACCATTGTTGTAGACAAGAGACGAAAGCAAGAAAAGATTGTACGTTTTTTTTTTCAATTGTCTTGGCACATGCAGAAAATAAAAAAAAGAAAATGACAAAAAACACAATTGAACGTCGTCAATTTCGCGCTTGTTCTATAAAATGTTGATTTTTAAAATCATTTTTTTTTTTTTCATTTTCTACCCTTTTCAAAGATGTCTGCACAAATTAGTGATGTTCCCTCTTTTGAAAAGTGAATCGTTTCTCGTGAAACCGGCTTTTAATCCCCAGTGACCACTTTTATCAAAAGATAATCCTTAGTTACGTCTTTCGTGTTAATAAATCGATAGGTAATCGATAATCGAATGAATAAGTGGCACATAATTTAACAAAAGTTTATTTATAACGAGAACATTATGTTTTTGTTATAAATATTGTAAGAGACGTGAAGGTAAACGAACAATTTTGAGTTATTGAATCTTGTAGCACGCTTATTTACCTTTAAGTACTTATTTATTACTCATTATAGGTACTTGATAATTTATCGATATCGCGTATCGATTATTTGACTTAATTTAGTTTAATTTGTTGATTATTTTAAAACATGATTTTTTGTATTATTTACTAAGAAAATAAATTAATAAATACGTGGATCATATTTTTTCTTAACCTTTTCTCCTATTTTTATTTTCCCCCAAAAAAACACAATTATTTATTTAATTATCATTACAAAATTAATGTTCCCTGGCTCATGTTTAAGATTATTAAGACGCCATTATGATGGAACTCCGATTCTGTCTTAAGGTTCCGTAGTAACTACAAGGAACCCTTATAATTTCGCTAAGTATATCCATGTGTCTGTCTGTCTGTCCATCCGTATGTGACAGTAATTTTATCTCAGAGACCCAACATAAACTAAATTTGACATGTGTTCTGTAAGGCGCTCCAAAATACCGTAGTTAAGTTTATGGGTGCCACTCCATACATCTATATACCCTTATAATTTGAATTTGAATTTGAATTTGAATTTTTTTTCAACCCCCACCCGATCGTGTGGTATGGCGTTGAATAGGTCTCTTAAAATAAGACTAAGGTTTCTTATATAATTTTTTACTCAGATGTGATGTGTGCGAGATTGCTCGCCAAAGTGAAAAAATTGGGTTCCCCCACCCCTTAAATTCTAAGCTATTGGACCTAAAAATTAAAGATTAACCATAATAGTAGACCATATTATATAATATATTCAATAAAATTGTTTTGAACATCCTGTGATTACAACTTTTCGAGATATAACTAGCGATAAATACACTTAAATCGTTTTAGTCCTGGGGTCATTGACCTTTTTGCAAAGTAGTCTTAGTAACAAGAATACTTGCCCAGTAGTTTACTTTTAAACTGTAATTTAAAAGAAAACTACTTGGCGAGGATGGAAATATGTATAAGAATGCTGTAGAATGCTGTAGTATCTATGGAACCCTAATACTATACGCGTCTCTCGACACGGTCTTGACCACTTATTTTTCTATGAATATTAATACTCTCGGCTACCTGTTTAGTCTTAAATTTTGTTTTAATGGCCACAGATCTAGTTTTATCTATGGTACTATTGTTTAATCTGTGGTTTTATTTAAATGTAGGAGCCACTTTCTTGCACTTCGGTAGCATTTAATGGCTACAGTTTCATCAATTTAAGACAAAGTTACAAGTGGCGCTACAATCGCAAGCTTAATTTGAAAGCTAACGAAAATTTAATTTTACTGTTTAGTCACGTGTAGTAGTAAATTGGTAGGTTTGTAAGAATAATTCGAAGGTGTTTCAAATGTTACTTTTATTAATTAAATTGAATTGGATTGTGTAATTTTAATTAAATTTTTATAACTTTTGCCGCTTCCGAATAAATTCAGGTTGTGGGTGTTTTTTTTTTTTAATTCGGAATCATCCGGAAAATAACTGTGATATCGGCGGCATATTGGAAACTTTACAGTTCTTCTTATCAGCATTAAAAGAGATCCCTTGCCTGGAATACATCGCTATTAGCGATAAGGCCGCCAGTTGTTACACTAGTTTCTAAATATCTTATCTTGATTGTAAGTTTCTAATGTGTGTACAATAAAGAGTTTATCTATCTATCTATCATTATACCTAAGTACAGTACAGTACAGTACAGCATTCTTTAAAAATATAAATATAATAAATAAAAAAAATTAAATAAAAATATATAATAATAAGATTCAAACGAATTGAGAACCTCCTCTTTTTTGGAAGTCGGTTAAGAACCTAAAGTAACTCAGTCGTATGTCTGCTTGTTAGCTCTTCACAGCTATACGGCTGAACCAATCGTTATGAAACTTAGCACAGACATTCTTTAGGACCTGGAAAACTATATAGGCTATATTGTATGAACACCATCATCACCGTTATTCATCACTACGCAGATAACACGATGGGGCGCAGCTAGTATTATACGAGTATAGGTACTTGAGATGTAAGTATAAACAAATCTAACTGTACATGAGATATGCATATTAACATAATTCCTACTTACTTAAAAAAAATTACCCTCTTCTTGAGTAGTCGGATAAAAAGAGATGAAACTGTGACAAAGGGTACATGGCGATTACTTAACGGCTATGATAGGGGTGAATGGGCGTAACTTAAATGTCAAATTTAATAAATTGTGTGGAAGATTGAATGAAATAATTCATTCACATACCTAATTGAATTGATATCGATTTTTTAATAAATTATTTGTTAGAGACTTGTAAGTAATACTGTTTTTTTTATAGTCGTGCTTTATCTTCGACCACAGTATCGCTTTCCATTAGGCGTGCTGGTGATGAAACGTAGAGCTATTCTATATTAAAAAAAATATGTCGTACCTAAGCTTAAAAAAAAGTAAAATAAAACAGTTTTTCCACAGAGTTGCTCGGTTAGACAGACAGACTGATGCAACTGAACGCAGAACTGATGGCCGATGGGTCCGAAAAGTTCCACGAGACCACGCATTAGCAAGCGCGATGCGGGAAGTCAAGCCCCTTACTTATTTTCTAAATTTCACTCCGTACCATGGTTGCCTGGAAGAGATCGCTTTAAGCGATAATGTACTTTTTTGTTAATAAGATGTGTACAATAAAGTGTTTATTTATCTAAGAAGAATTTTGTTGGGAAGTTGCTTCACGAGTCAAGAAATCTGCAGCACCAACTTACTGCAATAATTAAAATGCTTTGTCAACAAAATTAAGGTCGAGATTAAACCGCGCAGCTGTCCCTCTTGCGCATCATAACATTTTTAAACATAAACAGCTGTACCGAAAAAACGTTACTTAAATTTAAGCGTCATCTTAAATTAAGTATCTGTCTTTTTTCCGGAAGTGTCATTACGTGTCAGCGAGAAGTTGACAAAATATGTTAAGCAATGTTTTTCGGTAAGGCCAATAAATTCATTGAGTAGGGATATTACAAAAGTTAGAGCTAAAATTGTTTATTTAGAGAGGAGAAACATTTAAAAAAAGTTTTAATCAGAAATCATCTAAACTAGCGACGGAATTACAAAAAAAAAAACAAATATTTTCTTTTTCCTCAGCCAATTTAAAGGATATCGAAGATAAAATATTTTTTTCCTGTCTAAATAAACAAATTTAGCTCTCACTTTTCTAATCACACTCGAGAACCTTTCGGCCCCAACTGATGGCCGTTGGGGCCGAAAGGTTCTCGAGTGGAGACCACGTACCGGCAAGCGCAGCGTAGGAAGACCAGCCACGAGATGGACAGATGACCTCATACAAGTGACGGGAAGACGCTGGATGCAAACCGCTTCCAATCGGTCTTTTTGGAAATCCATGGGGGAGGCCTATGTCCAGCAGTGGACTTCTTATGGCTGAGATGATGATGATAAGAAACTGGTAAAAATAAAATCTAAAAACAATCCAACTAGAATTGGAATAAAGTAAGACGCAATTGAAGTTTGTAATTGTTCTTATAGGACAGTGGTTAAAGTACTTAGAAAAATCTTATCAGAGGTTAATAATAGTTTTCCTTTAGTAAGAAGACTGTTTTTTTTATATAAAAAGTAAAAAATAATAGTAGTAATTTTACTGTATTTATTAAATTAGCTTTTAATCACAGATTCGCGTGTTATATTGAGAAACATATAATAAAGCTTTCCCTATGTAGCTCCTTTAAAAATATATATTTAGATTGCTTATAGATTGTCTATCTTTACCTACATACCTACCACAACTAATATTTTGTTTAAAAATGTCGATTTTGTGCGCTATACTTATGAAAGTTAATAATACTTCAACTTATTAAGTTATTAAGTACATATAAATAAATATTTATAACGTATCTCGTTGTTTATCTTCGAATATTTTGAGTTAATACGTAATCCATATTTTTCGGCAATCGTAAACAACGCATACTTTACGACTTAGTCTCGTAAATAAGTATTTTGCTGTCAACGGGACTTGAGAGATGTTCAAGTTAGGAGCTTACCGCGCAACCGCGCTATCGGTATACCTACACTACATCAAGGACGTTGCCATCTTTAAAATGTAATGGTTACTGACTTTATTAATTAATTAATTATTGCATTCAACATTGACATATTTTAAATATCCCGCTCCGGATTTTACCTGATGCAAAGGTTGTCCATCGCCATTCAACGAGGTAATGCGGCGAGTGTCATGGGCACCTTTGCGTCGGGTACAGTCAGGGGTGGGCTGTTTGACTGACTATGTAAACTTTGACGACATTTATTATGAGAAATAATTCAAATACAATAAACTAACTATTATAATCTTTATATAATTATAAGTTACAAGTATAAACATTTAAATACACGAAAATTAAAAAAACAGACAAACATATAACTGTAAAATTTTAAATATGATTAATTTTATTTATTTAGATATTTGTATTTTTATTTTTTGAATTGACTTTTAAATTATATTTTATGTTGATATGATAGAAATTAATGATTATGTACTCGATAAGTACTAAATATCTATTATAAGTATTTAGATAATTAATTCTAAAAAAATAATTGACTTGTAACGATTAATATAAATAAATTATTATGAATTGCGAGTTTTCTACAAAATAAGTTGTTTTATTTAGGAACTCTATAAAGTAAGTGAGATTTAATACTATAATTTAAACTTCTATTTTCCGCGAAATTCAATTTTGGAAAAATCAAAGATTGAATTGGTTTCAGTGGAAATATTTGTATTATTCAGCGGTAATGTGTATTTTGACCCAACCTGCACTGTGTCTTGAAAATTGTCATTTGTGTCATTGTCATTTGAAAATATACATATAACTAATGAAATCTAATATATAGCTTTGTATTTATATATATTTTAATAGTAGAACAAGTCCCATAACAAAGAAATAAGTGAAATAATAAAATTTTCTCCTACTTTCATTTTGTTTAACCAAGTCTCAATATGCTTATAACTTAGACTCTCCAGCTCCAGCTGACAGCTGTCATAATTGACCGCTACTAGTAAAGCTGACATAAGTTTCTCTGTCTATGTAAATTAAGCTTACTTTATTCAAATTCTTAAAATAAGTAATAAAATAATGTTTCGAGTTCACTTTCTTATAATAATACCGTTTTGAATAGCGGACTATAAGGATTATGGAGGATTTTATCAGTATTTTGCTGATTAAAGCTGCTGATTATGTAACATGTTTTCGTATGTCAAGAGGAAAATAAACAAGTGAAAGTTGACCTAGCGTCTTGCTTAGTATTTTATATGTTATAAATACTTATAAATACAATTAGCAATGTACTTAAAACTTTCATGTAAGTATACACATACTTACTTACCTAATGAAATTCTACCTATAAGTATGATATTAGTACGTATTACAATGTCAGAAAAAAAATGTCCAACAGTTTAGAAGGTAAACCTTCGAAATATTAAAAACGAAAATCTCAAATGATCCGAAAGCCGTAGTTTTAAATTGTTTAGGTGATATAATTTTTGCTAGTGTACGGACTTTGACAGGTATCTGAGATAAATAACAAGTATCAATGTTAAAAGAAAAATAAAATACACGACTGCAGGAAAGAGGTTTTTGCAGCCTAACTTATGATTTTTTTTTAATTTTGATGTACCCAGTGTCACTCTCACAACTAAGACGAATCTATTGACACCACTCACATCAAAATCGGTGAAGCCGTTTAGGCTCTAGGGCGTGTCAAAGAAATATACATACACACATACAGTTTTAAATTGTTTAGGTGATATAATTTTTGCTAGTGTACGGACTTTGACAGGTATCTGAGATAAATAACAAGTATCAATGTTAAAAGAAAAACAAAATACACGACTGCAGGAAAGAGGTTTTTGCAGCCTAACTTATGATTTTTTTTAATTTTGATGTACCCAGTGTCACTCTCACAACTAAGACGAATCTATTGACACCACTCACATCAAAATTGGTCAAGCCGTTTAGGCTCTAGGGCGTGTCAAAGAAATATACATACACACATACACTTGAAAAACATAACCCTCCTTCTTACGCAGCGGGTAAAAACGGATTAAGATTGGATATTGAGAATAATAAGGGTATTCAGGATTCATTCGGATTCGGAATCTATATCTCCGTCTCTGTCATTTCCATAAAGAATGACAGAGACGAAAAAATACTTAGATTTCGGATCCAAATGAGTTCTGATCTGAATACCTCTACTGCTACTAAGTTCACACATCACAGCAATTACTTATACCCAGAAAAGGGAATAACTATTTCGCTTTATAATTTATTAGTAACATTACCATAAAATAACAGAAGTTTTCAAGTATAAACATAAGAAAAATATAAATATCCTCTGTAGCTAATTCAAATAGCCCTGAAAAACATTATCATTTCCTTAACAGTAAAATAGAAACACAAATCACATCTAAATTAAAGCACAACCCCTACTTTCACTTCTTACAATATTAGAAAGGGCGGGTGCAACCGTACCTAATATTTTACAATAGTTATATCTGTGCATACGTCATAATGATGGAACTTAAAAAAACCAAGCAAATCTCTCAGTTTTGCTTAGGAAATACGATGGTGGCGCTCCTATTTAGTGTCACAGATAAATTTGATTTTCATTTTTTTTATCTATTGTCAACAATGACTACACTAGTTACAATAAAATATTAAGGAAAGTTTATTTATGGGTCGTGTTTTATGGGAACTGCGGTTGTGAAGCTTAACGGTGAATTAGCAGGTAATGTCCGGTTGGAACCGGTATGGTCTAGTTTATGTCGGTATTGTCCGGTTAGGGGTAGATAAATCATTAGGGAACTTGATTCAATTTTGCTAGGTCATTTTTGAGAGTTGAGATTGTTCATGTTTCAAATCTACAGCTATTTTAATAATAATAACAGTTTTAGCAACATATCGTAGATGTGCTTATAAGTACTCGTAGAAATAATATTGTGCCTACAAAATTGTATATATACATAATGTGTATTATTTTTATATTTTTTTTTTAAGAACTAGAATAATGTTGTATGCCAAAGTCCTGTCTGTGCAGTCTAATTTTTATATAATTTTAATGCTAATTTCCGAGTACGTAGTACCTAAATGGCGATATAATAAGGTCCGAGAATGGCATGAAAATCTTACGAGCTATGGAGAGGACTATAATCGAGCCTCTCTGCGAGATATAAACAAAAATTAATGGATCCGTAGACGTACGAAAGTCACCGACGTAGTACAGCGGATTAGCAAGTTAATGTGGCAATGGACAGGGCGCATAGTACGAAGAACCGATGGCTGATGGTAGAAAAGTTCTCAAGTGGAGACCACGCACCGGCAAGCGCAGTGTAGGAAGACCACGCACCGGCAAGCGCAGCGTAAGTAGGAAGACCACGCACCGGTAAGCGCAGCGTAGGAAGACCAGCCGCAAGATGGACAGACGACTTATGCACTACTTGACATGTAAGCCGCTTCCATCAGGTCTTTTTGGAAAACCATTGGGGAGGACTGTATCCAGAAATGGACTGCTTGTGGTTGAGATGACGATGAAGATGGCATAAGACTTGTTAGCGTGACGCTTACCATCACGCTGGTGATATGCTCGCTACGATATGCGTCACCCTGTTCCTTAAAAATGTATAATTATATACTTGCACAATAGCTTACAAATATTTTATACTATTTTAAAGTTTGAATAGGTAATTGGACGTGAAGGTAATGTAACAGGCGTTTGAACAGATGGTGGTTCTATTTAGGCTTATTACGAAACTTATTAAACACGGATTTTCTTTAAACAGCTGATTTTATAGGGCAATGGAAATGGTTCAGATATTACTATCTTAACATAATCACTTTGATGTCCTAATAAGACTGCAACGGGCTAAGCTCTACATTGAATAGTTTGAGAAGAAGAGAAGAAGAAGTCAATAAATTTCCGAGATATAAACATTTAAAGTTTCACGAGAGGGATGTTCTGTCCCTCTCTCGCGACACAATAGTTTGTATTAAATTTCTACGGCGAACATGAACCATGACGTCATCATTCGCTGTCGTATGCTATCTGTCTAACATGAAATTAAAATGCTTATGTGTGTGAATGTGGGAAGGGTTTTATTTGTGGTTACCTTTATGACAAAATAAAAATAAATCATGCATATTCCCTATTAGTTCAATAAAACAAATATAATTACATCCTCATTTATTCAAATGTTTGTCCAGGATGCGAATTGAACCCACAACCTGCAGCTCTAAAAGCAGGCATACCTAACAACTGAGCTGTGAGACCAGTAAATTTGTTCGTCTTTCATTGTTGCAACTTACATGATTTAATATTATTCTGAGAATCTTATTATTACAATGTTACGCTCTGAAATAAAGGCACAAACAAAAGAAAAATGTTGCAAATAAAGGTACAAACTTTTTTGTTACTTATTTTTATTTTTTTGGAGCATAAATCGCAGAGCGATATACGACCTCAAAATTCTTTTACCGCAATATTTGTTTCAAAGGTATTCATCAAAATATCACGCACACATCAAAATAAACAACCGAAGGATCCCTTTTCAAGTGACAATGGTCAAAATGGAAAGTCACCGCGAAGGTTCCCACGTCTCGAGAACTCGGAGTGTCTTTCGGGAGCGGAGTGGGGAAATAAAAATGCCTCCGTGGGCCGTGAGTTGTGCATTAATAAAAGCCTTAATAAAAAGGAGTCCGCTTTGCGATGCGCGGGCGCTGGTTAGTGTAGTATATAGAAAACTTTCAGATTATCTTCAACATGATGTGTTGTTTCGGTGTCATTGTAACTACATACATTAAATATTATGGCATACACTACGGTTATTTTGACCTCAGATTGTCTTTTAAAGGATCGTGCTTGACCGCCAAGTCATCTGATGATGAACGAGGCCGCTGTCGACGACAGGATGCACTTCTTTATATTATATATATATATATATATATCTATAAATTCGATGCACACTCACCGAAATGTAATCGATAAATCATCGATAAAAATAGCCAAGTCGAATACGCTACCAACCAACGAATAGCATTTTTTGCTACGCAGTAGCGTAGCAAAAACTGACGCTATGTTAGTTCTAACAGGTGTTTCTAATGAGCTAGTTTGTACTCTAAAGCGCTACGCAGGCGAAGGACTGGTCAGAACTGGACATTAGTCCAGTTCCAGACTAGAACGTATGCAATTCTGGGCGATATGAAAGACAAAATTGACCACGGGACAAAATGACACCAGCGGGCACATTAGCAAACAGAATAGACTGCTTGTAGTCTATACATATCTAGGATATAGTCCGCTGCGAGCATTAGAACTCCTTGCTTTAGTTTTACGGGCAGAGTTCACGATTTCGAGAAAAGCGTAAATTACCGTTGCAACACTTGAAACCACGGGCCGGAGCGGTGATTTCTGACCGGAGGGCCAAAAGTCGCAAACTGTTGACTTTTGGCCCTCCGGTCATCATCCGGCTTTAAAATCTGTGACAGTCTGAAACTCGCCTAATAACATACTTTACAAAAGTATTCTAATCTGACCACATTCATCCTACAAAGTATCTCTGTTTTGCTAAGTTTCTCAGAACCCTAAAACATTCTGAACATTTAACGTTTACTACATTGTTATACTCAATATATTCATAAAATATCATTCCTCACACATTCAAAAACGTAAAAAAAGGCATTAAAAATATATTCCTCATCGAAGATAACACTTTATAATGACGTGGGTCAGAAGGCGGTTAGAACAAACAGCTATACGCGCGCCATGTTTTTTCAAGTTCCTCTTTCATCTATCTCGCTTTGTCTTGTCGGGAACGCTGTAGGTAGAGAGGGACGGTAGAGGGAATGATGACCAGGTAGGTGCCAAAGTGTCTGCTGGGGTAGACATGGAGGCACCAGGATTCGGTCAGGAATTTGTTGGCTATTTTGAAGGAATATGATTGTATCGTCATTTTAATTGATATTGGAATTCTTTAACTAAGTACGTGATCTTGAGATCTGTTATTTTTGTGATAGGAATTGATTTGATAAGTTGGTCAAGTGAGTTGAATTGGAAGAGTGAGTTCGTATGATTTGAAACACGTAAAAGTCGACTCATCAATTGTGCCGCTAATAATTATAATTTAAATAACTGAAAAAACTTTACATGTGTTAAAATACTGTATAAAAGTTATATACACAAAACAAAAGATGATAGTATACCTACGTTAAAAAAAAACAATTTAATAAAACTATGGTTAAGTCCCTTGGCCGGAAGTAGTTTGGTTAAATTGAATTGTCAGATGTGCAATCACCAAATCAAATTACAATCATGGGGTGTCGGTGGATGTGTAAAGTGACATCATGACCTCGCGCATATGCTACTGTTTGTCCACTTCACTCTGAGGACAAATGTCTATATTTGGGTGTTTGGAAATAATCACGAACTGTGCTTTATTAAAGACTTGGTTATATAGCAGGATATAACTAGCTTAGCCCTGTGGTTTCCCCTGCGTAGTGACGAAAGACGGTGGTAAAGATGATGATAAAATGTAACATATCCATCTACAAGTTCTCAGCTATATTCTCTGCACCAAATTTCGTAACGGTCAATTTAAGTTGTTTAATTGTGCACACATAACAAACAAATAGAGAGTTAGTACTTACAGAGTTAGTACTTCAACTATGTGTCAATTATGGTAAAGGACTAAAAATGTGAAATAATAAGTAGTCATAAATATGTTACGATGTTTCAAATGATATTATTATGGACACATTTTAACTCAATACCTATTTGACTATCGGCTGGCTAATTGATATGTTTTGATGTGGTTGCCAATAAAACACGTACACTTAGGAGTTGATAGAATTATTGTATGCAATTGCATTGGAATTGCTATAGGAAGGTGAGTGTATGGAATTGTCAAGTGTAGGAATATTCAAATATATAAAATTCAAATTACTAACTGATAGATTTATATATTAAAGTCCAGCCTAAAATGCTAATTACAGAGATGACAAGTTTAGGCAGTGTAGTACATATAAGAAGGAGTCATTCACCCTATGTAATATGGCTTAGAGCTCTATGGCATCCAGTAAGAAAGGATTTTTAAATCGCAGGCGACACCACGGAACTTTGTTATGTTTATTAAATGTATCTAACATACACCACTGCACAGAAAAAGGACAAATAGTCTTCTATAAGTAAACTTTGATAAAGTACGACACTCATTCTGAGTTTACAAAAAATACACGAAAGTATGCCCCGTAAAAATGTATGAAGTTCCATGTCTAATTCTACAACCAATTTGCCACAAAAGTCACCAAACATCCTAATTTCATTCATCAAACAAAATGCAAAACCGATCTGAAGAGCGCGGGAGAGGCTTTGATCTCCACACATCTATGGAGTTTCTGGAACAAGCTCCAAAACATAAAGCTAGCTGAAGGGTGCTTCAATACATTTCCCCACATTTTCCCATTTTCCAGCAGGCATTTACTTTGGTGTCCGGCCATTTGCGACCCATCCGACCGTTTGGCGCTCAAAGAGATGAACTCTGTGTTAGAGTTATTTGTAAATTGGCTCGCGTAGACTTCGAAACTTGAATGAAAAAGCTGTTTGATTGCTTTGAGAGTTCGTTAACCGATTTGGTTTCAGTGATATGAAACCGTTTAACTTGTGTGAGTGTCTTTTCAGTCGAAATATTTTACAGTTTGAGAAATTGAATAGAAATACACTTTATAGTTTAGTTTATTTTTAATCCCCAATCCAAAAGAGGGATATTATAAGTTTGACGTCTGTATCTGTCTGTGCCATCATAGCTCTCAAACAGATGGACCGATTTAGAACTATTTTTTTTTTGTTTGAAAGAGGACTTGATGGAGAGTATGTTTAGTTATTTCAACTAAATCGATATAACCGTTTGTTATGACGGGGTTGTTTAAGTTTTCTAAATTTACGGACTTACCGAAAAACGTTACTTATCTTTAAGCAATGCTTAACATATTTTGTCAACTTCTCGCTGACGCGTAATGACACTTGCGGAAAGAAGACAGAGAATTTAAGACGATAAGCTAAATAACGTTTTTCGGTAAGGCCGCTAATGTGTAATAAAATTTATAACTTCTGAACAATTAATGTAAAGTTTGTTAAATAATTTAACTTGCAGATGCGAGCTCGCTGACATCGGGCTTCGCTCGCTAGATCAATTATTTATAGAAGCGATAGTAACTCTTTGTATTTGTTACGTTTTCATATCTAAACGCTTGAACAGATTAATATTAAACTCGTCATCATCATCATCTCAGCCACAAGAGGTGCACTATAGCCCTCCTCCCCCCATGTATTTACAAATTGACCTGATGGAATCTAATAATATCAAAATAATTATTATTACATGGCAATGCGGCAGCATGCTGGGTACGCTGCCAACTGGTATGGGGTTTGAGCATTTGGATTATCTTTAGACCTTTATCGGTCTGGGGTGATCG
This sequence comes from Lycia hirtaria, assembly GCA_947563715.1. Lineage (NCBI taxonomy): Eukaryota > Metazoa > Arthropoda > Insecta > Lepidoptera > Geometridae > Lycia > Lycia hirtaria. Next base: position 44,196,648 of record OX387379.1, read on the forward strand.
ATGTGCTTTTTGTGTAGTAGTTTAGTCAGTTGAGTCTGTATATTGTTGTGTTGTAGTTAATAAAGGATCTAAAAAAAACAAAAAAAAAATACTCTATAGATTGGACAGGGATATGGAATACTTTTTCTGAATGACTACGTCTTTTTAACCGACTTCAAAAAAAGAGAAGGTTATGTCACACAGCTGTATAGCTGTAGCTGTGTGTATTTCTGAAAATTAATCAGTCATCATCATCAATTTAACCCCAAGAACTGCTGGGCTTAGGCCTCTCCCATGGATTAACAAAAAAACCGGTTTGAAGCGGCTTGCTTCCAACGCCTTCCTGTCACTTGTATCGTGACATCGTCTGTCCATCGTCTGTCCATTATGTGGCTGGTCTTCCTACGCTACGCTTGTTGGTGGAAATATAATAAATAAATAAATATTTGTGGACATTTCACACAACACCATCTAGCTAGCCCAAACTAAGCAAAGCTTGTACTATGGAACTAGATGGCTGTTAGAATACATATATACTTCTTTTTGTAAATATATACATATGATACATAGAAACACCCAGACACTGAACAAACATCCATGCTCAGTTGCTGGGTGGGGATCGAACCCACGACCTTTCAGTTCAGCAGGTAGACGTAGACACACTACCAACTGAGCCACAAGGCCAGTCAAATGCAAATTATCATTATTAATTCTAGTTCAGAAGTTATTCGCGTTAAAGTCGCAAGCAAAAGCTGTTTGTATAACTAAACGACTTGCACAAAAAAAAAACAATTCCACAAGGAGTCCAAAAGCATAACAATAACCTACAAGTCTTGTTGGGCAGCCCTTTAGTTCCTCTATAACAATAGTAGGCACCCACGTCTATGGAACCTGTCGAACGGCATGCCAAACCTGATCCTACCCTGATTCCTTCAATCCCTCTCTTTCTGCCGCTACACAGTCAAACAAAGACGGAAGATGATTACGTGGAACTAGTTTCAATGTTCAACCCTGATTTTTTATCTCTCTTTCTTTTATATGGGGTTGGATAGAGACGGAAAATGTGAGACTTGTTTGATAATCTTAGCCTCAGGCCGTTTGGTTAGGATTCGTCATGGTCCGACGCCTAAGGGATGAATGGACATTAATGTGATAAACACCCTTTTTACTAAAAACCTTGTCTTTGACTGATTGTTAAGGAACTTGACTGTGTTTACTTTGTTAGTGTCACACGCTAGCCCACCCTTACAAGTCCGGTCTGAAAAAAATCTAAATAATGAGGAGTCAATTTCTCTTTCTAATAACAGTTTTTTAACCGACTTCTTGTTTAGTTAAGGAGTTCCTATGGCCACCTTCCGACGCTATCTTGAGACCAGCTTCATGGTACCATATTATTGCATTGTCACCGAAGTTACGTAAGTAAACCAAATTTCAACCTAGTCTAACGACAGGAAGTGGTTCTAATTTAATTCCCAAGATTTGTCCCATACTAACAGGGCAAGTTAAATAAAAGCTAGTAAAAATTAGATCATACTCGGACCATCCGTTTGAGAGCTAAGATGCCACAGTCAGACACAAATACATACCTACTACAAATTTATAAAACTCCCCTGCGTTTTTCACGGCGGTTAAAACATCATATTAATAAAAATAAGTAATCCTAAATTCCTAACTAATATATTCAAAAATACTAAAAAAATACGTGGTCCCTAACTATGGGCCTTATAAGAAAGCTCAACGAGCTATGGAGCGGGCTATGCTCGGAGTCTCTCTACGAGATCGAATCAGAAATGAAGAGATACGTAGACGTACAGGAGTCACCGATATAGCACAGCGGATTAGCAAGTTGAAGTGGCAGTGGGCAGGGCACATAGCACGTAGAACTGATGGCCGACGGGGCCGAAAGGTTCTCGAGTGGAGACCACGTACCGGCAAGCGCAGTGTAGGAAGACCAGCCACGAGGTGGACAGATGACCTCATACAAGTGGCGGGAAGACGCTGGATGCAAGCTGCTTCCAATCGGTCTTTTTGTAAATCCATGGGGGAGGCCTATGTCCAGCAGTGGACTTCTAATGGCTGAGATGATGATGATGATATTCAAAAATGTCTGCCTGATTTTCTGTATCTCTGTCTGTCTGTAACCTTTTCACGCACAAACAGCTATACAGCTATATTATTTACAGATCTAGCGCTTGACTAAGCCTTTTCCTGAGGTATGGGAGCGGCACGGGAGGGTTAACATGATGCTACACCGTCGCTTAACATCAGGTGAGTTGGTGGTCAATCGTAGATCTATCTTGAATAAAAAGAAAGTTGCGCGTCATTTGATGCGCCGTAAACACACCCCTCCCGTGCCGCTCCCATACCTCAGGAACATACTCAGTTAAGCGATAGACCATACAGCACTAGTACAGAGATACCTGAGAACCTGGACACAGCCATAGGCTACAATATTTCATCATCAACATCTTTTTTCATCACTACGCTGACGAAACTGCGGGGCACAGCTGTTTTATTTTCTATATCCTTTTCCTAACTTGGCGTTTATGTAGACGATAGGCTGACCCCCTCTCACAGCAAGCCAATATGTAGACGATAGGCTGACCCCCTATAACTGCAAGCCAATATGTAGACGATAGGCTGACCCCCTATAACTGCAAGCCAATATGTAGACGATAGGCTGACCCCCTATAACTGCAAGCCAATATGTAGACGATAGGCTGACCCCCTATAACTGCAAGCCAATATGTAGACGATAGGCTGACCCCCTATAACTGCAAGCCAATATGTAGACGATAGGCTGACCCCCTATAACTGCAAGCCAATATGTAGACGATAGGCTGACCCCCTAAAACTGCAAGCCAATATGTAGACGATAGGCTGACCCCCTATCACTCCAAGCCATACCATCTTACCCACTAATCCTCTGATACCCTCCTCTCTTCCATCTAACCATCCAACCACGGTCAAATGTGGCGTCAAACGACCTCACGGTCTGTGAAAATCGCGAGTGAATAGGTTTCTTCTAAGCAAGCGCGCTCCATCGTGACCGTAACTCTCGCTTAACATCAGGCGAGTAAACGGCCAAGCGCAGGCCTATTTTCGAATTTAAAAAAAATGTATCCTATTCCCAGATCACATAACAAGATCGGGTTCCCGTCAGCTCGTATTCGAAGTGTCACCGCCGCCATTGACTCGGCGGAGGCCATAGACAATATTTAGTGGGCGCAGTGGGCGGCACCGGATGCTGTGGACTCTATGGTAATGTGGAGTGTGAGGGTGCGAGTTGTTGGTTGATCGCACCGATAAACTCACACGGGTGGCGATTGTATGAAAATGATTGTGGGTCATTTTGAAAGTCGATTAAAGATTTAACTTACAAAAAGTACTTTGACTTAGGATAGACGTCAGCGTACTCGTCTACACAACATGAGGAAATTGATTTCTACTCCGAACAATCAACATTATTTCTCTCCCTGTCACCCCAATACCTTAAACGATAAGACAGACAAGGCACAAAAAATAAAATCAATTATCCTCGAGCACTAATTGTAAAACCGTCATAAACTGAATTGATGCAAATTTTATCACGACACAATATCAAGACTTTATTCTCCAAATGAGAATGAATAAATTAAAACTCTCTAATAATCCGCCACATTACGAAAACTGAAAGCCATTGAAGACCGTACGAAAGAATGAACTGTCACAAAGAGCTTTGTAAAGGCGAGTCTACAATATGACGAATATATCTACATGTATGAATGATGAATGGAGGCCATCTTTAACCATTAATACGGCTTCGTCCAGACACGTTGGAACCGAGAAACGTCCGAACAAAACGCAAAAAAACTAAGCATTATTTATCTATTCCGATTTTGTCGTGATGCGATATTAAAATACAAAATACAACAATGACACTTCATTGTTGAAAGAAGAAAAAAGATTAGGAGGGAATTTATATCGAGCGGTGTGGAGGCGGACAATGGCCCCGCGGCTGAACGAGTGAATATGATAAAAAAAACCGTCAATGAAACGTGAAATGAATAGGTTTTCTTGGGATTTCGGACTGGATGTAAGCCGCCGTGAAATTTGCGCTTTTCTCGGTACCACTGGCCGGAGAGAAATGCAGAGGAGGAACTGCGCAAACATATTAAAAATGTAATTAGGTTTGTTTTGGAAAATGAAAACTTAATTCCACCTAATAAGGTGGAATTAAGTTTTCATTTTATGAAAGTAAAATTTAAGACAAATAAGTAATATATAAATCGTAGAGATAGAGAGATAGTTTTTGTGCAACTGGGAGGCGAGATGAGCAGATCGTTTGCCAGATGTTATGTTTATCCTTAACAGCTTAGACTTTTGGGCTAGAACACGCAAATAGGAATCCCAACTTTAGGTCTTTTATTTTTTAACTGACGAAAAAACGGAGGAGGTTTACAATTCGACGCGTATATATATATATATATATATATATATATTTATTTTTTTATAAATAAATCTCCTACCTTAATAAACAAAATCATCTTTTACTTTTCTAATATCCCCACTCAGTGACTTTATAAGCTTAAAAATGTTGTGATGTGCGAGAGAGATAGCTGCGTGCTTTGAGCTCAAAATCTGTCACCTTCACCAAACAGAGTATTCCGGCAGTCAGGATCAGTCTAGCAATGAGAGGTAGTTCCCAATCCAAGCACGCTTACCATCTTCAACCTCTCCATATCACTTTAATTTGGTGAGCTATATAACCTGTCAATTTTAAGAATGCTAAAACTAAAATAGCATCTAAAGGCGACCAATAGGAACGCACAACTTGTATAACTATAATTTGAGCTGTGAAAATAGAACGATCCTATTGGTCAATTTCGGAAGCATCCGTACCAACGTAGTTTAGCATAGCTATGGTGCAAAATCACCCTTAGCTTAGATTTTATCCTTTATTTTTGAATGTTTACATCTGCGTACTTATTTTGTGTAGAAACTGTATTATCTAAACTAAACCGCGGTAGCATCACGTCTCTTGAGAAACAAATAAATAAATCTACTACTGATTCATCAGGCGCCATTGTAGTACGACGCCGGGGAGGTTGAGGCTTAACGGAATATGAAATGGAACTTCATCGCGTCATCACTCTAATACAGTTGCCAAAAATCCGTACTCAGCGATATCGATCCACATTCCTGTTGCGTACTGCACAAGAATGGAATTCTTTGCCGCCATCTCTGTTTCCAGAGACTTACAATCATGGAATTTTCAAGGTTAGAGTGAATAGCCACACCGTCGCTTAACATCAGGCGAGTTGGTGGTCAATCGTAGATCTATCTTGTATAAAAAAAAAAACAGTCATAAATATGTAACGCTTCAATCGCATACCGGCCCTACAATACATACTATGAAAGTATTCTATGTTCCTTTTACTTAATTAGGCATATTAACTTTACTAAAAATGCTAGCCTTTCTAAGTAGAAAGAGATAGCTTAGCGCTTTCGTAGTTCTGAAAGATAGGACGAGAGAGAAAATTTTGTAGGCATGGTGGGGCGTACAGGTTTTGACTGAAAGATAGCTTAAAAAAATATTGGGCAGGTTTGTCGGCATTGCATAGTTGATTAGAACAAACCATGGTTCTAATCAACTATGCAATGCCGACAAACCTGCTAAATTTTGCAAATTGATTGCTAGAAATAACAAATTAACGTTACATGACTAAAGTTTATCTTTAATATTTAGTTGTCATTTCTAGCGTTAGTTAGTTAATTAGTTCCACGTTATTTCAGTGCACAATATACAATGTGTTCAAACAACCTACGTTATAAATAGCAAGGTAACAAATAAGACAATTTTTCTCAACAACGCATTGATTCAGTTCACGGTCCACTTGGCGCAGTGGGTGCGCGGTTAATCCTGGGTTCGATTCCCGGCATTGTCGCCACGTCGTGTGTGCTATTGTGGTGAGTTTAATCAATTAATTTCATCGTGCTTGCAATGAGGATGATACGCTTGACTTACGATGAATATGGACTGTCCGGAATATGGACTGACGCAGATAATTTGGGAATTAAATAAATTTAATTTCCATAGTGGGTATCTTTGTTTACAAAATATGTACATAGTTTCGAAATTTCACATGCCAGGCGTCTAACGACGGCTTATTTTTAACCGACTTTCAAAATGAAGGTTAAAGTTTTCAATTCGACTGTTACTTAGTGTTTTTTTGCATGTTTGTTACGCAATTATTTCGCCAATTATAAATAGATTTTGAAGATTCTTTATTTGGACATAACTAAGTACTTCAGAGATGGTCCCGTATAAATTTTATCGAAATAAGTATAGTAATTTGGTTTTTAAAATAAAATAAGTGGCAAAATAATTTTGAAGTCGGTTGTTTCAGTGTTTAAACTACAATATTATTATTTAAAATTATATTACATACATTGACAAAGTTATAGATTGTTAGTGTTAAAAATAAAAATAAAACATTTTAGTTCTTTTTTACGACGATGTGGCCGAGGATGGAACTCGTCGATCTAGAAGATATCTAGCCTTGAAAATGCCAAGATTGAAGCTCTCAGAAAACAGATATGGCGGCAAAGAATTCCATTCCTGTGCAGTACGCATCAAGAACGTGGACCGATGTCGCTGAGTACGGATTTTTGGCATTTCAACAAGAAATAGGTGGTGATTCGCCGAATTTTAAAATAGCATCGGCGTTACTACATGTCGCGTCTGTTGATGTACCGAACAGTTTATTAGGATATTCAAAGGGACACTCGTTTTGTATTTTTGTGACAATAGAAGGACTTGGAACTTCATCATTCCATCTCACACGGTTATTATATACATACCTATAAATATTATTATATTATTATATCAGCCTCCATCTTTCTATTGTTGAGCAAAGGCCTCTCTTCCCTCCTTCCATATTTGTCTATCGGCTGCTATTGTGGACCAATTCTTGTTGAAAGTATCGAGCTCATCTCTCCATCTTTCTAGGCCGGCCTAGCGGCCGTTAAACATGTGGGATCCAGTCTGTGGTGGATTTTGCCCATAATTCTTCTAGCATGCGACAGACGTGTCCAGCCCAATCCCACTATAGCATACTTAGCAGTTTTTTGAGTTACGTCGATGATCTGAGTAAATGTTTTAATATATAAATATAACAATTATGTATTACGTATGTATGGGCTTATATCTACTACAGAAGAAGTTGGAAAGTTTGGACAAAACAGAAAAACCATCTGGTTAGAAAAAAGAGTCTTGTTGGATTCTTTAATCTTTTGCAACTTTGTTCAATTACTATTTAACTATAATCTTTACCGTTAACTGCTTTGTTGATTGACATAGTCAACAACGACTAAGTTCCATAATAAATGATTTGGAAAAAAACTCCTTTGTTACTATTTTTTTTCCAATGAAATAGTTTTTTTTCCAATGAAATAGAAATAGAAATTAACTACCAACTCGCCTGATGTTAGATGTGAAGATGTGGCTGAAGGTGGAATTTGTCTAAGTATATAGAAAATATATTTTATCACATCAGAAGTTGAAGATTTTTAATAGGGAATATGTATGATTTATTTTTAATTGTGCATATAAATAAAATATCTTAAATATACTTCAAAATAAGAAAGTTACAAGCATTTTAATTATATGTTAGAAAGAAAGTACGCGTTATTAGACGTCGCGCAACTCGCGCATTGTTTTGTGAGAGAGGGACAGAACATATAAACTTAAAACTTAAACTTAAAATTTTTATATCTCGGAAGTTTATTGACCGATCAAACTGTTTTTTTAGTAGTTTTTAGTAATATATTACATTTTAGTATGTTATTAAATAAAATTATGAAATAAAATTCATATTGTGGCCGTTATAAGTTGAACAATGGAAAGTACGACGACCTACCGTAGCAGAGCTCAAACAAGTTAGTTATTCTGATATTAGGATGTTTCATTTTAAAATTAATCATTAATTTACAATTGCACATTCAGATAGACAAAACCAATAAAAATACGAAATACTCATAACCTACCTATATTTCACGGTTATATCTGAGATAATTCCGTTATATTTGAGATAATTTCATTTTTTTTATCATTATTTCCACTTTTTTTTTATTTAAACAATCAACTGATCGTCTTCGCAATTACTTCATTTATTTTATGCTGTCGGGTAAACACAACCAAAAAGCTATCGGCAAGGCACCTCAAAGCGGTAACAGAACTAGCACAATTCACAGCCTCCATCCTAATCCTACTTTAGAAGCTACACCACAATACAAAGTTTACACTTCATATAACACAGAGAATAAATGCCTCTTTGTATAATAACTTCTGTTAATGAAACTAAAGGTACAGATAAAAAAAAATGGTAGCAAGGATAATCCCGGTGCCTTGCTGTCTGGCTTCTTAAATGTTTTAAAACCATGCACCATAGAACTCTTTCTAAATAATTCCAACCGAAATATAATACAGAACGTTAATAGAAGCATCAAAAGTTATTGTGATATAGATGTAACTAGACTAGATGATGTAGATGAGAAAGAGTGAATGGTAGATTGTGAAGAAGAAATTATAAAAGTAAAAGCTTCTGAATAAATAATTGATTTGTCGGCAGTTACAGTAAGAGTTTGTTTGAATAATAACAATATTCATAATGAAGTTCTAGCTAAATATGATGTTGAAAGAGTTATTTCGGAAGCTGAGAAAGAGTTAGATAATGAAATGACAGGAATAGAGGAAAGAAGTGTTATATCTGATTAGGGTAGTCTGATTCTGTGGTTAAGTACATCCTTCCGTATGTGTCCATTGATAAAATTATTGATTGATAGAAATCTATTCCGTATTATGTTTGTCATATTTTGTCCTATAAAAGCTCTACAAATTTTAATCTTGGATTTCTGTAGAAATTTCTAACTACAAAAAATAATAATAAATTCCTCCTTAAATTATATTAAGGTTTACTTGATAATAACAATAACTGTTCAATATAATATAACATGAGCTTTGAGATGAACTTTTTTGAGCATCATTCAGCATTAAGTAATTGTACTTATTTATGTGTCAATGTGCTTAAGTAAAATAATATTATGTCTGATATTTACGCTAAATTATTTTATTTTATCAACTATTTTTTTTTTACATACACTCCGATTTGTGCACATATATTAGGTATATATATATATATATATATATATATATATATATATATATATATATATATATATATATATATATATAATTACATAAATATATTAACTAAAGTGTAAGCATTAATTTAGTAAAAGGCCAGGAGTTCGACTTATTACCAAAGAATTAAATATTGAAAATATTATCTGAATGCGGTAAAATGTAAATGATTATGTAGCTCAACGTAAAAGCATTACCATTGAACGCAGCATCATGCAGCAATCTGTAAGCATATTATGTACGCTTCCAACAAATAAGTTTAAGTATTTGAATCATCTGTAAATCATCTGTCATCTGTAGACTTTCATCAATATGAGGTAATTTTTTGCTTTTTTCATGTAAGTTAGTTAAAATAAAAATAAAAATTGGTAGACATTTTCAAACAGCACTGTCTAGCCCCAAACTAAGCAGATCTTGTAATAGGGAAACTAGATAGCTAACATAATACTAGAAGCTAAATATTTCATCTTAAGCAACACCAAATAACTAGCTGTGTTGTTAAGAAATTGAATAGAACGTCACATTCTGCAATTGCTACCTTAGCAAATATATACAGATGAAATCAAAGCTTTGAGTTTGCCGCCAAAAACAGCAATTTTATGAATGAATCTACAAATGCATTACAATGTACGGAACATAAAACTCAGCTTAGGGCAGCTTAGCTCTGAACAAACATGGACAAGACGACAGAAAAGCCAAGTACACGAGAAACGTGAATGAACTGGCCAATGAAAGAAAACCTCAGTTATTTCGTATTGTCACACACTAATGCTACAGTTGTAAATATTTGTGAATGGATTTCATAAAGAATGGTGACTGAATTTTTAAGGAAGCCGAATTCAATTAAAACGTAAAAGATCTTGAAGATATCGCAAAGCTGTTCCGTTAAGCTTGTGAATGGGTCGGTTTCTGTAGTTATAACTATTATTCAGGATCGCTGCTCAGCTTTGCTTTGGAGCTTATATAAATGTGTAATCAAATAATAAGACTATGATTTAATCGAAATTAAATAACGTTTACCAACCTTCTCGCTTATATTTTCAACATCATCATCTTAGCTATAAAAAGTACGCTGCTGTACATGCCTCTCCATAGATTTCCAAAAAGAGCGATTGGAAGCGGCTCGCATCCAGCGTCTTCCCGCCACTTGTATGAGATAATTTGTCCATCTCGTGGCTGGTCTTCTTATGCTGCGTTTGCCGGTGCGTGGTCTCTACTCGAGAACTTTTCAGCCCCGTCAGTTTTACTTGCTATGTGCCCTGTCCACTGCCACTTCAACTTGCTAGTCGGCTGTGCTATGTTGGTGTTGGTGACTAAAATTTATATTTTACCACCTTTGAAGTATTACCTACCAAACAAAAAAAAGAATAATTAAAATAAATTCATAATCGCGTAACAAACATACAAAAAAAACACAATCGAATTGAAAACATTTTCCTTTTAGGAAGATAGTTAAAAAGAATTCCCAAATCAACTTTAATAAAGTTATTAGAATCGTCAAGGACGGACAGCAATTTTTCAATTTGTGGTCCAGTAATTCAGAATGCTTCACATCTTTAACTCCACTTGAGATCCGGAAAAGGTGTCCACATCTCAATGTTCAACATCCGTATGATTGTGCAACAAATGACCGGACGTAACTAAATCAATCCTTCTCCAAGCCTCCATATGTCGTAATTCTATAAATTCTAAATTGTATCACTGATGGATTGTATGCAATATTTCGACAATACTTTTATGAAACCAAAGTTGTATGGATTCTTGTGTGGATTGTATGGGGCCGGATGCGTCGTGCCGCGCCATAGTTTTCGCTATTTGTTTGTGTGGAACGGTAAGATATATGAATGCATGTGGAGACAGTTTCAGATTGCAATAAATCGTAGGTGAGGGTGGAATAGAAAAATGCGTGGAGACTTCTTTATTGCTCAAAAATTTAGTAAGTAAAAGATAAATATATTCGAAGTATTAAAGCGATGATAATTTACGTCACAGTCTCTGGTGGTTGAGGCTTTCGATCTCTACAGCTAATAAAAGAAAATAAAAGCAACACTAAAATAAACTGAGTTAAATATGTATTATATATTTTCTTTAATAGTACAATGCAAACTATTAAGTGTATTAGAATGTTATAATCTTTATATTCAATGTTACTCGCTCTTATAAAATAAAGCATGTTTTTCTTTTTATTCATTATGCAAAGAAACATTTTTCGTAAACAATTTTCACTAATTATTAATTTCCTTTTTATCATCGCAATGACTCTTTCATGACAAGGTGACGGTAAAAAAAGTGAAAGAAAAAAAAAACCTTTATAAATAAGCCTTAAACAAGCAAAACCGGCGTCTCATACAGTTAATTGAGTGCTTAAATTTTATCAACGAAAAAATTTTTATCCTCTCCACCGCACCTCTGTCCCACCAACATCACGGAAGACGTATTATAATTTCATAATATTAAAATGTTTCACGAGATCGCTTCACAAAGAATTGGGAACAATCGATACAATAGGTGTAGGTAACAATGACAACTATTGCAAACATGTGAGATACCACACTCTACCCGACACCAATCGACCTAACCACATCAACCAGCAGAGGAATATAAACCTTATTGCTAATGCTGAAGAAATAGTATTGACTGAAAGTGTTGAAGATTTTATACCCTTGTTGATAATAATAGGTCTATTGTCAATAGGCAAAGTACTATTGTTCGGAATAAAAGAGTAGCTAAGGATGGGCATTGTAGCCATTGTAGCGGGTGTGTGGATACAATGGCACTGATCACGTACAGTTTTGGACAATTCCTGGTGTTTTTGCAACGGGTTGCACCTTGATGGACAGGGCCGGACTTAGAACACAGGCCAATATATAGAAACTCCGTACATACATACTCGGTCCGATTTATAGTGTTTATAAAGATATTGTGATCAATTCTGAAGGCAAAACTAAGTAATTAAAATTCTTAAACTCACTAAATTCAAAAAAGAACAAAAAATGTGTGGTTTCGATCGTTTTTCAGGGTTCCGTACCCAAAGGGTAAAACGGGACCCTATTACTAAGACTCCGCTGTCTATCTGTCTGTCTGTCCGTCTGTCACCAGGCTGTATCTCATAAATCGTGATTGTTATTGTGTAACTATCTAACTATCACGGTTCATGAGATACAGCCTGGTGACAGACGGACGGACGGACGGACAACAATGAAGTCTTAGTAATAGGGTCCCGTTTTTACCCTTTGGGTACGGAACCCTAAATATGAAGTATATTACCATACAATTTTTGTTCCTTTTTTGAATTTAGCGAGCTTAAGAGTTTAATCTAGCTTAGTGGTGCTTTCAGAATTGACCACAATATATATTTATATGAAATATATTTAGTCATAGACATGAATTTTGTTGTGACTAAAACATAAAACAGAAAAAAACTTAAATAGTAGAAGATATTGAATTTAAAACACAAGAGGTTATTTGCAACCCGGCCTCAGCTCAGCGTGATACTAGTTGTAAACAACCAGCGTTGGTCTTCATTTACGTTTATATTTTATTCATATTCCAACTTATTACGTCCCTGTCTAAATTAGTACCACCAACAGGGTGGTACTCCGAAACTACTTGTCACATTACAATGTAACGATTCAAGCGAATTGACGTTCCACCCGCGTACCGACCACCTCCCACTTTACTACCATGTCACAATAAAAAAAAAAACATATCATCTACAAACGCAACACTCTGTATGAAAAGTTACTATGACAGAGCACTCGAAAAATGTGAAACTATTTCTGCCAATTCAGAAGCAAACATGCGCAAAATGTGGACCATAGAGACATTAGGTCTCGGACCATAGAAGGATATCAACAAAAAACATAGGAATTCTCAAGAATTGCGTGAAAAGAAAGCACGCATTTGACTCTTTTGTTTGGGTTGTGAATGAAATTTATTTTTGTACAGAACTCTCCACTCTCTGTGTACGTTATAGTAGAGTAGCTGCGCCCCGCGGCGTCACCCGCGCAGTGATGAAACACGGTGATGTTGATGATAAAATAGAATATATGTATATGTATGTCCTTCTCCAGGTCCTAAACAATCTCTGTGCCAAAGTTTATAACGATTGGTTCAGCCGTTCAGGAAACAAACAGACAGAGAGACGACAGACAGTTATTTTCGATCTTTTGATGTTAGAAAGATAGGATTTAGGTACTAGATGTATTTTTTAAGTATTATTAAAATCTTACTGAATAATTATAAGTTTAAAAAACTCCCGATAAAATAGGTCTGAACTGATTTTGATGAAACAGCTTATAACACTTGCAATGAAATTATTTTTCGAACAAAATAAAACTAGATCAAAATCGGTCCATCCGTTTGAGAGCTACGATGCCACAGACAGACACACAGATAGTTTTGGTGTGCGTGGGAGGAGTCGTTAGAATATTTTCACTTCCTTATTGTCATAGGTTTTCCTACATTTTTTGTGTTAATAATAAAACAAGTCTCGTAAAATAATAATAGTACTTTTACGAATTTATTTCCATTATTACACTTCTTTACGTAAAAGTTTTTACTTGCCATTGCTTTTTCTCAGAAGATAAAATTCATGTTCTCAATTATATTTTTGGAAAGTAACAATATATTGTGTTGCTCCAATGGAGAACATTCTGAAAATTACATTGTCTATCAATACAGTTAATTATTTTAACTGAATATGCCATGTGTATTGCTTCAGGGCACCCAGGTTTGTGGTGCAAGTTATAGAATCCTGGCGGCAATTCAGTTCGCTGTCATCATCACTTTGTGTTAGTCTTTACTTAGTTAACTTATTAATTAGCACTTGTGACATTTTTTGTATTATCACGTATTTCTAACCGACTTTCAAAAAGGAAGAAGTTCTCAATTCGACTGTATTTTTTTTTGCATATTTGTTCGGTGATTACTTCGTCAATTACGAATTGATTTTGACGAATTTTTTTTGTTTGGTAAGTATAATTCCATATAAATTTTATCACAATCGTTTCAGTACTGTTCCGTTCTGTCCCTCTGTTCCCTCATGTCTTGGACCATCACACCATGCGAAATGCACATAAATGCTATATTTTAAAAAAACAATTTCCGAACAATAAACAATCTCATGCTTTGTTGGAAACTGTAACACCATATGGACATTTATTTCGCTAATTCTGGCTTCAGGGCACCGCCTTTCGCCTTTTTAATTCTCAATGTGATTGTTCTTTTGTACTCTCATACGTTCAATCGTTCAATTATGTTTTTTACCGGGAACTCTTTTTTGATTCTTCTTCTCATTAGCAGTTTTTTGAAAAATCAGGTAGGTTCGATTTATTTGTGTTTTTTTTTGCAGAATATGCGAAATTTCGTTCAATTATTATTTATAACCTTGTTTTTTATGCATGCATATAATTATATGACCACAATCGCACATGCTAAGAAATTACGATGAGGTCAAAGATTTTGCTCAAGCTGTGGTCTAACGCTTATTTTATTATTGACAAACACAATTACCTAAATCTGTCGAGTTACTTACTTTTGCATAGAAAAATGTCTTACATATAGTTTAACATATTTTTTTAGCTTAACATTTCAATAAAGGTGGATAGAAGATATCATACAGGTGGCAAGAAGATGCTGGATGCAGGATGCTTCCAAAACCGGTCTTTTAGAAAATCCATAAGGGAGGCCGGCGAGAGAAATAGCTGCGCGCGTTGAGCGAATCCTTAACATTTATTCAAACATATGATACTGATGGAAGGATCGGGCTGCGACCCAAGAGGGTCACAGCCTGATCCTTCCATCAGTCGAGCCGAAGCTACAAAACAGAGATAGTATCTCTGTTTTGTGCCGAAGCCAACACTGAGAGGCTCTTTACTCAAAAAATAAAGTATTTTGGTTTATGAATGGGTGATAAACTATTGAGGGTGGGTATTGGTGGGTGATAATTATTGTCAAATATTGAGTCTAGGCTACTGCGATAAAAAAATTGTCCTTAAAAAAACTAGGCTATTGGCTGATGCTCCCACACAACAGGAAGTGGGTTAGTTTTGACAACAGATGGTCGGCACTATTGATATTATTATAAACCAGTGCAAAAATATTTAGGCAATACCTTAGATATTATTATAGGTTTTCCATTACCTACAGGGCAAAGGCCTCCTTCCCCTTTTTTCAGTCTTCCCGGTCCTGGGCTATATGCTTCCAATTTGTCATCTCTGTAAATTTGATAACTATTTAAGGCTACAATTATTTTTGGCATAAATGTTCCTACATAGGTATTGATGCCCACTTGCTAAACAATAATAACACTCAATTCCAACTCCCATACCATCAATAGGCATAAAATAACAACTTCACGCTCAAAAGGCCGTCGCGAGGGATATAAAAATGCCTCGTTTTTCAGCCACGTCCTGACCTCGAAGCCGCGGATTTAGTTTATAAATAACGCACAAATGAGGCTCGTTGGTTGCGCGGCTAATCCTGATTTACTGAGGTACCTGGAGCGACTTGTACCTACTAGGGGACTGGCCAGCCTGGGGACAGAACAGGGACATCTAATTTTTTTAGGTACTTATTTATTTGTAGGTATTTATTTTTAGTCTATTTAAAAGTTAAAACTATTTTATGAAACTAATTTCAATATATTGTACTCGTAACAGGTTACAAGTAACAGGTTTAATTTTTGATCGATTTACAAAGTTTCATGTTTGAGAGTTTAAGAGGTCAAAAAAAAAGCTTTATATTTTTGACGTGACAACGTCTAATAAATCGTTGAACGCCGGCTGCACGCACGAAAAAGTATGACTCATTGTCTCGTTACGCTCGTTCTCCCGTTACACTGATTATCGCGTTACATCGTCATCATCATTTCATCTATGTTTTGTTATGACGTTGTCACGTTAAACTATCGTCCGTAAACCGACTTTACAGACAATAAATTTTTTTTGATTAATTTTCCTGTTTAGTTCAGAATTCATATACGGCAGAATACGGTGTCTTTTATTTACTAGATAAAATGGTGTTACAAACTGATAAAGTTTTATTGTTTTGTTTTTTTTTGGAAGAATAAAACGTGAAATAAAAAGTAACTACATACAACAGCATATCAAGTGTATTGCATGCGTAAGTTACTAAGGAAATTGCTCTTAACATTAATATTTATTATTATTATTTCAGTATTTTTGTATTATTATAATTTTTCTTATTATTATTATTATTTCAGTATTTTGTTTTTTAGGCTTCCGTACTAAGAGTGCGGGAGCGGGAGTAAGCGAGGCGAGTCGCGAGGCTACGGTGTCTGTCTGTGCGGATCTTTTGAACATTACTTAATAGATACAACAAGTCTCAAAATTGGCAAGATGGTAAGGTAATCCCTACAATCGATGTAGATCAACAAATACTAAAAATTGGTTAAGTGCAAGAGAAGCTTGCATGGATACTTTAAAAAAAAATTGTGCGAAAACTGCGAGATAAAACCTCCTTGTCGATTCTACAAAAAAGAAACGAAAATTTTTAAGTTAATGTTTCGCTGACAGTCGGTATAATGTGACTTACCTACATTTAAAATCGAGTAACTGGCAGTGTTAAACTATCTTTGGATACGGAAAATAGGTCTATAGCACTTATTTATTTGAAGTTGATATTGTATTTGAACACCTAGCATTTCAGGTATTCGTATTGTAGAAAATATGTGTTGTTACCAATATTATTAGATATAAAGCACATAATATTGAGTAATTAGCTCTGGTGTTCTTGTTCATGTATTGTGTCATACATAGAAGTACGGAACCCTCGTGCGAGAAACTCGTTCTTTGCCGGACTTATCTTAGAGATATTTGTTTTCGTTTTTCATTACGCCTTGTTTCTTAACATTTTTCCAGAATACGGTTTTCTTTTCCAATATGACCAAGGCTTTACCACGAGATTATAGTCCATGATATAGAATTAAGATTCAATTCTAAAGGCTCGTCCACATTAACATAGGGTCGACACAGCTCGCCAGTTCATGATGTCAAAGGCGCGTTGACTGGACCGCTCATCTGATATATGTGACAGCCCAGCAATTAATGCCCGGACCATAAATAATATTGACACTGGAATAAATATTTTACGCTTTGACCGTCGGTGGGGAATAGACGTCTTAGAAAACGAGATTTACAGTGCGAAAATTGTTATTGGCAAATATTTTGGCGAAAGAGCGGAGAGGAAGAGCCTTGTGCGAAAACTTGTTTTAAGAAACAAAATTAATAGTTAAATGTGGTTGAACTATTAATATAGTTAACAATAAATACATTTTTCCTAATTTGAGAGTGTAAATTTATAAAACGTAACGACCAAAACAATAACAACCAAATAAGAAATAAAAACAAAAGAAAAAAAATCTAAGTATATACATATTTTGAGTTTGTTAGAAATAGTAAATCTACTACACGCCAATATTTCAATTGAAAGATTGGTAATTAATACTTAAACTAAATCAACAAAACCAACCAAATCAACCCAACCCATTTCGCCAGATCCATACGATGTGTGATCAAAATGCTGGCACATATCTGGCCCAACGCATAAGCATTGCCATTTATCGTGGCAATGCGACAGCGTGCTGGGTACGCTGCCAACTGGTAGTGGCTGTGAGTACATATTTGGATTGTCTTTATGTCTTTATCGGTCTGGGTTATCGATTTGCTATCGATCGATTTGAGTAGTTTAGTTAAGTATGTGAAATTTGTATATTGTTTTGTTGTAGTCAATAAAAAGTAGTCAATAATATACCTCCAATTATTTTACCTACAATCATAGTATCCGTCAGAAAATAGCAGAATAATAAATCTACCAACAATAAGTACAATAGTTGTAGTGTTGTGCGCTCTAGAGGGGTTTCACGGATTCCGAATTGTAAATCACAAATTTTAACAAATCAAATTATACTAATATTTACTTATGAACTTCCTAAACTTTCTCTTTTTGCGTGACTCAATTTTATTTGTGATCAAAATCATATCGGTCTTTTTCTCTCTCCTTAGAAATTACATACAGTGAGAGTGACCAAGATAATACCAAGCATTCTAAAAGCCTCAATATTTGTTTCTTGAGACAAATACATGACTTACGATAAAACACATTACTTTTATCACTTTTAATCAAACTAACACCAAGTACGTCACAAATTCCACTGCAGGCATATAAATGTGGAACATATTTAAGGTCTTTTCCCTGATGGCCCAAACTTTGCAGAAATTTGTCCTTGATGGCCCCGATTTCGGAACTTGATTACACCTTTTAGACGCACATTAATACTTGTAAGTATTAGTGAATGACAAGTAATAGTATTAGTATGTATATGTATTAGTCAATGACAGTTTCCCACATAAATACGCGAAAAGATTGCCCTAGGTGGGGATTGAACCGACGGCCTTCAGCTTGGCAGGAATACATACTACCAACTGAGCCGCGAAGCCAGTCAATGTAACTTAATTGATTATTTTATCCGTGATTCAAAAATATAATCTTCTATTTTTGATCTTTAATGTTAAATCAAGTATTTTCATATAAACTCGTCAGTTGCAGGTTGCAGAGATATTTGATCTGACTCACTTGAAAATTAATAATTTAAAACTACATATTTAATTATAATATCTTTAATGATCTACTTATTATGTTATTTATTTAAAATTTAGTACAACAGCTTCCTGGTGCTGAATTAATTAGACAAAACATTCAATCGATTTAATGGAAACGGTTAGAAATCAGGGTCACCCGGGACTGATCCCTGCGGGAAGAGGGCCCTCCGGACTCCTCTTGAAATTATTATTGATTGTCAATTGTCCAGTGCCATAATTCAGGATCTGTCTTGGTGTTGGCATAACGCAGAGGCGCGGAGGTGTGACGTTTCGAAGGCGATTACGATTGTCACGGGTTTGTTGCATTTCATGTGAATCACCATTGAAATTCAATTGCAATAAAAAGCATTGAAGTGAATAATGATTGATTCTAAGTTGAATGGAATCCGTTAGATAAGTGTAATTTAAGTAAAATAATATGGTTTTCTGTTCTGTGTGAGGATATCAAATATTAAGGATTTTATTTATGTATACCCATTTGGAAAAAAATATAGTTCTAATATACTAGTTTAAAAAAAATTAAACTTAGCTAAGAAATAATATGAATTAGTTTATAAAAGGCACGGACTCTGGAGTCTGTGGAGCTCAATTTTTCAAATAAAAAAAAAAGTTGGTGACTTAAAAAAAAAAAACATGTAGGGGAGCCAAATTAAATTCGTCTGACTTCTCTCTGAAGTGTTGTAAGACTAATTCAAAATCACTTTACTGACATAAACCCATTCATACACAAGGAAACCCACAGAAATTATACATGTGAAGGCACTCCAACTAATGTATTCCTGACCGATCCCGTTTTCTCATGACCACACCAATATTTCACTATTAATTATACATTCCTCTACAATGTAAACATGACATATTGTTGTGCGCGCACTCTCTCCATTCACTATTTTAGTCTATGGCATCTTAAATAAAAATAGTGCCCACCGTGCAAACTACAATATAATACACCTAATTATGCTCGATGGTAATTTTATGAAGGAATTTTTAATTCTGTAAAGGGGTGTATAATTTTAGTGCATGTCACTGTATGCATATGGGAATCCGAATGTTTATGTCAGTAAAGGAATTAATGGTAAGATTACGTTGGAATTTTATTGTTTTGGTGTCATAAATTGTGACATTAAAAATAGTTAAAATGGGAGATGCGTCAGTTTTAATCCTACTTTTATGATCTTGCGAATGGTCAACACCCAACTGATTTTTATTGTGTTCGCCGTTTTATTATATTTCGTTTTCATTATTGTGTATACTCATCTTTATGAAGCTTTGAGGATGAGAATTATAAAACGTTCAAAGCTAAAATATTTTGGCGATTAGCATAATCATACCATAATAGGTGTGTTTAGTAATAACAGTTCATTCAATGCGTTTTTTTCTTGTCTTTAACGAAGTTATTAAACGTTAGGTTAAATTCTAATACATAATTGGGTATTTTAACCGACTTTCAAAAAAGATGTTATCAGTTCATTTGTATTTTTTATGTTTGTTACTTCTTTGAAATGAAAACATTTATTTTTTTGAAAATTTATTGAATCAGGCGTTACTTTGCGGAAATTCATATACAAAAACTTAAATCTAACTTACATATCTAGTGTGTTTCCGCTCCGATATCTTTAAGCTGGTACTCTTCCCTACTTCGAAGTCTTCAAGCTGGTACTCTTCTGCTTCGGTGTCTTCTAGCTGGTACTTTTGACGGCTTCGGATGGCTTTTTAACGCAAAATACATGTCTGCTTGCAGCTTTTTCTTAAAAAAAAAATTAACAACATTTGCACACTACTGCTTCGTAATTGTATAATAGACAAGGTAGCAAGTGTGAGCGTGGTGCGTTCCTGCTCATAAAATAAGCAATAATAGATTGTTTAGTCGTGTGAATCACGTACCGCGCCACATTCCCTCGCAGGCGCAGGGCGGGCCGCCCAGCGTGACGTGTGACGCGACTCGCGGCGCCCTGGAGAGGGGGAGTGACCAACCACTGCAAGGAAACTAACATTTTGTTACATGTATGGGAATTTTGTGTTTGAGAAACAGAATTTTGAAATGCTTACTTGATGTGATTTCATAATAAAAATTACTTTTAACTGACTTAAAAAAAAGAGGAGGTCTTAATTCGACTGTATGTTTTTTTTGTATGTTTGTTGAGCGACTACTTAATCAGTAATTTAATTTAATGGCGGTTGATTAATTATTGCGACAGTAAAACATGGACAGTAATAAAAAATCAATTAGTCGGATATTTTATCATACAATGTCAATTTTAAAACTAATTGAGCAGTCCAATAACTGTACTTATGAGCGGTAAAAATGATGGAAAGTTATCTATGTATATAGGTATAAGCAATAATTTCTTCAGAGATTATGTTATGTTTTTTTTTTATACAAATTTATAGATAATAATTTTTACCGCCCATTTAATTATTTTCCTGCTCAATTATATATTCACTGATCCATTTCATTATTTTTATTACTCATTTTTGTTTACTTTACTGCTTAGTTTTAACTGCTGAACTAGTTATTAAACGTGCCATTTATAATTTTTAACTTACCAAAACTGCTATTTACAACTGCCTCTTTAAATCAGTGCCTTTATTTATTAAATGGAGTAACTAGAAAGTTGCTTGTCTGGTGTTAAGCTTCGCGTTTTTATTTGATTGTTATACTAGCAACTAGATCTTTCGACTTCTATAGTCTAGTGACCATGAACACTGCAGTGTTTCAAAATATGTCAAGCTATAAGTATTTATGAAAAATTTACGCGATTAATCTGTTCAAAGTTGTTTAATAAGTTATAATCGCTAAAGCCTGAGAAGTATAAAACCTTGTACGGAAACTCAACCTGAAATACTTATTAGATATTAAGTCTCGTTCTCGGAATAGCATAGTAATTATAGTAACGTGTTTGTTTGTCTGTTAGTATGTTCAGTTTTCACGTTTAGAATATTGAACAAAGATCTCTTCGACTAATACGTAGGTATTAGTCGAAGATTATACTATACTAGATTATACTCGTATACTGATTAGTTGAATTTTAAAATATTATTCTACGAATAATCTTTTAAAGTTTATAGATTTATGGAAAGCATTTATTACTGATTTTTTTACGCTAGATTCTACGATTAACCATAAACTCGCCTGAGGTTAAGCGACGGTGTGGCCGAGGATGGAGCTCGTCGATCTAGAAAATATCTGTTCACACTAGCCTTGAAAATTCCAAGATTGCGGCAAAGGATTTCATTCCTGTGTAGTACACATCAAAAACGTGGACTGATATCGCTGAGTGCGGATTTGATTATGTTTTAAACTCAAACCGAATCTATAGAAAATGATAAATAATAGATACCAGTTTAAATATTTACATTTAAACCTACACGTACTTAATTCATCATTTATAACGATAAATTTAACTTTAATAGATTTAATAGCGTACAACAGAGTTACTCTTGACTCCCCAGCGGGGTGCTACCAACCCCTAACTCAACCCTTAGCAAGACTCTACGTAGAATACGTAGCTCTCCCGTTTTGCACCTTCCTGGGCGTATCTTCATGCTGAGTAGATTGAAGACACAGGAAAGTATTTCAAACTAAGTATGCTGCAATAAGCTGAGGTGGTGTGAGAAAAATGGGCGGAATGAAGTTTATAAAACCTGGTGTGATTTTAAATGAACTTGAAATTATAGGCTTTTTGTGTTGATTTGTGGGAAAGTCAAAATTCGTTTGATGTTAATTTGATTTTGTAATATTTAAAGTTACCTATAAAAAGGACGCTTTTGGTTTGATATAGCAAGGTAAGTACATGAATTTTAGTTGATAAGTATAGCAAGGTAAGTAGATACATACATGAATTTTAGTTTACTTTCCTTTTCCATAAAATCCCTTATAGAATACAACAACAACTCTTTGAGTATTGATAATGCAAATTTATTGTTGTTAT
This sequence comes from Lycia hirtaria, assembly GCA_947563715.1. Classification (NCBI taxonomy): domain Eukaryota; kingdom Metazoa; phylum Arthropoda; class Insecta; order Lepidoptera; family Geometridae; genus Lycia; species Lycia hirtaria. The sequence continues at coordinate 44,219,366 of OX387379.1, forward strand.
TGAGGGAATAAATAGTGAAAATATGTATATATAATATAGCAACAGGGCTGGTTCTTTTAGTGGTCAATGAAAATCGCAGAAGACAAATAACTAAATCTAGCACGGAGAGGCCATACACATATAAAATAAATCCTGATGAAATCAGATAGATAAAATCTGTATTGCTTTATATAGCGAACGAGGTTTACATGCTAGTGAAACAACAGGCGGCCTTATCGATAATAGCAATCTCTTCCAGGTAACCTTGAAATTTGTGTTGTTTTTTTTTACTATGGATGTTGTATGAAGATGAAACAAGGGTCCCTACACACAGTATGAAAAAGTATCATACAAGATATATTAATCATAAAAATAAAACCTTATGAATACTAGCCTCCTCATATTTAATAATAAAAAAGTAAAGGTGAAAAAGAAAGCTCCCAAACGTCCGGAACAATCCAAATACCTGATTCGAACAAAAAGATTCAAATTGATCATAGGTAACTCCCTTATCCAAAAGGGATACGAGATTCAGGTGTCACAGTTCCATAAAAAACGTCATTCAGAAAACTATGGAATTCGTCAACGTATCAAAAGCTACAAAAAAAATATAACGAAAGAAAAAAGGTGACAAAAGATTGCGTACGCAATCTAAGAATCCAATATGGAGTGACAAAAGAAGTTGTTATTTTAGGTACGAGAGCTGCTGTGGGATCGAATTTCACATTCAGTGTTACTGCTACACCTCTAATAGAATCTTGATTGATTTCCCGAATATAATTATTATGACTGTCATGGGATAAATCTCATGCAAAACGCTGAGTCATCATGAGATAGGCGAAACAATTTCAGGAGCCTAGTCCCCTTTATTATTGCAATCTATCTGCAAACATTGATTGTCAAATGTAATGTTTTTATAATAGACCATATTCATTTTATATCTAACTACTATATTACTATAAACTTTTAAGTAATATAATACTCAATTGGTTAAAACAATCTCTAAAGTTTATTTTTAAGAAAAATAAAAAAAAAACTGTAGTTTTAAAGATTTGATTGAAAATAATTTAACAACTTTTATGGATTTCTATTTTACATAGGTAATTTTGAGTCTTAACACTGAGATAACTGCAAAACGAAATAAATGTCAGGTCCTAAAATTACATTAAATCAATCAACACAATTTCAATAAAATCATTTTTTTATTTTTTTTTGATAAATTTTTAATTAATTTTCTACAAAAATATATTATAATTAATGTAATTGTCACATAATATACAGTATCTAAAAGTATATTCATCCTTTCAAACAAAACAAAATTAAATCGTTTTATGAATGATGTAATTATTGTCACATTAATTATAATATATTTTTGTAGATATTCAGATTTTTATAGATATTCAAGTGTGTTTTAAAAATAAAATCTATCTCTTAACTAGGTAATATTTATAACTACTTGGTATTTTGTAATAAATAAGTTATGAATTGTTTAAAACGTTTATAGCAATCGGCTTGTATTGTAGCTATTGGCCTCACGCGATCCAACATGGCGTGCCGGCGACAAGCCGCTTTGTTCAAACAGAAACGACACAATCTTTCCTTTTCTTTTATTCTTTCCTTTATCTTTCATTCTTTCCTTTTATCTTTCATTCTATATCGCGCACAATGGCGGCGCGCTGTGCCCGTGGCATTTTAGTTAACCACGTTTTTAGACGTTGTTTTTGGCGTTGATACGTTTGTATTTCCTTTTTCTGTATTTGGTTTTTTGTCACGAACAAAATGGTTGGTTTGTTTAATTTTTTGAGCGCAAGCTGTGTCCACTGTCTACAGATACGACATGGAGTAGTTCTTTACGGTCGCATGACGGTCGCCCATAATATATTTACCAGTTTCATTGCAGAGCTTTTGTCTGCTTTCAAGGACTCAAAAGACGTTTACAATGAGATATTATCTCATATTTATGCAATATTACAATCTGACTCATGAGAATCATAACAGAACAAATTGTATATTAGTGTTAACATTTTGTACGTCTATTGTATTCTTAGGTCTCAAAAAGGGTCAATTCTTTACCATCTGCGTCCTCCTCGGCGTCTAATCTCGCGATTGTACAAGCTCAAGGCCTCGATTTGGCGTTCATTGTCACGGCACAATGCACACGATGAACGCTCGCATATTATCCATTCATATCATAACGTTTATAAATACGTTTCACGGTGGCATTGTGGACGTTGTCTCCGTCTCCCTGAGGATACGGCCGAACAAAGAATCCGTCATAATGGCTGAAACTTCGGCCCTTACAAAGCGCGTTCGCAACCCGTCATTTTCGTACCTATTGGCTATTTTATGACAATAACTCTATTGTTGTCAGACAGATTGTGCTCCGAGTATTGTGCGCATCGAAATTCGCGAAACTGGAATTGTCTCAGGACAAGTCGTCCGCTAACGAACGTCGCCGCGGGCGATTCTGTCTGCGAAACATCTTTGTTGAAGATCGAAGCCGCAGAGTTCCCTAACTTAATTGGGTAATAGCACCTGAAACAAAGCCGTGTACATTAGCTGGGATGCTGCAGCCGTTCCCCGCGGCAGGCATTGTTTGCTCGCGCGTTCGACGCGAGCTGTGCGTGATAATATTTAGTTTCTTGACGAGGTGCGCGCCATTGTCGCGTCTGGTCCGGCCACTTGAGACCAGGTATTCATTGTGCAGACATACGGGAAACTCTAAGGTCTGTTTGTTCAAATCTCCTTTTCGGCTTCTGTGCGTTTGTGAATGGCTTCTGTTATACAAACATTACCAATTATGACGATGTCGGTCTGTGTGCTCTGAACACTGAGTTTTGTAATGGTCGCTGTACAAAGAGACCTCTCTCGTTGTTCTTCGCTCATTATGGACGATTTCTATAGTGAAAAAGAAGATGGAGGATTTATTATTTGAACACACTAAGCTTTGTAGCTAAAAGGTCATTTTCAGTTGTATTATGTAACAGATCACTTAATACAAATAGATTATTTTGTCCATTTAGCTTTATAAAAATGTTCATATACTAAATTAAAAATTGGTATCACCATTGATAGATCCAAAAAGCCTATTCACAGCTTTTGTTTTTATTACCTTACATGTTTTTCATCATCACCTCAACGATGAGAAGTCTATTGGTAAGCAAAGATTGCAAATATTTCTAAAAAGACTGGTTGGAAGTGGCTTGCATCCAACATCTTCCTGACACTTGTATGAGGCCTTCTGTCTACCTTGACATCTTTGTACTTTAAATAAAATTATAAGTGAATATTAAATAAAAAGGTAGGATAAATATGTCTCTATCAGATACATCAACTAAGATACTTAGTATACTTGTCAGGAACCGTGTGAACTATACGAAATCTAAACGCCCTTATGTGAAACTATACCACCATTCAGCAAAGGCACTAGTCTGGAAAAATTAACTGATCCTATATCTCGAGTTTTACCATTTTTATTTTCAACATTTTTGAGTTTTCCGCTACTGATACCATTTCTATATCTTGTGGCTTGGTAGTAAGGTTTAATTTTATTTTCACTAGCGGTATTGTAATTGTATTTAGTTCCTGTTAGTATATTATCTATGTATTGTGTACCACCCTTTGCTTTTATAGAATTAGCCTCTCTTGTCTTACGCGATGGTGGTTAGATAACGGTCTTGCTCAATGGGATTTTAATTTGATTTTCAGTACCACTGTTAGTTTGATTTATTTGAAACGAAACAAACAATGATTTTTACCTTTTACCTTTTTGTGTTGTGAACTTTTGGATTTGTATTCAGAATAAAATGTAATTATTATTTTCATATTATGTTTTTGTTTTTTCTAGTTAAATTTGAGTAAATGAAAAATATTTTAATAACATAGCAGTACTACATAGTCAAAGAAACATGTTTTTATCGTCTCTATCATAATTGACGTTGTATAAATAAAAAGTTCAAAATTTGCAATGATTGAAATATTTCTGAATGTGATAACCGTAGAGGTCAATAATTAAATTAATTAATTACTGACCGCATTTCTACTAAAGTCATGCAATTTAATTTCGCAGAGTTCATTTTAATAATTGGATGTAACAGTCTAACAGTCTTCTATAATTCATGACTCTACTTTTTAATGGCCATTAGAGTTTATTTTTCATTCTCCAAAATAATCTTGACTGCCTCATTATTCTTGCCCGTAACCTTAAACTGAGACTCGACATCATTACGACTGTTTCAAGTGCTGTTACATCAACAATACTGGACATTAATTGTTCAATTATTTCTAACTATTGTACTAAACGGTAGTTACATTTTGTGGACCGTTCGAGTGGCACGTGGTAACACAAAGGACCACTTCTTAGGCCACTCATTATACCTTAATGGTCTTACCTTTTGTACGAAAAAAATTGACTTCTTCAGTGGCTCACAAATTCAAAACTACATCAAATTTATTTAATTTTAAACTTTAATCGTTAGCGTTAAGCGTAATGGTATCTGTAGACGATAATATTGCGTTAGTTGTGATGAGATGTTATTTAAATTTAACGTTTAGAGTGTCAGATAAATTGTCGACCTCAAAATTAGTTGTTCGAATTCACAGCTAGTAATTACTATGTGATGTTTGTTTGGTATTTTAATTTGAAAACGTTTTCCATCTATCTTTTGGATGGATGACGTTGTGGTTTTGATTCTGAGAGCGTAGTAACTACCAGTGAATCTGTGGTTGAAGTTCATATTTGAGATGTAACAGTTTTTGTTTCTGGTATAATAGCTTTGTTGCGTTTGCTAATGGTAGATGCATTCTGACAATATCATTAAAGTTAAGTAAATGTTTTTGCTACATCATTATGGAAAGTTTTTGGTTACTCGTGCGAATGTGTTATCATTTTGCAATTGCTTTTTTGTATTGTTTAGGTGTTTATATGCTATTTGTATATTGTTTTGTTGCGGTTTCTATAGGCACTTATCCCAAAATAAAATGAGTTTTCCCCAGACGCTAGGAAGACGTGTAATATCTAAACTATTTTGTATAGAAAAAGCAAGATATGTGCTAACTTAGTAATTCTTTCGTAAAACCTTTTCTGTTTTAAAAATTGTGCCTTCATTGCTTTGCCACACCAAAAGCTTGGGTACCTATCGGATGCGCGTACTTCGATTTGCCCCATGGCAATTGGCGATTCGACCTATGAAGTTTTTGATCCATGCATATCTGTCGAATACGTTACAGATTGAATCAGAAAGGGCCCGGAATTAGATGTTTTATATATTTGCAATTCACCTAAATCAAATCATAAAATTTATCTCCAGTGTGTGCGCGCAGTATGTTTCATGAGCGGTGTGTCATGAGTATGTAATATTCATGAATTTTAACGAACCTCCGCTATGTTTACATAGTCTTCCCACGCTAAAATCACGTAACATTGAAATAAGTAACGTATTCTATAAATTATTATTGTAAAAGTGCAGTCGGCGACGGAGTGTCTGCCTCAGAAACCAGTTCGTCTATGGAACTCCGGGGCGGTTGTCTATTGATGTTTTTGATTTTGTTTTTACATTGGAAGCCGGGACCATCGATGTGTTTAGATTTTTAAATGACATGACCATTCAGAGTCGATTTGAATAATGTGGCACTAATATAAGCCACAGTAATATTATTAACTTCTAAACAATTTAGTAAAAGTTTTGTACGTGAAAGAATGTAGTAGAATTATAAAATAATATAAGGTATATTACAACAAGGTTCGTTGTGTTATACAAAATACAATTTACTTTATAAAAGTCACACTATTATAATGCTTCTTAATGAAATGAAATGAAATAATTTTATTCCGGATGCTTACATCTATATAAATTAAATTACATTACAATTAAAAATTAAATAAAATGAAATGAAATTATCGAAGAGAAATAAATTTGATTAAATTAATTAATTTAATTAATTATAACAACATTAAATAAATAAATAAAATTAAAATAATAATAATAATAAAAGGTAAATAGCCCCAACATATCTGTATAATGAGACGAAATTGGTAGGTGCTGTTATCTCATTCTGATGCTCCCACACAGAAGCACCTCATCTTACTCACTATGTGGGAGCATCAGCCAATAAACTAAATTTCTAAGTCATAACCATTTCATTTCAATAGCCCAGATTTGTAAAATTCTATAATGAGGGTGTATAGTGGATGGAATTACTTAGAGGTAAAGAGCATTGAAAAAGTTAGGTACCTACCTAGGTGACTAAATCAAACTGACTTTCCTTCTACGTGAGGTTATTTATGCATTATCGAAGCAAACAAAATTTTGCAATTTTGACATAACTTTTAGTTAAAGTTTATTAGTATTTAAAAAAAAAGTATTTGAAGTAGCAAAATGTGTACGTCGTAATGTATATCTATACGTCGAAATGAACACGGAAAACCGGAAAATATGGTGTTTGAGACTGAATCAAATCGGATGAAAAGAAAGTAAGATATGAACTTATTAAAATCTAGAAACAGTGAGAAGAATTCGTGAAAATTATCATTGTGTTCTTGTCTTAGGTTGTTTTGCTAAAAATAAAATATAGGTACACGAATATTTGTTCTTTCTGGCTATATAAAGTCTTACTTGTGCTGTGTGTACACTTTAACTATTAATTGTAAATGTATAAACGCACTGTCATCCAAAATTCAATAAAGAAATCAGTAGAAGCTATAAACTATCTTGCATTGTGAAAAGTGCGTTCGGAAGCTCTCTTCCAAAACTGCCGCATCATTTTAATCAACTTTCAGAACGTTATTTATCATCTTCCCCTCTTTAAAAGGATCAGTTTTTTAAATAAACACAAAGAATGCCTCAGGAAGAATGCGTTACAAAAATATGTAAAGGATTTTTAAGATGCGTTCTTTTAACAGGTGTACTGGCTTATTGGTGTTGCCGCTTCTATTTTATACCCTCAAAATTTATATTACAACTACCAGTTTTGAATTTTCAAATTTGGATCTTATTACTGACACAACAAGAGTATTTTTGTATGTAAGAGATAATGTTACTTAAGATTAAGATTGCGTTGAGATGTCCAAAGCAAGGCTTGCTCAATGAACTTTTTTGGGGTCTACTTAATATTATTTTGTTTTTATTTTTAACTACATGTGTTTCCTATGATGCCGCGGCACATTCCTTTTGATTAATCTATGGTATTAAGATAAAATACATAGGTATGGATTTTAATTTGAATACAACACAAGTACCTACTTACTTCAAAAAACTTTTTAAGTTAAACGGTTTTATTGAAAAAAAAGATAATGATGTAGGTAATGTATTTACTCTATTTTACTAGAAAATCCCTTTCATTTGATACCCATATTGTGGGGGTTGTGTTAAAATATGAAATCCGCCATTTAGTGGCGGCGGCCATCTTGGATTTACAATAATACAGAATATACTAAATTGTATTTTCATCAGAACTAAAGGTGTATATCAAATTTCAGATCGATCCGTCAACTGCAAGGGGGTGAAATTTCAATTACTACTTAAATTTGACCCAAACAAACAAATAAACAAACAGGTCAAGATAAATAAAACAGGTTTAATAATAGTAAAAAAAATATTTAGAGGAAAGGTCACTGAAAGTTAAAGAGGGCTTTAACTACATTTATTACTAAAATTAAATTGGCAAAGATGTGTTATAGGTTTGTATAAAGGTTTCAGTGACAACATTATTAAGAAATATAATATTATACTTAAAATAATTTCCAATTACTTTTTTACATTTTTTTTTTAGTTTTCATTTAGTTAAACGATTCACGCAACAAATATTAAATGTGACGTACCAAAAAAACTGAATTTGTAGCAAATAAAAAATGGTACTTAATCAAAAGATACTGATAAATATCAAATCTAAAAGATATTTTTTTTATATCTTTTGTATGGATTTCTTTGCCGCCTTCTCTGTTTCCTGAGATCTTGAAATTTTCAAGAATAGAGTGAAGATATTTTCTACATCGACGAAGCTCCATCTTCGGCAACACCGTCGCTTAACATCAGGTCAGTCGTAGATCTATTTATAAAACAAAAACTTACGATTAAGCAGTCTACTTATTTCTCACCTATGTATGATATAAAAAATAACTTACCTACTAATTAACCTGGGCTTACCTTGTTGATATTTTTTACCTGCGAAGGCTACTTACGGCTTCATTATACTTGCAGAATATGAGAAAAAGCTTGATAAATTTTAAACAGTATTACAGCGTCCAAAAGAACACCGCCAGTTTAATCTCTATTTATTTTAAGGAAAAAAATAGGAAATAAACCATTACTATTATTTTGTACAAAAGAAGCCGATCATAACTCAAAACGGAAATATCATATCATATCCTGAAATTATTATACATGTACAATAACCTTTTTCTCTACTTATTTACGTGCGCATGAGTCGATTTACGCAAAGAAACGGATCAAAGTCGGCATTGAAAAAAAGTAGAAATATGATTTTGTAAAGTTATCTCTATCATTTGCTCAAAATCTCCAAACGTAAGTTAAAATTATTCAAAAACATGCTTTACTTGTTTAAGATAAGGTCATGTTTTGAATGTAACTCATCAGTTTAATATTAGTTCTAAATCATTAAGCATGGTTCACATGCACTAAATGCCGCCCGCTTAATGCCGCCCCATTTAACCGAATCTAATCGTGAGTTTGCACAACAATCGATCTTTACTCGAATCGACAGTTTTTTTGCGATTTTTAACGCGCACTTTTATTGCATTGTTCGGTGTATAATACTACATGCTATGAACATAATGGCTGTTGTTTGCTCGCGTGGAAATTTGATTAGTTGTGTTGTGCAGATGCTCCCTAATATGGCAGTTTACGCAATTTCTATAAATCACTGAAACATATTGTTGTATTTTATTATAACTAAAATAAAACTGGCCAAATTGATGCGTTAATTCTGTGATTGAAAGTTTCAATTTGTAAAAATCACATTTAGTAAGTATATAAAACATATATGGTGTACAATAACAATATTTCTTTCTATAACCCTATAGTAAGAATGTGCCGCCAATACAATGAAATATCTAAAAAACACTATGATTCAATTGATGTCTTCAATCAAAAAATTTACAAATTTAATCAAGACGTAAAAAATATTGTGTTTGCTGCATATGATGATTATGATGATGAAGTTTAATTAACTTAATTTAATCAAGTGATGTTACCAATTTTATTTTTATTTCTTTTCCTTTTGAAACTGAAAATCTTATTATTGTAATTGGAATTATAACATGTTGTGTATACATTTAAGGAATATAGTTTAGGTACAAATTATGAATTGTACATTGTAAACATTGTAATGACTGAATTCTGTTTCGTGTACCAATAAACTAAATAAATATATCTACTTGTTTATCAGATCTTCACGTAGTTTTCTTATCTTAAAATGAGACAAAAATCAGCTACCATAACAAAACGAATCATTTATCTGGCCTCTCTCGGCAAACAACAAAGATTTCCAAACGTTTTTTAAAAGGCAAAAATATTCATATGAATTCGGTCCGATTACCGGATACGGGGCGACATGATAAAAACCCTTTTTCGAGTGTTAATACCGTGACAAATGTTGAATTTATGCGATTGTGGTGGCTGCGGGCGCCCCGCTGTGTGCACCTCGCCTTAGGACCGTACATACTGACCCTAGGATATTACAAATTGTCGATTGTTGGGCCCTTGTGCTGCAAATGATTGCAAATTTTGTCACGTGACTTCTTGACTTTTGTTAAATAAAATGTATCTTACATTTCACCATTCCATTTATGAAATATGCGTAATATTTTACCAATTTAATTGTGTCTAATACGCATGTGCTATTATTGCATTTTGGCGGATTTAGTATAAAATTGTAAAGGAAGTTACACTAGTTGTAGACGGCGGTTTTTAGTTGTACGTGACCGCCAAATGCGACGTGCGCTTACAATAGAAAACGCTTCATAATGAAATAAAATTATTCAGAGCGGGATAGACTCACTCGGCATGTTTTACTATTAAACTATAATTAATTTAAAGAAAAAGTATTTTCATATTACTTTTTTAGAATTCCGTACTTAATAAGGAAAAAAACGGAACCCTTATAGGATCACTTTGTTGTCTGTCCATCTGTCCGTCTGTCCATACTAAATGTAGGTAAACGTAATTGTATACCTTCTATATCGGAAACGCGTTGAGGGTTGAAATTAAAACAATATTATACGCAAATCTGGTCCCTGGCAGCTGATTAAAAATGAAACGTATCAGTTATTGTAAAAAAAAAGTTACAGACGTTTATGTTGCAAAAACCCGTATATTTGGACACTCACAAGGGAATCAAAACCTATAGGTTACTGCCCGTTGATCTGGAACTATGAAATTTGGCAAGAAGCATTGTTTTGTAGTACTTACACATAAAGGAAAAAAATACTAGCCTGATTTAGTCAATTTTGTAGACTAAAATAGAACATGATTTCTTACTACTCTAATCAGTGTGTTCGTTCCTTTACACGAAACCATATCAAATGCGCGTATATCAGATACGTCGTCCCGTAATGACTCGGTCAGGTTTACCGCGGAGTCGCGGAGCCTTTGGACTCTGACGTCATGCTGCACAGTAGCTGAAACACGAGGAGCAGAGATTAAGAGTGTGCAAGGTTTTGAACCTCTGCCCGGTTGATGCTAGTTTTATGGTCAAAATTATCGATTCCTAAGTCGACCCTGTTGTTACCTCTGCTAATTATTTTTTCCTCTATGTTACCGTATGTAACACCTGAAATTAGAGAAATCTTGGTCGTCAACTGCGATTTTTTATCGTACTTGACCGCTCGTTTTGACACGCTAGGTATATACGCTTGGGGTATCTATATAAGTCTATGGTATATAATATATTAAATTATAAAGGTAAAAGTTTATGTGTGTTTGTTACACAACCCGTCATCTATTTATATTGTAATCATATCTCATCCATCAGAGTATATATATATATATACATATATATATATGTATATCTATAGATACTTTTCATAGATATAGATATATTATATACTATAGATGTATCCATAGATATATTCTAGATCGACGAACTCCAACCTCGGCCACATCTAGCTTGTATAAAAAAAACTTCAAGTCGCCTGAAAGATCTCGCTTTTAGTGATAAGGCCACTTGTTGTTTCACTAAAATAAAAGCCCTTACTCACTATTTAATCTTTGTTATAGTTAAGGCGTAAATAATATAGAATTTATTTATTTGTCTATTATTAACATTTTGTAACAATCTGTGCTTGGTCGAACGCTTGGCTAAGCGCATTTCCATAAACAATCAAAATACTCAGGTCATAAATATTGGTAAAGTTTGGTACGTAAAAGTGTAATTATCAAAATAAAATTTATCATAAAACTGATCGTTTCTCGTTGTTAACATTTTAATTTGTTCATTATATTATGGAAACACATAATACAATTTATTTTTCGTAAAAAACTAACAAGCATAACGTGATTTATGTATCCAATTTATAATTAATATTAATCATATTGTTCACAATATCGTAGATATGTGTTTGCCAAATGATTTACCCAAATGAATCTTAATTTAGAATTCAAAATTTCAAATCAAAACTTTGACATCTCAGCGGGACATTAATCATTTATGGCTAAAACAAAATAACTTTAGAATCATGCTGACTTTTTTCATAAATAAACCTATCAATAAAATAATTTTAAATCTTAATCCAATGACATAAAAGTGTAAAAATGTTTTTTTATCTGCAAATCAGTAATTTGAAAAAACCCAGTGGCCATATTTTTATTAATTCAATATGTTCCTGACCTTGTGAAATGATTAATATATTATGGAAGGTTTCGGCGACATTTTTTAAATATTTTCTTCGGGCCCCAAGTTTGCGGTCGTGTTATAATTTATTTATTCATTAATTATATAGCAGCAGGTGTGTCTTACATTTTACGATTATTATGTCATATATTACAAATATTACACCTCTATCTTACAGTGGAATTAACTGATACTTTCGTTAAAGTTTGTCTAAGTCCAAAAAGCTCTAAAAGTCACCGATATAGCACAGCGGATTAGCAAGTTGAAGTGGCAGTGGGCAGGGCACATAGCACGTAAAACTGATAGCCGATGGGGCCGAAAGGTTCTCGAGTGGAGACGACGTACCGGCAAGCGCAGCGTAGGAAGACCAGCCACGAGATAGACAGAAGACCTCATGTCACAAGTGGCGGGAAGACGCTGGATGCAAGTCGCTTCCAATCGGTCTTTTTGGAAATCCATGGGGGAGGCCTATGTCCAGCAGTGGACTTCTTATGGCTGAGATGATGATGAATAAGCTCTAATCGTAAGATCGAATGTTAAAACTGGTAAAATGGAAACAATGTTTATAATGGGTAAATTATATAATGAGACTAAGATATAATATTTAAAAAAGAAACTGGTCCTTTTTACAATGGAAAAGATGACAATAACAATGAAGAATTTTATTGTGATTAATATTAAAGAAAGTGCGTAGCATGAAATAAAATATAAAAGGATATATAAAATAGACCAGAAACTCATTCAAGTTGAAACCTACTTTATTTGGTATCATTTCAAAATAATAGCAATAGTGCCCTTTCATTGGTTTTCTGTGGTTTACCTTTGTGTACTATCTTCGACCACACTATCACATAGCGTCAGGATAATTGTAGTTAATAACAAATTTAAATTAAAACACGTGACAGTTTATTTAAAAATTGAGACTTGATTGACAGGCACGCTGATCTAGAAGAAATAATAAATCTGAATCTGAAAATATGTCAAAACTAGTAAGTACTTCATGCCATGGTTGCCTGGAAGAGATAGTTTTTATCGATAAGGCTGTCCGATGTTATTTTATTTTCTTTTGTATTTTTGTTGATTTTAAGGCGTCAATAAAATTTAACTGTCTATCAAATAAGTTATTTAATGATTTTTGTAATTTACTGACTTTAAGTTTGTCCTTATCCTAAAATAAGAATCATAAAATGATACTTTCTGGCAATGCTCAAGACTAAGTAGATTTTCGTTTTCTACATTATAGAGCGTGCCTGAAATGGGTGAATCAATGTCAAATGTTTGCTAGCCAGTGTTTTATTAAAATCTCCTGTAGGTACTTGATATCTATCTGATTTCACACTCGTACCGCATCAAAAATGGCAGTTTGACATTTAAGTGCGTCTCACTCGCACCCCCGGAAGCCGGCGCGGAATGTTAATTGAAACCGATGTGATCTCGATGTACGATCGCAACGCGATCTTATCGTCTAATAAGACATTGTGGTGCGGCATTGTGTCCAGTGTGCTCCCGGCCTTACAACGGTGCCCGCTTTAGTGCTGATACTTTTGTTTATCTTTATTTTTGGGTACGGATAATTAAAACAATTAAAAGTAGTTTTGGTTGTATAAAAATTACAATTAAAATTAAATAATAAATGAAACTATAAGCGAAATTAAGTCTCTTTCGCTCTCTCTTTATTTCCTTTTCATGCCACACGACGAAAATAAGCCCCTACATATATAACTGACAATCTGGAGACGGACATAAGCTCCTTTTTAGGGTTTCGTACCCAAAGGTTAAAAAACGGGACCCTATTAAGACTTCGCTGTCTGTTCGTCCGTCCGTCCGTCCGTCTGTCACCAGGCTGTATCTCATGAACCGTGATAGTTAGACAGTTGAAATTTTCACAGATGATGTATTTCTGTTGCCGCTATAACAACAAATACAAAAAAAAAAACATAAAATAAATATTGAAGGGGGCTCCCATACAACAAACGAGTGTTTTTGCTCGTTTTTGCTCGATATTGATAACAGCAACAGGTAGACGCTTGAAATATTCACAAAATATTGAGTTATATTATTAGCTTTAAAATAAATCATTAAATTAAAATAAAATTAATATTTAAGGGGGGCTCCCATACAACAAACGTGATTTTTTACCGTTTTTTTATAGATAATGGTACGGAACCCTTCGTGCGCGAGTCCAACTTGCACTTGACCGGTTTTTTTACATCATCAGTTTCATTTTCATCATTAAGCGGATGATACCGTGGGCCGCAGCTAGTATTATATAAGTCAAAACTATATTAATTAATAAGTGTTACTATACCTTAGACGAGTTTCTTAATGATAAAAAAATTATCTAATAAACTGTTCCGCTCCGTACCAGTTGCTACACCCTACCAGGGTCATTGTTTTACTAAAAACAAACATGTACTGTAACATCTCCATGTAAACTATAATGAATGCAATAAACTATTGACTATTGACTAAGTACTTTTGGATTAATAGTGCGAAATCTTTATTTTATTTTTGCCGACAACAAAACGAAGGAGGTTAACCTTAAGGTTAACATTCAATGTATTTGAGGGTCTGCAGTTACGTCAGCTAATTTTAGTTCCTGTTACGACAATTTTAAAATTTTGATGTCAAGACTCTGTATGTCTACGTGTATCTATACTTTATTACCGAAAAAACATTAGTTAACTTTAAGCATTGCTTAACATATTTTGTCAACTTCGAGAAGTTGACAAAATATGACTTACCTACATGTAATGACACTTGCGGACGATGGTTAAAGTTAAGTAACGTTTTTCGGTAAGGCCTTATAAGTCGCCGCGCTAAAACCTAATTTAGATTGAGAAGTCTAGAGATGGTCTATTTTGCCGCTTCAAATTATTTTGAAAATCGACATTATTTTAATCGTGTAAGGAGTCTAATTACATCTCATTGAGCTTGCACGTTTTTGAGGACTGACGCTACATCCCTTATATGCTTTATCAAAGTAGAAGAACCTAAAAATTTACTAACAAGTAAGACGGTACACACGTCTGAAAACATTTTGTCATCAATTAAATTTTGCGTTTAAGCCGTGTGACTCGCCATTCTCATTATTTCAGTAAGAATGGCATAATTTCAACACTAACGAAACAATCCACTTTAATCGTCCACTCAACACTTGACAATGGCTGCAATAAACTAAGAAAACCCCGTAATTACGCTCTAAGTATCATGTTAACATCTTATGTGCTAATTGGGACACGTGAGCACAACTTTAAACACACCACAACAAGAGAACACACACTCAAAAATGACCTCTATAATCATAAAGATAAATCTCAAAATTAGATAAATGAAGACGCAGCTCATCTTAAAAAAATCAAATAAATGTAAACTTTACTGTTCTTAAGTTAAGTCCCAAAGTAAATTGATGGAATGTGTCGGGTATAACATAGAGTAATAAATATGCCGTAGGCGGCGTTGATCGTGATTCCAATCCTTAATTAAAAACGTTTATGGCGCTATAAACGTGTCTAAACGATGGCCAGATTTATGAACACTGACGCTTATTAGAACTGACGTGTCGATGTGACCTATATTGAGGAGGGCGTTGTTTTCAACGTCGTTCACCTGTTTTGGGAAAGTTACTTGAACATTTTGTGCCACTTCTATTGAAGTCTATTCTATACTCTTAAAAATTAACATAAGTATATTGATGCAATGAGGAATAAATCCCAGCATTAAAATACCAGCATAAATAGTCTTTGCTTAAGGTGCTAAAATGGTACGAGTATACATATTCGTATCTATGTTTGCGTCGATCATGAGGCGTAAACTTGACACAAGAGACGACACCATAACGTATATTTTCGTAAGGGTACCACTTACATTAATTACTTATGTTTAAAAAGTGTCAACGTTGTATATTTTAAGTCATTGTCTAAGGTGGATTCATTTTCATGTATAGTTTTTTCCATTTTTGCTATTCTTTTAGTTTTCAACCAGTGTTCTTATCTTTATTTCTTGTTATATCCATTCCTCTATTTACTTCTTCCTCCTTTCATTCCTCCTTCCTTGTTTTATCCCTATATCTTTCTTTTCCTTTATCCGTCTCCTTTGCTGCTTGTTCTTTCTAGCACATTTGTACCTCTTCAGTGCGGACCCCCAGTAGCTCATCATTAGGGATTGGTGCGAGTTTAATTGGTGGCTGTATATCACGTCCGTCCGTCCGTCCGTCCAGCACCTGAGCGTTTTATTGAACGGTAGCTGTAATAAACTTGTGAAACACGAATTTGGTTGTTAGTCGTTTTATATACGAATTGTTGTTGGAATGGGGATCTAACCACTCTATAGTTTCGTCTATATATGTGACTCTCCGATCAGTAAAGATTTTGTTTTCAATGAAAATATGTGCCTCGTCATTATATATTTTAACACATACCATTCGACATGATTCAGCTTTACGTTTCCTTGCCACAGCTGTACGTTCTTCTGATTATTTTCATTATAAGGACATGTTTCATGTTTTCCCTACTTGCTCTCTACAGAAGAGTTCATTTACGTCATCAGAAAACTAACCCACTGTCGATTCAGCTCGATCATATCAAATACAATATCTATTTCCTTAACAATTATTACCATTGACAATTTATATCATAGAAAAGGATTAGAGAAAATTGCGTCATTGCGCGCATCCTAAGCCTGCTGTTCAGGCAAATATTTGAATGATGACATCGATGGACCATGGTTACATTGAATTGGATATGGATAACCATAGTACACCTGGGTGGACCATGGGTACAGAAAGGTGCCTCTAGATCACCAAGGTGAAACAAGTAGGTGGACCACGGGTAAGAAACCGAATTTTTGGCTCGCGGTTTGAGTAATATTTATTTTTATTGTCATTTTATATGCTCTCGAGCATCACTGACATAGGAAAGTCTAATGGGTAAGTTTTGAGCTCTTTTATAAAGTTATTGTTTTCCATCTTGTTGGGCTCCATATTTTTATATATAATAAATATGAGGCAAGATATCTAGCTAGGCTTATTAAAATTATTAATCTAACTAGTATATGAAGAGTTCGTTTTGCACAGGTATTTCCTGAAAATAAGAATCACAAACAATAAAATTCAACCACAAGATGCGAACACAACTCAAAACCGACCTGGCTCCTCAAAATTTACGCGGCGTATAAAATTATGAATAACATTTAATTGTTCCTCGAGCGAAGAGGTCGGGCATTCCTGGCGTGACGATATCTTTGTCTGGCTGTTTGTAACAAAACAGGATATGGTGATCATAGTAGGTATTCTAGAAAAACTGCTGTTTGATGCACTAAATTAAGGTTTGTAGATTAATAACTGATCAAAATTGGAAGTTTTAAAAGTCAAAAAATTCGGAATTGTTTAACCAAAATGTGTTGAGCTGACTTTTTAACGCTAGTAATACGATCCACGGTTTAATTTATAGGAAGTTCCCGCTTCCAATTGGTTTTTGGAAATCCATGGGGGAGGCATATGTCCAGCAGTGGTCTTCTTATGGCTGAGATGATGATGATCCAACAAGAAATTTTGTGATGGTAAAGACATCTTTTAGCTTATAACACTCGGGGGCCAGGATACTTTATTCCCGAAATAGTTTACAGTAAGTTATAGTTAAATATGTAGCAGGCCTCCTTCTTAGGCAGTTGGTTAGTGAACGATAGACTCAAAATGACGCATGATCCTTCACAAGAATAAGGACGCGCGCAATAAAAAATCGCTCGTCATAAAAATCGATACGGACACGTCGTAAATAATCGAGACCCCGGATTCGATATTCGAATTAATTTGAAATCGTTTAGGAGCCGAGGCTGCGGTTTGTTTTGCGGATTACGGTGAGAAACGGCGTAAAGGGTTGTCATTCGAATGTTACGTTTAATCGATTATTTATATGCGTCAATTTATGAGTTTTGGTTACCGAAAATAATAAGCGTGTAAAGTACCTATTTGTATTGGAATTCGTTGTCGTTGCAATTATCGAAACGTTAATACTTTAGCAATCAATGTATAATAAAAATACGTGAGGCGGAAAAAAATCTGATCCCATTTTTTACACGTTTTAATAAGTATACCTCGTAATTAGTAATGTTAAAGTTGAATATAAGTTGTTGTTGAATGTTAATTGTAATAATATAACTATTAAACTGTAGATAACTTACTAAAAATATTGCTTGCACAGAGACATACATTCGCTATTGTTGTTAACTTAACATTTTTAGACAGGACAGAAAACACAAACTACTTATTTACATTAAAAGTACCTGAACTTGGTAGTCAGACAAAAGAAACGCTTTTGATCCGAAATACGCACCGTTTACTTGAGACAACAGGTGAAGCCGCACCATGCAGCTAGTTTTTATGAGGTACCATGAACAAAGACAACAATGGATAAATGAGAGACATTACATGTGATTAGTCACAAACCAGCCGCCTGCGACTTGTGCTGCGCGCAGGCAGGCACCGCGGCGAAGATAATAAAAGGCTTCGAAGATTGGGAGATTTCATCCCAGTAATTGAGGTTCCGTAGGTTAACCTGCGTCGTGTAGAGTGAAAAATATATATTATCAATGAAAAACTTTCGTATTATTCTCAGCAAACCCTTTCACTTTAAACCCATATCGTGGGGGTGCATAAAAATAATTTTATTGGTCCGCCATCTTTAGGAATCCGCCATATTGGATTTAGAATGAAGTCGTTTAACTACCTAGGCATTGTAATTTTTCATCTGACCGTTATTGTTTTAAATATATTTTTATACATTTTATTTCTGTATTAATGAAATCTCATTTTTTTATTTTAATATCCAATTCTAATACCACATTCTACTTGAACTAAAACTTATGGTCGATGGGGCGAAAAGTTCTCGAGAGGACGCACCGGCAAGCACAGCGTAGGAAGACCAGCCACGAGGTGGACAGAAGACCTCATACAAGTGGCGGGAAGACGCTATATGCAAACGATCTTTCTGGAAATCCATGGGGGAGACAGTCGTTTCCTATATACAGCAGTGGACTTCTTGTGGATGATGATGATGATTCAACTGGATTAAACAACTCGTTTAAATAATTTTTGAGCCATATCTCGCAGGTTTTAACCCAACTGGATCGGTCCACGGATCTCCGATTATGACAAAGCTATGGGCAGCGAGCTCTTTTGTCAACATCAGTGTTGGTTATCTCTTCTCATCTTAAAAGCTGTGATCGGGAACAATAAATGAATCTTAAACGTTGCGCTTATCAGCGATATCACGATTTAAGGTGCGGTTCCGATGATGCGACGTCACCGAATGTACACTTTGTACTGTATAGAGTTGTACGGTATACGGTACACTGTACCGTAAAACCGTACATAACCGTACAATATTGTGATTGTATCGTAAGGAAATCTTAGTGAGCCGTCTATTTATTTATTTATTTAGAAATAGGTTTACGCTTGACTGCCAACTCGCCTGATGTTATGCGATGGTAAATACTTTTGCCGACTTGTGAAGATTAACAAGTAGGTATATAATAAAAGACAAACAAAACATCCAACTGCATAAGTGCAATTTTCGAAGTGTAACTTACGTTCGCGTTAGGCCTGTTGTTATGATGTTGAGTGTACGTTTTCGCTAAAACATATAATGTGCAAAATTTCTAAATATGAATGAAAATGCTTATTGAAATATCAATAAGCATTTTTAGGATAATTCTTGTAAATTGATCCATTTATTACGAAAAATGTCGTTGGAGATTATGAAAAAGAGTTTTTTTTTAAATATTATTATTAAAAAAAATGTATTATTATTATTACAAAATGTGTAGCCAGCCACTCAAGAAATAAAGGCGAATAACACCACGCACATCAAAATTGGCCAAGCGGTAAATGTTTACATACAAACATGAATATATTCTAAAAATATAGCCCACCTTCTTGCGCAAAAAAGTATACACGATCATCGATGTCGATAAATTAATCAAGTGCTCTTAAAAACTCACCTTAACCGAGATCAAAGGAGCCGCTCGAATAGAGCAGTCACACTACACCTTTACAATATTCTTGTAAATATTTTGCGTCAAAGCCTTCAGCTATTCACCTCAGACGGTGCCCTCTTCTAGAGCATTCGATATTATCGCTGTCACTGTTTCACCCACACAAAACATGCGAATAAGAGAGGGAATTCCGAAACCAGAACGAGAAACCCTAAATCGTGGTGTCGATTTACTTCTCAGCAATAATCGTGATACAGATTGCATCAGAATCACAATCGTTTATTTGGAAACAATCATTTGACTTGCGACTTTATTTTGTTGGATTTCCTTTGACTTTTAGCGTCTTTTTATCGTAGCAAGCGACGCTAGCCGATGACGAAGGTGAAAATATGTCTACAAATGTTTATTTTATGGTTCAGAAAGCATTAGCGACACCATTAGTTTTGCAGTTGTCAATAGACGACGGCTATCATCTACCATTACCGCTCTTTCTTAGAAACAGCATAGCAAACTATCTACAGGAAAATATGTATGAGAAAACACTAAGACAAAGCCAAGTTTGTTCAAATGTTCTGAACATTCTATCTAATTTTTGCATAAATTTATGTAAAAAATCCAAAAAAAACTACAACTATTTTTACTTTATTTTAGTACCTACCTGTCAATAAGCTCATAAACATCATCATCTCAACCAACTCACCAAGAAGTCCACTGCTGGACATAGGCCTCCCCCATGGATTTTCAAAAAGACCGGTTGCGCGCGGCTTGCATCCAGCGTCTTGCTACTTGTATGAGGTCGTCTGTCCTCTTTGTGGCTGGTCTTCCAGTTTGCCAGTGTGTAGTGTCCACTCAAGAACTTTTCGGCCCTACTGGCCATCAGTTTTACATGCTACTGCTATTTCAATTCGCAGACCCGCTGTCTATGTCGCTGAATTTCGTACGTTTATGGACATCTTCTTGACTTGATCTTGCAGTGATCTTGCAGAGACTCCGAGAATAAATTAGCCATCGTTTTTATTTTCAAGGGGAAAGAATTGGTTGTCATCATGAAAAAAAACAATCTTGTAGAATTTATTTTTTTACTAGCAGCACCCGCGACTTCGCTCGCCCGTCACTCGTGAACCTGTATAATTTAATTTTACGAACTTCATTTGGTAAGTTCATATGATTTTTCAAGTTGGAATAAAATTTACTTACTTTGAATTTAAATTTACTTAGTATAAGTAATAATCTTGCCAAATTTCGTCCAAATCCCAGTAGTTACATCGACAGTCGACATCGTATATGAACAGACAAATAAAAAAAAATGCTGTTTCGGCAGAAACAATCATTATTGTTAACTATACACTGTTTACAGCAATCGTTTGCGAGAAAGTATGTTCGATGCCGTTGAACAATATTTTTACTAATATAAAAACATGTAGACCTGTCTAAATAGTAATTGGTAAAACGTCTCGCATCTGTTTTCATAAACTGATGATTATACATTATCTCTCACAAGAATCCGACATTATTCATCCATTTCCGTTTGTTATTTGAATACCGAATCAATAAATGTAACCGACTCACCGCTCAAACCGTTCTAAATTCGAAACTTTTCTTTTTATTTTCAACGGAGGTTTATAAGGTGAGCTGTTACCAAAAAGGCTGAATACGCTATAGTACGCTTTGTGGCACTTTGGACCCGCGATCGGACGACAAAGACGCTTAAAAATGTACTGTAATAAACAAAATAAACTTTACACACCCATTTAACTTAACTAAACCTTATCATAAACGAATAAGATTTAGTTTTGAAAGCGTTTTATTATTTCGATTCATATGTTGTTTGGTAAAAGTAGGTTCTCATAATAATGTTATTATTTGAGTCTTTAGAACGAGTGGGCTGGTGATCATAGCCCATTCTGTTGGAAAGAAGTAAGCATGAAGATTTTATTATAATTCAAAGCCGTCAAGTACGAGATCACATTGTGCTACAGGAGTTCAGTATAACTAATTGAACAAAGTGAAAACCATCATAATACAAAATCGGAACTCGCGTAAGTATCCTGCACTGCAAACTATTTTTACCGACTTAAAAAAAAATGAGGTTAACAATTCGGCTGTATTTTTTCAAATGTTTGTATCCGCTTATCACCGTCATTTATCAAATCAGAAACAATAGTTTTGTGTTCGAAAGGATCAACTTTTAGATTGATCCTACAAAAAATTCAGCAAAATTGATTGACTGGCCTTGTGACTCAATTGGTAGTATGCCTACCTGCTAAGCTGTAGGTCGTGGGTTCGTTCCCCATCCAGGGCAAACATTTGTGTGATGAACATGGATGTTTGTTCTGTGTCTGGGTGTTTCTATGTATCATATGCATATATTTACAAATAAAAAGTATATGTGCATTTTATCAGCCGTCTAGTGCCATAGTAGGTACAAGCTTTGCTTAGTTTGGCCTATAGATGGTGTTGTGTGAAATGTCCCTAAATATTTATTATTTATAAAGTGATTTTGGTTTTTAAAACAAAATTGCGCATTTTGAAGTCGATCTATTAGTTTTTAGGGTTCCGTGCCCAAAGGGTAAAAACCCTATTACTAAGACTGCGCTGTCTGTCCGTCCGTCCGTGCGTCCGTCTGTCACCAGGCTGTATCTCATGAACCGTGATAGTTAGAGAGTTGAAATTTCACAGATGATGTATTTCTGTTGCCGCAATAACAACAAATACTAAAAAACAGAATAAAATAAATATTTAAGGGGGCTCCCATAAACAAACGTGATTTTTTGCTCGATATTCATAACGGCAACAGGTAGACGCTTGAAGTATTCACAGAATATTGAGTTATATTATTGAGTTACATAATTAAATTAAAATAAAATTAATATTTAAGGGAAGCTCCCATACAACAAACGTATTTTTTTTTGCCGTTTTTATACGTAATGGTACGGAACCCTTCGTGCGCGAGTCTGACTCGCACTTGGCCGGTTTTATTTTAAGTATAATCTTTGTCTGTCTGTCTGTTTGTTACCTTTTCACAACCAATGGCTGAAACGGCTGTACCGGTCACAGTCTACATTTCATCATCATCGTTTTTCATCACTACGAAGGTATAGCCGCGGAGCTCGGCTAGTGTTATTTTATTATACATAATCTAATACATAACTACAAGTTTGTCCAAAACGCTGGTGCGTACCTTGTCCTACGCCTAAGCATCAATGCCTTTCAACGTCGCAATGATGTGGCATGCCGGGTACGCTGTGGGTAGTGGATTTAACCTGGGGTACTCCAATTACCTTTTTTGTGTGGTAGGTACTTTAGGTAATTGCATATAATATTAAAGTTGTATATTGTTTTGGTGTAGTAACGCAATTGCCCTTAAAAAAACTAAATATTTATTTGATTAGTAAGTTTTCCATGGTCTTTGTGTTTTTCGCACTGAACCCTAAACACATAAGCTACACAAATATTGTGCGTTGTTTGATGGCAGATCAAACGCGTTACGTAGGATAATTCCACGTAGTAACCATTGATAGGGACGCCACAAACAATATTATACATAATTTACTTCTTCTACATAAATAAATAAATAAACAGTAATGTGATAAAACTACGCTCCATTCGACGTAAGCTTACGTCTAAATTATATAAATACTTTGAATCGTGTTGTTAGCAGGAAAAATGATTGTAGTTAATAATTATTCTGTTTCTTTGTTACATTTACATAAGTCATATCTTTATTTGTAAGTCCTAGGTTCACAAGATGTTAAGCATGTAAAAATCGTAATTTAATCCTACTTCTAGAGCTTCCCATAACTGTGCAACGAACATCTGGTAATAGTAATTAAAATTAAAATTACATTTAAATTGTAATTTTTTACATTTAACTTTTTAATTGCTATTAATCATTGACATTTCACTTTATTATTTATAATGACATTTAACAATTTACTTTTTGTTTAATTGACAATCAGATATTAGTGGGACAGTTATGGGAAGCTATAGCAGTAGGATTAAATTACGATTAATACATGCTTAGCACATTCTTCGCCCCCTGCAGACCCTTCACTTCAGCTGGGAAAACTCTGTAGGCGAATTTCGATTAAGTACAGAGTGGCCGCGCAAAGCAACGTTGACTGCCTTAAACGCCAGTGGTTTACTGACTGCCCCACTCGGATCCGAGTGGTAAGCAAGCAATGTGTTAACATCTTGTGAACTTAGGACTTACAAATAAAGATATGACTTATGTAAATGTAACAGAGAAATAATGACGAATTTGGTGTGAGGTAACTGAAATATGTCAGATCACACGCGAACAACCTTGTTTCTGTGATTTTTAGAGAAACATCATTTCAATATAACAACCACTATTCATCGGGTGATATCGAGGAGTACAACTAATAAAATATTATTTTTAACCGACATCAAAAAGGAGGAGGTAAGTACTCAATTCGATTGTGTTTGGTACCGCATACTTAACTCTATCATTTATAAACCTATTTGAAAATTGTTTTTTGGTAGCACAAAAGGTATATTATATCAGATTGGTATTATATTTCATCAAAAGCGGTTCAGTCCGATGCGGAAGACGGTTGTTTCAGTTTGTACCGACTTCAAAAAGAAGGAGGTTAACGATTCGGCTGTATTTCATTTTTTTTATTTTTGTTACCTCATAACTTTGTAAGTAAACTATAAACCAATTACAAATAATATTTTTATTAGAAAAATTATATTTCCAGATTGGTCCCATATAAACTTCATCAAAATCAGTCTAGTAGTTTGATTTCTAATACAAAATTGTACAATTTGAGTTTTTTAAACTACAATTATTTATTTAATTTAAAAACAAGTCAAATGAAGATAACAAGCAAATGCAAAGATTATACATATACATTTATTTGCGCCAAAAACAAACTGAATATACATACATATTAAACCTAGCTATATCGATTTATTGTCCCCGAATTTACCTACACCAAAATCATTGGACCCGATTTCCTTTTTATATCTATATATATATATAAAAGATTTTTCTATCTATATATTTATCTATCTATATATATAAAAAAATTGCTCTCTTGAAGTATAGGATACACCCGGAAAATATAACCCTTTTTTATGCAGTCAGGTAAAAAGAAAAACCACACCCCACATGGATTCCTGCGCCATACATCCTAGATGGGTGAGGAATCATCTCACACCGAGTCAGGGCGTCCCACGTCAGGTGAGACTGGCCCTCGTGGCGGGGCCGCATTCCAAGGGCAGGGCTAGACTCATTGTCGCCACACACACCAGAGTGTGCCATTGTTATTGCTACCTTGTGTGAGGGCTCACATTGTAGCCTTTTTAACCGACTACAAAAAAGGAAGAGATCAATTCGATTGAATTTTTGAAGGGAAAACTTGTTTAGACACGCAGGACATATTATTTTGTGGGCATTAAATTAGACTGAGTCGTCACGCTCGGTTATGTAACGCTGGTTCAGGTAAAGTCGGCTTGAGTCGACTAAGGGAGATATAGAGTATAAGTATACAACAGTTGTAAATTAATACTTTTGGGGATAAATAAGGCAAGCAGGAGTACTTGACTACAATGAGGCAAAACGGGTATCCTAGCATTTTACTAGAGGGAAAGATACTCCAGAATATTGTGCTGAAAGCTTGCTTTCAGCACTATCATTTGAACCTAAACCTGAGCAGTCTGGGTTATCCATCTGGATTAGGTTCTATTTTCGAATGAATTCATTGAAATAAAACAAATGTTAACGGATTTACCGCGTATGTTTTACATAATTTTATGACCTGGCGTTTCGAACTCTTGCAGCGTCCGTGGTCACAGCATAGGTGAGATTATATGACAGTTGTCTTTTTTGTTAAATAAATTTGAAAATAATACTAACTACTATTTTTATAAAACGTTCCCTATGTACGCAGAAGTCGCTCACAGTGCCAACAGGTATCGCAGAACTGTGTTGAGGCTGACATTTTATTAATTTAATGACCGGACGCTGCAAAGTTTTCAAAACATCAGGTCATAAAATGATGTAAAATATACGCGATAAATCCGTTTAAATTTGTTTCATTTCACAAATCACGAAAACCTTAAAAAAACACGTGAACGAATTTATTTCTATTCTATTTAATTGATATAGTATCCAATACAAGTATCTGCACTTTGTAATGTTTCCAAACCTACGACCTTATTACAATGTTAGAGATCGAAGTAACGTTTCAACGTATATGATTATTCCTGTGACCAATCGGACCGCATTCCGAAGTGGCCGCGTAGACTCGGCGACGCCGAAACAACGCACACCACACCACGTCCATCCTATAATAATATAATATAGTCTACCAATACTACTTATAAGTGTATCGATATATCAGTTCTAGATAATAGATGATTTATTATTATTTAAATTTTACAATTATTATGTTATAACAAGAGAATTATCTAAACTTGCAAGGACAAAGCTGGGAATAGATATTCTGACGGGCCCTAAACTAGACAAGGCCGGTCTTTTGGGTACCCTGCGGTCAGTTATAACTCTTAGTACGCTGAGCTATGTACACATTGAAATTGAAACATTGATTGTTACGCTTGTTATATATGTTATATATAACAATGTAATTTCATAAGCATATAGCTTCAAAACGTTTAAAATTCATGTTTAAGTCGATATTGTGGTCAATTCTGTAGGCACCACTTAACTCAAGTTAATTCTAAACTAGTTAAAATTATAAAATAAAATAAATAAACGAACTAACGTTTTATACAATTTTTGGTTATTTATTCAATTAAGTGATTTTTTTTTGTTTGTTAATTTAGTGCTACTTTCAGGATTGACCACATTATGAAATACGTGTTTAAACTATACAAGAGTGCTTGAACAATACTAAATGTAAGACAATATTTCCTGAATGCTAATAATAGTTTAAATACCAGATGCGAAGAAGTATTACAAAAAAAAAACTGTAAATATCACCAAAACAAAGTGAACTACAGTCATTTTGTTTCGTCTGATATTATAACCTGAATTGTTAGAAACAAAAGTCTTTGAAAGGAAACATTAGTTGCAGTTATTTTCTGTCTATTTCTAACAATACGTTACAAAGTAAAGATAATTTAGCCACAAAAGGCACAAATACTAGAAGAGACAATATAAACAGGGAAACATTTGTGGCCAATATTGGTCCCCACAGGGACACCCGCATCTAAAAAGCTTTCACCACAAAATATGGCACTGGAACTAAGCAGAAGTCAATCTTTTGTACAATTCACAATAATCTGTACATTTAGTTTTGTTCAAATACAATGAAGCGTATCCTAAAAATTTTGAAAACAATGTCTAAAGCCCCCCGCGGATCGAAATTCGTAATGACAAGGAAAGGTGTAACAAATCATTTTGAATTGCAGTAGCTAAGCAATGTTATTTTGGACTTTATGATGTTGTCATAAAGATGATTTAACAATTTAAAATCAATCTCAAAATAACATGTACAGAAATCTAAAGTATCACAATGAATACGAACTTCAATTATATTAGCAGAGGGTTGAAATTGCCAAAACAAATGAATAAAAGGATAGCTCCGCAAACTCAGTGTATTTATTTATATTTTTTCACGAGTACGCTCGGGATCATTATTGGTGTATTGTTGTATAATTTCACACGTTTGACGACACTGGAGGCGTTTTCAAGAATATTTTGCGGGAATTTGTAAGATATGAAAAAAAAGAGAATACTTATTGTAACTCTTTTAACAGTGGCAATTGGAACCACAAAAAAACTTTCAAAAGGCACTAAATGTAGAGTGCGCATGTTAATTGTTATATCTCCTGAAATAAGAATGTACTTGATCTGCATAGAATGTAATACCGTTTTATTTTGATATTTAGAGGCTGTTCAAGAAGAATTAAATTTGAAAAATATGTAGTTTTTTTAAAATAAACTACCTTTTCTTAATATAGGTATCATTAATGGATTGTTTAACTGCGAGTTGGTTTATTTCAGATAAAAGCACTCTATCAGTAATAAAAAATAAACTTTTGTAGTAGATAAGTATCACTACCACTATTAGTAGATATTATTGATAACTTTGTAATTGTCATATTGGTTTTATAGCAACAAAGTATAAAAAATAACATCTACATCAAACATTCCGTTTGATATATACAAGGCAGGTGTTCTTTTTATCCCCAAATAATAAATTTCCAAGGATTAACGTGACAATAGGTGCGCGCGCGCAGATTCATGGTGCGTTTATCATTGACCAATTGAATATATTGTGCAACTAATACTGTAAAATCGTATGGAATGAATCGTATAGAATAAAATACAAGTAGACTTTTGTATATTTTTAAATTGTATAGTGTTATTTTTTTATTCTTTATTGGCATTAACTAATTGAATATGTTTAAAATATGCGTCTGTTGTAGAGTCTTGGTAAAAGTCAAATAGAATATTACTTTTTGAATTCAAACAAACAAATAATTTACATTATAATCCTAATTTTACAATGAACGATTATAATTAAATAATTAATACCTAAGCTGTATGCTGGTACTTTCATTAGATACTAATACCTCCATTACTTTGTTCGTAACACAATGATTAATTAATACCTATAGGTAATAGTGAGCTTCGAAAAATAAAATAACGAAAGTCAAAATAGGCTTATAGTGCGCGGCAAATAACTTGAACAACGTTTTATCATGCCCTCTCTATTATTTTCGACGAAAACAAAAGAGAGGGCATGATAAAACGTTGTTCAAGTTATTTGCCGCTAAGTATAACAACATAACCACTGTAACTATAGGTAAGGTAGGTACTGCTACAGAACGTAACAAAACTATTATAATAAATGTCAGAAAATATCCCCGGATTAACGAAATGTACCCACGATATTCAAATAAAATAACCTTTCCTACAATCGAGTGAAAACCTCAATGAGATTTAACAAGCAAGAATAAAATATCGACTGCCAAGCAACAGAACTGTCGAACTACGGCCACTGGTGAGAGACCCACAAATTTTGCTTCTGAACCTGCACAGAGAGGTCTGAATACAGCGGTCAGGTATTATGCCTATTTTATTATAGAAGAAGGTTTTCGTACAATTGAAAACGGCCGGTTCGAATCGAAAATGTGGGAAGTCTCGAGGGAAAATCCAGGAATAAGGGTGACAAAGTTATATTACAACGTTTCTACTTGGATTTGTTTAACAATAGATTAAAATGGAATTCAAGGGAATAAAATGGAAATCAGCTTTAATGTTTAAAAAAACAATGCTTAGTGTATAATCATATGTGTGCGTAGTGTGTTTTCATTTCTTTCAACACAAGCACAAAGTAGGTATAAAATAACATCTAGGCATTAACGGTTTTTGTGTAGTTTTTGCCATAGGAATTACTTAGGAATTTTGATGTGTCGTTTTTTTTCGCACTTACATAAAAACATTTATTATTTATTCATTGTAAATAAAGGGCGTTAATACATATGAGAAAACCAAACTCTAGAAAAATATGTATAGATAATGTATAAATATCAATATCTACATATTATGTATGTGATACAAAACCTACTTACATTCTATTATCATAATTATTCTATTCTTCTTCTTTAGCAAATTGTTGGCAAGTAAATATTGAAAAGAATGAGGAATTCACCGGTTTACAGTGGTTTTGTTGCCCTAGATATAAGATCGAGTTTGGATATATTTATGCTCACAATTCATGAAACTATCAATGATTTTGTAAGATTTGCAATTTTTTTTAAATCATTATTTTAATTTTACATTACAAATTTCGAAAAACAAGAAACACAACAGTATAAGATGTAAAAATCATAAAAAACAACAGTAGGTACTTCACATTCAGATTCACATTCACATTTGCACATTCAGTACTTTCATGAATAAATTCTTAATCTGGGCACTTGAAAACATAAAAATTTGCAAAGATATCTAGGGCAACAAAAAAATTTTTTTTTGTAGAGCTATTATATAGGTACTCGTAAGTAACTTTGTATTAAGCAGCTGTGGTCCAATATCAACATAAAAATATATTTCACATTATCGCTCTGACCTTTCTAAGAGTAAACTTGAGACCCGATTAATGTTATTTGTATTAATATATTTGAATTAGATACTACATATTCTTAGTTTTTAATTTATTTATAAAATGGTTACATGTTCCTCACCATGACAGAAGACAGCTTTTATCTTTGTTCTACTGAAATTATAATTTACATACACTCGTTTATTTTGTTATATCTATTAGTACAAAATATGTCGTCGTCAAGCGAATATTGCAGTTTGTAAGCCTAATACGTACTTAAAAATATTCCCTTTTTTACGTGTCTGGAACCAGTGGTCATATCAGTACATTACATAATATTTATTTTTGATGTAATAGTAAATTAAAATAATTATGGAATAAAACATTATTGATGAATAAATAGAGTAAAAAACATACATTTTCAGAATAAGCTTTAATATAAATTCAGTTTACTAAAATGAATAATGTTAGACTTATACTTGTCCTAATGTAACAAACCGTTGAGGAATTTCCTCATGAGGAGATATCCCTGCAGCTGCACCAGTTCATGTTGCTTAAAATTGACCATGGATACAAAATTGCATATCTATGCGGCTAGCTGTTGAGGAGTTATCTTGCAAGGAGACAAATCTGACTGCATCATCAAGTAACTTATGTCATGAATAAGTAATCGTTTACAAAACTTAAAATAACCAACCTCAAAATACGCACTTCGTTTACTTGGATGACATATTTTTCAGTTGTTATAAGAACCAAGATACTGAACCGATTTTGATAAAATTTCTATAGAATTATCTGAACCACCACCCATTCTATGGACAATCCCTTTCAGATTTATTCAAATCGATCAAGGTGTCTTTAGGAATAATCGGGGAACATACATAAAAAAAAATCTGACAATCTGAAATAAAGCTGCTTCTTTTTGGAAATCGATTAAAAATGATAATAACATAATAGAGATTGCAATATATCAAAGTTTTGCAAGCTTTGTTCTAAACATGTGAAATAGGTGAAGTTAAATAAATTTGTGAAAGCGAACAACCTGCTGTCAAATTTCTTTCGATATCACAGTATCATACTCGACGTCCATAACGAGAGAGGTAGATTTAGAAGTAGATTTTTGATAGAATCAACAGCGGGCCGATGTGAAGTGGTGTCGATGTAGTCCCCTCCCAGGCCGCGTTTGAATGCGAACTGAAATTCGGCTCGCTCGGAAAACTTATAGATTGTTATTCCAGGAGGGTCCCAAATTTGGTTACAGGATTTATATACCGTTATCAGATTTGCCATTCAGATTTACCGGGTAAAATGGGGTTTGTTTGTGATTTTGACGATATGGTAAATAGAACGCTTCGTAAAATGTTGTACTGAGTCTCCATCGGTGGTTTTTCAATATTTTTGTTTGAGACCAATGATTCCGCGTTCAAATCTGACTAGGAGTTAGTCAGTAGCCGGTAAACTGGCTAGGCTAAAGGTTTGAATTAAAAGATTCTTGTAAAATATTACACTTAATTTTGATGCGAAGATTAGAAATATTAAGATTTTAAATACAAATTTGCTAATTCTAACAGTCAGTGATCAATTCACATCAAGACTTGAATTGAGAGCTATATCAAATACTGCAACGAGTTTTGACCCATGGATTTGAGAGATCAGAGATTTTTAAATATTCCACGCTAAAACACACCGTTGATAGCAGAATTACTTCGTTTTGAATTTGGCAAATAATGCGTCAGTCAGTGGCCAATCCCGGTTAAGAACGTAAAGTCAAGTAAAACAGAGAGCTCGGCAAAATATTACACAAAGATTCAATTCAAATTGAGCATGAAGGCAGTCAGTCTTGGATAATTCACATCAAGAAGCTTAAATTGCGAGGAACTGAAGACAATAATTACATGTATTAGTTAAGTAATTATTTATATTTAATATTAGATTATTTTTACGAAAATGCAGTATTATGAAGTACCTATATCATGTAAAAGTACAACGTATTCGTGAAAGTAGCAACGTTCAGTAAAATTTAGAGTATCTTCGCTGATATCAATAATGTTGCCTACAATAGCTAAGAGCATTCCTTTCTTATTGAAAATTAAATTTACGAGCATGCCATTGTTTAAGCACCACATTTAGATGTCACTAAAAAGCATTCCCAGGTTCGTAAATCACGAGTTCAATTTAAAAACAGGTTCTTGTATTGTCGTACCGTTGTCTCAACCTTTAGTGGTACATAAACTTTATTGTAACAATGGACACTTGACTTTTGAATCTTTCGTACCACACGCGAAGAATTTTCTACGCAACCATTTTACACAACTCCCTAGCCTAGTTGATAATGTTTTATGACAGCGTTCAGGTTATACTGGAGGGTTGACAGTAATTTCATAAAAGTGAATTTATTATACACATATTGTTATCACGTAGGCTGAGACGTCGTTACAGACAATAAAAGTAATTTTTACGAGTGGTAACCCTACGTGTTAATAAATTAAAAAGTTAGGTAGGGTTAAGAAACAATACCAGTTACTTCTGGGCGGAGATTTAAGTTTTGTCACCCCTAGGTAAGGAAATTTCAGGGTTGCCATTCAGTAATCTGTGATTAATAATCTTCTAACAAAGATTTAACTGTAAACTTTTAAATTTAAACTATTTTTTTAATTAAATATTTTCGAAATTCAAAGCTGGAATAATACTGATAGTTGATACCTATTTTACTGGTCTGCCTAAAAAAAAAAAAAAAAATACTTTAATTTTATTTTTATTTTAACAATTTTTGAGAAATTAACGGCCTAAATAAACAGATTATTGATATTACATAAACACAATAAGCCATTTAAAAATTTCCACTATTAAATGATGTATGGCAGATTGTACATTTCTCTATTACATTTTGTAGCTAAAATGCATTCACCAATTTTTTATATGCGAAGTGATAGTAAAATTTATAATTTTAGTCTCAGTTTCACCAAAAATAAAAAAAACACATATAGTGTTTAATTGTTTATGTATCTTAACACAATCGATAAAATATCTCTTATAATTTTTTTCCATATTTTGTTACCTGGAATTACTAAATAATTAATAAAACGGATATTATGCGTCACACATTCAAACCAGGCACAACCCTACATCCTAGGGTTACTACTGATTGGGTGCGTACAGTTTTGTCGAGTACCCCAAATTAATTTTTGAGAACAAAATCCATTAGCGAATGAAGCTTTTTTACTCTT
Source organism: Lycia hirtaria (assembly GCA_947563715.1). NCBI lineage: Eukaryota > Metazoa > Arthropoda > Insecta > Lepidoptera > Geometridae > Lycia > Lycia hirtaria. The sequence goes on from OX387379.1 coordinate 44,252,451, forward strand.
TGTTTAGGGTTGTCCCATAATTTACGCGTGAAACCCGATTGAAGTCTTTTCTAAACTGCAGGGCGGAGAATGCGCTCTGGTAACCAAGCTTAGCAGATACCAAACAAAAATATTGTAGTCTCTACATTAACGAAATAAAGTTGAAATTAGTTTGTGTTTTTATTGGACAGTTTATTTTTTTAACTGGCAATACCGTGTTGTCTTGTCAACTCTATGATTTATTCGCGCAATTGTCTATAGTTCGATGCGTGTAAAGAGAATTTCCATTTGTACCGGTACAGTGCAGTTTTTGTAGTTTTTGTGCAGTTTTAATTTGACATTGTTACGGTGGCATTTATGACACTGTATTTATGGCCGAAGGGGTATTTGTTTGGAATCTTCGAAATTTTGAGTATTGAAGTTTTATTTTTGTTTGGATTTCAATAACTTATTACATTTTTATTATTTCTTTCTAAAATATTATTTGATTTATCTTTAAAGTAGGTTTTAAAATACATATTATTAGCACATTTAGACTTCTTTCACTCGAAAACCGTCTTTTGTTTTTGTGACAAAATTTTGATCTATATTTTAAAATGTATACTTATATATAAAATATGACAGAAGCCGATCAATTTATTAATATATTACGCAAGTAAACTATGTATTGTCATATTTACAAGTTGTTAAAATGCATATATAAGCGGCGATTTACAAACATCAAAATTCGAGCAACAGTGGGGTATCTAGGTAGGGGGAAGAGTGGGCATGTGCAGTGTCTTTAATATTTACGAGCGTCCATAAGAAAGTTTTTCAGAAAAAAATACGAGCCAAAATCGTATTATTCATTATTTTGTAGCAAAAGCACCTGGTGCGTTTATACTCTTCCTGACAATATTTTGAGTAACGGTATATCGCAACATATTATATATTAACAAGATGGTTTTATTGTTACATAATTGTAAAACCGGTACAATGCGAAAATTGTCAGTACCACTACAACTTTATACATGTTAGGCATGAAACGTGCTTATCAAGCTCAAATCGATTTGGTCGCAGGCAGTTGACAATCAACTCAAAGATATTAAAAATCGATAACTTCCAAATTTATTCCGTATTAACATTATATATACAAAACAACATTATTATACTGTTTCAGTTTTAGACACATTGATTGAGCGGTTTAAAAGCAGCACCAGATAAGAAGCCACAACCAACTAGACTATATCCCCCACAATACATCCTCGATGCGGCCCCAATGTTCAAACGGCATTGTTTCGCTCATCAGCTGTGTACATGGACCGTAATGCCCCATTCTGTATTCATGTCGGATAATCCACACAATGGCGTGTGTGACGATCAAAATAACTATAAAAATACAATAAGCAGCTTACTTGTGTTGTGCGATTGTTCGCGACTGTACGAGATGCGGAGAACAAAGAGGTATCTATAAAGGTTTTATGCTAGTTAAAAATTAAAAAATATTTAACTTTTTTTTTAATTTATCTTACAATAAAACAGCTATTATGAGATTATGATATTAGGTATTTATGCATCTATTTGGTACTGGCAAAGTATTTTATACATGTATTTTTTTAATGAATCTGTTATTATGTTGTAGAGAAACAGGCCTAAAATGACATCTAATTAAAAATAAGCCTGTATGTATATCGTTTTCGAATGCTTATTGTTCTATTTTTAGAAGGTTTTATTTGACTTGTATTTAAATATTTTAATTTATTTGAAGCACAAATTTTTAACACTTTTGCGTGCAACTGTACATTCAACATTCGAATTTTGAACTTCGAACATTAAATCCATTTCAAAATGGCGGCCTTTTGTTACCAATTAGGTGAAGTGTACCAGTGAAGATTTAATCCTATTGGATGCTTTGTGTGCTCAATTATAAAATGCGTTTGCGCCATATTGTGCACACAAAACGTTTATAAAATGTATTGTGAAAGCACCTTTTGCTTTATAGCGCGGATTAAGTTTTTGGTAAATTGGGTCATCTAATTTTAACAGTGGAACCGCTTTCATACATATTTTCAAACTCAGTTTTTATTTGACGAAGTAGAAGAGATTACTCTTTATGTACGTTTTTGACGTGAGAACATCTAATAAATCGATGAACGCCGGCTGCACGCACGAAAAAGTATGACTCTTGTCCCGTTACGCTTATTGTCCCGTTACATCATCATCATCAATGTTTTGTTATGACGCTGTCACGTTAAACTATCGTCCGTAAACCGACTTTACAGACAACCAATTTTTTTTCTCTTGTAACGTATGACTTCCCATATTTTTTACCAACAAAAGAAGGAGTTTTAGAATTGGGCTGTATTTTTTTTTGTTTTCTTGAAGTTTGCTACCGCATAACTTCTTCATTTATAAACCGATTTCGAAAATGTTTTGTTTGAAAGGATATAGGTACTTTCAGATTGGTCCCATAGAAATTTCCTTAAAATCGGTCAGTAGATAGATAGATAGATGAACTCTTTATATTTTTTTTTTTTTTTTCTTTTTTTTCTCAGTAGTTTGGTTTTAAGACAAGTGACTGCCCAAGAGTGATGGTAGGTGATATTTTCCAGGTTTATATGTAAAATTGTATGAATCTATTATTTATATTTCACCACTGACAGCTTAAACGGTTATATTCAGTTTTTTTTTAAGATCTAAGTATCTAAGAATACTCGACGAGCTCCATCCTCGGACACACCGTCGATTGACATCAGGCGAGTTGGTGGTCATTTGTAGATCTATCTTGCGTAAAAAAATAACTTTAACTGTTGAAATCCATCTAGGCGTTCGGAAGATACGACATAATAAAAAAAAATACAACCATACATACAAGATACGCGTAAAAAAACATAACCCTTTCTTGGCAGTCAGGTAAAAAGTAATATTTAATCGTGTTTTATTTCACATGATTATAATCACAGAAACTCCTTATAAATGTTTTATCATTTTGTGTGTTTGTATACTTTTTAGGTCAATTTGGTGTTCTTCCTGTTAGCTGATGCCATCCTGATCATCGCAAATATTGTGAACTGGTTTTTGAACATCAATAAAATGATCTACAAACAGATCCTTGACAAACATTAATCCGAAGACGGGTAGTTCTTTAAAAGTCTTTACGATTTTAGTGTCTGTTTCCACGAGCGATATTATTGAGGCGACGAATTTATATGCATTTCGCTTCATTCTATTTTTTTTTTTGGCTTTGTGCAAACTGGCACTTTTTACTACTGTTCAAAGAGCTATTAATTAAATTAAGCTATTTTAACACGAATATCTCGGGTTTGACCACCAACCTTTGACGTAAGCTTAATGTTATTTAAAATTTGTCTCATTTACAAAGACTAGTAGATTTTTTTTTATTTGAGAAGACAATAAAGTTGAATAAATTAAAGTTAGAAGCAAATTGTCGGCAATAACGAAATATAACATCCAATTCATCAGTTACAAGCGCAGTGCATTTACACACAAGAATCCAAATTTTGAGTAACACTCAACTTAATGAGTAAGCATTAAATCTAAAGCCAAAGCGACATGCTGGATTAAAAAAAATATGACGATTCCACCTACCATAAACAATCGCTCGTGGAAAAAGCCACTTAGACTTTAATGCCCTTTACACAGCACTACCTAGGCAGCTAAAGAAACCACAAAAAACACAAAAGGTCAATCACATGACGTCATATTAGGGCCGCCACACACAGACACAGCTGCCCCCTATCTCTCCAATCTAAAGCCGCTGTTGTACTTAGCGAAAATACACATTTTTATCTTAAGCACGAATCTGGTTCTTCCCTAATCTGTCTTTTGTGTGCATGTTTGTTTGTATGACAGAATAGGGAGGTTTTTGTGCAATTAGAGGTAGAGAGATTACCGTGGGGTGTCAATATATGATACCTCCTATCAGATCTTGAGATTGTTTCTTTTGAATGCTTTACGTTTTGTATCGTAAGCTTTTTAGGAAATGGATAATTATGTTTGTGATAGGGATGGCAAGAATAAGACTCTGTATAAACCAGTATAAGTTTAAAAAACTCAAAACCCTCGACAAATAAAAACGGCTGAATCGATTTTGACGGAACATAGCTAAGTACTCTCGATGAAATTCCCTTTCAAACAAAAAACTATGCAGACTATCTGCCTTACCGTAAAACGTTACTTAACTTTAAGCATTGCTTAACATATTTTGTCAACTTCTCGCTGACACGTAATGACACCTTGCGGAAAAAATACAGAGAATTTAAGGCAATGGTTAAAGTTAAGTAACGTTTTTCGGTAAGGCCATAAGTATATCCGTTGGAGCGCTACGATGCCACAGACAGACACACAGATGCACACGTCAAACTTATAACACCTTCCTTTTTAGATCGGAGGCTAAAAAGTAAACAATGTAAGTACTTACTTCCTCCTCTTATAAACTGACTAATTTAGGGACAGCAAATATTTTGAGTAAGTTCTGTACCTAATAAATTTTAGGTGAGTATCAGCCACAGCTTTGTGCGACATTAAAAATGGCTGCATATTTAGTAATAAAGTGATAACATTGTCAGATAGAGTAGTGAAACATTGCCATGCACAGTAATACATTAAATGGTCAGGCCTCATGGCTCAGTGGCAGTATGTCTGCCTTCTAAACTGTAGGTCGTGGGTTCGATTTCCACCCAGGGCAAACATTTCTGCAGCATGGATGTTTGTTCTGTGTCTGGGTGTTTTTTTTGTATCATATGTATGTATTTAGAAAAAAAAATATAAGTAGATATTCTATCAGCTATGTGGTTTCCATAGTATAAGCTTTGCTAGTAGAAATATTTTTAAAACTGCATGAGTAACTGGAGACTAATCTAGCCCAAACGAAGAAAATCTTAGTTTGGGCTAGATAGTGTTGTGTGATAATGTCCTGAAAAACAAAATAATACTTTAAGTATAGCTAGGCCTTAGCATGCGTAATAATTATAGCTTAAAAAAACTGAAAAACTGACTTCAAAACAGTACGTACCTAATTAGTTTACTTGGATGACATATTTTCCAGTTATTTTGTTATAAAAACCTAAGTACTAAAGCTATTTTGATAAAATTTATATGCGAACACTTCTGACCTAGTAAACAATAAATTACAGTTTAAAAAACTAAAAAACACGCTACAAATTATTGTGGTCAAAGTTCATTACAAGACTTTTCTAACAAATCCAAACACAGCTATGATACGATGTTCCATCATGAAGTTCTAGTTCATATCTTCCGGCTCCATCATTAGATCAGTTCAACAGTACCATATTATTGTATTGTCATCAGAACTACATACAGCTGCCAATTTTCATGACGCTACGATCCTTGGAAGATGGTTAAATTAGTTACCATAGATTTCATTACATAGTTAGTTACATAAAGGCCGACCTAATAAAAGCGTGTTAAAATAAGAATCAATCCATAATTGGCGAAGTAATCACTAAACAAACATACAAATAATTATGGTTTAAAAACTGAAGCAACCGACTTCTCATGGATGCCATTGTCAGAACTGAATCAAATCAAAAATGGGACCACAAGGAAAGCACTAGCTTTAAAATAAAAAAAAAATCATCAAAATAAGTTCACCCAGTTGAAAGTTATGAGGTAACAAACATAAAACAAATATACAGTCGAATTGAGAACTTTCTCGTTTTTGGAAGTCGGTTAAAATAAGAACATGTACCAATACTTTTCTCCATCAATATTGAATGATCCCGCGGTTCTGTTTGTCCAACTCTATTCTATTCTGTCTGTTTCTGCGGATGACAGTTCACCTAATTGATTGTTTTTTCACTTCTTAGGGTTCCGTGCCGATTGAGAGTTTAGATCAAAACCACTTTAAAATATTATTTGAGATTACGTCTGATTACTAATAGACAAAAATAGATAAAAATATGTTTTATTGAAAGAAAAAAAAACCTACAAATGTATGTTTTTTTATGTATAAAAAAACTAAAATTCTAAAAGATATGTTACGTATTGTACGTTACTAAGAGCTGTAGATTTTTAACCGACTTCCAAAAAGGAGACGGTGCTCAATTCAACTAAAAGTTAGTTCAGCGATTACTTCGCCAATTATGAATCGATTTTGATGATTATTTTTTGTGTGGTAGGTCGTACCTCAGAGGTGGTCCCATATAAATTTTATGAAAATTTGCTTAGTTCTTTGTTTTTTTTTTAACAAAATAACTGGAAAAATATGTATTCCGTATTTTAAAGTAGTTTTTTTCAGTTTTTTTTAACTACATATATAATTATATTGAATAAATAAAATAAATATATCTCAAATTTTATCTAAGTTTTAAGGAAGAGCCTGAAACCCACGACACAGATAACCCTAGGTATGGTTTCAATGCACTCCGTTGTAACTGTTAATTTGTAACTGTTTTATTCTTTTTCTTAGTTTGTTCTTCGTATATCTTCTAGTAAAATATGTTTAATTTCAATCTAATACGAATTTTAGGCATATATGAACAGATTCTGATGTTAATTGATTGTATAATCCAAGACTTTGTATTTTGTTTTCTTTAGAGACGACTTAAATATGTGTTTTATACTGGTCCTTAACTGCACACATTTAAATCGCAGTTGTCCGTTTATGAAATCTTTTTATTATCTGGTTCTTTGCCAGACGCTTGTCCAACTTGAGATTGGTAATTCAACTATTTATCGAAAATAGATTGGAAATATGCAAATAGATTATATTCTGGCGAGGCGTTCGATGCCAGCTTAACTTTTACACATTTTAATGCGTTTCGACCAATGACATTTTATCTATAGAGAGGTTACACATTGAATATGAAATAAAAGCATGACAAATCTCAGTTCTCAGTTCTTTCGAACTTCAGTCAGTATCTTGGCCTTATAGCTTTATCTTGGTGTTGCACTTTCTAAACATACAGGATGTCATTAAGATAGTTCACAAGTCATGACGCGTCTAACAGCGTTGCCCAACGTGTCTGGACTGAAGACGAGTCGGGCGATTACCTAACTTGTGGTTTGCCTAGCAGACCCGGGTAAAACCTATTCTCTACGTATAATACACCATTGTTTTTGACGGAATCCTGTATGATATTTCATGACTTAATGTTGGGACTCTGGATTGAGCTTAAATATTTTTAAATGTTATCTCTTTTACACATAAACATATATTATAATGTCTTCAAAAGATTTTTTTTCGTTTTTAGTATAATTTTTGGTAAGTATAATTAAAGCGAAACTATCTATATCGATTCGTCCCTCTGTCTGTTTGTTACCTTTTCGTAAATAAACGGCTGAACCGATTATTATGAAATGTGGTATAGCTGAAAACACTGTAATCCTTTTATCATCATCATCATCAGCGTGTTTCACCTTTATGTGGCTGGAACCAGAGCTTCTTTAGTAAATAACACACAAAATTACATCAACAATAGTTGACAGAACAAGTATTTCACTAACTCTGTAATATGTCACTTCAAATACTTTTCCCAAGGTTACTTCAGAGCGCGCTGCCGCAATTTTTCTCGAAACGGCGCATGCGCAGCTCCACTTCCAATTTCACGCCAGCAAGACTCACTAGCCACGCATTGTCGTGGAATATCTTCGCGTTAGTTACACGTCGAACAAACGGTCGCTAGCAATATTTTTTGCACCATTGTGACGGCTTAAATAGCTCTGACCATAACATGTTCCAGAACTAAATAATTATCTCCTCTGTTTGAACAATGAAGACGTCTGGACATCACTATTGTGTCTCTACTCATTATACAACCGTCGTTATCGCGGTTCCGAAACACCACGACACCGCGTCTCGTCTGACACATTTCAAACTCTAACACATAAGAATAAAGTCGAAATTTATCTGCGAGAAAAGTTTTTTAAACTGCCAACCTTGGCAGCTACTCCAACCGTTTGGTTACTAAGAACTTCAATGGTTAAACAAATAGAAACTGCGAAAAATCAAAAGAAATGTCCACAAACATTGTCTAAGAACAAGGTTTATAGCGCGTTTGTGCATCTTGAAAGGTAACTGTGGTAGAAGTGATGCCACAATGCCTTTAAAAGGACTCTAAAACAATAGCTAGATAATGTCTCGAACGGGCTCTTTGGAATGTCTTTTCTTTTCTGTTTCTCTATTGTTGAAACGTGTCATAAAAATTAACTTTAGAAACATCGGCGAAAGCTTTGATGGTAAAAGATATTGCCTTCTCTTCCACATTTATAAAGCAGTAACTCCTATCCATTATCAACTCTGATTTAATCTTTGTTATAAACAGATAAAGTTGTATTTCGATTGGTGATAGTGAGACGGTTAAGGCGATGTTAATAGAAACTAAATCTTTTGTCTAAACAATTACTTGTAGTATTGTAGAAGGCATTCATTTGTGTTTCTTGTTCTATTGATGCATGTTTTTGTTGTCTGGGTGTCCGGACCACATCATAAATCAGATGTTACGAGAAAATTCACAATTTGCATTTTATCAATTTGATAAACGATTGTGAACCTTATAGTTATGGGCTTATGACAGTTCTGATAAAATAAGAGGTATTGATAAGTTGGTGTAATTTAGACACAAAGTTTTTATTCTTCGTGCAAATTTAGATATTTTAATAAGACATTAATATCCAATAGACAGGCGCTGCCATTTGTAAAATTTTCGTTGTTTTATCGTATAGGTACCTATTATTAATCGCTCATATTAAAACCAGCTCCATGATATCCTTAATAATTTTAAATTAGCGCAAAGAAACACAAGAATTACCTTTTATTAAGGGCCTATACGTCACATTAGATATCTTTTTTTATGCCAGATAGATCTACGATTGACCACCAACTCCGAACTGGCCGAACATGGATGGATATAAGATGGATAACTTTAAGGCTCTTATATAGTCGTAATATAAATAAATGTTGACGTGATATAGATTATCATATCATGTCAATATTTTACGCTATGTATCATGTCATCGAATTTACTTAAACTCTCTGAACCAGACCAGCGGATGTAGTCCTAATATCGAGTGTTTAAAGGCAAAAAGAAATTATATTTACCGTAGAGCCAAAAAAATAACAACAAACAAAAAAAGAATCATTAAAATCAATTCATAATTGGCGAAGTAATCGGTGAATAAAAATACAAAAAAAACATACAGTCCTGTGAGAGAGTTCTCCTTCTTTTTGGAAGTCGGTAAAAAATTAGAAAACATCACTACTAAGTACTTAGTAATCAATTAGATTGTAAATACATAAAGAGATCCCAAGATTCCGTCTCCAACGTAAGTAACTTGTAATGAACCTAAATATGAGATTCAATGAGATTCTTACCCTTTTCTCAATGAAAAGATGGCCCGCGCCCAGCAGTGGGACAGTTTGTACAAACATGGCTGATAAAAAATAATTAGATTCAAGTAATCTTCAGTCCTTTAAATATGATGAATCATTCCTTCATGCTTTTAAACCAATGGAATAGGAGTGATAGCTACCCATAAAAAAATATAACATATAAAAACCGATTACACTGCTTCTGAGAAGTAAATTAAAAAAGAAAAAAACATGCTTCATTTTTTTTTTACTATAAAAAAAAAGGTGAACATTACGGATTTTCGGATGAATTTCCTCTCAAAATATGCCTCATAATGAAGCATGATAAAGACGTCAGAAGTAGTGCCGTTACTCTGAAGTGCAGGAGTAAATTGGCTATTCAGTCCACAATGCGCTGATCAGCGACCACGGTCCACAGTGAGTGACCACATTGAGCGGTCACAATGAGTGATCACAGTGAGTGATCAGGTGTTTACGCGTGTAATTACACATATTCACGTATTTGACCATTGACTGGTTAAATATAGCTGCCAGATATAATCAGCATTATGTAATGTGGAAGCATCATATGATGATTTTGATGGTTTTCGGGGTCATTGACATTTCCTTGGATTTACATACTAGCTGTGTTCAGTGATTTCAGTTTTTTTTTTTTTTTGTTACTGATCGGCAATCAGTCGCTAGACTATAAGCAGATGATTTGGAGTATTTATGACATCTAAGCGATGAGGCCAGTGCCTCATCTGCCTTATCACCACACATCTTTCCTTTTCAGTCTTTTTGGTGTTGCTGATGGTTTCAAAAGTTGTGCTGCCAAAATGTTGGGATGTGCTGATAGGCGTTCTGCATATTTAATTTTGTATCTTGCAATTTCGGATTGCACTGTTGGCAAAATTTAATTTTTATTAATACATTTTTTTACTCCCAACCTAAAAAAGAGGGTTGTTATAAGTTTGAAATGTGTCTCTGTATATTATTATTAGCTTTCAATTGGATGGACCGATATTGTTTTTTTTTGAAACAAGAAACAATTCAAAATGTTCTTAGCTACTTTTATTAAAATCGAATTGGCCGCTTTTTATATTGAGGGTTTATGCTTATCGAGGGTTATATGCTTTCTAAACTTTATTGATAGTATAATACAGAAAAAAAGTCGGATCTGAGCATTCTTAAGTTTTACAAGAGTGTAGTGGTGTTTTAAAAATTGGATGAATTACAGAATTTGATACTTTATCATACAGATTTCTACAATCTTTATAACTAGATGTATCTGTATAAGGCTTCGAGCATAGATATATTAATTTCTCCTTCAAGATATAAGGCATGTCCTGACAAATTAAGTGATAGTAGGTTTATTCTTATGTTGAATTTGACATGTTTTAAGTTTCGTACTAAAAGTGTTGAGGCTACGCTGTCTGTCATATCTATAACCGGATGTATCTTTTGAATCTAATACGTAGGAAATTGAAATTTTCACTTACTTCAATAATAACTACGTGGCACTATGACAAATTTATCAATAAATAATAATAATAACAAATAATCAGAAATTCCAGTCCCGAATATACCGTCCCGTGTATGTGTATTTTTGTGAAGGAGAACATCGTCAGGAAACCTACATGTCTGAGAGTTCTCAATGATCTTGAAGATGTGTGAAGTCTGCTAACCCGCACTTGGCTAGCGTGGTAGACTATTGCCTTACCCTTCTCACAATGAGAAGATGGCCCGCGCCCAGCAGTGGGACAGTTTGTACAAACAGGGCTGATTAAAAAAAAAAACCTTTTAGAAAGATCTGTCTGTCTGTCCACCACCTCGCATGATGGTAAGCGATGATATGACCGAGGATGGAGCTGGCCGATCTAGAAGATATCTATTCACTCTAGCCTTAAAAATTCCATGTTTCCTGAGAAATATATAGTATATATTTCTCAGGAAACAGAGGTGGCGGCAAAGAATTCCAATCTTGTGCAGTATGCATCAATAACGTTTTCCGATATCGCTGAGTACCTACGGATTGTTTTTAAATGTTCTTTGATTTTGTAAAAAAATCTGACCAAACTCCGGCTAACTGCGTAATTATATAAAAGCAAAGTTTTTACGTTACAACCAAAGGACAAAGCTTTTGTCCATTGCTCAAGTTTTTCATCGGAACTTTTGTCACGAAAATTACACAGTTTAAGTAACGTCTATTGTCTCGAACAAAGTAATAAGTAAAGTTTTTTCAAAAATTATACAAGCGGTTTCGTAAGAGAAAGTTTATGGTGAAGTTCAATAATTATGCAAGTTATGGATGTTATGAAATTAAGTTTTATTTTGTTTTTGTTTTTTATTATGTGGGCATGGTATTGTTATAAGAGAGTACATTTTTTTGTCCCGTTATGAGTTTGCGAAGTTAAGACAAAAGAGGTCGTGTGAGGAGAGAATTACGTTTTATTTTGTTTTGTTTGATCACAAAGAGTATCGTAATTGAAGCATATCAAATGCAAACTTAGTGTTTTATTGTATAATTTCAGTGACATTTTGTTTTATAATTTCGAACATTAACAGGCAAGCTTTACAAAGAAGCCATAACAAAAGCTGGACCAATGATGATGACTTCCAAATAAAAGGGGTATCTCAATTCGACTGTATGTTTTTTTAAGTTTGTTAAGCGATTACTTTATTGGCCGAGAGAGCAAAGCGTCTCTGCATCAACTAGCCAAATTTTCTTTCGTCTGTCAGTTTGTTTGTGAGTTTGTATGTTCGTACTCGTGTACAGGGTACGCCCTGTACACAATTTTGAACCAATTTTGATGAAACTTGGCGTATAGGTTCTATGTTTTTTTTTATTGTCGGCGATTTTTTATAGGAGGGGTGGTTCCCATAAAAACGGGGGAAGTTTATTGTGGCGCTAATTACCAACCGATTTTAATGATATTTGGTAAGTAGATAAAGTATACAATTATTACAACTTGTGGTAAAAATGAACAGAATTAGTCAAGCGGTTGTCGAGATATGACAAACAGCTTGAGATTGCGTGTAACAGTGAGGGCGCGTGGATGTGCTGGATGCATTTCAGCGCTGAATAATTTTCTTGATTTTACGTTTTTTCCATTTATAAAATTATTATTTGTTTTTATAAGAATTTATATTGTTTTTTAATCGCGGGGTGAGAATTTGCAAATAAGCTCTTTCGCGAGGTCTACTGTTCATAAAACTACTACTTATTTAATAGGTTCCATGTGTTACCATCAGTAGTGCTCCCATATAAATTTTACGAAAATCAGTATAGGTATTGCTTTGGTTTTTAACGAAACTGCATATTTTGAAGTTGGTTATTCCAATTTTTCAAATTTTAATTATAGTGTCTATCTAAATGTTTAAATATGGGTGGACATTTCACATAATGTAAAAATTGCAAATAAATGTATTTCTTCGGTGGAACCACATTCGAGAAGGAATTGAGAGTCTTCTCCTTGTATTTAACTAATATATAAAAAAAGTTCCAACAAAGGTTTCCAACATTTAGATTAATTTTTAGATCCTTATTAATCTTGGCGTTTTCTTTTTAACCGACTTCGAAAAAGGAGGAGGTTACAATTCATACCGTTTTTTTTACATACACACGTTTTTTCTACACGAATTACTTACTCTGTCATTCGAGAACCAATTTTTGCGTTTCCTGAATTGATGTATAGAGAAAGCTTCCAAGTTGGTCCCATAATTATTTTGTAAACATCGCTTTATTACTTTTTGAATAATCTCTAAAAATGAAAATATTTTCATTGTATTCCTGAGTACTTACTCAGATTATAGAATCGCAGAGTTCCACCTACATGTTTTTCTTTGCAAGAGTGTCAAATATTAAGGATTGTCGTATAAACATCTGCACATTTTCTAATCTTCGAAGACGAGCATTTGACATTCAATGACAAATCGCATTTTTGACAAAAGAAAAAAAGAGCGAGTGAAGAGAGGTCTCTTTAAGAAGTTTACAATCGTGAAGGATTTAGTAAGTTGCGTTTGAAGTCGGTTTTTTAGTAGAAAAATATATATAAAGTATGTAGTTTACCTATAGGTATAGTAATTTTGTTGTTGTAACTAATACATACATACATAATAATGTATGTACAATCACGCCTGTTTTCTCTTTCAGGGTAGGCTGAGCTTCAAAGACCATGAAGCCGTTTAACGCGCTACTTTTTGACCTTGGTTAAAGAGTTAGATGGAAGGGAGAGAATATTTATTTATTATACAAGTTATACAACACCATTACATATTAGAGGGTTAGAGGGAATACGAGGGTAAGATATATGTATTATTAATATTGGTTGAGTGAGAGAGGATCAGCCTACATAAATGCTAATTTCTCGTAAGTCCTTTAACTGAGTTTTACAGTATGTCCGGGAAGAAAAGCAGCTGGTACGAGTATATTCTATGGTTTTCTTTTTCTCCCAGTCCAGCGTGGAAGAGTTGTAACAAATAATAGTCCTTAAAAAATGCGTGCACACACACACACAATAGACAGGCCTCATGGCTCAGTGTAGTAGTACGACTGCCTCCTAGGCTGTGGGTTCGATCCCCACCAGGGCAAACATTTGTGTAATGAGAATGGATGTTTGTTCCGTATCTGGGTGTTTCTATGATATCATAAGTATGTATGTATTTACAAAAAAAGTGTATTAGTATTCTATCAACCATCTAGTTTCCATAGTACAAGCTTTGCTTAGTTTGGGCTAGATGGTGTTGTGTGAAATGTCCACCAATATTTATTTATTTAATTTAATTAAAGTAATCATTAACATTAACGCTTGGACACACCGATTACCGACACGTCCAAATAAGTACCATAATTAAATTAGCTTCAAAGGGGGGTGCACACATGCGCAACCCTCGCTTGCTCCTCTTACACCGGCAAAGAAACCGCCACTAACACGGGCGCATAAAGCCGGCTTCACACTCATCTCTATACCCCGACTCACACCTGCTTTCAAAGTGCCTTATTACTGCATTTTCGTAGTGTAGCTTATCAAGCTTTGAGGGTAAAAGGCTGGTTTGTAAAAAAAATACATCAAAGGTGGTCGGGAAATGTTTTCAGTCGGGCTTTCGCCTTTTTTCAATGGCAATTACGTGGCGTTGGTGGCGACGCGCGCTCTCGCGCCTTCTGCAATTATGGTGGATGGGATGAGGTAAGGAGCGGGAGTGGAGGTGGCAACACTGCGCTCAGATGGATCATGATGCGTCTCCAACTTTAGCATAAACGTAATTAGCATTGGGGATTAGCAATACAATACATAAATACTATATTGACATCTTAATAAATTAATATAAGTAACATAAGCGGCCTTATAGATAACAGCGATCTCTTCCTGATATCCTCTAAAATCTCAATCTTTAACAGTGAATCGGTAATAATCGGAATAATAAATAAATAAATAAATAAATCGGTTTCATCCATGGAAGTTAAGAAAGTCCTTCTTTTGAAAGTCAGTTTTTTTTAATAAAAGGTGCAGCAAAAGGCAGATGGCTCGCCTGGGCTTGGTTGATAACTTTATAAAACCATAATATATGTACAGAAACCAGCACAAAAATAAAATAAAGAAAGAACTATACCTAGACAGAAATAGCACATCCATTGTGCAAACTAGTTTTCTAACCTCACGTGTTAAAGAGGGTGTCTTAAAACTAAAAATGTATTGATATTAAGCCGAGCCATGCGTTAATTAAGCTTTTCACTCGTTTAATTTTTTACTTAGTTAACCAACGACATTCGGCTAGTACCAATTTATGGTTAAACATTAATTAGCAATAGTTTCATTTTAATCAGTCGAGCGAAGTGGTTTTTTATGAAAACTTCATCATCATCATCATCTCAGAGACAACACGTCTACTACTGATCATAGACACATGATAGATATAAATTTCCAATTTCCGGTTGTCAACTGCGGGTCTAAAACTATAGTGTCGAGCAATTCCTTTAAAAGCAATTCATATTCTGAATTCTTTGCAGATCATTTCCAATTCTGCTTATATTTGTAAAATCACGATGTAAATGAGCAATTTATAATCAATTCAGTTCATCAAATAAATTATATTTTCTTCGAGTGTTGCCACATGAACAAACCGGATCGCCGTATGAACATCTTAAGAATTGCAAAGCAACGATTTTGGACCCGCTGGTCTGCAAACCGCCTCTTCCTGTCACTTGTGGGTGCTAGGACGTCTACCTTATAGCCGATCATTCTACGACAGATAATGAAGAATTAATGCGGCGTTGAGGGCGCTGCTGTCCTTAATTTCTTGATTTTGTTCGACTAGCAACACCAACGAGACGTCAGTTTAAATTTTTCTCGATAGTTATCTTTCCAGGCAGACTCTAAAACTGTATGTTATTGAGGATGTTAGCCAATGATGAAATCTATCTTCATTCCAAATTCCGATCGAATACATTCAGCCGTTTTAGGCCAAAAACGTAACAATCATGCAGACTTCCAAATTTTTCATATTAGTCGCATTATAAATAACAAATATGTTTTTAAATAAAACCGCCAAAAGAGACAATCTCGTTAAAACTGCAGTAACACGTAATTGGAAGGTTGTTAAATCTACAGAGACAGAACTCAAAGACATTTTAATTAATCTCGACACTTCTGAATGCTCTTATCTTACAGCTGGGGTGTATTCTCAACCTTACGCTGAAAGGTATAAGAGCATAAAGGAAGTAGAGCTTGGAAAAGTGACACTGCATGGTGGAGTTCGAACAAAAGACATGGAAGAGGCAAAGGAGCTTCTTACAAAGTTTAGGCGATTACTGACTTACGCCTCAAAGAGAGGGGGCCTTTGGTGAACTATAGACAGATAATGTAGACATTTTTTTACAGTTTTTTTACACCATTTTGGCTAAGATTTTAGTTAGTGTCCTTATCGATCAAATCAATTTCTTCCAGGCAATTGTGACACGGAATAGAGTTATGAACGAAGTTCCTTATTGCACGTTGTATGTACTCGTGTTTTTCAAATGTCTTGGTGTAACTTGACATGCTACGTTTAATTTACATCTAGCATGTCAAATTACACCAAGACGTTATATGGTCTTATTATAAATAAACAGACGTATTAAATTGTAAGACTTGAGATCAGAGTGCTGGGCCACCAAAGGGGAGAATAAAAGGAAATTCAGCGATATCGGTCCAGGTTCTTGATACGTACTGCACAGGAATGGAATTATTAGTCACCATCTCTGTTTCCTGAGACAAAACATCTCTTACTTAGCATCAGTTTTCATGTCTAGAGTGAATAGATATCTTCTAGATCGACGAGCTCCATCCTCCGCCACACCGTCGCTTAACATCGGGCGATCTGGTGGTCAATCGTAGATCTATAATGTATATAAAAAAAAGATCTTATATTTTCATTTTCATAATTTTTTTCTTCTATGATAGCCTTGCACTTGACCGCCACTAACTCCGTTTAGTGGCATTGCGGTTTAGATGAAGAACACTTACTCAGACGACGTCAAATATTTATTATGCTATTCATCATCTCAGCCATAAGAAGTCCACTGCTGGACATAGGCCTCCCCCATGGATTTCCAAAAAGACCGATTGGAAGCGGCTTGCATCCAGCGTCTTCCCGCCACTTGTATGAGGTCATCTGTCCATCTCGTGGCTGGTCTTCCTACGCTGCGCTTGCCGGTACGTGGTCTCCACTCGAGAACCTTTCGGCCCCATCGGCCATCAGTTCTACGTGCTATGTGCCCTGCCCACTGCCACTTCAACTTGCTAATCCGCTGTGCTATATCGTGGACTCCTGTACGTCTACGTATCTCTTCATTTCTGATTCGATCTCGTAGAGAGACTCCGAGCATAGCCCTCTCCATAGCTCGTTGCGCGACCTTGAGCTTCCTTATAAGGCCCATAGTTAGGGACCACGTTTCAGTGCCGTATGTCATCACTGGTAACACACACTGGTTGTAAACTTTCGACTTGAGGGACTGGGGTATATTGGACGAGAAGACGCTTTTAAGTTTCCCGAACGCTGCCCAGCCGAGTTGGATACGACGATTGACCTCCCTCGCAAAGTTGGACCTGCCTAATCGGACCGTTTGTCCTAGGTAGACGTATTCGTCAACAACTTCAAGAGTGGAGTTCCCCACAGATTGGGGTGGGCACTACATGGGCGTTCGACATAACCTTCGTTTTGTCCATGTTCATTTTGAGGCCCACCCGTTGGGAAACTCTATTGAGGTCTTCGAGCATCGTATCGTAGGTATTATGCTATTAGCATGAATTTTTTAATATACCCAAAGTAAACTGTTTAGCCGGTAGTATCATCTCAATTCCCAAAAACCCTTCAGTACCCTGACAGAACAATAAATAATAGGAGCATAATTCATCAATGAATCCAATTACGTACCAACCTTACTACGACCAGCTACCAAACTTCTGAGTCTTTCAGGTCATTTAGCACATGTAAGTCTTTCCATGAATCCTCAAACGAATCTCGCCCTTAAAGCCAACGTATAAGGGTTGGCAACTCCAAAATTCAACCTCTAACCGATTATTTAACTTAGGTTCATAGGACGGAGATCGTTGACTCCTTACAAAGGTCAAACAACCTGCAAGTTGAGAGGAAGCCTGTGAAGTAGCTCAATCATTTAATTATTGTTGATATTAATGTCTTATTGTTAATAGGAGCACTTAGAAGGATAATGTGTTAAATAATCAAGTCTCGGGGCGAATGTACGATTACGTGGTCAGTGCTGAGGGTCGAAAGTTGAATGCTTGTGTTGACCTTAATTCATGCGAATTGTCAGAGAAGCTAGGACCTGTGTGATAGGGGCTCAAAGCAAGCGGCTATCTCTCTCGCGCATCACAACATTTTTAAACTTATAAAATCACTGAATAGGTATATTAGAAAAGTGGAACATTATTTTGTTTATTTAGTAGTGTAGTGAAAAAAAACATATATTTTGATACTCTTCAGCCAAGTTAAAAGATATCGAAGAAAATCATTTTTTTTAATCTTTGTCTTATCTAAACAAAACCATCTCTCACTTTTGTAATAAAACACTCAGTAATTTTATATTTTTTAAAATGTTGTTATGCGCGAAAGAGATAGCTGCGCGCTTTGAGGCCCACTTTATGTTGTTTATCTCCTTTAGACGATGTCTATACTAAACCATATAGATGGCGATTATTAGCTGTGCCAAAAGCGCAATTAAAAAAAATGTTATATCACATTTTTCTACTGAATATAACTTGACCACCAACTCGCCTGACGGTGAGCGACGGTCATGTCTGTATTTTTTCAACATTCCCTTTATCATAATCACCACTACATGCACAAGAAATTCCTACAGAGACCTACCCCATGGATTTCAAAAAGATCAGCTATGCGCGGTCTGAGCCTGCAGTCAGTTCTTCTTGCCACCTGTATGAGATCGTATGTAAGTCTACCTTCACGCTGGTCTTCCTACGCTTGTCTGTACGTGTCTCTACTCGAAAACTTTTCATCCCCATCTACCATCAGTTCTACGTTCTAATGCTCTGCCCATTGCCACTTCAACTTGCACATCCACTGTCCTACAGCGTCCCTATAAATCTTGTAATTTCTGATTCGATCTCATGAACAGTCTCCGAGCCTTCCCATTCCAAATTCAACTTAGCATCAGCGTCAAGTCCGGTTTCAAGCTTCCTCTCCTCAAGCATTCCTTAAAACAAGAACACACATTATCCCTCGCTTTGTTCTATAATGTCGGTATAACTAAATGTGTGAGAGGACAAAAAAATGCTACCGAACAATAGTTTTAACACTTCTCATTGTAGAACGGATGCAGGTCGACACACCTCCGCATTGTGACCGCGCGTACATTTTAAATACAAAGTATTCCGCCCACGATACTCTAATTATTAAAATACCTGTTCCGGCTACTTTGTAAGGGTGACCACGAACCACGAAGGACTATAATCATTATTTAATTGTATAAAACCATAGCTACATACATACACCTAAAACATTACCCTCTTCTTGGACAGTCAATTAAAAAGTAGCACTTTAACACTTTTCTAAAAATATGAAAAGAAAAACCGTCCGTCGCAGACACTCGTGCAAAAACCCGAGTTGAGTTCCATGGCGACAGCTGCGCACGCGTTCCAATCTTTTGTTCGAGGGCTTTGTCTCAACGGGGCATGACCACGACCAATCTCGCCAATGCTTTGTGGAGGCCTGAAAATATTGCGCGGCTTAGGAGAAATGGTATTCGTTGTTTCTTTATTTTATGGGAAAATAACAAGTTTTACTGCTTTTTTTGCTATTATTGGACAGAGTTTTTACCATAGTGTATTGTTACACAGTACAGTGTTGACGGCTTAAGTGACTTTTATTTGAAATACATCTACGCTTGACTACCAAGTACCAACTCGCTTGATGGTAAGTGACGGTGTGGCTGAGGACGAAACACGTCTATTTAGAAAATATCACTACTATCCACTCTAGCCTTGATAAAAATTCCAAGATTGTAGCTCTGAGGAAACGAATGGTAGGTGGCTTTTGTGCAGTATGTATCAGAAATGTGGTAAATAAAACCTCAATAGTTGAGTATGAATTTTGGACATTTGAATGAGAAATTAATGATAATGTTCCGACTCTCTGGGAATGGAATGGAATGGTGGAATATGGTCACGAAGCTCTTGCGCATATTTGCCGAAATGGATCCGATAGAACGTTATCAGAAAAAAGACGCCAAATTCAAACGGGATTACGGCCATTAGGAATGAATGCACTCCAATCGAAGAGCAAAGATCGGGGGTTCCTGATGGAAAACATTGCCTTGCAAGGCCTAGAAAATGCTGGTGTGAGGATCTTGACTCGTTCTGAATTTCGTGCCGAAGTTGTATTCGAAAAAGCTCGCCGAAATGTATTCGATAAAAAACCGATTAGCTATCGAATTTGCGACGGTGCTCCAGATTTTGGAGCTTAACCCAAATAAGAGAATAGTTACAAGTGAGCCTCTTAGCACGTTTCTCAATGTATCCCAACGCCTTGAGCTGGTACCTGGCCGATCCGATCTTTATCTGTGATCGAGAAATCGTTTTTAGTGGATCATTATCGTCTCAGCCACAACAAGTCCACTGCTGGACATAAGCATCCCCTATGGATTTCCAAAAAGACCGATTGCAAGCGGCTTGCTTGTTTTGACCCCATTGTCCATCAGTTCTGCATGCTTATCTTAGTGGCTATCTAAACTTAGGTAATAAAAAAGGTAAAGTAAAAAAATATTGCATACATATTACATAATTATGCAATCACGTTTTCCACTTGTACACGTTCCTAACCCGTGTATACTTTAAAATTTTCATGTATTATTATTTTAACTAACTTCCAAAAAGAAGGAGGTTCTCAATTCGAATGTATATTTTTTTGTATGTTTGTTACGCAATTAAGTACTCCGCCAATTATGAATTAAGTATGTTTATAATTCTTTTTTTATTTAGTGGTTATACCACAGAAGACGTCCCATTTTAATTTTATCAATATCGGTTCAGTACTTTGGTTCTTAAAACAAACTGGAGAAAATATGTCGTTAAACGAAATTACGTACTTTGAAGTCGATTTTTTACAGTTTCTTAAACTACAATTATCTTAAGTGTATTTCTAAAATATGTTTGGGATATGGTAGCCCTGTCGGCAAGCCTAATGTCGCCCGGATACAATGTAACATTGTCTTGAACACTAAACTCCTGCTCAATAGTTCTATTCTGGCGTTGAATAATTGGTTCCCGCTACCGTTGATATGGCAACACAGCGCCGCCGAGTGTTGCTATTCAACACAACACATTACTATTTTTTTCAATTTTTTTTACTATGTGAACTGAACAAAATTGTTATCTTACTACTATTATAGGTACCCTAATTAGTAAATACAAATACCGCGAACTGCGGTTTACAACCGCCCCCAATAACAACTAACTACTTTTTGGGGGGAGGAGAAAGCCCATGTGATATTACAAGATATAAACTTTTTTCCATACCATTTATTCGTTTTAACGTGAATAATTCATTAAAAGTATTTTAAAATCCTGAAATATCGAATTAAAAAATTCAAAATACGCAATTTCGTTTACTTGGCTGATATATTGCATTTTATCCAGTAAATTGGTTTAAAAACAATCTACTAATTTTGATGAAAATTCTATCAATCAAACGGTTGTTCCCTTTAATTAGAAATAATACAAGTTTAGTGAAATAAAACTGAGCGACATGAGTTTTCCGACTTCCATCAAGGCTTCAGCGTTTTACTTGATATTTGATTCTGCCAATCGAGTATTGAAAGTTATTATATAGATTACGTGACTAGAATAAAGACCTATTACATCACAAGTAAAAGACAAAAACAGTGGCAAAAAGGTTCACCTACAAACTCATTTATCATCATAAAGCAATCGTCAGCTTCACAGCCCAGAGAAAAAAAAACAATTAAAAAAATTAAAAGTGTTGCATGATTTGCGTTCTACTTTGAATCGGCGCGGGCGCCGACCCACCGATACTATTCTGTTCTATTGTTTTCAAATCGGTAAGAGATCCGCCACTGAATGCGTCGAGGAAAAAATGTGCAGAAATATAGGTTAACAAGCAGGCTCTAGCATATTGATGTTAATATACGTGGAAAACAGTTTTTTTTTATGTAAACGATTGACAAGACAAGGACGATGACAATTGTCTGCAGCGTCACGATTGCGTCTAACAAGTAATTACCACAAGATCATTTCAATGGTTCGAAACCCTAATTGGCATTACACTGTGCTTATCTATCTGGTCTTAAATCTTTTCAACCCAAAAAATTATTTCAAAACATTGTCATCGAAGAAAGAAGAAAACGATAGTAGCTAAATTTCTATACATATATATATATATATAAATAGAAATTTAGTAAATCAATTTGTAGAACTAACCTACAAAAAATACAGTTGTCAGTTACACTATTAGAATCGTAACTTAACTACCGTAACGTAGTGTAGAACTTTCAAGTATTCATAAGAAAACTTCTCTGCAATTTTTCTACTCGATGCAGGAACACACCGCATTAATTACATGTAATTGAATTTCGAATTGGAACGATGACATTTGAATTTTGGCGGGATCCGCTCACGCGGTAGTGATGTGCCACAAAGAGGCCGATTGCCCGATGCGGACCGCCCGCGGTCCCGCATAATACTACATTAGAATCGACCGACAACATCTAACAGTGAACTGTGGGTAATGAGAATTATCCGAATTGCTTCTGTTGTATCGGCAGTCTTGAGACTGATAGCCGCTTTTATTGAAGCCGTGAATAGCTCTTTGTAGCGCCCCTCTACACTGAAATCATTTCACATTGTGTTCCCTTTTATGAAGAGGAAAATAGTAATCAGTTAGTTTATTAGGTGCGTTACTTGCAAATTTCAAGTTTCATTATTTGGACGTACGCGTGGAAGTTATGAACAAAATCGTGGGTTTAGAGTGGTGCTGTATTACAAGTGGGTTAGGATCACGGCAGGGGAGAATAAAGCTGTTATTAGCATCATAATTAGCGGAAAACAGCGTACTGTGTGCGTTTATCTTTGTTTGCAATAATCTCAATTGATTTTCAATCTTAAACTATTGAGTTTAAAGCTTAAATTTGTTTGTGTTCCCAGGTTCTTGACAATATGAGGATTGTCTCGCGTCGCTGCGCCCGGCCCTAGTGATACGCGCCACGTGGGACGCCCTGCCGGGACGCTGATTGTCGGCGAGTGTCGCTTCACGCCGGTTGGACAGCACTAGCTTCCAAATTTGAAATTTGAATCTAAGAGTTGAATCTGAAATTTGAATCTAATGAAGACGAGTTCATCAGCTATCAAATATGTATGTGAGACTCATATCTTAAAGATGTTCTTCTAAATGATATATTTCGGCATCGCAACTAATGAGTGGTAAAATTTATTGACCAAACGAGCAAAGTAAGCTACGGTATTTGCGACAACTGATATTATTTTCTATCTTCTGTCCGGATGTTTGCTTGTTTGTATATCTTGGTACTCGCGGACAGATTGTATTTTTCAACTAAACCTGGACTTGGTACTCGCGGACAGATTGTATTTTTCAACTAAACCTGGACGAAACTGGTTCTACAAATAGGTCAGTAAGTTTATTATCATTATCATTAGCGGTGTTTGATTTGGAAGTGGTGAGGAGTATTTCCCTAAACATTTATAGTAAAAAAAAACGACTTAAAAATACGCAATTCATTTGTTTGGATGATATTTTTTAGTTATTTTATTATAAAGACCAAAGTACTGAAAAGATTTTGATAAAAATTTAAAATTTAATTAACCTCTACCAATTAATAAAGAATCATCAGAAACAAAAAATAATTTGCGGTGCAATCGCTGAACAAACATACGAAAAAAAAACAGTCGAATTGAGAACCTCCTTTCTTTTTGGAAGTCTCTTAAAATGGTGAAGTTTGCTGCAGCGCCATCTACTGGCTGATTCTGAGGATATTTGGGAGACATCTTCGGTAGTTATTGGCTGAGGATAATGATGATGAGGTACTTTCATCAAAGTCAAAATAGTATCTAAAATATCAAGACATAATTGTGATGTTGATTTATAGAAGTATTTATTTCGTTTATACAACACTACATTATTATTATTTTTTAATGTCATAAAAAGACTTACAATTATTATATAAATTTTAATTAAAAAGTCTCGTCTATACCTAATCAGTGTTATCATTTATGGCTGTTAGTCCCATGATCTGAAGCTGAACGTCTCCATCAATTAATATTTAGCCAACTATTTAGCGAGAAAATTAAATACTAAATTAATTTAAAACAAAAAATAAATGCGAACGAACTATTTCCACGATAACATAATAACTAATATAAAACATTCTTATCGTACAAATGAATCCTTCAAATGAATAAGGTTGTAATCGGCGTGAAATTACACAATTAACTGTTTTAATTATTGTGGAATATTTGTGAACAATGCAACGGTTGCGGCGGAAACACGCAAGTCATTCAGTGGGACTGAGTAAAAAAACTACAGACTTTCTGGATATAGGCATATATCCAGAAAGTCTGTAGTTTTTTTTATAAATAAATAATTGTGGACATTTCACACAATACCATCTAGCCCAAACTAAGCAAAGCTTGTACTATGGAACTAGATGGCTGACACAACAATCGGTTAAGCCGCTTAGTTGTGAAAATAATTTAAACTTGTTATTACCTAACAAACAGACAGAGAGACAAACAGTTTTATAATAGTAATAAGGCTAAAGGACAAGTATATATACATATATATATATATATATATGTATGTATGTGTGTGATAAATCCGATAAAATTGTTTAATTTTAGTAAGTCACTTAGCAGTAGCAGTCCAACATAGCGAGCAATTCATCCTATGTCCTAAGTTTGAATAAACTACATCTCTCCTAGTCTTAGCTTACGATTAATAGATCTGTTGAAATCGTCTAACATACGTATTCCAAATTCAAACGTGGCATGGACAAGTCCCTGTGTATACGCCTATCTTGAAAACATTGTGGCATTGCCGCGGGGCACTGCCGGTTGAAAGACGACGTCCGAATGCAGAACGAAGGGATGGACTTATGCAATGCTTGCTAGCCAAGACAGCCAATTATAAAATCGATATTAAAGCAAATGTAATGTATTAATGTCACACTACAATATTATAAAGGCAAAAGTTTGTGAGTGTCTTTGTACGTTTGTTACTCGTACTTCTTCACGCTCAGACTGTGCAGCTAGTTATATTATATTTATTTAAATACCCAGGTAATATATATCGAAAGGGATCAAAATATACAGATCTATTATAACTTTTCTTCGACTAAACAGAAAATAATAATCAAATGTGATAAATAAATAACTAACATTTTGAAAGTAGGCTACATTTAATTTTCATCACCATAATCATCATCATCACTGTTATTTATCACCACGCTTGTGGGCTTTGATATCTGATTGTTTTTAACTTTCATACATAAAAATCATTTTTATGTTATAACTAGCTGTGCCTGACGGTATCACTAGCGTAGTGGTGAAAAACGGTGATGATGAAGATGATGATAGAATATAGCCTATACCCTATGCCCCTCTCGAGGTCCTGTCAGGTCTCTCCAGGTCCAAATTTCATAACGACTGGTTCAGTCGCTTTATCCGTGAAGAGCCAACAACCAGAAGAGAGACAGACGAAAAAAAAGGATTTTTCGAGAAAAAAAGGAGAATTTTTGTGGAAAATTTGTGATGTGACCTTCTAGCGTTATTTTATATCTTCAAAATATTGTAATCAGCAAGCGAGACGGATGATTTCGACCTATATACTCTTAAAAGCTTGTTTCGACCTCCTCAACCTCGTTTATCCGTCGCGATAGACACCGCGACGAAATTAATATAAATAAATATAAATATAAATAATAATTTATATTTTCATCTAAATAAATCTAATATTATAAATAACGTTATTATTAATATAAACATAGCACATCTTGCATGACTCCATCCTACACACCGCCACATACAAACATCGAAACCTAATTTCCTGTCTCAGATAGCGAACGCTCTGAGCCTAAAGACAAATACGAACCTGCACCACTATTATAGGACCTACCCTCCTCCCCTTTCTCCCCTTAATACTGCCTCTAAAGGGGTGAGAGACACATACCGATGGGTCTTGTTAAAACGGTCACCGTTCTAAACAGTTCTAGAGTTATGGTGGAAAGGTGGAAAACTAGGTATAGGATGTATATTGGTAACAGTATCACCTACGTAAGTTATTAGTGCCTACAGTAGTTATTGTAGGCAATTTTTACCGACTTCAAAAAAAGAAGGAGGTTCTCAATTCGACTGTATGTTTTTTAATGTTTATTCAGCGATAACTCCGCCAGTTATGAATTGTTTTGATGTTTTTTCGTGATTCTTTTTGTTTAATAGGTAAATACCTCAGAGGTGGTCCCATATACATTTTATCAAAATCGGTTCAGTATTTTTGTTTTTATAACAAAATAACTGAAAAAATATCGTCCAACTAAACGAATAGCGTATTTTGATGTTAATTTTTTCGGTGTTTTTAAACCATAATTATCTATAATTTTATATGCTTTAAAATGTCGTGATGCGCGAGAGAGATAGTTGCACGCTTTGATCACAGCTTGGAGAAAATAAACTGTACATTGAACAAGAAATAGAAGAATGCCAAGTTTCTGATCTGCAGCTTGATTAGAACTCGAAAGCTTAAAGTTTAAAACTTAAACTCAAAGTATTTATTCTCAGTTCGTGGAACGTATTGGTCTCGGTCCATTTGCAGGTAGGTATTGCTAAACTAAACTTCGACTTACTTTCAGAAACCTTACAGCATCGTGTCGTGGGCCCCACATTTACACCTTACGATTTTCAGATTTTTCTCTAGGTTCGTTCTTGATCGACTTGCTCTATCCTCGACAACACTAGCTTACCATCAGCCGAGTTGGTGGTCAAACGTAGATTTAATTTACGAAAAAATGGTTGTCGGTTTACAGACGATAATTTTACGTAATAACGATGCGTCACAAGCCGAAAGCCGATCGTGCCTCTCTATCGCTTGTTCCGCGCTCTCGCTTGACTCGGCTCAGGCGGAACGTGACAGCTTTTTCGTGCGTGCAGCCGGCGTTCATCGATTTATAAGACGTTATCACGTCAATAAAACATAGCGTACATAATAAGATATAAGTTTGTGGCAGATGTAGAACATCTGACCTTATGGTTCGATGTCGAGAATTTATTGTTGCTTTAATATATTGTCAAGTTTTACTGCTTATCCAGCTAACCTGAAAAGGTTAGAAGAATCTGATAAAATAATATTAGGAAACCCAAAAGCCCCCGTCAAGAAAAAAGAACTGAACCGATTTAGATGTAACATAGCTAAGACTCTCGATAAAATCCTCTTTCAAACAAAAAACTAGATCAAAATTGGTCCATCCGTTTGAGAACTACGTTGGCATAGACAGACACACAGATACACACGTAAATTTATAACATCTCAATTCTAGGTCGAGGATTAAAAATTACTTAGCTAAAAACTCGTTTCGGATTCAAGTTTAGTCGTTATATGTAAAACTTGCCTTAAAAACTTTTTTCCCGATGGTTTGCGAAACTCGTTACCTGTTTTAAGGAATAATTACAGAAAAAAAAACCCGAGTTAACGTTTTGCAACTTTTTTTAAGTTTTTAGTAAGGACTTGTTCGCTTAGTTTCGATTTACGTACTTATTTCCCAGTTGCGATGTTTTTAAGTCTTCGCATTTTTTTTTCGTAGCGAAAAACATGTAGGTATATGAATGTTGTAAGTAGAACTTTTAATAATATAAGGTTTCATTGTTGTGATAAAGTTGGGGTAGTTATAATTTTAACGCACAGAGTTTGGGTTCAAATTTTCGAATCTGAAGAGAGAACAAAATACGAAATAACTTCTTTCTTATTTTTTTGTATTGGACCCCGCGATTAGCGATTTGCCAGTGTCAAGTATTAATATATTTGCTAGTTTCTTTGAAAAATACAAGTTATATAAAGTTCTAATCACAGTCTGAGTCACGTAAACAGTCATTTCTAAATGTAAGTCTTGCCTCAGTAAAGCGACTTTACTAGAAGCTTCTATGGAGTTTTACCGACAACGTAAAATCACATGTTTCACACCTTTATTTCACTTGCCCATACTCATACACTTGATGGAACACTTAATTAATAAAACACCACCATTTTTATAGCATTAATGTTCAAAATAACACAAGTTTAGGAAAATAAAACAAAGCAACAACATGTTACTAACACGTTCCCGCCAAAACTCAAATACGAAATAACACTCAGAGGTACAAAGATACTGTGTTATGTTATAATTATAACCTCAGTAATTGGCGCGTCGACCGGGTGGACGATGGGGCCGAAAGTTTCTCTTCAAAAAGCACGAAAAAATTAACTCAGCTACTACGCTCGAACTTTAAAAAAAGTTAATAACTGAAACAAAATTTGCAATTATGTTTTAAAAGCTGCTAAACCAATTTTGGTAAAACTATCAAAGTTGAAAGTTTTTATACGCTTATAAAACTCTTGGTCATATACATAGGTTTCTTTACGATGTTTTCCTTCACCGTTTGAAGTTGGCGGCAATCAACAATACGCACATAACTTCGAAAAGATAGAGATACGTGCCGTGGGATTCGAACCCAGGACCTGCGGATCGTAAGTCAGACGGTCTCCCGACTAGGCTGCCGAGAGCTTCAAGCCGTTTACACTACAAAAAAGTAGTATGTTACAACATACATACAGCCAAAATACATCACCTTTCATGTTTAGTTCATTAAGTTCTACTATGTATTTTTTTTTTTTTGCAAAAAGATATATTTCTCACGGGGTCTATCTTATTTGTGTCTTATCAAATATGCATTAGCCAAAAAAAACTTGACACGGGTCTGTATTTGATTGACGTAGACATCTTCTATTCAGCAGAACTGTTGGAAACAATGTCGGAGTTCAGAGTTCTTTGCGAAACTATTGTGTGTCATGACCTTCTTTGTACATATGTCACATAAAAAAAGTTTGTTTGTTGGAGTCTTTGTGATTTGCCTTTTGTTGAATTTGACCAGGACCATACATGAAGATGTTAGAATAGCTTTTGAGGGTAAGATAAAAATATATAAAGAAAGTAACAGAAAAACATACATATGTAGGTACCTACATGGAATTTAAAATGTTAGTGCGGATCCAAATATTTTGTCAATTCAAATTCATCCCTGCCATTTTACTTATCACTGCTCCTATGTCACGTGATAACATGATAACAATGTCATTGGTTAGTGTAGTGATATGGTAGGTGCCATTTGGATTTCGCTGTTCATTCGAATTCAGTAAAGTTCAAACTTTATTCCTGAAAATATTATAATATTTATAGCTAACACTAAAAAACCGGCCAAGTGCGAGTCGGACTCACGCACGAAGGGTCCGTACCATTATCTATAAAAACGGAAAAAAACATGGGAGGGCTCCCATACAACAGACATGTTTTTTTTTATATTTAAGGGGGCCCCTAAATATTAATTTTATTTTAATTTAATTATTTATTTTTAAATTGTATAATATAACTCAATATGCTGTTATCAATATCGAGCAAAAACGAGAAAAAAATACGTTTGTTGTATGGGGGCCCCCTTAAATATTTATATTATTCTGTATTTGTTGTTATATCGGCAACAGAAATACATCATCTGTGAAAATGTCAACTGTCTAACTATCACGGTTCATGAGATACAGCCTGGTGACAGACGGACGGACGGACGGACGGACAGACAGCGGAGTAATAGGGTCCCGTTTTTACCCCTGGTTACAATCAATATTTTTAATACATGCATATACCCGCAACCCGCACTTGGCCAGCGTGGCAGACTATGGCCTAATCCATGAGAAGATGGCCCGTTCCCAGCAGTGGGACAGTTTGTACAAACAGGGCTGATAAAATATACCTTAAAATGTATGACAAAGGGCATTGATCACTAAAAAGCAAAAACTAGTATAAAACTGGTGATTTTATCGCTATAAAAGCGATTTCTACCGGACATTCTTTGAATATACACAAATCAAGAATAATCAGGGATATGGACAGTACTACACCATAATGGATTGTTTTGTAAATTACGTAGCAAAATTCCCTGACTATAAGACTCACTCCTGCTCATTTCATAGAAGTTAGGTCCCATAAATCACGA
The DNA here is from genome assembly GCA_947563715.1 of Lycia hirtaria. Lineage (NCBI taxonomy): Eukaryota > Metazoa > Arthropoda > Insecta > Lepidoptera > Geometridae > Lycia > Lycia hirtaria. The sequence goes on from OX387379.1 coordinate 44,282,520, forward strand.
AACATGAAAGCAATCCTTCCGTTCCTCAATTAACATAAGAAGGCAGATGCACAACTGACCGAAGACCCTGGGAACCATCTAGGCCATAAATAATGTTCGTTATCACACACTTATTAAATCATTTCTCTCCATAAATCTGGGACAACAGGAGTGACCCACTCTCAAACTGACATTAGGCCGTGTACGCACTCCCTTTAAATATATATTATGAGCTAATAATGTATACCACAAAGTGCTTTGCATATAAATCTCCTAATTACGCGCATTGAGAGTGCACTAATCTCGACTAGGCCATTCTTTCATTTGCATAGAACGCTTTTTGGTGACAATTGTCGTTTGATTTAGGGGACCGGAATTTGGAGCGACCCGCGATACGGATGGAGTTGGGATACGATGTACAATGGGGTCAAAAGTATACTTTTTTATCTGGTTAATTTTATTTTCACAAACAACTAAGCTTGTGATAGTACTGAATCAAATAAATTGACCATATCAAAATCAAATTCATAAACTGCCCACTGCTGGGCGCACGACATGTTCTCATTGTGAGTAGGGAAAGGCCATAGTCTGCCACGCTGGCCAAGTGCGGGTTGGCAGACTCCTCACATCTTCAAGAACATTGATAACTAACTCTCAAACATGTAATTTATTTTAATTTTCATGTCAGTTTGTAAACAATAATAGCTGACTAGGATTTCCTATATGTACTTGTCGGAAATTCCATAAAACAAATAGGAAGAGTCAAACCGCGAACAGATAATATATTTAAATTCATTATTTGAAAAGCTTTGCTTTCGTAATCGCGATCTTCGTCAAATTACTTACGTCAAAACATCGGTTCTTGGTCTTTTGACCTAAATAACTAAGCTCTCAGTAACTATAAATTAAAAACTGAACCAACCTGACTTCAAAATAGTAATTAATTTACTTGAATGACATTTTTTTAGTTATTTTGTTATAAAAACCAAAGTAATGAAGTGATTTTAATATAATTTATACGGGACTGACTCTAAAGTATGACCTATCAAACAAAAAAATATCATGAAAATCAATTAATTATTGGCGAAGTAATTGCGTAACAAACATGCAAAAAACTATTATAATCGAATTGAGAACCTTTTCTTTTTAGAAGTTGGTTAAAAAAGCTCATATACTTAGTCTCCGAGTGTCAAGACACCTCACTCGTGGCCCGCAATAAAATGGATTAGCGCGATTGTCCCCATTCCATTGTCCCGGACAATCGTGTGTCCTCGGCTTTACTCACGATTTTATTAAACGTAAATTAACATATTATTACAGAGCAACAACGTTTTGTACTCGCGTAAGGGCCATGGCACACAGAACATTTAGTATACGTGTTAAAAAGAGTGGAGCTAACACGTCCCGTGTAGTATGACGCTACGTTCGATTGCTGCATAGAATTCGCACGTTTTAGGGATTAGTTATGTTTTCGCTCACATGTTGAAGATTGTCTGTCCATCCAACTGTCAAAGAAGAAAAGTAAAAATTTTGGCATACCACATAAATATATGTATGTACTTTTTTACATTAACTCTTTTAGCTTAAACGGCTTGATTGATTTTTTTGTACGAAATACAAGCAATGGCTAATTAGATCAGTTCAATTTAGTTATAACAAAATATTGGCGCCAACCTTTAAACATAAATATCTGAATCTGAATCACAATCTGAACGAACACACCACAAATTACTGAATATAAAAGTGTCATGTGTGCTGACCCTTAAAGTAGTTGTCCCAAAATTTATTTGTATAAACAAGTAGTACGTGAGATAGAATAAAAAATAAAGCCATTGTATTAAACTATCGCGCCATCTTGTACAATAAAGGGTTAACTAACGAAGTATTGTGCGGCAGATGAGTTATATTATAGCAATTTTTTACTTAGTGAACTAGATTAACCGTTGATGCGCTTGCACACAATCTTGTCTTGAGTTAGACGAGGACTGTATATTCAATTAGTGAACGTATTGTTTGTTGTATGAGTATCTTTTTCAGATACTGGTATATCTATGTGTTGGTAACGTAGACAAAAGTTCGTTATGCATTTAACACTGTTTAAGTGTTTAACCGACTCACATAACACGATGGTAATAGACAACAAATGTTTAAGAGAAACTTAAGGATTATGAGGTATATGTAAAAGCAATGAGTCTCTGATCAGTTCCATGCAGTGTCAGATTTGGACAATAATAATATATTTATCTAAAAATAACGCTTTTCGTGACCTACAACGAACTTTTTCGTAATAAACAAGTGATTTTACTATAATTATTCTAAATAATGCGCATTCATAATCTTTTACAGCGATTGTACGCATACTTTCTCACAAAAACGTATCAAGCGTAACGTATTCGTAAGTTAGACTGCGAAAACTGTTTTCCTGCAGTCGGGTATTTTGATTTTCTTTTAATATAGATACTTGTTAAACATAGAAAACAATTGAGTAGGGATATTAGAAAAGTGAGAAACCAATTTGTTTACTATGATTGAAGAAATATAAAAAACAAGTCTTTTGTTACATCTTTTAAATTGGCTGAAAAGTAGGAAGTTATGTTTTTTACTCCGTGGCCAGTACCTACAAGTGATTTCTGAATAAAACTTATTTTAAAATATTTCTCCTATTTAAATAAACAAATTCGTTTTTCAATTTTCTAATATCTCTAACTAATTATTTTATATGTTAAAAAGATTGTAATGCGCGAGAGAGATAGCTGTGCGCGTTGATTGTATAGCTCACTACAATAATAACAAACAATTCCAACCGGCAAATTTACAAGTACCCTCAATCTCAATATGCCGGTTTATTCGCCGGCTCTGTGCATCGCCGGACAATTAAATCAACTATAAAATGAACCAGGACACTTTAGAGCTCGGATTATTCGCTTCGTAGAGGGGGTGGCTCACGCTGCCTACAGCCAAAGGGATCACTGACTGGACTCACAGCTCAGGTGGTAGGATGCTTGCCTTCTAAGCTGTAAGTCGTTGGTTCGACCCCCATCCAGGACAAATACTTGTGTTTTAAGCATGGAAGCTTGTTGTGTCTAGGTGTTTCAATGTATCATAAGTATATATATAAATAAAACGTATGTAAACATTATATCAGCTAAGTAGAACAAATTTAGCTTAATTTGGGGCTAGAGATAAGTAGAGCTGTTTGAACATGTCCACCAATATTTATATTTATAGATAAACTCTTTATTGTATTAATTACAGAGGACTTGAAATAAATTTGTACCTACAACAACAGGCGGCCTTATACCTTAAATCAATCTCTTCCAGGCAACCATGGGATGGAAATAGGATATATTGTATTTGTTTATAACTAATTATAAGGCTAAACTGCTAAACTGTGGAACGCTTCGGCCGGTACTTGTGAGGTAAAGTAAAGATTATTTTCTCAAAACAATATTATACAATTATAGTGGGTCCCAAACTCGGCTAAGTCGGTGTCTTGGAAACCCTGTGGCAGAAATACCTAATAACTAATTCGTACTCGCTGCAGATATTAAATGCCTGTCTTTGCTTTACAATTATAATGAAAATCAATTTAAAAGCTTGATAAATTAATCAAAAAACTAAACAATATTATTGAGAAATTAATAAACATATTTATAGTTATATAAGATAAGTTTAGTACCAGATTCATAAAAAAAAACAGTAAACTAAAAGATAATATGTCATATGTATATATGTCAAAAAGTGTAGAAAATAATCGGTCTGACAAGAATATTATAATCTTCTAAATTTATAATAAAACATAGAGCTATTTTGTAAAAGATATCGACATATTTGTAATTACAGATTGTCATCTAGGCCTTCATTTTGGATAGCAAGACCTTGGGATGACTTTAAAATAGACACTAGAGCTGGCCACTCAGTTAAATGAAGAGAAAGAGTGTTCCAACCCCTGTAATCCCAGCCACCCCTGTGACGAGGCTCGAACCATATTGTTTGTGTAGCCATAGTTTAACTTACCATTAATAATGGATGCAACTGTCTCTTCCCCTTTTATTTACAACCATTCGGGAACTCGCCGAGGGATGGTATCTGTGAATAAACACTAACATTGAACAGTATCGGCTATTTGTACGGTTTGATCGAATTTCAGATTATTGACATTTTGTCTCGATGTCGCCAAGTATTGTCACAAAAAAATAGACACAAATTTTTATTTGCGACAAAAATGACCACAACAATAAGTATGTATAAATAAAATAGACAAGAACAACAAATATCATTTTGGCACTAATCGATTTCAATTCAGCATAATGCTGGTATAGAAGTAAGTAAAATATCCAGCGTTGGTATTCCGTTGGAACCGGCAAGTGACGTCACATATACACGATCTCTAAGTTTACCAACATATATGTACCAACAGGACGATTATACATAATTAAATAATTATACAAAAAAAAAATTATACATAAAATAATCAAAATTAGTTCTGTTTGGACAAACTCCCACTGCTGAGCGCGAGCTATCTTCGCATCGTGAGAAGGGTAAGGCCATAGTCTACCACGTTGGCCAAGTGCGGGTGGGTAGAATTCACACATCTTCAAGAACGGTAAGAACCCTTAGACATCTAGGTCACGATGTTTTACTTCGCCGTTTGAAGTTATTTCTTAATCTGTGCGCACATTTCGATTCCGGTGTAGCTTAGTTCCAACAAATTGTTTTCCATGTGTTGCAATTACAAACTAACTTCGGATTTTCCTATACTTGTACGCTTTGTTCTTATTCCAGGTAAATTTTGTGATTCTAAGGCAACAGAAAGTACTTACCATGTAGGTTTTGATTTGCTTACGAATGTCAAAATATAATATAACGCAAAATGGCTTCGGGTACTACCTTCTACTACGGAGATTGCCTCGCTCAATGTTCTATTTCGTTGTACTTAAGTATGTGAAGTTTTCGGCGTATACAGTACACCTATGTCTCCCGCATATTCCCGGATAGGCGGGAGACAGGACTTGCGATCCGCAGGTCCTGGGTTCGAACCCCGCGGCACGCATCTCTGTCTTTTCGAAGTTAAGTGCGTATTGTCGATTGCCGCCAACTTCAAACGGTGAAGGAAAACATCGTGAGGAAACCTACATGTCTGAGAGTTCTCAATGATCTTGAAAGATGTGTGAAGTCTGCCAACCCGCACTTGGCCAGCGTGGTAGACTATGGCCTTACCCTTCTCACAATGAGAAGATGGCCTGCGCCCAGCAGTGGGACAGTTTGTACAAACAGGGCTGATAAAAAAATCTAAACTATACCTATGTAACTAGGAACACATGATTCTAGAAGTATTATTCATAATTCAGTCATTCATTAACTACATACTACAGTCCAGAATAAAATGTTAGCAGAGGAACGGTTCCTAATCTCGAAATTAGATTTATAAACTATTCAAGTTATGTAATGTCTTGTAAAATATTAAACTGAACGCGCCTGTGACTTAATTCGTGATAATAATAATTTTTCTATTAAAAAACCGACTTCAAACGCAACTTACTAAATCCTTCACGAATGTAAACTTCTGAAAGAGACCTCTCTTCACTCGCTCTTTTTTTTCTTTTGTCAAGAATGCGATTTATCATTGAATGTCAAATGTTCGTCTTCAAAGATTAGAAAATGTGCAGATGTTTATACGATAATCCTTAATATTTGACACTCTTGCAAAGAAAAACGTGTAGGTGGAACTCTGTGATTCTATAATCTGACGCACTTACTCAGGAATACAATGAAAATATTAAATTTTTTAGAGATTATTCAAAAAGTAATAAAGCGATGCTAATAAAATAATTATTGGACCAACTTGGGAGCTTTCTCTATATATCAATTCAGTAAACACAAAAATTGGTTCTCGAATGACGGAATAATTCGTGTACATACATAAAATAAATATATACGGTACGAATTGATAACCTCCTCCTTTTTCGAAGTCGGTAAAAACTAGAAAACCTAAATACTGAACGACTCTGGAATGGGAAAAGCCTAACATACTTACTAAGGAGTGATTTCAACTAAATATATGTAACAGTCCAGTAAAAGACTAAACTGTAATTGCATGTGACTTAATTCGCGATTAATGAACTAGAAAACTTAATTAATACTGAATGGAATGGTAAGAGCCTATTATGGTTAATAAAGATTGACTTCCACTAAACTGTGTTGAATACGTACCTGGGTATCTTCAAGTCAATAGTGAATAGAATAGAGTAGAATAGAATAAATTACTGAACAGAAACATAATAATACAATTATAGTTTAAAAACCGAAACAACCGACTTTTCATGGATGCCATTGTTAGAACTGGACCAAATTGAAATGGGACGGGAAGCACCAGCTTTCAAATAAAAAAAATGGTTGTCTGTAAAGTCGGTTTACGGACGATAGTTTAACGTGACAACGTCATAACTCATAACAACATATCGTCCGCGCGCGAGCTCCGAGGAATGATAAGGAATGTTGACGTAATGAGCTAGAGTGAGATGAAGCGACGGTCGGGCGCGGCGCACACCCGCCCGCTTCCTCAGCCACCGCGCGCGTTTTTAACGGGACAAGGAGCGTAACGTACAATGAGCGTAACGTAACGGGACAATGAGTCATTCTTTTTCGTGCATGCAGCCGGCGTTCATCAATTTATTAGACGTTATCACTTCAAAAAGAATCGTCAAAATCGGTCCACCCAGTCGAAAGTTATAGAGATAACAAACATTAAAAAAAAAAACAAAAAAAAAACCAGTCGAATTGAGAACCTCATCCTTTTTTGAAGTCGGTTGAAAATAAGAGACATATGTAAACTCCGATTCAGAAATGTCAAATAGATTTCCAAGCACTAACACTTTACCTATATTTAATCTTCGGTAGCTGTTTCTTTGTATATATTCTAATTGTCTGTATGACTCTATAAATAAGTCATTAGACACCGTAACTAATGACGGATAAGCGGACAGAAGAAAAGGCTTTCACGGCTCTCCTCGAATCTTCCACACTTCACCGTTCCGACTAGAGAATACTATTTCAATGACAATGGCAACCCTGGGTTGCCAACCTGCAGATAGAAATCACCTTGAGATACATCTGGGAGATTAGAATTTCCTAACAAAATATAAATGTAAACAATAATATATATGTAAAACACTTAAGTCGTTATGGTTTAGTGGTCATCACTTTTTCCAAAGTGGCCTTAAAAAACAATACTCACCGATCGTCTTTTTTATATTTTATGTTGTCCTTAGGTTTGCGCTTGACCGCCAACTCGCCTGATGCTTGGCGACGTTGCCGTTAACAATGGAGTGCGCTTACCAAAGAGAAACCTATTCACTCGCTATATAAAGATACCCAGATTATATCTATCGGCAAAGACCCACTCAGGAAACGTATTCCACAATCTAGCAATCCATACGATGAAAGTGGAATTAAAGCGTTTCGTTCGGGTGGTTAGAATATCCACCATGAAACGGTAACGCTTCTTCGTGTTTCAGGCTGTGCAATTTAGTAAAAAGGGCAAGGGTATTAATTAGATTAAGTATAGCGGTCTTTGCCACTTATTTCTTTCTTATCTCATCATAACTAAGTAAAATATGTTTTCCTTGTCATATGCAAGCAATCTTGTATTCAAGTGATTCGTTCGCAGTCCATTTCTCCATGCTGACGGAAGATTAGTCCGGTCGCCAAATATAGAGCCGTGACTGTAGTCTAGCAACACCAGCGGGATGAGCTTGTAACACGTAGCCAGCTCGCTATTGTTATTCAAACAGTCTGGTCAGCCTTTGGAATCCAGCCTTTTGTTTCACCGGCTACCAGAGTTACCGACTTTGAAAATTAATGAGTTGTCCGACGTCTCAATTCTGTTTGTATATGAATGCAGAGCTATTGTACGTGGAGCTCGTGCGGGCTTCTTAGGTTGCCGTCGTACGAACTCTGTTGTCTCTTTGTGTGGTGAGTGTAGGTTTTTCATCATCGTTTCTTTGCTACTGGGCTTTAAATGAATTTGTTCATTTGTTCAAGGTTGTTTTAGTTGCGCGCTCGTTGTTGCGTTCTCGAGTTTTAGGTGAGCCTACCTACTCGCACGTGGAAGTCAAAGAGATTCCAATCTATAGAGAGGTTATACTCATTAAATAAGAACTGAATACATGGCGAATCATGCTTTATCTATATACAGCTATAGTGCAGACTCACAGCGACATTTAATACATAGATACGAATCCTTGTTGCCAGAAAGGGATATTGACAGTTACAGTTCACAAATTATATCACTAGCGTCTGACTGCGTTGCTCGCCGTGTCGCGACTGAAGGCAGGCCGGGCAATTACCCTACTTGAGGCTTGCCACGCAGAGCCGGAGACAACCCATCTATGTATTAACATATCACTGGTGGAAGTAGCTATTTCTATCACTCATGATTATTAAAATAAAACTAACTCGAGATTAGATTTTACAATATTGAACAGTTCTTGGTCTTAGCCTACACAGCAGACAACATATTCAAATGGAAAATAAGACCATCACAGAGAACACGATTTCGTGCCGAGACTTTGGGTCCTGGTGACCGGGAGCTCATATATCTCAGTTTCAAATTTTTTTCTGAGCGCCTTATTTATGCGACCAAAATGCTTGCGCGTATCTGGCCCAACGCATAAGCATTGCCATGCAACGTGACAATACCAACAGCATGGTACGCCGTCAACTGGTAGTGGGTTTGAGCATTTGGTTTGTCTTTAGATCTTTATCGATCTGAGGTAATCGATTTGTTTTTTGTATAGTACTTTAGTTAGTCAACTATGTGTTTGTATATTGTTTTGTTGTAGTTAATAAAGGCACTTGTTCATAATAAAAAATAAAGTATCAAAAATGTGTCATACATACCTTCTCTCATCATTTCAACCCCCGTTATTCGTTATGACTCGAATTGGTCGGTAAAGGCGCATGCACAATGGAACTTGTGTTTTGCTGTCACTCACGGCACAACTCCGTGACGCGCCTTACTTTATGTTGCGCAACATTGTTGCGTACAAAGGTGAAGGGCGATCGCAACTGTCTCAAGTACCGTTGGAAAAATCATCTACGGACTCAAAAATCATCATAAAAATATGTAAGTATATAAAAAAAAAAAAACACAATTTAAATGTTAATAATATTATATGTAGTTTAAAAAGTGAAACCAACTTCAAAATAGGTAGGTACATAATTTCGTTTACTTAGACGACATATTTTGTTAGTTATTTTGTTTTAAAATCCAAACTGCTGAACCGATTTTAATAAAATTTCTATGAAATTAATATATAATAATATCGTTTCAAACAAAAAACATGTTCCCAAATTGGTTCATAAATGAAGTAGTTGGCACACTTTTTAATATAATTATTTGATCCAAAAATAAGTTAGAATTCTCAGTAATTTAATAATAATTAGAATATAATAATATTAGAAAATAACATAAACGATTTTATGTTTTAATAATACATTAACCGACTGCTTTGAAAAACAGCAAGGTTTTTGGAATGTATTGTTAATTAGTTTAGTATTATGTATGAGTGGATATTGTAATTATATCTTGTAAAACGCAATAAAGATTGAGAGAAAATTATTAACTCTTGCTTTTTAGAGTTTATAAAAACAGTAGCAACAAATGGGTGTGGAGTTTTTTCATCTAGATTTTCGTAGATATTTTTATCTAGATTTTGGAGATTCGAACAATAAAAATCGATAGCCATATATATACCAACATTTCATATGATTTTTTTTTTTCGAATTTCCAAAAATCTTAAAACGTTATAGACAAACATAAACGGGTTGCTTAGTAAACCTAACACTGTATATGCTCCCCCAATTTATTTGCCGACGGTACTGCATACGGGAAGAGGATTAGCGCCCGCTGACGTCATGAATATAAAACTTCTCGGGATATAATGTGACCCGACAGCGCTGGGTACGATGGGTACAACGGGGTCAATGTAGAGAGATTTTAAGCGCCTTTAAAAACACTACATTTCTACAATAACTTCCTGTATGTAGTTTAAATTCTATTCAACTTGGTTAATATGCTATAATTTTACTTTTATTGGTATGGTTTCTGTAAATTTAAATGTCAGATCTCGGTCTTTTGGTGGGCATCAGTGGAGTCGAAGCCAACACTGAGAGCCCCTTTTAAACATACATACATCAAAATTCACAAAATTAGGGGTACCTACCTATACAGAAGATAGAACACCTCATGCATGTGAGGTGGACAGATTTCCTCATACAAGTGGCGGGAAGACACTGAACGCAAGTCGCTTCCAATTGGTATTTTTGGTAATCCATTGATTAGCAGGCCTGCAGTGGACATCTTATGGCTGAGATGATGATGATGATGATGAAATAGTAATGTTTGTATAATAAAACATAAACTCAACGACTCTAACCTAATAATTGATAGGACAAATGTAACACAAGGCTACTTATGGAATTAGACGCTAAAAAAATTATTACGCGTGTCAAGTAAAACATCGGGAATCAGACGGTTCAATGAAATATACTTATTCGGGCAAGTGAAATTCAAACAAACGTATATCGGATCTTACATACATAGGTTACATGGGATATTAGTTATAATCCCTTAACAAATTCGCTTCGGCCGCGTACGTAACTATAGTTTCGTAATTAGTTTCGAACGAAACATAATTATTCTCGGTACGATACTAGTGTCGATCGGAGAAGTTTTTTCCGTATTCGTAATCACGGTGTTTATTACGTAACTGGGAAAGAAAGAAACATAGGTAATTCTATGTACGAAACTGAACGTTTCAATAAAATACCTTTGAGTCCTTCTGTATTTGTAACCTCTTTGCTTCACTAGTACATACACAAGACCCACTAATTGTAACAGGAAATACATAAAACTCCAAAATAATATGCAGAAATAAACGTTCTACTTACATAAGATATAAAGATTTCAGTAAGAAATACAAAATACGTACAAAAATATAAATTCAAAGCTACAATATAACAATTCGTCAAAAGGAAACTGAGCGTTTTTTTATTACAATGTAACAAGAAAGTATTATTTGGTATACATCATTATTTATTTAGTATTTTTGACAGGAAACGCGGTATTGACTTGTGTGTGATGTGAGAGTGGAACGGAGGTTTAACACTTTTTATAAAAGTGTGGAGTTGTCGTCGTTTTACTAGACTGGATAAGTAACTAAGAGATGGTACTGAATGACCACTGAGAGCTAAGCTCACGGAGATATCGCTCAATTCGGATAAAAGCTAATATTTATAGTACATAAAAGTTAATGTGTATGGCTGCACAGTGCGGGTTTATCTGTAGAAGAAAATTACATTTTCTGATTAAAAAATAATTGTCATAATGTTTAATCAAGGTCCTATGTAATAGGGCGAGTTCTGTGTGTTTAATGATAATCTCAGTTCAAGTAACGACGAGAGTTTTGGCGGGAACGTCATCGAAACATGCTGATCATCATGATGTTGTTGCTTTGTTTTATTTTCCTAAACTTGTGTTATTTTGAATATTAATGCGATAAAAATGGTGGTGTTTTATTTATTAAGTGTTCGATCAAGTACATGAGTGTGGGCAAGTGAAATGAAACAGTGAAACGTGTCATTTTACGTTGTCGACAAAACTCCACAGAAGCTTCTAGTTAAGTCGCCACCACTTTACTGAAGCAGGACTCGACTTAGAAATTGACTGTATACGTGACTTAGATTGTGACTAGAACATTCACAACTTGTTTTATTCAAAAAACTTGAAAAAACCCTAATACTTGACACTGGCAAATGCTTTAATGCGGGTCCATTACAAAAAAGAAGAAGAAGTAACGACGAATACTTTTTTGACATTGGCGGAGTTGTGAAACGCTTTTTAATAGAGCTAATACTCGTAGTTATCGAACCGACAAAATGTATAATTATTAAATTTAGATTTCTACTTAGATAGATAGATAGATAACTCTTTATTAAAAGACCACAGTATACACGGAAAAATATTCATAGAAAATAAGATTATGGCTAGGCTTTTAATTGGCGGCCTTATCGCTTAGAGCGATCTCTTCCAGGCAACCATGCACGGATTGGAAAGACGGCCCAGATAGTGGCCTTCGAAAACTTAACTAAAATCTAGTATACAGTACAACAAATTGCTTACAATAGCCACAATAGGTACCTATTTATGTTATAGAAAATAAAATATCTCATAATACTACATTAATTAACTCTTTATTCTACATTACGTAGATAATAATATTGAGGAAATTATCATTCATTTAAAAACTTCCATCGTTTATTATCCGTAAAATCTGATAAACATACTCACAAACAAACTTCTGCATTTACAAAATAGTATGTTGTAATTTTAATTTTCAGTGGATGCAATGGTTTAATTGCTTTGTTTTCAAACAACTTGAACAATCTTCTTATAAACAAAAATTGCATCATTTACTTTTCCAAGTCTTTCTTATAGCTTCGCTTGCAATGTGCCCTATCTTTACAGCACAACACCGTTGTTTCCTAATAAAAGATAGATTACAATGAATACTATACTATTATGCAATGTTGCCCACGATATCTGTAAAATTGAGTGGCGCCACTAGCGTAATTTTCTATAATCTTTAGTATACAAAAACAGTTCCCTAACTTGAACACTTCATTTTATAACACGGTCTACCTGAACTTGTGCCCGAAAAGGAAATCACGACACCTTTCTTCTACTTCTGTTATGACTATTTAACAAGTTTTAGACATGCTTATGAAATGAGAATAGGTATTCAAGTTTGGGAGAGCTTTCGGTGAATGCTTTTGTGATGAGCTTTCGAAATTATCAGTTTTTAAGTTAAACTTCAAGCTGGCTGTGAATTGTATCAGTGTCAATGGTTTCTATGTATTTTGTTATTGCCTTTGAAATATTTTTACTAGCTTTTATTTAACTTGCCCTGTTAGTATGGGACAAATCTTGCGAGTTAAATTAGAACTACTTCCTGTCGTTAGATTACGTTCAAATTTGGTTTACTTACGTAACTTCGATGACAATGCAATAATTATATCTAATTTAATTTTATAGTGTTGACTTGTAATTGAATAATTATCAATAAAATATGTCTATGTCTATGTCTAATATGGTACCATGAAGCTGGTCTCAAGATGGCGTTGGAGGGTGGCCATAGGAACTCCTTAACTAAACAAGATAAAACCGTCGAGTTTGGACTCGTTTGAATAGTCTTGACAAGCACTCTTTTTAGTCTAATATTTTTTTATTTTTTTTTCAAAACAAGTTTTTATTTAAATGCTCTAAAAGGAAGAAAATAAATTTTGAATGCAATCAAACCCACCATTTTATTAAATAATAAAATTTATATTGATATAAATAAAAGCTTGTCGCAAGAACACAAACATTTTTTTTTTTCAAAAGAACAAACTAACTTTAATTCTAAGCAAATGATAATAACGCGTCTAATAAATAAGTCTTTTGTTGGAATTAAATATTACTTAGTAGATAGGTACCTACGATGTTGTTTGAAATCTCGCGACAAGCTTTTATTTATATCAATATAAATTTTATAATTTAATAAAATGGTGGGTTTGATTGCATAAAAAATTTATTTTCTTCCTTTTAGAGCATTTAAATAATAGCTTGTTTTGAAAAAAAATTAGTAATTAATTTTTTATTGTATTCCTGTAATCGTGAGAAATGTTATCTGTTATCTATGTACTTACAGAAAGAACAGCATACAAGCAGACGGTTCCATGATAGTAAGCAAATATCTTCGCCAACTGATAAATGCTTCTAGAGGTAATTATGTATTTCAGTAGCTTCCCTTGGCTTCAAAATCAAACAGATTTGACCACCATTTTGCAACCCTATGAGAATCCCATAAAAAAGCTTTATAGCTCTATTAGTTTCTGGTGGTATTTCTCTTTTACGTATATATATAGATAGAATTTACAGTTGGCATCATAAGAGCTGAGGAAGGAGCTTTGTCCGGCGGCACTCCTCTAAGGAATATAATCCGGAACGTAGTAATTTGCCAGAAAACAGTGTTATCGACATATCACAGAATATTAGCAAGCCGAAGTGGCAGTGAGCCGCTCATATATGTCGCAGAACCCTTAACCCCTGGGGTAAATGCGTTCTAGAGTAGAGACCGCGTATCGGCAAACGTAGTGTAGGTCGCCCTAAATCATGATGGAATGATGATATACGAAAGGCAGTACGCAGGAAACGGAATGCTGAAAGTCGTGCAGCTACCTAATACATGATGGAATGACGATATACGAAAGGCAGTACGCAGGAAACGGAATGCTGAAAGTCGTGCAGCTATCTCTCTCGCGCATCACAATTTTTTGTAACCATAAAATCATTGGTTAGGGATATTAGAAAAGTGAGAAATCAATTTGAACAGATATATTGAAGTCTTTGACTGTCAGCTCACCTGATACTTGACTGGCCTTGTGGCTCTGTTGGTAGTATGTCTACCTGCTAAGCTGTAGGTTGTGGGTTCGATCCCCACCCAGGGCAAACATTTGTGTGATGAGCATGTATGTTTGTTCTGTGGCTGGGTGTTTCTATGTATAATATGTATATATTTACAAAAAAAGTATATAATGTATTCTATCAGCCATCTAGTTCCATAGTACAAGCTTTGCTTAGTTTGGGCTAGATGGTGTGTGAAATGTCCACAAATTATTATTTACGTTTTCAGCTAAAAACATTCCATCTCCCCATAGATAGAGTCCTCTACTTTATAGGTGAAGTACAAGTGATTTCGCCACAACGCCTCTCAAACCATGAAGGGCTTAATTCTGAAAAGCGCTTAACGCCGCACTAAGTTGCGCAGGCTCATAGCGTCCGCTCGTAAACTCACGTGTTTATGTCTCGAGACAATGGATGATAAATAATGAAAGTTATCGAGTTATACGCTTTCTGATCCAAGGAACGAACAAAAGACATGTGGAGTCACTTCCCACTGCGTAGACATCTCGCGCATACGAGCGCTTTCAGCAAATACATTAGCACAAAACATGCCTTCGAGTTCGGCCTGCCAGCGGTGCGTGGGTGAGCGAAAACTACCCTTCAGTATTTAAATGTTTGTTATAAATAATCAAAGAATCAAAATGTAACGATATTTTAAACAGTATTTATTTATATATAAACCTGTTTATTGTACTTATTGTACTACATTTCGCACATGATAGATACTTACACCTGCCTGACCTAACCTAATCTGAGAAAGAAAACTTATTCAACAACATTTATAGTAAGGATTACCATTAATTACATTAATTAAGGATATACCAGTAATTTTTACATTTCTGCCATATTTCGTAACAGTCCGCAGAATACATCTAGGTAGATGTATTCTGCGGATCCAAATTGCTTACATCTCACTGAGTGGAAGTAAGTTAAGAAAACTTAAAACCCCCTGACATAACTGCGTCCTGAAACTGCTGCCTGAAAATGGCTGCAACGATTTTGATAAAATATAGCTGAGAGCACTCTCGACCAAATTATCTGTCAAACGAAAATAACCTAAATCAAAATAGGTCCATTCGTTTGAGAACTACGATGAATCGTTGACACAGACAGACACACAAATACCATTGAGATAGATACAAGAGCCGACATCTTGTAGATATCTTCACGATGCTTACGCGTTTTGTTTGACGTGTGGCAGCTCTGAATTGATCCATAGATTAGCGCATACAGGTATGACAAAGCTTTTGTGCCTACCACGCTGTATTAAGATTTCACTATCATATATTTTCTGTAATTTCTCCGGTCGAGTCCGGTCCTTTATAGTGCATTTAAAATAAAATAAAAATACACAACAGGATATTTTATACGTAGCTATGAGTGATGTCGGCTCATGTATCTATCTCAATGACAAATACATAGATTATACACTCGTCAAACTTATAATACCTCTCTATTTCTCTATTTAGACTGAGGGCTAAGCATCTATACCATACGAAAAAACAGAGTCAGTACATGGAATATATGTGGGCCCCTTGTACTTGTAATATTCGGTCCAAAGCTCCACGACTCCATAGACATGTGCTGTAGTGTCTACAATTATAAAGTCAACGCACTTGTGGTTAGACGCAGACGTTTGTTTGGCGATTGAGTCGCGTGAATTGGGTGATTCGCTGCGGTTATTCGCTAGCCTATTAATCTAGGGTTTACGACAGTCTCCATGGACACTATAATCACTGCTATAAGTGCGTACACGCACACCATTCTTCCACTTGTACTTAAGTCTGATATCCTAATGGCTGCGATTAATGAAGATATAAAGCATAAGCGAGTCACATTTTCGTGTCCTGCTTCGGAGACCAGTAATCGATGCGTAGTTTTAACCCCCGACACAAAAAAAGGGGTGTAATTATAAGTTTACGTGTGTACCAAATACAAATATTTATTAATAACTTCAAATTTACATGTCACTTGCAAATTAATTAAAATAATTGTAATGATAATCCAACAAAAATATCTGTGTGTAGGTATGTCTGTGGCACCGTAGCTCTCTAACGGATGGACCAATTTTGATCTCGTTATTTGTTTGTTTGAAAGAGGATTTCATCGAGAGTGTTCTTAGCTATGTTTCATCAAAATCGGCTTAGTCTTTATTTTTTTGACGAGATTGCTTAAGTTTTCAAACTAATACTCGTATTTTTAATTTATCATATAATCAGATACTCTTGCCGTCGTCAAACACAAATCCCTAGTAAAAGATTTTAGTTCAAAGAGTTTTGTTCCGTTTTCGCGCGTGTCATTTCCCGTCTGATGAAAGTTGACAAAGAATATTTCAACTAGAATTATCGAACGTTTATGAATAAGTTGATAAAAATGTTAAAAATACATTACAGGTAAGTATCATGCTATTCGTGCGGTGGGAAACTAAAATTTCAAACAGTTTTTTCCCTTGTTAATCGAACAAGCTACATGGAATAAATTACAGTTTTACAAACTAAAAACCACGCTACAAATTATTGTGGTCAAAGTTCATTACAAGACTTTTCTAACAAATCCAAACACAGCTATGATACGATGTTCCATCATGAAGTTCTAGTTCATATCTTCCGGCTCCATCATCAGATCAGTTCGACAGTACCATATTATTGTATTGTCATCAGAACTACATACAGCTGCCAATTTTCATGACGCTACGATCCTTCGAAGATGGTTAAATTAGTTACCTAGATTTCATTACATACAGGTCGACCTAATAAAAGCGTGTTAAAAATGGATAATAGCAGCTAATTAAATTAATCAGGATTTGCGGTAAACACAAAAAAACAAGGATTCAGAGAGACAGAAGAGATATTTTTTAAATTTCGTACCCATTGCATCGTCCCAGTCAGATTTTACACAATCGAAGACTAAACATATCGTCGTGAGGCTTGGAATGGTGCTGGGGCTGGGGTCCAAACGGTCGTAAATTGTACAAGAATGTGCAGAATGGAGTGTTAAATGGTTGTTCTCTACACATGACGGATTTAAAATTGGTTGACGCAAATGAGGCACTTAAAGTGGAGATCAACGGCAACACTCGCAGCTATCTCTCTCACACATCACGACCTTTTTAAACTAAAATCATTGGTTAGGGATATTATAAAAGTGAGAAATGAATTTGTTTATAGATAAGAGAAATATTTTTTTAAAGTTTTATTCAGATACCATTTATACCGTAGACGGAATATTGAAAAAATTTATATTTTTCTACTTCTCAGCTAATTATAAAGATATCAAAGTTTTTTTTTTATATTTCTCATTTCAAAATAAACAAATTCATTTCTCACTTTTCTAATATCCCTACTCAATGATTTTATATGTTTAAAAATGTTGTGATACGTGAAAGAGATAGCTGCACGCGTTGAGGTAATCCTTAAGGTGCCAGGGTAGACCAGCCTGAGTATCGTACACACACGCTTGCGACATGAAATCAAACCATAAAGCGTACGTCAGTCCTTTGAAAAAAGTAGGTATTAAAAAATATTCAAAACAATTTTTGTTTTAATAACTATTGTAGTTTTGTACGTAGAGAAAATTTCAAATTTCATATTCAAAATAACAGATACCTATTTATTAATAAATTAAAATTTGGATACATAATGATAATTGTTTTTGTTTACGATTTTACCCTATTACTCAAAAGTAAATTCATAATTTTGTGTGTCCAAACTAGGTGTCATGAAAGAACTGCGGTATCCATTCCGGCACCTTAAGTATAAATTGCTTCACAAATCTCACTGGTCTTTTATGGTGGAAATGTTATAGCCTCAAGACAACAGAGCATTAGTAAAAATATGTGGTAGTCATGTAAAAAATAAATTCTCTTTTAAAGTGTAAGCTCCTAAGATTCCTCCAAATAATTATAAATTATATCGATAAAAAATCCATTACAGTTACACAATCCAAATAATATTAATAAAAAAATCAATTCACGAAACCTCTCTACATGATCGTATAGCAATTTCCACAAAACCATGCGCTTGCGCATCCATTCAGCCAAACAACTGAGCCACGACGTACCTCGTAAGGATATTGAAATATCGTCTCGTAAAAGTCCAATCCCTGAACGAACTTAACCGATTCCACCAAGACTGACGCGTGTGAAGTATGGCTTCATTTGTCTGACTTCGATATATCTGCACCAACTTACACAAACTAGCAACAAAACCCTCAAACGGCTTTACAGCAGTTGATATAAAAGTCAGTTTTCTGTTATTTTTCGTTTTAGTACCGCAAATAAGTCTGCGAAAGATTCAAAGATGCTTTCGAAAGGATGTACAGAACCGCAACGTTATGGGATCTTCCATCGTTTGAGAAAACAAAGATGGCTTTTGATGGGCTTTGTGTGATTTAGTGATTCCTATGTGGGATAGCATGCGGTTCTGTGGTCATCATCTTTTAGGAATTTGTATTGTTTTGGGTCAGCTGGGAGAAATGGGAACTGCGGACGATGATCGTAAAATGAGTGGATTGATTTGGGAACCGACCGATACTTGTTTCTTTGATTATTTGCGTCAAGAATGTGAGAATGGGAAAGGTATATTAGAGCTTGATTTGCATGTATATGTGAGAACGAGAATGTAAGTCTCAATTCTCACATAGCACGTAGAACTGATGTCCGATGGAGCCGAAAAGTTATCGAAGGGACATTTGTATGTTTGTAAGTCCCTATGTAGTATTTGTCTCCAAAAACTTGTTTACTCATGTGTTTGAAATGTTTTATGAAACAACTTTTTAACTCGATATACAGTGACACTTGCACACTGGTGCTTCGCAGATGAATAATTGACAAAATGTCACATATAGTTAATTAGTTAGGAGACAGCTAAAAAGCCTTAAAGGTACATAATTATTATTTATAAATCTGTGAATTTTGTGTGGAGATTATTAGAATAGATTTAGAATTATATTTATTTTAATTACTGTTACTTTAACCGAAATATGATCTAATAAAGCTTAACTTAGGCTAGCTTAGAAACTTATAGGCCGGGCTGTCAGGCTCAATTGTGATCAAATACTGTGCTAGATGATAAGTGACCTAAATATTAAAATGGCGTTGATAAATCATTAACTAGATTTCTAAAGATATCGTTTCTATACAAGATAACTCGACGGGGGATGCTACCATAAGTCTTCGAAAGAGACTGGACAATCGAGATATTTACGAACGCATTCGTGATAGCCCCCGGGCTCCTGCGGACCACTACAGTACTGTAGAGATGAATTGAGAGATGGCACGCAATTACTGAATTTTTATTCTCGGTTCGTAATAAAGCGTGTACTATGGAACTAGATGGCTGATAGAATACATATATACTTTTTTTTGTAAATATATACATATGATACATAGAAACACCCAGACACAGAACAAACATCCATGTCCATCACACAAATGTTTGCCCTGGGTGGGGATCGAACCCACGACCTACGGCCCAGCAGGCAGACATACTACCAACTGAGCCACAAGGCCAGTCAAAGTTCCATTGAAGGTACATTTTTTTATACAAGATAGATCTACGATTGACCACCAACTCGCCTGATGTTAAGCGACGGTGTGGCCGAGGATGGAGCTCGTCGATCTAGAAGATATCTATTCACTCTAGCCTTGAAAATTCCAAGATTGTAGGTCTCAGGAAACAGAGATGGAGGCAAAGAATTCCATTCTTGTGCACTACGCAACAGGAATGTGAATCGAATAACAGGAATGTGTATAATCCCAAGATTAGCGGTAAAATTATTCTTTATTTATTGTTCTAGTGCTGAACGTGTAAAATTTCTCAATGTTAAGCTAGAAAGAACTATAAGTAGAGAATAGAACAAACGTACAAAGAAGATTTAATTTTTAGAGGTCCGTAGTGAACTACGAACCCTTGTAATATTTTCACAGGTTTTCGCTATTTTTGTGTGATTGAAATGTTATAGAAACGTCAGGTCATCAAAATAAGTGAAATATACGCGATAAATCCGTTAAAATTGTTTAATTTTAATACGAAACCAAACATTTCGCAATATCCGTCCGTCTGTCCGAAGCTTAGCTCAAAGACTATAAGTACCTATTAAAAAGCTGTAATTTAATACGGTTATACATATTTAGCACGCCAACCAAATGTATAGATAGATAGAAAAACTCTTTATTGTACACACCTTAAAAGTAATACTGGTTTTTTTTTTGGGGTACGTACCCCATCATGTGGGGTATCATTAGATAGATAATCAAAAAACAATAAGTTTTAATAAAGTAAGTTTAGTTTTTTTTTTTAACAATATTTTATTCGTACCCGGATTTCCATAAGTATATTCCGTTCTTTTATAACTTGAAAAGCGCGAGTGAGACATAATAGTGACGGTGCCATACTTAATAAAGAAAAATCTGGCAATTTAAATCTTTGTATTGTTGTTCAAACATTTTCAACATCGGACGGGACTTGAACTATCCATGGGACAACACAACAATCCACCAAAGAACATCCCAATCAGTACCTGAGTCTTTATTAATTTGACCAAGGATATAGAAAAATTTTACGCTCGTGGCGTAGCTTGACTAGGTGTTCCCGAACGATCACCAATATTAAGCAACGAACGGACCGGTCAGTCTTCGGATGGGTGATCATGAGTGGCATTTCTTTCTGAGCGCTACCGTGGGTCGGATGACACGTTAAATTGTAGGTCTCGGTTGTTCAGCAATCGTCAAGCCAGGTCAGAGGCCTTTCGGCGGCTTAATAACTATGACAATAGGGCTGGCCGCTCAGTCTATACGAACTTACTTACTTTTTAGAAAAATGTTGACACAGTATTTTTCTTAATCAGCACCAATCAAGTATTAGTGACGCCACCACACACACGTGTGGTGGCGTGTAACACACGCTTCAATCGTGTAATCATCATCAGAATCATTCTAAAAACCTCCAAAAGTAGTAAAGAATGGCTATGTAGCGTAAGACAATTTGCCGTGTGAGAAGACGGCGACACACTCGCACGCCAGTGTAAAGTGGAGGCTGCACACACAGCCCGGTTTGTTTAACTAATGGACTGTGCCAGGATCACTGCTCGCGGGACACAGAGGACATGGAGACTCTCATACTTATAAGGTTCAGTCGGAGTTTTATTTACAAAATTTATTATTAGTTGTGGTCTGTCATTTATACATTAAATAAGACATTTTATAATTACAGTTTCTTATGAACACACATACTGGTAATTTTCATGAATTAAAAAGATGAACATACTCAAATGAAATGTACGTATGTATGTACTCGTATGTACGTACATACATATTAACATTATGGAGTTCCATTAAAATAAGTATTGCTTTAGTCTTTAAATGAATCGATTCTAAATAAATGAAGTTTTTTTTAAATAAAACACTACAAAAGTAACCACAATATCCTGTATTGTAAGGAAACCATGGGCTCTAATTGCAATTTAAAGTTAATTTGCGTTGGCTTATATCTTTCTCGTTATAGATGAGTGAGTGAGACAAAAGGTATTGTTAATCAAATTTAATGTATCATCACAAAATCGTTAGATCACCAAATATAATACTGTACGAAGTCGTGCCGAAGATCGTTACATTTTTTAAATTACTAATTGCAAATATTCCTCTCCACAGCTCCCCTTTTCTTTTGGAGCGCGTACTACAGAAGTCCTGTATTTTCACAAACTGGCCACTGTGTCCTTCTGAGAAGCGTCACGGGCCCACTAAGTGGGGCTATCATCATTATTTGAACGAATTAACACTTTTAACCTGCACTTGGACCCTCGTTGGGCGTTTCCTGTTAGTTTCCTTATTGGGGAACAGATCTAGATCACTTAGGTAAATCTAATAATATAAACTTTCTCACACTATTGTTTTATATGACATGAACCTACTACTTCTAATTTAAACTTCAAATTTTCAAAGGTATGGTGAACAGATATCTTGTTTTATTCTTAGATTCTTGAAAAAATAACTAAAAATTGCACAAAACATTGAGAAATAGAAAATCTGGCAGTGGACATAGCACGTAGAACTGATGACCGATGGAACCGAGAAGTTCTCGAATAGAGACCACGAACCGGCAAGCGGGGCGTAAGAAGACCAGCCATAATGTGAACAGACTACCTTCATACAAGTGGCAGGAAGACGCTGGATGCAAGCCGCTTCCAACCAGTCATTTTGTAAATATCCAACCTTTTTGGAAACCCATGGAAGTAGGTCTATATCAGCAGTGGACTTCTTGTGACTGTTATGAAGATGTCTAAATAGTAAACCAAATCTCCTAGATCCGCCGAATGTCATCTAAGCAGAGCCACTCCCAGCCACGTATTCGGAAAGCATCTGACGAGCACACGTGAAATTCTAACACTCGTCTAACAAGCGCTAAACCACCGGCCGATCTAATTCCACTCTTTATCTACCAATTATCGAGAAACAAGCGGCTCGAGAGGAGAACCGGGCTCGGAACCCACCGGGATATTGTAGATAAGCAATAAAAGGAACGATGCAATACTGTGACTAAAATGATCTTGACTTTATCACAAACTGTTGAAGTTTTTTAAACACCCTCACCACTACGAAAGTATTATTCTAAAGTATTATCCTCACACATATTATTTTCGATTTTTGATAGCTAACCTATCTTTAGTAGCGTATATATATATATATATATAATATACAATTAACATTGGTAGGTCATTTATACATCTATTATAAGTCGAAATCCCTGACTAGTTTCAATAATGTTTTACGGTCTTTGTCAAAAGCAGGTATCTCGTCGGGCATTACGAACAGTACGTGTAATAATTTCCATAGTACCTAATACCTTAACATTTGTCTGCTGGTCATCTTGGAGACTCGATCCCAGTTGAAGCTGCCAAAACAAAGGTATTACAAATAATTTTAACACGGGGATTGTAGCTAAACGCTCCTAGTACTAACGACCGTCATTTTAATTCCTCATGGAATTTTTATTCACTAGAAACCACTAAGTCTTGTAGAACCTTCTTGAGTATGTAAACGCCTGTTAAGGACGCCACTGGCAGGACAGAAGAGCGGAGGGAGCCTTCCATCCTACCTAGGCACTGAACATACTTTTTTTTATATAGAATAGCTCTACGTTTGACCACCAACACGCCTGATGGAAAGCGATACTGTGGCCGAAGATGAAGCACGCAGACCTAGAAGATACTTATTCAATCTAGACTTGAAGACATCCGGGTTATAGTTTTCAGGAAATAAGGACAGCGGCAAGGCATTCCATTCCCGAGCGGTTCGCATTAGGAAGGTGCTTAGGGCAAAGAATACAATAATATTATGTAGTTGTAGAGATTAAATACAGAACACTCTCTGCCTCCTGCCAATATTGAATTCCATTTCATTTATTTATTTATTTTCATTTATTTATTTATTTAAGACCAACAGCTTAAATAAATTCCTCACCTGCTCCCCGCGCTCACCCCTATCGTTTGCCGGAATTTGCTTGCACGGTAAATTCGTTGACAATCGAAGCAGGCATTGCGGGTTTCATGCATGCGAATCCCGACTGTAGTCACGAGCGAGCGGCAGCCGTATGTATCACTGATTAACGCGCCGTTGTATGGAGTGTCTGATGTGTGCTTAAGGCACAGAATACCCTAGGTATTACTATTGCATGCCTAGATCAAGTTTCCTCGAGAACTACAGCACGCCTTAGTGTGTTTGACCCTAATGGCTTATGTGTGATAATCACGGCAGCAAACATGGAATTGGACCGTTTTTGTGTGTAATATTGGTAGCTTTGTTGGTTATTGTCTTCCTACTAGTTGTGATTTGAACTGGCGTTGTTTCGGACACGTGAATGGGAATACTGAGAAGGGAGTCCTGTTCACTTTGTACTTATTGTGGGTTAGTTAATGGGAGCACTGTAGCGACAATTATGTGAACTACTGCTTACTAATACGTGGCTTCTACTATAAAAAAAGTATCTGCCGCATGTCCGGTGATATATGAAGTGAATTCATTTCATAGTGATTTTGTAAGCCGTTAGTTAGATCCAAGACATACAGTCGTTACAAATTAACAAATTAAGGTAAAGACAATGGAGATACTTAGATTCTTTTTCTTTTTTTTCTCACGTGTGCCACATTCTGAATTCAAATTTAAAAAGTTTAACTTACTATCCGGTTTCCGGTTGAACTGAATTGTAAATCGGATGACAATGCAACATTATTATGATAATTATTTTCTGTGTGACTGACAGACAGTCAAACAGAAAATATCCTTTAATAGATATAGACAAAAACATATTTTTGATGAATTTGAAAATTAAATGTCTTCATGAAGCTACTTTCTTTACCTACGTAAAAACTTATATGGAATATGTAAGTAAATATTGATTTTCATAAATATTACGAACATTATCCAATCAACTTCGATTATCCTTTTATCCTAAGAAAACTTTAGAAAAACTTATTTTACCCATTTGTAACACATATTGCAGACATAATATAACAATCACACATTAGATGCGCAAGCGCGTTCCCACGAATATTGTTTGTATACACACCGATGTGACAGATGTCATCGGAACGTCAATATGTCAAGACAAGGCGAGCGTAAATGGCAATCGTATTAGCGTTGAGAAATTGAGATGAGTAGGTATTGATCACCCATTGTGTGCAGTGTTTGGGTAAAAATGTGAACGAGTGATGAAATTTTGTACTTGTAAGTACAGAATTGGTCGTCAGGAACAAATAATGGATATTATATTATTTTTTATTCGTAAATAGGCTTCTTAGTCACTTCAGCCTGCTAATATGCTGTGCTATGTCGGAGACTCTAGTTTTCTGGCGATTTACTTCGACCCGAAATAACTAACCAGGTGAGTTGACGGTCAAGCGCAAGCCTATTTTCGAATAAAAAAAAACTCTTTCAGAGAAACGTTGCGCATAGCTCTCCATAGCTCGCTGAGCAACTTCACATTGTGAACCATGCCAACCAACTACGAGTATGCAATTTAGTCATATTGAGATATAGTCCTAACTAAAGTTTCTAATCCCTATATTAGGTAAGACTTTTTAGATCTTCTCTACCTATCTTTTTAGACTTTGCGGTATGGGTGATGGGAATACTGGTTATGATTTCTCGAACGCTGCGCAGCCCATCTCTATTCTTCTCTAACCAGCTTTCAATAGATCGTAGGTATTAAAATAAGAGCTCTTAATCTTACTTACTTACCAATTTGGCATTATTGTTATTATTTTACTTTCATATTTTGTAAATCCTACACTAACTTGATCTCGCTTGACCTGATTGTGTGCATCTCCTTCCGGCGAGTGGTACTCGACCCAACTGAACTCTTTAAAATATCTGAACTGATTCAAAAATTGCAGGATTTAAACAAAATACATTTCAATCAACATCAACGACATAGATAAATGTAAACCAACTAGTTCAACATTATTAATTAGAGCATTAGCTGTACCACAATACTGTCGATTCGAAGCCATTGCATTGTGACAATGTTTTACTATACAACCCGTGTAAACTGCCTTTTGTGAGGGTTTCAATGAACCGACACATCTGTACGGGCTTTGTCACTATAATCTATGACCATTAATCGTGCTGCAGAGTGAGACTTATATTTGGTTGGTGTGAGGTCGCTACCACCGTATGTTGTAGGTACAAACAAGCTTTGGAAAAATGTAGTTGTGTCGTTTAGCCACGTGTAGTTATAAAATTGTCTGGTTGCACAATGATATGTTCAGATCGGAATGTTAAGAATTCGGACGTGAGAGCAAAGAAGGCATTTTGTTAGTAGTGAGCTTAAGCCGGATCCATAGTAAATTGTTTTCGTGTTAATAATAGTAATTAGCAGTTTCAACGTTATCCCAGTACTTTTCTTCCCGTACCTACATGCTGTAAAAGTCATTTTGGATTTAGGGAAATTAACTTGTAACAAGTTATAGGCTAATCCTCTTTAGCTGCAACCCAACATTTTATACCTACATCTTTTAGAGTTCTAGCAACCGTCAAGAGCGCCGTCAAATAAGTCAATGCCAGGGTTCTCGAAGTTTTGCCTACCCTGTAAGGGAAAATAAGAGTGACTTTATTTAGAGATATATATATAATGTATACTAACATGACATAGGTACATTTTTTGTGTTACATTTAATATTCGTTAACCAGCATGTGATTGTATTATGAATTGAAATATATAATTATATATTTTCAATATCATAGCAATTATTTTGCAGAATTTCAATATGTATTTAAACCATCAAAATTTACCCGGGAGTCTAGAAGAGAAAACGTGCATATGAAATTTGGTTTTTTATTTTATGTTAGATAAATCTACGATTGACCGCCAAATCGCCTGATGTTAAGCGACACAGTGACGTGTTAGAGAGTTAACAATAATTAAAATCATTGCGGCATATTGTAAAAAATATAGCTGGTGACCGTTTTCTCCACATTAATGTACCTGTCGAATCTTTTTCCCCCGACGTCACCGGTCGTCAATCAACGCACCAAAATAATAATAAAAACTGACATATGCCCGTCAAAAGTTGCCCCAAATCGCATCGGACCGATGACCCAAACTAACAACCCAGACCAAAATCCCCAGCAATTTGTTTTGTCCAGCGCCGGACCCAAATACTGTCCATCCAAAAACGGATTCAGAACTGACAATACCCAGGAATGTTTTCTAAGACGTCACAGCACAATACTCTCTAAAATAAACTATCATATAATATCAATAATGCGTACGGACACATGTATTTTAAATACGTATTATGTGAAACCAGTTAGTGTTTTCGAAGGGTGACCAGCGCAGTGTCTTGTCGATTGGAGTTCCCATGCCTGCTTCTCGTCACAAAGGGTTCTATCGATTGTTTCGTGAAACAGTTGCATTTAAAACGTTGTGACATGTATTTTTATAGTTATGACGCGAGCTTGACGTGTTTCTGTGAAATATTTGAATTTAAATGGATTTGGATGGACTGATTGGATTGATTTTGACTTGCACATAAAACGACAATAACCCTGGTTAACATAATTCATAGTTAATAGTTAAACTTGTTTTAGATACTGCTAATTCTTTATTAAGCAAACGCAACGTAGGAATACCAGCCACGAGATAGACAGATGACCTTATACAAGTGGCAGGAAGATGCTAGATGCAGGCCGCTTCCAACCGGTCTTTTTGGAAATCCATGGAAGGCCATTTCCAGCAGTGGATTTTTTGTGGTTGAGATGATGATAATGATGATCAATTTTCTATAAAAAACAGTGATAGAATCTGTTAACTTATAGTTCTATCGTGGTAAAAAAGAGGAACTAAAGTCTATTAGTATATACTACTACGGTATTCTGTGGTCTCGACTAAACAAATTAATGAA
This sequence comes from Lycia hirtaria, assembly GCA_947563715.1. Classification (NCBI taxonomy): domain Eukaryota; kingdom Metazoa; phylum Arthropoda; class Insecta; order Lepidoptera; family Geometridae; genus Lycia; species Lycia hirtaria. The sequence goes on from OX387379.1 coordinate 44,310,403, forward strand.
ATAAGAATAGCAGCACCTTCACTCCACATAAGTTCTCTAGCTGTACAGGCACTTGCTTTTTTTGCAGAGTTCCTCTAAGGAAACGCCATACATTTGCCAGTTTTTAACCGACTTTCAAAAAGGAGGAGGTTCTCAATTCGTCAGAATCTTATTTTAATGTATTTTCCCAGATTACTCGAAGACCCCTGGACCGTTTTGAAAAATTCGTTTTTTGTTTGTTCACCCTTACAAACAAAAAAATAATTAAATCGGTGGTCCCATAGAAATTTTATCAAAATCGCTTCAGTATTTTGATTTTATAACAAAATAATTGTAAAAAATATGTCACCCAAGTAAACGAATTGCGTATTTTGAAGTCGGTTCTTTAGTTTTTTAAACGCTTACGAAACGAACGTTTTATTCAAAAGCCAATCATTAGCGCGCAAGAACGAGTAGGTATACCTAGCTGTCGCGATCATTAGCGCGCAAGAACGAGTAGGTATACCTAGCTGTCGCGATCATTAGCGCGCAAGAACGAGTAGGTATAGCTGTCGCGATAATTTTCGCCAGTACATACGGTTTTCATACAAAAGGAGAAACTGTTTTCTACTCCTAAAAATATTATCTGATTTCCATAATAATTATTTTTCTATATATGTAGTTAAATCCTTATGGTTCCACATTAGAATTGCCTTTTATTTACATATCAAGTAATATACAATTAGTTATAAATATTTACAACTAAAAAATAAAATTAAAATGAACATATAGTACATAAAAAAAAACTACAAAACACTATAATACAAAAATTCCATCTAAAACTCCACCGTTAGGCAAGGTTCCCAAATTGAAGAAATTTGAATTGATTTTTTCAAAATTGATTTAGAATTATTACTGTCCCTAAAATATTATCTGATTTCGATTTTTTTTATATTGCTATATATTTTACGGTTAATTTTTACAATTTTTTTTGTTCCGTTTTTTAAAGAAATTAAAAATAAAAGCAAATCGTATTTATGATTACAATCAGATAAAAAGATAATTATCGAATTTGGATAAACTAAGCAAAATAATTTATTTAATGGCCAAGTATCTCAATAAAATAATACACAAACTACACATAACCCATCAAGTAGCTTGTACTGAAGCCAAAACTACATGATATCAGACCACTTTCAACGTTTCTGATTTACCACTCTTCATCCAACTGTTAGTGTTGGAGCCATAAATATCCAGCTCACACGCGTCGCACTTTTGTCCTCATCCAACCACTTTTGTCCACATCCCAGCGGCCTCACAGCCAATTCCTATACCTGTTGGAATCGTAAAAGACACTCATCACGCGTCCTGGGTACTATAATCCCCGCTTTTGTGCTAAAATCATTAAACGTCCCTTCAATCTACTTTTACGAGCCGAATCGCATAAAAATATTTAACTATTTGTTTGCAGATAATATTAACTACATGCATTATAAAGGTTTTGTTCACAAACGATTTTCACACCTAAAACTATGGTGTTAAGGTGTTAAAATGGGATGAGGATGTAGGGTCTGAAAAACCCTTCGTTACTATTGTGATGGTTAGATTAATTAGTGCCAATATTAGTTTTGTATGAATTGCAAAGTCATAAAAGTGTTTGTAATCAATTATGATTTAATTTTGTCCAAAAGAGATAGAACTGAAATATTTGAACCGAATCTTTTATTTTAATTCAAAATAACAGCTCTTAGTAGTTGTCATTACACCATTGTGTTTTTCGTGGTAGGACAGAGGAATAGACTTTCAAATAGCACGCTCTTTCATAGGAAAAAGAGAAAATGAAGTATTCTATGTCCAGCAGCGGACTTCTTATGGCTGAGATGATGATGATGTACAAAGGTATTCGCGATAGTTACTTATTGCAATTAAACAATTTTTAACTGATATATTTTACATAATTTTGTATGATCTGACATTTCGAACACTGCAGCGTTCGCACGCATGCATGGTCACAGGTGCCAACCGTCATCTAGTCTCACCTGTGATCACAGACGCTGCAGTGTTCGCAACGTGATGTCATAAAATTATGTAAAATACACGAGATAAATCCGTTCAAAATACATATGCCCGTATATACATATAATGTCTTGAATTACCGAGTGATAAACAACGTAGATCACAAACCATTGCTCCGTTAGGCAGGCATCCACTAAGAAATGACTAATTATTACATCGCGAGTAAAATCCCGGGATGCGGCTAGCACTACTACTCGTACATAAATAAAAGCTACGAAAGCAATCGATACAAAACATCAATAACAGGCGAAGGATTTAAAATTTCTTGATCCTTCAAAGTGGTGTCGTAAAGAACTGTTTAAAGTAATAAACAACCTATTGTCCATTGTTCTTTACAAGTAAATGAGATAAATTAGATAATGTTGCTTATCTTTCTTGGAGTTCCACCAGCACATTTGTCAAATAATAAGCTGTGGCGTTTACTCCTCACCGATGATGAGACAGCAAATGTAAGATGGACATGGATAGATGGATATAACTAGCTTTATTGGCACAGCGACCAAAATATGTCTTAGTCTCCAAAATAAAAAGGTGCCACACTTTTCTCTCTTTTGTGCGTTCTTGCCAAACATGAGCGTCCAGTTCCTTTTCTCTTTTTCTACTTCATCCTTCCATCTATTCCTGGGACCCCCGACGAACCTTCTTCCTTGTGGCAATCGCAGTAAGCAGTTTTTTTTTCACCACGATCTTTGCCCCCTTTTCAAGTGGCAAGCGGAGGATGTGGGATTTTATTTCACGAATGCTATTAGTCTCCCGTCATCACTGCTACTTTTCTTACTTTTCGGATCTTCTAACTGCCATCGTCCTGTTTTTCCGGTCCTATTTATTTTTAGTCCTATTTATTTTAGTGGCAAAACGTAAGGTACTCACCTTAGGTTTTGCCACTAACTGCTTATTTTCCTCTTTTCAACTGATTTCAAAAAAGAAAGAGGTTCTCAATTTGACTGTTTTTTTTTTATGTTTGTTACCTCATTACTTTCGACTGGGTGAACCGATTTTGATGATTCTTTTTTTTTTGAAAGCTGCTGCTTCCTGTGTGATCCCATTTCAATTTGGTCCAGTTCTGATAATGGCATCCATGAGAAGTCGGTTGCTTCAGTTTTTTAAACTTTAATTATTCTGTGAGAATTCAGCCGTAGGTACGTAAAAATTTTGCCCTGATCTAATGCCCCGATTAGAATACAGCATCGGAATCTTCTGCCTGTAGTAATATAGATAGATAGACGTTCTGAGCTCAGGGTTGATCAAGAGTGGAACCTTGACCTACTACTCAAACGTGCTCGAAGTGGACGACCGCGCGGAGTGGATCACTAAAGCTGACCACCGGAGAGGTTGTAGTGGGTACAATCCCACATAACCCGGTGGCATCCTGCATCCCCAACGTAAGTACAACGCAGCCGGGTATCTTTCAAGATATCCCTCTCGTAAAAAAAAACGTAAGTATACGTCTAATGACTTTTAATGCGTATTTTTGTATTTGTACCAACTTGGGCACTGTTATTTAAAGCTATATATTATAAAGTACTAGTGTAATTACTTTATTGGCTATTTTTGGTATCAAAATTAATATAATTCCTTATTCATCTTTATAAATTACTGTGCCATTACTGTATGTAAGCGTCTCAGGTCAAATAACCCCAGTGTCTCTTTGTTGCCATCGATCATTGATTGACAGAGACACAAAGGGCCACTCCTTGCCGCTCGCTATCACATCGCGATAAGCTCCCTGGGACTTACGATCATCTGCGCTCGCACTTGACTAATACACGTAGGGAACATTCAACTTTAACCGATTGTATTGATAAGCTCTGCCTTCATCTTTTGAGCGCAAATTACGTTATACTTCTGTTATAATATTTGAGCTTTTTATATATTTCTTGTGTTAATTTTAAATATAAAAAGATTGAAGTTCCGTTCAAGGGTTTTACATTGCTTATATTTTATAGCGTATAGAGTCTGTTTGGAAAGAGAACTAACGTGAAATCGACGGCGCTGCTATGCTGATTTCATTGTTTTTTCGACTAGCAACATAATTAAGTAAAACGCGAATTCCCATATTTTCCACAATAGCTATCTTTCCAAACACATTTTACCTGCGTAGAGTTACTTGTAATTACCTATATCTACAATATTTTTATTACACTATGGTTAAAAAATATACTTATACAAAAACATAAACTTGACAATAACAATACCTGGCAGTATTATGAACGGCCTTATCACCTTAAATAATTTCTTCCAGGCAACTTGACCAAGGTGTTTCACCGCCAATTTACCTTATAAGCGATGATGTAGTATCACTTAAGTATTTGGATTTAAAAACACATATATTCACTGTAATCTTACAAACATCAGCGGGGGCAATTCAGTTATTCAAAACCGATCCGTAACTGAACCTTGTGCGAAGCGTTTCCTTTCGGCTGCTATCATTTTTTGATTTAGTAACGAGCGAAGGACGTGTTACGTTTCATCAAATGTGTCAATTGTATGACATAAAAGTGACTGAATCAAAAAAACTATGGCGGCCGACGGGAAACGCTCCACATATGGTTCGGCTATGGAGCGGTCTTGAATAACTGAATTGGGCCTGAACTAGTTCCTAGTGTGAGATTCTGGATTTCTTACCTAATATGAGGTCGTATTCAAATCTGGCCGTATGCTGGCAGTATGCTGGGTTCGCTGTTAATGGGTTTGAGCAATTGGATTATATTTAGACCTTCATCGGTCTAGGGTTGTATCGGTTTGTAAATTGCTTCATATAGTAAATTAAAAACAAATGCCATAGAGGAGACTTATACTTAGAATAACTATGTGTTTAACTATCAAAAACAAAGAACCCGGCAAGTTAGTTGGACTTTCTTTTACATGAGATATTACTTATAGCCATAAAGCTTATTGGAAAAGAAACACCAAACCTACAAGCCAAATATTTCACAACAGATTCACCACTCATCTTTTTCTAAGTACAAATAAAACATGTAAACTAAGTGTACTTAACAAGCGAAAATCCTCAAAACTTACCCTCGCGTCCTCTCCCTCCATTGTTGTCAATATCAGGCTGCCCTCTCATACGGCTCTGTCAATGGACCGTCTACTTTAAATAGAAACTTATTATTTCCATACAAACACCATACTCACGTCACCGCGAGGGATGAATGGAGCCGATCTACGATGTACCGACCGACGCCTGCCAAGAAGAAGATACTTACCTATATTAAAACAGAACACCCTACTGTACCATAATGTACAAGAAAGATTTTCGTAGTGCAACTTAAGTTGCAACTTGCAGGTAGGCGGTTAAGCGCAATTTTTAAATTAAAAAAAAGTTACCCCCAATACTTACGTAGATAGATTTTCCCCGGCTCTGCATGGCAAGCCTCAAGTAAGGTAATCGCCCGTCTAGTCTCGACACATCAAGCAACGCTGTTAGACGCTAAGTGTTGTGGCTTGTGAACAGTGACAATGCTATCCTGTGTGTTTAAAAAGTGCAACACCAAGATATATAAGGCCAAGATACTAAAAGGCATTAGGCGGAGTATGGAGCCAATATAGAAGATATCTATTCATTCTAGTCCTGAAAACAACGCTTTTCACAACAAAAGTAATAGTAGTTCTCGTATTTATTAAACAGAATATCGATAAATTATAATTATAACACAAATAAATAAAAGTATTCATATCTTGCTGTTTTTCTAATATCATCAGGTCATTTCATTCTCTATTGCAGAATTTGCAGACAGAATTTGCCTTCACAAAATTTTCTATCATATAAAGATATCATTCTGTAACAAAAAAGCCAGCGAATAGAAGTCGATTATCATACCTACATAAAGTATTATACAAAAAATTGTATGCATTGAGACTCACAAAACTTCCAATGCAAAAAACTCAACCTCACAAAGATTACAGAGACCATTCAATTTGATATAAAATTTAAACATCCTACATTGAAAATGGCTTTGCAATTGACATACCTCGATTTGTTACAATTATTTGCTTTACAGTTTATAGTATTTTCGGCCATCTTGGCTTGTCAGGTGACAATATCATATTGTCACTGCTGTTTGCTTCTCCAGCCAAATAGTCATGTGCTAATGATTTGAATTATTAGCGCTCTTTGTTAATAACCACGAAGAGTAAACTAAGAATTTTAGTTTTGGTTATATTATGTAGGGAACGTGGTAAGAGAGGAAGCGTTTTCTCTGTATCATTTTGCTTAATATTGTACAGATGAATAAAATACAATCATTCATGAGAATTGCTCTTCTCTGTGGAGTAAGTAATATTCAAGTTTTCTATTTTATACCAAGAGTTAGAATAACTAATTTTGTTTTCTCCTTTGCCTTGAAATCATGAGAACCAAGAATTGGTCTCTCATGATTTTTATGGCGTACAAGGTGCCCAAACCTCTAGCCCCTTTAGACTCTTATACTGTCAAATACTTCTTGGCTAAATTTCTTCTTTATCCAATTTATTCCTTCCATACATTTTCAGTATCACGTTTCAAATTCCTCGAGTCTTTTCGTTTATTTTAGTCATGGTCCAAAACTCATTTATATAATAGTGCAAATACAAAGCCATATTAGCTACTATTCATTTTGTTTTTTAAAACTGGGTCTATATATTTTATAAGCGAACTACTTCAGGCATTTAACAATATTAAATCAAATTGTCAAACTGCTAATGTATAATGTAGTATATATATAATACAAAATGAATCGCTCTCTCCTGTCGTTTACACCATCCCAGCAGTCGTGTCCGCCAAAGCCTCTAGCATTCACCGTTGATTTGCACCACCGCTACAGTGGGGTTGTTTACTACAAAGCACACAGACGACAATGTCATTTAGCAACCTGTAGCTAACATGATTTTTGTATCTGTCGCATGTTCTTGCGTAATGTGACGAGTGGGACTCTTAACTTGTATTTTTGTGGGGTTACGCAAGGCGATACATGTAGACCAAACTTGTTTAGTACATACGTCTTGAGAGTTGAAAGCTTTAGAACATTTTCTGCTTGTAATATTTAATTGATGATGGAGGATAACGTTTTTTTTTATAGAAGATAGATCTACGATTGACCACCAACTCGCCTGATGTTAAGCGACGGTGTGGCCGAGGATGGAGCTCGTCGATCTGGAAGATATCTATTCACTCTAGCCTTGAAAATTCCAACATTGTAGGTCTCAGGAAACAGAGATGGCGGCAACGAATTCCATTCTTGTGCAGTAGGTACGCAACAGGAATGTGGATTTATCGAGGATGTTCCAAAAACTAGAATGTAATGTTGTATACACCATAATGTACATTAGTTCTAGAATTGCCTAATATTTTCCAAGTTTTTCACGATTGCTACTCACTGAAAATATGCCTATTGATTTAATGATTGTAGAATATGCCTTTTTAAATCGTTTCGTTTCGTCGTTTATGGCGTTCTATTGTACCATTTTCCAGCTATTTCTGTTACCCATATTCGCAAATAAATATTATTATTATATACATTTATTTATTTATTTAAAATTTTAAATTAAGAAATTAATTTTTTTTTACAATACAAATATAAACAAGTAAAAAAGATATATAAACATTGAAAAAAACTTAAAACTAGCGTGCCGCCGGCAGCGGGGCAGGGTTCAAGCTGTCGACGGTAAGGCTGAGGAATCTCCTGACAATGCGCGCCGTGTCTAGGATGACCGCCTTTTGTATCCGACCATTGATCCAACTATCAAGCGAGAGCCGATTATTATTATTATTAAATAAATATAACCAGAGTGTCATTTCATATGGCGATTAAAGCTATTCTAAGCAAGCTCGTCCCATAATAGACCAGAACGGTCGTTTAACATAAGATAAGTTGGCAGTCAAGCTCAAGACTATCACAATTAAAAAAAACGATTTATGATAAAATACGTATTTGATTACATCTTCAATTTGAAAAGCGTAAACATTTTTGCAGCTGTTTTCGCAGTATACAATTATATAAATCTTAATAAAGAGAAACCAATTCTGAGATCATTAAATTCAGTAATAATTAGAAAGTATTATTAACAAGATATCTTTTCCCATAAGTTTGCGTAACTTTGCTAATAATTGTGTCTAAGAAATAATGAGAGATTTTATTTTCGAAGATTATGAATTTAATACTTATAGCCAACATTTCGTGTTTTTTGAAAGTAAGCTTTAATCCACAGTACTAAGGAATATTTTTTGCATAGATACAAAAAAATTCATTGTCGAAATTTTCTGTAATTAAGTTGCTAAGTAAGTTGACACGAGTGTCATTGTCGCATTATTATAACCATGTTCAATTTTTGAATAATATTTGTATTTACATTCGTGTTGGCTTCATTTGCAGATTTTTGTAGATTATATAAAACGATATATTATAAATATATTGCTGATATTCTTGAAAATGTAGTAGATATACATTATAACTATAATGACAGTAGATAATACAGTCTACATTAAGTTAACAGTTTGAGCAACATCATTAACATTTAACACGAATATTTTTTAGAAAACAATCAAATCAAATCAGCTAGTTATGTATGTCTACGGCTGGACGTGTGCCATTTTCTACTTACAAGAAGGGCTTAAAAAACAAATTTGTAGTTGTATATCGTGAAAATATTACCCATAGTTTGGGGGAAACATAAAAAATAATATAACATTTCAAAATATTGCAAAGAAAAAATGCAATAATTAGGCAACAATCAAAATCCCATCAAAAACATATATGTGAAATGAGAGCCAAGTTCAATATTATGATATATACCTCAGTTGTTGACTTCAACGACAAAAGAAGTGAGATAAAAATGGGTGCCAAGTTCAATGGTCAGTCCTGAAATTTATTTATAGCAACGTAATATATTTTATAACAACTTCAAATATCATTTCTTCTCATAACTTAGGATAATATATTGATCCCTAAAGTCTGACTTTTATCTGGATGCCAAATTTGAAAAATCTAGGTCATCTGGAACTGGGTTAGAATTTTGATCTATAGGTCAGCCAGTGATAAAATGGGCGATTTTTTGACGTTAATATCTAAATAACCGTTTAAGGTGTGTGTTATGAAATTTGGAGCAAATATGTATCTCGCCGGTCTCAATATACGAGCCAAATTTGACATGTTTATGTGAAGTAGTTTTTAAGTTATCAGAAGGTCAAAAGTGGCTCTAAATGGCTCGAGATAAATATACACACGGTGCACGCCAGTTCTGTTAGCTTGAACTTGGCTTGACACGCTACCGTGTGTCTAGACACTTTTAAACAAACAATTATTACTTACTAAAATTACCTGCAAAGCTAATCTAAACTATAAAACTTTACAAATTCATTTCATGTAAGAATCTAACGCAGAAAATCTCTCCAGGATAAAATAAATTAGTGCCAAACACTACAATTAGAGATTGCAACTCGGTATGTTTCTCAACCCGGCCGGGTTGGCGGATTTTATGAAAATTTGCTATATAAGAATGGAAAAGGACAATGATTCAAGGTTACGAATTAATATTTATTTCAAACTAGCAAATCAACAATAATCACAATAATCAGTCTCACTCAAAGTCTCAAAATCTCTGATTTAATACAGAATTGATTACTTTTACTTATGGACGGAATAGTAACATTAGAATTAGTAATTATTAATTTTTCTAAGTTTAAGCAAGCAGGTCTTTCTCTTTACTCGTTATAGTGTCCATTTGAAACATAGTATTAGAATAAGAAACTAATAAAGCTTAAAGCACTAAACTTGTCATAACAACCTGGATTAGATAGATAGATAAACTTTGGTAGCTTTGGTATTTGGTAATATTTGGTATAAACAATAGTTATTTGTTATACAAGGCTGCAAAGTTGGTTTTTGGGGCGAGTACTTGTATTGAAACCTGAGCAAGGGAAGGATTGTAGGATCGAACCACGAGCGAAGCGAGTAGTTCAAATATAGAATTCTGAGCGTAGCGAGGGTTTCAAAAGTACGAGATGCAAAATAACTTTGCTGTCGAGTGAAACACAAAATTTTTCACCTCACTACAGCGAGGAAATAAGTATTTAATGCATTTTCAGTGTACTTGCGGTATAGAAAAGTATGGAATAGAAAGGTTCGAATTTCAAAAAACTCTTTCCACGCTAGCGGACAAAATGCACTTTTCCACTCAGACAAACAGAATCTTTCCGAGCTTGTGAGGTGAAAAACTATGTCTTATTGGTATGTCAGAATGGCAACGTGGCAGCTCGCAGCGGTTGTCATGCGAATTTTCTATGATTTCGCACTCCCTCCCGCGCCGCGGTTTTCATACCTACTGGGTCCGGTAACCGGGCCCGGTAAGAATGGCTGGGCCGGGCCCGGTTTGCAATCTCTAACTACAATTCAATTGCGTAATTAAGTACGACGGCCTAATCGAAGACTTCAAAACTTTTACCATGACTCTAGACTTCATACTTAGTTTAGAAATACACTATATAGCTAGTAAACTTCACAAACACTAGGCTAGTTAGTGCTATATATAAGTAAACAGATCACAGTCCACTATAGTATATAGTATACTTAGTGCAAAACTAGCTTCCATTCAGTACAAAAAGAGTGGGCGGTAGAGTTGTTAACGCTCTTGCCTATAAATATGCTATTATTGGCTAATAATTCAAAGAACAGTGCAACATTAAAGTTAACTGCTGACGCAATCAGCATAGTGGTGAAATCAAGAATTGCTTTACTTATTATGAAATTTATAATCATAGCCATAAGCGGACATAGGCCTCTGCTATGGATTTCCTAAAAATGCAATGTTATTCGCTAGAAAGAAAAAACGTAAAACTCTGGACGCCATATTATAAGAAAGCTTACATTATATACGTCTATTTACACTGTCTCTTATCTCGTACGAAAATTACTGACATATCACAGCGGATTAGCAAGTTGAAGTGTCAGTGGGCAGGGCACATAATATAGCAAGTAGAACTGATAAAAGTTATCGAGTGAAGACCGTGCACCGGCAAGCGCAGCGTAGGAAGACCAGCCACGAGATGGACGGATGATCTAATCAAGTGGCGGAAAGAAGCTGGATACAAACCGCTTCCAATCTTATCTTTTTGGGAATCCATGGTCTATGTCCAGCAATGGACTTGTTATGGCCGAGATGATGATGATGAGACTGTCTCTTCAATAACACTTTTTCTCCAACAACGCAGCCCCTTAATAATTGAATACCCAAATCACAAACAAGATTTCCCTCAACGAAAATCCTCGCCAGACAATAGTCCCGTCTTGATGGTAATCGTTCACACCCTAGCAGTCTCCAACTATGCATTAAACGAGACGGTCTCTGGAGACTGGACGCATGACTTGCTGGTTCAGCCCTAAACGATCAGCGATTGCGTAGATACGAAGAACAGAAGGAAAACTTATGTGATATACGACTGCCGAAGAAGAGTGAAGTTTTCCGAATGTACGTATGTAAGTATGTTTGTACATACAAACATACTTACATACGTACATTCGGAAAACTTCACTTCAAAGAGTGCGGCTAAGAATTAGATATACATACCTATATCTAATTCTTAGGCGCGTTCAGATGTGTGCTTAGATTTAGAGTAAATACAATAAAACTGAAGAGATTTTTTTTTTGTTTGTTTGTTTAAACGCGCTAATCTTTGTAACTACCAGTCGATGTGGAAACAATGTTTTTGTATAATTATGATAGTCGGATTCATGAGGAATAGTAATATATAGGTTATCTATAAGGCTACACCTCTGAACTAACCTTAAATATTGATTATTAGAAGTCAATCGTACGAAAAGTTCTCCCGAACTGCTTTTGCCACGAGTGCTACGTGTGCTGGCACAAGTTAGTAATACAAAAACGTTTTGTTAGTAATTTATTTCAAATTATACGCAAGTAAAACCACGGGACACAGCTAGTATAGCATATTATTTCAAAGTAGCAAGAAAAAGTATTATAAATTAGTATTGTGTCAACTCACTTGAGGAGAAGAAACAAATTTTGCTTGCGAGCTAAAGACATCCAATACTGTCTCAGATGTCCTCCATAGATTTTGGAAGAAACTATAAAGCGACGCAATACCGCTATATGTTTATATGAATGTGTGTGGGTATGTATGTAGTTTCTATAAGCCACTACAGCCTAAGCGCCTTGACCGATTTTGATGTATAAGGTGTCGTTAGATTTGTCTTCACGTCTGAGTGTCATAGGCTATATTTTGATGTATGAGGTGTCGTTAGATTCGTCTTCACGTCTGAGTGTCATAGGCTATATTTAGATGTATGAGGTGTCGTTAGATTCGTCTTCACGTCTGAGTGTCATAGGCTATATTTTTTATAATAGTAATAATATAATTCTCGCAAAAAATAAAAATAAATGCTTTTTCGTAAAAACTATGTGATTTTACTAGAATTTTTCTAAAAAACCGGACAAGTGCGAGTCAGACTCGCCCACCGAAGGTTCCGTACAAACTAGTAGATAAAAGGGTGAAATCATATAATTTTGTATATTTTCCTTCTACCGAAAAATATACATCGTAAAAATATTTAAAAACCTATTTTAACTTATGCTAATTAAGCTCTTCATATGATACCCCACATGATAGGGTTAATTCACTTAAAATGTGGACTCTCATTCCTTGCATATCTAAAGACACTATTTTTTGATTTAATTAAAAATGTCCGGTTTTCGGATTATTTCCTATATGTGTACTCTAAAACAATGTTTCTTGCCAAATTTCATAGTTCTAGGTCAACGGGAAGTACCCCATAGGTTTTAATTCCCTTAGGAGTGTCGAAATGTGCATTTTTACGACATATTCGGCTGTAACTTTTTTTTACGAAAACTGAGAACGACAACACGATACCTTCCGCGTTCCTGAGATAAAGGTCTTGACACCCAGGCGGACGGACAGACGGACAGACAGACGGACAGACGGACAACAAAGTGATCCTATAAGGGCTCCGTTTTTTTTCTTTTGACGTACGGAACCTTAAAAATGACCAT